>JARPMR010000009.1:72500-2806892 GCA_029955525.1 Oeneis ivallda | reverse complement strand
TATTGAATCAAAGACCTCCGTGCTTCAAAAAGTAAAGATGTTTCCAACTTTGAATAAACTATTTGGTTTTTACTGACTTTAATACCCGTCCTTAACGACTGGAAATGAAAGCTTAACGAAATATTTAAAAGCACGTAAATGGATATAACGTAGCCTATGTCACTCTCGACAATATCCTTGCAAAAAATCATGTCGATCCATTGCTCCGTCGCTGTGTGATTGAAAGACAAATAGACAACAGGTGATGATAGGTGTGCGATGAGCTTAAACTCTACGCTTTATTATACGGCAAAATACCCATACAAAAAGACTTCGCATTTATGAAGAGGCATAGAAAAAGAGCATGGAATAAAAACCTCTTTGAATATAATATTTGTCAATGGCTGAAATTATATTATGACGTTAATGCATGTTAATGTTATCACAAAGTTAAAAATACTTACTTTGCGAGATAACTAAAATTTAAAATATTATTTTATAAAATCTAATAATTCTCAATTTTCATTCGAACGAAATATAATGTTAAAATAAAATAACCTAGTCATAGAACGTTTTGTCATGATTATTATATCTCTATATAAGTACCGATTTCACCACCGTCGAGTAAAGTTTCACCATGGAATAAACTGAGGTGCGATTGTCGAAAGTTATTCCATTGATCGTAATAATATTCGATAACATGTGTCATAGTAAAATAAACCATAACAGCATTGGATTACAGCTCAATTTCGTGTATGCATACGTTTAGGTATGTACGATAAGCTCCATAACGCTCTAAGTTAAAATCGGCTGCACTGATTTTGTGACTTTAAATCAATACAATCAAGGATTATTTTACTTTGACGCTAATGTCATCGAATACGAATACGATCAATGGACAATCGATTTTAGACAATTGGTACCCTGAACGTTCTGTCAGTTTTTGTTTTGAAAATCTGCTTGAAAACGCTTAGATAAGTTAACGTTCGTGAAATCGGCCCTTATTAGCACATCTTGTCATCGAAAAAAAATGATATCGTAGTAATATCAATTATACATTCTGTGGTAATGTTTAGAAAAGTAGAATAGGTATAACAAGCAATTCGCCCCAGTTTATCTGGCAAAATACACAGGCATCTGGTTATGCAATTAAACTTTTACTGCACCGGGAGCTTACGCCATTATGTTTTCCTTTTATGATTATATTCTATTTAATCGCGAAACTGCTGCTATTACTGTTTTATGTCGATCGTTCGAACAGCGTTGTCCCTTCAACGGGAAACGGCGAAAATCAGGAAAGTTATCGCTTGGCGAATTCAATTTCATTTATAAGTACACACTTAAGTTTTCTTTCTGAACTTCTTCGGCCACGTCTGCAGGAATTAAGCGTTTATATGTCAGAACCTAGTTATGTCCTTCCGACTGAATCCCATCACGGCGGCCAACCTCCTCAGAGATTAACCATCTGCGCGGGAGATATTATAGTGCACAGGTGTGTACGCAAACACGTCATTTTTTTATTTTTTTTATTTATCATGCTAATAATTGACTGGGCCAGTTTGTTGGCGAGGTGGCGCTCTATAGTAATAATAGTTACTTTTAACCATTGAATTATTATGTACATGCTTTTAACCTTATAATTTATGATACTTAACGCTAACGCACTTATAACTATATCCTATACTATTTTTAGATTTAGATTAACAGCAGAAAAAAAATAAAAAAAAAATTTACACTCTTTATATTTGCACTCTCTGTTCCCTCACTCACATAGTCCGATGGAATGGAAATCCCACACGACCGGAGAGGAATCAGGCGCTGGACCGATGGCTTTACGTGCTCTCCGAGGCACGGGGGTGACTCACCGTCAACTTCCTAACTCCGGCCAATACTGAGAATTTCTTGGCAGAAAAACCCAATACATTTTTTGGCCCGACCCGGGAATCGAACCTGGAACCTCGTCAACCGTGGTCGAACATGCAAACCACTAGACCAACGAGGCAGAAGAACCTAGGTATATTAGCAGGACCAGTTAGAAGAAAAAAAGCTAATGTGCCTTCACTTACTCTTTAACAGACCAAGTCTATGAAATTATCGCAACAAAATCGGCTTGTCGATTCATCCATCCACCATTTTTGTACCTACCGCTTGTTTCCAGCTGCTACCAGACTCGTTTGAGATTATCCCTCCTCCTAGTTGCGGGAAGGAATCTTCCAATGCTACCTTTCCCGCTGCGAGGTCGCTACTCAGCATCTTGGGACCCCACGTCTATAAGTTCTTCAAGCTATGTGTCATGCTCATTGCCTTTCCTTCAGCCTCTCCTGAAAACGTGCTCTCATGTTTGTTACAGTTTAATAGGCAACCAGCAGGCGCCGCGCTGCCAGTCGCATTTTATTTTTTTGGTTATAAAATAATAATATATTTTTCTTGGTTATATTGATAGCAGTGATAGCCTAGTGGTTAGGACTGTGGTTTCCTATTCGGGGGGTCGCAGGTTCGATCCCGGATACGCACCTCTGACTTTTTGGAGTTAATAAGTGCGTTTAAGCAATTAAATATCACTTGTTTAACGGTGAAGGAAAACATCGTGAGGAAACCTGCACACCTGAGAGTTCTTTATAATGTTCTTGAAGGTGTGTGAAGTCCGCCAATTTGCATTTGGCCAGCGTGGTGGACTACGGCCTATAACCCTTCTCGGAGACCTGCGCTCAGTAGTGAGCCGTTGATGGGTTGCTAATGATGATGATGATGATGAATATAATATTATAAGTGCCAACGTCACCATCACCAACTAACGTTTAACCGAGGAATAAAGACTTTTAGCAGATTTGCAACACAAAAACTGTCATAACGTCATCCCTTGGTTAAACGTTACATTGGCGTGTATGTCGATAAAAATAATTGGTAGGTTAAATTCCATAAAATTTTCTCTTCTTGCCTCAACAAAAGCGTTCTTGTGAAAGACAAATAATTCGATTCTTATAATAATGAAAAGCAATTTGAATGAATAGAAAGTATGCATAATAGTGCAAGGGTGGTATTATTGCTAAGAGCAGTATCTCAAAAGGAAATCTTGGAAAAAGGAATTGATTCAGCGAATAAGAGATATAGCTTCAATCAAGAAGAAGTTTATTACATTGGTAAATTATTTTAGGTTTCTATAAAAATAAACTCCATTCGTTACCCAAAAACCCCATTGAAATACCAAGCGAAACTATTCAAAATCATTATTATAATAATATATTCAGGGTGAAAATATTGCCACGCCCATATTCCAGATGAGAGCAACATGTTTAACCGCTTACAATATAGTTTAAGAGTTGACGAAATATGTTATTATTTTGTTTTGTAAAGTTGTGTTTAAGCTTATATCAATACTAGTGGTTCGCCCCGAACTGAGACCTCGCGGTATCCCATAATTCCCATAAGGTAGTTTTAACTATATTATATTGTAATTAAAACGCGCCGAATCTGATGACGTCAATCGTCATCTGCTTTCGTGGATGGGATGCGTATTTACAATATTAAAGACAGCGCCATCTATTAACAGTATAGTGAAGTTTTGTTAAAAACATTGATGCCCATTAAAACTTAAATAATTTCGTTTCTTTATAATATTTATCTAATCTTAGTATTTGTTGTTCAAGTAGAGAATATAACTCAAATTATGTGTAAGTTTCAATTTTTAAAATAAAGCGGTTTTAGAGATCTAGCCTCGAATAAAATCTCCACTTTGAAAGCCCCCCATTTCGTCAATTTTAGGAAAAAAAATAAAAAAAAATACTTTTGTACTCTGTTCCAAATTATCTTTAAAATGAGGTACTGCAACCCTATGAAATGCAAAAAAAAATCGGCCAAGTGCGAGTCGGGCCTCGCTCTTTTAGGGTTCCGTTAAAAAAATTAAATAAAAATATTTCCATTTACCCATGGAAATATTTTAATTTAATTTTTTTAATTTAATTTAATTTTTATTATTTGTTGTTATAGCGGCAATAGAAATACTATAATATGTGAAAATTTCATCTGCCTATCTATTACGGTTTACGAGATACAGCCCGCTGACAGACGGACGGACGGACGGACGGACGGACAGCGTAGGCTTAGTAATAGGGTCCCGTTGGTACCCTTTGGGTACGGAACCCTAAAAATATTTTACTTCGCATTCGCTTCTATGAGAGCCCCCCTGAAATAAAGATTTTTATAACTTTTTAAGCCATTTTCGGCTGGAGGCCATCGGTTTACATATCATATCTAAAATTGAAGTAATTACGTTCAGTAATTCAGAAGTTATAAGGCTCTGACAGACGGACGGACGGACGGACGGACGGACGGACGGACAAGTGCAAATTCACTCAAGTAAACTCAGAGACCTTCGCTTCGCTCGGTCGATTACATTGAAAGCATCTTAACGATATGAAATAAAAGTACTTAATTCAGTGGCAATCTAAAGAAATAAACACTTAATGAATAATTAATAAATAAATGAAGCCTCAATACAATTGCAATTCTGAAATTAAATCAAAATTAAACTAAATCTTATCTACATAATGGGTATGTCTTTGAATGTGAATGAAATTCCATTCATTTGAGGACCTGACGAATCCAACAGAATAGAATAGAAATGTTTTTTACTCAAATAAACTTTTTTACAAGTGCTTTTGAATCGTCGATGAGTCTACCACTGTTTACTGGTTCGCAATGCCCTTCCTGCTGAGAAGAACCAGCAAGAAACTCAGCGGTTGCCCTTTTCAAAACAAGTTTACAATACAATAGACACTATGCTATACTATACTATGCACTATGCAGTGTTTCCACAATGAGGGGAAGTTCCACAAAAGCATACCTAATTATAGATACCTGGTAGAATCTTGACGTGTCATAAGAGCCACAGGTTGGCCTACATGAAATAAATAATTTTGAATTTTGAATTTTGAATTTTGAATTTTGAATTTTGAATTTTATAAATTCAACACATGTTAAGACGGACAGACAGAAAGTAGCCCCATTCCCGCCGGTGCCATGAGCCACATGAGACGCATGAGCCAGCCATTGCTTCGCTCAACCATATTTGGCATTTTTTCATAACTAGCTTAATATACAATTTAAGGCAGACTACGCCAATAAAAATAGCCCTATAAAATCACTTTCATAAATTAGTTAACTGTTCTTGGGCTATTGAACCGAATTTGCTGGAAAAAATGTTAAAACCACCCACCGACCCTCGGAAAATCGCCCGCAATATGTTTCATAGAAACTCACTTAGGACAAATGTAGGGGGTGAGGATTTTTCTTAAAATTCTTTCTTACCATCTATATTTTTGGAGAATGACAACGAAAACAACAACTGATCCTGAGTTTACATTGAAGCAGTGCAAAGACAAACTCAGCAAACAGTTAAACAGATCAGATCCTTGATGATGCGTATTTTCATGATGTCATCTATGATGAAAACGCCTGGTAAGAAAAATGGTATCAGTGATGATAAACGGTACCTAGAGATGGCAGGCACAAAGTTAACGTAAGCAATCCGAAGTGAAGACTACAATTTTTTTTAACAAATTTACCAATTTTGATTTTTCCGATTTTTCTTTTGGGTGTTCCCTATTTATTTTATTTTTTAATTAATATATAAAAAAAAACAATTATTTAAATCATTCAAACCGTTTTTTGAGAACAGCAATAATATTATACTCGTATATAATATCTATATATCTATCTATCGATATAAAAATCTCGTGTCACGAAGTATGTTCGGGATAAACTCGAAAACTACTGAACCTATTTTGATCAAACTTCATAACTGTCTGTAATTTGGTCCAACTTAAAAGATAGGATAGTTTTTATCTAAATTAATGACATCAATATTTGTAATGGCAAATTAAAATATGTTAATTACACGACAGTCATATTATATTATACAGTTCAAGATTTAGGTTGCTAGGAAACCTAGCAACCTAAATCTCGATTGATGTTGGATTGCGAGATAGTTTTGACCCAAATTGACTACTTAACTTACTAATCCTTACTAATATTATAAATACGAGTGTGTTTGTCAGTTGGTTTGTCTTTCAATCACGCCGCAACAGAGCAACGGATTGACTTGATTTTTTGCATGGGTATAGTTGAGGACCTGGAAATTAATATACTTTTTATCCCAGAAAATCAAAGAGTTCCCGAGGGATTTTAAAAACTAAGTCCACGCGGACGAAGTCGTGGGCATCAGCTAGTATATTATTATATTATACATGTTGTAGGAACACGTGCAGCTAATTTGAAAGTACTTTAATAAAATCCACTTCAGCGTTAAATTCTTGCCAGACGTTTTCATCGGCATGAAAAATGATGAAAATTTAGAAGTATTTCATACTCTAATAAAGTTGAATCGGCGATATAAATAAAATGGAAAGCTCCCACGTTATTTGCCTCAACTCGCTGGGGCCTGAATAATTATTTAATAAAAAATTTGAATTTAAAAATTGCAGACTTCCCAACTTCACAGCCCTGTTCTTCCTTTAGTGTTCTACCACAGAGCAGCCAGAAGTGAGCGCTGACACTTTCGGCGTCCGTGCTGCCTGCCACCTGCAAGGCAAGAGTGAATAGAGATCTTCTAGGCAAGCGCGGTCCAACCTAGACCTCATCAGTGCTATCGTCAAGCGCAAGCCTATCTCGTAATAAAAAAAAACATTTCATTCAAACCTGTTGTTGAAAAAGCCTCAATAGCTCAATGGTTAAAGGAGGGGACTGAAACTTGAAGGTCACAGGTTCGATCCCCACCTGTTGTACTATTGTCGTACCTACTCCTAACACTATGTTTCCTTTTATTTGGAGGGTAGAGGAGAATATTAGTCAAGTTCAGGTTGGCTAATATTTAAAATAAAAACGAAACTTCTTCTTCATTAGTCATTCACTTTGACCATCGTTTGACATACGCCTCCTCATGTGCTCGCCATTAATTTCTATGTTGTACCAGTCTCATTCAAGTCTTGCCCACAACCTGGATGATAATATATAAAACTAGTAAATATCTAGGTAACAATATACTACGTAACTCATTTATCAAATGAGTATTCGAGACCCAGTGAGAGCGAAGCAAATAACGACGGGGCACTTAGTTTAAATTATATTACCAATTCAACTTTATTACTCGTAGACTATAAAATGGGTACCTACTTACCTACTTCTAATTTTTACGGGCCATGAAAAATACAGGGAAAATTTTTAACGTTAATTAAGGGGACCATTAGATGATCAATCTGGCACTATTGTATGTTAAAGTAGCTTCTTAGCTTAGGTTTTAGAAAAATCACTACGAAATTAATAATAAAGGTCTCTCTCATTTTCTTCAAGTCTCACAAGGACCACAAAAGCTCAAATAAGGTTACCAACTTATTTTTAAAACGTTGAACCAGCAAAATTATAAGAAAACCCTGGAAAATGCCATTTCTACACTTTTTTTATACAAATTACACGCTACTTTACTAAAAAAGTAAATTCAAATTCAAAATGCAATACGTAAAATAGAATTTCAATTCAGTTGCTCAAAGAAAATCTTTATCGAGTTTAAAAAGAATACCTCGATTCGACAGAAAGAATTAAATAGTATTTACACCATCAGGGATAGTAGACTCGACTTACGAAATTAGGAAATAGGATGTAAACATACCTATTGATTTTGTTCATATAAATGTAAGGGGATGGAGAAGATTAACAACTCGGAGACTGATTTCACATGTTTATTCGTCGATTTTCGTATACAGAATTTTGACGACCTCCCTGGTGCAGTGGTGAGCGCTGCTGTCTTATAACTGGGAGGGTTCGATTCCCGGCGGGGTCAATTTTGGAATTTATAATTTCTGAATTGTCTCTGGTCTGGTCTGGTGGGAGGCTTTCGTTGGTCGTGGCTAGTTATCACCCTACCGTCAAAGACGTGCCGCCAAGCGATTTAGCGTTCCGGCACGATGGCGTGTAGAAACCGTTTAGGGGTATGGGCTAAGTTTTCACTGCCATACCCCTTCCAAGTTAGTCCGCTACCATCTTAGACTGCATCGTCACTTCAATCAACACACACATTACACTGCAGTCAAGGACTATTTTGTCATCGAATAAAAAAAAACAGAATGATGCCCTCTATGTCGCTACCTAGCTTTTATAACATAAAATGTACCCTATGTCACCCAATGTACATGTACTCGTATGTATACAATGTACATCAACGTAATTTAGGCACTAAACTAGCGGCACGCTATGATGGCCGGTTTGACACATTACAATAGTGATGTGGAATGTCAATTTATTCTCGAACAAAAAACAATTAAGTTTTGTTTTTGTACCTGATTAAATAGGTTTAATAAAACAAAAATGTATATGTTTATTTAATTTATTTGAACGAACTGAATATTTGAATGAAAATGAATATACATACTTTATATGCACACAAGAAACATATGAATACAAAAGATACCAAAAAAGGTGCCACAAAAGGCCATAATTAATCAGATTCGTCCATACTACTATTTTCACTGTCGTCACTGCTATCATCACCTACATTAATAATTATATGTTCGTTTTCTATAATATTATCTATTTTCACATCTCTTTCATAATCTTCCCTTATTAATTTAACAGTTCTATTCACAACCTTTTCCCAGTCTCCTTTAGTCACATGTTCACAAGCTTCTTCTAATAATTTTAGCATTTTTTTTGTGGTAAATGGGGGTTCTGTATTGTGTCTTGCAGCATATCCCTTAATTTGAGCCCACACCAACTCAATCGCATTATACTCACAATGGTAAGGCGGTAACCGTATAACTCTGTGCCCATGTTCTAATGCTATTTCGTCAATGACGTATCGGATCTTGGTTGGTTTGTTTTCTTTTAAAAGACGTACTAATTCCGCTTTTAACATATTCATGTTTGCATCTACGCCATTTTTACGAAGCCATGCGACGATATCAGCTTTCTTTTGGGATTGGGCAGGTGGCTTGTCAATTTGCATCGAGTGGTATGGGGCGTTGTCCATAATTATAATAGATGGTTCAGGGAGGCTACACAACATTGAGGTAAACCATTCAGTAAACTTTTCTCCATTCATGTCTTCATGATAGTCTCCAGTGGTTTTTGACGCAAAAGCCATGAGAGAACCTTCGACAAACCCGTTGATGGTTCCGGCGTGACAAATTATAAGTCGCGATCCTTTTCCTACAGGAACTTTGGAAGTAGATGCTGCTGTGTCATCGTTCCAAGAACGGCCTACAGTATGGTTAGCATTAAGCCATGTTTCATCCAAGAACACAACATTTTGCCAATTTTTGATTTCTTTCACTTGCCGTAAAAAAGTATACCTTGCCATCGCTATATCAAATCTTTCCATCAATATTTTGCGTTTGTTACATTTTATGTATCGAAATCCAATGGTCTTCAAAATCTTCGTTAAAGAACTTTCCCCACCGAAGAATAATCCAGCTTCCTTCAGTGAATGCACCAACTTTTTTCTTGTTGGATACTCCTTCTGTAAATAGTAGCCGTAAACATGTCTTCGGATAGCATCGGCATCAAAGCTATCGATACCTACGACTGGTTTTGCTCGTTTTCTCTTTTTTGGTGTGTGAAGTTTATTTTCTTCTGTGCCAGTCTCGCCATATTTTTTTTTAGTTATCCGTCTAACAGTTCGTTGTCCAATATTAAGCGCATCAGCTACGCGTTCAACCACTGACGTTATAGGTAAAATTGGCCCTCCATTTTGAGCTTCACGATCGAAATAGTTACGAAGGCGTATTACGAACTCACGTGTCTGACTATTTAGAACAGTTCTCTGCGTACGTTCGGTCATATCGACGAAATCCACAACAAAGGGCTTGAACAGAGTCCAAATTAACGAGCAAGGGTCAACAGTAATGCAGTATCAATATTTGAAATCCAAAGCCAGATCAAAACTATATCACAATCGCATTGCACTGACAGTTTATACTTTTCGAAGCAACGTCAATTCGAAACTGCTTTGTTTTGCATTGAGCATTGACGCGAGTTTGCCGGAGGTAGTAGTTGTGCTAGCCAGCGATCCTATGTGACGATCGTATTAGATTCCATTTTTAAAAATTTTCAATTTAGAAAACCAAATGCCGAGTTGTGGTATATATCATATAAAAATAAAAATTTTACCTTTTGTATGAAACAGCTGATATTTTTTTGCGATTTCAGAGGTTTGTCCACATAGTGAAAATTGTTCATATTCACAAGTACATTCACCCCTTAAATGGTGCAAACTGATTTTTCTACACTTGTATACATTTTAGAAATCAATTTAATAAATAAATTTTGAGTCCTAAACCTAAAACTACATTCGATAAAATTTATGAATCTCTGCACATCACTATCGTCAATAAAGTAATACAATTATTTCCTTCAAAGTCGTTATCAATTAATACGGAACTTCATGAGCGGACAAACGTCAAACCGGCCATCATAGCGTGCCGCTAGTGTACTGTGGAACATAGAATAGAATAAAATAGAATAATTTTTTATTCAAATAAACTTTTACACATGCTTTTGAATCGTCGATGAATCTACCACTGGTTCGGAATGCCCTTCCTGCCGAGAAGAACCAGCAAAAAACTCGGCAGTTGCTCTTTTCAAAACAAGTTTACAATAGGTACTATACTATGTATGCAGTGTTTCCACAATGAGGGGAAGTTCCAAAAAATGCAAATTAAAATTCAATACATGTTAAGACGGATAGATATAAAGTAGCCCCATTCCCACCGGTGGCACCCGTTCATGAGCATGACGCATGATCCAGCCGTTTCTTCGCTCAACCGTATTTGAATAACAACCCCACACGACAACACCACAGAAATGTTTAAAGAGGGTATGACATACAATATAATATGCTACCCATGTTATGCATACGTAAATAGACACATACATACATAGACTGCTATAATCATAACCCTTTCTTTAGGCTTTACAGTAGTCGGGTAAATAGAAAAATCAAAAGTCGTTTCGAAATCGTATCGCAATCGTAACGATAAAGTGGTCCAAGCGAACAAATCTGCATTTGGTGTGAGAATAATATCGATGATTTTCAACGTTAACGATCCACTTGTCTTCGAGCGCATTGTTTCTAAACGAAAGTTTCGTGTGGATAACCACTGGTGGTACTGTAATTCATCAAATTTACACTACGGATGCAGCTTTTTGAAGACTCGCTCACTATTAAAACAATTTTTTAAGGTCATCTAAATTACCAGAATGACAGATCATTTTAAAAATCTGTTTCAAGGTGGCAAAAGTATTTTAATTGGAACATTGTGCCTTTAACGGTAGGGTGAATGAATGAATGAATGAAATATTCTTTATTGTACATGTTATAAAAACCACGGTACCACCACCAAAAGGGTGGTAGCCAGGCACGGCCAACCAAAGCCTCCGACCATACCAGACCAAAGACAATTCAGAAATTTTAAATTCCTAAATTGACCAGAACCAGAGACCTCCCAGTTATAAGACCACAACGCTCACCACTACGCCAGGGAGGTCGTCAAAACTTGGCTGTTGCGCTGCAGTTATGTCAATTCTAATAGATCTGCATCCAAACTGCAATATCGCAGCCAGTTTGCAATTTAATGCAGACCATATGTATAGGCACAAACAGATTTAGCAAAGGTCTCATCCACTCTATTCCATCATAGTATTTCTCCTGCATAAGCATAGACAATGCCTTTCTAGCGGAATCCAGTACGCCATACAAAAAACTCACTCATATTGACATAGTTTAGGTTACAATCACAATCAATTTGTACGGATAACTTGATTGTTATCTGTTTTTTTTTGACAAGTGTTCGGAACTATATCCCAGTACTAGTAGATGGATAAAAATATAGACGAGAAATTCGGAAAAAGAACTGTGTCGCAGTTTTAATTGTGCAGGCTGAGGTAGAGAGGGGAGCCGGCATGTGAATAAGGTAGCAAATCGTGCTCGACCGTGATCGCAGAGGCGTGCCGCACCCCGTACCCTGCACACCTTTGTGTGCGGAGAGCGGTCGTTCGTAATAAAAAAGCATTTGAATATATCAAGAAATAATTTATAATTCCTATCTAATGTTATGAAATACGATTTTGTTATCCAATTATTCACTATAATAACTATAATTTTTGTTACTTACTTTGAATATAGGTATTGTTGGCTTTTCAATTCACAATTATTTGCCTAGAAAGTTTTATCGTATAAATAGCGCCCGTGTCAGTATGTCGCGAGTTCCACGGCCACAATAACTGTATTGCTCGGCATTCAGTGCAACTCAGTTGAACATGGTAAGTGTTCGTAACCGCGTATCTAGTAGGTACTACATTTATATCGGTGCCTGTACCTATCTGTTTCTCCTTATGGATTATATATACGTGTATTATAGTAGGTACGTATTATATGTATAATTGTGGTTAAAGAATTTATTTCTCAAAAGAAATTTACAAATTTCACTTAATGAGAAATTATCAACTAAACTTAATAATATTATTAGGCACAGCGGCGAGCAACAACACAATCTATATATACTCATGGGCACCGGCAGAAATAATTTTCAGGTGGTGCAGATTTTAGCTTTCTTACAATCTTTCTCTTTGCCGTATGTTGTCGCCATTCATTCACGTTCATTCTGACACATACATTAAATATCAATCACCGCTCCCTTTCCTTTCCTTGTCCTATAACTCAGAACAAAGAAGATAGAAGACCAAGCCGACGGTTTGATGGATTGTCAGTCGCGAAAGCAACTCCGCTCTGAACGCACGCGCACGCGTTCAAAAAACCCGTTTTAAGTCGCTAATTCGAACCGCCGCGAACCATACGTGACGCCGCACGCTTTCAAAATCCTGAATTCGTCGCGAAATCAAAAAACAAAGAGCTTTCTACCGCATACCACCGCCGCTTAATTTACATATGGAAATGAAAAAGTGAAAAGAACCAGTGATTTCTACAAGCTATCGAGGAAGCAGAAAATCGGAGATCAAATGTCAGTTTTTTCTGAGTTCCCTACTTTTCATTCCACCGTATATGATTGTTAATAAAAAGATGAAATTTTAGTCGGAATGTTCGAGACATTTACAAATTTCTGACTATTCATTATGAATTTATTTTATAGTACCAACAGATGGCTTTTTATTTCAATAATTCCTGTTGATCCCGAGATTCCCAAGGGGTGCAAGTGCACCCCCTGGCACCCCCCTGCCGGCGCCCATGCATATACTTATAATAAAACTGTAACTGGAAGATTTCTGTACACTTAATATATTTTGAAAATTTTAATTGGGGGATGCTTGACTATCGATACTGAGCCCAAAACAGATTTTTATTTAATTTTTGTCTGTCTGTCTGTCTGTCTGTCTGTCTGTCTGTCTGTCTGTCTGTCCGCGCTTCACGCGAAAACTACTGAACGGATTTAAATGAAATTTAGTACAGCGGTAGCTGATACTCCGGGTCAACATATAGGATAGTTTTTATCCCGATAAAACATAAGGTTACTCCAAGATAGGGGATGAAACTTTTTGTTGATTTTACTCCATAACTCAGTCAAATCTGAACGGATTTTAATAATTCTTTCTTTATTTGAAAGTGTGTACGACAAGAAATACAATGACCAATTTTGGTGAAGATCTGCTAGATATTATCGGAGATAGAGGACAAAACTTCTCTCGGATAGTTCCAGGTCACTCGCATACGATATATACGTATATAGATCTTATTACATTCATACCATAGCCCATTACATACTAATTTTAGACTATATCACTGACCTCCAGGCCCTAGCTTCTCAATCCTGATGGTGCAGTGTACTGCCCACCTAAATCATGGATATTTACGAACTGTCGATTGTGAATTGATATTGTAGGTGCCAAATATTTAAAATATAATAGTGTAGTGGAGCCGTAAAAGAGGACTCAATTCTGATGCTGCTGGGTACTGCTCATCAATGATATGTAACAATTAGTATGAACTACTTAGGGTAGTGGCATAACGCAGCCGTAAAAAATTTCGCGTCTCCGTTTTCCGTTTACTAAAATTTCCCACAGTAGCTTTGTATTCTTAGAAGGCATCAATCTATTCAGCTAATTTAATTATCGCTCGGTTCGGTTTAGGAATCATCCACCTCCCTTCTCCTCCCCATGCTACAACTACTAATGGTACCAACTTCTCAATCCCGATGCTGCTGATGATAATTATACCCACCTAAATAGTGGGTGTTTACAAAATGTCGATAATGAATTCTTATTGTAGGTACCAACCAATTGAAGACTACAAAGTGGCATAGTGCAATCGTAAAAAATGTCTCACTCGCTTCGTTTGCGAGAATGTCGATTGTAGATTTCTTTTTAACCGACTTCGAAAAAGGAGCAGATTCTCAATTCGTCGGAATCTATTTTTTCAATTTTTTTATGTATGTTCACCGATTACTTGAAGGCGCCTGAACTGATTTGGAAAATTCTTACTTTTTTGTTTGAAAGGGTACTTCCCAGGTGGTTTTTAAATTTTACCGAAATCGGTTGAGCGGTTTTAAAAAATTAAGAAAAAAAATATATACTTTGTTTTGTAAAAAAATTATATTAAATTATGTACTCATTAGTATATGGACTACACAGAGGCGTAGTGCGATCAAAAAAACCTTCGCGCTCGCTTCGCTCGCGAAAATATCAGTTTTCAGTTGCTACTGCGGGTGCCAAGTATGAACTACAAAGAAGCGTAGTGCAATCGAAAATTTTCGCGCTCGCTTCGCTCGCTAAAATGTGTCTTCTTGATTGGTATTGTAAGAACCAATTATAACGAACCAATAAAGCAACGAAAACTGCAATATCTGGGACATATAATGCGTGGCGATAAGTACAAGTTGCTCCAACTAATAATACAGGGGAAGATACAAGGTAGGAGACCCCCTGGAAGAAGACTGACCTCTTGGCTCAAGAATCTCCGGACATGGTTCGGACTGAGTACTCGATCCTTATTCCGCGCAGTTGTGTGTAAGGTCCGAATAGCTAATATGATAGCCAACCTCCGGTAGGAGATGGCACCTCAAGAAGAAGAAGAAGAAGAACCAAGTATGAAGGAAACAGTTATGTAGTGCAGCCCTAAAGAATTTTGCGAAATGTCTGATTTGGATTGCCAAGTATGGACTACATAGTGATGCAATGAAATTGTAAAAATTTTCGCGCTAGCTTCATTGGCTTCGCTCGCGAAAATATCAGTTTTCAGTTGCTACTGTAGGTGCCAAGTATGAACTACAAATATGCGTAGTGCAATCGAAATTTTTTGATTGTAGATTGCTTTTGTCTATACCAATTAGTATGGACTACACAGAGGCGTAGTGCGATCAAAGTATTTATTTTCGCGCTCGCTTCACTCGCGAAAATTTTGGTTTTCGCTAATGTAGGTGCCAAGTTTAAACTAAAAAGGAGCGTAGTGCAATCTAAAATTTTTGCGCTCGCTTTGCTCGCGAAATTGTGTCTTTTCTTGATTGGTATTGTAAGAACCAAGTATGAAGGACACAGTTAAGTAGTGCAGCCCTAAAAATTTGCGAAAATGTCCGTTTTCGATTGCCAAGTATGGACTACATAGTGATGCAACGTAATTGTAAAAAAATTCGCGCTCGCTTCGCTCGCGGAATTGTCTTTAATTCATTGTTGTTGTGAGTGTAAACCAAGTATGGAGTACATAGTTAAGTAGTGCATTCCTAAAAAATTTCGCGCTCGCTTCGCTCGCGACAGCGTCGCTTTTGTGTTGCTTATGTAGGTGCCAAGTATGGACTACATAGTGGCGTAGTGCAATCGTAAAAAATGTCGCACTCGCTTTACTAGCGATAATGTCGATTATCGATTGCTTTTGTCTATATCAATTAGTATGGATTACACAGAGGCGTACTTAATGCGATCAAAAAATCTTTGCGCTCGCTTCGCTCGCGAAAATATCAGTTTTCAGTTGCTATTGTAGGTGCCAAGTATAAACTTCAAATAAGCGTAGTGCAATCGAAAATTTTTGCGCTCGCTTCGCTCGCGAAATGCGTCTTTCTTGCTTGCTATTGTAAGAACCAAGTATGAATGACACAGTTATGTAGTGCAGCCCTAAAAATTTTGCGAAATGTCCGTTTTGGACTACATAGTGATGCAATGAAATCTTAAAAATTTTCGCGCTCGCTTCGTTGGCGAAAATGTCTTTTCTTAATTGTTGTTGTGAGTATAAACCAAGTATGGAGTACATAGTTAAGTAGTGCAGTTCTGAAAATTTCGCGCTTGCTTCGCTCGCGATAACGTCACTTTTGTGTTGCTTATGTAGGTGCCAAGTATGGACTATATGGTGGCGTAGTGCAATCCTTAAAATGTCGCACTGGCTTTACTAGCGATAATATCGATTATAGATTGCTTTTGTAGATACCAATTAGTATGGGCTACACAGAGGCGTAGTGCGATCAAAAAAATTTCGCACTCGCTTCGCTCACGAAAATATCGGTTTTCAGTTGCTACTGTAGATGCCAAGTATAAACTAAAAAGAAGCGTAGTGCAATCGAGAATGAAGACCAGTTGCCAATCCATCATTGAAGACCAGTTACCAACTCCTCAATCCTGATGCTGCTGGTCCTGCCTAAATTGTGGGTATTTACAAAATTTCCATTTTGAATTGATATTGTAGGTTTGCAGGTACCAAGTAGGTACAGAATATTATATAGTGGCGTAGTACAATCGTAAAAACCTCACGATTAACATAAAACAATTCTTTTTTATTACTTTTTCCACGCGGACGAAGTCGCGGGCATTAGCTATTCGTAAAATATACGTAAAAGTGGGTGGAAATAAAAAAAATAAAAAAGTACCGTGCAATGTGAATACATTTCCTGGGCCGGACTCAGAAGTCAGATAATATTATGTATAATGAAATCTTTGAGTCTTTTTTTAAAAATGTTGATCTTCTCAATATTTTTTATTTCTGCTGGTAATTCATTAAACATTTGTGCTCCTTCAAAAGTTATGCTTCTCTTACCGTAATTAGTACGTATTTTTTTAAAGAGATATTATCAATGTTACGCAGGAGCCTGCAACCCAGTTCTCTTTTAGTTTTAAATGTTAATTGCGAATGAATTTTATTCGATTTTATTTTCTTAATCAAAATACATGTATTGTAGTAATATATTTGTTTAATGTTCATTAATTTGGTTTCCGAATATAAAATTTTCGTGGGGATTAGGAAGTGATAATTGAAAAGAATTTTTATTATTTTATTTTGCATTATTTGTAAACAATTTAAATTAGTTTTGGCAGCACTGCCCCATATTTCTATTAAATAATCAAGGTGAGGTTTCACGAGTGTATTATAAATGTTTTTTCGAACCTTTTGTGGAAGACATTTAACTATACCATAAAGCGATCCCAAAAGAGATGACAATGTAGATTTTACTTTTCTATAATATTAATCTTTTTTATAATAATAATCGTTTATTTTTTCCAAAATTACAAATGATTTTATAACAGATTTGAACGATGATCCCGCAGAAGTATAAACTGTGTTGCGGTGATCATCGCCCTCCTCGTCCATTAAACACAAGATTTATAATATGTACTTATTACAAACAAAATTATGTACATAAATAAAATAAAATTTAGAAAATTTAGAAAAAGACAAATTTTAAAGTGTTAGATTGTAATTGTAGATTGTTGAAAGTGCATGTGCGTGTTTGCAATGTGTTGGGTGTCGGGTAATTGGTGTGAGAGGTGTGTGTGTGTGTGTGTGTGTGTGTGTGTGTGTGTGTGTGTGTGTGTGTGTGTGTGTGTGTGTGTGTGTGTGTGTGTGTGTGTGTGTGTGTGTGTGTGTGTGTGGGTGTGGGTGTGGGTGTGGGTGTGGGTGTGTGTGTGTGTGTGTGTGTGTGTGTGTGTGTGTGTGTGTGTGTGTGTGTGTGTGTGTGTGTGTGTGTGTGTGTGTGTGTGTGTGTGTGTGTGTGTGTGTGTGTGTGTAAATGTTAGTGGAGTAGTGTAACATTTATTGACGCAGCTTTACAAGGTCTTCCGTTTCATCATAAGTGAGGGCTCGAAGCCATTCTGAACACTTGTGTTTGCATTTATCTAATGTTAACGGATATATATTTAGTATTTTATTTGCTCGATTATATATTAAGCCACCAAAATAAAAATAATGCCGACCGGCAACAGCGGTCCGGCGAGGTCTGTGGGCACAAACCATATGAGTTCTCCGCTTCATAGTAAATAGGTTAGGATCATAGGTCAGCTCAGAATGTTTGCGGAGCACCGTATGCAAGATGAACAATTGCCGGACCGTGAGCAGCTGGCAACTAGAATATAGCTCAGCAGTAGGAAAAAGTATGGGCTTACCGAGCATTACTTTTAAAACTGCCCTCTGAGCTCTTTCAATCCGTAGCATAAGCGTTTTTGGTGAACCACCCCAAGCGGTTATACAATATGATAGGATTGATTGAGCGAGGGCATAGTAAACGGATTTAAGGCTTTTGGGGTCAGCTACGTCTCTTATATTCTTAAAAACAAACATTAATTTTCTTGTGCGCGAAGAGACTGATGCAATATGTTGTTTAAGAAGCAATCTACCAAAACACCTAAGTATTTGATACAGGATGTGCGTTCAAGAGCTTTGCAATTACAGGTAGTATAGTAATATAGTAGTATAGTAAAATATACACGTATCATCAGCATATAGACTAACTTCCCCGTTCAAAGATATATTACTGATGTCATTTACATATATTAAAAATAAAAGTGGTCCAAGTATGGAGCCCTGAGGGACACCGCAAGTGATTGGCTGAGCAGTGCTTTGATATTTACCAATTTTCACAATTTGGGACCTACTTTCTAAGTATGATTCAAATGTTTTTAAAGCAGTGTCTGTAATTCCTATGATTTGAAGTTTTTTTAATAAAATTGAATGGCTCACGGTGTCGAACGCTTTCTTTAAATCGATAAATATACCAAGAGCAATATTTTTTGAATCAATATTCGTTTTGATTTTAGTAACAAGATCTATTGTAGCTGATAGTGTATTTGATTTTGGACGAAACCCATACTGTCGTTCAAAAATAAAATTTTGTTGCTTAAGGTAATTATCTTATCTATTATATATAATCTTTTCAAAAACTTTTGATATTACTGGCAACACGGAAACTGGTCTATAGTTGTTAGGATCTGATTTCTTCCCAGATTTATATATAGGAGTAACTTTTGCTATTTTGAGCTCATTCGGGAACTGACCTTTTTCTAAATAATGGTTAATACAATTTGAAATTGATGGAGACAAACTAGTTTTCATACATTTAATCGATTTTGTATTGGTTCCATCTATTCCAGAACTGCAATTCAAATCAAGATGGTTTATTATTTGGATTATTTCGTCTACCGTACACGGCATAAGTTAAGATAGCTTTTGATTCTGCTGCATGTTATCTTGGTTTGCGTCATATGAAGAATTTGTGTGATATTTTAGTGGAATTTGTTTTGCTAATTGAGGACCAATTCCAACAAAAAAGTTATTAAAGTGTTCACATACCTCATTACCGTCAGAAATTACACCAGAATCAGTCATAAGTTGTGGAGGAGCACATTGAGTTTTAATTTTATTATTAGATAGAGTATTTATAAGATCCCATGTCCTTTTACGATCGGTTTTACATTTTTCAAATAAATTTAAATAATATTTGTTCTTAGTTTTTGTAATTAATTCAAAAGTTTCGTTTCTCTCTTTCTTGAAGTTTGAGATGATATCTGTATTATTAGGATTCTTCTTTACTTTCGTCCAAAGCTTATTTCTTTTATTTATTTCATTTTTTATGTCTTTGTTTATCCAGTCCTATTGTGGTAAATTAAGTATCTTTGTTTTCTGTACTGAACATTTTTTTATTGAGTCTTTTATTGTATTTTCTAGTCGATTAAAATCATAACTATCAAATATTATTTCTTTAGAGTATTTTAGTAAATTTTCATAGTTAATAGCTTCATAAAAAACTTTTTGACGAGGTTCATGTTTATAATTTTTAATTCCGACAACAATTTGTTTATGGTCCGATATTGAGGAGTCCATTAAAGCTATGTGATAACTTTTATCTTTTAAATTTGTTAAGATATGGTCTAAGATACTATTTGTAGTAGTCGTAGTCCTTGTGGAATATTCTGATGTGATGTTATTAATAATATTATATCCGTTTTCTTCTATCATTTCTGTATATTTTTGTGTGTTTTCATCTTTAGTCAGTAGGTTAATGTTAAAGTCGCCGAGTATTATGGCCCGTTTACTCCCCTGTATTTGTATTTCAAAATCATTCAGAAACAGGTCCATATTTGAATGACCTGGTTTGTATACTAGTCCTATATCCATGTTATATTTTTCGGTATGAATCCATAAGTAATTGTTACCGTTTAAATAGGATTCCTTGAATAGATTATGTTTTATATTATTATGTATATAGATCGATACTCCTCCACCTATTTTATCATTTCTGTAATTATAGTAATGTGAATAATTAGAAATATTAAGTTTTTTTGCATCCTGTTCAGATTTTATCCAAGTTTCTGTTAAAAGTAATATATGTATCTCTTGTTCAAACGATTTTAGAATACATTTCAACTCATCCAATTTTCCTGGTTTAACGATACTTCTTATGTTGGAGTACAATAAATTAAAAGAACATCGGCTATTGTCTAAATCTTTATAATCTTGTAATAACTGGAAAGTATTTTTTTCTTGTTCCTTGACATCATCCAATTGTGTTAATTTTCCAAGTTTATTGAAGACTTCACAATTTTTGGAATCCCTTTAATATATTTTATCGTAAGGTCATTTTCACCTTGCTTCTGCCTGTTAGATAGTTCTTGTTTCAGTTCTTTGAAGTATAATTGTTGTGAGGGTGTTCGGTCTGCAAAAACTTTTACATTTTTATCCTTAATATTGGCTTTGTTTTGGAGTATTTCTCTGGATTCTGCAGATGTATTAAATAACACCTTTATATAACGGTTTACTCCAGCTTTACATTTACCAAGTCGGATTATCTTTATAGGATGTGGTACAATTTTCACTAAACCGCTTAGTATTTTAGTTACTTCATTAGTATCATGTGTAATTCTATCATCAACATTTGTCGCATGTATTTCGGGGATGCCTACTATGATGACATTTTTCTCTCGTTCAGCACGTTCACGAATCTCTATTAAAATATTTTCTTGAGAAATTGCTGATATGGTAGGTGAGTCTGTTAGCGTAGTAGATTGTAATTTCTTGATGTAATTTTCTAGGCGAGTGATACTCTCTTCTGCAGTAAGGCTTTTAATCTTTAACTCTGAAACTTCGTTAATAATTTTATTGTGCTCTGAAGCTAGATGTTCAGTCGTGGTTTGAATATTGTCGACTTTCGATTTGATGTGCGATATGTCTTGATGTAATGAAAGCAGATACTCTTTTTGCGATAAAGTAAAGGCTTCGAACATGTCTTTCATTTCTTGATGAAGTTGAAATAATTCATTCCGGCAATCGCAGTCCGGCCCTGGTTGTTTACGCATCACAACTTTCAAGTCGGCCACATCTTTTAATTTAGATAAATCTGGTTGTGATCCACTCCCTGTAAACATGGGTTTTTCGGGCTTCTCAACTGTTGGAGTGGCAGACTTCGGTTTGCGTCGGTTTGTATCCGATGAACTCACTCAATAATTCACGTATAATATGTATAATAACGTAATAAAGTTATACCTAATAACTGTGGGATGCATGGTGCAAGTGGGCAAAAGTGAGACAGTGTGTAAAATCGCATTCCGAACTAGTAGTAGATTCACTTAACGGTTTACAAAAACTTATTATAATGAATATTATAAAGTTTATTGGAATAAAAAACTTTTTTATTGTATTCTGCTCTGCGATGTAATCATTATTGTACACACCCCTAGAAGTCTATTTCACTGAAAAATAATAATTTGTGTAGAGTTAAAATTTAATTAATCAGTGAACCGGAAAATAAAATCTCACAAAAAGGAAAATCTAAAAGCCTTAAAAGTATCTGTTACTTTTGTAATTGGAATTTGAGAAGCAATTTTATTACAGCAAAAAAGATTTTCAATAAAGTGGAGTTATAAAAACAGATAGAATAAAACCATATTTTTTTCCATTGAAAATTGGTAGAGAACCTGAGCTTTCGATAGATTAATTAAGCTGAAATTGGCTTTATATAAAAAAATACAACGAGCGAAATTAGATATTTTTTGTCATCAATCCACAATCATGCCTGATGGAATGCAATGAGGTTGGAGCGCGCTTGCATAGAGGATGTCTGTTAACTAGACCTAGTGAATTTTTCAGTAGGCAATAAATAAATCGCAACGATTTTTTTAGAAAATATGTGATATGAAATATTCTAAATGACGATGAAAACATTGTCGTCCACTTAATATTAACTTGTGGGTTTGTGAGGTTTATACCCATATATGTGCGCATGAGTGAATTTTATTTAACAATAAAAATGATATACTTTATAAATTACAGCAAAAAAGGAAACAATAAATACCAGCTGATCCCAATATTTGCACAAACAAAATACAAAATGGATCGTTATGACTTCCGTGATGGTCGCACACTGCCGCAAAATCTCCAAGCGCCGCGCGCCGTTAGCATGCCAATCCCTACTTATATTATAAATACAAAAGTGTGTCTCTTTGTTGAATTATCCTTGAATCATACCACAACGGAACAACGGATCGTACATGGGCTATACCTAGTTGAGGACTTTAAAAGTGACATAGGCTTTTTATCTCGGAAAAACAGAAGGTTCCGCGATGTTTTAAGACCTAGCCACCAGTTCTTGTGTATAATATTTTGTTTTGTTTGTCATTTCAGCCATATTGAATTTGATATTACATTTTTGAGTTGTCTAGATAATATGACAAGCGGAACGCTAAAACGACACCAAATTTATCGATTTATCCAAGAATTGGTTTAGCATTTACCAGAGAACAGTTAAACGAAACATCGTCTGCACATTACTGTCAAGCACGATATCACAATAATTTGTGTAAACGGTAGCACGCAACCCTTTACGTCCAGCCATTTCGCGTACATCCCAACAAAATATCTACCGCCGCGCCGCCGCGGCGCCTTGTAGGCATCACTCTTGTATGCGATCAGCATTATGGCTTAAAATATTTGAAAGCGTAGAACACGTTAAAGGCTATCAAATGGCCACTGCATAAAACGACCATTTAAAAAAGCACCATAGAGATTAACCGACTCATTTAAAATGATACAGGGCTCTCAGCGCGTGCCAAATAGTGCTGCTTCCTATAAAATGGGAGGGTTATTCTGGAAAAGGGGCGTTGTGTGTTCTTGGCGATGAAGATATCGATGCTCAGCGATTCTACATGAACAAATCAGAATTGAGGGGATCCAAAGATGACGAAAATAGCTGAGTTTACCGTTCTCATACAAAATCATCGTCATCTTTACCGATAGACATCCACTTCTGGACATAGGTATCTGGAAAGGATTGCCACAGAACACGACCTTGAAGCATTCATATCCAGTGACTGCCATTGATAGTGCAGCCAATGGATGGACATTGATTAAGAGTATGATTTTGTTGGAACAGTAAACACGGCTTTAAATATTATTATGATTGTTTTTATTTTATATATTTCCAACATTTTGTAGCAAAGCGTGGTTCGTGGTTGTGGAAGCAGAAAGTCGCATGTAAACTCTAAAAATAATTGAGTATGACGACGTCTACTATTATCGGATTGAACCGCTCTGAAATAGGACAACTACGGTATGAGGTGCGTACAATCTCAAGCCATCCTTATTACATAGGAAGGTTGGATAATAGTAAATCGGCTTTAAATATATTATGCTTAGTTTAATTTAATACATTTCCAACAGCATTTTATTAAATCGTGCTTTATCCTTTCAGGTTAGTCCACACATTGGATTCACACATTCCTAGAGTTAGGGCGGTCATGTGCAAAACAGATCACTGCACTATTTTAAAATGGAATAACAGAGCTTTTAAAAGAATTTGCTACACGCGTTGTTGATTTCCAGTATATTAAAATTGAACGCCTCTGGCGAGCGAGTTGGCTTTAGCAAAATAGTTGAACGAGCTCACAGAGTAGCCCGCGGCAGATGCGCTACATTAAGCCAAATGCATAAACAACGTGTTTAATTGGGAGTGAAATGCTGCGGTCCTGATGAACTGCTTGCATTTTTAGTGTCGCGACTTGCTATTGGCTGTTAGCAACTATCTTACTTAAACCTCTTTACAATACTCTCCATGTGATGCGGGTTGTTACGTTCCCTCAAATATTGGTTGAGCGTGTTGTTTGGGATGTTCTTCAAATCCACAACTGAGGGAGTGAGTATTTCGCATTATAGGATATGACGTTGGGACACTTATGTATTTCACATAATATTACAAGTACACAAAGTGCTAGCAAAGGAGATGCGCAGTGTACCGTCTAATGTACGTATTGTCACTCACAGACGAACAATAATTAAAACCATAAAACTATATTAATGCTGATACTACATCATGTACGTATCCATAAGCGAAGCAACGGCTAGTTCATGCTTGATGCTCGTGAATGAATGCTGGCGGCGGGAATGGGGCTACTTTCTATCTGCCCATCTTAACATGTATTGAATTTTTGTAAGTAGGTATGCAATTTTGGAACTTCCCCTCATTGTGGAAACACTGCATACATAGCATAGTACCTATTGTTGACTTGTTTTGAAAAGAGCAACCACCGCGCAGAGTTTCTTGTTGGTTCATATCGGCAGGAAGGGCATTTCGAAGCAGTGGTCGACTCATCGACGATTCAAAAGCACTTGTAAAAGTTTATTTAAATAAAACATATTTCTATTCTATTCTAGTCTATAGAATACGAGCTACCTATCGTCTTCGTCATCTCATCCGATGGATGTTAACTGCTGGACGTAGTTCTCTTGCACAGATCGCCCCAGTTTCTGACAAAGATCTCAAAGTGGTAAGGTTCTGCTTGGCTTCTGATTCGCGTGTTATATGCAACGAACCAGTCCTGCCAGAGCTTCAGCTAACGTGTTGTTTATTTCTGACATTTTCAGTGGCTGTAAAAAACAATGAAAAGTTGCTAACTAAGAACACTTTCAAACCCATAGAGATCTAGTATGCCTTATCTGCTACTTACTGCAATAAGAAATACTTTGTGGTCGTTAGTCAGGTTCGTCATACAAAATGCGGGTGTGATAGATCTTCGTTAGGAACTTTTGATAACCACTTAGATAGAGAATTAGCCCTACAAATTCGCTGTTGAGATACTAAAAGACCTCAAAGTGTGATATCATCATCATCATCATCATTAACAACCCATCAACGGCTCACTACTGAGCGCAGGTCTCCTCTCAGAGAAGGGTTAAGGGCCATAGTCCACCACGCTGGCCCAATGCGAATTGGCAGACTTCACACACCTTTGAGAACATTTGAAAAACTCTCAGGTGTGCAGGTTTCCTCACGATGTTTTTGAAGCAAGTGATATTTAATTGCTTAAACACACTTGACTCCGAAAAGTCACAGGTGCGTACCCGGGATCGAACCTGCGACCCCCGAATAGGAGATCAAAGTCCTTAACCACTAGGCTATCACTGATTGACAAGTGTGATATATTATGCAAAACTAAATCATTTTTCAGCTCTGACGTCATCAGCACTGTCTCTCAGAGGCTTTCGCCCAGCATTGTAGCACAGTAGCACAATAAAATGCAAACATAAATAAAATCTATACGAGAACGTGCGTGAATGTATGTCAAAAGGCTTCGATTCCCTTAATAACAGGCGGCAACACGCGCGGTAGAAAATCGCTCACGGCACAGATGTTCGGAACGGCCGCCACGACATATTGTTTTATCGAAAATTACTTTCTGGAGGCGACGCGCCGGCCCCGTTCCCCGTCGCGCGAAATATTGAATCAGGTTAAACGGTATTGGAGGTTATGTCGTTCCAGATATGACAGATACCGTTGAACTGTACAAGTACCTGGGTATCTTATATCCACGTTACGTTGGGTTACGTTCCCTCAAATATGGTTGAGCGAAGCAACGGCTGGGTCACGCGTCATGCTCGTGAACGCGTGACACCGGCGGGAATGGGGCTACTTTCTGTCTGCCCATCTGAATAAAAAGTAGGTATGCATTTTTGGAATTTCCCCACATTGTGGAAACACTGCATACATGGCAAAGTACCTACTACCTATTGTAAACTGTTTTGAAAAGAGCAACCGCCGAATTTCTTGCTGGTCCTTCTCGGTAGGAAGGGCATTCCGAACCAGTGGTAGGTTCATATTTTGACGATTCGAAAACACTTATAATTATATATAATAAAATATAGTTTATTTGAATAAAAATATTTCTCTATAGTACCTGGGTATATATTTTCTGCGAGGACTGCCTCGTAAGTCTAGTGATTAGCATGTTTGATCGCAAATGAGGAGGTCCCGGGTCAGGCCAAAAAAAATATATGGTGTTTTTCTGTTAAGAAATTTTCAGTACCAGCCCGGAATTAGGAAGTAGGTGATGAATCACCATGCCTCGGAGAGTACGTAAAGCTCTCGTAACTGCGTCTTTTCACAGCTAAACCACTGAACCAATTTCGGCAAACAAGCTAGGGTATAGCTTGCATCCTGAAGAACATAAATACATTCCCATTTCGAAACTTCTTGGAACTGAATCGACTTAGATTTCAGTCAGTTTGAAAAATGATCAATGATTCTACGCCTATAATAATCTACCTACACCTATAAAGAGCAACCGCCGAGTTTCTTGCTGGTTCTTCTCGGCAGGAAGGGCATTCCGAACCAGTGGTAGATTCATCGACGATTCAAAAGCACTTGTAAAAAGTTTATTTGAATTAATAACATTTCTATTCTATTCTATTCTACTTTTCACATACTTTGGCCATACTTTCTCGATAACAGCACGGTGTCTTTATTTGGTCCATACAAGAAATTCTCGAAGAGCACTCCATCGGCGAATAAGTAGTGAGATGTTCCTTAAGTGGTTTCCAAAATAATTCTGTGATTGAATTTGCCGACTTTCAGCTCGTATCATTAATCGTAGTCACAAACCGAGTTCCACTGAACCCTGATCTAAGGCTGGATGTCCATTGGATGCTATTCTCTGAATAATCGCTTTTTCAATGGCTGAAAATCTCAATTCACATTTCCTTTAAGAGACGAGAGACATACAAGGACAATAAGGATGCGTTGGTCAAAATCCACACCGATTTGGCTAAGGTCTATAATGCCTTGCATGTCGCAGGAAACCAGGCGTATGGTATTCAACGTCCACAGGAAGGAACCAACTTTTTGACGATCTCCCTGGCGCAGTGGTGAGCGCTGTGGTCTTATAACTGGGAGGTCTCGGGTTCGATTCCCGGCGGGGTCAATTTGGGCATTTATAATTTCTGAATTTTCTGGTCTGGTCTGGTGGGAGGCTTTCGTTGGCCGTGGCTAGTTACTACGCTACCGTCAAAGACGTGCCGCCAAGCGATTTAGCGTTCCGGCACGATGGCGTGTAGAAACCGATTAGGGGTATGGGTTGAATTTTCACTGCCATAACCCTTCCAAGTTAGTCCGCTACCATCTTAGACTGCATCGTCACTTACCATCAGGTGAGATCGCAGTCAAGGACTATCTTGTCATCGAATAAAAAAAAACTCCGTTCGGCGGTGTTCCCACTGAACTTCAACATGGGGTTATTCAGAGGCGGACTAACAAATTCCTCAAAAGCCGGCAACGCTTTGGTGGTGCCACTGGTGCTCCAAATGGGCAGCGGTAATCACTTATCATCAGTTGAGCCACCTGCTCGTTTGCTCGCTATTTATATGTAAAAAAAAATACGTGTGGCACTCGGGGACTGTCGCGGTAAAGCTATTGCATAGCATTTTTTATCAACTTATGCAATTATAATATTTATGCAATATTTTTTTTGCATAATAAAAATTATGCAAAAAAATAATTAAAAACAAACAAACAAGAAAAGCGCACTGTCACTACTTCGCGAGTGAGATTCGAACCTGCGACATCATACACCATACGGTAAAGAAAGCGGCCGCTCGCCCACTGCGCCGAACAGGGCTACTTGTGAACCTCTAAAATGTTGAACGCTTACTGAACGACGGTGTTAGGTTTATTTTCGTTACGGAATTTCTTGATTCGGTCGCTGCGCTCAAAGCCCGCGATAAATGCTATGCAATAGCTTAGAAGTCGCTTGGTAGAAATGTGGTTACGTTCCATAGAAGTGAGGAATATGACGCTTAGAACCTTCAAGCCTGATGGTAATTGAAGATTCAGCCTAATAAGGTACGCGCTTTCCTAGAAGATGATGCCTTTTCAGTCTTGACATAAAGATACCCAAGTTATAGTTGGTTGGAAAAAAGTCTCAAGAAATCTCTCTCCCTTTCCTGTTTCTCTCTCTGAGAGAGATGCTCAATCGATAGTATACAATGGGTGACCAACTTAAACGAAACTTTGTAATCACCCGCCTCTAAAGCCGTTGACAAGCGCTCGTTTAACTTTACCGATTATATCGCGCCTTTTAACTTTTCTCTTTTTTTACGGAACCGTGAAGTTGAAAGTCAATTAAAGTTATTCAAATTAACCATGGATTAAATACAACTTTAAAGAGGTTTTATAGGTTTTCTTACATTTTGAATAACATTTAGGTATATAAAGATGGGAATTCTATTATGCCTATAGGTAAGTATTTTCCTCAGTTCTTTACGCTTCCATGAAACTGAAACTTGAAGAAAGTTTATGAATGGAAATTTAATTAAATACAACTTTTAAGATTTCGTGGGTTCGTTTATAATTATTTTAACTAAGATTATTAATTCTGGGTGGGTATTTATACCAATAAAATAATTAATGTATTTTCTGTCTGGAATTACAAGGAATTGCCTTTATAGAAAGTCATATATTGTGATGATTAGGGAATTACCATAATTCAATCTTACCATGTTTTATAACTTTTGTCCATCTCTCTGTTAAAACGGGCTAATCTTCAAAACAACTCACCCGATTTTGATAGAAATTTGACAAGCAGGTACTTACTTGAAGATTTATATTATGAGTTTAAAAGGAGAGTAGCCTAGATTCTCTACATTTCTAAATATTATACTTTTTATTAAAATAAAGAAAGACAGATTTTGATTTAAATTTGTTAATCATAAACTGATAGGTATTTAAATAATTATTTAGAGGTTTTACTTTAATTGATTGCTAGATCGCGATAAGGCCGCCAAATTGTATACTTGCTTTGTTTAGTTTGCTTACTATATTTTTTATTTTTTTCACTGTTGTCTTTGTGGTATACAATAAAAGTATATTCATCCATTCATTAGTTTAAAAGATAAATTAAGTGACAGTAATTGGATAATAACAGTTTTATAAAAGAGATGAAAAATTCATTAAAACATTTTTGTTATGTAATAATACGTTATGTTATGTTGATACTTCGCTTCCACTATAACCATAATGTTAAATTATTTATTCAACATACATTATACAGCAGCTAACATTAAACAGCTTACAGCTTTAACAGCTACATAATATTATAGCATATTTTTTCTTTATATTCCCGATTATAATACATATATCCATAAAAAAATGCTCTCAGAATTTGTGGCGATAAAATCACCACTTCAACGTCACGCGAAGCAAAAATATAATAAATTCCACAGATTTATGGATTCATACCGGCATGTTTACGCTCAACCCAAGGAGTATGGCAATTATTCGTTACTCTGCACGCGTAGGGTTGCCAGATGGAATATGAAAAGAGGAAACTGGGACCCGTTTGATGTACACTCTTCACTTGTATACCTACTGTTTACAGAATGTACACACGAACCTTGCAGAGTATAACATCTACTATTTCAAATTTTGAAAAATTAAAGTTGAAAAGAAAATAAGAGTTACTTAAACCTCAATAGCCAATCCTCACTCTAGACTGTATAAATTGAATAATTTTAAATTGTAAACACGTAAAAAAAGGAGGACAAACCTTTTTAATTATTAATAACTAGATGATTGCCGCGCTCTCGTCCGCGTGGACTAAAGTTTTTTCAATTCCCACGGGAACTCTATAATGTTCCGGGATTTAATGTAGCCTATGTGCTATTTGTGGGTATAAGCTATCTCCATTCCAAATTTCAGCCAAATCGGTTCATTTGTTGTCGCGATAAAGAGTAACAAACATCCATGCATCCATCCTCACAAACTTTCGCATTTATAATAAGATTCGTAGGAAGTAGGATTAATTAATTCTATTTTTTACGCTTGATTTGTGCCGCGTACGTGTTTTACTTTAATCAAGTCTGTACTGTCCATCTTGCAGAAATTGACTTGCTGGCAAGATTTTACACAGAGCAGCTGAAATAATAAAGGACGGCACAGAAATGAAGAAGAGCACTCAGTATTTATAAAGGAAAGCAGCAAAGAACAGGTGGATGAGAAGATAGCAGTGGTAGTGGATAAGAAAGACTAAAGTATAATGTTCTCAATTCGCATAATGGCAACCCTATGCCATCGAGAACCAGCTGTACGCCTCCGTAAGCATAATACAAATAGTGGATTGTTTAAGTACTTTTTGGTCATTTTCAAACAACCATGATAGGAAGCATACCTAAACTCTGCCACACACTTACAATGTAGTACTTGTACCGAAGTAGGTACGTACCTCATCATCATAATTAGCAACCCATCAACGGCTCACTAATGAGCGCAGGTCTCCTCTCAGAGAAGGGTTATAGGCCATAGTCCACCACGCTGGCCCAATGCGAATTGGTGGACTTCACACACCTTCGGGAACATTATGAAGAACTCTCAGATGTGCAGGTTCCTCACGATGTTTTCCTTCACCGTCGAAGCAAGTGATATTTAATTGCTTAAGCGCACTTGACTCCGGAAAGGTCAGACGTGCGTACCCGGGATCGAACCTGCGAGCCCCCGAATAGACCACAGTCCTAACCACTAGGCTATCACTGCTTCAAAACCAGCGTACGTACCTACCTATTTCCTATTACTGAATTAAAAACTCGTCCCTAATCCTGTCATAAATCAAAATATTATCTGGATTGCTGTGACGTTTATATTGAACTCTAAAAATGCCGGAATTTCACTCGTAACTGTATTCACATACTCGTATAGCTAAGGCGACGTGACATAAACTGTCCGTAAATCACTTGAAAAGGGAAATTTGTCTCGTCAATTTATGCTTCAGGAATAAATCTAAGAGTGCGGTGTTCCAATAAAATGGGGCGCATAGCTTATGTGAAAGAAAAGAAGTGTCATTTTTTCTAGTAGGTAGGTATCTAGTGCTTTACTTTTAGGGCCGATTTCACCAACGTAAAATAAGTCTTATCCGAGCGTAAATTTGATATTTTGACAGTATTTTCAATACAAAAACAGTCAGAATGCCCAATTTATTCTTAGGATAAACGTCACTTGACGTTGGTGAAATCGGCGCTTAGTCTTTTCGACCGAGCGAAGCGAAGGTCTCTGAGTTTACTAGAGCGATTTGCACTTGTCCGTCCGTCCGTCTGTCAGAGCCTTATAACTTCTGAATTACTGAACGTAATTACTTCAATTTTAGATATGATATGTAAACCGATGGCCTCCAGCCGAAAATGGCTTAAAAAATTATAAAAATCTTTATTTCAGGGGGGCTCCCATACGAAATGGGGGGCTTTCAAAGTAGAGATTGTATTCGAGGCTAGATCTCTAAAACCACTTTGTTTTAAAACTTGAAACTTACACATAATTTGAGTTATATTCTGTACTTGAACAACAAATACTAAGATTAGATAAATATTATAAAGAAACGAAATTATTTGAGTTTTAATGGGCATCAATGTTTTTAACAAAACTTCACTATACTGTTACTAGATGGCGCTGTCTTTAATATTGTAAATACGCATCCCATCCACGAAAGCAGATGACGATTGACGTCATCAGATTCGGCGCGTTTTAATTACAATATAATATAGTTAAAACTACCTTATGGGAATTATGGGATACCGCGAGGTCTCAGTTCGGGGCGAACCACTAGTAGTAGGTACATAATAATTCAATCGGTATCTACATCTATCTAATTTAAGTTTGTTGCTGGTTTATCTCGATGACAAGCACAAAATTGGCTGCGTTACTTGTATTGCGATTCATAGTTTATTGAATGATTCCGAAAGAAATAATAGAAAAAAAATCTTTTCGTACCACTTGCTCAAAAAAGTGACATTCTGTGCCACAAAAAGCGAACATAACAATAGTCATTTTTAATCTGTTAAAAACAGGGAAAGAAAATTGTACTGAATTTCATTCATCCTCTAGGGGGAGAATGTGATTTTAATTTGGAATACTTACCGAAATTTATACTGAACTACATCTGTGTTTACACCATTAAGTTTGTATATAAAGCATTATACATCTTTTTGAAAAAGGAATACGCATTTATTATGCAGTTATGATTATTAAATAAAATTACGAAAACCGACGAGGCCGTATGAGCTTGATGCCTTTGCTTTTCCGACAAAAAAATATTAGACTAGGAATTTGCCGCGTTTTTGTTTTCTTCAAATACATAAACGTTAAGTTTATTTTAATTTATTTTTATAAATAAGTAAATGTTCTAAAAATACGTTACGATGTTAAATCAAAGCGACAGTGACAGTGAATTGTCGGATTCCATCAGTGCAAATGCTCAGATGCAAGATCAGAGAAATACTCAAATCAACTCATCAACAATAAATGTACCAAACAAAAATGTAACTCTCTCTATCAATAATAATTAGATCAATGTTTCGAATGTTAACTTTTACTTTTAATTTTCATTATTTTTAATAAATGCTTATCTCATATTATTATTGTGTTAGTTTTTTCGCAAATGGTACGAAAAGTAGAGTATTTTCCTCGGTGATAAAGCTGTCTTAGTCTTGGGTGAACTTAAATCCCTCGCTACACTCAGGACTCGTCTTAAATCCCTCGCTTCGCTCGTGATTTAAGTTTTTAACACCCTCGCTACGCTCGGGAGTAAATCTCGAGTCCTTCGTTACGCTCGCGATTTAAATCGTCACCCGCGACAGAAGACACTGCTTTATCCCCTTGGTTAATAATCTACTATTCTTTTCTTACAAAAATCTAAACTCTAGGGAAAAAATTCAAAACGGACGAAGCCACGTTTAGTAGCTAGTATATTAATTTTTTAAATTATACCTAATTACCTAGTTAAAACCTAGTTAAAAGTTAGAAGCAGTGATAGCCTAGCGGTTATGACTGTGGTCTCCTATTCAGGGGGGTCGCAGGTTCGATCCCGACCTCTGACTTTTCGGAGTCATGTGCGTTTAAGCAATTAAATATCACTTGCTTCAACGCTGAAGGTAACATCGTGAGGAAACCTGCACATCTGAGAGTTCTCTATAATGTTCTCGAAGGTGTGCTAAGTCCATCAATTCGCATTGGGTCAACGTGATGGACTAAGCCCTTTGTTAACCCTTCAGTAGTGAGCCGTTGATGGGTTGCTAATGATGACCTAGTTAAAACATCTAAAGCTTAATTTTATTATAATAAATATAGCATAATAATAAAGCCTTTATTCCATACATCGATGATTCCATTCTAAAACATTTTGTGAATTTAAAACTTAATTATGTGCATTATTTTATCTCCTTTATTATTAACACATAGTCCTTTTAATTTTTAAATCCTTAATTATAACTTGTAATTAGCTATAATTTTCTTTTGTTTACTTAATTAGTTGTAAGTTTAACTTGTGAAATCTAAAGCTTAAAGCTGATTTAATTATTTTTATCATAAATCAATTATGTAAGTATTACTAAGTTTGTTTAGAAGTTTTGAAATATCGGGGATTTAGAAATTCATTGGTTTGTTTAGAGTTCGCTAAAAGTTTCAAAGCTATATAAACACTAATTAATTCTAGTAAAGTTTAAAAGCGATAACAGCGAGGTTCTCAAAACAAAACGATCAATTTATGTAAAATTTTAATAGACGTATTTACAAATCCGTCAAGTTTAAGTTATGTAGCCAAAAATAATTTAAAGTTTAATCACAAATTCGAAGTCAATTGAAAATTAAAAAATGAGTTTATGCAAATAAACCGGTAAAATACTTCTTAGTTGAAGTCAAAGGGTATTATAATCTCCGAATAACGTATAAAAAAAATCTAAATTATTTATTTCACGTAAAGCCAACCTGTGGCTCCTATGACACGCGAGAATACTACCGGTTCAGAATGTAGATTCTATTGAGAAGAGAACTGAATTTAACTGAGGAATTTAGGTGTTTTGACAGTTTTTGTGTAGGCAAAACGTCAAGTTTATTCGTCGGTTAAACTTTACTATGACGACTGTGAAATAGGCCCTCACAGTTCCCTCTGTATCTAACATTATTCTTTGCCCTATAGGCGCCAACTGCGAGCGAATTCCGACATTTCATTATGCGGAAAAATCTTTAGGCGTGAATTGAGATTCGATTTGTGCTTGTTTTTGCGCCCTTTAATCCGAATCGGATATGTATTTTTCTGGTAGAAGAGTTTGAGCTTGAGCACTGTTGGGGTAGATATAAAGGGGTTGTTTCAAATATATATGGAGCCTGGGCCAGGTCTTTGTACAGTCTTTCAAAATGTTTGGGGTCATGAAATAGTGATAATTTTTTCTTTATTTCTCATTAAAAGGTCCTTTTTACGAGGTACAATGCGAAATTATTTTGCAAAATAAAAGCGCAACAACATGGCGTTATTTTTGACAAAGACACGTACTTTCACAAGTCATGATGACATTTGACATAAAATTAACCACAATTGACGGCAGTAGACATTTGACATACCAGCAATTGACGTTTGACAAACGAAATGACATACGATGACGTAACGTCATTACAAACATAGACAACAAAACCAGATGGATGCACTCCGGGAGTTGCTGTTCTACAGATGTACCCAATTATCAATTTTATATTTGTTCCTCTTATTCGCTGTAAAACTGCAAAAAAGCGTATTTTATTTCAATGTCTATGATATAATACTATTTTTGGTATAGTGTACAAGTACCTGGCCCAAGATGAAACGTTCGTATTAACCGTTCGTATTAATCTTTTAATATATTATAATATCTTCATAAAAAGATTCTCATTGCTGTATCAACACAAACTTTCTAAGACTAGAATATTATCAACTTACTAAGGAGTATAAAATTATCTCGAATTTTGCGTAAGTATCTAGGTACTTATACAGATTAAGAATGTTTGGAAAATAGGTAAAGAATCTTGAAGTTTCATAATAATAATAATAACACTAGTTTACAAAAAAAATATTTTATTATTTATTATTTATGTAGGCTATGGATGGTAATTAAAAAAATATTTTTTTATTATATAGTATGATTCAGAGCCACTTAGTAGACTAGGAGGAAGTTAGTTGTACATAATTATCCAGTCCCTACCTACAACCAATTAAGTTCCAAATAGATATTTTTAATGACCTTACCTATCCATTACCTATTGATTGCTTTTGCAATAAGGCCGCCTTTGCACCTTGTATTTATTTTCTCATTCTTATGTATCAACATTTATTTCTTGTTGTGCAATAAAAAATTTTCTTTTATATTCTATCCACTATGTTTGATTACAGTCAAAACTTGTGGAAGACGCTAAGTACTTTAGATACCTGCCGCTAATTCAAATAGTATTAGAAAAAGAATCATGAAATTAAAGGCCCAGAACTACGAGTAAAAGGTAAAAAGTAAAATGGATTTTTTCAGAAAAAAAAAATGTCCACCAAATAGTAAAGCTTTGATAGAGATCGCTGGAAACTTTGTGCTTCGCAGTTTCGACCAATTTAATTTATCAATCTGGCATGTTGGTCGTGTTTTTTATACGCTAGCTGTAAAAAAAAAGCTATAGTGATACTAGCTATTGTGATACTAAAAACACACATAAATATTAACTATCACTAACAACACATATTTTTTCCAGCATTTATTTAAAAGTACATATTTTATTTTTTATATAATACTAGCTGATGCCCGCGACTTCATCTGCGTGGATTATAAAATCCCGCGGGAACTCTTTGATTTTCCGGGATGTCTATGCCAACCTCCAGGTTCTGAACTATACCTATCCACAAAATCACGTCAATCCGTAGCTTTGTTGCAGCGTGATTGACGGGCAAACCAACAAACAAACACACTTTCGCATTTATAATTATGTATTAGAAGGGAAGAATTAATAATAAACGATAATAAAGGCGATCTAATTAAATTTTAAAAACTCAAAAGCTACTATTGTAACTTAAATATGATAGTTAGATATAGTCCCTCGGGGACTTTTTTGTAGAGAATAATGAGTACTTTAATCATGTAGTAGGCGGTGCAATCCAAAATTAATGAAGGAGACTGACGAATAACAACTACTACGCGTTCGTTTCAAGTTGAGCCCTGCACCATAGAGTAAAGAAATCTTCACCCCTCGCGCTTCCCCGCACCGCACCTCAAGTCAGACCCACAGTAAAGACACAGTATAAGAAGATGCAGTATAATAGTTTATCTATTGTTTTATATATTAAGTACTAGCTGACCTGTCTTAACTATGAATATTGAATTCGAATTGGTATAAATAATAAAATATATATAAAAAAAGTGTTTATTATTCTAATGCTTTACGATATACAACATTCTTAGATTTTTTTTAACCAAACCTACCAAAACTCCTAATATCCAAAGTTCAATTTAATAATTTTTTTTTGTTATTTTTTTTTTATTTTTTTATTTATTATTTAATAAATTATTTTTTTATTTAATAAATTGAACTTTTAATACGTATACTTAGAATAAGAATTATTATTAAATATTATTTTTGCATGCCTATCCGGCAGATTGTAAGGACTTTCATTATAATGTAACACCATTGTACTACTCAATCTGTGCAAATAAATAATTTGAATTTGAAATTTATTTTTAATAAGCGGTGCTTCGCGAGCGGTTTACTAAGTGGGTCTGACTTGAGGTGCGGTGCGGGGAAGCTCGAGAGAGCTAGGGGAAATTTGTAACTCTTATTACCACTAGATCAAAGGTGTCAAACTACTGCATATCCTATACTGTGTCCGTACTGTCGGCATGGAACTAGGAATTACGACTACGTTGATTACTTTGCTCTATGGTGCAGGGCTCAACTTGAAACGAACGCGTAGTAATGTCACATCATCCCAGCAGCCACGACCACTCTGACAAGAGTGACCGATTGAGAAGAAGAGAAAAAGACGCAGTATCGACGACAGAGTACGACGAGCTAGCAGATTTTTTTCAAAGAATAGCAGCCAAGCTGAAGTTGACTGATGTCCTCCTATCCCCTCCAAAGAAGCGGAAAGCTTGTGCTAGGAGTGGGTAAGATAATAGTGCAACGGGTTGGGTTCGAACCTGCGACCTTTCAGTTTCAGTCCGCACCTTTAACCGTTGGCGTTGGGCTATTGAGGATTAATTAATAAAAAATGACGTACTACTGTGAAAAAGTGTCTTAATTCATCACAATAACAATCAAAAATGTAATAATTATTATAAGTACCAGTACCAAAATATAATTACAGTGCACTGACATATTAATTGGTTGTTTTGAGCGAAACTTTGTTAGAAATATCTGTTCCAAGCATTAGAATTCGATGGAATATAAGAAAAAAATTAAATATAGCTCAATAAAAAAAAGCTTACTTAAATAAATTTCCATTTTTCGAAAGTTTATTACGAAAAATTCGGCGTACAAGCGCTATATTACGACAAACAATACTTTTTGTTTTTCATGAATACCATGAATTGACCGCGACATTGCGAACTCGACACATGCGTTTCGACAATTAACTACAATACGTGATGTGAAAAAAGCAAAAAACAGCAATATAAAAGAAAGAAGAATAGGTACATATATAATCTAGAATTTTTTTAATAGTCTTATTTAAAAAAATATTTTAAACATGAAGAAATTGAACGTTAAATTATATTAATTAATAAAATTTTTGTGACAATAATAGAAAAGTTCACTTTTCTGATTTTCCGGGATGAAAAGTAGCATATGTCACTCTCCAGGTCCTCAACTATACCCATGCAAAAAATCACGTCGATCCGTAGCTCTGTTGCGGCGTGATTAAAGGACAAGCCAACAATCAAACACACTTTCGTATTTATAATATTAGTATGATTTCTAAAAAGGAAAAGCTTATGTGTCCAAAACCTAAGGTCAAAACATGTTATACAAAACATATAGTACAATGCGAACCGGAATATTATATATCGTTACGTAACATATCTTATGGAACATGGGTACACAATTTAATTTCGCTTTATTATTTTTGATCTATATTTTTGTTATAAGCAGTGATAGCCTAGTGGTCAGGACTGTGGTCTCCTATTCGGGAGGTCGCAGGTTCGATCCCGGGTACGCACCTCTGACTTTTCGGAGTCAAGTGCGTTTAAGCAATTAACTATCACTTGCTTCAACGGTGAAGGAAAACATCGTGAGGAAACCTGCACATCTGAGAGTTCTTCATAATGTTCTCAAAGGTGTGTGAAGTCCACCAATTCGCATTGGGCCAGCGTGGTGGACTATGGCCTATAACCCTTCTCTGAGAGGAGACCTGCGCTCAATAGTGAGCCGTTGATGGGTTGCTAATGATGATGATGATGAATTGATTTTACCAAGTCTAATGCGTAGAACACGTTCGCCGCCGACCGTATAGGTCGCTATAATAATAGCATTGCATTGTATTGGATATCGTATACAAGAGGCAAAATACTACAATGTCCATCATTTTTAAGTGAAAAGTAATTTTCCGCGCCATTTAAGTCCGTAAAAGTTAATACAGCTGCCCGTACTTTGTACAAACGCTTTATTATTTAAACAACACGGTTTTCATATCATCACGTTATAAATCACCCGACACGGTCCGCCCGCGATACGTAAGCTTAAAAGGCGAAAAAGGTTATAAAATAAAGGACATTTCTTGTTGGAAGCTTAAAAACATGTCGCGTGCCTGAAAAAAAAAATGTTTAAAATGCAATAAAAACACTTTTTTCATTATAAATGGGATTTATAAAAGGGTGAGATTTTTGGAGGAGACAAAATGGCAGGTCAGGGTGCGATTTATTAGACCACTAGCAGCTGATACCCGCGACTTCATCCAAGTGGATTTAGTTTTTACAATCTCGCGGGAATTCTTTAATTTTTCGGGATACAAAATAGCCTATATTACTCTCCAAGTCTCCAGGTCCTCAAGTATACCCATGCAAAATATCACGTTGATCTGTAACTCTGTTGTAGCTTGATTAAATTAAATCAAATATAATTTTTTAAAATTAAATCAAATATAAAACTTTATGTAGGAAAGTTAGCTACAAGTTTGAATATTTAAAAATACAGGATCCGTATTTAAAGTTCTTATATCGCTTCCAACATCACAAGTCACAAGAATATCATATTAAAATCGTATCGGTAATCGATTTAAGAATGTATTAATTCTATCGTCCATTCTCAACTTGTTTATCAATGTTTCCCGTCACTATGGTACAGTGACAAATATATATTATAATCACGTGATCGGACGCCATAATTAATTGTTTACCTTTAAGGTGGATTATACGGGTATAAAGTGTCGAGGTTAAGAAATTAGTCAGAATATCGACTAATTTGTGAGTAACTCACGTCCAACTCGATATTCTGACTAATTTCTTAAACTGGACACTTTCAAGTTAAGATTATGCCATAAGCCTACTTTGTAGTATTAGTTTACAAATTGCGAAAAACCAAATTTTTAAATTTCGCGGGCAGACCCGTATAATCAACCTTAATGTTCTGGCTTTACATGGACTTTACGTCACAATTCTTCTTATTTAAAACGCGTTCTTCCTAGTTAAAAGTAAAACGAGTAGTTTTTTAAAGTTTTGATCTTATCATAAAAGTTACACTCTAAACTAAACTAGCGGCACGTTATGATGGCCGGTTTGACGTTTGTCCGCTCATGAAGTTCCGTATTAATTGATAACGACTTTGAAGGAAATAATTGTATTACTTTAGTGAAGATAGTGATGTGCAGAGATTCATAAATTTTATCGAATGTAGTTTTAGGTTTAGGACTCAAAATTTATTTATTAAATTGATTTCTAAAATGTATACAAGTGTAGAAAAATCAGTTTGCACCATTTAAGGGGTGAATGTACTTGTGAATATGAACAATTTTCACTATGTGGACAAACCTCTGAAATCGCAAAAAAATATCAGCTGTTTCATACAAAAGGTAAAATTTTTATTTTTATATGATATATACCACAACTCGGCATTTGGTTTTCTAAATTGAAAATTTTTAAAAATGGAATCTAATACGATCGTCACATAGGATCGCTGGCTAGCACAACTACTACCTCCGGCAAACTCGCGTCAATGCTCAATGCAAAACAAAGCAGTTTCGAATTGACGTTGCTTCGAAAAGTATAAACTGTCAGTGCAATGCGATTGTGATATAGTTTTGACCTGGCTTTGGATTTCAAATATTGATACTGCATTACTGTTGACCCTTGCTCGTTAATTTGGACTCTGTTCAAGCCCTTTGTTGTGGATTTCGTCGATATGACCGAACGTACGCAGAGAACTGTTCTAAATAGTCAGACACGTGAGTTCGTAATACGCCTTCGTAACTATTTCGATCGTGAAGCTCAAAATGGAGGGCCAATTTTACCTATAACGTCAGTGGTTGAACGCGTAGCTGATGCGCTTAATATTGGACAACGAACTGTTAGACGGATAACTAAAAAAAAATATGGCGAGACTGGCACAGAAGAAAATAAACTTCACACACCAAAAAAGAGAAAACGAGCAAAACCAGTCGTAGGCATCGATAGCTTTGATGCCGATGCTATCCGAAGACATGTTTACGGCTACTATTTACAGAAGGAGTATCCAACAAGAAAATAGTTGGTGCATTCACTGAAGGAAGCTGGATTATTCTTCGGTGGGGAAAGTTCTTTAACGAAGATTTTGAAGACCATTGGATTTCGATACAAAAAATGTAACAAACGCAAAATATTGATGGAAAGATTTGATATAGCGATGGCAAGGTATACTTTTTTACGGCAAGTGAAAGAAATCAAAAATTGGCAAAATGTTGTGTTCTTGGATGAAACATGGCTTAATGCTAACCATACTGTAGGCCGTTCTTGGAACGATGACACAGCAGCATCTACTTCCAAAGTTCCTGTAGGAAAAGGATCGCGACTTATAATTTGTCACGCCGGAACCATCAACGGGTTTGTCGAAGGTTCTCTCATGGCTTTTGCGTCAAAAACCACTGGAGACTATCATGAAGACATGAATGGAGAAAAGTTTACTGAATGGTTTACCTCAATGTTGTGTAGCCTCCCTGAACCATCTATTATAATTATGGACAACGCCCCATACCACTCGATGCAAATTGACAAGCCACCTGCCCAATCCCAAAAGAAAGCTGATATCGTCGCATGGCTTCGTAAAAATGGCGTAGATGCAAACATGAATATGTTAAAAGCGGAATTAGTACGTCTTTTAAAAGAAAACAAACCAACCAAGATCCGATACGTCATTGACGAAATAGCATTAGAACATGGGCACAGAGTTATACGGTTACCGCCTTACCATTGTGAGTATAATGCGATTGAGTTGGTGTGGGCTCAAATTAAGGGATATGCTGCAAGACACAATACAGAACCCCCATTTACCACAAAAAAAATGCTAAAATTATTAGAAGAAGCTTGTGAACATGTGACTAAAGGAGACTGGGAAAAGGTTGTGAATAGAACTGTTAAATTAATAAGGGAAGATTATGAAAGAGATGTGAAAATAGATAATATTATAGAAAACGAACATATAATTATTAATGTAGGTGATGATAGCAGTGACGACAGTGAAAATAGTAGTATGGACGAATCTGATTAATTATGGCCTTTTGTGGCACCTTTTTTGGTATCTTTTGTATTCATATGTTTCTTGTGTGCATATAAAGTATGTATATTCATTTTCATTCAAATATTCAGTTCGTTCAAATAAATTAAATAAACATATACATTTTTGTTTTATTAAACCTATTTAATCAGGTACAAAAACAAAACTTAATTGTTTTTTGTTCGAGAGTAAATTGACATTCCACATCATTATTGTAATGTGTCAAACCGGCCATCATAGCGTGCCGCTAGTTTAAAGCCAAAACGCCCGGAAATCGTGTTTGACAAAGGCGTTTGAGTTACGTAAGCGCTCAGTCAAAAGCGCCATAGTCCACTACGCTGATCAAGTGCAGATTGGCAGACTTCACACACCTTTTAGAACAATATCATAGAGCTCTGACGATTTTTACTGTCTCCACTGTTACAAAATATTATATTATTTTAAAACGACTTCAAAAAAAGGTGGAGGTTCACAATTCGTCAGATTTTTTTTTATGTATGTTCACCGATTACTCGAAGACGCCTGAACCGATTTGGAAAATTCTTTTTTGTTTGAAAGGGTATATTTTCCAGGTGATTCCATTTAAATTTTATCGAAATTGGTCGAGCGGTTTTTAAAAAATCGGCCAAGTGCGAGTCGGGCCTCGCTCTTTTAGGGTTCCGTTAAAAAAAATTAAATAAAAATATTTCCATGTAGGTACCCATGGAAATATTTTAATTTAATTTTTTTAATTTAATTTAATTTTTATTATTTGTTGTTATAGCGGCAATAGAAATACATAAAATGTGAAAATTTCGTCTGTCTATCTATTACGGTTTACGAGATACAGCCCGCTGACAGACGGACGGACGGACGGACGGACAGCGTAGGCTTAGTAATAGGGTCCCGTTAGTACCCTTTGGGTACGGAACCCTAAAAAAAATCAACAATAAACTATATACTTTGCAGTGGCGCAGGTGTTTGAAGTCAGTTTGTTTGTTAATACATTTAATTTAATAATTATATTGAGTAAAACGCACATATCTCCGAAAAGGATTGAATAGCGTGCCTGGAATTAGAACGGGTCTCTCGAAGGGCTATAATAGAATACCGGTGTACTCAGAATTCTAACAGGGGTGGGCCCGTTTGCCCCTGACCTTTGAGTACTAAACCAACATTCTGAGTAAACCGGTATACTTAGTACATAGGTAAACCAATTCTTGGTAGGCCTAGTTTTACTAATTGATTGCTAATTTTCCATTTTCCTTCTAGAAATTGATCACAGTCACTTTGAACTACAATCAGGATCAAAAATGTATTCCCTTCACAATAAAGTTGAGAATCGTGTAAAGCGTTAATCATTATTACGTTTCAACCATCAGCAGTCGAAAATCAACGGCCCGAAACCGTCCAGTAATTATCAACAACATTCGTTAATTTGAATTTGTAAATCAAATACCATTAACATATCATTAACCTGGTGTATTTAATTCATTAATGATTTCATTAACGTCGATTTGTTTGACTTATGGGCGAACAATATACTAGCTGAAACTTGCGTATTATTTATGATTTTATTTATTATTTATTTATTTATTTATTTTCATTTTTTAAAAACAGCTCGATCGATTTTGACAAAATTTCAATGGAACCACCTGGAAGGTATACCCTTTTGAACAAAAAAAGAATTTTCCAAATCGGTTCAGGCGTCTTCGAGTAATCGGTGAACATACATAAAAAAAGGTTCCGACGAATTGATAAACTCCTCCTTTTTTGAAGTCGGTAAAAAGAAGATCGGGGCCACAGGCATTCACAGGTAGGTACCATCAGCGTACAATTGTATCGATGCAGCATCGCGTCTGTATCGCGTTTGTATCGCGTCTGCATCGCGTCTGTATCGCTGCAGAATCGTTGTTACGTGGGTGAAGGTATACGACCTGTAAAACGTCGCGACTGTATCGCGGTCTTTTTGCGATATTATCGCTATTGAATCGCTGCTTTAAGTCGCCGTGGGCGACCTCCCTAAGTTTTACAACTACCGTAAATCTACTTACTGTTTGAAATATAGGCGGTGTAAGCTAAGTCAAAGTTTCGGCGTCCTTTTTGGGAGATCCAGGCTTCGACAATAGGTTCTTATCCTTCGATCTTTGACTTTTCGAAGTTATACTACAAAGTACATTTTAAGAAATTATATATCACTTGCTTAATGGTGAAAGAAAACATCACAAACACATCTCATCACTCTACTATAAGCATTGCCTATCCATTGCCGCTTCAAACCTAATACGTACTCTAGTAACTGAGTTTTCTATAATATCCTCTATCTAAACTTTGAACTAAGATAAAATCGTGAGGCAGCCTCGTGTCTAACGTCCGTTTTCACCAACATTCCCTAACTTTTACGGACTACCCAAGCTAAGTTAGGTGACGCTTACTGTCAGTTTCGTTTTCAAGAACCTTTAGGGAACACCTATAGGTGGAAATGACATTGGACTCTTAATCAACCTATAGACGTCCACTGCTGGACAAAGGTCTGCTCCATAGACTTCCACAGGCTTCGGTCTTGCGCCACCTAAATCCAGCGGCTCCCTGCGACTCGTTTGATGTCGTCGGTCCACCTAGTGGGGGGTCTGCCAACACCGCGCCTCCCGGTGCGGGATCGCCACTCCAGCATCTTGGGACCCCAACGACCATGAGCTGAAATTGGTTAAGGGATTGAAATTAGGGAATACTTACGTACTTACGTAATTTTCTCGAATTTCAAACGGACGGAGCCGTGTGAAGAAACTTGTGCTTGTAAAATTCCCCGATTATTTATTGTGTGTTGGCAAACATTTACAAAGCGAATCGAAATCGAAATGATCAGAATTCCATTCAACTTTGTAACGATCTTAGTTGCGAGTAGACGAGTTGTAAATATTGGTTTACTTGATTTTACCCTCGATTAAATAAATGTAAATATTTTTGATTTGATGCTTACCTAATATTACTCGCAGAGGCTATTTTTGTTATCGTTGACAGGGTCTTGACTTTGACTTCAATTGACAAAGTCATGCTTATCCCATGTGAACTTAAAATTGCCTTGTTATCTAAAATCTGTTTAAGAGGAAAAATAGTACCTACCTTAATTTTATTATTTATTATATATCCTTTAAAAAAATCTCTACCGTTAGGTATGTATTATTATTTCTTCAGCTTTTTCCTTTTATTTTATTATTGGGTGATTACTAGAAGATTGCTATATAGAAAAATAAAGCCGGCCAAGTGCGAGTCGGACTCGCACACCGAGGGTTCCGTACTCCAAAAGTAAAAGTAAAACGATAATATTATATTAATTTTCTTATTTATCGTTAACTTTGTTTGTAGAGGTTTATTGTTAATATAAAAAAAACTATGCTAGTTAGAGCGTTGGTTTTATTTTTCCTGTAAAATATACATAAACCTCTATTGATCATAATTATTTCAGATTTTTCGATTGGTAAACTTCGGAGATAAGGGGGGGGGGGATGGTATTTTTTTCGACATTTTGGCCGATTACTCAAAAACTATTATATATAGAAATAAATAAAAAACTGTTTTAGAATGCACAAGTAAAGGCCTTTCATATAATACCCCATTCGATATAATTATCTTACTTTGAAATTTCTAACCCCTGATTTCCCCCCTTTTTTAATTAAACTAATATAATTTTTGCGTTGATTTTATTTTTCCTGTAAAATATACATAAACCTCTATTGACCATAATTATTTCAGATTTTTCGATTGGTTAACTTCGGAGATAAGGGGGGGGGGGGGGGAACAGTATTTTTTTCGACATTTTGGCCAATTAGTCAAAAACTATTATATAAAGAAATAAATAAAAAACTGTTTTAGAATGCACAAGTAAAGGCCTTTCATATGATACCCCACTTGGTATAGTTATCTTACTTTGAAATTTCAAACCCCCGATTTTCCCCCTTTTTTAATCAAACTAAAAATAATTTTCGATTTTTCTTTATTCCAATGATGTTGGGCCACTATTATACACAACTATGCCAAATTTTATGTCGATAGCTTTAATAGTTACTGAAATAATCGACTGTGACGGACGGACGGACGGACGGACGGACGGACGGAGAAAGTCTCACCATAAGGGTTCCATTTTTACCATTTTGGTACGGAACCCTAAAAAGTATAATGATAACATGGAAATATTTTTAAAGTAAATCAAAAATTGATAAGATAACCTTGGATTAGAATCTTTCAGTAGATAAATTACTTTTTATCAAGAAAATCACAGATTTGAAATCAAGAAAATAGAAATAAATAAAATAAAGGCTACAAGGCTGATGATGTTTGAGTACATTGAGCAAAATTTTATTTCCCAAATATCTTTGATACAAACAAAAAATGATATAAAAAGAATAGGTTTTAACCCTAAAATGCTATAAGTATGTGAAATATTTATTTTGTTTTATAACAATATTATAACCTGAATTTATAGGTTAAAGGATAGGTATCCATTAAATCTCACTTCTTAGAAAGACCTACTTGCAACGCAAAATGCAACATAATTACTAGATAAGTATTATTATTTATAACTCTTTAAAATTTTAAGATATATTTCTTAAGCATTGTTTCTTTTTTGAGCTGCCATATAATTTAATCTGTATATAACAACTGTCGTTAAGGGGCTACGCAAAAAACAATTCAAATCCCAATCGCACCCTTGAGAAAAATCTGCACAATCGCAATAAAAATAAACTGCTTCACGACCCGAACAGATTGCAGGAGTTAATCAACTTAGTTGTATTTTTTTTTATTCGATGACAAGCTAGTCCTTGACTGCGATCTCACCTGATGGTTAGTGACGGGGTATGGCAGTGAACATTCAACCCATACCTTTAATTGGTTTCTAGACGCCATCGTGCCGGAACGCTAAATCGCTTGGCGGCACGTCTTTGACGGTAGGGTGGTAACTAGCCACGGCCAAAGCCTCCCACCAGTCCAGACCAGAGACAATTCAGAAACTATAAATTCCCAAATTGACCCCGCCGGGAATCGAACCCGAGACCTCCCAGTTATAAGGAACCAGCGCTCTCTACTGAGCCAGCGAGGTCGTCAAACGTAAACAATGCCAGTTGTATGAACAAATGGCATTGTTTACGTTTTTTTTTTACTCTCTTACACCGCGTAACCAATATAAGCCACCTGTGGTGATATACATCATTATTCGGAGGGTAATTGCATCGAGACGCCACCATGTGGTCCGGTCGCAGTCATAACTTTGTACGTTCAAGTATTAATATACTTATTTTTATTATGGGTTATGTTGATTCTCAAGATTTTTTTGAAGGTAAGAGTAAATTGTTATTAGAATAGAATAGAAATATTTTTTATTCAAATAAACTTTAGATTCATCGACTATTCAAAAGCACTTGTAGCTTTTGAATAGTCGATGAATCTACCACTGGTTCGGAATGCCTTTCCTGCCGAGAAGAACCAGCAAGAAACTCGGCGGTTGCTCCTTTCAAAACAAATTTACAATACAGTAAATACTATGCTATATATGCAGTGTTTCCACAATGAGGGAAGTTCCAAAAATGCATACCGACTAACTTCTATCTTAAGATGGGCAGACATAAATAAGGTGGTAGAGTCCTGTGTGACTTGTCATAAGCGCCACAGGTTGGCCTACATGAAATAAATGATTTGAATTTGAATTTAAAGTAGCCCCATTCCCGCCGGTGGCACCCGTTCACGAGCATGACGCATGACCCAGCCATTGCTTCACTCAACCATATTTGAGGGAACGCAACATTAGGTACAATAGGGTAAAACCAGGATTGTTGTCCTAGTAGTATAGTTGCCTCGATTATAATTACTCTAGCTTCCCGGATGAATCACATGTTATTTTATTTATCTATCGTGATTCGAGAGACTCTACACCTACCACTAAGTTGGCCGTGTTGCATGTCTCTGTGCGATTACGTGGAAATTGGAGAGGCAAGGTGCGATCAAAGTTTTTGCGGGATAAATGTTCTCTTTCTCTTCGGGACAACTATCCCCTATATGGGATAGTAATTTAGAGGTCCGCAAAAATCACCTGGAAATTAAAAAATTCTGGAAATATCGAGGATAATGTTTTTTTACTTTCATAAATTTGAAGATAATAACCAAAGTAGGTACCTATCCCTTATACATATATAGTATTTTACTTTTTGTACTGAGAGATATAAAGTAATTTCAAAAAGTGTGGCAATTATCCGGCTTCTACCCTATCTGTAATTTCTTTATAATTTACTAGATGATGCCCGCGACTTCGTCCACGTGGATTAAGGCTTTAATTCCTGCGGGAAATCTATAATTTTACGGGATAAAAAGTAGCTTATGTGTTAATCCTGGGTATGAGCTATTTTAATTCCAAATTTCAGCTAAATCGGTTCATTCGTTGTGGAGTTAAAGAGTAACAAACATCCATCCATACATCCTCACAAACTTTCACATTTATAATATTAGTTGAATAGGATAATAGGATTCGTGAGAATATGCACGCTTTCAGAAACTATAAATTCCCAAATTGACCCCGCCGGGAATCGAACCCGAGACCTCCCAGTTATAAGGAACCAGCGCTCTCTACTGAGCCAGCGAGGTCGTCAAACGTAAACAATGCCAGTTGTATGAACAAATGGCATTGTTTACGTTTTTTTTTACTCTCTTACACCGCGTAACCAATATAAGCCACCTGTGGTGATATACATCATTATTCGGAGGGTAATTGCATCGAGACGCCACCATGTGGTCCGGTCGCAGTCATAACTTTGTACGTTCAAGTATTAATATACTTATTTTTATTATGGGTTATGTTGATTCTCAAGATTTTTTTGAAGGTAAGAGTTAATTGTTATTAGGTACAATAGGGTAAAACCAGGATTGTTGCCCCAGTAGTATAGTAGTATAGTTGCCTTGATTACAATTACTCTAGTTTCCCGGATGAATCACATGTTAATTTATTTATCTATCGAGAGACTACCACTGCCACAAAGTTGGCCGTGTTGCATGTCTCTGTGCGATTACGTGGAAATTGGAGAGGCAAGGTGCGATCAAAGTTTTTGCGGGATAAATGTTCTCTTTCTCTTCGGGACAACTATCCCCTATATGGGATAGTAATTTAGAGGTCCGCAAAAATCACCTGGAAATTAAAAAATTCTGGAAATATCGAGGATAATGTTTTTTTACTTTCATAAATTTGAAGATAATAACCAAAGTAGGTACCTATCCCTTTTACATATATATAGTACCTATTTTACTTTTTGTACTGAGAGATATAAAGTAATTTCAAAAAGTGTGGCAATTATCCGGCTTCTACCCTATCTGTAATTTCTTTATAATTTACTAGATGATGCCCGCGACTTCGTCCACGTGGATTAAGGCTTTAATTCCTGCGGGAAATCTATAATTTTACGGGATAAAAAGTAGCTTATGTGTTAATCCTTGGTATGAGCTATTTTCATTCCAAATTTCAGCTAAATCGGTTCATTCGTTGTGGAGTTAAAGAGTAACAAACATCCATCCATACATCCTCACAAACTTTCACATATATAATATTAGTTGAATAGGATAATAGGATTCGTGAGAATATGCACGCTTTTTAGGGTTCCGTAGTAAACAAGGAACCCTTATCGTTTCGCCATGTCCGTCCGTCTGTCTGTCCGTCCGTCCGTCCGCGGTTTAGCTCAGAGACTATTGGAACTAGAAATCTGTAATTTGACAAGAGTGTAAATATCAATCACGCCGACAAAGTGGTGAAATAAAATTTTGAAAAATAATTTTTTTTAGGGTACCTCCCCTACATGTAAAGTGGGGATGAATTTTTTTTTTCTCGACTATCCCATAGTGTAGGGTGTCGTTGAATAGGTCTTTTAAAAATATTGTGGGTGTGGGAACATCATTTTTCAATTCAGAGATCCGTTTGTGAAATATGATATTTCAAAGTGCTAAATTTTATTAGAGTCAAGTGTCCCCCCCCCCCCCCTCTGCCAGCTAAATGGTTGTATATAGGATACAAGAAAAAATTCACAGCAGTAGTATATATAATGAATTTTAAAGGAAAACTATCACGGCTAAGTAGGGTTCATTAGTTAAGGAGTTATATCTGTTTTTCCTAGGTTAGGTATTACACGTAGTGTAAGTTGCATATTTTGTAGTATATTATAGTATTTAAACCATTGAACTCAAAATGTATTCAATATTCATAAATAAAGTAAAAGCACTATCCTAGGTCAGCAATAATATTTGAGACTTTCAAATACGGAACCCTACACTGCGCGTGGCCCGACTCGCACTTGGCCGGTTTTTTTTAATTCTTCTTTATTTGCGACGTACCTAATACAACTATGCACTGAAGATTGATGTGATTCACATTATAAAGTTTAAATTCAGTAATAAATTAAGTTTAATTAATTAACTTTTGACAACTTATGAATCGTAAGCAATAGAATAAAGAAATCTATCAATTAAACTTCAATTATTTAGAAAAGCTATTCATCTTATTTCAGAACATCATCACAAATATCAAGTTAAAACTCCATTGGAGCATCATCTTAAGGAAATACCAAAACATTTCGACGTAAAAGGGGAAAACGCTATACAAACATTCAATAAATACCTTAGTGACATTCAAAACCTGGCTTCAAAGAAAAATATCTCTGTCGTCTATAAGGTCAATGTGGACACGTTAAATAGAAAAAAGCACAAGAATCCAAAGCATCGACAGAATAAGAAAACCAAGAAGTTTAATATTCCATTGAAAAAGAAGAGCATGAAGTTATCCAATTTTGAGATTATTTTGAGGAAACGCGCGAACGAATTTGGTATAAAGCAGCACAATTTGGATGAAATGAGCACTGCCACAGAGAAGCACAAACTGATATACACTACAAGACAAGCTTCAGTGGGGAAGTATAAGCCTGAAATAGGTGCTGTTAAAACCAAGTACCCGAAAATAATTCGACCGGTCAAAAATACAGAGTTTGCTATAGAAACGTGATTTTAGTTCTATCTTTTAAATGGACTGAACTAATTGTTTGGTTAACTAATGGTAGTATTATTTTGTAAATGTTTGTTATATATTTTGTACTGATAAAATATACTTAAGTTGAATAAAAAATGTTTTTCTACAAATCGTCAATATTTCCTTGTATCTCTACTCGTACGTTCTCTTAATCCAAAAATATTTTCACTTAACTATAAAAATGCGTATGTATTGATTTTTATTTTTATCGTGTTTTCTTTTCTATCTCGGTCACTCATATGGGCAACAATAAGTATTTTCCAGCTTCTCTAACATCAGAGAAGACTCTTTTTGCCATACTTACTAGTCTAGACGCAGGTACGAAATCATTTTTAACCGACTTCATAAAGAAGGAGGTTCTCAATTCATCGGAATCTTGAATGTCCTCCTTCAATGGGACCACCTGCGAAGTATATCCTTTTTCCAAAAAGAATTTCCCAAATCGGTTCAGGCGTCTTTGAGTAATCGGTGAACAAACATAAAAATAAAACCGGCCAAGTGCGTGTCGGGCCACGCGCAGTGTAGGGTTCCGTAGTTGAAAGTCTCAAATATTATTGCTGACCTAGGATAGTGCTTTTGTTTTATTTATGAATATTGAATAAATTTTGAGTTCCATGGTTTAAATACTATAATATTCTACAAAATATGCAACTTACACTACGTGTAAGACCTAACTTAGAAAAAACAGATATAACTCCTTAACTAATGAACCCTACTTAGCCGTGATAGTTTTCCTTTAAAATTCATTATATATACTACTGTTGTGAATTTTTCTTGTATCCTATATACAACCATTTAGCTGGCAGAGGGGGGGACACTTGACTCTAATAAAATTTAGCACTTTAAAATATCATATTTCACAAACGGATCCCTGAATTGAAAAATGATGTTCCCACATCCACAATATTTTTGAAAGACCTATTCAACGACACCCCACACTATGGGATAGATGAGGAAAAAAATTCATCCCCACTTTACATGTAGGGGAGGTACCCTAAAAAAAATTATTTTTCACAATTTTATTTCACGACTTTGTCGGCGTAATTGATATTTATACCCTTGTCAAATTACAGATTTCTAGTACCAATAGTCTCTGAGCTAAACCGCGGACAGACAGACAGACAGATGGACGGACATGGCGAAACTATAAGGGTTCCTTGTTTACTACGGAACCCTAAAAAAGATTTTGACGAATTGATAACTTCCTCCTTTTTTGAAGTTGGTTAAAAATAGCGGCCTTAGTTCCAATTTTGTCTGCCTGAACACTTAAAATGTGAGTCGATTAGATTGCTCGCAAGTGTATAATGTTTATACCTATCTAAGTAGTAAGTACGGCAAGCGACGCGACATACTAAGTTATGTAAATTTAATCAACCGCGGTGGATCGTTAGTATTACAATTACAAATGAATGAATGCTAAGTGACCGATCCCCTGCATTTGTGGCGAGATAACTTAGCTAACATAGCTACCTTACGTGTATATTTCCATTGAAAAATTTACCCTATCGAAACTGCTGTAAGGTCTAATATAATTCGGATTATTGTACTGCGAGTCTTATAGAGTTGCAACACAAACAGATACTATAATCTGGCTAGCCGACACCTATTCTTTAACGGTACATGAAGGCTTAAATCTAAATCAGCTCGGCAATCCCGTAAGGCTTGGCTTTCTATCCTTTCTTTATCTGGTATCTTCTTTATGAACCTACTAGCTGATGCCAACGACTTAGTCCGCGTAGATTTAGTATTTAAAATCCCTCGGGAACTGTTTGATTTTCCGGGATAAAAATTAGCCTATGTCACTCTCCAGGTCCTCAGCTATACCCATGAAAAAAATCACGTCGATCCGTAGCTCTGTTGCAGCGTGATTGAAAGACAAACCAACAAACAAACACACTTTCGCTTATAATATTGGTATGATAATATGATAGACGTCCAGAGATGGACTAAGGTATATTGCATGTACTTCCACAAGCTTTTCAGCGGCTTCCTGGGACTAGTCTGATATCGTTGATCCACCTAGTGGGGGTCTGCCAACACTGCGATTCTCGGTGCGGGGTCGCCACTCCAACACCTTGGGACGCCAATTTATTTATTTATTTTCCCACACGTACATACTAGCATTACAGGAATAATGCTAATTCTCTATAGTGTAATACAACTTATACAACTAACTATTTTCTTCGAACTATGTACCCCACCCAGTTCCATTTCAGCTTCGCAACTCGCTAAGCTATGTCGTTTAACAGCTTTGATATCCAAAGCAGTTTATAAAAACCTACCTGCGGCTTTCCGGACTTAGACATCCGTGATGGTCATGAAAGTGAAATAAAATAAAGGAAGAATTTAGTACCTAAGTAATTGAAGGACTAACCAACAAACAACAACAACACACTGTCGCATTTAGGTGTAATATTATAGTAGACTTTAGTTCAGACTGCTCCCGCTCTTACTCTTTCACGAAGATAAAGAAATTTGCGGTGAAAAAAAGTTACTTTATATCACAACTTTATTAGCAGGGGTCTGAATTATGAAGTCGCCCGCTATAAAATCGTGACCTTAAAAGTCTGCACAAAATCTCAGTAAATATTTTGACTCCGACAAATTTACCTTCGCCCCTAAGCACCTTGGAGTCCCATATAATCTTTTGAAAGACCTAAGAGATCGAAAATGCAAATTTTATGCAAAGAGAACGTAACAGAATAAATTTCAGGAGGCTTTCGAACCAATTGGTGAATTTTAATTCAATGTGTGGAGAATGATAGATTTCTTTTACAGATTTTTTAGATCATCAAAATTTAAAAATTGAAAGTCATAATATTATTATAAAATAACTAGCTGACCCAGCGAACTTCGTACCGCCAACAAAAATATTTAGACGTGGGTCACCCTTATATTTAGGGGTATGAAAAATAGATGTTGAATAAGGGCGGCATAACACCGAGACCTGTGAAAATCCATGCGAGAGATCTTTGTCCAGAAGTGGACTTAGTTTTGTCGGGTGGGAGACTTTGACCGTGGCTAGTTACCACCCAACCGTCAAAGACGTGCCCCCAAGCGATTAAGCATTCCGGCACGATGGCGTGTAGAAACCGATTAGGGGTATGGTTGAATTTTCACTGCCATACCCCTTCCAAGTTAGCCCGCTACTATCTTATACGGCATCGTCAGCTGAGATCGCAGTCAAGGACTATCTTGTCATCGAATAAAAAAAAGTTGACCTCCGTCGGTTGATAAAGAAATAAGACTATGTCCCAATCAGAATATTATTGTGTACCTATGTACTCTAGTAATATCATTATATTTATAGCAAGACTTGCAATTCAGTTAGGATATGTCGTAATACAGAAACTTGAAGTAAACTTGAGGCGAGTTAGTTTGTGACTTCGGACGTCCGGTCGTCCCTAAGTGCAGGGAGTTGTATATTTGTTGATTGTAAACTCCAAGTGGCACAAATGAAGCAGTTACTTGAAGAAATTTTTTTCTTCGATCTAATTCGCGATCAACTCACGTGTGGAGGCCCTACGAGGGTGGCATGTCCGTTAATACTGAACAAACCCTCTATAAATATTTAAGATAAAAAAAGAAACTATGATCTTATTTCATGGTATTAGTACAGTTTTTGCAATTCACGAAGGCAAGTGAGCTTTACTTGTTGTTACTTCGTGTACATGCACATTGCATAAGTGTGCGTGCCTGTCAAAGCCTAGGTAGGAGCGGGTAGGTGCGAGCATTGCGCTCGCTCACACTTATACAGATACGACACACACACAACCATAAGTCAGTCGCCCTCGTGAATTGCAAGAACTATACTAAGGTACGTGAGTGCAATCTTCCCTGTACATAGTGACAGTAAGATTTTGCTACAAGAGAAGTAATAATATCCAAAGTAGGTACTAGTGTTGTTGTTGTGCTCCAACGGACTGATGCATCGTCTATGTAAACTATAATTTTATTCAGTAAAATCATAAAAATGTAATGTCATTTCGAAAGCAGTAAAATATAAACGATCCTGATACAAATACTGATTTGCTTTACGTCGCGATGAATGAATATTAAGAGCCACAAGTAGGCCTTTATAAAAACACAAGCTTTTGCCCACGGCTTCGGTCTCGTTAAGTTCGATTTTTCAAACCCCTATTTAATGAACTGAACTGAACTTTCCAAAATCCTTTCTTAGCGGATGCCTAAGTCATAATAGAAATCTGTAGGTATGCCAAATTTCAGTCCGATCCGTCCAGTGGTTTGAGCCATGCATTGAAAGATCAGTCAGTCACCTTTTCCTTTGAAATATTTAGATTAGGTATTCGAAGGAAATGCTCGAAAAACAATTATAATATTTTATTATTCACTTAGTTAAGAATTTGGGTAAACATGAAATTCGTAATACGATTGTATCTAATATTATTAAGTTCTGGGAAATATTTCTATCTTTTCTTTAGAGAAAAAAAAGAAAAGAAAATTATAAGTAAACGGGTAAAGCGTGACCGATAACAGTCAATCTGATTTGATATAAACCTTCGAACAGCTCCGCCGAAAGGTAATTTCGGTGAAATATATTGCTCTCTCTTCGACCGCAAATATATTTTCAATCAGATGAATATAAAGATAGAGAGACCATAGTTTTAGGGCCGGTTGTATCAGCACATAATCCCATGCCTTCTTCCAATTCCCTTCGCGTATTGTGCTCTAAAGTTTTTCATATGGCAGAAAAATATCACAAAACTTTGCAATACGTAGACGTCTGTTTGTACGGGCTAATTTTCTGAACGGCTGAACCGATTTTGACAGAATTTTCACAGGTTTGTGAACTATCTCTGGTCTGATCTGGTGGGAGGCCTTGGCTGTGGCTAGTTACCACCCTATATTATGCCGTCAAAGACGTGCCGACAAGCGATTTAGCGTTCCGGAACGGTGGCTTGCAGAAACCGAATAAGATTTGAGTCTAATTTCCCTGCCATACCCCTTCCAAGGCTTAACATGAATGGAACTGTAGTGCGTTTTCTTGGAACTTCCCGTCATTGTGGAAATATTTTCTAACAAAGTTGCATGGGTTAAATAGGCTTGGCATCCAGCTGCCCACAAGATAGTATAAAAAACTTATTACAATGTAATAGCTAGATAATAATATTGTAAAATGATTATTTTGAAAAGAGCAATTGCTGAGTTTCTTGTCGGCTCTTCTCAGTAGGATCCGCTTTCCGAACCGGTGATAGAGTCATAACGTGTCAATTGTCATAAGAGCCACAGGTTGGCCAAGTGAAATAAATAATTTTGAAATTTTGAATTTTCAAGTTAGCCCACTACCATCTTCACTTGTCAGCAGGGGAGATCGCAGTCAAGGACTTACTATCACATAAAAATAACTTCCCACGGAATTTTTAAAAATTCTTAATAAAAGCAGAGATAGTCGCGGCTTTCATCTAGTTTTATATAAAGTAGGCGATTGGTAAATACAAGCCCAGATATAAACTCCAGACGATGACTAGTTCAAAATTTTCCATCCAACATTTCATTAAACTTTGTTCGAAACAATTTAAATTCTGGATATCGAGATTCCTATCGACGTAGATTTCTCAATCACACTCAATATTCAAAGTATTCGGCCAAATTATCAAATAGTTCGAGGCGAAACTTTCCTTTAACCGAACTGTTTAGAATCAAAGTTGAATTCGAAATCCCTTAAGCCGAGTTAGAAACAATCTAACCCAGAATCGGTGTTGTAATAATTAAAATGGTCCCTATTTTGTAAACGATAAAGACTTTATGAGATGCAAATAGGAAATTGTTTAATCGTTAATGTGAGGATGGAATGGAAACTTTATTTCTAGAGCGACAATTGCCCGTCTCGGTTTTGCCAACTAATTGGTGAGACCGAAGTTGGAATTGCTTACCGTCTCGCATTTAGATGTTACGTTTAATGTAATAGTTATGTTCGCTGGGGTGTTTTTCAAATTTTTCTGTTATTCTACCCGCGTCGCATTATATTAGGAGGCTATTACATTTCGCATACCTCTCTCTCGTACATTCTAATATTTTTAATGAAACTTTTGACAAAATGTGGTCAGTTATTATCTTCGAAAATTAATTAAGGATATTTACCATATTTGAGTATCATATACCTAGTTTTTAGGGTTCCGTACCCAAAGGGTACCAACGGGACCCTATTACTAAGCCTACGCTGTCCGTCCGTCCATCCGTCCGTCCGTCCGTCCGTCCGTCTGTCAGCGGGCTGTATCTCGTAAACCGTAATAGATAGACAGATGAAATTTTCACATATTATGTATGTCTATTGCCGCTATAACAACAAATAATAAAAATTAAATTAAAATAAAAAAATTAAATTAAAATGGGTAGGAGGGTAGATGGAAATCTTTTAATTTAATTTTTTTTAACGGAACCCTAAAAGAGCGAGGCCCGACTCGCACTTGGCCGATTTTTTGATAGAGAATAATTAGCGAGAAAAGTTTATAATTATGTAGTTTCCGCCATTAATCGTCGAAAATAATAATAGACCAGATTTTGTCAAAAGTATCTGAGATACAGTCATTGAAAATAGTCAACTGTGGGGGGGGGGGGGATATGTGATTAGATACAAAGTACATACTAAAACAAGTAGGTACCTAATTAAAAGGATACGATACTCTCTTAATATTTTCGTCATTTCGTTGACCTCATTGACGCTGTGGTGAGTGCTTTAATATGTACTTACTAATATGATATACAAAAGTGTATTTGTTTGTTAGTTTGTCACGCATCAACGGATCGACGTTAAGGTCTTGAACCCAGTCGCCGAAAGACCTTTTGGAGGTCCTCGCGAGTCGCGTTATTATGATTAAAGAAGTGATTTGAGTAGTAGGTAACTAAAGTCAATTTGTGAGGATCATTATAAACAATAAACATACTCGCAGGTCCGGTACTCGTTGGTGTTTTTTTAAGACCACCGAGAGCTAGAGACTAACAGTGAGCATATCCAACAGATTAACAAACCAACAAATGATAACGATAAGATAATGATAAGATAATATAAGTACCTACCTAATACCTATCAATTAATAAGGATTTTTTAACGTTTAACAAGGTAAGTACTAAGTACTTAAGCCTATAAGTGGATAAATAATAATTTTAGATGGACTATCATTAACAAAGAGTATCTTAGCAGGTGAATCACACGTAATAGAGCTCTAAGCAGCACTTTATTGAGCTATAATAGCCTTACTTCGGCTCAAAAGATCCACACGGGCGCGGGCGTATCAAAATTCTCCTTTTAGCATTTTAAGCAGCTTATATTAGCAGTGTCCCGCGATATTATCACCGCTTTCATAGCTTACAACACTAGTTCTAGGGTAGTTACAGTTTTAACTATATTTTTAAAGTTGAGAATACGTATTTATCTTTAAACGAGCAGTTCTTGTATATAATATATATTATATAATCTGAATCTCGGAAACGGCTCCAAAGATTTTCATGTAATTTAGTATGCAGGGGGTTTCGGGGGCGATAAATCGATCTAGCAAGGTTTCATTTTTAGAAAACGCCGTTTTATCCATGTTTTCAGGCAATGAAAAACCCCCTACAATATCATTAGAATACGTAAATTCCCAGCAGCTCAGTTAGGTTATCGGGCGGTCCCGAAACCAGAAGACCCTGGTTCGAGTCCAGACGATTATTTTTTCCCTCTATGAATTTTATTATTATTTATTATTTTATTATTATTATTTTTTATCTATCTATCTATCTATCTATAATATATATCTAATAAAACTGTAACAGGTCCAATTCTGTACATTGAAGATATTTTGAAAATTTTTGTTTGAGGGCACTCTATATTCGATACTGAAGCCAAAACAACTTTTTTTAAATTTTTTATCTGTCTGTCTGTCTGTATCTTGGCCGCGCATCACGCCGAAACTACTGGACGGATTTAAATGAAACTTGGCACGATTTAAGTTCATACTACGACAGTGGCGGGCAGCCCATACATGCAAAAAAGCACTGCTTGTTCTATAAAAATCAAAATAAATTAAAGCACATAAAAAATATTGAAATAGGAACACGTCTCCAAATACCTACCTATTTATTTACCGCACAACATCAGTCCATCGGATGAACGCCATCTATCGCTACTAACAATCCCTGTACAGGATTATCCCCATACATTCGCGCGATGGACGGTCGAAAAGCATAATTTAAAATGCCTCGATTCACATACATTTACACTCTCATAGATAGTATATTACACGACTTAACACAAGTAAACGTTTAGATGTGTTTGTGATTTCATTCACTATTCTACTCCAAATTATCAATGAATACGCTTCAAATAAGCAGAGCCTGTCCGTTTGTGATTGGTTAATCGTAAATGCTAGTAGTTTCGTAGGCCAATTGAAATAAATAAACCAACAAAATAGTAACTATTAAAAAAAATAAAACATTTTATAGCCCTAAGATAAACATTAAAAATGAGAATAGTATTTATTTATTTAGATAGTAAAACTCACAAATAAAATTAAATATTTTGTTTACACTTAAAATTTAAAAGTAATTTTTGACTCGAGTTTTTAGATTATATCTTTTCTACGCAGGGGCCATTTTTTTTTCCATAAAATTGTTTCCTTTCGAATGAGTGCATAGTGTTTTTGTTTATTTTGTGAATTGTTAAAGTTTTTGCGGGAATAAGTAAGTGAAGTAAATAAAAACCAATCGGATTTATGATTTCCTAGCCCTACAAAGTGTAAGATTTATCGAACTTCGACGAACTCCATCGTTTTACAGCGATGTTTTATTTACAATACTCTTTTAAAAAAGATAGGTGCGTGGAATTAATCTATAAATAAACCTTTTTTCGTGTATTGTGTATTATCGTACGAAGGAAACAATTAGTCTTGGCCTTTTTAAAGGCCACTTCGGATATAATTTAAGTGATTTGTGACGTAATTAGCCGACAGACTCCTAAGTCCTACGTCAGTTACTTTTGTGTTGCTGATACCTGAGAAGCAGGTATGTAGTACTTTTATTTTATCTCATAATAAAAAGAAATATTTTAACTCACAACTGGCTAGTGGCTCATTAACGCCCAGCTCAAATCTTGGACCTAGAAATGTGACAACTTTTTCCATTTTACCTAATGTATGACGTATACAGACTACACTTAGGTAAAATACGTGCATGCCCTTATGCCTACCCTAAGTTCAAATCCTGTGCACGCCACTAACTACGAGGTATAATATAGGATACTTTTTATCTCGAAATTCAGCACGGTTTCCTTGGGAGAGGGGATGAAAGTCAAAATGTGTATTTAGCTGTAATTCATTAAGGCGTATTCCGATTTCATTCATTCTTTTTTTGTTAGAAAGCAGGTACTTTAGGAATTGTCCTGTTATTATTTCAAGGTCGTCAATTTAGTAGTTCAGAAATTATAGACATCACAATCTTCAGTATAAGGTCCAAATAACTTGAATCCCGGAATCTACAGGATACTTTGAACGTACGGCTCATCTTACGCTGGCATGCGTACTTTATCGTATATATAGCCATCGTGGATAGCCCTATTTTGTCAAAGTCAAACTACTCCAAAAGGCGTCAGATTTTGCCAAACGATCATTATACCTACATACTACATAGTAGGTATGGATGTAATGTTTTCATATGCAATTTAATATTCTAATCATACAAATATTATAAATGCGAAAGTGTGTTTGTTTGTTGGTTTGTCCTTCAATCACGCCACAACAGAGCCACGGATCGACGTGATTTTTTGCATGGGTACTATAGTTGAGGACCTGTAGAGTGACATAGGCTACTTTTTATCCCGGAAAATCACAGTGTTCACGAGGGATTTTAATAACAAAATCCACGCGGACGAAGTCGCGGGCATCAGCTAGTATAATATAATTTTCAAAAAACACGATTTACCAAAAAAATAATCTTTAAAACGCTCAATACTTATCCAAAAAATGTCTGTATCTATGATTCCAACCTCAGACTTCTTTTCGAGAAGTCCGAGGATCTGAGGAGTCCCGAAAAAAAGGCTGAAGTCTAGGCTGTCACTGCAAAACACAAAACCGCGCAAAACGCTATTGAAACCTAACAAAATATCTATTTTGATATTTGTGATGGTGAACAACAAATAACAATAAATCAAGTATTGTCATCTGATAGTTTCACACACAATTTGGCGCGACGCACACAATGAATATAATTTAAATTTATTGCCCGCGCAATCAATGAAACAAATATGAAAATTTTGTTTGTGGTAAACATGAATTGTTATGAGTACATAGCTACCGTTGTATTTATTATTTGTTTTGCGAATTGCTATTAAATATTGAGGACTGACCCATAGAATTCAGTCATCATTATCATCTGCAACCCATCAATATTAGCTCACTTCTGAGCGAAGATTTCCTCTCAGAGAAAGGTAATAGACTATTGACTATATAGTCCACCACGCTGCCCCAATGCAAATTGGCAGATTTCAAATTCCTTTGAGAATAGATAGATTTTGGAATTTCACTTAAAAAACTTGTTTTGTTTAACGCAGCTAACTTGACACAAAAAGACCTTACAAACCTTACATAAAGGTCACGGTTATATAAAGACTATAGTCGACCGAGCGAAGCGAAGGTCTCTGAGTTTACTAGAGCGATTTGCACTTGTCCGTCCGTCCGTCTGTCACAGCCTTATAACTTCTGAATTACTGAACGTAATTACTTCAATTTTAGATATGATATGTAAACCGATGGCCTCCAGCCGAAAATGGCTTAAAAAGTTATAAAAATCTTTATTTCAGGGGGGCTCCCATACGAAATGGGGGGCTTTCAAAGTGGAGATTGTATTCGAGGCTAGATTTCTAAAACCACTTTGTTTTAAAACTTGAAACTTACACATAATTTGAGTTATATTCTGTACTTGAACAACAAATACTAAGATTAGATAAATATTATAAAGAAACGAAATTATTTGAGTTTTAATGGGCATCAATGTTTTTAACAAAACTTCACTATACTGTTACTAGATGGCGCTGTCTTTAATATTGTAAATATGCATCCCATCCACGAAAGCAGATGACGATTGACGTCATCAGATTCGGCGCGTTTTAATTACAATATAATATAGTTAAAACTACCTTATGGGAATTATGGGATACCGCGAGGTCTCAGTTCGGGGCAAACCACTAGTTATAATAAAAATAAAAATAAAAAAGGCACATTGGTCGTCATTTCAAATGAAATACAAAAAAATGCTTTAGTCTCACGCAGGTAAAAGAATTCAAAGAACGCTTTGTTTTTACGAAAAAAAGGGTAAAGAAATATCTAGGTTCTTTCCTGACGAGTCAATGAGTTTTTACAGTTTGTTTTTCAACAACAACTGTTACACTTCTATATTTTGTTTGTAGTTTTTCAATTTTAAACCTAAACTTATTCGAGATGTCCTCTCGTCCCTTTCTAATTACCTGCCAGATATCGAAGTTAATTTATCATTCAATCCAACAAAAAAGGCGTTTCTTAGATCCTATAGTTATCCTTCGATAACTAGATCCTATAGTTATCCTTCGATAACTATAGGCTCTAAGAAACGAATCCCTGCGAGATCAAAAATAAGTTCATTAGTAGGAGAACCAAAACTACCGACATAGCTCAGTGAGTCCCGAAGCTGAAGTGGAATGGACGGGGCACATAGTTCGAAGAACTTGATCTTTAGAGGCCCAAGGTGCTGGAGTAACGACCCAGTACCGGAAAGCACAGTGTTGGAAGACATATCCCCACAAGGTAAAACTATGACAAATCGCAGGGAGCCGCTGGATACAGGCCTTGCAAGAGCAAAGAATGTGGAAATCCAAGCAAGAGACCTTTGTCCAGTAGTGGACGCCCATCGGTCGAAAAGAATAAGAGAACTGGGATCCAAGGAAGGACCGTCATCGTTGGCTACAGAACTTAACAATTTCTTCCCTAATAAAGGGCGGACATCAACATATTAAACCTAAGGGATGTCCCAAACTATATTATATGGCAGCATCGCAGTTGCTTAATTAACTTGCTCTACTCAGAAATCCGGTTCGATTTTACTAATACTATCAAGCGATAATGAACTTTATTGTTTCGGAGTATGTACTAAAATGATAATATAGTCTTACTTTTAGATATACATAATATCTAACAGAATTGGGATAGATAAAATCCATACTTATGAAAACTCATAATATTATTTAGTACACTGTGAGGGTGCAAACTAGTTTTCTTCTTCAATCTAGATGAAGAGAGAAATAATTCGTAGATAAATCTAGATAAACAGAGAAATTATTTCCCAGATATAGCGAGAAAAAATCCAATATGTAATCATATAAAATTAATAAAATTGGTTACTAAGTTATTTCGGTAAAAGATGTCTCAACATAGCCGTCCCTGGAATCTCCCGTGCTAAAACAACTTTCCTCATTGTGGAAACACTGCATATATAGCATAGTATTTACTGTATTGTAAATCTGTTTTGAAAAGAGCAACCGCCGAGTTTCTTGCTGGTTCTTCTCGGCAGGAAAGGCATTCCGAACCAGTGGTAGATTCATTGACTATTCAAAAGCACTTGTAAAAGTTTATTTGAATAAAAAATATTTCTATTCTATTCTATTCTATTCTATTCTAAAAAACTTGCGGCCATCTATACTAATAATTATAAAGAGGAAAGATTTTTTTGTTTGTTTGTTTGTTTGTTTGTACCGAATAGGCTCTGTAACTACTGGACCGATTTTAACAATTTTTTCACCAATAGAATACTAAATTATCAGGAAGTAACATAGGCTACAATTTATTTTCAAAAAAATTAGAGATCCTTAAGAAAATTGCAATAATGTAACCGAAAGTAGCAAAATTTTGCCTATAAAATGCATCATTTGGCGTGTTAACTAGTTAGAAAACTATTAATGATACGTAAAAATTATGTTCTAGATGATTAAAGTACTCATTATTTTCTACAAAAAAGTCCCCGAGGGAATACATCTAACCATCATATTTAAGTCACAAAAGTAGCTTTTGTGTTTTAAAATTTAATTAGATCGCCTTTATTATCGTAGTATTAATTCTTCCTTACTAATACATATATTATTATAAATGAGAAAGCGTGTTTGTTTGTTGGTTTGTTCGTCAATCACGCTGTATGAAAGCCGTAGCTTTCTTGCAGCGTGATTGACGGATTGACGTGATTTTTTAGATAGGTATAGTTCAGAACCTAGGGTTCCCAACGTTGACAACGAGGGTTGACAACGTTCAAATCACTGGATGGATCGGGATACAGATAGCTATGAATGTAGGCATCCGCTATGAAAGGATTTTGGAAAATTAAATCCCTAAGCGGGTAAAATAGGGGCTTTGAAAAATCGAACTTAACGTTATCGAAGCCGCGGGCAAAAGTATAAGTATAATTCCGTAACAATTTTACGCTTGTCTTGCTAGATACAATATTTATGAATTTATCTTGCAACTGATACGGTGGAAGCTAATGTTATCCTAAGTTTGGATATAATATCGTAGATTTTGTTATTCTATGCAAATGAGATTATGTTTGCTACTCTGAAAGCCTTGTTTTCGTTTGCCTTCTCGAGATGTTACGAGAACTTTAATACCTTTTCTGTTTTACCAAGAAAATAATATTTACGATTATTATTATCCATTTAGGTTTAGACGCCAAGAATCTGTGTTCTTAGTATTATAATCCAATCATAATATTTTTTTTTTTAAATGAAACTTCTTTAGTGTACAAGGTATAAGATTTTTTTTTGTATTTTTTTTCACATCTTAGGTTACATTATCGAAGTTTTTATCCGGATCCCTAACTTTTTGAAAATATTCTATAGCCTATGTTCATCAGGGATAATTTAGGATTCTAATTGTGGAAGAATTTTTTAAATTGGTCCAACAGTTTCGGAGCCTATTCAATTCAAACAACCAAACAAATCTTTCTTCTCTATAATATTTTATAGTGTAGATGTAATAATTATAAAAGTTAAGAGAAAAACATCACTATTTACGTATTTATAACACTCTAGTTCATTCCACCGCTTTTCTTACGCGCTGCTATTGAAATATTGTAAAAGAAGGCCGCTAAGGGAAATGAAACCCCTTCAGTGTAATCAGATCGACGCAGGCGGTAAATATTGTACCTCCTAAGAGCTTAGCGAGTGGTGCATAGCAATAGACGGCGTGTACGAGTGACGTGCTCACGATGATACGATAAAATTATTATTATACTAGCTGATGCCCGCGACTTCGTCCGCGTAGATTTAGTTTTTCAAATCCTGCGGAAACTCTTTGATTTTCCGGGATACCTATCTCACCCTCCAGGTTCTCCACTATACCCATCCAATAAATCACGTCAATCCGTAGCTTTGTTGCAGCGTGATTGCCGGACAAACCAACAAACAAACACACTTTCGCATTTAAAATAATATGTATTAGTAAGGAAGAATTAATACTACGATAATAAAGGTGATCTAATTAAATTTATGAACACAAAAGCTATTATTGTGACTTAAATATGATATGTAGTTAGATATATTACCTCGGGAACTTTTTTTGTAGAAAATAATAAGTACTTTAATCATGTAGTACATAACTTTTATGTATCTTCAATAGTTTTCTCATCACACGCCAAATAATGCATTTCACAGGCAAAATTTTGCTACTTTGGGTTACATTATTGCAATTTTCTTAAGGATCTCTAATTTTTTGAAAATAAATTATAGCCTATGTTTAGTTCCTGATAACTAAGCCTTCTATTGGTGAAAAAATGTTTAAAATCGGTCCAGTAGTTACAGGGCCTAGTCGGTACAAACAAACAAACAAACAAAAAAATCTTTCCTCTTTATAATATTAGTACAGATATAGATTTTTTATCGCAATAGTTGGTAATAAGCAAAACTTTAAAATCCAAATTACCTCTGCAGAAAACAGTTATTTATTAGAGAAGGTATAGAACTCACATTCAAAATCACATCACATCACATCACACTTCACATCACACTATCACATCACATCACATCACACTAATATTATAAAGGCGACAGTTTGTGTATCTGTGTGTATGTTTGTTACTCTTTCACGCATAAACTACTGAACAGATTTGGCTGAAATTTGGAATGGAGATAGCTCATACCCAGGATTAACACAATCATAGGCTACAATTTATCCCGGAAAAGTAAAGAGTTCCCGCGGGAATCATAAACCTTAATCCACGTGGACGAAGTCGAAGACGAACCGACAATCGATAATAATTCTTTTTCTTTTTTGTCAACCGATAGACGTCCACTGCTGGATAAAGGTTTCTTGCATGGACTTCCACAGGTCTCGGTCTTGCGCCGCCTGAGTCCAGCGGCTCCCTGCGACTCGTTTAATCTCGTCGGTCCTAGTGAGGGTCTGCTAACACTGCGCATTCCGGGGCGGGGTCGCCACTCCAGCACCTTGGGACCCCAATGACCATCAGCTTTTCGCACGATGTGCCCGCCCATTTCCACTTCAGTTTCGGGACTCGCTGAGCTATGTCGGTGACTTTGGTTCTCCTACGGAACTCCTCATTTCTAATTCGATCCCACAGGGACACTCCGAGCATAGCTGTCTCCAACAGCGATAATAATTACTGATGATAAAATATAAAATACTTACACATAAGCTTTTTTGGTATTCTACCTAACAAGGGGCCTAACTAGCACTGGCAATTCTGTGTGACTGACTTCGTTCAAGTTGATTCCCTTGTTAATCAACTCCTTTTGCATGTTATTAATTAAATAATCTGTCATAAATCATATTCATAGTGTCCTCATTATCACAGTGCCCAGGCCTCCAATAAATTGAAGTCGGCCTTCAGCGAGAGCGATATATAGTGTGTATTCATAATTTATACTGAATATCTTAACCCTCACATCAAGCAACATATAAACCAAAATAGGTAGAATTACATACTTGTTTTTGAAAAAATTTCCACTAGGTATTATGCAAAGCATTAAATAAAGAAAAGAAGCTTGGTAATCATTATGTTTAGTGCAATCTATTAAAACTACAAATAAATAATCGTAGCTCGCTTGTTACAATGTCGATAGATGAACATCCCCTCACTATGCTCAATGCGCTGTAATCCGTGAAAGTAGAGATGCTATCGCCGCGAGGATGGGACGCCACGCAACGCCTGTAAGCACCTCTAAACTTCTGAAGTCGACGTGCTCTTTACGCGGATGATTTGAATCTGCAGTGCTCAAGTACGTAAGTCTAGGATCTATCTCTTTTACAAAACGAGAGTAAGTGCTTGCTTTCTCACCTGTTAGAAAGTGTCTATACTGTATACTTGTACTAGGGCCGAAGCGTGCTATACTTTTCAGCCCCTATACACAAACACGCGTGCTCTTTACGCGAATGGTTTGAATCTGCAGTGCTCAAGTACGTAAGTACTATTAAAGATATTTAAAAAAGAGAAATTTTATAATATGTGTGTGTGTTATAATATTTAAAAACGTTAATTTAAATTACTAAGAAAATTTCAGTCAAATACCCAATTGGTACTCGTAGATTCATTTGCTGAAAAAAAATTATTCTATTCTATACATCTTAACCTCTACACTCGAATACTTACACTTGTTCACTACTCATGCACTTTCTACACAAATCATAATCATTTATTATCAATCATAATCACTTTTTCATAATTTGTTAGTCTATACTTGTATTTTATCGATTTTATTTTCCGGATAGATAACTAGATAGATAGATAACTACTATGTGTACATCTCTAGGATGAATGAAAAAAGGTCCATGAAAAGTTCGAGGAAAAGTCGTGACAATAAAGAAACAGACAAACAGACAGGAGTTACTTTCACTTAGAATTAAAGTATGTATAGGTATCAAAACACCAGTGACGCCGGAAAAAGGTAAAATAATTCAATAAACTGTAATAAATAAGAAACAATAAATAAATAGGAGATTAATTCGCACCAACGAGGAAATCCCACTTCGATATCATTAGTTGGCAAAACCGACTCCAGGCAATTGTTACTTTTGAAATAAACTTTCGCTTCTCTACCCCCACTAACTATTTTATTTACTCGATAACTTAGTTCAGATAAGAATGAATTTATATTTTTTCAATTTGGAATAAATTAACCATAAATAAAGATCGAAATCGAGTCTGTCTGAATCGAAGAACGTCAAAATGAAATCAGGGTAATAATTAATGAAATAATATCTGGTAGAGAGAACATAAATTTTTTTTATAGGCAGTTTTTTAAGTCCTAAGTCGATTGGGCCTTGGACGATCCTTAGAAATACCAGAAGAAGAAGTAGAAGACCTTCCTTAGTAGAAGACCGAACACAGCTTCTCCCTAGCAAAGTTTCAGTCCATCCAGTGGAAGGGAGTCAAGAGTTGGTCTACATGAAGTAAAAAATTTAGATTTTTTTTCTGAATTGCCGAGAATAAAATATACACTGCTACACAGTACACAGACTGACGAAAACAAGAAAGGTTGATGGAGAGCAGCAGCAGCTAGGATGTAATAAATCAAATGGAAGCCTTACAAGTATAATGTTTGAGGCAAAAAAGAGGCTCCTGTTGGCAAGAAATGAGAAGTAGGTATAATGAAGAATCTGAGTAGGGCTGCGGCAGTAGGCCAATAGGTGGTATCAGTATTTTTTGAAGGCAGGAGGAGTTTAAGTACCTATCTATAAAATCTAATCACATTGATATGCCAGAAAGATCAGAAGAAATATGTGAAAAACTAAATTAAGTTATAAGATGGACGTAGCGAAACTTACGAAAAAAAGGAATTTTATTCCTACAGTTATTCCGATATGAGAAAAAGTTTGAGAGTATTTGCCACGCCATTTCTATATTCGTCTGATTAAATTACTTGTCGCCTTGAAAAGGAGCAATATATTCATTCATAGTTACCTTTTGTCGAATCTCGACAGTCCATATCAAATCAGATTGCTTTTTTATTGGAAATGAACGTTGTAACTTCTTTGAACTTTATTTTCTGGATGTCTTTTATTTTCTTTTGGTACCTATTTTTATTATTATATTTCCAATAACTTCTTCCAGTTTTATATGAATTACTATAATCTTTTTACCAATAAAATGTGTTGATAAACATACGTGAGTTAGGTTATTATTGTATCGAATGCAAATGGCTTACCATTTGGCGTCTTAATAGTCACAAATATTTAACTCCATGAACCCCTATTAGCGGTCGAATGGAGTTACAAATTCAGTTGCACCAAGTTTGAGCCAAGTTTCCCCTACATTTGACACTTCTAAACTCAATTATTACTGCTCCAACATTATTTATCTATGTACCTACATAGCAATGTTGGTACGCTGTACATAACTCAATTTTCTTTGGCATAAAATATTTTTACAAGCTTTTATTTAACTTGCAATATTTGTTTGGGTCAAATCTTGCAAGATGAATTAGACCCACTTCCCGGTTTCTGATCGAGCTGAAATTTTGCATGTATGTGTAAATCGGATGACAATGCAATATTATTGTGACATGGAGCTGATCTGATGATGGATACGGAAGATGGCTATCGAAACTCTGTAATAAAACGACGTAACCCCATTGAGTTTGGGCTCGTTTGATTCGTCATAACAAGTACTCTGATCCTAGATGATATCCAGAGTCTAATGATGTATGATAGTCAGAGATGTAGCTACTAAAAGCTTGCATTTAAAAATAAAATTTTTAATTTTCACTTGTACATAGTTGTGCTGAGCCGAATTTTATTACCTTTCCTTTCTTTTTTTTTTGTTTATACGATCAGACTATTTAACCCAAAAATTTTATTTTGATCACTGAATAACAATTACAATCAACATTGGGAGAAGTTAATTTTTAGCGAGGCTTGAAACAGATTTGAAATTTTTACGAAGCAAAAGTGACGCTACCTAGTTTTATAAAAGTAATAATTGAAGTCGCCGGCCTTCCACCAAATACTGCCAAAACAACTGAATTAATTATATGAATTTTTAGCAATGTGAAAAACGTTTTAATTGCAGTGGTTTAGCGGTTGCCAAATTTTTAACATGGGTCGATTGTTAGAAATGCAAATCTGTAAGTACATTGAAACTATCTAAAAACGGACTTCAAAAGTCCAAAAAAAATTGGTTATCTGTAAAGTCGGTTTACGGACGATATTTTTACGTGATAACGTCATAAAGAAACATTGATGAAAAATTGCATACTTTTATGAATTGAGTTGAATTTTTATCACTGAATTATCATTATTTTGTATAATACATAGAAGGAGTTATTTGAAAATTACAATTTCCTCTAGTCACAAGCCAACGCTTGGGCCGATCGTGCCTCTCTATCGCTTGCTCCGCGCTCTCGCTTGCACGCGCAGGCTCAGGCGGAACGTGACACTTTTTCGTGCGTGCCGCCTGTGTTCATCAATTTATAAGACGTTATCACGTCAAAATAATCGCAAGGAATAATAAGAATGCCCTCGTGACAAATTCACGCCACTGAGCGGACTGGATAGAGATATTACAGTGCACGAATGTCTACACAAACTCACTGTCATAACCTAACAATCTAACACACAATCCAGCAAATTAAATATTCGCTATCTTAAGTAAAATTTTAAGTATTACGAAAGCAGAATACAATTTGAAAACGGGGATTATTGACTCGATATTGGGATTTTAAATATTTGACTTAAATATTTGACTGCCGCAGGTATGAAAAAATCATCTGCCGTACTGCTTGACCGATTTGGTCGATTTGAAAATCTTAATAATTATTTGATAGAATGAATATAATTAGTTCAGGATTTGGAGAGTGACATATGCTAACACTTATCCCAAAAAACAGATGGTTCCCGCTGGATTTCTAAAATCGCAGACGAAATCGCGTACAAAAGCTAGTAGATTATAAAAATAATTCATGCTGAATTTGAAAACGAGAAGCCGTGGAAAAGTTTAAAGGAAATTAAACATTGGATCTGCCAACATTACAACTTGTACACTCTCTTTACATAAAATTTACATTTCTACGTTGAGCAACTTTCAAATAGATTACATGGGCTTCGGAGAGGTTTTAGGGCTCTACGCTGGGGTGTATTTAGAAAGGTCAAAATGTTTTGTAAGTAGACCGAAATTTCTCTATTGAAATTCATATAACGGAGGTAAAATATACGTTTTCTAGGCCTTCATCAGCAACCCACTAACGTCTCACTACTGAGCGCAGGTCAGAATAGCTATTTATGCAACTGCATCGTAATGAGGGTCATTTTAATTCGAGTGCTGTTTTTTGATACGAGGCTTGCCGAGTATCAAAATAGGATAGTACGAGAATTAAAATGACTAATTACGTTCAGTTGCATACAAGATTTTATCTACGACAAGGAAAATAAAATCATTAACAAAATACGTAGGCTCAATAAAGTAACAAAAAGTAACTCCGTAAGCCGCCACCAGCCGCCTGTGGCGCCTCTGTCATATGAACGGTACAAAAGTGCCAGAACTCAGAGCCTTAGCTTTATGTATCCTATTTTAAGAAGATAACCATTTCGATGCAGCTCCCATAGAACGAGCTGCATCGAAATGAGAAGCAAAACCGAAAGAGGGTTCATTTCGATTCAGCTGTCAAATTCGAAATTGGAACTTTTCGATGCTGGAGTAGATAAATAATATTATGGTTTATAGCACTGCATCTATTTGTAAGCGATGCGCGTTGGAGCAGTATTGGGTACAGTATTGGATTCATAGGGGCGTCCCCTTGTGTGCCAATTTTATATTTGACTATCTCAACACACATTTACCTAGAAAATAAAATTATAATTTTTTCATTCATCAGCAACCCATCAACGGCTCACTACTGAGCGCAGGTCTCCTCTCAGAGGGTCATGAATGAGGGGTGTGAATTACTATAATCTTTTTACCAATAAAATGTAGTGATAAACATACGTGAGTTAGGTTATTATTGTCATCATCATCACCATTATCAACCAATCATCGGCTGACTAATGAGTGAGGTCTCCTCTCAGAGGGTTAGAGGTCATAGTCCACCACGCTGGCCCAATGCAAATTGGCAGACTTTACAGGTCTTTCAGATCATTTTCAAGAACTCTCAGGTGTGCAGGTTTCCCCACGATGTTTTCCTTCTCCGTTGAAGCTTGTTATATTTAATTTCTTAAACGCACTCAGAAAGCCAGAGGTGCGTTCCCGGGATCGAACCTGCGACCCCACGGTCGCAGGTTCGAGTACTGCGGTCTCCTATTTGGGGAAATAGGAGACCGCAGTACTAACCATTAGGCTGCTTACTTACTTTTCTAGGCCTTACTCTACTTTATAATCATACTAACTTTGCCCGCGACTTCGTCCGCGTAGAGTTAGTTTTGTAAAATCCTTCTAGAGCCCTTTACTTTTCCGGGGTAAAAATTGTCACATTCGAGGTCCTAAACTATACCCATGTAAAAAACCTCATCGATCCGTGGCTCTGTTACAGCGTGATTGAAGAACAAACCAACAAACCAACAAACACACTTTCGCATTTATAATATTATTATGATTAGTAAAGATTACTCTCATAAGCAGTACGTAAGAGCTGATATATTCGTTCACGTTTCAAGAAACGTGGAATACTTAGATGAGGATGGATATTCCCAATGGTATTTGATACAGAATCATGCCTTCCAAAGTGACTTCCGAGAGAAGATACCTACCCGAATGTTTAAGTCTAAAGTTTCATTTAGAGATGCGTCTAACAGGTCAACTGTGATATCAGCTACTCCTGTTACTGTTTCACGAAAATAACAGTTCCAAATATCTGTTACTAAATAACAGCATGTTGTGATTTCCTTTTAAACCTTTCGATTGTGACAAGGAGATTTCGTGACCAAATTACGGAGACATAATTATAATCAGTGATAGCCTAGTGGTTACGACTGTGGTCTCCTATTCGGGGGGTCGCAGGTTCGATCCCGGGTACGCACCTCTGACTTTTCGAAGTTAAGTGCGTTTAAGCAAAATATCACCTGCTTTAACGGTGAAGGAAAACATCGTGAGGAAACCTGCACACCTGAGAGTTCTCCATATTGTTCTCAAAGGTGTGTGAAGTCTGCCAATTCGCACTGGGCCCAGCGTGGTGGACTAAGGCATATAACCCTTCTCTGAGAGGAGACCTCGCTCAGTAGTGAGCCGATGATGGGTTGATAATGATGATGATGATGTGATTTCCTTTTAAACCTTTCGATAAATTACCAAATCCGTAATTACCAAATTACGGAGACATAATTATATTATGTACATTTTTGCAGTTAAATTATATTAGTGTTATCCTGTCAAATAAATTTTATTTTTAGAGTATTAAACACTACGTGCCAATTTAGCAAGTAATATAGGGATTCTTATAGAATGAGAGCAAAACGCTGTTACAAGTAACAAAAAAGTGTGTTAGTTGTTACTCTGTTGACTGTTTTCAACTGTCATTTTATTTGACAGCAGCCAGCAAGGCCATTTTAATTGTGTTACGACTGTTACTTATCATCATTCATCATCATTAACAACCCATCAACGGCTCACTACTGAACCAGGTCTCCTTTCAGAGAAGGGTTATAGGCCATAGTCCACCACACTGGCCCAATGCGAATTGGCGGACTTCACACATCTTCGAGAACATTATGAAAAACTCTCAGATGTGCAGGTTTCCTCACGATGTTCCTTCCTCACGATGTTCCTTCACCGTTGAAGCAAGTGATATTTAATTGCTTAAACGCACTTGACTCCGAAAAGTCAGTGGTGCGTACCCGGGATCGAACCTGCGGCCCCCCGAATAGGAGACCACAGTCCTAACCACTTGGCTATCACTGCTTCAACTTTCTGTTACTTATAGTAACAGCTAATGTTACTATAATTAAAATCAAATAATTTTGTAGTCGGAAGGAATTATAAACGTTATGTTGTTTGTTATCTCCAAATATTTAATCTGTTATTATTAACTGTGACGATAAAATATGCCTCATCCCTAGTTTCACTATGAAATTCACTGTAGACCGTTTTAACTATTAGATTAAACGCAACGTTTAAACACGAGTCTGTGAGCAATTCAAACTTCGGTCCCAACAATTAGTTGACTTAAACCGAGTCGGGCACTCGCAGCTCTGAAAACAATTCACTATAATTTGCTCTTGACAGAATATTATGGTGTAAAATGCATCCTGAATCTAATGATGTAGATCTCGAGGTCTCTGGTTCTAGGTAGCTCACTCTCACTCGAAGGGTATTGGGTTTTTATTTTATTTGTTACTTGCTGATGCTCGCGACTTCGTTCGCGTAGATTTAAAATAAATTAGAATATAAAATTTAGCCTATGTCACTACTCTCTAGGTCCTAAACTATACCCATGCAAAAAATCACGTCGATACACAGCTCTGTTGCGGCGTGATTGAAGGACAAATCAACAAACAAACACACTCTTTCACACTTCTAATGTTAGTAAGATAGTTTCCGCAGCGTACGCGCGTTTACTATTGCATATTATTTTAACATGGAAAAGTTCTTATCGTGACAACTGTAATAGTTAGACGTACGGTATCCTGGACTTTTTGTAGATATTAATGTCTTCTATAAAACTGCTTACATTATTATATGCTTGCATTATTGCTCTATTGTCAATAGTTTCCTCAGCGTACGCGATTAGGATTTTTTTCGCACATTAGGTTATAATATCGAGGTTTTCATACGGATCCCTAACTTTTTGAAAATATTCTATAGCCTGTGATCATCAGGGATAATGCAGGATTCTAATGATGAAAGAACTTTTTAAATCGGTTCAGTAGTTTCGGAACCTATTCAATTCAAACAAACAAACAAACAAATCTTTCCTCTTTATAATATTAGTGTAGATAGAAATACTACCAAGATTTAATTAATTATTATATATGAATTTTTAGTAATATAAAAAAGCGTTTTAATTGTAGTGGTTTAATTAACATTGGTCCATTGTTAGAATTGCAAAGTATTGAAACTTTCCAATGGACTTCAAACGCCTAAAAAAATTTACATGTGTAAACAGTGACTTAATGAATTTATCACACATAACAAAGCGAACGCTCACGTATTCCTAGTAAATAATAATTAGTCTTATCAAAAATTTTAAACGATATTAGAGCCTTTAAGAGCCTACTTAAAAGTTATATGCTTTTCTAACGAACCTTAACATGCATAGACCGAAGTCGATAAATGACTTTCACGGTATTGAAATTCAAGGGAAACATCTAGGTACGTACTAAAAGGGTGGCTGGATCTGAATCAGACAATACCAATAGAAAACTTTCTCACGATTGCGTACAATGTTGCTTTTAATTCCGTCGACTTCTAGAGCTCTTTCCCGCACACTCGATGTGTGAGCGAAATAAAGTTTCTAAATTAAATCGAGAACTTTATGTGTTCCGGAATCAGTCGCCTCTTGTGCTCCCTAAATATGGATATCGAATTAGTTGGGCTTGGAGATCTTTGGGGAGGAAACTATACAAAATAACTTCCTCGAAGTAATATCATAACTCATAATAGGTATTATGATTATGAATTTTTTGAATGGCATCACAACCCAAGGACACGTTTCTAAAATATTTATTTATTTGTCTGTCTATAGGTACGGACTAATCTATGGAACAGCTGAATCAATATTGTCGATATTTTTACGGCATTTTGTCGGAAGTGATTGGAATTTTATCCCCAGTAGCGTTTACTGTTCCATCGCAAAGAAATAAAAACATTACAAAAAATTAGCGGACATCAGAATTTATATCATGTATAATCGTGTCTTATGTCCATAGTATGCTTACCTATTATTGCTTAACTGCCTCGTTGGTCTAGTGGGTAGCTTGTTCGACTACAAATGACGAGGTCCCGGGTTCGATTTCCGGGTCGGGCCGTTAAAAAAAATGTATTGGGTTTTTCCGCCAAAGAAATTCTCAGTACTAGCCCGGAGTTAGGAAGTTGGCGGTGGGTCACCCCCGTGCCTCGGAGAGCACGTAAAGCCGTCGGTCCTGCGCCTGATCTCTCTCCGGTTGTGTCGGATTTCCGTCCCATCGGACTATGAGAGTGAGGGAATAGAAATTGCACCTGTGTTTGCGAACACACACTTGTGCAATATGATATCTCCCACGCAGATTGCTGATCTCTAAGGAGGTTGGTTGATCGGATTCGGTTGGGAGGACATTACTATGCTTACCTATGGCCCAACAATCAAGTTGGGAGCACTTGCCTAATTATATTTTTAGTAACATGATTAAGAGCTGATTTCACAAACGTAAATTATTACGTGTTATCTGAGCGTGATATTTTGATATTGACAGTATTTTCAATACAAAAACTGTCAGAACACCCAATTGATACCTCTGTATAACTTCATTCAAAAAACCGTACAAATTAGAAGTAAATATTCGATTTATGACTTTTACTTTACGCTTACTTTACGCGGTACACTCACAAATTCACGACTATAACCAGTAGTTTCGTATTGCAATGCACAATCAGCAAGCATTCAAACCGATGTGTTGAGAGTTGAGACTCCAATGAGAGACGAGTAGAGTTACAAACTCAGTTTACGCGAGTTTGTACAAGTCCCGGATACTTTGCTAATAAAATGATGTCATCCTCTTTTCTCCAAGATCTCGATTGTAGAAATTCAAACACCAGTTGAAAAATGTGAATGTACTAAAGCAGGCATAAAAAGTTTGAGCAGTAAAATTTAAATTTCCTGTCTGGAAAATTGAAAAATTGGCAAAAAGGAATGGAAAAGTCAATCGCATAACCCCAAAAGCAATAGAACGTAAAACTTATCCATTAGCAAAATTGCGGGAATAAAACGCTTTGATTCATGACAATGCGTTCAAAAAGCTATCCTAAAACGTATAACTCATGTCGGACCGCACCATAATCTTTATGTTCTAACCGCGACCATCTAGGATTAGTCCAGAATTTATTATACCTGGACGGCTAGCATTGCTTTGTCCTGTCAGAGTAACTGCCTCTTAGCTCGGATTAGGGGATGCGTCAGACGTCTGTTCTCCAAAAACATTGCTACGCGTCCACATTATCTTGGTGCAAGCCCCTCTCCCACTTCGTCAGTCCGCACTCTTTCCTTGCCATGATTTTAATACCACCACTAAATTGTGTAACATTTTGTTTGGATATAAATCTACTAGCTTTTACCCGCTACTTTGTCTACGTCCGCGTGGAGTTCAATTTTTTTAATCTCGTGGGACTCTTTATTTTTCCGGGATAAAAAGCCTGTGCCACTCCAGCTTCAACTAAGTATACCTATGCAAAAATCGTCTTATGAATTTAGGCATCAAAATTGGCTTTACGCAAACACTGCGCAATGTATTTAAATAATATTTTTAAGCTATTGCATAGCTTTTATCATCGGTTTTGAGCGCGGCGACCGAATCAAGAAATTCCGTAACGAAAATAAACCTAACACCCCCACTCCGATCGGCACAGCGGTGCGGCGTTGAAAGCCGTGCATCGTCTAATGTCGTTTCAGTTCGGCAGACTTCGGCACGGTATTTGTGTGCGTGCGACTAGACCTAACCTAGACGTATGCGTGTAGACATGTACGAAGCTCGCACGGATCGAGACGAGCTGCTCCGAGCTGATCCGAAATCGGACGAATACGAAAGCAGCTGTTTGATAAAAAATGCTATGCAATAGCTTTACCGCGGCAGTCCCCGAGTGCCACACGTATTTTTTTAAATTTAGAAAGAAACTTCTGTATCGAAGATCTTATCAGAAACTAACTTTTGCCCGCGGCTTCGCTCAAGTTAAGTTCGATTTTCAAACTGCTATAATACCCATTAGGGGTTGAATTTTCAAAGATCCTTTCTTAGCGCATGCGTAAGTCACAATAGCTATCTGTAGGGATGCCTTTCAGCCCGATCCATCCAGAGGTTTGAGTTGTGCATTGATAAGATGTCACTCAGTCAGTCTGTCAGTCACCTTTTCGTTTAAAAACTTTAAAATCCAGGAACGTTGATAAACAACCAGATTCAGCTAGGGAATTATTGTGGTAATAAACAAAAATCGGCCAAGTGCGAGTCGGGACTCGCTCTTTTAGGGTTCCGTTAAAAAAAAATTAAATAAAAATATTTCCATGTACCCACGGAAATATTTTAATTTATTTTTTTTAATTTAATTTAATTTTTATTATTTGTTGTTATAGCGGCAATAGAAATACATAATATGTGAAAATTTCATCTGTCTATCTATTACGGTTTACGAGATACAGCCCGCTGACAGACGGACGGACGGACGGACGGACGGATGGACGGACAGCGTAGGCTTAGTAATAGGGTCCCGTTGGTACCCTTTGGGTACGGAACCCTAAAAAGTAAGGAAAGAAAACGGACTAAAGTTTTCTCAAGCTCTTGAGAAGGCAAACGAAAACAAGGCTTCCCGGTGTAGCAAATATAATATCATCTGCATAAAACATCAAGCCTACGATATAGTATCAAACTTAACATAATATTAGCTTCCCCTGTTATAACAGCTCTGGGATACGTTCGTGCATTTCGTTAGAAGTTTCAGGAGATACTTTATGCTACTTAAGAAATATTACTTGAGTCGGTTTTCGTAGTTGAGAGATGAAACATTTTGTTATTCAGGAACTTCCAAAAACTATAGAGTACTTCAAACTTAGAGCTGGCTGCGGCATCTTCGTTTGTCCTGTTTTCGTCGTCAGTTGAAACTTTTTATTGTAATTAAGAATGTTCCCTAATTTTGAATCTTCTGCTTTTAGCTTTCTTTATTTTCCGTTGAAAATAAAACATAATCGTGAAAGAATTATTTTGATACGTCAATTAGTTTCCAAGATATAAAATTTTAGATTGAGCGCGCGACGACCCCCATTCAATGCGCGTGACGTCACTCTACAACACTCGCTCAGCCCGTTCCCGCTCTTCCGTATGACGTTATTGGGTACTCTGTGCTTGCGTTTCAACTGAAAGCGATGAAACGAAAAACTGCGCGAATAAACTACTGCTACTACAGCTGGCAACTTGCGACTAAGCGGAGCGTTGAAAAATGACGTCACACGCAGTCACATGACTGTTAGCGGGACTGGATATTTATGGGAACTTTGAACGCATGTAAAATCATAAGCACTTGGTATTTTTAAATAAAACGAAAACTAGTGTATTTGTTCATATAATTATGTTCACCGATTACTTGAACACGCCTGAACCGATTTGGAAAATTATTTTTTTGTTGCAAAGGGTTTATTTTTTTACACTTTATTTTTAAAAATATTTTTTTATATTAAATTATTATTATTAGTTCAGACTAGGATTAAGATCTAGGTCTTTGTCTGGTGGGATGCTTTTTAATTTTTAATATTGAAAAGTGTATACCATAAAACCGACATAAGTTATGAAATGGCTTTTTATTTTCACATGGAAAATTTATTCTATTTTCATGAAGAGCAATTACTATTTTCAGTTCTGGTGAAAAACATTGCACAAGACAAGCGATTTAGCGTTCCGTCACGATGGCATGTCAAAACAGATTAGGGGTATGGGTTAAGTTAGCCCGCTACCATATTAGACTGCATCATCACACCATCAGGTGAGATCGCAGTCATGAACTATCTATCTTTTTTTTGTTGGCGTTTTTTTTGGAAAACAAGTGTAAATTTAAAAAAATATTTTTAAATACAAGCTTTTAGTAGTACATCATCATATCCTGGATATCATATAGGACCAGATTACTTGTGAAGATCAATCAAACGAGCCCAAACTCGATGGGGTTACGTCGTTTTATTTCAGAGTTCTGATAGCCATCTTCTAGCTCCATCATCAGATCAGCTTCGTGTCCCAATAATATTGCATTTTCATTCGATTTACATATACATGCAAAATTTCAGCTCAATCGGAAACCGGGAAGTGGTGAAGTGAAGATTCTAATTCATCTTGCAAGATTTGACCTAAACATACATACACTAGCGGCACGCTATGATGGCCGGTTTGACGTTTGTCCGCTCATGAAGTTCCGTATTAATTGATAACGACTTTGAAGGAAATAATTGTATTACTTTATTGACGATAGTGATGTGCAGAGATTCATAAATTTTATCGAATGTAGTTTTAGGTTTAGGACTCAAAATTTATTTATTAAATTGATTTCTAAAATGTATACAAGTGTAGAAAAATCAGTTTGCACCATTTAAGGGGTGAATGTACTTGTGAATATGAACAATTTTCACTATGTGGACAAACCTCTGAAATCGCAAAAAAATATCAGCTGTTTCATACAAAAGGTAAAATTTTTATTTTTATATGATATATACCACAACTCGGCATTTGGTTTTCTAAATTGAAAATTTTTAAAAATGGAATCTAATACGATCGTCACATAGGATCGCTGGCTAGCACAACTACTACCTCCGGCAAACTCGCGTCAATGCTCAATGCAAAACAAAGCAGTTTCGAATTGACGTTGCTTCGAAAAGTATAAACTGTCAGTGCAATGCGATTGTGATATAGTTTTGACCTGGCTTTGGATTTCAAATATTGATACTGCATTACTGTTGACCCTTGCTCGTTAATTTGGACTCTGTTCAAGCCCTTTGTTGTGGATTTCGTCGATATGACCGAACGTACGCAGAGAACTGTTCTAAATAGTCAGACACGTGAGTTCGTAATACGCCTTCGTAACTATTTCGATCGTGAAGCTCAAAATGGAGGGCCAATTTTACCTATAACGTCAGTGGTTGAACGCGTAGCTGATGCGCTTAATATTGGACAACGAACTGTTAGACGGATAACTAAAAAAAAATATGGCGAGACTGGCACAGAAGAAAATAAACTTCACACACCAAAAAAGAGAAAACGAGCAAAACCAGTCGTAGGCATCGATAGCTTTGATGCCGATGCTATCCGAAGACATGTTTACGGCTACTATTTACATAAGGAGTATCCAACAAGAAAAAAGTTGGTGCATTCACTGAAGGAAGCTGGATTATTCTTCGGTGGGGAAAGTTCTTTAACGAAGATTTTGAAGACCATTGGATTTCGATACAAAAAATGTAACAAACGCAAAATATTGATGGAAAGATTTGATATAGCGATGGCAAGGTATACTTTTTTACGGCAAGTGAAAGAAATCAAAAATTGGCAAAATGTTGTGTTCTTGGATGAAACATGGCTTAATGCTAACCATACTGTAGGCCGTTCTTGGAACGATGACACAGCAGCATCTACTTCCAAAGTTCCTGTAGGAAAAGGATCGCGACTTATAATTTGTCACGCCGGATTATCGTTTGTCGAAGGTTCTCTCATGGCTTTTGCGTCAAAAACCACTGGAGACTATCATGAAGACATGAATGGAGAAAAGTTTACTGAATGGTTTACCTCAATGTTGTGTAGCCTCCCTGAACCATCTATTATAATTATGGACAACGCCCCATACCACTCGATGCAAATTGACAAGCCACCTGCCCAATCCCAAAAGAAAGCTGATATCGTCGCATGGCTTCGTAAAAATGGCGTAGATGCAAACATGAATATGTTAAAAGCGGAATTAGTACGTCTTTTAAAAGAAAACAAACCAACCAAGATCCGATACGTCATTGACGAAATAGCATTAGAACATGGGCACAGAGTTATACGGTTACCGCCTTACCATTGTGAGTATAATGCGATTGAGTTGGTGTGGGCTCAAATTAAGGGATATGCTGCAAGACACAATACAGAACCCCCATTTACCACAAAAAAAATGCTAAAATTATTAGAAGAAGCTTGTGAACATGTGACTAAAGGAGACTGGGAAAAGGTTGTGAATAGAACTGTTAAATTAATAAGGGAAGATTATGAAAGAGATGTGAAAATAGATAATATTATAGAAAACGAACATATAATTATTAATGTAGGTGATGATAGCAGTGACGACAGTGAAAATAGTAGTATGGACGAATCTCATTAATTATGGCCTTTTGTGGCACCTTTTTGGTATCTTTTGTATTCATATGTTTCTTGTGTGCATATAAAGTATGTATATTCATTTTCATTCAAATATTCAGTTCGTTCAAATAAATTAAATAAACATATACATTTTTGTTTTATTAAACCTATTTAATCAGGTACAAAAACAAAACTTAATTGTTTTTTGTTCGAGAATAAATTGACATTCCACATCACTATTGTAATGTGTCAAACCGGCCATCATAGCGTGCCGCTAGTGTAGATACATACATTGCAAGTTAAATAAAAGCTTGTAAAAAGAAGTAAAAAATGCGATTTCACAAAAACTTCAACCCCTGTATTACGTCACGTTTGTCGCTGATGTGCGAAATCACTAGTTTAATGTCACCACATTTAGGAAATCAGCCGTGCAAAATTGGGCTAATCCAAACACTATGCCTTCCAAACTCAATGCAATTTCACTCGTAAGACAAAGTGATAAGGTAATTTATAGCCTGACGCGTTAACTCAATCAAAACGAATTTCAAGGGACACTGAGCTAATTAACCTATACTGCTTTGTCGGATGTAATATAGTTTGCCTATATCCCTTAAGGATACGATGATGTCCGCCCTTTATTAAGACCCAAGATTTTTGGGGTCCAGAGAATTTAGGATATTAAAAACAATATAAATAATATTATGTAATTGATGAACCCTGAATGGTATATCGTTATGAATAGATGGGTTGCCTTAATATTAAAATACTTTAATTACAAATACCTAGGCCATCAGAAATAGGACAAGCAATATTAATTTCGCTTTATGAATTAGAAGGGCTGGATGATTTTTGCGCAATTTATCACTTCAGCCTAGCTGTTGGTCGTTGAAACTTATTAAGTTCTGGATCATGGGGTACTTACTGGGTTTGAGTATCAGGCCGGACAACAAAATGAGTATTTCTCTTAAGAAATTCTCAAAATCATTTATTTGAATAAAACTACATTTTAGAACTTTGATATTATGTTAATTTAGAGCACAACATAACGTACTGCACAATAACTGCTGCTTAATTAAGTAATTTTGTTTATTAAACCTTGCAATGACCGCCTCAGGCCAGTCAGAGGGAGAAAAGCAATATTGCCATAGCCAACATGTTATAGTTAGTACCTTATACCTACATATTTTTTGAATTGTATTTAAATTTAATTATTTTTATAAATATAGTTTATAATTTTGTTCGCAATCGAGTACCAACCTGGAAAAATCGCCATGCCTCGCAGAGCACGTACCTAGTTTGTTTTCTTGCGTGTGATTTCCCTGATCATATAACGAAAGTGAGGGAATAGGGAGTGCAGTGCTGCGTTCGCGCTCACACTTGTTGTTACTGCTCCTTGAGACTGGATGCTGTGATCGAAACACATAAGAAACACATTATTGTAGCCATGATTCTAGAATTTTTTGACATGTGCTTTTGAATCGTCGATGAGTCTACCACTGGTTCGGAATGCCCTTCCTGCCGAGAAGAACCAACAAGAAACTAGGCGGTTGCTCTTTTCAAAACAAGTTTACAATACAATAGATACTATGCTATGTATGCAGTGTTTCCACAATGAGGGGGAGTTCCACAAAAATATACCTAATTATAATTCAACACATGTTAAGACGGGCAGACAGAAAGTAGATTCCCGCCGGTGGAACCCGTTCACGAGCATGACGCATGACCCAGCCATTGCTTCGCTTCTACTCAGGCATGACTCAATATACCTTACCTTACCTATAGTATCGTTGTAAGCTGAAGCACTGAAGGTAGTTTTAAGTTCTAATATAGCGTTGAAACAAAGTAACAATGGTTTCATTTCAATACAGATTTGAAACCTTAATCTTTTCGAGGTTAATTATTATTCCCGGTCACGTCTTGATGAAGCTTACACGAATAATTCTCGGGTCGTTGGGTTTAAGTAGGGAACTTTGCTTTATTGAGGACCTTGCGATTGCTGATACGGGGAAAATAGATTCCCCATCACCGCTACTCAATAGTTTCTGACGCCATTGTACTACCCAAGTTAGGTATTATGTGGATCAATAGTCAATCTGAATTATATTGGAACGAAGTTCCTTATCGCGCGTTGCGAAAGGGGGCTAGACGGAAAAAGTGTCGTTACAACTTTTGGTCTTAAAAATTAAGACCAAAAGTTGTAACGACACTTTATTTGACGGCCTAAAAAATATCTTCTATAATAATTTCAACAAGTTGTTTATCGCTCCCGTGGCGTAATTGGCTCGCGTGCGGCCCACCCGGTTCGAGCCCACCCGGGGGCGCGCAATTTTATTTTCATTTTTTATTTTATAAAATCGATATTTAGGCTTCCCTGGGGTCATTTTGATTTTTATCGATAAAAAAATCATGATAAAAAATGTATACCCGAATAATTATTTTCTTTATACCTCGAATAGAACTTGAAATTAATATTTTTATAATAATAACTTCGTTCCTATCTGGTGTCCCACGACACCACACGACTTTTATTATTTTCTATTTGAAAAATCTTACTAATACTATAAATGCGAGAGTGTTTGTCGGTTTGTTTGTTTGTTCTTTAATGACGCTGCATCACAGCTACGGATCGACGTGATTTTTGCATGAGCACTACTTGAGGACCTGAGGTGCGATTTTCTAAAGTTATTCCATTGATCGTAATCGTATTCGATGACATTAGCGTCAAAGTAAAATAAACCATAACAGTATTGAATTAGAGCTCAATTTCGTGTATGCTTTCTTATACGTTTAAGTATGTACGATACGCTCCATAACGCTCCATTTTAAAATCGGTTGTACTGAATTTGTGACTTTAAATCAATACAATCAAGGATTATTTTACTTTAATGCTAATGTCTTCGAATACGAATACGATCAATGGAAAGACTTTTAGACAATTGGTGCCCTGGAGAGTGACGTAGGCTACTTTTTATCTCAGAAAATCAAAGAGCTCCTAGACTTTAAAGTAACTAATTCAGCTTTAAATGAACCCTAAAGGTTCGTGGAAACGAACTTGACAAAAGCGTCACCTATCTTAGCTTAGGTAGCCCGTAAAAATTAGGAAACGTTGTTGAAAATGAGCATTAATCTTGGAATCAGCTAAATGCTAAACCAATTTGAAAAGACTTTCACTGGCAATGCAAGAAATAATCGAGACTACTTTATCAGAGGGATATCATTTTATAATTCCCAGGATTTTGACATAAGCTAAAACCACAAGGACATTTGATTCATGTTTCTTCTCATCGGCAACCCATCAACGTCTCACTACTGAGCAGGTCTCCTTTTAGAGAAGAGTTAAATAGGCCATAGTCCACCAATGCGAATTGGCAGAATTCACACGCCATTGTGAAAGACTCTCAGGCGTGCAAGTTTCCTTCCTCATTATATTTTCCTTCACCGTTGAAGCATGTGATATTTAATTGGTTGAACGCACATAACTTAGAAAACTTAGAGGTTCGTGCCCAGATTTGATCCGAATTGGAGACCGCAGGCCTAACCACTAGGCTATCACTGCTTGACATCATGTTTCTCCGTAAACGATATATAAAATATAATTTCAAAGAAGAAATACAAAAATACTACAATAGAATAGAGTCTGCATAAACATGAGAACACCAAACCGAGTTGCAAGTATAAGCCCTATGTGTTCCGATATTCTAGTAATACTTAAATAAAATACAAGTACCACCCCGAACTTCCTGTGAGTCGGATATAGCACAAAATAGGAAAGGAATACAGAGCGCTGAACACATAAACCGTGCCAGTAAACGTGCCAAATAGAAGTTCTATATTTGGAATTTCTGAAATATCTCAGGTCTGGTCTGGTGGAAGGCAACCATCAAAGACGTGCTGCCTAGAGTTTAAGCATACCAGCACGACAATGGCGTGTAGTGACTATTGTCACTTAACATCAGATGAGATCGCAGTCAAGGACGCACTATCATGAAATTATTATGTCATTAATAAAAAAAAATTCAACAGTGCCAATTCGGAGTTGATTATTTTTAAGTTCTTTCAAATGTAGGAACAGCATAATGAACTCAAAAGTACCAATTAAAAGTTAAAAATACTGTTGAAGTTTGTTATTCCATGATAAAAGTATCAGTTCAAGATTTAAGCGTGAAAAGTTAACAGAGAAAAACAACGTTCACTTTCGCATATATAATTAGTTTGGATTTTAAGCAATTGTATATCATCATAATATTATTATTATTTACTCGTATACTTGCTTTAACAGTGGAGGAAAAATTCTCCATTCAAGTTCTCAAGTTTTAATTCTCCAGAATACTCTCAGAGGTGTGTGAAGTCTGCCCATTTTCAAAATTCAAAATTCAAAATTATTTATTTCACGTAGGCCAACCTCTGGCTCTTATGACACGTCATGACTCTACCACTGGTTCGGAAAGCGGAATCTGTTGAGAAGAGCCGGCAAGAAACTCAGCAGTTGAAACTCTTTTCAAAATAATCATTTTACAATATTACCTATTATGTAGCTATTACATTGTAATAAGTTTAATCTTGTGGGCAGCCGGATCCCAAGCCGATTTAACCCATACAACTTTGTTAGAATAGAATAGAATATAATATTTCCACAATGAGGGGAAGTTCCAAAAAAGCGTAGGTACCTACTACAATTCAATCCATGTTAAGACGGGCAGACAGACTGCACTGCAACTTTCAGCGTGATCGCTCGCCAAGTGAAAGTGCGATGATGATGGTGATGATGGACTAGGGACAAGAGTCAAGACCCTTCAAGAGACCTATGGCCAAAAGAGGGCTGGCGATCAGTCTAGAGGCATGAAATGCAACTAAGAAGACACTATCAAATCGAAATATTGTTTTAATGTTAGAGACCATAGAAAACATCCATATTGCTTCCCTATAGCCTATACTTATCTAAATAAGTATATAAAAGGAAAGGTGACTGACTTACTGGCTGACTGATCCATCAACGCACAGCTCAAACCACTGGACGAATCGGGTTGAAATTTGGAATACAGATAGCTGTTATGACGGTAGGTATCAGCTCAGAATAGGGTAAATAGGGTTACAAAATATCGAACTTAGCGTGAGCAAAGTCACGGGCACAACCTAGTCTACTTATAAGTTGGCTAAAAGTAACAAGGCGTGAAAAATAAAACGAAGAATCTATTTGTAGTAACAGCCAAAGATGTTATATATTGGATAGAAGCAGGCGTTACTTTGCGGAAGTCCATGATTAGCAAGAAAAGGGTAGAATTATTTTGCTATAATCCGCCAACAGAAAAAATCTGTATAATTTTTACACTACTCTCGACGCACGTTTCGCCCCGACACCGGAGCATCCTCAGGAGATGTTGACTCTACAACGATGCATTGTCTAGTGACGCTCGTGTCAAATGCGCGGTATTATATACCGTATTTCTACCCCCACTACTGTTGCCCCGCCCACTACCCCCCCCTTCAAACAAACGAAGCAGTGGTGAACTTGAGACGTTCACTTGTTCATTAAGTAATTTAAACTGAGTATTATTGTTATGTTTTATTATTTCTAATTGTTCCAACATGCTCAGTCGAAGCCCTTTATCACAGGTGTGTAAGATTTTGTATGAATGATCGGATGATAATTTGTGTCCACTATCAAGGAGATGTTTAGCAAAGTGAGACTTTTGGGGTTGGTTGTTCCTAACCGCAGCCATATGTTCTTTGTAGCGTGTTTCAAATTTACGACCCGTTTGACCAATATAAGTGGCTTTACAGTCTGAACATTCGAGTTTATAAATGCCCGATTTTTGTTTGTTGTTTAATTTATCTTTACCGTTGCAAATATTTTTAAGTGTATTATTTGTCCTAAATGCAACATGTATATCATGTGCTTTAAGTCTCTTCGCGATACGCTCCGACACTGTTCCAAAATAAGTTAAACTGGATTTGTATTTATTTATTTTATCAGGTGATGATGAATATAAATCCTGTTTTATCCGCATCAATTGTTGCTGTTTTATTATATTATTAATATTGTTAATAATATAATAAAACAGCAACAATTGATGCGGATAAAACAGGATTTATATTCATCATCACCTGATAAAATAAATAAATACAAATCCAGTTTAACTTATTTTGGAACAGTGTCGGAGCGTATCGCGAAGAGACTTAAAGCACATGATATACATGTTGCATTTAGGACAAATAATACACTTAAAAATATTTGCAACGGTAAAGATAAATTAAACAACAAACAAAAATCGGGCATTTATAAACTCGAATGTTCAGACTGTAAAGCCACTTATATTGGTCAAACGGGTCGTAAATTTGAAACACGCTACAAAGAACATATGGCTGCGGTTAGGAACAACCAACCCCAAAAGTCTCACTTTGCTAAACATCTCCTTGATAGTGGACACAAATTATCATCCGATCATTCATACAAAATCTTACACACCTGTGATAAAGGGCTTCGACTGAGCATGTTGGAACAATTAGAAATAATAAAACATAACAATAATACTCAGTTTAAATTACTTAATGAACAAGTGAACGTCTCAAGTTCACCACTGCTTCGTTTGTTTGAAGGGGGGGGTAGTGGGCGGGGCAACAGTAGTGGGGGTAGAAATACGGTATATAATACCGCGCATTTGACACGAGCGTCACTAGACAATGCATCGTTGTAGAGTCAACATCTCCTGAGGATGCTCCGGTGTCGGGGCGAAACGTGCGTCGAGAGTAGTGTAAAAATTATACAGATTTTTTCTGTTGGCGGATTATAGCAAAATAATTCTACCCTTTTCTTGCTAAAGATGTTATATTTCACACATACACAATTCGAATAAAAGTGTTCTCTTATTTCTGTGATGATATTGGGTTGCCGCGCGCGGCGGGCGGAATTTCTATTAGGCGGCTATAAAAACTGTTTTTGCAGTATATTTGTGTGTATATTTTTACTACCGTTTGGTGTCTTAACACCTATCCGGTTTAATAAAATTATTCAGAGACTAGCTGATGCCCGCGCCTTCATCCGCGTGGATTTAGTTTTTAAAATCCCTCGGGAACTCGTTGATTTTCCGGGATAAAAAGTAGCCTAAGTCACTCTTCAGGTCCTCAACGATACCCATGCAAATAATCACGTCGATCCGTGGCTCTAATGCGGGGTGATTGAAGAACAAACCAACAAACAAACACACTTTCGCATTTATAATATTGGTATGATGCCAAAAAAACGGCGTAGCCACCATTTCGAAAAAATAAGTTGTACTTTACCTTTTTTCGGGTCCGTACCAGAATAAGGACAAAATCTTCTTTTTCTTTCGACAAGCCTCGGTCTCGCGTCGCCAGTATCCAACGGCTCCCTGCGACTCGTCTGATGTTGTCGGTCAACCAAGTGGGGGCAAAAGGAGACTGACTGACTGGCTAATCTAGCAACGCACTAGCTCAAACCACTGGACGGATCGGACTGTATTTTGGCATATTATCGCGTAGGCATCCACTGAGGGAGTAAAATAGGGGTTTGAAAAATTAAAAACGTGAGCAAAGCCGTGGGCAGAAGCTAGTAATATAATGTATTAGAAGCTGCTGCTGTTATCAATTTCATGATTTTTCACCTTTTATTTGCCAAAAACAGACCTTACCGGAGCGTTCGTTATAATTTAATATAAAAATTATTTTTAAAAAACCGAACCAAACACCCGCGCCACTACAAAGTATATAATTTATTTCCCGATTGACCGATTTCGATAAAATTTAAAAATAGGAACTGGGAAACAAACTTTGACTCCAAATAAAGAAAGAATTTTCCAAATGGGTCCAAGCGTCTTTGAGTAATCGGTGAACATACACAAAAAAAAATTCCGACGACTTGAGAACCTCCTTTTTTTAAAGTCGTTTAAAAATAAATAAAATAATAATTGTAGAATGAAAATAACACATTTCATTGCTGATAAATACATTATTTCCATAATTATTTCATTTGCAATGCTGGCCACGACCGCTGCATCTTGTATGACAGCTTGACACTCGAGTGTGCAGGCGAAAGATAGAATGAGAATTATTTATTTTAATTGTAATTCTTTTCATAAATACAAGTACAACGATGCAACTTTTTTATCCCTACTAGTATTATAAATGCGAAAGTGTTTTTGCTTATTGGTTTGCTGGTTTGTCCTTCAATCACGCCGCTACAAAGCTACCGATCCAGTTTTTCCATATAAATAGTTGAGAACCTGGTGACGTAAGATACTTTTTATGGCATCAGCTAGTAAAGAATATTGTCCAAAATGAACTTGACTAATATAATTGACATATGACAATAAGGGTGGAACCACATTTGTGAGGATCGATTCGGATTTTGCCTATACAAAACTGTCATTTTCCATACATTCGTGTACGCATCGAAAAGCCGATTTGATCCGTACACGTTTCTATGGAATTTGACAGTTTTGTATGGGCGAAATCCGAAACGATGCTCACAAATGTGGTTCCATCCTAATGCAACGGAAATTGAACCGTTGATCTTTCAGTTTAAATCCACACCTTTAACCTTAATGCTATTAAAGCAATAAATACAAAAACGTAATCTTCATCTCTCTGATAAATGGGAGACCAAAAGTTTTGTCAAGCCTATCATAACAGCATTATCATACATTTTTATGACCTCATCCAAAACAATTTACACAAACTTTAATCACGAAAAGTGGCCGTAGGATTGTCGGAATTCATGAATTTTTATCATGAATTCTTCTCAAATATTTCGGTAAGCTGATGGGGAGTTTGAAACTTGTATTTTTTGCAATAGCGCTAAAAAGAATTTGGGACTGTTAAGATTATCAAAATTCTAAGGCTTTTGGCCACGATTTCGTCTTTTCGGAGGTAGGTTTTTTAAAATTCCTCGGTAACCGGTAGTTATTGTTTTCCCGGTATAGCCTTTGTCACTCTCCAGGTCCTCAACGGTACCCATGCAAAAAGTCACATTGGTCCGTATCTCTGTTGCAGCTTACTTGAAGGACAAACCAACAAACCTTTTTAATATTGGTCATTAATTGGGTATTTGACTGATATCTTTTGAAGTGAAAACTTCTTTTGGCGTAAGTTAGGCTGATCCGTCACGCCTGAGGTGAAAGGCTTGATCGGGTGAACTCGGGACCGCCGAGTGTACCCGAGCGAGAAAAATACAGTCAGCTGCCTTTCTGTTGTCTCACTCAGTCTCACATAGTGACTTAGTGAGAGTGAGTGAGACTGAGCTGTCAAATATAAATTGGTTAGAGTATATTGATTAGATTAAGTAGAGTATATAAATTGATTGCGATTGCCAATGAAGTTTTCACTTCTGCCTTGCGGTCTTATTTATTTAAAATAACCTTTTTATAAAATACTAGCTGATGCCCGCGACTTCGTCCGCATGGATTTAGTTTTTAAAAATCCCGCGAGAACTTTCATTATCCGAGATAAAAATTAGCTCTCCAGCTCTCTGAGGAACCACTACTACATCCATTACTATACCCATGCAAAAAATCGCATCAATCCGCTGTTCTGTTGCGACGTGATTGAAGTACAAACCAAAAACAAACACACTATCGCATTTATAATATCAATAATGCTTTATTATAACACTTTTTATAATTGTCAAATTTTTTACCATACTTAAACAAAGACAAAATTACGTTTAGCTGTCATTTACATTTTGTTATTCCACTGTCATTTGCGTTTTGTTATTCCATGTCAGATGCGTTTTTGTTATACCACGTTTTATAGTGACTTGACGGAAACGCGGTCGAACGGGATAAAAAGTATCCTATGTCTGTCTTCTGGTTCTAAGCTACCTCTCCACCAATTTGCAGCCAAATTGGTTCATCCATTCTTGAGTTATAAATAGTGTAACTAACACCACTTTCTTTTATGTATATAGATAACACAATGCCATTTCTCTTTTTTAAATAATTATTTACTTACTAGTCTTGGAATTATAAGCTGTTTTAGAGCCGAGCCGAGTTTTAGATCCGAGCGTAATTTTGAAATTTTGACAGTATTTTCAATACAAAAACTGTTAGAAAGCCCAATTTATCCCTCGGTAAAACTCACTCGACTTTGGTGAAATCGGCACTGTCTGTGACTGTATCTGTCTCATTTTAAAACTAAATTGTCTATGGAGCGTGCATGGAACGTAGGCGTTTTGCTAGTTCCATGGTATGGACATCACACTTCAGTGGCACTCTCTGTCTAACAGGAAACTTTAAAGTTCTTTATCTTATTTGTGTTTGGACCGATTTATTATTTGTTTTTACAAATGTTATTCTTACTTGTTATATTTATTCATGAACCTCGATTAGGTATTATAAATAATGAAATATTAACATTTTGACTACATTCAAATACCCAATTCATTAATTCATTCATCTCAAACCATCGTGGCCCACAACAGTATCTCCTCGAATCCGAATGAGAAGAGTTCAGCCCATAGTCATAAACATTTTAATAAAAAGAAAACCGACACGATTCACAAACGCGGAAACAAATAACATAAAGCAGCTTTGGGAAAGCGTCAAATAAAATAAATGCAGGGTACAAAATGTCCAGGGCCAAGTGTCTACAAGAAACAAATAACTTGCGAAAGAATAACACGTGAGCGAAACTAAATTCCCAACATCTGTTGGCCGGCGGGGAGCCTTCGCCCCACGTGGATATAAGGTTACAAGACGTGATATTAAAATAAATAAGGGCCACGAGTATATGTTTTTCTTACGTAACGTTCCCTCAATTATATGGTTGAGCGAAGCAATGGCTGGATCATGCGTCATGCTCGTCAACGGGTTCCACCGGTGGAAATGGGGCTACTTTCTGTCTGCCCGTCTTAACATGTGTTGAATTATAATTAGGTATGCTTTTGTGGAACTCATTGTGGAAACACTGCATACATAGCTTAATATCTATTGAATTGTAAACTTGTTTTGAAAAGAGCAACCGCCGAGTTTCTTGCTGGTTCTTCTCGGCATGAAGAGCATTCCGAACCAGTTGTAGACTCATCGACGATTCAAAAGCACTTGTACAAAAGTTTATTTGATTAAAAAACATTTCTATTCTATTCTTTTCAAGTCCCTAGTGAGTCGATGATGGGGATGAAATCAATGACAGCCCGGTCGGTGTGGTGGCGTTCATTAAAGAAGGTTTTTGACATTCAATGACAGCCCGGTCGGTGTGGTGGCGTTCATTAAAGAAGGTTTTTGACATTCAATGACAGCCCGGTCGGTGTGGTGGCGTTCATTAAAGAAGGTTTTTGACATTCAATGACAGCCCGGTCGGTGTGGTGGCGTTCATTAAAGAAGGTTTTTGACATTCAATGACAGCCCGGTCGGTGTGGTGGCGTTCATTAAAGAAGGTTTTTGACATTCAATGACAGCCCGGTCGGTGTGGTGGCGTTCATTAAAGAAGGTTTTTGACATTCAATGACAGCCCGGTCGGTGTGGTGGCGTTCATTAAAGAAGGTTTTTGACATTCAATGACAGCCCGGTCGGTGTGGTGGCGTTCATTAAAGAAGGTTTTTGACATTCAATGACAGCCCGGTCGGTGTGGTGGCGTTCATTAAAGAAGGTTTTTGACATTCAATGACAGCCCGGTCGGTGTGGTGGCGTTCATTAAAGAAGGTTTTTGACATTCAATGACAGCCCGGTCGGTGTGGTGGCGTTCATTAAAGAAGGTTTTTGACATTCAATGACAGCCCGGTCGGTGTGGTGGCGTTCATTAAAGAAGGTTTTTGACATTCAATGACAGCCCGGTCGGTGTGGTGGCGTTCATTAAAGAAGGTTTTTGACATTCAATGACAGCCCGGTCGGTGTGGTGGCGTTCATTAAAGAAGGTTTTTGACATTCAATGACAGCCCGGTCGGTGTGGTGGCGTTCATTAAAGAAGGTTTTTGACATTCAATGACAGCCCGGTCGGTGTGGTGGCGTTCATTAAAGAAGGTTTTTGACATTCAATGACAGCCCGGTCGGTGTGGTGGCGTTCATTAAAGAAGGTTTTTGACATTCAATGACAGCCCGGTCGGTGTGGTGGCGTTCATTAAAGAAGGTTTTTGACATTCAATGACAGCCCGGTCGGTGTGGTGGCGTTCATTAAAGAAGGTTTTTGACATTCAATGACAGCCCGGTCGGTGTGGTGGCGTTCATTAAAGAAGGTTTTTGACATTCAATGACAGCCCGGTCGGTGTGGTGGCGTTCATTAAAGAAGGTTTTTGACATTCAATGACAGCTCGGTCGGTGTGGTGGCGTTCATTAAAGAAGGTTTTTGACATTCAATGACAGCCCGGTCGGTGTGGTGGCGTTCATTAAAGAAGGTTTTTGACATTCAATGACAGCCCGGTCGGTGTGGTGGCGTTCATTAAAGAAGGTTTTTGACATTCAATGACAGCCCGGTCGGTGTGGTGGCGTTCATTAAAGAAGGTTTTTGACATTCCCGCGCGGAAATCCTTTAATTTACCTGAATAAAATGTAGCATAATATGTGTTAATCCTAGGTATGAGCTATCTACATTCCAAACACCCAAATCGGTTCATTTATTGTGGCGAGAAGGAGTAACAAACATCCATCCATCCATCCTCACGAACCACAAACATTTGCTATTAGTAGGAAGGAAGTAGAATAGTAGGATTATAATCGACCGAGCGAAACGAAGGTCTTTGAGTCTACTTGAGTGAATTTGCACTTGTCCGTCCGTCCGTCCGTCCGTCCGTCTGTCAGAGCCTTATAACTTCTGAATTACTGAACGTAATTACTTCAATTTTAGATATAATATGTGCCGAAAATGGCTTAAAAAGTTATAAAAATCTTTATTTCAGGGGGGCTCTCATAGAAGCGAATGCGAAGAAAAAAAAATTTTTTTGCGTTTCATAGGGTTACAGTACCTCATTTTAAAGATAATTTGGAACAGAGTACAAAAGTATTTTTTTTTAAATTTTTTTCCTAAAATTGACGAAATGGGAGGCTTTCAAAGTGGAGATTATATTTGACCTCACAACGGAATAACCATTGAAAGCTGGGGCTTGAAAGTTTTATAATTTTAGCGTAATATCATGTACTTGAACAACAAATACTAAAATTAGATAAATGTAATAAGGAAACTAAATTATTTAACTTTTAATGAGCAGCAACAACAGAACTTCACAATGATGTCAATAGATGGCGCTCTCATGCTGCAGCTATATGTAACATAATATCAATAAACTTCACGTTGCAGTTTGTTTATGTCAATTTTGCAGTTAATGTCAATTTTGATCGTCATGTATCTATTGAATGAATAAGTAATTATGGGAAACCGTTACAGCGAGGTCACAGTTCGGGGCGAACCACTAGTATTAGTAAGATTTGGATAAGCCACATCTAGTGTTTAAGACGGCAACGTAAAGAGGTATTGAAACGCTATAAATTAGCCGGTTTATCTCACTGACCATTCGCGGCACATGTTCGTGGATTACTTCGAGACGAGAATGGTTTATTCCTCTTAAATGTTGTAACTCTTGCCGCCTTTGATAGAAGGATTAACGTTCGAGGCTGTTTGCACTTCCAAGTTCTAACATTAGTTTTTTCAGTTTGTATGAGTAATTTCAATTATTATTAGTGTTTTTGGAACGAAGTTCCTTATCGCGCGTTGCGAAAGGGGGCTAGACGGAAAAAGTGTCGTTACAACTTTTGGTCTTAAAAAATTAAGACCAAAAGTTGTAACGACACTTTTATTTGATGGCCTAAAAAATATCTTATATAATAATTTCAACAAGTTGTGTATCGCTCCCGTGGCGTAATTGGCTCGCGTGCGGATCTTAACCGAAAGATTGGTGGTTCGAGCCCACCCGGGGGCGCGCAATTTTATTTTCATTTTTTATTTTATAAAATTACTAGCTGATGCCTGCGACTTCGTCTGCGTGGATTTAGTTCATAACATCCCGCGGGAAATCTTTGTCACCCTCCAGGTTCTCAACTATACCTATCCAATAAATCACGTCAATCCGTAGCTTTGTAGCAGGAAACATTTGATCGTCCTGCTCGCGGCATTGTTAATGATGATTCAAAGAGAAAACATATTACTGATGATATTATCAATTACGTTAAACTATAATTTTTATAATTGTTTTTACCATAATTTTTTACCATAATTAACCAAATACAAAATGACGTTTAGCTCATTTACGTTTTGTTCTTCCACTGTCATTTTCGTTTTTTTATTCCATGTCAGATGCATTTTTGTTATACCAGGTTTTATATTGACTTGACGGAAACGCGGTCGAACGGGATAAAAAGTATCCTATGTCCGTCTCCTGGTTCTAAGCTACCTCTCCACCAATTTTGAGCCAAATCGGTCCATCCGTTCTTGAGTTATAAATAGTGTAACTAACACCACTTTCTTTTATAAGTATATATAGATTTTTTTTTTAATATTTAATAAAATCGATATTTAGACTTCCCTGGGGTCATTTTGATTTTTATCGATAAAAAAATCATGATAAAAAATGTATACCCGAATAATTATTTTCTTTATACCTCGAATAGAACTTGAAATTAATATTTTTATAATAATAACTTCGTTCCTATCTGGTGTCCCACGACACCACACGACTTTTAAATGATATTTTATTTTGAAAATTATGGAAGCAAATATGAAGGTACTTTTTCAAGTAACCTGCATAACAACTTTAACTGCTCTAAACAACTATTCACCATCGCAGAGTAAAGTTTAATCCACGAATAAAATGTTTTGACTTAGGCGACGTTTTCGCATAGGCGTGGCGTTGCGCGGCGCGTGCAGCGTCGAGTCGCGCGTGAAGCTCAAACATATGGCGAAGTATGAGAGCGTTTACAGAGAGGCGTCGGCGTTGAACGCGGCGGAGCACGCGGCGTCGCACGCGGCGGGCGCCGACGCGGGCAGCGCGGCGGGCACCGCGGCGACGCACAGTGGGTCGAAACAGCTATATGAGGCACATAGGATTTTTGTTACAAATTCCATTTAAAAAAATACTTATCAAAAGACCTTGTCATTCTAATGAATAATTGTTATTAAACGTTTTTCTCTAAAACTGATAGTTTGCCCGGAAAAAAATATTTTCAGTTTTTGTTGTATGGAATGAAACAGAAACTGCTAAAATTTGGCCAAGTCTTGAAAGGTCTTGCTTTAAAACTACTTTATTCTTATTCTTTGGCTTATTGGCTATAACTATATGTTATCAGCTTGCACCCAAACTTGCCCGTTTAAAAGTTATTAGAAACCGAAATTATAAATTTTATTATGTATCTAATGTATCTCCTTAGCTAAACTGTCTTTGTTGTTGGAAACTAATAATTACAAACAGTGAAAAATTAGCTAATCATACTTAATATTATAAATGCGAAAGTGTGTTTGTTGGTTTGTCCTTCAATCACGCCGCAACAGAGCTACGGATCGACGTGATTTTTTACATGGGTATAGTTGAGGAGGAGGAGTGACTTTTTATCCCGTAAAATCAAAGAGTTCCCGAGGTACTTTAAAAACTAAACCCACGCGGACGAAGTCGCGGGCATCAGCTTATTATTAGCTTTTAGCAGTTTCTGTTTCATTCCATATACAACAAAAACTGAAAATATTTTTTTCCGGGCAAACTATCAGTTTTAGAGAAAAACGTTTAATAACAATTATTCATCAGAATGACAAAGTCTTTCGATAAGTATTTTTTTTAAATGGAATTTGTAACAAAAATCCTATGTACCTCATATAGCTGTTTCGACCCACTGTGCGTCGCCTCGGTGCCCGCCGCGCTGCCCGCCGCGGTGCCCGCGTCGGCGAACGCCGCGGTGCCCGCCGCTACACGACGCCGCACGCGCCGCGCGAAGCCACGCCTATGCGAAAACGTCGCCTTAGTCATTGTGACCACTATGTGCCAATTTATATAACAGCTATCAGAGAGGCGCAATTTAAAACAAGTATAAAAATCAACCAAGTACGAGTCGGGCCTCGCTCTTTTAGGGTTCCGTACATATGACCAAATCTTATCTTAATCTCTTAGAAAGTACTAAATTAGCATAATATGGGGAAAAAAATTCTCGTTTGTTTTGGTCACAGCTTACAAACCACATAATAAATCGGTGTTTTCAGTATTTGTTGTTTTTTCTAAAATTTATTAAATTCCTAACTAGTTTTGTTTTTCAGATAGACCCCCTAACAAAATTGATTTAAAACTGTCAACTTTGACGGCCACCCATTTCTTCATTTTTGAAGCTAAAAAATACTAGTGGTTCGCCCCGAACTGAGACCTCGCGGTAACGGTATCCCATGATTATTCATTCAATCGATACATGATAACCAAAACTGACATTATTATTATGCCCGTTTTCACCAAACATACCTAAATCATCCCCTAAGTAGGAGTCTCTTAACGTAGGTAGCTCCTAAATACAATCCTAAGTCCTAACATCCGTCCCAATATCCTTTTAGGTGTCCCGTACAGGATCGTGATAAATAAGTTGACAGAAAACATCAATCACCTAACTTATAGGTAGCCCGTAAAGGTTAGGGAACGTTAGTGAAAACATTGAATTATTTATCAAACATTGAATTTAACTCGTAGTTCCATGGGAATAGTTACTGACTGCGCCATCTATTAGCATTATTGTGAAGCTATGTTGATGCTATATGAATTACTGACGCCCATTAAAAATTAAATAATCTCGTTTCTTTATAATATTCATATAATTTTAGTATTTGTTGTTCAAGTACAGGATATAAGTGACCTAAAAACATAAAATCAGTTTGAAAATCCATAGCGGATTTTTCTAGAGAGCGTCTTCAAGCGAGCGTATAAAATCGCCACTTTGAAAGCCCCCCATTTCGTCAATTTCAAGGGAAAAATTTAAAAAAAAATATTTTTGTACTCAGTTCAAAATTATCTTTAAAATGATACGTAACAATTTTATGTAACGCGATATTTTTTTTTTTACTTCGCATTCGCTTCTATGAGAGCCCCCCTGAAATAAAGATTTTTATAACTTTTTAAGCCATTTTCGGCTGGAGGCCATCGGTTTACATATTATATCTAAATTTGAAGTAATTACGTTCAGTAATTCAAAAGTTATAAGGCTCTGACAGACGGACAGACGGACGGACGGACGGACGGACAAGTGCAAATCGCCCTAGTTAACTCAAAGACCTTCGCTTCGCTCGGTCGAAAAAATTATATATTTTAACTCCACTTAATGAGCTCTAGACTCTAGACAATGACACCCCACATGCCAGGGTAAAAAAAATGAAATTTAATTTCGACTCCTTTTCCATATATCGGAGCCCCCTTTATTTTTCAATTTAATGTTACCCACCCAAAGGATACCAAGGGACCCTATTACTAAGCCTACGCTGTCCGTCCGTACGTCCGTCCGTCTGTCAGCGGACTGTATCTCGTAAACCGTTGGCTCCCTTTGGGTACGGAACCCTAAAAATGCATTCAAGGATTTAAAAAAAATACATCTACACAGATTAGGATTCGAATCCGCACCAGATCTGAAGCGATTTTTCTGTAGTAATCGATAGAGAATCGATATCTAGGAAATACAATCAATGTTAGCTAGCTCCTGAAATAAAAAAGCGGAACTAATGACTAACTAAACTAAAAAGATAGATTCAGAGATTGAGCAACAAAAAGTTTCAGACAAACTGACACACTTATGCATCTTTATTATCCTTACTAGTATTATAAATGTCTTTGTTGGTTTGTCCTTCAATCACGTAGCAACGGAGAAACGAATCAACGTGATTTTTAGCGAGGATTTGGAGAAGTGACATCCCTTTTATTCCGGAAATTCAGATTATTATAAACCTAACTTTACGTGGAAGGAGTAAAATAGAATAGAAATATTTTTTATTCAAATAAACTTTTACAAGTGCTTTTCAATAGTCGATGAATTAGTTCGGAATGCCCTTCCTGCTGAGAAGAAACAGCAAGAAACTCGGCGGTTGCTCTTTTCAAAACTTACAATACAGTAAATACTATGCTATATATATGCAGTGTTTCCACAATGAGGGAAGTTCCAAAAATGCATACCGACTAACTTCTATCTTAAGATGGGCAGACATTAAGTAGCCCCATTCCCGCCGGTGGCACCCGTTCACGAGCATGACGCATGACCCAGCCATTGCTTCGCGAGTCTTCGAGTCGCGGGCAAAAGCTAGTTTGTAACATGGATTTCATAACATTGTTTGGTTAAGAACATCGTTCAAGTTCCGCCTCCCACATAACAAGATTAGATTACATCCGATGATTTATTTTTCGCAAGCATCCACCTCGTGGAAACTTTGTCGTTTCTATGGCTTAAGCAGAAACGAGAAGCCGAAAAAACTTATTCAAAAGGGACGCTGTTGATTTAGGTCGGTATCATAAATTTGTTATGTAAACATATGAAAATGATATGCTATGCGGGGTTCTGGTCAGCGAAAAATTTACTGTTCTCCATCGCGTCCGAAATGTACCGAATAGATACCTTAAGAATAGAGCGGCCAATGGGAATTAGACATTAGTTCATACTTTATGGCTGCGACGACGACCAGTGGTGAGCGCTGTTGTCTTATAACTGGGAGGTCTCGGGTTCGATTCCCGGCGGGGTCAATTTGGGAATTTATAATTTCTGAATTGTCTCTGGTCTGGTCTGGTGGGAGGCTTTGGCCGTGGCTAGTTACCACCCTACTGTCAAAGACGTGCCGCCAAGCGATTTAGCGTTCCAGCACGATGGCGTGTAGAAACCAATTAGGGGTATGGGTTGAATGTTCACTGCCATACCCCTTCCAAGCTAGCCCGCTACCATCTTAGACTGCATTGTCACTTACCATCAGGTGAGATCGCAGTCAAGGACTAGCTTGTCATCGAATAAAATAAAAAAAAAGTGGCAATGAAAAATTAAATTCTATTTCATCATCATCATGATCATCATCAGCAATCCATCAACGGCTCAATACTAAGCGCAGGTCTCCCTCTCAGAGAAGGGTTATAGTCCACCACGCTGGCCCAATGCAAATTGGACTTCACACACCTTTGAGAACATTATGAAGGACTTTCACGTGTACAGGTTTCCTCACGATGTTTTCCTTCACCGTTGAAGCTTGTGATATTTAATTTTTTAAACGCACATTCATGACTTAGAAAAGCTAGAGGTGCGTGCCCGGCATCGAACCTGCGACCCCCGAATAGGACACCGCAGTACTAAGGGCCAATTTAGACAGTGCCTCGTTCATCGTTCATTTTTGCGAAATTTAACTCATCGATGAAGCCTCGAAAATAAAAACAAAAATCAACCGTCCAACCGAAAAATGAACCGTCTAAATTCGTCCTTAGGGCAAAGGGCCTTAGAGTTCATTTTTGCAAAAAAAAATCGCAAAAATGAACGATGAACGAGGCACCGTGTAAATTGGCTCTAGCCAATAGGCTATCACTGCTTCAAGTTCAAAATTATTTTTTCATGCACCTTGGGAACCCAACGACAGTCAGTTCTTCGAACTTCATGCCCTGCTTATTGTTATTGCCACTTCACTTATTATTATTGTAACTCTGGTTCTATTGCGGATCTCCTCACTGCCGATTTGATCTCGCAGGGATACTCCGAGCTCTCTCCATTGCTCACTGAGCGAGTCTGAGCCTTCTTAAGAGGCTTATAGTTATATCCCATCTGTCACCAATACAAAGTTGAAATATCTTCAATACCGAATAGATTTTGGGCTACACCTCATTTTTATGTATCAACTATCCCTCACGTAGTTATGTACTGACGTTCACTACTCAGCTACACTCAGCATTACAAACTAGGTAGGACCTACGTGTGGGGGGGCCTTAAATTATTTTTTATGTATGACTATAAATTTACATAATGGCAGGCGGTTGTGGGCACTTATGGTCGGTAGTTTTCTCTACAAGATAGTTTTTCTTAGAAAGAGAACCTAGAAAATATAAGGCTTATTTATTTAGAATACTTAGAGTTCAATATTTACAAGATAAGAGAATGCTATTTGTGTGTTATTATTATCATTTAAATCATATGGTCTAAGATCCGACGAGAGGTCATCCTTCACCCATCTGTTTACCAGATGAAAAGTATGTTTTATCGAATATTATCTCGATGGCTCCTAAGTATAGTAAGTCATCTGCAAAATTCTAATTTTACAGGAGAGCGTGTCAAAGATAAAATGTTCAGAACTTTTTTATTATTTGTACTAGCATTATGATTTTTTCATGTTTGTTTCTTGATAAATATTTAGTTCATTAGGTATTTAAATAATAAATCTAATATTTTAAGTTTCAGATATATTGTAGTTGATTCAGTAGACGTCAAACGAAACATAGCCATTTTTGAGCTAACTACCACTCACACTAGTATACAGTGTATGTAGCTAAAAGAAATAATTTTCAATAAAAAAAGTAATTTACATAATCAAACATTAAAATAATAGATTTGATGTAATTTTATGGATTTTCTGATTAAAAAACTAGGATTTAATTGAAAATAAAGTAGTTGGTCCAGCTTCTTACGAATATTATTAACAAAAATGTACGTAGTATATGAGCGTATGTGCATATAAAATAAGCTAATAAAGCACAAAATGATATTATTATTTGTGTTTCATGTTGGTTTTATATATTGCAAATACAAACCATCACTTTTTTAATCTTTATAGGACTTATAATGACAGTATTTTTAATTTCAAAACAAAAGAAATTTTCCTTTAAATATTCAGAATCCAAAACCGAATAGGCCTTTTCTTCATAGTACTATTTACTTTTCATAGTACTAATTACTTTTTTAAAAAATATGGATTATCTCTTTCATACAAAAAAAAACTAGGAAAACAATGATTAAGATAATCATTCTTCTTAATCAAAACGCACATAAAGTATTTCATTCTCAAATATCCATGTACATATTATTAGATTAAAAGTAGAACTAGATTAAATCACAATCTTTAATAAAAAAAAAATCTGATGCCCGTTTTCTATATCTTTGGCTAAATCTTCACCAAGTAGAGTCAAACAGACTGTATTTAAGGGAAGATTTAGGTAAGAAAGACGTAGATAGCCACTTACCCAATGCAATTTCCACCTTCCCTTGTTGCCTTAAAACTTCGTGCTGTCTTTGTTCCCTTAAAAGTTCGTGAAATTTACAGAAAGCGTCACCTAACTTAGCTAAGGTAGCCCGTAAAGTTAGGGAGCATTAGTGAAAACGGGCATAAGTATCGTAAATGTAAAAATAAAAAAATAAAGAAAAATTAAACAAATTTTTATGGGTTCTATTGCGTTTTATTCTAGTTTTTACTACTTCTTACTGAGATGATTTACAGCTTCCATCATCATGGGTAGGACTAAGGTAATGAACTCCCAGATGTCATGTTAAATAATGAAACAATCTTTAATATTACCCATGGTTATGGTGGCTGTGAATTTATTATCTGACGTATTAGAATACGTCAGATAATAAATTCGAAAAAAACGCAACATATTTCATGAAAAGTGGTTTCATTTATATCTTATATTCGCGCAAATATCATGTGTTCTTTGGTTTATTTTGGCAGTCAATCCAGCTATCAGAATAATTTTCAAAATTGTAATCAAATGAAATTATCATCATTATTCATCGCTCGTTTTCTTCTATTATAATTTTACAGATTTTATTCCATAAAACTTAACTTCCGCCACCTGTAACTGTCAATTATTGCAATGTTTTAGACATGGAAGTAGGTTTTAGGTGTGCTTTGTAGTCCAAAATCATTTCCACTCAAATGTCAATGACTTCATAGAGCCTTCCATCTGTTTTGGCCCACTGAGAGGCAGCACACCTACCACAGATAGGGTAAACAAATTAGCTTATCTATAGTTTGATTTTCTATCGAGGCATGCCAGGAAACAGTATGTTTCCTTCGTTCTGGGTGAGACCGATAGCCAGAAAATTTGCAACAGGCTAAAATAATAATCTGTATTGATTTTGGCCTTCTACAAGTATTGTCAAATCAGAAACGATAATCTTTTATACTTTTATCTAAAACCATACCCGTACCTTATCTTAGTCTCAATTTTGTAAACAAAGCTTTCTATAACTTTTAAACATTTTTGTACTTAAATCAAAGTTTCAAAACATGAAGTGGTTTTACCACTTTATTACCTTATCCTGTCCTTCTTATTTTCTCTCAATATTATTTTCTTAAAAAACTTTCTTGTTTCTCATTTTCTTCTGAAAGTGAGAAACAAGAAAGCTAAGCAAGAAAATGAAAATTAAGTTCCTGAAGAATCAGGGACTTAATTTTTATTTTCAAATATGTGAAATTCTTTACATTTTCTATTTGTTTAATTTATGCACACATTTTGTATTGGAGAGTGGCTAGTTCTTTATCTTGAATTTACTTACTATTTTTGTGTTTAGTGTCATAATCTGTTGTGTGTTTAAATAAACAAATTTATATTTTTTAAACTTATAAAAACTTATATTGAAAATTCTTGATCATAATAACATGATTCTGACGTAGATTACAAACTTGAGCGGAGTAAATAGTTGGATCAAGTCACTGCTTCTAGAAGTTGAACATCTTAGGAAACGCTGTACACTGATGCAACTTGTAGTTGTACCTTTCCGCTCATGCTAGCTCGTCGCGCCCGCTCGACGTATACAGGAATCCTGTAGTTTCCTCAGTGTACGACGTACAGATATTGTAAACAGTTCAACTTGAACCAGTATACGTTAGATTATCTTCGAATCTATTTGCTTTTTTGAAAGTTTTGTGACCTAGGCTGATAAATAAGGTCTTTTTATTATCAAATCCATCAAAAAGTCAAAATACCTAAAAGTGCTAGTTGACTCACTATTCTTAGGAGCCAACGATCTATAAAAAAACAAATCGTAACTGTAATGCCTATTAAAATATGTTCGAGGCTATTAAAAAAAATACTGTTATTAAAATTCTTGTCCACGTTTCACTCTCTAGTTTACCGAACGAACTTAAAATAAATTAAAAGGAGGATGGCGAATTTTGACCCAGTACTTTTAAAAACCGTTCAGATTCAGGAATCATTTAATTTTAATTAATATTTTTCAAAGTATTTTTCTGTGCAAACCCCATATTTTTAGAAGTTGGGAATCAAAAATATAATTATTCACAATTACACATAAATAACCATTCTAATTGCAATACTTATCATTTTAAGGAGTAAAGAATAAAAACTAACCTGTCAAAACTATTATGTCAATGTCAATTGTCAAATCAATAAATTAATGTCATTCGTGGTTAGTTTATTTCATCTTAATTCCTATAGTTTGTAAAATATAGCTTGAGTCCTGTGACAGTTGTCAGATTAACATAAATAGGTCTGGGAAAATGTTGAAAATCCATCATAATGATATCGATATTAATATTAACTAGCTACAAATGTATATTATTATATTTTCATTGATACTATAATAGGATAATTATTTCTAACTACTTTACTATTATAATTAAATCAAACAAAAGGGATAAAGGTTTCAAAGTGTATTTAATTAAGCAGTGGTACACAACCCAAATCATCGTCACTATCATCACATTCGGAGTCGCTAGAGCAGTCTTGCAGATTAATTATAAATTCTTATTCCGATTTAACGTTAATATGTAGTGCCCGTTAGTTATAGACTTTGGTTACGATAACAAAAGGAACGTCACTATTAATGTGCATAAACCAATAAAGTATGATATTTTTCGCGTACATTCTTCATACACTAAATTATTGAACTTCATAGGCGTCATTTGGATGACATCTGTCACAGGACTCAAGCTATATTTCACAGAGTATAGTTAAATGGCTTATTTCATGGAAGTAGGAAGATTATTGTCGTAATTCCTAGTTCCATGGTTTATTTCGTAATTCTTTCGTTTTGTTGTGGTTATAGACATATAGATGGCAGCAATATAAATTACATAGTAAGTAGGTTAGCTGTTTAATGTTTAAAAGAAAGCGTGTTCTCTTTGGTATATTCAGACAATGATCTTCAGAACCTATTAGATTTTTCAAAGCTATTAACGTTAATATTAATATTATAATATTAACATTAATATATGGTGATTTGCCTTAAAAATAATTCAATGGAATCATAACCTCATTTTTAACAATAGTAGTAGTAATACTGAATATTTTTTTTTCTCCCAACTTTATTTGATTGACTTTGATTAACTTTTTTGTTAGTCTGGTTTACTAGAACAAGTATCAGAAGTTTGATTCGTGAACGTGGGCCGCAAGTCTGGGTCAGAAACACTATGGCGGTTCGCCAAACTCCTTTTTATAACTTATGGAACATGCTTTCCCTATTACCGGGCAAGCAGATATAAACAGGTAACTCGGCACAATTAATTAATTGCACCAATCTGTTTTCTAATAATTGATATATATTATTATATTAAATTAAAATTGTTTGCAATATGGCAAAGCCTTTGAAAAATCGTTCATGAATTACTATTGCCAGGTTTTAAAATTTCATAATTTTAATTAAAAATAGCCTTGACCACATTTGAATAGGCAATACAATTGCGATTTGTTTTTTTTACAGATAATATTCGATATAAAATGCTTTTCATCTGGTAAACAGATGGGTGAAGGACGACCTCTCGGGATCTTGTACTAATATCAAAAAAATTAATTCCTTCATTTCAACTCATTTCCGTCGGTCCACCTGAACACAGGTCTCCTGGGTTTTGGCCTTAGTCCACCACGTCACCATCAAACTAATGTCAAAGGAGAGTACTTTTGTCAAGCGTAAATACATGTAAGTTTGTGTGTCTGTCTATTTTTTGGCACGCTCCGCAGTTTAATGGATTTAGGCATATTATGAGGTATCATTAGATTTATCTTAATTGTGAAAGTTTAATCGGAAATTATATTATAATATTTATAGCTTCCGTAAAAAAGGGCGAAAAAATTCCTATATACGGAACCACCATTTGAGTTTTCAGAGCCTTACGACTTGATGAGCTTTGTCGGTAACTCCTACGAATATCCTCATTTTTCTATCGCCCTGAGACACCCTGAATCTTCTAAATAAAAAAAAATTAAGTGGCACTCGGGGACTGCCGCGGTAAAGCTATTGCATAGCATTTTTTATCAACTTATGCAATTATAATATTTATTCAATATTTTTTTTTGCATAATAAAAATTATTTAAAAAAAAATTTAAAACAAACAAACAAGAAAAACGCACTGTCACTACTTCGCAAGTGAGATTCGAACCTGCGACATCATACATAAAGCGGCCGCTCGCCAACTGCGCCAAACAGAGCTACTTGTGACCCGCTAAAATGTTGAACGCTTACTTAACGACGGTGTTAGCACAGTATAAGGAAGAGATCTTACCTTCGTTACTCTGTGGTGTTAGGTTTATTTTCGTTACGGAATTTCTTGATTCGGTCGCCGCGCTCAAACTGTTTGCCCTAGTTCAAAGCCCGCGATACAAGCTATGCAATAGCTTAATGATAATAATTATTATACTTATTTTCTTTTACAAATTAAAATAACCCTGCCCCAAACAACAATAAAACAGCGCGAGAGAAATGATATAACGTGGAAATAACCGACGAAACTATTTAGTGTTACAGCCAACAAAGCTTTATCTCGCACATCCAACACTCAAATAAAAGTGCTCCCTTATTCCTATGATATTGGCCTCTCGCAGAGTGCGAGCGGAATTTCTATTAGACATCCACTAGTTACAGCCTTTTGCTTTACATTGTGCTGTTCTATACATATAAAAATACTAGCTGATGCCCGCGACTTGAACTACGTCTGCGTGGATGTAGTTTTTAAAATCCCTCGGGAACTCTTTGATTTTCCGAGATAAAATTTTTTTATAATTTATATAATTTATTTATTGATCCATAAATTTTTACAAAATACATATAGTCCCTACCCTCTGTACTAGGAAAACCTGTGTTGCAGAGGGTAGTTCCTTCCAGGGATACAATACTCTTAAATAATTTATTCGAAAAACATTGGAATTAAGGTGTTACAATTTAAGGTTTTACAACTAGGTGTGCTAACAATTAATGTGATAATTTTATGATCTCCTACTTTCCAAACTAGTATAAACTGTATCTTGGAAAGTAGGAACTTCCCTCTATGATACAAACATAGTTGCTAGCAGTTACGGAAACATTATACATAGATAAGTTAATTCAAGTGCACGAGTGTATGTGCTTGCTGTGTGTGTGTGTGTGTGTGTGTGTGTGTGTGGGTGGTGTGTGTGTGAGTCTGCGTGTGCTATTTTAGGTCAATTTATGTTATCTTAATCAGAAGATCTTCTTTATTTCCTTGCTTATTGTATTATACAATTTTGGGCCGAGGTAGTTGATAAATTTATGAGCAAAGACAGTTTTTTTTTGTTTGACAAAAAGGAGCCTATGTCACTCTCCAGGTCCTCAACTATACCCATGCAAAGAATCACGTCGATCCGTAGCTCTGTTGCAGCGTCATTGAAGGACAAACCAACAAACCAACAAACAAACACACTTTCGCATTTTATTAGTAAGGAAGAATAAATTAATACCACGATAATAGCGATCTAATTAAATTTTAGTACACAAAAGCTACTATTGTGACTTAAATATGATAGTTAGATATATTCCCTCGTAGACATTTTTGTAGAGAATAATGATTACTTTAGTCATCTAGTACATCATTTTTATGTATCATCAATAGTTTTCTCAGCACAGGCCAAATAATGCATTTTATAGGCAAAATTTTCCTACTTTGGGTTACATTATTGCAATTTTCTTAAGGATCTCTAATTTTTTTGACAATAAATTATAAGTTATAACCTATGTTACTTTCTGATAACTTAGCTTTCTATTGGTGAAAAATGGTTAAAATCGGTCCAGTAGTTACAGAGCCTATTCGGTACAAACAAACAAACAAACAAACATCCAAACAAACAAACAAAAAAGTCTTTCCTCTTTATAATATTATATTATAATATTATTGGCTATCAGAAGCGGATTTAATTAAAAAAAAGAACTAATCAGGCTTTAAGAGAACGCATCTCTTAAAACGCTGAAACCCTACCTAAGCCGTCTCCACCATCCCCCACAACGGCCCCTTTCCACTCAGCTAACAACCACAGCACGACAGACAAACCACCATCTGAACGTGAGGGTAACTATCAAAAGGACAAATCAACCAATGGACAGTTATTATGACTCAGGCGTGATGGGAGGCGTGATCCCATCACGCCTAGGAGATGTTGACGGTACGCTTGTCCCAATCAAAGTGAGCGAACAAATACCACGCTGCGCTTATAAGGCCGACGATCGGTACATCGTCGCCCCTCCCGACTCGTAGATCGGCTCGGTGTTACTCGTGCGCGCGCTCGGATTCGTCCGCGCACGTTTTTGCTCGAAAATGGCTTCAGTCCGCTAACACGGCCTCTCCTGACACCCTGGTGTCCTCACCAGGCCCGTCATCGTCTGAAGATCCAGAAATCAGTCTAGGCAACGACCTGACTGGTGCATTAGTTGGAGACGGTTGATTCTGAATCGCAATTCAAGTACTCGTCGTCACTGGCAGCGGCTTCTGAAAGAAATACACGATTACCACAGAGTTCAAGATAAGCGGAAAGACTTCAAGGTACCTCTTTCAAGAAAGCAGCACACCCAAGGTGTCTCTCTCTCCGAAAGCAGGCACATACAGGGTACTTCTTTCTCCAGAAGCAGGTCGATACAGAACACCTCTTCCTTCAAAAGCAAGCACATACAATAAGGTACCCCTTTCTTCAGAAGCGGGTACATACAGGGTACTTCCTTCTCCAGAAGCAGGTAAACACAGATTACCTCTTCCTTCAAAGGTAAGCACATACGAGGTACTCCCTTTCTCCAAAAGCGAGCACATACAGGATACCCCTTTCTTAAAAAGCGGGCATATACAAGGTACCCCTTTCTTGAAAAGTGGGCACATACACATAAACCACGTCCTTTCATCTCAATCTATTCATTACATACAACGCTGTCGATTGCCATCCCCTTGCCTAACAGAACCTAACGTTACCTACTCTAAGCTAATCGAACCTACACTGATCTAAATAACCTAATCTGATATAAACCTTATCTAACGGTAATTCTAAACCTATTAAATAGAATGGCAACAATCAGGGCTATAAGCAACGTTTAACAAGATTGACATAAAACCAGGCTTATAATCATTGTTACCATCAGTCAATAATCTTGGATTAGGATTTGGAAAGGACTGCCGGTTTGGGGCTGGTTACCCTGCTGTATAGTCCTTGAAGGAAGGTCTCCATTTTGGGGCTGGTTACCCTGTCGTATGACCTTGGATTTGGATTCGGAAGGACTGCCGATTTGGGGCTGGTTACCCTGCTGTATAGTCCTTCAAGGAAAGGTCTCCATTTTGGGGCTGGTTACCCTGTCGTATGACCTTGGATTTAGATTTGGAAAGGACTGCCGGTTTGGGGCTGGTTACCCTGCTGTATAGTCCTTCAAGGAAAGGTCTCCATTTTGGGGCTGGTTACCCTGTCGTATGACCTTGGATTTGGATTCGGAAGGACTGCCGATTTGGGGCTGGTTACCCTGCTGTATAGTCCTTCAAGGAAAGGTCTCCATTTTGGGGCTGGTTACCCTGTCGTATGACCTTGGATTTAGATTTGGAAAGGACTGCCGGTTTGGGGCTGGTTACCCTGCTGTATAGTCCTTCAAGGAAAGGTCTCCATTTTGGGGCTGGTTACCCTGTCGTATGACCTTGGATTTAGATTTGGAAAGGACTGCCGGTTTGGGGCTGGTTACCCTGCTGTATAGTCCTTCAAGGAAAGGTCTCCATTTTGGGGCTGGTTACCCTGTCGTATGACCTTGGATTTGGATTCGGAAGTGATCAGGAAAAGGTGGTACGAGTGCGCGCGGCTCTAATGCATACCACGGGACCATGTACTCAGATATGTCCACTTGCCAGCCAGAGCCAGCTTGCCCGTCGAGTGCGACTGACTCGCACCCACAGGACATGCCCTCCTGGACCAGCCACTTCTGGTCGCAAGCCTCAGGAGCGTGCTGCAGCTTGGCCACGCCAGCCACAGGCAGCATCGCATGCAGTAAGGCAACTTGCCTCACACCCGCACGCAAACACGCGTGCTACTGTTAAACAGAAACATTAAAAATTTTCAGTGAAATCTTTCAAAAAAATTGCAGTGCAACTCTTTGGACACAATTCAAATCAAAAAATATTTTTCACCATGAAAAGTAATTTTTAATTACACTCTAACTGTAAGCTTTACCGGCTGTACAAGCTCGGTCACACCTGACCTTAATCAATAATTCAAATAAGGACAGTACATTTCCTCAAAATCGAAAACGAAAACCCTAACAGGATTCTTACTCGTAACAGTCAGCCAGCACAGCAAGTACACATTTACACAAGGTCTCATGATTCTGTCGAATAGGACCTTATCAACAATAAAACTACGGGGCATCTTGTTACACTCGTGATATGTGCAGAGTGCGCAAGTAACGTGTGGAAATCAGCATAAATTTCACTGAAAGCAATATCGTTTGCTTAACTACCTGCTTAGGTCGCATTATTATTATCGAGCCAACAAAAAAAACTGTAACAGTATCGGCGAGACTAGCTCACACATTATTTTCCACCCTCATCATCATAACAGCATTACTTGACATTGGAACGATACAACGAACTCACGGTACAATCCAGTAATGAAGGCTGATGATGCGTAGTCGCGCCATGACCAGCGCTGCGACGCGTTCCAACGCGCTCGGCAGCGCACCGGCAGGTGACGCCCAGTGGCGCCGCGACTGGCGCTGCGTCAGGAGGTGATGCACTCGCCAGTGCACCGACAGGTGATGCGCAGTGGCGCCACGACTGGCGCTGCGTCAGGAGGTGACGCACTCGCCAGCGCAACAACAGGTGACGCCCAGTGGCGCCGAGACTGGCGCTGCGTCAGGAGGTGACGTACTCGCCAGCGCAAACAGGTGGCGCGCAGTGGCGCCGCGACTGGCGCTGCGTCAGAAAGTGACGCACTCGCCAGTGCAAACAGGTGGCGCGCAGTGGCGCCGCGACTGGCGCTGCGTCAGGAGGTGACGCACTCGCCAGCTCAAACAGGTGGCGCGCAGTGGCGCCGCGACTGGCGCTGCGTCAAAAAGTGACGCACTCGCCAGTGCAAACAGGTGGCGCGCAGTGGCGCCGCGACCAGCGCTGCGACACAAACGCAGTGGCGCAGTAATCGGCTCCGCGACACGAAGCGGCGCGCTCACCCACCGCCGACAGGCGACGCGCGGAGATGCGCCGCGCCGGCATCCAATTGCAACAAGTACCACATGTAAATAAAAATCGTTCTAAACAGAACATCAAAAAAAGGGAGTTAACTATAACCTTTTTAGAAATTTGAATCGAATGTTAAAAAGCTTTCAGCTTTTAATTCTTGAACAACTCACACAACTAAGCCCCACGTATGGGCCAATACAACAAAATGATATAGAGACCCCTTCAAAACAGCATTGGTGGACTCCCGCTCGACCGCGGTAGGCATCTGCTGGGCTTCCTTATGGTCTCACCCGGTAGGGCCGGTCCGCGACAGCAGAGGGTCCACCAACTCACTTCAAGGTTTTATAACCAACCCAAGGACCCTGCCGTATTGACGGCAGGCGGCAGAACCCACATGCAGGGGGCTCCGCCCCGAACATGTTTCACCCGCGCCCTTGTTGTGTGTCAAAACAGCATTAAGCATTGGAACGATACACTGAACTCACCGCACAATCCAGTAGTACCGGCAGGTGATGCGCAAACGCGCCGTGACCGGCGTTGCGACACACTCCGACGTGCTCGCCAGGCCACCGGCGATGAGGCGCAGAAACGCCGTGGCCGGCGCCGCGACATACTCCTCCGTGCTCGCTAGAGCACCGGCGATGAGGCACAGAAGCGCCGTGGCCGGCGCTGCGACACGCTCTAACGCGCTCGACAACGCACCGGCAGATGAGGCGAAACAACACAAAAGTGCAAAAATGTAAATTACTCATGACGTCGTACTTTACGGACGCAAACAAAGAAGAAAAATGTAAAAACCACAAGGATTACTCAAAAAATAAACAAATTAAACCGAAAGAGATGTGAGCGAAAAGTTCAAATCCCACTTCTGATATTGGCTATCAGAAGCGGATTTAATTAAAAAAAAGAACTAATCAGGCTTTAAGAGAACGCATCTCTTAAAACGCTGAAACCCTACCTAAGCCGTCTCCACCATCCCCCACAACGGCCCCTTTCCACTCAGCTAACAACCACAGCACGACAGACAAACCACCATCTGAACGTGAGGGTAACTATCAAAAGGACAAATCAACCAATGGACAGTTATTATGACTCAGGCGTGATGGGAGGCGTGATCCCATCACGCCTAGGAGATGTTGACGGTACGCTTGTCCTAATCAAAGTGAGCGAACAAATACCACGCTGCGCTTATAAGGCCGACGATCGGTACATCGTCGCCCCTCCCGACTCGTAGATCGGCTCGGTGTTACTCGTGCGCGCGCTCGGATTCGTCCGCGCACGTTTTTGCTCGAAAATGGCTTCAGTCCGCTAACAATATTATATTAAATATTGTAGTATAGTTCCTTATCGCACGGTAGGATTTGGCGGATGAGGTGAAAAAGTGTAAGAATTTTCGATCACGAGTGGTGTAGACGGTTATCCATTTCGCGTGTGCTATGTTTCGAGATGGTTCTAACATGTGGCGAGAGATGGCGTTGATTTTAATTAGAATTTTCCGTCACGAGCAGTGTAGACGGTCCCTAGCGCGTATGTTATTGGCTGTGCCCAGTCAAAGGTGCGCGCTTATTTATTACGAGATGGTTCTCACATATGGCGAGAGATGGCGTTGATTCTAAAAGGTAATGCTCTCATTATTAAAAGGAATTTCGTTTCGAATCGTGTTCCATGACAAACATATTTTTTTACTAACTCATGCCTGGATTCGTCCGCACGAATTAAGGGTTTTTAATTTCCGCGGGATTTCTTTAATTTTCCGGCTTTATCTTTAATTTTATAAGCTATAACATTGTGAAGTTACATCAAAATCCGCCTATCAGTGTTTGGGTGAAAGAGTAACAAACATAAAATTTATGTTTGTGGATGGATTTAATCCATCTCACTTAACTAGCAAATAATATACATCTGTACTCACGCTCACACTTGTAAAATCATACATACTCAGATACACACGCACACATACATACACACATATTACATCACTCACACTACACATACACATACATAATAACATCAAAATAAGATAGTAAAACTTTATAAGAAAATATTACACACATCAAAAGTGTCTATGGATCAAGCATTTTTATGCGGATTTCTTGAGATTGAGATGTGGCTTTGTAATAAATTTATGATTTTATAAATTTATATGGATCCTTTTTGGTGCATTTCATAATTTGAATCAGGAACTGTCAATCAAATTCGAGTAAAAGATGAAAATCAGCTGTCAATATTTTCCCTATAAAAACATACAACGCATTGAAGACATTATTAGTGCTACTGTTTCCCTACTACTGATTAAAACCAACGTTATTATGGAGCGGCGACGTCATTTAAGCAGGGAAGAAATGCTCAGAGCCGTGGGAATGATAGAAGCTGGTTCCCGGCAACGTACTGTGGCTTTAGCTCTGAATACAAGTCAGAGTGTTATCAGTCGACTTTGGACACGTTACCGAAGCACTGGTACCGTGGCTGAGCGCCATGGAGGACGGTATCGCTGCACCACACGGAGACAAGACCGATATATTCAAATCTTAACTCGAAGAGCTCCAACAATAACCGCCATGATGTTAGCCGTGAGGCTTCATCACTCTTCAGGGAACTTAATTAGCGACCAAACAGTCAGAAACCGCTTGAATGAAGTGAACCTTCATTCCCGAAGACCGCTACGGGTACCACCTATAGCAATGCACAATCGTAGGATTCGATATCAATGGGCTCTTGAACACAGAAATTGGGCAGAAGAACAATGGCGTTTCGTGTGCTTTTCTGATGAGTCTCGTTTTGGTATGAGACCGGATACAAGACGTATACGACACTGGAGAACCCCTGGACGCCAACAGCGATTAAAATCCTGCCAGGAAGTCCATCCTTATAGTGGTGGAACCATCATGGTATGGGCGGGTATTTGGATCGGCGGAAGAACTGAGTTGATTTGGATCAGAGGCAACCTGAACGCTCAAATTTATGCTGAGACGATTGTATCAGACGTCATCGTTCCTCTACAAGTGCAAATCGGTCCCTTATTTCAGTTAATGCATGATAATGCACGACCGCACACCGCAAGAGTTGTAAGACAGACTCTCGCCGCAGCTAACATCAATGTCCTGCCCTGGCCTGCTCAGTCGCCAGACTTGAACCCGATTGAGCATGCATGGGATATGCTACAGAGAAGAGCTCTGCCGAATATGGAGGGTATCCAGTGGCAAGAAGACCTTTTTTTGTTGTTGCAACGAACATGGGCGGCCATTCCACAGCGTGATTTGGATGAACTCATTTTGAGTATGCCAAACCGATGTTCTTGTGTTGTTAGTGTTCGCGGTAGAAACACGGATTATTAATTGTTTAAGTTACCCAATAAAATTTTAAAGAAAACTGTTATTTCAGTCTTTTTTTCGAACTTTAATGTTAGTGGTTCAAATGTCAAAAATCCCTTTATTAGGAAAATGGCAAATTTCTTTATTAATGCAAAGGTGACTTGGTTTATCGTTACTGTGACAAACGAAAACACTTTATTTGATGAATCCTTAAAGAAAATTTTAATTAATATCAATCAGGAGAAAAGTTATTGCAAAAATATATGTTGATCCCTAGACACTTTTGATGTGTGTAGATAGACCGTCTTTTAATAGTTATTTGTTATACAAGAGTGCAAAGTTGCTTTTTAACCGCGTGCTCAGTTTTGATGACCGAGCAAGCGAAGGATTCTAAAATTCAATTAAAAAATTAGAATCCTGAGCGTTAGCGAGGGAATCAAAAGAGCACGAGGTGAAAAATCTTTGCACTCGAGTGCAACACGTAATTTTTCATCTCCCCATTCAAACAATATGACGTGAAAAGAAAATGGCGCGCGCAAAGCAAATTAAAAAAAAGTACACCAAGAAGGTTCCAAGTCTGAGTTTTTAACAAATTAAAAAAGGTTGTATGATAAATTCGGCACCATGGAGGTAGAAGTAAATAGGTTTAATGATGTTTTGAATTCACAAACTTAGTGCACACGATGTTCTAAATTCAATTTACTTTATCCTCTAGAGGATAAAAACGGCTTTTACACTCCGATATCGAAGAGCAAAAATACTCTTTCCGAGATGGGGAGATGAAAATTATATTTTGTGTGACTAGAGGGTAAGCTATCACCTGCGGACACAAGCTACGCTTAGTGCGTGATAGCGAAACTATTAATTAGTGAGACCTGTAAACCTTATATTATTATGTATATAATAATACTTACAGTTGATGTTGTTCAATAAATATTTTCATTTTCATTTCATTTTCATTTTCATCCTGGATGGATGTATGTCCTCACAAATATTACGCATTTATAATAGGTATTATCTAAGTCGGAATTGATGTGTTATATTATGTTAAATAGGTATTTTCACTACTAATAATGTGTTAAGTTTAAAATTACTAGTTATAAGTTATAATCAAATAAATTAATTAATTAATCAATTATTATTAATTATTATTATTAGTCAAATACCAAATTTTTAGCTCCCCGGGATAATTTAGTTTACAATCTCTGAATAACGAAGCACAAGGGAACCTATTAGATACGAGTAATTATGTAACTCGACGTTGCTACGTGACATAATTAAAAATCATTTTTAGGCAAACATGAAAAACAGCCGGAAAAATTTCATTTGAGCATGTTTTAAAAGCTCTGAAAAATTCAGCCGTTTGAGAAGAGTGTCGACGGTTTTTTTAATGAACTTACCTGAATGTATGTAAATTTACATAGTAACGGATTTTTCAAAAAGTTACGTAACTTTTCTATTGAATTACTAGTACGATAAACGATATTAACGAGTATTCACAAATATACTCGTACTTTTGTAGGTATGTTACTGCTGGGTAACCGTAGCCAGCGGTACAATTAGAAAAGTTGCATTAAAATTATCTGCTTTAGTTGCAGTTGACGTACATAGTTGCAGTTACCTGCAACTCGTTTGATATCATTTGTTGCGAGCTTCAAAACTGAACTGGCAATGGACTCTGCACTTTTCTCGAATTACCAATGGACGTTGAGCTCCGAAATTGTTGGAATTGTGGTTACAACACACCGAGAATAGCGTTGTTGATAGATCCCCACTTCGTAGACATGTCATCAATGCATCATAATTTTCCCAAATATTTCACTGATATGTTCATTTAAACGCTCAAACGTTCTACCTTCTGAACCGAGGAGTCTTGACTTGTCATAAGAGAGAGACACAGGTTGGCCTCCAATAAATAAAGTTTGAATTGAATTGAGCCATGGATATAATTGTTCTACTACACAAATATTGTCATTTCAGCAATTGACAGCATTTCTGATAATTTTAGTATGGGCATCCGTTCTGGAAAACCCTCTACTTATGCAAAGTTCAAAATGCTTTCATATCCTCAAAAACGAAAAAAATACTTTCCATTAACTAGGTAAAATATTTATGAAAGAATGTTTTAATAAAAATTCATGGATTCCCTGCAAATCTAAGGCGTGGAGGCCACTTACAAAATATTTAAGTCAGTAACGCCGATAAAAGAATTTAAAGACAGTCCCTTCGAAATAGAGCTAAATTGTATCTACTTTCTAATACTATAAAAAAGAAGTAGAGGTAAGACGTACCCGACAAAGGCACCCTTCCTTCGCCAAAATTGGTTTAATAGTCAAAGGCCAAAAGGCATGAGTTTTTATTATTTTAATTTTTACGTAAAGGAAAATTATTAATAATTTATTAAATTTAATAAATTTAAAGTAATTCATGTTAGTAAGGATATTGTCCTGAACAAAATGGACGTTTTTTAATTTAATAAAATTGAATAAAATAAAAATTATGTTATTCAATTAATAAACTTTTAAAAGGTGCTTTTGAATCGTTAAGTGAATCACTGGTTCAGAAAGCCATTCCAACCAAAAAGAACAAGCAAGAAACTCAGCGGTTGCTCTTAAAAAAAATAATATAATGATACAGTTTAAAGTTATAATTTGCGTCTTATGAATTGCTTGAGCGAGTCAAATCTACGTTTTCTTTTTATCATTTATTTAATTTTCAGTTGTATACCTTTTACTTAATATTATACTTCTTTTAGTAACAAAGATACGAAAATCTCGGTGCGTGGTGTGTCTCACATTTAGCAAGTTTTATTGCCATTATCGTAGATATGCTATATCAATGGTAAGTATAAATTGTTTTGGATGGTGTCATAAAAATGTATGAGATTAATAATGGCATTATCATGGCCTATCGCCGACACGGTCGCGCCCTCTACCGGACATGTCTCGAATAGAAATTTAGGGCTTTACTATGCGATCTATTGTCCACATTGGCTTTAAGTGCGTCGATACTGTCAGCTTTTCGACAAATTGGATTAATACTGACTGAAAATGTATCTATACTTATAAATAAAACTGTAACTGGACGATTTATGTACTTTGAATATATTTTGTAAATTTTGACCAGGACTTGCTTTATTATTTATTATCGATACTAAGCGCAAAACAGATTTTTTCAAATTTTTGTCTGTCTGTCTGATTGTCCGTCCGTCTGTCTGTCTGTCCGCGCATCACGCGAAAACTACTGAACGGATTTAAATGAATTTTGGTATAGCTTACCAGTAAAGACTACCACTCTCCACGTTCTCAACTATATCGACGCAAAAAATCACATCATATTAACTAGTGGTTCGCCCCGAACTGAGACCTCGCGGTAACGGTTTCCCATAATTGACGATCAAAATTGACATTATTATTATGCCCGTTTTCACCAACCATACCTAAATCATCCCATTTGTAGAAGTCTCTTTACATAGGTAGCCCCTAAATACAATTCTAACATCCCAATGTCATTTTCACCTTTATTTGTCCCGTAGAGGTTCGTAATAACAAAGTTGACAGAAAGTGTCAACTAACTTAACATAGGTAGCCCGTAAAGGTTAGGGAACTGTTATAGTGAAATCCTCAAGGCCTCAATCAAACTTAGGTATAGTTTTTTGGAACATTCAAATTAAATTACTTGTACACAGCGTCAACTATTGACACGATCAGAAATATGTAAAAACAAACTGCAACGTGAAGTTTTATTGATGTTTGCTAAATGACTAAATAATAATCTTAATTGAATAATAGGTATGTTACATAAAGCTGCATTTGCTATATGAGATGAGAGCGCCATCTATTGACATCATTGTGAAGTTCTGTTGTTGCTGCTCATTAAAAGTTAAATAATTTAGTTTCCTTATTACATTTATCTAATTTTAGTATTTGTTGTTCAAGTACATGATATTACGCTAAAATTGTAAAACTTTCAAGCCCCAGCTTTCAATGGTTATTCCGTTCTGAGGTCAAATATAATCTCCACTTTGAAAGCCCCCCATTTCGTCAATTTTAGGAAAAAAATTTAAAAAAAAATACTTTTGTACTCTGTTCCAAATTATCTTTAAAATGAGGTACTGTAAACTTATGAAACGCAAAATTTTTTTTTTTCTTCCCATTCGCTTCTATGAGAGCCCCCCTGAAATAAAGATTTTTATAACTTTTTAAGCCATTTTCGGCTGGAGGCCATCGGTTTACATATTATATCTAAAATTGAAGTAATTTCGTTCAGTAATTCAGAAGTTATAAGGCTCTGACAGACGGACGGACGGACGGACGGACGGACGGACGGACGGACGGACGGACGGACAAGTGCAAATTCACTCAAGTAGACTCAAAGACCTTCGCTTCGCTCGGTCGATTAAACTAATAAGTAGTTTTGTTTATTGTACGATAACGATCAATCATGTCCGATGAAAAGCATTGGTAAAGGGGGAGGGGGGTATTCATTCAATGTTATTTTGACATGACGTCATACAATGATTAAAGTAATAATATTTACTTTAGGTTAGGTAAGCCTCAAGTAGTGGGAATAGATTGAACGTCATCCGCAGAAAAGCTATCAATTTCATTTCGACTTCAAGGTTTGGTCAAGAAAATTGTTTCCAATCATAATATATTTTGTTTAGTCTAATACTTGAATATCAATTTTTTTTTTAAAGAATATCAGCCAAGTTGAACTTGACTAATATTCTCCTCTCCCCGCCAAATAAGCGGAAAGCTTGTGCCAGGAGTGGGTACGACAATAGTGCAACGGGTGGGATTCGAACCTGCGACCTTTCAGTTTTCTGTCCGCACCTTTTGCTATTGAGGCTTAAAAAAATTTTGAGCTTAGAGCATTTTCTAAGTTTGAATGTCGCTTGATTTTAGAGCGACTTGTGGAGCCTGTATGTACGACTTTCCTGGGCGAGTCACTTGAGCACTCGAGCTTCCCAAATACAATCTTGTCACATCGGCTAACTATTGCATCACTTTTAGCTCTTCAACTCAATTGGGGAAGTTTGGTAACTTTGTCAGTGCTCTTATATGTTCGCTGGTCTTATTTTGTATGTTGAAACTGAAGTTAGAGTTCTATAGAACGGGACCAGCCTTAACATAGCAGCTAACACTGCTGGGAAAACTGATAGACCCTCAAATTTTCCTTGAATAAATTGATCCTCATATTTTGCGAGATTTCCATGTCAAAAGCGCGTGATAGCTCATTCACGCTGGTCTCCCTCTCTCTGCATCGTAATCCTCGTTGTTGAGGGTTTAACCCCTTCCCATTGTTTATATAATGGTAGGAGATTTTTGGGATAGTAATACGGTGACTTCCCAGATCTTTTCGCATACAACTTGACTAAGGTGAAGCCTTAGGCCAGTAAATCCAGGCAAATAAACAAAAAAAAATAAAAAAAAACGGACGTGACTACTTTCGTATTTATACTATTTGCTATCGACAAAAGACGTGTTGTGCCGACCCCACATAGCGTGGGAAAAGGACAGGAAGATGATTGATTATTTGCTATCGATAATTATGAGGAAATATAATGACTACGAGTATTTATACAGGGCAGGTATATAATTCGGCATTTCTGATATTGTGAGCACTGAAATGAATGTAATTTATTCCGAACGGCAAAAATACAGGTTAATTGAAATCTGATGAATTCCATCGGGTTTATTTCGAGCACACGTAAAGGCTTTATGTTTTGAGTAGGTATTCCATGAAGCTAAAATTAATAAACGAAATATTTTGTGAAAATAATTTACTTTTAGAATTTTATTGCTTTGCAACAATCCACACCCACTTTGAAACCTTCCGAATGAAATATTTTAGGATTCTATAATTGATTCTACAGATCTCAGACTTTTACGTGAATCCATACAAACTAATTATAATATTGTCAATGCAAATGTTTTTCACTTTATCAATTTTTCACGCCTGAACCACTGAACTAATTTTCTAAAAAATTTGGCAAGAAGATATGCTTGTATCCTTAGGAAGGAAAGTCTAATTTTTGTTCCGGGAAATGAAAAATTTCTTACGTAATTAATAAAACATCTAAATAAATCATCAGCTAGTTATTTAAAATTATTTCAACAAATAATGTTGGGTAGGTACTTTGATTCAATATCACTCAATCTATTCTCATATTCTATAAAACAGGGCATTTTGGCGTCATCTCATGAAGAATTCAAGGGTAGGACCGAGGTTCTTTGATTTCACGAGTTGCAATAAATATTCAAACATAAGCTACGTGATAAGAGTGTACGATCGAAATTATTATCACCTTACCATGTTATGACTGCTTATGGGTTGTTTATTGTTGATGACAGGTTTTTTAATTCTGGTGGTATACGTAAGTATAATAAGGCTCAGGGTCACTCAGCGGGCGATGGAGAGAGCTATGCACGGAGTATCCCTGCGAGATCAAATCAGAAATGAGGAGATCCGTAGGAGAACCAAAGTGACGGACATAGCTCAGCGAGTCGCGAAACTGAAACGGAAAGGGGCGGGGCTCATAGTTCGAAGAGCTCGAAGAGATCGAGATGATATTTTGTGTGGGTTTAGTTGAGGACTTCGTGGAAGATAAGCAACATTTATTCATGGAATGTGTTCAAAATACTAATTTGAGAGAACATGCTTTGTCTTTGTTGAATATCCAAAAATATGACATTAAATTTATAAATAGCATTTTGTCTGAACCGAATTTCCTTTCAGCTAAAATTCTATTTAATTTTTATATATTTAAAGTGTGTGAAAAATAGATTACCAGCAGATATTTTTTGATATTTTATAATACTTATAAGTATAAGTAAATTATTAAAAGATATAGGTATTAAAAATAACTCTCGTTCGATAGGACATGATACTAGTACGAAGGGGCTATCATATATGGGCAAGTGCTGTTCCTATGGACGCTTGTACCTGTGGGCACAATCGATTCCGTCGAAACCAGCAACCCTAAAATTCTAATAATTTGAACGGCGACCGTAAAGCGTTGTCTATGGTTGACAGTTCGTGTTCAAATTAGAATTTTAGGGTGGCAAGTTTCGACAGAATCGATTGTGTCCACAGGTACAAGCGTCCATAGGAACAGCACTTGCCCCTACTTTATATTAGGGGCATACTTTATATTAGGTATATAAATGCCCTTTACACTTTAATAAAGATTAAAAAAAAACAAAAAAACACGAAGGATCTCGCAGAATTTTTAAAATAACTCAACGCGAACCAAGTCGTAGGCAAAAATACTAGTTTTTGCCCACTTGTCTCCATTTAACTATCACAGCAGAGGTGTTCTAAAGGCATCACTCCAGCAAAACTATCGCTTCTCTGTTCTCTGAGCTCACGATCAGTCTTCGCGAACTGCACTCGTTATCGCTAATTTGCGCGATGCAGGCGCAGTCGACTCGCTGATGATCGCCGCGTATTTGTCTCTGTAATAGCGACATTACTTTCGTGTTAGGGTTGTAACGGATTGCCGGAATCTAAGGCTGTGGCCGCACTGGTAAGGCGACTGCAACGCGACGGCGATTTCGTTGAAACAAACTCCTATTAAACAATAATTTTCAGTAGTACTAAAACCAATGAATGAGTCCGCACTGAGTACGGCCAGTCATTACGCGATGTAAGCGCAATTCGCAAGTTTATCGCCGCTGCAATGCGGACACACGATTCATCGCGTCCAAGTCGTTCCGAAAGTCGTTCTATCAGTGCGGCCGCGGCCTAAACGTACTAAATGCCGCGATTACACTTGGTCGTTCACCCGAATTCGATTGCCTACGGAATTCGGGCAAACTAGTGTACAAAAATACATCGTATAGCTATAGCTACGTAAAATGCAACATGTCCACTTCTATATACTATGTATGTCTATGCACTGTACCTACTGAAGATTTTCGAAAGGTATTGAACAAGTATGGGCAAGCACCTATGAAAACTTGTACCTGTGGACACAATCGATTCCGTCGAAACTAGTAAGCCTAAAATTCTAATTTGGACGCGAACTGTCAACCATAGACAAAGCTTAACGGTCGCGCACATATTAAAATTTTAGAGTTGCTAGTTTCGACGGAATCGATTGTGTCCACAGGTACAAGCGTCCATAGGAACAACACTTGCCCATACGATTAACAGGCAGTAACAAGTTTTGTATATTCACCGAGTTAATGGCCATGATTGAATCAATATCAAATCGTATACAGACATATTGACGCCGATGAAATTCAAATATCAACACACCTCGAGGGAGATTCACTATATGAAACGTTACTCTCTGCTAAAGTACCAGACCAACTGGTTCGGAAAATTTTCCCTTGTTTGTTTATATTATAAGGGTTTAATTTTGTCATATGGCCTTCATGCTTACTTTTGGATGTAGCTTGATGAAAAATAGAACCTCTTTCTGATGCAGTCAAGTAAAAAGTTCATACCTACAGCAATACCTAATAAAAACGAAGCCTGCGTTTTCCACATTTGAGAATTGGGTTCATAATAACTGTATGTGACTTGATTACGAATAATGTTTGAGAACTAACTTTATCTGAAGCATTACATTTATGAGATAAAGCGGATCGACGTGATTATTTATCATCGACCGAGCGAAGCGAAGGTCTTTGAGTTAACTAGGGCGATTTGCACTTGTCCGTCCGTCCGTCCGTCCGTCCGTCCGTCTGTCAGAGCCTTATAACTTTTGAATTACTGAACGTAATTACTTCAAATTTAGATATAATATGTAAACCGATGGCCTCCAGCCGAAAATGGCTTAAAAAGTTATAAAAATCTTTATTTCAGGGGGGCTCTCATAGAAGCGAATGCGAAGTAAAAAAAAAAAAAATCGCGTTACATAAAATTGTTACGTATCATTTTAAAGATAATTTTGAACTGAGTACAAAAATATTTTTTTTTTAATTTTTCCCTTAAAATTGACGAAATGGGGGGCTTTCAAAGTGGCGATTTTATACGCTCGCTTGAAGACGCTCTCTAGAAAAATCCGCTATGGATTTTCAAACTGATTTTATGTTTTTAGGTCACTTATATCCTGTACTTGAACAACAAATACTAAAATTATATGAATATTATAAAGAAACGAGATTATTTAATTTTTAATGGGCGTCAGTAATTCATATAGCATCAACATAGCTTCACAATAATGCTAATAGATGGCGCAGTCAGTAACTATTCCCATGGAACTACGAGTTAAATTCAATGTTTGATAAATAATTCAATGTTTTCACTAACGTTCCCTAACCTTTACGGGCTACCTATAAGTTAGGTGATTGATGTTTTCTGTCAACTTATTTATCACGATCCTGTACGGGACACCTAAAAGGATATTGGGACGGATGTTAGGACTTAGGATTGTATTTAGGAGCTACCTACGTTAAGAGACTCCTACTTAGGGGATGATTTAGGTATGTTTGGTGAAAACGGGCATAATAATAATGTCAGTTTTGGTTATCATGTATCGATTGAATGAATAATCATGGGATACCGTTACCGCGAGGTCTCAGTTCGGGGCGAACCACTAGTATATACTATTTATATTATAGTTGAGGACCTGGAGAGTGACATAAGTTACTTTTTATCCCGGAAAATCAAACAGTTCCCGAGGAATTTTAAAAACTTAATCCACGTGGACGAAGTCGCGGGCATCAGCTAGTCAATGATAAATGCAAAAAAAAAGTTTCAAAATTAAAAAATCGCTACAGTTTATTTAAGATAATTATTATTGATTTCCTCCAAACGAAAAGCCATAATTTTAAGCATCAGTTACTTAGCTTAGGTAGTCCTTAAAAGTTAGGTATATGGAATGTTGGTGAAAACGGGCATAATCCCTATCTTTAGCAGTTAGACACTACAGTTTCGTAGCGCACGTCGCGGTCACGGATATCGAAGTCTACCTTCAAGCGTGTTGCTTAACGGCGAAATTGGACTCTTTACGCACTGTCCATTGAAATGAAAGTAATGTATTCAAACAAATGGAGCGCCGAGTAGGTGGAGGTTAATTGGAAGTTGATGAACTCCATCAGGCCGCGCCGAGCCTTGCCAATATCGCTTTATTGTAATAACCTCCTCGTGAAACAGACGTTTATTGGATGGGGTCCGCACGGGTACACCATTTTTATTTATGAATCGCTTTATTGGTTGTATCTTCACTATCTCTATATATGCGTTACATTCTCGTTTACAAACTTAGCAATATCACTTACAGTCCCGAGATAATTTAGTTTTTAATATTTGGCTACACGGCTACAACGCTCAACGTCACAGGTGTTCACGGCAATAATGATCAATGTCCATTGCTTCGTACTGGTCGCCATCTTTCATCCCGCCAATTGTTTTGTCTGTCATTCTCGAATTTCTCAACGTCTGGCGTTGTGTAAGGCTGTTTGAGTTCATGTTAAACGTATACAAGTTATTTCTTTCTTAAAATTATGTGTGAAAGCAAAGAAACGACTAAGAATACGAAGAAAAGAAGAGGATTGAACTCCCTGAAGAATGGGGTGAGCACGTGCGTGAAGCTCGACAAAACGCTTTCGAGGTTATCGAATGTTCACAAGATGCATTCAAGAGCTGGACTGGACTCTAAAACCGTTTTACAAGAAAACTTGCCCTCTTCCCATAAGACCTGTGCGTGCATTTAGAGTCCAGAAAGGCACGGTCCATGGCTCATGTTTCATAGAAATTTCAGTAATAGTCCATGAGAATCAACAGCTTGTCTTAGCTCTATGAAGGAGAATATTATTGAGGGAGAATTTAAGTTACCAGGTTTAGCTTATAAAGACATGCTGCTTATATCCATGGAAAAGTATAATGATCTGCAGTTTTTGAAAAAAATATGTAGGCCTGAAATGAAAGACTATATATTATGAAAAGCTTCCTCATGCTGCAATTAGAGATTCAAATCTATACTTATAATAAAACTGTAACAGGTCCAATTCTGTACATTGAAGATATTTTACTGAAGCCAAACAATTTTTTTTTAATTTTTGTCTGTCTGTCTGTCTGTCTATCTGTATCATGGCCGCGCATCACGCCGAAACTACTGGATGGATTTAAATGAAACTTGGCATGATTTAAGTTCATACATAGGATACTTTTTATCCCGAATTCAGCACGGTTCCCTTGGGAGAGGGGATGAAAGTCAAAATGTGTATTTAGTTGTAATTCATTAACGCGTATTCAGATTTCACTCATTCTTTTTTGTTAGAATGGAGGTACTTTAGAGATTGTCCTGTAATTATTTCAAGGTCGTCAGTTTAGTAAATCAGAAATCATAGACATCCCAATCCTCAGTATTAGGTCCAATGTTAATTAAAAATGTTTTAACTTCGTTTCCTTTAACAAATAGGACAACAGTATCATTATTGACTGTGAGCACCGTGTGGACATTGATCGTTATTGTCCTTAATTTTTAAGACTTACCTCAGATTATTTAATTTTTAACAAGTTAAAGCCACTTAGGAATGATAATTTGCCAAAGAACGAATACTATCATAGAATAGAATAGAATAGAATAGAAATATTTTTTATTCGAATAAACTTTTACAAGTGCTTTTGAATAGTCAATGAATCTACCACTGCACACTGGTTCGGAATGCCTTTCCTGCCGAGAAGAACCAGCAATAAACTCGGCGGTTGCTCTTTTCAAAACAAATTTACAATACAGTAAATACTATGCTATATATGCAGTGTTTCCACAATGAGGAAAGTTCCAAAAAAGCATACCGACTAACTTCTATCTTAAGATGGGCAGACATAAAGTAGCCCATTCCCGCCGGTGGCACCCGTTCACGAGCATGACGCATGACCCAGCCATTGCTTCGCTCAACCATATTTGAGGGAACGTAACAGCCCGCATCACACGACACCACCACAGAAATGTTTAAAGAGTGCGTGACATACTTATGCTACCCATGTCAAGGCATCAAAGTGAAAACTAATATTCAAATGCTCATTTTAAGACATCACTTAGACACAAATAAAGTAGAAACACTGAATAGCACAGGATAATTTTGTTACACAGGTTGATTATTACTGTCTCATGAATCGCTGGAGCGAGTTATATCCACGCTTTTTTGTCATTAATATAGTCTTCAATTGTATAATATGCTTTTTCCATGAAAGAAGTTTTAATTGCTTTCTTAAACTTGTGTAAAGGCAAGTCTAAGATCGACTGTGGAATTTTATTATAGAACGTCACGCCCATTCCCACAAATGTCTTTCGGACCCTCTGGAGGCGCAGTCGAGGAATCACGAGCCTATTTGGATCTCTAACCTGCCTATCGTGTAAATCACCCTTTTTTTTGTAACTTAAAATATTTTGTCTGACAAATATTATGTTGTTATAAATATATTGTGAAGCTACTCTCAGAATGCCTATTTCCTTAAATTTTTCTCGAAGGGAATCCCGCGGTCTTAAATTGTAGATTGCGCGAATTGCCCTCTTCTGCAATACAAAAATTTTTCCAATGTCGGCTGCTTTACCCCATAGTAAGATTCCGTATGACATAATACTATGGAAATATGCAAAATAAACAATTTTTGCAGTTTCTATATCAGTTAACTGTCGAATCTTCCTAACAGCGTAAGCAGCAGAGCTAAGCCTGCCAGCAAGTGTTGTTATATGGGTGCCCCACTGTAGCTTAGAATCCAGGGTTAATCCCAAGAACACTGTGGAGTCCTCAGTTTTCAAAGGTTCATTATTTCAATATATGTCCTTTAACATATATATTATTTTCCTATCTCTGTCAGTGTTTTTTTTTTCACCGTTTATAATCTTAAAACCCAATTATCTCAGAACAATAAACAAAGGGCATTCATCATAATTGCAGTGGACCCTTCATTTATAATAATTTAAGATTGCTTTGTAGGTATCGTTCCTTTACCCTTCTTATTATTATTAACTAGCTGATGCCCGCGACTTAGTCCGCGTGGATTTAGTTTTTAAAATCCATGTGGAACTCATAATTTTCCGGGATAAAAAGTAGCCTATGTCACTTTTCAAGTCGTCAACTATACTCATGCAAAAAATCAAATCGATCCGTATCTCTGTTGCGGCGTGATTGAAGGACAAACCAACAAACCAACAAACCAACAAACAAACACACTTTCGTATTCATAATACTCGTATTAGTAAGTATATTAGTAAGGATTAATTACCCCTTCTAATTATTATAATGTATGTAATAATCTCATAAATATCTTACCAACTCCCATATTTGTAGCCTGCAGTTCACACGAGTGTTACCTGGTATATTAATAAAAATATAACGTGTATTAACAAATAAATAAGGTACTTTGTTAAAGTTTACTTGAATATCTGTAGTATATAGGCGGTAGACATCATAATGTCTGCATTGCTCATACAGAAAATAGTGGGTAGAAGCAAAACATAGAGGCGCATAAATACGGGCACCACTAGGTGGGGGGACTCAGTCGTGTGTAAGCCACGGACAGAGTAGTACGCAAGTGAAGTGTGTGTGTGTGTGTGCTATTACGTACTATAGAATATATGTGTACATGTGTATGTATTCTATATTGGCGACGAGTTAAACAAAATGACCTTACGTAAGTGCTTATATTTTATTTTGATTTTTATTAATATTTATATAGATAAATTTTAATTTATATCGAAAAGGAAGATGAGTTGATTGTGCTGAAAATCTACCCTGATTTTCTAAAGTCTAGTAAAACTACCCATACAGTGAAATACTTCTTAATTTGTCAAAGGAAGAGAATTCTACTGTGGCAGACTGTCAAGTAGAATTTTTAATTTGTTATTGTTTGCATTCATATATCTACTTACATATCTAATAATAATATGGGGTTGGATTACATGAGGCCCCTTCAGAAGGTTGCATAGTTACAATTAATTTACAATTAATTTCCCTCCTGTAGACCTTCTTTCTACTCACTCTTTAACAATGAATGTCAAAGAGAAGAAAAAATAATATTTTAATAATTACATTTACATTTGCTGTTTTAATGGATTTTAATGAGCCCTAGAGGGTATAGTGTAGTATATTGTAACTCTGGAAGCACAATACACAGTCAGCCACATAAATGACTTGCGGCGGAATTTGATAATGGTACGATTCGCGAGCTTTGACTGCGACGAGCTATGATGTTTGCGAGCTAATAACGATCTGCCCAGCTTAGACTGTTTGCGAGCCGATGATGATCTGCGTTCTGATTGATGATCCGGTAAATGGAATGGTGATCTATCAAATTGGAATGTGTGATGCATCAAAAGCTGGAAGTGCAATGTAGCCAAGTGGAATGGCAATTTGTCAAAGCTGGAAGGGGCAATCTGTAGCTGGAAGTGCAATTCGGCTAATACCCGGTCATAGCTGGAAGTGGCAATCAGACAAAGCTGGAAGTGGCGATGGAAGAGTCAGTGCGGAAGGGCAATCTATCATTGTCAACGCGAAAGTGCAGTCGTGGCGCAAGTGAGATCTGTCGAGCGTAAGGGCGATTTGTCGAGCGGAAGGGCGGTCTGTCGAGCGTAAGTGCGAGCTGTCGAGCGTAAGTGCAATCCGTCGAGCGTAAGTGCGATCCGTCGAGCGTTGCGCTGGAAGGGACGATCTGCCTGCTGGAAGTGACGATTTGCCTGCTGGAAGTGACGAGGCGCCTGCTGGAAGTGACGAGGCGCCTGCTGGAAGTGACGAGGCGCCTGCTGGAAGTGACGAGGCGCCTGCTGGAAGTGACGATGCGCCAGCTGGAAGTGACGATCCGCGGCTGGAAGTGACGGTCTGCCTGCTGGAAGTGACGATCTACTTGCTGCGTATTGTGCATTACTTGCTTGGGATTCCTGTTCTCCCTGTATTTAGTTACTGAACCTAGTGGCTGACTTGTTCGGCTGTGAATTAATGACGTTCCGGGTTCAAGTCCCGATGTGGGTGAAATTAATGAGCTTTTGATCAATAAATTCTCATTAATAGCCCTAAGATGTGAATGTTGAAGTTTGAATGTGAATTTGGCCTAAGTTAAGACTGAATAAGCAGACAAGCGTGCTGCCTATTCAGGCCCTGCCCCTTATTTACAAAAGAGTGCGTAGTGTTTACGCGCACGCGTGTGCACTGACACCTCTAACGTAGTTGATTAGTTTCTATAGGGAGTTGCTATCGGAGCCATATTTATTTATTTATTCAATTTAGTTAAAAGAATATTAAAATAAACTCGTACCAACCAGGAGATAATATTATGTATTGTGTCATAATATAAAGACTTTTTCGGAAATTAAATTAAATATATGGCTCACTACCATCTCAACATTTAACTGCTATATTGAATCTCGTGAATAGTAGTAGCTTTCATGCTAGTTGTGACGTATGGTCAAGTGGTAACGATAGCAATCTCACGCCAATCGAATAAACATTATCTTAGCAACTCAAATATAAAAATATTATAGTTCAACTCGGTTGTTGTCAATATTTCACATTTAATGCTAGTTTGAATTCCTGTTAACTCCCAGGGAGCATAATTGATATAAAAGTTTATTTATACAAAAAATTTGTAAAGTCATATTATTAGAAACCCATATATCAATCAATTAATTAATTATTTGGAAGGAATATATTAACAACAAGTTGCCAGTTGTTTTCTGAAATATAAATCAAGTATCGAAGTTATATAAACATCATTAGATTGCATTAATGAGTTGTAATAGTTTTATATTTTATAAAGTTTTATTATTAATTCATCTCAAATCACAAAATTACATAATTAAAAATAAAAATCTTAATCTAAAACTTCCATATAGAAATGTTTCCATTGCCCTTGTTGTTAATTGTTAAAGAGTGCCCTTAGAGACCACAAACTTTCTTAAGTTAGGTTAAATTTACCCCAGTCAAATAAATTCATAAATTCGAAAAAACAAATGGTAATGTGACAGGGGCTACAACAAAGTTAGAAATATAATTTTAAAATAATATTAATCCTAAAGTAAGGGTTGGACAATGCCTTATCCCAGGGAAACCAGTTTTTCTTCCCGTTTATGATTAACATATACAAATTAACAAAATTGGACTGATTTTAAGCAGCTCTAAGTTTAAATAATTTCTGCTATTCAGTACTGTCTCTTTTATAGTTTCCTATATGAAAATCCGTCCTACATATTTAAAACATTGTTTATCTTAAGTCCATTAAAATTTAAGAGACGTACGAACTTCAATGTTTGTTAATTTAGCGCGAAAGTAAGCGCTAGCAGATTGTGAATTGCAATGTCCAAAGCATTTTTGACTAATTAGCGCCATGTTTAATGGTTGCGTTATGTTCATCAAAAAAATTTATTGATACAACCTACCCTAATCATGCTTACTATTGTCAGACCGACTGATATTCGTAATACAATACTTATGAGCTATTGGCCAGCATATGGTTATAATCAGGAAAGCCTAAGGAGTTATCAATTTCTTAGTTAGCTTCTAATTGAGTTACTTATTGTATATTGGGAATATTGAGCTCACAAATTTGGTATCGAGAATTCGTTGGTTTAAGAATGATAACAAGGACTCAATGAAAATTATTTGAGCTTTGTTAAACATAATCTAACCGATTTTAAAGTTATTGGGGTAGTCTCAGAATCTACAAGAGAAGACAAACAATGATTGTAAACAAAGACTGAAGCTGAAGCAGTGCGATTGGTCATCTAGGTTTTACTGAAGATTCACAGTTAAGTATAGTATTAATAATAGACCACAAGGACTGTTCGCGAGGAGAACGAGGAAAGGTGCTTTGTAAGTATTGTTTAGATTTTTCCTCCTATCATGGTCAAGCAAAAGAAGAAAAGGAGAAAAGGCAGCTGATAGTCGTGAGTATGCTTACGAGTTTCTAAAAGTCCTCAGCACAAAATCTGGAGAGAATTCTGATGTGTTCCTGAAACGTTGGGTGCAAACTCTGCTGGTAATTCACAAAGGTATGGTAGGGATTTAACATTGCGATCTTAAAACGATCGATGATTGAATATGAGTGGCCTGATGCTAGAGAAACAGCTAAGGAACGCTGCTATATAAATGTTGACCTGATTCAAACATTAATTTCCAAGTATCACCTGGTAACATTTAAATACTTTCCCCAAATAGGCAGGACCTTCAGTTAAATCCGTAAAAGATTGCTTCGAAGTTAAAAAACATAAAAATCTTCATATTTTATCAACATAATGTAGATTAAGATTTATTCTGATTTTTAGTTTCAGTAAAGGTTTCAAATCATTACCTTAAGTTTTGTTTATCTTGGTGATAATATCAATTCGAAAAGTTCTAATAAGTAATTTAAAGAGACCTTACTACACAAAGTATTAGCAGTAATCTATTAACTTAATTGACGTTTCAAAACTAACATATTTTACATTTACTCTTAGTATTATAAAGAAAATGGGAAATTCGTTATCGTAATAATTATATCCATTTTGGTAGTGAATCCCATTCAAACAGGTGGATATTTGAATACGGATTTGTCTTGTATAATGACCAGGTCAACAATAATTTGTTGTTCTATTGATTTCATGTGCTTAGATTAAAATTTAATTAGTCGTGGGTTTGAGAGTTGCGAACCAGTTATTCACACCTCGATTATTTAAAGCAGTTTCGTGGATCTTTATTGAAAGGATATGTCCCAGCTCAGTATAGTGGCAAGTATTTGATGTATTCATTGATTGGAATTTGTATAATTCCAAATAGCTACTCGAACCTTTTAACTTCAGAATCAGTCAGTAGACAAATGTCACTGTTAAGCTTCGGATGCATGGTTATAGATGGAAAGTTTTCTTATTCTAATTCTTAGTTATTGGAGTAGCACTAATGTAAAAAAAAATGGTAACTGGTGACAATCACTTATTGACATAATTGGCATTGACAAGTTTCTTTGACAAGAGTGACTGCGGGATTTTCTCAAAATTGGCGACATTTAAAATATTTTTATTCATTATTTTAACTACGATGTTAAGGGATCTCCATCCTTATATTATAACATTCATTAATCCTTCATTTTACAATACCATTCTGAGACATCTTCTTTATTTACAAATGGTCAATCTTTAAATGATATCAGAAAACATAGGGGGTAATAACTTTACTTTCCGGGTTCAGATCATGACATTTTGTAGCAGTGCAATTACAGGCATTTATTAGTGATCAGAAAATTCATATTCAATTTCAAAGCCTTTAGTTTCTCATCTTTCTGAAATATTTTCATTGGTTGAGACCAGGTATTTACTAATCATGTGATCTTTGTTATGAAAAAATTCCAGTTCAAAAAAAAAAGGGAAAGAAAGGAAGGAACTTTCTGGCGACCATGGTTAAGTTAATACCTACTACGAGTATATTCATATAAGTGACTTTGTTAATAAGCCACTGACATGACAAGTAAAAATTATTTAAACAAGGAAGGGATGTAGTATATAGGCGGTAGACATCATATTATAATGTCTGCATTGCTCATACAGAAAATAGTGGGTAGAAGCAAAACATAGAGGCGCATAATTACGGGCACCACTAGGTGGGGGGACTCAGTCGTGTGTAAGCCACGGACAGAGTAGTACGCAAGTGAAGTGTGTGTGTGTGTGCTATTACGTACTATAGAATACATGTGTACATGTGTATTCTATAATATCATTACGGTAGTAAATATCATTCGTCTATGATAATATCCAACAATTCTATTCGATTCCCACCATACATTTTCGAATTTCGTTAGCAGCCTGCATTGGTCGTCATAAAAATGTATAGTTTAATAGTAGATAATATTGGTATTACGATGGCTATCGTTGACATGGACGTGCCCTCTAGCGGACATGCCTCGAATACCGACACAAACAGCGCAGCTAAACCAAACTATTGCCCTAATCGATGTTCGATATTTGATTGCATACACAACTCGATTAGCATCTGGCATAAATAATTAAACATAGTCATACTATTATAACTAGTGGTCGCCCATTGGTCGAAATTCGACCCGTTAATATTCTATGTCGAGGCATAATAAAAGTAGAATAGTATATTACACATCTAGGGCAGTAAAATAAGAAATGTCTCAGATCTCATGTAATTGTTGTCCGAGGCGAAGCCGAGGTCAATAAACATGTGATCTGAGGCTTTCTTATTTACTGCCCGTGGTGTGTATACTATTTTTCTCCTCGACGGAGGCCTCAGATCACATGTTTATTGACCTCGGCTTCGCCTCGGACAACAATTACATGTGATCTGAGACATTTCTTATTTTACTGCCCTAGATGTGTAATGTACTATTCATTTTGGTTATGTTTAACATTCAGTAAAACTTTAATCTATTGTAAACTTGACGTGTGTGTGTCAAATACATGGTAGTGTGTGTAATGTTTTTTTTATTTCTTTAATGTATTTTTTATGCATAATTTAAAAAAAAAATATTAGCATTCTGCCCGCCTTCTCTATATAAACTATAACTGCCACACTCAGAGTCATTTATTAAATTCTGATTAATTAATCATTGACTTGTGATTAACTGCCGGCTGAGTGCGGCATGTATTAAATTATAATATTTAATGATTAATTAATTAATTATCATAAATCTATTACTGAAATGTCATTAATTCATTCATTTATAACGAAGCGTTAACTTCTGAGAATGAAACTTTTGAAAATCCAAGATTAAGTCGTTAAGTAACGATTAGTGACTCTGAGTGCGGCAGTAAGTGTGGGAAATTTCATACTCCTCCGTCCGCACAATTTTCATAAAAAGGGGTACAAAGTTTTTGCTTCACGTATTAATATTATGATAAATGTGAAATTTTGTGAGGATCGATGTATTGAAGGATGGATGGATGTCGGTTACTCCTTCACGTCACAACGAATGAACCGATTTGGCTGAAATCCTTACTTCCTTACTAATATTATAAATGCGAAAGTGTATTTGTCTGTTGGTTAGTCCGTCAATAACGCCGCAACAGAGCAACGGATCGACTTGATGTTTTGCATGGGCATATTTGACGACCTGGAGAGGGACGTAGGCTACTTTCTATCCCGGAAAATTACAGAGTTCCCACGGAATATTTTAAAACTAAATGAACGCGGGCGAAGTCGCGGGTATCATCTAGTATAATATATTTGGTTGGAGATAGCTCATACACTGGATTAACACATAGGCTACATTTTATCGCGGAAAATTTGAGTTTTCACAGGCATTAAAAAACCTTAGAGAGCGCGGACAAAGTCGCGGGCATGGTCTAGTTTTATTACACATACAAATATTATAAATGTGAAAGGATTTTGTATCGTATTTAATCATTATCAAGACTGCAAGCTGGAACAAATGGTCATTCAATCTTTCCGAAAAAGAGAGAAAAAAAATTAAGTGCCACTCGGGGACTGCCGCGGTAAAGCTATTGCATAGCATTTTTTATCAACTTATGCAATTATAATATTTATGCAATATTTTTTTTAATTAAAAACAAACAAACAAGAAAAGCGCAATGTCACTACTTCGCGAGTGAGATTCGAACCTGCGACATCATACACCATACGGTAAAGAAAGCGGCCTCTCGCCCACTGCGCCAAACAGAGCTACTTGTGAACCTCTAAACTGGTGAACGCTTACTGAACGACGGTGTAAGGTTTATTTTCGTTACGGAATTTCTTGATTCGGTCGCCGCGCTCAAACTGTTTGTCCTAGTTCAAAGCCCGCGATAAAAGCTATGCAATAGCTTAAAAAACTGCGATCTATGGTTTAAACTGTCAGAGTTTACATAAAATATTGCAATAGACAGTCATGAATTATCTAAAGTCGACTGTTTGAACATTAAATACATATCAGGAGAACGTCTGAAGGTCTGATTCTATAAAGCTGCGTATTTGTATTCGAGGCGTGTCGACTTTAGCTGTCATAATGTTCTTATTAATCTCATACATAAATTATGGTTCCATTTGAAACAATTTATACTATCTTATTATACATCGGAAAGTAGCTCGCGAAGGTAGCTAAATCTATGAATATTTTCGAAGTATCCTTTGTAATACTTGTTATGAAACTCTTCAGAAGATAATTATCATTTTTTTTAATAAAAAGAATCTGCGTGGGAGTCATAATGCACAGATGTGTGCGAAGACACAGGTGCGCTCTCTATTCCCTCATTTTCATAGTCCGATGAGACGAAAATCCAACACGACCAGAGAGAGATCAGGCGCAGGACCGACGGCTTTACGTGCTCTCGTGTAATTTACATTTTTTGGCCCGCCCCGGGAATTGAACCCGAGACCTCGTCATCCGCAGATGAACATACTAACTACGAGATTTATACAATCTCCTTCTAGTAAATATAAGTATAAAAGGATAAGGTGTGTGACTGACTGACTAGCTGACTGAATGACTGATCTATAAACGCACATATCAAACCATTGATTGGACGAATCGGGCTGAAAGGCATACGTATATTACGACGTAGGCACCCGCAAGAAAGGATTTTTGAAAATTTTAGAGGTTGAATAGAGGTTTGAAAAATTGAACTTATTGTGAGCGAAGCCGCGGGCAAAAGCTAGTGTAATTATAATGAGACAACAGCACTCACCAACGCGCGTGGAAATCATCAAAACGTATAACTCTAACGATTATCGTAACGTCTAAAGGCGCTTGTATAACTTTTCAACTCGCGGGGCGACGTAATTACTTAGCGCTCTTTGATCCTGCAATATTTCAATATGAAAATTTTAAATGTGACTTTTTCGTTGAGGGATAAATTCACATCACTCAGTACAAAAGTGGCCTAACGCAAGTTTGACAATTTTTATAAAAATCTGGCTCAGAAACGATGTAGTAAACTCATCTCTTTATTTTATTTGTTTGCCAATAAATAAAACAGACAAAGCAAAGTGATAGTTGTAAGCAGTGATAGGTTAGGAATGTGGTCTCCTATTCGGTGGGTCGCAAGTTCGATCCCGGGTACGCACCTCTGACTTTTCGGAGTCAAGTGCGTTTAAGCAATTAAATATCACTTGCTTCAACGGTGAAGGAAAACATCGTGAGGAAACCTGCACACCTGAGAGTTCTTCATAATTTTCTTGAAGGTGTGTGAAGTCCGCCAATTCGCATTGGGCCAGCGTGGTGGACTATATTATAACCTTCCTCTGAGAGGAGACCTGCGCTCAGTAGTGAGCCGTTGATGGGTTGGTAATGATGAAGAATGATGAAATAAAACAGACTAGCTTAAATAAATAACACACACACTGGTAAATTTTTAATTTACCTCAGAAGGTTTTCTTTGGTCTTGCATATTGCAAGTGCGAGGTGACGTTTACAAATATTATTTATAGCATTTAAGAAAATAAAATTCTGATAGTTATTTATTTCTAGCTAATGCCCACAACTTTGTCCATTCCCGCGGGAACTCTTTGATTTTCCGAGATAAAAGTAGCCTAAGTCACTGTTCAGTCCCCCCAATTATATCCATGCAAAAATCACATCAATCAGTAGTTTTGTTGCAGCGTGATTGAAGGACAGACCAACAAACAAAAACACTTTCGCATTAATAAAATTATTAGTAAAGATGTGTCTCGTAGAAGTCTTTTGCCTCTTTGACAAGTCTGATAAAAGAAGCTTGTTAAAATTAAAAAAGTCTGTCTTCCTCTATTTCCATGGCGCTTTTAGCAGCTATGAAACTTGAATTATTGTTAGTTAAAAACGAAGCAAAAGTCTAAAAAATAATTTTTGGTTGAGATAACTTATTTTAGTGCTAGACCACTTGCACTGGCAGCCGTAATGTATGTGGGTACGCGTATGTAGAGATAACGATGAGATTTGCTGTGAATTGAATTCCTTCAACCCATTCCTCTTATTATTACAGACATTTCGGTGTTATCTCGGGCGAGACGGGTTTTGTATCCTTCTACAGGTTAGCTCTTGGGAACTCACTTTAAATCACTTAGTACTTACACCTAATAATAGTAGCAGTAGGAATTTACATATCTACGTACCGAAACGCTAACTCGCTTAGCGACAAGGCTTTGTCGGTAGTGTAGCGACCAGTTTTAGAGACATAAAAAATACTCTACCTAATCAAACTGCCCAAAACAAGTGACAAAATACATAATCTTATCATTAGTTCTTGATAGAGAATAAGAGCGACAAAAGTTAACTTAGTTTTCGCCCTTTTTCCTATCAAAATCTAGGTATATCATAATAAAACTATATCTAGAATACCCTTAATTTAACTGTCGAAGGTAATAATTGACCACATTTTGTCAAAAGTATTTGAGAATTTTAGAATTATTGACAATATTAGAATGTGCGACAGAGATGGATGCGAAAATATGTAACATTTCTCTTAATGTTAGTATAAATAAGATGAGAACAGGGCTTTCAATTGAATTTGAATTGTGGTAGAGTCATGACTTGTCATAAGCGCCACAGGTTGGCCTACATGAAATAAATGATTTTGAATTTGAATTTGAATTTGAATTTGAATTTGAATCCCTGGAATGATATTTCGTCTTATTGGAACGAAGTTCCTTATCGCGCGTTGTGAAACGGGGCTAGACGGAAAAAGTGTCGTTACAACTTTTGGTCTCAAAACTTAAGACCAAAAGTTGTAACGACACTTTTATTTGATGGCCTAAAAAATATCATACACAATATAAAAGTGTTATAATAAAGCATTACTGATATTATAAATGCGAAAGTGTGTTTGTTTGTTGGTTTGTCCTTCAATCACGTCGCAACAGAACAGCGGATTGATGCGATTTTTTGCATGGGTGTAGTAATGGATGTAGTAGTGGTTCCTCAGACCGGGAAAGCTACGTTTTATCTCGGATAATGAAAGAGTTCCCGCGGGATTTTTACAAACTAAATCCATGCGGACGAAGTCGCGGGCATCAGCTAGTATTTTATAAATACGGTATTTAGGCTTCCCTGGGGTCATTTTGATTTTTATCGATAAAAAAAACATGATAAAAAATGTATACCCGAATAATTATTTTCTTTATACCTCGTCGTTTTCTTAATAACTTCGTTCCTATCTGGTGTTCCACGACACCACACGACTTTTTTTGTTAAGTGTAAGTGTAACATATCAAACTTAGTGCCGCGCGGGGACAACTTTAAAAACTTAAGAATCCTGTCCGTTATGAAGTTAGTCAATTAGATAGCCTATTACCAAGACCATTACTACTTAATTCAAGCGGCAGTCGAATTGCAGATCAACTTACGACGTCTTTTATTGCCACTTAAATAGCTCTCCGTAATCTCTGTGCAATTAATTCCGACATAGAACTAATTAGCCGAACGACTTCGTACTTCGCAGCACCACCCCTACCTAGCGAGTTATATTAAAACGTATAATTCAACTAGTTGCATAAAGCGCACGTATTTCACCCTAACGAGAGCTTTGAGTGTTGATTTTGTGTAAATAGTCGAAAAACTTGTCTCTATATGGGGCTGTCACTTTCTTCCATAGCTCCGCAGTATCCAATATCATTACCTATCAGATGAATGCGTATCGAAAAATCCATAATTCATTTATTTCAGGTTTCACCCATACATTAAAACAAGTGTAAATTGAAAATTTAAAACACCCCCGCCATGGCACGCGTGAAGCACTTAATCGAGTAATCATACGCCAAAAATGCCTTACATCGATTTGGAAAAGAGCTGATACTCTTACACTGCTGGACCGATATTAACCAAACATAGCTAAGAACCACCGCAAGGAAACTGGCTTTCAAATGAAAAAAAACCGCATCGAAATCGGTCCATCCCTTTGAGAGCTACGATGCCACAGACAGACACACACACACACACACACACACACACACACACACACACACACACACACACAGACAGACAGACAGACAGACAGACAGACAGACATCGACGTCAAACTTATAACACCCCTCTTTTTGCGTCGGGGGCTAATTACAAATAAATAAAATAAAAAACGAGGAAAAAGAAAGTAAAAATAAAAAATTGAAATAGGTAGATACCTATGTCGAGAATTCGTAAATCATCATACATAAGGGATAGATTTCAATATCCTTAGTACTTTCTTACCAACATTAAGACTATGACATGATGATGACAATATTATGTCTGGATGTTAGGACAATCAAATCTGCCGGCGATTATCTTGATATTGGGGGCTGCTCCCCAATCTGCGCACCAAAGACGCACTCCGCTTGCGTAAAGTAGCACTCTTATGCGTGTGGAGCTTGCCTTACCTGTAAAATGAAACTTGATACAAAACTTGAACACAAAATTGATTGGCAAACAAAACCGTGGACTAGCACTATCGCTCTAATCACAACAATCCATAAAGCCGGTATAATGTTAGTTGTAATGGATTGGGTCGTAATGGCCTTTAATATGGAACATGATAAAGCGAGAATGGTGCGCGATTATCATACGTCATACTTTGGGTTAAGTTAGGGACACCATAATGTTTATGGAATAACTAGGGTAAGTCCCGCTTTAGCTTTTGATACCAAAGAACAAGTATAAATTAAAAAAAATATTTTTAAATGCAGGCTTTTAGTAGCTACATCATCAGACTCTGGATATCATCTAGGATAGTACTTGTTATGACGAATCAAACGAGCCCAAACTCGATGGGGTTACGTCGTTTTATTACAGAGTTCCGATGGCCATCTTCCGTCTCCATCAGCAGATCAGCTCTATGTCACAATAATATTGGATTGTCATCCGATTTACACATAAATGCAAAATTTCAGCTCGATCAGAAACCGGGAAGTGGGTCTAATTCATCTTGCAAGATTTGACCCAAACAAACAAATAAATAAATAAATAAACTGGTCAAGCTAAATAAAAGCTTGTAATAAACCACATTGATTGTTAGATATCATCATCATCACGAGCAACCCATTAACGTCTCACTACTGTGGCAGGTGTCCTCTCAGAGAAGGGTTATAGGCCATAGTCCACCACGCTGGCCCAATGCGACATAAATAGGAAATCAAGCAAAACAAGTGATATCTGTAGTTAAGACTTGTCAGTTTTCTTCCCCATTTCGCGAACAGTTGTTGCCAACGCGCAAAAATTATTTCATCGGCGAATGCAAACGGATCTAAAAGAAATTGCTACTAGAATTATGATTCCAATTACCTCTGAATCTGATAGATAGTTGGTACTCTCTCGGTGTTGGTTAAAACGCCTTGATGCAGTAAGAACGCCATAAATTCAACCAATCAGGAGTGAATGCGATTGTCACACTGTAGCAATATCCTTAGACAATCACGCAGCTGGTTTTTAAATAAGTTGTGCCACCTGCTTGCCGTCTTAAAAATTGATGCGCCAACACGACAATATACATATATGGATACAGTTGAAAGAGCTGATTGCCATTAATTAGGGTTCAAGGGTTGGAAGACCCCCCACTAAGTGAACCGACGACATCAAACGAGTCGCATGGAGTCGCTGGATTCAGGGGACGTAAGACCGAAACCTGTAGAAGTCCATGCAGGAAACCTTTGTCCAGCAGTAGACGTCTATCGGTTGATAAAGAAGAACGAGATAAGTTACGGTACATGTTAATGATGTGTTCACTCGATAATAACTTGAAAAAATAGCAATAACATGAAGCAAAAATTTAGTAACATCTGATAAGCAATAGTCCGCAAGCATCACAACTTGTGGTTGCTCTATTTATGACTCATTTTAAATTCGGTCGAGTTTGCAACGCAACCAAAATGAGGTTTATGTTGAAAAGGTTCCCCGCTAGAATTGCCCTTGGTTTTACATTTTACAGCTTTTGTTGAAAGGTTAAGTTGCGGTATAATGCTCAAACTTTTATGTGCTTTTGTTTTCATTTGGTTTAAGAATGAAAACTGGCGTTGAAACGAAACAAATAAAACCGATGAGAATTACCGATGTAGCTCATAGGACGAAGAATTGAAATGGGGGAAGCGATAGATGTTCCCAAGATCCTCGAGTAGCAAACTCGCACCGAAAATATGAACGGACGCAGCCACTGGATGCAAGCGGCACAAAATCGGGTACTGTGGCGATCTTAGCAAGAAATTCCCAGAGAAGACGTCTATCGGTTGAAATTACGACGAGGTTGACTAATATTATCCTCATATTAGTGTCATTATGTTAGTAATGAGGATACGATGCAGAGAGATATCAAAAGACATAGTTAGTTAGGTATATAGATAGCTTCTTCAGAGAATTTTACCAGTAGTTTTGAAAGCTTAGATTCTGAAGTAAGAATACTATTTTAAGGAAATTATAATCCAATTCGAATTCCAAACAGATTAGGTACCTCCTGAAAAGAAGTAAAAGATTTATTTCAGTCTAAAGAAAGCGGTTCCGTTAAAAGTTCGGAGTCGATTCTTACTCGTCTAACCTAGTTAGGGCACTGTCCGCCGTCTCTCTAAGTAATTGCTAAATTGGGTTTCTTCTCAAAATGAAAGGAGATAAAATGCTATAATATCGCTTTAGAGTTAAATACGTATTCATTCTACTTTCACAAAAATATTTAGTATAATATTAGTAAGTATTATAAGCAAACTTTATTTCTTAAAACGAAAAAAAGTTTAAAAACTGTAACCCCTCTTTCAAATCCCTCTATGGATAGTTGGATGTCACCATTGAAGTAGGAAACCATGGAACTAGGAATTGCGACTACGTCCTATAGGAAACTTCCATAGATGTCACATCCGTCAATTATTGATGCTATTCATAGAATAGAATAGAAATATTATTTATTCAAATAAACTTTTACAATGCTTCTGAATCGTCAAATGAATGCATATCTATCACTGGTTCGGAATGTCCTTCTGGTTTCCCGCCGGTGGCACCCGTTCAAATTCACATAATATAAAATGTAATCTTTTTTTTTCTTCGGGGGAGAAAAAACCCTTCGGACTTCTGCCTGCTGGGAGGGCGTGCCCGACTTGCACGGACTAAAACAACCTCCTCATGTCTCCCTGATTGGCACGGAACCGCGTAGCATTTCTTCATGCCAACCGAACAGTGTTTCACTCTTCTCTCTTCCTCTATTCTTCCTTTTCTTTCCTTTCCCTCCTCATCATGCAGCATTTTCCCATAATTCTTCCACTGCCTTTCGCTTGACAGCATGCGCGCAATTAGATTTTGGGCCCCTACATTGCTATCCACTCCCTGTGCCGCTGAATAGTCTGCGCAGGCAATTAAATGTAATCTATGTAAACCGGATTATAATAACCAATCGATTGACACCTCACACAAGATGTTGTGGTTTCAGCCAAGAGACGAAACTAACATATTTTTCAATACTGAAAATGCTTAAGTCATCAGTAGTAAGATTCTGTTGCATCAGACGCATAGAAAAAATGGCGAAGATGACCTGATATACATACTCGTAGTTAGTAATGTGATCTCTGTTCATGCATATTTAATATGTCTTGTAACTCTTGCTTTGGACCTGGGTCTAATGAAAGCCTTAATGAAATGTGCTTAAGGGAGTGCACCATAAGCTCACAAAAGGTATGCGGTATTATATTATGGCCTCGAAACCAAGATTAAATCTTCTTTATACTTAGTAATTATAATAAAATATGTGCCCCAAAATATGTGATTCATGCCACAATTATTTCAGACTAGGTGATGCCCGCGACTTCGGCCGCGAGGATTTAGTTTTTAAAATCCCGAGGGAAATCTGGGTTTTTTTTTTGTAGAAAATAATGAGTACTTTAATTATGTAGTACATACATAATTTTTATGTATCATTAATAGTTTTCTCAGCACACGCCAAATAATGCGTTTTATACTAAAAATTTTGCTACTTTGGGTTACATAATACATTATTGCCCTTTTCATATGGATCTCTATTTTTTTAAATAAATTATAGCCTATGTTACTTCCCGATAACTTAGCTTTCTATTGGTGAAAAAATTGTTAAAATCGGTCCAGTATTTACAGAGCCTATTCGGTACAAGCAAACAAACAAATAAAAAATCCTTCCTCTTTATAATATTAGTATAGATATTATGTGCCCCAAGATATGTGGTTTATGCCACAATTATTTCAGATACCTATCTGAAATAGTTATACTTACTTTTAGGTCCTCTATGCTATAAAAGGCCTTGAGAATCGCAAACATTTCACCTATAATAACGGGTCGGTCAACAAAAAATAACGCTGTAATAATGTGTAACGCAACCTAAACAAACAGGCTTAATGGCGGACGGCGGCCATGTTTGTTTTAGTGGCCGTGTCAAATATGGCGGGATGCGGATTATCCGCACCAAGAACAGTGCTGCAAAAGACGACGAAATATTATTACAATTTGTAATAATGATCTACTTTTACAGTATATCGTAAAATGCATCTTACTACATCGCTGTTAAAACTACTAAATTAAGTGGCACTCGGGGACTGCCACAGGTAAAGCTATTGCATAGCATTTTTTATCAACTTATGCGATTATAATATAATTATATTATGCAATATTTTTTTTGCATAATGAAAATTATGCAAAAAAAAATTAAAAAACAAACAAACAAGAAAAGCGCATTGTCACTACTTCGCGAGTGAGATTTGAACCTGCGACATCATACACCATACGGTACAGAAAGCGGTCGCTCGCTCACTGCGCCAACAGAGCTACTTGTGAATCTCTAAAATGTTGAACGCTTACTGAACGATGGTGTTAGGTTTATTTTCGTTACGGAATTTCTTGATTCGGTCGCCGCGCTCAAACTGTTTGTCCTAGTTCAAAGCCCGCGATAAAAGCTATGCAATAGCTTTATAATGAAAGTTACGAATTTTATGATAATATTTCACCATTATTTTACAAATGGATGGATTATATCGATCCACTACTGAATGGACGAAAACTAGAGAGAAATTGAGAGTGAACTAGAGATAAATACATAGTAGTATTTAACGTTAAAGGATAGTCAAATTTAACTAAAAGCGGAGAATATCACGTTATATACAATTTACTTTGACTCGAATAATCTAGACACTAGTTCGCTCTGTTAACGTCATATCCTATCAAACGATAGCTTTTTAGATAAAACCAACCCAGTCCTGGTTCTATGGTGACCCTTAATTTCATCAACACAAAGTTAAATTTTGCACGTTTCAGCGTTTATTCAGTGTTGTAAAACGATGTTAGAGTCGTCTAACGGTTATTTCTGCATTGCTCGATTGAAGAACGGAAAGTCGCTTTATCTGGAATTCTGGAACCCAGTTTGATAGACACTTCATATTTGGAACCTAAACTAATATTTGAGGACGGATTATACGAATCATTCTTTGGTAAGACATGACATAAAACGTTTTGAGGAAAATCCCAAAAAGCGCTCAGTCTCAAATTCAAATTCAAATTCAAATTCAAATCATTTATTTGCCAGATTGAGTACATTTAAGATCTTAACAATTATAATACATTCGCTTCAATCCGCCACAGAGTAGCATGCAAATTTGTAATTAGTTACATAGTTAATAGTTGTCCTTATAACTAAGTAATATTATTATTAATTTCAACTACTGAAAAGGTTGCAAGAAATCGTTTATAGTATAAAAATTTTTTTCTTGCAACCATTTCTTAAGTTTATAATTACATTTCTTCCGTGGGAGCATCCTAATTTCTGCGGGTAGTTTATTAAAAATCTTTATGCACATAACGTAACAATTTTTCCGACACAGTGCCGTTTTTGAAATTCTGTCAAAAATTAATTTATTCAGATTTCTCATAGTTCTCTTTTCAACATTATCATGGCTAAATTTAAATATATGGGGGTTTTCTTTAACGAACTTAGCTATTTCCAAAATGTACATGCAAGGGAGTGGCAATATTTTTAGTTTTCGGAAAACAGGTTTACAAGATTCATATGGTGGCATTCCAAGAATAGCCCTTAGACATTTCTTTTGTACTATGAATGCTTTGTTGAGGTCTGTTGAGTTTCCCCAAATTATAAGGCCATAACGGAGCACTGAAGACACGTACGCATGGTATGCCGTAAGAGCAGTATTTAAACCAGTAGTCTTTACAAGTCTACGCAGCACGTACACAAATCTATTTAGTTTATTACATACGTAATTTATATGGCATTTCCATGAACAATGTTGATCAATTTGTATTCCCAAAAACTTACAATCTGTCACTTCATTTATTTAATTTCCCTTATAGTTAATACTAAAATTTATATGTCTTTTATTGTAATGTCTAATTTGAATAAAATTAGTTTTATTGATGTTAATGCATAGATTATTAAACTCGAGCCATTCAATTATTGATATCAGTGTGTTATTAATGTCGGATTCGAATTTGTTTATGTCATTATTATTACATGTCAACAGAATAGAAATGTCATCAGCAAAAAGAGTCATATTATATTTTGTTATGTCGGGTAAATCATTAATATAGAATAAGAAAAGTAGCGGCCCTAAAACAGTGCCTTGAGGGACTCCGTAATTATTAATTTCAAATGTTGATGTTATTGAAACTATTTCATTATTTTCATTTATATTTTCTATTTCTACACACTGTTTTCTACATTTTAGGAAAGATTGTATCCATTCCAGTGCTGGCCCTCTTATACCAAAATCATTTAGTTTGCTCAATAAGATATCGTGTGAGACAAAATCAAACGCCTTTGACATGTCAATAAAAATCGATATCACTGTTTCTTTTTCATCAATACTCTTTATAATTTTACTTACCAAATTATAGCAAGCCTGCGTTGTTGATTTTTTACTTTGAAATCCATATTGTTCGTTTTCTCGTGATTATTATGAACTAAAATAAGTTACACAGTAACTTATGTTACTGAGTTTTCTGTTACAATTGCAGCATTGACCTTTTTAGTCCTGAATCTGATTACAATGCTCTTCCTTCCTTCCTTATCAACCAATAGACGTCCACTGCTGGACAAAGATCTCTTGCATGGACTTTCACAGGCCTTGGTCTTGCGCCGCCTGAATCCAGCGGCTCCCTGCGACTCGTTTGATGTTGTCAGTCCACCTAGTGGGGGTTTGCCAACACTATGCTTCCCGGTGCGGGGTCGCCACTCCAGCGACTATGTGCATAGCTTCGAACTATGTGCCCCGCCCATTTCCACTTCAGTTTCGCGACTCGCTGAGCTATGTTGGTGACTTTGGTTTACGGATCTCCTCATTTCTGATTTGAAAATTCTCTACCAGTATAGAAAGGTCACTTGCATAGAACTTGGGTTTTTTCAGTACAACCTTGTCACCGTCTTCCCGGGTCTTAACGAAGTTACTCTCCAACACTAATTGAATATACTTAACTTCGTAGAGGACAAGCTCGTAAAACTGAGCACGTGGGTCAAGACTGTTAATTATTTTTATTATTTTGAGTGAATTTAGAATATTTTGGGTCCAAGCTGTGCAAAAGTCGACATAATTATTGAAAGAGGTGTGACCTAGTTACGATATAATTATCATAACAGCTATCGATTATACTTACTGGATGATATAGAATTTTGCTTTTTTTTTCAAATAAACTTTTACAATGTGCTTAAAGTTCATCGCCAAGTGTATCTACCACTGATTCGGAATAGCGAACCATTACTTAAGTAATGATTTGTATACCAATTGGTATACAAATCATATTACACAATGTTAACTTAATCAAAAAATTGGATAAGTGACCGACCTTGGAGGTCTTAATTTGGACTTTCCTTTTCCTACGTGCCTCAGAAAGTCAGACAGAAAGTACGTTAAGTCGCTCCCAGTTATTATCACTAACATCTGATAACAATTATCGTTAAGCGTAATAGACGATGTCGTTCTCTTAATCGAACCGCATGCGAAGCGAAGAGTCCTGAGAGCCCAATTATAATTTTAAATATTAATATTAAGTATAATAGATATAATAATTAAAAATAGATATAGATTATAAGATCTATAATTGATATTGATATTTCTTAGTTTTTAAGTTAAAAAATTTTACAGCTTACGGCGCGGCGTGATACAAAAAAAATCGGCCAAGTGCGAGTCGGGCCTCGCTCTTTTAGGGTTCCGTTAAAAAAAATTAAATAAAAATATTTCCATGTACCCATGGAAATATTTTAATTTAATTTTTATTATTTGTTGTTATAGCGGCAATAGAAATACATAATATGTGAACATTTCATATGTCTATCTATTACGGTTTACGAGATACAGCCCGCTGACAGACAGACGGACGGACGGACGGACAGCGTAGGCTTAGTAATAGGGTCCCGTTGGTACCCTTTGGGTACGGAACCCTAAAAAATTAAGTGGCACTCGGGGACTGCCGCGGTAAAGCTATTGCAATGCATTTTTTATCAACTTATGCAATTATAATGTTTAAAATGCAAAATTTTTTTTGCATGATAAAAATTATGCAAAAAAATAATAAAAAAACAAACAAAAAGAAAAGCGCACTGTCACTACTTCGCGAGTGAGATTCGAACCTGCGACATCATACACCATACTGTATAGAAAGCGGCCGCTCGCCCACTGCGCCAAACAGAGCTACTTGTGAACCTCTAAAATGTTGAACGCTTACTGAACGACGGTGTTAGGTTTATTTTCGTTACGGAATTTCTTGATTCGGTCGCCGCGCTCAAACTGTTTGTCCTAGTTCAAAGCCCGCGATAAAAGTTATGCAATAGCTTAAAAACTAACTTACACTTATTTGCCTCTTGCAACAAATAATTTGATTTTGATTTTGAATGGTAAGTCATTATAACGACCCTCAGCAATGAGATGCAGATATAAACGAACATAAATTAATTATTATTTCATAAAGAATTGGATCACGGCGGAGTACTAAATGTATCTCCACACTTTAGAGCGTCCAAAACACTTTTAACTATTGACTTTGTTTTGGCATTTTTGTTGTTTTACAAAATGTAATAAATTTTATACGCTTAATATTAATGACATTTGTAACATTAAAATACGTTTAAAATTAAATTACAATTTAAAAATTAAATAAAGTATTCAACCGTTAAATCCACTTTACGAGCACCTATTTACCAACTCATTTATTCATCGTGCTTAATTTGATTGGGATATCGCTTTCGTAATTTCAGAAAATTTGATAAAGTACCTATATTTCAAGCTTAGCTTTGACCCGATCCGCCCACGGGAACAAATTTAAAATTCTAATGTAAAGCAACCCCTAAAATATAAATAATGTATTTTCATTAGAACTTCCACAGTTAATCTGTTTAATTCGCACTTTCATACTACCCATACAAATAATATTAAGTGCGACCCCGGATTCCATCGCCAGTTGGGTCAGTTAGTTACATTTATATAAAGCTTCAGTCAAATAAAGGCAAATCCCGCACGTATAATACTTACCATATCACTTAGAAGTTACTTAGAAGTTACTTAGAAGTTACTTAGAAGTTACTATGAAGTCACTTAGAAGTCACTTAGAAGTCACTTAGAAGTCACTTAGAAGTTACTTAGAAGTTACTTAGAAGTTACTTAGAAGTTACTTAGAAGTTACTTAGAAGTGTGTCGTGTGGTGATGGCAGATCATAATACGGTTGTCACCACCCCTTTTCTTCCCGCGGGTGTGGCATAAGGCGACTAAGGGAATATAACGGAGAACGGACAGCAGCGTCCTTTGTGCTCCTACTACCATCTATTGCGATCATCAAAATCTGCCCAGCCTGGTGATTATGGGCAAACCCTCCCGGAGAGGCCTTTAGTCCAGCAGTGGACTGTTATAGGCTATTGATGATAAAATGTACCTGATCCACGACTGGCGGCTTACGTCTAACGTCTCGTCATATTACCGTAAGGGATCTTCCAACGCTGTGTTTACCGGAGCGAGGTTGCTATTCGAGCAACTGTGGACCCTATACACTGCATACAAGCGGCACAAGACCATGTGGCTAACGTTGCACGAGACCAATGTCCAGATGTGTACGTACGTCGGTTGAGACGACGATAATACAGATTCACTACAGTTTCATGCCAATCGCGATGGACCTACAATTTTTGCAATTCACGAAGGCGAGTGAGCTTTACTTGTGGTTACTTCGTGTACATGCACATTGCATAAGTGTGCGTGCCTGTCAAAGCCTAGGTGGGAGCGGGCAGGTGCGAGCGTTGCGCTCGCTCACACTTATACAAAATATACGACACACACACAACCATAAGTCAGTCGCCCTCGTGAATTGCAAGAACTATACAATAAATAAATAAATAATATATATTCAGCTTTTTAACAATAGAACAAACAAAATATAAAAAGACAAAAACTCAAACACTAAATAATATTATTGTTCATGAATGTTAAAGCTGAAAAGGCTACTGCTTCAGCATAATGTTGCAACATTAGAATGCTGAGCGCTGATTTTCAGGCATAGCCTTTAATGAAGTCGCGAGCCAACCACGAGACAATTATACAAGATAAGTAATAGTTAAAAAGAAATAAATGAATAAATACAGATATTAACATGTGTTTCGGTTAACAGTTGATACAGAGATAAATTGGGGGTAATATAAAATTAAATAGTTATATATAGGTAATTTAAGGGGGTCGCAGGTTCGATCCCGGGTACATCACAGACCTCTGATTTCTCGAAGTTAAGTGTGTTTAAGCAATTATATATCACTTGCTACAACGGTGAAGGAAAACATCGTGAGGAAACCTGCACACCTGAGAGTTCTTCATAATGTTCTCGAAGTTGTGTGAAGTCCACCAATTCGCATTGGGCCAGCGTGGTGGACTATGGCCTATAACCCTTCTCTGGCCTATAATTTAAAGGTAACTAAGGTTAAAAGGTAAACGTACAAAATAAATGAATACTATAACATGTTATTGTGTCTGAATAGCTACTGGTACAGCAGCATATGAAATCGCATTTAACTTGCCCGTTTTACTAAAAGAAACTGCGATCTAAGTTACGTGTTTCTATTGATACCCTTGATTTTTTCTTTTTGGTAACGAGGCGAAAATCTTAAGTTACCCGACATCTTGGGGGAGAAATTTAGGGGCTATGCAGGATTTTCCACTTAAACCTCAGTAGCTACCCTCAGCACATATTGGAAGGCTCCGAGAGCTCTTATGAAACCACGTATCAGTGCCTTCGTTACGTGACGCCCATGGGGCTCTGTGATGTACTCGTATGTGGGTATGCATGAGAATAAGTACGTGGTATTATTTATTAAGATATTTCAGGCTCGTCTCGGAGGAAATAGCAACCAACCTACGTGCATGTCGGCGATGGTATCCTCGTCGGCAACAAAGTCAGACACATTTGCTGCGCAACGAGAGTAGGTAGCGTGCTAAGATCATTTCATTACTTAGGATGATTATTCTTCGAACAAAGTACCCTCAAAAGCCCCTCTTTTACATTTATTAGCCATGGACCAGAATCGGGAATTATTACTCAAAACTAATCAGGCTTTAAGAGAACGCGTCTCTTAAAACGCTGAAACCCTACCTAAAGCCGTCTCCACCATCCCCAATAATGGCCCCTTTCCACTCAGCTAATAACCACAGCACGACAGACAAACCACCATCTGAACGTGAGGGTAAATAACATAAATATCAAAGTATTGATTAATCAAAACAACATCTGAACGTGAGGGTAGTTATTAAAACATCAAAATATTAATTAATCAAACCAATATCTAAACATGAGGGTAGTTATCAAAACTATCAGAGTATTAATTTATCATTTACTTACAGTAATTTAAGCGTACAGACAATATTTATTCGATTAGGGAGCAATTGCTATCGCGACCCCTCAATCAAATAGAACGACCTAGACGCGAAAGCATCTACTAGTCGGATGAGTCTCTGGGCAGAGACTCCCAAAGTATTAATTAATCATTAACACCAATCTAAGTATTTACTGTATTGTAAATTTGTTTTGAAAAGAGCAACCGCCGAGTTTCTTGCTGGTTCTTCTCGGCAGGAAAGGCATTCCGAACCAGTGGTAGATTCATTGACTATTCAAAAGCACTTGTAAAAGTTTATTTGAAAAAAAAAAAATATTTCTATTCTATTCTATTCTATTCTATTTGACCGAGCGAAGCGAGGTCTCTGAGTTAACTAGAGCGATTTGCACTTGTCCGTCCGTCCGTCCGTCCGTCTGTCAGAGCCTTATAACTTTTGAATTACTGAACGTAATTACTTCAAATTTAGATATAATATGTAAACCAATGGCCTCCAGCCGAAAATGGCTTAAAAAGTTATAAAAATCTTTATTTCAGGGGGGCTCTCATAGAAGCGAATGCGAAGTAAAAAAAAAAATATCGCGTTACATAAAATTGTTACGTATCATTTTAAAGATAATTTTGAACTGAGTACAAAAATATTTTTTTTAAAATTTTTCCCTTAAAATTGACGAAATGGGGGGCTTTCAACGTGGCGATTTTATACGCTCGCTTGAAGACGCTCTCTAGGAAAATCCGCTATGGATTTTCAAACTGATTTTATTTTTTTAGGTCACTTATATCCTGTACTTGAACAACAAATACTAAAATTATATGAATATTATAAAGAAACGAGATTATTTAATTTTTAATGGGCATCAGTAATTCATATAGCATCAACATAGCTTCACAATAATGCTAATAGATGGCGCAGTCAGTAACTATTCCCATGGAACTACGAGTTACGACTACGACCTATCCCAAAAACAGTTTTGCGTCGACCATTATTATTTAGTTACTTATTATAATACAATAATTGTATTGTAATTTTTTTTGTACCATATTATTCAATTAAAATTATTTTTTAGTTAAATTTTAGTTAAATATTGTATATTTTCTATTCGCGTCGATAGATGACGATTTGTACAGATGCCCGTAACCCGGTTTCACTCGTTAGTACCTACATAATAATTCAATGTTTTCACTAACGTTCCCTAACCTTTACGGGCTACCTATAAGTTAGGTGATTGATGTTTTCTGTCAACTTATTTATCACGATCCTGTACGGGACACCTAAAAGGATATTGGGACGGATGTTAGGACTTAGGATTGTATTTAGGAGCTACCTACGTTAAGAGACTCCTACTTAGGGGATGATTTAGGTATGTTTGGTGAAAACGGGCATACCTAATAATAATGTCAGTTTTGGTTATCATGTATCGATTGAATGAATAATCATGGGATACCGTTACCGCGAGGTCTCAGTTCGGGGCGAACCACTAGTAATATATAGAGTTATCTCATACAATGTCCCCATAGAGACAGCTTCGAGGTGGCGTCTTAGTTTTATGGTTTTAGCTTGTTTGACTTGAGGTCTGCAGAAACGTCATAATTATAGCGCGTTATCATAAAACTAGCTGATGCCCGCGACTTCATCCACGTGGATTTAGTTTTCCCTCCCCTAGAAATCCCTCGGGAACTCTTTGATTTTCCGGGACGAAAAGTAGCCTATGTCACTCTCCAGGTCCTCAAGTAAGTATACCCATGCAAAAAATCACTTCAATCCGTAGCTCTGTTGCGGCGTGATTGAAGGACAAACCAACAAAGAAACTTTCGTATTTAGTATTATTGTCTCTTAAAGCAAAGTTAAATCATAAAATTTTATCAAAATAACATCTGTGGTGACATTCTTGTAAACATGAATCCCGCTAACTGATTGATGTTGCATAATCAATCAATTAGTCAGCGCTGCTCGTTTAGTTTTGGCATAGAATTCTGCGCAACGCGTGCACATTGAGACGTGTTATAAGCTTTATAATTTTGGTGCAACTTTTTTTAGTTTAGTTAGATAAATTCTCTATTAGTAGAGTAGTAAGTTTTTCCGAATAATCACTTTTCCAAATAGTTTTTCTACGTTTTGACAAACTTGGATTTCAGACAAACATCGCCGATATGCTGTGTGTGTGTGTGTGTATGTGTGTGTGTGTGTGTGTGTGTGTGTGTGTGTGTGTGTGTGTGTGCCCAACATCACGCTGAAGGGATAGCTGAAGGGGGAATAGCTAATAATGTTCTCCCGATCGACTCCGTTCACGGCAACCAATCTCCACAAAGGTATAGCCTTCTACGTGGGAGATATACGTGCACAAGTGTGTGTATAAAACACAGGTGTACTCTCTACTCCTTCAGTCTCATAGTCCGATGGAACAGAAATCTGACACGACAGAAGATCAGGCGTAGACCGACAGCTTTACGTGCTCTTTGAGGCACGGGGGGCTGCTCACCGCCTACTTCCTAACTCCGGGCTAGTACTAGAATAGAAATATTTTTATTCAAATAAACTTTTTTACAAGTGCTTTTGAATCATCGATGAGTCTACCACCGGTTCGGAATGCCCTTCCTGCCGAGAAGAACCAGCAAGAAACTCGGCGGTTGCTCCTTTCAAAACAAGCTTACAATACAATAGATACTATGCATGCAGTGTTTCCACAATGAGGGGAAGTTCCACAAAAGCATACCTAATTATAATTCAACACATGTTAAGACGGGCACACAGAAAGTATCATCAGCCCCATTCCCGCCGGTGGCACCCGTACTGAGAATTTGACATTGACAGAAAAGTCCAATACATTTTTTGGCCTGACCTGGGAATCGAACCTGTGATCTCGTCACCGCAGTCAAACATGCTAATTACTAACCATAGACTAACAGTTATCCTATAAACGGTGTTTACGTAACTGACATAGCGTCACCCTGACAGCGCTCGCCGTGAAAAGCCGGTAAATCAATTACTCACGCAAATTGACTTCCCAAATCTGGCTGTTGTTTTCTAAAACACAATGGATCCACCTGAATGGGCGCTGATTGTCGCAGGCAGCGCGAGTCGCCATTGTCCACGGATTGCTATTTAACAAACGCTGTTTGAACCGTGGATTATTGGGGCAAACAAAATTTCAATCAATAAATTATTAAGTTACTTTATTAACCTACTGATTAGTGGTCTAAATGCGTCCAAAATTTCAAATTGCCACAATGTTTACCTGAACTTCATGGCTAGTGCACTGCGGTTTTAAATTTAAAGGTGGCAACTTGGAAATTAAAGCTACTTTAATTATTTATTTTACATTTAAAACGTGCATTATCAACCTTTTTAATTAAATTAAATATTATTATAATAAAAAAGAATATGTCTAAATTATACACAACTTACAAAGTTAAATCTAAATATCAACTAAGTACTTAAAAACTACTTAACTTAATAAACAATAAAATTATAATAAAAAACTAAATAACTGGATCCACATCAACGCAAGACGGTAATGCCCCCAGAAGGCTGACGTTATTTCCTCTCTGTAAGCTGAGTGTAAGCAAATACTTATTTTGCCTAAAGTAAAAGCCAGCCAGCTGGGTTTTTAGCCACTTTACTTAGTATTTTACTAGCTCATGTACATAAGAAAAATCAAATGGCGATAAGCCATTGCATGAGAATGGCAGAATGTTAGTTTTTTAAATTTAATATTTATTTTATAGTTTAAAAACAGCATGATATGTATACAATACCAAAAGTATGCAAACCAACACCACAGTATAGCCTGGAAAAGTGTCTGGTCCTCAAACTAGGATCCCTGTGCCATGGGAAGCCAGTCTTTGTGTGTAGTTAAAGTTGGCACAAAATGGACAGTGCCTTTAGAAGTTAGACAAAGCTAGGTAGGCGCTCAAGCGTTAGACAAAAGCCATTCTAGTAATGGCAGATCTACAATGGACAAGAATGGCACTGGATAAAAAGCTAGGTTCGAGCTTAAAGAAGGCCTAGATTGTTTCAGGGAAATGATTAATTAATACAACCATGATTAAAACAATAGTAAATTGCCTTAAGTCTTATCAGTTTGGAGGCCTTTGCTGTGCTATACTTGGTCAATACGATCTGTCACGCAATTAAGCGTTCGGTTAAACGAAGGAGTGAAACTATCGGTTCGGGGGTTCGAATCCTGACTTCAGATTATTATTTTATTTTCAAGGAGTTCCCACGGGATTTTCAAACAACTTAATTACACGCGGATGAAGTCTCGAGGGCAACAGCAAGTTTATTATAAGAAGGAACTTCGTTCCAACCGAGTGTTCCACGACACTCAACTTTTTTTAATTAAGAGCAAACTCCGAGTTTTTTGCTTCTTCTCGGTTTGAATGGGAATACGTACTAGTTGGTAGATATTAGACGATTCAAAAGCATTTTTAAATGTTTATTTGAATAAAAAAATTGGCAGTTGGACTGCATGCCGATAAAAGTGAAAACTAGTTTTGCTAATAATTAAAAACAAATAAAAAATATGTATAAAAATAATTAAAAAAAAGCGCACTGTCACGTTACGTGAGTGAGATTCGAACCTGCGACAGCATACATTAAACGGTAAGGAAGCGGCAGCTTTCCGATTGCGCTGTACATGGTTGCTTGAGAACCTCTAAAATGTTGAACGCTTACTGAAATCTGCAGGTGACGATGGTGACGGTGACGATTTCGCGAAATCCATGTTTTTTGCTCACCCAAAAAAGTGCTCAACGTGCCTAAAGTTTTCACTTTAAAAATTTTTCTTTTCTATTCTGTTCAATAGCGTATATCTCTGTTTGACCCAGTAGCTATACTAACCTACTTCAAATGTTAATTCGGGAAGACATTTAATCCTTTATGTTTCGCCCAAGATTTATATAAATGGCATCCTTAGTTTGGCTAAAAAGCAAATAAAGTAAGTAATAAATACTCTAAGTAGGTAAGGGTTAAGGGGTCGAGGCCTTTGGGATTATTACGAAACAAGAGCGGCTAAATTGGAAAATCCTCTACTAATGAACTCGTTATACGTTCACAAGATGGCCGTGCTAATGTGTTAAACAATAACGGCGTAGTTTTACACAACTGACTTTGTACATGTAATAAGTGTGTTTATATGTGTCATCATCATTCATCATCATTAGCAACCCATCAACGGCTCACTACTGAGTGCAGGTCTCCTCTCAGAGAAGGGTTATAGGCCATAGTCCATCACGCTAGCCCAATGCGAATTGCGGACTTCACACACCTTCAAGAACATTATGAAGAATTTTCAGGTGTGCAGGTTTCCTCACGATGTTTTCCTTCACCGTTGAAGCAAGTGATATTTAATTGCTTAAACGCACTTGAATTCGAAAAGTCAGAGGTGCGTACCCGGGATCGAACCTGCGACCCCCTGAATAGGAGACCACAGTCCTAACCACTAGGCTATCACGATCCTGCAAGAGATCTATTCAAACATTCGTGACCCATGTTACTGCCAGTCTTACTACCGGTAGTAATACGGGTCATTATTTTGTCCGTGTTACTACTGTTGTAAAATGGGACATTTTAATATCCCATATTAGGTACCGACTACTCGCTAAATTCTAAAATGTCCTATCCTTTTCTTTCAAAATTGTTGACAAAACTTTTCAAAGCAATGCAATTTTATTTATTTGTAAATTTTTAAATAGGTATAGGTATGTAGACTAGATTGTGCCCGCGACTTCGTTCGCGTGGATTAAGGTTTTTAATCCCCGCGGAAACTCTATAATTTTCCGAGATATGTCCCGGGGAATGTAGCCTATGTGCTAATCCTGGGTATGAGCTATCTCCATTCCAAATTTCAGCCAAATCGGTTCATTCGTTGTGGCGTGAAAAAGTAGCAAACATCCATCCATCCTCACAAACTTCCGCATTTATAATATTAGTGGGATGTCGATACTTGATGAACTTAATATTATCAATGCACGCCCGCCAGTGTCAGTGTAATTGATATCGGCGTGCAACCAGCATGCAGTAAATTCCGCGTGACAAATTGGCTTTAACAGTTCGCTGGCAAGTTAATTATAAATTAGCCGGGATTGAAAATCACCGTATTAGTTGGCTACGTCAATTCATTGTCACGATATCTGCCTATTTAGTCACTATCACTATTCGTTTAAGGCGAGGAGGCAGACAAAGTTTAGGTATTTGAGGGGGTGAAGCAGGAGAAGGAGCGGAGTCGTAAGTCCCGCCCACCGCGGGGCGCCCCGTGCGAAGCGCAGAAATGGCGCGAAGCAACTCTGGCGGGAAACAACTCCCGACTGACAAAACTGGTTATTTATCTAAACTTAATAGGTACTGTAACTTATTTTCGTCAATCCTATTATACTTTATTTGGCTCAGTTAGCATGGTTCCAGTTCATGTTCATAGATAATCAAAAAAAATTTATACAGGTTCAATTCCTAACCAAATACAATAACATGCTTTTTTTAATTTTTTTTTTAATTTTTTTTTTTTGGTTAGTCTACCGATTTCGTTCAAAATCGATATTTGGGCTTCCCTGGGGTCGAGAAAGAGAAAATGAATGCCTGCCATAATTTTAAAAAGTCCCCGCCATATTGAAATTCTATGTTATTGGGCCGATTACGTTCAAAATCAATATTTAGGCTTCCCTGGGGTCAAGAAAGAGGAAATGGGTGCCAAAATTTTAAAAAGTCACCGCCATATTGAAATTCTTTGTTATTCGACCGATTTCATTATATATCGATATTTGGGCTTGCCTGGGGTCAAGAAAGAGGAAATGGATGCCAAAATTTTAAAAAGTCACCGCCATATTGAAATTCTTTGTTATTGGACCGATTTCGTTCAAATTCGATATTTAGGCTTCTCTGGGGTCAAGAAAGAGGAAATGGGTGCCAAAATTTTAAAAAGTCACCGCCATATTGAAATTCTTTGTTATTGGACCGATTTCGTTCAAATTCGATATTTAGGCTTCTCTCGGGTCAAGAAAGAGGGAATGGATGCCAAAATTTTAAAAAGTCACCGCCATATTGAAATTAGCTGTTATTGGACCGATTACGTTCCAAATCGATATTTAGGCTTCCCTGGGAAGAAAGAGGAAACGGGTGCCAAAATTTAAAAAAGTTACCGCCATATTGAAATTCTTTGTTACTGGACAGATTTCGTTCAAAATCGATATTTAGGATTCCCTAGGGTCAAGAAAGAGGAAATGGGTGCCAAAATTTTAAAAAGTCACCGCCATATTGAAATTCGCTGTTATTGGACCGATTTCGTTCAAATTCGATATTTAGGCTTCTCTCGGGTCAAGAAAGAGGAAATGGGTGCCAAAATTTAAAAAAGTTACCGCCATATTGAAATTCTTTGTTACTGGACAGATTTCGTTCAAAATCGATATTTAGGATTCCCTAGGGTCAAGAAAGAGGAAATGGGTGCCAAAATTTTAAAAAGTCACCGCCATATTGAAATTCGCTGTTATTGGACCGATTACGTTCCAAATCGATGTTTAGGCTTCCCTGGGGTCAAGAAAGAGGAAATGGGTGCCAGAATTTAAAAAAGTTACCGCCATATTGAAATTCTTTGTTACTGGACAGATTTCGTTCAAAATCGATATTTAGGATTCCCTAGGGTCAAGAAAGAGGAAATGGGTGCCAAAATTTTAAAAAGTCACCGCCATATTGAAATTTGCTGTTATTGGACCGATTACGTTCCAAATCGATATTTAGGCTTCCCTGGGGTCAAGAAAGAGGAAATGGGTGCCAAAATTTTAAAAAGTTACCGCCATATTGAAATTCTTTGTTACTGGACCGATTTCGTTCAAAATATATATTTAGGCTTCCCTGGAGTCAAGAAAGAGGGAATGGGTGCCAGAATTTTAAAGAGGGATTGGGTGCCAGAATTTTAAAAAGTCCCCGCCATATTGAAATTCTTTGTTATTCGACCGATTTCGTTCGAAATCGAAATTTGGGCTTCCCTGGGGTCAAGAGAGAGGAAATAGATGCGAAAATTTTAAAAAGTCACCGCCATATTAAAATTCTTTGTTACTGGACCGATTTCGTTCAAAATCGATATTTAGGCTTCCCTGGGGTCAAGAAAGAGTAAATGGGTGCCAAAATTTTAAAAAGTCACCGCCATATTGAAATTCTTGTTTACAGGACCGATTTCGTTCAAAATCGATATTTAGGCTTCCCTGGGGTCAAGAAAGAGTAAATGGGTGCCAAAATTTTAAAAAGTCACCGCCATATTGAAATTCTTTGTTACTGGACCGATTTCGTTCAAAATCGATATTTAGGCTTCCCTGGGGTCAAGAAAGAGTAAATGGGTGCCAAAATTTTAAAAAGTCACCGCCATATTGAAATTCTTGTTTACTGGACCGATTTCGTTCAAAATCGATATTTAGGCTTCCCTGGGGTCAAGAAAGAGGAAATCGGTGGCAAAATTTAAAAAAACACCGCCATATTGAAATTCTTTGTTACTGGACCGATTTCGTTCAAAATAAATATTTAGGCTTGCCTGAGGTCAAGAAAGAGGGAATGGGTGATAAAATTTTAAAAAGTCCCCGCCATAACAAAGAATTTCAATATGGCGGGGACTTTTTAAAAGTCTGGCACCCATTCCCTCTTTAAAATTCTGGCACCCATTTCCTCTTTCTTGACCCCAGGGAAGCCTAAACATCGATTTGGAACGTAATCGGTCCAATAACAGCGAATTTCAATATGGCGGTGACTTTTTAAAATTTTGGCACCCATTTCCTCTTTCTTGACCCTAGGGAATCCTAAATATCGATTTTGAACGAAATCTGTCCAGTAACAAAGAATTTCAATATGGCGGTAACTTTTTTAAATTTTGGCACCCATTTCCTCTTTCTTGACCCGAGAGAAGCCTAAATATCGAATTTGAACGAAATCGGTCCAATAACAGCGAATTTCAATATGGCGGTGACTTTTTAAAATTTTGGCACCCATTTCCTCTTTCTTGACCCTAGGGAATCCTAAATATCGATTTTGAACGAAATCTGTCTACCCTGTAATCTACCCCGACCCCTACCCCTACCCCTACCTCTACCCCTACCTCTACCCCGACCCCTACCCCTACCCCTACCCCTACCCAGACCCCTACCCCTACCTCTACCCCTACCTCTACCTCGACCCCTACTCCTACCCATACCCATACCCCTACCCCTACTTCTACCCCGACCCCTACCCCTACTCCTACCCCTACCCTACCCCTACCCCTACCCCGACCCCGACCCCAACCCCTACCTCTACCCCTACCCCTACCCCTACCTCTACCCCTACCTCTACCCCGACCCCTACCCCTACCCCAACCCCTAACCCTACCCCTACCCCTACCGCTACCCCGACCCCTACCCTGACCCCTACCCCTACCCCGACCCCTACCCCTACCCCGACCCCTACACCTACCCCGACCCCTACCCCTACCTCTACCCCTACCTCTACCTCGACCCCTACTCCTACCCATACCCATACCCCTACCCCTTCTTCTACCCCGACCCCTACCCCTACTCCTACCCCTACCCTACCCCAACCCCTACCCCTACCCCTACCGCTACCCCGACCCCTACCCTGACCCCTACCCTTACCCCTACCCTACCCCGACCCTAACCCTACCCCTACCCCGACCCCAAACCCGACCCCTACCTCTACCCCGAACCCGACCCCTACCCCTACCCCTACCCCTACCTCTACCCCTACCTCTACCCCGACCCCTACCCCTACCCCAAGCCCTACCCCTACCCCTACCCCTACCCCGACCCCTACCCTGACCCCTACCCCTACCCCTACCCCTACCCCTAACCCGACCCCAACCCCTACCCCTAGCCCTACCCCTACCCCGACCCCAACCCCTACCTCTACCCCGACCCCGACCCCTACCCCTACCCCGCCGGGAATCGAACCCGAGACCTCCCAGTTATAAGACAACAGCGCTCACCACTGAGCCAGGGAGGTCGTCAATTTGACCTCAATTTGATTAGCCAAACTGTACGATGTACCTATATGATGTACTTACTTTGCATGATGCATCCCACCATTATTAGATACCTTACTTGATGATGAAATTGATATTTCATGATCCACTACATTACATGTTACACAAATCATCCTTTACAAAATATTGAAATAGGTACCTACTTACTTTACAACTTCCATCATCTGCTTTTGTTATTTTTAGGGTTCCGTACCCAAAGGTTACCAACGGGACCCTATTACTAAGCCCACGCTGTCCGTCCGTCCGTCCGTCTGTCAGCGGGCTGTATCTCGTAAACCGTAATAGATAGACAAATGAAATTTTCACATAATTATTATGTATTTCTATTGCCGCTATAACAACAAATAATAAAAATTAAATTAAATTAAAAAAATTAAATTAAAATGCTTCCATGGGTACATGGAAATATTTAAATTTTTTTAACGGAACCCTAAAAGAGCGAAGCCTGACTCGCACTTGGCCGATTTTTTTATACTGTACATTCTTAGATTTTGCTTTTTTTCGGACCCATTTTCAAAATTAGTCTACTCTACTACTCAGTCCCTACTTATTTACAACTTTTTTGATGGATAAATTATTTACAATATTAATATATACAAACTTATAATTAGGTACACTCTATTTGACTTCTCTAAAGTCTAAAATATACAAAATAATAGTTTTCAGTATAAACATAAACAATTTTCAATTATTACAATTTACGATAATATTTGATAGCCGAGCGAGCGCAACGCGACGCAGGTCCACCTAGCAGCACGCCTCGGCGATCACTGTCTAATTGAGTAGGAGAGACAAAGAAGTCGCTTCTGCGAATAGAAGGGCCAAGTGACAAATTGTAATGGATAATATTAAAATTATAACAGTTGCAATAAATAAAATCTAAAACAGCCATTTGTTGTATTAAAATATGAAAAACAATTGTAAATAATTTTACCAAAATAAATGTATGCATAACAGAGAACGATGGGAGTTTATGTATTTGCAGAGTCAACTTTGCAATTTTTTTCTATCGAGAAAAGTTTGCGTCATCGTGTTTAGGAAACAGCCATCAGGCCAGAAATACGATCAATTATAACTACTTTTTTTTTCATAATATTATGACCCATAGATTTTAAATTGGACGATCTTCATTCGGCTTGTGATATGAAGATCGTGACTGACTACAGCGCCTTAAATATATTAATTAACCGACTTTAAAAAAGGAAGTTCTCAATTCTTCGGAAACTTTTTTTAGGGGTCCGTACCCAAAGGGTACCAACGGGACCCTATTACTAAGCCTAAGCTGTCCGTCCGTCCGTCTGTCAGCGGGCTGTATCACGTAAACCGTAATAGATAGACAGATGAAATTTTCACATATTATGTATTTCTATTGCCGCTATAACAACAAATAATAAAAATTATATTAAATTAAAAAAATTAAATTAAAATATTTCCATGGGTACATGGAAATATTTTTATTTAATTTTTTTAACGGAACCCTAAAAGAGCGAGGCCCGACTCGCACTTGGCCGATTTTTTTATGTATGTTCCCCGATTACTCGAAGCCGCCTGAACTGATTTGGAAAATTCTTTTTTTGTTTCAAAGGGTGTACTCGTACTTCCCAGGTGGTCCTATTGAAATTTTATCGAAAACGGTCGAGCGGTTTTTAAAATATCAACAATAAAATTATATACTTTGGACTGACGCGGGCATTTGAAGTTGGTTTTTTTAAAAGATTTTTTTATATTAAATTATTTATAAACACAAAACATCATTAATTACAATCTCTTAAGGCCTGTTTCACCACTTGCTGATAAAATTCTGATAGTCTATCCACAACTTATCTGACAGATTGCGTTTAAATTTCTGTTTCATATGTATCTGATAAGTCAATTTAGCACCACAGAATATATAATAGTACTACGTACTAGCACTTAGACTCAAAAAGATATCATACAGATTTATCTAGCAGAAATTTTATCTGTTAGATATATATCAGACACTTTCTCAGCAAGTGGTAAAACAGGCCATTATTCTTGTTATTTATCAACCGATAGACACGCCCACTGGGATACATAGGTCTCTTGCATAGACTTCTGTATGCCTCGCTCTTGCGCCGCCTGTATCCAGCAGCTGCGGGCATGTTTGATGTCGATCCACCAAGTGGGGGGCGTTAAGTCTGCGCTTTCCAACACGAGGTCATTCATACTTTAAGGATATTTCATTTTCTAGCTAAGATAGCCTAGTAGTTAGGACTGTGGTCTCGTATTTGGGGGGGTCGCAGGTTCGATCCCGGGCTCCAACTTTTCGGAATTATGTTAAAACAATTAAATATCACAAGCTTTAACAGTAAAGGAATACATCGCGAGAAACCTGCACACCAGAGAGTTCTCCATAATGTTCTCAAAGGTGTGTGAAATTTGGCCAGCGTGGTGTACTATGGTGTACCTTTCCCTGAGAGGAGAACTGCGCTCAGTAGTGAGCCGTTGATGGGTTGCTGATGAATGAAAAATTATAATTTTATTTTCTAGGTATGTGTGTTGAGATAGTCAAAATAATATAAAATTGGCACATATTTTGACGCCCCTATGAATCCAATACTGTACCCAATACTGCTCTCCAACGCGCATCGCTTACAAATAGATGCAATGCTATAAACCATATTTTCCCAATCGTATTTTACGGTACGTGAGAGACGAAAGGATGACTCGTATATTTATTTTCAGTCCTGCATAAAAATATGTTTTACTTTAAAATAAGAAAATGCTAGATTTACTATAAGTCGATAACATTAAGGCCCGCTTGCAGAGACACCGGGTTAGGTATAACCCAGGAATAAATTTGTAATTTTGACAGAAGCTTTATAGGAAATCTGTCAAAGCAGCAACTAACTCTGGGTTAAAAGGATAACCCGGCGTTTCTGCAAGCGGGCCTATTTCGTATAATATAAAGTCGTGTGACTAAAAAACTAATAGGTGTCTGTGGTGTAGAGGCAGGTACATTGTAAAGTGACATGACAGCGTTCAGAGTTTTTCTTTAAATTAAGGGCCTGTTTCATCACCTTCAAGTAAACTTTAACCAACATATAAATTTGACGTTTTGAACGAAAATGTCAAAAAGTCAACTTTATTCGACGGTAAACAAACAATAATATTAAATTATTATTATTAGTAATAAATGACTTTGTTAAGCAACGGTTCGAATATAGGTAGGCAGAATTTTTTACAAAGCATATTTGCGTCATTATTCGCACTTGTATCAAAAATTGGTTTGTTCTTTAATCACGCAACAACAGCAAACAATCGATGTACTTGATTATTTCCATGAGTATAGTTGAATAATGGAGAGTGACATAAGCTTGACCCGGAATAACTGTTCCTGCAGAATTAAAAAATTGAGTTTTTTTTTGTTACTAACCTAAATAGAACTTAGGTAATTTAACTTAGATTTCTAGGATTCCGTACCTCAAAAGGTCCGTCCGTCCGTCCGTCTGTCCGTGTGTCACCATTGATTTTCTCAGGAACGGTTGGACCTAGCAAGTTGAAATTTATACCAAATACTGAAGTCTATATATAGTCCTTATCAGGTGTATAAAAAACTAGTAGGGCGCGTGGGTGCGCGGCCCGCAAGCGGACCGCGGTTTTTCTACTCGGCAAGTAGACTTTTAGGTCTTGATCATTTTCTATCAAAAAACCACTCTTCCATCTTTTATACTCTCCGAGATAGACCATGACGGAATTTGTATGGCCGCCATCTTGAATCCGCCATTTTGAATTTTTTTTCAGCTCACTGCCAAATGGATGAGGTTTCGAGTATTTTTTGTTTGAGCACCTCCCACCTATCTTCAATACCCTGGCCGTGCTCCTCACCTACCTTCCAAACCCTCAATCATCGTATCTCATCATTTGTCAGAATGAGAATTCTTCTATAAAAACAAATTTTGAAAAGGCAACGTATCAAAGTCTTGCATAGTTCTCAGCCTCTAGCCTCTTCAATATTCGCCATATATTTTGTATGGAGAAAAAAAATCCGCCATCTTGGATTTTTTTCTATTCATTAAATAGACCTCTGGGTCCCGATCATCTTTTGTCACGAAACCACTCTTCAATATTTTATACTCTCCGAGATACAAACCAACGAAATTTGTATGGCCGCCATCTTTTTTCCGCCATTTTGAATTTTTTTTCAGGTCTCATTGATAGATAAAGATATGGGCAAATTTTAATTTTCGCGAAATTTTTAATTACCAAAATTTACCTTAATTTTCAACTCTTTTTATTTTTCGGAATTTTCCCTTTACTTGTGCTGTAAGAACTTACTTTAAGCCAAAATTGACAATTCTAGGTCAACCGGAAGTACCCTATTGGTTTTGGGTCTAAAACCTATACGATAGTTCCCGTTGACCTAGAATCACGAAATTTGACAAAAAGCAAGGTCTTACAGCACACATGAAGGAAATATTCCAAAAAATAAAATTATCTAAGATAAGAAAATTAAATTTACATCTCTCATATTCGGTAAGTAGGTCCTTATTACCCCCAAATGGGGCTTATAAGTGACCAATTAGCGCTCTAGGTTAATAATGTAGCTAGAAAAGCCCTAGGGCGGTAAGTAATTAAAAAAAAACTCTTCACTCTTTCAAAAAGTTCGCGTACATCTAACCATCATACTGGCAATATACATCATGCATTCAGCCCAATGACAAAAGAGGTCGCTTCGCTATTCAGCCTTGTATTTGTATGAGTATAATAGTCATCAATTTTAAATATCGAACGGCGAAGCTCAATTTCGTTCTTGAAAAAAAAAATTTAAAAAAAAAGATGAAAAAAGGCAGTAATAGAAAACTTTTACTTTAAATATTGTTTGCTTTTGGGATTTTTTTTATAATTACGTGCTGATTAGGAAAAAACATGAGTTCTGCAAGTGATGAAAATATAAGCTGCACTCCCGATTCAATGAAAATGGAAGCTGAAGCAGCAATTAACAATATTTTGCCTGAAAGTTCTAAGGAGAGATATTTGAAAACTTACGACGAGTTCATGAAGTGGCGAAAAGAAAAACGAGTAAATTCTTTATCTGAGACTGTATTCTTAACATACTTTAGTGAGCTATCAAAAAAGCTGCAGCCATCTAGTTTGTGGTGCATTTTTTCAATGTTAAAAGCAACTATGAATACTAAACACGACATCAATATCAAGAACTTTTCAAAATTATCGCATCTTTTCTAAAAAGACAATCAGCTGGGCACAAAAGCAAAAAGTCAAAGGTTTTTACAGCGCAAGACGTGAAAACATTCATAAATGAAGCCCCTGATGACATATATTTAGCTGTTAAGGTACGTCAAATAACAAATCACATAATGATAATACTTCATCATTTATCTTTTAAATTCTTACAATCCTTAACATACTTATTTTTATATTTCGCTTGTTTTAGGTGGTTCTTATCTTCGGTATAACTGGCGCATGCCGAGGTATTGAATTGACAAATATAACAATAGAGAACATAGAACAACAGGGTCAGTTGTTAGTAATTAAACTACCGAACACAAAAACTAAAATTGACCGAACATTTGTAGTTCCTCAAGAATTCTTTGAATTCGTATAAAAATACAGAAATCTTCGTCCTGAAAATGTAAACACCAACCGATTTTTTTTGAAGTACCACAAAGGCAAGTGCTACAAACAAGTTATTGGAAAAAATACCATCAGAAGTATGCCGAAGCAAATCGCAAGTTATTTAAAGTTAGCAAACCCGGAATTGTACACAGGTCATTGCTTCCGGAGAACATCGGCTACACTTTTAGCCGATGCTGGGGCTAACTTAAACACTATAAAAAGGCACGGTGGGTGGAAATCCAGCAAGGTGGCTGAAGGTTACATTGAAGATTCCATACAAAATAAAAGTAAAATTACCAACCAAATAACGAAAACTATTCAGCTTTCAAAAAATGAAACATCATTCTCAAGAGATGATCCGCAACCATCAACTTCTGCTGAGGAAAGCTTCATCCCGTTAGATTTTGTCCATGACCAACAAATATCACAATCTCAAACTATTAACATACCCAAAAAACACCTGTCCCTAAAATTTGAAAATTGTTCTCATTTCACTATAAATTTTAACTAATAAAATATTTTATTCTTGTAATGCCGGTTTTTTCTACTTACCTCACAATCGAGATGTAAAGCAGAGTAGTTAGCTCGGGTGTAAACATCAATTGCATCCTCGAACTATAGGCGCCCTCGCTGCGCTCGTGCGCCTAAATATCTCGGGCTGCAATTGATGCCTTACAGCCCTTGGCTACTAATCTACTATATCTGCGCCTATACATGTTCGATTTCGTGGTAAAAAATTTGGTTATTTGGAATCCTGTGCTTTGTAGGAAGTGTTATGAATTGTTATTAACGCGAAAGTGTGTTTGTTTGATGGTTTGTCCTTCAATCACGCCGCAACAGAGCTACGGATTGACGTGATTTTTTGCACGGGTATAGTTGAGGACCCGAAGAGTGACATAGGCAACTTTATATCATGGAAAATCAAAGAGTTCCCGAGGGATTTTAAAAACTAAATCCACGCGGACGAAGTCGCGGGCATCAGCTAGTAATAAAATAATGTTCACACGCAAGTCAGTGTGAATTCAATCTCGTAGATTGTATCTTTGCAATCTCGTCGGAGAGTCTCGTGATTTCAAATAGCACTTGATATCGTGCTACGATATACACGACAGTGTCGACGCGCCGATCCGCACCGTTCAAACATTGCACCGAATACGTTTGGACAAGATCTGGCGCAAGTCATAGCCTTAAATATATCGAACAAAATTTTGTTACTGTTTCTGTTATTAATGTTACTTTGACCTACTTGTTGAGAGTACAAAAAAGATCGACACACATTATTTGATTTCTCTTACGATTGATTAAATGTTCTATACACGCCATGACAGTGTCGACGCGCCGATTCGCACCGTTCAAACATTGCTCCGAATACGTTTGGACAAGATCTACCGCAAATCATAGCCCTAAATATCGAAAAAAAAATTGTTACTGTTTCTGACTTTCTGTTACTAATGTTACTTTGACCTACTTGTTGAGAATTCAAAAAAGATTGGCACACATTATTTGACTTCTCGTACGATTGTTTAAATGTTCTATACACGTCATGACAGTGTCGACGTGCCGATTCGCACCGTTGAAACATTGCTCTAAATATGTTTGGCCAAGATCTACCGCAAGTCATAGCCTTAAATATCGAACAAAATGTAGTTACTGTTTCTGTTACTAATGTTACTTTGACCTACGTGTTGGGAACACAAAAAGATCGACGAATAATTTCAGTTTGTAGAAATTGGGTGGGCCTAAAGTGAAACGATGAAACTAATACGCGACGCTAGCTCGACTGCAACAAACGTGTAAAATCTAAAATTTTATTTTTTAAAAAAAAAATTGGTTGCCTGTAAAGTCGGTATACGGGCGAAAGTTTTACGTGACAACCGAAATAGAAGCGCAAGACATGAACCGGTGTGTATGCCTATCTCTCTCACTCTCTCTCTCGCTCTGTCTCTCTCGCTCTTAGGCGGGCTAACTGTGCTCGAGTGGAAGGGACGCGTGCCTTTCACTTTTTATGTCTGTCTCTCTCGCTCTTAGGCGGGCTAACCATGCCTCTCACTCGCTCTCATTGTGAGCGCATAACGTGAGCGGAGCGTAACGCAGTTTCTTGAAGTGTCACCCGGCAAACCAATTTATAAGACGTTGTCACGTCAAAACCGACTTCAAATGCCACTATAAAAGTGGTGTTTGAAGTCGGTTTTTTTAAAGAATTTTTCATATATTATCATTTTAAGCTTTAATGAGTAAGTGTACTCATTAAAGCTTACATTCTCTGATCACGAGCGATTTGCTCTTGTTCATTGAGGAGTACCGTCATCCATCACCGAAGATATTGATCAGATCTTCATAAAATGTGAATGGGTAACCTGATGGTATGTCCTAATAAAAAAAATATTGAAATCGGTTCAGATTTAACGGCGTCATATAAATATGTTATGTAGTAACATCACCAAAAAATATATGCCCGTCGAATTGAGAACCTCCTATTTTTTAAAGTCGGTATAAAAACAAAGAAACAAACAAAGCCCGCGACCTCCTGTAAATTGGACAGCCATGGCACAAGCTGCAGCGAGCCTAAATCGGCGTGCATTTGTCCGCGTAATGCCTCTATTTATTTTGGAAAAGGCCAGTTGAGGCGTGAGGTCGGATTGTGTTTGTGTAAGTGTCCAATTTATACTCAATGAGCACGCTTTTTGCTAGTGACCCCTTTTGTAACGACTCTATCTTATCTGAGCTTTCCTTTTTTATTTTTTTTACTCCAAACCCCTGTGACGATAGACATAATCATTATCACTACTGAGCGCAGGTCTCCTCTCAAAGGAGGGTTATAGGCCATAGTCCACCACGCTGGCCCAATGCGAATTGGCGGACTTCACACACCTTCGAGAACATTATGAAGAACTCTCAGGTGTGCAGGCCTCCTCACAATGTTTTCCTTCACCGTTGAAGCAAGTGATATTGCTTAAACGCACTTGACTCCGTCAGAAAAAGTCAGAGGTGCGTACCCGGGAGCAAACCTGCGACCCCCCGAATAGGAGACCACAGTCCTAACTAACTACTAGGCTATCACTCATCACTGTATAGACATAATGTCAAACTAAATTGGGCTGAAAGAGAGAAAAAGCTATCGAGAAATGAACATTTTGCATTCATTTCAACTAATCACCACTGCATTATTGGGCACGGGTCTCATCTCAAAATAAGAAGAGATAAGGCCATACTTTACTTCACTGGCCAAATGCAAATTGGCAGACTTCACACACCTTTGAGAACATTATAGAGAACTCTCAGGCATGCAGATTTAACATCACCATTACAGCAAGTAATACGTATTTAATTGCTTAAAAAACAATTTAAAATTCGTAATCCAGATCCCGAAAAGAAGGCAGTTAGCAGCAGGCAGCATTAGGTATTAATCATTAGGCAATATTTTGTATGGATAATGTAGTTAAAGACAGCGAGTGACAGGATACATAGGATTTTTAAAAACACTACTCCACAAGAATAACGTCGCGTAGGAAAGTTAGTAAAACGTAAAGAATTGGTCTTATATTAAGATCGGATTTAAAAAAATATCAACAGTAGGTAAGACCGGGTCAAATACAGCAGCGATCAGGGTTCATCAGGTCCAATCGCAGTCAAGAGCTATCTTGAATCATCATCGAATAAAAAAGTATAACAGGAAAACGCGCAAATCCTACGCACCTCTACGCGATCTACGCACCTCTACGCGATCTACGCACCTCTACGAATACTACGCGAGGTTCTCTTCGGAATTTCGGTTGCGCAATTATTTGGCACTAGCTTCTGCCCGCGACTTCGTCCGCGTGGAATAGTTTTAACTTCACCTCACCACCTTAAAAACACCTTCGCAAATAATGCATTATTTTAGAACAAATTTGATTAGCATAAAAAAGGTTATAGTGAGCTAACCTTAAAAGATAGACATATGCTGTCGAGGACTTTTTTTAGAACGTTTAAAGGAGAACAATTCTGGCGTACATAATTTTTGCGAAACTTTAACCGTTTACGCAGCGCACACAGCGGAAGCTCTCAAAAGAAGAAAAAACCTCCGATTTTGAAACATTCTTCACTAGTGCTCCGCTCCTATTGGTCTTAGCGTGATGATATATAACTTATAGCCTTCCTCGATAAATGAGCTATCTTTTCTAAAATAGAAAGAATTCTTGAAATCGGACCAGTAGTTTCTGAGATTAGCGCGTTCAAGCAAACAAACAAACAAACTCTTCAGCTTTATATATTTTTAAAAAGTATATAGATGTACTTAATATCTAACGTCCTTGACCTTAAGACGCCTACACTTTCCTTAATAATATTACATTTTCAATTTACTTATTTTTAAACATGGAAGCTTTGTAAACGAAATCATATTATCGTAATTGAATCGAAGGCTTGAATCTTGCGCTATAGTATCGCCATAAACATCTAAATCACTTTAGATTTAGAATTAAGCTTGCCATATTTCTTTTGAAGTATCGTAAAATACTTTGCAAAACTCCAAGTTCAGAAATATACATCAATCTCTCAAAAAATTATCATCCGAGTGACTACGAATAAGTTGAAAGGTCGTCAAAAGTGCAAAGGGCCTGAGAGCTTTTTCAATATTTATATTTTCTTTTATGGAAACTCTATTTACATAACATTTTGCTCAAAATATTAAAACTTACTTTCCAGAAATAACCAATTTCTGGAAAGTAAGTAATCGTGTTTTGTCTTCTCGTTGAAAATTTCTCAGTGCTTGAAGACCAAAGTCGTCGAACAGCAAGTGTTGCCAGTGATGGCTTACGGATCCGAAACATAGTCTGATAATTAATAAACATAGGCTTAGACTCAGCGGGCGACGAAAAGAACTATGCTCGGCGTTTCCCAGCGGCGGGATTAATTAATAAATAAGGTGATCCGTAGAATATTATAGAAAAGAAATATTTTTTATTCAAATAAACTTTTTACAAGTGCTTTTGAATCGTCGATGAGTCTACCACTGGTCCGGAATGCCCTTCCTGCCGAGAAGAACCAGCAAAAAACTCGGCGGTTGCTCTTATCAAAACAAGTTTACAATACAATAGATACTATGCTATGTATGCAGTGAAGCATACCTACTTTCAATTCAATACATGTTAAGACGGGCAGACAGAAAGTAGCCCCATTCCCGCCGGTAGCACCCGTTCACGAGCATGACGCATGACCCAGCCGTTGCTTCGCTCGACCATATTTGAGGGAACGTAACAACCCGCAACACACAACACCACCACAGAAATGTTTAAAGAAAGCGTGACATACTTTGGCTAGGAGAACTAGAGTTACCGCATTTAACTAGGCGTAGGATTACTAGGCATAGGAGAACTAGAGTTACCGCATAACTATAGAGTCGCAAAGCTGAAGTTGCAATGGATGGAGCACATGACTAGAACCTTTGGGCGTTGAGGTCCCAAGGTGCTGGATTGGTGACCCCGCGCCTGCAAGCATAGCGTTGGTAAACTGCACATATGGCACGTAGGGACGTGCTCATAGCATACCTTTCTTTTCGCATGCTAAAACCTTGTAAATCATTTCAATAACTTATTAATAATATTAGTCAGCAATATCTGCACGTACAGTAAGTTCAGAGTCTAGAAATCTCCACTTAATTCTATGCCATTGGAACGTAAGTTCCTTATCGCGCGGTACGGAAGCCTCCGTAGCCTAGTGGCTCTAGCAGTCGCATAACAGTTCAAAGTCGAGGGTTCGAATCCCAGCTCGGCAGACTGAATTTTCTATTTTCAATTTTATTTTAAATAATTTCTACATGTGGAATTTTTCCACATGTAGAAATTATTTAAGGTTCCACATGTAGAAATTGTATAAAATAAAATTGAAAATGGAAAATTCGGTCTGTCGAGCTGGGATTCGAACCATCGACTTTGAACTGTTATGCGACTGCCGGAGCCACTAGGCTACGGAGACCCAATGTTGTATCGCGAAAATACCGAACACAATGTAATCGAAAGGAACTACGTTCCATCCGGGTGTCCCTTGGCACCTCTCAAGTTTTTTTTATTAGTATATAAGCTCACTGTAATTATGTAAATATATGTCACTTGCTCATTACGACAAGTCTGTGTTTCTCTACCTCGTTCCTCCGACGTTTCTCTACAAGACACGCAGTTATACTGTTCCTTGGTATAACGCAACACTGATTGATACACATACTACGTTGACGAATGATCTCAAGCGAGTTGCTGGTGGCCGCTGGATGCAGATGGTACAGGATATTGTACACAAAAGACAAACCACTAGCTTCAGGACACCAAGCAATTATCTTTAAGTTAAGTTTAAGATTATGCTAGAAACAGAAACAGTATCATGAGCTACGTCGGCTATTAACGCTCTGTTATAAATAGCGTTGGACACTAAGCGATAGCTTGCTGCAAGCGCGCGTAATAGCGCGAGCGTAATGACGTGAACACTATAGCTGCATCTAAAAAGTATTCCTGTTCGAATAGCGGGCTTACGGTGAAAACTATTTGAACGGCTGTGAAATGAAAACGTATTTAAACTCATAAAATATAGGGGCATTAAAATAACAGAGGTATATTGAGGGACGAACGGTTAACTCGTCTAATGCCCGGAGGTCGATCTCGCCCCATTTAATAACATTAGCTCGTATTGTATCAAGAACAAAGGGAGATAAAGGCTTTATCGCCAGTTCTACATCTTTATATACCTATTTTATACGAATCTTTACCATTCTTTGAGGTGAGTGCTCATGAGCTGCTTCCACTGGTGCGGTTTTTGTAAATAGATTAGTTCAGTCATTTACATACTTCTGTATTTATATACAGAAAAGTATAATAATTATTGTGTTCTATGTAACTATAGGTATGAAAAATAATGCTTATTAAGGACTATAATTAAGAAAACGAGATTTCCTCCATTTTAGCCTTGTTTTAAAAAAAAATGACAAAATATCAGGCAAGCTGAAGTTGACTAATATCCTCCTATCCCAAGTAAGTGAAAAGTTTGTGCTAGGAGTGGGTACCACAATAATGCAACGGGTGGGGTTCGAACCTACGACCTTTTAGTTTTCAGTCCACACCTTTAATCGTTGGGCTATTGAGGCTTCATACAGCAAGCTACGTCATGTTTCTAGGTCAAATAGGTACGATATTAAAGTTTCAATCTAAAATTCCCATTTTTAACTGCACAAACTATAATTATTAGATTTTAAAGACATTTTTTTACTTGTTGACATTGTTTTGCACAAAATATCTTAAAATGAAATGCATTTAATTATATACATAAGATAGAATGTATATAACATTAAAAAGTTTCTTTTAATTTAATTCCAGCACTCCTATTTACTCTCTGAAATCTGCAAAGTGAACAATTTAAAAATAATAGAGTTCATAGAGTGAGGAGGAGAGGTACAGGAGTAGTAAAATTGTCTCAATAATTTGCCTCATTTCTTGATGTTAGCTTTACACGATTCATTATCGCAGCTACAATGCCGCATTGTGTATTCTTAGCCTTACTATCCCGGATTACGAAAGGGTCACCTTTGAATCCGGAAAAGAGTCTATTTAGGGGAATGACGCGCAAATTCTTTGATTTTATGTCTCGAATAAAATGTTGTGAGGTGGGTACAATAATATTATTTTATTTTCATCTCTACTTAATTACCCGACTACGGAAAGGGCATAACCCATTTTAACAGTCAATTTATAAATGTATGTTTATATTTTAGGTATGTTCCACCGTAGCGCATAATCTACTGAACCGATTTTGATGAATGAGATGTCGATAAAGAACGAGCCGTGTCCATGCTACGAACGGATCTACAGACTCGATCACAATCGTGTGACGACGCTTTAATTTTTGGATCGACAAAGCCTTATAAAATATTAGAGAAAACCTCAAGAAAGCTACTCATTTTTTTATTCGATGACAAGCTAGTCCATGACTCGCCACGATCTCACCTGATGGTACGTGACGATGCAGTCTAAGATGGTAGCGGGCTAACTTGGAAGGGGTATGGCAGTGAACATTCAACCCCCCTAATTCCCTAATTCGTTTCTACACGCCATAGTGCCGGAACGCTAAATCGCTTTACGGGACGTCTTTGATGGTAGGGTGGTAACTAGCCACGGCTAAAGCCTCTCACCAGACCAGACCAGACAATTTAGAAATTGTAAATTCCCCAATTGTCCCCGCCGGGAATCGAACCCTAGACCTCCCAGTTATAAGACAACAGCGCTCACCACTGAGCCAGGGAGGTCGTCAAAACTCTGTTCCACTCCGCTCCAATCGTCTCTACTTCAATCAAGACTTACCTTTTTAAATAGTACACCTACAAAATATCAAACAGTGCTACAATACTCGTATTTTGGAGTTACCGAGTTTTCTATTCAAACCAAAATCCCTCTCGTTTCAATACAAAAGTGTAATGGAATTGAATATTTATATTATACTAGCTGATGCCCGCGACTTTGTCCGCGTGGATTTAGTTTTTAAAGTCCCTCGGGAACTCCTTGATTTTCCGGGATAAAAAGTAGCCTAGATGTTGACACGAGTAATAAGATACCACGGTATAAAATTTTGTAGAAATCTGTGCGGTAGTGTTTACGTGAAAGAAGGACAAACAAACAGACAAACAGACAAAAATTAAATAAAAATCTGTTTTGGGCTCAGTATCGATAGTAAAGCATCCCCCAATTAAAATTTTCAAAATATATTAAATGTACAGAAATCTTCCAGTTACAGTTTTATTAATATATATATAGCTGCTCGTGCTGATTCACTGATTCACTGACTGATTGATCACCTCTCCTGTAAAATTTTGTATGAAAAATTTTTTTTCCACCGATGGTTTCGTATAGAGGACAAAAATTCATTCGGAAGAAAATTATGGAGAGAGCTGATGATTGAGGATTTCGGAGACGGATGAGGAGCACGGCCAGGGTATTGAAGATAGGTGGGGGGTGCTCGAACAAATGTCACTCGAAACCTCATCCAATTCGCAGTGAGCTGAAAAAAAATTCAAAATGGCGGAAAAAAGATGGCGGCCATACAAATTTCGTCGGTGTCTATCTCGGAGAGTATAAAAGATAGAAGAGTGGTTTCCTGGCAAAAGCTGATCAAGACCCTAAGGTCTACTTGACGAACAGAAAAAAAATTCAAGATGGCGGAATTTTTTTTTTCTTCATACAAAAATATATGGCGAATATTGAAGAGACTAGAAGCCGGGAATCATGCACGACTTTGATACAATTCCTTTTCAAGATTTTTTTTTATTGAAGAATTTTCATTATGACAAATGATGACATATGATGATCGAGGGTTTGGAAGGTGGGTGAGGAGCACGGCCATGGTAATGTAGATAGGTGGGGGTGCTCGAACAAAAGTCACTCGAAATCTCATCCAATTGGCAGTGAGCTGAAAAAAATCCAAAATGGCGGATTCAAGATGGCGGCCATACAAACTTCAACGGTGTCTATCTCGGAGAGTATAAAAGATGGAAGAGTGGTTTTGTGATAGAAAATGATCAGGAGCTGAAAGTCTACTAGACGAGTAGAAAAACCGCGGTCCGCTTGCGGGCCGCGCACCCACGCGCCCTACTAGTTATATGTATAGACAACAAATACCCCGTGCAATGTATAGACAACAAATACCCCGTGCAATCAAATGGGTAGATTTAATGATTTGATGTAGTAGTTAGGTAGAGTAATAATAATCGAACCAAACAACGCCCTATGCTTTCAGTGCACCATTATGTCTCTATCCAATAGAAACCCCTTTTTACATCTACCCTCATTCAAAGCAAAAGTGGTAAGAAAAGCCTCGCCTTTATTCCAAGCTATAAAAGAAGTGGAAAATGGCCAATCCTTTGAAGAACAAGACAAAAGTACAAGATTAAACTTTTGTACATAATTATTTATATGGCCCGGGAGGAAATTAATCTGGGTTCCTCTTAAGCAAAGACTAAAGAGAACTGACAGATGAAACCCATGAAAAGGTACCTATTACCTTATTGTGTGATAGGTATTAGGTTGAAAAGTATCATTTAAATCACTAATCTCATAAGTATATTGTTTTAAGTTTCAGCCAAGCTGAAGTTGACTTATGTCCTTTTATCCCCTCCAAATAAGCGAAAAGCTTGTGCTAGGAGTGGGTACGATAATGGTGCAACTGGTGAAGTTTGAACCCACGACCTTTTAGTTTTCAGTCCGCACCTTTAACCGTTGGGCTGTTTAGGCTTCAATAGTGTCTCGAGAGTAAACTAGTGGTTCGCCCCGAACTGAGACCTCGCGGTAACGGTATCCCATGATTATTCATTCAATCGATACATGACGACCAAAACTGACATTATTATTATTATGCCCGTTTTCACCAAACATACCTAAATCATCCCCTATGTAGGAGTCTCTTTACGTAGGTAGCTCCAAAACACCGTCCCAATGTCCTTTTAGGTGTCCCGTACAAGATCGTGATAAAGAAGTTGACAGTAATCATCACCTAACTTATCATAGGTAGCCCGTAAAGGTTAGGGAACGTCAGTGAAAACATTGAATTATTATGTAGTACTAACGAGTGAAAACGGGTTAGGGGCATCTGTACAAATCGTCATCTATCGACGCGAATAGAAAATATTATACAAAATGCAGCAATTAATAGTTTATTGAAGTTTGATATTTAACTAAAGAATAATTTTAATTGAATAATATGTTATTATATTATTTACCTAAATAATAATGCTCGACGCAAAACTGTTTTTAGGATAGATCGTAGTCGTAACTCCTACGAGTAGTTCCATGGAATAGTTAATGACTGCGCCATCTATTAGCATTATTGTGAAGCTATGTGAAATTTACTGATGCTCATTAAAAATTAAATAATCTCGTTTCTTTATAATATTCATATAATTTTAGTATTTGTTGTTCAAGTACAGGATACAAGTGAAGTAAGAAAATAAGTAGAACTTGAAAATATATAGCCAATTTTCTCAGAGAGCGTCTTCAAGCGAGCGTATTAAATCGCCACTTTGAAAGCCCCCCATTTCGTCAATTTTAGGAAAAAAATTTAAAAAAAAATACGTTTGTACTCTGTTCCAAATTGTCTTTAAAATGATACACAGAAAACCTATGAATAGCAAAAAAAAAATTTTTACTTCGCATTCGCTTCTATGAGAGCCCCCCTGAAATAAAGATTTTTATAACTTTTTAAGCCATTTTCGGCTGGAGGCCATCGGTTTACATATTATATCTAAATTTGAAGTAATTACGTTCAGTAATTCAAAAGTTATAAGGCTCTGACAGACGGACGGACGGACGGACGGACAAGTGCAAATCGCTCTAGTAAACTCAGAGACCTCGCTTCGCTCGGTCAATAATATATACTTTTTTGGATAATTGGTATACCATGCACACCCAAAAAAGCACAAAAAAATTTCATCGAGTCCCGGGTCCAACAAGAAAATTGAGTGTTTATGTAAAATTTTCAGTAGCGGCCCGGAGTTGGTAATTGGCGGTGTAACATACCTTGTAACCTTTGAGTATTAAACCACCTTGTAATCTACGAATAAATAATAAGTCTATTTATTCGTAGCCTGTAACGATGCCTATTAATAGATAAATAGAACGCATCGAAGTCAATCCCGTTTTTGCATCAATAGCTGTTATAAAGTTTATTACCTTGTCGGTGTTAGAAGTTCATATTGTGATTGAGTAACGTCCAATTTTCGCACCCTCTATAACTTTTTAGTCTTTGGTGCGTTTTACTTAGAAACTTAGTGAGGTCTTATTAGGTATTTCGCTCAAAGCTATGCGTTGTATGAACGCGTTTGAGGATTCAAGGAACCAGCAAACAATCCGTTCCGTGATTGCTTTCTTTTGCTTTGCTGAGAGAAATATATGGCACATGTTACAAATACATATTGCGTACAATTTCTAGGCAACATATGACACCAGCGGAATTCTATTTCGCCTGGATTCTAAGAACGTAGAAAACTTGCATTTTTCTGAAAATAGGGTCCTTAATCTTTTTCTTTTGACGGTATCTCTGTTGCAGAAGTATGCGACGTAGTTTTATAAACGAGAAGTTCCAGGTTTTATTCTTGGCTATATCAATCAGGGAAAAGAATTTTCTGGTCAAATCCAATCCAATTCAGTGAAATATTTGCACAGTGCATACTGCCACTGATGAATTAAACATACATAGGTAGGTCGCTAAAATAAATATATTCATAAAGTCAGTGCTAGCAGTAGACGTTCATAGTTTGAAACGAATACGATGACGATGACTTATTATGGCTCGGAAAGTGCAATTCGACTCAAATAATTTAATATAAAAAAATCTTTTTAAACTGACTTCAAAAAAGGAGGAGGTATGAGCTATCAATTCATCGGATTTTTTTTTTATGTATTTTCACCGATCACTCAAAGACGCCTGAACCGATTTGGAAAATTCTTTTTTTTGTTTGAAAGGGTATACTTTCCAGGTGTTCCCATTAAAATTTTATGGAAATCGGTCGAGCGGTTTTAAAAAATCAACAATGAGACCACCTGGAAAGTAAACCCTTTCAAATGAAAAAATAAGTTTTCAAATCGGTTTAGGCGTCTTCGAGTAATCGGTGAACATACATCCTCCTAATTTTTTGAATTCGGTTAAAAATAATCCGAGATATTGTACTGCTTTGCTTGAGAGGTGTTCCTAAAAAGCGTCAGGAAAGTCCATGTTTTTCACTCAATTTACCATACCTATAATTTCGCCTCATGAGAGCGGAAAATGGAAAGTTATCCCAAAGAGGAAACCGCGAAAATTTCGTACCAACTTTGTATGTATCGAACGCGACTCCCGTAAAAGTTTGCAACGGAAACAAATTCCAAAAACCACTTTTATACGAGTAATGTACAGAGTTGTACAGAGTTAAGGCGCTGTTCCATTGCTGCATACGGACACGCCTCGCCATGAATAGTCAGATGAATATACCACTGGTTTGGAATGCCTTTTCGCCGAGAAGAACCAGCAAGAAACTCAGCCTAATTGACAGCCTAAATAATCCCCGAGCGAGGGAAGTCTCCTCAAATAGTTAAACTATTGCAAAGATTAGTCAAATCAAGTAGACAAAGAGACAGACAAAACTTTTCAGAACCTGAATAATCTAAATTATATGTAAAAGGAAAAGGGCTAAATACCTACTGACTGGCTGGCCAACTGACTTATCTATCAACGCACAACTCAAATCACTGGACGGATCGGGCTACAATTTGGCATACACATATTGTAGTTATTATGACGTAAGTATACGCTAAGAAAGGATTTTTGAAAATTCAACCCCTTAGTTAGTAAAATAGAGGTTTGAAAAATCGAACTTAACGTAAGCGAAACCACGGGCAAAAGCTATTTTCGTTTTGAATTTTCATTTGCACCTTTGTGACGTCAAAATTAACAATTTATGTCCCGTACATATCAATGGAAGAACACCTTTATTGGGAGCTCGTTAATATTTCCCACGGTTCTCTAATTAAGTTAGCCGCCTATACATGAAATAAAATGTTTTGAACATGGAAAATGTTTTATGAAAAATATTCGAAGCTTCTAACAACAGGTTATGTTTAAAATTTTTGTTGAGCCAAAAACAAATATTGTGATATTGAAAGCTATATTTATCATGAGTCGTCTCACTCACGGACATCTTTTTCAAATGCGTATAGAGTTGTCCTGGTCCCTCACGATTTACGTTCTCGTTTACAGCACTTTTTTTTTTTTCTTTATACAGTAGGGGAAATCCTCATGGACACCCGCTTTGGGTAGTGCCGGACTCTTACCGGCTAAAACCCCTACTGTCTCCCTGTTGTCCGTGTGCCCGCCTTGCAGCCTAAAACACGTCAACACTATAGTCTTTTTACGCCTTTTTCTGTCTTCTTTTTTCTTCTTCCTCCTTTTCCTTTATTATGTTTTCAATAAATTTCGCAACAGATTTCCAGTTCTTTTCTGATTCTAACATTTTATTACAGCATATATTCGTTTACAGCACTGAGTGTGTCATTATCATCAGCAACCCATGAACGGCTCTACTAAGCGTAGGTCTCCTCTCAGAGAAGGGATATAAGGCATATTCCGCCACGCTGGCCCAATACCAATTGGCATACATCACACACTTTTAAGAACAGGAAAACTCTCAGGTGTACAGATTTCCTCGCGAGTTTTCCTTTTTCGTTAAACCATGTGATATTTAATTGCTTAAACGCATATTACTCCCAGAAATCAGAGGTGCATGCCCGTCATTGAAACTAAGTAAGTATGTATATGTACTAAGTTATACTCTTACAGTGGTTATTATGTGTGCAATATAAAGTCTTGGAACAAAGCTGTTTTCCATGGAGGCTATGTTATATATTATTAAGACAAGTGAGCCGTCAGTCTGTACTGCGGTTACCGTCCTATTAAACGGAGATTTATTTAGCAATTAGAAATACTCTTGACACTGCTTAATTAATGTGTCTCCTTGCACACGTACAAGTTAATTCCAACCTGTTCAGCTTTCTCAGTGTCTACAGTTTGAAGGATTTTAAATGGCATCTAGTATTCTCTATCTACGTCGCGGTACTAATTTTCTGAGGGTAGTGACTCCTCGTATTAATCAAGGTGGATCTTGAGATAATACGAGTGCATTATGAGAACAAACACGTCAACACTGAGGGCAAAAGGTTGAGAGGCCGCTCACCAACCAGATGGGCAGACCAACTGAGGGATTCCAAGTGCAAAGGAGATCGCCCGTGGACGGGACCCTCTTTTTGGCGGCGTGTCAAAACTTTAATTAATAAAAAATGAGTTATTTTTATACGTTTATTATATGTTTTATTACAACATTTCTTTCACCCTAGTATTGAAAAATGTAATAAAGAAGTATCAATTAAATATTTATAACCTTAATTTCAGAACATAAAAAAATAAGATTTCTTTAAAACCAAGGTGAATAAATGGAAATCGTTTGCAGAATATAAAAAGGTAATTATTTGTCTACAAGATAAAATTAAAACCAAGGTGACATAACAATTGTTTGGGGGGGGGGGGGGAGCGCCTCCGATAGAAGCCGATGGAAGCAGTTAATCCACACGAAGTTGCAACCACACCAGAACCACGATCTTCAGAAATCAAGTAAGTAACGACTGGAGAGAGAGAAAGAGAGGAGAACTAATTCTAAGGTTAAAAACTTTGAATAATTAACAAAACTACAGTGTGAAGAGCTTGTGTTGTGTTGGTGCATTGCTACGGGTGGGAATCAAACCTTCGACCTTTCAGTCACAGTATAAGGAGGAGATTCAGTTTTTAATCGTTAGTTTCAGTTTTTAATTTGAAACCATAAATTCCAATATTGGAAACTAACCCAGGATCTCCCATAAAATTCAAAATATTCAAAAGTAGCTGATGCCCGCAACTTCGTCCGTGTGGATTTAGTTTTTAAAATCTCTCGGAAACTCTTTGATTTTCCGGGGTAAAAGTAGCCTATGTCACTCTCCAGATCTTCAACTATACCTACCCATGCTAAAAAATCTTGTCGATCCGTACCTAGCTCTGTTGCGGCGTGATTAAAAGATTAACCAAAAACAAACACACTTTCGCATTTATAATGTTAGATTAATTAATTATTTATTGAATGCAGGCTAACCTGTGGCTCTTATGGCACGTCAAGAGTCCTCTACCACCAGTTTGGAATGCAGATTCTGCTGAGAAAAGCTGGCATGAAACTCGGCATAGCTCTCACAACTTCGCTAAAAAAGTCATCGTAGCTAATAAAGATAACCATGAACTTATGGAGACAGCTCCGCATTATAATTCAACACCCAAACTAATTTCGATCGCCTCATTTCGCCAAGAAGGCTATTTATATGAAATTGAGCACGTTAATTCCCTTTACGAGGGTATTCGCAATAAAGGTTCACTTAAGGGCAATAGATTTTGCACCGAAAGGTATTTGCGAAAAAATCCCTTAGCAGATTAACAAACTCCGTAAGGTCATGCCCTAAGAAATATTTTGTAAGCGCCTCAGCGGATTTATTTTTGGTTCAGTGAAATATGAGTTTCTGAGCTAGATAAGCGTCCGAAAAAATTATAGTGCCCAAAATATGAAAAGAGGAAGAAATGGTCTGACGATATAACTAGTGGTTCGCCCCGAACTGAGACCTCGCGGTAACGGTATCCCATGATTATTCATTCAATCGATACATGATAACCAAAACTGACATTATTATTATGCCCGTTTTCACCAAACATACCTAAATCATCCCCTAAGTAGGAGTCTCTTAACGTAGGTAGCTCCTAAATACAATCCTAAGTCCTAACATCCGTCCCAATATCCTTTTAGGCGTCCCGTACAGGATCGTGATAAATAAGTTGACAGAAAACATCAATCACCTAACTTATAGGTAGCCCGTAAAGGTTAGGGAACGTTAGTGAAAACATTGAATTATTATGTAGGTACTAACGAGTGAAACCGGGTTACGGGCATCTGTACAAATCGTCATCTATCGACGCGAATAGAAAATATACAATATTTAACTAAAATTTAACTAAAAAATAATTTTAATTTAATAATATGGTACAAAAAAAATTACAATACAATTATTGTATTATAATAAGTAACTAAATAATAATGGTCGACGCAAAACTGTTTTTGGGATAGGTCGTTAGTCGTAACTCGTAGTTCCATGGGAATAGTTACTGACTGCGCCATCTATTAGCATTATTGTGAAGCTATGTTGATGCTATATGAATTACTGATGTACATTAAAAATTAAATAATCTCGTTTCTTTATAATATTCATATAATTTTAGTATTTGTTGTTCAAGTACAGGATATAAGTGACCTAAAAACATAAAATCAGTTTGAAAATCCATAGCGGATTTTCCTAGAGAGCGTCTTCAAGCGAGCGTATAAAATCGCCAATTTGAAAGCCCCCCATTTCGTCAATTTTAAGGGAAAAATTAAAAAAAAAAATATTTTTGTACTCAGTTCAAAATTATCTTTAAAATGATACGTAACAATTTTATGTAACGCGATATTTTTTTTTTTACTTCGCATTCGCTTCTATGAGAGCCCCCCTGAAATAAAGATTTTTATAACTTTTTAAGCCATTTTCGGCTGGAGGCCATCGGTTTACATATTATATCTAAATTTGAAGTAATTACGTTCAGTAATTCAAAAGTTATAAGGCTCTGACAGACGGACGGACAAGTGCAAATCGCTCTAGTTAACTCAGAGACCTCGCTTCGCTCGGTCAATTACTTGGATCGATATAACTAATACCAAAATATTATTAATTAATATATTGACATGATTTCAGATCTCTAGCGTACCCAATATCTTTAGTTTCAAAACAATAAGTAGGTAGTCTAATAGGTAAGTCCTAACTCCTATACCTAGTTGATAATGACGATCAATGAAATTTTAGTTTAACACATACACTAACATAAACTGTTTAGATACGTCTATAAGATTAGTAATTTTTAGGGTTCCGTACCCAAAGGGTGCCAACGGGACCCTATTACTAAAGCCTCCGCTGTCTGTCCGTCTGTCAGCGGCCTGTATCTCGTAAACCGTAATAGATAGACGGTTGAAATTTTCACATCTTTTGTATTTCTATTGCCTCTATAACAACAAATAATAAAAATTAAATTAAATTAAAAAAATTAAATTAAAATATTTCCATGGGTACATGGAAATATTTTAATTTAATTTTTTTTTAACGGAACCCTAAAAGAGCGAGGCCCGACTCGCACTTGGCCGATTTTTTTGTAACTGTTTTAACCGTTAAGTACAACTGGTTAGGAAAACCCTTCATCAAAATGGCCTTCAAGCTACAAGAATCAGGATAAACTTGGTGGTTTACGTGATTAGAAATGAAGTTTTAAAATTTGTTAAGCGGGAAGTTGTTATGACCAATAAAAAAAACTTTGTTATAAAATTCATAAGTAACGATCATGTTTCCTCGTTTAACTTGAGTGCCTTCAAGAGACTTTAGTAAATGGCAATTTGTGATAAAAAAAATACTTTTATAGGTACCTGACTCGATTTTTAAGTAAGATAAAATATCAGTAGCAAAAAGCAATCATAAGTCGTGTATATATAAATACCTACCACCTACATTTATGTTTCAAGAGCTGACATTATCCGTAGCCTTTGCACCTTTGCCGTATGCATCTGGAATACGTTTTTCGTGCAAGTTCCAATTCTTATTCAGACTTGATGTTAAGATTATCGATTTGCGCGCAGTTATCGTGAAGATAAAACGTATTCTATATCTTTTTTCTATAATAGGATTATTTATTTTTGATATGGTTAATAGTACCTATACGTGTAGTAGGTATATATTGAACAAATTATGTAAAGTTTTACGTTCTTAAGAACTTTTTAGGGCCAAATATAATAATTTAATAATGAAGTCAATAAGATAAAATTAAATTAAAAGAATATCAATTTCAATTAAACTTGCTGCCTGTACAATATCTTCCGATGTATATCCAATTTAGCTTAAGTATTTAAACAACAAATAACAATAATTAAACCCACACGGAAAACACGAAGTAAGTTTACCAGTTTACGTTCTTATGTAAATGAACATAAATCATATGCTACATAGATGACTTGCCACGGAAAGTTTGGTACGCGTATGAACTCCAAAATCACTTTTATAGCACCCGCTTCCAAAGCTGAAATACCTCTTTTGATTTATTTATAATTGTTTTCATGCTATACGTCTAATCTTAAGAGGACATTTCACATCCCTCTCTCTCGCACATTCTAATATTTTCAATGATTGTAAAAATCTCAAATACTTTGACAAAATATGGTCAATTTATTATCTTCGACGATTAAATTACGGATATCTTAGATATAGTTTTATTATGATATACCTAGATTATATTAGATAAAAATGGCGAAAACTACTACTAACTTATATCGAAAATATTAGAATGTGCGAGAGAGAGGGATGCAAAATGTAATCGTTCTCTTAAATTGTTATTAAGGTTCCGTACCAAAATGGTAGAAATGGAACCCTTATGGTGAGACTTTCTCCGTCCATCCGTCCGTCACAGTCGATTATTTGTAACTATTAAAGCTATCGACATGAAATTTGGAATAGTTGTGTATAATATTGGCCCAACAACATTGGAATAAAAAAGCAATAGTTATTTGTATTATATGGGGCCAAAAAAATTTTTTGTTCCCCGAAGGCGTTATTTTGAATCCCGAGCGTAGCGAGGAATTCAATAAACGCCGTCCGAGAACAAAATATTTTGGCCCCGAATGACACAATGACCAATCAGAAGAGAGAAATGAAAAGTCCCATGGGGTTAAAATTAAATTTTGCTCCCGCTATCCTCTGAAGCCAATATTCGTTTTTCGAATAGGTATGATGAAATACTAGATTATTAACCAAGGGGATAAAGCAGTGTCTTCTGTCGCGGGTGACGATTTAAATCGCGAGCGTAACGAAGGACTCGAGGTTCACTCCCGAGCGTAGCGAGGGTGTTAAAAACTTAAATCACGAGCGAAGCGAGGGATTTAAGTTCACCCAAGACTAAGACAGCTTTATCACCGAGGAAAATACTCTACTTTTCGTACCATTTGCGAAAAAATTAACACAATAATAATATGAGATAAGCATTTATTAAAAATAAAATAAGTTAAAATAAACTTAACGTTTATGTATTTGAAGAAAACAAAAACGCGGCAAATTTCTAGACTAATATTTTTTTGTCGGAAAAGCAAAGGCATCAAGCTCATACGGCCTCGTCGGTTTTCGTAATTTTATTTAATAATCATAACTGCATAATAAATGCGTATTCCTTTTTCAAAAAGATGTATTATATACAAACTCAATGGTGTAAACACAGATGTAGTTCAGTATAAATTTCGGTAAGTATTCCAAATTTAAATCACATTCTCCCCCTAGAGGATGAATAAAATTCAGTAAAATATTCTTTCCCTGTTTTTAACAAATTAAAAATGACTATTTTTATGTTCGCTTTTTGTGGCACAGAATGTCACTTTTTTGAGCAAGTGGTACGAAAAAATTATTTTTAGTTTAATTAATAAAGGGGGGAAAATCGAGAGTTTGCAAAGTAAGATAACTATACCAAGTGGGGTATCTATAAAATAGGCTTTACCTGTAAATTCTAAAACAGATTTTTATTTGTTTTTAAATATAATAGTTTTTGATAAATCGGGCAAAATGTCGAAAAAAATACCGTTCCCCCCATTTTAAAAGTAAACTACTGTCTTATTGCCAAATTAATTACGTTTATTTTATGATGTTCAAGCCCTAAATAACATTCATCATGAATTCATGACAGAGATTCACATTTTACTACAATTTTTTTATAAACCAAAAAATAATAATTTCAATAATACCTACCACCTTTTGTTTGGGATGCATTTAATAAGATTTCTAAAAAACCTTACGTGATCAATTTTTTTTTATTATTTTTCCAGTAATCAGCACCTCAAAATCTATAAGAAATTATTATTGAATTTCAGACAATTTTACCCATGCATACCTGTGTTTTTAGTTTGTTTGTTTGTACCGAATAGGCTCTGTGACTACTGGACTGATATTAACCAATTTTTCACCAATAGAAAGCTAAGTTATCAGGAAGTAACATGGCTATATTTATTTTCAAAAAATTAGAGATCCTTAAGAAAATTGCAATTAACCCAAAGTAGAAAACTTTTGCCTATAAAATGCATTATTTGGCGTGTGCTGAGAAAACCATTGATGATGCATAAAAATTATGTACTACATGATTAAAGTACTCTTTATTTTCAACAAAAAAGTCCCCGAGAGAAGATATTATCTATCATATTTAAGTCACAAGATTTTGTGTTCTAAAATTTATAATTATTAGTATTAATTCTTCCTTACTAATACATAATTATAAATGCGAAAGTGTGTTTGTTTGTTGGTTTGTCCGTCAATCACGCTGCAACAAAGCTACGGATTGACGTGATTTTTCGGAAAGGTATAGTTCAGTACCTGAAGGGTGAAATAGGCATCCCGGAAAATCAAAGAGTTCCTGCGGGATTTTAAAAACTAAATCCAACCGGACGAAGTCACGGGCATCAGCTAGTCTATAATATATTAATACAGTAAACTTTGAACTCAGTAATGAACGCCATTTATTATTTAATCTAATTAATTTGAACCATGGCAAATCTGCCATTAACAGCTTTTAACGATTAATTATTACTAACTTTATCAACTTTTTTTTTTATAATTATCAACTTAATTAACAATACAGTTACAGCTCTAAAAATATTTTTAGTATAAATCAACCTTTTAACTTCACCACTCGTTTTTATTACTTAAAAAAAAAATGAATTCTTCTGATGAAAATGTATTCAATGTATCAGATTATACTATACTTCAGAAAGAAATGAATTCTTCTGATGAAGATGTGTACAATGTAACAGATTACACTACCTACAAAATCACAAATGAACTTGGTAACGTTGACGATGACGTCATATCAATATTAACAGTTGGTGCAAGTTTTGGTACTTGTGGATTTCTAGCGGTGTGCATACAACTGTGGTGTAAAAAATCGACAAAAAATCATTTGTACTGCTACTTTAATTATCAGCATATTTTTTCGAATGCATCATACATGATAATCATATCGTACTTGTACAAGTTTTTAGAAAATAACGATGTTGTCGAGGACTCCATTGATAAGCTGACTGCAGCTATTTACCAAGCCACCACCTATTTGAGTCTCCTAATACCTTTTTGGTCGGCATGCATTTCGTTGAAAATGTTCTCAGATTTATTCCTATTCCAAAATGGAGCAAACGTGTACACTATAAAAGAAGTGACTAAATTCATCTATATTTCCGCTTTGGTGATACAAATTTACGAAGAAATAGTGATGATGTTTTCATATAATTTCATTGGTTCGCCGGGGGATACTATGCCCGCCGTGAGACTGACTTCTATTCTTTTAATTTTATCCATACCTTTAGTTATGCTGTTTGTTATACTACTGAACTGTATCCTTAGAGGTGATGAAAGTCGGTTTATGGGGATAGTGTATTCAATACAGTTGTTTATATTAGTTTGTGGAGATATAATACTGGTTGTGTTCAAAGTGAGGAGCAGTAAGGGTCTGGATGTGTACGTTTTTGCTGTGCTTTTAAGTGCTCGAATGATTTTAGAAATTGTTTGGACTCTACTAATAAAGTCGGACCTACCAGTGTTTAAACATTTCAACTACTATTAAACTAAGTAATGTATTCTGTATCTACTCTTTTTTCGTTCCAAGCACATTTTACTTTATTATTCTCGTTATTATTTTTTTATCTTCTCTTTCATTATCTTATAGTAAAGTTGTTTGTCATGAAACTAGCTTTTACCTGCGTCTTCGCCCACGTGAAGTTGAGCTTTCAATTTCCTTGGAGAACCCATTGTTTTTCCGGGATAAAATATGTAGGTAGCCTATGTCACTTACCATACCATATACTTATGTCCTCAACTAAGTATACCCATGCAAAAAATCACGTCGATTCATTGCTGCATTGCTGCGTGATTCAAGGACAAATCAACAAATAAAAACACATTTTGGTTGAATAAAATTATGTACGGATACAAAATAAAATGAAAAATATTGTGAATAAAGAAGGACAAAAATGTGACATGGGTAGTAGTTTATCACGAAAACGATTAACGAGCAAGAAGGTAAGATAAAATCTACTCCAAATAATTTAATTATTTGAAGCAAGTTTTAAAATTCACAAACTCTGATTTGACTGGTATAGGCTCCGCGATAAGCCAAATTGGGTTGATAAGCAATTGTTTTAGATAAATTTATTACTTACTTCAGACCTGCATACCTATAAAAGAAAATTTCGAGCGAGTGTTTCCAAACTGACGACGCTGTATGTAAACGGCGGAATCACACAAAATGGCTGCGACATTATACCTACCTGTGTATAGCCTGAATATTTATTTTTTTTATTTTACAAATTCAATACAAACATTATTTATTTCCTTTTTTAATTTATGTATAGCTTCTAATAAAAACTTTAGAATACAACCGAAAAATCGAAATTTATTGTAATTATTATTATTTCACCAACTTAAGTAATCCCCCATTGTATAAATAAATACGGTTTATTACGGGGTTTTAATAAAGGTCCCCAAAAATAGTGGTTGGCCGCAAGGGGCCGGGGCGACCGGAGACCCGAACGTAATAGAAACGAGCCCGCATTAAAGGGTTGCCAGTGTCGTGTTTACGTGAGCGCATTTAATTTTAAATGCTAATGGCGGGTTGATGGTTTCACATTACATTATAGCGTTTGGGAAGTTTCGAGATATTATTGTCTTCTCATGCAAAATCACTTCTCAAGTCTGCGATTTTTGACCAATTTTTATTCGAATACGGCAAAGCCACCTCAAATATGGTTGCGCGAAGCAATGGCTGGGTCATGCGTCATGCTCGTGAACGGGTGCCACCAGCGGCAATGGGGCTACTTTCTGTCTGCCCGTCTTGACATGTGTTGAATTATAATTTGTGGAACTTCTCCTCATTGTGGAAACTCTGCATACATAGAATAATATCCATTAAGTATATTGTAAAAGTATTTTGAAAAGAGCAACTGCCGAGTTTCTTGCTGGTTCTTCTCGGCAGGAACGGCATTCCGAACCAGTGGTAGACTCATTGACGATTCAAAAGTACTTTGTAAAAGTTTATTTGAATAATAAAACGTTTCTATTCTATTCTATTCCACGAGGATTTCGCAACAAGTCGAGAAAAAGAAAATTGACGCTTTGAAGATGTACTGAAGGCGAATGCTGGTAGTCCTATGGACCGAGTTTCGTAACAACGTCTCTATATTCCAAGAACTCGGCATAAAACAACGCCTATTGGCGTTAGCACAGAGTCGCATATTAAAGCTCCTGACTCCTCAGAAACTTCTCCCGAGTCCATCAAACGCCTTGTCGTTCAGGGCAAAGTGGATGGTATCAGAGGGCGAGGAAGTTCGCCTGTGCGAAGGACCGACCAAATTAAGTCTGCTGTGGGCGGTCCATTGCACGAGTGTATCGGGCTGTCTGCTATCAGGGTACCAATTGTCTAAAAATATGGTCGACCGAAGCAATGGCTGGATCTTGCGTCATGCTCGTAAACGGGTTCCTCCGGCGGAAATGGGGCTACTTTCTGTCTGCCCGTCTTTGACAAGAATTGAATTGTAGTACGTTTTGTGGAAATGTCATATTCTATTCTAACAAAGATTAAATTAACGGGTTAAATCAGCCTGGCGTCCAGCTGCCCACAAGATAGTATAAAAACTTATTGCAATGTAATACCTACTTATTAATATTTTAAAATGATTATTTTGAAAAGAGCAACTGCTGAGTTTCTTGTCGGCTCTTCTCAGCAGAATCCGCTTTCCGAACCGGTGGTAGAATCTTGACGTGTCATAAGAGCCACAGGTTGGCCTACATGAAATAAATAATTTTGAATTTTGAATTTTAAAATTTAAAAGTTACTCCATTGATCTTATTCGTATTCGATGAGATTAGCGTGAAAGTAAAACAATCCTTGACTGTATCGATTTAAAGTCACAAATTCGTTACAACCGATTTTAATATGTAGCGTCATGGAGCGTATCGTACATTCGTAAACGTTTAAGATTGTATACATGAAACTGAGCTCTAATTCAATGACATTATGGTTTATTTTACTTCGATGCTAATGTCATCGAATACGATTACGATCAATGGAATACCTTTACACAATCGCACTTCTAGTATAAATTGCCAGCACAGTTTAGATAATGTGTTCTAGGTACGACCCAGACATAACACTAAGTGTGACCTAGGAGTTATACTAATGGCCGTTTTCACCAACGTTCCCGCTTATTATCTTTTACGGACTACCTAAGCTACGCTTTCTGTCAATTTCGTTTTTTCGAACCTTTAGGGAAATTTGGAAATGACATTGGGTATGGGATTGTATTTAGGAGCGACTTACGTAAAGAGACTCCTACTTAGGGGATGATTTAGGTATGGCTGGTGAGAACGAGCATAAGTACCACAGGCATAAAAACTGTTGCAAAAAGAAATGATTTGGGGAGGGTAGCATCAACAAATTTTGACAGACACGTAACCTTTATATATGGTAGGTACCAACGAACGTTAGTCAATGAAAGCGTTGATTAACCATATTTTGTTGGCGCTTACGTGCGCGCTAAATTAACAGACGTTTAAGTTCGTAAGTATCTGTCAACCAATGGTTTGAATAAACCGGCCCTTAGAGTTCAATAGGGAATTTAATTTAAAATACATTTCCCGAACCTTGATTATCCGTTTCTAATCAAACTTTGATATAAGGAAAAATCCATTTCCCTTAGTTAAACAAAGGATATATTATTCCGATATCCAATGCGTTCCCATTGAATGTCGTTCCATTACCAGATTGTTTCTCAAACGGTGCCGAGCTTGAAATTATTAACGTAAATACACACTTGCGACAAGTCGCACGACGTAAAGTTGCTATACTCCATTTAATTATTTGGAACAGTTGCTATTAATAGATACAACTTATTTCGTAATAAATGACAATGGGTGAAGGTGGTCCAAGAGCCTCCACTGATGAGACTTGCGGGAAATGAAAGCTCATAGTTACCGTATGATTCTGTCAAAATTCTATTAAATTCTGTCCCGGGGTTATTTTGTTATACTTAGTCATGTTTGTTCCGACTAAATAATACTTATGATTTTACGTACATAACGTTGTCTTTATTATGACATGGTCTCTTAATCTCTTTATCTATCCTTAATTCGATGCCCCTCCCGCTTCTAACCTCACCGCGCTTCCCTCGCCCATCAGACACCTACCAGAACACCGATATGACGTCACCGACACCGATAATGTGACTATGGAGTACGTTTATGTTCTCGGCTCGCGTCCAGGTAAACAAAACAAGGTAAAGAAGCTCAGAGGGGGTGGGATTATCATTGTGTATGTCCCCCTCCCGCAGTATCTTTACTCTGACCGCACCGACCCGGTCCAACAACCGGCAAGCGAGTGCGCAGTCTTTGTAGCGACCGCCTCGTGTTATGCTAAGTTCTTTCTAGCTTCTTGTACTTGTGTGGGAGTACTTACTTACTTCTAGTTGTGGGAGTACTTATTCATGGGGGATTTATGGAGCGGTCGTCAAGGTTATTGACGGCGGTTTCTCATGTCGGAGATGAACTTTTTCACCTACCCTAATCTTTATACCATAGACCATATCTAACCAATCCTAACTTCATATATCAGAATTATGATTCTACCCACATATTAAGTTCCACAGAATACATACTTTGTGGTCTGAACATCGTCGCGACAGTCTTCGACTAACTCTCACTGTGTTCGCTGCTTAAGATCTTAGTCATCATACTAATATTATAAATGCGAGTGTGTTTGTTGGTTTGTCCTTCAATCACGCCGTAACGGAGCTACGGATTTTTTGCATGGGTATAGTTGAGGACATGGAGAGAGACATAGGCTACTTTTTATGCCGGGAAAAAAATAGTTCCCGAGGGATTTTAAAAATGAAATCTACGCGGACAAAGTCGCGGGCATCAGCTAGTGTTCCATTATCTTAAATCTATTGGCATTTTGATCGAATGACTTAATAAAAAGATAACATACACGCTGAATTGTTTAACACTCGTGAGTCATATTATTTAGTCAGAACAAACATGACCGTAGCAAAATGACCCCCGGACAGAATTTAATAGAGTTTTGCCATAATCATACGACAACTTTGACCTTTCATTTCCCGCAAGTCTCATCAGTGGAGGCTCTTGGACCAAGTTCCATACATTTTTGCCCATTGTCCTTTGTAAACACATATTATAAACACAAAACACATATCAAAAATTCCGAAGCCAGCGGGATTCGAACCCACATCTCTTGAGAATGGCGCCCGAGTGTGTTAGCCACCTAAACAATGGCTACGGTCGAACTACACGTCAGCATCGAAATTAGTAATATGTATCTACTTTTTCAGTTCGGTTTTCGACCGTAGCCATGGTGTAGGTGGCTAGCACACTCGGGGTTCAACCCCCTTAGGGGTTGAATTTTCAAAAATCCTTTCTTAGCGGATGCCTACGTTGTTATAGTTAATTGTATGCTAAATTTCAGCCTAATCCGTCTAGTGATTTGAGCTGTGCGTTGATAGATCAGTCAGCCAGTCATTTAGTCGGTCACTTTTTCCTTTTATTTTAGATTAGATTAGATATAAGATAAAGAAGATAGTAAAATATGTTCAGGCAGGCGAGAGAACTTTATGAACTTATGAAACACAAAGTCGCAGATATGAACGACTAAGTCGCTCGTATGAACTCTCTCACCCACTCCAAGACTGCTTCAAACGCCTCATGCGATGATATATAAAGCTGCATACTCACGGCAAAGTAATCAACACGTGCTTCGACGTACAAGTGATATTGGATATATGTGACCTGTATTTACCTTTATGTGGAGCTATTATAAAGCAAGTACCTACTTATATAGGATTTCCTTACATCTACTGTTTTTTTCTTATCTGTCAACATATCTCTTGTTAGGTAAACTCACTCCTAAAATTTTCACTGTCTTTTTACCCGTCCTTTAAAAAGTTTGTTGTTTAGTTTAAGTCGTGGTACAGAGATTTTTATAAATCCTTACTTACCTGTACCAATCCTAAATGCAAAAATGTGTTCGTTTGTTGGTTTGTCCTTGAATCACATGACATTTGACATGAGATTGACATCTGCATAGGTACAGTTGAGGACTTGAAGAGTAACAATATTTTGAGTGACTTTTATCCCAGAAAAAAGAGCGTTCCCGCGGGGTTTTTAAAAATCTAACTCCACTCGAACAAAGTCGGGAGCAAAAGCTAGTAAAAAAGTATACAATAACTCTATGATTATGCATTACCATGGATAACATTTGAGATAATTAATAGCAAGTAGCGGATGGAACTCCTAGTCTCTGCTATTGTATGCATGCATGAATTCAATTTGTCTGCATTCAGTTTAACTAAAGGTTGTTCCGGAGAATGCAACCGGCGCGGTATGTACAAGACGTCTAGTCGAGATGAAAATGAGATCTAGCGTAAACTAAGTATGTTTGCTGTTGACTGGGTTTTGTAGTTATTGTTCGGAATTAATGGATAAACGCCGCGACGATTTCTAACTTTGCTTTAGAAAAGGAACTACTTAACTGATTCTTGCGACTTAATCTGTCCGATTTAGAGCCGATTTCACTAACGTAAAATGAGTCTTTATCCGAGATTAAATTTGATATTTTGACAGTATTTTCAATGCAGGCAACCTAGCAACCTAAATCTCGAACGATATTATTACGAGTAATATTATGTTGCTAGGCAACCTAAATCTCGAACGATGTTAGATTGCGAGATAGTTTTAACCCAAATAGACTACTTACCTTACTAATCCTTACTAATATTATAAATGCGAAAGTGTGTTTGTTTGTTGGTTTGTCCTTCAATCACGCCGCAACAGAGCAACGAACTGGCTTCATTTTTTGCATGGGTATAGTTGAGAACTTTTTATCCCAAAAAATCCAAGAGTTTCTGAGGGACTTTAAAACTAAACCCACGTGGACGAAGTTGTGGGCATCAGCTAGTGTATTATACGATACATTACATCATTTACATAACTTGATGCAGTACATAATATGATACATAAAATTAATATTAATTAATATAATAAATATAGAAAAAAGGGTCAACAAGTCAGAGGTTACAGGGTTTTGAGCAGATGATCCTTTGTTTGTCGTTTTTGAGTTTGCCCTCCTAATGGATGTTAGTATCCTAATATTAGTAAGAAGTAAGATTTTTCGAGCACATAGAGTAGGTATACATTTGGCCGGTAATTTAAACGCCTTAAACATCGCGAAAATAGCAGAACGTGACTGTTCAGTATTCAGAATATAGGATCAGCAATATAAAACCCTCTCTAACCCCCGAGTGTTCCGCGCTCCCCGCATCGCACACACGGGTGGTTTATGGACGAGTTCGTGAACAAATACGAAGTGCCTACCTCACTAGGGGGTTAGGTAAAATATTCTTTTATACCCTGTTGAAATATTGCTTCATTTTTAGGGTTCCGTACCCAAAGGGTACCAACGGGACCCTATTACTAAGCCTACGCTGTCCGTCCGTCCGTCCGTCCGTCCGTCCGTCCGTCTGTCAGCGGGCTGTATTTCGTTAACCGTAATAAATAGACAGATGAAATTTTCACATAATAATATTATGTATTTCTATTGCCGCTATAACAACAAATAATAAAAATTAAATTAAATTAAAAAAATTAAATAAAAATATTTCCATGGGTACATGGAAATATTTTTATTTAATTTTTTTTTAACGGAACCCTAAAAGAGCGAGGCCCGACTCGCACTTGGCCGATTTTTAATAGGTACCTGCGTACTTAGATTGTAAAACAAAAGCATAAACTCATATAAAAACCTATGTATAAGGCTAAATATCCCTACGGTATAAGGTGTGGACTGAATTTAACTGAAACGTTAAAAATTACAATACTATCTCTATGACGCATGCAAAAAATCAAGTCAATCCGTAGCTCTGTTGCGGCATGATTGAAGGACAAACCAGCAAACACACTTTCGCATTTATAATAATTATATTTAGTATGATTATGTAAGGATTCATATTATTATCATGATTAGCGAATCAGAAAATCGACCCTGTGATTTAGGTATGAAACCCTTGATAAAACTGCCTTAGGTATTCCAGAAATTATGGGTGCAATAAAAACTTGTGAAGCCGATAGTCGATCTGAGGCTGAGGTAGGAACGAGCATCCTGGGAGTGATTTGAGAGTCGTTAGCAAAACATACTATCTGTTTAGATTATAACGATACGGAAAAAACATATTTTATCTCCCAATAGATATTTCTACGGTGGAAAAGTTTAGTTTATTTTCTTACTGAGGTTCTTATTTCTCCATCGTAGAGTAAAGTTTAAACGAGAAATTTGGATATTCTGACAGTTTTTGTATTGAAACTCTGTCAGAACATCCTCTTTATTCATCGGTAGTAGTTTTTGAAGCTTTTGCATAGCTTTTATCGCGGGCTTTGAACTAGGACAAACATATTGAGCGCGGTGACCGAATCAAGAAATTCCGTAACGAAAATAAACCTAACACCGTCGTTCAGTAAGCGTTCAACATTTTAATGGTTCACAAGTAGCTCTGTTTGGCGCAGTGGGCGAGCGGCCGCTTTCTTTACCGTATGGTTTATGATGTCGCAGGTTCGAATCTCACTCGCGAAGTAGTGACAGTGCGCTTTTCTTGTTTGTTTGTTTTTTAATTATTTTTTTGCATAAATTTTACTATGCAAAAAAATGCATAAATATTATAATTGCATAAGTTGATAAAAAATGATATGCAATAGCTTTACTGCGGCAGTCCCCGAGTGCCACTTAATTTTTTTGAGAATATTATGCAAGCTTAACTAAACTTATATTCTTCTCTCCCCTCCAAATAAGGGGAAAGTTTATGTTAGGAGAGTTCACATAATTATGAGTTTGACCTTTATTATTAGGGTAATTGAGGCTATAACAAAATTGACACTTAGTCCTTTAAAATAAGGTTACAGACCCTTTTATTTAGGCCATAATTATTATAGTTCTCTATTCTTCATACTACAATGTAGCAACATTGTGTTGAAACTACTAGGACACTCAGCATCTCTTTCATACTTAAACAATTTAATTTCGTACTTGCCAACGCACTTATTCGAGTTACAATATCGTGCCAAATTGCCCCCGAACATAATACGAGATAGACAAATAAACTCACCGTCAAAAGGACTCGACGACGTCTCAGCAACTCATAAATAACCACATAAAACCGTCTCAATACAGCGAAAGAGTAATGGTCGATGGCACAAGTTTGTCGTTACTCGTATCCACATCCTATACCTACCCACAACTTTGTGGCATCCGTCTTGCATTTCACCGAAACAAGCCTTTATTTTGTTCAGATACAAGCAAATGTCACCTTTATTTATATGACATCAGAAGTGGGATTTACAGCAAAAAGAATTAAGGCATCACGAAAATGCAAGCCATCAACACCTCGCTGCGTCAATTTAAGCTTTACAACCCAGATGATAGGGATGTGAATAAAGAACAGTTTACTATTCGTCACGGCTCACGTAAACTCAGTTCGTTTAAGCCTTTTCGAATGGTACAAATTGCTATTCAAAACGTCATCAGCTTTCATATCCGTATGTGACACGAACACCTGTACTTTGTCAAGATATTATGACCTAGCTTTCTCCTGGAAGGTAATACACTACACGACTATTAGTATTAACCTACCCTATATTATCATGGTAATATAAATGCGAAAGTGTGTTTGTTTGTTGGTTAGTCCTTCAATCACAGGCAACAGAGCAAGGAATTGGCTTGATTTTTTGCATGGGCATAGTACTGTTGAGGACATGAAGAGTGACATAGGCTACTTTTCATGCCGGAAAATGAAAGAGAAATCTTAATCCACGCGGACGAAGTCGGGGCATCATGTTAATGATAATAATTCATAACGTGGCCATTCTAAATCTTTAATAGTTTATAAAGACAAGAATGCTGTGATAGTTAGGTACTGTCTGCAACGAAGCACTTGCCTAGAGAATTTCTTTTCAGTCTTTCCATAAAGGAACCTCGTTTCTGAAAATACTTAAGGAATGGCGTTTGTAAGAGGCTGCATTTCACGCTAAATGTACCGCACCTGTACACATCCACTGCCCGTTACTGCTGCTACGAGTATTCACTCGAATACCACGAATTGTTTGTCTGTTTTCTATTGCTCACAGGTAGTGAAAATTCAATGCGATTGTGTCACCAGAAAAGTGATGATGCTGAGTGGAGCCGATTTGATCACATGCAATTGTTCTTTTTTTTTAATTTGTTCAAATAATTGTGTTGATCAAATAAAATTCTTTCGTTCTAGAAAAAATTTAGTACCTACCTATGCGCGAAAATAAGTTGTTTAGACATCCTGCGAGAAGCCATTCTGTCTTTTTGACGTGATAACGTCTTATAAATCGATGAACACCGGCTACACGCACGTAAAAGTGTCACGTTCCGCCTGAGCCAGTGCGTGCAAGCGAGAGCGCGGAATAAGCGATAGAGAGGCAGGATCGGCACAAGCGTTGGCTTGTGACTAGAGAAAATTATAATTTTCATTAACTCTTTCTTTGTATTATACAATTTAATGATAATTCAGCGTGATAATAATTCAATTCATAAAAGTATGCAATAATTTTTCATCAATGTTTCTTTATGACGTTATCACATAAAACTATCGTCCGTAAACCGACTTTACAGACAACCAATTTTTTTTTATTCGATTTCAAAATAGTCCTTGACTGATGGTAAATGAGGATGCAGTCTAATATGGTGGCGGGCTAACTTGGAAGGGGTATGGCAGTGTACATTCAACCCATACCCCTAATCGGTTTCTATACGCCAATGTGCCGGAAGGCTATAAATCGCTTATGGCAACACGTTTTTGACGGTAGGTTGATAACTAGCCACGACCAAAGCCTCCCACCAGACCAGACCAGAGACAATTCAGAAATTATAAATTTCAAAATTGACCCCACCAGGTATTGAACCCGAGACCTCTCAACTGTAAAAAGTACTCGTAGATAGTATTTTAAAATTGGGAGCTCTCGGGTTCAATACCTGGTGGGGTCAATTTTGGAAATCAACGTGATATTTTGCATGTGTTTAGCTGTTTTAGCTTAAAAGCTAGTCACCTAAACACATGCAAAATATCACGTTGATCCGTTTTCCGATGCAGCTGCGTATTTAAAGGACAAATCAATAAACTAACAAAAACATATTTTTTCCATAATTATAATATTAGTAGGGATCCATAGTTACTAGGATGATGATAATAATTATTATTATTATGATAATTCGTTTTTGCTCCATTACTTACCTACTTAAGTAGGTAAGCCTTAAGGCTTAGCTTGTCGTGAAATTTATAAAACCGATAAATAAGTTGCTTTATCAACTGAAGAAGATGAAGTTTTTAAAATACTAAATGACACTTTACATGAGAATGGATCAAAAGAGGAGTCTCTAGATTAAGGGGGAAAAAATCTCAAATCTCGAGCGGCGAATGCGATATTTCCATTCTATATTTATCCAGATCATAACTTTTGGGGCAATAAAAGCTCTTCTCGAAGAATAACTGTGATAAAATTTATTGCCATTGTATCGTAAAAGACAATTTTTATGTAATTTTAAGTACAAGAAGTTCCTTATTTTACGATTCGAGTCGTGGCATACAATTTAAGTTTCGCCATCGATTTCGGATACGCACCATTAAATACATTTGACTATACCATACAAATGTTATAATTTTTATGTTTCGTGGTGTTGGTACTTAATTGGTAGTTAAATTGGTTGTGTGATGGTGCTTTCCTGTTGTTTTTTTTGGCGATAATTATTATATTGCATGGTTGTTTCGTGGTGTTTTTAAAATTTGATGAGTGTGGTGTTGCGGGCAAAATTATATAATTTTGAAGTCAACAGTTTATCTTAGTTAGGGACTACCAAGAGCTATCCGTGATTCCTTAAAAAACAGAAATTTTCAGGAGTCGCAATATTATCATCTTACTAAAGTGTTAGACAAGATTATAATATGATTTTGGAACGAAGTTCCTTATCGCGCGATGCGAAAGGGGGCTAAACGGAAAAATTAAGACTAAATTGAACCGACACTTTTTTGAATGTGAATTTGGCATTGTGTTCAATATTTTCACACTACAATATTAGATCTCCGTAGCCTTGTGGTTTCTATAGTCGCATAAAGGTCGATGCTTCAAATCCCAGCTCGACAGACTGAATTTTCAATTTTATTTTAAATAATTTCTACATGTGGAATTTTTCCCTAATTTTTTTATTTTTATTATTAATTTATTATTAAAAGGAACTTCGTTCCAACCGAGTGTTCCACAACATTCACGCATTTTTTTTTTATTTTAAAAAGCTGAACTTCACTCATACTCCCTTATGCCGTCCAAATAAGCGAAAAGCTTGTGTTAAGAATGAGTACCTACGCCTCACGACTATACTGAAACGGGTAGTAGGGATCGAATCTGTGACCTTTCAATTTTCAGTCCGCACCTTTAACCGTCGGGCTATTTGGCTTTCAGAAACAGTTACCGAGAAAACTGTTTCCATTTCATGCGTTCCTTTTGTTGATTAGTTTAGACGTCCACAGACTCCACAGAGCTAGGTCCACGAGCAGGGGCAATGAAGTCGACACTTCGCTCGTACAATCAAACTCAAAGGAGATGGGGCGGTCGAAACTCTGTGAGCTATAAACCGCTCGCTTTACGATGCAAACGCCCTACTGTTTTGTTGTTTGGTCTAGTTTAGAGACTTACATCAAATGGAAACTGAATCCACTAAAAAATGTAACCGCTAGAATTCGAATTTTTACAAGCTTTTACTTAACTTGCAATCTTTGTTTGGGTCAAATCTTGCAAGATGAATTAGACCCACTTCCCGGTTTCTAATCGAGCTGATCTGATGATGGAGACGGAAGATGGTTATCGGAACTCTGTAATAAAACGACGTAACCCCATCGAGTTTGGGCTCGTTTGATTCATCATAACAAGTACTTTGATCCTAGATGATATCCAGAGTCTAATGATGTAGCTACTAAAAGCTTGCATTAAAAAATATTTTTTTTAATTTACACTTGTTATCTCATAAAAATCACTCTCAGATATTATACTAACTTTCTTAGATTGGGTTTATTAGAATCCTAAATGTATGCTTATTTATTTCTAGGATAATATAGGTATATCGACGATTTCTAATGATTCTTGCGACTCGTAAAAAGTTTTTTACTCAGCGGTCGGTATAATATTTCAATTAACATAACACAATAAAAATCTCGTCAGCATTATCAGCAGCTGATTCTATATTACTCGTTAGTTTGGTTTTTTCGAACAAAGTTCCTTATCGGACGGTATGGACTTGGCCATAGCCGTCTCTATCTCCTTTAGAGAGCCATGAAGTAGAAGTCTGGCAACGTCGCAGGTAGGCCGTAGGTCTATCTATGGCTCTGTCAGTCGACATTGACAAGTTTGTGTTTGGTGTTTGGTTTTGCTTCGCGTCGTGTTATTTTGTATTTAAATCATAATTAATTAACAAAAGATACAATAATTTTGGTGTTTAATGTACGGTTTCACTCAAGGTGGATAGAAACCTTTTAGAAATACATCAGTTATGACGAGATAAATCCGTTTTCGTGATTAACTTTATATCGACTGCAAAGTATAACCAAAGCTGCTAAGGTAAGAAAGTTAAGTTTATTACTGACTGACTACTGTCAATATGTTTTAATGTAACTAATGAAGATATTTTCGATTAAAGATGTGTAGTAACTTACAATTAAGTGCCAGACTCATAATTTAAATAAGTATCTAGGTTTGAAAACATAACCTACAAAAGAAATACTCATATTATTTCATTTTGTTTGTTTATAAAAGTTATTTTAACCGTTTTAGATGCCAAGGAAATGCTGTGTGCCAGAATGCAAATCAAATTACGCCAGTGTTATCCGCATTGAAGGAGCTAAAAGTACATTTTCTTTCCCGAAAGATGCTCATCTCTCTCAAGCGTGGTTACGTGCGATTCCTCGAAAATACTGGGTACCTACAAAACAATCAGTTGTATGCAGCAACCATTTTACAACCCATGAAATCCAGACTGAGGAAATTGTCATTGGAAGTGACGGACAAGTGTTTAAACAGCAATTGAAATACCCACGTTCAGTCGAGGGTGCAATACCCCATATATTCAATAATCTCCCATCATACATGTCGAAGAGCACTCCACCTCCAAGAAGCAACCCTGAAAAAGGAGACAACGAGCTGAACTATTTCATGAGGAGCAGGTGTCTAAATTTTTAGAGAGTGACATAATTACATCATTCGAAGACTTAGTGCATAAATTCCAAGAAAAGTTAGGAGACTCTAAATGGTTATATCGAGTGATACCTAATAAGAGGATTTATTTCTATTTGTTAAATCTTGATATTGAAAGTAATAATGGTGACAGTGACAGCAGTGTGAAAGTAGTTAATAGTGTGTTGGTGGATGAAAATCTAAGCATTCAGGTATATGTAAAAGGACATTTAATGCGTCATGAAGATTTAAGCTGGATATTACCTAGTGAACTTAAGCTAAGCAGATGGTCACAGCTTGAAAATATACTATCTCGTTATTATAACAATAGTTGTGAACCAACAAAGTCATTTGACTATTGTCTTGATAGGTCTATTAATTATTTGAATGAAGCAGTTAATATTGAAAATGATAATTTTGCTGCAGAGCTTGTTCTAGACCAAATGAAATTGTTAAAAAATAAGCAACGTAGATATAGTGTTGCTACACTTATATTTTCATTTGTGATATTTAGTATTTCCTCCTGTGCCTATAATACTTTGAGGCAATACCTAATCTTGCCAACTGCAAGACATTTGCAGCAAATAACTTCGATGACTGGCCTGTGTCCGAATTCACCAGAAAATAATTATTGTTATTTAAAATCAATATGCTCTACGTGGGTAGAAAGGGAGAAAGTTGTAAATTTATTGATTGATGAAATTTATTTAAAATGTGGCCTAGAGTATAAGTCCAAAACTATTCTAGGTTACGCAGAAAATAATCCAAAAAATCTTGCCAAAACCGTCCAAACTTTTATGATTAGCTCTGCATTTGGTAACAAAAAAGAGGTTGTTAAGTTGTTACCAGTACATAATATATCTGGGAAATTCTTGTATGAAAATTTATTGCTCATTGTAAATTACATACAATCATTTGGATTGAAAGTACTTTCAATAATTTCTGATAACAATCGTGTAAACCAAAATTGTTTTAAGTTATTAACAGATGAATCAAATTGTAGCTTCAGTAATCCTAAATATACAGATGAAAAAATATTTGTCTTGTATGATCCAGTTCATATCTTTAAAAACATTCATAATAATTGGATAAATTTAAATAATTGTACTTTTACATATCCTGACTTACATGAAGATAATATTATAAAAAAGCATCCTTTCATCATTTGCGAGAATTATATAGGACTGAAAAAAATAAGTTGTGTAAAAAAGCTTTTAAATTAAACAATAAATCTATCAATCCTAATACATTTGAACGGCAAAATGTCATGTTAGTAAACAATATTTTTCATGATACCACTATCGCTGCTGTAAAATCTGAGGGTTATGTGGAAACATCAGATTTTCTACAAATTATTAGGGACTGGTGGGATATATTGAATGTGAAAAACACAGTCAAAGGTCAAGTATTAAGAAAACATAACTCTACGCCAATATTTCATGGGGATGATGATAAATTGAAGTTTTTGAAGTCAGTCTGTATTTGGCTAAGAAAATGGAAATCTTTAGAAACTTGTGTAGGTTTGACAAGAGATACTTATGAAGCTATGTTGCATACCACATCTGTCATAATTGATATTTCAAGGTATTGTTTTGAAAATTTTAATTTTGTGGTGTACATACTTCTTGGGAAGTTTCAAACTGACAATATAGAAAAAAGATTTAGTAGGTACAGGTCACTTTCTGGATGTAATTATAATGTATTTTAGCTTACAGACAAATTGTTGAGTCTGAAAAAAAATAAGACTTCAACACTTACTAAAGCAGCGAGATCTGGTCTTTCTCAAATCTTGTACATCAGCTGAATGTTTTCAAGATGAAGTTAATATTGAGAAATTTATGTTTATAATAAACTGCAGTAATTATTTGGAAGCATGTGAAATCGATATTTCGTCTCAAATTTATGTATGTGGTTATGTTTCACATAGTTTACTAAATCGGTTTTCCTGTGAACATTGTAGAAATGTTTATATTGATGAAAATACGGCGGTAAATGATGAATATTTTAATTTGTTGCAAAGAGGGGGTTTATGTGCACCAACTGACCAAATCATGTTTATTTATTATCACATGACAGCAATTTTGGAATATATTATTAATGATGTTGATTTAGAAGTATCCTTCCTGGAATTTGTGCAACACAAAAGTTTACTTCATAATTTAACACTGTACAGCCTTCAAGCTGATACTTTTTATGTAGACTTTACAGCAGTGTGTAGTGTATGTGGAAAACAGAATAAAGAATATTATAGCATTGCTGCAAATATCTTGGTAAACATTATGCTAAATAATTATACTAAGCATAAGAATGATGTTGACAAGACAATTAATTATAAACGACGTAAATTAAACACTTTGGTTTAGTATTAAGATAGAATAGTTACTGCACATACCTATTATTATTTTTATTTAACCAATTTAAAAAAAGGAGGTTATCAATTCGACCTGTATGTATATAATATTGTTTGAAATGTACAATATTCATATAATTTTATCTCTGTAGGTTTCAAAACAGATGTCAAATTTCATAAGTGTTTTATGTATGTCTACGTATTTCTCAGAAATTTGAAATCAAATTGCAACAAGTAATTCTCTTTTAATTGGGTTAAGAATCTTTTAACTTAGCGATCAGTGCAAGTTTCATCAAAATCAGTTCAGTAGTTTAGTAAGATATGGACTATAACTTTTGTACTTGCTTGTAAATGTGCTTGCTTTGATTATTTTTATAAGAAACTAGCTTATGATTAATTTAGTTTTAAAGTCCCTCGGGAACTCTTTGATTTTCCGGGATAAAAAGTAGCCTGTGTCACTCTCCAGGTCCTCAACTATGTCCATGCAAAAAATCACGTCGATCCGTAGCTCTGTTGTGGCGTGATTGAAGGACAAACAAACATACGAACAAACCAACAAACACACTTTCGCATTTATAATATTAGTATGAAGTATAATGTATGTGTTTTACCTACAAGTTATTGCGTTGACTATAGGTTGACTACTTTTGTACTTGCTTGTAAATGTAATTTCTTTGACTATTTTTATAAAAAAAATTATATTGTGTATTACCTAAAAGAGGAATTAGATAGAGATTTTATTAAGTCATTTGTTGACTAAATAGGTTGACTATTTTTATACTTGCTTTTAAAGTTGTCTACTTTTTTATAAACATATGTTTTACTCTATAAAGACTCTATGACATTGTTTTAACTAAATTTTTGCTATTATCGGCTATTTCATAGTGATTCGTATGATGTAGTCTAAATTATGTTGAAGTTGATAATACTCTTAAATATTGTTTTTTCTTTTAAGTAATAATGCATAGACGCTGCCGAGTTTCTTGCTGGTTCTTCTCGCTAGGGTTAGAGCAGCATTCCGAACCAGTGGTAGATTCTTCTTAAAAAGGCAATGAAATAAAAACAAGCTAAATAATAAGAAACCATTAAATAAAGAGAATATTCGCTTTGTGAAGAAGTTTTATTTAATTTTTTGATATACCTACCTACCTACTTTATCATTACCTATCTAAAAATCTTCCTTAATTGTTTTAAGAATCTTTTAACTTAGGGAACAGTGCAAATTTCATCAAGATCGGGTCAGTAGTTTCAAAGATATGTACCATAATGTCGTTTACATTGTAACTTTGTTACATCATTACCTTTTCAATTCACTTTTCGATGTTTCTAAAAATACAAAATTATGTAATTATTTAATATGTTAGTTCTCATTCATGTGGACGCCTTAAAAATAAAGCAGCTAATTAGTATAAGTAAATAATTATCAACACCGAAGACCGAAGTCTATACTGATCTATACATTCGTACTGATTTTTCATTTTACCCATGGGCCTACCAGTGGCAGTAAATTGCGACGTTGCCACATTCACTTCATGGCTCCCTACAGGAGATAGAGACGGCTATGACTTGGCGGATGGAAGCTAGGTGTAAGAATTTTTCGGTCATGAGTCATGACCTAAATGTGCCTTCGTTTATTACTTCGTCATAGCATTAGTGGCGTAGCGGCTAAACGATGGAGTGAAACTATCGGTACGGGGGTTCGAATCCTGACTTCAGATTATTATTTTTTATTTTATTTATTTTTATGATTAATTTCTTATTTGGAACTTCGTTCCAACCGAGTGTTCCACGACACTCACGCATTTTTTCTTTAATCGAAGTTACGTCAGCATAATTTTCAAAAGTATAAATAGACGCCAGGACAAACAATGTGGCAGTTTCTTCACGATGTTGCTTTTACTGTTGAAGCAAGCAAGCGACCCATTAACATCTCACTGCTGAGCGCAAGTTTCCTCTCAGAGAAAGTTCCTCTCAGAGAAGGGGCCATAGTCTACCACGCTGGCTTAATATGAATTGGTAGATTTCAGACTTCACAAGCTTTTGAGAACATTATGGTGAACTCTCAGGCGAGCAGGTTTCCTCACGGTATTTTCCTTCACCATTGAACCATGTGGTATTTAATTGCTTAAACGCATTTAACTCCGAAAAGTCAGAGGTGCGTGCCCGGGATCGAACCTGCGACTCCCCGAATAGGAGACCGCAGTCTTAGCCACTGGACTATCACTGCTTATTGACGAAAAAAAAAATTAAGTGGCACTCGGGGGCTGCCGCGGTAAATTATAATATTTATGCAATATTTTTTTCGCATAATAAAAATTATGCAAAAAAATAATTCAAAAACAAACAAACAAGAAAAGCGCACTGTCACTACTTCGCGAGTGAGATTCGAACCTGCGACATCTAACGAAAGCGGTCGCTCGCCCACTGCGCCAAACAGAGCTAAATATGAACCTCTAAAATGTTGAACGCTTACTGAACAACGGTGTTAGGTTTTTGTCGTTACGGAATTTGTTGATTCGGTCGCCGCGCTCAAACTGTTTATCCTAGTTCAAAGCCCGCGCTAAAAGCTATGCAATAGCTTAATAATATCTCTCCCTAAACTAAGATCCAACCCTCATTTTCATCGCTCTTTCTATGTCATTGTGCCGAACTTGAAATTCAGCAATAGCATTTCCCACATGCAGTGGACCGGCTCCGGAGCTTACAGCGACAATGTAAGTGATTGCTCTGAGTGGCTTGTTCTCGGAAACCATCTGAAACGACAGCTTTTGAATTTCTATTGACGCAGCGAAAAATTAAGCCAGTTAACATACCTGTGATTCTTCGATTAGATTCGCCAATGTTTTGGTATGGTAGAGGAGCAATAGGATATTTGACTGATAGGTATTTTTTTATTAAAAATTATTTTTCATCATACCTATTCGAAAAACAAATATTGGCTTCAGAGGATAGCGGGAGCAAAATTTAAGGGTGCCAACGGGACCCTATTACTAAGCCTCCGCTGTTCGTCCGCCCGTCTGTCTGCGGGCTGTATCTCGTAATCCGTAATAGATAGACATTTGAAATTTTCACATATTATTATGTATTTCTATTACCGCTATAAAAACAAATAATAAAAATGAAATTAAATTAAAAATAAAGGGGGCTCCGATACTTGGTAAAGGAATCGAAATAAAATTTTATTTTTTTACCCTAGCATGTGGGGTGTCATTGTCTAGAGCTCATTAAGTGGAGTTCAAAATATATATATATATTTTTTTATTTTTTAGCTACAAAAATGAAGAAATGGGGGGCCGTCAAAGTTGTTGGTTTTAGACCCATTTTGTTAGGGGGTCTATCTCAAAACTAAACTAGTTAGGTATTTGAAATTTTGGTATATTATGTACAATATAGTGTATTTAAACAATAAATACTGAAAACACCGAATTATAATGCGGTTTGTAAGTTGTGACCAAAACAAACGAGCATTTTTTCTAATTATTTAGTACTTTCTAAGAACTACGATATCTAAATATGTACCTATCTAGTTTTAAAAAAATTATTTGGTCACATGTACGGAACCCTAAAAGAGCGAGGTCTGACTTGCACTTGGCCAATTTTTAAATATCTTCACTTCTTCTAAACTAGTCTCGGAAATATAGAGCTTTACAGTTTCCTGCTAGACAAAGAGAACTCTACTGAATTTTGTGACTTCACAAGACAGCAGCTCCATTATGCCTTTATATTATAGCTGATAAAAAATAGTCTAGGTATATGAGCTTAAAAACAGTCCCCAAGCATTATCCGAAGTCGTTCCTTCAATATAACTTCCAAATCAGACACATTCATCGTTAATTTATCCCGTTAATATTTCATTTGGATTATGGAACTAGGAATTACGACTACGTATTTGGATCACATTGACGTGTTTAATGAACAAAATTCGTTTTTGTTCAATCTAAAATTGTTCGTTCAAAATAACTGAATGAATGAAAGACAAACACGATGAATCAGCGTTTTGGTTTCAGAGTAAAGCGGATACAGACATTTTTACAATGGAAATCTGTTTATTGTCACTATCAGTTAGGTAGGTAATACTTTAACATAACCACTTCGCCGAGTTTTTGCAACTGCTCGCGTTAATATAAAAAAATCGGCCAATTGCGAGTTGGGCCTCGCTCTTTTAGGGTTTCGTACATATGACCAAATCACTTGTCTAGTTTATCTAGATTTTTATATTTTAAATATCTTAGTTCTTATATAGTACTAAATTAGCATATGGGGAAAATTGCTCGTTTGTCTTGGCCACAATTACTTATAAACCGCATCATAAATCGGTGTTTTCAGTATTTGTTGTTTAAATACACTATATAGTACATAATTTATAGAAGTTTCAAATTACTAAGTAGTTTATTTTTTGAGATAGACCCCATAACAAAAGTGGTCTAAAACTGAAAACTTTGACAGCACAACATTTTTTCATTTTTGTAGCTAAAAATAAAAAAAAATATATTTCAACTCTACTTAATGAGTTCTAGACAATGATACCCCACATGCCAGGGTAAAAAAATAAAATTTTATTTCGACTCCTTTTCCATGTATGGGAGCGCCCTTTATTTTTCAATTTAATTTAATTTTTATTATTTGTAGGTATAGCGGCAATAGAAATACACACTCTATGAAAATTTCAACTGTCTACCTATTACGGTTTACGAGATACAGCCCGCTGATAGACGGACGGACGGATGGACAGACGGACAGCGGAGGCTAGGGTCCCGTTGGCACCCTTTGCGTACGGAACCCTAAAAACTAGTGAAGGGAGTTCAATTTTCTCCTCTTGAGCCTTTGGTGCTACAACTGAGGAATTCACGTTTGAATGAATGAAATTGCATTAAATACATTTCAAAAACAAACACTTACATGGTAAACTATTATGCCTTGATTCATGGAATACCTAATTTCCTTCGTAGATTTATTTATCAGATGGTTCTCGAGAAGCTTATAATGGAGCACAATCGATGTCGTCTACTGTGTATCATACTTTGTATCATACAAAGACAATATTTCTTTTAAAAATATTCTCTTATTTCTTGAAACAATAAAGTTTCACCGCCATTATTTCAGATTGGTACTAACAAGAGAAAAATTCCGTAGAAAACATCAGCTAAAATAACAAAGTTGCCGAGATCACAATAAATAATTAATTTTCCATAAAGCTACATAGTAGGGGGTCATGCGGTCATAGCGCACCGAGTTATGGAGGTAGGGGTGGTACTGATTCTAATTATTTCTCTTCACCTAGTGCACTAGGTAGGCCGACCCCCCAGAAAAACTGACCATCTCTCAGGCTCAGGTAGATGATCATCAGGACCTTTGATTTTCAAAAAGAAAATGTGTGCTCGCCCCTACAGTAATATACGAAACGTAACTCTCTCTCTTTCTATCTTCACTAACTTATATCTCCCTCTCAACTTCCGTTCGCCTCGCCCGATCACACTTTTCGTAACGCATTCACCAGCTTACTCCCCAAGTCAAGCATGCGTAAAGAATAAGAAAAATTAAAAAGTTAGTTGGGTACCCCTCATCTTAACTAAAAATATATTAAGTATGTTCTAACTCAGAGCGTTTCAAACGTAATTTTTGGAGTTTACTCCTTAAGAATCGATTTTAGCAGCCCGGTATGAGAAAAATCCGGACAGTAAAATCAATTTATCAATGACCTTGTTACGTTTTTCACAACGTTGAAATTTCTACCCTAACGTTGAGTAAATAAGGTTGGTTTTCGCTTGAGTTGTCGAATGCCCGTGTCACGTTTTTCACAACGATGCAAATTTCTACCCTAACGTTGAGTAAATAAGGTTGGTTTTCTCCGTACAACACCGTAGCTATTCAAATAGTTTACACATAAGCCGAAAGATGGCGCTGATATACATGTGAACGAAAGCCAACCTTGTTTACTCAACGTTAGGGGTGGAGATTTGCATCGTTGTGAAAGGCGTAGCGCGGGCATTCGACAACTCAAGCGAAGACCAACCTTATTTACTCAACGTTAGGGTAGAAATTTCAACGTTGAGTATGAAGTAAACTCCAGTTGTGCGTCGTGAGCTGACACACACAAATTTTTTTTGTTATAGTACTGACTTAATAACAGGCTAACCTAATTAAGTTTTCGAGCATTTAATTTCGTTTCAGTATCAAGTCGTTAAATTGTTATTTTTAGAGATGCATGCGAAGGCCTTAATATTTATTAATTTATGTCCTTATTTCTTCATTTAATTCTAAAACGTAGTACTTTTATGCAATGAAAAGGAAGTTCACAAAAACAACTTAACTCTACTAGAGCGATTGCTTCCATTCTTCTAATAGTCCAGTCGACAGGTAGTTTCAGATGCAAAATTTTCGAACTTCCCCCAGTTCTTCTTCAATAACTTTTTTCCAAAACGGCAAACTATATCAACCACCAACCACTGGCAGTCAGTAAGCGTTAGAATTCAATTAAAAATATTTCTGCGCCGCTCTAGACTTCATCTGTTTTTACTTCATTTGCGTTCAACCCTATTTCCCCATACAAAGGGCGATATAGACCGCGCACGGTTTACTTGATCTAACGGTTCCTTTATATAACGGCCATTCATGTTGACTTAGATGCTTCTAGAATAATTCATGGCTCAATAGCTACTCAATAGCAAGGGGGAGAGTTCGCAAACTATCCTTTATAAATTTAGCAGGCTCTATTGTCTATCAGAAGGTTTATGTAGGGAGGTAAATAAATTAGTTAGTTAATTAGGTACTTCTGGATCCTCTGAAGGACCAACCAATCATATGAACAATTTTTTTAAAGAATATCTATCAGCCACATTGAAGTTGACATATTATATCCTCCTCTCCCCTCCAAAAAAGCGGAAAGCTAGTGTTAGGAGTGGGTACGTCAATAGTGCAACGGGTGGGATTCGAACCTGCGACCTTTCAGTTTTCAGTGCAGCGCAACAATTGGGCTATTGAGGCTTTTACATAACAATGTAGTAACTAAAGTGTAGTAATAGTAGTAAGTGCTTACATTTTTTATACAAAGTATGACAAGATAGCGCATAACTATGATCTTATCTGTGCGCTTAGTACAAGATTTGATAGTTAACTATAAATAGTAAACGATAAACTTACCATCATAGTAAAATAAACCATAACAGTATTAGTTAGAGCTCAATTTCGTGTATGTATTCTTATACGTTTACGTAACGAAAACGCTCCAAATTAAAATCGTCTGTATTGGACCGACTTGCACCAAACTGCTTAGTCATGTTTCGTTAAATTTTGTAATGCTGTCACTTTTTGACAATACTATTTCAGAGTTGACATGAGATGGACAGCATTACAAAATTTAACTAAACATGATTAAGCAGTTTGGTGCAAGTCGGCCTAAATCGATACTTTTATGGTTCACTAGCTGAGGCCCGCGACTTCGTCCGCGTAGATTTAGTTTTTAAAATCCCTCTCCCTCATTCACTCTCTATTCCTTCGTTCTCATAGTCTAATGAGACAGAAATCTGACACGACTGGAGAGAGATCAGGCGCAGGACCAACGGCTTTACGTAGTCTCTGAGGCACGGATGTGAAAAACTTACTATTTATATATTTTTTGCCAGAAAAACCCAATACTCCGAATCCGAGACCTAGTCATCCGTAGTCGAACATGAGGTAGGGCTCCTGCCTACTACGGCTACTAGTGCTACGTTACTAATGGAACTATGGCTGCCATGGATAGGTATAAGTACACAATGTGTTGATTTATAATTAGAAATAATTACGTATGCTTTTGTGGAACTTCCCCTCATTGTGGAAACTCTGCATACATAGAATAATATCTATTAAGTATATTGTAAAAGTATTTTGAAAAGAGCAACTGCCGAGTTTCTTGCTGGTTCTTCAACTCGGCAGGAACGGCATTCCGAACCAGTGGTAGACTCATTGACGATTCAAAAGTACTTGTAAAAGTTTATTTGAATAAAAAACATTTCTATTCTATTCTATTCTAATGCCGTCCTAGTTGTAAAGGAATAAATAAAACCCCTGTCGCGCGCCATTCAGCGCAGGCCTACATACGCTCAATGCGATGCCGCACTCTGGAGACTGACCTCCTTCTTGCCCTGTCCTTATCTGCAGAGATCGATTTAAAACGACTTTCAAACCTCTACCTATTATTATTATCACCTATATTCATCGCTTGTGCGAACTTAAAAATACACTCGTATTGTTAAGAATACTTAAAGGTGTTTTATTCAGGGTTAAAACAAAATAGGTACTATTATCAGCAACGTTGATACTTTGAGTAGTTACTATTACTTGAATGTATATTATAACTAGCTGATGCCCGCGACTTCGTCCGCGTGGATTTGGTTTTTAAAATCCCGCGGGAAAACTCATTGATTTTCCGGGATGCCTATGTCACCCTCCAGGTTGTCAACTATACCTACCTATCCAAAAAATCACGTCAATCCGTAGCTTTGTTGCAGCGTGATTGACGGAAAAACCAACAAACAAACACACTATTTATAATATGTATTAGTAGGTAAGGAAGAATAATTAATAGGTACTACGATAGTAAAAGCAATCTAATTAAATTTTAGAACACAGCTAAGCTACTATTGTGACTTAAATATGATAGATATATTCCCTCGGGCAATTTTTGGAGAAAATAATGAGTACTTTAATCATGTAGTACATTATTTTTATGTATCATCAATAGTTTTCTCAGCGTTCTCATTTGGCGTGCAAATAATGCATTTTATTGGCAAAATTTTGTTACCTTGGGTTGCAACAAACAAACAAAAAAAAAATCCCCTTTATAATATTAGTATAGATGAAATAAATTGTTTTCAGTTACATTCATATCCGGTTCGAAGGACCAAATAAATGTTCGCCCAATAAAAGAGCGCGGATACTCCGTCGAACCCATTTTCGAATTCGTTAGCGACCGTTTTTTTTCCGACTTATACCGGCTTTGAACACATGCCATATTAACGACGACCTTTTATTCAAATTCACCCGTTCCTCAACCGTGAATGGCGGCTTTATTATTCAATTTGTGAATAAATCTCAGTTACGCTAATGCGTCACCGAATCCCGTAGCCCTATCCCCTTTGGTTGTCGCATTAGATTTATTTAGCCAATTCCGCGTTAGAATAGATACCTATCCATTGTTTTCGGGATTTGCGAAACAGAATTTATTAGGCACGCTTCCACTAGCTAGTCGTTGATTGAAAGATTGAAATACGGTGCCACATAAATTGAAACAAAATTATTAGAACCTACCTAAAACCATAATTACCTGCACTCTTCGATCACAAAAAATTTTGTGATCGAAGCCTGCATTGGAGTTGATTTTTTTTATTTTTGCGGGAAAACTACTAAGTACCTATTCTACAATTTCCTTAAATTTTTTTTACTAACTTGACTGTAGGTGACAAAATTATTGCCAAAACTAAAATAATTTTTGTATTATTATTTAATAATTATTAATAATTATTATATCAGTTACTAGCTGATGCCTGCGACTTCGTTCGCGTGGATTTAGTTTTTAAAATCCCACGGGAACTCTTCTATTGTCCAGGATGCCTATGTCACCCTCCAGGTTCTCAACTATACCTATTTAAAAGATCACGTCAATCCGTAGCTTTGTTGCAGCCTCGAAAAAAAGTTTCAATTTACCATCAAATATTAATATTCTGAAAATAGCAGTAACGAAACGCAGAAACGTCACCAAACCAAATGTCACGAAACGTCATTTGAATTTCAATTTTCAAGACGTCATTTCGATTTCGTGTTTTCGTATTGTTTTTATTGAATACTATTACGGTTTTTGTATTGAAGTAAGCTTATTAAATTTAATTGAACGCATTTAAAAATACATTTGCAACGAAAAATCAACAGTTTTGTGTCTCTAGAGTGAGATAACTAGAAATCTTTGTCATTTCCGCACTGTTGTGACAAAGAAACAAGAAGTTCTTTTTTTCACGTCGATTACTGAATTTACAATCGCCTTTGAATCATAAAATGGATTATGTGGCGGCATTAAAGATCCTAGTTATCGGAGAAAGTGGTGTGGGCAAGTCTAGGTAAGTTTAAGCGTTTGCGTTTATTCCTATGAGTCATACCTACAGGTAAAATAATATCATAATCTTTCACTGGTTTACCAATGATGTCATATTATATTTTACCAATCAATATTTACTTAATCATTGATTATGCGCAAACTATGGTTAAAAAAACCATGATTTAACATTTGAAATGTACCTAAAGTCAAGTAAAGTAAAGTAAAAAAATGCTCATCACTGTCTAAATTTTAAGTAACCTATTTGATTTATCCAAATATTTCATTATTCAAGGTTATAAGAATTATTATTAGTATATTTTAACAATTATTTCACTATGAAGCTTCAGCCTTGACATAGTATAATCATAACATTAACAACTTAACAAAGGATTTTGATATGTGCCTTGCTATTATTTGGGAATAGAAGTGCTTCTAAGAAATGATAGATTATAGTAAAAATATCTCCTTGAGTGGCTCTCCTCTTATGGTAGTCTCCATGGAGATGCTTAGCTAAAATTCAGTAATCGAAAGAATATTATGTAATTACTAGATGTACCTAACCGGAATGTGTTGCAATGCCATGTAAGGTATAAAGAAACTATATTAAAGACTACTACTACATTAAACTATATTAATGCATCTTCACTTACCATCAGGTGAGATTGCAGTCAAGCGCTAATCTATATATTTAAAAAAAAAAGACTTGTGCAAGGGACCCTCGTGGGTGTCCCCAAAACACCTTGCCAAAGTTTGATCACAATCTGACCAATTTAATAATTTGGGAACAGAGGACAAACATATATGTTTATTTGCATAGATTTCTGAGCTCCTTTGATACAAACTCCCATTTTAGCATCATCCTGGCATTCACAACAGGCGACTACAATGCATCGTTCCCGGCCACTATCGGAGTGGACTACAAGTGTAAGACGATGGAGGTCAACGGCCTGAATGTCAAACTTGGCATTTGGGACACTGCAGGGCAAGAACGGTATAGGACATTGACAAACAGTTTTTACAGGTAAAGAACTTTAGTAATAGAATAGTTGTCAAAAATCTACCTATAGGTTGTTTTAAAAAAAGTCTATTTCGTTGGCTGTGTGACAGATCATTTTATTCCATAACAGAATACCTGTCCAAGGCGCGCTTTCAGAAACGTTTTAACCCTGAGTTAGTAACTAACTCTTGGTTAAAAAGACAGATTTGACAGATCTCATATAAAGCTTCTGTCAAAATTACAATTTAATTCCTGGGTTTAACTAACCCAGCATCTCTGCAAGCGGGCCTTAATAGTACATACCTAATAATAAATATTTGACATTATACTAACCTAATTGACATTTTTGCATTTTAACTAACCTAAAATTTGTAATTCGTTTTCAATTAATTGAGCTCATCAAAACTTTCATTATATGATGATAATTTAAATATTTGCATGCTATATAGTAGAATATAAAGGAATTAAAATTATTTAATTGTTAACATCTTACTATGTACTTACTCATATTCAGCAAATAAAATTTCATTTCATTTAGTTCTTAGGTTCTTTTCTTCTACTAGAAGTGAAAGAGCAGTATTGGTATGAATTTTTTAAACTCTGCATGTTGATTTTAGTGAATATATAATATACACTATGTTTTCATATTTTGACTTAACAAGCTTCGTGTTACAATATTTAAAAACATTAGGTAGAAACATTGTTTGTTATTAAATGAATCATTCAATTTATTTATTAATACATAGAAGGAAAATTCTAAATTTGTGAATTAAGATGGAAAGCATAATGCAATAGCAAATTTTTATTAATTTTTAAACTTTCTATGCTTTTGTGTACCAAATAATAATTACAATATCTTTTCAAAAGTTAAACTTGAATTACTCATTACACATTAGTTTTGCTAGATTGTTGTGATTACCTCACTTAAATTGAATATTTATTAAAATGTCCACAGTCTAAAGTCTACTTTAAGTTAATTTAATTAATCATTGTTTTAGGGATGCACATGGTGCAATTTTAGTATATGATGTCTCAGAACCAAAAACTTTACAGAAGTTAAATGAATGGGTTGAAGAACTACAGGTTTACACTACAAAGAAAGATATTGTCTGTCTAGTTGTTGGGAACAAAATTGACAAGGTTTGTATTTTTTTCCTTAATATCAAACAAAGTAATAAAAATATTATGTACCTCAATGAGTAGATAAGCAAAGCTAACAATAAAAATTAACAATATTTTTTATATTTATCACTATCAGATTTCACCCCTGATGCAATAAGAGGGGTATTATAAGTATGGCGGTAAATTCAGATGTAGAATTTTTTTTAATGTGCCTATTTTAGTACATTACTCACTATGAAAAATAACTGACCACTACTTATTTTTTTATAAGATTTTCATTAATGGTACACATATTATATTAAATGAATTTTTATCCTACAAGGAACAATAGAGCTTTTGTTAAATATTGTATAATATTTATAAAAAAATATTTAAATTTAATCTGTTTTAAACAATCTTATAATTCACTTCATTTCTCAGTATAAATAAAAATAATATTTTGTTTAGCCGCGAGCAGTACCTAGAGAAGCAGGACAGGCATTCGCACAAAAACACAGAATGCTCTTCATAGAAAGCAGTGCGAAGACTCAAGAAGGTATCAATTTGGCATTTGAAGAGTTAGTGCAAAAGGTAAGTTATTAAAGTAAGACAATGTTATATAATAATCATAGTGATATCAATTCCTTTTTTCGAAATAAAGGCATCTAGGTCATGTTTAAAATGTATATGAAACCTTTTAATTTAGCCATTTAATTGAACAGTTAAAGTTAGGCCAATATGAGGTTTCCAGGTACAATATGAGGCTTATTTTATTAAATTCTACTTTTAAGTCTAGATAGACAGGCTGCATTTTCAAGCTTGCAAAATTGGATGCAGTTCTATTGCAACTGATGCAATTTTATTCTATTGCATCACCGATCCTTATAATAGACTACTTAGTGCACAGTTCAGTTGACAGTTGAAATGTATGTACTTCAACTGCAATAGAACAAACTGTAATTTTGCAGTCTGTAAGTCCAGTGTTCTAGACCGTTAGTAATAACAGTTGTTGAGACATCACATGCTTTAACGGTGAAGGAAAACATCGTGAGGAAACCTGCACACCTGAGAGTTCTCCATAATGTTCTCAAAGGTGTGTGAAGTCCGCCAATTCGCATTGGGCCAGCGTGGAGGACTATGGCCTATAACCCTTCTCTGAGAGGGACCTCGCTCAGTAGTGAGCCGATGATGGGTTGATAATGATGATGATAATATACTTTACATTGTATTTTCTTTCCCCGGTAGATCATAGAAACGCCAGGTCTCTGGGAGACCACTGGATCATCTTCCAACATTCGCGTAGCAAGTGAGCAAGGAAGGCAACAGGAAGAATCTTGTTATGGCTCCTGTTCTATTTAACCTGGAACTTTGTATAGATATTGCCAAATAACTTTGATTTAAACATTAATCTTGATCATTGGATCAATACACCTCAAAGAAATATTTTTTTTTACTTACTAGCACAGGTTGTTGAGGTGCATTTATGTCAAGTTCAATAGACGTTCATAAAAATTGCAATTTTGCAGTCTGCTTGCAGTCATATGTAGTCCGTCTGTCTACACACCAAGACTTTGGTTGCATATTTGCTTATGTTGCGACGTAGATTTTTTTAGACAATGTTTAAGAAATATAGTTGAGACTAAATATGCATGAAAAAGTTTTATGAAAAGGCCCACAGCCTTTTCATAAAACAAAATTGATAAGTTAAATGTTGTGCCGTCCTTTTCCATAAGAACATTGCGAAAAGGAAGGCTCTACTTTTCGATTCAGTTTGTTTTTTTAGTCAAGTGAATTAAAACTAACACGCAAAAATTGTCTGCTGATAGCTGTACAAGTATAGTTTTACTATTGGTTAATGTAAGTTTTCATTAATGATAAAATCCATCAAAGTGAATTTATTCAAAGCCGTGGAATAAACCTGTACCATACACGTAATTTTTGATACTAAAAATCATAATGAAAATAATTCATTAGTATATAAATTGTTACCAATATAACTACCAACTATAACCAATACTTTTGCATGAATTTAATTTAGTCCATCTGATGGGCAACTTTATTGGAGTGTTGAATAAGGTGATTTGGTGATTTATTTTACACTGAACCTGTGTCCGAATAGGTATCGATTCAAATAATTTTAAGTTAATCATGCTAGACCGTGTCGCGCCCGTGTCCCATCCGGAATGGGCGTGCCTGTATTGAAAGCACGGCCACTAAAACGTAAAATAAATCAGGCCCAAGTTTTGTGTTTGTGTGAGTGGCACACCATCAGCAGCAACTGCTGACGTTCTTGCTGGCTCTTCTCAGAATTAGCTTTAAAACCGGTGGTAGATTCTTGACTTGTCATAAGAGCTACAAGTTGGCCTACATGACATAAATAAATTTGAATTTGAATAATATTGTTTTAAATAACATTTTTGGGCATTTTTCCACTATAGATTTTTTATTTCAGAAAGAAAAGTTAAAAGCCTGATATAAATCCGGATTCTCGCACAAACCCAAAGCTTAACAATCAACGTTTTACAATTGTAAAGGTTGGCTTATTATATTTATAAACTATCCTAATCAAAAACTATCCTATCTTTTAAGTTGGACCAAATTACAGATAGTTACGAAGTTTTATAAAAATCGGTTAAGTAGTTTAGGAGTCCATCGCGGACAAACAACGTGACACGTAATTTATATATATTAAGAAGATTGATAGGAATAGAAATCATACTGTCCTCTTCTGTATTTACAGTTGTGAGCAGGATGGTACTATAAATAATATTATTCACTATTTATTTAGATAATAGCGTTATATTTTTTTGTTTTTGTTTCATTAAAATTAATTTTAAATTTTCTCGCTATACTTATTAAAAATATAGTAAAACTACAGATAGCATATCAATAAAATAATATTACAGTTTAGTTATTTTAATTAAATAAGAGCCAACCTTAATGTGCGATGTATTGTGATATTTTATTAAAAGTCTGCTTTTGTACATAGTTTTAAAATTCTTAATAACACTATTATGTAGCTACCAATCGAAAGTAGTAAATGGTTTAAACAATTTACCTACTAATAATTAAGTAGAAATATATAAAGGGAAACACACCTATTTTTATATGTTAAAAACAAAATAGTTAACAATCATTACTTCTGTAAGGGGTAGAGTACACTAGTTGGATGATAAAGATCTTTTTTTTTTCAAAAATCTTAGAGTAATTTAATATGTTCATATTAGTAACCAAATACCAGAATTTTGTACCAAATGTTCAATCACAATAATTAAGTAATTTCATCTTTCCTTATATTATTATTGTCGACCGAGCGAAGCGAAGGTCTCTGAGTTTACTAGAGCGATTTGCACTTGTCCGTCCGTCCGTCTGTCACAGCCTTATAACTTCTGAATTACTGAAAGTAATTACTTCAATTTTAGATATGATATGTAAACCGATGGCCTCCAGCCGAAAATGGCTTAAAAAGTTATAAAAATCTTTATTTCAGGGGGGCTCCCATACGAAATGGGGGGCTTTCAAAGTGGAGATTGTATTCGAGGCTAGATTTCTAAAACCACTTTGTTTTAAAACTTGAAACTTACACATAATTTGAGTTATATTCTGTACTTGAACAACAAATACTAAGATTAGATAAATATTATAAAGAAACGAAATTATTTGAGTTTTAATGGGCATCAATGTTTTTATCAAAACTTCACTATACTGTTACTAGATGGCGCTGTTTTTAATATTGTAAATATGCATCCCATCCACGAAAGCAGATGACGATTGACGTCATCAGATTCGGCGCGTTTTAATTACAATATAGTTAAAACTACCTTATGGGAATTATGGGATACCGCGAGGTCTCAGTTCGGGGCGAACCACTAGTTACATATATTATAATATACAAAATATGATTTGGTCCGTTTGCATTAAACCAACCCCACCTGCAGTAAGAGTAAAACACAACACAAGGGCCACGATAAGTTCAACGTTCAAAGCGACGAGCGGCAAAACCAAATAAATAGAGATTAAATTAATACATAACAAGGCTCGCCCCTCCAATATTCAAAACGTTTGAAAGTATTCGTGAAAGTATTTACAAAGCGCCACCAGGACTCACAGCGCGTGTGTGCGTGCCGGCCTGCTACTAAAGACGAAAACTTACTACTACATACAAAATACAAACTCTTTCGTAAGACTATAACTACACACATTTAAACAGTACTAGAGGGGCGAGCCATGTTTCGTAGGTAAGGCGAACTAAATGGGCCTGCCCGCGAAATTCAAATTTAATTTGGCTTTTCGCAGTTTTTAAACTAATACGACAAAGTAGGCTTATGGCATTCTAATTGCGCCAATTGCAGCATCATCTTCACAGGTTTATATAAAAATCTTTACTTGAAACTGTCCAGTTTGAGAAATTAGTCCGAGTATCGAGTTTGACGTAAGTTACTCACAAATTAGTCGGCACTTTCAAGTAAAGATTTTTATATAAACCTGTGAATATGATACTGCCATTGGCGCAATTAGAATGCCATAAGCCTACTTTGTCGTATTAGTTTAAAAATTGCGAAAAACCAAATTAAATTTGAATTTCGCGGGCAGACTCGTTTAGTTCGCCTTAATCTCTATATTGTATGAATACTTTAAAGGCACTACGCCAAGCGATTGGCCTGTTCCACTAACCGTCTCAATAAACCGATTAGATGTATGGATTTAATTAAAAAGTGCCATACCCTTTTCCAAGTTACCCGCTACCATCTTAGGCTAGAATTACACTTGGAAGTTTTTACGTAAGAAGCTTACGAAAGTAACTTACGTAATTAACATTATCAAACTATTCGTGAGTAAAACTTACAAGTGTAATTGCGGCCTTAGCACTTCGTCACTTACCATCAGATGAGGTCGCAGTGTCAGTGTCATTGAATAAACAATTTGTTTGTGTATTTAAATCAAAATACTTATAGGTTTGTTTGTCGTTCAATCACGCAGCAACATAGAATATATTAATCCCGGAATACAAGGGGCGCCCACGAGAAGTCGCAAAAGCTAGTAGGGGAGATGTGTGTTTTCTTTGAAACTAATATTTTATGTCACTTGGCATCATGTAAGTTTTTCCATTTTTACATCATCCAACACGAATCCTCCCTCTGTGCATCATAGATATTTTTCATTTCTTGGGTTTGTGACTCCTTTCCATTATTTATATAATGGTAGTAGTTTACTGGCCTGGTACTGGAGGAGACAAGTCGCTAACTATGGGCCTTCTCAGGGTCACACAGCGGGCGATGGAGAGGGATATGCTCGGTATATCCCTCCGAGATCAGATCAGAAACGAGGAGATCCGCAGGAGAACCAAAGTCACCGACATAGCTCAGCGTGTCGCGAAACTGAAGTGGAAATGGGCGGGGCACATAGTTCAAGGAGCTGATGGTCGTTGGGGTCCTAAGGTGCTGGAGTGGCGACCCCGCACCGGGAAACGCAATGTTGGCAGCCCCCCCACCAGGTGGACCGACGACATCAAACGAGTCGCAGGGAGCCGCTGGATTCAAGTCCATGCAGGAGACCTTTGTCCAGCAGTGGACGTCTAAAGGTTGATAAAGAAGGAGTTTACTTGGGTTAATAATGCGGTTGGTTCCCAGATCCTGCCGATACGACATCGAGGTAGATTTTTATAAGTAGGGCTTCTTATAGCTACTAAAGCAGGACAACTAACCCCCTTTTCATTATGCTAAATGCAGTATTCTTAATTCAGACAGAATTGCTTGCTGAATTCTGAGCGTCCTCTTTACCCCCTAATTGCTCTAATTACTGCGTTGTGCTAACTAAGTATAGACCCGAGAACTGACCTCTAAGTACCCACTTATACGGACAAGCCGTTTATCGTCACTTAATTTCTAGTACCGCTTAAGTCAACTTTTCAGGGGAGTAAAATTTAGGAGACCTGAGTCAAGGTATTTTGTCTTTTATGTCTATGGTCTTAGGTTCTAAAATAATCTAAAAATTGTGTCAAAATATCAAATTTACTCTCGGATAAGACTTATTTTACGTTGGTGAAATCGGGCCTTAAATGTTAAACGCTTACTAAAATTTCCAGGTGACGATTGTGAAGGTGACGCTGACGCGAAATCCATGTTTTATGCTCACCCAAAAAAGTGCTACGCGCCTAAAGAAGTTTTCACTTCAAAAATAAGTTTTCAAGTGAAGGCTCTTTACGGTTTGGCATGGGAACCTAGGTGGGGAGATTTGAATCGTCAAGCGTGCCGAATGCAACGATAAATGGCTGGGCAGCGCTAATGGTTGTCCATAATATGAGTGAGCGAGAGTGTAGGCTTCACATTTTTGAGTGTCCAGACTCCAGACATCAACGGCTATTCGAATTAAGTTCATAATAATTATATTACCTAGTTTTTAGGGTTCCATACCAAAATGGTAAAAATGGAACCCTTATGGTGAGACTTTCTCCGTCCGTCTGTCACAGTCGATTATTTCAGTAACTATTAAAGCTATCGACATGAAATTTGGCATAGTTGTGTATAATAGTGGCCCAAAATCATTGGAATAAAGAAAAATCGAAAATTATTTTTAGTTTTAATAAAAAAAGGGGGAAAATCGGGGCTTTGAAATTTCAAAGTAAAATAACTATATCGAGTGGGGTATCATATGAAAGGCCTTTACTTGTGCATTCTAAAACAGTTTTTTATTTATTTCTATATATAATAGTTTTTGAGTAATCGGCCAAAATGTCGAAAAAAAATACCGTTCCCTCCCCCTTATCTCCGAAGTTTACCAATCGAAAAATCTGAAATAATTATGGTCAATAGAGGTTTATGTATATTTTACAGGAAAAATAAAAGCAACGTGACAATTATTTTAGTTTGATTAAAAAAGGGGGAAAATCGGGGGTTTGAAATTTCAAAGTAAGATAACTATACCGAGTGGGGTATCATATGAAAGGCCTTCACTTGTGCATTCTAAAATAGTTTTTTATTTATTTCTATATATAATAGTTTTTGAGTAATCGGCCAAAATGTCGAAAAAAATACCGTTCCCTCCCCCTTATCTCCGAAGTTTACCAATTGAAAAATCTGAAATAATTATGGTCAATAGAGGTTTATGTATATTTTACAGGAAAAATAAAATCAACGCGAAAATTATTTTAGTTTAATTAAAAAAGGGGGAAAATCAGGGGTTTGAAATTTCAAAGTAAGATAATTATACCGAGTGGGGTATCATATGAAAGGCCTTTACTTGTGCATTCTAAAACAGTTTTTTATTTATTTCTAGATATAATAGTTTTTGAGTAATCGGCCAAAATGTCGAAAAAAATACCGTTCCCCCCCCCTTATCTCCGAAGTTTACCAATCGAAAAATCTGAAATAATTATGGTCAATAGAGGTTTATGTATATTTTACAGGAAAAATAAAACCAACGCTCTAACTAGCATAGTTTTTTTTTATTAACAATAAACCTCTACAAACAAAGTTAACGATAAATAAGCAAATCAATATAATATTATCGTTTTACTTTTACTTTTGGAGTATGGAACCCTCGGTGCGCGAGTCCGACTCGCACTTGGCCGGCTTTTTTTTTTTTTGTTAATAGAAAAGCTAGGTATTCACGTAATGCAAGCCGGACGCGTATAAAAAAGTGTAAAGTAAAAGTAGTCCAACCCATTCATATCTTCATGTGCTGTACTGCTGATTATATTTTCGGGACGAAATGTGAAATACTTTATAAATTATTGCAATAATTTGCAATCGATTAGGTTAGGTACTATTTCATAAAAAAAAATTGTGTATAATCCTGGGAGCTATTTACCTACCTACCTATTATTATTTTTGTTTGTATTGGGCTATTGTACATGTTTCCTATTCCATATTATAATTTAAAATATTTATTGTGAGGTTATTAATACGACCAAAATGTGCAAATAAAGTGCTGTTTAGCTAATTTGTACTAATTTTTATTTCCTACACCTACACATATTTTAAGGGACTTTACGCTCTACGCGGCAACCATCACGTCAAGTCGTCATGGCCACTATATTGGTCGCAAGTCATACAATCATACTATGTTTAAGGCACTTGGTCCCAACGACGAACTGGGCGCACGACGCGACGCTAGTGCCGGTTTGTCGTCTGGGCCAAGTACACGATGCGTATCTATTGGCTTACGAATCGCGATACGGGAATGGGGCTACTTTCTGTCTGCCCGTCTTAACATGTGTTGAATTATAATTAGGTATGATTTTGTGGAACTTCCCCTCATTGTGGAAACACTGCATACATAGCATAATATCTATTGTATTGTAAACTTGTTTTTAAAAGAGCAACTGCCGAGTTTCTTGCTGGTTCTTCTCGGCAGGAACGGCATTCCGAACCAGTGGTAGACGACATCGACGATTAAAAAGCACTTGTAAAAAAGTTTATTTGAATAAAAAACATTTCTATTCTATTCTATTCTATACGCTGCAACCATTGGCCTTAATCTTGGCCGCGTAATTCGCGAGGACCTTGTCATAAACATCTGTAAAAAGTAACATAAACCTGTTTACAAACTAGTACTTGGTTTCCAGAGTTTTTAAAATCGTGTTAGGAATAATCGTACCAAGAAGAAAAAGGTGTTTTACAAGGCAGTACTTTTGGCCCTTGAATATTTTCACCATGCAGAAATAACAAATTACTTTTATCGGCTGTTACAATGTCAAAATTTAGCTGGTAGTTGGATATCTCAATAAATGAAACGGTTCCAAACAATAGTCTAGGCAATGAAGCTAGTGGACCCCAACAGCAATTCTTCAGGCGACGAAACTTTACAGAATGATAAAGTATCAGTAGTTAAACGTATTTTATAAATATCCAAAAAAAAATTTGAACGGAAGTTAGGTATTTTTACCTAAACTCTTTTATGCTTAATATCTCAGTTCGACAAAATGCTCGGTCAAAACTTTCTTCACCTGAAACATTCATGTAAAGTCTAGAAACAAAATATAAAATATCCAAAATATACTCCTAGTTGAAACCACCAAATTTTGTAAAATAAGTTTATTTAATGTAACTTGCAGCGAAAAATTGCTCTGTGAATTTTTTTCACTGGAATGTCCTTTTATAGCCGTTTTGTACCTACAACTTGAAAATCCAAACAATATACCAAGAGACTATATTTTTTTCAAAAACTCCCCATTTACTCACAGTGCAAAATTTCTCCATCCATTTTAATTGATATGATTACAATTATTTTTTTTTGTATCAAGTATCAAAATATCCAAAAAAATAATCAAGCGCATTAAAAACTATAAAAATTTTAGAAAGAAATATTTTATATTTGATCCATCAAGGGAAGCAGGAGCGTGGTGAGTTGACGTAATGGTCCGGGAGCCAGTGACAGATTTTAATGACCAAGTCCCTCCCAATTAAAACTTCGTGAAATGCATTAGGGATTTATATTATGAATATTCGCGACCGTCAGCTGCGACTCCGTGGGTGGGGCGGGCAGTGGCAGCCTCCAACGCATGGAGAAAAAAAAAGTTTTTTAGTCATTTCCTCCCATTTGAAAATTTGTCAGATATATAGAAAAGAAATAAAGTCAGCTGACCATAACATGGTCCACCATGTTATGGTCAGCTGACTTTAGTTTTCCTTCAAAATATTAGGTAAACTATAATCTGTCAAATTTTCAAATGGGACGAAATGACTAAAAAACTTTTTTTTTCTCCATGCGTTGGAGGCTGCCACTGCCCGCCCCACCCACGGAGTCACAGCTGACGGTCGCGAATATTCACAATATAAATCCCTAATGCGTTTCACAAAGTTTCGCTCGAGAGGAAATAATTGACCGAATTTGTACCTGGCTCCCGGACTATAACGAGACTTTATCTATTCAGTGACGAGACTGACATTAGTATCTGCCTTTTGTGACGCGAGCCAGTACTCGATAATCGAATGTATGTCGTTGAGTCGACATCGACAGTTCAATTTTCAATCAAAAACTGTTGGCAACTACAGTGACTGTGTCGGTCAAATGGTTCTGAACCATATTGTCATGGTATTAAAGCGAAAAATCGCACACAGATCTAAAACTAGTTTAAATGCTGAGACAAAAACTGCTTTAAGAGTGTATAATAATATGCAATTTTGTATTTTAAGTAACTTGTAATTAGGTAAAAAATAGTACGTCGTCAAAAGTACGTCGCGCGTCTATCACTCTATTTCTCACTCACGAGAAAACGATAATTTGCCATCCCGCTCGAAAAGGGGCACGAAATCCATATCATAGCGACATTACTGCACAATTTTAAGGGCGCTAATGCAAATCCGTTAAACTATTGGAGTTTTCGGATCATTTTGTAACTAATTCGAACAAAATACAATGGAACTAAAAACTACTACACAGAGATTGGTCCTTTATCTCCAATTTTTGGTTTTGGTTTGGTGAAAAATCTTTCTTTTTAGTACTATAAAAATGATTTTTCGTCACCTCTTCACACCGAAAATTGATGATTTAGGAGCGAGTTTAGTTAGGTTTAGGTACATTTTTTCTGCATAACATACCAATTTTGAGACCCGAGCCGTTAGGTGAGGGTCTTAAGATAGATATTGGTTATCTGGAGAGTATGTTTTTAAGTCCACTCCATTCTTTGTTCGGACTGTAATTTCCCCAATTTTTTATAACTTAAAAATTAGTTATAAAAAATTGGCCAAGTGCGAGTTGGGCCTCGCTCTTTTAGGGTTCCTTTTAAAAAAATTAAATTATTATATTTCCATGTACCTACCCATGGAAATATTTTAATTAAATTTTTTTAATTTAATTTAATTTTTATTATTTGTTGTTATAGCGGCAATAGAAATACATAATTTATGTGAAAATTTCATCTGTCTATCTATTACGGTTTACGAGATACAGCCCGCTGACAGACGGACGGACGGACGGACAGCGTAGGCTTAGTAATAGGGTTCCGTTGGTACCCTTTGGTTACGGAACCCTAAAAATTAGGGAAAAATTCCACATGTAGAAATTATTTAAAATAAAATAGAAAATAGAAAATTCAGTCTGTCGAGCTGGGATTCGAACCATCGACTTTTAGCTGTTTAGCGACTGTCGAAACCACAAGTGTGAAAATAATGAACACAATGCCAAATTCACATTCAAAAAAGTGTCGGTTTCAAAAAAGTGTCGATCCGTCTAGCCCCCTTCCGCACCGCGCGATAAGGAACTACGTTCCAAAAAACTCTATAACTAGTAATGAAAAAGTCACAGTTTGATTATAGGTGTCATTATGTGCCTAATTGCGGTGAACTTATAGTCTAGTCGACAAGTTGAAAATGGTACAAAATAGAGATACTGCTCTTAAAATTATGTGCGATAGCGCATTGGATCCGGAATGACGCCTAGAAAAATGTGCCAAAAGCGTGTAACATAAAAAATTGCAAAAGTTATAAACAATTAAAGATGAAAAAAAATGGCATTTCGTATTTTGCCAATATTTCATAAACTATTAATATTTAAAAAATTTCAAAAAAAGATTCTGAAAGAAGAAGAAATTTTCAATAAAAAATTCCTGACTCCCGGAACTCTATCTCCATTATTTATAATTTTAATTTAACGCTGAAAATAGGTCTGCGCGCGACATGTTTAGGTTGCGCGCGCGGCGTCAAAAGCGAGAACGGCACATTAATTAATTTATTTAAGGTATTGAATATTTTTTTAAAAATTTGAAAAAATTATGGTGTGTTTTGAACACTATATATGATTTATTCTCGTTAGAAATTTTACTTAAAGTTAATTTTTCAACAAGTTAAACAGAAAGAAAAAATTTATACTTTGTTTATAATAATTATTTTACTCAGTTTTTGTTCAAGTATAAAAAATTATTATAAACAAAGTATAAATATTTTTTTAGCTTTTATGGCGCGATCTTGTTAAATATTTATGTAAAAAAGGCTCTACGAAGCGAAAATTTTTTACGACAATTATTTAAACATTTTTTTTCACTTACAATTAAGACGGAAGTTCGAGAAAATTTTATTAGTTAACAATTGTTTAACTTGTTGAAAAATTAACTTTAAGTAAAATTTCCAACGAGAATAAATTTTTTATAGTGTTCAAAACACACCATAATTTTTTCAAATTTTTTAAAAAATATTCAATACCTTAAATAAATTAATTAATGTGCCGTACCTACTCGCTTTTGACGCCGCGCGCGCAACCTAAAAGTGTCGCGCGCAGACCTATTTTCAGCGTTAAATTAAAATTATAAATAATGGAGATAGAGTTCCGGGAGTTCGGAGTTTTCCTCTTCTTTTAGAATCTTTTTTTGAAATTTCTTAAATATTAATAGTTTATGAAATATTGGCAAAAAACGAAATGCCATTTTTTTCATCTTTAATTGTTTATAACTTTTGCAATTTTTTATGTGCTAATACACGCTTTTGTAACATTTTTCTAGGCGTCATTCCGGATCCAATGAGCTATCGCACATAATTTTAAGACCAGTATCTCTATTTTGTACAATTTTGAACTTGTCAACTAGACTATTAGAGCCACTTTATGAGCAAGTGTGTTGAAAAAAAAGTTTTTAGTTTCTACACATTATGTTGACATTGGGCGTGTTTTTATGCTCGCCCGACTTCAGAATGAGGCATTAGAATTGAAAAGTTGGATCCAGAAATTATTGGGGAACCATCTCGAGAATTTTTTCTAGCAACTGAAATAAAAATTATCCAAATCGGTTCAGAAATCTCGAAGAAACCGTTGTACATACAACACACGGTGTTTTAGGATCCCTAAAAAGTGTCATGCTCTTTTTATTTATTGTATTGTATTCATTCATAATACAGGAATCTATATAAATAAAAATGAATGTTGGTAAGCGCATAACTCAAAAATGGATGGACCAATTCGGTTAATTTATTTTTTGTATGTTCCTTAACACTCTCACCGCCACGTGGGCTGCCGGCGGCCCACAAAAATTCGAGCCTAGCAGGCCACTATCGGTTTTTTGAATTTTAACTGGCAGGCCATGTGGGCGGCTGGCAAACCACAACTATCGCGCCAAATAGAATAAAGCGCGCGAGCATGGCCTGAGCTGAAAGAAATCGCATGACCCGCGCGCCGCCCACATGGCCTGCTGCACTGTAAAAACCTTATATACGTATGGCGGTGAGAGTGTTAAGTTCCACGGAAGGTTTTAATACAAAAAAAAAACAAAAAACTAAATTCACGCGGACGAAGTCGCGGGCATCAGCTAGTCTTGAATAAAAACAGTATGTCACTTTTTTAGGGATCCTAAAATACCGTGCATATGTTAAAAAAATAAGTGCTGAATTGAGAGCCACTTCCTTTTTGGAAGTCGGTTAAAAAGGTTTTGGTAACAAAGTAATCAATGAAGCTTTTGCCAAAAAACAATTGTTTTTAAACATTATAGAGCTTCATAATTTTTTATACTTTTTCAAAATAAAGATGTTATTTTTTGGTTGTTTGAAGCTGATACATATTATTTTATTTTCAGTGAAGGAAATGAATATTAGTTAATATAAGCTGTTATGGCAATTTTATGTTGTTTTTGTTTAAATTTTCCCAAAATAAACTAATTCGGAGAAACAAATTATGTTTAATGGCCCTTAATTTAAACTATTGAAATAGCTCATTCTGGAAGCTAAGTCGCTACAATTAGTGGTTGTATAAATAAATTAATGTAGAGGTACACATTTATGTTTATTATTTACCATCGTAGAAGTCATGTAGTAATATATTATTTGTGAAGTCGCTTCGCTCGCGCACGCTAAACTATACCCAATGATTCAAGCATTAAGGTACATTATCGCGAAAACGCAGTTTAGATTTCAAAAACTCTGTTTCAATATCGATGTTCTTCGTGATATTTTTTTTGGATATTTAGGATAAGTGTGTAAATGTGACTACCTACTATGTTAAAAAAAAGAAATTGGATAGAGAAATTTTTCATTCCAAGTTATAAACAATTTTCAGTTGAAGTAAGATAAATAGATTTTGGTATGGATTTTTTTTTGGATTTTCTTACACGTTATGCTAAATTACATTATAAGGACATTTGAAAATAAAAAATTGACTGAGCAATTTTCTGGTCGAAATTACGGACCAAAAAAGGAAACCTCTTTAAAAAATGACAGTTCCGTTTGAAAAAAGTTTTGGATTTTTATCAAGTAGGTACCTCTTATTAAGACTAATAATTAGTTTGGTAAAAAAAAAATTGGACGGAGAAATTATTCTGTTCAAAATATTAAGCTATTTGTACTTTTAGGTATAAATACCCAACTTCCGCATGGATTTTTTTTTGGATATTTTTGTGTAAATTTTGGGTCATCCCATACTACAACCCTGCCAAGTTTCATCGACTGAGGATTTGATGCGGGGGTCTCCATACAACAAACCGCCCCATTGCCTAGACTACAAAGCATCGGATACAAATCAACGTGACAGAGCATGATCGACGCTTAGAGGGCCGCAATCAATCAACCGGCGCTTACGATACAAGCGCGACAGTCATACGTTCAGCTTTATCCGGCCATACGTCATACTCAGACCCATTTGGCTGCGACTCATTGTTTAAAAAAAAATTAGGTGGCACTCGGGGACTGCCGCGGTAAAGCTATTGCATAGCATTTTTTATCAACTTATGCAATTATAATATTTATGCAATATTTTTTTTGCATAATATGCAAACAAACAAACAATAAAAGCGCACTGTCACTACTTCGCGAGTGAGATTCGAACCTGCGACATCATACACCATACGGTAAAAAAAGCGGCCGCTCACCCACTGCGCCAAATAGAGCTAATTGAGAACCTCTAAAATGTTGAACGCTTACTGAACGACGGTGTTAGGTTTTTTTCGTTACGGAATTTCTTGGTTCGGTCGCCGCGCTCTAAGTGTTTGTTTCAAAGCCCGCGATAAAAGCTATGCAATAGCTTAATACATTAATAAACACAGTAAAATATGCCATTGTAATGGACAAGGGTGGTGGTAGGATGGTACAGCTGTGTGTTGTAAGTTGCAGTCGCTGTTTTAATTTAATAATTTAAAGGCTCCATTTAAACGATAGGTTCTGGACCAGTTGATGCCATTAGTCAACTGGAGGAGTAGAAAATAAAAACCAGATATTAATCTTTAAAAACATTGTGAAGACTCCAGACATGCAGGTATCCTCACAATGTTCGCCTTCGCCGTTAAAGCATGGTGATATTTAATTACTAAAATGCTCCGAAACGTCAGAGATGCGTGCCTGGGATCGAACCGCGGGCTCTCCGAAAAGGAGGCTAACGTCTTAACCACTAGGCTATCACCGCCTTCGAGGTGATTAATCATATCGTATCTACTAATAAAGGCGAAAGTGTGTTTGTTTGTTGGTTTGTCCTTCAATCACGCTGCAACAGAGATACGGATCGACGTGATTTTTTGCATGGGTACAGTAATTGAGGACCTGGAGAGTGATATAAGCTACTTTTTATCCCGGAAAATCAAAGAGTTCCCGAGGGATTTTAAAATCTAAATCCATGGGGACGAAGTCGCGGGCATCAGCTAGTAAGTTATAATAAAGTACCTACCAGTTGTATGTTTGGCAGAAAGTACCTAGAGCTTAACCAAAGCAGTCGTAAATAATCCATACCGCGTTTATTTGTCAACGCTTATCCCACGCTCTCTGAGCGATGGTACCTCATTAGGAAGGACCCCTCGCAGGCGTGTCTGTCCAAGGTCTGCGATTTATCACGCCCACCGGAATGACCGAGTATTGTTCTTACGAGTAAACAACACTAATACTCATAAGTGCAGACTGGACGTTTGGAGAATAGGACGTAACGGACACATTGGATAGAATAGAATAGAATAGAAATATTTTTTATTCAAATAAACTTTTACAAGTGCTTTTGAATATTCGATGAATCTACCACTGCACTGGTTCGGAATGGCTTTCCTGCCGAGAAGAACCAGCAAGAAACTCGGCGGTTGCTCTTTTGAAAACCAATTTACAATACAGTAAATACTATGCTAACTATATGCAGTGTTTCCACAATGAGGAAAGTTCTAAAAATGCATACCAACTAACTTCTATCTTAAGATGGGCAGACATAAAGTAGCCCCATTCCCGCCGGTGGACCCGTTCACGAGCATGACGCATGACCCAGCCATTGCTTCGCTCAACCATATTTGAGGGAACGTAACAACCCGCATCACACGACACCACCACAGAAATGTTTAAAGATTCCAATTGGACGTTCGGGGAATTGGACCTTCCGGGCCGTAAGGGTACTTATCATTAGCAACCTATCAACGGCTCATTACTGAGCGCTGGTCTCCTCTCAGAGAAGGGTTGTAGGCCATATAGTCCACCACACTGTCCCAATGCGAATTGGCGGACTTCACACACCTTCGAGAACATTATAGAGAACTCCCAGATGTGCAGGTTTCCTCATGATGTTTTCCTTCACCGTTGAAGCAAGTGATATATAATTGCTTAAATGCACATGAATCCGAAAAGTCAGAGGTGCGTACCCGGGATCGAACCTGCGACCCCCCGAATAGGAGACCACAGTCCTAACCACTCGGCTATCACTGCTTAAGCACTGCACGTAATAAGTGTAGGTACCTACTTATTATGTGAATAATAAGGGATCTAGCTGTGAGATTGTCTAAAAACGATTGGTTCATAATTGTGATCATCGCAATCACTTCTGACATTTCACTATAGCTACGTAGTACTATTATATACTCTGTGCTATAGCGAGCTTCGACCATAATATAAAGTAGGACTTGCCTTAAAGCAGATTTAGTACTAAAAAAATTCTGCCACTTTCCGCGTGAGGTGAGGTAAATACATACGTACAGCACACCAAAGAGCACACATTTACTCACTCACTACGTCTCCATGAGCGCACACTAACTCAAAAGCTGTCACAAAAATGAGCGAAAATGAGCACACAAGCAAATAATTACACGTACGTCGTACATGTACCTACTTCGGCAGAGGGGAATGCGTGCGCTTGGCAAGTCCTTCTCTCTCTCGTCCAAGATAGCAAGATAGTACCACCCAATCAGAGGTGATTACTATCGTCACAATGATGCGATCATTTTTAGACAGTTCCACAGCTATGGCTCTTTTGCTGCATCAATGCATTTTAACCAATAGCAAATGAGTACGAGCCAATAAGAAGTGATTGCAATTGCACTGAAGCAATCATTTTTATACAACTCCCACTACAGGTCACTCGCGTCCTTCCAGTACCTTACCTTGTTGTTATACTCTTGGTGGTGTTAAAGGAGTACATAACTACTCCGAACAAAGGCGGTGGATGATACTAACCTGAACTGGATGCAACTGCAGGCGAAAATCAAAATAAAAAGCTGTGCGGCTAGTCCGAGTTTTAATTCGTTTGATCGTAATTGTAAACGGTGACATTCGCATCAAAGTAAAATGAACCATAATAATATCGGTTTAAAGTCACAAATTCAATACAGACGATTTTAATTTGGAGCGTTAGTTTCATTGCGTAAACACACACATAACAGACATAACACATAACAGAATACATACACGAAATTGAGCTCTAACTCAATAATGTTATGGTTACATTTTCGACTTTAATAAATATCAACATTTTAACAACAGTCCAGTCAAATACCCAACTATTGGCCTGGCTGTATTGCTGATTTCACCAACGTCGAGTGAAGTTTACGTATCCTCGGAATAAATTAGATATTCTGACATTTTTGTATTGAAAATACTGTCAAAATATCAAAACGCTCGGATAAGACTTATTATACGTTGGTGAAATCGGCCCTTAGACACAAATCGTGTGAAAATATTATCTAAATCGCTTGGTCACATAACCAGCATAACTTCTATATTCGTCCACCTAGCATCTATCTAGGTATACCTAACACCTATAAGGTAACTAAACCAGAATCAGCTTATCTCAAACCATTATCATGACATACGGAACTCTGCAGACACAGTTTCCACAACAAACTATCCCATCCCGAACAAACTCGGGCGCCCGTTGGCCGATAATCCTTATCTGAGCCCTTAGGGCTGCGGTTAGCGCCCTATCAATTGAACCGCCCCCTATAAATAGTACCACGATAAAATACCCACTTTCAATCATGCCTTTACCTTTTTGTTCGAAATATTTTTTGTCCATCAATGAAAATATGAGATTGCACTAGTCTATACCCGTTCTTGTTGGCTTTAACCATAGACATAATATTTACTACCGTAAGTCTGGTATACATATTCATTAATCTGTGACCGTAAGGAGACCACCTGACAGCCGCAAAAGGCGTAACAGATTTTGATTTATCAAACTTTAAAGAAATATAGTGCATTTATTTGGGCGTGAACAATGTGACCAATTACTTCTAATTAAGTGATGTGTAAAGATATATAGTAGGTACCTATTTATTTATAATAAAGCCCATAGCATTTATTTGGGCGTGACCAATGTGACCAATTTTTCTTTGACAACTGGTCACAGTGATATCATATTCGCTTGCTTACCTTATCTATCTTTAGGTATTGTCGTAAAAGATTTTTTCACTCCTTACGCCTTTGTATGTCGTCTTGCAGTACTAAATATACCTACGTCTATGGCTTTAAATTAGGTTGGTAATCCTTTCTGGCGAAATAAAATTGACACTGTAACTTATCATCGAAAAATAGAATTAGAAAAACACCATACCCGAAACATATTCTTAGCCTTATAACTGAAAAGAGAAATAAAAGAAATAGATGACATCAAACTAGATCCCCACTAGATAAAAGAATATTGAACAACCTAACAAAAAAAAAATAACCGTGAAATCAAAAAATATGAAGAAATTACTACAAATAAGTACCTTCAAAAGCTGACGAATGACCGCAGCACAGACTATTCACTCTGGAAAGCAACAAAGAACATGGACAAATCAGTCATTCATATTCCCCCGATAAAGGAAGAAAACGGTGAGTGGGCGATAAGTAACACTCAAAAAGCAACAAGATTTGCAAATTACTTAGAGGACATATTTAAGCCACACCAGGGACAAATAATGAACATCGAAACGATTACGGGCATCCAAGAAGATGAAGATATCAAGCTTGCAACACCCAAAAAAGTAATCCGAGAAATTAATTTTAAGTTGGGTCCTAAGAAAGCTCCAGGATACGACTTAATTACGAGAGAAATTTTACTTAATCTTCCACGAAAAGCCATAGTTAAACTTACCACATTGATTAACGCTGCATTTAGACTTAAGCACGTGCCTGACCTGTGGAAAGTTGCAGAAGTCATTATGATAGCTAAACCGGGAAAGCCTCCTCATGAAGCGACATCATATAGACCTATCTCCTTGCTGCCTATTATGTCAAAGCTGTTTGAAAAACTCTTACTTAAGAGAATGAAACCAATTCTAGATACTAAAAACCTGATACCAGATCATCAATTTGGCTTCAGAGAGAAACATTCAACAATTGATTAAGTCCATAGAATTGCCAGTATTATAGAGAAAACAATTGAAGAAAAAAAAGTGTGCTCCACTGTATTTCTTGATATGAAAGACCTATTCAACGATACCCCACACTATGGGATAGTCAAGAAAAAAATAATTCATCCCCACTTTACATGTAGGGGAGGTACCCTAAAAAATTATTTTTCAAAATTTTATTTCACCACTTTGTCGGCGTGATTGATATTTATACCCTTGTCAAATTACAGATTTCTATTACCAATAGTCTCTGAGCTAAACCGCGGACAGACAGACAGACAGACAGACAGACAGACAGACGGATGGACATGGCGAAACTATAAGGGTTCTTTGTTTACTACGGAACCCTAAAAACAAGAGTATTAGGTATGAGATATTTTGACGGATTGTGATATGTCAAAATGTCAAACTTATCCGTCGGTTAAAGTTTACTTGGTGATATGCAAATGGGCCCCTTTTTGTTAAATAATAATAATAATAATAATAATCGTTTATTTTTCCCAAAATTACAAATGATTTTATAACAGATTTGAACGATGATCCCGCAGAAGTATAAACTGTGTTGCGGTGATCATCGCCCTCCTCGTCCATTAAATAAAAGATTTATAATATGTAATTATTACAAAGTACAAGCAAAATTATATACTTACTCGTATTAAATAAAATAAAATTTAGAAAATTTAGAAAAAAGACAAATTTTAAAGTGTTAGATTGTGGTTGTAGATTGTTGACAGTGCATGTGCGTGTTTGCAATGTATTGGGTGTCAGGTAATTGGTGTGAGAGGTGAGTGTGTTTGGGTGTGAGTGAGAGTGAGTATGTGTGTGTGTGTGTGTGTGTGTGTGGGTGTGTGTATGTGTGTGTGTGCGCGTGCGCGCGCGCGCACGTGTGTTTGTGTGTGTGTGTGTGTGTGAATGTTAGTGGAGTAGTGTAACATTTATTGACTCAGCTTTACAAGGACTTCCGTTTCATCATAAGTGAGGGCTCGAAGCCATTCTGAACACTTGTGTTTGCATTTATCTAGTGTTAACGGATATATATTTAGTATTTTATTTGCTCGATTATATATTAAGCCACCAAAATAAAAATAATGCCGACCGGCAACAGCGGTCCGGCGAGGTCTGTGGGCGCAAACCATATGAGTTCTCCGCTTCATAGTAAATAGGTTAGGATCGTAGGTCAGTTCAGAATGTTTGCGTAGCACCGTATGCAAGATGAACAATTGCCGGACTGTGAGCAGCTGGCAACTAGAATATAGCTCAGCAGTAGGAAAGAGTATGGGCTTACCGAGCATTACTTTTAAAACTGCCCTCTGAGCTCTTTCAATCCGTAGCATAAGCGTTTTTGGTGAACCACCCCAAGCGGTTATACAATATGAAAGGATTGATTGAGCGAGGGCATAGTAAACGGATTTAAGGCATTTGGGGTCAGCTACGTTTCTTATATTCTTAAAAACAAACATTAATTTTCTTGTGCGCGAAGAGACTGATGCAATATGTTGTTTCCAAGATAAGAAGCAATCTACCAAAACACCTAAGTATTTGATACAGGAGGTGCGTTCAAGGGCTTTGCAATTACAGGTAGGATTAGAGCCATTACATCCGTGAGCACGTATTGTGAAGGAGATAGGAGCTTGGGTAAGTGTGTTAGGGGCAAAGGTTATAAACTTAGTTTTGGACAAGTTTAATGTAAGAAGGTTCCAATTTAGCCATTTCATAACAGTTTTAATGGCTAGTTCAGAGTGATTACAGACTTCATTCCAGTTATTACCGCTAACAATTAGAGCTGTATCATCGGCATACGTGATGATTTTGCAGTGTGATAGGCGAAGGGAACACAAGTCATTAACATAAATAAGAAATAATGTAGGTCCAAGCACAGAACCCTGAGGAACTCCGAAATGTACTGATTCCGAGTCACTAGTGTGACTATCTATAATAACACATTGTGACCGCTCGGACAAGTAACTTTTGAAGATATCGAGAGCAATCCCTCGTATGCCAATGCGTTCAAGCTTATTTAATAACAATGAGACAGACACAGTGTCGAAGGCTTTTGAGAGATCCAGAAATATGCCCACAGTTTTAAGCTTATTGTCAAAATTTCTAGCAATGTGATCAGTTAGCGTCACTACAGCATCTTCAGTAGATTTACCCACCCTGAACCCGAATTGATTTTCAGAGAGAATGTCGGTTACAGCCAATTAATTAACTAATCTTTTATTCAAGATTTTTTCAAAAATCTTTGATAAGGTAGTGAGGACCGATATGGGCCTATAGTTATCGATACTGCCACTGTCTCCAGTTTTATAGATAGGGTGCACGAGGGCCTTTTTAAAGGCTCGTGGGAAAACCCCGTGAGTAAGACAAAGATTAAAAATGTAGGTAAGGATAGGAACCAACGTATGGGCAGCAGCTTTAACTATGGAAGAGGGAATGCCATCCCAGCCAACAGCACATTTCTCCTTTAAATTAAATATAATAAGTTCCACTTCCTTGTTGTCTACAGGAAGCAATGACATTGAGTTTAACCGTATCGGGATGGGAGGTAAAACCTCCTTTAATTCATCAATTGGAGGCTGGACAATTTTTTGGGCGAGGGTCTTACCAATCTTTGCAAAAAATTCATTAACTCTATTTACTGAAGTCGATGGCTCGGTACACAGTTTCAGCAAGTCAGGAGAGTTGGACTTGAGAGCATTGATATTAGCGATTTTCTTGACTAGTTTCCACGTTTTAGCCGGATTTCTTTCAGCCTTACGGAATTCGTTACGTTCGTATTCGCGTTTTAATTTTTTTAATAAATTGTTACAAAAGTTTCGATATCGAGTAAACGTCTTATTTAGAACCAGATTACTTGGGTCTTTTTTAGATTTTCGAAATAAATTATCTCTATGACGAATACATCTCAGCAGACCAGGAGTTATCCACGGTTTTAAAATCCTCTTTTTGCTTGAAATAATGGCAATGTGAGATTGATTTTTTATGATAGCAGAGATTAGTGTGACAAGAGTATCAGTAGCATATTCTGGGTCGGAGGATGTTAAAATCGAAGAAAAATCAGCCTGCTCCAAATTGGAAACTATAGCTTTAATGTCCATACGAAGAGATGTGCGGTTTACTGATTGCGATTTAACTTTAGCATCACAAAAGAATAAAACTGGTGCATGATCAGTGATATCAACCTCAAGGACTAAAGTAGTCCCGTAATTTGGAGATTTAAATATGACATGGTCCAGACAGTTATTCGACCTGGTAGGAAGAAGGTGACCGGGGAGCAAGCCGTGAGATGCAAGAAGATTTAGGTAAGAATCTGCATTTATATCATTACTATCCGGAAGTAAATTTATATTAATGTCCCCAACCATAATAATATTTTTAAAGACCTTTAAAAGATTAAGAACTTGATCAATACTATTAAGAAAAATGTTAATATTTTTATATGAAGGTGATCGATACAGAGCTATAACTACAACATCGTCGGGAAATTTAAGAATAAGACTATTTGCTTCAGCTATTTTCATAGTTTCCAGTGAGCATTTAAGGTTAGACCTAACATAAACAATAACACCTTCATTTTGATTCGAATATTCAGAGGCAAATGACTGAAAACCGTCCAGGGATGGGATTGTGGGAGACTTACTAAGCCAACATTCCGACAAGACAATAATGTCTAGCTGAAATTGTATTCTTTGTAACAAAACCAGTAGACCCCCAAAGTTACGATTAATACTTCGAATATTTAATTGTAGGATTTTAAAAAACATGTGATCATTTTTTACATAGTTATTAGTTTCTTCTGGAATGCAGATGTACGACTTCGATAGAGAGAACTTTTCTATATCCTTATTAATTGATAAGATGTCATCCATGTTCGAGTATATTAAAAAAGTACAAGTGAGCAAGAACGGTATGAGAACAAAAATTTTCTGAAAGAGGTATGTTAGAACCCTCCAAACCACAGTTATAGTGCACCTCATGACAAGTATAGGTACTTATGATGAAATGGGTCAGATCAAAACGCTTGTAAAGCCTACGTATTGTGTTTGAGTTATATATATATATGTATATACGTATTGTATTAGGTAAAAAATAATATGTAAATGAAAGATCGGCTATAAAAGCCAAGCGCAAAAATAAAAATATATGTTTAAATTTCACATAACAGTTTTGTTTATTTGTATCATATTTCATATGTGACACAAATAAACATTGCTTTGTATGTATCAATAAGTAGTTAATATACAAGGTATGACGTTGGTGTATATAAATTGACAAGTTCATAATGTTGCTGTAAGTATAAGGTAGTTTGAATAAAAAAGTGTATAGTATAAAGTTATTTGTATAGAAGTGTATTAGAATAAGCATATTTTTTGTATGTGTATGTTTGTATAAATAAGTGTAAAAAAGAGTATTTTGTAGTTTTGAGGCACAAAATAAATATAGCTTAAAAATATTACATAAAATGCAACTATCGTAAGTACAGTTTATCATTAAATTATAACGTTTTGAAGAGGCATCCAAATCGTCAGTTGCTAGTCACACAGAGCCTGCTTTTAACTTAGATAGGTCTTCTTCCGAGTTTATGCGTATTTGCGGAGCACCCTCTTTTTTACGTAGGTATATATGCCCACGGGCGGTCCAGCAGAAAGAATATTCGTGTGTTTTTGCAAAATCACGCGCCAGGAAAAAAAATTCTTTTACTCTTTCGGGTTAATAGCTCAGATAGGTATATTGGTCGAGCGGGGCCTGCTATGTCGATATTCGTGGTACTGAATCTCCGGCCGGTGTTTATTTTATTAAACTTTTTAAAGTTCGAAATAAGATTATCTTTCATAAGGGCACTTGTAAATTCTACAACAATCGGCTTGTGCGTCTCTGATTTTGTAAAGGATCTATAAATATCCTTAATGTCTGAGGGTTGTATATTTAAAGAAAGTTTAGATCCCAAAAGTAAGAGTATCTCCTGTAGGTCGTTCTTAGTCTCATTTTGCTTTAATTTTGAAATATTTCGAAGCTCAACACAAGTGTTCACAGATTTCCATTCTAGGTTTTCGATTTTATTCTCAAGAATAGAAATATAAGATAATTGTTCTTTTCGCTCAGTCTCAAACTTGTCCAATCTGATTTTACACTAATAGGTACCTTTACTACTCAAATGTAAAATTTTTCGAGAACATTAAAAAAACTGAAAAGCTTTTCTGCCTGCAAGTTATATCTTAAGTCAACGTAAGAATGACGGCAATTTGCATTGCAAATTCGTGTAAGTCAAGATAAGAGGCATCCCATTACCGCTAACAGGCGTATGTTGAGGTTGATAAGAGGAATGGCTATGTAGGCCTGAACTTTATAAAGACATAGGTGTATATATACCCCCTTACCTAGGAAGAACAGGAAAATGGTGGGCATGATTTTTTTATTAAGCTATTGCATAGCTTTTATCGCGGGCTTTGAGCGCGGCGACCGAATCAAGAAATTCCGTAACGAAAATAAACCTAACACCTCCCACTCCGACCGCGCCGGCACAGCGGTGCGACGTTGAAAGCCGTGCATCGTCTAACGTCGTTTCAGTTGGGCAGACTTCGGCACGGTGTTTGTGTGCGTGCGACTAGAAAATGCTATGCAATAGCTTTACCGCGGCAGTCTCCGAGTGCCACACGTTTTTTTTTTTTTGGAAAACTACATAATATTATTTTCTTTGATTCATGTTCAACAATACCATGAAACCTTGCCTTTGAAGATTTTCCGTGGAAACTTGTTATAGGAACCTCTTTGTAGATGACCAAGAAAAGCGACTTTATCTGGACATAAGTATACGTTTGTATAGAGCTCTATCTAGTTTTTGCTCACGAGTTTTGCGATGAAGTGACGCCATGATATTTTAAACATCCTCCTACATCATCCCATATCTCAAATGCTTGCAACACTGGCGATTTCTACCCTTATTATTAACTAGGTGACGCCCGCGACTTCGTCCTCGTGGATTAAGATTTTTAATTCCCGCGGAAACTTTAATTTTCCGGGATAAAACTATAGTAAAGTTAATGCAGGGTATGAGTTATCACTTATCTCTATTCCAAATTTCAGCCAAATCGGTCGAGTGGTTTTTGCGCGAAAGAGTAACAAACATACACACACATACAAGTCGCCTTTATAATATTAATAAAATTAATAATAATTATTATTAATTATTAATACAATCAAACTAATTATAATTAGTGTGATTACTGATTACTGAGATATAGTGTGAAGTGTGATATATACTCGGACATCCGCAAACTGTTTCCCCTATTTATACACATTCACTCCACCAAAAAAAGCAACCGTAGATTTCAATAATGAATAAATTTTAGCGGATATTGTTATGCTTCAATTGCAATTCAAAATTTTTATCATTTAGGATACAAATTGGCCAATTAAAAGGGAAATTATCATTAAATAAAGCGGTCGAGGTAGTCGGTATCAGAGGGACAATTTATTGCGAAATGTTGCCTCAAATATAATTTCCACGTGTTATTTTGATGTAGATTGATCGCTGGCTTTAAGGGGAAGCACCAATGAAGTAATAAACCAAGAAATCTCAACGGAGACTAGGTTTGAGCAAACTCAGAAGCACTCTCTATTCTCTCTCTCTCTCTCTCTCTCTTATAGCCCTATGCGACTATACTCCGACACGGCTGAGGAGAAAAATCAAAAGCAAGAACAATGGCTCAAAGTATTCTGTGACGCACTTCTCAGCTACTGGCTGCTACTGAGAATTTCTTTAGAGAATAACCCGATAAAACTGGTCCAACCCGAGATTTAAACAACTACGAGACAATAAAACTAAGCACGTTTTTTTACTAAAAAAAACTGACTGAAGTGCGTTTATTAGTGATGGCAACGTCAAATCGTTGCTTCATACAAGTCTAAGTGAGTTAGCTAACCCAGGAATTTTGTAATTTTGACAGAAGATGTATACGAAATCTGGCAATTTATCCTTTTAACCCAGAGTTAGCAGCTAACTCTGGGTTAAAAGGATAACCCCGCGTTTCTGCAAGCGAGCCTAAGTGATGCTAACAATGTCAAAACTACCTGTAATACTGCTAGGCGTCAACAAATTGCAAACGACAATAAATTGGCGGGGGGATTTGTATGGGTGACACTTGTTTACATGGTACCTAATACTTAACTAGGTTTCTTCGGTGACGATGGAGTAATAACTCTTCCATTGCCCCTTCAGAGAATCTCTACTTGATCACCAAGAGATCCTAAGCAGAGTAACAAACATAGCTCCTGTAGCTCCAGAGCTACGAATCGGAAGTGGCACTTAAGATACTATAGTTCCAAAGTTGCCGGAACGCTTAAACTGCACCAGAATCTAGAAGAGTTACGAGACCTCCCAGGAAATAGACGGAAGATTCAGGCAAGAGCTACCTTTTCGTGGTCCTATCTGTAGAAACGAAAACCTTAGCAAAGTTGTCTCCCCTTAAGAAATTGCACCAGAATCTAGAAGAGTTAAGAGACCTCCCAGGAAATAGACGGAAGATTCAGGCAAGAGCTACCTTTTCATCAGTGGTCCTATCTGTAGAAACGAAAAACTTAGGAAAGTTGTCTCCCCTTAAGAAAAGGGATGTACAATTTGATACCGGGTCAACCCGGAGCAGTTTTTCGCCTAAATGTCATTATAACTGGCATTGATTGATTGTTATATTTATCATTCCCACCGTTTCGACTCAACCGGCGCCATAATCATTATCGCCGTGGAATAATGGAAGTTGAACTCATTTAAACCCTGTGTGAGGTTTTTATGAAGCTACATCGTAATTTTGCTGGAGTAATTTCAATTTGATACCGTTTTGGGTTTGTAAATGGTATATCCAATTTCATGTTTTGCTTGATTGGCGTATGTAATATCAGTAATTTACCTACGTAATATGATACTATAATAATGGGGTATTTGACTGCATTTTCAAAATGTTGATTTTCATGAATATTTCTAAAAATAGGAAATAAATTGTTCAAAAAACAAATAAGTTAAGTATATAAGCTGTTTTACTGCAACTGTATCTCTTTCTTAAACAAAATTTCCTATATGAAGAGTGTATAGAGCTACTGTCTTGTGACCTGATACGCCGGTAGCGCTCTCTTTGTCTAACAGGAAACTTTAAAGCTCTACATCAGAATATCAGTTATTGGGTATCTACCGATCTCTAAACTACAGATAGGACATAGCTTGATGATGGGCCAATCGATTTGAAATGGAAAGAGAGAGATGCTCGGCATATCTATGCGACATTAAGGCTATGTTCAGATGGCTGAATTGTGACGCGCGTTTTCAAATCGCGCGCTCAAACCGCGTTTTCAAACCGTTCACATGCGCGCACGTTAACGCGCGTCAGCGAGCGTCAACGCGGCGCTCAGAGAAAAAGTTTCTAGACGCAGACAATCGCGCGTTAACTCGCGCTTTGATATACTGAACTAGACTGACGAGTACCCTCGCAACGCGCGTTAGCGCTCATCATCTGAACTCTCTTCAAATTTGATAGCGCGTTGACGCGCGTTACATGTGAACATAGCCTACATAAGAAATATGGAGGCCCTTAGACGAACCAGAGCTACAGACTCTTCATTAAGTCGTTGTCAAATTTTTGTTAACCTCCCTGGCGCAGTGGTTAGCGCTGTGGTCTTATAACTGGAGGTCTCGGGTTCGATCCCCGGCGGAGTCAATTTGGGTATTTATGATTTCGGAATTGTATCTGGTCTGGTCTGGTGGGAGGCTTTGGCCGTGGCTATAGTTACTACCCTATCGTCAAAGACGTGCCGCCAAACGATTTAGCGTTCTGTATGTACGATGGCGTGTAGAAACTTATTAGGGGTACAGGTTGAATGTTCACTTCCGTACCCCTTCCAAGTTAGCCCGCTACCATCTTAGACTACATATCGTCACTAACATCAGGTGAGATCGCAGTCAAGGACTATTTTGTCATCGAATTAAAAAAAGTCATGAAGCTGAACTCGCAATATGTAGATCGATGATAAGACTGATTTGGGAGACAGCATCAAGACCGGGAGTCGAAGCTGAAATGGCTCAATCCAGTAAGGTCGATCCCGATGATATAGAGTTACATAATAATTATATTTACCGTTACCGTACGTTACCGTATATAATTACCGTTTTCCGTGGAGACCCTGCAGGGAGTCACGCTGGAGTGTAGCAGTGTTTAAGATTCATTTCGAAGCGGTTAATTAACTCTTTACATTATATTTTTTGCACAAAAGATCAGTCTGTTTTGAACAGTAATTAAATAGTTAGTTAGACGTTTTATTGTGAATGAAAAAATATGCAAGTAGGTAGTTACGTTTTAATATTATGAAATAAATTGAACGTGAATTTGCGTCGTCTCTCTCTAGAACGCGTAAATTAAACTTTTCTCATTAACTACAGGTTCTTTTACTAAAGGTGAGGAAGCGAACAAAAAATATAAAACAAGACAACGAGGGATCTAATTAAAAACAATTGATCTTGCACGTTTATATTCCGCGATATTTCTTTCCCATTTCCAAGATAGGAGAAGAGCTGTGAACGAATTTGTAGATTTGATTACCGTAAAGGTAAGAAGAGTAAAGTGGTCTTCTAAATGGGAAGTTCCGGGTTTGATTTTTAAATGTATTGTCTGATCTCCTTGGATGCTTCGGTTTTGGCTAGTCACACCACAGCAAAGGCTCCGAGAGGCTCCGAAGGTCTTTATCAACCGTTACTCCACATCACACGGTATTGCGCCGCCTGTAACCAGCAGACCTCTGCGACTATAGACTATTTTTTTTAACAAACGCGTACTGAGTATGTCTTGCACATTTCCGATATTAACAGAGTGAGATGGGTCATTGTTAGAGGTGGGATACTGAGTATTTCTCTCGCACATTTCCGATATTGACAGAGTGACATTTTAGGGGTGGGGCCTGGGACTCGTTTGTTAAAAAACACAGACTATAGCCTGATGTCTTCAGTCCATCTAGCAACAGCGAAGGCTCCTGGGTTTTTAATCGTTCTAGTACGATACCGCGTAGAAACTGATGAGGTAAGGGTTTAATTAACCGACTTCAAAAGAGGAGGAGGTTCTTAATTCCTCGGAATCTTTTTATGTATTTTCACCGATTACACGAAGATGCCTGAACTGATTTGGAAAATTCTTTTGTTTTGTTTGAAAGGTACTTCCCAGTTGGTCCCATTTAAATTTTATTGAAATCGGTCTAGCGGTTTTTTAAAAATCAACAATAAATTATATACTTACTTTGTACGCGGGTATCTTAAGTCGGGTTTTTAAATTTTTTTTTTTATATTAAATTATTTAAATTAGTATTAGTATGGCGATATCTAGGACAGCCATGGATAAGTTGCAGAAGATATGGAGGAACCGTAATATAACAAAGGCCACTAAGACCCGGCTAGTTAGAGCGCTTGTGTTCCCCATATTCCTCTACGCTTCGGAAACGTGGACCCTGCGAGAAAGTGAAAAGAAGAGAATAGACGCTCTCGAGATGTGGTGCTGGAGAAGAATGTTGAGAGTGTCCTGGACCGAATTCCGGACCAATAAGTCCATTCTCGAAGAACTCCGTATCAAGCAGCGTCTGTCCTCTATTGTGCAAGCTCGCATACTCACTTTCTTTGGTCACGTGTCAAGACGTAATGATATCTCGATTGAACGTCTAGTGGTCCAGGGAAGAGTGGAGGGCACTAGAGCACGTGGCAGATCGCCTATGAGATGGACAGACCAGGTGAGGGCTGCGGTGGATGTCCCGTTGCATGAATGCACAAGAAAGGCAGCTGTTAGAGAGGAGTGGAGGCGTATTGTGAAGCGTGCCACAACACCAAAGTGACGACCACGACCGCTCTGTCAAGAGCGTATCGACTAAGAAGATTTAAATTAGGTACCATATTCTTCTAGGTGAGGTTAGAGTTCAGTCAAACTGAGCTAATTTGTGATCTAAATAATCGAAATAAAAGATCGTTATCCAAACTAGTGTCAATTCAGGGTATTCTTATTTGCCAGTTTCCTTTCTTATTTGAAAAAAAAAAAACTGTAACAACCTTGAAGGAATTGTCCTCTAGCTCCTGGGGTAAAGCAGTTTTTCCTTGTGAAATCGGATCGGCTGAATTTTCTTATTCCATTGTTTATTTTGTTATCTTGTTATTCGACGCTTAATTTTACCTCCTGAAGCTAGCGTAGCTCCGGGTGATTTTTGAACGTCCTGCTGGAGTGAAGAGTTACTTTGCGGGTGTTATGGTTCCATGCAGAAAAACAAACCAAACTATAATCTATTTTCCCTTAGCTGCCATGAAAGTAAACAAGTGGTTTCTCACACAGCACAGAAGTAAACAAGTGGTTTCTCACACAGCACACACCTGTGCATAGGACGTTCAGATAAGGCAGAGGGCAGACTGGTGGCTACTTCTAGCGACAGCGATCGACGTTTTTATGGCTTTTAGCGTTCTTGAGACTGCATCGTGTTTCAGCGATTTTTGATTGCAGAAACACTAAATCTGGGTTTCCACGGCGCGGTATGGCGCCCGCGCCCGCAGCGGTTGCGGGTCCGTCGCCTCCGTAGAATGCAGATTTTTATGGAAATTGAAGTTTCAATTTCCACGGCGCGGTTTACGCCCGCGGCGGGCGCAGTACTATGCGGTACCGCAACCGCTGCGGGCGCGGAAACCCAGTCTAAATCGTTCGATTGGCGTTTATGAGATTTCGCGTTTATAATATTATTAGGGTTCAAATTAATGAATATTAAAAATTTCGCTAATATTTGCTAGTCTCGTAAACTCGACTAACTAATTTCGTAAACTAACCTAACCTAATTAAGGCACGCTTGCAGAGACGCCGAGTTAGTTAACCCGGGAATAAATTTGTAATTTTGACAGAAGCTTTATACGAAATCTGTCAAATCTGTCCTTTTAACCCAGAGTTAGTTGCTGCATTGACAGATTTCGTATAAAGCTTCTGTCGAAATTACAAATTTATTCCTGGGTTAAACCTAACCCGGCGTCTCTGCAAGCGGGCCTAATTGAATTTACTAAGTTAAGGCCCAAAGGAGTTTTTTATTTTTTTCTCAAAATTGCTAACTATATATTCACCTCGTGATGTACTCGTACAAGATCGTAAATGGAGTGCTAAGCCTATTTGGTATTCAAGCGCTGTATAGCGCTGTCAGTCTGTCTGCAGCGCTTTACGTTCGGAACTTGTTTATTTCGCTGTGTAGTATGAAATATGAATTTATTGGCTAAAAGATTTTTAAGATACTTATACATTTATTTATAACATTATTTATATTATTATTTTATTTATTAAGGTCAAATATAGATTTTCTCAAAATATGTAACATTTTATGAGAATGAGTTTTCATTTAGAAAGCATAATAGACGAGTAAAATGCAAGCGAAGCGCTAAATTTTTCTTTTTTTTAAGTAAATGTATTATAGTGTATAGCATCAGTTTGTGTGTATGTGTGGGTATGTAGGTAACACATTCACACCTTGTTAACGTGCTTTTCCGTATTTTTGTACCACAATCTTGGAAGTTACACTAGGTTGCCCTTGCAGAAACGTCGTAACCCAGAGTTAGTAGCTAACTCTGGGTTAAAAAGACAGATTTGACAGATTTCGTATAAAGCTTCTGTCAAAATTACAAACTTATTCCTGGGTTAACTAACTCAGCGTCTCTGCAAGTGGGCCTAAGACTACTTATCTAGACGCGATAATCGACCGAGCGAAGCGAAGGTCTCTGAGTTTACTAGAGCGATTTGCACTTGTCCGTCCGTCCGTCTGTCACAGCCTTATAACTTCTGAATTACTGAACGTAATTACTTCAATTTTAGATATGATATGTAAACCGATGGCCTCCAGCCGAAAATGGCTTAAAAAGTTATAAAAATCTTTATTTCAGGGGGGCTCCCATACGAAATGGGGGGCTTTCAAAGTGGAGATTGTATTCGAGGCTAGATTTCTAAAACCACTTTGTTTTAAAACTTGAAACTTACACATAATTTGAGTTATATTCTGTACTTGAACAACAAATACTAAGATTAGATAAATATTATAAAGAAACGAAATTATTTGAGTTTTAATGGGCATCAATGTTTTTAACAAAACTTCACTATACTGTTACTAGATGGCGCTGTCTTTAATATTGTAAATATGCATCCCATCTACGAAAGCAGATGACGATTGACGTCATCAGATTCGGCGCGTTTTAATTACAATATAATATAGTTAAAGCTACCTTATGGGAATTATGGGATACCGCGAGGTCTCAGTTCGGGGCGAACCACTAGTTTATAAAGACGTTACATGAATTTCACGTAATTTAGTTTTAATCCGAGTGTGTGACGAAATCTCTGAAAACATAAATAAAGACCAATTTCTTATAAGTAAGACTAAAGACTTTATAAGAAAAGCTTTTTTTTACATTTAAAATAATATTTATATTATTATTCTAATATTTCGGGCCATAGAATCTAAGCGCAAAAATTTTTTGAGAGACATTTCACCTCGCTTAATTACCTCATCCGGTGACAGAAGGGCTGGTTATTTTTAGCGCAAAGGATCAGCCTGGCTGTCCAACGTGGAAATGCAGCCACTATTCTTGGCACCATTCCACGCGGGCATGATTTATATGGTAATTAGTTTAGTTATAATTTTTATTATTTTATACCTAATGTCAGTTAATGCTAGATATTTAAATAATATGTACCTACCGAAATTATAAAATGTTTGAATCTCTTTAAAATTACGAAATTTCTATAATTTATAGTAGGTATCTAAGCAGTGATAGCCTCGTGGCATCTAGTGGTTAAGACTGTGGTCTCCTATTCGGGGGGTCGCAGGTTCGATCCCGGGTACGCACCTCTGACTTTTCTTAACGGTGAAGAAAAACATCTTGAGGAAACCTGCACACCTGAGAGTTCTCCATAGTGTTCTCGAAGGTGTGCGAAGTCCGCCAATTCGCATTGGGCCAGCGTGGTGGACTATGGCCTATAACCCTTCTCTGAGAGGAGACCTCACTCAGTAGTGAGCCGATGATGGGTTGATAATGATGATGATCTATGGGACTTGGGGCCGTAGTGCAAAAATATTTTTAAAAGCTTTCTTTATAATTGTCCTACCCAAGTTTGTAAAGCAATAAACAACGATCCATTACCTATAAAGGTAACTAATTACATCTGACTTTTAATGACAATCTTAATTTCACCTCGACTCATAATAATAAACACTCATGAAAAAGAAATGGGCCTTTTCAGCAGAGCCTAGCGTTTAGCTCAAGATTTAGAATTGAAAAATTTGAAGACTTCCAAAGTGAAAAGACAAATGGAACTTTAATGTTTGAAGCTAAAAGTCGCAAATGGCTTCGCAAGTAATTTTCAGTGTTACACAATTTTCTGCAATCTCAGATCAGGACGCGGCAAATCCAATGTTTAAGAGGAGAAAAATGCGGATTTTATAGCGGGGGTTAAAAGCTGGGGTTAGTCTTAGACGTTTTTCCCGTTTTTCCTGAAAAGGCTTAGGTACCGCCTGCCTTCAATTGGATTAAACAACATCGATGTATTTCTAATCGCTTCAGAACATATGGTTGGATTAAGACACTGACTTTGAGTACTAATTTGGTTTAATACTCAAAGGGCACTGATGCCCATTTTCCCAACTTTCCCTAACTTTTACGGGCTACCTAATGACGCTTTTGTCTTTTGTTTTCACGAACCTTTAGGAAACACCTACAAGTGGAAATGAAATTGGGTAAGCGATTGTATTTAGGGGCTTACTTTTGACGACCTCCCTAGCTCAGTGGTGAGCGCTGTTGTCTTATAACTGGGAGGTCTCGGGTTCGATTCCCGGCGGGGTCAATTTGGGAATTTATAATTTCTTAATTGTCTCTGGTCTGGTCTGGTGGGAGGCTTGGGCCGTGGCTAGTTACCACCCTACCGTCAAAGACGTGCTGCGAAGCGATTTAGCGTTCCGGCACGATGGCGTGTAGAAACCAATGTGGGGTATGGGTTGAATTTTCACTGCCATACCCCTACCAAGTTAGCCCGCTACCATCTTAGACTGCATCGTCACTTACCATCAGGTGAGATCGCAGTCAAGGACTAGCTTGTCATTGAATAAAAAAAAAAAAGTAAAGAGCCTCCTACTTATGGGGATGATTTAGGTATGGTTAGTGTAAACGGGAATGAAAAAAATTTACGTAAATCTTTGTTTAAAGTTGCCAAGTCACATTCTTTTAATGAAGAAATTTTGTCGTAAATTCAGGTTATTCTTTTAGTAGTAATCAATACTGAACAGGAACCTTCAGCAATATAACACGAATAAAATTTAATTTCACAGCCTGCTAATTCTTTGATTTCACAGTTCTACGATCTGTATACCTACTTAATTATTCAGTGACAAAACAGCTTCAAAGTGCTAAACGCATTTAAGATCGTTGATTCAAAGACTCAATCACCACGGCTTTAAATTATTACAGGCAGTCATGCAAAATGTTAACTTCTTCAAATTATGTATGCTACGTACCTACACTAGCGGCACGCTATGATGGCCGGTTTGACACATTACAATAGTGATGTGGAATGTCAATTTATTCTCGAACAAAAAACAATTAAGTTTTGTTTTTGTACCTGATTAAATAGGTTTAATAAAACAAAAATGTATATGTTTATTTAATTTATTTGAACGAACTGAATATTTGAATGAAAATGAATATACATACTTTATATGCACACAAGAAACATATGAATACAAAAGATACCAAAAAAGGTGCCACAAAAGGCCATAATTAATCAGATTCGTCCATACTACTATTTTCACTGTCGTCACTGCTGTCATCACCTACATTAATAATTATATGTTCGTTTTCTATAATATTATCTATTTTCACATCTCTTTCATAATCTTCCCTTATTAATTTAACAGTTCTATTCACAACCTTTTCCCAGTCTCCTTTAGTCACATGTTCACAAGCTTCTTCTAATAATTTTAGCATTTTTTTTGTGGTAAATGGGGGTTCTGTATTGTGTCTTGCAGCATATCCCTTAATTTGAGCCCACACCAACTCAATCGCATTATACTCACAATGGTAAGGCGGTAACCGTATAACTCTGTGCCCATGTTCTAATGCTATTTCGTCAATGACGTATCGGATCTTGGTTGGTTTGTTTTCTTTTAAAAGACGTACTAATTCCGCTTTTAACATATTCATGTTTGCATCTACGCCATTTTTACGAAGCCATGCGACGATATCAGCTTTCTTTTGGGATTGGGCAGGTGGCTTGTCAATTTGCATCGAGTGGTATGGGGCGTTGTCCATAATTATAATAGATGGTTCAGGGAGGCTACACAACATTGAGGTAAACCATTCAGTAAACTTTTCTCCATTCATGTCTTCATGATAGTCTCCAGTGGTTTTTGACGCAAAAGCCATGAGAGAACCTTCGACAAACCCGTTGATGGTTCCGGCGTGACAAATTATAAGTCGCGATCCTTTTCCTACAGGAACTTTGGAAGTAGATGCTGCTGTGTCATCGTTCCAAGAACGGCCTACAGTATGGTTAGCATTAAGCCATGTTTCATCCAAGAACACAACATTTTGCCAATTTTTGATTTCTTTCACTTGCCGTAAAAAAGTATACCTTGCCATCGCTATATCAAATCTTTCCATCAATATTTTGCGTTTGTTACATTTTTTGTATCGAAATCCAATGGTCTTCAAAATCTTCGTTAAAGAACTTTCCCCACCGAAGAATAATCCAGCTTCCTTCAGTGAATGCACCAACTTTTTTCTTGTTGGATACTCCTTCTGTAAATAGTAGCCGTAAACATGTCTTCGGATAGCATCGGCATCAAAGCTATCGATGCCTACGACTGGTTTTGCTCGTTTTCTCTTTTTTGGTGTGTGAAGTTTATTTTCTTCTGTGCCAGTCTCGCCATATTTTTTTTTAGTTATCCGTCTAACAGTTCGTTGTCCAATATTAAGCGCATCAGCTACGCGTTCAACTTCTGACGTTATAGGTAAAATTGGCCCTCCATTTTGAGCTTCACGATCGAAATAGTTACGAAGGCGTATTACGAACTCACGTGTCTGACTATTTAGAACAGTTCTCTGCGTACGTTCGGTCATATCGACGAAATCCACAACAAAGGGCTTGAACAGAGTCCAAATTAACGAGCAAGGGTCAACAGTAATGCAGTATCAATATTTGAAATCCAAAGCCAGGTCAAAACTATATCACAATCGCATTGCACTGACAGTTTATACTTTTCGAAGCAACGTCAATTCGAAACTGCTTTGTTTTGCATTGAGCATTGACGCGAGTTTGCCGGAGGTAGTAGTTGTGCTAGCCAGCGATCCTATGTGACGATCGTATTAGATTCCATTTTTAAAAATTTTCAATTTAGAAAACCAAATGCCGAGTTGTGGTATATATCATATAAAAATAAAAATTTTACCTTTTGTATGAAACAGCTGATATTTTTTTGCGATTTCAGAGGTTTGTCCACATAGTGAAAATTGTTCATATTCACAAGTACATTCACCCCTTAAATGGTGCAAACTGATTTTTCTACACTTGTATACATTTTAGAAATCAATTTAATAAATAAATTTTGAGTCCTAAACCTAAAACTACATTCGATAAAATTTATGAATCTCTGCACATCACTATCGTCAATAAAGTAATACAATTATTTCCTTCAAAGTCGTTATCAATTAATACGGAACTTCATGAGCGGACAAACGTCAAACCGGCCATCATAGCGTGCCGCTAGTGTACCTACCAGGTTAACCTGTTTTCAAAATTAATAATGTCACTCTGACCGAATTTTGGATATGGCGGTTATATATACGGCGGATAATTAGTGAAAAAGTCAAACACAGATTTGTACACTTTATTCCCACGTATCTGTTAGAAACTCTGTGGTGGGACAAAAGTCCAACAATAGGTACATGAGAGAAACCGAGGCCCGAGAAACGAAGTACCTTATCGGACGGTACGGACTTGGCGGATGGGGACTAGGCGAAAAAAGTGTAAGAATTTTCCATCACAACCCTTGTGTGTTGCCTTTGTTTATTACACACATTCCGTCATAGCTTTGGTGGCGTAGCGGCTAAACGAAGGAGGAAACTATCGGTTCGGGGGTTCGAATTCCAACTTCAGATTATTATTTTTTAATTTATTTATTGGAACGAAGAATCTCTAAGAAGAATACAAGATTGCAAAAAATTATAACTAATGAAATTATAAAACTTAAAGAACAAAAATTTTTATTAAAAAACAAAGAAAACAAATCGAGAAGAGACAAGAAGGAACTTAGTGAACTATATAAATCAATCCACAAGAGCATAAAATCTAATACTAAGAATTACAGACTTAATATAATAGAAAACTTCTTAGAAAAAACAGGCGCCGTCAAAAAAGCATACAAACAATTAAATAATAATAGACCCATATTGAGTCAGTTATGTAATAACTCTGGATTGACAGTGACAAACCGCGATGATTTAATAAAAGTTGCCACTGACTTTTACACCGAACTCTATAAAAATGACAAACAAACTTTGCAAAATCAACACTTAATCTTTGAAAACGAAGACTCAGTGCCAGAATTTATGAAAAGCGAAATAGAGCACTCAATACGGAAGCTTAAACTAGAAAAGAGCCCGGGGCCAGATGGCATAACTAACGAAATGCTTATAATCGGAAAAGACACTCTTGTTTCTCCACTCACAAATCTATTTAATAAAATACTAATAAAAGGAGACATACCAAAACAATGGATGAGTTCAAACATAGTCTTACTATTCAAAAAGGGTGACCCCAACAGAATAGCAAACTATAGACCAATCAGTCTTATGTCATGCCTGTATAAACTATTCTCTATGACTCTACTACGACGACTTGGCAAAATCATAGATGAAAGCCAACCAGTAGAGCAAGCCGGGTTCATACGCAATTTTTCGACTATAGATCACATCCTATCCCTTAAAATGATTATAGAAAAATACAACGAATATGATAAGCCTTTGTATCTATGTTTTATAGACTATTGTAAAGCGTTTGATTCAATATTTCATAGCTCTATATGGCAAGCTCTATCAACCCAAGGAGTTAACAAGCAGCTCATAGACCTGATGAAAACTATATACCAAAAGAGTACAGCAAGGATAGTCTTAGAAAAACCAGGTCCACTCTTCAGAATTGAAAGGGGCTGTAGACAGGGAGACCCACTCTCTCCTAAGCTTTTTATCGCGGTGCTAGAGCAGATCTTTAGGGAAATGAATTGGGAACATAAAGGACTAAACCTAAACGGAAAGAACCTATCACATTTAAGATTTGCCGACGACATAGTACTTCTTTCAGAAGATCCAGAGGAAATGCAACACATGATAGAGTCGCTCTGTGAAGAAAGTAAAAAGGTAGGTTTGGAAGTCAACAAAGACAAGACCAAACTAATGACAAACGGACAAAGAGTGGCTATCTCTACATCTCCTTCATCAAATGATTTAGAATATGTTGATGAGTACGTATATTTAGGACATCTAATAAAATTTAAAACCTGTACGGACAGTGAAATACAAAGAAGAATCAAAAGCACCTGGAATAAATATTGGGCAATGAAAGAGATCTTCAAAAGCCGGCTACCTATCCATCTTAAGACTAAAGCAATGGAAGTTTGCTTACTACCATACCTCACCTATGCTTGTCAGACTTGGCCCTTAACAAAGACAAATATAAATAAGCTAAAAATATGCCAAAGAAAAATAGAAAGAAGCTACTTGGGGCTAAAACTAAAAGACCGAATAAAAAATATCGAAATAAGAAAAACTACGAAAGCCAAGGATGTAGTCAAGAAAGTACTCCACCTTAAATGGAAATGGGCCGGTCATGTTCAGAGGGTATCAGATGAAAGATGGTCTCAAATCACAACGAACTGGTACCCTATCAATAAAAAGCGCAGGCCAGGAAGACCAGCTCAAAGGTGGAGCGACGATATTGTAAAGGTTGCGGGGAAAACGTGGCACAGAATTGCTACACAGAGAGCCTTATGGAAAAGGATGGAGGAGGCTTTCACCGCGGAAGGCGGTCCTCTTACATGAGCAACAACACTACCTACACATTACATTTACACATACCACATATATTTACACATACTATAACACCCAAAACACAATATATAATAATACATACCTACGTATCACACTACAAAATTTATTGATTTGTACTGAAACCTTAAAACTTAGTAAGTAAGTAAACTAGTATTAAGAACAATAACTGTAAGAGGAAAATAAAGCTATTTTTATTTTATTTTATTTTATTTATTGGAACGAAGTTCCTTATCGCGCGATGCGAAAGGGGGCTAGACGGAAAAAATTAAGACTAAATTGAACCGACACTTATTTGAATGTGAATTTGGTATTTTGTTCAATATTTTCACACTGCAATATTAGATTTCCGTTGCCTTGTGGTTTCTACAGTCGCATAAAGGTCGATGGTTCGAATCCCAGCTCGACAGACTGAATTTTCTATTTTAAATAATTTCTACATGTGGAATTTTTATTTTATAAAATTATTTTTATTTTGATATTTTTTAAAATCGATATTTAGGCTTCCCTGGGGTCATTTTGATTTTTATCGATAAAAAAATCATGATAAAAAATGTATACCCGAATAATTATTTTCTTTAAACCTCGAATAGAACTTGAAATTAATATTTTTATAATAATAACTTCGTTCCTATCTGTTGTCCCACGACACCACACGACTTTTTTTTATTATTAAAAAGAACTTCATTCCAATCGAGTGTTCCACGACACTCACGCTTTTTTACGGTTAAAGAACTTTATTCTCATTAAGAATCACAAAAAAATCACTTACATGAGAAAATTAACTATCAATCGGTATCTTATTCATAAAGTACTGCGACTTTTTGAATTTTTGAAGAATATTGCCCAAAAATTAAGATAATATTCTACTGAGTGACTGAGTGATGAGCTTTTTTATGAGGCCCAAAGTTAGCCACTAAGTTTCCGATTCATAAATCATCACTGGCAATACTTGCTGTTTAATGTCTCGTATTCAAGCATAGAGATATTAAAAAATTGTGACACCATTTCTTGCTGACAATAATTTACCTATGTTAGAAATAATTCTGAGTAGTAGTATAAATTTCTGAGTAGGTACGTAATAAATAATTTCCGAGACAGTGAAATCCTGTACGCCCCTAATACTGCGCCTACTAAATAAGCGAAAAGATGATAATAATTACCCACACGGGGAGACCCACTCAAAGGAGTATTTAACTTCACTCCCTGCACCCACCTCACAGTTCGTCAAACATTTAATTCCAAATGCTTATCATTAACTTGGAAGTCTTTCATCTTTGGAATCTCTCCTAAAAATAAAGATATAAATCTGTAAAAGAATACCTTATTTTTAAATAATTAATGGACGCGTGGAGGTTATGCTATCGTACTATTATTGTAAAAACAAAAGTGTTTGTTTGTTGGTTTGTCCTTGAATCACGCAGCAACGGTAAGACTTGATTTTTTGCAAGGATACAGTTAAAGACTTAATATAGGGACATTCTTATTATCGTCATGCCATTAACGAAGGTTGTTCGTCCCATCATCATTTATCGCACTGTCTTTCGCCAAACGCAAAATATAAAAACAAATATAATAAATTACAAATAAAATAAAAATTTAACAAGCTTTACAATGTAATTTTTCCGTCCAATCATGGATTTTTCTAAGCCACGACTTGTTTATTCTACCAACGCTCCTCTTGCCCTCAATTTTACCCATTATTTTGATCTTTAGATGTTACCGTTCATGTTTGATAACATATCCCAAATAGCGTTCTGCGTTTGATGGTTAAAATAAGGCCTATAATAAGGGACTCTTTCAAAATCGGTCACTCTTGACAAAGGGTGGTGGCTACTGGGATCCTACAACATTAGCCATCGTCAGTTTTCTTGGTTTTGTGACGCACCAACTCCCGCGCGATGCCCTTTCACTTGTGACAGTTGGCAGCGTTGCGAGATCACTCCATTACCAGTTGTCTGGGTCACCCATGGATCCTACTTCCATGGGGTCACAGCTTTGATTAAATCTGTCCATCGTATGGGTGAGCCTCCTCTCGCTGTTTTCTTTTCGCATAGTAAAGGATAGAAAAAGGTAGAAGGTATGTAGAACCTTTTTCTGTAATTTAATAAACGAAATTTATGTCCGTTTTCACCTAACCTAACGTTTATGGGCTATCTACGAGTAAGCTAAGTAAAACGCTTTCTGTCAATTTCGTTTTCATGAACCTTTAATGCCTTTACGGAGCACCTAAAGATGGAAATTACTTTCATTAGGTAAGGGATTGTATTTAGGGGCTACCTACGTAAAAAAGACTCCTACGTAGGGGATGACTAAGGTATGCTTAGTGAAAACATGCATTAATCCCAGATGAGAACAAAAGATACGGTCTACTTATTGATCGAACATTTTCAGTTAAACTCCTGTCTAAATTGTACACAATTTACGCAATCCTTTGATAAGATAAAACCGGAAGCTTCGTAAACCAGCAAGCAAATTGCTAACACAAAGCCCGCACAATAGCTGCTTCCTTTCCGTGCTTAACGAAACGTCTCAACGCCGGCAAATTGTTTCCCTTGTACGACGTACGTTACTAATCAAATATGTCAGGAATTGGAACATGGGTCTTAACATGCATTCATTTTGTCGACTTCTCTGGTGCAGAAGTGGTGCACTGAGGTGGACCGATGACATCAGACGAGTCGCACGGAGCCGCTATATACAGGCGGCGCAAGACCGAGCAATGTGGAAGTCCATGCAAGAGACCTTTGATCAGGAGCGGACGTCTATGCCTGATAAAAAAGACGATGAATGGCGTACAAAAATAAGATTATAATCTATATATATATATATAAATCAATTGCTGTTCGTTTGTCTCGCTAAAACTCGAGAACAGCTGGGCCGATTTAGCTGATTTTTGTTTTGAAATGTTTGTCGTAATCCTGGGAAGGTTTAAACGTTGAAAAAAAGGTTAAAAAAAAAATATGACATATACCTACCTACGCCGCAAGAGAGCTTCGGATCGACATGATTTTTTGCATGGGTATAGTTGAGGACCTGGAGAGTGACATACACTACTTTTAATCCCGGAAAATCAAAGACTTCCCGAGGTAAGGGATTTTAAAAACTAAATCTACGCGGAAGAATTCGCGGGCATCAGCTAGCTATAAATAATAATTAACGGTACTTATAATAATAAACTTCGTCTGTGTAGTTACTATATAACTTTTTGTTTTCTACAGTTTCGACACTGACTAAGATCTTGGCGGGCAGCTGTGAGCTAGAAGCTAGTGTTGTTATATGTTAACACATAGGAGAGCGTAGTGAATACGAGAATTTCAGCAAAGTTGAATCGCACCAACTATACACGAGCTGTGTAAACACAAGTGTAATTGCTTGGTATGCTGTGTAAACTATGGAGTTAGATATCTCATGTTCCTACCTACCTACACCAACTATATACACCGATAAATTCAAATTCAAATTCAAAATTATTTATTTCACGTAGGCCAACCTGTGGCTCTTATGACACGTAATGACTCTACCTCCGGTTCGGAAAGCGGATTCTACTGAGAAGAGCCGGCAAGAAACTCAGCAGTTGCTCTTTTCAAAATAATCATTTAACAATATTATTATGCAGCTATTACATTGTAATAAGTTTTTTATACTATCTTGTGGGCAGCCGGATGCCAAGCCGATTTAACCCATGCAACTTTGTTAGAATAGAATAGAACAAGGATGGCGAACATTTACGTATTAACGTGCCATTTTTCTAAAGAAATGTTTATAGACGTGCCATCAAGTAATTTTGATTTTGTGATTATTGGGAAAACAATAATAATAAATACTATCAATTCAAAATTCTTTATTTACTACAAAAAATAAGAACATTTTGCAATGTTTCGATTATACGCGTAATTTAAATTAAAGAAAAATTAGTGTGACTTCTGTTGTTGCAGATTAGATAACATCATTTATAATACCTACTTCACACTTTTTTTCGCAGTGCATCATAATGAATTTTGTGATCAGTGACGTGCCCAAAATATTGTGTCGCGTGCCATTAATGACACGCGTGCCATTGGTTTGCCATCCCTGGAATAGAATATAATATTTCCACAATGAGGGGAAGTTCCAAAAAAGCGATACCAAGTTCCAAAAAAAGATACGAAGAGTTAGCAATATATTTCTTCTTACAAATTTCTGTTTGAGGTTAGTTCGAATGCAAAAAGTTGCTAGATAGGTACTCCTGAACACGAATTACCCTAAAATCGGACCGGAGGCACCGAAAAGAAATTGCGTCGAATATTAATTGTTAATAGAAACAAAGGGAAAAACTAATGAATAGCTCTTTTTATCATTCGTTCTTTTATCGCAATATCATTCCGAGAACATTGTTTGTTCCTTGGGAGATGATTCGCTAATTACGACAAAAATGAGTATCATTGTGGCGGGCCTTTTGTTCGAACCGAAACAAAGAATGTAGTTATTATTTTTGTGTTAATAAGAAACTATAGCGAATGTACTATCGAGGTCCATGTAAGCCTCTGGCGGCTGGCTGCTTCGCTGGCGTGCTTCATATTATTTTAATCCAATTTTTAAAAAAGAAGGAACATTTTAAAACATTGCAATCTTTAGACTGATTATTACGGGGGGGTAAGAAAAAAGATAGATCGTAGATATAATACCTTTTAGCATTAATTTTCCATAGACTCTTTTTTTCTAGTTTCTCTTTTTCTTAAAACTTTTTTCTAGTTTCTGTTTTTCTCAAAGTTTACCTACTACAATTAATTAACTCGATGTTGTAGTTGAAATGGACAATAATTCTCACTTTTTTGACGACCTCCCTGGGTCAGTGGTGAGCGCTGAGTGCTGTAGCCTTATAACTGGGAGGTCTCGGGTTCGATTCCCGGCGGAGGTCAATTTGGGAATTTATAATTTCTGAATTGTCTCTGGTCTGGTCTGGTGGGAGGCTTTGGCCGCGGCTAGTTACCATCCTACCGTCAAAGACGTGCCGCCAAGCGATTTAGCGTTCCGGCACGGTGGCGTGTAGAAACCAATTAGGGGTATGAGTTGAATGTTCACTGCCATACTCCTTCCAAGTTAGCCCGCTATCATCTTAGACTGCATCGTCACTTACCATCAGGTGAGATCGCAGTCAAGGACTAGCTTGTCATCGAATAAAAAAAAAACTTTGATAGTTTTTTATTTGATCTTTCTCTATATAACCATTATTGATTTCAATACATACCTACGATTTTCACCGTTATTTAGAGAATATTCCGAGAAGTGATGAGGTTTATCTATAAAATATTCAACTAAAGTGTAGAGGATCAAACAAGGGCAAGCTTGGCGAGCTAATAAACAAGTTACAAGGAAAAGTAACTTAGTAACATCTACTTCGGCGAGGCAATGCAATCTGTATGGTAATGCCTGTGGTCTCCGCAAACCACTTATATCTTTATCCTCCAGCGACTATAATATTCCTGCCTCGTTACAATATTAGAAAATAATCGTATAGTGGTATTAAAATTTGCTTTTGTCGATTAGTCATCATCAGCAACCCATCAACGGCTCACTGCTGAGCGCACCATGCTGACCCAATTCACATTGGCAGACTTAACAGACCTTTGAGAACATTTTTATTTTTAAAGAATATGAGCCAAATTGAAGTTGACTAATATTCTCCTCTCCCCTCCAAATAAGCAGAAAGCTTGTGCTAGGAGTGGGTACGACACTAGTGCAACGGGTGGGATTCGAACCTGCGACCTTTCAGTTTTCAGTCCGCACCTTAAACCGTTGGGCTATTGAGGTATTATAAAGAACACTCAGGTGTGCAGGTTTCTCACGATGTTTTCCTTCACGTTCAATGTGATATTTAATTTCTTAAGCACACATGACTTAGAAAAGCCAGAGGTGCGTGCCCGGGATCGAACCTGTGTCATTTCATTTCAGGTCATAAAATATTATTTAATTTTCATAAGTTTCATTTCACTTCAAAACCACGTAGATATGAAATAATAAAACATGACCGTCTTCCCGGATCATATAAAATATTTGACATGTATACCTAAGGGTCCCCCGCGTGGCCGATTCGTATCCGCGTAATAAAAGCCTGACGTACTCCAAGACGTGGATTGTAAAATAAGATTGAAGTGAACTGTCTGCGCTGTGGAACGTTTTCACACGGTGTGGGATAAAGCGTGAGCTGGTAGCGGCTTCCATTTTACTATCTTCGCAATTATAATGGAATTAACTTTGTAATCAATAATTAATGATAAGGAGTTAATTTTATAACCTTAATAATTGATTAATTTTATGTGACACTAGATGATGCGCGCGACTTCGTCCGCGTGGATTAAGGTTTTTTAATTCCCGCGGGTACGCGGGATAAAGTGTAGCCTTTGTGTTAATTCTGGGTATGAGCTACCACTATTCCAAATTTCAGCCAAATCGGTTCATTCGTTGTGGCGTGAAAGAGTAACAAACATCCATCCATCCATCTATCCATCCATCCTCACAAACTTTCGCATTTATAAATAATATTAGTTATTAGTAGTAGGATTATGTAAATTTTGTTTAAAAAATTGGTGAATGTTTGTACCTTATTATAATGCCTTTTTATTTACTTTCAATCGTGCAATTAAATGATTTGATTAGAATTATAGAATTATAGATTTAATTTTATTATATTATAGATAGAAAATTTCATATATACAATACTATAAACCTAAATTTTAAATTAAAATGATTTGATTAATTTAATAAGCTGCGTTTCGTGAAGATGCAGTCTACGTTAGAGCACACTTGCCTAGAAAATGCCTATTGACTCTTAATTTTATGTAGTCAAGTTGAAGTTAGTCGGAAATATGGAAAGCATATTTAAATTCCTTTTAGCGGTGCGTATCAGGAACGAGGAAGCAAAGCGCTTAGTGAGCAGGCGATGAAGTCTATCACATAGCGGTGCAAATCTATTCGATTTGGTGCGTTGGTAAAATGGTGACAAAGGCGTACAGGCGACATAATGCGTTCAGGATGCTGTTGGAACTGCCCTGATTCTGCAACGCATCAGGGTATGTTCGCCGACACTCGTGTAGACTGCTTCTACACCACTGATTCTGATTTTTTGCATGGGTATAGTTGAGGACCTGGAGAGTGACATAGGCTACTTTTTATCCCGGAAAATCAAAGAGTTCCTGAGGGATTTTAAAAACTAAATCCACGCGGACGACGTCGCGGGCATCAACTAGTAATAAAATAAATGAATGAGTGTCGTGGAACACTCGGTTGGAAAGAAGTTCCTTTTAATAATAAATTAATAATAAAAATAAGTAAAATAAAATAATAATTTGAAGTCAGAATTCGAACCCCGGAACCGATAGTTTCTCTCCTTCGTTTAGCCGCTACGCCACCAAAGCTATGACGGAACGTGTGTAATAATACACACAACACACAAGGGTTGTGATGGAAAATTCTTAACCTTTTTTCGCCTAGCCCCCATCCGCCAAGTAGTTACCATCCGATAAGAAACTTCGTTCCAAAAACCCAAACAGAAAATCGCTGCAGGTAACGTTTTGCACCACGTTTGAGTCTGGACGTGAACACAATATAATGAGGATGGGAGTAAAGAGAGTTTTCAGCGAACGCAAAAGTGCTCCAAGTAATTTTTCCTGCTTGATTTAAAACGATCGCTTCGAAACCCAGTTTCGGCTCTTTGCGGTACTTTTCAATTGTTCCGCGGAGCATCTCTTTAATTCCGTTAAAATTTTCCAACTCCAAATTTTTAGTTAAACAATGGCCTCGAGTGGTAAACAACTCTTGAAGTATTTTGTTTTCCTCCTGTGGACTGTAGAAGGTATGAAATAAGGTGAAGAATATATTTTATCCGATTAAGTGCCGACTTCAACAACGTAAAATAAGTATTGATTGAAGAAGCAGTGATAGCCTAGTGGTTAGGACTGTGGTCTCCTTCGGTCCCGGGACCTCTGACTTTTCGGAACTATCTTCGATTGAGAAATTAAATATCACATGCTTCAACGGTGAAGGAAAACATCGTGAGGAAACCCATATAATAGACTACTTAATGCACAGTTCAGTTGACAGTTGCAATGTACGTACGTTCCAGTGTTCTAGACAGTTAGTAATAACAGTTGTTGAGACATCACATGCTTTAACGGTGAAGGAAAACATCATGAGGAAACCTGCACACCTGAGAGTTCTCCATAATTTACTCAAAGGTATGTGAAGTCTGCCAATTCGCATTGGGCCAGTGTGGTGGATTATGGCATATGAACCTTCTCTCAAAGGAGACCTGTGCTCAGTAGTGAGCCGTTGATGGGTTGCTGATGTTGATGATGATGATGGTGAAAATAAGTCTTAACCATCGTAAGAAGCTACAGTGGAAATTATGAGGGTGGGGCACATAGCTCTAAGAACTGATGGTCGTTAGGGTCCCAAGGTGCTGGAGTGGCAGTGTTGGCAGAGACCTAGGTAGACCTACAACATCAGACGAATAACGGAGAGCCGCTGGATTACGGTGGCGCAAGACCAAGACCTGTGGAAGTCCATGCAAGTCACCTTGGTTCTACAGTGGACCTCTAGCGGTTAATAAATAAGAAGAAGAAAAAGACTGTTCTTAGCATTGTTCTTCAACTCAGCTGCATAATTATTTCAATATAGTAAGAATATTCCAAAGCTTGCCTAAATTGCCATTCATGCCTTTATGTTGTCATTCGAACCAGCCGGTATACGTAGGTACTTCAGTAAAACAAGCGATTTGGATTTTACGCGCAAACAACCTGCAAAGTGATTTTCTGCTAGCATAATTCCTGTATAATCCGGACAAGTTTAAAACAAAGCGGACGGTGGTTTTGTTTGCTAGAAATGACCTGTGACTTCGCTTGGTTTTTCTGTCCATAAAAAGCCAGCAACAAGCCGATTCTATTCCTTCACTGTCACCTCAACCGATAGGAGCTCCCTCCCCCCACTAATCGGACCGACGACATCAGACCTCAGAGCCGCTGGATACAGGCGGCGCAAGACTGAGGCCTGTAGAAATCCTTGAAAGAAACCTTTGTTCAACTGTGGAAGTCTACCGGTTGATAGGTAAGAAGATACGTTTTTCCTTTATTTACATTCTACTACTGCAAGTTTGTTGACAGCAATTAGGGTTCCGTACCAAAATGGTAAAAGTGGAACCCTTATGGTGAGACTTTCTCCGTCCGTCTGTCACAGTCGATTATTTTAGTAACTATTAAAGCTCGACATGAAATTTGGAATAATTGTGTATAATATAGTGGCCCAACATTATTGGAATAAAAAAAATCAAAAATTATTTTTAGTTTAATTAAAAAAGGGGGAAAATCGGGAGTTTTAAATTTCAAAGTAAGATAAAGATACCGAGTGGGGTATCATATGAAAGGCCTTTACCTGTGCATTCTAAAACAGTTTTTTATTTATTTTAAAATAATATAATAGTTTTTGAATAATAGGGCAAAATTAAATAATTATGGTCAATAGAGGTTTACGAATATTTTACAGGAAAAAAAAACCAACGCGAGAATTATTTTAGTTTAATTAAAAAAGGGGGGTTTTAAATTTCAAAGTAAGATAACTATACCGAGTGGGGTATCATATGAAAGGCCTGTACATTCTAAACATATTTTTATAACTAACTAACTAGCATATTTTTTTTTATATTAACAACTAGCTGATGCCCGCGACTTCGTCCGCGTGGATTTAGTTTTTAAAATCCCTCGTGAACACTTTGATTTTCCGAGATAAAAAGTAGCCTATGTCCTCAACTATACCTAGTACCCATGCAAAAAATCACGTCGATCCGTGGCTCTGTTGTGGCGTGATTGAAGGACAAACCAACAAACAAACACACTTTCGCATTTATAATATTAGTATGATTAGAATATTAAATTGCATAGGAAAACACTGTAGCATTAAGTCCATACGATGTATTACATCCATACCTACTATGTAGTATGTAGGTATAATGATCGTTTGGCAAAATCTGACGCCTTTGGACTTGGAGTAGTTTGACTTTGACAAAATAGGGCTATCCACGATGGCTATATACGATAAAGTACGCTTGCCAGCTTAAGATGAGCCGTACATTCAAAGTATCTTGTAGATTCCGGGGTTCAAGTTATTTGGACCTTATACTGAAGATCGTGATGTCTATAATTTCTGAACTACGAAATTGATGACCTTGAAATAATTACAGGACAATCTCTAAAGAACCTGCTTTCTAACAAAAAAAGAATGGATTAAATCGGAATACGCCTTAATGAATTACAGCGAAATACCCATTTGGACTTTCAGCCCCTCTCCCAAGGGAACCGTGCTGAATTTCGGGATAAAAAGTATCCTATATTATACCTCGTAGTGTTATCTTAAATCGTGCCAAGTTTCATTTAAATCCGTCCAGTAGTTTCGGCGTGATGCGCGGCCAAGATACAGACAGACAGACAGACAGACAGACAGACAAAAAATTAAAAAAAAATTGTTTTGGCTTCAGTATCGATTATAGAGTGCCCTCAAACAAAAATTTTCAAAATATCTTCAATGTACAGAATTGGACCTGTTACAGTTTTATTATATTATAGATAAACCTCTTCAAACAAAGTTAACGATTTATAAGCAAATTAATATAATATTATCGTTTTACTTTTACTTCTAGAGTACGGAACCCTCGGTGTGCGAGTCCGACTCGCACTTGGCTGGTTTTTTTTTTGAATGTGAAGTGTGAAGTCACCGAAATAATAGTACAAGTACAGAAGATTCACTCCACAAACTCGTTTAAATAGCAACTCTAACTACCACCAAATGAAGTGCAATTCAGATCGCACAGTGCTAAATTACCTACATTCATATTCACCTAGATAATATAAGCGTAGTGTGGGGCGCCGTCCAGCACGTTGGACCGACGATATAAAGTGGGTGGCGGGAAGTGGCTGGATGAGGAAGGCTGAGGACCGGGTGTGGTGGCGTTCTCTGGGAAAGGAAAGGACGTCTGCAGGCTGAGATGATGATGATGATATTCACCTAGAAGATACCTCTGTTTCTATCGCGTAACTTTTATCCCTTTGGACTACGTTACGTTACTACATCGATGGATGTAGTAGGACGGGCCGGGACGACGCTGTGTAGATATTTGTAGCTCTATAATATCTTAAATGCGGTGTTCGCCGGCCTGGTGAAGTGAAGGCTCACAAATAAAAAAAAATTGCGGTAGAAAATAAGGCAAAGTTTTGAAACAGGGCGAAATTGAAGATCAGTTCCCGCGGTGCGGCTAATTGCTCCGCGCTGAGATAAAAGTTTAATAACAAAGTTCGAGATCTGCACCGCATTGCAATGCAACAGGAAACAATGGCGGAGACGCGGTCCAGTGGCCGAATCCGGAAAAACTGAACTACCAACGTTTAATTATATTTGAAACAAAACCCCAAGTAAATACTCCGTCAAAACCCCGAGTAAACACTCCGTTTTGTTACTTTGTTTCGTGATAACATAGTCACTGGATTAGGATGAAATGCGTAAAGCGAGAAAATCAAAAAAATCGGTTTCTACAAAAAAATTATAGGCATAATATGATGACCGATTTTGAAAAACCGATGTTCTATGATGTTTAGAAGTATCTATATTTCGAAAAAGTATCATATTTCATCAAAAAAAATGGTTTGATAGATAAAGTTGCCATTTCAATTTTAAGTTTTAAAATTCACGCAAAAACGCTCGATGGTGTCATGACGTCCTTCGTGACGTCACGTCACCTCTATGTTTTGTCATAGTAGTTTGTCAGAGTTTGACGTACGTAAATAGAGGTGACGTATCGCTCTGGTGTTCAATCCAATATGGTGGATTGCTTTATTGCAGAGTTTAACTTTATCAAAATATAATATATCAATCTCGCTCAAAATAGAAAAATAATGCGTTTCTATACAAGTCCTATTTCATTAGGTAGATAAATTCATAATTTTATTGATTCTTGGTAACTCTCATCAGGCATGATGACAGTTTCCAAGAATCAATTCTATAGTCATCAAATATAATATAATAATAACAAATAATATATCAAAGCCAAGGGATAATATAGAAAACGCTTATAAATGTTAAAAGGGGATGAGTCTAAAAAATATAAAAAATAAAAAATCGGCCAAGTTCGAGTCGGGCCTCGATCTTTTAGGGTTCCGTTAAAAAAAATTAAATAAAAATATTTCCATGTACCATGAAATATTTAAATTTAATTTTTTTAATTTAATTTAATTGTTATTATTTGTTGTTATAGCGGCAATAGAAATACATAATATGTGAAAATTTCATCTGTCTATCTATTACGGTTTACGAGATACAGCCCGCTGACAGATGGACGGACGGACGGACAGCGTAGGCTTAGTAATAGGGTCCCGTTGGTACCCTTTGGGTACGGAACCCTAAAAACTAAGTAAAGAAATTGTATGTAAAAGTATGTAATAAGAATATGACTACACTTATCATTTCTGACGCATCCCCTTTTACCTTGACACCACAGAATTATGTATTGCAAGTACAATTTTACTGTCGTCGCACTGCTCCCAAAACAGATCGAATGACACCCGATTGGGACAACTGCAGCTTGGACTGATTATACTTATGATGAATTCATAATTTCGTCTTCTTGTTTCCTCTAACAAAACTGAACCAATTAAAAAAATTCAAGAATAATTTAAGAACACCTCCAAAGGTAAGTCAAAGTTCTTAAATTATTCTTAATTTTTTTTATATTGTGAAATGTAATACAATTTTTGGTGCGATATGATGTTTTGATGTAAAAATATTATTATAGTTCGAAAATCTTGAGTTGCGATACGTACTATAGAAATAAAGAGTGAAGAGAGAGAGAGAATCAATCACAGAAGCAAAGACTTACCAACCAATTTTGTTTTTAATTTTACTTTTTAAGCACTGTTATTCAGTCAGCGCCAGTTTGAGTGTGATACGCACGAGTCTTAAAAAGAACTGAAATAAACATAGAATTAAACCCTGGCCGTTTCCAATAAACATACCCAATTAGGCACCATAAAACCTCCGCAAACCACTTTTAGACGGCCTTGTCACGGAGTCTTACTGAAACATTTAATTGGCGAGCCATTTCACAAACAACTGGGATCGAAACCAATTATCGTTTTCACGGATATCGAAAGTTTGTAGCAGGTGTGAATAACAGGTCTGCTCAAGATTGGGGAGGACGCGATTCGTCTTGCTTATGACTATTGAGCGAAATTAATCAGCACAAGTTTGGAAGATTTTTCATAATATTTTATTCGGTTGGTTTTTTGAAAGTACAATTTCGTCCAATTTAAAGTTAATACTTTCTCAAACTTTGTCACGATCTACCTGTATACAAATGTAGTGGTTGGCCACTACTTTAACTTATATGAAATGATTAATCTTAATATATATAAATTACGTGTCACGTTGTTTGTCCGCGATGGACTCCTAAACTACTGAACCGATTTAGATCAAACTGTAACTGTAATTTGGTCCAACTTGAAAGAGTTTTTTTTTATTATAATAGTTTATTTGTTTTATTTATATATAGATAAGTTGGCGGTACGAAGTTCGCCGGGTCAGCTAGTTTATTATATTTTACTTCAGTGTGATGCTTTAATTGATTGCTGAACTGCACCTATTCTACTTTGCCAAATTTCAGTAAAAATGAATTATGCCAAAAAAATCCATACTCAGTCTATCTTGAGTTTAATTTATGTTCTGTTACGGCTTTTCTTTCAAAACGAAAAACAAACAAAAAATTGGTTGTCTGTAAAGTCGGTTTACGGACGATAGTTTTACGTGATAAAGTCATAAATATGAACAGCGTGCTGCTAGAACTAGCCCGCGACACATCCGCTAAACACAGCGCGGACGCGATGAATTGCGGGCGCCGGGTGGCGGCGGTCACAAGGCAACGCTTGGGCCGATCGTGCCTCTCTATCGCTTGTTCCGCACTCTTGCTAGCACGCTCAGGCTTAGGCGGAACGTGACACTTTTTGGTGCGTGCAGCCGGTGTTCATCGATTTATAAGACGTTATCACGTCAAAAAGTGAAGGAAAGGGAAGGAAATGCTTTCCGAACCGGTGTAAATCTTGACTTGTCATAAGAGTCACAGGTTGGCCTACATGAATTAAATAATATTTGATTTCGAAGAACACATAAAAAAAATTAATTTTTATCAACTTATGCAATATTTTTTTTCCATGATAAAAATTATGCAAAAAAAAATAATTAAAAAACAAACAAACAAGAAAAGCGCACTGTCACTACTTCGCGAGTGCGATTCGAACCTGCGACATCATACACCATACGGTAAAGAAAGCGGCCGCTCGCCCACTACGCCAAACTACTTGTGAACCTCTAAAATGTTGAACGCTTACTGAACGACGGTGTTAGGTTTATTTTCGTTACGGAATTTCTTGATTCGGTCGCCACGCTCAAGCTGTTTGTCCTAGTCCATAGCCCGCGATAAAAGCTATGCAATAGCTTAAAAGTCTAAGCACATCGTCACGTACATGCCTGATGCCCGCCATGTCTTCTAACTCGGACCAAGCAACGTTTGTCGCCGGCAGGGAATAAATCACGATTGGCCGTGTTGGTAGTCATTAGTGGGCGACCGATCGCCGCCCCCATCGCAATGCGACTATGCCCCACTTCTACTCCGCCGCGCCTTTTGTTGTAATACTAAGTCGTGAGCAACCCATTAACGGCTCACTACTGAGCGCAGGTCTCCTCTCAGAGAAGGGTTATAGGCCATAGTCCACCACGCTGGCCCAATGCGAATTGGTAGACTTCACACACCTGTCCGAACATTATGGTGAACTCACATGAGTGCAGGTTTCCTCACCATATTTTCCTTCACCGTTGAAGCATGTGTTATTTAAATTGCTTAAACGCACTTAACTCTGAAAAGTCAGAGGTGCGTGCCCGGGCTCGAACCTGCGAGCCCCCGAATAGTAAACCGCAGTCCTAACCACTGGGCTATCACTGCTTCACTGTGCTATCACTGCTTCGTGCTACCTAGTAATGTTTTTTTTTTTATTCGATGACAAGCTAGTCCTTGACTGCGATCTCACCTGATGTTAAGTGACGATGCAGTCTAAGATGGTAGCGGGCTAACTTAGAAGGGGTATGGCAGTGAACATTCAACCCATACCCCTAATTGGTTTCTACACGCCATCATGCCGGAACGCTAAATCGCTTGGCGGCATGTCTTTGACGGTAGGGTGGTAACTAGCCACGGCCAAAGCCTCCCACCAGACCAGACCAGAGATAATTCAGAAACTATAAATTCCCAAATTGACCCCGCCGGGAATCGAACCCGAGACCTCCCAATTATAAGACAACAGCGCTCACCACTGAGCCAGGGAGGTCGTCGGTCATTTCTAACGGGTATATAACCATTCTGTGATACAGTTAACACTATAGGGTGTTTCTTCATTGCTCAGCCCGGCTCCGACACCGACAGTGCTCAACGTCACGACACCGACACCCACCGACACCGACATTCTTCATTTGACCGAAGCGACACCCACACGCTCCGACCCGACACGGTGGCTGTGTGCTGAGCCACGGGGTGCGTGGTGGGGTCACTGATCACGCCACACGCATGCACACATGGTAGTTTTGCAAGTGTATACACAACACCTGCCGACGACATGCCGTCGCCGGCGACGACATGTCGGTGTCGGGCCGGACCAGTGAGACAGCGTGTCATATCTTCTTCGTCTTTATCAACCGATAAACGTCCACTGCTGGACATAAGTCTCTTGCGTGGACTTCCACAGGCTTTGGTCTTGCACAGTCTGAATCCAGCGGCTCCCTGCGACTCGTTTGATGTCGTCGGTCCACCTAGTGGGGGTCTGCCAACACTGCGCTTCCTGGTGCGGGATTGCCGCTCCAGCACCTTGAGTCCATAACGACCATCAACTCTTTAAACTATGGGTCCCACCCATTTCCACTTCAGTTTCACGACTCGCTGAGCTATGTGGGTACCTTTGGTTCGTTTCTTTGATTGACTGATTTTGTTTGACTCATAATTTTGTGTTCAAAGAATTCATTTGTCAAGTTTCATTATACGCCCACATATCATCGCTCAGCCATAATACCCCATGATGTAGGCCATCCTGGCGCCTACATATTAAAAACCCTGAACTATATTATGCTCGTAGAGTATCAACTAGCGATTCCTCTCTGGGTTGTTCGGAGCAATGAGTTGTTCTGGGTTGTTACTGTTACCGATTTCATTAATCTTACAAGAGCATGGATTTTCTTAATTTCTTGGTAAATAGACTTTCATTGTACTTAAGAAATGGAGCGTTATTTTCAAATAATGATTAATTATTATAATTCTATAGAGCATATTTTCATCTAGGAACAAAAGAAACACTTAGAAGCTAAGTGGTTCAACAGAAGTGTTCAGTCATTATACAGAATCCTATTTATTAAAGCAAAGAATAATATTTGGATAGTACCTATTATACCTATTGCCTAATTGGTTCGTGTAATGTAACGGAGACTTTGATTAATGCTCCTTCTCAAGGATATAAAAAGAAAATTGACTATCAGTATAAATAATTGATAGAACGAATTCATTTATTATGTATAACCTTACGTTATTATTTAGTAAGAGGCTACTAACTACGTATGTGACATTTATGCGAAAGTTTGCACGCAGACACTGGTGCATTCCATTCCCCCACTCTCACAATCTTTGGAATGATGATGATGATGATGATGAATTTCACTAAATAAACCCCTACATAAGAGAAGCACCGCATGTGTATCTACCGATTGAAAATTAGCTCTAACTTTCTAAACTAAACCAAAATCACCCTCAAATATGATCCGATAAATGTGAATGTATAAAAACGTAGAACTTTTAAAACTCCCTTAATACGACGTCTTTCTTTTAAAAGTCACTCCTTTTATTACAATCAAAGTTATCTAGGTCTCGGGGTAATGAGTTTTTCCCTCGGCCGTCGCACGGGAATTAATTAGTTTTTGATTATTGCAAGCCTCGATTTTAATTATTTTTCCATAAATAATCTTCTTAATAATTATGAGTTAATAAAAGGTGTAATAAAGAAGAAAAAAAACTATTTCGAAAACGTAGAAAAATAGCTTATCTCAGCAAAAAAGGGTTTGGTATATAAAATTGCTATTTGAATTTTAAACTATCTATTTTTTTCAATTTTTCATAGTAGATAGTTTGAAGATAGATGTGACATAATATCGCTCTGATTAGTGTTCAATCAAATATGGCGGATTGCTGTATTTTTAACCGACTTCAAAAAAGGAGGAGGTTATTAATTCGTGGGTTTTTTTTTTATATATAATAGATTACCGATTACTCGAAGATGTTTTTTTGTTTGAAAGGCTATCTAAACCAGTCGAGCGGTTTTTAAAATATCAACAATAAATTAAATATTTTGTATAGTGGCGCGGGAGATTGATGTCGGTTTTTAAAAAGAATGTAGTTTTATTTTTTCAAAAGCAGAAAGCAATTATTATTTAGAAGCAGTGATAGCCTATTGTTTAGGACTGTGGTCTCTTATTCGGGGGGTCACAGGTTCGATCCCAGGTACGCACCTCTGACTTTTCCGAGTAATGTGCGTTTAAGCAATTAAATATCACTTGCTTCAACGGTGAAGGAAAACATCGTGAGGAAACCTGCACATCTGAGAGTTCTCTTTAATGTTCTCGAAGGTGTGTGAAGTCCGCCAATTCGCATTGAGCCAGCGTGGTGGACTAAGGCCCTTAATCCCTAAAATAACCCTTCTCTGAGAGGAGACCTGCGCTTAGTAGTGAGCCGTTGATGGGTTGCTGATGATGACGATGATGATGACAAGCCCCGATTCTGTAAATATAGAAATCTCAAATCTAATAATGTGTAGGTAATGAGTTAATATTATAGAGTCGTGTAAAGCATTGTATGTTCTTTATAATTTTCAAAGGAAGACTTTGGGCAGCTTGACCGCAAAATGCGACACTTGCGGTGTACTTCTAGCTTTAAGTCAGCAAAAGCTAATATCAAAATATCAAGGACGGACATAATTGCGCGAACAAATTGCCGAAGAAAAGCTCTGAAACATTTGCGAGTGTGGTTTTCTTCCAAGTTATTAAAATATTAGATTGACTATTTCATTGACTAGGCAAACGCGTTCCACCTTAGGCCACATCATCACTTTCCATCACGTGTGCCTAACCTTCTTCCTACTTAATCCTACTTCCTACTTATGTTATAAATATGATAGTTTGTGAGGATGGATGTATAGATGGATGGATGAATGTCTGTTACTCTTTCACGCCACAACGAATGAACCGATTTGGTTGAAATCTGGACTAGAGTTAGCTCATATCCAGGATTAACACATAAGCTACATGTTATCCTGGAAAATTAAGGAGTTCACGTGGGAATCAAAAACCACGTGGACGAAGTCGTGGGCATCATCTAGTAATGTCATGAAAAAAAAAAACTAATATAGGTACTGAAATGTCTGGATAAATAATACCACGTACTTAATATTCTAATGCATAATAATAACGTGCAACTGCCATTACACACAAAACTTGACAAGTACGATGATATAATAAATCTACCCACATACGAGTAGGTACGTCACAGGTACATTTCCCGTTTGATTTTTTTTCTGACTTAATTTTTTTAAACCTTTATTAGTTGTATGTAATTCGATCTCATTTCCCATTTCAAGCAGTTCTTTTCATAAAATATTGATGAAAACTTATCGAGGACGCTTAGTTATTCAAACTTCATTTGCGAAACGGGGCGGGATTCAAATCCCCGTACGTTGTTGAGACAAGTGCTACAGCTGTACGATCAAATAAACTGAATATGATCATAGCTGATGGTATAATTTCCCGACTACGGCAAAACCAAACGGAATGATTATACCTAATATGTTTTTGACATTTTATGCGTATGTATGTAGGCATGTGTCTATCTATTTACGTACGGTCCACTGCAGTGCTCAAACCACAGAGCCGATTTTGATTAATGAGGCGTCAATCGATTCTTGGTCCGAGTGACATACATGAAATAACTAGTGGTTCGCCCCGAACTGAGACCTCGCGGTAACGGTATCCCATGATTATTCATTCAATCGATACATGATAACCAAAACTGACATTATTATTATGCCCGTTTTCACCAAACATACCTAAATCATCCCCTAAGTAGGAGTCTCTTAACGTAGGTAGCTCCTAAATACAATCCTAAGTCCTAACATCCGTCCCAATATCCTTTTAGGTGTCCCGTACAGGATCGTGATAAATAAGTTGACAGAAAACATCAATCACCTAACTTATAGGTAGCCCGTAAAGGTTAGGGAACGTTAGTGAAAACATTGAATTATTTATCAAACATTGAATTTAACTCGTAGTTCCATGGGAATAGTTACTGACTGCGCCATCTATTAGCATTATTGTGAAGCTATGTTGATGCTATATGAATTACTGACGCCCATTAAAAATTAAATAATCTCGTTTCTTTATAATATTCATATAATTTTAGTATTTGTTGTTCAAGTACAGGATATAAGTGACCTAAAAACATAAAATCAGTTTGAAAATCCATAGCGGATTTTTCTAGAGAGCGTCTTCAAGCGAGCGTATAAAATCGCCACTTTGAAAGCCCCCCATTTCGTCAATTTTAAGGGAAAAATTAAAAAAAAAATATTTTTGTACTCAGTTCAAAATTATCTTTAAAATGATACGTAACAATTTTATGTAACGCGATTTTTTTTTTTTACTTCGCATTCGCTTCTATGAGAGCCCCCCTGAAATAAAGATTTTTATAACTTTTTAAGCCATTTTCGGCTGGAGGCCATCGGTTTACATATTATATCTAAATTTGAAGTAATTACGTTCAGTAATTCAAAAGTTATAAGGCTCTGACAGACGGACGGACGGACGGACGGACGGACGGACAAGTGCAAATCGCCCTAGTTAACTCAAAGACCTTCGCTTCGCTCGGTCGAATATATGACATACGGAGAAATAAACAATATAATGACAGTTTTTATCAATTTTCCGTTGTCAGAACTTGACTGAGACCCGAATAGTTAACGGTTCAAACCCGACCCCAAGCACTATTGTCGTAGTCGGAACCTGACTGAGGCCCGAATAGTTAACGGTTGAAACCCTACCCGATGCACTATTGTCGTAGTCGGAACCTGACTTAGACCCGAATAGTTAACGGTTCAAACCCTACCCGATGCACTATTGTCTTAGTCGGAACCCGACTGAGACCCGAATAGTTAACGGTTCAAACCCTACCCGATGCACTATTGTCTTAGTCGGGACCCGACTGAGATCCGAATAGTTAACGGTTCAAACCCTACCCGATGCACTTTTGTCGTAGTCGGAACCCGACTGAGACCCGAATAGTTAACGGTTCAAACCCTACTCGATGCACTATTGCCGTACCTAGTCGGAACCCGACTGAGACCTGAATAGTTAACGGTTCAAACCCTACCCGATGCACTATTGTCGTAGTCGGAACCCGACTGAGACCCGAATAGTTAACGGTTCAAACCCTACTCGATGCACTATTGCCGTACCTAGTCGGAACCCGACTGAGACCTGAATAGTTAACGGTTCAAACCCTACCCGATGCACTTTTGTCGTAGTCGGAACCCGACTGAGACCCGAATAGTTAACGGTTCAAACCCTACTCGATGCACTATTGCCGTACCTAGTCGGAACCCGACTGAGACCTGAATAGTTAACGGTTCAAACCCTACCCGATGCACTATTGTCGTAGTCGGAACCCGACTAAGTCCCGAATAGTTAACGGTTCAAACCCTACCCGATGCACTATTGTCGTAGTCGGAACCCGACTAAGTCCCGAATAGTTAACGGTTCAAACCCTACTCGATGCACTATTGTCGTACCTAGTCGGAACCCGACTGAGACCTGAATAGTTAACGGTTCAAACCCTACCCGATGCACTATTGTCGTAGTCGGAACCCGACTAAGTCCCGAATAGTTAACAGTTCAAACCCTACCCGATGCACAATTGTCGTAGTTGGAACCTGACTGAGACCCAAATAGTTAACGGTTCAAACCCTACCCGATGCACAATTGTCGTAGTTGGAACCTGACTGAGACCCGAATAGTTAACGGTTCAAACCCTACCCGATGCACTATTGTCGTAGTTGGAACCTGACTGAGACCCGAATAGTTAACGGTTCAAACCCTACCCGATGCACTATTGCCGTAATCACTGCTAACACTAAAGCTTAATTTCTAATTAGTCTCTGCTCTGATCCGACAAAAATGAAACGACAAGCGATTGAGCGTTCTTGTACGATGCCGCTTAGTAGCCGATAATACCTTTTCCAAGTCAAGCCGCTTCTATCATAAACTGCATCGTCACTAACCACCAGGGGAGTCAAGGAATAACTTGCCATAAACTGTTTTCTTTACGCTTCAAAATTCCACAAAGTTATAACTAAGTATTTCTATAAATTAAAAATTCTTTTCAAAAAACCGACTTCTAACGCCACTACAAAGTACAAAAATAATTTTAGTTTGTCCACGTTTGTTGAAGTCGGGCGGGCCTAAATACAAACTATGAAACCGATGCGCGACGCTACACAATATGAGAGACTCGTTTGTAGAATCCGAGCGAGCATCGCGAGTCGGTTTCATAGTTTATATTTTAGGCCCGCCCGACTTCAACAAACGTGGACAAACTAAAATTATTTTTGTACTTTGTAGTGGCGTTAGAAGTCGGTTTTTTGAAAAGAATTTTTATTTTAAGCTTTTAAGTGTAGCATCCTATGATTGAGGAGCTAGGACCTGGAGCTCCACGATGTAGTCCATACTTGTTACCTTCAATATCAATTCGTAATCAAAATTTCCTAAATCCCCATAGTTTTAGGTAGGCAGTACCCTGCAGCATCAGGATTGAGGAGCTAGGACCTGGAGCTCCATGATGTAGTCCATACTTGTTACCTACAATAATAATTCGTAATCGACATTTCCTAAATCTCTTTATTTTAGGTGAGCAATATCCCTGCAGCATCAGGCTTGAGGAGTTGAAGGTTAACATTTTTATGGGACCATTTCGCAAACATCCTCTGTCGATTAAAAAAAAATCACGCGAATCGGTCCAGTAATCCCAGGGAAATCGGTGCATACATAGAAAAAAAAAAAAAAGATACCGGCCGAATTGAGAACCTCCTCCTTTTTGGAAGTCGGTTAAAAAAAATAGTGTCTACAAATCATTTACTAAATGAGTATAAAATTTAAAGAGTTATAACCTATAAATATAAATAAATTCCAATTATTTTAGCTGAAAACTCGCGAAAACTGTTCAGAGACTGCACCCATAATTCCTAATGAAGTTATTCCAGAGGTTTAATGTTCTTACATTTTGCGCTAACTACATGAAATTGCCGGCAAAGGGTTCTAAGTTATGGTGGCCAGACTTCCAAAACCTGTGGGACTCTATACTGAAATTCACAAAAATGCACGATCCGTATCAATGAAGCTATAAATGTTATAAAGTATAATTTTATAGACCAGTACGGCTGTCTAATCAGCCTAAATCATATGCAACGATAATACGTTGCAAGTTTCTGATGTTTTTCATAAGACTTTTTTAAAATAAAAAAAATGCGTGATTGTCGTTTAGCGCTCGGTTGGAACGAAGTTCTTTTTAATAAATTATAATTATTGTACCTATTTAAACAATATTATGAAAATATTATCTTCTAATAATGAAACTATAACCTTTCTCTCGAGAAAATTCTTATTAGAATCAACGCCATCTCTCGCCACATGTTAGAACGATCTCGTAATATAGCATACGCGCTATGGATAACCGTTAGATAGATGGTATATGAAGCAGGGAGAATAAATGAATAAAATTATCCCGAAAAACAGACAAACAATTTGGTAACCCTATCCTAAAGTCAGTTCCTATCTAATTGAGCCTTCGTGACTGCCGCTTCCTGTGTTCCATTAGCAGCTCTCACTACTTCAATCTAATAACCTATCCTCGAAAATTACATCAAATACATTGCATAGTCTCTATGTACATCAAAAATGTATAACCAAGGTGTAACCGGCAATGGACAGAATGCAGGCTACAAAATACGAGATATTTAGTTAGGTCCAACGTTTGATCGTTAAAAGTCTAGACTGAAGTCGTTTCAATTTCTTTAGTTCAATTTCTCTAATGATATTGTTATGATGGATAATATCATTATGTATTTATATTTGATGACATACCTTATATGTTCAAATGCCAATTAGTTCACTAAACGATAAAACCGCTCCAAACGACCACCACGCATTGTATTAAACTCAAAAAGTGCAAAGGATTATATGATATTAGACCATAAAGAAAGCCATTACGCGTAAGAAACTCTAGCTGATGCAATCATGATCATGATAGTTTACCTATACATATAGTTTAAAATATAGTAACTATACAAAAGCATACCCAAAGCGAAATCTGATCACCCCGACTCCACGCAGTTTTGTCTAGTGTTTTTGTAAAGCGTACGAATTCAGAAACGCGCGAAGGATCCTGATGATGATTCCTGAAGTGAAGCTGAATGAAGGAACGGCGAAACGAGTCTTTTAGATAATTTTATGAAAGTTTGAAGAACTTGATACTTTTATGCAGTTCTATTTTCTTAACATGGTTTCTTTATAAATAAACATGTAATCACACACACACATGAAATTTGGAATAGAGATAGATTATACCCTGGAATAACACATAGGCTACATGTGCGCTACATCAACGAAGTCGCGGGCATCATCTAGTAAATAATAGTCATTCCGCTGCTGTTAGAGCCTCCCTGGCTCAGTGGTGAGCGCTGTTGCCTTATAACTGGGAGGTCTCGGGTTCGATTCCCGGCAATTGGGAGTTTATAATTTCTGAATTGTCTCTGGTCTGGTCTGGTGGGAGGCTTTGGCCGTGGCTAGTTACCACCCTACCGTCAAAGACGTGCCGCCAAGCGATTTAGCGTTCCGGCACGATGGCGTGTAGAAACGAATTAGGGATTTGGGTTCAATGTTCACTGCCATACCCCTTCAAAGTTAGCCCGCTACCATCTTAGACTGCATCGTCACTTACCATCAGGTGAGATCGCAGTCAAGGACTAGCTTGTCATCGAATTTAAAAAAAGCCTGATGAGATGAGTCTGAAGAGATGCTAGCCCTTAAGATTCCTCAAATCAAAAGGAAAAAGCTCTGCAGGTGTGACGTATAAACTCCTCGAAGCATAGTGTTCTCTGAGGGCTTTTTATCACACTTGCCACTTAAAGTGGAGAGTGCACGCCGTACTGTAGGGCTCTTGCTTTGTAAAAGTCCTATCTGGTGTTAGAATTTAGTATTAATACATTTATTTTAATCTTTAACAAGCAAGCAATAAGTGGTAGCCTAGTAGCTGGGCCTTCGGACTGCGGTCTCTTGTTCGGGGGGTCGCAGGTTCGATTCTGGGCAAGCCGCGCACCTCTGACTTTACGAAGTTATGTGCGCTTAAGCAATTAAATATCACATGCTTCAACGGTGAAACATCATGAGGAAACCCGCATGCCTGAAAGTTCTCCATTATGTTCTCGAAAGTGTATGAAGTCTGCCAATTCACATTGAGCCAGCGTTGTGACTATTGGCCTATAACCTTTCTCTGAGAGGAGACCACCCCCGTAGCCGAGTTACACTACAAACGCTTGAAGGTTTGGCTAGGGCTAGACTAGATGGCGCAGCAGCTGATCAAAGACAGAGTGTATTGATAATATTTCGCGGCATTTTGTATTAAAAATGTTTTTTTAGCATTTAAAATGTATAAATTATTCACTGTAGTGTCCATTTAAAATGCACTTTAAAATAATTAGATAATTTAAGGGCCATCTAGTTTGCAATTTTGAAAGGTTCGAGTTTTTCTTCTTCTGTCTTTGATCAGCTGTTGCGCCATCTAGTCTAGCCCTAGCCAAGCGTTTGCGATCGTAGAAAGAGAAGTAATTTAATTTGGCTACGGGGGCAGGTGCTCAGTAGTGAGATGTCAATGGGTTGCTCATGGTGATAATCTTTAACAATTTTATGATACTTTAAATTAATTACACCCAAAAGCATTTTCCAAAAACTCTCTCAACTGGCGCGTAAATTCCCATAATATCCGCATTTCAAATTCTCTCTGATTGGCGTCGACTGTCATCGGCAAAGCGCTCAGTCGAAATGAAGCCATTTCACGCGAAAACAGAATTACAAAATGTTTGACTTCCCTTTGAACGTAGGTTACTTAATTAGTACTTAATTTACTGCTAACTTACGCGCTATTTCATCCGTATGGCGTCAGGTTTTTAAAAATAATGCGGGAACTTTCTGTTTTTCCGGGATAAAAGGCCTATGTTACTCACCAGGTCATCAACTATGCCTATGCAAAAATTACGTCGATCTGTTTCTACATTGCTGCGTGATTGAAGAACAAACCATTCTTAGTATCTATTAGTAGCGAATTACACTCAACCCAAAATTTTTTGATGCAAAAATTATGGAGGAGTTTTAAAACGATATAAGTACTTATACTAATTAAACTTTTTATTATAGCTTTAGAGAGCACTATAGCCTGTCCTACGCCTAATATCTTTGCTGTACTGTCGAAATGCCGTCCCATCGGACTATGAGAGTAGGAGAATAGAGTATCCTTTCATGTGTTTACAAGTACTTGTACGTAGTATTTTAGCACCTGCTTAGTTTGCCCAAAGTGATCTAAATTATTATAAAAGGCGAAAATTAATTTTAAGTATACTTAGATCCAATAAACCAGAAAACCCTGGAGCATTGTTGTCAATGCTTAGAAATGCTGAAGTTGCCTCCGATTGTTTATTGTTAGGTTTAATTTAGCCATGGGATAAGTAATAATAATAATAATAATCGTTTATTTTTTTCCAAAATTACAAATGATTTTATAACAGATTTGAACGATGATCCCGCAGAAGTATAAACTGTGTTGCGGTGATCATCGCCCTCCTCGTCCATTAAACACAAGATTTATAATATGTACTTATTACAAACAAAATTATGTACATTAATAAATAAAATAAAATTTAGAAAATTTAGAAAAAGACAAATTTTAAAGTGTTAGATTGTAATTGTAGATTGTTGAAAGTGCATGTGCGTGTTTGCAATGTGTTGGGTGTCGGGTAATTGGTGTGAGAGGTGTGTATGTGTGTGTGTGTGTGTGTGTGTGTGTGTGTGTGTGTGTGTGTGTGTGTGTGTGTGTGTGTGTGTGTGTGTGTGTGTGTGTGTGTGTGTGTGTGTGTGTGTGTGTGTGTAAATGTTAGTGGAGTAGTGTAACATTTATTGACGCAGCTTTACAAGGTCTTCCGTTTCATCATAAGTGAGGGCTCGAAGCCATTCTGAACACTTGTGTTTGCATTTATCTAATGTTAACGGATATATATTTAGTATTTTATTTGCTCGATTATATATTAAGCCACCAAAATAAAAATAATGCCGACCGGCAACAGCGGTCCGGCGAGGTCTGTGGGCACAAACCATATGAGTTCTCCGCTTCATAGTAAATAGGTTAGGATCATAGGTCAGTTCAGAATGTTTGCGGAGCACCGTATGCAAGATGAACAATTGCCGGACCGTGAGCAGCTGGCAACTAGAATATAGCTCAGCAGTAGGAAAAAGTATGGGCTTACCGAGCATTACTTTTAAAACTGCCCTCTGAGCTCTTTCAATCCGTAGCATAAGCGTTTTTGGTGAACCACCCCAAGCGGTTATACAATATGATAGGATTGATTGAGCGAGGGCATAGTAAACGGATTTAAGGCATTTGGGGTCAGCTACGTTTCTTATATTCTTAAAAACAAACATTAATTTTCTTGTGCGCGAAGAGACTGATGCAATATGTTGTTTCCAAGATAAGAAGAAATCTACCAAAACACCTAAGTATTTGATACAGGATGTGCGTTCAAGGGCTTTGCAATTACAGGTAGGATTAGAGCCATTACATCCATGAGCACGTATTGTGAAGGAGATAGGAGCTTGGGTAAGTGTGTTCGGAGCAAAGGTTATAAACTTAGTTTTGGACAAGTTTAATGTAAGAAGGTTCCAATTTAGCCATTTCATAACAGTTCTAATGGCTAGTTCAGAGTGATTACAGACTTCATTCCAGTTATTACCGCTAACAATTAGAGCTGTATCATCGGCATACGTGATGATTTTGCAGTGTGATAGGTGAAGTGAACACAAGTCATTAACATAAATAAGAAATAATGTAGGTCCAAGCACAGAACCCTGAGGAACTCCGAAATGTACTGATTCCGAGTCACTAGTGTGATTATCTATAATAACACATTGTGACCGCTCGGACAAGTAACTTTTGAAGATTTCGAGAGCAATCCCTCGTATGCCAATGCGTTCAAGCTTATTTAATAACAATGAGACAGACACAGTGTCGAAGGCTTTTGAGAGATCCAGAAATATGCCCACAGTTTTAAGCTTATTGTCAAAATTTCTAGCAATGTGATCAGTTAGCGTCACTACAGCATCTTCAGTAGACTTACCCACCCTGAACCCGAATTGATTTTCAGAGAGAATGTCGTTTACAGCCAAGTAATTAACTAATCTTTTGTTCAAGATTTTTTCAAAAATCTTTGATAAGGTAGTAAGGACCGATATGGGCCTATAGTTATTGATACTGCCCCTGTCTCCAGTTTTATAGATAGGGTGCACGAGGGCCTTTTTAAAGGCTCGTGGGAAAACCCCGTGAGTAAGACAAAGATTAAAAATGTAGGTAAGGATAGGAACTAACGTATGGGCAGCAGCTTTAACTATGGAAGAGGGAATGCCATCCCAGCCAACAGCACATTTCTCCTTTAAATTAAATATAATAAGTTCCACTTCCTTGTTGTCCACAGGAAGCAATGACATTGAGTTTAACCGTGTTTGTAGTAAAAAGTATTAGTTGCATGTAGCAATATGAAAACAATAAAGTATTTTAACTGCATGGAAATTGAACATGCTCCCCAAATAACCGTAGCACGCGTCAGACTCTATCGAAACTCTAAAATAAGCAAAAAGCCTGGACTTAGAAAACCGCATAAGAGAAGCCACGTAAAAGGAAGCAGTTTAAAATTCTATTAATTTAAAACAACCAAGTTATTCGTTTGAAATTGCGGAATATGGCGAAGAAATTAGATTACTAGTCGCCGTCACAGGAAAAATGAATTTGTGCTCGACTTACGGCAGACATTGACGAATTTCCTTTTCATTATGAGATTTTATTTCAATTTTCACAAGATGAGCGCGGACTTTGTCCTTATTAAGTTTTTAAGTTTTATGAGGAAATAAAAAGTTCTAAATATGATTGACGTCTTTTTTCCATTTAGTTATTGAACCTACTATTTTAGCTCGGTTTGATATGATTTGACTGTTTTCTCCATCGTCAGGGACTACCTAATCTTCATCATGTACTCCTTACCGACTTTTTCGTTTTCGGCATGTGAACACCTAAAGGTAAAAATATCATTGAGAAAGGGATTGGGGCTAGCTATGTTTTTTTTTGTTATGAGACTCTTACTTAGGAGTGATTTAGATGGGGTCTGTGAAACGTACATGAATATATTATTATTTAATAGTGAAACCTTTTAAATATATTATTTAATTGGCGGTAAAATATAAAAGACTAGATGATGCCCGCGACTTCGTCCGCTTGGAATAAGGATCCTTAATTTTCCGAGATAAAAAGTAGCCTGTTTTAATTTTGCCTGTGTTGTGAGGATGTGTGCATCCATACATCCTCACAAACTGTCGCATTTATAATATTACTAGGATAACGTTTTTAAATATTATAACACAATGCCATCTTAACTAGTCTCGGAAATATAGAGCTTTAAAATTTCCAGTTAGACCGAAAGGGCGCTACTGAATTGTGATGTCACAAGTCAGAAGCTCCATACATGCTCCATAGAATGTTTTAGAAAGAGACAGATACAGTCACAATAAAACAGCTTATAAATTATTTGTTTTTTTGACCGATTTATTTTCTGCGTTTCCCTGTATGGAGTCACCATTCCAGTACCTTGCGAACATCAGCTCTTCGAACAGTTTGCCCCTTCCATTTCCATTTCAGTTTCGCGACTTGCTTAGCTATGTCGCAGTAGCTTATATGTCTAAATTATTAGATATCGCTCTAAAATGTAACTAAATTCAAATGACTGCACAAGGTAAAACCAATTTTCATTCACACCAAGGTAGGTATTTCCTGAAATTGTCCGCGTCGTGTCGCCAGGTTAAATTCGCGTAATATCCGCATTTCAAACGCTCGCGTTGATTGACGCTCTGTCAGCGACAAGGCACCCAGTCGATTTCAAAGTGGCCCACTTTGCGTGGAAACTAAATTTTGGATACGATTTACTTCTCACCTGCGCTTATTTTTCACGTTTCCTTGACGTAGCAATAAGATATTTGAACTATAACGTGTAGAAACCAATAGGAGGTCTAAACTGTCATCATCATAATCAACATCATCAATCAATAATAAACCAGTGGATATAATTCACTCCAGCGAGTCATGAGACAGTAATGATTAACCTGTACTGTATTGTAATTTTTTTTTTTTTAAAGAGCAACCGCCGAGTTTCTTTCTGTTTCTTCTCGGCAGGAAGGGAATTCCGAACCAGTGGTAGAGCCAGACGATTTAAAAGGACTTGTAAAAAGTTTATTTGAATAAAAAATATTTCTATTCTATTCTATTCTAATATGCATTTACGGTTGGAAGTAGGTTTCTTGTAGTTCTTTGTCTATCCTCGGCCTTTTGTCTCCAGTCGATACCTGTGTGGCGGTTTGTCCAGTCCACAGAGGTTGCAGTGATCGCTGGCCTGAATACACAAAGGACCTGCTCAAATAGGGAACACGTATTTTAGAAGTGTTATTAGAAAAATTGGTTGTCTGTAAAGTCGGTTTACGGACGATAGTTTACGTGATAACGTCATAAAGATGAATTAGCTCGCGACACATCCGCTAACCACAGCGCGGACGCGATGACGGGCGGGTGCCGGGCGTCGGCGGTCACAAGCCAACACTTGGGCTGATCGTGCCTCTCTATCGCTTGTTCCGCGCTCTCGCTTGCACGCTCAGGCTTAGGTGGAACGTGACACTTTTTCGTGCGTGCAGCCGGTGTTCATCGATTTATAAGACGTTATCACGTCAATAAAACATAGATACCTCTTGGTCTAAGATCCGAACATAAAATCGACCTTCACCCATCTGTTTACTGAATGAAACATTTTTTTTATAAAATTTCATACATAGACAAATACGTCTTGTATGTATTGCCTATCAAAATATGTTCATGACTATCAACAATTAAAAAAAAAATTTTTTTTTTGCGAGTTTCACCCACTTGTTTACCAATCAAAATATATATAAAAAAAAGATTATTTAATAACAAACGCGATGATAAAGTATTGCCTGCAATAAACCGTTCATGAAACACTATTGCCAGGATTTAAAGTTTAAAAATCAAAGCAAGTAAAGTTGTGCAAGAGAGAAATCCGAGCTTATTAAGTGTAATAAAGAAGGATAGAGCATAGTGGCTGCGAGCGACGCCTTCGTTGAATAGAAGAGAGTACGTATGCTCTTTTTACATATGGTTGAGAGAGACAGCATATCTCTGTTGTGAATCATTTGGGAGTTACTGACAATACATACAAATTTATTCTAAATAATATTTTAGATTTCAATTATAAATATATATATGTATATATTCAAATATAAAAACATTTTCTTTGCAATTAAAATACATAAAAATTAAACCCGATATTCTTTAAAAGTTAAAACATTTTTTTTTAGGAATATCAATCAAGTTGAACATGACTAATATTCTCCTCTCCCCTCCAAATAAGCGGAAAGCTTGTGTCAGGAGTGGGTACGACAATAGTGCAACGGGTGGGATTCGAACCTGCAACCTGTCAGTTTTCAGTCCGCACCTTAACCGTTGGGCTATTGAGGCTTACTTTATTATTGAAACCAGTAGGATTTATTGGTGATCCAGATGCTTTTCAAGATAAACGACCTTCTGGAAATGACAGAAAATGAAAAAAACGAAGAGTTATCTGAGTCCGAAGATCTTGATACAACTTGTGATGATTCAGATGTAGAATAATATTTATAAAATTTACAATTTTTTAATAAATAAGAAATAAAAATAATTAAATTTTTTCATTATCCATGAATGTTTTGAATATTTTTTTATTTGTTTAATTTTTATGTATTTAATTGCAAAGAAAATGTTTTTATATTTGAATATATACATATATGTCGGCGCGAAGAGGTTATTAATCTCATTCAGCGGCGTCAAGAAAGTCTAGATTTCAATAACTAACCGCTTTTAGACGGTTTGAATCACAAATCAAACATTTCTTTGTTAATCAATGCTAACTACCCTCAATATGATTTTGTAAACATAATTTGGACGGTAGCAAACAATTTACAAAAGATGATTGTACAAGCATGCTTTCATTTAAATACGGGCGGCCGATCCCTCGCAGCTCATTCTCGCTCGAGGCGTCGGACCGTACGGACCTCTGAGAGTTGTCGTAATAAAAGTAAAGTTTTATTTTGAAAAGAGCAACTGCTGAGTTTCTTGCCGGCTCTTCTCAGCAGAATCCGCTTTCCGAACCGGTGGTAGAATCTTGACGTGTCATAAGAGCCACAGGTTGGCCTAAATAAATAATTTTGAGTTTAAAGTCCGACAAGTTGTGTTTTGATTCCTATGAGTAAAAGTATTGAAGATTGTGACGTCAGCAATGCTGTTAAACTGTTATTAAAAATGACTGACGGCTCTTGAGCCGTCATATATATATATATATATATTATTTCAATAATAAAGTATTAATTATTATTGATTTATAATTAAAATCTAAAATAATTATTGAGAATGTATGTATTGTCAGTTACTCCAAAATGATTCACATCAGAGATATGCTGTCTCTCTCAACCATATGTAAAAAGAGCATACGTACTCTCTTCTATTCAACGAAGGCGTCGCTCGCAGCCACTATGCTCTATCCTTCTTTATTACACTAAATAAGCTCGGATTTCTCTCTTGCGCAACTTTACTTGCTTTGATTTTTAAACTTTAAATCCTGGCAATAGTGTTTCATGAACGGTTTATTGCAGGCAATAGCCTGTATAATCTAAAATAATTTTTATTTGTTTAATTTTCATGTATTTAATTGCAAAGAAAATGTTTTTATATTTGAATATATACATATATATATTTATAATTGAAATCTAAAATAATTATTTAGAATAAATTTGTATGTATTGTCAGTGACTCCAAAATGATTCACAACAGAGATATGCTGTCTCTCTCAACCATATATAAAAAGAGCATACGTACTCTCTTCTATTCAACGAAGGCGTCGCTCGCAGCCACTATGCTCTATCCTTCTTTATTACACTTAATAAGCTCGGATTTCTCTCTTGCACAACTTTACTTGCTTTGATTTTCAAACTTTAAATCCTGGCAATTGTGTTTCATGAACGGTTTATTGCAGGCAATACTTTATCATCGCGTTTGTTATTAAATAATCTTTTTTTTTATATATATTTTGATTGGTAAACAAGTGGGTGAAACTCGCTAAAAAAATTTAATTATTATTTTTTTAATTAATGATAGTCATGAACATATTTTGATAGGCAATACATAAAAGACGTATTTGTCTATGTATGGAATTTTATAAAAAAAATGTTTCATTCTGTTAACAGATGGGTGAAGGTCGATGTTATGTTCGGATCTCGTACTATCTGGCTTCAACGTGACTTAACTTCGTAACTTTACCGATTCGAAATAAAATACAAAACTCAACATATTCGAAATACAAAGCTCCGGTAAACATACTCGATAAAATATGTACGGACGTTTGTGTACATATACATAAAGATGAAACATGAACATGAATACGTATCTAGGCTAATGCTTGTGCCGTTAAAAAACGAGCCGACAAACACATAATAGATTAAGCTGCAGTGTTTGTTGGGCGGTCGTAAATAAAGCCGCCGTATGCTGCGTTTTGCCGCCACTAACGGGCTATTTAGCGGTCACGTTTAAATGTCCATCGAACATCAACAAGGCTGGAAGAGACATCGAAGCATTCAAAGTCAAAGTCAAAGTCATTTATTGCATAATATCATCATAATACATTGCCTTTTCGGCGTGCAATAGAGATACAAAAGAATGGTTTCTTTAAAACAATTTATTTAGGCTCAAGTACACATTACAATTATTATTATTACATTATAGATCTTGACCCTATTTTATTTTTTTGAGGACCTCCCTGGCGCAGTGAGCGCTGTTGTCTTATAACTGGAAGGTCTCGGGTTCGATTCCCGGCGGGGTCAATTTGGGAATATATAATTTCTGAATTGTCTCTGGTCTGGTCTGGTGGGAAGCTTTGGCCGTGGCTAGTTACCACCCTACCGTCAAAGCCGTGCCGCCAAGCGATTTAGCGTTCCGGCATGATGGTGTGTAGAAACCCATTAGGGGTATGGGTTGAATGTTCACTGCCATACCCCTTTCCAAGTTAGCCCGCTACCATCTTAGACTGCATCGTCACTTACCATCAGGTGAGATCGCAGTCAAGGACTAGCTTGTCATCGAATAAAAAAAAAATTGGATACGAACACAGCCATTGAACCTGCCGCTGCGTTCTGATAAAGTATCGTATATCTACCAATACACATAGCGCACTTGGTTTTAACTAGCAAAAAGCTGAGCTTTGAGAGAGCTCGCGTAGTTTTTCTAACGAGTAGTAGGTTCTCTTAACTCTTTGCTTTTCTAACAGATGAAGTTAGTAGTACAATAAAATTCTATCCAATGAATACAATATGAATCTGGATATGAATTTAAATTACTATGTTAAAGCACAAAGCTATAGGCGTGATATTTTTCAGTAAATTGTTTCACAGAATGCTCAGGTTGTGGGATAGTGTTAGGGCTGGCTACGCTCGCCCTAATAACCTGGGCTGGTTGCACGATGTGCCTTGACTTGTCGTTGCCACATAACTCTGAGTTGCTGTGCGAAATATTAATGTCACTACTAGTGCCAGTTTTCATCAACATACCTAAATCATCGCCTTAGTAGTCTGAAATCTCGTCTCTCATACCCACAAAATACAATCCCTTAAAACTTATGCAATTTTCACCTGTAGGTGTACCCCAAAAGTTGATGAAAACGAAATATCAGTAATTTCTACCTAAATTAAACGTATAAAATTTAGGGAACATTGGTGAAAACATACATAAAAGGCCCTTCAATTCAGACTATTACATACTGTTGTACTGTGTAAATTTTCTCTATACGTTAATACGTTCGATTTGGACGGACCAAATTTAAATTTCTAAATTTGTGATTTCTAAATGGTTTCTGGTCTAGTCTGGTGGGAGAATACGACCGTGACAAGATATTACTCTACTAACTTGTGGTCTTAGCGTTCCAAAAAGATGTTACGATTAAGTGTATGGGTTGAATTGAACTGCCCTACGCCTTCCTAGTTAGTCCTTTTCAATAAAATTGCATCCTCATTTAGCACCAGGTGACACCACAATCAAGCGTTAACTTGTATAAAATATAAAATGACGATTCCAGCGGCACCTAATCCCGTGAAATGCAACATCGGTTTTGGAGCACCACCAAAGCAATTTAACTGTTACAAGCCCGACGTAGTTGCTCCTTATCATTCGCGCGATTTGATGCTTTCAATGCATTCTCTTTGACTATTTATCCCACTTTTATTATGATCACATGCGTCATATGCATGCAAGCTGGCCAACCGCAAGGAACTAAACATTTCACTGAAGTAATGAAGAAGAATCAATCTCTTTGGTACCATTACGCCAAAAAAAACTATTTTTCATTACGTGACTAACTGCCGCACTCAGAGTCGCTAATCGTTACTTAACGACTTAATCTTGGATTAAAAGTTTCATTCTCAGAAGTTAACGCTTCGTTTGTACATTAATGACAATTCAGTTATAGATTTAATGATAATTAATTAATTAATCATTAGATTATAATTTAATACATGCGGCTGAGTGCGGCAGTTAAAACGTAAACAAATCACAGAAAACCTTTTCGGAGAAACGTCTACCTGGTGAAACATAGCCGTACGCTTAAGACGCACTTAAGTTTGGTTTTTCACTTGTACCCCGTGCTACAAGAGAAAAAAACAAACTTTAAAAACTTCGTAAGCTCCCGACTTCATTCGTCGGTGCAATGAACCCGTATTGATTATAATTATCAATGTGTGGTAATAATGTCCTATGCGCTTTACTTAGAGCGTCGCTTACGCATTTCTGCGAGAAAATACTTATTTACCGTTAAAGATATCGTAGGCTCAAATTAGACGATGCTTCGTTCATCGTTTTTTTGCGAATATTTTTTGCGAAAATGAACCCTAAGGTCCTTTGCCCAAAAGGTGAATTTAGACGGATGGCTCACCGATGACCTTCGAAAATGAAAGCAAAAATCTCGAAAAATTAACAGTAGAAAATTCACCCTTAGTGCGAATTAAGACGGTTCATTTTCGCAAAAATTTTCGCAACAATGAACGATGAACGTTGCACTGTCTAATTTGGGCCTAAGGAAAATTAAATTGTATATTATTATGGCATCTTTGCAGTGGAGAACATTTTTTAACCGACTTCAAAAAGGAGGAGGTTCTCAATTCGTCAGAATCTTTTTTTATTTATGTTCACCGATTACTTGAAGATGCCCAAACCGATTTGGAAAATTATTTCTTTGTTTGAAAGGGCATACTCCACAGGTGGTCCCATTTAAATTTTATCGAAATCAGTCAAGATGTTTTAAGAAAAATCAACATTAAGTTATATACTTTGTAGTGGCGCGTGCGTTTGAAGTCTGTTTTTAGGGTTCCGTATCCAAAGGGTACCAACGGGACCCTATTACTAAGCCTACGCTGTCCGTCCGTCCGTCCGTCCGTCCGTCCGTCCGTCCGTCCGTCCGTCTGTCAGCGGGCTGTATCTCGTAAACCGTAATAGATAGACAGATGAAATTTTCACATATTATGTATTTCTATTGCCGCTATAACAACAAATAATAAAAATTAAATAAAATTAAAAAAAATAAATTAAAATATTTCCATGGGTACATGGAAATATTTTTATTTAATTTTTTTTAACGGAACCCTAAAAGAGCGAGGCCCGACTCGCACTTGGCCGATTTTTTTAAAAAGATTTTTTTATATTAAATTACTACCAACCAACTTACTTAATGCTACCAATACCTTTACAAACATACTTTTTTGATGATTAATGAATCAACGCTTTCTTGTAGGTACTATCAATTGATACTACAATAGTCATGCTCGAAGGAAATTCAAGCTGCTCAGACCACGAGCTACATAATCATTGCTACGCCGTAGCTGCATAGCTTAGGCGTAGTGGGTATTTGTGAATCCAGCGGCTCCCTGCGACTCGTTTGATGTCGTCGGTCCACCTAGTGGGGGGTCTGCCAACACTGCGCTTACCGGTGCGGGGTCGCCACTCCAACACCTTGGGACCCCAACGACCATCAGCTCTTCGAACTATGTATGTGCCCCACCCATTTCCACTTCAGTTTCGCGACTCGCTGACCTATGTCGTTGACTTTGGTTCTCCTGCGGATCTCCTCATTTCTGATTTGATCTCGCAGGGATACTCCAAGCATAGCTCTCTCCATCGCTCGCTAGAGACCTGGTACCTAGAGTGTAATGGACCAATTATTATTTATTTAGCACAGACTCAAAACAGCAAATTGTTAAATACTCACGTCACGCGAGATGATGGGTTCTAACGGTACCACATACATCCAAATCTGTTCAGGCATTTAGAAGTTATGGTGGAATAGAGAAACTTTGAACCCTGAAAAACACAACACTTCTTTTTTTGGGCATTCGTGTAATGAAACAGATGTATGACTGGATATATTTTGGTCTCGTTTCAAGTTCAAGTCAACTCAGAACACGCTCTTTAGGATTTAGCCTATAACTTAATGCTATGACGTAAAAAGCCTCAATGATAGCTAGAGATTTAAAAGATGTAGGTACAATGGTACTAATTCGGTTGTGCAAAATCTCTAATCCATACAAAAATAGGTTCAAAATTAGTGCTACCCTCAATGTTCAGTGTGAAAATGATTAATCACTGAATTTTTACTGTATTTGTCAACTTAGTTGAGTTATTTGTGTTCAACCGGATTAGCACCATTTTATATGAATGTGTTACGTAGCGAAATATGTTCTCAAAATATTGGAAAATAATGAATCACTGTCAACGGAAGCGAGAAGAAAGATCGAATCGACAGAACTTGTTTGAAGTAAAAAAAAAGCGATTGGAAGTGTCAAATAACTCACAACTTTCATTGCTTAGTCAGTTGAATCATATGCCTTGTAGAACTCGTGTAAAGTGGTATTTCACAACTTTGGACTCAACACCGATGATATAGAAACCCTAAGATGCACAGTGAATTGCCAATAGCTGAAAAATATCCGTCGTACCTTTTCACTCATTCGTGGATAAAATATAATTTTCTCAATGCATTTATTGAACGCGTACAGGGGTTGTTTCATTTTGGGCCAGATACTTTTACACTATACCAAAAAATAGTATTAAATCATAGAAATTGAAATAAAATATGCTTTTTGCAGTTTCACAGTGAACAAGAGGTACAAATATAAAATTGATAATTGGGTACATTTGTAGAATAGCAACTCCCGGAGTGCATCCATCTGTTTTTGTTGTCTATGTTTGTAATGAATGACGTTACGTCATCTTATGACATTTCAGTTGTCAAACGTCAATTGCTGGTATGTCAAATGTCATAATTGCTGTAAATTTAGGTTAATTTTACGTCAAATGTCTTCCTGACTCGTGTAAGTAAGTGTCACTGTCAAAAAGAACGCCATGTTGTTGCGCTTTTATTTTGCTAAATAATTTCGCATTGTACTTCGTAAAAAGGAACTTTTCATCATCATCATCATCTCAGCCTGCGGACGTCCACTGCTGAACATAGGCCTTTCCCAGAGAACGCCACCACACCCGGTCCTCAGCCTTCCTCATCCAGCCACTTCCCGCCACCCGCTTTATATCGTCGGTCCAACGTGCTGGAGGGCGCCCCACACTACGCTTACTAGTTCGCGGTCTCCACTCTAGAACTTTTCGGCCCCATCGGCCATCGCTTCTACGACAAGCATGGCCTGCCCACTGCCATTTCAGCTTGCTAATGGTTTGGGCTATGTCGGCGACCTTGGTTCTCTTGCGGATCTCTTCATTCCGAATCCTGTCCTTAAGAGAAACTCCTAACATAGCCCTCTCCATAGCTCTCTGAGTGACTTTAAATTTGTGGATCAAGCCTTTTGTTAGTGTCCACGTTTCAGCGCCATAAGTGAGGACGGGAAGGACACATTGATTGAAGACTTTCGTCTTCAGGCATTGAGGTATTGACGATGAGAAGACCCGACTTAATTTTCCAAATGCCGACCAGCCCAGCCGTATCCTTCTGTTGGCTTCTTCGTCGAAATTGTTTCTACCCAGTTGTATGATCTGGCCAAGGTAGTTGTACTCTGAAACAATTTCGATTCCAACATTTTCGACGTTCACGGGTATCGGGACAACATGTTGATTGAACATAACCTTGGTTTTGTCCATGTTTATCCCAAGACCAACTCGTCTGGAAGAGCGGCTTAGGCTATTCAGCATCTGTTCCAGATCTTCTGGAGTCTCTGCCAGGATAACCACATCGTCGGCGAACCGCAGGTGTGAGATGTATTCGCCATTTATATTAAAGCCTCGTCCTGTCCAGTCCAGCGTTTTGAAGAGGTCTTCTAGAGCACTATTAAACAGTTTTGGGGATATTACATCCCCCTGTCTAACCCCCCTTCTCAAGTTTATTGGTTTTGTTTGCTGAGACTGTACTTGGACGGTCATTGACGCAGTATCATAAATACATCGCAGCACCTCGATATAACGCCAATCGACTTGGCATCTCTGCAGTGACTCCAGAACAGCCCAAGTTTCGATAGAGTCGAAGGCTTTCTCGTAGTCCACAAAAGCAAGGCAGAGTGGGAGATTATACTCTTCCGCCTTCTGTATAATCTGCCTTAAGGTGTGGATGTGGTCTACGGTGCTGTAGCCTTTTCGAAACCCAGCTTGCTCCGGAGGTTGAAAATCGTCAAGTCTTCGGGCGAGGCGATTTGTGATCACCCTCGAAAACAACTTATAAACATGGCTCAAGAGTGATATCGGCCGATAGTTCTTTAGAAGCTCCTTGTCACCCTTCTTAAAGAAAAGGATTACCACACTCTTGCTCCATGCTTTTGGCGTAGTTCCGTTTGCAATGACGTCATTAAAGAGCTCTGCTAGCTCTTTCAGGATCGGAGTACCTCCTGCACGTAGAAGCTCTGATGTGATGCCGTCATCGCCAGGTGCCCTGTTGTTTTTAAGTTGATTGAAGGCTATTCGCATCTCGCCAAGGTCAACGTCTGGGATGTCTTCGGTGTAGTGGCGGGTCAATGTCGCACGTTTGTCGTTCGTGTCTTGAGCCGCTTTTGGAGCTTTGGAGGAGTATAGCTGAGAGTAAAATCGTTCGATCTCCTCTAGGACCTCTGCTTGTGACGTCACGATTTTACCGACGGGGTTTCTCAACTTTGTTAGGTGGCTCCTCTCAAGTCGCTTAGCGAACACTTTCGAACCTCGGTTTTGCTCGATCGCATTTTGTATAATGCGGGTGTTGGAGCACCGGAGGTCGAATCTTATTCGCTTCTTGACGCGCTTGTTCAAAGTATGCCACTGAGGCAGTGCTGAGGAAGTTTCCCGTCTCTGCTCCATAAGTTTACGGGTATCTTCGGAGGTCTTTGACACCCTTTTATGGTCATTCTGACAGTATTTGCGCCCCACTTCACGAACGACACCTACGAAATTGGTGAATCGTTGGTCAATGTCCAAGTTGGTTTCCAACAGGTCGAACCGATTCTTGAGCTCAATTTGGAATTGTTCGGAGCTTACACTTTGCAACGGTTTGGGTCGGAGAGTTGACTTCATCAGACGTTGTCTCTCTAATTGCAGATCTATATTTAAGATGCCACGCACAAGCCTGTGATCGCTGCCGGTGTTAAACCTATTTATCACTGAGACATCTTCAAATATATACCTGCGATCCGTCATGATAAAGTCAATCTCATTTTTAGTCACATTATCCGGACTATGCCATGTCCACTTTCTAGAGGGCTTTTTCTTGAAGAAAGAATTCATCAGGAATAGCCCTTTCCGCTCCAAGAAGTGGACAAGCATCTGGCCCCTGTGATTTCTGTGACCAAAGCCGTGTGGTCCCACTTTTAATTCGCCATGTTCTTGTACTCCCACCTTAGCATTAAAGTCCCCCATAACGACATTGAAGTGAGTTTTGGTGGTGTTATCAAGAGCCTTTGCAATGTCCTCGTATAAGACCTCAACTTCGTCATCAGCATGTGTCGACGTGGGCGCATAGACTTGTACTATCTTAAGGGAGTATCTCTGATTCAGCTTGAGTATAACATATGCCACCCTCGACGACACACTACTGATCTCCAGTACGTTATTTCTGAGGACTCTATTGACCAAAAATCCAATACCTCCTTGTGAAACCTGGTCGCCTTGCCGATAATAGAGCATATTGCCCGATTCCAGGGTTATCATGTCCTCCCCCTCTCTTCGGACTTCCGACAACCCCAAAACATGCCATTTAATTCTGCTCAGCTCTATTTCGATTTCAGCGAGGTGTTCGTCCGCTCTCAATGTCCTTGTATTATACGTTGCCAAATACATCCGATTTTTATGGTAGCTGTCCGAAACCCGGTGATTCTTTGCACCCCCTGCTCTACCGTGACCACGTCCGCTACCGTGAACGGGCATAGTAGGGCTGCCGGGGACTAGGGGCCGTTGTGTTGTGACGCTATTCATGGGAAGATATGCCCGTAATGGCCACGCTGGGCAGGCGTGTTGGCCATCGCAGGGCCAGACTGCTTGCACCAGTGTCGCTGCTGCCCGACACCGGTCTGCGTCATTTATTCCAGTCCAGCTCGTGTGAATGGTTATACCGCCATTATTCGGTCGTCATAGCCTCGTTCGTTAATCAGCAGGGGGCACCACGGGCAGGTGAGGTTGACATTTGGAGCGCTAAGGTGGTGTTGCACTCCCTTACCCCCCTTAAAAAGGACCTTTTAATGAGAAATAAAGAACTTAAGACTTCACGTTTACACTGGGGCTCACAGTGAGTCTGCTTACAATCAGCGGCTGATTATCCGTTTGGTGTGAACAAAGCCTTAATTTTACTAGAAAATAATTAAACTTTTGCACATTTTAGTGTGCAATTTTGACGGTGTATCTATATTTGTACATCAATAGTCCACATCTATATTTATGAGAGCACTTTCTTACACTCGATCGCGGGCATTCGCGTCGATCGTGCAACTTTGGTACGAGTTCGGAGCAGTTTTTTGGCAGAAATAGTGCTTGTACAGCGCGTGTAATCTTTTTGTGGGAAGTAAATAAAAGTTCTTGAGGCGGTTGAGCGTCAGCTTATTTTATGCATACCGTTATTTTTTTGTACAGAGAATGTATCAAACGTATTTTGTAATAGTTATTTATTGTGACGTTGAAAAATAGAATAGGGTATTATAAATTTAAAACAAAGTTTTAAAGGTTAGAGGTTTATGTATATTTTACAGGAAAAATAAAACCAACGCTCTAACTAGCATAGTTTTTTTTATATTAACAATAAACCTCCACAAATAAAGTTAACGATTAAAAAGCAAATTATTATAATATTATCGTTTTCGAACCCTCGGTTCACGAGTCCGACTCGCACTTGACCGGTTTTTCTTCTAATATTTAACGATTGTATAACGTTATTTTCTTTTCCCAATAACGTCGGGTCACGCGGCCGGCACTCGGCGTGGTAGGCGTGCTCGCGCCCAGCACACGTGACGACTCTATCTAATTTATCTGATACTTCGATTATACGGTACACTGGTATCTAACACTTACCCAACACATTCTTTCGGCTCAATAAAATACGATTTAGTAGTGAAATTTGTAAAACATCTTTATGAATCAAAGATAGTGTATTTAATGTAAAATCGTTCATATATGTAAGCATATTAGTTTTTTACTATATTGTGGTGTATAATTTATGGTGTTTAAAAAATGTGAAAACACGTTGGTAAAGGAGGTTGGCGAATTTTGACCCAGTATTTTTAAAAACCGTTCAGATTCAGAAATCATTTAATTTGAATTAATATTTTTCAGAGCATTTTTCTGTGTAAACCCGATATTTTTAGAAGATGGGGATCAAAAATATAATATTCACAAGTACACATTATAAATAACCGTTACATGGCAATACAAGTGAATATCTTTTTTCTTCCAACTTTATTTGATAGACTTTGATGAGCTTTTCTGTTAGACTGGTTTACTAGAACAAGCATGAGAAGTTTGGATCGTGAACGTGGGATTGAGGCCCACTGTTCAGTTCGTCTGGGTCAGAAACTCTATGGAATTCGCCAATCTCCTTTGAGAGGCGTCTTAGCCTGTTAAAGTTTCTATACGATGAAATAAATCCTTAGCTCGCGTCCTTAGCTCGCTTCTCTCGCTTCAACTAGCATATTGTAAAAAGCTTTGCTTCGTTGAACCCCTATCCACCAGTCTTCTGGGGCAGCAATCCAAGGAGAGGTACTGGCCAGAGCCATCCCATATACTACAGCTGCAGTTTGCGAGATCAATTTACAAGAAGTTTAACTGGCCCATAAGATCGGCCTCACAAGGCAAGAAAGGAAAGATACGGATAAGAAAGGATGGCCTCATACGGGTGGACTTACCCCGCCCGTATGAGGCCGGATTTCGATTTATTTTGTTAAACAACATCAGTCCAGAATAAAAGTCGAGATATTTTTCTAAAACTTCACTTCCCGGTTGTTTCCCTTGTCCAGACTTCTAATTAAACTTATTGCGGAATTTTCCGGTCGCAAAACACAAGCGAAAGCTGGTAGAGCATACTCATGATTTTTAGATATTTATTCAACTTCCACCACTATAAATAAATAAATAAATAATTCTGTTTCAGCTAACGTAATTAACATATTATACGTTATTTTAAAAAAAGGAACCAAAAACAAATAATAAGCCAAGTAGATATCTGAAAGATTTCCAATGAAAAACAACTCAGTTGAAAATATAGATATGAATAGAATATATATGAAAAGAAACACATCGAAAGGTTCTTATCAAAAGTATGGATTTTACACTTGTCTTATGACTATCAAAAATTCTACCACCGGTTCGGAAAATATTCTGCTGAGAGAAGCCAGCAAGAAACTCAGCAGTTGCTCTTTTCAAAACAACATGTTACAATCTATCTTCTATATATATAAAAAAAAGCCGGCCAAGTGCGAGTCGGACTCGCGCACCGGGGTTCCATACTCCAAAAGTAAAAGTAAAACGATAATATTATATTAATTTGCTTATTTATCGTTAACTTTGTTCGTAGAGGTTTATTGTTAATATAAAAAAAAAACTATGCTAGTTAGAACGTTGGTTTTATTTTTCCTGTAAAATATACATAAACCTCTATTGAACATAATTATTTCAGATTTTTCGATTGGTAAACTTCGGAGATAAGGGGGGGGAACGGTATTTTTTTCAACATTTTGGCCGATTACTCAAAAACTATTATATCTAGAAATAAATAAAAAACTGTTTTAGAATGCACAAGTAAAGGCCTTTCATATGATACCCCACTCGGTATAATTATCTTACTTTGAAATTTCAAACCCCTGATTTTCCCCCTTTTTTAATTAAACTAAAATAATTTTCGCGTTGATTTTATTTTTCCTGTAAAATATACATAAACTTGTATTGACCATAATTATTTCAGATTTTTCGATTGGTAAACTTCGGAGATAAGGGGGGGGGGGGGGGGGGGGGAACGGTATTTTTTTCGACATTTTGGCCGATTACTCAACAACTATTATATCTAGAAATAAATAAAAAACTGTTTTAGAATGCACAAGTAAAGGCCTTTCATATGATACCCCACTCGGTATAGTTATCTTACTTTAAAATTTCAAACCCCCGATTTCCCCCCTTTTTTAATCAAACTAAAATCATTTTCGCGTTGCTTTTATTTTTCCTGTAAAATATACCTAAACCTCTATTGACCATAATTATTTCAGATTTTTCGATTGGTAAACTTCGGAGATAAGGGGGGGGGGGGGGGGACGGTATTTGTTGAGGCATTGTTCTCCCTGCAGGGAAGAGAGTAGATAGGCCAGTTTCTGGCAGGGAGACAGGTCCCTTCTCGCGTCCACCAGGCTATCAAAGAGGCTGAGAAAGCCTAGCCACTCGCTCAGGTTGCCAGAAAAGTGGGGCAAGTTTATTGTTGGCAACTTGCCCTGTAACGCAGGCTGCGTGGTGGGTCTGGTGGGAGACTCAAGAATAGAGCTCATTCTCGCCTCCTTCTTGAGCCTCGCGGCCTCCTCCACCAGACCGTCTGTCAGCTCAAAAAACTGTTCGTAGTCCCGCACTGAGGACTCCAGCGATTCCGGAGGTAGCTCCAATGTCATGAGGTCTCGGAAGGCCTCTTCGACGACCGCCTGCCTGGTCCGCACCTGCTCGCACCGCTGGAGCAGTGCGGATGCCCGGTCACACAAACAAATCAACACAAACAAATTACTACTTAAATACTATTTATTAATTAGAATTATTTACTTTAAAACAAGAATTATTTATTTTAAATACATCAAACAAACTACTCTGTTACCTAACCACGAGGGGTTCTAGTAAACAAACAAAGTATTTGTTGGTTAAAAGTTCCAAAAGATACAAATTAAGCTATCAATAATTTATGTTAAGTCAATCAATAACATAAATTAAGATAAAAGAAAAATTAAGTTTTTAATTACCCGTACTAAGCCACTAGACTCATACCAGGCACTGCAAATTACAAATTGGCTTGGTAAGAACCTACAATTATCAAATTATATTAATATTAAGTTTATTTATTACAATCTACATCTAACTGTTGGCCAGTTACGGGCCACAAACAACAATTAGATACTATTAATTATTAATCAACAAAAATTAACAAAACAAAATCTCAATAATTGCAATCATTATACAGGCCTACATGTGACAAGGTAGGCTATGTACTAGTAACTCAATAAGCCTGTGTATTAATAAGTTATAAATTAATAAGTTTACAATTAATGAGTTAACCCTAGAACGGCAAAGTTAAGTCACAGTAATGCCAAATCTGTCCGCGGAATCAATTTAACCACGCTCTGCTACCAAATGTTGAGGCCAACGGCTTGGCCAACGAGTCAAACCTGGACCACTAGGTTCAGGGGCCCATCAGCTGAACCTGAGTCCAGAGTCGCTGCCCAAAGCGGCCTTTCACCGCGGTCAGATCTGTTCTCAACGTAGTGGTGACTTAATGATGGTAGGGTTGCACTGACCTTCCTTGCAGCAGTCAATCCTTGTACGGCCTGAGAGGGTATGATAGTGGTGTGGTATGTGGGTGTATTGTGAGGTTAAGTGTAAGGTGAACTTCTCAGGCCACTAGCAGCAGCAGGCAGGCAGCCAGTTATGGCCCGCAGCTGTAGACGTTGGGCTGGCGTAGCACTGTACACTTGGTTTGTCACTAGTTAGGTCCAAAATCCTAAACACACACACTTCTGCCGAGCGCGTGGCGAGCAAAGGTCGGCGGGTTCCAAAAGGTTCTTTTGTTACGGACAACAGTTAACAATTGTGCTTATAGCTAGGTCGACACATAGACCGCTTGACGGCGCAACTAAACCGTAAAAAAACTAAATCTAGACACTTAAACAGCAAAACGGTGCGCGAGGCGACCCGGATTTTTCGTGTACGTGTTAGCTGTCAAAAAGGAACTTGCAAAAACCACGCCCAAAAACGGCGGCAAGTTTTAAAACTAAAAATCTGTCAACTTCATTGCGAGCCAAAGAGATTGCCAGCGTCGCGACCATGGAACTAGGAATTCTGGACAGGTACATGGCGCGAACAACCCCCCCGCCTGTGGTCGTAAGGATTTACGTCCACTTACTAGTAAATAGGTAAACGTGATAAGGAGCAAACGGCTCGCTGCAAGACAGAGTCTCCGACCATTACCTCGGCAACCCTGGGAACCCCATCAGACCCGTAGATCAGCTTAAGAATGCGCCCACGGCGCCAGTATAAAGGCAACAAATTAGGTTCCTTAATCAGCACTAGGTCACCAACTTTGGGTGGATCAGATTTGTCAGCCCACTTAACCCGCTGCTGCAAAAGATGCAAATACTCTAGTGACCAACGGTGCCAAAAACTCTGAGTCATCTGTTGCAGCAGCTCAAACCGGGACAAACGTGAGACCTTCACGTCCCTGAAGGGGTATTCGGGTAGAGCGTTAAGGGGCTGACCAATCAGAAAATGACCGGGAGTTAAGACCTCCAGGTCATTTGGGTCAGATGAGAGGGGACAGAGTGGCCGAGAATTGAGTACAGCCTCAATTTTGCAAAACACGGTGGCGAGTTCTTCAAAGGTTAATACAGTTTCGCCTATAACGCGCCGGAGATGAGTCTTGGCCACCTTAACCACGGCTTCGAATATTCCACCCCAATGAGGGCAAGCTGGGGGGTCAAACTTCCAGGTTACCCCCATCTTGGACAATGCTGTACTTAATCTAATCTTATTGCTAGACAGGAATTCGACAATTTCTTTTAAATATCTATCAGTGCCCTTATAATTGGTGCCGCAATCAGTGCGAATCAGGTCAGGCAATCCTCGACGAGAGACAAATCTACCTAGCGTGGCTACAAAAGCTTCAGTGCTTAAGGCACTCACAAGTTCTAAATGTACCGCCTTGGTAGCGAGACATACAAAAACGCAGAGGTAGGCCTTGAGCGATTTGGCGTTGCGGAGGTTAGAGCTCTTGATGGCAAACGGGCCAGCAAAATCAGTGCCAACCCCAGCAAAGGGTCGAGTGGCTAGAACGCGGTCGGAGGGCAGATCACCCATCATCGGCTGTGAAGTATTAGCCTTCAAGCGGTAACACGGAATGCATCTGAAAGTGACGTTCCGGATGGTGCGTCTCCCTGCCAGAATCCAAAACTCGCGCTGTAAAATAGCCGAGAGTGCATTACAACCAGTGTGGGCATTTTCAAGATGGTAGTGTGTCACTAGCAATTTGACAAAGGTGCCGTCCTTAGGTAGCAAAAGGGGGTGGCGAGCACCATAGGGCAGATTGGAATTCTTGAGGCGTCCTCCAACGCGTAGCATTCCGTTATTGTCCAAAAAAGGGCTTAGGCGAGCAAGGGGGCCCTTCAAAACTAAACCTCTCTTTAGGGTGTCAATCACGGATGAAAAATGCTCCACCTGAACCACACGCACCCAGTAGTTCCGGGCGTCTTGGCGTTCAAGAGGGGAAAGCACAGGACTCAAATTTTTATTTTCTGAATTCCGCCCATTATGGATAAAACGCCGAATCCAACCGGTAACACCAATTAGTTTATCAAGGGAACTGTAACGGTTCAAAAGAAAGTTCAAGTCGGGGATCTGTTTATCCTCAACCACTCCGACTCTTAAGCCCGGCAATACTTCGGGAGCGGAAAACCTATTTTGAGGCCAAGTCGTCTCGGATTGGGATAGCCAACTTGGATCCCACCAAAGGTGATGGTGGACCAGTGAAGAGGCCTCACAGCCGCGGGAGGCGCAATCGGCCGGGTTCAGTTCTCCGGGTACGTGTCTCCAAATCACCGGTACTGCAGAGCTCTGAATTTGGGAGACCCGATTCGCAACAAAGACCTCTAAGTTGTGAGGCGCGGCTCGTAGCCAGCAAAGGACAATCTCACTGTCCGTCCAAGCATAAACGTCGGTCAGATCGACCGCAGATGCCAAAGAGGAGCGGACGTGGTTCAAGAGGCGTACCAGAAGGGCGGCGCCAGACAATTCTAATTTCGGGATAGTTAACCGTGACCGAATAGGGGCCACCTTGCTTTTTGCCAAGACGAGATGCGTCGCGACCTCACCGGCGACATCGACAGTCCTCAAATATACCACGGCGGCGTATCCTCGTTCGGAGGCGTCGCAAAACCCGTGGAGACTGGCATGACACCTTCCTGTTGGTAGGAAGCGTCGAGGCATGGAAATTCGGTTAACTTCAGGAAGTGAAGACACAAGGGAGTTCCACTCCTTCAATAACTTCCCAGGGAGTGGTTCGTCCCAACCGAGTTCAGCAATCCAAAGCTTCTGGAGGAAACATTTAGCCAAAAATATTACGGGAGTGATCCATCCATTGGGATCGAAGGTGCGAGCAACCGTAGACAATACGGAACGCTTAGTCCAGACCTTAGGAGGTGGGTCTAATTTGACCCGGTAGGTGAAAACGTCTTGGACGGGCTGGTACTGTATTCCAAGGACCGTCAGCAAATTGGGATTTTCGGGATTTTCAAAAATATGAGGATCCTGCTGATCCTTTCCCGGAAGATCCTTCAAGACGTGAGGGGAGTTGGACAGCCACTTGCCCAACTCATAACCTCCGGACTTCAGTATTGCAATCAATTCATCGCGAAGAGTCAGAGCTTCCTCAACGCTCGAGGCTCCCGTGCAAATATCGTCCATATAGACTGACGATTCCAAGGTGGCTGATGCGCGAGGGTAATTCAGTCGCTCCCGGTTAGCTAGTTCTAACAAGGTCCTGATGGCAATATAGGGGCTTGACTTGAGTCCATAGGTCGTGGTGTTCAATTCAAAGACACGCATTGGCTCATTAGGATTTTCGCGCCACAGAATCATTTGGTATCTCCGATCATCGCGATGTACCATCGACTGTCTAAACATCATCTTGATGTCAGCTACGAAAACAATTTGATGCCGGCGGAAATGCGTGAGGATATCGGAGATATCCTTGATCAGCTTAGGACCGGAGTGCAAGCATTGGTTCAATGTCACCCCGTTGGATGTGGCCGCGGAGCCGTCAAAAACCACTCGAATCTTCCCCCCAGGGGTCTTCAAGACGGCATGGTGGGGTAAGAAGTAGTGCTCGTGTGCGCGCCAATCAAAATTGGATGGTGACATATGCCCCAGGCCCTCGTACTCGCGCATAAATTCAACGTACTTGGAGCGGAAGGTGGAGTCGCGCCGCATGCGCCGTTCCATAGACAAGAGCCTCTTTTCCGCCAAGGCCCGCGATTGACCAAGCGGGGGGCGAGAAGCGAGAAAGAGCAAGCGAGTTACAAATCGCCCATCAACACGGCGGCCTGTGTTGTTTTGATAAAACAACTCACATTCAAGGTCAAGAGGGTCAACTCGTGCGGCATGCGACGGCTCCTCAACTTCCCAAAAGCGCTGGACCACGTCCGACAGCGTCAAGCCGGCTGCTTGCAATTGGTCCAGCACCGGTAGGTCCGAAGACCGTAGCACGGGTCCAAAAAAGCTAGAGCCGAATATAGTGGACATGGCACATAGGCCGTCCTTCTGCAAAACCCTAATTTCCCCTGACAAGACCAGGCCCAACACATCGGAACCCAACAAAAGGTCCATAGGACCGGGTTCAGTCCAGTGGGGGTCAGCTGGGTTCAGGCCTGATGCACAGGACACCGCAGCGTCAGCTATTCGGACCTGCGGTAGGGGGCCTAAGATATTGTCAAGGACTGACACCTTGACCAAGACCCTAAGATTGCCCGTAACGGGGCCAAACATTAATTCCGCTTCCCCGTTAGGAGTCGAGGGCTCTATACCCCCGATACCTATCACCCGTCCTGTTCGAGGACTCCAAGGGAGCCCTAGCTCACCCACCAAACGAGAAGAAGCAATACAGCGCTGTGAACCCGAATCCAAAAGGGCGCGAACGATTAAAAATTCACCCTTCGGGTTGAATACCTTCACTGAGACAGTCGGCAAAAGAATGGTCTGACAGACGGACTGCCGGAGATTCAAGGTCTCAGGAGAAGTTGCTGTGGTGGGGGCTAGGGCGGCAACTACCTATTGGTGGTCGTCCTCATCAAACCGGTCCTCTAACCGGGGAATCTCATATTGAGACTCAGGGGGGACCTCCAAAGGTGAGTGGGACGGACCTCCATTTGGGTAAACCCATGCGTCATCTCGTGGCGGCAGCACGGGCCTAGTCATACGGGCTGAGGTCGGTAGGCCGTAGTAAGGCTGTCGACCCGCTTGAGGTGGGCGGCGTTCGAGGCGTGGCCACTCATGAAGCGGAGGTGAATAGCGGGCAGACTGAACCGTAGACGGAGCCGCCACAAATCTCCCATCAGAACGTCGAGGGGGGTTGGCGCCCCCCTCACGGGGGGGTGAAGCCCCCATAGGCGGGGTCGAAATCCGGACGCGTCGGGATTCATGGCCCTGATCAGGAGACCGACGCAAGTAATCCGGGGAGCGATCGGTAAGAGCGCCCCCGCCCGTGCGGGGCGCGCCCTCACTCTCCACCCGGCGGCCAACACCATTCTTGTTGGCGCACAAAATCTCCAGGTGGTTACCCCTACAAATTGGGCATGGCCGTTGCTGTTGGCAGTCCCGTTGCATGTGAGCTTCCAGACAGCTATAGCACCAGTGGCGGTCTCTTGCAATGCCCCTCCGATCCTTGATCCGCTTAGAGAGAAACTGGGGGCAAGAAAGCACCCGGTGGCCTGGCCGCCTGCAATAGTTACAGGGGGCGGGTTCAGTGGCAGCAAGTCCAGTGTAAACGGGCATTGGTCTCCGGTCGGAGGCCCTTTCACCAGGGACGCCGGTGTGACCCTTTTCCTTCCTCAGCTGGGCAGGCCGCTCTGGGGTCCTTGAAGGACCAGCAATACCAGAGTTATCAGCCTGCCGGCACTCTTCCTCAAGGAACTTTAAAAGGTCCGAAAAGGGGGGCAGGTAACTGGCCCGTCCCCACCATACCTTTGCTCAAAACGCAGTTTCAACTCGGGAGGTAGGCGGGACAACACAATGTGTAATAAAAGGAAGGACCACTGGTCCACGGGAAGCTCTAAACGCTTAAGAGCGTTGCAGGCTACAATCAGTGGATTTAAGCGCGATTCTCTTAAATGGGACACCCCATAGACACGTGGCAGCGCTAGAATTTGTGCCACGTGTGTGTCTGCTAACCGGCGCACGTTGGCATACCGCCGAGTCAGTAGTTCCCGCGCGGTGGTATAACTCTCCTCGGAGAGGTCTAGGTGGCTAACTAAACCCAGAGCCTCTCCCTGCAGGGAAGAGAGTAGATAGGCCAGTTTCTGGCAGGGAGACAGGTCCCTTCTCGCGTCCACCAGGCTATCAAAGAGGCTGAGAAAGCCTAGCCACTCGCTCAGGTTGCCAGAAAAGTGGGGCAAGTTTATTGTTGGCAACTTGCCCTGTAACGCAGGCTGCGTGGTGGGTCTGGTGGGAGACTCAAGAATAGAGCTCATTCTCGCCTCCTTCTTGAGCCTCGCGGCCTCCTCCACCAGACCGTCTGTCAGCTCAAAAAACTGTTCGTAGTCCCGCACTGAGGACTCCAGCGATTCCGGAGGTAGCTCCAATGTCATGAGGTCTCGGAAGGCCTCTTCGACGACCGCCTGCCTGGTCCGCACCTGCTCGCACCGCTGGAGCAGTGCGGATGCCCGGTCACACAAACAAATCAACACAAACAAATTACTACTTAAATACTATTTATTAATTAGAATTATTTACTTTAAAACAAGAATTATTTATTTTAAATACATCAAACAAACTACTCTGTTACCTAACCACGAGGGGTTCTAGTAAACAAACAAAGTATTTGTTGGTTAAAAGTTCCAAAAGATACAAATTAAGCTATCAATAATTTATGTTAAGTCAATCAATAACATAAATTAAGATAAAAGAAAAATTAAGTTTTTAATTACCCGTACTAAGCCACTAGACTCATACCAGGCACTGCAAATTACAAATTGGCTTGGTAAGAACCTACAATTATCAAATTATATTAATATTAAGTTTATTTATTACAATCTACATCTAACTGTTGGCCAGTTACGGGCCACAAACAACAATTAGATACTATTAATTATTAATCAACAAAAATTAACAAAACAAAATCTCAATAATTGCAATCATTATACAGGCCTACATGTGACAAGGTAGGCTATGTACTAGTAACTCAATAAGCCTGTGTATTAATAAGTTATAAATTAATAAGTTTACAATTAATGAGTTAACCCTAGAACGGCAAAGTTAAGTCACAGTAATGCCAAATCTGTCCGCGGAATCAATTTAACCACGCTCTGCTACCAAATGTTGAGGCCAACGGCTTGGCCAACGAGTCAAACCTGGACCACTAGGTTCAGGGGCCCATCAGCTGAACCTGAGTCCAGAGTCGCTGCCCAAAGCGGCCTTTCACCGCGGTCAGATCTGTTCTCAACGTAGTGGTGACTTAATGATGGTAGGGTTGCACTGACCTTCCTTGCAGCAGTCAATCCTTGTACGGCCTGAGAGGGTATGATAGTGGTGTGGTATGTGGGTGTATTGTGAGGTTAAGTGTAAGGTGAACTTCTCAGGCCACTAGCAGCAGCAGGCAGGCAGCCAGTTATGGCCCGCAGCTGTAGACGTTGGGCTGGCGTAGCACTGTACACTTGGTTTGTCACTAGTTAGGTCCAAAATCCTAAACACACACACTTCTGCCGAGCGCGTGGCGAGCAAAGGTCGGCGGGTTCCAAAAGGTTCTTTTGTTACGGACAACAGTTAACAATTGTGCTTATAGCTAGGTCGACACATAGACCGCTTGACGGCGCAACTAAACCGTAAAAAAACTAAATCTAGACACTTAAACAGCAAAACGGTGCGCGAGGCGACCCGGATTTTTCGTGTACGTGTTAGCTGTCAAAAAGGAACTTGCAAAAACCACGCCCAAAAACGGCGGCAAGTTTTAAAACTAAAAATCTGTCAACTTCATTGCGAGCCAAAGAGATTGCCAGCGTCGCGACCATGGAACTAGGAATTCTGGACAGGTACATGGCGCGAACAACCCCCCCGCCTGTGGTCGTAAGGATTTACGTCCACTTACTAGTAAATAGGTAAACGTGATAAGGAGCAAACGGCTCGCTGCAAGACAGAGTCTCCGACCATTACCTCGGCAACCCTGGGAACCCCATCAGACCCGTAGATCAGCTTAAGAATGCGCCCACGGCGCCAGTATAAAGGCAACAAATTAGGTTCCTTAATCAGCACTAGGTCACCAACTTTGGGTGGATCAGATTTGTCAGCCCACTTAACCCGCTGCTGCAAAAGATGCAAATACTCTAGTGACCAACGGTGCCAAAAACTCTGAGTCATCTGTTGCAGCAGCTCAAACCGGGACAAACGTGAGACCTTCACGTCCCTGAAGGGGTATTCGGGTAGAGCGTTAAGGGGCTGACCAATCAGAAAATGACCGGGAGTTAAGACCTCCAGGTCATTTGGGTCAGATGAGAGGGGACAGAGTGGCCGAGAATTGAGTACAGCCTCAATTTTGCAAAACACGGTGGCGAGTTCTTCAAAGGTTAATACAGTTTCGCCTATAACGCGCCGGAGATGAGTCTTGGCCACCTTAACCACGGCTTCGAATATTCCACCCCAATGAGGGCAAGCTGGGGGGTCAAACTTCCAGGTTACCCCCATCTTGGACAATGCTGTACTTAATCTAATCTTATTGCTAGACAGGAATTCGACAATTTCTTTTAAATATCTATCAGTGCCCTTATAATTGGTGCCGCAATCAGTGCGAATCAGGTCAGGCAATCCTCGACGAGAGACAAATCTACCTAGCGTGGCTACAAAAGCTTCAGTGCTTAAGGCACTCACAAGTTCTAAATGTACCGCCTTGGTAGCGAGACATACAAAAACGCAGAGGTAGGCCTTGAGCGATTTGGCGTTGCGGAGGTTAGAGCTCTTGATGGCAAACGGGCCAGCAAAATCAGTGCCAACCCCAGCAAAGGGTCGAGTGGCTAGAACGCGGTCGGAGGGCAGATCACCCATCATCGGCTGTGAAGTATTAGCCTTCAAGCGGTAACACGGAATGCATCTGAAAGTGACGTTCCGGATGGTGCGTCTCCCTGCCAGAATCCAAAACTCGCGCTGTAAAATAGCCGAGAGTGCATTACAACCAGTGTGGGCATTTTCAAGATGGTAGTGTGTCACTAGCAATTTGACAAAGGTGCCGTCCTTAGGTAGCAAAAGGGGGTGGCGAGCACCATAGGGCAGATTGGAATTCTTGAGGCGTCCTCCAACGCGTAGCATTCCGTTATTGTCCAAAAAAGGGCTTAGGCGAGCAAGGGGGCCCTTCAAAACTAAACCTCTCTTTAGGGTGTCAATCACGGATGAAAAATGCTCCACCTGAACCACACGCACCCAGTAGTTCCGGGCGTCTTGGCGTTCAAGAGGGGAAAGCACAGGACTCAAATTTTTATTTTCTGAATTCCGCCCATTATGGATAAAACGCCGAATCCAACCGGTAACACCAATTAGTTTATCAAGGGAACTGTAACGGTTCAAAAGAAAGTTCAAGTCGGGGATCTGTTTATCCTCAACCACTCCGACTCTTAAGCCCGGCAATACTTCGGGAGCGGAAAACCTATTTTGAGGCCAAGTCGTCTCGGATTGGGATAGCCAACTTGGATCCCACCAAAGGTGATGGTGGACCAGTGAAGAGGCCTCACAGCCGCGGGAGGTGCAATCGGCCGGGTTCAGTTCTCCGGGTACGTGTCTCCAAATCACCGGTACTGCAGAGCTCTGAATTTGGGAGACCCGATTCGCAACAAAGACCTCTAAGTTGTGAGGCGCGGCTCGTAGCCAGCAAAGGACAATCTCACTGTCCGTCCAAGCATAAACGTCGGTCAGATCGACCGCAGATGCCAAAGAGGAGCGGACGTGGTTCAAGAGGCGTACCAGAAGGGCGGCGCCAGACAATTCTAATTTCGGGATAGTTAACCGTGACCGAATAGGGGCCACCTTGCTTTTTGCCAAGACGAGATGCGTCGCGACCTCACCGGCGACATCGACAGTCCTCAAATATACCACGGCGGCGTATCCTCGTTCGGAGGCGTCGCAAAACCCGTGGAGACTGGCATGACACCTTCCTGTTGGTAGGAAGCGTCGAGGCATGGAAATTCGGTTAACTTCAGGAAGTGAAGACACAAGGGAGTTCCACTCCTTCAATAACTTCCCAGGGAGTGGTTCGTCCCAACCGAGTTCAGCAATCCAAAGCTTCTGGAGGAAACATTTAGCCAAAAATATTACGGGAGTGATCCATCCATTGGGATCGAAGGTGCGAGCAACCGTAGACAATACGGAACGCTTAGTCCAGACCTTAGGAGGTGGGTCTAATTTGACCCGGTAGGTGAAAACGTCTTGGACGGGCTGGTACTGTATTCCAAGGACCGTCAGCAAATTGGGATTTTCGGGATTTTCAAAAATATGAGGATCCTGCTGATCCTTTCCCGGAAGATCCTTCAAGACGTGAGGGGAGTTGGACAGCCACTTGCCCAACTCATAACCTCCGGACTTCAGTATTGCAATCAATTCATCGCGAAGAGTCAGAGCTTCCTCAACGCTCGAGGCTCCCGTGCAAATATCGTCCATATAGACTGACGATTCCAAGGTGGCTGATGCGCGAGGGTAATTCAGTCGCTCCCGGTTAGCTAGTTCTAACAAGGTCCTGATGGCAATATAGGGGCTTGACTTGAGTCCATAGGTCGTGGTGTTCAATTCAAAGACACGCATTGGCTCATTAGGATTTTCGCGCCACAGAATCATTTGGTATCTCCGATCATCGCGATGTACCATCGACTGTCTAAACATCATCTTGATGTCAGCTACGAAAACAATTTGATGCCGGCGGAAATGCGTGAGGATATCGGAGATATCCTTGATCAGCTTAGGACCGGAGTGCAAGCATTGGTTCAATGTCACCCCGTTGGATGTGGCCGCGGAGCCGTCAAAAACCACTCGAATCTTCCCCCCAGGGGTCTTCAAGACGGCATGGTGGGGTAAGAAGTAGTGCTCGTGTGCGCGCCAATCAAAATTGGATGGTGACATATGCCCCAGGCCCTCGTACTCGCGCATAAATTCAACGTACTTGGAGCGGAAGGTGGAGTCGCGCCGCATGCGCCGTTCCATAGACAAGAGCCTCTTTTCCGCCAAGGCCCGCGATTGACCAAGCGGGGGGCGAGAAGCGAGAAAGAGCAAGCGAGTTACAAATCGCCCATCAACACGGCGGCCTGTGTTGTTTTGATAAAACAACTCACATTCAAGGTCAAGAGGGTCAACTCGTGCGGCATGCGACGGCTCCTCAACTTCCCAAAAGCGCTGGACCACGTCCGACAGCGTCAAGCCGGCTGCTTGCAATTGGTCCAGCACCGGTAGGTCCGAAGACCGTAGCACGGGTCCAAAAAAGCTAGAGCCGAATATAGTGGACATGGCACATAGGCCGTCCTTCTGCAAAACCCTAATTTCCCCTGACAAGACCAGGCCCAACACATCGGAACCCAACAAAAGGTCCATAGGACCGGGTTCAGTCCAGTGGGGGTCAGCTGGGTTCAGGCCTGATGCACAGGACACCGCAGCGTCAGCTATTCGGACCTGCGGTAGGGGGCCTAAGATATTGTCAAGGACTGACACCTTGACCAAGACCCTAAGATTGCCCGTAACGGGGCCAAACATTAATTCCGCTTCCCCGTTAGGAGTCGAGGGCTCTATACCCCCGATACCTATCACCCGTCCTGTTCGAGGACTCCAAGGGAGCCCTAGCTCACCCACCAAACGAGAAGAAGCAATACAGCGCTGTGAACCCGAATCCAAAAGGGCGCGAACGATTAAAAATTCACCCTTCGGGTTGAATACCTTCACTGAGACAGTCGGCAAAAGAATGGTCTGACAGACGGACTGCCGGAGATTCAAGGTCTCAGGAGAAGTTGCTGTGGTGGGGGCTAGGGCGGCAACTACCTATTGGTGGTCGTCCTCATCAAACCGGTCCTCTAACCGGGGAATCTCATATTGAGACTCAGGGGGGACCTCCAAAGGTGAGTGGGACGGACCTCCATTTGGGTAAACCCATGCGTCATCTCGTGGCGGCAGCACGGGCCTAGTCATACGGGCTGAGGTCGGTAGGCCGTAGTAAGGCTGTCGACCCGCTTGAGGTGGGCGGCGTTCGAGGCGTGGCCACTCATGAAGCGGAGGTGAATAGCGGGCAGACTGAACCGTAGACGGAGCCGCCACAAATCTCCCATCAGAACGTCGAGGGGGGTTGGCGCCCCCCTCACGGGGGGGTGAAGCCCCCATAGGCGGGGTCGAAATCCGGACGCGTCGGGATTCATGGCCCTGATCAGGAGACCGACGCAAGTAATCCGGGGAGCGATCGGTAAGAGCGCCCCCGCCCGTGCGGGGCGCGCCCTCACTCTCCACCCGGCGGCCAACACCATTCTTGTTGGCGCACAAAATCTCCAGGTGGTTACCCCTACAAATTGGGCATGGCCGTTGCTGTTGGCAGTCCCGTTGCATGTGAGCTTCCAGACAGCTATAGCACCAGTGGCGGTCTCTTGCAATGCCCCTCCGATCCTTGATCCGCTTAGAGAGAAACTGGGGGCAAGAAAGCACCCGGTGGCCTGGCCGCCTGCAATAGTTACAGGGGGCGGGTTCAGTGGCAGCAAGTCCAGTGTAAACGGGCATTGGTCTCCGGTCGGAGGCCCTTTCACCAGGGACGCCGGTGTGACCCTTTTCCTTCCTCAGCTGGGCAGGCCGCTCTGGGGTCCTTGAAGGACCAGCAATACCAGAGTTATCAGCCTGCCGGCACTCTTCCTCAAGGAACTTTAAAAGGTCCGAAAAGGGGGGCAGGTAACTGGCCCGTCCCCACCATACCTTTGCTCAAAACGCAGTTTCAACTCGGGAGGTAGGCGGGACAACACAATGTGTAATAAAAGGAAGGACCACTGGTCCACGGGAAGCTCTAAACGCTTAAGAGCGTTGCAGGCTACAATCAGTGGATTTAAGCGCGATTCTCTTAAATGGGACACCCCATAGACACGTGGCAGCGCTAGAATTTGTGCCACGTGTGTGTCTGCTAACCGGCGCACGTTGGCATACCGCCGAGTCAGTAGTTCCCGCGCGGTGGTATAACTCTCCTCGGAGAGGTCTAGGTGGCTAACTAAACCCAGAGCCTCTCCCTGCAGGGAAGAGAGTAGATAGGCCAGTTTCTGGCAGGGAGACAGGTCCCTTCTCGCGTCCACCAGGCTATCAAAGAGGCTGAGAAAGCCTAGCCACTCGCTCAGGTTGCCAGAAAAGTGGGGCAAGTTTATTGTTGGCAACTTGCCCTGTAACGCAGGCTGCGTGGTGGGTCTGGTGGGAGACTCAAGAATAGAGCTCATTCTCGCCTCCTTCTTGAGCCTCGCGGCCTCCTCCACCAGACCGTCTGTCAGCTCAAAAAACTGTTCGTAGTCCCGCACTGAGGACTCCAGCGATTCCGGAGGTAGCTCCAATGTCATGAGGTCTCGGAAGGCCTCTTCGACGACCGCCTGCCTGGTCCGCACCTGCTCGCACCGCTGGAGCAGTGCGGATGCCCGGTCACACAAACAAATCAACACAAACAAATTACTACTTAAATACTATTTATTAATTAGAATTATTTACTTTAAAACAAGAATTATTTATTTTAAATACATCAAACAAACTACTCTGTTACCTAACCACGAGGGGTTCTAGTAAACAAACAAAGTATTTGTTGGTTAAAAGTTCCAAAAGATACAAATTAAGCTATCAATAATTTATGTTAAGTCAATCAATAACATAAATTAAGATAAAAGAAAAATTAAGTTTTTAATTACCCGTACTAAGCCACTAGACTCATACCAGGCACTGCAAATTACAAATTGGCTTGGTAAGAACCTACAATTATCAAATTATATTAATATTAAGTTTATTTATTACAATCTACATCTAACTGTTGGCCAGTTACGGGCCACAAACAACAATTAGATACTATTAATTATTAATCAACAAAAATTAACAAAACAAAATCTCAATAATTGCAATCATTATACAGGCCTACATGTGACAAGGTAGGCTATGTACTAGTAACTCAATAAGCCTGTGTATTAATAAGTTATAAATTAATAAGTTTACAATTAATGAGTTAACCCTAGAACGGCAAAGTTAAGTCACAGTAATGCCAAATCTGTCCGCGGAATCAATTTAACCACGCTCTGCTACCAAATGTTGAGGCCAACGGCTTGGCCAACGAGTCAAACCTGGACCACTAGGTTCAGGGGCCCATCAGCTGAACCTGAGTCCAGAGTCGCTGCCCAAAGCGGCCTTTCACCGCGGTCAGATCTGTTCTCAACGTAGTGGTGACTTAATGATGGTAGGGTTGCACTGACCTTCCTTGCAGCAGTCAATCCTTGTACGGCCTGAGAGGGTATGATAGTGGTGTGGTATGTGGGTGTATTGTGAGGTTAAGTGTAAGGTGAACTTCTCAGGCCACTAGCAGCAGCAGGCAGGCAGCCAGTTATGGCCCGCAGCTGTAGACGTTGGGCTGGCGTAGCACTGTACACTTGGTTTGTCACTAGTTAGGTCCAAAATCCTAAACACACACACTTCCGCCGAGCGCGTGGCGAGCAAAGGTCGGCGGGTTCCAAAAGGTTCTTTTGTTACGGACAACAGTTAACAATTGTGCTTATAGCTAGGTCGACACATAGACCGCTTGACGGCGCAACTAAACCGTAAAAAAACTAAATCTAGACACTTAAACAGCAAAACGGTGCGCGAGGCGACCCGGATTTTTCGTGTACGTGTTAGCTGTCAAAAAGGAACTTGCAAAAACCACGCCCAAAAACGGCGGCAAGTTTTAAAACTAAAAATCTGTCAACTTCATTGCGAGCCAAAGAGATTGCCAGCGTCGCGACCATGGAACTAGGAATTCTGGACAGGTACATGGCGCGAACAGTATTTTTTTCGACATTTTGGCCGATTAATCAAAAACTATTATATATAGAAATAAATAAAAAACTGTTTTAGAATGCACAAGTAAAGGCCTTTCATATGATACCCCACTCGATATAGTTATTTTACTTTGAAATTTCAAACGCCCGATTTTCCCCCTTTTTTTAATAAAACTAAAAATAATTTTCGATTTTTCTTTATTCCAATGATGTTAATGAAATAATCGACTGTGACAGACGGACGGACAGACGGACGGAGAAAGTCTCACCATAAGGGTTCCATTTTTACCATTTTGGTATGGAACCCTAATAAAAATGAATGTTGGTAAGCGCATAACTCAAGAATGGATGGACCAATTCGGTTAATTTATTTTTTTGTATGTTCCTTAAGGTCCACGGAAGGTTTTAATACTAAATAATAGAAAAAAAAAAACAAAAAAAAATTGGCGGTACGAAGTTCGCCGTGTCAGCTAGTACATATAATAAAACTGTAACTGGAAGATTTCTGTACATTTAATATATTTTGAAAATTTTAATTGGGGGATGCTTTACTATCGATACTGAGCCCAAAACAGATTTTTATTTAATTTTTGTCTGTTTGTCTGTTTGTTTGTCCTTCTTTTACGTAAAACTACCACACAGATTTCTACAAAATTTTATACCGTGGTAGCTTATTACTCGGGTCAACATCTAGGCTACTTTTATCCCGGAAAATCAAGGAGTTCCCGAGGGACTTTAAAAACTAAATCCACGCGGACAAAGTCGCGGGCATCAGCTAGTTTTATATATTTAATTATTTTTCCCACACTTACTAGCATTACAGGAAAAATCCTAATTCTCGTGTTACACGTCTTAGGCCCGCTTGCAGAGACGCCGGGTTAGGTTTAAACCAGGGATAAATTTGTAATTTTGACAGAAGCTTTATATGAAAACTGTCAAAGAAGCAGCTAACTCTGGGTTAAAAGAATAACTCGGCATTTCTGTAAGCGGGCCTTTAACAACTAACTAGTACAACACGATACAACCTAAAAAACTATTAGAAACCTAATCTAATATTCAAAATAAATAACTTAATTTAACCACTATAATTGAATAACATTAATTTGATCATTATTATTATATGTACTTACTTTAAGGTACGACGTAACAAGTTATAAACAATCTTGTAGACAGCTAGATGAAAAGCTGATTTCTGCCATGCAACTTCGTCATAATTATTCGAACAGATGCCCAAGCTATGTAAGCTAAGCTATATATATAGCTAACGATATTATCGCTTCTACTTTTACCTTGGGCCGTACACTTATACCAAGGTTTTATTTGGCAGTCAGAATGATAAATGGTGTTTCATTAGTGGCCAACAACGCGAGGTACCGACCCGACTATTTGTTACCTTTTTTACTACAACATTTCCTGTATAGTTCTATTCATACCTGTAAGGGAACGAAGCTAGTGTGTTGTATGTGCTGTTATTCCACACGCAATTAGGGAAGCAAATGAGAATATTGTATTGGGTAGAAGAGAAATGGGCATTGGGCAGGAGTAGTTTCTATTACCTTTCTATTGGAACAGTTTTCTCTTCAGTGAATATTATAAGAATTACAGTGTGAATAAGCTATGCCTTCTTGTGATAATTTTGATTGAACTCTTTCTTTAAATTCTACTTGTTCTTCTATTATGTGATAGCTTTTGAGTTACGGCTAGAACTATCTTCATAAAAAATTATCTATATCATCGTGATAGACGTGTGTGGATAATGAATAAGAAATGTAATTTTTTATATAAGTAATTATATTTTATTCTGTGCCACAACTTAAGCTAAAAAACAACAATACAAGGGGCATTTGCAAGGTTTCTAAGGAGATTTTTCCAAAAGCTTTCGAATGTTTTGGCTTATTTTTATGTGTGTTTGAGTAGGTAGGTATGTATTATAAAATTGGCCGCGAACTGAACAAATACTTGATTATACTTTAACCCCCTTATTCATAAACAAGTTATAAGCGTGCTATAGCTAAAATATGTTTTGTTACTGTCAAATGAATTCAAAATGACAAATGATAGAAAAAGACAAAACATATTTTAGCTATAGCACGCTTATAACTTGTTTATGAATAAGACCCTTATACTTTAATGAATAAACTTTGATAACTAACAAAAATCACATAACACCTTTGGAAATTGTATTTGTCTCATCATCATCATCATCATCTCAGCCTGCGGACGTCCACTGCTGAACATAGGCCTTTCCCAGAGAACGCCACCACACCCGGTCCTCAGCCTTCCTCATCCAGCCACTTCCCGCCACCCGCTTTATATCGTCAGTCCAACGTGCTGGAGGGCGCCCCACACTACGCTTACTTGTTCGCGGTCTCCACTCTAGGACTTTTCGGCCCCAACGGCCATCGCTTCTGCGACAAGCATGGCCTGCCCACTGCCATTTCAGCTTGCTAATGGTTTGAGCTATGTCGGCGACCTTGGTTCTCTTACGGATCTCTTCATTTCGAATCCTGTCCTTAAGAGAAACTCCTAACATAGCCCTCTCCATAGCTCTCTGAGTGACTTTAAATTTGTGGATCAAGCCTTTTGTTAGTGTCCACGTTTCAGCGCCATAAGTGAGGACGGGAAGGACACATTGATTGAAGACTTTCGTCTTCAGGCATTGAGGTATTGACGATGAGAAGACCTGACTTAATTTTCCAAATGCCGCCCAGCCCAGCCGTATCCTTCTGTTGGCTTCTTCGTCGTATTTGTCTATAGAATTAAAAAAATACATGAAAATCCAGATGAGAGAGAAGAAGTCTTCTCTCTCATCGAGAAAATTGTATCCAATCTCATTTAGTAAATAAAATGTGCGATCAACTTTATTTGGAAGACAGTACTTAAAAGATACTTAAACCTATAACGGTGAAACTGTATAAGATCCAATTAATTGAATATAAATGTGAAATCGATTGGTAATAATTATGTCTTCAAATAGTAGTGGATCTGTCTAGACAGGCCTTTCATCTTGGATAAATATATTTTTGCTAGCTTTTGGAGGCGACTGTTGAACCCTCTGTGTGTGTCCTTTGAACCCTCAACTCTTTGTTGTCAAGTCCTCAGTTATGCACATGCAAAAAATACGTAGATTCGTTGCTCCGTTGCTGCGTGATTGGAGGACAAACCAACAAATTAATACGCTTTTGTATCCCTACTAATATTATGCATGCGAAAGTATATTTGTTTGTTGGTTATAAATTCAAAGTTAGGTCATGTAAGAAATCCCACGCTTGATACATTATTATTCTAACGTACTTCTACGCGGACGAAATCGCGGGTATCAGTTAGTTAGAGGACTATTACATTTTGCATCCCTTTCTCTCGTACATTCCAATATTTTCATAGATTGTAAAAATATCTCAGATACTTTCTCGAAATGTGCTCAATTATCTTCGACCGTTAAATTACGGATATTTCAGATATCATAGTTTTATCACAGAGTAAGGATAGTATAGTTTCATACAGAGTATCGACGAAACCGGTTTGACAGGGCAATCGTGCGGTGGGTGCGGTAAGTGCGGAGCGAGGTAAGCTCCCGTGTAAGCGCGGCTTAGATGGGAGCTACATTTAAAGGTTGTCGTATTACGCTTGCGTAAAATATTTAATCTTGTTATACGGTTAATTTATTGAAATTAATTTTTTCATTACCTATTATCTATAAATCTACGAGTATATCTATACTCTATACAGACATACATATAAAAAAATAAAATTGAAGTAGCTATCTGTTTGTAATGTCAAAATAACAGATTTTTTACTAAATTTATATTCGGTTCGGTACTTTTTGCCTATCTGTCTGTCTATCTATCTGTCTGTCTGTTTGTTTGTTTGTTCCTACTTTTCTCGGGAACGGCTGGACTGGTGTTGTCCGGACTTTAACTGACAGATAGCTGATGTTATAAGAAGTACCTTAGGCTTACTAACTTAATTTTTTAACCGACTTTCAAAAACGAAGTTGTGTCTTTCTGCATGTGATATGCATATCTCCGTGATTTCTAAACCGATTTGCGTGAAATTTTGTGAGATGGTACCCTAAAAACTTCGGGTTCGGCGGCCCCATGTTGATGGTACTCCAACTTCTTGTTTTCGTGTTGTCTATGTGACCATGTGATCAGATTTTCGAAAGCTTATATCTCCGAAACTATGAGGTGCAGCCCCATGCTGATGGTACTCAAACATATTGTTTTCGTGTTGTTTATGTAACCATGTGATCAGATTTTTGACAGCTTATATCTCCGACACTATGGGGCGCGGCCCCATGTTGATGGTACTCAAACTTCTTGTTTTCGTGTTGTCTATGTGACCATGTGATCAGATTTTTCAAATCTTATATCTCCGACACTATGGGGTGTAGCCACATGTTGATGGTAGTCAAACTTTTTTTTTCTTGTTGTCTATGTGACCACGTCATCAGATTTTTGAAAGTTTAAATCTCCGACACTATGGGGTGCGGCCTCATGTAGATGGTACTCAAACTTCTTGTTTTCGTTTTGTCTATGTGACCACGTGATCAGATTTTTGAAAGTTTAAATCTCTGACACTATGGGGTGCGGCCTCATGTAGATGGTACTCAAACTTCTTGTTTTCGTTTTGTCTATGTGACCACGTGATCAGATTTTTGAAAGTTTAAATCTCCGACACTATGGGGTGTGGCCTCATGTAGATGGTACTCAAACTTCTTGTTTTCGTTTTGTCTATGTGACCACGTGATCAGATTTTTGAAAGCTTATAATATCTCCGATACTATGGGTCGCGGCCCCATGTTGATGGTGCTTAAAATTCTTGTTTTCATGTTGTCTATGTGACATATAACTCTCATTTATAATGTTTCATAAATTAACGGCTGATACAATATATTCATTCTGTTAACAACAGCTAAAGTGTACAACTAACTATACAACTATCATTTAAAGTATAGCTTTTAAGTCTAAAATATGTTTTTAGGGTTCCGTACCCAAAGGGTACCAACGGGACCCTATTACTAAGCCTACGCTGTCCGTCCGTCCGTCCGTCCGTCCGTCCGTCCGTCCGTCTGTCAGCGGGCTGTATCTCGTAAACCTTAATAGATAGACAAATGAAATTTTCACATATTATGTATTTCTATTGCCGCTATAACAACAAATAATAAAAATTAAATTAAATTAAAAAAATTAAATTAAAATATTTCCATGGGTACATGGAAATATTTTTATTTAATTTTTTTTAACGGAACCCTAAAAGAGCGAGGCCCGACTCGCACTTGGCCGATTTTTATAAGTATGTTTGCATGCGGCGGAATTGATTTGCATACGACCGCTGAAGTGGCCAGCCAAGAAACTGATTTGTTGTTGATTCAACTAATAATATTTTAATTTTAATTTATTTTTAATTTTTGGTTATTGATTAATTATTATTGTTTATTGTAATGTTGATCTGAAATATAGTACAAATTATAAATTAATATTAATAGAAATTGTTTCTTTGTGACAACCCTACCATAAATACACTGTCGCGACGCATGTCTAGACGCTGGCGGCATTTACGACGAGATCAAAGGCGTCGAACTACTGATTCTCTTCGTTATACTGTGGTTTTATTATGATATAATAAAAAGACTTGTCCTGACTGACTGACTGATCTATCGACGCACAGCCTAAACCACTGAAGCTAGCAACTTGAAATTTTGACAGTAGGTTCCTTCTATGACGTAGGGGAGCACTAAGAAAGGATTTTTTGAAATTCCACCCCCAAGGGGGTTAAATGTGGGGTTAAAGTTTGTATGAAAGTCCGTCATTTTTAAAGTTATACCCATGAAACTCGGTATTTGGGCTTTAAATTAAAAATAAAGAGTTACGTGTTTCACAGTTTTTGAAAATTCTACCCCTTTGGGGGTTAAATAGGGGTTGAATATTTGTATGATAGTCTTTCATTTTTCAAGTTATTTTTCAAGTTATGTTTATGAAACTTTGTATTTTGTTTCTTGATTAAAAATAAAGAAGTACGTATTTTACAGTTTTTGAAAATTCTACCCGCGAAGGGGTAAAATAGGGGTTGATAGTTTGTATGAAAGTCCGCCATTTTTCAATTTATGTTTATGAAACTTAGTATTTTGGCTGATGATTAAAAATAAAGAAGTTGGTATTTTACATTTTTTGAAAATTCTACCCTTTAAGGGGTAAAATAGGGGTTGATAGTTTGTATGAAAGTCCGCCATTTTTCAAGTTATGTTTATGAAACTTGGTATTTTGGCTCTTGATGAAAAATAAAGAAGTAAGTATTTTACATTTTTTTGAAAATTCTACCCCCGAAGGGGTAAAATTGGGGTTGAATATTTGTAGGATAGTCCTTCATTTTCCAAGTTATTTATCAAGTAATGTTTATGAAACTTGGTATTATTGCTCTTGATTAAAAATAAAGAAGAACTTCTTTTACCTTTTGATAATTCTACCCCCTAAGGGGTAAAATAGGGGTTGATAGTTTGTATGAAAGTCGGTCATTTTTTAAAGTTTTATCTATGAAACTTTGTAATTAGGCTTTATATTAAAAACAAAGAATGAGTATGTCTTTCACAGTTTGTGGAAAATCTACCCCCAAAGGGGTTAAATAGGGGTTGAATATTTTTATGATAGACCTTCATTTTTCAAGTTATTTTTCAAATAATGTTTATGAAAGTTGGAATTTTTGATTAAATATAAAGAAGTACATATTTTATATATTTTTTTAAATTCTACCATCAAAGGGGTTAAATAGGGGATGGAAAGGGTCCGTCTTTTTCATGTTATATCCACGAAACTTGGTATTTTGGCTCTTGATTAAAAACAAAAAAGTACGCATTTCACAGTTTTTGAAAATTCTACCCCTAAAAGTTTTAAATATAGGTTGAATGTTTGTTTTTTTATCCCGATAAAACCAGCCGTTCCCACGGGATTTTCAAAGAACCTAATTCCACGCGGACGAAGTCGCGAGGGCAACAGCTAGTTATGATATACTTACCTAGATTTTGATAGAGAACAACGGCGAAAACTACTATTAACTTTTATCGCTCTTATCTTGGAATAATGCATATCGATCGAACTTCACAATTTCGATTGATCTATATGTCTAAAATATCTGTAAGTAGGTAATTTAATTGTCTCTTCGACAATTAAATTACCTACTTACACAATTGAAAATATCAGAATATGCGAGAGAGAGGGACGCGAAATGTAATCATCATCATAAGGGTTCTAGGCCATATTCCACCACGCTGGCCCAACGCGAATTGGCGGACTTCACACACGTTCGAGAACATTATAGAGAACTCTCAGATGTGCAGGTTTCCTCACGGTGTTTTCCTTCACAGTTGAAACAAGTGATATTTAATTGCTTAAACGCACATGACTCTGCAAAGTTAGAGATGCGTACCCGGGATCGAACTTGCGACCCCCCGAATAGGAGACCACAGTCCTAACCACTAGGCTATACTGCGAAATGTAATACTCCTCTTTATTAAGATACCTAACCTCTTTATTATTTTATCTACTCCAGCATCGAAAAGTTCCAATTTCGAATTTGACAGCTGAATCGAAATGAACCCTCTTTCGGTTTTGCTTCTCATTTCGATGCAGCTCGTTGTATGGGAGCTGAATCGAAATGGTTATCTTCTTAAAATAGGATACCTAAAGCTAAGGCTCTGAGTTCTGGCACTTGTGTACCTTTTCATACAACAGAGGCGCCACAGGCGGCTGGTGGCGGCTTACGGAGTTACTTTTTGTTGACAGAGGCGCCACAGGCGGCTGGTGGCGGCTTACGGAGTCATTTTTTGTTACTTTATTGAGCCTACGGCGTATTTTATTAATGATTTTATCTACTCCAGCATCGAAAAGTTCCAATTTCGAATTTGACAGCTGAATCGAAATGAACCGTCTTTCGGTTTTGCTTCTCATTTCGATGCAGCTCGTTGTATGGGAGCTGAATCGAAATGATTATCTTCTTAAAATAGGATACCTAAAGCTAAGGCTCTGAGTTCTGGCACTTTTGTACCGTTCATATGACAGAGGCGCCACAGGCGGCTGGTGGCGGCTTACGGAGTTACTTTTTGTTGACAGAGGCGCCACAGGTGGCGGCTTACGGAGTTACTTTTTGTTACTTTATTGAGCCTACGGCGTATTTTGTTAGTGATTTTATTTTCCTTGTCGTAGATAAAATCTTGTATGCAACTGAACGTAATTAGTCATTTTAATTCTCGTACTATCCTATTTTGATACTCGGCAAGCCTCGTATCAAAAAACAGCACTCGAATTAAAATGACCCTCATTACGATGCAGTTGCATAAATAGCTATTATTTTCCTTGTCGTAGATAAAATCTTGTATGCAACTGAACGTAATTAGTCATTTTAATTCTCGTACTATACTATTTTGATACTCGGCAAGCCTCGTATCAAAAAACAGCACTCGAATTAAAATGACCCTCATTACGATGCAGTTGCATAAATAGCTAATAAATACCCAGTAAGGTCGGTGTACCTATCTACACTTTGAGAAACTAGATTTTTTCTACTCATCCCGACTTGCAGCCGTACAATAATTGAGTTGACAGTAGAAGTTATGAAGAGCAGCGCGTCGCACCGGCGCCGCGCCGGATATCAGCCCCCACTACTTTTCTTTAGCCCCCTTTCTTTACTTGCGCCGGATGTGGTACGGTTAGCAAAACAATAACCAAAAGAAAAACTTAGATCTCACTCAATGCCCACCTTAGTTCGCACCTCGCCTACAAACTGGCCCACCAATTTGACGATTTCATTTAAAGTACCATTTTGAATATATATCCATCTATAATCTATATCTATATCCTACTAATCCTATCCTACTTCCTAATAATATTATAAAATGTGATTTGTGAGGATGGATGTATGGATGGATGTTTGTTAATCTTTCTCGCCACAACCAATGAACCGATTTGGCTGAAATTTCGAATGGGGATAGCTCTTACCCGGCTTTTAATACATGGGCTACTTTTTATCCCTAAAAATTACAGAGTTCCCGCGTGAAATCTTAATTGCTGTTCGTTAGTCTGGCTAAAACTCAAAAACGGCTTGACCGATTTGAATAATTTTGTATGTGTTCGTCTTAATACAGGGGTGGTTTCAAAGCAAAAAAATTGGGTAAACCAATCAGAACAGCTAAATAATTTAATATAAAAATATTTTTAATAAACCGACTTCAAACCCCCGCACTACTACAAACTATATAATTTATTGTAGATTTTTTAAAAACACTCAACCGATTTCGATAAAATTTAAATGAAACCAACTGGGAAGTATATCCTTTCAAACAAAGAAATAATTTTCCAAATCGGTTCAGGCGTCTTCGAGTAATTGGTGAACATACATAAAAAAAGATTCCGACAAATTGGTAACCTCCTCCTTTTATATGAAGTCGGTTAAAGAATTGATAAAAGCAAAATTGGTAATTTTTTATAGGTTATTTACCGCTTTAAATTACTTATAATTGACGGCGGGAGCGAAGCCGCAGGTTAAAGCTAGTTTTGAATAAATAAATTATTCATCATGACTAGTATTATGCTTAAAACTGCAGCCTCCATTTTGGGGGGTCCAAGGCCTTTGTATGCGTATATTTGTGCATATGATGTGGGGTCACTACGCTGAGCTGTACACCCTTTTTCTGGGTGATTACTGGTGGGCACTGGTTGGAAGGGCGATTAATGACACCTTAGTATATTTGTGTGTGTGTGACACCATTACTGAATAAATATGTTTTCTTGCTTTCAGTCTTTTTTTCCCGGACACGCATCTCTATCTTTTAGAAAGTTATATTATTCGTTTTTATCAATTAAATATCACTCGATTTAAGCGTGAAGGAAAACATAGTAGTAAAACTAGCCCCCCGATTATATAAAAGTTATTCCATTGATCGTATTTGTATTCGATGACATTAGCGCTACCGTAAAATAATCCTTGATAGTATTGATTTAAAGTCACAAATTCAATACAAACGATTTTAATATGGAGCGTATCGTACATACGTAAACGTATAAGAAGGCATACACGAAATTAAGCTCTAATTCATTGCCGTTATGGTTTATTTTACTTTGACGCTAATGTCATCGAATATGATTACGAGCAATGGAATAACCTTAGACAATCGTACCTCTGTATGTCTGATGCCCGTTTTCTCCAATTTTTCCTTACTTTTACGAGCTACCAAAGCTAAGTTAGGTGACGCTTTCTGTCTGTAAGGGATTATATTTAGAGGCTACCTTAGTAAAGAGTCTGTTACTCAGAGAATTATGTAGGTATGGTTGGTGAAAAAGGTTCTTCATAATATTCTCAAAGATTTGTAAAATGTCATACGAGAGAGACGAGAATATCTTTGCGCAGTTATAGTGGGCCGGCGATGGGTTAGGATGAAGACGTATTTTCTAGTGTTTATATTCCATTTTTGACGTGATAACGTCTTATAAATCGATAACACCGGCTGCACGCACGAAAAAGTGTCACGTGCCGCCTAAGCCTGAGCGTGCAAACGAGAGCGCGGAACAAGCGATAGAGAGGCACGATCAGCCCAAGTGTTGGCTTGTGACCGCCGCCGCCCGGCGCCCGCCAGTCATTGCGTGCGCGTTGTGGTTAGCGGATGTGTCGCGAGCTAGTTCTAGCAGCACGCTGTTCATCTTTATGACGTTATCACGTAAAACTATCGTCCGTAAACCGACTTTACAGACAGCCAATTTTTTACATGCATTTTCTTGCTTACAATAGGTTTTATAATACACGCCAAATCGTTATCACTTTTAGCGCCTGTTTTCACAATTGCCGAAAAACATTTAATCGAGGAAAAACTTTTATGTTTTGGCGAATTTTCAATACAAAAACTGTCAAAAAGTTCAATTTGTATATTTCATTTGGTTAAACGTTAGACACTCGACGGCACTTGACTGTTAAAATTTCAATTTTCACCCATCAATCTAATGGCTAGGTACAAAATAAAAACACGTTTGCAATAAATTTTTCTGCCAACGGTCCGCACTAAGAATTCATTCTAAAGACCTTCCGATGAACTCACAAAAACTTAGTCGTAGGAAGTGAGGCAGTCATTTATTTTTATTCGCCACTATTGTTTAGTCATTTCTCATTGGGACTACGCAGTTACCGCCTTTATGTCTATCTAGCCCCATTAGTGTAATGCGCCGATACTTATTTATTTGTTTTATGTTTTCTTTCCTTTATATTTGTTCAATGGTGAGATAGTTGGGCAAGCTCAATAGTTTAGGGAAAATATAGTCATTCTCTGTATATTAACCTTTTTTCTGCCCAGATAACTCAATGTTGGAAAACTTGATGGTATAGTGATTAGTGATCTAAGGGAATCCTAAATTAACCATATATAAAATCATAATCCAGTCGTGGAAGGAACTCTCGGGAACTTAGCTCGCCAAGGTAAACTTACCAGGGTCATGCGTCATGCGCGTGAGCGGGTTCCCCTGGCGGGAATGGGGCTACTTTCTGTCTGCCCGTCTTAACATGTGTTGAATTATAATTAGGTATGCTTTTGTAGAACTTGCCCTCATTGTGGAAACACTGCATACATAGCAAAGTGTCTATTGTATTGTAAACTTGTTTTGAAAAGAGCAACTGCCGAGTTTCTTGCTGGTTCTTCTCAGCAGGAAGGGCATTCGGAACCAGTGGTAGACTCATCGAAGATTCAAAAGCACTTGTAAAAAAGTTTATTTGAATAAAAACATTTCTATACTATTCTATTCTAACCAACTATAATGCTTTAACCTAAAGCTCTACCTAAATTCCAGCAACATGTTAAGACGAGAAGGATCCCTTGAATTATTACACAACACGTGCGTCACCGTGTCACTGGTATGTCGCTAAGCCATCACTCGTTGTTAGGTGCACGAGTACTTATAATAATAGCTACGGACACTTGATTAATCTACTCTAATGGACTACACGGACAGAGTAATGAGAACAATTTGTGTTTCAGTCTACCAATATGACCCTTGAGGTAAAATTTTAATAGGTAGGGTAGATTGTGGTATTTTTACATAGGATGGGAAGTTTGAATAGTGAATAGAGATTCTATTACAATTATTTTCACACAAAATATTGCACCTGGTGATAATCTTGTGGATAGAACAATCATGAGATAAAGATTGGAGTGCGCTTGCTTGGAAAATATCTATTTACTTTTTCCTTAAAGGTGCTCAAGTTATATGAGGCAGGGAACTTGAACACTGAAAGTTTGTTCCACACTTTAGTTGTTTGTATCAGGAACGTTGAGCGAAAACGGTAGGTCAATGAAGGAGAATCAATCACGTGAAATAACTTAGCACGATCTCCGCATTGTGTTTGATAAAAGACAAAACCGCGATGCAATGTACACCTAAGCTTTATACAACACACCTAGGTTATATTCATTCGAGATTTTCAAAAAGCACCAGTGATTTTTGCATACCATATAATGAACTTCATTGGTCGTTGACATCACCTACGGGTATCGATCAAATAATGGACAATTTGCCTTAATTTTGATTTACCAATTTTGGGATCAAAAATATTCACAAAATCATAGTAACTTTTATTCTATAATACAAGTTTCAATGAGCAGTTTACACAGACATTCTATTTACACTTAACCTCCAAGGTAGCATCGTTCTTGGAAGACGGCCAAAGAGCCTGTCATGAGCTGGATTAAGTAATAAGCATTTATTTCATTCGTACTTATTGAGAGAACTTCCTTCTTTGTCATAGATATTATAGACTTATCTTTTTCGGTACTCAACATCAAATATTTATAAAATTGGCTGAGGAGTACGAGTCGCACTGGCACTGAAGTTTTTGAGGTCCTAGAGTAATTTTCAAGTTAACTAACTTGATATTGATTAGTAAGTAAGTAAACTGTCATTAAGTTACAAACGATACGCACAAACGACTACTAATTTAGATTAGTAGAGAACATAGAGAATAGAACGTTACGTAGAGAAAAAATATCAAACTTTTGGTCAGGGTTCAAGTGCCATATCGTGTGACAAGGAAAATTCTTGACTGCCTCACTTTTTTATTGCGCCTCTTTTTCATAAAATTTTGCTGAGTCGCTGAAATCCTCAAAATTTGGGGCGGCCATATCGCTATTGCTCTCACCTTCATTCCTAAATTTGAAATTTCATTTCACTCCAATTTTATTGGGAAAGTTAAGCAATATTATGTAGGGACACATTGCTCTGACGGATGGTCAACAGAATAATAACTAATTTATGGTGACAAAAGTTTTAAAAATCGATGAAAACTTTTAAATCTATAAATTACTTCCTATTCTGGGGACCTTAACTTTAATTTTGGTTGGGAAGGCAAAGAATCTGAAATAAACGCGTTTAAAAAAGCGAGCTCAATGTACCTTTTCATAGTATCCGTCTTCCACTGCTCTTCATACCAAAATAGTTTTGCAGCCGTTAAAATTCCCTCTTTTATAGGAAGTTTTATAGGAAGACCTTCTAATACCAAATAAGTACCTTCTACTACTTCTAGTACCTTCAAATCAAGAGTGAATAGGCATTTTCTAGACAAGCGCGCTCCATCTTCGGCTGCATCTTCACTTACCATTTGTGATGTGATTGCCTACCAAACACTAATAATAAGCCCGATTCTACAGGTCCGTCTGTCCTCGCCGATGAAACAGAGAGCTCAAATACCATTCGGAAGTCGCGTTTCTTTTATTGACTGGCGAAGTTTATTAGTAAAATTTTACCTGAGGCGACTAATGCCAACAGGAGACGACGACGACCTCCCTGGCTCAGTGGTGAGCGCTGTTGCCTTATAACAGGGAGGTTCGATTCCCGGCAGGTCAATTTGGGAATTTATAATTTCTGAATTGTCTTTGGCCTGGTCTGGTGGGAGGCTTTATCCGTGGCTAGTTACCACCCTACCGTCAAAGACGTACCGCCAAGCGATTTAGCGTTCCGGCACGATGGCGTGTAGAAACCAATTAGGGGTATGGGTTGAATGTTCACTGCCATACCCCTTCCAAGTTAGCCCGCTACCATCTTAGACTGCATCGTCACTTACTATCAGGTGAGATCGCAGTGAAGGACTATAGCTTGTCATCGAATAAAAAAAAGGAGGTCGCGATCCAGTTTGAAGTGTCACGGTGGAAGAAAATAAATGTAATGTTACAAAATAAGAACACAAACTTACAAAACATTAAAATTGTATCGAAACATTTCGAAGATGGTCGCAAAGATTCCGGGTTACTCAGCGGGTCATGGAGTAAGCTATCCTCAGAGCATTCCTGGCCGCGATCCAATTTGTTATGTTGGGAGAAAATAAATGTAGTGTACATTAGACAGCGTTCAAACATTTCGAAGATGGTCACTAACAATGGGCCTCTTATGAAGGTTCCGAGTTGCTCAGCGGGTTATGGAGAAAGCTATCCACAGAGCAGAATTACCGAGATAGATCATCGAGGCACAAAGCTGAACTGGCAACGGGCGGGGAACATAGCTCGTAGAATCTATGGACGTTCGCAAGGTGGGGTCCCAAGGTTGTATGGCGAACCAGCACCAAGTAGTGCAGAACGTGGCCTACGTATTGTTATAATATCCAAGATCGCCGGCTAAAAAGCAGCAGCACCATCACCTACTGCAATGGCTTCGCTGCGACGTCTAAAAGTATTTTAGGGTTCCGTACCCAGAGGGAGTCAACGGGAGTCTATTACTAAGCCTCCACTGTCCGTCCGCCCGTCCCTCTGTCCATTTGTCCGTCTGTCAGCGGGTTTTATCTTCTTCTTTTGTAAACCCTAATAGGTAGACAATCGAAATTTTCACAGAATGTGTTTTTCTGTTGCCGCCATAGCAACAAATAATAAAATTAAATTAAATTAAAAAAATAAAGAAGGCCATACATGAAAAAGGAGTTGAAATAAAATTTTATTTTTTTACCCTGGTATGTGGGGTGACATTGTCTAGAGCTCATTAAGTAGAGTTCAAATCTTTTTCTTTTATTTATTTTTTAGCTACAAAAATTAACAAATGGGGGGCCGTTAATGTTGTCGGTTTTAGACCATTATTTTTAGGGGGTCTATCTCAAAAATTAACTAGTTAGGAATTTGAATTCTTTTTAGGGTTCCGTACCAAAATGGTAAAAATGGAACCCTTATGGTGAGACTTTCTCCGTACGTCCGTCCGTCCGTCCGTCTGTCACAGTCGATTATTTCAGTAACTATTAAAGCTATCGACATGAAATTTGGCATAGTTGTGTATAATAGTGGCCCAACATCATTGGAATAAAGAAAAATCGAAAATTATTTTTAGTTTTATAAAAAAAGGGGGAAAATCGGGGGTTTGAAATTTCAAAGTAAAATAACTATACCGAATGGGGTATCATGAAAGGCCTTTACTTTTGCATTCTAAAACAGTTTTTTATTTATTTCTATATATAATAGTTTTTGAGTAATCAGCCAAAATGTCGAAAAAAATACCGCTCCCCCCCCCCTTATCTCCGAAGTTTACCAAACGAAAAATTTGAAATAATTATCGTCAATAGAGGTTTATGTATATTTTACAGGAAAAATAAAACCAACGCTCTAACTAGCATATTTTTTTTTTATATTAACAATAAACCTCTACAAACAAAGTTAACGATAAATAAGCAAATTAATACAATATTATCGTTTTACTTTTACTTTTGGAGTACGGAACCCTCGGTGCGCGAGTCCGACTCGCACTTGGCCGGCTTTTTAAGTACTCTTTGATCTTAGTAAATCTATCTACAAGTTCATCGGTAAAAATATTCTCCATAAGTCATTATACTCGAAAATCTTGTAGTCATCCGATTAAGGGACATTGGTTCATTTGGACAATTAGAATAACACAAATCCGTATTGGTTCAATATTATGATTACACAAATCCGTAGAAGAATTTTTTTTATATTCCTCTCACTTCCTTTACCTTGTTCCATGATAATATTTTCTTTGGATCAAATGAACCAAGTTCGATTCGAAGTAGCAGGATCGGGGGACAATTCATCAAAATTCAAATAAAATTTGAGGCTTACCCGGCTTACCCGCGGCGTATTTCATCCGAAACTTTGCGTATTTTAGACTGCGTATTAAAATGTGATATTTTATAATTTCTTGATCAATTTGCTGAACCGAACCGGCTATTGTAGTAAGGCGTTATAATAGAAAGGTTGCGCTAGTCTTCTTCTTCTTCTTTATCAACCAATAGACGTCCACTGCTGGACCAAGGTCTCTTGCATGGACTTCCACAGGTCTTGCGCTGCCTGAATCCAGCGGCTCCTTGCGACTCGTTTGATGTCGTCGGTCCACCTGGTGGGGGTCTGCCAACACTGCGCTTCCCGGTGCGGGGTCGCCACTCCAGCACCTTGGGACCCCAACGACATCAGCTCTTCGAACTATGTGCCCCGCCCATTTCCACTTCAGTTTCGCGACTCGCTGAGCTATATCGATGACTTTGATTTTCCTACGGATCTCCTCATTTCTGGTTCGATCCCGCAGAGTCACTCCGGGCTTAGTTCTCTCCATCGCCCGCTGAGTGATCCTGAGCCTACTTATAAGGCCCTTAGTTAGTGACCATGTCTCGGATCCGTAAGTCATCACTGGCAACACGTACTGTTCGAAGACTTTAGTCTTCAGGCACTGAAGGATTTTGGACGAGAAGATATCTCGGAGCTTCCCGAACGCTGCCCAGCCGAGCTGCGCTGATCTATAAGTATATATTTTTAAATCCTGACACAATTATAGTATGTATGACCGTTTTGTTCGGTGTGTCATAGTTGACATAGCGTTAAAGGATCCTATTTTATAATACAGTTTTTTAGGGTTCCGTAGTAAACAAGGAACCCTTATAGTTTCGCCATGTCAGTCCGTCTGTCTGTCTGCCTGTCCGCGGTTTAGCTCAGAGACTATTGGTACTAGAAATCTGTAATTTAACAAGCGTATAAATATCAATCACGCCGACAAAGTGGTAAAGTAAAATTGTGAAAAAAAAATTTTTTTAGGTAGGAAAAAAACTTCATCCCCACTTTACATGTAGGGGACTACATGTAAAGTGGGGATGAAGTTTTTTTTCTCGTCTATCGCATAGTGTTGGATGTCGTTGAATAGGTCTTTTAACAATATTGTGGGTGTGGGAACACCATTTTTCAATTCAGGGATCCGTTTGTGAAATATGATATTTTAAAGCGCTAAATTTTATTAGTCAAGTGTCCCCCCCCCCCCTCCCCCGCCCCCGTCTGCCAGCTAAATGGTTGTATAAAGGATACAAGAAAAAATTCACAGCAGTAGTATATATAATGAATTTTAAAGGAAAACTATCACGGCTAAGTAGGGTTCATTAGTAAAGGAGTTATATCTGTTTTTTCTAAGTTAGGTATTACACGTAGTGTAAGTTGCATATTTTGTAGTATATTATAGTATTTAAACCATGGAACTCAAAATGTATTCAATATTCATCAATAAAATAAAAGCACTATCCTAGGTCAGCAATAATATTAGAGACTTTCAACTATGGAGCCCTACACTGCGCGTGGCCCGACACGCACTTGGCCGGTTTTTCTATTCTAAGGCTTCAGAAAACCTGCTTAGCCATTTGAAGGTTATCCTCAAATCGACTTTGTATGTGGTACTGCATTAATGGCTGGATCGATGTTGCAACACATACACTTACACTATTTTAGTATACGACATTATAAAGTACGATCTTAGTAAGATGCTTTCATACTTTACACAAAAGCAATATCAGAGTCGCATGCGTTTTGTAAGACATCCTGAGAACGAAGCCGTAAGTAATAATGCAGTTAGGGAACTTTTTAAGGCCTCCCCCTACTTTCCCCCACTTATTCTGTGCTACAACTTGCAACTTTTAGTACGAGTTTGTACATCTCGTCAGCGATGATAGATATCGAGCGACAAAAATATAACGCGAAATGACAGTCCTAAAAATGCTGTTTATAAATCGTTTTTTCTTTATTGGATAAAGGCAGGCGTTACTTTGCGGAAGTTTATTATTAGTAAGAAGAGGTTAGAATAATTATTTTGCTATAATCCGCCAACAGAAAAATCTGTATGGTCAAACATGCAGTAACAAGCTAAGCACCGCTCACCTTCCCAAGCAAGCAAGAAAGCAATGTTCCCAAGCAAGCAATGCCACCACCACTCACAATGCGTGGTAATGTATACCGTTTCTTACCCCACTACTGTTACCCCGCCCATTACTCCCCGGACTCCCCTCTGGACTCTCTCTGGACTCCCCCCTTCAAAAAAACGAACGTTTTTCTTTTTTTTCTAATTTCGATTACAGCAATCTCAACATAGATCGAAACTGGTCTTTTATGTAGGAGATATTTAAATGTAGGTAGGTAATGCAAAATACAGTACTTTCGACAGAACCACAAAATTTTTGATTTGCAACAGAACAATCTGGCCACTAGACCAATAATTCTAGTCTAACAGAACAAATAATTTGCCTCTCGAAATCGTTCAAAGTTTTCGATATGCGCAAACTCATACTAAGTGTACGGAACAAACTTGTATCAGGAACTCGTAGATTGAGTTAGTGATCTTTTATACAAGTCGTAAGTAAAATGAGAGGTCGGAAATATCTGTCGGTTTATTGGTTTAAGGCTTTATAAATGTACTTGTTTTTATTTGTAACTACAACCGCGTAGAGATTTGAAATTTTAACATCTCTACCCATCTCCTTTTTAGAGTTATTTTATTTCGTCTATGTGAATTTAGGTTTTTATAAATCACGTAAGAATTTTTATTTTACCGGGATAATAAATAACTAAAATCCTTGCTTACGTCATAAATCATAATCCAATACAAGAATGATTTCTAAATCGCCATTTCTCGTATATGGAACGAAGTATATAATAGTCTAGTTTCGTAGATCAATATTATAATCTACGAACTTTGTATAGGTAAACCATAATGAACATAATTTTTTTAAACTTAAATTTTTAGCTGAAATAGACATTCGTGCTATACCTACTGATTTATTTGAGGACTTTAACTACTACTTTTCAGCTATATTATGTAATGGCCTAAGTGCCAAATTCACCATCGTGATCGTCGAGTAACGTTTTAGTTTTAGCCTATCAACGAATTAGATTTTTTGTCAGATTTTCAATACAAAAATTGTCTGAACGTAAAACTCATTTATAAGGTATAACTGCCAATTTCACCATTGAGACTGGCCACTTAGCGGCAGCGATCGGCGTTTTTGAGAATTCATCGGCACGGCAGAAGTGAAAACTTCATTGGCAATCGCAATCAATTTATATACTCTAATTAATCTAATCAATATACTCTAATCAGTTTATATATTTTGACAGCTCAGTCTCGTTCACTCACACTATGTGAGACAACCGAAGAGCAGCTGACTGTATCTTTATCGCTCGGGTACAGTCGGCAGTCCCGAGTTCACCCGATCGAGCCTTTCACGTCAGAGCGTGACGGATCAGCCTAACTTCCTACCCACGTAAAAATGTGTGTACGGTGCGCCAAAAAAAGTTTTGCGACTGGTGTTTGTTGTGTGCCCACGTTAGCGCTCGGACGCGGAATCGAGGCCTTCCAAACAACGACTCAAAACCATAAAATCGCCGATCGCTGCCACTAAAGCCAGTCTACCCTCTCTCTTACACGAAAATGGTGAATTTGGCACAGTTGAATATTTATTTAAACCGGAACGACACCCGTACATCATACAAGGTAGATCCTCCGTCACATTAGGTAATCTCCTGTCCTTCGGGACGGTCCGACGCCGCGTCCGAGTAAACAGCGCTGAGGCTTAGGACTCTACATGAGCAGTAAATTATGCGCGGACACGGCGCTGTCCCGCTGACGCTGTCCCGCTCCGCTCACAGCGCGCCTGGTGCCTACACAGCGAGACACACACACACACGTAAGATAATACTCTGTACTCATCACCTCAAGCAGTAAGCAGTAGCAATAAGCAGTGATAGCTTAGTGGTTAGGACTGTGGTCTCCTATTCGGGGGGTCGCAGGTTCGATCCTGGCTCTGACTTTTCGGAGTCAAGTACGTTTAAGCAATTAAATATCACATGCTTCAACGGTGAAGGAAAACATCATGAGGAAACCTGCACATCTGAGAGTTCTTCATAATGTTCTCGAAGGTGTGTGAAGTCCACCAATTCGCATTGGGCCAGCGTGGTGGACTATGGCCTATAACCCTTCTCTGACAGAAGACCTGCGCTCAGTAGTGAGTCGTTGATGGGTTGCTAATGATGATGATGAATGTTGACTCATCACCTCAATTATCATCATCAAATAGCTGGCCGAAGACCACCGGGTCAGAGAAGAACATCGTGGCTTAGAAACCTACGCCAATGGTATGGAAAAAGTACCCGATCCTTGTTCCGAGCAGCAGCGTCCAAGGTGCAGATAGCCCTAATGATTGCCAACCTCCGATAGGAGTCGGCACTCGAAGAAGAAGAAGACTCATCACCATCATCTCCTTGTCCTTGTCCCACGCTATATGGGGTCTTCCTTCCACTCGCTTCTGTATTTCGTCAACTCATCATCCATTCCTCTTACACGCATATCCTCTTTCATACAGTCTATCCATCGTTTCTTGGGTCTTCCTCTACTCTTTTGTCCTTTCACATGCATAATCAACATTCTTCTAGTAATATGGTTTACTTCCCTCCCCATTTCATGTCCATACTACGCCAGCCTATTACTCCTCATCTTATCTACCACTGACGCTACTTTCAGAGCAACTACTACTGAGATAATACTCTGTGATACTTTAAATGCGAAGGTAACTACGGTACCTGTTTTTTTGTTACGTTTTACGTTTCTGACGACCTCCCTGGCGCAGTGGTGAGGGCTGTGGTCTTATAACTCGGTCTCGGGTTCAATTCCCGGCGGGGGCAATTTGGGATTTTATAATTTCTGAATAGTCTCTGGTGGAACTGGTGGGAGGCTTTGGCCGAGGCTAGTTACTACTCAACCATAAAAGACGTGCCGCCAAGTGATTTAGCGTTCCGGCACGAAGGCGTGTAGAAACAGATAAGGGGTATGGGTTGAATGTACACTTCCATACCCCTTCCAAGTTATCCATCTCCGAATACATCGTCAGGTGAGATCACAGTCAAGGACTATCTTGTCTTCAAGTAAAAAAAAAACGTTTTTAAGCCTAAACCGCTGAACCGATTTCGACATAATGTGGAAAGGAGTTAGCTTGCATCCTGGGGGCATTGGCTACTTTTTATCCCGGGAAATCAAAGAGTTCTAAAACAAACTAGATCCAAGCGGACGAAATCGCTGGCAATCAGCTAGTATTCTATAACTAGTGGTTCGCCCCGAACTGAGACCTCGCGGTAACGGTATCCCATGATTATTCATTCAATCGATACATGATAACCAAAACTGACATTATTATTATGCCCGTTTTCACCAAACATACCTAAATCATCCCCTAAGTAGGAGTCTCTTAACGTAGGTAGCTCCTAAATACAATCCTAAGTCCTAACATCCGTCCCAATATCCTTTTAGGTGTCCCGTACAGGATCGTGATAAATAAGTTGACAGAAAACATCAATCACCTAACTTATAGGTAGCCCGTAAAGGTTAGGGAACGTTAGTGAAAACATTGAATTATTATGTAGGTACTAACGAGTGAAACCGGGTTACGGGCATCTGTACAAATCGTCATCTATCGACGCGAATAGAAAATATACAATATTTAACTAAAATTTAACTAAAAAGTAATTTTAATTGAATAATATGGTACAAAAAAAATTACAATACAATTATTGTATTATAATAAGTAACTAAATAATAATGGTCGACGCAAAACTGTTTTTGGGATAGGTCGTTAGTCGTAACTCGTAGTTCCATGGGAATAGTTACTGACTGCGCCATCTATTAGCATTATTGTGAAGCTATGTTGATGCTATATGAATTACTGATGTACATTAAAAATTAAATAATCTCGTTTCTTTATAATATTCATATAATTTTAGTATTTGTTGTTCAAGTACAGGATATAAGTGACCTAAAAACATAAAATCAGTTTGAAAATCCATAGCGGATTTTCCTAGAGAGCGTCTTCAAGCGAGCGTATAAAATCGCCACTTTGAAAGCCCCCCATTTCGTCAATTTTAAGGGAAAAATTAAAAAAAATATATTTTTGTACTCAGTTCAAAATTATCTTTAAAATGATACGTAACAATTTTATGTAACGCGATATTTTTTTTTTTACTTCGCATTCGCTTCTATGAGAGCCCCCCTGAAATAAAGATTTTTATAACTTTTTAAGCCATTTTCGGCTGGAGGCCATCGGTTTACATATTATATCTAAATTTGAAGTAATTACGTTCAGTAATTCAAAAGTTATAAGGCTCTGACAGACGGACGGACGGACGGACGGACAAGTGCAAATCGCTCTAGTTAACTCAAAGACCTTCGCTTCGCTCGGTCGATAATAAAAAAAATCTTTTCGAAAAACCGACTTCTGACGCCAGAATTTTTATTTTAAGCTTTTAAGTGTAGTCCTATGATTGAGGAGCTAGGACCTGGAGCTCCATGATGTAGTCCATACTTGTTACCTACAATATCAATTCGTAATCGAAATTTCCTAAATCCCCATAGTTTTAGGTAGGCAGTACCCTGCAGCATCAGCATTGAGGAGCTAGGACCTGGAGCTCCATGATGTAGTCCATACTTGTTACCTACAATAATAATTCATAATCGACATTTCCTAAATCTCTTTATTTTAGGTGAGCAATATCCCTGCAGCATCAGGCTTGAGGAGTTGAAGGTGAACATTTTTATGGGACCATTTCGCAAACATCCTCTGTCGATAAAAAAAAAATCACGCGAATCGGTCCAGTAATCCCGGAGAAATCGGTGGACATACATAGAAAAAAAAAAAAAAAAAGATACCGGCCGAATTGAGAACCTCCTCCTTTTTGGAAGTCGGTTAAAAAGACTTGTTGTTGACACAATCTATCAACGAAGCTTGAAATTTTGACAGTAGATCAGTAGGTTCCTTTTATGACGTAGGCACCCATCAAGGAAGGATTTTTTGATATTCCACAAACAAGGAAGACGCCATGTTTCGTCGTTATTGAAAATTCCGCCCAAAAACCTAAATAAGACGCGCAAGCGAAGTCGCTGAGTGAGAGAAAGGAGACGGCACACTGGCCACTTTTAGCTGCAGCGATCGCGCGTTTTTATTACCTTTAGCGTTTTTATGATCCTTTACATCTTCAGTGCGATTGGCGCGTTTTTATGGCCATTAGCGTTTTTATGGCGTTTTGCGACTGCATCGCGTTTTGCGACTCAAACGCTTCGCTTCGCTTTTATGGCTTGAAAAAAATATGTACGCGACGAATTTCTTCTTCACGTGGACAAAGTCGCACTTCGTCCACGTGAATAAGATTTAGAGAAAATCTCTCTGGGATTTTTGTTATCCCCCAATAAAATTTCTTTCTCTAGATCCTCAACTACACCCGTATAAAAATACGTGGATCTCTTGCCCCGTTTCTTCGTGATTAAAGGACAAACTAGAGTTAAAGTTACACTAAACTGAAAATGTACCTAATTCTCAGTTAACGCCAACGCCGAGAAGTTTGGTGTAGGTACTCAAAAACTTACACTAACAGCTCGAAGCTGGAAGTAACATAGACGATCCAAACGCAAGCTTCAGACAGTTAAAGTGAATGGAAGCTGCAAGTACGCGAGTATATCAAGCTATCAGCTGTCGACGGAGCGGAAAAATAGCCAAAGTTTTTCCCGGAAAGACAAATAAAAACTCTCTTTGAATATACTTACTTCATACTTTCAATATTGAAATATTGGAGGCGTGCGCTTGCATTTGAATTTAAATAAGAATGCTTTATAAAATCAAAATTAATTAAAAAATATTAAGTGGTACTCGGGGATTGCCGCGGTAAAGCTATTGCATAGCATTTTTTATCAACTTATGCAATTATAATATTTATGCAATATCTTTTTTTTTGCATAATAAAAATTATGCGAAAAAAATAATTCAAAAACAAACAAACAAGAAAAGCGCACTGTCACTACTTCGCGAGTGAGATTCGAACCTGCGACATCTAAAGAAAGCGGCCGCTCGCCCACTGCGCCAAACAGAATAAATGTGAACCTCTAAAATGCTGAACGCTTACTGAACGACGGTGTTAGGTTTATTTTCGTTACGGAATTTCTTGATTCGGTCGCCGCGCTCAAACTGTTTGTCCTAGTTAAAAGCCCGCGATAAAAGCTATGCAATAGCTTAAAAAGTTAAGTAGCTCTTGAATGAAAACTGATCACTGACCTCTACTTGTAAAGGTTGAGTCAAAATGAAGCAACTTGAATATTGTGAGTGTGTACCCTCACTTTGTACCTATAGCAATCAGCGATTGCTATAAAAAGTTAAGGTACCCGGAACCGATTTAAATTGTATTATATTATTGGACGTTAGCCTAGTAGTTAGGACTGTGGTCTCCTATTCGAGAGGTCGCAGGTTCGATCCCGGGTACGCACCTCTGACTTCAAAGCTATGTGCGTTTAAAAAATTAAATATCACAGTTATGCTTTAACGGTGAAAGAAAACATCGTGAGCAAACATGCACACCTGAGAGTTCTTCATAATGTTCTCGAAGGTGTGTGAAACACGCTAATTCGCATTGGACCAGCGTGGTGGACCTTACTTTCCCTCAAATATGATCGAGCGAAGCAACGGCTGGATCATGCGTCATGCTCGTGAACGGGTGCCGCCTACGGGAATGGGGCTACTTTGTGTCTGCTTTCGCTTTCGCTTTCCGTGGTAGAATCATGACTTGTCATAAGAGCCACAGGTTAGCCTACGTGAAATAAATAATTTTGATTTTTTTTTATATTATAAATTCAAAAGTGTATTTGTTTGTTGGTTTGTTGGTTTGTCCTTCAATCACGCCACAACAGGGCTACGGATCGACGTGATTTTTTGCATAGGTATAGTTGAGGACCTGGAGAGTGACATAGGCTACTTTTTATCCCGAAATAATCAAAGAGCTCCCGAGGGGGTTTAAAAACTAAATCCACGCGGACGAAGTCGCGGGCATCAGCTAGTATCTATATAAGCCTTCTCTGAGAGGAGACCTGCGTCAGTAGTGAGTCGTTAATGGGTTGACGATGATGATGATGATTGGACGTAAGAGGTTTTCGATCTGCGTTGCACTTGCTCTACATGCTGGAGAGGTCACTTTTATACTGGAAGACATAGCTTTGAGAGGCTTCCTTTTCATATAGTTGAACCCAAGGGATTGTTTGTGGACAAAAGGGCACAAATTCGAATATTGTGAAGATCCTATGTCCAAAAATAGGCATACATTAGTAGAGACAGCTAAGAGGGCAATAGAATGAAACGAAAAAAGGACAAATAAAAATTAAACATCGCATTAAAGTTTAATTAATACGCTAGTTGTATAACTAGTAACACTTGAGCAGTAAGTTAAATGCATAGAGTTCATAAATTGCTACAAAACACGGCAACTAGAGATTTATGTCCTAACTTTGTTCATATGAACGACTAACTTGCTGTTTTAAATTTTGCTACGAAAATTTCAAGAGTTGACTGTTTTTAATTTTGAAAAATTTCTTAGCATTTATCTGTTTTTACCTGAGTATGCTTTACACTAAGTTTTTAGCTAAATAAATCCATGTTTTTTTTTTGCGACATCTTCTAAATATATAAAAAGAAAAGGTGACTGACTGACTGACTGACTGATGTATCAACGCACAGCTCAAACTACTGGACGGATCGGGCTGTTTGTCATACGGATAGTTATTATGACGTAGGCATCCGTTTAGAAAGGATTTTTGAAAATTCAACCCCTAAGGGGGTAAAATCGAACTTAACGTGAGCGAAACCGAGGGAAAAAGCTAATATAGCAATAAATACTTTTACGCATAGGTTTACACAAAGCATAATTATTAATCTTCTTCTTTTCTAACTTGTAGTACATTTAAAACAATGTAGTCTACATGGTCAGATCTTCGAACTATGTGCCCGGCCCATTTCCACTTCAGTTTCGCGACTCGCTGAGCTATGTCGGTGACTTTGGTTCTCCTACGGATCTCCTCATGTCTGATTTGATCTCGGAGGGATACTCCGAGCATAGCTCTCTCAAATGCCCGCTGAGTTACCCTGAGCCTTCTTATGAGGCCCATAGTTAGCGACTATGTCTCGGATCCGTCAATAATAAAATCTCTCGTCAGTCAACACGCACTGTTCGTAGACTTTAGTCTTCAGGCACTGAGGGATTTTGGGCTAGAAGTCATAGCTCGAAGCTTCCATAACGCTGCCCATCCGAGTAAGATTCGGCGGTTGATCTCTTTCTCGAAATTGGAGCTACCTAGCTGGACTGTGTGTCCCAGGTATATAATATACTCGTCCACAATGGTGATGGTCGTTGGGGTCCCAAGGTGCTAAAGTGGCGAAGAGTTAGCAGACCCCCAGGTGGACCAATGACATCAAACGAGTCGCAGGAAGCCTCTGGATTCAGGCGGCGCAAGACCGAAGCCTGTGGAAGTTCATGGCGGAGACCTTTGTCCAGCCGTGGACGTCTGTCAGTTGACAAAGAAGAAGAAGTCTACATAGTAGGACGATGCACATTCTATCAGGGTTGAGACAATTTTATAAAGCTGACTTTCATAAAGTGTTCGTGTAAACGAGATAAACATATTTATGGCGGAATTTATGTTCGCGGCTTTCCTCTCGGGGATTCCGAGCTCACGTGTGTATTATTTTTGCGACTTTTCAGCTTTCTATTATAATAACACTAAAAACTGTCTAGACGTCAGCGAATGTGGGCTCACGGGGGATTACAGTGTGGACATTCTGTTAACGTAATATTTACGAACTTGGCTGCCTCGTTGTTAGTGAATAATATCAACTATATCGTTGGTCTAGACTCATCATCATCATGAGCAACCCATTAACGTCTCACTACTGAGCGCAGGTCTCCTCTCAGAGAATGGTTATAGGACATAGTCCACCACGCTGGCCCAATGCGAATTGGTAGTCTTTACACGCCTTTGTGAACATTATGGTTAACTCTCAGGCGTGCAGGATTCCTCACGATGTTTTCCTTCGACGTTGAAGCGTGTGATATTTAATTGCTTAAACGCACTCCGAACTCCAAAAAGTCAGAGGTCGAGCCCGGGATTGAACCTGCGACCCCCCGAATAGGAGGGTCCTAACCACTAGGCTTTCACTGCTTGCTTGCACTAGATTTTCACTATTTGGTATGGAATAGTGTCTCTGAATTAATGATGGTCCGCGGCGACACCAGAAGTGGTCCACGAAGATTTGAAAAATATCTGTTCACATACGTAGGTACCTACGTAGGTACTGGTGAAAACAATTTTATTTAAATTATTTAAATAGGGGATGTAGCCAGGTAGACCAAAGTAACCTGTTTCTTCTTCTCTCTTCTATGAAGAGAGTTCCACAGTCGATTTATCAGTGGTAAGTTTTGTCGAAGGTACTAGCTTAATTATAAAACTAATAAAAAAACTTCTAAATTCAAGTAAGTACAAATCAATAAATATTTCTACCATGTCGAAAAAACAAGCATAAGAAGTAAAACTCAACAGCTACATTTGAATCACGTAATTTAATCAAACCTCCTCCACAGTAAACAAGGGCAGAAGTTCAGTCGTAAAAAACTGCTCCCCATAAAAGATTTTTACAGCCTAGATTTTGTTTGAGAACCCATAAAATATACCATCGGAGTAGTGACACCATGCACGCTAACCAAAAATACGAAACCTTTTGAAATGGAGGCAGTTCGTCTGTGGAATGCATTGCCCGATTCCATAAGGAGTGCAAACTCAAAATTTTCATTTAAACGGCAAGTGAAGGATCATCTGCTCAAAACCATATTGTAACCCCTGTCTGTAACTTTTTTCTATATTTATTATATTTAATACTAATTTTATGTTTCGTATGTACGGTATCATGTTACGTAATGTATTTTGTATCATGTAATATATTTAGGTATCTATTTGTATATAATTATGTATATTATATGTATATTATTATTATATTCAAAATATGTATGTATTATATATTTATATATTACTCTTTTTACCCTACTCTTTTGCACACCTACAAGTGTTGTCTTAGATCTCAAGGTTGACTGGTAGAAAATGCTTTAGCATTAAGTCCGCCTTTTATATTTTTTTGTGCAATAAAGTGTTTAAAAAAAACCTAGTTTTATGTATCTACTAGCTGATGCCCGCGACTTCGTCTGCATGAATTTAAAATCCCTCGGGAACTCTTCGATTTTCCGGGATAAAAAGCCTATGTCACTCTCCAGGTCCTCAACTATACCCATGCAAAAAATCACGTTAATCTGTGGCTCTGTTGCGGTGTGATTGAAGGACAAACCAACAAACACACTTTCGCATTTATAATATTAAGTAGTATGATTTAAAATACCAAGGTATGTTTATTAAGCCTGAGATTGCATTTAAGTATGTAATTTTTTTAAACCATAAATCTTCAAGAAAAGGCTTGTCAATAATAACTCAACCGCCAATTCCAAATATTTCAAATGGGGCTGGCAAGTATGTAGATTTTCTATTGGCTGGGTGCGTGACCCCAGCGCCATCTAGCGATACAACTTACGGTGGCTCTTTTGAGAAAATAAACATGTATTGGATGTCAAATAGCTATTGAAAAAATAAAATAAACTTTAAAAAAAATTTTTTCAATGTTAAATGTGGTAATATATTACACAGAGTGAATATTAAATTAAAAATTTTTCCGTGGGTCAGCTAAAAACAGTAAGTAAAATAATTACATCAACTAAAACAAGTCTCAATAAGTGAATTAGGTTAATCAGTGTTAAAATCTGTCAAAATGTTTATTGTAAAATTAATATTGAATAAAAAATCATTATTAATATTAAAAAACAATCTAAAATAATATATAAAATAACAAAAAGCTCTATTTAACATACGTCTTCTATAAACTGATGGAAAAATAGTTGGAGCGTAATTAGGACTTGATTCAACATCTGATTTTTCACCGCCAATGAAGTGTTCACTGCATATAACATCCATAGGTTTTGGAGACCATAACGATCCATCAATACTTTACAAAAAAAAATTAATTAAATTATTACTCCGTTTTCTTACACTATATACACATGTATATGACATTATTCTATAGAATACGGTTGTAGGTTATAGTAATACTTACTTTTGCCTTTTAACAGCAGTTATCCATTTTTTTCGCTGATTTAATTTCCACTTGGCAACCGGAAACTTATAAAATTTACAATTACTATTTCTACTAGTATTTTTGCAATCGACTACACAACAACTTTGATGACCCATTTTATTTTATTTATTTAATTAAACTGACACACGTGTTATTTTTATGGTCATAGATAATAAAGAGCCACCCGTAGTTCTATAATTGTCCGCAGCGGGCGCTGACATCACTTTTGTGTCCCCCACTATGCCTTACGCACCCAGCCAATACTCATTCACTTTTAATGGTAACAATGTGATTGTAAACTATCTCTAAACTAAAATAAAATTGGTCATTATAGATTTAGGATTGGTAGTCGCTTCGCACCTACTAGATACCATCGGCGTTCTAGTAAATTGTTGCAATTCATAGTACGCTTGAACTGGCGTACCCACATAGTCTCGTAGCAACCAACGTTTGACGTTTTCAAACAAACTATGATAAGTGAGCTATTGTTTGTAGTAAAGGCTATATAGTAGCGACTAAGCTACCAATTCTAAATCTATTTTATAATATTACGTTAATCACATATTTACATTTTTACATAATTTATACAAGTTCCCTTTTACTCGTTAAATGTTAAGGATGATTATACGAGCCTGCCCGCGAAATTCAAATTTAATTTGGTTTTTCGCAATTTGTAAACTAATACGACAAACTAAGCTAATGGCATTCTAATTGCGCCAGTAGAATTATCATCTTCACAGGTTTACATAAAAATCTTTACTTGAAAGTGACCAGTTTAAGAAATTAATCAAAATACTGAGTTGGACATGAGTTACTCACAAATTAGTCGATATTTTGATCAATTTCTTAAACTGGACACTGTCAAGTAAATATTTTTATATAAACCTGTGAAGATGATACTGCCATTGTCGCAATTAGAATGCCATAAGCTTACTTTGTCGTATTAGTTTACAAATTGCAAAAACCAAATTAAATTTGAATTTCGCGGGCAGAACTGTGTCTTCCACCTTAAGAATTAGAACATTCCCACAAAACTAGGTTACTTGGCCACACAAGTCACAGCGTCGTAGGCAAGGGCTGGCCTACTTTTTTAACGCTACAAAACTTTTTCGTTCAATCGTCTGTTGCAAATAGGGGTGTCAACTTTAGATAATTTTGGCACAAATCTCCTCTCTTTTGTTTGTTTAGTGTTACGTAAATGAATTAGTGAGAGGTTGTCACTCCATATCACTTGAAGTTCGGAAATTATTCTGGTTTTCCTTTCCTTTTGGTTATTTGTATACTTATTACGACTATAGCAAAGCTAAAAGGATGGGTTATGTGGATTTAGTTTTTAAAGTCCCTTGGGAAGTCCTTGATTTTCCGGGATAAAAAGTAGCCTAGATGTTGACCCGAGTAATAAGCTACCACGGTATAAAATTTTGTAGAAATCTGTGCGGTAGTTTTTACGTGAAAGAAGGACAAACAAACAGACAAAAATTAAATAAAAATCTGTTTTGGGCTCAGTATCGATAGTAAAGCATCCCCCAATTAAAATTTTCAAAATATATTAAATGTACAGAAATCTTCCAGTTACAGTTTTATTATATGTATAGATGTATGTATGTCACTATTTACGAATGTTCTACCGTAGGGAATAAACTAATGAGCCGATTTTGATGAATGCGGTGTCAACTGTCAATCGATGCGTTACACCAGCACAGTAGAAAATTACCATCTGAAAATATTGTTTTGTGTGGCACAACTTTTAAATAAATGATTTTTCTTTCAAACACTGACCTCTATATCTAGGATTAACACTGGAAAGTGTGCTGTGTTATTTTTTTTGGATCTACTTTATTGACGCCATTTTGGTGCTGTAAGCAGATACGAGTGTCTCTGGAACTATTAATATTGCAAATGGCGCAGCGATCTTTATAATTAACTAGCTGACCCGGCGAACTTCGTATCGCCAACTTACCTATATAAATAAAACGAATAAATTATCGTAATAAAAAAAACTATCCTATCTTTCAATTTGGACCAAATTACAGATAGTTACGAATTTTGATCAAAATTGGTTTAGTAGTTTAGGAGTCCATCGCGGACAAACAACGTGACACGTAATTTATATATGATTCATTGATTTAAATTGTAGAGGTCGGTTCGCCATTTACAATAATTATTATTTATTAACCCACTTCAAAAAAGGAGGGGGTTCTCAATTCGTCCGAATCCCTTTTTTATTTATATTCACCGATTACTCGTAGACGCCTGAACCGATTTGCAATTTTCTTTTTTATTTCAAAGGGTTATACTTCCGGGTGGTCCCATATAAATTTTAACAAAATTGGTCGAGCGGTTTTTAAAATACAAGCAATAAATTATATACTTTGTATAGTGGCGCGGGAGTATGAAGTCGGTTTTTTAAATTAAATTAGACACTCGTATGTCAAATGTGACGCTTCAAACTGATCCATAATTATGATGTGATTTGTATCTTTATCTTCTTCTTTGTCAACCGATAGACGTCAACTGCTGTACAAATGCATGCTGTCTCTTGCATGGACCTCCACAGGTCTCGGTCTTGTGCCGCCTGTATAGGGACAGCCATTTGTATAGATTCAGTGCTTTCAAAGTACCGTCATCGTCTTAATGTACCAGAGAGCAAGTTAATTTTTTTTATTTCAAAAGTACTTTATTTAAAATCAGGTATGAGTTGAATAGTGATGTTGATCTAGTCAGACAGAGTTGCGAGTGAAACCTAGTGCTAAATAGGTGAAGCATCCCGCCTGATTCAGCTCTCGAAACTTTATTTCTATAAATAAAAGTTCCCAAGGAACCGGCGACGTCATCTAACGAAGTTCGTTAAGGCGGTGCAACAGCGGCAAAAGCATGATGCTTAATGAAATTTAACGCTTTTGGTCTTCCAAATTGGTACATTTAATTTGAAAGCTAAGAAAGAGAATAATTTAATATAATTTTTTTTTAAACTGATTTCAGACTCCCGCGCCACTATACAATGTTTATAATTTATTGTTGATACTTTAAAAACCGCTCGACCGATTTCGACAAAATTTGTATGGGACCACTTGAAAAGTATACACTTTGTAGTAGTTGTTAGTATACCCTTTGAAACCAAAAAATATATTTTCAAATTGGTTCAGGCGTCTTCGAGTAATCCGTAAACATTTCGACGAAAAAAAGATTACGACGAATTGAGAACCTCCTCCTTTTTTAAAGTCGGTTAAAAATATTATATGCTTTCTTTACCATGTAATTGTTATCTTCGAAATAAGCTATAATTATATATAAGCTATATATATAGAATATTGTAAAATCGATCGAACTTAAGAATCTCATTACTTGAGAAGTTCGTTTGATGCTTAATTTAGTTAAGTTACTAATTAGATTGACTGTTATGAACTCGTGTATGGTACTATTGTTGAAGTTGACATGCCTTGAAGACAAAAACCCCACAAAAAACAGATTTAAAAAAAGATACCTCCTCCTATTTGAAAGTCGATTAAAATAAATTACAATATCGTACGAATCTACTCTAATGGTACGTTGGCTAGTAGTTTTAAAACCAAACTGTTTTGCGGACAATAGGGCCACTCGCATTGAGAAGCACGAAGCGGATGCCAATCTAATCACGGGGAGTGTGGTCCAAGTGAATACCATCTCTTCCTGATGGAATGACATAAAAGTAAGCCGAGATAAGCATATCGGAGATGTGGGCGAAATGCATGCCAATAATCTTTCATAATATTATAAATGCGAAAGTGTGTTTGTTTGTTGGTTTGTTCGTTTGTTGGTTTGTGGGTTTGTCCTTCATTCACGCCGCAACAGAGCTACGGATCGTTTTTTTGCATGTGTATAGTTGAGGACCTGAAGAGTGACATAAGCTACTTTTTATCCCGTAAAATCAAAGAGTTCCCGAGGGATTTTAAAAAATAAATCTACGCGGATGAAGTCGCGTGCATCAGCTAATTTGTAATAATAGTGCAACAGTTTTCAATTAACAAACCCTACGTATAAAATTACATAGCTATTATACATCTAAATATATATAAAAGAAAAAGGTGACTGACAGACTGACTGATTGACTGACTGCAGTCAGTCAGTCCCCACTTAGGGGTTGAATTTTCAAAAATCCTTTCTTAGCGGATACCTACGTCATGACTAGATTTTCATGACCTGAGTGATCTATCAACGCACAGCTCAAACCATTGAACGGATCGGGCTGAAAGGCATGCAGATAGTTATAATGACGTAGGCATCCGCTAATAAAGGATTTTTTATAATTCAACCCCTAAGGGGGTAAAAAAGGGGTTCAAAAATGTGAGCGAAGCCGCGGACAAAAGCTCGTTATAAAATAAATGAAAATATTACTACGGGTGTACCCTATTCTTATAGAAAAAAAATCCATTTTTTGTTCACAGGGGAGTGATTATTTTCAGTGGTTTGATCCATATGGACTCCATACATTTGAACACGTGAACTCATAATAAAACAATGGTGATTTGTTATCTAGTCTAGTCACTTACTATGCATGCGTTTAAATCGTAGTCGAGGGCTAACTTACTAAAAAGAATCACTTAAAAAGAAAACAATTTCCTAAAATTATACCATTCCGAATGAAATATTGGCAGAATCAACTACGGATCTCTTGTGACTTAATCTAAACATGACAGCCTCTTTGGCCGGCTTCCAAGAGCGATGCTACCTTGGAGGTTAAGTGTATATAGAATGGCTGTGTACTCTGCTGATTGCAACTTGTATTGCCGGTTTAATAAAATAAACGACGCCGTGGTTTCGTGAATGCTTTTGATACTTTTTGGAGGAAACATTTGAAAGGAAATTATTTTTAAGTATTTAATTTTGATTTAATTAAGCCATATGAGCGAAACCACTCGGCGAGTTGCGGCGTCGCAACGTGAATGAAATGATGTACTGGTGCGGCGTCGCAAGTGAAAATTGCCTAATGCTATCATTTGTGATCTCCATCAAACACGATCTTATTGCTTGGTCCCAACAACAAGCATTAGATCGTAATATTCTGTCCACCTATGGGATCTACAAACGCCGCATTTCACTTGAGCACCTTAATACGCCCATATCTACCGTTTCTTCGAACTACCGTTCCGAATACAGTTTGGCCACTGTCTTGATGAGCTTTGGTAGCTCTAGTTCTAATGTATTATACGAGTATGTACCACGATAATTGTTTTTATCTACTCCAGCCTCGAAAAGTTCCAATTTCGAGTTTGACAGCTGAATCGAAATGAACCCTCTTTCGGTTTTGCTTCTCATTTCGATGCAGCTCGTTGTATGGGAGCTGAATCGAAATGGTTATCTTCTTAAAATAGGATACCTAAAGCTAAGGCTCTGAGTTCTGGCACTTTTGTACCGTTCATATGACAGAGGCGCCACAGGCGGCTGGTGGCGGCTTACGGAGTTACTTTTTGTTGACAGAGGCGCCACAGGCGGCTGGTGGCGGCTTACGGAGTTACTTTTTGTTACTTTATTGAGCCTACTACGGCGTATTTTGTTAATGATTTTACTTCCTTGTCGTAGATAAAATCTTGTATGCAACTGAACGTAATTAGTCATTTTAATTCTCGTACTATCCTATTTTGATACTCGGCAAGCCTCGTATCAAAAAACAGCACTCGAATTAAAATGGCCCTCATTACGATGCAGTTGCATAAATAGCTATTATAATGTCGATATTTCAATCCGGTTGCATGGACCGTAGTCACGACGGGACTATAATACACTAGCTGATGCCCGTGACTTCGTCCGCGTGGATTTAGTTTTTGAAATCCCGCGGGAAGTCATTGATTTTCTGGGATGCCTATGTCAACCTCCAGGTTCTCAACTATACCTATCCAAAAAATCACGTCAATCTGTAGCTTTGTTGCAGCGTGATTGACGGACAAACCAACAAGCAAACACACTATTTATAATATGTATTAGTAAGGAAGAATTAATACTACGATAGTAAAGGCAATCTAATTAAATTTTAGAACACAAAAGCTATTATTGTGACTCAAATATGATAGTTAGATATATTCCCTCGGAAACTTTTTTGTAGAAAATAATGAGTACTTTATTTATGTAATACATAATTTTTATGTATCATCGATAGTTTTCTCAGCACACGCCAAATAATGCATTTTATAGGCAAAGTTTTGTTACCTTGGGTTGCATTATTGCAATTTTCTTAAGGATCTCTAATTTTTTTGAAAATAAATTATAGCCAATGCTACTTCCTGATAACTTAGCTTTCTATTGGTGAAAAAATGATTAAAATCGGTCCAGTAGTTACAGAGCCTATTCGGTACAAACAAACAAACAAACAAAAAATCTTTCCTCTTTATAATATTACTAGCTGACCCGGCGAACTTCGTACCGCCAACTTATCTATATAAATAAAACAAATAAACTATCCTAATCCAAAAAAAAACTGTCCTATCTTTCAAGTTGGACCAAATTAGAGATAGTTACGAAGTTTGATTAAAATCGGTTAAGTAGTTTAGGAGTCCATCGCGGACAAACAACGTGACACGTAATTTATATATATTAAGATAGTATATAGTATAGATTATAAATATGTCATTGAACTGCGAAATAAGTCTAAAATCTTTAGCTCTAGTTCTTCTACGGATCTCATCATTTCTCCTTTCTCCTCATAGGTTTACCCGGGATTCTACGAGTGATCCACTTACATCCTGCCATTTTCTCGCGTCTTTACGTAACATTTTAGGTCCAAACAAAGACCTACATGTGAAGAATATAATAAGCTTGTCTTTTAGACACATTCATATACTTGAAAAACAATGCATTAACGCAGCCGCGAAACATGAGCTAACATCAGAGTGTCCTATTTACGATTTCCAGTTATAATGTTGACCAATAAAATTGCACACTTTATTGACTGTTGCTGAAATTACAAATATCGAACTTTAATACTTAGGTACAGGTCCCGTCGCGTAAAAACAACGCTGGGACAGTGGAGTGGATGTGTCTGCGCACAGTTGGGTATTGTTTTTAACCCCCGACGCAAAAAGAGGGGTGTTATAAGTTTGACGTCGGTGTCTGCCTGTGTGTGTGTCTGTCTGTGGCATCGTAGCTCTCAAATGGATGGACCCATTTCGATGCGGTTTTTTTCATTTGAAAGCCAGTTTCCTTGCGGTGGTTCTAAGCTATTTACGTTGGTGAAATCGGACCTAAAGGTTTAAACTGAATAGATAACATTATTTTTGAGAAATGCACCTTTAAAATGGCCCGTAGTGTATTGAAGCTCTTTGATGTCCGCTCACACTCACAGTCAGTAGCAAAAAGCGTTTTAGTGTGGCAGAGAAAATTCCCTTTGTAACTTACTGGGACTACTCTGTGGACGCAAAGTGTCCTTATTAGGTTAAGTACATTTAAAAGTCCCTTATAAGTTATTACTTAGTATTTTAGATCTAAACAGATCAAGGCCCGTCAAAATAGTGCCAAATTTTTTTTTAGTACAGTATGAGAAAAAAATATTTAAAAATCCTTCCATACTAATATTAAATGCGAAAGTATGTGATTTGTTTATTGGTTGGTCTTTCAATCACTCAGCATCGGATTAACATGGGTATATTTTAAGGACTTGGAGAGTGACATAGGTTACCTTATATCCCAGAAAAACAGAGAGTTCCCGCGGGATTCCCTGACAGACCCTGAGTTCACTTGTCCACTGGCCGAACCATCATAGCGCAGTTTGTCTACACGCAGGAAGCCGCTGGATACAGACGGCGCAAGAACAAGACCTGTGGAAGTCCATGCAATATACCTTTGTTCAAAAGTGGACGTATCGGTTAATAACGAAGAAGTGGACACGCACACAGGTGCCTCATAGTTATAAAAAAATACGTGTGGTAGTCGGGGACTGCCGCGGTAAAGCTATTGCATAACATTTTTTATCAACTTATGCAATTATAATTATGCAATATATTTTTTTCTTTGATATTAATTTAAGTTTTTTCTTTGTATATACTTTCTCACAAACAGCTGCTTACGTATTCGTCTGATTTCGGAGCAGCTCGTCTCGATCCGTGCGAGCTTCGTTCAGTCTACACGCATACGTCTAGTCGCACGAACAAAAACATCGTGCCGAAGTCTGCCGAACTGAAACGACGTTAGACGATGCACGACTTTCAACGCCGCACCGCTGTGCCGGTCGGAGTGGGGGGTGTTAGGTTTATTTTCGTTACGGAATTTCTTGATTCGGTCGCCGCGCTCAAAGCCTGCGATAAAAGCTATGCAATAGCTTAATAACTTGTACTCTTCTTTGTAGTAGGTACCTCACAGCACGATTGTATGAAGACTGGTCTCAGTTGATTCCGCTCCGTTTACAATATTACCACAGTAGAATTATGTATTGTATTGCTATCTTTACTCTGATATTATCTAGGTTTAACCCGGCCAAGTTGCGGAGTGTACGTACAGGGAACTGCAGTTTTCAATAGCGCAAACATCGCATTATACCGTATCATGGGCCAGGATGCCTTTGTACTTGTTTGCTTATTAATAGTCATGGGTTTCAGTATAGGGCAGTGGACTTAAGGTGGATTATACGAGTCTGCCCGCGAAATTCAAATTTAATTTGGTTTTTCCCATTTTGTAAACTAAGACGACAAAGTAGGCTTATGGCATTCTAATTGCGCCAGTAGAATTATCATCTTCACAGGTTTACATAAAAATCTTTACTTGAAAGTGACCAGTTTAAGAAATTAATCAAAACACCGAGTTGGACGTGAGTTACTCACAAATTAGTCAGTATATTGATTAATTTCTTAAACTGGTCACTTTCAAGTAAAGATTTTTATGTAAACCTGTGAAGATGATAATTCTACTGGCGCAATTAGAATGCCATTAGCCTAGTTTGTCGTATTAGTTTAAAAATTGCGAAAAACCAAATTAAATTTGAATTTCGTGGGCAGACCCGTATAATCATCCTTAAGAGACAAGTAACTAAGAGTGATCGTAAATGCATTGATGTTATCTAATATCTTGGCGAATTTCTGCTTTGCTACAGAAACTATTATATTATTGTCATATTCATTAATCTCAACTCATCACAGGCCCACTAATGGGAACAGGTTTGTTTTCTCTTGGATCAAAAGAGAATAAATAGTACCTATATTACACATCTAGGGCAGTACAATAAGAAATGTCTCAGATCACATGTAATTGTTGTCCGAGGCGAAGCCGAGGTCAATAAACATGTGATCTGAGGCTTTCTTATTTACTGCCCGTGGTGTGTATCCTATTTTTCTCCTCGACGGAGGCGGAAAGCGACATTTTCGTTTAGCGCAGCGGGAGGAAAATTGACGCTTTCCGCCCGGAGGTGAGAAATAACAAATTATCTGCACATATTATACGGAAATAGACATAGTACCTAAACAATGAACGTGTTAAAGCTGCCACATAATAATACCTACAATGTTAATACATATACCTATCTATATTCTATATATTTTTCAATTTTTTGCTCAATCCTACTAATATTATAAATGCGAAAGTTTGTGAGGATGGATAGTATGGATGGATGGATGTTTGTTACTCTTTCACGCCCCAAAGAATGAACCGATTTGGCTGAAATTTGAAATGGCGATATATCATACCCAGTATTAAACCAGAACACATAAGTAGGCTACATTTGATCCCGAAAAAATAAAGTGTTCGGGCGGAAATCGAAAAACCTTAATCCACACGAACGAAGTCGCGGGCATCATTAATATATATATAGCTGCTGGGGCTGATTCACTGACTGATTCACTGATTCATTCACTCACTCATTGATCACCTCTCCTGTAAAATTTTGTATGAAAAAATTTTTTTTCACTGATGGTTTCGTATAGAGGAAAAAAATTCATTCGGAGGAAAAATATGGAGAGAGCTGATGATTGAGGATTTCGGAGACGGGTGAAGAGCACGGCCAGGGTATCGAAGATAGGTGGGGGGTGCTCGAACAAATGTCATTCGAAACCTCATCCAATTCGCAGTGAGCTGAAAAAAAATTCAAAATGGCGGAAAAAAGATGGCCGCCATACAAATTTCGTCGGTGTCTATCTCGGGGAGTATAAAACATGGAAGAATGGTTTCTTGGCAAAAGATGATCAGGACCCAAAGGTCTATTTGATGAATAGAAAAAAATCCAAGATGGCGGATTTTTTTTTCTTCATACAAAATATATGGCGAATATTGAAGGGACTAGAAGCTGAGAACTATGCAACACTTTGATACGGTTCCTTTTCAAAATTTGTTTTTATAGAAGAATTCTCATTCTGACAAATGATGAGATATGCTGATCGAGGATTTGGAAGGTGGGTGAGGAGCACGGCCAGGGTATTGAAGATAGGTGGGGTGTGCTCGAACAAATGTCACTCGAAACCCCATCCAATTCGCAGTGAGCTGAAAAAAAATTCAAAATGGCGGAAAAAAGATGGCCGCCATACAAATTTCGTCGGTGTCTATTTCGGGGAGTATAAAAGATGGAAGAGTGGTTATTTGATAGAAAATGATCAGGACCCGAAGATCTACTTGATGAGTAGAAAAACCGCGGTCCGCTTGCGGGCCGCGCACCCACGCGCCCTACTAGTCTAGTAATATAAGTACATCATTAGCAACCCATCAACGGCTCACTACTGAGCGCAGGTCTCCTCTCAAAGAAGGGTTATAGGCCATAGTCCACCACGCTGGCCCAATGCGAATTGGTGGACTTCAACACCTTCGAGAACATTATGAAGAATTCTCAGAATGCAGGTTTCCTCACGATGTTTTCCTTCACCGTTGAAGCAAGTGATATTTAATTGCTTAAACGCACTTGACTCCGAAAAGTCAGAGGTGCGTACCCGGGATCGAACCTGCGACCCCCCGAATAGGAGACCACAGTCCTAACCACTAGGCTATCACTGCTTCCGGCTATCACTGCTTCCTATATAAGTACATAGTATAACAATAATATTATATTAATTCATAATAGCTATTTATGCAACTGCATCGTAATGAGGGTCATTTTAATTCGAGTGCTGTTTTTTGATACGAGGCTTGCCGAGTATCAAAATAGGATAGTACGAGAATTAAAATGACTAATTACGTTCAGTTGCATACAAGATTTTATCTACGACAAGGAAGTAAAATCATTAACAAAATACGCCGTAGGCTCAATAAAGTAACAAAAAGTAACTCTGTAAGCCGCCACCAGCCGCCTGTGGCGCCTCTGTCAACAAAAAGTAACTCCGTAAGCCGCCACCAGCCGCCTGTGGCGCCTCTTTCATATGAACGGTACAAAAGTGCCAGAACTCAGAGCCTTAACTTTAGGTATCCTATTTTAAGAAGATAACCATTTCGATTCAGCTCCCATACAACGGGCTGCATCGAAATGAGAAGCAAAACCGAAAGAGGGTTCATTTCGATTCAGCTGTCAAACTCGAAATTGGAACTTTTCGATGCTGGAGTAGATAAACAATATATCGTGTACTTCCTTTCGTACAAATAAATCTGCTAAGTCAAAGGTTTGGGGTGGTGAAGCATTTTAACGCGGACTTCATAATCTCATTCCCTTTCATTCGGTATTACAGCTGTAATTAAATAAATCAGCCGTAGCCCGTAATTACAGCGAGAATATTCAACCGGCCGTTCGTAATTCTCAATGCTTTGATCTCTCCTGATTTTTCCGGGAATTTTATGATTATTAAAGAGTTGGAAAACGCGCTTTTGGCTTTTATACAAGGTATTGTGATTATAGCTTATTAAAATCTTATTTTTGCGGTTTTTTTATTAAAATGTTTTTTTTATTCGATGTCAAGATAGTCCTTGACTGCGATCTCACCTGATGGTAAGTGACGATCTATGATGGTAGCGGACTAACTTGGAAGGGGTATGGCAGTGAAAATTTAACCCATACCCCTAATCGGTTTCCACACGCCCTCGTGCCGGAACGCTAAATCGCTTGGCGGTACGTCTTCGACGGTAGGGTGGTAACTAGCCTCGGCCAACGAGAAGCCTCCCACCAGACCAGAGACAATTCAGAAATTATAAATTCCCAAATTGACCCCGCCGGGAATCGAACCCGAGACCTCCCAGTTATAAGGCAACAGCGCTCACCACTGAGCCAGGGAGGTCGTCAAATTAAACCAGGGAGGTTATATAATAAAACACGTCGAATTGATAACCTCCTCCTTTTTTGTTAATTTTTGCGTATAATATTACATTATTTTATATTATTTCCTCCTATAGGTGATGCCCGCGACTTAGTCCGCGTGGATTAAAGTATTTTAATTCCAGCGGGAACTCTTTGATTTTCCAGGATAAAATGTAGCCTATCTGTTAATCCTAAAAATAAGGTAGCTCATACCCATCCAGGTATGAGCTACCTTCACTCCAAATTGCCAAATCGGTTCATTCGCTGTGGCGTAAAGAAGTAACATACATCCATCCATCTAAAGATCCAACCGCATAAATAATATTAGCAGGTGATTTTGTTTTTCAACGTCATACCTAACTACCTGTTGATTTATTTTCGATGATAGGCTCGTGATTAAATGAACACCATCTGTATAAGTAATTAAGTATCGTATCAAGTAATATTTCAGTCTAGAATGAAACCCGACTAATCTGGAAGGGGTATTACAGATTTTTACTCCCTGCATTATTTACTATCAATTTCTACGGGGCATCGAGCCAAAATATTAAATACCGTCTTGAGCCAATTTAAAATAAGATATTTTTAACCAACTTCAAAAAAAAGGAGGAGGTTATCAATTCGACGGTTTTTATTTTTATTTTTTGCGATGTTACTCCATAACTCCGTCAAATCAGAACCGATTTAATTTTTTTTTATTTGAAAGGAAACATCGTTAAGTTAGTCCCATTTTTGGTGATGATCTGATAATCTTCTGTGATGCAGGATGAAAACTCCTCAATGAATAAGATCAAATCGTTCCCGATCAGAGAATAATATTATGTAGATTGATTCTATTAATCTACACTAAAAAGCTTAAAAATAAATATAACAAAAAAATATTTTTATAATAAACCGACTTCAAACGACACTACAAAGTATAAAATAATTTTAGTTTGTACACGTACTTACGTATGTTGAAGTCGGACTAGCGTCGCTATTCAGTTTCATCGTTTCTTATTAGACAGTCCCGACTTCAACATACGTGTACAAATTAAAATTATTTTATGCTTTGTAGTGGCGTTTGAAATCAGTTTTTTTAAAAGATTTTTTATTTTATTGATTATTCCCTAGAATTAAAACTCTTTTTGTTTACAAATACTAACACGAACCGTTGCAGCTCAAGAAAGGACATTAATTTGAGCTTGAAAATGAAACGAAGCACAACATAAATCGTAAGACGAGTACACACAGTCCGTATTTCACCAATATGATGCTAACGCCGTAATATTATTATCTTCCAAAAGGCACGCTTCTAAATTCAGCTGAAAACGTACAGGTAAGCGCTTACCTTACATTTAATTTTGTATGCATAATTATTATAGCGACGGCTCAAAATTTATGAAATTGTGACAGAGCCTTCGTATAGTTAGTTTGTTGTAGTTAGTTGTTTGTAGCAAAGATACTTAGCTATTTAATATTTATAACAGTAAAATTACGCCTTTTTTTATTCGATGACAAGATAGTCCTTGACTGCCATCTCACCTGATGGTAAGTGACGATGCAGTCTAAGATGGTAGCGGGCTAACTTTTAAGGGGTATGGCAGTGAACATTCAACCCATAAACCTAATCGGTTTCTACACGCCATCGTGCCGGAACGTTAAATCGCTTGGCGGCACGTTTTTGACGGTAGGGTGGTAACTAGCCACGGCCTAAGCCTCCCCCCACCAGACCAGACCAGAGACAATTCGGAAATTATGAATTCCCACATTGACCCCGCCGGGAATCGAACCCGAGACCTCCCAGTTATAAGACCACAGCGCTGTCTACTGCGCCAGCGAGGTCGTCAATGCATGTCTGTTACTGTACGCTAATAAATAAAATAAAAACAATAATAGACATGCTATTACTGTTTTTATTTTATTTATTAGGAATTAAACACAGATCAGATCACACACACACACAGAGAGAGCACACAGAGAGAGAACACAGACAGAGAGACACAAAACAGATTAAAATAATTGCTAAGTCTAACCTAAATCCTTAAAATATTATATTTTGACCTTATTGTAGTCCTAGAATAATTATGATCACGCTGCATGCCGATGGTCTTAGATACAAATATATTAGGTAAATAATATATTGTTTGTTTTTTTCTAAATAAGTTTAAGTTTGCAAGTTTACAGAAGAACAAAAATTAAGTGCCACTCGGGGACTGCCGCGGTAAAGCTATTTCATAGCATTTTTTATCAACTTATGCAATTATAATATTTATGCAATATTTTTTTTGCATGATAAAATTATGCAAAAAAATAATTAAAAAATAAACAAACAAGAAAAGCGCACTGTCACGAGTTCGCGAGTGAGATTCGAACCTGCGACATCTAAGAAAGCGGTCGCTCGCCCACTGCGCCAAACAGAGCTAAATGTGAACCTCTAAAATGTTGAACGCTTACTGAACGACGGTGTTAGGTTTTTTTCGTTACGGAATTTCTTGATTCGGTCGCCGCGCTCAAACTGTTTGTCCTAGTTCAAAGCCCGCGATAAAAGCTATGCAATAGCTTAAAAATTGGTTTCCATTTGAATTTTTAATAGGTAAAGCTTGTGAAATAAAGTTTCCAGTTATTTGGACCCCAACGAAAATTTGATTCTCCGAACTATGTTCCTCGCCCATTGCCACTTAAGCTTCGCGACTCCATCAGCTTTGTCGGTACTAACTGTGTTTGTTCTACGGATAGATACTTCTTTCTGTGTGATGGTATTGTGCAAAGTAACGCCTGTTTCAATCCAATAGAAAAATGAGAAGTAAATAAAACTTTATGAAACTAAATCTTATTGAATAATATACATTGCCTCAAAGTTTTATACCCCTAATCCCCTTAGGTCCCCTGCCAAGAATGCACGCATTCCTACTTCCTCAGGTTAGCTTGGCCGGCCGCCAAAATAATTACACCCAAGAGTGTATTATTGCTGATGTATGTTGCTACTTGCTATTATTTGCGCTACTTTCTTTCCTACTGAATTTCAAAAAATGCTTTGAGAAATATTTTATTGCTTCATAAAGTGAACTGACTTTGAATCGCAAGCTGGAATGCCATATTTTGTAAAGGTTAATGTTTCACCCAAAAATAAATATGAATGAATGAATGCTTTTTTTGAATCGAAATGAAAACTAAGAACCTCCTTCTGTTTACCCGACGGCAGCATTTTTAACCCCCGGCGCAAAAAGAAGGGTGTTATAAGTTTGACGTCGATGTCTGTCTCTGTGTGTGTGTGTCTGTGGCGTCGTAGCTCTCAAACGGATGGACCGATTTCGATGCTTTTTTTTTTCATTTGAAAGCTAGTTTCCTAGCGGTGGTTCATACCTATGTTTGGTTAATATCGGTCGGCAGTGTAAGAGATCTTTTCCAAGATGATGTAAGGCATTTTTGGTGTATGAAGAAATTAGTCAGAATATCGACTACAACTCGATATTCTGACTAATTTCTTAAACTTGACACTTTCAAGTAAATAATTATATATAAACCTGTATGATACTGCCATTGCATCGTCGCAATTAGAATGCCATAAGCCTACTTTGTCGTATTGGTTTACAAAATTAAAAAAACCAAATTAAATTTCGCGGGCAGACCCGTATAATCAACCCTAACTGACGTCTCATACAAATAAAAAATTAAGTGGCACTCGGGGACTGCCGCGGTAAAGCTATTGCGTAGCATTTTTTATCAACTTATGCAAGTATAATATTTATGCAATTTTTTTTTGCATAATAAAAATTATGCAAAAAAAAAATTAAAAAACAAACAAACAAGAAAATCGAACTGTCACTACTTCGCGAGTGAGATTCGAACCTGCGACATCATACAAAGAAAGCGGTCACTCGCCCACTGCGCCAAATAGAGCTACTTGAGAAACTCTAAAATGTTGAACGCTTACTGAACGACGGTGTTAGGTTTTTTCTTCGTTACGGAATTTCTTGATTCGGTTGCCGCGCTCAAACTGTTTGTCCTAGTTCAAAGCCCGCGATAAAAGCTATGCAATAGCTTAATAAATAATCAAAAGGTTAAGAACCCCTGCCCTAGACTAACGAAGCAGTCTAGAAATGCCAAGAAATAACATATACCTACACATACACATAGCAGAGCTAGGTATAAGTAGGTATGTTATTATACCCGCAGGCTCGTATTAGTATTCGGCTGCTCGCTATTACTGTGCTCGCTAACTACCTACCTAAGTAATATACTAGGTGTCTAAAATGCTGCAAAATCCTAAACGCTAGATTTTATTTTATTGCTGACTAGATGACGCCCGCAAATTCATCCGCGTGGATTTAGGTTTTTGACGTGATAACGTCTTATAAATCGATTAACACCGGCTGCACGCACGAAAAAATGTCACGTTCCGCGTGCAAGCGAGAGCGCGGAACAAGCGATAGAGAGGCAGATCGGTCCAAACGTTGGCTTGTGACACATTTATTCATCAATGTTTCTTTATGACGTTATCACGTAAACTATCGTCCGTAAACCGACTTTACATACAACCAATTTTTTGATTGTTCGATGCCTTAACATGGGTAGCATAAGTATGTCACGCACTCTTTAAACATTTCTGTGGTGGTGTCGTGTGATGCGGGTTGTTACGTTCCCTCAAATATGGTTGAGCGAAGCAATGGCTGGGTCATGCGTCATGCTCGTGAACGGGTGCCGCCGGCGGGAATGGGGCTACTTTATGTCTGCCCATCTTAAGATAGAAGTTAGTCGGTATGCATTTTTGGAACTTCCCTCATTGTGGAAACACTGCATATATAGCATAGGATTTACTGTATATTGTAAATTTGTTTTGAAAAGAGCAACCGCCGAGTTTCTTGCTGGTTCTTCTCGGCAGAAAGGGCATTCCGAACCATTGGTAGATTCATCGACTATTCAAAAGCACTTGTTAAAGTTTATTTGAATAAAAAATATTTCTATTCTATTCTATTCTATTAGTTTTTCTGGGATAAATGTAGCCTATGTGTTAATCCTGGGTATGAGCTATCTCCATTCCAAACAGCCAAATCGGTTCATTTGTTGTTGTGTGAAAGAGTAACCAACATCCATCCTTACAAGCTTTCGCTTTTATAAGCAGAAAGTAGGAAGTAGGATAATATTATAATAAATAATATCTTTGTTGCTTTCATTATTATTGCTACACAGAATAAAATAAATGGTCGAACAAAAGAAAGCAACAGATAATAAAAAAACAAACAGGCCAACAAACAAACGAAAACTTACATTCATAATTAGCAATTCATCAACGGCTCACTACTGAGCTCACTGCAGGTCTCCTCTCAGAGAAGGGTTACATTAGGCGTAACAATAAAGAAATTTATGCGTAGGTATAGTAATTAGCATTGTTAAAAGTAGTCAGACAGGCGATCTTAGGTAAGTCACTGGAAGCCGCTACAGGCCGCCGGATAGAGGTTTTTCCAGGATTAAAACTAGCCTATATCACTTTCCAGATTCTTAACTATACCCATGCAAAAACTTCAGTCCGTTGTTCTGTTACTGCATGATTGAAGGACAAACCAACAAACAAAATACACTTTCACATATATAAAGAATATTAATAAAGTCTATAATATTATTATACCAAAAAATCTTTCAACGGAACAACGAATGATATAAATAGAAGAAAAAGTGTTATCTATCATTTACACATAGATTTTTTGTCTAAGAAAATTACTGTCAAACTATTAAAAAAAACCATCATTTACAGCAACATTTTATGCACCATCCTTAAGGACTAACCTTACCCCTAAATTATCTCTACCAAAAAAACTATACGCACGAAACGAAATGTAATATTTCGAAGATATACCTACGTATACTCATTGCTTAAGAAACACTGATATATACATATTATGTACATAAAACCAAAGATACTCAGTAGCAGTACTCACTCTGTACAATGTAGTTAAACTCTTTTATTTTCAAAATTAATTTTTCTTTTGTAATAAATGAAAGACGGGCCTATACTACCAGCGCGCGTGGAATTAGTTTTTAAAACTGCACGGGAGCTCTTTGATTTACCGGGATAAAAGTAGCCTGATAAAATCAGAAAATGGTTTGCTCTCGCTAGTTTGATTTAATTATAGGAAAAATAACAAATTCAAATGTCGATACTAAGTAACATAATTTTTAGAATTATAGAGCATAAAACCGGTAGAAACTTAATTATGCTGTCCCAAATAAAGGGAATATAATGCAATTTTATTTTTTGTTATATTTGAGGCGGTTTATTAATTTAATTAAATAACTATTTCAACAATTATAAAAAGTTCATGCTAAGTTGACCTAAACTCTTGATTTGTGGGTCTGAATCACTTCATTTTATTTTTATTTTTATTTATTTATGCGGTGAGCTCTAAAAAATTTTATTTTAAGTTTTGTATATCAACGGTACGAATGTGAATAATAATATAATATAATAAATAATCGGTACGAGCATACAGATAAACAAATATTTGCTCACTCGCTTACATTGTATCGCTTATTAAATTCTCGTGGGTAAATAAACGAATATCTTCATAGATGTTCATAAACTGTCTAGTAACTTTCGGAATTTCTAGCAGAAATTTTTATAGCCAGCAAATTACCCTCATATCATACATACTGAAATACAGATAGATTGAAAAAGCTCGTAGAGTCGTAATCCTTGAAGTAGCGGTGGGTGGGGCGCTTAGTTCAAAGAACCGATGGCTGTTGGGGTCCCAAAGTACTGGATTCGCGACCTCGCACCACAAAATGCATTGTTGGCAGACCATCACTATTGGGCCCTAGACATCAAGTTGCAATTCGCTGCTGGTTAGAGACAGTGAAGAACGTACAGTGCGACAAGTATGACTTGGCACGTGCGCCACTGTGCTCAAAATTACTATTGCCATTGTATAGAACATGAGACTCATTTTTAGGGTTCCGTAGTAAACAAGGAACCCTTATAGTTTCGCCATGTCCGTCCGTCCGTCCGCGGTTTAGCTCAGAGGCTATTGGTACTAGAAAACTTTAATTTGACAAGGGTATAATAAATATTAATCACGCCGAGAAAGTGGTGAAATAAAATTGTGAAAAATATTTTTTTTAGGGTACTCCCCTACATGTAAAGTGGGGAATTTTTTCCTCATCTACCCCATAGTGTGGGGTGTCGTTGAATAGTTCTTTCAAATTATTGTGGGTGTGGGAACACCATTTTTAGATTCAGGGATCCGTTTGTGAAATTCGATATTTTAAAGTGCTAAATTTTACTAGAGTCAAGTGTGTGTCCCCGTCCCCCCCCCCCCCTTCTGCCAGCTAAATGGTTGTTTATAGGATACATGAAAAAATTCACAGCAGTAGTATATATAATGAATTTTATAGGAAAACTATCACGGCTAAATAGGGTTCATAAGTTAAAGAGTTATCTGTTTTTCCTAGGCTAGTTATTACACGTAGTGTAAGTTGCATATTTTGTAGTTTACTATGGTATTTAAGCCATGGAACTCAAAATATATTCAATATTCATAAATAAAATAAAAGCACTATCCTAGGTCAGTAATCGACCGAGCGAAGCGAAGGTCTTTGAGTCTACTTGAGTGAATTTGCACTTGTCCGTCCGTCCGTCCGTCCGTCCGTCCGTCCGTCTGTCAGAGCCTTATAACTTCTGTATTACTGAACGTAATTACTTCAATTTTAGATATAATATGTAAACCGATGGCCTCCAGCCGAAAATGGCTTAAAAAGTTATAAAAATCTTTATTTCAGGGGGGCTCTCATAGAAGCGAAAGCGAAGAAAAAAAAAATTTTTTGCTTTTCATAGGTTTACAGTACGTCATTTTAAAGATAATGTGGAACAGAGTACAAAAGTATTTTTTTTTTAATTTTTTTCCTAAAATTGACGAAATGGGGGGCTTTCAAAGTGGAGATTATATTTGACCTCACAACGGAATAACCATTGAGAGCTGGGGCTTGAAAGTTTTATAATTTTAGCGTAATATCATGTACTTGAACAACAAATACTAAAATTAGATAAATGTAATAAAGAAACTAAATTATTTAACTTTTAATGAGCAGCAACAACAGAACTTCACAATGATGTCAATAGATGGCGCTCTCATCTCATACTATAGCAAATGCAGCTTATATTATGTAACATAATAATATTCAATTAAAATTATTATTTAGTCATTTAGCAAACATCAATAAAACTTCACGTTGCAGTTTGTTTTTACATGTTTTCTGATCGTGTCGATAGTTGACGCTGTGTACAAGTAATTTAATTTGAATGTTCCAAAAAACTATACCTAAGTTTGATGGAGGCCTTGAGGATTTCACTTTAACAGTTCCCTAACCTTTACGGGCTACATAATATGTTAAGTTAGTTGACACTTTCTGTCAACTTTGTTATTACAAACCTCTACGGGACAACTAAAGGTGAAAATGACATATGGGATGTTAGGATTGTATTTAGGGGCTACCTACGTAAAGAGACTTCTACAAAGGGGATGATTTAGGTATGGTTGGTGAAAACGGGCATAATAATAATGTCAATTTTGATCGTCATGTATCTATTGAATGAATAAGTAATTATGGGAAACCGTTACCGCGAGGTCTCAGTTCGGGGCGAACCACTAGTAATATTTGTGACTTGCAACTACGGAACCCTACACTGCGCGTGGCCCGACACGCAGTTGGCTGGTTTTCATTAATTTACACAATAAACGCAACAGCACACAACGAGATCCAATAGTAAATTTTCAAGATGGCCATGGAGTATAAAAACTTGATGACGGAATTAGTTCCTCAAAACGCCAACACCAACTTATACTTGTGGCACTGTAGCATGTTACAGTCTTTTAAAGACAATCTGTGGACGTGCATTGGTTCATAAAGAAGAAAAAGACGAAGTTGCTCGCAGCTCTTCAGCTCAATAAGAGTAATATAAATAGCCTCAGATCAGAATACACCGCCCCTCCTTTTCCCGCGGGTGTCGTACGAGGCGACTAAGGGAATATAACGGAGAACGGGCAGCAGCGTCCTCTGTGCTACTACTACCATCTACTGCGATCACCAACCCGTCTGCCCCGCGTGGTGATTATGGGCAAACTCCCCCCCCCTTGGGAGAGGCCTTTAGTCCAGCAGTGGACTGTTATAGGCTATTGATGAAATAGAGGACTATTACATTTGGCATCCCTCTCTCTCGCACATTCTAATAATTTTCAATTTGATTGTAAAACTCTCAGATACTTTTGACAAAATGTGGTCAATTATGTATTATCTTTGACAATTAAATTATGGATTTAATTTGTCGAAGATAAATTGAACACATTTTGTCAAAAGTATCTAAAACTGCTTATTTTGAAATTCAAATTAAATGTTGAATTTCCAGTCGATTGGACTCCTGTATAAAGTTCACAGACTTTGCAAAGTCAACGTCAATCACATATCCAAGTATTTAAGAAAATATTCTTTTGTATTTTATTTTATAAATTCGAGTCCTCGACCCCTAGGTCGAGCAAATAAAATTTATAAGGTTTTTGTTATATTTATATGCGTGTAAGTAATTAAAGGAGATTGGCGAATTCCATAGAGTTTCTGACTCAGACGAACTGAACCGTGCGCCTCAAGCCCACGTTCACGAATCAAACTTCTCATGCTTGTTCTAGTAAACCAATCTAACAAAATAGTTCATCAAAGTCTATCAAATAAAGTTGGTAGAAAAAAGATATTCATTTGTATTGCTATGTAACAGTTATTTATAATGTGTACTTGTGAATAATTATATTTTAGATCCCCATCTTCTAAAAATATAGGGTTTACACAGAAAAATACTCTGAAAAATATTAATTAAAATTAAATGATTTCTGAATCTGAACGCTTTTCAAAAATGGTGGGTCAAAATTCGCCAACCTCCTTTCACACGCTTAAACGGTGAAACCTGCACACCTGAGAGTTCTCTCTAATTTTCTTAATTGCGTTTGGAGACTGCCAATTGCATTGGGTCTGAGAGTGGTGGGTTATGGCTTAAAAGCCTGTTCACAGAGGAGAACAAGCTACTCGATGATGATGATGATGATGATGATGAATTTGCAGTAGCTGCCTGGAATTGGTAAGTTGGCGATGTAAATGTCTCTTGCGTCGTCTGTTGAACTACTACGTACTAAATACGTACCCTGTTTCAAAGCACTAATATTATACTTAAATAATTAGTGCAGCGGCTACTAGCGCCGAACAGGCTAAGAGGCGCAAATATGAAAAACTTGACAGTGGTTTCATATTTGCGCCTTTTGGTGTAGAGACCCTGGGGCCGTGGGGCCCGGAGGCTCGGGCACTTTTTTTAGAGATATCGAAAAGAGTGATCGAGTCTACCGGGGATCCAAGAGCTGGCAGCTACCTTGGCCAAAGGATTAGCTTGGCTATCCAAAGGGGTAATGCTGCCAGCATCTTGGGTACTATGCCACACTGCGGTGGCTTGGATGGGGTTTTAGATTTTAATTAGTTTTTATTTTAGTTTTAATTTTAGAGTAAATTTAGGTTTTTAATTGTATATATGTATTTAGTCATTTACACAATAAACAGCCATTTTAGTTTAAAAAAAATATTAATTAATTTGATTACTATGCTTTTATAGTATCTAAGTGCAGTTCCCGTACTGCCACTTAAAACGAACTTCTCTATAATATCGCTTTTAGATCTATAATCATCCCCGATAATAGAGACAGTAAATTAAAGTAAAGCGTATAAAATAAAGACTCAACAACTCGTTGATACAAGTGAGGATTAAAATAAACCGATGTTAGATTACAACCTCATAAGAAGGCTCAGGGTCACTCGGCGAGCGATGAAGAGATCTATGCTTGGAATATCCCTGCGAGATCAAATCAGAAATGAGGAGATCCGTAGGAGAACCAAAGTCAACCGAAGCCTGTGGAAGTCCATGCAGGAGACCTTTGTCCAGCAGTGGACGTCTATAGGTTGATAAATAAGAAGAAGAAGATTACAACCTAATAGTCTTCAATTTGTTCCCCCTTCATTGTTTCACCATACACCTGCGAAAAGTTATGAGCGTTGGTATCCTTATGTAGATACTTAGTTAAAATCCAACCTACTGGTACGAAATGTTTCTGAAACGAACTGATAAGGTGTCGAATGCTCTCCCGGCATCCGTGTTTCCTGCCACGTAATTATAACTTGATGAATGCCTTCGAGGTAAGAGTGAATAGGCATCTTCTAGGCAAGCGCGCTACAACATATACCTCAACAGTGTGTGTGTGTAATGTAGTAATGCGGGAGTTTGAAGTCGGTTGTTTAAAATCATTTTTTTTTATGTTAAATTATATAAAATAATGTGAACATTATTGGCATTACATCACACACATGCATAGGACATTTTATTTTTTCCAGGAAAATCAAACAGCCTTTACAGGATTTCTTTTTGTCATCCCAAAGGAATTGTTTGTATTTCCGGAATGAAAATTCACCGACGTTAACTCCACAGGCCCTCAAGTATACCCATGCAAATTACGTCAATCCGTAGCTCTGTTGCATTGTGATTGGAGGACAAACTAATAAACGAACATACTTTTGTAATTATAACATTATTAAGAAAGTTAAGATGTAGTCATAAAAGCAATCAACTCGGATTAACCGACTTAAAAATGTAAAAACAATTCGCAACAATCACGAAAATCCGTTCCAAATGGGACATTCGGAATGATTAAAATAAAACTGCAGTATGAAAATGAGTATTTAAAGAGATACGAAGGTAGGAAGGCAATATCTGGCATCTAAGTACTTGGCAGACTCGAAGTGCTCCGGCTAGTGCTTGCTGGCTGTTGTGAGAAAATTACATTACCCCATTATGTGCCTGGCCGTCGGATTAGGGTATCTACAGACGATAATTGACAAACGCGACGGTGATACTGTTTTTTTTTTTTAAAGAATATCAGCCAAAATAAGTTTACTAATATCTTCCTTTCCCCTCCAAATAAGCGGAAAGCTTACGCTAGGAGGGGGTACGACAATAGTGCAACGGGTGGGGTTTGAACCTGCGACCTTTCAGTTTACAGTCCACACCTTTAACCATTAGGCTATTGAGGCTATATTCATATACAAAATTATTTATTCCATGTAAGCCAACCTGTGGCTCTTATGACAATTAGTGTCGACACTCTAGCACCGGTATAGTAAAATACTTAAAGGTCCTGCTCTATTGAATTTCCTTTTATAACTTTACTAACTTTTGCCCTAAAATTCGTTTGCGTGGGATTTTGGAAAATCCGCTATAGAACCTTTTGTTTTTCAAATAATAAAAGCCAATGCAAAAGTTCCTTTTGGTCATTAACTATACTCATGCAAACAAATCAGAAAAAAAATCAAATCACGTCGATACGTTACTACGTTGCTAGTTTATTAGAGGCAAACAAAATTAAGAATTTATTATTTAGTATAAACAGTGTGAAGCTCTTTGGAATTGAAGCCACAGGATTCTCTTCATTATACATGTCCATTCACACTGCACTTCTCTACCCGCAAAGACATGGATTGACGTGATTTTTTTCCGTGGGTATGCAATGAAAGTGCGTCTTTTAATTAATACAGAACTGATCTATACAATCCTTTTATTCATAATAATCTTAAGTAATTTACGTCATATATAGTAACTTTTATCAATAGAGTGCACAAAGTCTGTTTTTCCCTTATCAGTAAAATTCTAATGTTCTTTCGTAATTCTGTTTCAGATTCTTTAGAAAGACCGTCTAAAAGTGAACGGTCTATGTCGCGCGTTTATAAGTCACCTGTCTGGTGAGCCCTTAACCAGTGAAGCCAATCGGGCAGTCTAAATAAGCCTCGCCTAACTCGCTGCGTACATTAGAGGCATCTTGTATTCCTTGCTACGTCCGTAATACCGCTCTCAACTCCTACATTAATTATTTCAAAGTTTTGGCCAATGTGAAATCGTTTGGAATATAGGCGAAATTTAATAGAAATTTGTTTTGCCAAATTGCTTCCATGTTTCCGAAGCGGATTTCAATGTGGTCTGTTCGTTTGCCAAATAAATACCGAATCATATACTAGATAATGGCTATGATTTTATAATTTAAAAACAAACTGTCGTACAAAGTCTGTCACACCCTTCTCACTTAATTGGGGGTGAAATTCGAAAGCGAACTATAAAGAAGAGATTTTTAGAGGGTAGGCTTAAGTAGGTTTTCTGAAAAGGTATGAATATTTCTATCGAGTACAACGCAAATCAATATCATAACTAAAAATAAATTAACAAGTTTTCGGTTATTTAAATTAACGCATGACCATAACTTAATTTAATCGTATAATTGTTAGCCACTAATTCCTTAAAGAGTTTTCGATTTCGCGTGATAGAAATTTTTAACCGACTTCAAAAAAGGAGGAGGTTCTCAATCCGTCGGAATCTTTTTTTTTATGAATATTCACCGATTACTCGAAGATGTCTGAACCGATTTGCAAAATTCTTTTTTGTTTGATACGGTATACTTCCCAGGTGGACCCTGTGGTGGTTTAGTATTACCGGCTAGTTAAAAATAACAATAATCTATAACAATAATCTATACTTTTATACTTTATTATTAACTAGCTGATGCCCGCGACTTCGTCTGCGTGGATTTAGTTCATAACATCCCGCGGGAAATCTTTGTCACCCTCCAGGGTTCTCAACTATACCTATCCAATAAATCACGTCAATCCGTAGCTTTGTAGCAGGAAACATTTGATCGTCTTGCTCGCGGCATTGTAAATGATGATTCAAAGAGAAAACATATTACTGATGATATTATCAATTACGTTTAGCTATCATTTTTATAATTGTCAAATTTTTTACCACACTTAACCAAAGACAACATTACGTTTAGCTGTCATTTACGTTTTGTTATTCCACTGTCATTTGCGTTTTGTTATTCCATGTCAGATGCGTTTTGTTATACCACGTTTTATAGTGACTTGACGGAAACGCGGTCGAACGGGATAAAAAGTATCCTATGTCCGTCTCCTGGTTCTAAGCTACCTCTCCACCAATTTTCAGCCAAATCGGTTCATCCGTTCTTGAGTTATAAATAGTGTAACTAACTATTAACTAACTGTAACTAACTAACTAACCACTTTCTTTTATATATATAGATATTATAAAGAGGAAAGATTTTTTTGTGTTTGTTTTTTTGTTTGTTTGTACTGAATAGGCTCTGTAACTACTGGACCGATTTTAACCATTTTTTAACCAAAAGAAAGCTTAGTTATCAGGATATAACATAGGCTATAATTTATTGACAAAAAATTAGAGATCCTTAAGAAAATTGCAATAATGTAACCCAAAGTAGCAAAACTTTGCCTATAAAATGCATTATTTGGCGTGTTCTGAGAAAACTATTGATGATACTTAAAAATTATGTACTACATGATTAAAGTACTCATTATTTTCTACAAAACGTCCCCAAGGGAATACATCTGACTATCATATTTAAGTCACAATAGCAGCTTTTGTGTTCTAAAATTTAATTAGATCGCCTTTATTATCGTGGTATTAATTCTTCCTTACTAATACGTTATACTAATATTATCGAAAGTGTGTTTGTTTCTTGGTTTGTTGTTTTATCCTTTTTATCCCGGAAAATAAAAGAGTTCCCGAGGGATTTTAAAAACTACATCCACGCGGACGAAGTCGCGGGCATCAGGTAGTAATAATATATTCTCCGTATCTGAAACTCTAAGCATTATACAAGGCCGCTATTACACCCCACTCGAGGTAATGCCGCCGAAATCCCTCAAACTTGTGTAAACACGCTATCATGTAAGCGTTGCGAAAAATTAGCATAAGCTCTCAAACTGTAAGCACACTTAAGTGCATTTAAAGTAACCGCGCGGTAGTGTAAACTTCGAGCTTCGCAGCTTATACTTATATTTTACACAACTAGCAATCTTCCATAACTTTTTCCATGAAAGAATTGTAGAGTGTAAGAATATAAAAAGTGTATCTATTAGAATAAAGTTAGTATTGATCCAACATTTTTACAATGGATTGAATTCTTACTATTCCTACTAATAGGTATTATAATTAATGCAAAAGTGTGTTTGTTTGTTGGTTTGTCTTTTAATCAGGCAGTATTGGAGCAACAGATCAACGTGAGTTATTGCATGGGTAAAGTGGAGGACCTATAGAGTGGTATGGGGTACTTTTTATCCCGGAAAAATAAAGGGTTCTCGGTTCTTTCGGTTTTCAGCCCGCCACACTAATCCTTACTCTATTGAGTATAATATAATTATAACACAATTTTTAAATTTATAACATATTTATATACATACTTATTTATATTAAAACTAAATTTATTCTACAATTAAAACTAAATAAAATCTAAAATCTCATCGAAGTCACTGCTTATTATATTATATTTATTTAGTTTTAATTTTAGTTTTATGTGTAGAAAAACATTTAGTTTTATGGTTATACTGCCTGCCTACCTGCAGATATAGTAAATTATATATGTGCAGGCAGTAAAAACCTTATACTGTATTAATTATTACGCATAACATTTCTAGAGAGTCCTTCCACATTTGAACTTAATTGATGCCTAAGTACCTACTTGATCTACAGGTGAAAAGAGTACCTACTCTAGTACATAGTATATAGAATGTAGATGCATTTTGGCTCTGGCCAACTACATAATAATATCAGTTTATTATACTACTACATATTATTATCAATAAACAACACAATAACAGTCAATTCGGATACTGTTCATTGAAGGCCATTATTAAACGTCTATGTCAACCATTAATTAGAATGTCACAGATTTGGCTGCAAAATAAACAGATAATGTTGGTTCAACATTCTGCTGACAAAAAATGATTAATGGTACGACTATATTTACTGTTTATGTTCTATTAATCATATTTGTTGTAAAGATCTTTAAATGTTTCATTATTTTTGAATGGTGATTAATTGAGCTGTGAGGCTGATTAAGTTAGCCGTTATACTTATAACCTTTTGAGTAATAAAAACAACCTATAAGTAAGGGAATTGTCTTTGATAGTGAGTTACAAAGGTCAGCGATTCCCGGAGCTGAAGTGGAAATGGGGGGGGTACATAGTTGATGGTCGTTGGGGTGCCAAAGTGTCGGGTCAAAGTGGAGTGGTGACCCCCGCAAAGGGAAGTGCAGTAGAATAGAATAGAATTATTTTTTATTCAAAGTGCTTTTGGATCGTCGATGAGTTTACCACTGGTTTGGAATGCCCTTCCTGCCGAGAAGAACCAGCAAGAAACTCGGCGGTTGCTCTTTTCAACAGGTTACAATAGGTACTATGCTATGTATGCAGTGTTTCCACAATGAAGGGAAGTTGCAATAAATGCAAATTTACAAACGTGTTAAGATGGGCAGGCAGAAAGTAGTCCCATTCCCGCCGGCGGCACCCGTTCACTAGCATGACGCATGATCCAGCTGTTGCTTCGCTCAACCATATTTGAGGGAACGTAACAACCACACGACACCACCACAGAAATGTTTAAAGAAAGTGTGACATACTTAGTCTTCCCATGTTAAGGCATCGAATTGACTAGATACTATTATTGAAGACATGATTTAGTGTTGGCAGACCCCCCACTAGGTGGACCGACATCAAACAAGTCGCAGGGAACCGCTGGATACAGGCGCAGCAAGACAGGATTTGTATGCTAAGCTAATGCTAAGTTTCATTTTAACTCTCTAAATAGCTGCATCAAACATTGCTAAAGTATTGTAGCGATTGGCTGAATTATTAGCGTTCTTGTAATCCTGATTGTAATCGTTTTTAGACACAAACACACACATCTGAGCCAATATTCAAAACTAGCTGATGCCCGCGTTTTCGTCCGCTTGGATTTAGTTTTTAAAATCCCGCGGGAACTCTTTGATTTTCTGGCATAAAAAGTAACTTATATCACTCTCCAGGTCCTCAACTATACCCATAAAAATCACGTCAATCCGTATCTCTGTTGCAGCGTTATTGAAGGATAAACCAACAAACAAACAAAGGCGACGACACTCGTAACACAAGCATCTTAGTACGAGTGCCTAAGCACTCCTTTGTTCTAAACAATAATCATAGTTATATTTCATTAAAAAAAACTCACCTTCGCATTTATAATATTAGAATGATAAGTAAGGATGAAACTTCTTTATCGTCAACTCAGCCAAGAATCAACTTTACAAAGCTTCCTTTCATCATCATCATCATCAGCAACCCATGAACGGCTCGCTACTGAGCGCAGGTCTCTTCCAGAGAAGGGTTATGCACGCTGGCCCCAATTGCAAATCTGTAAACTTCACACACCTTTGAGAACATTAAGAAGAACTCTCAGGTGGGCAGATTTCCTCAAGATGCTTTCCTTCGGCGTTGAAGCTTGTGATATTTAATATCTTAAACGCACATAACTTAGGAAAGCGTGAGGTGCGTGCCCGGGATCGAACCTGCGACCCCCGAATAGGAGACCGCTGTACTAAAAACTAGGCTTTACACTGCTTGAAGCTTCCTTCAGCTATATAGAGAGAAAATTTTGCCGAAACTGTAGCTTATCAAAAAGTCCAAACATTAATGCAAAGACAGACTCAATTTAGCATAATACGCGTAATAAACACGGTGAGCCGGCCTCGATTACCAGTCACAACGTCGTTAAGGTGTACCTACAACCCTTAAGGGCGACGCGACGCGCGACGCTCAAACCTAACGATTTCATCTACTTATACTAGTTCACTAGAAGAGTCTTAATTATTAAGCTATTTTTTTTTTAAATGCTAAATGATTTATTCATGAAAGTTACATCAAAATAATAATCCGTCGTTGGGACATCCTTTTAGGTAAGTATACCTGTGCCAGGATGTCCCGCTCTTCCGTAGAAAATTAAGATAAAATAACTTTACAAACAAATAACATTAAATAATCAAAAAGTTTTTGTGTGTGTGTGGGTGTGTGTGTGTGTGTGTGTGTGTGTGTGTGTGTGTGTGTGTGTGTGTGTGTGTGTGTGTGTGTGTGTGTGTGTGTGCGATTGTGTGCGTGTGTGGGCGGGTGTCTTTGTGTATGTGCGTTCGTGTGTGTGTGTGTGTGTGTGTATGAGAGTACATTTTTCAGGTGATTGATTCGAGTAAAGCCTCTGTCTCTTCATAATTTAGTTTTATGAACCACATGGTTACAGACTTTTTAAGCGTGTAAGTATTTAATGCGTATATTTTTAACAAACTGTTTACCTTCTTGTATATATATGCTGATTGTTTAGTATACTGTTTACTAGCAAATTTAGTTTTTACAATATTTGTATCAATTATAATATTTATTCTTCTTTTTGTCTTTGTGTTAATATCTATAGTTACTGTTTTATGCCTCTTTAGTATTAGTTGTAATATATATAGCTTTCTCACACTCAGTATGTTGTTTATGGAGTATAGCTCTTTTGTGGGGAATCGATAAGGTTTGCAGTACATAACTTTTAATAAGGCATGTTGACTACGTTCTAGTTCAAGGAATTTCATTTTTGACGCTCCTCCCCATACTGGAATGCAGTAGGACAGTATAGATCCAGCAAGGGCTGTATAAACTTGGTTTAGGACTTTATTTGTTGCAACATGTCTTAAGATTTTAAAAACCCATATAAGTTTTCTAATTCTGCTAGATATTAGTTCCAGATGGGAATGCCAAGATAATCTTTGATCAATTATAATGATTAAATATTTAGTTGAATCTATTTTATCAATGGTAGGACACGTACAAGTTACGTTTTGGTCGTCACAGTGGTGTACTTGTAGATTTGATGCTGATGGTTGAGTTTTATTATTTATTGCGAAACAAATATAGTTTGTCTTATTAGTGTTAAGTGTCAGAACGTTAGAATTAAGCCACCTAGAAATATTTCTTAAGCCTGTTTCGGCAGTACTATGAACTTCTTTCCAAGTCTTACCATGAAAGACTATAGCAGTGTCATCTGCATAAGAATAAATATGTTTAGAATCTATTTTAAAGTCACATAAATCATTTATATATATTAAGAACAAGGTAGGTCCTAAGACACTACCTTGTGGTACGCCGAAGGTCATTTCAAGTTCAGAACTGGTATAGTCTTCTATTTTTACACGCTGAGTTCGATTCCTTAGATAGTCCTTCATCAGGTTAAGCTGGTTTCCTCTAATACCAATCTTTTCTAGTTTTTTTAAAAGGATGGGGATCGATACTGTGTCAAACGCCTTTTTTAGGTCCAAAAAGACAGTTAGACATTTATTTTTATGATCAAGATGGTCAACAATACGTGAAGTTAAATCTAAAATGGCATCTTGCGTACATTTCCCTTGCCTAAAGCCATATTGCGAGGTTGATAAAATGTTGTATTTATTAAGGTATTGAATTAGTCTGTTATTAATTAATTTTTCCATTACTTTAGAGAGACCCGTTAAGACTGAAATTGGCCTGTAGTTATTGATTTGAGATTTATCCCCATTCTTATAGACAGGAGTAATAATTGATTGTTTCATGAGAGAAGGAAAAACACCATTATCAAAACAAAGATTTGCTAAATAAGTGAGTATGGGAACTATTAAGTCTTTGGAGCATTTTAGAAATTTTGTTGGGATATTGTCATGACCAGAAGCACTATCTGATTTTAAATTCATGAGGATTGAAGTGACTTCTTCGTGATCGGTATTGAGAATAGCAAAGGATGTCAGTTGAATTTTATCGATTGGTGACTGTATAGGGTTGTTATGGTGTAATAGTTGGTTGTTTGTATCAATATCTTTAGCAAGGTTTGGTCCAACATTAGCAAAGAAGTTGTTTACTGAGTTAACTGCTTTCATAGGGCACGGGTCAACATCCAGTAATTGTGAATTTGTTGTTTTAGTAGGTTTTGAATTAGTTAAATTTTTTATGTTATTCCAAAGCACTTTTGGGTTCTTATCTAGTAATAATTTCCTTTCATATGTACGTTTTAGTTTCTTAATTAAATTGTTACAGTAGTTGCGATATCTTTTATATGTTATTTTAAGTATGTTATCGTCAGGATTACATTTTAGTTGTTTTTGCATTTTATTTCTATTACGTATACAGCGTAAGATACCTTGAGTTATCCACGGTTTTATTATTCTTTGTTTTTTAGGTAAGCTGATAATACGTGTGTTTTCTTGTAAAGATTCAGTGATTTTAGTAGTTAACATCTCAAGTAAGCTGTTTGGGTCAACACATTGCAGTAAAGAGGAAAGATTTTTATTTGCGAGAGTTATAAGAGCCTTGTCAAAATCAATATAGGTTTTCTTCTTAATAATCTCTTTAGTAAATTTTAATTTAGTTAAACTACAAAATACCATAAGATGGTCTGTAATAGTTGTATTGAAGACAGCTACATTAGCCTTTACCTTTCGCCTGTCTAGTTTTAGCATTAAATGGTCTAAGCAGCTATTATCTCTAGTTGGTAACATATGCCCTGGTAATAATCCAAACATGGATAGCATATTTAAATAATTATGTCTATTTTTATGATCCGTCGAACTTTCATTAGGTTTCTGGATAAGATTGATATTTATCACCAGTTACTACAATATTTTTACAAGTTTTGATTGTGTCTAGGTGCATTCTAAGTGATTCAGTAAATTTTTCAGTATTAACATTAGAGGGTGATCTATATACACCTAGTATGATATAATCGATTTTGAACTACATCGGTGCAATAACAAACAATTTCAATATGGCGCTGACTTTTAAAAATTTTGGCAACGAATTCGTCTCTCTTGACCCCAGTGAACCCTAAATATCGATTTTGAACGACATCGGTACAATAACAAAGAATTTCAATATGGCGCTGACTTTTAAACATTTTGGCAACTATTCCCTCTCTTTTGACGCTAGGGGACCCTAAATATCGATTTTGAACTACATCGGTGCAATAACAAAGAATTTCAATATGGCGCTGACTTTTTAAAATTTTGGCAACGAATTCGTCTCTCTTGACCCCAGTGAACCCTAAATATCGATTTTGAACGACATCGGTACAATAACAAAGAATTTCAATATGGCGCTGACTTTTAAACATTTTGGCAACTATTCCCTCTCTTTTGACGCTAGGGGACCCTAAATATCGATTTTGAACTACATCGGTGCAATAAAAAAGAATTTCAATATGGCGCTGACTTTTTAAAATTTTGGCAACCAATTCATCTCTCTTGACCCCAGGGAACCCTAAATATCGATTTTGAACGACATCGGTACAATAACAAAGAATTTCAATATGGCGCTAACTTTTTTAAATTTTGGCAACCAATTCGTCTCTTTAGACGCTAGTGAACCCTAAATATCGATTTTGAACGACATCGGTGCAATAACAAAGAATTTCAATATGGCGCTGACTTTTAAAAATTTTGGCAACCATTTCCTATTTTTGATCCAAGGTAACCCTAAACCCTATTTCCAACTCGATCGGTGAATCGCTAAATCGCTAAAGTCATAAAAACTCTCCCGGTAAAATATTCGTTTAAAAAAAAAAAATTTAAGATGAATATAAATAAAAGAAAATCAGAAACGAAAAAGTTAAAAAAAAATAAGAGGGGAATTCTTGAGTTCGATTATCGATGGAGACAATTTAGAAATTTATAATTTCTGAAATATCTCAGATCTGGTCTGGTGGGAGGCTTCGGCCGTGGCTAGTTACCATTCTACCATCAAAGACGTATCGCTAAGCTATTTAGCGTTCCGGCTCGATAGCGTGTAAAAATTTAATAAATCCTAGCTTATCCCCTTCCAAGTTAGCCCGTTACCATCTAAACTGCATCGTCACTTACCATCAGGTGAGATCGTAGAACAAGGACTGTCTTGGAAAGAATATTAAAAAATGACATTATCTGCAATCGCTTTTCGAATATTATCGGTATCTACATTCTAAGGTTTCATTATTTATTAGGGAAATTTTGGGTTCGTAAACTGGCAACACACATTAAATGGCGAACTCTAATTTAATTATTTTCTACAAATTTCAATTTCTTATTTTGCAGGAACTGATGTGCTTGAATGTTATTTACTGATGGCAGGTGATGTTATTGGTTATTTTAGATCGTCCTGTTAAGTTTTTTTCACATTTTATTTACCAAAAACCGCCATTTAAAAAAACAAAATATTGGCTCGCGAGCTCCATATCTGGTGATGACCTAATTCAAACTGAGCGCGGGAAAAGGGCGTGAACCACATGTGGCAGCACAAATTTTCGACGCGTTCACAGCCTTTAGACTCCATCTTGTATATCTTTGTTTACAGGTTAAAAACAAAAAAATACGTCAATCCGTAGCTCTATTGCAGCTTGATTGAAAGACAAACCGACGAACCAACAAACGCAATAATATTAGGTTTATCTCAGAAAATAAAAGAGTTCAAGCGGGATTTTAAAAATTAAAAATTTTAATAACCCCCCGACACAAAAAATAATCTCTAAAAACTAACAAATAATATTTTATACCTATATATAATTATTATCGTCACATATATTATGTAAGTTCAAATATTTTTATTTTCCAAGTGTCGTCGTCGCGTCGCGGGACCGCTAAAGTTTATAAAGTACTAGCTGATGCCCGCGACTTCGTCTGCGTGAATTTAATTTTTAAAATGCCTCGGGATCTCTTCGATTTTGCGGGATAAAAAGTAGCCTGTCACTCTCCAGGTCAACTATAGGTATCCTTGCAAAAAATCACGTCGATCAGTAGCTCTGTTCGGGCATGATTGAAGGAGAAACCATCACATTTTCGCATTTATAATATTTCACATATAAGGTGCAAGTGCATAATATAGTTGACGTCGTTTTTTACACAGGTAATGTTGAGGACCTGGAAAATAACACAGGCTACTTTTTGTCCCGGGAACATACATTTAAACGACCGCGCCACTACAAATTATATAATTTATTGTTGATTTTTCGATAAAATTTAAATGGGACCACCTGGGACCCTTTGAAACAAAAAAGAATTTTCCAAATCGGTTCAGGTGTCGTCGAGTAATCGGTGAACATACATAAAAAAGATTCCGTTAAATTGAGATCCTCCTCCTTTTTTGAAGTCGGTTAAAATAATAATAAAAATTAGTTTAAATTCAACGAAGTTATGGAGTAAAACAGTCAAAATAGTTCAACCCCTATCTCAGAGAACATATATCCATCCATCCATACATCCCTATACTACATCTACACAAACATACATCCGTATACAATATACATCCATCCTCACAAACTTAACACTAACTTAACAACATTAATAATATTAGTGGGATAAGTAGGATCGAATATAGTTAATGTAGTTATTGGAGGGGGAGGATACAAACATACAAACATAAATGCATACACACATAGATATGTACATACATGCATGCGTACATACATACATACATACATACATACATACAATATACATACATACACACACACATACATACATACATGCATGCATACATATATACATACATACTTGCATACATACATGCATACACACATACATACATACATACATACATACATACATACATACATACATACATACATACATCTATGCATGCATGCATATTACCGCATAATTTAAGGATAAATATGTGAAAAGTAGGGAGCGGGTATCCCGCGGGAACTGTTTGTTTTCCTGGGATAAAAAGTAGCCGTTGTTACTTTTCAGTTCCTCAACTATGCCTATCCCAAAAATCACGTCAATATGTAACTCCCTTGGCACATAATTGAAGGATAGAAATGTGAAAGTACCATACGAATATCCCGCGGGAACTGTTTCTTTTCCCGGGATAAAAAGTAGCCTTTTCACTTTTCAGGTCCTCAACTATGCCTATCAAAAAAACCATGTCAATCTGTAACTCCGTTGGCGCATAATTGAAGGATAAATATGTGAAAAGTAACAAACGAATAACCTGCGGGAACTGTTTGTTTTCCCGGAATAAAAAGTAGCCTTTTCACTTTTCAGGTCCTCAACTATGCCTATTCAAAAACCACGTCAATCTGTAACTCCGTTGGCGCATATTGAAGGATTAATATGTGAAAAGTAGCATACGAATATCCCGCGGGAATTGTTTGTTTTCCCGGGATATAAATAGCCTTTTCTCTTTTCAGGTCCTCAAATATGCCCATACAAAAAACCACGTCAATTTATAACTCCGTTGGCGCAAAATTGAAGGATAAATATGTGAAAAGTAGCATACTAATATCCCGCGGGAACTGTTTGTTTTCCCGGGTTTAAAAGTAGCCTTTGTCACTATTCAAATCCTCAACTATGCCTATACAAAAAAAACACGTTAATATAAAACTCCATTGCGCGAATTTTGAAGGACAAATGCGTAAAAAATAGCGATGCTATCCGCAGGAACTGTTTGCTTTTCCGGGATAAAAAGTAGCCTATGTGCTATTCCAGACTATAATCTATGTCTGTGCCAAATTTCAGCAAAATCGGTTCATTCGTTGTAACAAACATCCATCCATCCATCCATCCATCCATCCATCCATCCAAACATCCATACATTCATCCTCACAAACTTTCGCATTTATAATATTAAGTAGTTTTTCCAACAGCTAATTAATTATTACGAATTACATTTAGGTACGAGCGATCTTAAGTTTCATGCATATAATATATGCATATATGCATATAGTCTACGCTCTACGTAATACCGCGCGAGACACGTGAGGGCAGACGACGTTGACGGTTGTGTCGATTTTGCGAATTTTTCGGAGTAAATTCTTTTGTTGCAATCTGCGACTACACCTGTTTTTCTCACTTAGCGGTCCCCCGACGTGACGACGACACTTAGAAAATAAAAATATTTGAACTTACATAATATATGTGACGATAATAATTATATTATATAGGTATAAAATATTATTTGTTAGTTTTTAGAGATTATTTTTTGTGTCGGGGGGTTTTTTAAATTTTTAATTTTACTTTTATTTAGTCCTTATTAAAGTAGGTATAAATATTAGGAAGGTATTTATAGTGATTTGTTAGCGCAGTGGTAATTGAGCCTAATTGATCCCATTTAATTACCCACCTTCGAAATCTAAACCTTACTCTAACATGTCATATTTAAAGTCATGGTTACCTTACCATGTTCTTTCAATATTATTGAATTAATACGGTACCTTTCGAATCGATAGGACATATGGAAGGTAGTCAGATCATCTCATCAACTATTAAAGAGCTGATGATCTTCAAACGGCTGATCAGGTCATGGTTACCTTACCATATACTTTCAATATCATTGAAGTAACACAGTACCAAATTTCGAATCGATAGGACATATGGAAGGTAGTCAGATCCCCTCATCAACTATTAAAGAGCTGATGATCTTCAAACGGCTGATCAGGTCATGGTTACCTTACCATATACTTTCAATATCATTGAAGTAACACGGTACCAAATTTCGAATCGATAGGACATAATATGGAAGGTAGTCAGATCCCCTCATCAACTATTAAAGAGCTGATGATCTTCAAAGGGCTGATCAGGTCATGGTTACCTTACCATATACTTTCAATATCATTGAAGTAACAAGGTACCAAATTTCGAATCGACAGGACATATGGAAGGTAGTCAGATCCCCTCATCAACTATTAAAGAGTTGATGATCTTCAAACGGCTGATCAGGTCATGGTTACCTTACCATATACTTTCAATATCATTGAAGTAACACGGTACCAAATTTCGAATCGATCGGACATAAGGAAGTTAGTCAGATCCCCTAATCTACTAGAAAAGAGCCGATAATCTTCAAACGGCTGAACAGATTTTCATGAAACATGGCTAAGAACACTCGGGATAAAATTATCTATGACACAAAAAAAACTAAACGAAAATCGGTTCATCCGTTTGGCGGCTACGCTACCACAGACAGATACACAGATACACAGATACACAGATACACAGACAGACACGTTAAACTTATAACACCCCTCTCTTTTTGCGTCGGGGGTTAAAAACTAAATCCACGCGGACGAAATCACGGGCATCAGCTAGTGTCAATATAAATAAAACCCTATAGGAAGAAAGGTAAGAATACTTACCGAAAGGATTTATTTAGTATAATTTGATAAGCTTTTCCATTATCTCTATAAGAAGTTTCTGGCCTTTTATTAAGAGACTAATGAATTCGCTCGGTGGCCGTTGACTTTAGATTACGCGATATCCTGTTAAAGCAATGCTGTTCAAATAAATATTCATTTTACCGCTCTATAAAGGCTCTGTAAGGGTACGTTTATGCACACGCGGCGCGTTGCGCGTCGCATGGTGCGTCGCGTCGCGCGGTTGACTCAAACATAATATTACTTATAGCAAAGTATGAGAGCGTTCATGCAGAAGCGTTTGCGTTGAACGCGGCGGTGCACGCGGCCGTGCTGGGCCGTGCACGCGGCGGGCGCCACGACGGGCGCCGCTCAACGCGCCGTGTGTGCATAAACCCCGGTTAAATAATTCTATCTATAATCCCTACATTCATTTCCAAAGAACACGTTCTATGTTAAAATATAATAATAATTATATGCTAAGGTATAAAAATAACGAGTCCATGATTTTACTATAATAATTCCTAATTTTAATTCCAACAGTAATATTTGAAATTTTTTTACTGTTAGGCGCTATTGGTACTGACTTATTGGAGTTTAAAGTTCTATACAAAAAATGTGGCAGCTTTTGTTCGCCGGTAATAGAGTATTCACGTTCTACATGAATACTCTATTCACGTAGAACGTGAATTTCAGCATAGGTTTGAATTAAAAATAAATAAATTGACTAATTTTAAGTTGAAGACAAAGATTCTTAAAAGAAAAATGATGGCATATAACATAACAGTAAGATTGGCCGGTTTTTTAGTTGCTTTTATCGTCGGTTCACTTGTTTGTCAAAAAGTTACTATTTTCTTTTGTGGCAAATTTTTCTTTGAGGCACAATATTATTCAACTAAAATAAAAAAGAATCATAGAAAACGGCCCAGTACAAAGTTATACGTCGTGATAGAAACAGGCCAACCATGTGACGACCCTTACAAGTGGAATTTATTATTCTTTAAATGGAACCCACTAATACGAAGTAGACACTATCTACTCGTAATAAAAATAGAATCATCAAAATCGGACGACTTTGTTAAAATTTATGCGAAGTCAAATACTTACAAAAATATATACCTACGCAAAGAATTGCAAACCTCCTCGTTTTTTTCATCTGTTGAAAAGAAAATTCAATTGGTATTGTTTGGTAGAGCAAAATTTTTTGAAGTCTGGATGAAAAAAATTAGTTGTCTGTAAAGTCGGTTTACGGACTATAGTTTTACGCGATAACTTCATACAGAAACATTGATGAAAAATTGCATACTTTTATGAATTGAATTGAATTATTACCACTGAATTATCATTATTTTGTATAATACAAATAAGGAGTTAATTGAAAATTACAATTTTCTCTAGTCACAAGCCAACGCTTGGGCCGATCGTGCCTCTCTATCGCTTGTTGTGGTTGAACGTGACACTTGTTCGTGCGTGCAGGCGGTGTTCATCGATTTATAAGACGTTATCACGTCCAAAAGGATGTCTTAGGGTACCTGACAACTGAAGCGGATTTATGTTCAACAAGCCACTTTTTAAGGTTACTGAAAGATATTAAATCTCAATAAATGTGATAGCTGAAAACACACTCCTCCGCTCCACTTCCAATGGATAGGCAATCTCACAGTCCATTTGATGTTATAGTGGTAGTTCACATCAGCCGCAAATGGCTTCGGAGCCAAATGTCTAAGCTCAGTATTATACATGTCAAGTACACGTTGATCTTCTGGAAGACGTCCAATGCGGTCTGGACCTTGAATGTAATGTTGGACCTATACAGTTATATAATACTAGCTTTTGTCCGCGGCTTCGCTCACATTAGGTTCGATTATACGAACACCTATTTCACCTCCTTAGGGGGTGAATTTTCAATCTTCAGGCACTTAGGAATAGTTTAAAAACCCGTCTATGGAAATTAAGATTTAACATTTGATTTTGTTAATAAAATGCAGCCTATGTCACCCGCACTATTATAAGTATAACGAATCGCTTGACACCTCATTCATCAATACATACATAAATTAATAATAATAACCTGGCAACCCTGAATGTCAGCATACATCATATTTTTTCGCCGTTACATTTTTGCCGAAATAAATATTTTAAAACCGATCCCAACAGAATTTTCGATTTAATTCAATAAATTTACCATAGTGAAAACTAATTAGAACAAGAAACCATGAAAGAACAAACAAAGAAAATCAAAACAGTCCGAAATATAACTGACACAACCTGTCAATAGATGCCTGAAAGACTACAAAAGAAATTGGACGAATTAATAATGTAGAATGCTGACACGATCCAGAGCACGGAACGCACAAACACCACCACCGGACTCGTCGCTCAGTCCCGCCTCGCAGCCACCCGGGACCACGCCCAATGCTGCAGTTGCGTCGAGTTCGAGCGACGAGTTTTTCTCCCCGCCGACGTCGCCACCACCAGTACATCGTCGTGGGAGAGGCCGGCCACCGACTTGCTTGGGATCCCGAGGCCCACCGGCTTCTGATAGGGTCCCCGCATCCGGCGGTAGTGTGTCGCGCATGAGGTGGACAACATCCATTAATGAAAATGTCATGCGCGCATACTTAGGGGCTACTGAGGGTGGAACCAACATGACCGCGTACCGTGCTAGGATGCATGCTTTGTTTCAGATCCTTGAACCAGCTCTCAATGTGTCGGCTCAGCGACTGTCGGACCAGGTGCGGGTTATTCAGCGTAATCACATGCTGGACAGCGCCGTGCTTGATCGGCTTCGCTCTGAACTGCAATGTAACCGCGCTACCCCCCCCTCACCGCAAGCTCCAGCACAATCGCAAATTGCTCATGCGATCTCGCTGCAGCCCACTCAGGCTGGTGAGGGACAGGATAGCGGGGCTGCACATGTAAGTACCCAGTGTAGTGAACAATTGAGGAGTGCTTTGGAGAGTGCTATTCGGGAATATAGATCTTCACCTCCCGAGTTTAGACCGCGGTTACCTCGGTTGCCCATGAAAAATAAGAACAAAGCGCTAATGGGTGCCCTGGATTCACTGCTGCCGAGTTATTTTGACAGCAGCGAAGACCTTTCCGACACACATTCGATTCTGTACTGCGCGGCTGTTGCGGCATGTCGTGTTGCTAATGTAAAGTTTATTAATAATGATACAGCAACACGACCGAAGCCTACCGCACCAGCATGGCAGTGCAGGATTGAACGTCGTATTGATGGGGCTCGGGCACTCATTGGCAAACTACTCTGCTTCAGGGAGGGCAACACTCACCCTAGAGTCATGCGCTTTGTGAGGCGCGCTTTCTTGGGGACTAATATCAGCCCTCAAGATTATAAGGCGCGCGTCACTGAGCGCATTGACTTCCTGAAACAGAAGGTCTCAGCATGGGCTAGCCGTATTCGCAGATACAAGTGCCGGGTCGAGAGATATACCCTGAATCGCACTTTCCAAAGCGATCAGAGGCGGGTATACCGAGGTTGGGAACACCCTGACCAAGGTGTCACCGATACGCGCCTACCGGATGATGAAGCCATGACCTCATTCTGGCGCAACATCTGGTCGGCGCCTGTCGCTCACACTGAGGGTGGTTGGACGTGGGATGTAGAAAGAGCGTGCGATCAAATTCCAGAAATGGACCTAGTTACTATCACCCCTGAAGACGTGGCCACTGCAGCCCGTCCCCTGCCCAATTGGAAATCCCCTGGGCCGGACGGGCTGCACAACTTTTGGATAAAGTGGCTACGCAGCTCGCACGCTCGTTTGGCATCCCAATTCCAATCATCTCTAGAGTCAGAGTCACTACCCCAGTTTCTGACAACAGGTATTACCCTCCTGCTCCATAAGTCAGGTAGTACCACGGAGCCCAAAAATTATAGGCCGATTACGTGCCTACCAACATTGTATAAACTTCTTACATCCATTCTGAGAACAAAAATTAACGATCATATCAATACAAAATCCATCATGTCTATTTCTCAGAACGGATGTAGGAATGGCTCCCGTGGTACTAAGGAGCTTCTCCTCATTGATATGGCCATTTGTCAACAGGTTCGGCGCTCCCGAAAGGATCTGTCGACATGTTGGATAGACTATAAGAAGGCCTACGACTCTGTGCCCCATACATGGCTCATGAAGGTGCTGGAACTGTACAAAGTAAACACAGTACTACGCGCCTTCCTACAGACGTGTATGGGGCAGTGGAGGACAGTCCTTCACTATCCAGGGTGTCGCCGGACCCTGGGGAACGCGGAGCCTATAAGGATTGAGCGAGGCATATTCCAGGGCGATAGCCTCAGTCCTTTGTGGTTTTGCCTGGCTCTAAATCCTCTGAGCACTCTCTTGGAGAATTCAGGGCTAGGTTACCGGTTGAGGAGAGGTGGTCAGGTTATATCACACCTCCTTTACATGGATGACCTAAAACTCATTGCCCCCAACAAATCACATCTACTAGAGTTACTAAAGGTAACTAAAGCCTTTAGTGATTCCATTAGGATGGAATTTGGTGTGGAAAAATGTGCGGTCATGCATGTAAAGCGAGGGAGGATTGTGGAATCTGAGGGTGTTGAGCTCTCGGATTCCATATACCTCAGATCGCTCTCCCCAACTGAAGCCTACAAATACCTGGGCATGGCGGAGGCGTTAGGTATCAGAGAGGCCGACATGAGGCAGTCGGTGAGGGAGCGTTTCCTTGGCCGCCTGAAGAAAGTGCTGAAAAGCCTTTTGTCGGGCGGCAATAAGGTGCGCGCCTTCAACGGTTGGGTCATGCCGGTCTTGATGTATTCCTTCGGCATACTCAGGTGGACTCAGACTGAGCTTGACGCCCTGGACAGACAAGTTCGTGCACTGCTGACCACATATCGGATGCATCACCCGCGCTCCTCGGTGATGAGGCTGTACATCCCGCGGAAGTGTGGGGGAAGAGGCCTTTTGAATGCCAAAACCCTCCACAACCGCGAGGTGTGCAGTCTCAGGGAGTACTTTCACCACGCCGAGACGGAGATGCACCGCGATGTGGTCGCAGTGGACAGGGGTCTGACGCCGCTCTCCTTGGCTAAAGAGAACTGGCGCATACCTGTGGTGCTCAGTACCGATGACCGCAGGGTTGTATGGCAAGGTAAGGAGCTTCATGGACGCTTTTATCGGGCCCTCCATGGGCCTGATGTTGACTTTGAAGCGTCCGTGGCCTGGCTGCGCTTAGGTGACCTCTTTGGGGAAACCGAAGGGTTTGTGTGTGCAATTATGGACGAGGTCATGATGACGAACAATTACAGAAAATACATAGTGAAGGATGGAACGGTAGACATATGTCGGGCATGTCGCCGTCCTGGAGAAACTATCCGTCACATTGTCTCTGGTTGTTCTCATCTGGCTAACGGCGAATACTTACACAGACATAACCAAGTGGCCAGGATTATCCACCAGCAACTTGCCTTGAAATACAATCTTGTGGAATCGGAGGTACCGTACTACAAGTATGTGCCCGACCCAGTTCTTGAAAATGGTCATATCACACTGTACTGGGATCGATCTATCATTACAGACAGGACTATTGTAGCCAATAAGCCTGACATAGTGGTGATAGATCGATCAGAGCGCCGTGCAATGATTGTTGATGTTGCTGTCCCGCATGACGAGAACCTCGTGAAAGCCGAGAAAGAGAAACTCACCAAGTATCTCGACTTGGCGCACGAGGTTGTCGCCATGTGGAATGTAGACTCAGCAATCATTGTACCGATAGTCGTCACCGCTAATGGTCTTATAGCCAAGAGCCTCGACCAACATCTTTCGAGGCTCTCGTTGGGTAGCTGGGTCAAGGGCCAGATCCAGAAGGCTGTTCTCCTGGACACGGCTCGCATAGTCAGGAGGTTCCTCTCTCTGGGGCCCTGACCGCCGGTTGCTTGGACCCTGTTCCCGAGGCCGGTGGACCGCTATTTTTTATATTTTTAAATGTTTTTTTTTTTATAATCAAATATTTAAAAATGTAAATTATATGATATAAATGAAATAAATGTAAATAATAATAATAATAATAATCGTTTATTTTTCCCAAAATTACAAATGATTTTATAACAGATTTGAACGATGATCCCGCAGAAGTATAAACTGTGTTGCGGTGATCATCGCCCTCCTCGTCCATTAAATAAAAGATTTATAATATGTAATTATTACAATGTACAAGCAAAATTATATACTTACTCGTATTAAATAAAATAAAATTTAAAAAATTTAGAAAAAAGACAAATTTTAAAGTGTTAGATTGTGGTTGTAGATTGTTGACAGTGCATGTGCGTGTTTGCAATGTATTGGGTGTCAGGTAATTGGTGTGAGAGGTGAGTGTGTTTGGGTGTGAGTGAGAGTGAGTATGTGTGTGTGTGTGTGTGTGGTGTGTGTGTATGTGTGTGTGTGTGTGTGCGCGTGCGCGCGCGCGCGCACGTGTGTTTGTGTGTGTGTGTGTGTGTGTGTGTGTGAATGTTAGTGGAGTAGTGTAACATTTATTGACTCAGCTTTACAAGGACTTCCGTTTCATCATAAGTGAGGGCTCGAAGCCATTCTGAACACTTGTGTTTGCATTTATCTAGTGTTAACGGATATATATTTAGTATTTTATTTGCTCGATTATATATTAAGCCACCAAAATAAAAATAATGCCGACCGGCAACAGCGGTCCGGCGAGGTCTGTGGGCGCAAACCATATGAGTTCTCCGCTTCATAGTAAATAGGTTAGGATCGTAGGTCAGTTCAGAATGTTTGCGTAGCACCGTATGCAAAATGAACAATTGCCGGACTGTGAGCAGCTGGCAACTAGAATATAGCTCAGCAGTAGGAAAGAGTATGGGCTTACCGAGCATTACTTTTAAAACTGCCCTCTGAGCTCTTTCAATCCGTAGCATAAGCGTTTTTGGTGAACCACCCCAAGCGGTTATACAATATGAAAGGATTGATTGAGCGAGGGCATAGTAAACGGATTTAAGGCATTTGGGGTCAGCTACGTTTCTTATATTCTTAAAAACAAACATTAATTTTCTTGTGCGCGAAGAGACTGATGCAATATGTTGTTTCCAAGATAAGAAGCAATCTACCAAAACACCTAAGTATTTGATACAGGAGGTGCGTTCAAGGGCTTTGCAATTACAGGTAGGATTAGAGCCATTACATCCGTGAGCACGTATTGTGAAGGAGATAGGAGCTTGGGTAAGTGTGTTAGGGGCAAAGGTTATAAACTTAGTTTTGGACAAGTTTAATGTAAGAAGGTTCCAATTTAGCCATTTCATAACAGTTTTAATGGCTAGTTCAGAGTGATTACAGACTTCATTCCAGTTATTACCGCTAACAATTAGAGCTGTATCATCGGCATACGTGATGATTTTGCAGTGTGATAGGCGAAGGGAACACAAGTCATTAACATAAATAAGAAATAATGTAGGTCCAAGCACAGAACCCTGAGGAACTCCGAAATGTACTGATTCCGAGTCACTAGTGTGATTATCTATAATAACACATTGTGACCGCTCGGACAAGTAACTTTTGAAGATATCGAGAGCAATCCCTCGTATGCCAATGCGTTCAAGCTTATTTAATAACAATGAGACAGACACAGTGTCGAAGGCTTTTGAGAGATCCAGAAATATGCCCACAGTTTTAAGCTTATTGTCAAAATTTCTAGCAATGTGATCAGTTAGCGTCACTACAGCATCTTCAGTAGATTTACCCACCCTGAACCCGAATTGATTTTCAGAGAGAATGTCGGTTACAGCCAAGTAATTAACTAATCTTTTATTCAAGATTTTTTCAAAAATCTTTGATAAGGTAGTGAGGACCGATATGGGCCTATAGTTATCGATACTGCCCCTGTCTCCAGTTTTATAGATAGGGTGCACGAGGGCCTTTTTAAAGGCTCGTGGGAAAACCCCGTGAGTAAGACAAAGATTAAAAATGTAGGTAAGGATAGGAACCAACGTATGGGCAGCAGCTTTAACTATGGAAGAGGGAATGCCATCCCAAATTACATACATATAACAGACTGCTAAAACTGCATTTGGCTTTGTATTAGTCAGGTAAAAAACGACGGCAACGCATTATGGCAAACACAAGACTCATTACTGTGGTCTAAGGAGTTTTGGTGTTGATTCTTCTCTTACTGACTGTTCAATCAAGCGGTACCGGATATCTACGATAATAGACCTAGTTCCCCCTGCTGTGGACGTCTATGGTCTACATCATAGAGAAGGAAAGGAAGAAATAAAGTCAGTTTAATTGGCATTATGACAGAAATCAAGAATAAATTAAACTATGAATTTATGTAATGAAATAGGAATCATGGATTATAAAAAACTTGAGTGAGATTGATTTTTATTTTGATAAAATAAAACTATAAATACAGCAATCCGCCATATTGGATTAAACACCAATAGGACGATACGTCACATCTGTCTTCAAACTTTGACAAACTACTATGACATACATAACATAGAGGTGACATCACGAACAACACGATGACACCGGCGAGCGTTTTGGCGTTTTAAAACTTGAAATTGAAATTTTTTGCTGAAATAAGATATTTTTTTCGAAATCCTACTAATATTATAAATGCGAAAGTTGAATGTATGTATGTATGTATGGATGGATGGAAAGGATGGATGTATGTATGGATGGATGGATGTTTGTTACTCTTTAATGCCACAACGATTGAACCGATTTTGCTGAAATTTGGAACAAAGATAGCTCATAATCTAATAATCTAATTCTAATCCTATGCAAAACCTAAATTCTGGCTACATTTTATCCCGGAAAATTGAAAGTTTCCGTAGAAATTAAAAAACCTTAATCCACGCGGACGAAGTCGCGGGCATCATCTAGTAGTAGATACCTCCGAACATCATTCTACAACTTTTTCAAAGTCGGTAATCATGCCATTAAAAGTCAAAAGTCAACGCATGTAGCACAAACTGTAATTACATCGAGGGTAACGCTCCACGGATCCGCACAACAATCCGCGCGAATGGCCCATGAATTCTGGATCGCGCTATCAAAGTTTCCAAGACGCTGCTGTGTTAATTAGTTTCGGAATCACACCAAGAGGTCCCTGGTGGCGTTGAAAACTTTATGCGAATGTTTAGAACTCGGGGAATATAGGACGTCGACACCAATTTTGTATGAAACAGACTTGGATGAACTATATTAATCCGATCAGATTATGAATATAGTAAAGTAAATTGAAGCATCAACAGTCCAACGGTGCGGACTGAAAACTAAAAGGTCGCAGGTTCGAACCTCACCCGTTGCACTGTTGTCGTACTCACTCCTAGCACAAGCTTCCCATTAATTTGGAAGGGATAGGAGGATATTCGAACTATGTGCGAATATCCTGTGCACATCGTTCGTAGAGCTGATGGTCGTTGGGGTCCCAAGGTGCTGGAGTGGCGACCCCGCACCGGGAAACGCAGTGTTGGCAGACTCCCCACTAGGTGGACCGACGACATCAAACGAGTCGCAGTGAGCCGCTGGATTCAAGCAGCGCAAGACCGAAGCCTGTGGAAGTCCATGCAGGAGACCTTTGTCCAGCAGTGGACGTCTATAGGTTGATAAAGAAGAAGAAGAAGGAGGATATTAGTCAACTTCAGCTTGTCTGATATTCTTTTTAAAAATAAAGTAAAATAAGTAAAGTACCTAAATTAAAAGGGAGGTATAAATAATATATTCTTTTCTCCTGATCTTTCAGTCTCGGGAGATATTATTTTGCACAAGTGTCTGCAACATAAATAGTTGCACTCTATTCAGTCTCTGTCATAATCCGACACAACCGTTGAGTAATCGGACGCGGGTCCGTAAAAGTAAAGTACTGTAAGTCTGGCCTACTGTCCAGATTCACTCAGCGGGATCTCACCTTTAGTTTAAAACTGATTTGAAGCCGTCAAGCTTAGAATAGAATAGAATAGAAATGTTTTTTATTCATATAAACTTTTACAAGTACTTTTGAATCGTCAATGAGTCTACCACTGGTTCGGAATGCCGTTCCTGCCGAGAAGAACCAGCAAGAAACTCGGCAGTTGCTCTTTTCAAAATACTTTTACAATATACTTAACAGATATTCTATGTATGCAGAGTTTCCACAATGAGGGAAAGGTCCACAAAAGCATACGTAATTATTTCTAATTATAATTCAACACATGTCAAGACGGGCAGACAGAAAGTAGCCCCATTGCCGCTGGTGGCACCCGTTCACGAGCATGACGCATGACCCAGCCATTGCTTCGCTCAACCATATTTTAGGGAACGCAACAACCCGCATCACACGACACCACCGCAGAAATGTTAAAGAGAGTGTGACATACTTAGGCTACCCATCTTAAGGCATCGAATTGAAACTAATATTCAAATCAAATACTCATTTTAAAATATGACTTGTACACAAATAAAGTGGAAACTCTGAATAGAATAGAATTATTTTGATATACAATTATACAGGTTAATCATTACCTACTGTCTCATGAATCGCTGGAACGAATTACATCCACGCTTTTTTGTCATTTATATAGTCTTCAATCGTATAATATGCTTTTTTCATGAGCGTAGTTTTAATCGATTTCTTAAACTTGTGTAAAGGCAAGTCCAAGATCGACTGTGGAATTTTATTATAGAACGTCACGCCCATTCCCACAAATGTCTTTCGGACCCTCTTGAGGCGCAGTCGAGGAATCACGAGCCTATTTGGATCTCTAACCTGCCTATCGCGTAATTCACCCTTTTTTTTGTAATTCACAATGTTTTGTCTGACAAATATTATATTGTTATAAATATATTGTGAAGCTACTGTAAGAATGCCTATTTCTTTAAATTTTTCTCGAAGGGAATCCCGCGGCTTTAAATTATAGATTGCGCGAATCGCCCTCTTCTTCTTTTTCTTTTCAATCATAACTATATCCTTCTTCCTACTTCCTATAAATATTAATAAATGCGAAAGTTTCTGAGGATGGATGGATGTTTAGTTCTCCTTCGCGCTACATACAACAAATGAACCAATTTGGCTGAAATTTGTAATGGAGATAGTCTGTTCATACTCAAGTTTAACACATTTAATCCCGGAAAATTGAAGAGTTCCCACGGCCTAAAACCTTAATCCACCCGGACGAAGTCATGCACTGGCATCATCTATACTAATATTATAAAGAGGAAAGATTTTTTTGTTTGTTTGTTTGTACCAAATAGGCTCTGTAAATAATGGAACGATTTTAACCATTTTTTCACCAATAGAAAGCTAAGTTATCAGGAAGTAACATAGGCTATAATTTATTTTCAAAAATATTAGAGACCTTTAAGAAAATTGCAATAATATAATACAAAGTAGCAAAATTTTGCCTATAAAATGCATTATTTTGCGTGTGCTGAGAAAACTATTGATGATACATAAAAATTATGTATCACATGATTAAAGTACTCATTATTCTCTACAAAATAGTTCCCGAAGGAATACATCTAACTATTATATTTAAGTCACAATAGGAGCTGTTGTGTTCTAAAATATAATTAGATCGCCTTTACTATCGTAGTAATAATTCTTCCTTACTAATACATATTATTATAAATGCGAAAGTGTGTTTGTTTGTTGGTTTGTCCGTCAATCACACTGCAACAAAGCTATGGATTGACGTGATTTTTTTGATAGGTATAATTGAGAACCTGGAGGGTGACATAGGCATCCCGGAAAATCAAAGATTTAGGATTTTAAAAACTAAATCCACGTGGACGAAGTCGCGGGCATCAGCTAGTCTGATATAAAATATCCGTTAAAATACCTATTCCAATTTTCGTGGAAAGTCGAAATAAAAACATGCGATACTCGTACCACGTCCAATCTTTTAGTCTTAATTCTGAACATTACATACGATTTGTAAACAAAAAGTAAGCCCAAGTTTCGTCAAGCAATTTAAGTATGTAATAGTATATTTCATTACAAGTGCGGAAAGGCTGTCATTGCAAAGAGTTCCGACAAATGTCTACCCGAGCCGAGGCGCAGCCGAAGGCGAGGATTGACAGTCGGAACAAGTTGCAATGACGGTTCCGCACGTGTACTGAACGACTATTTTTAATACAGTTGCGAAAAAATGAAGCAATTTAATAAAATAATAAAAACACAATAAACTCAACTAACTTAACATTTATTTCTTATAAAAGTTATAATTCACATATACATTGAAATTGGTACAGTTTTTTATACTAACTGGGGAAGTTTTAGGTTGCATATTTACTGTTTGAGACAAACTATTATTAATTTCGTATGATTGTTCATGTATATTTGTCATACAATGGCATAACTTGCTAGTTGATGGAGTTGGATCTGATGAATTATCACTATCAACGAAGGTAGATGTATTCACTTATATCCACGTTGTTCCTTATTTTCAGCATACTTTTTATCATCGAAAACCTCGACCATAACGTAGAAGGTTTTAATTTTGCTGCGAGTTCGGAGAAGTATGCCAACATAACATTTTCTGAAAAATTATTAGCTTTTTTCTCTTCTCTCCACGCAATAAATTCGTCGTATGTAGATATGTAGCGACTTTTTGACTTTTCCGGTAAAATGTTCTCCGAAGCATTTTGTGCAATTGTACTGAGTTCCGGTGGTGTTAATTCAAAAAAACTAGGGTCAAAATTACTCATTTTGTGCAATAAACAACTAAACTCGCAAAGAAAATTTCTGAAAAATGGCGCCAACCGTAGAATATAAGCAGAGTTTTTTTTCTTCACCCATTCTGGTAGGCAAAGGGCTATGCCCATACAGCCAAGTCTTCAGTAGAATTTTTTGTTGATATGAAATGAAAATGGAATTTAATGAGATGAAATGAAATGAAACCTAACCAAACTCATTCAATCAAATCATTAAATCTGATATTGAAACAAATTAGTAGGTTCTTTTTAGAAATATACGTATTTGCATGAATTATAAAAACTTCTATGAATTTTTTCAGTAAAAACTTCATGGTTGGTTTTTCTTTTTAATAGACTTTATTTTGACAGTTGGGAAAGAGAACGCACGAGTTCGGGAAAGGTAAAAAAAAAGCATGAGTGTGTAATAGCTCACATCCCGAACGCTATACGTCCCTGCAATACGCCACTTTTTGAGCAACTGTATTAAAAAATATATTATACTAGCTGATGCCCGCGACTTCGTCCGCATGGATGTAGTTTTTAAAAATCCCGCGGGAACTCTTTCATTATCCGAGATAAAAAGTAGCTCTCCCGGTCTGAGGAACCACTACTACATCCATTACTATACCCATGCAAAAAATCGCATCAATCCGCTGTTCTGTTGCGACGTGATTGAAGGAAAAACCAACAAACAAACACACTTTCGCATTTATAATATCAGTATGCTTTATTATAACACTTTTTATAATTGTCAAATTTTTTACCTTATTCCACTGTCATTGCGTTTTGTTATTCCATGTCAGATGCGTTTTTGTTATACCACGTTTTATAGTGACTTGACGGAAACGCGGTCGAACGGAACGGGATAAAAAGTATCCTATGTCCGTCTCCTGGTTCTAAGCTACCTCTCCACCAATTTTGAGCCAAATCGATTCATCCGTTCTTGAGTTATAAATAGTGTAACTAACACCACTTTCTTTTATATATATAGATGTGTCTGTACACGTGACTCGTGTTTACTGCCGAGTTGAAATGATTCGTTAGCGAGACTGAAAATATACGAATTAATTTCTTCACAAACCCCGCGCTCTGCATATGAGGGCTAGGGAGGGGACATAAGACACAATTACTCGACTAATAATGTTCATCAGTATAATCTATACTTTGGAGAATGTGTTCACGAACTTCACAACCATTTCACAACCTTGTTCCTTCTTTACCGTTCTACCAAAGAACAGGGAAAAGTCGTGTGTATTGACATCTTTACGTTCGTCACGTCTAGTTCAACGTTTCGCTTACGTACCGAAACCCGTTGGATATTGCCTTTTTTCAGTTTTATCGAATATATTAATTTTATACTTTAGAGTTTAGTGAGTTAAGAAATATTCTTCCACAGAACAGAAAAAAATCATGAACGTTGGTAGGTATTCTTATGTGGTTGTTACTAAATCATGTCGCAAAATGGACTTTTCTAAGTAGGTATCAAGACAAGAGTGATAGGGCATAAATACTTCTACTTATGTATCATCTAATTCTTCTTCCTAATAAAAGTATTATTTTTAACTGTGTTTTCGTATATAAGTATTATATTTATTTTTTATTTCGCTGTTTTTAGCTTTAGCTGTAGCTTTTAAACATGTTGTGGCAACCTGTAAGGTGGGTCTAAATAACTGCAAATTATCTTCTCTTTTTACCATTATATTTTATAGTTTTAATGTTATTTTTTGTGGCTTGTTGGGTGTCCTTAAATAAAAAATAATAATAGGCAATCTTCTAGGAATTCGCGTTTAAACCCAAACCATAAGCCATGAGTGTCGATAGGTGCAAACCTATCTTGTTTAAAATTGAAGTTATATATCGATATCGAGACTCGACACCTTCCATCCCTAAGCCCGACTGTTAATTTGCTTGCGAATGGCATTAGTGTTTAATTAAAAGTTGTCTTGTTTTCGCCGGGTGGTGTATGTGCGGTTGACGCGCTCTTATAAAATCTTAAACATGTAAACTTTGTACTAGGCGCTGGTTACTTGAACTTACAACTTAGAACTGTATTAGCGGAACTTCTTGTGGTTATAGCACTGTAATACCCGTTTTCACCAACGTTCCCTAATTTTTTACGGGCTACCTAAGCCAAATTAAGTGACGTTTTCTGTCAATTTCGTTTTCATGAACCTTTAGGGAACACCTAAGTATACGTGAATAATAATAATATATAATTTTTTTTTTTTTGAAAACGGACTTCAAACGCCAGTCGCCACTAGGTACAAAGTATGAAATAAGCTGATGCCCGCGACTTCGTCTGCGTGATTTTAGTTTTTAAAATGACTCGGGAAGTCTTTGATTTTGCGGGATAAAAAGTAGCCTGTCACTCTCCAGGTCCTCAACTATAGGCACCCCTGCAAAAATCACGTCACGAATCACGTCGGTCCGAAGCTCTGTTCGGACGTGATTGAAGGAGAAACCAACATACTTACGCATCTCATATCATCACGAGAGATCTCAGAGAGCATACATCCAACCATCCATACATCCGTATACTACATCTATCCATAAATCCATCCTTACAAACTTTCACATTAATAATATTAGTAGGATTAGTAGGATAGGATATAGGTAATGTAGTTATAGTTAGGAAAAGGAGGATACAAACAATCATAAATACAAACATACATACATGCATGCATGCATACATGCATACATACATACATACATACATACATACATACATACATACATACATACATACATACATACATACATACATACATACATACATACATACATACATACATACATACATACATACATACATACATACATACATACATACATACATACATACATACATACATACATACACACATACATACATACATACATACATACATACATGCATACATTCATACATGCATGCATGCATGCATATTGGCGAATAATTTAGGGAACTGTTTGTTTTCCCGGGATAAAGAGTAGCTGTTGTTACTTTTCAGGTCCCCAACTATGCCTATCCAAAAAACCACGTCAATATCTAACTCCCTTGGCCCATAATTGAAGGATAAATATGTGAAAAGTAGCATAAGTACTAATATCCCGCAGGAACCGTTTGTTTTCCCGGAATAAAAAGTAGCCTTTTCACTTTTCAGGTCCTCAACTATGCCTATTCAAAAACCATGTCAATCTGTAACTCCGTTAGCGCATAATTGAAGGATAAATATGTGAAAAGTAGCAAATGAATATCCTGCGGGAACTGTTTGTTTTCCCGGAATAAAAAGTAGCCTTTTCACTTTTCAGGTCCTCAACTATGCCTATTAAAAAAAAACACGTCAATCTGTAACTCCGTTGGCGCATAATTGAAGGATTAATATGTGAAAAGTAGCATACGAATATCCCGAGGGAATTGTTTGTTTTCCCGGGGTAAAAGTAGCCTTTTCACTTTTCAGGTCCTCAACTATGCCTATTCAAAAACCATGTCAATCTGTAACTCCGTTAGCGCATAATTGAAGGATAAATATGTGAAAAGTAGCAAATGAATATCCTGCGGCAACTGTTTGTTTTCCCGGAATAAAAAGTAGCCTTTTCACTTTTCAGGTCCTCAACTATGCCTATTAAAAAAAAACACGTCAATCTGTAACTCCGTTGGCGCATAATTGAAGGATTAATATGTGAAAAGTAGCATACGAATATCCCGAGGGAATTGTTTGTTTTCCCGGGGTAAAAGTAGCCTTTTCTCTTTTCAGGTCCTCAAATATGCCTATCCAAAAAACCACGTCAATCTGTAACTCCGTTGGCGCATAATTGATGGATAAATATGTGAAAAGTAGAATACTAATATCCCGCAGGGACCGTTTGTTTTCCCGGGATAAAAAGTAGCCTTTGTTATTTTTCAGGTCCTTAACTTTACCTGTACAATAAAACCACGTTGATCTAAAACCCCATTGCGCGAATTTGTAAGGACAAATGCGTAAAAAATAGCGAAGCTATCCCGCAGGAACTGTTTGCTTTTCCGGGATAAAAAGTAGCCTATGTGCTATTCCAGACATTAATCTATGTCTGTGCCAAATTTCAGCAAAATCGGTTCATTTGTTGTCGCGTTAAAGAGTAACAAACATCCATCCATCCATCCATCCATCCATCCATCCATCCAAACATCCAAACATCCATCCTCACAAACTTTCGCATTTATAATATTAATAGGATTTTAGTTTGTACAGCTGTTATGGTTAAAGAATTTTTATATATTATTATTAGCTGATGCCCGCGACTTTTTCCGCGTGGATTTAGTTTTTAAAATCCCGCGGGAACTCTTTGATTTTCTTGGATGCCTATGTCACCCTCCAGGTTCTGAACTATACCTATCTAAAAAATCACGCCAATCCGTAGCTTTGTTTCAGCCTGATTGACGGACAAACCAACAAACAAACACACTTTCGCATTTATAATTTTATGTATTAGTAAAGAAGAATCAATACTTACGATAATGAAGGCGATCTTATTAAATTTTAGAACACAAAAACTACTATTGTATTTTGGTAGAAAATTATGAGTACTTTAATCATGAAGTACATAATTTTTGTATATCATCAAAAAGTTTTCTCAGCACACGCCAAATAATGCATTTTATAAGAAAAATTTTGCTACTTTGGGTTACATTATTGCATTTTTCTTAAGGATCTCTAATTTTTTTGAAAATCAATTATAGCCTATGTTACTTCCTGATAAATTAGCTTTCTAATGGTGAAAAAGTGGTTAAAATCGGTCCAGTAGTTACAGAGCCTATTCGGTACAAACAAACAAACAAAAAATCTTTCCTCTTTTTTAAAAAGATTTTAAGCATTTCACCTTTTTAGTTTAGCTTCATAGGATCAAACCTTCGTATTCTCTGATCGGGAGTGATTTGCTCTTAAGCGGATCTCACACTGCGACGCGCCCCGCTCCGGGACGCAGGACTGGGTCATTCTACCGAATGGTAAAAAAATAAAATATTTTTCTTTTATTACAAATTAAACTTTTTATTAGCTTATTATATTATGATGTAACCTAATAACTATCTTAAAAATAAAATAAGAGATCAATCACTATGATTTTAAGAAATAATTGCACATTTTGGTATTGTCGTATCGACAGGAGTGACAAGAATTTCGACATAAGTGAAAGGAATTTTCTTAAATAATTAAAGTAAGCAAACAAAAAAGAACTATCAGTTCTAATTGTATTTGTTGTCAACAATCTAAATATGTCAATTACAAAAAATAAACTAAAGAAAAAAAATATACAAAAAAATAATAAAAATGTTCTACAGAAATGACGACCTAACTGTAACATTCCTGTAGAACAAAACCTAAAAATTAGGAATATTAAAAAATATCATTTTCTTCGTCTGACGAAAACAAATTATTTGGTGAAGCATATTTCAGAATATTGTCTGAACGTTTTCCATAAATCGAGCGTGTCATATTTTCTTTAAAAAGTTTTCGTTTTTTTTATTGGAAAAATCTCTTCCTCATCAGAAGTATTATCAGATGCGTAGCATATTTTATAACAATTTCTTCCTTCTTATTAGGGTTCCTGTACATTTCATCTTCTTCTTCTGCATCAACCGATAGACGTCCACTGCTGGCCAAAGGTCTCTTACATGGACCTCCATAGGCTTCGGTCTTGCGCCCTCCTAAATCCAACGGCTCTCCCTCCCTGCGACTCGTTTGATGTCGTCGGTCCACCCAGTGGGTGCCAACACTGCGCTTACCGGTGCACGGCTGCCATTCTAGCACCTTGGGATCGCAATGACCATCATCATCATCAATTGGTTGTGGTGCAGATACTGGTTGTGAATTAATTGATTTTGTTAAATCAGGCTGATCATCAGTTTGTCGTTTATTGGAAGTCAAGTAAATAAACCCAATTTCATAACGAGAACAAATCAAATAGAGCTCTGGGTCTGGGTGAGTCTCTAATCGACTTTATTTTTCCATCAAATTTTTTTTGTATCTTTCTCTATCTTTTCTATGTCTTTCTTCTAGTTTGCAGCTTCAGACATCTTTTCTCTCTCTTTCGTACCCATACCTTCTTTTGCTCTTATAAAAGATCTTTTTTTTTCTTTTTCCGGTCTCTTTTTTCCGCCATACCTGCAAAAAGCACCAAAAGTAGCTAAGTACGCAATTTAGTTCTGTAGAAATAAGTCACTCCTGTAAATGAAGATGTTTAAAAAGCAGTACGGTTTGTGAAATCATTCAGTAACGACAAAAGGCAGCATTGTATGTTAGTTTATTTTAAATTAAATTATAATCCAAGTAAAGCTTTTTTACAAAGAAAAAATATTATAAGCTTACCAAGCAAGTCATCATTTCTGTAGAAATACATCACTTCTGTAGAAAAATACGTCGACAGGAGTGAGTTCTACAGAAGTGACATTTCAAGATAAAATACGCCCCCTGTGTGAAATTTTAGGTTATGAAAACAAAATTCACTTGATTTCGATAAATAACCAACTAATAAAAGACGCCATGTAGTTATAATATTTTTAAATTGTTTACTTACGTTTTTTTGTTGAGTACAGAAGTGAGGACTTAACTTTGACACTGATGTTGAACGCATAATCAATTTTTTGTTTCTCGGAATAGAAATCACCTGCGAAAATATGGCTGCCACTAATATATTTGTACAGGGTTAAGGATTGCTAGAAATAGAAAATAATGTTGCAATTTAAAGTATAAAAATTCCACCGTTTTTGGCAATTTCTTTCTACAGGTGTGATTATTTTTCACGAACATTGTATAATGTTCAAAAACTTTTAAAATATTAAGTGGTATTTTTTATAAATTTAGTGGGTGTTTCTTAATCATATGCTTTACATATTTTTCAATTAGACATACATGCAGAATATTTAGAAATATTTTTTACAGACACGTCATTATAACACGCCATGTCGCGAACATTCTACAGGACGTGAGCACTCACGTACTGTACTGTACAGCATTATTCAAAAAATTCAAAATTCAAAATTATTTATTTCACGTACACTAGCGGCACGCTATGATGGCCGGTTTGACACATTACAATAGTGATGTGGAATGTCAATTTATTCTCGAGCAAAAAACAATTAAGTTTTGTTTTTGTACCTGATTAAATAGGTTTAATAAAACAAAAATGTATATGTTTATTTAATTTATTTGAACGAACTGAATATTTGAATGAAAATGAATATACATACTTTATATGCACACAAGAAACATATGAATACAAAAGATACCAAAAAAGGTGCCACAAAAGGCCATAATTAATCAGATTCGTCCATACTACTATTTTCACTGTCGTCACTGCTATCACGAGTAAGGGTCAACAGTAATGCAGTATCAATATTTGAAATCCAAAGCCAGGTCAAAACTATATCACAATCGCATTGCACTGACAGTTTATACTTTTCGAAGCAACGTCAATTCGAAACTGCTTTGTTTTGCATTGAGCATTGACGCGAGTTTGCCGGAGGTAGTAGTTGTGCTAGCCAGCGATCCTATGTGACGATCGTATTAGATTCCATTTTTAAAAATTTTCAATTTAGAAAACCAAATGCCGAGTTGTGGTATATATCATATAAAAATAAAAATTTTACCTTTTGTATGAAACAGCTGATATTTTTTTGCGATTTCAGAGGTTTGTCCACATAGTGAAAATTGTTCATATTCACAAGTACATTCACCCCTTAAATGGTGCAAACTGATTTTTCTACACTTGTATACATTTTAGAAATCAATTTAATAAATAAATTTTGAGTCCTAAACCTAAAACTACATTCGATAAAATTTATGAATCTCTGCACATCACTATCGTCGATAAAGTAATACAATTATTTCCTTCAAAGTCGTTATCAATTAATACGGAACTTCATGAGCGGACAAACGTCAAACCGGCCATCATAGCGTGCCGCTAGTTTAGGCCAACCTGTGGCTCTTATGACAAGTCATGATTCTACCACCGGTTCGGAAAGAGGATTCTGCTGAGAAGAGCCGGCAAGAAACTCAGCAGTTGCTCTTTTCAAAATAATCATTTTACAATATTATTATGAATCTATTACATTGTAATAAGTTTTTTATACTATCTTGTGGGCAGCTGGATGCCAAGCCGATTTGCTGATGCAACTTTGTTAGAATAAAATATAATATTTCCAAAATGACGGGAAGTTCCAAAAAAAAAGAAAAATACTACAATTCAATTCATGTTAAGACGGGCAGACACAAAGTAGCCCCATTCCTGTAGTCGGCACCCGTTCACGAGCATAACGCATGATGCAGCCGTTGCTTCGCTCGACCATATTTGAGGGAACGTAACAACCCGCACCATATTCATTGAGGAGTTCCGTCCTCCATCATCGAAGATATTCATCAAACCTTGCAGTTAAAAACTCCATTCGTGATCACTCGAGCTTAGACGCTGCACTGCTTAAGGTTGAATTATAGCATGAAGCTTTCTATTATTATTCAAGTGTTGCGCTTGCTTAACATTTCTACTGAATAACTGGAAAATTGAGAAATCTTGAAGCCTTAAGGATTTTGAATAATTGCTTAAGAAAAATTTAATTTACTGAATAAGGTTTGCTTTCCAGCAATTTTAATTTATACGAGCATTTGCCCGCGGCTCCGCTTACGGTAAGTTAGATTTTTCAAACCTATTTTATCCCTTTAGGGGTTGAATTTTCAAAATTACTTAGTCTTAGCGGATGCCTACGCCATAATAGCTATCTGTATACCCAGCCTGATCCATCTAGTTGTGGTATGAGCTGTGCGTTGCTTGATCAGTCAATCAGTCAGTCAGTCACCTTTTTTTATATATATACTAGCTGATGCCCGCGACTTCGTCCGCATGGATTTAGTTTTTAAAAATCCCGCGGGAACTCTTTCATTATCCGAGATAAAAAGTAGCTCTCCCGGTCTGAGGAACCACTACTACATCCATTACTATACCCATGCAAAAAATCGCATCAATCCGCTGTTCTGTTGCGACGTGATTGAAGGACAAACCAACAAACAAACACACTTTCGCATTTATAATATCAGTAATGCTTTATTATAATACTTTTTATAGTTGTCAAATTTTTTACCATACTTAACCAAAGACAAAATTACATTTAGCTGTCATTTACGTTTTGTTATTCTACTGTCATTTGCGTTTTATTATTCTATGTCAGATGCGTTTTTCTTATACCACGTTATATAGTGACATGGCGGAAACACGGTTGAACGGGATAAAAAGTATCCTATGTCCGTCTCCTGGTTCTAAGCTACCTCTCCACCAATTTTCAGCTAAATCGGTTCATCCGTTCTTGAGTTATAAATAGTGTAACTAACACCACTTTCTTTTATATATATAGATTTAGAAGATAGAAGATTTAGAGAGAAGTCAAGTAATTATCCTGATGAATGTTATAAACGTGAAAGTAATCCTGTCAAGTAGGTTTAAAGTGTTAAAGACGTCTCGGATATTTTAATTATTAACTCGTAAACTCAGAGTTCTTGTGGGTTTAAAGAAAACTTAAATCCATGCGGACTTGCCGCCCGATGCCCGCGACTTTGCTTACGCTAATTTAGTCTTATTAAAAGTCATTTGAGAACTCCGTAATATACCGGGAAAAAAGTATCATAAGTCCTTCTTCAGGATACAAACTGTCCTTGCTAAGTTTTGTCGAAATCGGTTCAGAACTCGGAAGGTAACAGGCATTACTTTCACATTTAAACCCCTTCTAATATAATAAATGCAAAAATGTATGTTTGTTGGTTTGTTAGTTTGTCCTTCAGTCACGCAGCACGGATCAGCGCGATTATATATTGAGGAGGAAAGTGCATGATATTCCGGAAAAACAAAAGTTACCGCGGGTATTTTAAAAGATTAACTCCACGCCGATGAAGTAAAAGTGCGGACGTCCACTGCTGCCTTTCCCAGAGAACGCCACCACACCCGGTCCTCAACCTTCCTCATCCAGCCACTTCCCGCCACCCGCTTTATATCGTCAGTCCAACGTGTTGGAGGGCGTCCTACACTACGCTTACTTGTTCGCAGTCTCCACTCTAAAACTTTTAGGCCCCAACGGCCATCGCTTCTGCGACAAGCATGGCCTGCCCACTGCCATTTCAGCTTGCTAATGGTTTGGGCTATGTCGGCGACCTTGGTTCTCTTAGGGATCTCTTCATTCCGAATCCTGTCCTTAAGAGAAACTCCTAACATAGCCCTCTCCATAGCTCTCTGAGTGACTTTAAAATTGTGGATCAAGCCTTTTGTTAGTGTCCGTTTCAGCGCCATAAGTGAGGACGGGAAGGACACATTGATTGAAGACTTTCGTCTTCAGGCATTGAGGTATTGACGATGAGAAGACCTGACTTAATTTTCCAAATGCCGCCCAGCCCAGCCGTATTCTTCTGTTGGCTTCTTGGTCGAAATTCTAACGAGAGTCGTAGATACATATTAGTATGGACATAGTGGCCCACAGTCCCTTAATTTCATATCAAAAAGGCAGCAAAATTAACATTCGGGCAGCGTCCAATCCCGTCGTTCGGCATTATTTTCCCGCTCGACAAAATTGCGAGTCGTCTACGTCGCAAAACGAATTAGCTGAGAAATTTTAAAGGGATCAATGCCTAATAATCCAATATCGAATGAATCGCCCGTAAATTCGTAACGGACGTGCCTTGCATGAGAAACCGGGCTTCTTAAGAACACTGCCCGGGGAAAGCTTTCTCCTGACGTGTGCAGAGTAGACAGGCACAGAGGCATGGAATAATGATTTTTATTACGTAATCTGATAGATAGGAAGCAGTGATAGCCTAGTGGTTAGGACTGTGGTCTCCTATTCGGGGGGGTCGCAGGTTCGATCCCGGGCACGTACCTCTGACTTTTTGGGGTTATGTGCGATTTAGCAATTAAATATCACATGCTTCAACGATGAAGGAAAACAACGTGAAGAAACCTACACGCCTGAGAGTTCTCTATAGTTCTCTATAGAGTTCTCTCGTGGTGGACTATGGCCTTTGTCCCTTCTATGAAAGGAGACCTGTGCTCAGTAGTGAGTCTTTGATGGGTTGCTGATGAAGATGATGAATATTTTTACGCCTAAAACTTGGGAAAATAACTAAACTACAATTTACATTTATGGTTTTTCATTGATGTTCTCTTTTGTCACGTGGGAGGTTTGGCCGGGGCTAGTTACCACCCCACTGTCGTAGACGTGCCGCCAATGCGATTTATCATTGCGGGATTGGTTTGGATTTTATTAAAAGAGGATATCCCCTTCAAGTTAGCCCGCTATCATCTTAGACTGCTTAATTATTTGCCAGCGGGTAACAGTCAAGAGCTGACATGTCAACAATAAAGAATTTCCTAAAAAATATATAGGTATTTATGTGTTAGTGTATACGTGTAATGTAGGCGTAGCATTTTATTCCTAAATATGGATAAAAAAAAGCTTGGAATGGAAGTTAGTGTCAACAAAATCAATATTCTCAGACAACACGGATGGCGTGGTTTTGCCACGCATAATATAATAAATATTATTTTATATACACGCACCTAAAATATTATGGTGATAACCGTTCTATGTGCATACCAATTTTTATGAGAAATACCGAGACGATCAAAGGACGATAACGATGGGTTTAGTATTTTTTTTTTATTGTAATCCTACAAATAAATGTGTAAGTATGATGAGGATGGATGAATGTATGTTTGTTTGTGACTCTATTAAGCAAAAACTACTGGACAGATTTAGATGCGACTTCACAATGTTTTAGCTCATACTTCAGAATAGCTAATAGGCTATGCCGAAAAATTTAAAAATTAATTAGTCGGGCATTATAGCTAGTAATATATTTATCGTCAGTCCAGTTGACACCTCGTCAATTGCAAATTTCGATCGCTTAATCTCATCCTTAATCATAGTTTTTAATCCCCGACGCAAAGAGGTGTTATAAGTTTCACGTCGATGTCTGTCTGTGTGTGTGTCTGTGGCATCGTAGCTCTCAAACGGATGGACCGATTTCGATGCGGTTTTTCATTTGAAAGCCAGTTTCCTTGCGGTGGTTCTTAGCTATGTTTGGTTAATATCGGTCCAGCAGTGTAAGAGTATCAGCTCTTTTCCAAAATGATGTAAGGTATTTTTGGCGTATGATTGTGACTCGATTAAGTGCTTCACGCGTGCCAGTATAATTTAACGATTATACACATAGCCCGGCCATTCACATGTCGGGGGTGTTTTAAATTTTCAATTTACACTTGTAGTCGTACGTACCTTTTTTTTTATTCGATGACAAGATAGTCCTTGACTGCGATCTCACCTGATGGTAAGTGACGATGCAATCTAAGATGGTAGCGGGCTAACTTGTAAGGGGTATGGCGGTGAACATTCAACCCATAACCCTAATCGGTTTCTACACGCCATCGTGCCGGAACGCTAAATCGCTTGGCGGCACGTTTTTGACGGTAGGGTGGTAACTAGCCACGGCCAAAGCCTCCCACCAGACCAGACCAGAGACAATTCGGAAATTATAAATTCCCAAATTGACCCCGCCGGGAATCGAACCCGAGACCTCCCAGTTATAAGACCACAGCGCTCACCACTGCGCCAGGGAGGTCGTCAAAACCTCTAACCTACACCTACCCTACCCTACCTAACCTACTCTGTGCATCTCGCCTCAGTATGCGAGTCCGGCTTCAATCTGAAGTGCAAGCATCCGCGCACAGTGCATAATGCCGCCCGTCACATCGCTGCATAGCCACTATCACAGTTGTTGTCATACGTACCTACTCTGTGCATCTCGCCTCAGTATGCGAGTCCGGCTTCAATCTGAAGTGCAAGCATCCGCGCACAGTGCATAATGCCGCCCGTCACATCGCTGCATAGCCACTATCACAGTTGTTGTCATACGTACCTACTCTGTGCATCTCGCCTCAGTATGCGAGTCCGGCTTCAATCTGAAGTGCAAGCATCCGCGCACAGTGCATAATGCCGCCCGTCACATCGCTGCATAGCCACTATCACAGTTGTTGTCATACGTACCTACTCTGTGCATCTCGCCTCAGTATGCGAGTCCGGCTTCAATCTGAAGTGCAAGCATCCGCGCACAGTGCATAATGCCGCCCGTCACATCGCTGCATAGCCACTATCACAGTTGTTGTCATACGTACCTACTCTGTGCATCTCGCCTCAGTATGCGAGTCCGGCTTCAATCTGAAGTGCAAGCATCCGCGCACAGTGCATAATGCCGCCCGTCACATCGCTGCATAGCCACTATCACAGTTGTTGTCATACGTACCTACTCTGTGCATCTCGCCTCAGTATGCGAGTCCGGCTTCAATCTGAAGTGCAAGCATCCGCGCACAGTGCATATTGCCGCCCGTCACATCGCTGCATAGCCACTATCACAGTTGTTGTCATACGTACCTACTCTGTGCATCTCGCCTCAGTATGCGAGTCCGGCTTCAATCTGAAGTGCAAGCATCCGCGCACAGTGCATAATGCCGCCCGTCACATCGCTGCATAGCCACTATCACAGTTGTTGTCATACGTATCTACTCTGTGCATCTCGCCTCAGTATGCGAGTCCGGCTTCAATCTGAAGTGCAAGCATCCGCGCACAGTGCATAATGCCGCCCGTCACATCGCTGCATAGCCACTATCACAGTTGTTGTCATACGTACCTACTCTGTGCATCTCGCCTCAGTATGCGAGTCCGGCTTCAATCTGAAGTGCAAGCATCCGCGCACAGTGCATAATGCCGCCCGTCACATCGCTGCATAGCCACTATCACAGTTGTTGTCATACGTACCTACTCTGTGCATCTCGCCTCAGTATGCGAGTCCGGCTTCAATCTGAAGTGCAAGCATCCGCGCACAGTGCATAATGCCGCCCGTCACATCGCTGCATAGCCACTATCACAGTTGTTGTCATACGTACCTACTCTGTGCATCTCGCCTCAGTATGCGAGTCCGGCTTCAATCTGAAGTGCAAGCATCCGCGCACAGTGCATAATGCCGCCCGTCACATCGCTGCATAGCCATTATCACAGTTGTTGTCATACGTATCTACTCTGTGCATCTCGCCTCAGTATGCTAGTCCGGCTTCAATCTGAAGTGCAAGCATCCGCGCACAGTGCATAATGCCGCCCGTCACATCGCTGCATAGCCATTATCACAGTTGTTGTCATACGTATCTACTCTGTGCATCTCGCCTCAGTATGCGAGTCCGGCTTCAATCTGAAGTGCAAGCATCCGCGCACAGTGCATAATGCCGCCCGTCACATCGCTGCATAGCCATTATCACAGTTGTTGTCATACGTATCTACTCTGTGCATCTCGCCTCAGTATGCGAGTCCGGCTTCAATCTGAAGTGCAAGCATCCGCGCACAGTGCATAATGCCGCCCGTCACATCGCTGCATAGCCATTAATCCTGCACTCATGACTTTCAAAAATATAGCCTGAAAACTTCGCCTGCGAGCCATTTTCTTTCACTCGCGAAACCAGCAACTCGGGGCAACTCATATTGTACGTGAATTGGGGCTTGAATAAAAATATTTCTTCGTACAATATAAAACAGTCTTTTCAACCCTTCAGACTTGGAATTTTAATACTTCTATCGTCATTGTACTTCTAGGAATTGGAAAGAATAGTGTGTGAAAGGAATTGGATAGAAAATGTAACATCCAAGAATAAACATTTGTAAAAAAATAAAATAAATCGGCCAAAAACCAAAGAAGTTATAGAGCTTTAAAATTTCATGTTAGACAGAGAGAGCGTTACTGAAGTGTGATGTCACAATTCAGCAGCTCCATACACGCTCCATAGAAGATTTCGTTTTAGAGATCTTCTAGGCAAGCGCGCTCCATCTTAGGCTGCAAAAAAAAACGTCACAGTAAAGCTATAATTCCCAGACTAGTAAAGATATTTAACAAAAGAAAAACGGCATTGTGTTATAATATTTTAAAAACGTTATTTTGACTAAATAAAAAAATATCAGTCAAATACCCAATTAGAATAAAATGGGAGTCAAGGAATATTTCCTTTTACTCGTGACTTCAAATCTGCAACCGTCAAATGAACTACTCGTAGCCTGCGCATTGTAAGTGCAAGATGTTATGGTATACTTGGGGCGATGTCACTAACGTAAAATAAGCTTTATCCGAACGTTTTGATATTTTGACAGTTTTCGTATTGAAAATCTGCCAAAATATCAAAAGTTAACTACGCTCGGATGACTTATTTTACGTTGATAAAATCGTAAAAACTAATTAAAAGGTAAACAAATTAGACTTAGAATAGTCTTTCTTATACTAAGGGTAAGATCTATAGATGGCACTCTCACTCAGCTCAGACTCAAGACTCAGTTAAAACGAGACAGATTTATGTCGGGACGTATTTGTGTCTCATTTTAACTCTAGCTTGAGCCTTTAGAATAGAATAGAATAGAATAGAAATGTTTTTTATTCAAATAAACTTTTACAAGTACTTTTGAATCGTCAATGAGTCTACCACTACTAGTTCGGAATGCCGTTCCTGCTGAGAAGAACCAGCAAGAAACTCAGCAGTTGCTCTTTTCAAAATTCTTTTACAATATACTTAATAGATATTATTCTATGTAGAGTTTCCACAATGAGGGGAAGTTCCACAAAAGCATACGTGATTATTTCTAATTATAATTCAACACATGTCAAGACGGGCAGACAGAAAGTAGCCCCATTGCCGCTGGTGGCACCCGTTCACGAGCATGACGCATGACCCAGCCATTGCTTCGCTCAACCATATTTGAGGGAACGTAACAACCGCAATAGAGCCAGAGTACAATACTATACTATAGTATAGTATCTATAGATCGCTCTCTGGCTCTGCTCGACTCAAGATAGAGTTAAAATGAGACACAAATAATATGTCCTGACATAAATCTGTGGGAGACTGCCTGGACGCGCTGGTGCTTGGTTGTTTTCCAATTAAAACAATTTTTTGTGGCACGGCAAAGGTTTAATTTTTAATGTTTAATTTTTGACGACCTCCCTGACGCAGTGGTGAGCGCTGTGGTCTTATAACTGGGAGGTCTCGGGTTCGATTCCCAGCGGGGTCAATTTGGGAATTTATAATTTCTGAATTGTCTCTGGTCTGGTCTGGTGGGAGGCTTTTGTTGGCCGTGGCTAGTTACCACCCTACCGTCAAAGACGTGCCGCCAAGCGATTTAGCGTTCCGGCACGATGGCGTGTAGAAACCGATTAGGGGTATGGATTGAATTTTCAGTGCCGTACCCCTTCCAAGTTAGTCCGCTACCATCTTAGACTGCATCGTCACTTACCATCAGGTGAGATCACAGTCAAGGATTATTTTGTCATCAAATAAAATAAAATAAAAAATTGTTTGGAACAGGTGTTTTCAGTGTGGCAGACCGAAGTCAAGAGAGTGAGCGAATACATGGCTCATTAAATGAACGGGTTCATTTTACATTCGAATGAATGAAACTTACGTTGTGTTGCCAACAAATCTGTCTCGTTTTAACTCTATCTTGAGTCTTAGCAGAGCCAGAGTACGATCTATAGATCTCAACCTTAGTCTTAAGTCTAACCTTAGTCTTAAGGTTCTAAGAGAGCAAAGGAAAACTAGACTATAATATGTATCGCTTTATGTACCTATTGATTGTGAACACACAATCTCATTCCCGGGCAAGGTTTATGTCTTGACGGCCTGCGCGGAACAACGGGTGTAAACTGGACGTTTATTGCGCTATATTTTATAGAGGAATATATGGACACCGGGGGACCAAAAGATACTATATTTTAAAGTGAGCTTTATTTGTGATATGGGTTACAATAATTTCAAAATGACCCCGCTCTATGGTACCCTATGAGTAAATAACTCAATAGAGGCAAAACTTCTAGACATACAAAACTTATTAACCTACCTAGTACCTACCTACCTATTTTTGTAGGGTAGATAGTGATAATACAGGAGAATAAGATAAATTACGCAAACTATTGCTCTGTTTTTTTTTCATGTTGGTATAATAATATTATATGACAGAATTTATAATATTAGTAATTCAATTAACAGTGGCGTAACGATACCGTTGGAGGCCCGTGGCAAATGAATCAAATGGGGTCCTCTCCCGGCCGTATAAAAAAGCTTAACAAAAGTTATTTTTTTTTATATTTTACAATGTTCTCAAGGCCCTCTAGAGTCGGGTGCCCTTCCGGCTGCGGCCCGTGGCATTTTGCCTAAATGCCACCGTGTAGTTACACCAATGTCAGTAAATAAGACGAACCTTTGCCCATTTCATTTAATATTTTATTATAAATATTATATTAAGTTGCATATGTATCCTTTTATTTTTGTTTTCGATATAGTAACAGCCTTAGAAAAAAATACCTATAGTTCTTTAGTTATGGAAAACATAACTAAAGAACTATAGGTATTTTTTTCTAAGGCGCATCGCTCACACACTCAAGAGTCGAGGCGGCGCGCGTAGAGGCGCAGGCGCACAAGCGGCGCGCCGCATCTAAGTTTTCTTTAGAAATAAATGTCAATTAAGCTCATCTAAGCAGTCGCGGCACGGTCGAGGTTAAGACGCGTTGGAGTCGAGGTGCAGGTGCGGCGTGGGCGCTACAATCATGTGCCCGCGCCGCCACGCTGTCGCTATTTTCTATATAGATAAGATCACGCCTCGACTCTGCCGCTACGTCACTCGCCTCGATTTAGCAGTGAGCGACGCGCCTAATAGCATTTTATTTCAGTTTCCAGGATGAAAGAATTTTCTGCTAAAATAAAAAAAAACACCAAATTTGCATTAAGCTTCCTATAACGCTTTTTTATTTGAAAAATTTTTTTCTAAGTACACAAGAGAACATTTAAATTTTGCATTCCGTGAATTCATAGTCCAGTGTGAGCTCTGATCCAGGGCACGAAATTCAAAATATAGGTTGCGATGCCCACTTTCCCTTCTGCACAATTTCTGTTTCCGAAAGAAATTAAGCCTATGACAGTGTTTCCGCTTAGAAGAGGACTGCCAGAGTCGCCCTGAAAAAGATCATTACAAGAAAAAGTTTAAAAACTGTAACCCGGCTAAGCATAATCCTATCCCACTAATATTATAAATGTTTAAGTTTGATATGATGGATGGATTGATGTTTGTTACTCTTTCGCGCCACAACAAACAAACTAATTTATCTGAATGGAATGAAGATAGCACATACTCAGGATTAACTAAATAGGCTACTTTTTATCCCGGAAAATTACAAAGTTCACTCGGAAATTAAAAATAATTACTCTTCCTTAATCCACGCGGACGAAGTCACGGGCATCATCTAGTAATATGTAAATGTTCTTTTTAAAAAACCGACTTCGAACGCCACTACAAAGTATAAAATAATTTCAGTTTGTACAGGTATGTTGAAGTCGGGCGGGCCTCGATAGAAACGATGAAACTGCAACGCTAGCCCAACTTCAACATTCCTACCTACCTGTACAAATTAAAATGGCGTTTGAAGTTTTTTTTTTTAAGAATTTTTAAATATTATTTATTATTTTAAGCTTTTTATTATTTTAATCTTTGTAGCTTCATAGGATCAAATCTTCCTATTCTCTAATCACGAGCGATTTGCTCTTATTTATTGAGGAGTTCTGTCCTCCATCACCGAAAATATTCTTGAGATCTTCACCAAATTCAAATGGGACCAACCTAAAGGTATGGACCCTTCAAGTAAAATAAAAATATTGAAATTGGTTCAGATTTGACGTAGTCATGTAGTAAAATCGCCAAAAAAAATTTAAAAAAAAATACGTGTCGAATTGATAGCCTCCTCCTTTTTTTGAAGTCGGTTAAAAATGGTATATATAACATCCGTCATATTTTTAGATGAATAATATGACAGGCAATGTAATACGTACACGGCATACACTCTGTAAGTTCTGTCGCTCTCCTGTACAAAGCATCATGTTTTGTAACTGCTGCATATTTTGTAGTGCAAAGTTGACATGGTTTGGGTTCTTCATCATGCTCAAACATTCCTGAGCAGAAAGTACTATGCGATCTACTTTCTTCAAATGTTGTGATGATTTTCCAGTCTGCAAAGAATAATATTATTTTTCATCATACCTATTCGAAAAACGAAACGTAAAGGAAAACATCGTAAGGAAACCTGCACACCTGAGAGATCTTCATAATGTTCTCAAAGGTTTGTGAAGTCTGCCAATTTGCTTTGGGCCAGTATAATAGACTATGGCTTATTACCTTTCTCTGAGAGGAGACCTGCGCTCAGTAGTGAGCCGTTCATGGGTTGCTGATGATGATGATGAAACTTTCCTAATCCTAAGGTTGCCTGGTAGATATCGCTACTAAACGATAAGACCGCCTTTTATATTCTACTTGGTTCTTATACTTTCTGTCTATATCCACTTAGTGTTGTGCTGTACAAATAAAGTGTTAGTGTTAAATAAATAAATGAGGAGGGTATCCTCATCATTACCTCATCAGATCCTCTGGTAACAAGGACCAAATTTTTTGGAGCACCGCTTGTCGGTAGCTTGGCTGGCTGAATTCTTTCAGAGAATTGCAAGGGAGCATTTAACTTAAGCAATGCAATATCATTTAATTGAATACCATTAATTTCTTTGTACTCGGGATGTACTATAAAATCTATGTAATAACGGGTTGTACTATCATGAATGGTATTTCCACCTACGTAGACGATCTGTTGTGGGTTTTTAAATCTGAAACAAGACCAAGTTCAAACAAGCAGTTTTTATAAACAAAAAATGAAAACACGACTGCTCTGCCGATTGAAAATGGCGTCATACAACCGCCTCATTGATTTTTTCTAATTAATTATTGCCATTTGTCATTCTGGACGTGCTCGTGTAAATTGAGCTTTAAAAAATCTCCTGGGAACTCTTTGATTTGCCGGGTAACAAGGCAGCATATAATATCATTCTCCAGGCCCTCAACTATACCCATGCCAAAAATCATGTCGATCCGTAGCTCTGTTATGGTGTAATTGAAAAACAAACAAATAAAAACACTTCTCATATTTTGTATATTATTTAGAATATTAACCATTTTGAACTTGACTATTATTCTTCTCTCGCTTTTCCTTCGCCTCGCTCTCTCGCTCTCTTGCGTAAAGCTTGTGCTAAAATTATATACGTTGATCGTGCAACGGATGGTGATTGAACCGTCGACCAATGCATCGAATCCAATGCAAAAACTGCTGACAAGAATTTTGGTATCAAAGTGAAGCGTGACTTCACGATGGGACAGCTTTTTACTCTGTATCAAGCACAAATTCGATCGTGCATGGAGTATGGCCGGCTCTGCCAAATACTAGCTTGCTTCTTTGGATCTGGTGGATCAACGCGCAAGTTTTTTTATCTACTCCAGCATCGAAAAGTTCCAATTTCGAATTGGACAGCTGAATCGAAATGAACCCTCTTTCGGTTTTGCTTCTCATTTCGATGCAGCTCGTTGTATGGGAGCTGAATCGAAATGGTTATCTTCTTAAAATAGGATACCTAAAGCTAAGGCTCTGAGTTCTGGCACTTTTGTACCGTTCATACGACAGAGGCGCCACAGGCGGCTGGTGGCGGCTTACGGAGTTACTTTTTGTTGACAGAGGCGCCACAGGCGGCTGGTGGAGGCTTACGGAGTTATTTTTTGTTACTTTATTGAGCCTACGGCGTATTTTGTTAATGATTTTATTTTCCTTGTCGTAGATAAAATCTTGTATGCAACTGAACGTAATTAGTCATTTTAATTCTCGTACTATCCTATTTTGATACTCGGCAAGCCTCGTATCAAAAAACAGCACTCGAATTAAAATGACCCTCATTACGATGCAGTTGCATAAATAGCTATTATAAGAAATGTAATATTGTTTATCTACTCCAGCATCGAAAAGTTCCAATTTCGAATTTGACAGCTGAATCGAAATGAACCCTCTTTCGGTTTTGCTTCTCATTTCGATGCAGCTCGTTGTATGGGAGCTGAATCGAAATGGTTATCTTCTTAAAATAGGATACCTAAAGCTAAGGCTCTGAGTTCTGGCACTTTTGTACCGTTCCTACGACAGAGGCGCCACAAGCGCTGTTCCCTTAATATGAATCTAATTTTGTACACTCACTGCGCATTAGCAACACAATGTGCAGCAGTTGCGACCCAGATCTGGGAGAGGATGACACCACCACAGTTCCCAAGGCTAGCAAAGTATGGATAGTCCTGGATCCTTGCTGTTTGACCGTAGAAGACACGCCTGGTAAGCTCTGATGCGGCTGCAAAATCAAAGATGTCAATATCAAACTGACTATCTGCTAAGTAAGCATAACATATACCTAATTAAAATTACCTACTGCAATAAATCTTATTTAATGAAATGAATCACAAAGCAGAATTAAGTATGTTGAAACTTTGAAATTAATTTCATATTATGTCCAATTCTTTTTGTCCAAGCAAATAACTTTATGAATCTTTATCATTAGCAGAAAATTACATTAATCTTCATTTTCTGTCACACCCATCAGTTATTCTTCTTCAACCTCCAACCAATGTACGTCCTAAAGCACACGTCATAAGCGCCCGACAATACTCGTTGGTTAGACGTTTCTCCGAAAACTTTTCTCCGATTAGTTTTTTTAAGGGCCGATTTCACCAACGTAAAATAAGTCTTATCCAAGCGTAAATTTAATATTTTGACAACATTTTCAATACAAAAACTGTCGGAACGCCCAATTTATTCCTCAGTAAAACGTCACTCGATGCTGGTGAAATCGGCCGTAAGACAGCTAAGGACAATATACTATAAGTATCTCTTAGGGACTTCCACGCGACATCATTGAATCCAGACACTTCCAGTGCATATCATTTGTCTATCTTAGGGGGATTTGCCAACACCGCGCTTCCAAAATGCGAGGTGGTGTTTCCATTCTCCAGAACTTCGAAACCCCAACATATATCACTACCAAAAACTAGAACGTGAGAACAAGTATAGCCTATAGGAGGGATGGATAGTATAGGATGGATGGATCCATCACTCACCAGGGTCCACGGTGATGTTTGAGAAACCGATGGACTATTCTAGCAGAGTCTAGCAACTGCTACGGAACCCTAGTCTCAACAGATGGTGAGCGAGGCTGACTGGGATCAAACCATTTGCTGATATGACGATTGGAATGTTTTCATCGGACTCCACATGCCACATGTCGAAAACCTCGTAAGCAGATTCAGATCCTTCGATTCTTTCTCTGTCTCGGCTCTTACGAGGTTCTGGTCATGCAGAATAATTATTATTATTAAATATTATCGCCATCGTTTTTGGTTCATTAGGTTGTCCCGCATTGAGGCTGGTAGGTAAATACTAGATAAAAAGATAAGAATAATATAAAGGTCCTTTACTTACATGAGTCATTGTAATCATCCGCTAAAACAAAAGTCGCAAACAATTTCACCAATAACAAAAGAACAATCATTTTGAAAGACTGTAATGTTTACTTGAGACGATGCTATTATGTATGAATATACAATATTGTCACCTTTTATACTAAAAGTATAGAAACGATTAAATTCCAGGAATGCATTTTTTACTGAGGCATAAAAAAAATTATTGCCTAAATAGTTCTATTAGGTAAGTACTGATAAATTATTTACTGTCATTCTTTTAAGCTAGCGGCTTGCCGTCGACTTAATATCTATAGTTTATTATTGTGATTTGTGAAACTAAAACCTCGACTGAAATCATGCTTTTTAAAAACCTTTCCCTTGTATTGCCAATTATTGCTAGAGGTTTACGATAATCGAACCGGGGAAGTAGGTACTCCGGGGGCTGAGTTATTTAATTTTTAAACAAAACAAAAAACTATATCCAGTAATTGTTATTATTATATATTTAACATAACTGTTATTTTTACTGCATTGATTATTAATAAGTAACATAATTATTTTTAACAAAATACATAATACGTATTCGCAAATATCCTCCGTAAATTTTTGTATCAATTTCATTTTATGGGTTAAACAAGAGAAAAAACAAAACCTTTATTTTTAGATGGGCCCCTACAAAAAATATGCAAATATTTGGAGCACAGAAATCACATAACGTACAACACCCAGTAATGTAACCAAAGCCTGTTTATCCAATAAAAAGGATAACATGATACACAAAAGAAATAACCCGCACGACACGATTTTACTAAGTTCTTTTTCCAAGATGCTTTTTATCTGTAAATATGGGGTTTACAATATGGGGTTAAATCCCAGGTTTTGACAAAAATAAAAATCATTATTTTATAAAAATATTAATTTATTTGAAAAGTATATTACTAATATTCTTTTCAAATAAATAATTCATATTATGTAGATACATATACCTAATTTCTAACAACTTACAATTTATCAAATTAATAAACAAAAAATAATTTATAATTATTATCAACTACTTACTTAAGTATTTCTTGTAATATTATGTTTAACTTAATAATAAGAAGAAATAATAACTACTTGAAATTACAGTACCAAGTGGAAAAAAGATAAAATTATAAGCCAGTATGTTTTTTGATCCAAGGCAAGTAAGAAGTCACGTTAACGTAGAAGCCTAGGCGGGCTTCGTGGCACTCTTTATCTTCCATGTATGACACCAAGCCTACGAGAGTGTCTCCACTGACCAACGGACCTCCGGAATCACCCTGCGAAGAAATTAACATAATAGTGTTGTCGGAAGCCAAGACTTAAGTCACTGAGCCAGTAGTAGAACCTTAGCGTCAAGATTTGGCAAAATCGCGGGCATCATCTAGTGAAGGAGGAGCTAGGAGAAAGTAAACTCAAATACCCACAACATTTTAGGCATCACTTACACTACATATGGAGGGCTTATCTGCTCTCTTCTTAGCGCAGATGGTCGTCATCTCCAAGAATTCCCAGTCTGGTCTCAGCATAAAATGATATTCCTTTGGCACTAAAGAACTGACGCATACTTTGATCGGGATTCTAATGAGGTCTAACTTTTTCAAATATTCTGAATCGTTTCCTGTCTGTAAAAGATTAAGTTTTTTCTTAGTACCAAATCTTTCATCATTATCATCATCAGCAAGCCACCAATAGCTCCCCACTGAGCGCAGTTTAAAAAGTAACCCATGTCACTCTCCAAGTCTTTAATTATACCCATACAAAAAATTATGTCAGTCCGTTGCTCCGTTGCAGCGTGATTGAAAGACAAACTAACAAACACTCTCTCGCCTTACGGAATAATATTAGTAAGGATAAACTTAAAATATCATCAGCAACCCATTATCGTCGCACTACTGAGCGCAGGTCTCCTCTCAAAGAAGGGTTAACAGGCTATAGTCCACCACGCTGGTCCAATGCGAAGTGATACGCTTCACACACCTTTTGAGAACATTATAGAGAACTCTCAGGCGTACAGGTTTCCTGATGATGTTTCCCTTCACCGTTGAAGCATGTGATATAACTTAATTACTTAAATGCACATAACTCCGAAAATTCAGAAGTGCGTACCCGGGATCGAACTTGCGACCCCCGAATAGTAGACCCCCGCAGTACTTACTTAGTACTTGTTGGGGGTGGGAGGAGGGGTTTGGGTGGTTGGTGGCTTGGGGGGTTGAGGAGGGGACGATATATAACTGATATATTCATATACTACCCACTATAGTACCCACTCTAATTTTGCCTTGTATGCCAATTAAAATTACCTCGTCTACACCTCTACCAACAACCATCAATTTTCTAAATTCACCAGCACTCACTGGCAGTTTAATCGGTCGAATTTTCTTGGTAAATCGCAAAGGAGTAGCCAGCCGTATAAGAGCGATGTCATGTACAGGGAACATGTATTTGTCAAAATAACCCTCGTGCATGATGACTTTGTCGTATGGAACACGTTGACTGGTGTCGAAGGTCTCACCTCCCACCCATACATATCTATCGTATTTCGGTCTGAAAAATAGAGACAGTGAAGTAAGCAGTTTTAAGTGACAGCAGGCCACATTGGGAGCGAAGCAAAACGAAACTAAGTTCATTTCGCTTCGCTCATACACCGCGTATTTAACAAGCTTTTATTTAGCTTGACCAGTTTATATATTTGTTTATTTATTTGTTTGTTTGGGTCAAATCTTGCAAGATGAATTAGAACCACTTCCCGGTTTCCGATTGAGCTGAAATTTTGCATGTATGTGTAAATCGGATGACAATGCAATATTATTGTGACATGGAGCTGATCTGGTGATGGAGACGGAAGATGGCTATCGGAACTCTGTAACAAAACGATGTAACCCCATCGAGTTTGGGCTCGTTTGATTCGTCATGACAAGAACTCTGATCCTAGATGATAATATCTAGAGTCTAATGATGTAGCTACTAAAAGCTTGTATTTAAAAATATTTTTTTAATTTACACTTACTTGTTTCTTACTTCTGCCCTGTGATTGTCTAAAGTTATTCCATTGATGTTAATCGTATTCGATGACATTAGCGTCAAAGTAAAATAAACCATAACATTATTGAATTAGAGCTCAACTTCGTGTATACATTCTTATACGTTTAGGTATTACGATACGCTCCATAACGCTCCATGTTAAAATCGGTTGTACTGAATTTGTGACTTTAAATCAATACTATCAAGGATTATTTTACTTTGACGCTAATGTCATTGAATACGAATACGATCAATGGAATAACTTTTAGACAATTAGTACTCTGATCACATGGCGAACTTCAGAGCTAAACTAAGGCTAAAGATGAAGGGCTTAGTTTAGCTCTGTAGTTCGTGGTGTGATCCGAAGTATGAAAACACGGGATAGGGACATGAGCGAAGCGCTACGAACTTAGTTTCGTTTCGCTTCGCTTTCAATGTGGCCTGCGGTTTTTTTTTATTCGATGAGAAGCTAGTCCTTGACTGCGATCTCACCTGATGGTAAGTGACGATGCAGTCTAAGATGGTAGCGGGCTAACTTGGAAGGGGTATGGCAGTGAACATTCAACCCATACCCCTAATTGGTTTCTACACGCCATCGTGCCGGAACGCTAAATCGCTTGGCGGTACGTCTTTGACGGTAGGGTGGTAACTAGCCACGGCCAAAGCCTCCCACCAGACCAGACCAAAGACAGTTCAGAAATTATAAATTCCCAAATTGACCCGCCGGGAATCGAACCCGGGACCTCCCTGTTATAAGGCAACAGTGCTCACCACTGAGCCAGGGAGGTCGTCAAATCGTCGAGGTTTAGAATTATAAATGTTAAATAGCTTTTTCCTGCAACTTGGTCCGCGTGGAGTTATTCTTTTCAATAATCCTGTAAGAACTCTGTGTTTTGGAACAAAAAGCTACTTTAGAAACCTATTTAACTTCCCAAGTTTTCAACTAATATCCCATCTGAAAAATTTCGTCGATCCGTTGCTCCATTGCTGCGTGATTGAAGGACAAACCAAAAAACAATCTTACTTTCAGATTTATAATTTTTAAGTTTAGTAGCGAATTTCGCTAGTCATTTTAAGTTGTATAAGTAGGTAGGTATATTTATATAAATAATTACTAGCTGACCCAGCGAACTTCGTACCGCCACTACTTATAAATGAAAAATTAGTTAAATAAACATTTTCCAGTGGACCAAATTGTGAATCTAAACCATCCTCGAATCCTTTTGAACTCACACAAAAAATTTCATCAAAATCGGTCCAGCCTTCAAGGAGGAGTTCAGTGACATACACGCGCACACAAGAAATATATTGTTAGCGGACTGACGCCATCTTGGAGCAAAAACGTGCGCGGATGAATCCGAGCGCGCGCACGAGTAACACCGAGCCGAGCCGAGTAAGATCGACTCGTAAATCGGGAGGGGCGACGATTTAGCGATCGTCGGCCTTATAAGCGCAGCGTGGTATTTGTTCACTCACTTTTATTGGGACGAGCGTACCGTCAACATCTCTTAATCGTGATGGCTTCACGCCTGAGTCATGATAACTGTCCATTGGTTGATTTGTCCATTTTGATAGTTACCCTCACGTTCAGACGGTGGTTTGTCTGTCGTGCTGTGGTTGTTAGCTGAGTGGAAAGGGGCCGTTATTGGGGATGGTGGAGACGGCTTAGGTAGGGTTTCAGCGTTTTAAGAGATGCGTTCTCTTATAGCCTGATTAGTTTTTGAGTAATAAACCCTCTTCCGATAACTTTTGAATGGATCCGCTTCTGATAGCCAATATCAGAGGTGGGATTTCGACTTAATAATTCCCGCTTCTGATGGCCAAAATCAGAAGTTGGATTCCTACTTGATGCCCATTAGAGTTCAGGCTATGCCCTGGGAATCATTTTATTTCGATTGGAACCGTTTCCTGTCTAAGCCTTGACGAGGCAAGCGGCGTCTGGGGATGCATCCCACATGTTTCGATGGTGAGCATGCCGGGACGTGTTATCGCGTTGGCATTGGCGCGGGCGAGCGCGTCACGTCCCGATGCAGCTGGACCTGGTTATGACGCGTCTGCGCGGCAGTCGTCTGCGCTGCCGAGCACGTTGGAGTGCGTCGCAGCGCTGGCGATGGCGCGTCCGCGCCTCCTCTTCTGGTGCGCTGCCGAGCGCGTTGGAGCGCGTAGCAACACTGGCGATGTCGCGTGCGTGCCTCACCTGCCGGTACGCTGCCGATCGCGTTGGATCACGTCGCAGCGCTGGCTACGGCGCACCTGCGCCTCATCTGCCGGAGCACGGCGTAGCGTGTCGCGGCGCCGGCTACGGCGTTTCTGCGCCTCATCGCCGGTGGCCTGGCGAGCACGTCGGAGTGTGTCGCAACGCCGGTCACGGCGCGTTTGCGCATCACCTGCCGGTACTACTGGATTGTGCGGTGAGTTCAGTGTATCGTTCCAATGCTTAATGCTGTTTTGACACACAACAAGGGCCCGGGTGAAACATGTTCGGGGCGGAGCCCCCTGCATGTGGGTTCTGCCGCCTGCCGTCAATACGGCAGGGTCCTTGGGTTGGTTATAAAACCTTGAAGTAAGTTGGTGGACCCTCTACTGTCGCGGACCGGCCCTACCGGGTGAGACCATAAGGAAGCCCAGCAGATGCCTACCGCGGTCGAGCGGGAGTCCACCAATGCTGTTTTGAAGGGGTCTCTTTATCATTTTGTTGTATTGGCCCATACGTGGGGTTTAGTTGTGTGAGTTGTTCAAGAATTAATAGCTGAAAGCTTTTTAACATTCGACTCAAATTTCTAAAAAGGTTATGGATAACTCCCTTTTTTGATGTTCTGTTTAGTTCATTTAGCTAGATGCGATGAAACTTGAACTGACCCGTTCACCCACTGATTAATGCGAAAGTCTGCAGGTACCTTAGTAAACAATGATTTTTATTTACATGTGGGTACTTTGTGAAATTGGATGCCGGCGCGGCGCATCTCCGCGCGTCGCCTGTCGGCGGTGGGTGAGCGCGCCGCTTCGTACCGCAGCGCCGGTTGCGGCGCCACTGCACTCGTGTCGCAACGCCGGCTGCGGCGCTATTGCGCGTCACCTGCCGGTGCGCTGGCGAGTGACTCACCTCCTGACGCAGCGCCAGTCGTGGTGCCACTGCGCGTCACCTGTCGGTGCGCTGTCGAGTGCGTCACCTCTTGATGCAGCGCCAGTCGCGGCGCCACTGCACGACACCTGTCGTTGCGCTGACGCGGCGCCTACCACAGTGCCGGTCTGCACTTAGCACATTGAGATGTGCACAGATATGTATAGGATTCGGTCTGTAAGACATTTCATATTTGATGATGATAGTAGAAAATTAATGTGCGAGCTAGTCTCGCTGATACTGTTTCCTTTAAAGCAGGTAGTTAAGCAAAACGATATTGCTTCCAGTGATATTATTGCTGATTTCCACACATGTTACTTGTGCACTCTGCACATATCACAAGTGTAACAAGATGCCCCCTAGTCTTGTTGTTGATAAGGTCCGATTCAACAGAATCATGAGACCTTGTGTAAATGTGTACTTGCTGTCGCTGGCTGACTGTAAAGAATCCTGTTTTGGTTTCCGTGCTCGATTTTGAGGAAATGTTCTTTCCTTATTTGAATTATTAATTAAGGTCAGGGAGGCCGAGTCGTCACAAGTTCGAAGCATTGGTCAAGTCCTCACCCCCTGCTAACGTCAAAGCCCTGCAACTAATTTTGACTTTTGAACAGGTATCACCTCTGAACCTTCTTATTGGTATTGGTAATTGGTAATTCTTGTCACCAGAAGTCTGGTTCACGATGTAGCTGCTGAAAGTGCACAGCCTATTCGAGCAGCATGACGTGCCACCCAGCAGGGTGGCTATGCTAATCAGAAGCGTTGTCCGCTTTGTGTGTTTCAGATTGGAGTCATGATATCTGTGATTAAGTATTCCCAGTCGACGGGAAAGCTTGATCCAGGTATACGGGACCACATAAGGTCCTGGAGACCTTGCCAAGCGGCCGCTACGAACTGTAGCTGTTGAGCGGGTCATATGGCAAGACCATTCAGGCAGCGGCCGAGTATATGGTGCCCTGGCGAGGAAAGTAGTTTCCGGAGGCGTGTGCTGCTTTCTTCGAATTTAATTTCAGTTGGTTGACTACTTTGTTGTGGTAAAGATAAAAGTCGTGGTTTTGTTAGTCATGGTCCCCAGAAAGCCCTCACTGACTTATGACTTAACGAATCACGGTAATGCTTTATCCCTCAAGGAAAGTTCAACAGCGACGGGTTGAGATGTAAGCGACAATTGCCTTCAACTGGTAGTCCGTTCTCATGCGTCGGGTTGAGATGTAAGTGACTATTGCCTGAAACTGGTAGTCCGTTCTCATGCGTCGGGTTGAGATGTAAGCGACTATTGCCTGAAACTGGTAGTCCGTTCTCATGCGTCGGGTTGAGATGTAAGTGACTATTGCCTGAAACTGGTAGTCCGTTCTCATGCGTCGGGTTGAGATGTAAGCGACTATTGCCTGAAACTGGTAGTCCATTCGCATGTGTGAGATTATGTGGATATTTTGTGTTATTCGGGCCAGAATTGGACAAATATTGTACAATATGATAATATATAAACCGACGGTATGATGATTGTCATTATACTGTCATGATAGTCAATATACAGTGTCAATAAACCGACGGTATTATGACGAGATTATGAATATATCTAATTGTTATTGTCATTGTACTACTGTCATGATAGTCAATATACAGTGTCAATAAACCGACGGTATGATGACAAGATTATAAATATGTTATTGTCATTATACTACTGTCATGATAGTCAATATACAGTGTCAATAAACCAACGGTATGATAAGATTATGAATATGTCTAATTATTTAGTGTCATTGTACTACTGTCATGATAGTCAATATACAGCGTCAATAAACCGTCGGTATGATGACCTTAGGAATTGGTGTTTTTATGTGTATCTATTGTGACAAACCACGTGACGTGGCAGCCTATAAATACCGGTGTACCTTGCCGAAAGACTCAGTCTTCCTTGGACTGCGAGTTGTACTTCAAACTAAAAACTGGTGGTTGACACGTGGCGTGGTTTGCAGAAGGTGTTTCTGGATTGTGAAAGTTAAGTATTAGCTTTTAGTCATATTTTAATTGTTGTTTGGTATTTGCTTATATTATTGTGTAATTATTTTGTAATTTATTTGTATATGACAAATCTGGTTGCTCTGGAGTTTCTTTCGCCATTTCTTCTCTAAGACTTATGACCCCTTACGAAATGGTGGTAGATTAAAAGAGAAAGATAAAAACATTGAAAATATAAAAGTTTAAATGGTTTTAGCTTGTTTAATTTTACTTTCTGATCTCATTTACTAGTAATTGCTTTTCATTTAAAAGATTATCGCTAGTTAGGCTAGACCTTAATACCCATAGAACCGCCTGCGCTGACACATGCGTCGGGTTGAGATGTAAGCGACTATTGCCTGAAACTGGTAGTCCGTTCTCATGCGTCGGGTTGAGATGTAAGCGACTATTGCCTGAAACTGGTAGTCCGTTCTCATGCGTCGGGTTGAGATGTAAGCGACTATTGCCTGAAACTGGTAGTCCGTTCTCATGCGTCGGGTTGAGATGTAAGTGACTATTGCCTGAAACTGGTAGTCCGTTCTCATGCGTCGGGTTGAGATGTAAGCAACTATTGACTGAAACTGGTAGTCCGTTCTCATGCGTCGGGTTGAGATGTAAGCGACTATTGCCCGAAACTGGTGGTCCGTTCTCAAGTGTCTGGTTGAGATTGTAAGTAACTTTTGCCTGAAACTGGTAGTCTGTTCTCAAGTGTCTGGTTAAGATTGTAAGTGACTATTGCCTGAAACTGGTAGTCCGTTCTCATGCGTCGGGTGTGAGGCAAGTTGCCTTACTGCATGTGGTGCTGCCTGTGGCTGGTGTGGCCAAGCTGCAGCGCGCTCCTGAGGCTTGCGACCAGGAGTGGCTGGTCCAGGACGGCATGTCCTGTGGGTGCGAGTCAGTCGCACTCGACGGGCAAGCTGGCTCTGGCTGGCAAGTGGACGCATCTGTGTACATGGTCCCGTGGCACGGGTAGTGGACTCTTGAGGTATCCGTAGCTTGCTGTGATGGTGAGTTGCTGGGCTGTCCAGGTTGCAAACTGTTCTTGGGTATGTCGCCAAAAGGAGCGAACGTCGTGCTTCCTTTTTGGGTGGTCACTTACTAAGTTATGTTAAACGTTCTACCTCTGACTTAGTGTAGTGGAGTTGTCTGTTGTCTGAGTTATGTTAAACGTTCTACCTCTGACTTGTGAGGAAGTTGACAGAGTTTAAATGTTAAACGTTCTACCTATGACTTGGGGTCTAGTTGAGCCATGACAACGTTTTCGTCTATAGCTTAATTAGTAACCTTGCTGTTTTGCATCTTATCAAAATGGCGGACGCGTCTATTATTAGATGTAAAGCTTCAGTTTGTTTCTTTTTCTGTTGATGTTTTGTTTTTTTTAGACTAGAGGAGGCTGGGCCCTCTTCAATACATCAACTGTCTCCAACTACTACACCAGCCAGGTCGTTGCCTAGACTGATTGCTGGATCTTCAAACGATGATGGACCTGGTGAGGACACCAGGGTGTCAGGAGAGGCCGTGTTAGCGGACTGACGCCATCTTGGAGCAAAAACGTGCGCGGATGAATCCGAGCGCGCGCACGAGTAACACCGAGCCGAGCCGAGTAAGATCGACTCGTAAATCGGGAGGGGCGACGATTTAGCGATCGTCGGCCTTATAAGCGCAGCGTGGTATTTGTTCACTCACTTTTATTGGGACGAGCGTACCGTCAACATCTCTTAATCGTGATGGCTTCACGCCTGAGTCATGATAACTGTCCATTGGTTGATTTGTCCATTTTGATAGTTAGCCTCACGTTCAGACGGTGGTTTGTCTGTCGTGCTGTGGTTGTTAGCTGAGTGGAAAGGGGCCGTTATTGGGGATGGTGGAGACGGCTTAGGTAGGGTTTCAGCGTTTTAAGAGATGCGTTCTCTTATAGCCTGATTAGTTTTTGAGTAATAAACCCTCTTCCGATAACTTTTGAATGGATCCGCTTCTGATAGCCAATATCAGAGGTGGGATTTCCACTTAATGCCGCTTCTGATAGCCAAAAATATATATTAAGATTGTATTTTCTATACGTATTATAGGTTTTTCTTAATAATATATAATTTTGACTTGATAACGTCTTATAAATCGATGAACACCGGCTGCACGCACGAAAACGTGTCACGTTCCGCCTGAGCCTGCGCGTGCAAGCGAGAGCGCGGAACACGCGATAGAGAGGCACGATCGGCCTAAGCGTTGGCTTGTGCTGCCCGCCAGTCATCTTCATTGTTTCTTTATGACGTTATCACGTAAAACTATCGTCCGTAAACCGAATTTACAGACAACCAAATTTTTTTAATTGACTAGTGATTCACTGCGATCACACCTGATGGTAAATGAAGATGCAGCACACTTTCCTAGAAAATGGCTAATCAGTCTTAGTACATATTATTATTATATAGTATTAGTAACGCAGCCATTTACATAGGGTCTTCCATGCAGTGAGCGGCGGTCAGGACCCAGGTTCTAGATATGATGGCGGCTCCGCAGTTGATCAGACCAGCGTAGTAGGGCGCGTCCTCGATCGGCAACCGATCGCCGAACATCATGAGAGTTTGGATGCCATCTTCTCTTTCTAGAAAAAATAAAAAAAACTACATAGTGTGCTTTAGACCACACGACTGAAGTAAAAGTTACGAAATGCAACTGTCTATGAGAGAAAGAGAGAAAGAAAATGTGTGCTCGCACCTCTCTCTCTTGCCCCTACAGTAATATACGAAACGTAACTCTCTCTCTTTCTATCTTCACTAACTTATATCTCCCGCTCAACTTCCGTTCGCCTCGCCCGATCACACTTTTCGTAACGCATTCACCAGCTTACTCCCCAAGTCAAGCGTGCGTAAAGAAGTTTTACTTCAATTTTTTTTTATTCATTATAGGCACACTCGACCACTATCACACCTGATGGTAAGTGATGATGTGGCATAAGGTGGATCGCGTTTGCCTAGCAGATGTCTATTCACTCTTGCTAAGTACCTGCTTGCATAAGCACTTATTTTCTACAAGCCCATTTTATTTAGTTCGTTAAGTTCATCATTCATAAAGAATTTTCAAGTTAAATATCGAATTCTCAGCAGAATCCGCTTTCCGAACCGGTGGTAGAATCTTGACGTGTCATAAGAGCCACAGGTTGGCCTACATGAATTAATAAATAATTTTGAATTTGAATTTGAATTTGAATGAAGTTCTAATACTAAACTTATGCATTTATCGATATCAATCATACTAATATTATAAATGCGAAAGTGTGTTTGTTTGTTGATTTGTCACGCCGCAACAGAGCCACGGATCGACCTGATTTTTTGCATGGGTATATTTTTTGAGGACTTGGAGAGTGACATAGGCTTATCAAGGCTTTTTATCCCGGAAAATCAGAGTTCCTGAGGGATTTTAAAAACTACCTAAATCCAAGCGGACGAAGTCGCGGGCATGAGTTAGTTATTTATAGAATAGAATAGAATAGAAATATTTTTTATTCAAATAAACTTTTACAAGTGCTTTTGAATAGTCGATGAATCTACCACTGGTTCGGAATGCCTTTCCTGCCGAGAAGAACCAGCAAGAAACTCGTCGGTTGCTCTTTTCAAAACAAAATTATAATACAGTAAATACTATGCTATATATGCAGTGTTTCCACAATGAGGGAAGTTCCAAAAGTGCATACCGACTAACTTCTATCTTAAGATGGGCAGACATAAAGTAGCCCCATTCCCGCCGGTGGCACCCGTTCACGAGCATGACGCATGACCCAGCCATTGCTTCGCTCAACCATATTTATCAATCATAAGATCACGACATGACATCACCATAAAAATGATCTCTCTGTGCAGATAGGTGCAGATCTTATTTGCCTCTACTAAAATTATGTATAAGTATGCATTAATACTATTAAAATTAAAAACAACAGGTATTGAATTGTTTTCTAAATGTAGCAGATCACTTTTCGGTGGTGGTGTAGTTACCAAAAATATTGTAAACGACACACCAGCAATGGTGTCGTCCACAATACACGAATTACACTCACATATTACAAACTTTCTAACTTTACGCTTAAAAGAGTAAGGAGAATACTGTCACTTATTTAAATAAATATCATAAATCTAGACTTACCTATAATAGAACATATTATTTCAGTTGAACATAATATAAATAATAACTTTAATATCATTAAAACTTTCCGCATCATTTAAATTTGACAGCTTTTCTCTTTACTCTAAGTACTTTTATTATTTTAAAGTCATTTCACTTTGCTTTATTTATACCTAGTTTACTTTCCTTTAGAATGTATCATAAATTCTTATATTGACGTAAATAAATTGCAATTATTTTAAATATTCTGTACTTATGTACACGTATGTACTATATGTAGCATAAAGTACATACGTTTAAAACATACTTTAAATACCATACCATATCGTTAGTTAAGGTAAAGTTTCACTAAATATTTTATTATTATCATCTTTATTTACTTTTACTCATATTCTTTACATTTTTAAATATTTCATTATATAAAACAAAAATAAAAAAAAATATTATTATTATTATTTACCTTATTGAACGAAGCGGCCAAACAAGCTTATGAACTTCATAATTCCTGAGATTTGTAGTATATTATTTCGCTTACCTACTTATAATATTTACAACGATATTTATTTCATGTATTTGGATAAATCTGTGTATATATTTGCTATTTTGCAAGAATATAACTTAAAATATAACCTTTAAATACCTAATCTACTCTTCGAAGCATAATTGCTTCCAAAATTCACGAAGCAGGAAGCGAACGTCGGGTATTAAATTAATTTATTAATAATTAAATCACATTAATTTCGCGACCAACTTGGATGACAGTCAGTGTCGAGACAATTTGCGCCTTCAAGTAAAATTATATACCGATTGAACTTAACTTAACCGCACAATAATTTGTGACTGCGCTTCCAAACTTTGTATCTTTATTAAGTACTGGCTTTTGCCCACGGCTTCATCTGCGTGAAGTAAGGTTTTAAAAATCCCTCGGGAACCCGTTGTTTTCCTACATCCGTTGCCTATGTCACTCTCCAAGTAAACAACTATAACTACCCATGCAAAAAATCCGTTGCTCCGTCGCTGCGTGACTGAAGGACAAACCAACAAACAAACACAATCGCAATTATAATATTAGTAAAGATTTATTTTTAATATTCCACGTAAAGCCTTTCCTTTCGTGTCGGATTGCTGCCTCATCGGACTATGAGGGTGAGTCCCCACGTATGCAGTATAAATCTTCCTACGAAGTTCGCTAGTCTTTCTAGGAGATTCCCTGTCTGAAATAAATTTTGTCTGTACTGTTACGAAACATTACTTAAGGCCTTCTAAAATGAATCGACTTGCAATTTTTACGGATTAATTACTACAGTTTTTAATCAGGCAGCCATTCATCAATCTATTATGGACTACTATTAGGCACAGAACTCCTGTTGAACGAGAAAAGACTTAGGCCATAACCCACCACGCCACTGGCCAAGTGCCGATTGACAGAGTTCATACATCTTTCATAAGAAGCAGTGATAGCCTAGTGGTTAGGACTTTGGTCTCCTATTCGGGAGGTCGCAGGTTCGATCCCGGGTACGCACCTCTGACTTTTCTTAGTCAAGTGCGTTTAAGCAATTAAATATCACTTGCTTCAACGGTGAAGAAAAATATCGTGAGGAAACCTGCACACCTGAGAGTTCTTCATAATGTTCTTGAAGGTGTGTGAAGTCCGCCAATTCGCATTGGGCCAGCGTGGTGGACTATGGACTAAACCTTTCTCTGAGAGGAGACCTGCGCTCAGTAGTGAGCCGTTGATGGGTTGCTAATGATGAATTATGTTATACTAGCTGACGCCCGCGACTTCGTCCGCATGGATTTAGTTTTTAAAAATCCCGCGGGAACTCTTTCATTATCCGAGATAAAACGTAGCTCTCCCGGTCTGAGGAACCACTACTACATCCATTACTATACCCATGCAAAAAATCGCATCAATCCGCTGTTCTGTTGCGACGTGATTGAAGGACAAACCAACAAACAAACACACTTTCGCATTTATAATATCAGTAATGCTTTATTAGAACACTTTTATAATTGTCAAATTTTTTACCATACTTAACCAAAGACAAAATTACGTTTAGCTGTCATTTACGTTTTGTTATTCAACTGTCATTTGCGTTTTGTTATTCTATGTCAGATGCGTTTTTGTTATACCACGTTTTATAGTGACTTGACGGAAACGCGGTCGAACGGGATAAAAAGTATCCTATGTCCGTCTCCTGGTTCTAAGCTACCTCTCCACCAATTTTCAGCCAAATCGGTTCATCCGTTCTTGAGTTATAAATAGTGTAACTAACACCACTTTCTTTTATATATATAGATTAGGGTATGGATAACTCTCAGGCATGAAGTTTTCGTCACAATGCTTTCCTACACCTATAATCCAGCAGTGAAACAATTTAAATTATAATGTAAGACTTTTGAAACCACAGTTTAGCAGGGTCTCTTTAATTAATAAATTCGTATAATTTGTGCGAGTGAGAACAAAGCGATTTCGTTATCCTATTTGTAAACTCGCAAAGATTCAACGCCGCGCTTTGACGAATTATGGCTTTACTTGGGGAAAGACGTTCTGTACCTAATAATGGGGTTTAGCGTTAGCGGAACATTATGGTGCAATTTGTTATTTTATTAACGAAGTTCAAAAGTGACAATTATAACGTACTAAAACGTTTTTTGTAGAAAATAATGAGTACTTTAATCATGTAGTACATCATTTTATGTATCATCAATAGTTTTCTCAGCACACGCCAAAAATAATTCATTTTATGGGCAAAATTTTGCTACTTTGGGTTACATTATTGCAATTTTCTTTAGGATTATTTTGGCAATAAATTATAACCTATGTTACTTCCTGATAACTTAGCTTTCTATTAGTGAAAAAATGGTTAAAATCGGTCCAGTAGTTACAGAGCCTATTCGGTACAAACAAACAAACAAACAAACAATAAACAAACAGAAAAAATCTTTCCTCTTTATAATATTAGTATAGATTAGCTTTTGTCCACGTTGTGGAGTTAGGTTTTAAAAATCCCGCGGAAACTCTCTGTTTATTTGGGAAGCCTGTCATTCTTGCAGGCCTCAAAATCACGTCTATCAGTTGTCCCTTTACTGTGTAATTAATTGACAAACAAACACACTTTCACATTTCTAATAATAATATTGCACCTAGATCAAAAATGAGACGACTTAAAGTCCTTAGTACGAAAAACAAAATTTTTTCGGACTCTAAATTTTTTCGGATTTTTTTCTGACAGTTAGTAAAGTTATGAATCTCAATTTAATTTTATGTCATAAATATAATGTGAAATATGTAAGTAGGTAAGTACCTAAAACAAAATTGGGTTTCAAACTTTACTAGCAAAAGATTCAGAAGCAATTTTTTTCATATAGGGAACTGAGACCTTATCTGAAATACGTCTCACTTTTCGATCTAGGTGTGTAATATGCAAGTAAGGATAATATTCAGTGGGTGACAATAATGAATCTCCAAACTCTGCTCATATTTGGTGCTCCAAATGTTCATGGGCGGCGGTAATCACTTAGCATTAAGTGAGCATGCTATTCATGTTTTAAAAATTGCAGGCAAATAGCCCCACGCTTAAAGCCAGTCCGCACGACTAAAAAGTCACAGATTCGAATCCCACCCGTTGCAATATTGTAGCTCCCACTCCTAGCACAAGCTTTCCGCTTATTTGGAAAAGATAGGATAGGATATTAGTCAAATGCAGCTTGACTAATATTTAAAAAAAATAGACACATCACCCCTGCTCTTGAAAAAATACGGTTTCTACGTGATGCAATGAAAATTAAATAAACAGAAAATAATATTTCATAACATTAAAAATAAAATATGATCCGATTTCCAATTTAGCTGTACAACTTTGTTTAGAATTTTGATTCAAAATGGAGCTTTCGACGTCAAAGCTTGTAACCGAATACTCGCTTGTGAACGCGCAAAGAGAATCCATAATGGGCCCGTACAGCGCAACGGTAATGAAAATCACATTTTTAACCCCCGACAAAACAAGGGGTGTTATAAGTTTGACGTGTGTATCTGTGTATGTGTCTATCTGTGTGTATGTCTGTTCCCTCGCAGCAGCCTACCCAATAGACCGATTTTGATGCGGTTTTTAAGCTATTGCATAGCTTTAATCGCGGGCTTTGAACTAGGACAAACAGTTTGAGCGCGGCGACCGAATCAAGAAATTCCGTAACGAAAATAAACCTTACTGCTGCTTAGCTTACTGAACGACGGTGTTACCGTCGTTCAGTAAGCGTTCAACATTTTAGAGTTTCGCAAGTAGCTCTGTTTGGCGCAGTGGGCGAGAGGCCGCTTTGTTTACCGTATGGTGTATGATGGCGCAGGTTCGAATCTCACTCGCGAAGTAGTGACAGTGCGCTTTTATTGTTTGTTTGCTTTTTAATTATTTTTTTGCATAATTTTTATTATTGCATAAATATTATAATTGCATAAGTTGATAAAAAATGCTATGCAATAGCTTTACCGCGGCAGTCCCCGAGTGCCACTTAACTTATTTTTTCTATCTTTTTTTGAAAAAAAAAATTATCGTTTTTTTTTGGATCTTAGCTATAAGCTATGAAAATCTGCTCAGGCGTTTGAAGATCATCAGCTCATTTCCTACTCGATTAAAGGGTCTAACAAGCTTTCACTGGTGCGATTGATTTAAAATTTGGTGTATGGTTACTTCAGATTATTTCCAAGGTATGGTAAAAAATGATGATGATACATTGCTCCGTTGCTGCGAGATAGAAGGACAAACCAAGACACCATTCTATAATAATAGTAAGGATTTTGTTTTGTTTTTATTGGAAGACAAAACAAGATTTCAAACAACTACCTATTTCATCATCATTATCATTATCAACCCATCATCGGCTCACTACTGAGCGAGGTCTCCTCTCAGATAAGGGTTATAGGCCATAGTCCACCACGCTGGCCCAATGCGAATTGGCGGACTTTACACACCTTCGAGAACATTATGGAGAACTCTCGGGTGTGCAGGTTTCCCCACGATGTTTTCCTTAACCGTTAAATCGAACCTGTGACCCCCCCAATAGGAGACCACAGTCGTAACCACTAGTCGTAACCACTGCTTGGCAGTACCTATTTAGTATTTGGTATTAGTAGAACGAAACTTCTCAAAAGTGTGTCGAAAAGCCTCTATGAAAGTTTAATATGCCGTTCAGATTAAACATTACATCTCTATTACATAAAAACCTCAATCCCTTTGATTTAGGAGGCAGTAAATCAAAGCGCCAAAGGTCGGTAGGAGGGTTCTTATGGCTCGCCCGAAAGTGATTAATCGCGCAGTCACGAATAGGCGGACAATGTAAGCTGTGTGACCAATCATTACTCAGGCATTCAGTAGAAGGCTCTAAAATTATTATTCTTCGTATTTATTCACATATTCAAGCTATTTGATATACTAAGACCAAACGCTGATCTTTTCCTACGGAAAATTTTGTTTAACATCTACTGTCATATTGATTTTGTTGGTGTAAAATACATTTTAATTTTAATTTAATTTATTTTTGATATTTTAAAAACCGCTCGACCGATTTCGATTAAATTTATATGGGACCACCTAGGGAGTATACCCTTTCAAACAAAAAAGAAGTTTCCAAATCGGTTCAGGCGTCTTCGAGTAATCCGTGGACATACATAAAAAAAAGATTCCGACAAATTGATAACCTCCTCCTTTTTCGAAATCGGTTAAAAATAAAAATAAATATCTATTTTGTGAATAGCTAAAGCAAAGCCGATTATTTCCAAGCAACTTTATCATTAAGGAACTCGAACCCGCGACCTTTCGAATAGGAGACCACGGTCCTAACCTAGTAGGCTGAACTAGGTTTCACTGCTGTTGACTGCTTTGCCTTAATCGCGTGAAAAAGAATTTCAGGCCAAGATTATTCATGTAACCATCACTGGGCGGGCCCGCACCGCATAGTAATTACACGAACGTCCTGAAGGCATCACGGATTTCCCGCGGGAAATTACATTTGTATTTGTCCCTCATGTAGTTATTACGGAGATGCGTCGGCGTGAGGCTGGAATATAAAGGAGCTTTGATGAAAAGATGAACACCGTCTACGAACAAGTGCGAAGTAATTGGTTAATTGAATAGCTTCTTAACTATCTTACTTATTAATGTCACAAGATACTTCCCACGACTTTCATTGGGCTAAGTGCAGTTGAACATAACTTGATCCTTGTTTTGTAATGTGTAGGCAATAAATATTACATCCTGCCTGCAATCATAGTTCCGACGGTATTTTTTTTTTTTATCAATTAGTGACCATTGTAATAATATTGTATTTTTGTTTTCATTTCAAATGTTTGTAAAGGCGAATTGTTTAGCCTGATTAACATTATAGCCCTATTCTTGTGTTTTCTTAGTTTATAAGAATGCCCATTGCCCATAATTGTAACATGCTGTAAAATAAAAATAAATAAATAAAAAATAAAATAAGTTGAACATAACGAATGGTAATTATTAAAATATACTGTATTAAATTTTTTTTATGTAATACTAGCTGATGCCCGCGACTTCGTCTGCGTGGATTTAGTTCATAACATCCCGCGGGAAATCTTTGTCACCCTCCAGGTTCTCAACTAAGTATACCTATCCAATAAATCACGTCCGTACAAATCCGTAGCTTTGTAGCAGGAAACATTTGATCGTCTTGCTCGCGGCATTGTTAATGATGATTCAAAGAGAAAACATATTATTACTGATGATATTATCAATTACGTTAAACTATAATTTTTATAATTGTTTTTACCATAATTAACCAAATACAAAATTACGTTTAGCTGTCATTTACGTTTTGTTCTTCCACTGTCATTTTCGTTTTTTTATTCCATGTCAGATGCATTTTTGTTAACCAGGTTTTATATTGACTTGACGGAAACGCGGTCGAACGGGATAAAAAGTATCCTATGTCCGTCTCCTGGTTCTAAGCTACCTCTCCACCAATTTTGAGCCAAATCGGTTCATCCGTTCTTGAGTTATAAATAGTGTAACTAACACCACTTTCTTTTATATATATAGATGTCTAATATGTCTGCACCATCTACCGGTTTTATCTGTAGACATATTGTCCTTTTACACTATTGGTTGCCTGGAAGAGATCGCTAGGTAGCGATAAGGCCGCCAAATTGTATGCTTGTTTTTGTTATGTATAATTATTTTATTTCACTGAATTATTAGTGGTGTAAAATAAAAGTATATTCATTCATTCATGGTAACGATTAACGAACGATTTTTAAAATAAATATCGCACGTCGTCGCTTAGCCGATGCGGTCACCACGCTGGCCAAATGCCGTTTGACAGAGTTCACACATCTTCGAAAACATCGGATATGCACGGGTTTCTTCACGATCTTTCACTTTATCGTTAAAGCATTATAAGCGCACATAATGCCAGTAACATGGAGTTGCCTGGGATCCGAAACCCGGACCCCCTGAAAAGGAGGATGAAGTCTTAAGGCACTAGACCAGCTATACTCAACCTGCAGCTTTTGGCCCATATGCCAACCTTACTGTGTTACTTTATTTTAACAATTTTGAATTTCGCGCCTATAAGAAAAATTGGGAGCGTAAATGGTTCTAACTTCCGCATAACAACTGCGCTGCTGCTGTGCAGTGCTGTTTTCGATACAGTAATTTGTCGTTATATAAGGCAATTTATTAATTTATTTTCAACCGACTTAAAAAAGGATCTTTACAAATTTTTTTTTATGCGGCCCGCGACACCATGACTAACACGACGTGTTTGTGGCCACTGCACTAGACTATAAACGCTCTTAGGTACCTTCAGATCCTTACTAGGAATTTTCACCGCTACACCAACGACTATTTCATTTGAGCAAAGTTTATCCCTCTTTCTTACGAAAACAGTTGGAATACATTTTCGTTCAAAATTCCCCGAAAAGTAACGTCAACAAGTCTAAAGTTTGCTCTTCTGATTACTTTACACCGAAGCGTAAATTTTTGATGACGAGTCAATCCCCGGAGACTTGTAACACTAACTTGTAAAATGAACACCGAATTTACGGCCCACACATGGATACACTATATTCAAGATACACATTACTAGATACAGAACGAAAGGGAAAACAAGGAAGGGAAAAACGGAAATTCTAATCGTCACAATGCAAAAATTTTAATTGTTTAATTCATAGGACTGAATTTGTGTTATTTTTTGCTGTAACTCTTAATTTCAGTAAATAGTGCTACGACTAGAATGTCTACACTAGCGGCACGCTATGATGGCCGGTTTGACACATTACAATAGTGATGTGGAATGTCAATTTATTCTCGAACAAAAAACAATTAAGTTTTGTTTTTGTACCTGATTAAATAGGTTTAATAAAACAAAAATGTATATGTTTATTTAATTTATTTGAACGAACTGAATATTTGAATGAAAATGAATATACATACTTTATATTATGCACACAAGAAACATATGAATACAAAAGATACCAAAAAAGGTGCCACAAAAGGCCATAATTAATCAGATTCGTCCATACTACTATTTTCACTGTCGTCACTGCTATCATCACCTACATTAATAATTATATGTTCGTTTTCTATAATATTATCTATTTTCACATCTCTTTCATAATCTTCCCTTATTAATTTAACAGTTCTATTCACAAGTACATTCACCCCTTAAATGGTGCAAACTGATTTTTCTACACTTGTATACATTTTAGAAATCAATTTAATAAATAAATTTTGAGTCCTAAACCTAAAACTACATTCGATAAAATTTATGAATCTCTGCACATCACTATCGTCAATAAAGTAATACAATTATTTCCTTCAAAGTCGTTATCAATTAATACGGAACTTCATGAGCGGACAAACGTCAAACCGGCCATCATAGCGTGCCGCTAGTGTAACAACTGTTTACTCGCCAGCCAATTTTCAGAAAATCATTTATGCCTTAACATCCCATAAGATTAAAAGTAGATATTACTTACTATCGACAGTGTTCCGTTGCAGGAAAGACGCGATGAAAAATACCTCGGGTTATGGTTGGACCATTGCAGTGGAGTACTCAAATTGAGTACCTCAGAAACAAATTGGCAGCAATGGCTGGTTCCATCAGAAATCTAGCACGATGTATACCACGTGAGCTTCGTTACACTATCTATAACACCCTAATTAAAACACACTTAATATATTTAATTGAAGTCTGGGGAAGTGCTACCAAGACAATATGAGCTCATTTGCAAACTGCTCAAAATAAAATAATAAAAATCCTCTTCCAATATCCCTTACGAACATCTACTGAAAAACTTTATATTGATACTAAGATTATGAACGTCCGACAGTTATATTACAGCACATGTATTTTTATCAGGAAAACTATAAATAAAACAATCCACACTAATATCACGTTTACAAAAATTAAAACTGAAACTCGTCGAGCCAGTTTCCTTGCCCTACCTAAAATAAGAACAAACTACGGCAAAAAAACCCTTTACCATGAAGGACCTAACTTATATAACAGAATACCTGCACACATAAAGAATGTACACTCATTTAATGCATTTAAGAATGAATTAGCTGCTTACATTATGAGTAATACAAATAACTTTGAACTAAAACTAATGCATTGAATGAGTATTTATAAGTAAATGTACCTAATGGCGAAGCTTGTAATTGCATTACTCTAAATTAAGTTCTCATGTAAGTGACTGAAGTCTTTATGAGAATAAATGTCTTTGAAGCTAACCTATATTGCGAAAATATTTATTACTTTTATTATGTTTTCTCTATCTCAAAAATAGGAACCATGCTGACGTTTTCATATTTCTTAGACATTTTCATTTACTACATTAAGTTGTTAGAGTATGGAAATTTTTCTCATAACATAACAATGGGTAGGTACGTATGTTGCGATAGGTGAACAGTTGTGAAAAGTTTAGGATTGTGGTATCCAACTTATTGAATAAGCACTAATCCGTGGAATTTGCTATCAATGGTTCGAGGCTAAACTGTTGGCTCAATAAAACTTTATCTCCTATCTATAGTATGTATTTACGCAACGAAGGGTTGAAACTTGAAGCGCTTTATAGATGAGCGGGTGAAATTATGTTTTTACGGCCCAATCTAGGAAACGGGTTTTTATGGAATACTATGACGTGCCAAATTGCTATATAATCTTTATCTGAAAAACGGTATCATCTCTCAACTGGCCTGGAAACTTTGTGTTTTGTAATTCATCCTCCTATATTTTACGCACGCGTATAGAGGTGAATTGAAAAAATACCAACAACCTACATGGAATTTCTATGAGTCATACTAAACTACTTTTCGGGAAGTTAATCTACTTTTTAAATACTATTTTAGTATCATCATCATCAGCAGCAGCAACTCATAAACGGCTCACTACTGAGCGCAGGTCTCCTCTCAGAGAAGGGTTATAAGCCATAGTCCACCACGCTGGCCCAATGCGAATTGGCGAACTTCGCACACCTTCGAGAACATTATTGAAAACTCTCAGGCGTGCAGATTTCCTCACGATGTTTTCCTTCACAGTTGAAGCTTGTGATATTTAATTGCTTAAAGGCATTTTAGTATACAAAAATAAATATATCCAAAATGCCATAAACTGTACGCGATGTGATTTAATGAAATAGGAACTAAATAGGGGCAGTACACAAAATATTACTATCATTACTTATGAAATTAAAAAAGGCCTATAACGAAATGTATTTCAAAGTTGTTAGTATTTTTAAATTAATCAAGCACACTAGAACCGCTTGCAAGTCTTGCAACCCTTTTTTCAATATTCATAAAATATGTGATATGATTTATACTAATGACGACAGCAGAAGTCAGACTACAAGCAACTTCTGCTCATGTAATTTTACGATGCCCTGTAAATAAAGACAAAGTAAAGTATCGTAGGTTAGGTACTAGAACTACGCGTTGTGCTCATGTTATATTCCAATTAATTAAATCTACAATCGACCAACTGCGAAATAGCCCTTTTTTAAATAAATCATGCCTCAATAAAATTAAAATTGCAACAAAATTTTTAACTACTATTTAATTTAGCAATAAAAGCTATTTTCTTTGCGCTTGAAAAATACCATTCAAATGAGATCACTTTAGTGAATTAATTGAATATTGTATCGATATTGAAGCGTCGTAGACGGAAAAGTTGTTTTAATAGTAAATTACTAGTCTGGCGCTCGGAGCAAGAGTGAAGGAAAGTGAAACTTGATTAAAATAACTCCGCTACGATACTTGGAAAAAGGTTACGATAGAAGCGCAATAACGAGGAAAAAGGTTACGATAGAAGCGCAATAACAAGGAAAAAGGTTACGATAGAAGCGCAATAACGAGGAAAAAGGTTACGATAGAAGCGCAATAACAAGGAAAAAGGTTACGATAGAAGCGCAATAACAAGGAAAAAGGTTACGATAGAAGCGCAATAACGAGGAAAAAGGTTACGATAGAAGCGCAATAACGAGGAAAAAGGTTACGATAGAAGCGCAATAACAAGGAAAAAGGTTACGATAGAAGCGCAATAACAAGGAAAAAGGTTACGACAGAAGTGCAATAACAAGGAAAAGGGTTACGATAGAAGCGCAATAACAAGGAAAAGGGTTACGATAGAAGCGCATATAACAAGAAAAAGGTTATGATAGAAGCGCAATAACAAGTAAAAAGGTTACGATAGAAGCGCAATAACAAGGAAAAAGGTTACGATAGAAGTGCAATAACAAGGAAAAGAGTTACGATAGAAGCGCATATAACAAGAAAAAGGTTACGATAGAAGCGCAATAACAAGAAAAAGGTTACGATAGAAGCGCAATAACAAGGAAAAAGGTTACGATAGAAGCGCAATAACAAGGAAAAGGGTTACGATAAAAGCGCAAAAACGAGAAAAAAGGTCTAAAAACTGTAACCCAACCACGGAAAATTGGATGTTACATCCGTCAAACCGATTGCTGCCACATTAATCAAAATGGGCTCAGTAGTTTAGGCGCTACGCGACAGTAGAACCGAGGCCCGTCTCGCATTTGGCCGATTTTTTATTTCATCGCGGTAATTACTCGTATAATCTTACTAATATTACAAATGCGAAAATATGTTTGTTTGTTGATTTGTCCTTCAATAACGATCCAAAACCCTTAATCCTTAAACCCTTAATCTACACAGATGAAGTCGCGGGCATCATCTAGTCTTATCATTATCATCAGCATCAGAAACCCATTAACGGCTTAGCGCAGGTCTCCTCTCAGAGAAGGGTAATAGGCCGAAGTCCACTATACTAGCCCAATGCAAATTGGCAGACTTCACACACCTTTGAGAACATTATGAAGAACTCTGAGGTGTGCAGGTTTCCTCACAATGTTTTCCTTCAACGTTGAAGCATGTAATATTTAATTGCTTATACACACATAGTTACGAAAAGTCAGAGGTCGAATCTGTGACACCCCGAACAGGATAACTCCTGACGTCCTCCTAACACTCAAATATGGTTGAGCGAAGCAACGGCAGGGTCATGCGTCATGCTCGTAAACGGGTTCCACCGGCGGCAATGGGGCTACTTTCTGTCTGCCCGTCTTAATATGTGTTGAATTATAATTAGGTATGCTTTTGTGGAACTTCCCCTCATTGTGGAAACACTGCATACATAGCATAGTATCTATTGTATTTTAAACTCGTTTTGAAAAGAGCAACCGCCGATTTTCTTGCTGATTCTCGGCAGGAACTGCATTCCGAACCAGCAGTGGTAGACTCATCGACGATTCAAAAGCACTTGTAAAAAGTCTATTTGAATAAAAATTATTTCTATTCTATTATATTCTATAGGACACCGCAGTCGACCTAACCACAAGGCAATAACTGCTAGTCCATCATTAGCATCCCATCAACGGCTCACTACTGAGCTCAGGTCTCCTCTCAGAGAAGGGTTATAGGCCATAGTCCACCACGCTGGCCCAATGTGAATTGGCGGACTTCACACACCTTCAAGAACATTATGAAGAACTCACAGGTGTGCAGGTTTCCTCACGATGTTTTCCTTTACCGTTGAAGCAAGTGATATTTAATTGCTTAAACGCACTTGACTCCGAAAAGTCAGAGGTGCGAGCCCGGGATCGAACCTGCGACCCCCCGATTAAGAGACGCAGTCCTAACCACAAGGCAATAATTGTTTCTTGTCCACAATACTTTAATATAAAAAAAATCTTTTGAAAAAACCTACTTCAAAACCCGCGCCACTACAAAGGATATAACTCATTGTTGACTTTTAAAAACCGCTCGACCGATTTCGATAAAATTTAAATGGGACCACCTGGGCAGTATAATATACCCTTTGGAACAAAAAAGAGTTTTCCAAATCGATTCAGGCTTCTTGGAGTAATCGGTGAACATACATAAAAAAAAGATTCTGACGAATTGAGAACCTCCTCCTTTTTTAAAGTCGGTTGAAAATCCAGTTTCCCGTTCCAATCCGTGTCCACTCATGAACAAGCAGCTTTTACACGAGTCCCGCAGAGTGCCGCGCCGCCGCGCCGCCGGGGGAACAATAACAACTTTTAATGGCGCTCGGGGCGCACGCGGGGGCGGGGTTTCGTGCTCTTTGGAGTTTGGACGCACTCCAGTTGCGGTCAAGCGCTTGTTACCTGTGAATATTACATTATTACTAGCTGACCCAGCGAACTTCGTACCGCCACTACTTATAAATGAAAAATTAGTTAAATAAACATTTTCCAGTGGACCAAATTGTGAATCTAAACCATCCTCGAATCCCCTCGAACTCACACAAAAAATTTACATACACATGCACACAAGAAATATATATATTAAGATAACGGACTACCATTCGATGCGCATTTTGACGTGATAACGTCTTATAAATCGATGAACACCGGCTGCACGCACGAAAAAGTGTCACGTTCCTCCTGAGCCTGCGCGTGCAAGCGATAGCGCGGAACAAGCGATAGAGAGGCACGATCGGCCCAAGTATTGGCTTGTGCCGCACGCCAGTCATCGTCAATGTTTCTTTATGACGTTATCACGTAAAACTATCTTCAACTATACCCATGCAAAAAATCACGTCGATCCGTAGCTCTGTTGCGGCGTGATTGAATGACAAACCAACAAACAAACACACTTTCACATTTATAATATTAGTATGATTTGAAAGGTTATACCGTTATTAGATTATAAGATGTACAGCTAGCTATACCTACTTGATAGGTCAAAGCATAGAGTAAAAACATGAGAAACACGGAGCAACTTCAATAACCGAAACTGTCAATTTTTAATACCTAGTTTCTTTAACAGTTGCGATTGCCGAAACTAGCAACTTAGAGTTGGTAACTTGCTATCGCAGTTACGCTCAAAATTATATGAAAACCGTAAATACAGCTGGAGTTGCCGTTACCTCAATAGGCAACCAAGTTCGCACAGCGCCTAAGATAGCAACTAGGTAGTAGCGGACTTACTTGAAAGGGGTATGGCAACTGTGAATAAGATCCATACCCCTAATCGGTTTTTACACACCATCATGACGGATCGCTAAATCGCTTGGCAGCACGACTGGTGGAAAGTGGCGATATCAATGCTACGTGTCAGTGTCACTTAGGCTCGCTTGCAGAGACGCCGGGTAAGGTTTAACTCAGGAATAAATTTGTAATTTTGACAGAAACTTTATACGAAATCTGTCAAAGCAGCAGCTAACTCTGGGTTAAAAGGATAACCCGGCGTTTAGGCGGGCCTTAGATGGAAAAGAGTGCATTAACAATTCGCACTCACTTAATAACATTCATGATCATTCAGCTGAAAAATGTAATGTTTCATAAATTATCCTCTGCCTGTCTGTGAAAATTCCGTCAACACCAGTTTAGTCACTTTAAATATAAGCCACGACTTATGTACATAAAAACGTGTTAGAATTATAGTGTCGTTCAAACAATCACAATATTATGAGCTAAATCTCATCATCATCATCATCATCATTATCAACCCATCATCGGCTCACTACTAAGCGAGGTCTCCTCTCAGAGAGGGGTTATAGCCAAGCAGTGATGCCTAGTGGTTACGACTGTGGTCTCCCATTGGGGTGGTCGCAGGTTCGAACCCGGGTACGCACCTCTGACTTTTCGAAATTAAGTGCGTTTAAGAAATTAAATATCACATGCTTTAACGGTGAAGGAAAACATCGTGAGGAAACCTGCACACCTGAGAGTTCTCCATAATGTTCTCGAAGGTGTGTGAAGTCCGCCAATTCGCATTGCGTCAGCGTGGTGGACTATGGCCTATAACCCTTCTCTGCGAGCTAAATCTGAATTACTTTAAAATCACTAGTCAGATACAATATTTTGAAATAGTAAATTTTTGTAGTTGTTTACCTTCTCTAGCGAAATAAGAGTATAGTTTTAGACCCTTTTTGTAAACAAAACCACCCTTTTACGAGAACTTCGTCCATTTCCTTCCGCAACCTAATCCTTGTATCTTAATGTATCTTTCCGTTATCCCACTACATTTTTCTGACAGCGCGGGATATAGAGATATGATGTATTGGTGTAGCGAATGGGGTTCGAAGCAGTATTTTAATGCCCGCCTAACTAGTTGTTGCCCGCGGCTTCGTTCACGTTAAGTTCGATTTTTCAAACCCCTATTTTACCCCCTTAGGGACTGAATTTTCAAAAATATTTTCTTACCGGATGCCTACTTCACAATAGCTATCTGTATGCCTTTCAGCCAGAACCGTCGAGTGGTTTGAGTTGGGTGTTGATAGATAATAAATAATAATTAATCAGTCAGTCAGTCAATCAGTCACCTTTTCCAATTATGCTCGTGAACGGGTGCCTCCGGCGGGAATGGGGCTACTTTCTATCTGCCCGTCTTAACATGAATTTGATTGTAGTACACTTTTTTGGAACTTCCCCTCATTGCGGAAATATTATATTCTATTCTAACAAAGTTGCATGTGTTACATCGATCGGCTTGGCATCCAGCTACCCACAAGATAGTATAAAAAACTTATTACATTTTGACAAGAGCAACTGCTGAGTTTCTTGCCGGCTCTTCTCAGCAGAATCCGCTCTCCGAACCGGCGCGGTGGTAGAGTCATGATGTGTCATAAGAGCCACAGGTTGGCCTACGTGAAATAATTAATTTTGAATTTTATATATTTAGATTCCGAAAAGACTGGGATCGAACCCTGGACACTTTGAACAGGAGCAGAGGTCTTAACCACTTGACTATCTCCGCAAAATTTACCAACTTGGGGATTTTGAATTTTCTACGACTATTTCACTAATTTGCAAGTTAATCGTTTAGCGGTAAGCGAAAACTATTTTTCAGCGACTCATTACAGTAAACCGGTATCCGTTCGGTCATTAGTGAAATCGCTTTCTCACTAACACCGTTATGTTGTAACTATAGCTATCAACGAAGGATACGTAGTCAAAGAGACGGTCGTCAATATTACTAGATAGGTGTATCTGTACATCTGTGACTTGACTCGTGACTTCTTCACCGAGGAAAATTTAGTTCTGAAAATATAATAAAACCTTCAAATAGTGAGAATTTGATAATGTATAGCCCGAATAAGTAAACTAAAAATGTTTTCCCGAACAAACCATATCCATATTAATATCACCATCATCATCATCATGAACATGTCTCACTACTGAGCGCAGGTCTCCTCTCAGAGAAAGGTAATAGGCCATAGTCCACCACGCTACCCCAATAGGAATTGGTAGACTTTACACACCTTTGAGAACATTATAAAAAACTCTCAGGCGTGCAGGTTTCCTCACGATGTTTTCCTTCACCTTTGTAGCATGTGATATAATTGCTAAAACGCACAACGAAAAGTCAGAGATGTGTGCGACCTATATTCATTATAAGGGATAATTAATATACACCGTAATGTATTTGTCTGTCTGTTACCTTATACCAAGGCTTTATACACACGTTACTACAAGAACTATTGTACAACAGAAAAGTAATTAACAGTGAATTTTTTCACCTTACGCCCATATTTTGACTAAGGTGTAGAGTTTGTGAAGTTAGGACTTGTAGAGTTAGAAGCTTGGCTCTACATGATATCTGATAACTTTTTGACAGTGCGAGTCATATGGTCTCGGTAACATTTTACATGAAAATGTGTTTGGCGGGATTTATATTACGCTAAAGGATTCTCACGCAGGGAATTGTTTAGACAGCACTGCTGAAATCAGGCCTTAAGCAGAAAAATGAAAGAAGAAAGAAATAAAAACTACCAGAATCTCTCACGCTATACCGACCCATGCAACGGTTTGTAACAAACTTTTGTTTGACAGTTTAGGTTAGGAGTAAACGGTAATTAGTGGTTTCTAACCCCGCCGTAGGAAAAAGCAAACCTTTACTAAATAAAGGCCTACACACATTAGTCACTAATTCTTACCACAGTTTGGAATAGTCTGCTTATTCATCACATAATAGGTACATATTATTGGTATGTTAGTAAACTATGAAGTTAAGTTAATAGTTCGACATTAATTGCGACACAAAATTGTATGTCTGTCACTAATGTCTGTTCTGTACACTTATACGATGGTTTCTCCCATAGCTGAACATAGTACCCTTGTAGTGGACTTCCACACGCCTCTGTCTTATGCCAGCTGTATCCCACGCTCCTCTGCAACTTATTTGATGTCATGGGTCCACACAGTGGATGAATGCGAGGTCGCCATTTAAGCATCTTAGGATCCCAAGGAATTTCAGTATGTTGAACTATGGGTTCCGACGTTGCCATTATGCTATGCAGTTCTTTTGGTTATGCAGGCATCGAAGAATAGCTCTCTCTATCGCCCACTGATCCTGAGGCTTCCTAATTCCAAGGCCCATAGTTAGCGACCATGTTTCGGATCTATTTGTGCTTATAAGCAACATGCACTGCACGAAGATTTTCGTCTTCGTGGAGCGAGACATTTTGGAGAAGAAGACATCACGTATCTTTAATCTTTCCGAACACTGCCCAGCCGAGTCGGATTCGGCGGTTGACCTTTGTCAAAATTTGACCCACTTAGCAGCTATGTGGTGATATAATCCTACTTATGGCCTGTTTCACCACTTTCTGATAAAGTGCCTGATACATATATATCTAACAGATAAAATATCTGCTGGATAAATCTGTGTGATTTCATTTTGAGTTTAACTGCCAGATTGACGTATCCGAAACTTGTGAAACCGAAATATAAAAAAGAAATTGTGAAACCGAAAAAAAAACACAACGAATGAAGCGATTTGGCTGAAATTTGAAATAGAGAGAGCTCATACCCAGGATTAAAAAATAGGTTACTTTTTATACCGGAAAATTACAGAGTTCTCGCGCAAATTGCAAAACCTTAATCCACGCGGACGTAGTCGCGGGCATCATCTAGTCGTATAGTTTTATTTGCTCACAAATAAATCCAACATCACATCGAAGCAGTGGCCCTTTAAACTGATAGCCAATTTGCCGCTCGACTCTTTTAAAAACATACAATACAGGGATAATTCTCCACGTAATGAACTCATCTTTCGTTCGTAACTGCAGAAAGGTGTGTTCACACGACAAAAACATACGCTGCGTTTATTGGCTAGGATCTCGAAGGCTGTGTCAATGGGTCGCCTGTTAAACCGCCGCCACCATGAATTTTGACAAGTGTTGATGTCGAAAACCTATTTAGTGCCGATTTCACCCACGTCGAGTGACGTTTAACCGAGGAATAAATTGGGCGTTCTGACAGTTTTTCTATTAAAAATCTGCTAAAATATCAAATTTACCCTCGGATAAGACTTATTTTACCTACATTGGTGAAATCGGCCCTTAGAGTTTTGAGGAGAAGTGGCTCTTTCACACTCTCTCAGATGGTTGTTGTTGGTATCTGTCAACTTACTCCAGGCATACAGAACAAATAGTATTGGCGTTGTCTTGACGTTAATAACTCAGGTTAATAACTAAGCAGCAATGTCTGGATTAAAATTCATGAATGAGCCGTAAAAATAAGTGGATATTATGTTTTATAGGAAGTTTCTATTATTTAAAGTGATTGGTTTTATAAAAAAATAATACAATTAGTGTTTTTAAACAATTGCACGCGCGATCGACACCGTCTGTCTGAAACAGGCTTAGCATCGAAATTGTCGACCCGTCCGGTTCGATTTCACGCCTGACTACACTCCGTACGGGAAAACTACCTCCAATGCGGTATTGTTTAAAAATACAAATGTACAGGTGTATACCTTCTGTATACATAATATACCTTCTGTAAACATTCCTGTTGTGGATTTCATGATATTTTCTAAATTACTACGACGTGTACAGGTATTTCAAAGAACCGATGGTCGTTGGGGGTCTCAAGATGCTGGCGTGGCGACTTCGCACTCGAAAGAACAGTATTGGCAGACCACCCACTACATAGTAGATCTTTGTGGATAGACGATCTCATCAGGCGAATTGCAGCAGCAGCCGCTAGATATATGCGTCCGTAAAAGAGACCTATGTCAACACTAATCGTTTGATTAAGAGATGAGAACGGGTACTTTAGAAAATGCTGTTTTGTTCAAAATACATAATATTTACAAAATATACTTGCCAAAAGATCTCATTTAGGTATCATTATATTCTCAGAATAATGGCGAAATTATTTTTATAGTTCAACCTTATGAACCAAATTAAAAAATACTTAAGAGAACTTTAACAATTTCATAAGAAAAACTGAGGTTATTATAAATGATTGAACATACATCTCTGAAAAATGCGAGAAAAGAAATCCATCAAATGAAATCCAATCAGTTATTGGATTGTTATTTCTTCCTGTTTACATTATATTGAGGTTCGATTCCTGGAACGTGCTTTTTCTATAATCTCTTGTGTTTCTTGCAATTTACTGAGCAAATCATTACAAAACCTTAATTTATTAACTGATTTTGATATTGATAGAAGACAGAGTTTCTCAATCGGTTTGAAAGAATAGCTTACATTATTTTTCATCTCCCCATCTCGGAATAGTTATTTGTGTTATATGGGGCCAAAGGAATTTTTTGTTCCCCGAGGGCGTTATTTTGAATTCAGAGTGAAGTGAAGGATTCTATAGTAGACTCCCGAGCGCAGCTAGGGATTCTGAAGTAGAATCCTGAGCGTAGCGAGGAATTCAATATACGCCGCCCGAGAACAAAGAATTTTGGCCCCGAATGACACACACTATTTTTCATCATTACCTATGAGAAGCTAGGAGTATCAACCTACTATGTATAGAGTATAGACATTACCAATACGTATATTGAAGTTTAAATAAAACACAAATAAATTTTTATGAAATAATTAAACATTAATATTTATGTTGGAAGTATGGGCATATATATCTAATCGACGATCACGTGACTTATTGAAGACAACAGCTTCTCATACATTTTTGAATTTCGACACATTTTTGAAATCTCTCTTCTGATTGGTCCGCGTTAGTGCTTTAGTATGCTAAAGTACGAGCGCGGACCAATCAGAAGAGAGAAATGAAAAGTCCCATGGGGTTAAAATTAAATTTTGCTCCCGCTATCCTCTCAAGCCAATATTCGTTTTTCGAATAGGTATGATGAAAAGAGTATTTTTGCTCTTCGATATCTGAGTGCAAAAGCCTTTGAGTATATTATAAGTGTTGGTTATATACTCAAAGGCAAAAGCCGTTTTTTATCCGCTAAAGGATTATAAAGTAAATTGAATTGAGAACATCGTGTGTACTAAGATTGTGAATTCAAAACATCATTAAATCTATTTACTACTACCTCCATGGTGCCGAATTTATCATACAACCTTTTTTAATTTGTTAAAAACTCAGACTCGGAACCTTCTTGGTGTAGGTACTTTTTTTTATTAGCTTCGCGCGCGCCATTTTCTTTTCACGTCATATTGTTAATACCTTAGATTAAAAACAAGAAACTTGAAAATGGGGAGATGAAAAGTCACGTGTTGCACTCGAGTGCAAAGATTTTAGACTTTTCGCTTGCTCGGTCATCAAACTTGAGCACGCGGTTAAAAAGCAACTTTGCACTCTTGTTTATCAAATAACTATAAAAGGAGAAACTGTTTTAAAATTTAAAATAAAATTATCAGGATTTAACTTCAACTATGACGATGATATATTATGTATTAAATCCAAACAAGTAGCCAAAAAATATAGCTTCACCACTAAGCAAATATCATTACTATAAAATATGCAAAACTGTGTTTGTTCATTGGTTTGTTGGTTCGTCCTTCAATCACGCTGCAACAGAGCTCAGGATTGACGTGATTTTTGCATGGATATAGTTAAGGACCTGATCAGTGGGAAAGGCTATACTCCGGAAAATCAAAGAATTCCAGCGGGATTTTAAAAACTAAATCCATACGGCGAAGTCTGTCATGAATACCAGGGTAACATGAACTGGCAAGAGCTTTAAGTCGTTATAGTTTTAGTCATTAAACAGTATAGAGAGTGCTGTCAGGGCAATTTCACGGCTCCAAGCCTCTTCCATGGACAAAGCGCTTTGAGTGCCGCGCCGTGGGCAGAGTAAATACTTCATTCCTTGTTTCATTCACTCGAAGTTATGTGACAAAGATATCTTAACAATGAGAAATCTCATTAAATACTTCACTCTGAAGCACAGCAATCCATTTGGTAGGTATCAAAATTAGTGTTCGTATTTATCATTATATACCTAGTTTTTGATAGAGAATAAGATCGATAAAAACTTAGTAGTTTTCGCCCTTTTTCTCTATCAAAATCTACCCCTTCTTCTTCTTCTTTATCAACCTACAGATGTCCACTGCTGAACAAAGGTCACCTGCATGGATTTCCAGAGGCTTCGGTCTTGCGCCACCTGAATCCAGCGGCTCCTTGCGACTCACAGAGTACTTTGGTATTTGCGACTCGTTTGATGTCGTCGATCCAACAAGTAGGGGGTCTGCCAACACTGCGCTTCCCGGTGCGGGTCGCCACTCCAGCACCTACCCCTAATATGTTATTATTCTGAACATCATACAAATCTAACAAAGAGGAGGTTGCGAAACTGAAATGACATTGGCATAGTTCGAAGAAATAGATATTGGAGTCCCAACAAGCCGGAAACACACAAACTTAACTACTGTAAAGTAGGTATCATCGCCATCATTAGCAACCCATCAACGGCTCACTACTGAGCGCAGGTCTCCTCTCAGAGAAGGGTTATAGGCCATAGTCCACCACGCTGGCCCAATGCGAATTGGCGGACTTCACACACCTTCGAGAACATTATAGAGAACTCTCAGATGTGCAGGTTTCCTCACGATGTTTTCCTTCACCGTTGAAGCAAGTGATATTTAATTGCTTAAACGCACATGACTCCGAAAAGTCAGAGGTGCGTACCCGGGATCGAACCTGCGACCCCCCGGATAGGAGACCACAGTCACAACCACTAGGCTATCACTGCTTCATAGTTCAAGTAGGTATAGATCAGACTTATTCTTTCGTCCTCACAAGAGTCTGCGTAGTACCTTACCTATCTATCAGAGACTCGTGTACTCTATCCACTGACTCTATCAGTGCACCACTCGAACCGAACACTAGGCAGCTAAGCAGAATACCTGTTAAAAGTACCCGTGGGTACATCCACACTTGTTATGATACTGTATAGTGAAATAATGCCGTGTGCGTGCCGCCAATCCAATTTCACGGCTCCGAGGCCCGCCTTTGGACAAAGTCCTTTGAGCGGGACTCGGGACGAAAATAATTTTTCCTTATTGAATGTGTGTAGAATTAGGTGACTAGATTTTCACGGAATTTTCGCCGGATGCCTGACGTGAATTTAAAAGCTTTAATTTTGACGTAACGATGCCAATGACCTGCAGTACGATTGCGGTTAAAGTGTTATAGTTCTTGCAATTCACGAGGGCGACTGACTTGTGGTTGTGTGTATGTCGTATCTGTATAAGTGTGAGGGAGCGCAATGCTCGCGCCTGCCCGCTCCCACCTAGGCTTTGACAGGCACGCACACTTATGCAATGTGCATGTACACGAAGTAACCACAAGTAAAGCTCACTCGCCTTCGTGAATTGCAAAACTGTACGATCGCATACACATTCTGTTGTGGGATAGATATCACCTCGATTGGTTGAATTATGGAGTGGCTGTATCAATGAACTTTAAAGAATAGCGAGAGACTATCAACCAATCAAAGGTGATCAGAAGTGCGATTGTGTAAGAATTGCCGATCAAATCGTCAAAGTTCGGCGTCAAAGTAAAATAAACCATAACTATATTGAATTCGAGCTCAATTTCGTGTATTCATTCTCAACCGTTTAGCGTAACGTACATACCTAAACGTATGAAAATGGATACACGAAATTGAGCTCTAATTCAATGCACTTATGGTTTATTTTACTTTGACGCTAACTTTGACGATTTGATCGGCAACTTTTAGACAATCGGGGGGCAGTATCGTGATACTCGTGGTCTTGCAAATAGCTTAAAATATGTGTTTTTGCAATATAGAATACCATAAATTTAGCCTATCTGCTTATCGCAGATCGTAGCAGTTTTCCTCAGATGGCCATACATACATCCATCATTCTCTATTCCGCCTGGGTGCCGGTTTTCTTAGCCTATGTTGACGATTACGATTTCAAAATAAGGCCGATTTCACCAACGTAAAATAAGTCGTATCCGAGCATAAATTTATTACGTTTTTTATTAATAGGTATTTTGACAGTGTTTTCAATACAAAAACTGTCAGAACGCCCAATTTATTTCTCAGTAAAACGTCACTCGACGTTGGTGAAATCGGCCATTAGTATGTCCTTAATTTTTTTCGAATTTTGGTTAAGCTAAGACATAATAAAAAGATGATAAACAAATAAACGGAGTTCCTACTCTTACTTATGTTATCTAGCCATACTTAGGTGTAATATTATTTCGTGAATTTGTCAGAAGCATTGCAAAAAAATTTTCATTCTTTTCTTTGTTTCACGTTTCCAAACAAACAAGTTAATAAAAGAACGAGATAAGTTTTATCGATAGAAATTTCCCAAACGTCCTTGATACATTTTTAGGTACTCCAAAGAATCTGATAGCTCGATAAGGTTTGTTTTCACCATAATAGACTGGTTAGCGAGACGTCACTCGGTCAACATTTACTTTTTGATAGTCTTCAATTTTATCTATGTGATATCAAATACAGTGGAGCACAAAAGTTGAAGCTTCTTCTTTTTGTCGTGTCTATTGATTTGACCGTCATCTCGTCGTATAACACCCTATCTTTCGCCAAACAAAAAAGCGTCGTAATGTTGTCTATTCCTGTTCTTTTGCTTTAATAATATCAATCAATTCAATGAAAAAAAAATATTTTTAAACAACCGACTTCAAACTCCCTCTTTATTACATTACACACACACTATACAAAATATAAAATTTATTGTTGATATTTTAAAAACCACTCGACCGTTTTCGATGAAATTTATATGGGACCACTTAGAAAGTAGGTAATAGGTATACCCTTTCAAACAAAAAAAGAATTTTCCAAATCGGTTCAGGCGTCTTCGAGTAATCGGTGGACATACATAAAAAATAAGATTCCGACGAATTTATAAACTCCTCCATTTTTGAAGTCGGTTAAAAAATAGTTTGGTGAAGATATTCATTGCGTACGAGGCAGAAGTGAAACTTCTTTGAAATAAATTCATAACAGTCTCGTTAATCTGTTGTACCTTTAATAGATAAAATATAAATATAATAATTATGTCAGCCATATTCGATTTGAAAATGGATGTCAGTGACAATGATGTCCATTTCGTAATTTTCAATTCGTAATCGTATTCGTAAAAATACGATTCGAAGTAGTCTACATACAAAAATGACGTGCGCTTGTGCACTCATTCGATTCGTATTTTGACGGATCCGTATTAGTTATGTTTGACGGCCACTTTGAATCGTATTTTTACGAATACGATTACGAATCGAATACGAATAAGTTCACAAACGCCCTAAATTTTAAAGTTTACGTTAACCGTGCGTCCATATTATTATAAATGACAGATTTATACACAGTTAATGTAAACTTGAGAAGTTAACTAGACACTCTGCACCCTGATAAGTTTCGGACAAAACTACTGTGAAAATGTCATGACATTCGTCAATTTGAAAACGGACGTCGTTCCCGTTATCAACACCTTAAAAACTCAGAAATGACGTATCTAACTGCATCTACAACAAACTTAAAATTATCTGAAACACACCTAAATCGCAAATGTTGTAAAAGCCTTTACACAAAACATTACAGTTGCAGTTATTTGACTACGCGCCTTCCCGTGTAAATAAAGAGTTCCCGTATGAAACACGGCATGAAATAGCGTAGCCTAATAGCGCTACAGTGCTGCCAAGAAAAATAATTTCCGCCACTTTATATAAATTTCAACGGTTATACGGTTATTACGCTAGAGAATGAGAATACTAGTAGTTTCTGAGGAAATAAAACACGGGTTAAACAGCTAGTAAAAACTTGGCAACGTCTTTATGTGGCGACGTCACGTGTAATGTTACACGAATATACATTACAACTGACGGCCTTACACCTCCGGGCGACTTGGCGAGTTGCCATGCTTTTTTATCTAGAAGTATAAATTTTACCCAGAGTGCCTGGTACTGAGTCCATTAGACGATTGGTGTTGCTGTCAGTTTTGCTACAGTCGCTGCTACTATGACTGACAACATACGATACCTAAACGGACTACTGACTTGTCCAGGGGTCCTTCTATAGCTACAATGAATTCTTAGAATGTTAAAATATATAACAATATAATAATGTTATAATGGTTTATAATAATGTTACTATAAAGTAGATACTGTTTTATAATATAAATAATTATTGGTATATATATGTAAATGACACGTAAACAAAATTTTACAAATAAAATTTTCTATTGACAATTAACCTTCCATTTGATGCCATATGACAGCTGATATTTGCATCACAAAAACATATCTAAAATCTAGATGACAGGCCACGATCTAGATTCTAGATCATTGCCTGCCCATCAGTCAGTCATCAGATCAGCGAAACTCACTAATGAAGAACCCTTCATGTAAAACCTCTTAAGAATAAATATATTTGTAAAAAAATGTGGATTTAAAAACATTGGAAATAAAATTAACTTTTTCTTTTTTGAACGCGACTGTACTCCACATTTGAACGTACCTCTTATCAATATAGTCTGCAAAAATTTAACCTCACCGTTAGTGAGTTCTATTGTGTATCTGTAGGTATCGTTGGAAAAATAAAATATAAGTATAATGAATATCGTGCTTACAATATGCAGTGCTCTCATTATTATAAGTGAAACAAATTGCTTCACCGTTCCGAACTCGAGTTACCGCGGAGACTTTGAGCGACAAGCGGTCATATTAAGGAAACTACAAAATTTGCAGGAACACGATTCCAGAAATGCAACTCAAACTACGTTGTGGAGTGAAATTTTGGCCGATGCGCTCGTGAAGGAAATATTTTCATTTAAAGAACCTGCCACGGACAGAAAAACTACGAATAAACCACCAGACAAACATACCAGTCTGTTGGTGAAAACAGTCAGTCATGTACTGGAAATATATAAAACTTATGTTTTCGATAAACTGAGAAGTGATTATAGTAAAAATAGAGGTAATATTGGTTATACTGATGAAACTGTGAGTAAGCATAGGATTGAGGAAGATGTATCTGAAGTTTCAAACACGAGTAACCCAAAAGATGAAATAGAATTGATAGAGCCAATGTATCACGGAAAATTAAGAGGAAATGAGAGCTCAAATGTTGATGTGGACAGTGTTAGTAATTGTGGGACAGGATTTAAAAGAGATGAAGACGGGAATTGCGTTGAATCGAAGCATTCTAAGTTTATCTTGTCTATACCATGGCAGTGTCCCATCGGTTATAGACCCGACTGGCTTGGCTATTGTAGAGAATCACTCTAATCAAGTTAAGTTAAAAATAGGTGACCGAAATACTAAAATATCTCGAATAGGAGCTAACTATTAACTAGGAGGAATATTATGGAAATAACAGTGCAGTTTTATTCTTCGCCACCAACGCGTAATAGTGACGAGTGATACAAATAGGACACTTTAATCTTAAGTTTATTTTTACAAATCCTACGCTGTTGCGTGTGACAAAGATGAGCATTTCAAACACATTTTATGTATGTTAATAATCTTGAGCACGTAGTATTATAAAAGGTTTCAAAATTCGTAGTTTTATTACCTTTATCACCTTTCCGTTATTGAAATTGAGCATGATTCCAGGAAGTAGTTATTTCTGTACAATCTCTAATTTGATTCAATATTTTTCCATAACGTTGTGATTTAATAAGCGGAAGATCCCAGGCTTGATGCCCGGCTGAATCATTTAAAATTTCGATTCGAACTTAAAAATTACTCAGCTTAAATTTTCGAATACCTAACCTAATATTTTCGAATGCTTAAACCAATATTTTCGGCAAAACAGTGCCTCTAACGATAAAGAGTGTTCCAATGCTGTTCCACGTAGACCCCGTTTATTGAAATCCATGTCTAGGGCTTACTTGGTTGTAATCGTCTCAACCGCTACTGGTATCGCTCAACGTCCAGCACTGGGCAAAAGTATCTTGCAACGATTGCTACAGAATACGATGTGCTTATATTTAGCGGCTGCCAGCAAATCGTTCGAGATCGCATGTCCACTTTGTAAGAGGTCCTACAACGCTGTAGTGTCCAGTGCGAGGTCGTCAAACTATAGGACTTGTCATTTAATAAAATAAAAATTCAGATAGAACATTCAAAACAAAGCAAACATACAGTACCCGGCAATATATATCGCCGGGTACTGTATGTACTACTACTATATACTGTATATATAGATATATATTGCACCGGCGATAATTATATTGCACATGCAATATATCGATGGGTCCTATGTATATCGCCGGGTACTGTATATGGTTGTTTATAAACAGCAAAAGTAAGGTAAAATTCCTGTCGAATAGCAAACAAGTCTTTTACGTCAGACAATCGACAGAGTCAATTTCACGGTGTGCTGGCCGCCAAAGGAGGCCGGATGTACCTGGGATCAAACGGACATTTGCGAGGCCCCGCGCAAATTGACCCGCTACACGTGGTTGGGGAAAATGAAATAAAAAGAAAATTGACTATCGGTAACAATGCTGAAGCCTGAACAGCTCAACGGGTCGGAAAGCGGGCTAAAATCGGAGTGGTCGTAAGTAGGAGCTTTCTGTTCATATAATTTTTTTGCCGGAAATAGATCATTTCAGAAAATAAACGATAAATAAACGAGTGCTGTGGTCTTATAACTGGGAGGTCTCGGGTTCGATTCCCGGCGGGGTCATTTTGGGAATTTACAATTTATGATTTGTCTCTGGTCTGGTCTGGTGGGAGGCTTTGGTCGTGGCTAGTTACCACCCTAACGTCAAAGACGTGCCGCCAAGCGATTTAGCGTTCCGGCACGATGGCGTCTATATTACCCTGTCCAACCGTTTATTTTCTTTTTGACAGCTCAGTCTCAATCACCCTCACATAGTGAGAGTGAGTGAGACAATATTATATTGCTATACTGACACTGATAATATTATATTGATACTGAGCTGTCAAAAAGAAAATAAACGGTTGGACAGGGTATAGTAACAGATTAGGGGTAAGGGTTGAATGTACAGTTGTACACTTTCATACCCCTTCCAAGTTAACCCGCTACCATCTTACACTGCATCCACTTCCATCAGGTGAGATCGCAGTCAAGGACTATCTTGTCATCAAATAAAATCGCCCCGACCGACTTTCGCACGAAAACCAACCTTATTTACCCAACGTTAGGGTAGAAATTTGCATCGTTGTGAAAAACGTAACAGAAAAACGTAACGAGGTCATTGATAAATTGATTTTACTGCTCGGATTTTTCTCATACCGGGCGCCTAAAATCGATTCTTAAGGAGTAAACTCCAAAAATACTCATCACCCACTGATACTGAAGTATCATTTCTTTTAATGGATTCTATCTCCTTCGCGTTTTTACTTGGAATTGATTTTCTCTATTAAGTAGTACGACGCATATTATGTAGTACGTGTATGTATTGCGCAAGGTCTTACGAGGCTAATAAACGCGTGAGTACTAAATAATGACGTAGTCAAAGTTGCCCGCGACGCGTATGGCGCTCATCTAAACTTAGTTTGTGCTCTGCGAGTGAGTAATTAGGCAGCGAACGACGAACTGCAATTTGTTGAGAAACTTCTTCGACTCTGCGTACAATAAACCTATAATATGCCTGCAATTGAAATTTTCATCGTTTCTTAGGGCCGTACACTCAAAAGTACAATACTAATAGTAAGATTCTAAGGACTCTCAAAGGTGTCCGATCCCTGACGTTTTTTCCAAACAAGTACCTATCATAAAACACTCTGCGTTTGAGTCGCTCTAGCGTTAAATCTGTAGAGCGTACTCCGTCTTAAATCGGACTTAAGATTGACCTATATTAAGACACAAATATTATGTCCTGAAATAAAATCTCGATCCTAAGAAGAATGAGAATATTGTAACTATTTACCTTGTAAACTTCCTGATATCTGACAAACCGTTAATATACATAGATATTAATTACTAGAGCGTGTTCACAAAATTTCTTTTAAAATTGGTTCATATTCAAAGAATCATTCGCTCTTGAGATTTCTCGCGGATGATATTTCCCTGCCACTGCACCAAGACCTAATCGCTATGAGCACAGAACTTAATATAGGTACATGCCTAGGTATCAGCACTAGAACTTCCCATACATGACACTCATTAAAAGTTAGCTAGAACTCATTAATTACAGAACACAACACACTGACGGTCTGCAATTTGTATACGTAGAGGAATTTTGACAGCTGAAGACCGATAACTCTTTATGGGAATTAATAGCTGTTAACAACTATACGATTGAATTAAGCTTGCTATGTGTTAATAATTTAAATAGCCGAAAAATGATTAAAAAAAAATTATTTTCAATCCAAAAATGTATAACCGTCATGGCGGATATTCATAGTTATTGTATTCGATAGAAAAATTTTTACTCTTTAAGGAGAACATTGCGCAAACAACTTTTTTGGCCGGGCCTATCTCGCATATCTACTTAGTGTACGATATGGGTTAAAGTTTCTGCGTCATCTTGTGCATTTGCATAATATTTCTCCAACTCCAACGTTCTCTATCCTCGGCCTACTTAACCTCCCACTTTCCGGATGTCTTCGATCCATCCAGCTTATCTATGGCTAAGTAATATTGTGTTAGTAGTGAGCCGGTAATGGGATGAGATGAATGATGAATTAATTAACTCTTCTTGCATAAAAATCTTCCGGAAGAAATTATCTAAACTACGTGACCATATTATTATTGAAATTCGTTGCGCAGTTTCGTAGACCTAAGAAAGACACTAACAGACAAGCAGACAGACGCCGATAGCTAAGTTATTTCATACTACATTGAATATCTCACCTCATAAACCTTGTCTACTTTTGTCTGGTTGCTTTGGCCCTTTCTAGGAACCACTCTACCGTCAAAGACGTGCCGCCACGCGATAGAATAGAATTGAATAGATTTTTTTTATTCAAATAAACTTTTTACAAGTGCTTTTGAATCGTCTGGCTCTACCACTGCTTCGGAATGCCCTTCCTGCCGAGAAGAACCAGCAAGAAACTCGGCGGTTGCTCTTTTCAAAACAAAACAATACAGTAAATACTATGCTATATATGCAGTGTTTCCACAATGAATGAAGTTCCAAAAATGCATACTGACTAACTTCTATCTTAAGATGGGCAGACATAAAGTATCCCCATTCCCGCCGGAGGTACCCGCTCACGAGCATGATGCATGACCCAGCCATTGCTTCGCTCAACCATATTTGATAATTATGTTCTGGTACGATGACATGTAAAAACCGATAGAACTATAACTGTTGAGGCCAACGGCTTGGCCAACGAGTCAAGGCCTGGAGTACTAGGTATAGGGGCCCATCAGCTATAACCTGAGTCCAGGGTCGCTGCCCAAAGGGCCTTTCACCGCGGTCAGATCTGTTCTCAACGCAGTGGTGACTTAATGATGGTAGGGTTGCACTGACCTTCCTTGCAGCAGTCAATCCTTGTACGGCCTGAGATAGTATGAGAGTGGTGAGTATGTGAGTGAGTATATTGTGAGGTTAAGTGTGAGGTGAACTTCTCAGGCCACTCGCAGCAGCAGGCAGGCAGCTAGTTATGGCCTGCAGCTGTGGACGTTGGGCTGGCGTAGCACTGTACACTTGGTTTGTCACTAGTTAGATCCGAAACCTTAATCACACACACCTCCGCCGAGCGCGTGGCGAGCAAAGGTCGGCGGGTTCCAAAAAAAGGTTCTTGGTTACGGACAACAGTTAACAATTATGCTTATAGCTAGGTCGACACATAGACCGCTTGACGGCGCGACAAAACCGTAAAATAAACTAAATCTAGACACTTAAAAAGCAAAACGGTGCGCGAGGCGACTTGGGAATTTTACGTGAATACGTGTAATTTAGCTGTCAAAGGGAACTTGCAAAAAACCACGCCCCAAAACGGCGGCAAGTTTAAAAACTAAGTATCTGTCAACTTCATTGCGAGCCAAAGAGATTGCCAGCGCTACGACCATGGAACAAGGAATTGTTGACAGGCACATGGCGCGAACAACCCCCCCGCCTGTGGTCGTAAGGATTTACGTCCACTTACTAGTAAATAGGTAAACGTGATAAGGAGCAAACGGCTCGCTGCAAGACAGAGTCTCCGACCATTACCTCGGCAACCCTGGGAACCCCATCAGACCCGTAGATCAGCTTAAGAATGCGCCCACGGCGCCAGTATAAAGGCAACAAATTAGGTTCCTTAATCAGCACTAGGTCACCAACTTTGGGTGGATCAGATTTGTCAGCCCACTTAACCCGCTGCTGCAAAAGATGCAAATACTCTAGTGACCAACGGTGCCAAAAACTCTGAGTCATCTGTTGCAGCAGCTCAAACCGGGACAAACGTGAGACCTTCACGTCCCTGAAGGGGTATTCGGGTAGAGCGTTAAGGGGCTGACCAATCAGAAAATGACCGGGAGTTAAGACCTCCAGGTCATTTGGGTCAGATGAGAGGGGACAGAGTGGCCGAGAATTGAGTACAGCCTCAATTTTGCAAAACACGGTGGCGAGTTCTTCAAAGGTTAAAACAGTTTCGCCTATAACGCGCCGGAGATGAGTCTTGGCCACCTTAACCACAGCTTCGAATATTCCACCCCAATGAGGGCAAGCTGGGGGGTCAAACTTCCAGGTTACCCCCATCTTGGACAATGCTGTACTTAATCTAATCTTATTGCTAGACAGGAATTCGACAATCTCTTTTAAATATCTATCAGTGCCCTTATAATTTGTGCCGCAATCCGTGCGAATCAGGTCAGGCAATCCTCGACGAGAGACAAATCTACCTAGCGTGGCTACAAAAGCTTCAGTGCTTAAGGCACTCACAAGTTCTAAATGTACCGCCTTGGTAGCGAGACATACAAAAACGCAGAGGTAGGCCTTGAGCGATCTGGCGTTGCGGAGGTTAGAGCTCATGATGGCAAACGGGCCAGCAAAATCAGTGCCAACCCCAGCAAAGGGTCGAGTGGCTAGAACGCGGTCGGAGGGCAGATCACCCATCATCGGCTGTGAAGTATTAGCCTTCAAGCGGTAACACGGAATGCATCTGAAAGTGACGTTCCGGATGGTGCGTCTCCCTGCCAGAATCCAAAACTCGCGCTGTAAAATAGCCGAGAGTGCATTACAACCAGCGTGGGCATTTTTAAGATGGTAGTGTGTCACTAGCAATTTGACAAAGGTGCCGTCCTTAGGTAGCAAAAGGGGGTGGCGAGCACCATAGGGCAGATTGGAATTCTTGAGACGTCCTCCAACGCGTAGCATTCCGTTATTGTCCAAAAAAGGGCTTAGGCGAGCAAGGGGGCCCTTCAAAACTAAACCTCTCTTTAGAGTGTCAATCACGGATGAAAAATGCTCCACCTGAACCACAGGCACCCAGTAGTTCCGGGCGTCTTGGCGTTCAAGAGGGGAAAGCACAGGACTCAAATTTTTATTTTCTGAATTCCGCCCATTATGGATGAAACGTCGAATCCAACCGGTAACACCAATTAGTTTATCAAGGGAACTGTAACGGTTCAAAAGAAAGTTCAAGTCGGGGATCTGTTTATCCTCAACCACTCCGACTCTTAAGCCCGGCAATACTTCGGGAGCGGAAAACCTATTTTGAGGCCAAGTCGTCTCGGATTGGGATAGCCAACTTGGATCCCACCAAAGGTGATGGTGAACCAGTGAAGAGGCCTCACAGCCGCGGGAGGCGCAATCGGCCGGGTTCAGTTCTCCGGGTACGTGTCTCCAAATCACCGGTACTGCAGAGCTCTGAATTTGGGAGACCCGATTCGCAACAAAGACCTCTAAGTTGTGAGGCGCCAGCTCGTAGCCAGCAAAGGACAATCTCACTGTCCGTCCAAGCATAAACGTCGGTCAGATCGACCGCAGATGCCAAAGAGGAGCGGACGTGGTTCAAGAGGCGTACCAGAAGGGCGGCGCCAGACAATTCTAATTTCGGGATAGTTAACCGTGACCGAATAGGGGCCACCTTGCTTTTTGCCAAGACGAGATGCGTCGCGACCTCACCGGCGACATCGACAGTCCTCAAATATACCACGGCGGCGTATCCTCGTTCGGAGGCGTCGCAAAACCCGTGGAGACTGGCATGACACCTTCCTGTTGGTAGGAAGCGTCGAGGCATGGAAATGCGGTTAACTTCAGGAAGTGAAGACACAAGGGAGTTCCACTCCTTCAATAACTTCCCAGGGAGTGGTTCGTCCCAACCGAGTTCAGCAATCCAAAGCTTCTGGAGGAAACATTTAGCCAAAAATATTACGGGAGTGATCCATCCATTGGGATCGAAGGTGCGAGCAACTGTAGACAATACGGAACGCTTAGTCCAGACCTTAGGAGGTGGGTCTAATTTGACCCGGTAGGTGAAAACGTCTTGGACGGGCTGGTACTGTATTCCAAGGACCGTCAGCAAATTGGGATTTTCGGGATTTTCAAAAATATGAGGATCCTGCTGATCCTTTCCCGGAAGATCCTTCAAGACGTGAGGGGAGTTGGACAGCCACTTGCCCAACTCATAACCTCCGGACTTCAGTATTGCAATCAATTCATCGCGAAGAGTCAGAGCTTCCTCAACGCTCGAGGCTCCCGTGCAAATATCGTCCATATAGACTGACGATTCCAAGGTGGCTGATGCGCGAGGGTAATTCAGTCGCTCCCGGTTAGCTAGTTCTAACAAGGTCCTGATAGCAATATAGGGGCTTGACTTGAGTCCATAGGTCGTGGTGTTCAATTCAAAGACACGCATTGGCTCATTAGGATTTTCGCGCCACAGAATCATTTGGTATCTCCGATCATCGCGATGTACCATCGACTGTCTAAACATCATCTTGATGTCAGCTACGAAAACAATTTGATGCCGGCGGAAATGCGTGAGGATATCGGAGATATCCTTGATCAGCTTAGGACCGGAGTGCAAGCATTGGTTCAATGTCACCCCGTTGGATGTGGCCGCGGAGCCGTCAAAAACCACTCGAATCTTCCCCCCAGGGGTCTTCAAGACGGCATGGTGGGGTAAGAAGTAGTGCTCGTGTGCGCGGCAATCAAAATTGGATGGTGACATATGCCCCAGGCCCTCGTACTCGCGCATAAATTCAACGTACTTGGAGCGGAAGGTGGAGTCGCGCCGCATGCGCCGTTCCATAGACAAGAGCCTCTTTTCCGCCAAGGCCCGCGATTGACCAAGCGGGGGGCGAGAAGCGAGAAAGGGCAAGCGAGTTACAAATCGCCCATCAACACGGCGGCCTGTGTTGTTTTGATAAAACAACTCACATTCAAGGTCAAGAGGGTCAACTCGTGCGGCATGCGGCGGCTCCTCAACTTCCCAAAAGCGCTGGACCACGTCCGACAGCGTCAAGCCGGCTGCTTGCAATTGGTCCAGCACCGGTAGGTCCGAAGACCATAGCACGGGTCCAAAAAAGCTAGAACCGAATATAGTGGACATGGCACATAGGCCGTCCTTCTGCAAAACCCTAATTTTCCCTGACAAGACCAGGCCCAACACGTCGGAACCCAACAAAAGGTCTGTAGGACCGGGTTCAGTCCAGTGGGGGTCAGCTGGGTTTAGGCCTGATGCACAGGACACCGCAGCGTCAGTTATTCGGACCTGCGGTAGGGGACCTAAGATATTGTCAAGGACTGACACCTTGACCAAGACCCTAAGATTGCCCGTAACGGGGCCAAACATTAATTCCGCTTCCCCGTTAGGAGTCGAGGGCTCTATACCCCCGATACCTATCACCCGTCCTGTTCGAGGACTCCAAGGGAGCCCTAGCTCACCCACCAAACGAGAAGAAGCAATACAGCGCTGTGAACCCGAATCCAAAAGGGCGCGAACGATTAAAAATTCACCCTTCGGGTTGAATACCTTCACTGAGACAGTCGGCAAAAGAATGGTCTGACAGACGGACTGCCGGAGATTCAAGGTCTCAGGAGAAGTTGCTGTGGTGGGGGCTAGGGCGGCAACTACCTATTGGTGGTCGTCCTCATCAAACCGGTCCTCTGACCGGGGAATCTCATATTGAGACTCAGGGGGGACCTCCAAAGGTGGGGGGGACGGACCTCCATTTGGGTAAACCCATGCGTCATCTCGTGGCGGCAGCACGGGCCTAGTCATACGGGCTGAGGTCGGTAGGCCGTAGTAAGGCTGTCGACCCGCTCGAGGTGGGCGGCGTTCGAGGCGTGGCCACTCATGAAGCGGAGGTGAATAGCGGGCAGGCTGAACCGTAGACGGAGCCGCCACAAATCTCCCATCAGAACGTCGAGGGGGGTTGGCGCCCCCCTCACGGGGGGGTGAAGCCCCCATAGGCGGGGTCGAAATCCGGACGCGTCGGGATTCATGGCCCTGATCAGGAGACCGACGCAAGTAATCCGGGGAGCGATCGGTAAGAGCGCCCCCGCCCGTGCGGGGCGCGCCCTCATTCTCCACCCGGCGGCCAACACCATTCTTGTTGGCGCACAAAATCTCCAGGTGGTTACCCCTACAAATTGGGCATGGCCGTTGCTGTTGGCAGTCCCGTTGCATGTGAGCTTCCAGACAGCTATAGCACCAGTGGCGGTCTCTTGCAATGCCCCTCCGATCCTTGATCCGCTTAGAGAGAAACTGGGGGCAAGAAAGCACCCGGTGGCCTGGACGCCTGCAATAGTTACAGGGGGCGGGTTCAGTGGCAGCAAGTCCAGTGTAAACGGGCATTGGTCTCCGGTCGGAGGCCCTTTTACCAGGGACGCCAGTGTGACCCTTTTCCTTCCTCAGCTGGGCAGGCCGCTCTGGGGTCCTTGAAGGACCAGCAATACCAGAGTTATCAGCCTGCCGGCACTCTTCCTCAAGGAACTTTAAAAGGTCCGAAAAGGGGGGCAGGTAGCTGGCCCCGTCCCCACCATACCTTTGCTCAAAACGCAGTTTTAACTCGGGAGGTAGGCGGGACAACACAATGTGTAATAAAAGGAAGGGCCACTGGTCCACGGGAAGCTCTAAACGCTTAAGAGCGTTGCAGGCTACAATCAGTGGATTTAAGAGCGATTCTCTTAAATGGGCCACCCCATAGACACGTGGCAGCGCTAGAATTTGTGCCACGTGTGTGTCTGCTAACCGGCGCACGTTGGCATACCGCCGAGTCAGTAGTTCCCGCGCGGTGGTATAACTCTCCTCGGAGAGGTCTAGGTGGCTAACTAAACCCAGAGCCTCTCCCTGCAGGGAAGAGAGCAGATAGGCCAGTTTCTGGCAGGGAGACAGGTCCCTTCTCGCGTCCACCAGGCTATCAAAGAGGCTGAGAAAGCCTAGCCACTCGCTCAGGTTGCCAGAAAAGTGGGGCAAGTTTATTGTTGGCAACTTGCCCTGTAACGCAGGCTGCGTGGTGGGTCTGGTGGGAGACTCAAGAATAGAGCTCATTCTCGCCTCCTTCTTGAGCCTCGCGGCCTCCTCCACCAGACCGTCTGTCAGCTCAAAAAACTGTTCGTAGTCCCGCACTGAGGACTCCAGCGATTCCGGAGGTAGCTCCAATGCCATGAGGTCTCGGAAGGCCTCTTCGACGACCGCCTGCCTGGTCCGCACCTGCTCGCACCGCTGGAGCAGTGCGGATGCCCGGTCCACCCGGCCTACCAAGGCGTTGGCTGTAGCAGCCCAACGCAGCTCTGATTGAATTTGCACGCTCAATTTTTTGTGGGCTGCCATCTTAGGTAGGTACAAAACAACTTAAATAAAGGTAGTTACAACAAATAGATAACAAAATCAAAACAAAGTTATTTGTTACAAGTTATGTTTCAACTTCAACCAAACAAATTAATAATCAAACAAGAATTACCCACTTTAAACACAAACAAATTACTACTTAAATACTATTTATTAATTAGAATTATTTACTTTAAAACAAGAATTATCTATTTTAAATACATCAAACAAACTACTCTGTTACCTAACCACGAGGGGTTATAGTAAACAAACAAAGTATTTGTTGGTTAAAAGTTCCAAAAGATACAAATTAAGCTATCAATAATTTATGTTAAGTCAATCAATAACATAAATTAAGATAAAAGAAAAATTAAGTTTTTAATTACCCGTACTAAGCCACTAGACTCATACTAGGCACTGCAAATTACAAATTGGCTTGGTAAGAACCTACAATTATCAAATTATATTAATATTAAGCTTATTTATTACAATCTACATCTAACTGTTGGCCAGTTACGGGCCACAAACAACAATTAGATACTATTAATTATTAATCAACAAAAATTAACAAAACAAAATCTCAATATTTGCAATCATTATACAGGCCTACATGTGACAAGGTAGGCTATGTACTAGTAACTCAATAAGCCTGTGTATTAATAAGTTATAAGGTCCATTAATTTACAATAAATGAGTTAACCCTAGAACGGTCAAGTTAAGTCACAGTAATGCCAAATCTGTCCGCGGAATCAATTTAACCGCGCTCTGCTTACCAAATGTTGAGGCCAACGGCTTGGCCAACGAGTCAAGGCCTGGAGTACTAGGTATAGGGGCCCATCAGCTATAACCTGAGTCCAGGGTCGCTGCCCAAAGGGCCTTTCACCGCGGTCAGATCTGTTCTCAACGCAGTGGTGACTTAATGATGGTAGGGTTGCACTGACCTTCCTTGCAGCAGTCAATCCTTGTACGGCCTGAGATAGTATGAGAGTGGTGAGTATGTGAGTGAGTATATTGTGAGGTTAAGTGTGAGGTGAACTTTTCAGGCCACTCGCAGCAGCAGGCAGGCAGCTAGTTATGGCCTGCAGCTGTGGACGTTGGGCTGGCGTAGCACTGTACACTTGGTTTGTCACTAGTTAGGTCCGAAACCTTAATCACACACACCTCCGCCGAGCGCGTGGCGAGCAAAGGTCGGCGGGTTCCAAAAAAAGGTTCTTGGTTACGGACAACAGTTAACAATTATGCTTATAGCTAGGTCGACACATAGACCGCTTGACGGCGCGACAAAACCGTAAAATAAACTAAATCTAGACACTTAAAAAGCAAAACGGTGCGCGAGGCGACTTGGGAATTTTACGTGAATACGTGTAATTTAGCTGTCAAAGGGAACTTGCAAAAAACCACGCCCCAAAACGGCGGCAAGTTTAAAAACTAAGTATCTGTCAACTTCATTGCGAGCCAAAGAGATTGCCAGCGCTACGACCATGGAACAAGGAATTGTTGACAGGCACATGGCGCGAACAATAACACTTTCAAATTAGCCCGCTACCATCTTAGACTGCATCGTCACTTAACATCAGGTGAGGTCGCAGTCAAGGGCTATCTTGTCACTGAATTAAAAAAAATACCAGGTACTCAAGTAATTCATAAAGACCTATAAAGCACTTTGCAAAGGCAAACATAGCGAGCTTTGACGCTAGTGTGTTACTTTACTGCCTAGCAAAGTCCTTTGTGTTTCAAGTCGAGGAAACAAAGTTACACGTTAGGTGACCAAGTAAGTCTGCTCTTTAGGGACAGGTCTGACATCATATTGTAACAAAATACGTGTGGCACTCGGGGACTGCCGCGGTAAAGCTATTGCATAGCATTTTCTAGTCGCACGCACACAAACACCGTGCCGAAGTCTGCCGAACTGAAACGACGGTGTTAGGTTTATTTTCGTTACGGAATTTCTTGATTCGGTCGCCGCGCTCAAAACCCGCGATAAAAGCTATGCAATAGCTTAAAAAAATTGGTTGCCTGTAAAGTCGGTATACGGGCGAAAGTTTTACGTGACAACCGAAATAGAAGCGCAAGACATGAACCGGTGTGTATGCCTATCTCTCTCACTCTCTCTCTCTCGCTCTGTCTCTCTCGCTCTTAGGCGGGCTAACTGTGCTCGAGTGGAAGGGACGCGTGCCTTTCACTTTTTATGTCTGTCTCTCTCGCTCTTAGGCGGGCTAACCATGCCTCTCACTCGCTCTCATTGTGAGCGCATAACGTGAGCGGAGCGTAACGCAGTTTCTTGAAGTGTCACCCGGCAAACCAATTTATAAGACGTTGTCACGTCAAAATTAAACAGTATTCAAGAGATATAAATTTCCTCAATAACCTAAAATTAAAGGTGCGATATGAAAACTATAAGGTCAACGGTATAAGGTCAATCCCCACCCGTTGCACTATTGTCGTACCCACTCCTAACACAAGCTGTGCGCTCATATGGAAGGGAGAGGAGAATATGAGCCATGTTCAGCATGGGTAATATTCTTTAAAAAAATCGGTTTTCTGTAAAGTCGGTTTACGGACGATAGTTTTACGTGATAACGTCATATAGAAACATTGACGATGACTCGCGGGCGGCACAAACTAACGCTTGGGCCGATCGTGCCTCTCTATCGCTTGTTCCGCGCTCTCGCTTGCACCCTCAGGCTCAGGTGGAACGTGACACTTTTTCGTGCGTGCAACCGGTGTTCATCGATTTATAAAACGTTATCACGTCAAAAAGGATAAAATGCGATAAACGACGTCAATGTGTTTGAGTAGTAACACACAGCATTTATGGACCCTCCACTATGTGGACGGACGATCTAGAACGAATCCCTGGCAGACATTGGATCTAAGAAGCAGAAGATCTACTTCTGTGATCCTTGCAAATCCATTCAATGTCCGTCGATAATAGTTTCATAGGCTTTAATGGGAAATAAAAGTAAAAAAAGGTGAATGGTGAATAAATAAAGGTGGTGAAGGCGACAGGTGGGAGGCTTTGGCCGTGGCTCGTCACCACCCTACTGTCAGACGTGCCGCCAAGCGATTTAGCGTTCCGGCACGATGGCGTATGGAAACTAATTAGGGGTATGAGTTGAATGTTTTTTTTTTATTCGTTGACAAGATAGTCCTTGACTGCGATCTCACCTGATGGTAAGTGACGATGCAGTCTAAGATGGTAGCGGACTAACTTGGAAGGGGTATGGGAGTGAAAATTCAACCCATACCCCTAATCGGTTTCTACACGCCATCGTGCCGGAACGCTAAATCGCTTGGCGGCACGTCTTTGACGGTAGTGTGGTAACTAGCCACGGCCAACGAAAGCCTCCCACCAGACCAGACCAGAGATAATTCAGAAATTATAAATTCCCAAATTGACCCCGCTGGGAATCGAACCCGAGACCTCCCAGTAATAAGACCACAGCGCTCACCACTGCGCCAGGGAGGTCGACAAAAATGTTCACTGTCATACCCCTTCCAAGTTGAATGTTCACTGCCATACCTCTTCCAAGTTAGCCCACTACCTTCTTAGACTATTGCTTACCATCAAGTGAGACCGCAGTCAAGGAAGATCGAATTAAAAATAATATATATACTCGTATTTGCGGTCTATTCAGTCTATCTTGTAACTTGTTCTATTATATAATTTACTAGCTGATGCCCGCGACTTCGTCCGCATGGATTTAGTTTTTAAAAATCCCGCGGGAACTCTTTCATTATCCGAGATAAAAAATAGCTCTCCCGGTCTGAGGAACCACTACTACATCCATTACTATACCCATGCAAAAAATCGCATCAATCCGCTGTTCTGTTGCGACGTGATTGAAGGACAAACCAACAAACAAACACACTTTCGCATTTAAAATAGCAGTAATGCTTTATTATAACACTTATTATAATTGTCAAATTTTTTACCATAGGTACTTAACCAAAGACAAAATTACGTTTAGCTGTCATTTACGTTTTGTTATTCCACTGTCATTTGCGTTTTGTTATTCCATGTCAGATGCGTTTTAAAGTATCCTATGTCCGTCAGGATAAAAGTACAGGAACAGGATAAAAAGTATCCTATGTCCGTCTCCTGGTTCTAAGCCACCTCTCCACCAATTTTCAGCCAAATCGGTTCATCCGTTCTTGAGTTATAAATAGTGTAACTAACACCACTTTCTTTTATATATATAGATTGAAAAGTTAAATCTGAAGTTGGTTTGTCCTGCTTTAAAATTATTGAAGATGGCAACCACAGTTATGCGTTGCAAGCTTGTGAAATACAGGTGCTAATTACAACTTCACGGCAGGCGACCAGCGAAAATTGGACCCCTGCATCGCGTTTATTTGGTTGCGGATGCACTGGGAACCTAAATTGGACCGTGCTACGGGGGATCTAATTTCACTGGTAACTTGCTTTATAGTTTACACCGTATAAAATATGAATTTGTTAGAGCTATTTTGCTAAATTAAATGGTTTTTTTTAAGCTATTGCATAGCTTTTATCGCGGGCTTTGAACTAGGGCACAGTTTGAGCGCGGCGACCGAATCAAGAAATTCCGTAACGAAAATAAACCTAACACCGTCGTTCAGTAAGCGTTCAACATTTTAGAGGTTCACGAGTAGCTCACTTTGGCGCAGTGGGCGAGCGGCCTTTGATGACTTTCTTTAGATGTCGCAGGTTCGAATCTCACTCGCGAAATAGTGACTGTACGCTCTTCTTGTTTGTTTGTTTTCTAATTATTTTTTTGCATAATTTTTATTATGCAAAAAAAAATATTGCATAAATTTTATAATTGCATAAGTTGATAAAAAATGCTATGCAATAGCTTTACCACGGCAGTCCCCGAGTGTCACTTAATTTTTTAATTTTAGGTTTTCTCCTAACTTAATTAGATTTCTTGGAGAGTGACCTGATGGAATCCGAATGAACATCACTATAGTCTATGGATGAATAGTATCTCTAATACTGATTTAAAATTAAAATAATCATGTTTTAACTAGCGAATAGTCCTTCAGAGAAAACCTAGGCGAAGCCTAAAAGTTCACCCGATTTAATATATTTATCCAATTACTGAAAGTCTACTGAAATAGCCAACATTCACTTTATTAATATAAATAAATGAAATACAAAAAAATTCAAATCTATTTATTTCACGTAGGCCAACCTGTGGCTCTTATGACACGTCATGACTCTACCACCGGTTTGGAAAGCGGATTCTGCTGAGAAGAGCCGGCAAGAAACTCAGCAGTTGCTCTTTTCAAAATAATCATTTTACAATAATAATATTATTATGTAGCTATTACATTGTAATAAGTTTTTTATACTATCTTGTGGGCAGCTGGATGCCAAGCCGATTTAACCCATGCAGCTTTGTTAGAATAGAATATAATATTTCCACAATGAGTGGAAGTTCCAAAAAAGCGTACTACAATTCAATTCATGTTAAGACGAGCAGATAGAAAGTAGCCCCTTTCCCGCCAGTGGCACCCGTTCACGAGCTTGACGCATGATCCAGCCCACGTTTCTTCGCTCGACCATATTTGAGGGAACGTAACAACCCGCACCACACGACACAACCACAGAAATGTTTAAAGAGAGCGTGACATACTTAGGTTACCCATGTTAAGGCATCGAATTGAATATTATTATTCAAATACTCATTTTAAAATCCCATGCAACTTTGTCATTATAAGAAAGTCACTAAATTTATAATAACCGCGACTCAGTAAGTGAGTTTTTACGCATTGTTCAAATTTGTGCAGTGGCAAATCTAGCAATTCCTTCGGAATCATTTAATATTATATAAGCGTACGCTCAACCCAACAAAAGATTTTTGCACTTTGCGCAGGCGACATGATGGTATTTTTAGTGGTATTAGTATATCAATACTAATTACCTATTTCTCGTCAAAATATAAACAGTTCGTAGAAATCTACCGAAACGTAACTCAATAACAATAACGTTTATTAGATATGACAATGTTTCCACATTATTGACTATGTTCACAGAAAGTGACGATATAAAATACTTAGATACGTTATTCTATTACGATTCTGAAATGATACTTATCAAAAATTGTGTACCAATACCTTTGAAGCAATACTCACTGACCAACGATTTATAATTCCTATCTCTGCAGGTGGATGCGGCAAATCTTAGCAAATTGACTCGTTGTCATACAAGTTATTGAGAAAAAACCGGAGGAAGGTCGAAAATTTTGCAGCTTTCTTCACCATCCTCTTTTAGCACAGGGTCCTCGAGGTCCAAAACTTAAGAAAATGTTAGTTAACGATCCCTGAACAATATCCCAAAGTTTCATTGACTTCCGACCTTTTTCCACCTATCCCCACTTTTTCCTACCTTTCGACTGGACTATTTTTTCAAAGAGCCATATCTCGGTAACTCATTAAAATAACATGTTCGTGCAGTCAGCTTTTGTCTTTTAGAAATGCTTTTGGCGTAGAAGGTCGAAAATTTTGCTGTCCCCCCCCCCATCCTCTTTTAGCACAGGGTCCTCTAGGTCCAAAACTTGAGAAAATATTAATTAGCCATCCCTAAACAACATCTCAAAGTTCCATTAACTTCCGACCTTTTTACATCTGAAACTAACTGTCGACTGGGCTATTAACTAAATTAATATAAGTAAGTTGAGTAATAAAATGTGATCTGTCGCCCATCCTACGAAGATCAGTTTAGGTTAATCATTAATATTGGCAGTACAGTGTGCTAATTCATACGATACAAATCCTAGCACCCGGATCCGCTGCCAAATCCGCGAGCACCTCTCCTCATGAATCCCGGCTTTATATTATTTGGCGTCATTCCAAAATAATTACTTTACGTAAATCCACTATGTTCTGGGGAAATTAAAAAACGGATAGATGTGGTATTTGATACATTTACGCCCGTTTCCTGTATTCAATCTATTTGCAATTTGTCGATAAGTAACCTAGCAACGATCGAAAAGTCCATACAATTTTAAAGTCACATCAACAGATTACAGATAGATTGAATATAACAACCGGTCATTAGATATTCGTCGTTTTCGTCAACATCGCCAACCAGTTATGCAAGTCTACTGCTATATATAGCTGGTCTCTTGTAACAGCTTGAACGGTTGGCAGCCTACACACACCTTTGAGAACATTAAGGAGTACTCTCATGTCTTGTAGTGATTCAGCTTATCTATTCGGCTCCTTCCCACTTCTCACTTCATAGTACAACTGATTATTTATTAATTATGATTATTATGTAAAACAAGTCATCTCCCTGTTATTTATTTAAAAACAAATTCGACAACTGCGTTTTATAGATACCACATCCAAACCCTCTCACTTTGATCGCAGTCAAGCAACAAGCTTCCAATACGGCTATTATATAAAATATTCATTATCTCATCCTAAAGGGTATTTTGAGAGCGAACATCGGAGCCCGTAGCAAGTAATTTGGCAGCTACGTACGGACAAATTAAATACCCGCCATAAACCCGGCATAAACCTATCCAATAACATCGTTAGTGTCCTGTTTGATTAATGGAAAAAATATTTCGGAAAGCTTTGTAGGGTTTCGTAGAACAAAAGGTAAAACGGAACTCCAAGCATTAAACCAGGAATCGCTGGAAAACCCCCTCCGTTATGAGACAGACGATCATTAGCGAAAAAATTCTAAGTCTATGCAGACGATATCAAACGAATCACTTGAAGCCGTTGGATACAACCGTACAGGATCGTGCTCTGTAGCGTTCCACTCCTTGTATCATATTTTGATAGTGAGTTTCACTGGAATGGCTCAAAGATATATGTTTGATGAAACTATTCGGCCGTCTTTTAGCCGATGTAAATATGGAGTGATGGGCGTCGCCAAGGGGGGGGTAGGTGGGGGCAGCTGCCCGCCCTAGACATTTGAAAAATATAGGTACTTGTAGATACTTCATCATTGAAATCCAGGTACCGCTGCCTAATTGGTACCCCCTGCAAAAAATCATATCGATCCGTTGCTAACTCAAGGCATAAGTTTTATTTATTCAAACTTTTACCGTCCTCCTTAATAATATCAACTTGCCCCCCCCCCCCCCCCTTGGCCGTCGGCTGGCGACGCTCTTGTATGGAGTCACACAACCGGTACTGTATTATTACTTCGTATTCTTATTTATTCGACTTCAAAGGTTAATGGGTAATTATGTATAAGCCTCATACCTGAGACTGGAGCATTATGAACTATGTCAGCTTTTTTTGCCCTCATGGATTAGTTTATTTAATCCTAAAAAGCATGTCTGAATTCACTTGCAGAAAAAAGTTATATTATGTTCGTTATAAGAACTTTATTTTTTTGTAAAAATTCATTCATTAATTATTATTAGTGTAAACTATTAATCTTGGGTCGAACATCTTTTTCTCCGAGTGAATTCAGACATGCTGTCTTAGGATTTATTAAACTACTCTAATAAGAGCAACAAATACAGACATAGTTCAATAATAATGCAATTAACTTTGTGTCTGGGTCCACTCATAGGTACCCATCTTCCTTTGGTAAACTAAGGAAGTATACCCGACAAAATTGCAAAACTATAGTAACCTAGACCTGATGTTAGTAACCTAAACCAAACGAACTTTGCATACTATTCAACTCCTCAACAACTTATAGCTGGCAAGCTGCACCCCGCGGTGCTACCCGCGGTAAATACGGGATACGCAGGATTTTTACGGGATAAACAGTAGCCAATGTATCAAATAAAAGTACAATCTATCTTCATTCTAAATTTCAGCCAAATTGGTTCATAAGTTATGGCGTGAGAAGTAATACGTGAATTTCGGTTTTTTCAAAATCCCGCGGGAACCTTGGATTTTTCCGGGATAATAAGTAGCCTATGTGTTATTCCAGGGTATAATCTATCTCCATTCCAAATTTCAGCTAAATCCGTTCTGTAGTTTTTGCGTGAAAGAGGAACAAACATACACACACACTGACACACAAACTTTCGTCTTTATAATATTAGTGTGATTAGTGTGATAGTGTGAAGTGTGATAGTGTTATGTGATGTGATGTGATAGTGTGATGTACCTATCGTGTTTGGGCTCATTGATTTCATCATGGTGACTTGTTAGCTTATAGACAGGTTTTTTAATTATGTAACACTTGTGTGACGTAACATTAACTCGGGTAAACTTAAAAGTTACCTATACCAGTGCCTCTATTTCGGACGTTATTACGACAAAAATTATATTTATTAAGAAAAAGTTACGTTTATTGTTGAAGACCCCTATAATGCGCGGTCTACTCGTTCTTGACTAGAGTTTTCTCTTTTTGTTGTCGAATAAAAGAAATAGTTGCGTCATCTTTCATAATCAACGGCAGCGGAGGGCCGGGGAAAGATTAGCTGATGTCCGTTTTGTGATCTGCCATTGTTATTAAGTACCCGCAGATATAGCCCGTAAATGTTTTCTTTTTAGATCGATAAGTTATTAGTGACCTAAATTAATATTTGGGTCGGTGAATGATCCTTGTGGCGACTTATCGTCCGGATACATTACCTATAAGGTAATATACGGTACCTATTTTAATGAGGATATCCGGTTAAAGTGAAACCTATGTCACTCTCAAGGTCCTCCACTATACCCATGCAATATCACGTCGATCCGTAGCTCTGCTGCATGTCCAATGCAAATGCTGTCAAAATCGTAACTTTTGGGAATCAAAGAAAACTACACTATATAGGTAATTATTATATGCTTTGAGTATTAAAGTGTTGGTTTAATACTCAAAGATTATATGACATAATTTTTTAAGCTGCTATAGAATCGAACCTAATATTTAATAATAATACGTATTTTATTGCTAGAAAAAGGTGTTTTATTTTACATAGGGTGCTTTCTTTTAGTTCGGTATTTTACTAAAACCCATTTTGCCATTTCGTATTCCGTTATATTAGGAGTTTTATAAATATTCGATTATTGAAATAGCCCCATCTCGTCACTGTCGCGAATGTAATTTAAAGTGACGGCGATAATAAAGCTCTGACGACATTCCGCGCAGTCACAGCTCTGAGGAAGAAGATGAATTGTGACGACATGACGGACGATGACGTCATCAGTCAGACATTAAACAATTCGCATATTTTATGCAGCTCTTCAACCATCATTATATTATTGAGCAACTACACATTATTTACAGACATAGAAGCAGTGATAGTTCCACAGTTCTAGCCTAGTGGTTAGAACTGTGGTCTCCTATACGGGGGGTCGCAGGTTCGATCCCGGGTACGCACCTCTGACTTTTCGGAGTCATGTGCGCTTAAGCAATTAAATATCACTTGCTTCAACGGTGAAGGAAAACATCGTGAGAAAACCTGCACATCTGAGAGTTCTTTTTAATGTTCTCGAAGGTGTGTGAAGTCCGCCAATTCGTATTGAGCCAGCGTGGTGGACTAAGGCCCTTAATCCCTAAAATAACCCTTCTCTGAGAGGAGACCTGCGCTCAGTAGTGAGCCGTTGATGGGTTGCTAATGATGATGATGATGATGATGACATATTATTTACATGTGTCAACTAAGTGACGATTTCACCAAATAACGAGTCTCGAGGAGCAACAATTTGACTTGATTTTTACATGGGTAAGGTTGAGAATTTGAAGAGTGGCATGGGCTACTTGCATACCTTATATCCCGGAAAAATAAAGAGTTCCCGAGAAATTACAAAATCTTATTAGCTGATGCCCGCGACTTTATCCGCGTGGGATGAAGGTGCGGGCATCAGCTAGCTATTACTAAATAGTAGGAAATATTATAACGAGTATAATATCGTCTGCGACATTAACGCGCCTTAACTAACGAAGTCAGTAATGAAGTTGGATCCTAACGAACGCCGCGGACGCCCGGCGCTCACCTGGCCCGCGTCCAAGCAATTAGGCCTTCTGATTGTTACTCGGCCATTTTAGCTTAAAAATACTTCCAAGTGAACATATCATAGCTGCTAAGAATATAATTTTCTTCTTTAAATATATATAACTAAAAGGTGACTGACTGACTGATCTATCAACGCACAACTCACACCACTGGACGGATCGGGCTGCAATTTGGCATACAGATAGCTATTATGGCGTAGGCATCCGCTAAGAAAGGATTTTTGAAAATTCAACCACTAAGGGGGTTAAAGCTAGTTATTACTAACTTGCAACTTGAAACATGTGAAAGAGTTACTAAGTGCTTTTGAATCATAAAGCGAGTCTACCACTGCACTGGTTCGGAATGCCATTCCAACCGAGAAGAACCAACAAGAAACTCAGCGATTGCTCATGAAAAAATAAAATTACAATATTATTTTGTGTACAGTTAACAGCAATTATAACCGTTGGTAATTAATAGGTATCCTTTTAACATGAGCATACTTTAACTAGAATTCTTAAACTAATGTAAACGCAAGTCTAAAATTGACTGTAGAATTTTATTACAGAATGCGTCGCCCATCCCCTCTAACTACTTTCAGACTTTCTTGAGGCGTAGTTGAGGAATCACCAGCCTATTTGGATTTCCATTTGCCTATCGTGTAAATCACCTGATTAAGATAACCTACTTAGGTAATAAGGTATGTATAAAGAACATTTGCACCCGTGACTCAAAGTAAGCATATCAAACAATATGGTAAATTCTGGAAGCATGATTAATTTACTGGGTCTAAGATTAATTTTGTAATGAAAATCGAAAATATGTTAATGTAATCAGTTACATTATACCAGATTAATCTGCTTAATTTTATTAAAATTATTGTTGTATTGGAAACTGGATACGTTTCCATCAGGAAATTGTATTGTTTAATCCCGTTTTAATGATCAAGTGATACAATGCGACCCAAATTACAATCCTTTAGATATTGGATGCCGAACTGCGGGCCACGGTCAATTTAGGATCCAATTACGTCCAGCTTAGTGAGAAAAAATCCCGGGTAAGCCCTGGCTTTAAAGGTGACGCAAGTCAAGAGAAAAGGCACTTTTTACCAGCGAAATTCTTCTTTAAGAAATTGGATTAAGTACAGATTTACTATATGTATGCCCAAAACTTGCCATTCGGATATTGTAACCTAAACTTGTCGAACAGAAAATAGACATTGGATTACGTTGACTTGATTTAAACGACAACTTTTACGGAAAAAACATTGGGATAGGGGTAGACCGAACTTTTTTAAATAGATCTTAAATCGACTTGCCGTGTAGTGTGATATATTATTAAAATTGTGTGTAAGTGACTGCTTAATGTACAAAATAATGCCAAAGGCCAAGATAGTGATAAGGTTTAGCTGACAAAGAAAAGTTGTATTTTTGTGGAACTCTTGTTCAATATCATCTCAGCCTAGCTCCGGCCTTACTAGATACAGGTTCGTATTTCGTGACATTCTTGCCAGAGCCAGTCATGGTCATCACGAAGTGACGTCTTTAGCGTCAGTTGATGTTAGCCTTCCGAGCATTTGCCACTTCCCCCTGCTGGCCGACAGACTGGTACATTCGTGCAATGGACCGCCCACAGCAGACTTCATTAGGTCGGTCCATCGCATGGGCGACCTCCCTCGATGGACTCACTCTCACGACAGGAGTTTATAACATTAGTTGAATCATGCATCATGCTCGTGAACAGGTCCCACCGGCGGGAATGGGGCTGCTTTATGTCTGTCCATCTTAAGATATATTGCATTTTTAGTAGGTATGCATTTTTGGAACTTTCCCTCATTGTGGAAACACTGCATACATAGTATCTATTGTTTTTAAAAGAGCAACCGCCGAGTTTCTTTCTGGTTCTTCTCGGCAGGAAGGGCATTCCGAACCAGTGGTAGAGTCAGACGATTCAAAAGCACTTGTAAAAAGTTTATTTGAATTAAATATATTTCTATTCTATTCTATTCTAAGCATATATTCTAAGCAGTGATAGCCTAATGGTTTGGACTGTGGTCTCCTATGCGGGGGGTCGCAGGTCCGATCCTGGGTACGCAACTCGTGACTTTTCGGAGTCAAGTGCGTTTAAGCAATTAAATATCACTTGCTTCAACGGTGAAGGAAAACATCGTGAGGAAACCTGCACACCTGAGAGTTCTTCATAGTTCTTGAAGGTGTGTGAAGTCCGCCAATACGCATTGGGCCAGCGTGGTGAACTATGGCCTATAACCCTTCTCTGAGAGGAGACCTGCGCTCGGTAGTGAGCCGTTGATAGGTTGCTGATGATGATGTTAGGTATTAACGCTTAAAGCTATTTGTTTACAACTCTGTGGCAGGTTGGAGCACAGAACATTGTACAAGACCTTATGCCTAATACGTACTATACGTACAGACTTTCGGGGTCCTTTTCGTCCCTTTAACTCGCAGAGCAAAACTGCATACGAGCACTTGGGCCAGCATGGTGGACTATGGCCCTTCTCTGAGAGGAGACCTCGTTCAGTAGTGAGCCGTTGATGGGTTGCTAATGATGATGATGAATGATGATGAAATAAATTCTATTCTATCTATCTGGCGACTAGTAACTTGGGCCACTGGCGCAGTCCACTAGGTCGCGCTTTTAGATTCGGCAGGCGAGTTCCGTCAAACACAATGCCCGGTCACGGATTAAGTCCCGGCCTTCATATTGATTGCTTTGTACAAATTCAATTTATTTGTGCTGCGTTTTATGATCCGCTACGGTCTATAAAATTGTTATGATCAAGCTGAATTGAATAGATACACAAGCAGTTCTCGTCGATATATTTTCCTTTCCTCGTAACGACCATGCCTTGTCATGGAAATTCGATAAAAAGGTCATTAGTTATTAATGAAGTGATTATAGCCCAGTGGTTAAGTATCATAAGTAGCATAAGTATGTCACGCACTCTTTAAACATTTCTGTGGTGGTGTCGTGTGATGCGGGTTGTTATGTTCCCTCAAATATGGTTGAGCGAGGTCATGCGTCATGCTCGTGAACGGGTTCCACCGGCGGGAATGGGGCTACTTTATGTCTGCCCATCTTGAGATAGAAGTTAGTCGGTATGCATTTTTGGAACTTCCCTCATTGTGGAAACACTGCTTATATAGCATAGTATTTACTGTATTGTAAATTTGTTTTGAAAAGAGCAACCGCCGAGTTTCTTGCTGGTTCTTCTCGGCAGGAAAGGCATTCCGAACCAGTGGTAGATTCATCGACTATTCAAAAGCATTTGTAAAAGTTTATTTGAATAAAAAATATTTCTATTCTATTCTATTCTATTCTAAGACTTCTCCCTCCTTTTGCGGAGAGTCCGCGGTTCTATCCCAGGCACACATCTCTGACTTTTCAGAGTACTTTAAAGCTTTTTTTATGTAATCGAAGGTTTTATTTACACAATTAAATATCATTTGCTTTAACTGTAAAAAAACATCGTCCTGCTTTTAATATTATTAGATTAGAAATTCAAGGTATCTGATGAATATTTAAAAGATTGGTAACATAATATTTATTCAGTCATTCTCAAGCATAATATTATATCTGCCCCCCTAGCCATATTACATAATATCTATTGTCGTAACTATTCATTTTCTATGATCGTTAACGCTTTAGAGCAGAGCTTCCCAAAGTTTTTAGCACGCCTCCCTTCTGAAAGAATAGGAGGCGTGATAAAAAACTTTGGAAACCCCTACTTTAGAGGAAGCGATCTTAGAAACGATTAATTGGTAGCCGACACAACGTTCTTGATCGCTCCTTCGCTCCACGGAATAGAATTCACGCTACACGCTTATTTATATAGGTCTGTAACATACACGCTTACGAACACGAATACACGCTTCCTCTAAAGCAGGAGTTCCCAAAGTTTTTAGTCACACATCCTATCCTTTCAGAAAGAAGGTGTGATAAAAAAACTTTGAGAGCCCCTGCTCTAAAGCTTTAACGATCATAGAAAGAGAATAGATACACCGAAGTGTAATTTGGCTAGGGGGGCTTCTTATAATTTTTATCATAAAATTCTAACGTATTTCAGCGAAATTTGAGTTCGCCTTTCAGATATTCATTTTCTTAATGGATTTTCGTCGCAGACGAACTTTCCGCACCAGTGAACGTTTCAGAAGATGCAGATATATCATAATAATTATATGTTTAGTTACTTCTTCATTAAAATGACAGAAGAGAGCCCAATCCAGTCACATTTTGGTATTGTAACTTGGAAGGAATGAAGGAAAGAAGGAGGATCTGCTTCATTTTTTATCTATATAAGAACGTATAGAATAGAATAGAATAGAATAGAAATGTTTTTTATTCAAATAAACTTTTACAAGTACTTTTGAATCGTCAATGAGTCTACCACTGGTTCGGAATGCCGTTCCTGCCGAGAAGAACCAGCAAGAAACTCGGCAGTTGCTCTTTTCAAAATACTTTTACAATATACTTAATAGATATTATTCTATGTATGCAGAGTTTCCACAATGAGGGAAAGTTCCACAAAAGCATACGTAATTATTTCTAATTATAATTCAACACATGTCAAGACGGGCAGACAGAAAGTAGCCCCATTGCCGCTGGTGGCACCCGTTCACGAGCATGACGCATGACCCAGCCATTGCTTCGCTCAACCATATTTTAGGGAACGCAACAACCCGCATCACCGACACCACCACAGAAATGTTAAAGAGAGTGTGACATACTTAGGCTAGTATCGTATACCTACGTGTTATACTCATACTTTTTGAACAGAAACACTAATCAATTAGCAGAACTTGCAAACCGGAAAAAATTAAAACTAGTTTCGGTTCTTATCCCCGATGTTGGAATAATTTCTGTTAAGGCTACCGGTGGTAGAGTCATGACGTCTCATAATAAGAGCCACAGGTTGGTATACGTGAACTAAATACTTTTAAATTTGAATTTAAGGTTTCGGTTTCATTCACGTAACCGGTTACAGATAAAAAATCGTTTCTAAATTCAAATTCAGTATTATTTAGGTATTTCATGTAGGGTAAATTCTTGCTCTTATGACGAGTCAAGAGTCTACCACCGGTTCGGAAAGAAGATTCTTCTGAGAAGAGCCGGCAAGAAACTTGGCTGTTGCTACTTTCAAAACAAAAGTACTAACAGTATGTAGCTTTTTTTATAACTTAATTTGTTATATGTATAATGTTAATAGTGTAATCTTAAGCTTAAGTTGTAATTTGAAACAATAAACTTCATTTATCTTTTTTTTAACTTATCTTGTGGACAGCTGAAGCCCAGCCTCCATGCAACTTGTTCATCAAGAAATTTAGTAACTTTATTAACCTCTACTTATTAAATGTGTCTTTATAGACTATTTAAACTTGTGAAATGGTTAATCTACCAATCTATTCGGATCAAATTATAAAAGCGTATACTAAATACTTATAGCATTTTTGCAACTTTTGCCCCTTACACAGAAAATAATCATGTCATTTTGTGTAAAGGATAAAGGTGTTGCTGGTTTATTTATTTATTTATTCTGTACATTTTAATACTTAAAAACTAAACTTAAATATAAAAAGGACGTGTACAAGGACATCTTATCGCTACAAAAGAGGATCTCTTCCAGATGCCCTAGATGTGAGAACAATTAAGAAAAAAAGATGCTTTAGGTAGGTACAGAAATGAGATACCTAATCAAAACTTATTAATAAACTTAACGATATAAACAATAATAATAATATATATAATAAGTAACATATACATACGTAGATGTAGATATATAAATAATACATAAATAAATACATAAATACATAATATAAAATACATAATAAATACATAATATATAATTACATAAATACATAATATATATGTATTATATATTTATACTATACATTTGCAACTGACAAATAATCAAAAATGAAGAACTAATTATTATTATCCAAAGAAGAAAGATAGTGCTGTTTTACTCTAGACTTGAATACGCTGAGTGAAGGGTTGTCCTGGAGCAAGTTCTCCGGGAGAGAATTCCAGAGACGCGCAGCCTGGACAGCAAAGGATTTGGAGGCGAAGATCGTATTTTGTGTGAAGGTACAAGTTTATGACGGTTTCTAGTAATTAATAGCCCAATTCAAGTTAACATAATTGTTGCCGACGCAGCATCTGAAAGCAATAAAATAAAATAACGATAACAAAATAAAATAAAAGCTAATAAAATTAATTCACCACCGACTCCACCGCCGTCCGCCAATTCGCATTGGGCCAGCGTGGTGGACTATGGCCTATAACTCTTCTCTGAGAGGAGACCTGCTCTCAGTAGTGAGTTATCGATGGCTTTATTAGGATGGCTAATGATGATGATGATGAAAATTAATTCACAGCTGAAAATCAGCGTCGGGTATTGCATGCATTTTAGGGCATAATATGACGCAGGGCATAGTGCTGAGCTGTACGCCCTTTCTGGGTGGTGTCACAGACGAAAGTGTTACTTTTGTGTCTAGTTTTGTCTGTTTCACCATTGATGAATAATAGTTATTTGTGTTATATGGGGCCAAAGGAATTTTTTGTTCCCCGAGGGCGTTATTTTGAATTCAGAGCGAAGTGAAGGATTCTTTAGTAGACTCCCGAGCGCAGCGAGGGATTCTAAAGTAGAATCCTGAGCGAAGCGAGGAATTCAATATACGCCGCCCGAGAACCGAGAAAAAGCTAGGAGTATCAACCTACTATGTATAGAGTATAGACATTACCAATACGTATAAAGAAAGTTTAAATAAAACAAAAAATATTTTTTTATGAAATAACTAGCTGATGCCAGCGACTTCGTCCGCGTGGAAAAAGTTTTTAAAAATTGCTTTTTCGTTGCACTACGCCAGTATCTAGTCCGTACTACGTAGTATAGAGCTACAATAGCAACCCACAATCGACATTTTCTTCAGCCGGTACCCAGCAGCATAAAGAATGAGGAATTGATACTTGGAGTTCAATGATGTAGCCCAGTGGTGTAACAATGGGGGGGGAGGGTGATTCCTAAACCAAATCGAACGATTGTGAAATTAGGTGAATAGATTGATGTCATCTAAGAATACAAAGCTACTGTACGAAGTTTTTGTAAAAGCAAAACGGAAGCTCGAATTTTTTTTACGGCAGCTTGCCACTACGTAGTTCATACTTGGTACCCATTACCCATTTAGGTGAGCAGGACCCAGCACCAGCAGAATTCGTCCAGTTACAGTTTTATTATAAGTATAGTTAAATGGATGAGTTAGGATTTTGTTTGTTTGTTGTTTTTACATTATTTTTTTTAATATATTATTAAACGTTTTGTTTTTTTACTTTATTTTTTATTTAAAATATGTAGTTAATATTTAATTAATGAAGACTAATTAATTAAGACTAATGTATATTATTTTATTCTTATTTGTTAATCATAATTATTTTTTATTGTTAGTTAATTTATTGTTATTTATATATTATCTTTTTTAATATCGTTTTAAACGTTTTATATTTAAATTTATTTTTTTATACAATATTCTTTAAAGCATGTATTCTGCAAAGCATTTTATATTGTTTTTTAAATATATTTTTTGAACGTTTTATTTTTTACTATATTTTTTGTGTATAATATGCAGTTAATAATTATTTTTATTTCTGTATTAGTTTTAATTAATTTAATTTATAATTAATTAAGGCTTATTAATGTTTATTATTTTATTCTTCTTCGTTCGGATGGATGGATGGATGAATGTATGGTTGTTACTACGACTTGTACTTGGTTGTGACTTCAAAAGGAGGAGGTTCCCAATTCGTAGGAATCTTTTTTTTTTGTATGTTCACCGATTACTCCTCCTCCGAAGACGCCTGAACCGATTTGGAAAATTCTTTTTTGTTTCAAAGGGAATACTTCCCGGGTGGTCTCATTTAAATTTTATCGAAATCAGTCGCGCGGTTTTTTAAAAAATAACAATAAATTAGATACTATGCATTAGCGCGTGCGATTGAAGTCTGTTTTAAAAATAGACTTTTTTATTATAGATTTCTTTTCAAATGTTTGTTCCCGAGACAAAAGTAGCCTTTGTCACTTTCCAGGTCCTCAACATTACCTGTGTAAAAAACCACGTCAATCAAAACTCAACAAATGCGTAAACAATAGCGACGCATACATACATACATACAAACATACATACATACAAACATACATACATAAATAATTGCCGCGTAATTAAAAGAAATACGTGAAAGTAACATGCGGAAATCCCGCAGGAACTGTTTGTTTTCCCGGGATTAAAGCTAGCTTTTTCACTTTTCAAGTCCTCATCTTTGCCTATCCAAAAAACCACGTCAATCTGTTACTCCGTTGGCGCATAATTGGATCCCATTATCCCACAGGAACTGTTTGTTTTCCCGGGATAAAAAGTAGCCTTTGTCACTTTCCAGGTCCTCAACTTTACCTGTGTAAAAAAACCACGTCAATCTAAACTCAACAAATGCGTAAATAATAGCGACATACATACATGCATACATACATACATGCATACATACATACATGCATACATACATGCATACATACATGCATAATAGCCGCGTAATTAAAAGATAAATACGTGTAAAGCAGCATGCGGAAATCCCGCAGGAACTGTTTGGTTTACCGGGATATAAAGCAGCCTTTGTCACTTTTCAGGTCCTCAACTATGACTATCAAAAAAACCATGTCAATCTGTAACTTCGTTGGCGCATAATTGAAGGATTAATATGTGAAAAGTAGCATACGAATATCCCGCGGGAACCGTTTGTTTTCCCGGGATAAAAAGTAGCCTTTGTCATTTTTCAGGCCCTTAACTTCACCTGTGCAAAAAAATCACGTAAATCTAAAACTCCATTGCGCGTATTTTGAAGGACAAATGCTTAAAAAATAGCGATGCTATCCCGCAGAAACTGTTTGCTTTTCTGGGATAAAAAGAAGCCTATGTGCTATTCCAGACTATAATCTATGTCTGTGGCAAATTTCAGCAAAATCGGTTCATTCGTTGTCGCGTTAAAGAGTAACAAACATCCATCCATCCATCCATCCATATATCTAATATAATCCATCCATATATCTATAATCTAATTGGAAGTATGGGCGTATATATCTAATTGACAAATTTGATTACGTGACTTATCGAAGACAACAGCTTCTCAAACATTTTTGAATTCTCTCTTCTGATTGGTCCGCGTTAGTGGTTTAGTATGCTAAAGCGCTAACGCGGACCAATCAGAAGAGAGAAATGAAAAGTCCCATGGGGTTAAAATTAAATTTTGCTCCCGCTATCCTCTGAAGCCAATATTCGTTTTTCGAATAGGTATGATGAAATAGTAGATTATTAACCAAGGGGATAAAGCAGTGTCTTCTGTCGCGGGTGACGATTTAAATCGCAAGCGTAACGAAGGACCCGAGGTTTACTCCCGAGCGTAGCGAGGGTGTTAAAAACTTAAATCACGAGCGAAGCGAGGGATTTAAGACGAGTCCTGAGTGTAGTGAGGGATTTAAGTTCACCCAAGACTAAGACAGCTTTATCGCCGAGGAAAATACTCTACTTTTCGTACAATTTGCGAAAAAATTAACACAATAATAATATGAGATAAGCATTTATTAAAAATAATGACAATTAAAAGTAAAAGTTAACATTCGAAACATTGGTCCAATTATTGATAGAGAGAGTTACATTTTTGTTTGGTACATTTATTGTTGATGAGTTGATTTGAGTATTTCTCTGTTCTTGCGTCTGACCATTTGCACTGATGGAATCCGACAATTCACTGTCACTGTCGCTTTGATTTAACATCGTAACGTATTTTTAGAACATTAACTTATTTATAAAAATAAATTAAAATAAACTTAACGTTTAGGCCTAGCGCAAACATACAACTTTTAGTTGAACAACTATTTAGTTGTGTTTCATAAGTTCATGGAAATGTACTGCGATCATAGAATGTGCGCAAACTATCAACACGATAGTTGCTCGACAAAAAAATCAAAAAGCCTTACGATTTGCTTTTGATTGTATGGAATTCACGAAAAGTACACAACTCGACTAAACAGTTTAGTCGATGTAAAAGTTGTATTTATGCGCCTTACCTTATGTATTTGAAGAAAACAAAAACGCGGCAAATTCCTAGACTAATATTTTTTGTCGGAAAAGCAAAGGCATCAAGCTCATACGGCCTCGTCGGCTTTCGTAATTTTATTTAATAATCATAACTGCATAATAAATGCGTATTCCTTTTTCAAAAAGATGTATAATGCTTTATATACAAACTCAATGGTGTAAACACAGATGTAGTTCAGTATAAATTTCGGTAAGTATTCCAAATTTAAATCACATTCTCTCCCTAGAGGATGAATGAAATTCAGTACAATTTTCTTTCCCTGTTTTTAACAGATTAAAAATGATTATTGTTATGTTCGCTTTTTGTGGCACAGAATGTCACTTTTTTGAGCAAGTGGTACGAAAATAGATTTTCTTTCTTTTCTTTCTAATTAGAAAAGTTTGTAAAATAATCTTCTTCTATCTTCTATCTATCTTCTATCTATATAAATAAAAATGAATGTTGGTAAGCGCATAACTCAAGAATGGATGGACCAATTCGGTAATTTTTTTTTTTATATTTTCCTTAAGGTCCACGGAAGGTTTTAATACTTAATAAAAAAAAAACAAAAAAAAAATTATAATAGTTAAGTTGGCGGTACGAAGTTCGCCGTGTCAGCTAGTAGGTAATAAATAAGTATTCGATATTAAGTGCCGTCACTAAAGCCAACATAGAATTATTATATTTCCTACCGCTATAAATAGAATATTAGATACCTATGACATAACTATAGTCTATGGACAAATGTTGTCCGCCATATTTGCAAGACTGTACCGTGTGTAACTTTGTAACTAGTTGTGGCAGCACTCATGCGAGTGAAGTAGTTCTGTGGTATTTTATGATGTTTGAACTTTTGACAGCCAGAAAAAGGGCTTGGACCCAAATCGCGTATTTTGCCTTATTTGTATTGTTTATTTACTTTACTTTGTCTACTTATTCCTGTGGATACATAATTGACAATATAGTTATTTGTAATTGGAAGGGTGTTTCTCTCAAACGCGACCACCCTATTACATACCTATGCGGTTCTACATGAGGATCGGTGCGAGTACGAAGTTCGCCGACCCCACATCTATATATATATAAAAGAAAGTGGTGTTAGTTACACTATTTATAACTCAAGAACGGATGAACCGATTTGGCTGACAATTGGTGGAGAGGTAGCTTAGAACCAGGAGACGGACATAGGATACTTTTTATCCCGTTCGACCGCGTTTCCGTCAAGTCACTATAAAACGTGGTATAGCAAAAACGCATCTGACATGGAATAACAAAACGCAAATGACAGTGGAATAACAAAACGTAAATGACAGCTAAACGTAATTTTGTCTTTGGTTAAATATGGTAAAAAATATGACAATTATAAAAAGTGTTTTATTAAAGCATTACTGATATTATAAATGCGAAAGTGTGTTTGTTTGTTGGTTTGTCCTTCAATCACGTCGCAACAGAACAGCGGATTGATGCGATTTTTTGCATGGGTATAGTAATGGATGTAGTAGTGGTTCCTCAGACCGGGAGAGCTACGTTTTATCTCGGATAATGAAAGAGTTCCCGCGGGATTTTTAAAAACTAAATCCATGCGGACGAAGTCGCGGGCATCAGCTAGTAGTTATTAAAATATCAAAGAGCACCTTGCGAACCCAACAGGGAAAGTGTTTAATTTAACCAAGCAAAACCACGCCTCATCCCATCCACTGGCACCATCAGCTACAATAATATTTTCCAGGCGTGTTAGAGCTAATGATTACTTGATTTAAAAAAAAAACGTGGTTGCTAGAGTCCGCGCCTAACAACCGTCCCGCAAAAGATCACCTGGCACGCTGCCAAGCAATTATACCATCTGATTGCTGCCGCTGCTTCATCACTAAACTGTCCGGGATGAATTAAAAATGGAGATATCGCTCTTACACTGCAGTGGGATAATACTTAAACTATTGATTTTTTTAGGGTTCCGTACCCAAAGGATGCCAACGGGACCCTATTACTAAGCCTCCGCTGTCCGTCCGTCTGTCAGCGGCCTGTATCTCGTAAACCGTAATAGATAGACAGTTGAAATTTTTTAGGGTTCCGTACCCAAAGGGTGCCAACGGGACCCTATTACTAAGCCTCCGCTGTCCGTCCGTCTGTCAGCGGCCAGTATCTCGTAAACCGTAATAGATAGACAGTTGAAATTTTCACATATTTTGTATTTTTATTGCCGCTATAACAACAAAAAATAAAAATTAAATTAAATTAAAAAAATTAAATTAAAATATTTCCATGGGTACATGGAAATATTTTAATTTAATTTTTTTTAATGGAACCCTAAAAGAGCGAGGCCCGACTCGTACTTGGCCGATTTTTTTTTTATAAAGTAGGTATTTCCGAAGATATTTGACGATAAGAGTTTTGATAAATTTATAAATCAGGGTTCATCGTCTGAAAATTAACCCATTAACTTTCTGGCCGTGAATCTGTGTGTAGAATACCCAGACACAGTAGACCCAGTAGGTAGGTATATATTTTATTTAACTCGCGTGCTGCTCCGTCTGAGATCTATACACGACTGCCCCCCTTAAGGCAGTGACGCCATTGATTGACAGTGTATTTATGTTTTTCCCTGACTACCCTCTAACTGTACATCCATATACTACGTGAAATGTGATCCGCAGCCAAATAAAGCTTGCTATTTCACCAACGTGGAAGCAGATTAAAAATAGCGTCAACAAGTAGGCACATAGTGTAATCAGCCGCAAAATCGTATAAAAAATATTAATATCTCAATATTTTTAAGAATATCTCGATATTCTGCACGGCGGCTGTATTCCGTAGGCCTAATTAATTGGAGGCCTGCCAGGAGATTATTTGCAGGCCGACGGAGTTTCCAAATTTTTGTCTGTTTTGTTCTCGATTTGTCGGAACATTTTTATTTATTGTAGAGATTTACATACTTTTGCAACAATTTCCTGAATGTTGCGCATACCTTTATTTTAACCTTTTATTTGTTACGAATACAAATCTATAAAATTCTGAAATTATGCTGAATTTTATGAAATTTTTAATGTGAAAATGTTAATTTTTTAATGATTTAATATTAATGTTAAGCAAGTATCGGTAGTTAATATCGTCTATGATATACAAAAATCGGTTTATAATTCGCGATAGGTTCTTAGTTTTTGTTGTTTCGCCTTTAATGATTTATCATCTGATAGAGTATGAGACATTTTTAATGCGAATTTTAGTAGGTGTACTATCTTTAATTTAGTTCATGATATTTGCGTATTTAGTATATAGTAATACCCGTTTGCAAGTAAGGTCTTCCCCTAAGCAGGAGTCTCTTTACGTAAGTATACTTAGCTTAGGTAGCCCGTAAAAGAAAGGGAACGTTGTTGAAAATGAGCATAAGTATAAAATGTACACTTAATGTAGATATCATCATCATCATCATCAACCCATCATCGGCTCACTACTGAGCGACGTCTCCTCTCAGAGAAGCGTTATAGGCCATAGTCCACCACGCTGGCCCAATGGGAATTGGCGGACTTCACACACTTTCGAGAACATTATGGAGAACTCTCAGGTGTGCAGGTTTCCTCACGATGTTTCCTTCACCGTTAAAGTATGTGATATTTAATTTCTTAAACTCACTTAACTTCGAAAAGCGTACCCGGGATCGAACCTGCGACCCCCCGAATAGGAGACCACAGTCGTAACCACTAGGCTATCTCTGCTATTCAGTGGTATATATAAATCAGTAGTACGTCCACTCAAATGTAGATATACAATATAATTATTCTATTATCGAAAATATTAACAACATAACAATTAATTTTCACATTCGCCGTGTAGCAATGAGTGAAGTAATTACCAAATTTTCCACCCCAACATTTCTAATTCCATTTTAATTATTGGCATTAATTAGTAATCATTAAATATTCATAATATTATTATGTCGAGGGAATCAGAGCCAAAAGCACAATCATTAGTTTCATTATAAGCACGTGTAATGGATGCCATTGTACAAATAATTTTATTATATCTGATTGGATTCTGTTCCTAACGCACGTTCGCGTCATTTGTTTTGAGCAGAAACAAAATATTACACTGTTTGATATCAAATTAATCCGTAGGGTGGATTAGCTACTGTTGTCTAAAGTGGGAGGACTCCGCACAATCCGTACGGACTTTCGGAGTCCTTTTCGTCCCTCTACCTCGCAGAGCAAAACTGCATACGAGCACTTTCACCAACAAAGAGTCTAGTGGAAAGGACTGAGCGAACAAAAAGAATTATGAGCAATGATAATAATGGATATGATGTCGAAAACTCATTGTTAATGTAAGTTTAAATTTATTTTGAGACACAAAATTAAATATCACATCACATCTTCAACGGTAAAGGAAAACATCGTGAGGAAACCTGCACATCTGAGAGTTCTCCATAATGTTCTCAAAAGTATGTGAAGTCCGTCAATTCGCATTGGCCAGCGTGGTGGACTACGGCCTATAACCCTTCTCTGAGAGGAGAAGTGCGCTCAGTAGTGTCGTTGATGGTTTGCTGATGATGATGTTAGGTATTAACACTTAAAGCTATTTGTTTACAACTCTGTGGCAGGTTGGAGCACAGAACATTGTACAAGACCTTATGCCTACTATGTACTATACGTACAGACTTTTGGAGTCCTTTTCGTCCCTTTTACTCGCAGAGCAAAACTGCATACGAGCACTTTCACCAACAAAGTGTCTAGCGGAAAGGACTGAGCGAACAAAAAGCATTGCTGAGCAATGATAATAATGGATATGATGTCAAAAACTCATTGTTAATGTAAGTTTAAACTTATTTTGAGACACAGAGTCCGTTCCGCTTAGTGATTTCTCGCTCATTACCTTTTTGCAGTGAAAAGCTTAAAGCGAGGTTTCTTAAAATATATTATGGGTAGCGAGTTAACTTGGCAGTATTAATTAATCTCCCATACCCTTAATCGGTTTTTACACGCCATCGTATCGAAACGCAAAATCACAACACGTCTTTGGTAGTAGGGTGTTAACTAGCAACGGCCGAAACCTCCCACCAGACTAGACCAGAGACAATTCAGAAATTATAAATTACTAGGAATAGAATCCGAGCCCTATTTACCACTGCGCCTGTCGTCAATTTTTTTAGGCTATTGCATAGCTTTTATCGCGGGATTTGAGCGCGGCGACCGAATCAAGAAATTCCGTAACGAAAATAAACCTAACACCGTCGTTTCCGTTCGGCAGACTTCAGCACGGTGTTTGTGTGCGTGCGACTAGAAAATGCTATGCAATAGCTTTACCGCGGCAGTCCCCGAGTGCCACACGTATATTTTTTATTTTATAGATTATTAATTTCGGCCGTAAAAGTAATCTAATTATCTAGCAATTTTTTGCTACTACTCGCGTACTATTCACGTCCCGTTCGGTATAAAGAACATCAAAGTAACGGACTTATTTACATCAGCGCGCCAATCGAAACTAGTTCCACCATCCAAATAAAAAGTCAAAGATGAAAATATACATACATATTGCCAAACTTCTCTCATATTTCTGTCCTCCCCTCTATATCAACTTTCAGAAAGCAATGTCAATAGAATTGCAGATTTGCCTTGATATTGGAGATTTTTGTGGTAATTCCTTTTTTATGTGCGCACTAGAAAATTGAGTTCGATTCACATCTAACAGAGCGCTATGGACTGTAGGAACAATGTACAAAAAAATGAACATTCATTCATTCATCTCAACCATCGCCGTCCCACTACTGGGAACTCTTTAATAAGGCCATATTTGAGACACACACCCACACTTTTGAGACCATTATGGAAAATTCCTAGGCATGCTGGTTACCTTATACTTTCCTTCACCATTAAAGCAGGTGATACTTAATTACTTAAAACGCAAATAACACCGAAAATTAAGACCGAATTTTCAACCACTATCAACTATAATAACAAAAATTTAAATACACAGAAGGTAATAATTATGTTTTATTTTCAGGTTATCGTTAGCATATGATGCTTCCTCAGAGTAAGTATTAGTAGGTAGATGCTTCCGATACCCTTATCGATCCGTTTATACGTATAGGTACTTTACTTATATCCTACTAATATTATAAATATGTGAAATTTTGTGAGGATGGATGGTCGGATGATGGAGATAGCTCAGGATTAACACATAGACTACATTTTATCCCAAAAAATTACGGAGTTCCCGCTGGAATAAAAACTTTAATCTACGCGGACGAAGTCGCAAGCAGCAACTATTTATATATTTAAAAACAAAAGTTTACAACCTAAAGAAATAATACAAAGAAGAATAATAATAACACAAAAGATTAAAGGAACGGAAGTAGTATAGGTAACGGTAAGTAATAATTTGAGAATATTGTATTTATTAAAGTTGATAACAATTTATTTCTTTTGAGCCCGTTTTGTAAGAAGGAAAACGCAAATGGTAAAAAAATTTGCGTTTTTCTTTAATTCTAATTTATAAAATAGATTACACAATATTTCAGCCCACAAAGCTAATTTCAAAGATAATAATAATGTATATTAACAAACATATGAACAGAACTCACAGTAATGAGACGGAGTTTATGGTCCACTTTGTAACTTTTTAGAGATCTTCCCTACAAGGAACGAAAACCGCGCGGCCACATTGGAAAATGTCTACAAATATTGCTACTAACTAGCTGATATCCAAGACTTTGTCCGCGTGGATTTAGATTTAAAAAATGTCTCATGATTCTTTTCATAAAGGCTGCCCCAATAAATTGCCTGAAATTATTTATTATTAGCATTAATTATAATTCTTTATTAAGATTGTGTTTGACATTGTGTTAGAGTTTTTTACTATTGTTAAAATTTTATTAGTAACATTGTTTGTAATTATTATACTATACTTATAATAAAACTGTAACTGGACGATTTCGTGTCTGTTTGTTTGTCCTTCTTTCACGTAAAAACTACCGCACAGATTTCTACAAAATTTTATACCGTGGTAGCTTATTACTCGGGTCAACATCTAGGCTACTTTTTATCCCGGAAAATCAAGGAGTTCCCGAGGGACTTTAAATCTATACATATAATAAAACAGAAACGAAACCAATTCTGTACATGAAATAGATTCAAAAAAGGGTTTTTGCTTCTAATTGTGTTCAAGATACAGATATCAAAACAGAAGCTAAATTTTTTTTGTCTGTTTGTTTGTCCTTCTTTCACGTAAAAACTACCGCACAGATTTCTACAAAATTTTATACCGTGGTAGCTTATTACTCGGGTCAACATCTAGGCTACTTTTTATCCCGGAAAATCAAGGAGTTCCCGAGGGACTTTAAAAACTAAATCCACGCGGGCAAAGTCGCGGGCATCAGCTAGTTATTATTAAAATCATTGTGTCAATTGTATAATTTTTATAGTGAAGGTAGGTTTTTAAAAAATCGCGCGAAAAATGTTGCTTTTCCGGCATGAAATGTAGTCTAATAACTCTCCAGAACTCTAAGGCTGAGATTTATAGAATGTACTCTGGCTCTGTTCAAGACTGAAGATAGAGATAAAATGAGACACAAATTTCGCATCGCATTTTAATTCAGTCTTGAGTCTGAGCTAAGTGTAAGTGCCATCTTTATAGATCTCACTCTTAGTCCTTGTCCAAAACAATATGTAGATCTGTTGAGCTTGGCGTGTGATTGAAGGACAAACCAACAACAAACACGCTTTTGCATTTATAATACTAGTAGGCAAATAGGGATATGAAACTGAAAATGTACATAAGAAAGAAATATTTTAGAAAAAACCTGTACGGAACCCAGTAATTCGACCTAATGTTCGAGGGAAACCCAGCTGTACAACCAAATCGACGCAATTAGAAAAATCCTTGTAATCCGGAATAATTTTCGCCAGTTTAAGCTTTTGCTCGACCTTGCTCAGCGCTCTGCACCTGCGCTCAGGTAGTTACTTCTAATTAATAAGGCTTCTAGATCCACCCTAATCTTATATTTAAATTCTCCAGTCGTTTTTCTTGGGACTAGTGACAATTTCGTTTCCAGCAGGCCTATCATACACGTTGAAGTGATATCTCGTGAAGAGAGAGAGAGATATTGTCGAGAATTTTTCAATTATACCAACAGCTTTGACATCACTTCAGAAACCCGATCTTTCTCTAATGGAATCATTTAAAATATTTGATGCAGTGAGATTAGCTTTGAGATTGGCAAATTGCGAGAGCTTAGAAGATAAAATGGAAAAAGTCATGAATAGAAATCCTGATTTGGACACTATCAGAAATATAGCAGAAAAAATTTCTTCATGCACTAATGACGAGGAGCAGGAAGTGTATAAATTTGCTAACCTCACCTCAGTTGACGTAGAGCGATCTTTTTCAATGTACCCATTTGTACATTTTAGACGTTCGGAGAAATTCATTGAAGCCAAAAAATATTGAAAAGCTTTATGGCGGGTGCAGCGGCTACTAACGCCGAACAGGCTAAGAGGCGCAAATATGAAAAACTTGACAGTGGTTTCATATTTGCGCCTTTTGGTGTAGAGACCCTGGGGCCGTGGGGCCCGGAGGCTCGCGCACTTTTTTTAGAGATATCAAAAAGAGTGATCGAGTCTACCGGGGATCCAAGAGCTGGCAGCTACCTTGGCCAAAGGATTAGCTTGGCCATCCAAAGAGGTAATGCTGCCAGCATCTTGGGTACTATGCCACACTGCGGTGGCTTGGATGGGGTTTTAGATTTTAATTAGTTTTTAATTTAGTTTTAATTTTAGAATTATTTTAATTTAGGTTTAATATAGTATTGTATATATGAAATTTTCTTAAGTCAAAATAAAAACGTTGATAATTTCTCATTAAGTGAAATTTGTAAATTTCTTTTGAGAAATAAATTTGAGAAAAAAAAGCTTATGGTTATATATTTTAATTCTCACAAAAGTTATACAGTAATGTCGGAAGCGAACACTTCAAATCTTACTGGTAATCAATCGGACAAGGAAAATGATTCTGATGGGCCGTTTGAATAAGCAAAACCTCACGAGTCTAGGCTAGAAGCAAAAGTATTCGCTCGTATTTATAAAAAAGGCGAAATATGCGTATGAGAATTTGCTTAATACTATCAATAATTTGTATTGTGAATTAATGTAAACTAATAAAAATTGTATGTTAATTATCTTTGTTTTATTTGTCTATCTCTGACGTTCTTATTATTATTTAGTTGTAATATTATTTGTATTGTAACGAGAAATCAGTCTACATAACTGATTTCTCGTTTACCTTAACATGCACGCAACGAGTGACTAATTTCTCGTCGAAGACTTGGCTTTCTCGTGACAGTAGACGTAGACAAACCGGTGCACGGTATAGCAGTTTCACAACACCATACGATAATCTAACGTTGCAACACCGATTTCGTTCATTCAGAAACCATGGAAATTTACACCTTCCATGAGTGAAACCTTTAAAAATGACGAGAAATTATATCTCTCTTTTAAACTTCAACATTCGAGAAACTTACGTCGCCATGTTAGAGTTCGTAGAGAAACATAGAGAAAAATAATTTTATCTCTACTCAATGACGTAACGAGACAAAATTTTCTCGCGTGTGCATGCTAGGCGTGCAGACTTCTGTTTTGCGGCTTTTTATTCGATGACAGACTTACTCCTGACTATATGATTACATGTGATAGTAAGTGACGATTCAAAGATGGAAGCGAGCGAACCTTGAATATTGCAGTTTTTTGTGGTCGTCAATCGACGGACTTCCTTCGCTGGTAATAATTCTCTTGTAGGGAAATCAAAACGTCGCGGTCTTGCGTTGCTTGTATCCAGCGGCTCCCTGCGTCGTCATCCCGTCATCGTCGTCCCAGCACATTGGGGACTCAGCGTCTATCGATTCATCGAATGATCAGTCGATAATTAATCAGTTGTTTTTTTTTTTCGAGATAGGCTTGCCCTTGGCGACAATCAATGCTGGAAAGAATAGAATAGTATAGAAATGTTTTTTATTCAAATAAACTTTTTTACAAGTGCTTTTGAATCATCGATGCGAGTCTACCACTGGTTCAGAATGCTGTTCCCGCCGAGAAGAACCAGCAAGAAACTCGGTGGTTGCTCTTTTCAAAACAAGTTTACAATACAATAGATACTGTGGTATGTATGCAGTGTTTCCAGTTTCCACAATGAGTTCCACAAAAGCATACCTAATTATAATTCAACACATGTTAAGACGGGCAGACAGAAAGCAGCCCCATTCCAGCTGGTGGCACCCGTTCACGAGCATGACGCATGATCCAGAAATTGCTACGCTCAACCATAATTGAGGGAAAGTAACGACCCGAATCACACTGATGACGTCTAGGTTGAAGCGCGCTTGCCTAGAAAATGCCTATTCACTCTTGCCTATTGAAGGTACTCAAATTATACGTGGCTGGAAACACAGACGCCAAAAGTTCGTTCCACACCTTAGCGGTTCGTTTCAGAAACGTTGAACTAATAATGCGTTTCGTGCGAGTAGGTTTGATTTCAACCACGTAAGGGTGCAAACTGCCAACGTTCTCGACATCTTGAAGTTCTATTGTGTTGAGGCCAACGGCTTGGCCAACGAAACAAGACCTGGACTACTAGATTCAGGGGCCCATCAGCTAAACCTGAGTCCAGGGTCGCTGCCCTAAGGGCCTTTAACCGCGGTCAGATTTGTTCTCGACGTAACTTAATGGTAGGGTTACACTTACCTTCTTCGCAGCAGTCAATCCTTGTATAGGGGCTGAGATAGTATGATAGAGTGTGTTGTAGTATGGTGAGTGAGTATATTGTGAAGTTGAGTGTAATGTGGGTTAGTGTGGAAGGTGAACTTCTCAGTCCGTTGGCAGCGGCAGGCAGGCAGCCAATTATGGCCTGCAGGCTGTAGACGCTGGGCAGGCGTAGCGCTGTACCCTTGTCACTAATAAGACCAACGAGAGCTGGTCTAAAGTCACTTTTCCACACACACTTCCGCCGACCGCGTGAGCGAGCAAAACCGGCGGGTTCTAAAGGTTCTTTTGTTACAAATAGTTAGGTCGACACACAGACCGCTTAACGGCGCAACAAAACCGCAAAATAAGCCAAATCTAGGCACTTAAAAACAGCAAACGGGCGCGAGGGGACGACGGGAATTCTTTTCGTGAAAACGTGTTATCATCATCATCATTAGCAACCCATCAACGGCTCACTACTGAGCGCAGGTCTCCTCTCAGAGAAGGGTTATAGGCCATAGTCCACCACGCTGGCCCTTTGCGAATTGGCGGACTTCACACACCTTCAAGAACATTATGAAGAACTCTCAGGTGTGCAGGTTTCCTCACGATGTTTTCCTTCACCGTTGAAGCAAGTGATATTTAATTGCTTAAACGCACTTGACTCCGAAAAGTCAGAGGTGCGTGCCCGGGATCGAACCTGCGACCCCCCGAATAGGAGACCACAGTCCTAACCACTAGGCTATCACTGCTTACTGAAAACGTGTTAGCTGTCAAAAAACTTGCAAAAAACCACCTCAAAATGGCGGCAAGTTAAAAACGTCATCTGTCAACCTTCATTGCGAGCCAAAGAGAGATTGCTAGCGTCACGACCATGGAACAAGGAATTATGGCGCGAACATATTGTTATCAGTTTTTTAATCCTAAATTCGTTTACTTGCAAATCCTAAAACCTTTAGAGAGAAGCATAACTCACAAAACAGGTATTTATGTTGTTAGCTTTTTCCATAGCTGATCGAAGTGCAAAGGTCCGTATGTACTTACCTATACTCTGATGCTATGCACTGATGTAACTTACCTATGCTCTTTAGGGCTAGTACAAGATTGGATAGTTATTAACTATGAATAGCAAAACTATGACATTACCATCAAAGTAAAATAAACCATAACAGTATTGAGTTAGAGCTCAATTTCCTGTATGTATTCTTTTGGTCGTTTACGTTACGCAAAAACTCCAAATTAAAATCGTCTGTATTGAATTTGTGACTTTAAAATGATACTATTATGGTTCATTTCACTATGATGCTAATGTCATAGTTAACTATTACGATCAAACGAACTAAAACTCGGCATAACCACACTTGTTTTTTCCTTTGAACTACTGAACATTGAACCAAATTAACAGGATACAAGGTCACGGACTTCTATAATATCATTATTAAACAAGGGCGCAAAAAGATACGTTGTTTATTTTGAAGATTTATTTAGACTGCCACTGCGGCAGAAATGTTTCGCCCGCAATTTCATTATAACCAGCCCCCTACCACAGAGTTTATGAAGCCACGAAAAAAACATAACAAACGTCCAACAAACCAACAGGGATGAATCTCGTTAAAGCAACACCGTAATGATATTTGCATTAAGAATTAACTTGGCGGAAAACACACGGCCGCAAAATGTCCGCGGGAACGTCTGAATTCTCGCCAGTGTTATCCTTTGTGGCATTCCTTTGCGAATGCTCTTGAAAAGATTTTACATTTTTTGAAAAGCTGTTTTGTTTTTATTTTAACTTATGTTTCATTTGTAACACAAACTCTCGAGATTCATAAAAAATATTACAATAGAATTCATTAGAAAATATTGCAAAATAGTTAATTTTGTTGGGTTTCAATAAATATTTCTAAACAAAATGTTTAAACTCGACAAACTCTTCATTGTTCAGGATCCACTCAGGATCACACCTAAATGTATGTACCTTCTTATACACTTATGTTATTTTACTTTCGCATATTAGTACCTAACTTGCAGATGCCCGCGACTGCGTCCGCGTGGATTTAAAATCCCTTGGGAACTCTTAGATTTTTCAGGATAAAAATTATCCAATGTCACTGTCCAGGTCCTCAACTATACCCATGCAAAAAATCACGGCAATCCATAGCTCTGTTGCGGCGTGATTGAAGGACAAACCAACAAACCAACAAACCAACAAACCAACAAACCAACAAACCAACAAACCAACAAACCAACAAACCAACAAACCAACAAACCAACAAACCAACAAACCAACAAACCAACAAACCAACAAACCAACGAACCAACAAACCAACAAACAAACACACTTTCGCATTTATAATATTAGTATGATTATTCCAAAAGCGCAAACCACGTAATATTTTTTATTTAATTTAGACATAAATCTTAATCACGCTATCCTGCTTTGGTTATCAAATACAAGTTAGCGTTCCTTACTCCATCCACCTCTTTACATTGTTTAATAATACTAACCACAACTTTTCACGAGTCCAATAAGTCTTAAACTTATTACGTTATAAGTTTACCATAATTATATATAATAATAATCAAATAATTTATTTATTTGCTGAAAACATTGTACAAAAGATGACATATTTAACACTAGCTGATGCCCGCGACTTTGTCCGCGTGGATTTAGTTTTTAAAGTCCCTCGGGAACTCCTTGATTTACCGGGATAAAAAGTAGCCTAGATGTTGACCCGAGTAATAAGCTACCACGGTATAAAATTTTTTTAGAAATCTGTGCGGTAGTTTTTACGTGAAAGAAGGACAAACAAACAGACAAACAGACAAAAAAAATTTAGCTTCTGTTTTGATATCTGTATCTTGAATACAATTAGAAGCAAAAACCCTTTTTTGAATCTATTTCATGTACAGAATTGGTTTCGTTTCTGTTTTATTATATGTATATAGAATATAGATATCATCATTTATCAATCATAGAAAACGCTTCTAAACCGTAGCTTCATTTTTCTCCCGTATATCTCCCCAACCACTCCCAGACATCAGATTTTTGTCGCCTCGCTTAAAAATTAACACTTTCCCCGACCTCCTTACACTTCCCGAAATCTTGGGCCTCCTGAATAATAAAGGGGCCCGCGGGCGCGCAATTTTTGCTCTTCCACGACTTTAATAATGTTTTAATCATATTTGTGGGGTTTACAACTTCAAAACTTTCAAACTTTTCTTGAGGCAATTTTCTAATACAAAATCGATTCAGTTGTAAAGTTATACTTACTATCATCATCATCGTCATCATCAGCAACCCATCAACTTCATCACTACTGAGCGCAGGTCTCTCAGAGAAGATAGGCCATAGTCTACCACGCTGACTAATTGGCGGACTTCACACATCTTCGAGAACATTATGGAGAACTCTCAGGTGTGCAGGTTTCTTCACGATGTTTTCCTTCACCGTTAAAGCATGTGATATTTATTTTCTTAAACGCACATAACTTCGAAAAGTCAGAGGTGCGGGAGGTCAATACGGGATTGAACCTGCGACCCCCCGAATAGGAGACCACAGTCCTGACCACTAGGGCCTAGTGGTTAGGGCTGTGGTCTCTTAAGTAAACCTAAGTACTGATAGCCTAGTGACTAGGCAATCACTACTTAGGTATACTTATTATTATAGATAGATATATACTTATTATTATATTATCTAGTTATTTCAAATTCAAATTCAAATTATTTATTTGCCAGATTGAGTACATTTAAAATCTTCTTCGCTTCAATCCATCACAGAGAAGCATGCAAATAGGTATGTAATTAGTTACATAGTGGTCCTTATAACTAAGTAATATTATTAATTTCAATTACTGAAAAGGTTGCAAGAAATCGTTTATTGTTTAAAATTTTTTTTCTTGCAACCATTTCTTAAGTTTATAATTAAATTTTTTCTCTGGGAGCATCCTAATTTCTGCGGGTAGTTTATTAAAAATCTTCATGCACATAGCGTAACAATTTTTCCGACATAGTGTCGTTTTTAGGGTTCCGTACCCAAAGGGTACCAACGGAACCCTATTACTAAGCCTACGCTGTCCGTCCGTCCGTCCGTCCGTCTGTCAGCGGGCTGTATCTCGTAAACCGTAATAGATAGACAGATGAAATTTTCACATGTTATGTATTTCTATTGCCGCTATAACAACAAATAATAAAAATTAAATTAAATTAAAAAAATTAAATTTAAATGGGTAGGTGGGTAGATGGAAATTTTTTAATTTAATTTTTTTAACGGAACCCTAAAAGAGCGAGACCCGACTCGCACTTGGCCGATTTTTTTGAAATTCTGTCAAAAATTAATTTATTCAGATTTCTCATAGTTCTCTTTTCAACATTATCATATATATAATACATAGCATAGGTTACATAGCATTTCAATGAAATGTATGGTGTGTGGTCCCAAAAAGGACTCCATTAAGCATTTGTATTTTGATATGCCTGTGGCACAGCCTGTGGTAAGGTAAGAGCAGTGGGAGTAATCAAAAAATTCCCATGAAATTTTAAAACACCCAAATCCGAACGAAGTGAGGGCATAAGCTAGTTTTCAATAAAGCATTATTCGGTCAAGCCAAAAATGTATAATTCAGTATTTCCTCTGTTTTACATGTTATTCGGAATGCGGGTGTTACTCCAACAATATTTTTGCAGCGAAAAAAGGAAAATCGAATTCACCGGCGGTGTTCTTGATTTGATCTCTCTTCATCGTTTAAATTTCAGTTATAATTTTTAATATCAGTGTTTTGCTTTCAAAACAAAATGTATGGGACTCTCAGCGACACAGTATATCTCTTTGATTTTTCTGGATTAAATTCAAGCTATCGTCAAGATCGATTAATCAGCAGTTTCTGCCATGATTAGGGAGTGCAAGCCGGTACGTAGGTATATCTAGTAGGTACCCTGAAGGATCCGGCGTCATTAAGCTACATAAGTAAACATTGTACAAAGGAGACTTCTACTGAGAATTAACACATAGGTCATTTAACCCTCCCGGAACTAATCCACGCGGACAAGTCGCAGACATCATCTAGTACCTAATTTTTATCAGACTGAGCCTAACCTTTCAAATACACGTTAGAAGCTATATTTTTGAAGTATACACGAGTAGTGCTGGAAAGCAATTTTGTGAGGGACGTTACAGTGATGCAAGGACCGTACGAGCGAGGTAGGTACGTACGTAAATTGGCCGTCCTTTGTCCCCGGCCCAGTTCAGTTTATACTCGCACGGGGGCGCTGGCTGCAGGCGACGAGCGAAGATAACAGCCTGCCACGCTTAACTTTGAAGTTTGAACCGTGCAAGATTGTATGCAGAATGCCACTTGACACCAATACTTTGTGACACTTTGACACCTTACATTTTTATTCGCGACGAAACAGGGATGGTAACTTTATTATAAATGCATTTAAGATGACGCCTTGGACCAAAAAACACGAAAACGAGTACTTTTGAATGCGTAGTGTGAGTGCAACGAATGATATAATTAGAATTTTAAAAATATCGTAAAAAAGGGGAAAACCTGTATAATTTCTTAAACCTGACACAATTTTTAAAAATAGTCTGACTTATTTAAAAAAAAAAGTACAAACTTCACACCAAAAAAGTTCAAATGCTTGGAATTATCAGCGACAACATCCTATTATTTTTTACGAATAAAATAGCCAGACCACTATTCTATTTCATAGACCGAGAAGTTATTTTATTTTATGCTTATGTTATGAGTAATTAAATAAAAACCCAGTCAAAGTCCGCCACTGGCACGGTCCGGTCGAGTGCGACGCGTAAAACAAGTCAGGGTGAGCGGGGAGTGCGAGAGAGAGAGCGGTACTCGATTTTTTGAAACAATAGTTTATCAGTGCGTCGACCGCCGCGCCGACGATAAGAAGCCGTGGGCAAAAGCTAGTCATACTAATACTACCTATATTGTGTGTTTGTTTGTTGGTTTTTTGGATTGTCCTTCAATCACGTCGCAACAGAGCTACGGATCGACATGATCTTTTGCATGGGTATAGTTGACAAAGTGGAGAGTGGCATAGGCTCCTTTTTATCACAGAAAATCAGTGTTCCCGAGGGAAAAACTTAATCCACGCGGACGAAGTCGCGGGCATCATCATCATTAACAACCCATCAACGGCTCACTACTGAGCGCAGGTCTCCTTTCAGAGAAGGGCTATAGGCCATAGTCCACCACGCTGGCCCAATGCGAATTGGCGGACTTCACACAACTTTGAGAACATCATAAAGAACTCTCAGATGTGCAGGTTTCCTCACGATGTTTTCCTTCACCGTTGAAGCAAGTGATATTTAATTGCTTAAACGCACTTGACTCCGAAAAGTCAGAGGTGCGTACCCGGGATCGGACCTGCGACCCTCCGAATAGGAGACCACAATCCTAACCACTAGGCTATCACTGCTTAGTCAACTAGTATTATATCAAAATGAAAACAACTTTAAAATGGGATGATTGTTCGTATTCCAATACTCCGGTTAACTAAGTAAAGGTACCCAGTCAACAAAGGAAACATTAAACAATAAAAGTTTAGAACAATATCTGCCAAACTGCGAACTTGGGCCGTTACAGCGAGCTTCACTTCACCGGCGATGCTAGTGCTCGGAGCAACCAACTTCCGTAACTAACTGAATACATTTTAATAATACATTTTGGTTTTTGCACTAAAATCAGAAAGTTTTTTGCGGTGTGGTACAAGATATAAACTTTGATTAACTACGTTATAAACAAAAACAAAAGATGCTTTCGTTTTTCTAATTTTAAAATTTTCGGCCATTGTCAATTTCAATCGGCGCTTATCAAGTAAGTAGGAGTTATTATGGTGCACAAGTGTGTGCGCAAACACTGGTGATTTCTTTATACCTACCTCAATTTCATAGTATTCAGTCACGTGGCAATCGGAGGCAAGATAGTATTATAACAAGCCCAAAATCTTAACTAAGTAACTCCTGCTAAGCGGCGGGAATAGGGCGGAGCTACTTTCTATCTGCCCGTATTAATTATTGTGGAAATATTATATTCTATTCTAACAAAGTTAACGTAATGTAAAAGTTAGTAAACATGGGTTAAATCGGCTTGGCATCCAGCTACGCACAAGATAGTATAATAACTTATTACAATGTAATAGCTACATAATAATATTGAAACTTGATTATTTTTAAAAGAGCAACTGCTGAGTTTCTTGCCGGCTCTTCTCAGCAGAAATTGCTTTCCAAACCGGTGGTAGAGTCATGGCGTTTTAGAAGAGCCACAGGTTGGCTTACGTGAAATAAATAATTTTGAATTTTTTTATTTTTGAAATAAGAATTTTTTGTTCCAAAACCTTAAGTACTTGTAGATTTTTTGAGCCACAGAAAACCCTTACGGTAGTCAATATAATATGTCTATGAGCAAACCACCGCAGCAATTACAATATGTGCAATTGCATGATAAAATAAAGCTTTACTGCATCTACGACCATTATTCACTATCATCATCATCATAATCATGATCTTCTCTTCCTCTTCTCGTCCACTGCTGGTCTCTCTCATGGTCTCTTGCATGGACTTCCACAGGCCTAGCTCTTGCGCCGCCTGTAACCAGTGGCTCCCTGCGACTCGTTCGATGTCGTCGGTCCACCTAGTGGGGGGCTGCCAACACTGCGCTTCCCGGTACAGGGTCGCCACTCCAGCAGCTTGGGATGCCAACGACCAACACCTCTCATCATCATCATGTGAAGCCTTCGAATATGTTGTGATGGTACAGCTGTGATCGTCTAAGCTTGATGATTTGTGATTAAGTATACTTGAAGAAAAGTTCATAAAAGACAATATTTCAGGAATAAGAGACACGTTGGTAGTTGGCATGTTATCTGTAACTTCGCGGATTTCCCAAAGCAAACGGAGGCGCATCGCTCACCTGGGCAATACATTTGCGGGTGGACAATTCAGGCTATCATTCCATTCTATCTGGATACGCGAGGCCCATTTGTATTGTATGGGCCTACCTTAGTAGAGCAGTAGAATAGCGTCACTTCGACACTCGGAAGTCCAGAAGGACTTAATTAAAATTATAAGCTAACGATCAGTATAGAATGCATGATAAGCTGGTGAATGTATGAGTGCCTTCTCTGGGCCATCGCAAGCCGACCGATTCTCTCGAGCACTGGGGAACCCTACACCCAGCACAGGGGTCTTTTAACATTGTTATAGGGGCACAGACCAGATCACCCTTTTGCGCTGCGAAGCGTATATTGCCGTGTCTTCGAGAGACCGGTTCTTTTGAGAGCCGTAGCTCGCCCCATTACCATGGTTTTGTTTGTATATTCATTTGTTATATTTGATATTATTTGGTTTGGCCAAACCAGAGCGGGAGCTGATCTGTATTTTGAGAGGGCGTGTATTAGGTGCTGGAAAATCGCTGCCGGTGCGCCACGCTGGAGCCATGTACTGTTATTGTATCAATCTTGACTATTAAAGTCAACAAGTTAATATTTGAAAGCCCAAATCAACCTCAGTGTCTCTCATTCCACAATATCATGGTCACCCTAGCCATTTCCAATAAAGTCTCTCCTTTACACAATACCCTATGGTCACCATAGTGCCTGGCAACTGCCTAACAATAGGACACAAAAAAAGGTTCAAGTCCCCTACCTGCGTCGAGTCGCTTCCCGTAGAATGTGTACAAATGCTCGACGAAACTGCGGCTTCTCTCGGGTAATTTACTAGTGTTGAAATACCTAATTAAATGCCCTAATCGGTTCATCGTGCTAAGCTAGATGAAGTCTAGACTTCATAGACTGCACGGTAATTCAGAGACTATAGGCTTAATCTTTGATTCTGAAATAGTCACGTAGCTCTTCGAACTAGACCTGTTTAGTTCACTATGAAAGGTATTTATCTGTTTAAATCAAAGTAGCTTACGGTAATTGTCCAAGTTGGAAATAATTAATTACTCACAACACAGAATTTCACTCGTCTGGGAGTCGAACCCATCGAGAAATGTAGAAACATCGTAGCTATATTTGACCTGACTTACTTTATAATAGCGGAGTATATAATCAGCCTGAAATTAAGTTATTGACCTTAATCAGAACCTCCATGATCTGTGGGAGTCGAACCCATCTCGGAATCATAATTATTCGTATCTCTACGCCTAATAGTTATCTAAGCTTGCTTTCTGAAATGAAATACATGATCATACCTAGGTAACATGAGGGAATTTATAAATTATATTAATAAAAGAAGTGTTTATGGATAAAAGAATGAGATTTATTATCAATTTCTTAAAGATTATCAGAAAAGAAACTGTTTGATTATTTAACTCATGTTTTAAGGCGCTAGATTACCTTAAACCATTAATAGAATAGAATAGAATTATTTTGTTATTCAATTAAATTTTTACAAGTGCTTTTGAATAATCAATGAATCTACCACTGGTTCGGAATGCCTATCCTGCCGAGAAGAACCAGCAAGAAACTCGGAGGTTGCTCTTTTCAAAACAGATTTACAATACAGTAATTACTATGCTATATATATATAGTGTTTCCACACATGCACACAATGGGGACAATCATATTTTATTTATATTCCTACGCACGTACCCTAAAAGGAAAGGTTAAGACACACCCCGTATAAAATTATTAGGTCTAGAATTATACATATTTATGCTATAGAAATAGACTCACAGGGTAAAAGTCAGACTCATTAACACTAATCTAGTATATTCCCATCTCTAGGTCCACGTTAGGGTTACTCCTAGGCATAGACTTGACAGTCTCCGACAGCATATTTATCTTTTCCTCCTTCCAAATTAGTATACATAATATAATCATAAAATATGTTACTATAATTATCCCAAATCTCAGATAGCACCTCTAAAAATAGTGAAGTGAATAGAATCCTTCTCGATAGATGATATTTAACACTGTGAGACTATTTTTATAGTTAAAATCAAATTAAGTACATTACCGAATTTCTCGTACTGTAGTATACACCTCACTAATTTACTTATTTCTCGACTAAGATTTCCCCAAAACTAAGAGAGAATAATATTTGATAAGACCTTCCCCACATTTATTTACTGAACACAATATCAAATTAAAAATTTGCCTGATTTAAACTAAGGATTAATCTCTAAAATCTCTACGCCACCGCCTCGGCTTGAAGGTGTAATTGCACTCTCGCGTTCCGAGATCGGACCTCCGTTCTCGATCGATGAAACTCGAATGGTCTCGGTCATCCTTGTCTTCTCCTCTCTCCGTCCAAAATCCCCTCTTTCTGCAAAAATGTAAAAACACGCCCACAATAATTTGCTCACATATAATTGGTCGGTCTATTTAGCAGAGCCTATGATAAATGGCCAATGAGTGTAAAGCCACTATAATTTCATCCCAATTGGTTAAATTTAACGCCCTTGTCTAATAATGATGTTTAGACCTTTCTTATTTTTTTCCTCAGCGACACATCTGGTTTCGATCTTTACTAACCTAAAGCGTTTCTCACGAAGTTTGCACTAAAAGAAACAATTTATGGTCCCTGTCCATTAGTTTTGCCGTGTCTAAGCAATATTTTTGAATATTGCATTTTTATGGGTTTCCGGCACGTTAGCCTATTGAAATATTTGGGACCCTGCAAGCGTATTGTATTTAAAGCAATAACTCTTAGAATATTCGTTTAAAGTGCCCTTTTTTTTCTAATGGTTAATTTTATCCATTCCATGTATTTTTCTAGCTTTCGAATTTTTTTTTATGGTTCGCTGTTTTGTATTTTTAGAGATCCGTATATAAATTAGCGAAAAAATTTTGACTCATAAGATGACCATCTCACGCTCCCCCAAATAGATTTTGAATACATCTAGTACTCATATGTCTCACCTTCATACTAGTTGTTTTGAAATCTATTTCACCCTACACATTCGCTTAATAGTTTCAACTAATCCCTGATCAAATTTTCGCGTTCTAATCGTCCTGTAATGATCTATTTAAATCGAATTTCCGTAGTGGAAACCTAACCTTTCATATATTCCTATAATAACGAATTAGATGGATAGCATTTTAATTTCCTCTAACCTTATCTGTATGGACGCCAACCAGGGTGAATACATTATTATTATATGAAACTTTCTACTCTCGGCCGCCTTGACTATGTTCCGATACGCCTGCTGTCTAATCTGATTCGTGTAATCTACTAGTCTCTGATGTCACCTCCCTATCGTAATCGGTAGAAAAAAAAAGTCCGTTTCCCCCATACTAACATGTTTGGTGCATCGACCGTGGTAGTGTGTGCCACATGATTATAACAATCTTCTATGTCCGGTAATAAATCCACCCAAGACCAGTGTGACTTGTCACAATACGTCCTGAATAATCTGCCTAATTCTTTATTAACTCTCTCCGTTGAGTTCGGTCGTGGATTTCTAAAAGACGTGTGCGTCCATTCAATGCCTAACTGGTGAACGTCTGACTCGAAACCTTTAAAGTAAAGTTCGCGTCTCTGTCCATGCCTTACTACTGAATCCTATTATCCCCTTCATCACCTTCATCGCTCAATTGATAACCATACCCGGAGATTCCTAGATTACAACTATTGGTCTGTAAATAATAGTTCACGAGAAGTATCGTGTCTAAGAATAATCTCTCAACCTTCTCAGAACAATCGTTTATTACCTGCGTCCATGCCCATCTGGCATTTTGTTTTAGTAATTCGTTGAGCGGTCTAACCTCCTCGCTCTATCTCGAAATAAACCTTCTAAAATAATTTAATAATCCCAACAATCCTCGTAATTGTTTTATTATTCGAGGTATGGGAAAATTCTAGTATGACTTTTACTTGCTCGGGATCCATATGCAACCCGTTTTGTGTTCACTAGACGTCCCAACAGTTTCACTTCTACATATAAGAAATGACACTTTCCTAGCCTACCAGTTAAACCCGCGGTTTCTAGCCTGTCTAGTACTTGGTCTAAGTGTTCTAAATGAAGTCCTATGACCCTGTGGTAAATATGACAATGTCATCTAGATAATTCACACAAAACTCTCGTACTTCTCTTGATATAATATTCATTGCCTTCGAGAATACTACCACAAATGTCTTTAACTCTTGCGGTAAAATACGATAAGTATAGGTTCTCCCCATAAAAGAGAACCCCGTATACTTTATAGAATCCCGATGCAAACGGTATTTGAAAATAAGCATTATTCAAATCAATTAAACTGATATGGTTTCTCCCGTGAAAGGTTTGTAAAATATCAGACGTGAGTGGTGGTAAATCTGCGTCACCTCTCATATGTTTTTTTTTTTTTAAGTTCTCGCGCGTCTAATAAGAGTTTTATTGACCCGTCCCGCTTCTTAATAAACGTGAGTGGCCACAGTAAGGTGTTACCTCCTGTCTCACCATACCTAAACCTTTTAACTCTTCCAATTCATTCTTAATTCAGTTCCCTATACGCTAAGGTACCGAATAACTGTGTTTTACAAAAGTGAGTTTCATCTACCGACTCAATAACATGTTTATACCTGTTAGTCAGCCCTAACTTGTCCGTAAATATTTTACGATGCTCGTCTAACACAGGTAGTAGCAGTTTCTTTTGTTTACTACTTAAGTTCAAATCGTCTAAGCGATACCCTTTTGTTCTTCACCGCCCGATTCCTTTTTTGATACACTACGCCCCACCGGCCTAGTATTCTTGGTTAATATCAAAATAATCGTGGCAGAATTTGCCTCTTCCCCTAATCTTCCGACCTTACAATTCCGAATCCAGTCTTACGCAATACCTAAATCCTAAGTATTCGATAGTCAATATCTATTCACTACCGCAGTTTACTACCTCCTTCACCTGCTCTAACCAATCATATCCTAGTATCAATGACCTAAGTAAATGTCATATAATTAGTACAGATGTCTCAACTAAAGATCTACCTCATATAAACTCTATCAGTACCAACTGATTCGTGCTCTCTCTCAGTGAACAGAATGCTCCTTGTGTTTTGAATTACTGGGATAGAGTACTTTCTCTTAAATTTGAGTCGTACAACTCTCTAGTTATCCCGCCAATCTAACTTCGCGTGTCAACAAGTGCATTCATACTTCTACCGTGTTGACCACACACATACTTCTGGTTAATTAGATAAAGAATAGTCTATTCATACGTCGATCGACTCATCGAGTTCGTGAAACATCGTGCACGCACTCAAACCTCACTTCAAGCAATACTCACACGTAATGTCCATCTCGTTACACTCTACTATGCTATCAAACTGATTTTCCAATAAGATTTCTATACTTTCAATTTCCGACTGACAACTATATTCACCATTGTTATTGTCGCCTTTCAACACTCGCTTAAGTCCTCCTTTTACAGACTCCTAAACCCTGTCCTGGCTTCCATCCATAACTCGTTAAGATGTTATAAACCACTCCTATCTTTTCGCGCTCCGATATTATGTATCGCCATTACTCCTTTTACACAATCTTAGACTATCGGATGTCGTTTAAGTGTGGGAAACCAAGTTTTTTTTTCTCTCCCCCACACCTTTCGACTAAGTAAAACCTTCGTCCTCCTTTACAAAAGTGATGGCTAACCTGATCGACCCCGACGATAACCACGCCCTCTAGCTGAATTTACTCTACTCGTCTACCTATTTGCAGAGATTGTCGCAGCCATAGATCTTTCCCTTGACGACTCGTTGTACCGCCGTCTACCAACCCTATTTCCTACAATACCTCTAGCGATCCCTATCAGCTTGTTAACAATATTTTACTCTAAGCTCCTCAGAAACTTCGCCCCACTCATGATATTGACTTCCTCAGTCCTAGTAAACCATAACCTCTGTATATCTAACGCATAGTGTCTCATTATGGAGTTCACTAAATCCCGTTCGCTAAAAGCAATAGTCAATGATTGCATCGATTCGACCTGTTCAGCAAATATGGTCAGACATGGTCATACCCGAATCGCTTGTATAGACTGTATTAATCAACCTATATCTCACGGATTCCCGAATCTACTCCATCCAATAATTTCGCCTAAATCTGTCTCGAAATCGGCAACCGTAACCCAATCCCTTTGAGTATAATTCCATAACTTTCCGCGCGTTTCCTGTAATACACCCTAACGCTATGTCAATCTCACGATCCACTCCGTTTATTGTCCTAATATACCTTTTTAATCGCTTTAAAAATGCAATAGGATTGGCGAATGATTGCCCATCGAAATTCGGTTTGTTAACCGAAGGTTATATCACATATAGCTTCCGAGTTTCTAAGAGTACTACACTAGAACTCGCGGTCTACTCACTTTTATCATTCGCGATACGCTCTATCCCAACCGTATCGAGTGACGTCACACTCGCCCTTTTATTTGGTATTGCACTGGGGCTCGAACCCAGTTGCTGCAATTTTCCTTCAAACTCATTGATCTTTTGTAAAATCAACTCTAACGTGGCATTCCCTATGGTCTCTGGTTGCTAGTTCGCTCCTACCTACCGCGCTAACATCTGGTCGGTCCGTCGCTACTCGCTTTGTATTAAGGCCCCTTTTACCTGCCGGCATCGTTACTAATCCGTCTTATCGCGTCTTTTATTATTTGCCGATCAACTCCGACAAATATCAGTCTAATTGTTTCTTTCGTGCAACTTTCGTAAACGCCAAACAGTCTACCCTTTTTTTTTGTAATAGCACAATGCTGATACCAGATGTTGCTAAACTAAGGATGTGCTCTGATTTTATGAAATCTCAAAGTTAAAAATAAATAAATCTAAAAAATAAGCAAGATTAATATCTCGATCACTGCAATCAATCTCCTCCTAGAAATCCTGTAAATTGTACATTTATAAAACATGCTGCTTATTTCTGCTCCCCCTATACATAAGATAATAAGACATACTGCTTCCTTCTGCCTTCCTATACATAAAATAAATGTACAACACATATTCATATACTAACATGCACAGTGTGTCTTAACCCTTTCAATTAAATATTTCAATTAAATAATTCCTTTCCTCATATACCCAATCATGATTTCTACGTTGTGTTTTATTCTTATTATAATATAGATCTAGTCATATCGTTATTCCGAATACGTACATAGACCCCTGGTCATTCGGCAACAAATTCTGTGACCTAACAAGGCCACAGATGTGACACAGGATGATACATAGATCCTGGTCACGGCACCAAATTCTGTGATGGTACAGCTGTGATCGTCTAAGCTTGATGATTTGTGATTAAGTATACTTGAAGAAAAGTTCATAAAAGACAATATTTCAGGAATAAGAGACACGTTGGTAGTTGGCATGTTATCTGTAACTTCGCGGATTTCCCAAAGCAAACGGAGGCGCATCGCTCACCTGGGCAATACATTTGCGGGTGGACAATTCAGGCTATCATTCCATTCTATCTGGATACGCGAGGCCCATTTGTATTGTATGGGCCTACCTTAGTAGAGCAGTAGAATAGCGTCACTTCGACACTCGGAAGTCCAGAAGGACTTAATTAAAATTATAAGCTAACGATCAGTATAGAATGCATGATAAGCTGGTGAATGTATGAGTGCCTTCTCTGGGCCATCGCAAGCCGACCGATTCTCTCGAGCACTGGGGAACCCTACACCCAGCACAGGGGTCTTTTAACATTGTTATAGGGGCACAGACCAGATCACCCTTTTGCGCTGCGAAGCGTATATTGCCGTGTCTTCGAGAGACCGGTTCTTTTGAGAGCCGTAGCTCGCCCCATTACCATGGTTTTGTTTGTATATTCATTTGTTATATTTGATATTATTTGGTTTGGCCAAACCAGAGCGGGAGCTGATCTGTATTTTGAGAGGGCGTGTATTAGGTGCTGGAAAATCGCTGCCGGTGCGCCACGCTGGAGCCATGTACTGTTATTGTATCAATCTTGACTATTAAAGTCAACAAGTTAATATTTGAAAGCCCAAATCAACCTCAGTGTCTCTCATTCCACAATATCATGGTCACCCTAGCCATTTCCAATAAAGTCTCTCCTTTACACAATACCCTATGGTCACCATAGTGCCTGGCAACTGCCTAACAATAGGACACAAAAAAAGGTTCAAGTCCCCTACCTGCGTCGAGTCGCTTCCCGTAGAATGTGTACAAATGCTCGACGAAACTGCGGCTTCTCTCGGGTAATTTACTAGTGTTGAAATACCTAATTAAATGCCCTAATCGGTTCATCGTGCTAAGCTAGATGAAGTCTAGACTTCATAGACTGCACGGTAATTCAGAGACTATAGGCTTAATCTTTGATTCTGAAATAGTCACGTAGCTCTTCGAACTAGACCTGTTTAGTTCACTATGAAAGGTATTTATCTGTTTAAATCAAAGTAGCTTACGGTAATTGTCCAAGTTGGAAATAATTAATTACTCACAACACAGAATTTCACTCGTCTGGGAGTCGAACCCATCGAGAAATGTAGAAACATCGTAGCTATATTTGACCTGACTTACTTTATAATAGCGGAGTATATAATCAGCCTGAAATTAAGTTATTGACCTTAATCAGAACCTCCATGATCTGTGGGAGTCGAACCCATCTCGGAATCATAATTATTCGTATCTCTACGCCTAATAGTTATCTAAGCTTGCTTTCTGAAATGAAATACATGATCATACCTAGGTAACATGAGGGAATTTATAAATTATATTAATAAAAGAAGTGTTTATGGATAAAAGAATGAGATTTATTATCAATTTCTTAAAGATTATCAGAAAAGAAACTGTTTGATTATTTAACTCATGTTTTAAGGCGCTAGATTACCTTAAACCATTAATAGAATAGAATAGAATTATTTTGTTATTCAATTAAATTTTTACAAGTGCTTTTGAATAATCAATGAATCTACCACTGGTTCGGAATGCCTATCCTGCCGAGAAGAACCAGCAAGAAACTCGGAGGTTGCTCTTTTCAAAACAGATTTACAATACAGTAATTACTATGCTATATATATAGTGTTTCCACACATGCACACAATGGGGACAATCATATTTTATTTATATTCCTACGCACGTACCCTAAAAGGAAAGGTTAAGACACACCCCGTATAAAATTATTAGGTCTAGAATTATACATATTTATGCTATAGAAATAGACTCACAGGGTAAAAGTCAGACTCATTAACACTAATCTAGTATATTCCCATCTCTAGGTCCACGTTAGGGTTACTCCTAGGCATAGACTTGACAGTCTCCGACAGCATATTTATCTTTTCCTCCTTCCAAATTAGTATACATAATATAATCATAAAATATGTTACTATAATTATCCCAAATCTCAGATAGCACCTCTAAAAATAGTGAAGTGAATCGAATCCTTCTCGATCGATGATATTTAACACTGTGAGACTATTTTTATAGTTAAAATCAAATTAAGTACATTACCGAATTTCTCGTACTGTAGTATACACCTCACTAATTTACTTATTTCTCGACTAAGATTTCCCCAAAACTAAGAGAGAATAATATTTGATAAGACCTTCCCCACATTTATTTACTGAACACAATATCAAATTAAAAATTTGCCTGATTTAAACTAAGGATTAATCTCTAAAATCTCTACGCCACCGCCTCGGCTTGAAGGTGTAATTGCACTCTCGCGTTCCGAGATCGGACCTCCGTTCTCGATCGATGAAACTCGAATGGTCTCGGTCATCCTTGTCTTCTCCTCTCTCCGTCCAAAATCCCCTCTTTCTGCAAAAATGTAAAAACACGCCCACAATAATTTGCTCACATATAATTGGTCAGTCTATTTAGCAGAGCCTATGATAAATGGCCAATGAGTGTAAAGCCACTATAATTTCATCCCAATTGGTTAAATTTAACGCCCTTGTCTAATAATGATGTTTAGACCTTTCTTATTTTTTTCCTCAGCGACACATCTGGTTTCGATCTTTACTAACCTAAAGCGTTTCTCACGAAGTTTGCACTAAAAGAAACAATTTATGGTCCCTGTCCATTAGTTTTGCCGTGTCTAAGCAATATTTTTGAATATTGCATTTTTATGGGTTTCCGGCACGTTAGCCTATTGAAATATTTGGGACCCTGCAAGCGTATTGTATTTAAAGCAATAACTCTTAGAATATTCGTTTAAAGTGCCCTTTTTTTTCTAATGGTTAATTTTATCCATTCCATGTATTTTTCTAGCTTTCGAATTTTTTTTTATGGTTCGCTGTTTTGTATTTTTAGAGATCCGTATATAAATTAGCGAAAAAATTTTGACTCATAAGATGACCATCTCACGGTGTCACCGTTAAATCTTCCATCAGTGAATAATTCTATGGCACTACCGCTACCACTTATGATGTGGACAATACCCATGAGCACATGACGTAACCACCGAAGTTACTTTCTTTCGTAGCCTGCGTCAATTACATGAGCGAGCGAGATTCACAAACATGCGACAGTTTTGACGTAGTATCGACATTTTAAAATTTTAGGTGAATAAACATTTTTCAATATTTTATCGGGCTGAAATATTAAAAACTAATTCAATAAATAAAAACTAGCTATTCTGTGCCGTCGAAAAATCAAACAAATACCTAGTACAGTAATTTATACTGAAAGTTTCTAAAGATTCTTATTTTTCGTAGGTTGTTCTCTCTTTCACTCTGTTCAGACTCAAGACAGAGTTAAAACAAGAGTTATATCCTTACTAATATTATTATTAACGATCCAATTCGTTTAATTTTTCTATACATCTCTATTCGATGCAAGTTCGCCATTCCATATGGACACTCCAAAGTCTTCCGTGCGATTGACAGAAAATCGTATTCATTAGGATAGGTAATCGCATTCGATATTTGATAGGTGAAACTATAAACGTTTGAAGCTATCAAATGCAACAACTGAAAAGCTGATGAACAGATGAAAATAACAGATGTGCGACCATCGCACCTCTGTTCTGTCTATATCAGTTCTTTAATTTCTGACGACCTCCCTGGCGCAGTGGTGAGCACTGTGGTCTTATAACTGGGAGGTCTCGGGTTCGATTCCCGGCGGAGTCAATTTGGGAACTTATAATTTCTGAATTGTCTGGTCTGGTGGGAGGCTTTCGTTGGCCGTGGCTAGTTACCACCCTACCGTCAAAGACGTCCCGCCAAGCGATTTAGCGTTCCGGCACGATGGCGTGTAGAAACCGATTAGGGGTATGGGTTGAATTTTCACTGCCGTACCCCTTCCAAGTTAGTCCGCTACCATCTTAGACTGTATCGTCACTTACCATCAGGTGAGATCGCAGTCAAGGACTATCTTGTCATAGAATAAAAAATAAAAAAAAATACGTGTGGCACTCGGGGACTGCCGCGGTAAAGCTATTGCATAGCATTTTTTATCAACCCTATACACCTATATACTTTCTCACAAACAGCTGCTTACATATTCGTCCGATTTCGGAGCAGCTCGTCTCGATCCGTGCGAGCTTCAGTCAGTACAGTACAGTCTACACGCATACGTCTAGCCGCACGCACACAAACACCGTGCCGAAGTCTGCCGAACTGAAACGACGTTAGACGATGCACGGCTTTCAACGCCTCACCGCTGTGCCGGTCGGAGTGGGGGGTGTTAGGTTTATTTTCGTTACGGAATTTCTTGATTCGGTCGCCGCGCTCAAAGCCCGCGATAAAAACTATGCAATAGCTTAAAATGAAAAAATTCTTAGGAGACAGTCGCACGTCTGCAGTGTCCAGTTGAAACTGGAATCATTGTAACTTTTTCAATAATTCCCCTCTTCCGCCGCACACCCACAATTAAAGGCGCCCGCGCTGAGAACAAAAGAAACGCAATTTCAAGCGCCAAATCGCTAAAGGTGTAGCAGAAAGTTTTCATTTGGACACAGCGATTAACTCTATTTGCAATAACGAATTTATATACGACTTTTTTAAATACTTCAAAGTTAAGTTTTAGGGTTCCGTACCTCATTGGGAAACCCTTGGTACACCCAGGTGTGTTACAAACTTAATCCTACTATCCTACTATCCGATCTTACTTCCTACTATCTTATTTCCTACTAATATTATACATGCGAAACTGATTTGGCCATAGTTTTTAATAGAGATATTAATATTAGCAAATATGGTGTCGTGTGGTGCGGGTTGTTACGTTCCCTCATATACGGTCGAGCGAAGCAACGGCTGGATCATGCGTCATGCTCGTGAACGGGTTCCGCCGCCGGCGGGAATGGGGCTGCTTTGTGTCTGCCCGTCTTAACATGAATTGAATTGTAGTTTTTTTTTTTTTTGGAACTTCCCCTCATTGTAGAAATACATACTTACTTATTATAATTTATTCTAACAAAGTTACATCTAAGGTTAAATCGGCTTCGCATCCAGCTGCCCACAAGATAGTATAAAAAACTTAATACAATGTAATAACTTCATAATAATATTGTAAAATGATTATTTTGAAAAGAGCAACTGCTGAGTTTCTTGCCGGCTCTTCTCAGCAGAATCCGCTTTCCGAACCGGTGGTAGAGTCATGACTTGTCATAAGAGCCACAAGTTGGCCTACGTGAAATAAATACTTAGCACATAGGCTACTTTTTATCCCGGAAAATTAAAGTTTCCGTGGGAATTAAAAACCTTAAGGTCGCGGGCATCACCTAGTTATTTATATGCTTTGAGTAATAAGTTTATTACTCAAAGTTTATATGCGTAGGCCCATAGATTTAGAATTGGAAGTCGCTTCACTAAGCTACCTATCCTAAATATATGTATGTGGTAGACTCGTATTAAGAAAAAATATTTATTTTCATCATACCTATTCGAAAAACGAATATTGGCTTCAGAGGATAGCGGGAGCAAAATTTAATTTTAACCCCATGGGACTTTTCATTTCTCTCTTCTGATTGGTCCGCGTTCGTGCTTTAGCATACTATAGCACTAACGCGGACCAATCAGAAGAGAGAATTCAAAAATGTTAGAGAAGCTGTTGTCTTCGATAAGTCACGTCAAATTTGTCGATTAGATAGGTATATACGCCCATACTTCCAACATAAATATTAATGTTTAATTATTTCATAAAAATTTATTTGTGTTTTATTTAAACTTTCAATATACATATTGGTAATGTCTATACTCTATACATAGTAGGTTTATACTCCTAGCTTTTTCTCATAGGTAATGATGAAAAATAATGTGTGTCATTTGGGGCCAAAATTTTTTGTTCTCGGGCGGCGTATATTGAATTCCTCGCTACGTTCAGGATTCTACTTTAGAATCCCTCGCTACGCTCGGGAGTCTACTATAGAATCCTTCACTTCGCTCTGAATTCAAAATAACGCCCTCGGGGAACAAAAAATTCCTTTGGCCCCATATAACACAAATAACTATTAATGTTGGCCAACTTGTGGTTCTTATGAAAAGTCAGAACTCTACCACCAGATCGAGGTGCAAATTCTTCTGAGAAGAGCAAGCAAGAAATTCAGCAGTTACTCATTTCAAAACAAAAAACATCAAATCTATGTGTGTTCTGGTCCGTAAGTCATCAGTCATGACTTACGGATCCGAGACATGGTCGCTAACTATGGGCCTCATAAGAAGGCTCAGGGTCACTCAGCGGGCGATGGAGAGAGCTATGCTCGGAATATCCCTGCGAGAATCAGAAATGAGGAGATCCGTAGGAGAACCAAAGTCACCGACATAGCACAGCGTGTCGCGAAACTGAAGTGGAAATGGGCGGGGCACATAGTTCGAAGAGCTGATGGTCGTTGGGGTCCCAAGGTGCTGAAGTGGCGACCCCGCACCGGGAAACGCAGTGTTGGCAGACCCCCCACCAGGTGGACCGACGACATCAAACGAGTCGCAGGAAGCCGCTGGATTCAGGCGGCGCAAGACCGAAGCCTGTGGAAGTCCATGCAGGAGACCTTTGTCCAGCAGTGGACGTCTATAGGTTGATAAAGAAGAAGAAGAGAAAGAAGAAGTGTTCTGGTCTGTTGTGTACTGTTAAGCTAACTGAATTGTTTTGTCTCTTTCTCTCTCTCTGCGCTGATCCTAATAGTGCAATCAAAGTGTATTTGCACAGTTCACTTCGCAGACCAACCGACGCGTGTAAACTGACGCTCACCATTGCCCAGGGCGCGATATCATCAAATTATTGCAACCACCGACCGTCCAGAACGCTATCGAATCGATATTCAACATTTCACTGCCTTTAAAGGTACACTGCTTATCTCTTCTCTATATATACGAGTATATATAAAAATCAATTGCTGTTCGTTAGTCTCGCTAAAACTCGAGAACGGCTGGGCCGATTTAGCTGATTTTTGTTTTGAAATGTTAGTCGTAGTCCAGGGAAGGTTTAAACGGTGAGAAAATATGGAAAAATTGCGAGGAAGATAGTAAAAACAACAAATTCATTTTCCCATATAAAGTTTTCTACCTACTTTCCTGTCAAACATTTGACGTTCGTCTCTTAGCTTCGGTACGGTAGACTCGGGTCCACTCGGGTCGGGTCATTGTTTGTTCGTTTAGAAATATATTATGTCATTTAATAAAATAAATTAGTAATCATACTAATATTATGAATGCGAAAGTGGTTTGTTGGTTTGTCCTTTAAAACAGATACGGATCGACTTGATTTTTTGCATGGGTATAGTTGAGGACCTGGAGGGTGACATAGGCTAATTTTTATCCCAGAAAACTAAAGAGTTCCCAAGGGAGTTCAAAAACTAAACCCACGCGGACGAAGTTGCGGGCATCAGCTAGTATTATATAGATATTATACCTGAGGGCCTACCGCCAATGGTTAAGTCAGCATTTAGCTCAATAACGTTTTGATATGTCATGAAATGTCAACCGGTTGGCATTTACTTTAACCTTTGAGTTGGTTTAATGCTCAAAGACTTAGATGAATAGTGTTTCGCGTGAAAATTCGGTGTAGGTAATATTACAGTAAAAGGATCCTTACTATGATCAAGAAGCTTAAGTACCTAATATAAGCTTAAGCACTTCTAATAGATTATGTATCTCACTTTCTTAAGCGGTGAAGGAAAAGATCGTGAGGAAACCTGCATGAATGAGTGTTCTCCATAAAGTGTTTGCAAAGGCGTATGAGGCCTGCCAATCCGTACTTGGCTTGGTGGACTACAGCCAAAACCCTTTTCATTCCAGACGAGACTGTGCCCAGTTAGTAGACCGGCTAGGTATAGTGAATGAATGATAGGCTACAGGTTTGCAATTCACGAAGGCGAGTGAGCTTTACTTGTGGTTACTTCGTGTACATGCACATTGCATAAGTGTGCGTGCCTGTCAAAGCCTAGGTGGGAGCGGGCAGGCGCTAGCATTGCGCTCGCTCACACTTATACAGATACGACACACACACAACCATAAGTCAGTCGCCCTCGTGAATTGCAAGAACTATACCAATATTTAAAAAAAATCAAAAAGCATCTGCAGAACTTCATTGTAACCATTGAACTAACAAAGTTCTGCTCCAAACGTAGGCTCAAAAAATATAATTATGTTTTAGTACCGTTATTTTATTTGGTTATTGTGGTTGGTGGTTGGTTATTGTGATGAATTATGACACCCTTTCAAAGCACAGTAAGTATTTAATCGACCGAGCGAAGCGAAGGTCTCTGAGTTTACTAGAGCGATTTGCACTTGTCCGTCCGTCCGTCTGTCACAGCCTTATAACTTCTGAATTACTGAACGTAATTACTTCAATTTTAGATATGATATGTAAACCAATGGCCTCCAGCCGAAAATGGCTTAAAAAGTTATAAAAATCTTTATTTCAGGGGGGCTTTCAAAGTGGAGATTGTATTCGAGGCTAGATTTCTAAAACCACTTTGTTTTAAAACTTGAAACTTACACATAATTTGAGTTATATTCTGCACTTGAACAACAAATACTAAGATTAGATAAATATTATAAAGAAACGAAATTATTCGAGTTTTAATGGGCATCAATGTTTTTAACAAAACTTCACTATACTGTTACTAGATGGCGCTGTCTTTAATATTGTAAATATGCATCCCATCCACGAAAGCAGATGACGATTGACGTCATCAGATTCGGCGCGTTTTAATTACAATATAATATAGTTAAAACTACCTTATGGGAATTATGGGATACCGCGAGGTCTCAGTTCGGGGCGTACCACTAGTTTTTGACGTGATAACGTCTTATAAATCGATGAACACCGGCTGCACGCACGAAAAAGTGTCACGTTCCACCTGAGCCTGAGCGAGAGCGCGGAACAAGTAATAAAGAAAGGCACGATCGACCCAAGCGTTGGATTGTGACACATTTATTCATCAATGTTTCTTTATGACGTCATCACGTAAAACTATCGTCCGTAAACCGACTTTACAGACAACCATTTTTTTTTTAATTTTTTGCGAGCTGGTGGCATAGGTTTACTAATAATAATTTAATATACAAAATTCTTTTTAAAAACCGACTTTAAGTTCCCGCGCCTCTATATATTATATAATTTATTGTTGATATTTTAAAAACCGCTCGACTGATTTCAATAAAATTTATATGGGACCACCTGGAGAGTATACCGTTTCAAACAAAAAAGAACTTACCAAATGGGTTCAGGCGTCTTCAAGTAATCGGTGGATGTCCACCGATATGTATGTACATAAAAAAAAGATTCCGACGAATTGATAACCTCCTCCTTTTTTGAAATCGGTTAAAAATGGCTTATCACCGCGCCACCTATCGCGCTTCTAAGCGTTGTAATTCGATGGTTGTAACATATTAAAATTAGTGAAGCAGTGACAGCCTAGTGGTTAGGACTGTGGTCTCCTATTCGGGGGGTCGCAGGTTCGATCCCGGGTACGCACCTCTGACTTTTCGGAGTCAAGTGCGTTAAAGCAATTAAAACTATTACTTGCTTCAGCGGTGAAGGAAAACATCGTGAGGAAACCTGCACATCTGAGAGTTCTTCATAATGTTCTCGAAGGTGTGTGAAGTCCGCCAATTCGCATTGGGCCAGCGTGGTGGACTATGGCCTATAACCCTTCTCTGAAAGGAGACCTGCGCTCAGTAGTGAGCCGTTGATGGGCTGTTAATGATGATGACGATGACTGTTAAATCTTCGTAATTCGTCTTTGATTATGCCACAATCAGTGAGGAACTTAATTCACATTATTGTATCAGCCCCCGTGTATCCCTCTAACCGGATTTCATCTTTGATTCGGTGCGAGCGCGCATTTGCATTGGAGATGAAATGTTGATTTCCCTTTGAGTTTGAAATCTAAGGCGCTAAAGCTGGAGCCTGGAGGTGGCCGGGATGCGACGAATCACTTTAGAACGGGAGGCTGCCAATCGTTGACATTAACGCCAATAAACGCCCTTCGTCCAGCTGAGTTGACTTGGTATAATTCAATTCAATTCAATAATTCTTTTATTTGCTGTGTAGACAAGATGGTAAATATAATTATTTTAGCAGTAGCGGCGTACAAATATTATTGGAATCTTATATTATAAAAAAGAAACATTAATTTATATTAATATTTTTACAAGGATATAAAACTATTTCACTTTATATCGTACAAAATAATAAAAAAAAGAAAATACAAAATACAAGCGGAAAAATAATAGTAATGTCTATTGCTATATATATTTTTAATATTATTAATTAAATATCAAAATTTCTAATGGGGTTTAAACATGGAACTAAGAATTACGACTACGTCTTTTAAAATTCCAAAATCATGTCAAAAGTGTTACGGCTTCAATAAAAAAACAAAATACTATTATAACCATAACAAATGAACTATAAAAAGCTGATAATTCCAAATCTAAAGAGTGAAATTGCCCGTAGTTGTAGGATACTAACAAATGTACAAACAATTTTCCTTAATAGTTGCCAGTGTGATATCAAAATGGTCTACGACAAACTATGAGAAATCAAGAAAAATTGCGTTTTATTATAAATATGAGAGTGCCAATATTATAGTTTCACAATCAAAGTACCTACTTACAATCTCTAGATTGAGATATTATAGTAGAGGTAACTCAAACCCAATAACATTAATATTGTAAAATCAACGCCACAATATATTTGTCGTAATTAACACTAACATCCAAGCCTTTGATGTGCAAATCAACATTTGATACGAAAATGTAACTAAATCCCTCAAAGCTGCGGATCATAGTTCAAATCGGGCTCAACACCTAATATTACACAAATTAAGCAATTTGAATCTCGAAATTGTAACTCCCTTTTACAACCATATATTTTTTAACCGACTTCAAAAAAGGAGGACGTTCTCAATTCGTCGGAATCTTTTTTTTTATGTATGTTCACCGATTATTATTCGAAGACGTGTGAACCGATCTGAAAAAAAATCTTTATTTGTTTCAAAGGGCATACTTCCCAGGTGGTGTCATATAAATTTTATCGAAATCGGTCGAGCTATTTTAAAAATATCAAAAATAAATTAAACCTTAAAATTAAAAAAAGTGAAACCTTACTAATATTATATATGCGATAGTGTGTTGGTTTGTCCTTTAATCTACCTTTTAATATAATTATTTCGTCTTCAAATAATAATATTTATTATGTTGACTGACTTTTATCCTTTTAAAAACAGAGGTTTGTTGAGCGATTTTTAGAAACTAACTACACGTAAAGCTAGTAAAATATACATTCAAAACTTAAACTTCACTATATGTACTGTGTTGTGCATATTTTAATGTAAAAATTATAAACAAGCACTTTTCATCACCACCCACATACGCGCGCTCGCACTCGCCCTCATAAATTCACACACTTAAAAACACAACTGACAACACTTTAAACGAGTATATAGTTCCCGAGGCGGGAAAATTGTTACTTTATTATACCGTTACTTGTCGAAAAGGAAAAATACTACCATAGAGAATTTTTGAAAAAAAACTCCGCGATTGTTGCCTCCCAGCGAAAGCTATTTCCCAGGCTTTGAATACAGAATGGGCGATGTGGCTTTCAAAGATCACTCTTCAAAAAATTCAAAAACCATCAGTTCAAAAGCTTCTGCATTTATAGAGAGGCTGATATTTTCTGATTAATGAGTTTCATAAGAATGTACCTACAATATGTTGACTCGAAATAAAACATTGACCTCTTCACGTATCTTTATTAGGTATAGCTAGTAAATAAGCTTGTAATTTTATCCGCATCCATTTAAAAATACTATAGAAACCGCTTCTTTTCCCGGGATACAAAGTAGAGATGGGAATTTTTTGAAATTCAATCCCTGGAAAGGGCCGTGAAAAAAGTGGTAAAGTTTATGTTAAGGTGGAAGACACGAGTCTGCCAGAAGTCAGAAATTAATCAAAATATCGACTAATTTGTGAGTAACTCACGTCCAACTCAGTATTTTGATTAATTTCTTAAACTGGTCACTTTCCAGTAAAGATTTTTATGTAAACCTGTGAAGATGATAATTCTACTGGCGCAATTAGAAGGCTATAAGCCTACTTTGTCGTATTAGTTTACAAATTGCGAAAAACCAAATTAAATTTGAATTTCGCGGGCAGACTCGTGTCTTCCACCTTAAGAAACCTTACTCAAAACACAAAATCGTGAGCAACAGTCAGTAATAAATATCGAGAATCGTTGTCAAAAGGTATAATGGAAGTCAAGGATTTGGAAGCTTATCCGAAATGTCTGCCCGTCTTAACATGAATTGAAATATTTTTTGGAACCTCACCTCATTGTGGAAATATTATATTCTATTCTATTCTAACAAAGTTGCATGGGTTAAATCGGCATGGCATCCGGCTGCCCACAAGATAGTATAAAAAAACTTATTACAATGTAATAGCTGTATAATAATATTGTAAAATGATTATTTTGAAAAGAGCAACTGCATAGTTTCTTGCCGGCTCTTCTCAGCAGAATCCGCTATCCGAACCGGTGGTAGAGTCATGACGTGTCATAAGAGCCACAGGTTGGCCTACGTGAAATAAATAATTTTGAATTTTGAATTTTAAAACAAAAACCCTCACCCCTGTGAATAAGTGGATGAGATCATGATCCTCAGCAATAAGTGGATGAGATCATGATCCTCAGCAATAAGTGGATGAGATCATGATCCTCAGCAATAAGTGGATGAGATCATGATCCTCAGCAATAAGTGGATGAGATCATGATCCTCAGCAATAAGTGGATGAGATCATGATCCTCAGCAATAAGTGGATGAGATCATGATCCTCAGCAATAAGTGGATGAGATCATGATCCTCAGCAATAAGTGGATGAGATCATGATCCTCAGCAATAAGTGGATGAGATCATGATCCTCAGCAATAAGTGGATGAGATCATGATCCTCAGCAATAAGTGGATGAGATCATGATCCTCAGCAATAAGTGGATGAGATCATGATCCTCAGCAATAAGTGGATGAGATCATGATCCTCAGCAATAAGTGGATGAGATCATGATCCTCAGCAATAAGTGGATGAGATCATGATCCTCAGCAATAAGTGGATGAGATCATGATCCTCAGCAATAAGTGGATGAGATCATGATCCTCAGCAATAAGATTTGAAAACTCTGCACACATTTAGAGTTACAATACTAGTAAGGTATTGCTGTAATCTTGGAAGTTATATTGTTTTTAGTTTTGCCATCAAAATAACATTCATCCCCGGGGAAATCGCCTGCGCGGCGATGCGAATTGCGAAGGTATTTTCAATTATTTGGCGTCGTCAAACCTAGGTTGCCTCTGATTTTATTATGACTCCGAGTTCCGACGTTTTATTCGCCACCTTGCGAAATGAAACAATTTTACTTCTCCACTATAGTACTCGTATTAGTATAGCCTACTCACAGACTACAGACATACTAGAACCAGAGTTACCAATATGGCTCACCGATTCGCGAAACTGAAGTGGCAATGGGCGGGGGATATTATAGTGCGAAGAAGTGGTACTGATACTAGTACTGGTACTGGTACTGGTACTGGTACTGGTACTGGTACTGGTACTGGTACTGGTACTGGTACTGGTACTGGTACTGGTACTGGTACTGGTACTGGTACTGGTACTGGTACTGGTACTGGTACTGGTACTGGTACTGGTACTGGTACTGGTACTGGTACTGGTACTGGTACTGGTACTGGTACTGGTACTGGTACTGGTACTGGTACTGGTACTGGTACTGGTACTGGTACTGGTACTGGTACAGGTACTGACACTGGCACTGGTACTGGTACTGTAACTGATACTGGTACTGGTAAGGTACTGAAAGGGAAACCTCGCATCGGAAAGCGCATTGTTAGCAGAATCCTAATTAGGTAGACCGATGAAATCAGAAGTCGCAGAGATCCGCTGGATTCAGACCGCGCAAGACCGAGACTTGTGGAGGGTTATATAAGAGACCTATGTCCAGTTCTGGACGCCTATCAGTTGATAAAAAGAAGATGGGCTTTAAGTCCACAGTAAAAACCAGTCTACGGCTACAAAACCAGGAAATTGGATACAATAGTTGTGGTAGAGCAAATAGATATGCAATGCAGATCGATAATGAAACGCAATCAGCAGAAGCACACAATATAACAGCTTATTGGATTGCAGTCGCAGCAATTACCGGCGCCGTCCCTCGGAGACTGGCGCCGTTACCCGTTACACCCGTCGCTACCACTCGCCGGGGCGTTTGCGGCTGCCAGTATACGTAACGGGTCATCTAGAAGGTACAGCCTTAAGTGATAGTGGGAAACTTTGACCAGGTACTTGTTTAAAACTGGAAGTATCGCTTTTTTAACCGCTTTTCAAACAAGTGTAAATCAAAAAAAAATTTTTAAATGCAAGCTTTTAGTAGCTACATCATTAGACTCTGGATATCATCTAGGATCAGAATACTTGTTATGACGAATCAAACGAGCCCAAACTCGATGTGGTTACGTCGTTTTATTACAGAGTTCCGATAGCCATCTTCCGTCTCCATCATCAGATCAGCTCCAGTTCACAATAATATTGCATAGTCATCCGATTTACACATAGATGCATTTCAGCTCGATCAGAAACCGGGAAGTGGGTCTAATTCATCTCGCAAGATTTGACCCAAACAAACAAACTGGTCAAGCTAAATAAAAGCTTGTAAAAAGGAGGAGGTTCTAAATTCGTCGGAATCTTTTTTTTTTTAATGTATGTTCACCGATTACTCGAAGACGTGTGGACCGATTTGAAAAATTCTTCTTTTGTTTCAAAGGGCATACTTCTCAGGTGGTCCCATATAAATTTAATCAAAATCGGACGAGCGGTTTTTAAAATATCATCAATAAATTAAATACGTTTTATAGTGTGTGTGTAATGTAGTAAAGCGGGAGTTTGAAGTCGGTTGTTTAAGAAGAATTTTTCATATTAAATTATTAAAATAAATAGACTAGCGCTTGAAAATTCACCTGTAGAGCTGACATGCTCGCTGCGAGAAAGTTTTGTCTACTCAATTACTCGTGAATCTATGAAATATACTATCATCAGAAAACGGGTAAACAAAATTTTCTCATGGGCTCATGGGGCGCATGTTTGCCCTACTGGTACTGGTAGATAGTAATGATGATGTTCTTTGAACCACCATCAATCGGCCACTAAAGGAAACAAATCAGAATAAACTTATTAATAAATAAATAAATAAAGGTACAACTGGTTTGCTTATCGCTTAGATGTTCCGAGAGAAACGGTTAAAATCGAACATTAAGGCCCGCTTGCAGTTATCCTTTTAACCCAGAGTTAGCTGCTGCTTTGACAGATTTCGTATAAAGCTTCTGTCAATTTTACAAATTTATTTCTGGGTTGAACCCAACCCGGCGTCTCTGCAAAAGGCCTTAGGGCTTTAAAGGATCGCTTAAATCTATGTTAAATTCAATTAATCTTTGCCGTTAGGGGATAGTAACCACAAGAAGAGTGATAACATTAAAAAAAATATACAAGTTCCTTGCCGGGAATCGAACTCGAGAAGCTAACAACTTGTTGATACTTTTTATTCTCATTTTACACATTCTCCTAACTCCCCTTTCCTACGGTCACTGGGCATACACCATGGTTTTGAAATACCTACCTGTGAGCAAAAACATCGAAACAGCCAAGCTACAGTACCCGGCGATATATATTGCACATCGGCCTTTTTAATAAAACGCTATTTCTATTCTATTGCAAGGAAAGCTAGCCAGAAATTCACGTAGTAATTACTGAAATCTCTTCACAATCGGCGAGCACATCACGTAACATACTATGAGTAAAAAAAATGCAGTCGAACTGTGAATAGAATAGAATAGCGTTTTATTCCAAAGGCCGATGTGCAATATATATCGCCGGGTACTGTACTATGGCTATATATCAGAGTTCCAAATCGGCCGCCGAAGATTAAAGGCTCAACCGGACCAGCCTCGCTTCGCCTGCGGTGCCAAAAATGAACGACAACCATCGAAATGACTGCCCGTGTGATCGAATAACGGAAAAGTTCACACGTCAAGCCTTTTCGATTGTCGCTCGAAATTGACGTTTTTCTGAATGCTTAGAAAACTATAGGTACTTACTTACTTTTATGTAAGGACGTAGCACCAATATGTTTCAAATGTTGCATTAACTTGAGTTGAGTTGAGTTTCAAATGTTCACACACACACACACAGACACACATGCACCCACGAACGCGCGCGCGCGCACACACACACACACACGCACGCACACACACACACACACATACTCACTCTCACTCACACACAAACACACACACCTCTCACACCAATTACCCGACACCCAACACATTGCAAACACGCACATGCACTGTCAACAATCTACAACTACAATCTAACACTTTAAAATTTGTCTTTTTTCTAAATTTTCTAAAGTTTATTTTATTTATTAAGTATATAATTTTGTTTGTAAGGTCATATTATAAATCTTGTGTTTAATGGACGAGGAGGGCGATGATCACCGCAACACAGTTTATACTTCTGCGGGATCATCGTTCAAATCTGTTATAAAATCATTTGTAATTTTGGAAAAAATAAACGATTATTATTATTACTAACTAGTAACAACGCTATTTGTTTGTCAAAAAACAGGCTAACCGTAGATTGCGAAAGCAACGTGACAGCAGACTTGGCTTGGTAATACAATGTATAGATAGATAGATAAAAGTTTTATTTGTTCATGAAAACAATTCAATTTTACAATATTCGCTTACAGACGTAAGTAAAGCTATTCCATACAGTAGTTCGTGAACAAATAAGGCTCCTCACTCAGCGCAAAGCTGCAGCAAGCTGCAACGCTGGTTTTCAGGAGGAACCTTAAAGTGTCCATAGACGTGTTCCCGACAAGTAAGCCTCTTATAACCAAAACATACTATTATTAATTACTAGATAACCAAACAATATTATAACTATAAATAAGAATAATATAACTCAGGAAAAACATCCGCCACACATCCGCTAACCACAGCACGCACGTGGTGACTGGCGGACGGCGGCGGGCGCTCTAGTCTCTAGTCACAAGCCAACGCTTGGGCTTATCGTGCCTTTTTATTGCTTGTAGCGCGCTCTCGGTTGTACGCTCAGGCTCAGGCGGAATGTGACACTTTTTCGTGCGTGCAGCCGGTGTTCATCGATTTATAAGACGTTATCACGTCAAAAGAGGCAGATTCAGTACCTAGGTACTTAGTAGAAGAACAAGACATTACAGAATAGTATAACGTAGTCCGAGCTTTGCTATGGTACTTTGGTATGGTGCTTTGCTAACGAGCTTGTTTATGGTAGACAGATTGCCTCATTGTGTCAACACCGTCATCATCATCATCAGCTCTCACAGCATCAGCGGCCTAATACTGAGTGCCTAGGTCTCCTCTCAGAGAAGATTATAGAGACCAAAGATAATATATAAGATATATATTTGACCAAAGTCCACCACGCTGGTGGAATGCAAATAACTTCACACATCTTTGAGAAAATTATGGAGAACTCTCAAGCGTGCAGGTTTCCTCACGATATTTTCCTACACCATTGAAGCATGTGATATTTAATTGCTTAACCGCATGTAACTCAGCATGAAGCAGTGATAGCTTAGTGGTTAGGACTGTGGTCTCCTATTCGGGGCGTCGCAGGTTCGATCCCGCGTACTCACCTCTGACTTTCGGAGTCAAGTGCGTTTAAGCAATTAACTATCACTTGCTTCAACGGTGAAGGAAAACATCGTGAGGAAACCTGCACATCTGAGAGTTCTCCATAATGTTCTCGAAGTTGTGTGAAGTCCGCCAATTCGCATTGGGCCAGCGTGGTGGGCTATGGCCTATAACCCTTCTCTGAGAGGAGACCTGCGCTCAGCAGTGAGCCGTTGAAGGGTTGCTAATGATGATGAAATGATGATGTAACTCTGAAGCAATATAGCAGCATTGAAAGCACTAGTCGGAGAAGAGGATTTCTCCGATTAATAAACAACCAGCAATCACAAATGGTAATCCTACACCTCTTCTGTTACTAGGTATTTAAAACTTTTCGTCTTTATCTTTCAATCTCTGCAGTCTGCAGTGCAGCAATGAGGTTGCTTATTCAAATCCTCGTTTCATCCTTTCACAACCAGCTTTAGTCCGCTACAAGCAAGCGATTCTGTCTAGAATTAAAATGGAATTAATTAAACGCAGCCCGTTGTCTAACCACATCTACGGAAATTAAAAAATGGCGTAATCTTGATTGGCTTTTTATGATTGTATCGCTTTAGGTTGCAGTTTCTGTTTAATTATACAACACTACTTAATTTTCCTTCTAGTGACAGTAAAAATACGTGCATCACACATTTCTACGTATGTAATGGAACAGTAGCATTATTCGTAGCATGTTGCTACGTGGTTGCTACGAATTCGTAGCAAATATATGTCTGGCTACGCACGAGTAACGTTACTTGTAGCCTTCTTCTTCGACTAAGTTATCAACTTATCATATGGGACCCGCTTTCCGACCTACTCTTGCCCATTCATTGTGCAAGATCTTGTGCCTCCGATTTTTTCGGTTTATTCCGCGTTTATGAGAGCTAGCCAGTGCTTTCTGGGACGGCCGCGAGTAGTGACATTACTAGTAGTAGGTAGATAGGTATACTTTACATGTATAATATATAATATTAAGTAGGTAATCGTAGCTAATCTGCCCGAATCGGTACTAGTTAAGTAATATCTATATTATAACTACTATTGCTACCTTCTTTTTACAAATGAAGTGGAATTTCGTGAATTCAGCACCAATACGAAATATTGAAATGGTTCTTCAAGCTCAACGTAGTGGATTGCGCCGAGGCACTGTTTCTTTTGACTGTAATAATTTAAAATAAATTGCTTAATTGCCACCGTCGGGAATCGAACCCAAGACCTCGCACTAATAATACTGAAGTGACTGATCACTGCACCAGAGAGGTCGTTAAAAGGCTGTCGTTGAGTATCCCAGGCTTTATCAAGGCGCATGTGATGTTGTAGGCAAACAATATATTCGAAGCTAGTGTTTATTGAAAGCTGCAAATACTCTCGGTCAGTGTTAATGGGCGACCCAACCGACGCGACACTATCGCAAGCTCCAGAGGATACATCGATAATTGCTTGAAATGCACTCAGACATGATATCGATATATTCTACACCACGTTACATTAGTTTTGACCTCTGACCTCTATTAGTAATATCGTCCCAGCGGAAGCGGAGACTAGCCAACTACGTAGAAGGTATTATAGTGCACTAGCGTGTTTGCAGACATATCGTACATACTATCGTAATTTCGAAGAATAATACTTTATTCAATGGTCTCGGGACGCTTATAGGAAAAACATACAAACATTGATTTTTATTTATATAGATATGGATATTTAATTTCTTATTCAGAAACATTAGGTACGTGGTTCCTAAGGACTTTTTGAAAACTCCCATCAACATCAAGATCATCATCATCATTAGCAACCCATCAACGGCTCACTACTGAGCGCAGGTCTCCTCTCTGAGAAGGGTTACAGGCCATAGCCCACCACGCTGGCCCAATGCGAATTGGCGGACTTCAGACACCTTCGAGAACATTATGGAGAACTCTCAGATGTGCAGGTTTTCTCACGATGTTTACTTCACCATTGAAGCAAGTGATATTTAATTGCATAAACACACATGACTCCGAAAAGTCAGAGGTGCGTACCCGGGATCGAACCTGCGACCCCCCCGAATAGAAGACCACAGTCCTAACCACTAAGCTATCACTGCTTCTATGAACAGCAAGATATGGGCTAGTAATTAATCCATTTCTAGCCAATGCCTATCTATACTTCTATACTAATATTATAAAGAGGAAAGATTTTTTTGTTAGTTTGTTTGTTTGTACCGAATAGGCTCTGTAACTACTGGACCTATTTTGACCATTTTTTCACCAATAGAAAGCTAAGTTATCGGGAATTAACATAGGTTATAATTTATTTTCAAAAAAATTAGAAATCCTTAAGAAAATTGCAATAATGTAACCAAAAGTAGCAAAATTTTGTCTATAAAATGCATTATTTGGCGTGTGCTGAGAAAACTATCGATGATACATAAAAATTATGTACTGCATGATTAAAGCATTCATTATTTTCTCCAAAAAAGTCCCCGAGGGAATATATGTACCTATCATATTTAAGTCACAATAGAAGCTTTTGTGTTCTAAAATTTAATTAGATTGCTTTTATTATCGTAGTATTATTTCATACAATACAATACATTTTATAAATGCGAAAGTGTGTTTGTTTGTTGGTTTGTCCGTCAATCACGCTGCAACAAAGCTACGGATTGACGGATACGGTTTTTTTTTGGATAGGTATAGTTACGTATAATATATTCTGTGGTATAGTTGAGAACCTGGAGGGTGACAATGAGTTCCTGTGGGATGTTCAAAACTAAATCAACGCGGACGAAGTCGCGGGCATCAGCTAGTTAATTTATAATTTCCCTTGCCATCGAAACCAGACCTACTTAAGGGCGTTGAACTATTGCACATTCCGCATACTAACTAGGACGAGTTTCTATCCAAAACTACGCGAAAAGTTCGCACAAAGCTTTTTCGTTAACTAGAGAAAATTTGTGTCTCGTATAATACCTACATCTCTCTTGAAGCTCTTAATTGCAGAACTTTTAACAAGCGCGGGCCCGGGGATACAAGCCCCAATATATTTGATTAAACCTGTACATGTGATTTCGCAAATTCCCCAAAATTTATGTTTTTTCTTTAGGGCTATAACTTTATGTAGCAGTTGAATAAAACGCAATAATAAATTATAAAGCTTTTTTTTTTTTTTTTAATCTTTATTTTTTTTTTTTTTTTAAGGGGTTTGGTCACATAATGAGCATGTCACCCCTGTGAAATCAAAAAATACAAACAGTTATTCTAATTTTGCTTATGTACTTATTCTACGCCTTAAACCTATTAGTACAAGTTTATATAGCATTCTGGCCTTTCTGGATGTTGGAAAGGCAAGAATGCTATTCCACACACCTGTGTTAAGCGGATTTATGTAATTAAAAAAATCCAACCTTTCAGCTTCATTACGGACACATTCCGCCATTAAGTGTAGCGCGTCTTCAATTGTGTTGCACTCCGGACAATTAGGTGATGGGGCCTTTCCCATCATCGCCGCGAAACTGTTTAGAGGAATGTGTCCGGATCGAAGCCTATGTGCTATTACAACCTCTGTCCTGCTCATGTTGGCATTCATAAACCACGGTTGGCGACACAAACTTGGTTGTATTGTTTTGTACCATATGCCTTTAGTCACTGATCGTTCGTCGAAATACTCCCTCCATGCCTTCGAACATATTATTGTTTTTACAACATATAGAAGTTCCGACTGAATGGGTACGCATTTAAAAGGAATACCATCGACAGTCGCTTCCTTTGCTAGCATATCGACTTTCTCGTTTTCAGGAATGCCAACATGAGAAGGTATCCATTGTAGGACTATTTTCCTATTGTTCAACAGAAGTTTATAAATAGCTTTCATAATGTCGTAGGCTATGGGCATACCTCTAAAACCGGGGCTAGTACATCGATAAAGATGTTGAAGCGCACTCCTAGAGTCCGTGAAAATTACGCAATCTTTACAGTTAACATTGTTTATATAAGATAGACTTTCCAAAATGGCTATTAATTCTGCATGCATGATCGATATATTAGCTTCAATTTTAAGTTTGATAAAGCTAGTGTTCTGTGGATCAAAGAATGCTGCTCCAACATCTTCACGGTCTTTCGAGCCATCAGTAAACAAGTGATAATAATTCGAGAAGGTTTTGCGTATTACCTCGTTACATATATTTCTAAGATTCTGTGTATTATACGATTTTTTTGGTTGCTTGACAGTTTTCAAAGTAGGTCGAATTGCCGTAGATAGATCCACGTTGCTTACCCATGTGTCTAACTTAAACATCTCTAAGTCTATACTTTGTTTTGTAGGGATTACTTTGAGGGCTTCGTGGACTGTTATTAACAAAGGTTTTTTCTTAATTTGCCAATAGACTTTCTGACGGGTACAAGCCAATTCTTCCAATAGGTTTATGGTTTCACTATTTGCAAATGACCTGCATTTCAGCCAAAATTTCCCCGCCAAGTAATACCTTCGGAAAGACAACGGTTCAATATGAAGTTCCGACTCCATGACATGGACTGCTGTGCTTTTAATAAAACCTCCAATGATTCGTAAACACTGATTTTGAATAGTGTCAATTTTTTTTAAATGTGTCTGAGCACTGTTGTCATATAGGAAACACCCATAGTCCATTTTACTTCTGACGATGGATGTGTAGAGGCGTCTTAAGAGGCGCGGGTGCATTCCCCATCGGGAACCTGCCAGTGTTTTGAGAATATTCGTCGATTTCAGAGCTCTGTTCTTCAGTTCATTTAGATGTTTAGACCATCTTAAGGATCGATCTAACCAAAGTCCTAAATATTTAAAGTTGTCTACTATTTCTAGTGAGGTTCCGTTAAGTTTTAAATCAATATCATCTCGCCTGTAACTAGATTTAAAGATCATTACTTTACTTTTAGATGTAGAAATATCTAGACCTATTTCTAAGAGGAATTTTGATAGTAGGTGGAGCGCATCTTGTACTTTTTCAACAGTTTGCAAAATATAATCACAAGAAGAATATAAGACGAAATCATCGGCGTACTGTGAGATAAAAACATTGGTTATGCCTTTAGATATATGTGCAGTTACGATATTGAATAACAATGGTGAAAGAGGATCACCTTGTGCCAATCCACGGCATGTGCTTCTTTTAATTTCAAAGTTTTCCCTCCGAATTGTCAAATACCTATCTCCAAGAAAGTTTTCTAAATATTTGCATATTCTAGAGCCTACTCCTAATTGGTCCATAATATGTAATAGAAAGTTTATATCAACGTTATTATACGCGTTGTCTATATCAATAAAAGCGCAAACCGTACTTCGTTTGTTAGCAAGTCCTAATTGTATTCTGGAAACTAAAGTAGCCAAATTATGTTGAGTAGAGTGACACTTTCTAAAACCTGTCACACTTTCAGAAAGGATATGGTTTCTTTCAATAAACCATTCTAATCTATTAAGTAGAATGTTATGGAAAACCTTGCATAAACATGATATCATCGAGATTGGTCGCAACGACGAGATTTGTTGGGGATCACGACCAGGTTTTGGAATCGGTATGATATTAATCTCTCGCCATTGGAGCGGTACAAAGGAATGATTTAAAAACAAATTATAGAGCGCGATTAACACTTGTTTGCCATTTTGTGGTAAATTTCTTATCATTGAATACGATATGTTATCGCATCCCGGTGAGGTATCTTTTGGTTTAATGCTTTTCTCTAATTCGTGAATAGTAACTTGTGATCCTATATGTTCGTTCCTAGATGTAAAAGACTGTTTTTGAGTTGGAGCATAATCAGGCGTTAGGTTCTTTAACAGTTCACGAGCTTTATCCTCGTCGATATAGTTACGTTGAGGTTTGTGACCTTTTATCCATCTCATTTTGTTCCAAACCTCACCTTGAGATGATGACTCATCCAAAGAAGAGCACATGCCCTGCCAAGATCGTGACCTGGCTTTACGCATGGAGTTCTGAGAAACGCGGATCTTTTCCTGTAAAGAAGTTAGGTTATCAGGCGTTGGATTTCGGCGGAAACGTGCAAGTGCAAGGCGACGTTCAGCCACACATTTTGACAGCGTTTGGTTCCAGTAGGGTTTAGGCAAAAAGTTGGTACTAGGGTTTGTACAGATTTTGACAAAAGGAATATGAATATCTGCAGCCATGTTCATGTAGTCTATAAAAGTATTGTAATCATTTTGCAGGTCATTTGAAAAAGTAAAATCAGAATATAAGGTTTCGAGTAAATCTGAATAAGAATTCCAATCTACGATCTTAAAATTCCTACGTGCCAAAATTTTTGAGTCTTTTTTGACATATGTGTCTATTTTAATAATACAGTGGTCACTTCCCAGGGTTTCGTTCAGCACTTTCCAGTTGAACTTGAAAGCTACATCCGCTGACACAAATGAGATATCAGGAGCAGATTGCTGTAGTACCCCGTTAACCAATTTAATCCGTGTCACATCCCCATTATTGAGCGTTACAAAACTATTGTCTGACATTAAAGCGTCCATGATTTGGTTTCCTCTGGAATCTATTTTATTCGACCAGTTGGTGTGGTGACCGTTAAAGTCACCAAGTAACAAGGTTTTTTTATTTGTAGCAGTAAATATATGCTCCCAATCAAGCTGGCAAGTGTTGACCGACGGTGGGCAATATAAAGAGATTATGTTTTCAATGTCATTACAATTATACAGCTTAACTAAAATAATTTCTATCCCTGAATTATGGCTTTGAAAATTAAATACCTGTGATTTTATTGATTTGTGTGTCAACACGGCAACTCCTCCATATGAATCGTACCTATCTTTTCTGTATATGTTATAATTATTGATTTTTAATTCACTATCAGGCTCTAACCATGTTTCGCATAGCACAGCAACGTGGATCTTTTCTTGGCAAAGAAAATTTTCTAATAAAATTAACTTAGGCTTAAGGCTCTGACAATTCCATTGCATCAAGTTCACTTTGATCATTTTGCTTCTACCTTTAACCGTTTTGGTTTTGTAAATAATCAAGCAACATTTTCAAAATCGGCCAGTCAGATAAATTATCTACAAAAGAAATGATGGTCCATTCAATGCAGCATTTTAATGCAGCTATAATTTTTGTTTGCAATGTAACCTCTCTTAAGAATATGATTTCTTTCAGTCTCTTAAATAATTCGCCGATATAAATAGATCTCTCTCTTGACTCATTATTGTCTTTTGATGATGAATGATTAAAATATGTCCCCTCCATATCTATATCAGCAGATTTTGTATCTTCATACCGGGTGCGTGAGTGTGGTGTTGATTGGTGTTTTGTGGGCTTTGACTTATTGTTTGATGAAGCTTTATTTTTAGTCTTGTCTGCATATGTAGGAAAATCTTTACTGTGGGTTGGTCCATCGCAGTTCTTCGAACTAGTAGGCTCGGACTGTTGAGGTTCGTCGTTTCCAACACCTGTATCCTCTCTGTCCGCCTCTTGAAATGGGGGCTCCACTGGCACATATAGGTCAAGAGCTTTACGGTATGTACAGTTGAAATCAGACATTAAAACTCTCAATTTCTTTTCCTTCAAATAATAAGGGCATTTTTTTGATAAAGCCATGTGTTTTCCTGAACAGTTAATGCATCTGTAACGTGTGGTTTCACAATTTTCATGATTTTGGCCACATTTGGGACATACTGTTTTAAATGTACACCGACTTTTTGAATGTCCGAACTTCCAGCAGTTGGAACATTGAGTAACGGAAAATTCGTACTTTTCTACTTTTACTCTCAACTCATCCACGTATACATAAGCAGGAATAAAAATTCCTTTAAAACATAATCTCACCGTTTCGCTGGGTATCCACCCTGGTTCATTCAGTTTCCTACGGTTCAGACGGTTAGCCGAGACTAACTCACCAGGTGATGAACATGAAATTTTTCCTAATATGGTTTCATTGGACAATTCTAAGTCAACATCCCTTATGATCCCATATGAATAATTTCTTTCCAAAGCTTTTTGGATTCGCCAATTCTTGTTTTTGAAATCTTGACATGTTTCTAATTTTTCAGCACTTAATTCGCTGATAAAATCGACCCGGACCTTGTAGGGATTTAAATATTTCACTCGAATTATATCGGAAATATTCTGTTCCTTAAAAATTCTTGCCAAGGCAAATTGTTTGGGTAATTTCTCCTTACTCGAGATATACATTTCTATTTTCTCCGTCTCTTTTAATTTTTTGTCTTTTCTCGTCCCCACTGTTGTCCACTCGCCTTCACCTTCACTGCTCTCCCTCGTTCTTTTCTGTGCCCTGTCTATCTCTTCGCGTTGATGTTCCTCCATAATCTCGTTATCACTTAAAGAATCAATACTCGACATAATTACAGAGAAGTAGGTAGTTGGACCGCCGCGATAAGCGGCCGATAGTTACTTCGACCGCCGCCTCTCGGCACGTAAACAAAAGGTCGAGCGCTCGGCCGGCGTGCGGCGCGGCGCCCGACGTAAACAAATAACACAGCTGAACGCGACCTTCTCGTACGAACGCCTTATCGGTACTGAAATTATAAAGCTTTAAACGAAGAAAATAATTAATTAACAAATGCGTAGATAACTTTGAATATTTTACTAAGTTGAGAAAAGTTAATAATCAATCTTCATGATTCTGTAAACTTAAAAGATGATCCGAATAAAGAAAAAGTATCAATATAATTAGAGATCAAGCACCTGTCTGGTCTAGTCTACATTAGGGGTAAATTTTAATTATTAGTAATCTTTAATCTCAAACCATCGCCAGCCTACTACACCGGCCCGGGTATACTCACAGAATGAGAAGGACCTAGACCCAAGGCTCTTAGGTTCGGCTCTTAGATCCACCACGCTGGCCAAATGTGAACCTTTGAGAACATATAATATCTCAAGCAAGCAGATGTTTTCACCGTTGAAGCAAGTTTTTTTCCATTACGATATAAGTATACACTACATTAACTAATATATAAAATTCTCATTTCGCGGTGTTTGTTACCAAACTCCTCCGAAACGGCTGGACCGATTTTTAAGAAATTTTGTGTGCATATCGGGTAGGTCTGAGAATCAGCCAACATCTATTTTTCATACCCCTAAATGACTGAATGACTTTAACCTAAACGTATTACTTGATTTTAATAACTTAAAGCGCACATAATTCCGAAATGTTGGAGGTGAGGATAGGCATGCCTCGGACTCGAACCCCGGAGCCTACGAAAATGAGGCTGAAATCTTAACAACTGGGCTACCACGACTTAATAGTCGTGGTAATAATACCTTAAAGTAATACAAAATCTACTATGTCTTATTTTGGCAGTTAGGCTCAATTACTAGGTTTAAAGGTTCACACAGAGAAAGAAAAGCTCAGTGGACCTCACACCCCTTGTCGAGAATTATTTTATACCTACCCAGATCTATTAACGGTATAAAAAATATAATTTATATTTTCTCAAATAAGATATCTTAATATAGCTGTATTTCCACTGATGCGTTAAAGAAGAAAGGAAGGTCGTCTAAAGAAGCTTATGTATTGTCTTGTTTTTACATTCAGCCGAAACGGACGTCCGCCAGGTAAGAACACCAGAAATAAAGATATTTTTTATTGCCCTTCCTTCCTTCACTCGCGCCCGCTGACAAAAGATAGATTAGCGCAGACACGGCCGCGTCGCGTGATTTTAATAATTCAACAGGCTTCTCCAGTTTCTCTTGTCCCTCGGATGATTTTTCCCGAGAAATGTTGAGTGAAAACGCTCTCGAAATATTGTTATTTGTATTATGTAGATACTTTTCTTACAAAATAGGCTGTATGCCATTGGCTACCCTAGCCTGAACGCTTCTTTTTAGGGGAACGTTCGGACGTCCTAGTAGAAAAATTGTGAACATATTTTAACTACTGCAGAAAATCTTTTTTTTTAAGAAATATTAAGTACAGATGCATCAACTCTATTCTCTATGCTATTTAAATATCAATAGCGAATAGGCATATTTAACATAAATAGATAGAAAAATATATAATAGGCTATTTGACTACTTTTAGAAAATCATCTTAAATTGTTAATAATGCTATGCTGAAGCTAACAAAACATATATTTCGGCATAGTTTTCATTATTTTTCATAAAAATCGAGAAATAAATTCAAAAAAATAAATTGCCGCCGAAACGTTCCATTTGCTCTCATGACGTAACAGTTCACATTTCAAACAATGACAATTTTATAATATGTGTTTAGGCCGCGTGTCGCATACTATTTGGTATTTAATAAAATAGTAACGATGAAAAACAGACGAAATTAGCCTATTACGCCGCACAAACACGTCGAAATGTATTGACAAAATGAGAATTCCATAGGTGGTGTGGACTGTGACGTCATTCGAGATCACGGAACGTTTTCGATCACGTGACCATGGCCAGAATTATAGCAATTTTAATTAATGTTTTCTAATTAAATAAAGCTTTATTTTTTAGTTTTGTCGTATGGAATAATGTTTTTAGAAAATAATCTTTTAGGATGACACCAGTTGAAACGATATTTTTACTATAGTCAAATACCCTATTATAATTAACTAGCTTTTGCCCGCGGCTTCGCTCACGCTAAGTTCGATTTTTAAAACCCCCTTTTTTCAAACCCCCTTAGGGCGGATATTTTACCCCTTTAGGGATTAAATTAAAAAATCCTTTGTTAGCTGATGCCTACGTCATAATAGCTATCTGTATGCCAAATTTCAGCCCTATCCGCCGAGTGGTTTGAGCTGAGCGTTGATAGAATCAGTCAGTCAGTCACCTTTTACCTTTATGTATTTATAGATTAAACCTAGTTAACAAACAACTTAGTAGCAGCTATACTCAGTTGTTATTAGAACTACTACAATTTTCAATATCTACCAGCAACGCTACGTTACTTATTTTTATATAACCATGTAAACCATGGCAGATTAACATAACTCGGGTGGTCACAAATTTATCTCGAAAAGTTACTCTCAGTTTATGGATTGTCTTGAGTTATTTAACCAACAAGAAAATCAAAGAGACTGTGCAGGGAAATCGGGAAGCGGAAAATTTCCCCAATTAAAGATTTCCAATCTCCGGTCTACATCAACAATTTTATCTTCATCGAAACCATATCCGTGGGGAGTCTTTTGGCGTCGAGAGTAATTGTCGGTTTGCCTCGTTGACTCTGACTTGCTGATTATGATTTAATAACGCCCGACTCGTTCCTTGCTAACTTGCAAATTCGTAATTAAGGCTTAAGAATTCAGGTTTTTTGTAATTATAACATTTTTTATTACATTTATTTTAAGAAAGAGAGCAGTGATAGGTTTAGAATGCGGTCTCATCTTAACCTATCACTGATGCTCTCGTGGTGTGGCCGGTTCGATCCTCGTTACGCGCCTCTGACGTTTTGGACTAATGTGGTGTCACAGCAATTAAATATAACATCATGAGGAAACCTGCATGCCTGAGAGTCCTCCATAATTTTCTCAAAGTTTACCAGTGTGCATTGGCCAGCGTGGTGGACTACGGCCTATAAGGCTTCTCTTTGAGGAGATTTGCGCTCAGTAGTGAACCGTTGATGGGTTACTGAAGATGAAGAAAGAGAAAAAGAAAGAAAGGATAAGCCTTTATTTGGGCACACAGCAATATTGATACTATTGTATTTAGGGTAAAGTATTTCAACGAAATAGTGTGTGGCCCCAAAATGGACTCCATTCAGCACTCGCTGTGGTAGGAGGACAGGCACAGCGCTGGTCTTCCGTGGAGCCACAGGTCAAGTATTATACACTCACACGTCATAGACAGGTAAGGTATTAGTTCACTCTTCGATTTCAGCCGATTGGAGTTACGCCAAATGACTTGACCTTGGAAGCTAAGCAAGTGTCTCTCATTCATCATCATGATATAAGCGTGGATATAATTCGCTCCAGCAATTCTTGAGACAGTGATAACTAACCTGTGTACAACATGATATTTTAAAAACTTCAACCGCCAACTGCCAAGTTTCTTACTGATTCTTTTCGTTTGGAAGTTCCAACTTGGAAAAACATTCCGAACCAGGGGTATATATATCACTTTACGATTCGAAAGCACTTTGTAATAGTTTATTTGAATAAAAAAAACATTATATTCTATTCTCATCGGAAATAAGAGTAGATTTAACCTGCGTAGTTACCTGCGTTTAAAATTACCTCGACCTTTTGCAAGTTTTGATGGAACCGAGATGAATATGGGTTCGTTTCCACCAAACGGAAAAGCGGGCATCCTCTTGGTCGCAATTTTTCAACTCTCAAATTGCCAGTCGTTGCCCCCGTCCAATCCCGTTGACTAAAGATAGATTAGCGAAGACACGCGCCGTCCGGCCGAGCCGCGTGCTCTCAATAATTCAACAGGCTCGCCGGGCTAGCTATATTGAATATCATTTTCATCTATTAGGTTCTTTTAGTGAGGCCTAATTGCGACCTTATAAACAACACTTTGAACAATAAATTCATGAGTCTTCATCGGGGAAACTTCTTCTTCATCATCGTGTCCACTCCTGGATCTACTTAGGTCTCTTGCAAAGACTGAAATGGTCCTAAAAATCTGTATCCAACGGCTCCCTGCAACTCGTCTGAAGTCATTGGTTGTTGTTGAATTGAATTGTTGAATTGAATAAATTCATGAGTCTTCATAGGGGAAACTTCTACTTCATCATCGTGTCCACTCCTGGATCTACTTAGGTCTCTTGCAAAGACTGAAATGGGACTGAAAAACCTGTATCCAGCGGCTCTTTGCAACTCGTCTGAAGTCATTGGTTGAAGAACTGTCTGCCAACATTGCGATTTTTTTGGTGTTGGCAGAAAAACAGATTTATCGACAAAGCTTATCGAATCGCGAAGCTGAAGAGGTATTTTGGGCGGGGCATATCTAGTTCGAACAACATTTACTTAGTGATACATTACTGTACAGCATAGCAGTGAGAGTAGCACACTGCTCACAAGCAGTGATAGCCTAGTGGTTAGGACTGTGGTCTCCTATTCGGGGGGTCGCAGGTTCGATCCCGGGTACACACCTCTGACTTTTCGGAGTCAAGTGCGTTTAAGCAATTAAATATCACTTGCTTCAACGGTGAAGGAAAACATCGTAAGGAAACCTGCACACCTGAGAGTTCATCATAATGTTCTTGAAGCTGTGTGAAGTCCGCCAATTCGCATTGGGCCAGCGTGGTGGACTATGGCCTATAACCCTTCTCTGAGAGGAGACCTGCGCTCAGTAGTGAGCCGTCGATGGGTTGCTGATGATGATGATGATGATGATGACATTACTGTACCCATCGGCAATCGTCATTGGAATTCGTAACAAACCATTTTCTCTGAGATCGAAGTTACAAACGCGTAAACAAACTCTACATGAGCTCTCCCATATTAAATGTATTCAAAAAGTTAATTTGAACGGAATGTTTTTTGTTAGTCGCTAAAAGAATAGCTAGTAAACGTTGCGGCGCGCGATTGTCCGGAACGGCGCTCGTCCGGAGGCCGGACGGAGGCCCGCCGGCGCCAGCCCGGAAGCCGACGGATCGCACTTGCCGCTCAGTCGAGCGTTAACGCGTGAATTTATACGAGATATCTGCACGATCCTGTCGACGTGGACTGTTTGCGATACTGTGAAAATATTACTGGACTAGTTGAGCGATTTCCACTTTATTTGTGTACAAGTCATATCTTAAAATGAGTATTTGATTTGAATATTAGTTTCAATTCGATGCCTTAGGATGGGTAGCCTAAGTATGTCACACTCTCTTTAACATTTCGATACCAGAAGTATCAATTAACGTAAGGGATAAAACACGGTTTTTCAGGAGAGCCAAAAAACTGGTTTTTTTTTTCGAAATCTGTATGTATCTTTTGTAATTATTTTTCAATTTTAATGGTGTCTAGGGCAAAGTTTCTTAGTTTTTTCCATTCTTTCATATCATAATTGCAAAAATGATGAAACTTAGTAGTTTAGAAGAAAGCATGTCCGTTACATTAAAAAAAAATTTTGAGTTGTACCTTACCCTACTCAAATTTTATATGTAAACCGTAGGAAATAATGTAAGCAGCAAGAAAAATAGAACATTTTATGGTAACGGACATAGGTAACGGACTCTTTTAGTGTTGCAATTTGATGTAAGCATGCCTATATCTACCTAAATAAATGATATTTAGAACCTTATTAATATAGGAGCTAAAGTCTATGTTGATTCACACTAATATTTTTAATTCCAAATAAATGTGTGTGTCTGTAATGTTTTTACGGCTAAGCCAGGAAATAAATTTTGATGAAAATTGATAGACATAGATAGATAGACCCATAGATAGAGGCTACTTTTTTATATAAATATAAACATATTATTTAGACTATATTAATAAATTTACTAACTAACTAAATTAAGTGGCTAACTCTGTCATACATAGTCAGCGAAAGAGCCCAGGACAATCAGACCTTCGTTATTTTATAAAAGTTAAAAGCTTCTCTGCGTAATATGTCCCCAGAACAGGTAAGAAAGATCCCCAACTATGAAGTTTAGATCATGGTAGCTTTGAGAGATATCAGGTTACAAATGTTTACACACCTTTGTTACCTGATTTGGTAAACTATGGATTTTTAGGGGATAGTAAAAAGTAGCATGTGTTAGTCCAGGGTATAATGTATCTTCATTCCAAATTTCAGCCAAATCGCTGCATTAGTTGCGGCATTAAGAAGTAATAAGTGAATTTCGGTTTTTCAAAATCCTGCGGGAACCAAGAATTTTTACGAAATATAAATTAGCCCAGGTGTTAATCCAAGCTTTAATCTATCTCCATTCCAAATTTCAGTAAAATCTGTCCAATTAATTATTAAAATTTAGTTATACATAATATATGTGTGTGTGTGTTTATCTTTGTAACTCTTTCACGCAAAAACTTCTGAACGGATTTGGCTGAAATTTGAAATGTAGATAGATTATACTTTGGATTAATACACAAATTACTTTTCATCCCGAAAAAATTCTTGACTCCCGCAAGATTTAATAAACACCGAAATTCACGTGTTACTTCTGCACGCCACTACTCTTGAACCGATTTGACTGAAATTGGGAACGGAGATAGATCATACCCTGGTTTAACACATAAGCTACTTTTATACCGTAAAATCCATGGTTCACCAAATCAAGTAGCAAAGGTGTATAAACCTTTGCTACCTGATATCTCCCAAAGCCACCATGATCTAAACTTCATAGTCGGGGATCGTTCTTAACTGTACTGGGGACATACGCAGAGAAACTATCTGCTATTATAAAATGACAAAGGACTGATTGTCCTAGATTCTTGGGCCATACCAGTTCAGCGCCTATTATAATCAACATTACAACTATCCTAGTAATTTGTGTTTACTAGGGTAGTTGTAACGTTGATTCTTACAGACTTAAATTTGTTGTTATTATAGAACATTTTAATTTGTTAATCAATCAATTTTAACGTGATAACGTCTTATAAATCGATGAACACCGGCTGCACGCACGAAAGAGTCTCACGTTCTGCCTGAGCCTGTGCGTGCAGGCAAGAGCGCGGAACAAGCGATAGAGAGGCACGGTTGGCCCAAGCATTAGCTTGTTGTAACACATTTATTCATCAATGTTTCTTTATGACCTTATCACGTAAAACTATCGTCCGTAAACCGACTTTACAGACAACCAATTTTTTTAGATTTAATTTACATTTTGTTAATCAGAATATTAATATAATATTCAGATTAATATATAATAATAATATAAGAGACCTATTAATTGGGATATTTTATATGCATATTCCATTAAAGAAAAGAGCGCATTCTTTACCTTTTTTCATAACAGAATAATGTAAGGGACTAATTCTGAAAAAGCTCTAATTATTAAGTAAAGTAAGGGACATGTAATGAACAAAAAAATTTATCAATGAGATTTACTTTAATTCTCATTTTACAATAAAAAATAAAGTCCCTTAAATTAAATTTTCTACCAAAAATCGGTCTAGAATGTCCGAAAATGTTACTGTAAGGGACATTTTTTTGAACGATATCGAAATTTCAAGTATACCAGTCGATAGAGCGCAAAATTACGAATCCAATGATATATATAACTCATTTTGGGCAAAATGTCCCTTACGTTAATTGATACTTCTGGTATCGAATTTTCTGCGGTGGTGTCGTGTGATGCGGGTTGTTACGTTCCCTCAAATATGGTTGAGCGAAGCAATGGCTGGGTCATGCGTCATGCTCGTGAACGGGTGGCACCAGCGGCAATGGTGCTACTTTCTGTCTGCCCGTCTTGACATGTGTTGAATTATAATTAGAAATAATTACGTATGCTTTTGTAGAACTTCCCCTCATTGTGGAAACTGCATATTACATAGAATAATATCCATTAAGTATACTTATTGTAAAAGTATTTTGAAAAGAGCAACTGCCGAGTTTCTTGCTGGTTCTTCTCGGCATTCCGAACCAGTGGTAGACTCATTGACGATTCAAAAGTACTTGTAAAAGTTTATTTGAATAAAAAACATTTCTATTCTATTCTACCTATTATATTCAGCCGCGTGGGTCGTTCCAACATCGAATATCGCGGTGTGCTAATCTGTAGCTTTATTTTTAATTTGTAATTTTGGTAACGTGAAATAGGCCAGCTGTAATCTGCTTGTAGGCTTTCAAACCAGTTTATCTCCCACAAACTACGAGCGCATCTTATGTTCACAACTTTGTCAAACCCTTTTTTTTTTTCGCCCAAATCAACCCAGAGAAGTTTCTTCCTAGCGCGCTCTATAAACAAACTAAAGTCGATTTTTCTTTGATATCAACCCAGAATTGTAATTAATTTATTAAATAACAACTTGATAAAAGTGAATACTTTGACCTTTTCGACGGTCCGGGATTCGAGTACCAGGCACGCACTTCTAACTTTTGCTTTTCTAACGGTGAAAGAAAATATCGTAAGGAAACCTGCTTATAAGTTCTAAACAATTTTTTCGAAAGTGTGTGAAGTGTAGCCAATCCTCACTTAACCAGTGTGGTGGTATGAGGACCTAAAACGTGAGAAGGGCATGCCTTGTAGTCGGCCGGCGCGGCGATGGATTGACGAATGATGATGTAAACTGTTAAACTGAACGCAACACATACTTGAAGTTTGTTTTACAAGCTGTCACTTGTCAGTTGTCATTGAATGACTGATCTATCAACGCACAGCTCAAACCATTGGAGGGATCGGGCTGAAATTTGGCATGCAGATAGCTATTATAACGTAGGCATTCGCTAAAAAAGGATTTTTGAAAATCCAATCTCTAAGGTAGTAAAATAGGGGGTTGAAAAATCGATCTTAACTCGCTCGCTCCGAATTATGATCCGAAATTATTTTAATGAGTATTTTAACGATTAACATTTACTTACTTTCTCGATTAAAAAGGCCGTTGTCATTTCTTAGAAATTCCATTCTCAAAAATAGTTTTCCATTATAAACATTTATTAAGATTAGGTGGCAACCCTAGTAAAACATAAAATATACAAAAAAATACCTATACAATCTATGTTCGCTTCATCAATCAAACAAACCAAGTCAACTGAAAGCACACCTATTATATTATTTGGGACCTGAGTTTCTCAAATCCCATACAAACACTCGTTCACAATAGAGACAGTGCTCTTTGTTCGTGTTTTTGAACGTTCAACGCTCTCATTGTCTGTGGAACGGTCGCCGAATCGGCGGGAATGAGCGTAGGTTTCCCGCTTCAACTTTCACAGATAAGCAACGTATGTTCTTACGCTTGATTAACAAAGTTGATTAATAAGTTGGGATCCTTTATCTTAGTAAGTAAGACTCGAATGCTCCGTCGGTTAAAGGTCGGGCTGGAAGCTGAAAGGTCGACGGTTAAACCGTCACCCGTTAGAATAGAATAGAAATGTTTTTTATTTAAATAAACTTTTTTACAAGTGTCTTTGAATCGTCGGTGAGTCGCCACTAGTTCGGAATGCCCTTCCTGCCGAGAAGAACCAACAAGAAACTCTGCGGTTGCTCTTTTCAAAAAAGTTTACAATACAATAGATACTATGCTATGTATGCAGTGTTTCCACAATGGGGGAAGTTCCATAAAAGTATACGTACCTAATTATAATTCAACACATGTTAAGACGGGCAGACAGAAAGTAGCCCCATTCCCGCCGGTGGAACCCGTTCACAAGCATGCCGCACGTTGTACCCTATAGGTAGATAAAAACTAAGTATTGATAAAGTATTGCAATTCTTCTGCTTCTTTATCAACCGATACACGTACACTGCTGGACAAAGGTATCCTTTATGGACTTCCACAGGCTTCGGTCTTGCACAGCCTGAATCCAACGACTCCCCGCGACTCGTTTGATGTCGTCGGTCCAACCAGTGGGGGGTCTGCCGACACTGCGCTTACCGCTGTGGGGCCGCCACTCCAGCACGACCATCAGCTCATCGAACTATTTTTTTGCAATTAAGGTAGACTTATTAAAAGATAAACGTTTTGATTCACGACGTAATAATGTGTATAACTTTATCATAACGCTATTTTTTCATCAGAAACTGCACAGTAAACGTCAGTTTACTCCAGTGGATCTAAACCTGTCAACAAATACAAACATCTCATCATCATCATAAATTTTTCTCAAGCAACAAGTGAATTAGGTATTAATTAGCAAACTAGCATCGTTGGTTTATCGATACCAATTCTAACAAATATTCGGTGCTAGTGACTACCTCATTCGGTTGAGAATCCTGAGCTCTCAAACTTCGAAATCAGTAAGTCTATCGCGTAATTTTTTCTGAGTCCTTAAAGGACTGCATCAATGTCAAAATATGATTTTAGGATTGGCCATAACCATGTTTTGACATTGGAATAGTCCTTTAAGGACAGCGATAAAAGTTACGCGATCGCCAGGCTGGTGCGACCCAAAAGAGATAGGTACCTAATAAGATTTTTCTATCAAGAATGTATCAGTAGGTGCGACTTGCACCAAACTGCTTAATCATGTTTAGTTAAATTTTCTTTACCTGTCCTTCTCATGTCAACTTTGAAATAGTATTGTCAAAAAGTGACAGCATTACAAAATTTAACTAAACAAGATTAAGCAGTTTGATGCAAGTCGGCCTAGGAATCCGAAGTTAAGAAGTTGACGTTTATTTCCGTGGTCTTTGAAGGGCGTCTAATTTCTCCGGTCGTGACAAATTGCCCTCCCTTCAGATAAGTATGAGAATGAGGGAATGGAGGGAGCATCTGTATTTGTGCACAGACGTGTTCACTATATATCTTGCTTCATCAACCGATAGACATCTGACGTCCACTGCTGGACACAGGCCTTGCATTGACTTCCACAGGCCTCGATCTTGCGCCGCCTGAATCCAGCGGCTCGCTGCGACTCATTCGATGTCGTCGGTCTACCTAGCTAGGGGGGGCCTGGCAACACTGCACTTCCCCTTGTGGGGTTGTGCAGGGTAGTGCTGTTAGTTGTAGTTATTTATTTATTTTATTGTAGCTTTTTTTTTGTAGTTAATTTTGTAACTAATTATTATATTCTCCTGCTTCATCAGGAGAACATAATTATTAACTACAAAAATCATTTCCCATTATAAGGCGATTAATCAATACTGAAATGAAACACCAGAAAACAGATCAACAACAGAGTATAATATATTTTAATGATCATAATAAATATTCAAAAAATATACTTTGTACATACACAGCGACGTCACATACATACCTATAATGTATTTTATACCCTTGGCTACAACGCTACACGATCTCACACCGGTAACATAAAGAATTAAAGGCTTGTTTCGCCACCTTCAAGTAAACTTTAACCAACGAATAAAGTAGACATTTTGACAATATTTGTATGGGCAATCTGTCGGTTTAAAATTATTTGTCGGTTAAAGTTTATTTGAAGGTGGTGAAACTGGCCCTTAATATTATTTATAACATTATACAACCTTGAAAGGAACAGACTAGGCTGGTTTCAAACCTAACACCACAGCCTAACTTGGCAGCAAAATTACTCAACCCTCCCAGAAACCCAAGCTATAATAGCTATTTATGCAACTGCATCGTAATGAGGGTCATTTTAATTCGAGTGCTGTTTTTTGATACGAGGCTTGCCGAGTATCAAAATAGGATAGTACGAGAATTAAAATAACTAATTACGTTCAGTTGCATACAAGATTTTATCTACGACAAGGAAGTAAAATCATTAACAAAATACGCCGTAGGCTCAATAAAGTAACAAAAAGTAACTCCGTAAGCCGCCACCAGCCGCCTGTGGCGCCTCTGTCAACAAAAAGTAACTCCGTAAGCCGCCACCAGCCGCCTGTGGCGCCTCTGTTATATGAACGGTACAAAAGTGCAAGAACTCAGAGCCTTAGCTTTAGGTATCCTATTTTAAGAAGATAACCATTTCGATTCAGCTCCCATACAACGAGCTGCATCGAAATGAGAAGCAAAACCGAAAGAGGGTTCATTTCGATTCAGCTGTCAAACTCGAAATTGGAACTTTTCGATGCTGGAGTAGATAAAATTTTTTTACAACATAAATTAATTTATCTACTCCAGCATCGAAAAGTTCCAGTTTCGAATTTGACAGCTGAATCGAAATGAACCCTCTTTCGGTTTTGCTTCTCATTTCGATGCAGCTCGTTGTATGGGAGCTGAATCGAAATGGTTATCTTCTTAAAATAGGATACCTAAAGCTAAGGCTCTGAGTTCTGGCACTTTTGTACCGTTCATATGACAGAGGCGCCACAGGCGGCTGGTGGCGGCTTACGGAGTTACTTTTTGTTGACAGAGGCGCCACAGGCAGCTGGTGGCGGCTTACGGAGTTACTTTTTGTTACTTTATTGAGCCTACGGCGTATTTTGTTAATGATTTTATTTTCCTTGTCGTAGATAAAATCTTGTATGCAACTGAACGTAATTAGTCATTTTAATTCTCGTACTATCCTATTTTGATACTCGGCAAGCCTCGTATCAAAAAACAGCACTCGAATTAAAATGACCCTCATTACGATGCAGTTGCATAAATAGCTATAATATTTTAATGTAAATAAAAATAAAAACTGAGGATATAATTATTTCTTCTACTGAAAACACCAGTTAATATTTACTACCGTAAGTAGACCAGTAGCCCACCCATAGACTTATTATATTTACGTCAGAGACCACCTGACGCGTAACCGATTTTGATTTAGCAAACTTCAAAGAAACTTATATTTATAATAAAGCATTTATTTCGGGGTGACCAATTACTTCTAGTGAAGTATTAAGAAATAATATAGTACTTATAATAAAGATTAAGACGAAAGCATTTATTTTGGCGTGACCAATTTATCTTTGAAATCTGGACAGTGATATCAGATTCGCTTTCCTTGTCTACCTTTAGGTATTGCCGTAAGAGATTTTTTCGCTCCTCCCTCTTTTGTATGTCTTCTTAAGGTAGTAAATATACTAAGATTATGGAAAACACTAACTTCACCATCATCAAAATGTCATCTATGAACATCAAACTCCCCTAATCATATCGTGGCAATGCAATGAAAAACGAAAGTGACGCTTTTTTTTCTAGTCAGACAAGACAAAAACACAAACATTGATAAAAATTTACATTGACAAACACAACCCTGAAGAACGATTATTATGTTTCATAATAATCGTTATTGATCGTTTATATTTAATCGTTTTTGTAATCGTTTTAAGCTGTCAAATAAACACGTGTGTTCATTTGACAGCTTAAAACGAATCGTTTCATAACAGAGTGACTATAAAATACTCAGTGGGATCCATTAATTACGTTTTATTTACGTATATACATTAAAACCTGCCAAAGGAATAAGATTTTCTTATGGTGCGGCTACATTATCGTGCGAACATTTGTGTCGCGATAAATGAGGTGTCTCAATTCTATCACATCGGCTTCGTTATCGTGCGAGTTCACCAGAACTCATTCGCGACACACGAACTACCCGGCTACACTTGTCGCGATAATGCGAACATTCGCCGAAACCCGATAATGTAGCCGCACCATTACACAATCGCATCGCTGATATAAAACCATAGAATTATCAAGAATTCAAATAATATGACTAGTGGCTAATGCTCGTAACCATATCTAAATCATCCCCTAAGTAGGAGTCTCTTTAAGTAGATAGCCCCTATATACAATCCCTTACCCAATATCGTTTTTAACTTTAGATGATCCTAAAGGTTCGCGAAAACAAAATTGGCCGAAAGCATCACCTAACTTATCTTAGGTAGCTGTTTAAAGTAAGGGGAACGTTGGTGAAAATGGGCATTAGTCTGTTGTTTACAATCTTTCATCATCATCATCATCATTAACAACCCATCAACGGCTCATCAAAAAAAATAATCCATCTTTTAACAAAACTAAATTGACAGGTCTAATCTAGTCTTATTCTTTAGGATACGCAGGGAACGTTGAAAGTAACGCAGAAAAAAAAAGTCTAATGGACCAGTTACAGAGATAATAATTTATATCAAAGATATTCTTATCTTTATGATTAAGTTTATATCTATATAACTGGCGACCCCGACATTACCTACAGAAGTACTACTAAATAAAACAATTCAAACTACAATACCACTTTTGCAAAAATTCAAGATGGCAGCCGGACCATAGACATAATATGGACCATATTATATAGTCTTCGAATCCCTTTCTATTTTTTAAAGGGACTAAACATAATCCTGTCAAATAAACATCAATCTTTTTCTTTTCTGTTAGCTAATATAAATATATTGGCTAACAATTTCAGTATGTGTACAAAATATTCCAGTAATATAATTCTCAATTACAAAATACATTGAAGTATAAAAATAAATAATTATTTATTATTATAATTCAATGCATAGTTTCAATTTGTTTCACGAGATACGAAGTCATAATTTATTTCAACAACAATAAAAAATCAAATAAAATTTTAAAACAGCAACTATTCAGTAGATCACCTGATCTTTTCTATAAACGAACACTTAAATCTAAATCAAATCTTTTATTTTGTATAAACTACAAACATACGAGCTTATGAACCTAAATGTTCAGAACAACTTTGTGCTTATTCAAATTAGACTTTTCCCTGGATATATGCGCCAACTATGTTGACGTCTGTGATGGCACTGAATTGGTATTTAAAAGGCAGTCCAAAGCGCTGCAGCCATTTTATGAACACATTGGGCGGTTGACTGTAGCAAAATTTTACTGCTTTATAAGTATAGAGATATAATAATACTACATATAGCAAAATTTTAATGAATGACACTTCTTTATCAACGATGGCGTACCGACTTCGAAAATCGCTTCAATTTTCAAGATGGCTATCGTATCTTTTTTTGAAGTGATAACGTCTTATAAATCGATGAACACCGGTTGCACGCACGAAAAAGTGTCACGTTCCGCCTAAGCCTGAGCGTACAAGCGAGAGCGCGGAACAAGCGATAGAGAGGCAGGATCAGCCTAAGCGTTGGCTTTTGACCGCCGGCGCCCAGCGCCCGCCAGTCATCGCATCCGCACTGTGGTTAGCGTTAGATGTGTCGCGAGCTATACTACGGCCGTTCAGAGAATGCGTTCCTGACACGTCGCGATTGAACTGACGACGTAACTTTGTAATGGCGTTGCAGTTACGATAAAAATATTATTGCTGGTTGTTTACCGTTTTAACAATTGATGAGCATTAAAACAACATTATTATATCAATAATCAATTAATGTTATAATTTTGTGCCAAACTGAGTGTCAAATAACTTGGTAAACAATATTAACTGATAGGTGTCAGGAACGCATTCTCTGAACGGCCGAACTTTAGTTCTAGCAGCACGCTGTTCATCTTTATGACGTTATCACGTAAAACTACCGTCCATAAACCGACTTTACAACCAATTTTTTTTAAAGAAATTAGTAAGTATGTGCGTCATTTTCAAAGGTTTCTTTCAGGCTGACTATTAATTTAAGTTCATTTTCCAATCCCAAGTTGGCGACATACAATTTTTTAATAAAACACATTAAGTTTCACTTCTTTGTGTGCACAATGGAAATACGTAAGTGTGATACCTATCTACGTCCTTCAACCACCCAATAAAATTATAAGCTATAAATTCGTCTACATTTTTTATTTACAAACTAAAAGACGCGCCAAACTTTTAGCGCGCTGAGATACTGACCGTACTAGAAGTTTGGCACGATTGGACCCTGATAGTTACTTTTCAAGTTAACGTTAACAGGACTATTAGGTACATTTCGCATCGCTCTCAATTATTATTAGTACGTGCAAGAGCACGTACTAATATTTTCAACACTGAGAAAAAAAGCTACTTAAATGTGCTACTTACGTAAGGAGCTTGCGATTTACTACTTACCACTGGTACAGCATACGTAACATAGGCGCCGTATACTTAGTAATGTTGCACCTTACTGTGACGTTTAGGAGCAACATTATGTAACGTATACAAGCTACGTAATCAACATGATACGGGCTACAATAGTAATAGTATCCTGTTTTGCTACGTAAAAAAGTATGGCGGGCCAGGAATTTTTTCTCAGTGACTGATTGTAAAAATCTCAGATAATTTCGACAAAATGTGGTCAATTATTATCCTCGACAATTAACATACGGATATTTTAGACATATTTTTATTAACATATACCTAGTTTTTGATAGAAAATAAGAGCGATAAAAGTTAACACTAGTTTTCACCCTTTTATTCCATCAAAATCTAGGTATATCATAATAAAACCATATTTAAAATATCTGTAATGTTACTATTAAGGATAGTAATAGACCACATTTTGTCAAAAGTATCTGAGATTTTTACAATCATTGAAAATATTAGAATGTGCGAGAGAGAGGGATGCGAAGCGAAATGTAATAGTCCTCTTAACGTTATCTTAAGGTGGATTATACGGGTCTGTCCGCGAAATTCAAATTTAATTTGGTTTTTCGCAATTTGTGAACTAGTACGACAAAGAAGTAGTAATACTTCACAGGTTTATATAAAATCTTTACTTGAAAGTGTCCAGTTTAAGAAATTAGTCAGAATATCGTCTAATTTGTGAGTAACTCGATACTCGGACTAATTTCATAAACTGGACACTTTCAAGTAAAGATTTTTATATAAACATGTGAAGATGATACTGCCACTGGCGCAATTAGAATGCCAATTGCCAAAAGCCTATAGTGTCGCATTAGTTAACAAATTGCGAAAAACCCAATTAAATTTGAATTTCGCGGGCAGACCCGTATAATCCACCTTAAAGAGTTACACCAGAGCCTCTATACACTGTACATATTTTTTTTTAAAGAATATTAGTCAAGTTGAAGTTGACTAATATCCTCCTCTCCCCTCCAAATAAGCGGAAAGCTTGTGTCAGGAGTGGGTACGACAATAGTGCAACGGGTGGGATTCGAACCTGCGACCTTTCAGTTTTCAGTCCGCACCTTTAACCGTTGGGCTATTGAGGCTTGTACATTGGCTACGGATCACTTCGCTTCGACAGATTGTTTCGCCTGATTGTTCGGCTCACCCTGTATGTAGTAGTAGTTGACGAACCGCGCACCCTGTGTGATCTGCGCGCAGGTGTTGGTGAGGTGGCACGCGAACAGCAGCATGTTGCGCGGCTGCACGCGCCACGCGAACCGCATGAACATCACCGAGTATAGCGAGAGAGCTGGAACGGACAATAAATAGGTATAGTATTTGCAATTCACGAAGGCGAGTGAGCTTTACTTGTGGTTACTTCGTGTACATGCACATTGCATAAGTGTGCGTGCCTGTCAAAGCCTAGGTGGGAGCGGGCAGGCGCGAGCATTGCGCTCGCTCACACTTATACAGATACGACGCACACACAACCATAATAAGTCAGTCGCCCTCGTGAATTGCAAGACCTTTACCTACATGTGAAAAACCACACATCCTATCCTACCAATATTATAATTATAAATATTTAAATATAAAAAGCAGTGATAGCCTAGTGGTTAGGACTGTGGTCTCCTATTCGGGAGGTCGCAGGTTCGATCCCGGGTACGCACCTCTGACTTTACGGAGTAAAGTGCGTTTAAGCAATTGAATATCCCATGCTTCAACGGTGAAGGAAACCATCGTGAGGAAACCTGCATGTTCTCGAAGGTGTGTGAAGTCCGTCAATTCGCATTGGGCCGTCGTGGTGGACTATGGCCTATAACCCTTCTCTGAGAGGAGACCTGCGCTCAGTAGTAAGCCGTTGATGGTTTGCTAATGATGATGGTGATGAATATTTTTATAATTAATTAGAGTTTGTGAGGATGGATGTTTGTTACTCTTTCACGCCACAACGAATGAACCGATTTGGCTGTTTGGATTGGAGATAGCCCATACCCAGGATTAGCATATAGGCTATTTTACATTATACATACATTTTAACCCGGAAAATTACAGATTTCCCCCGGGAATTAAAAAACCTTAATCCACCCGGACGAAGTCGCGGGCATCATCTAGTATTATAATCAATGTGAGTTTGTGAGGATGGATGTTTGTTACTCTTTCACGCCACAACGAATGAACCGATTTGGCTGGGAATAGAGATAGCTCATACCTGGGATTAGCATATAGGCTATGAAATGGAGATAGCTCCCAGGATTAGCAAGGCTATTTTACATTACACATACATTTTATCCCGGAAAATTGAAGAGTTCCCGCGGGAATTAAAAAACCTTAATCCACGCGGACTAAGTCGCGGGCATTCTCTAGTAATATTACAAACAGTGTTCAACCGAAACTTTGGCTTTGGCCATCTTCAGCAAAAAATTGGTTGCCTGTAAAGTCGGTATACGGGCGAAAGTTTTACGTGACAACCGAAATAGAAGCGCAAGACATGAACCGGTGTGTATGCCTATCTCTCTCACTCTCTCTCTCTCGCTCTGTCTCTCTCGCTCTTAGGCGGGCTAACTGTGCTCGAGTGGAAGGGACGCGTGCCTTTCACTTTTTATGCCTGTCTCTCTCGCTCTTAGGCGGGCTAACCATGCCTCTCACTCGCTCTCATTGTGAGCGCATAACGTGAGCGGAGCGTAACGCAGTTTCTTGAAGTGTCACCCGGCAAACCAATTTATAAGACGTTGTCACGTCAAAAATACCACCTTCGGCTACTTGTATTTCTTTATTTATTTTTTAGGATTATTAATTATAAGATTTGTTATTCAATTTACTGTACAATAAAGTACTAGATTCAATTTTTTGCAATAGTGGCGTCCCTAAATTTTTCATACACTTTTTACGAATCTGAAGAACAAAACACAGACGTTGGTTAACAGTTAATCCCCAAAACAAGAATATGCAAGGCCATAGGACTATACCGTATCAGATAGAGATAAGAATAACGCTTTTTATGACAATACAGTAAATCTTTACAAATTGTGAGCACTAATTTTTATTGTATACTACATTTTATCGCTTTATAGCAGTTTTATTTTGTAAATGGGTGTTGTACTCATTTATCATAATATGATCATTTATTACTCAGGGGCTCAGGCTCTTGATCTCTTTTTGAAAATTGACAAAATGTCATCGAGTTTTCCGGCGATTCAAGGATCGTCATCCAAAGGGGCAATGCTGCCAGCATTTTGGAATAGAATAGAAATGTTTTTATTCAAATAAACTTTTTACAAGTGCTTTTGAATCGTCTGACTACCACTGGTTCGGAATGCCGTTCCTGCCGAAAGAACCAGCAAGAAACTCGGCGGTTGCTCTTTTCAAAACAAGTTTACAATACAATAGATACTATGCTATGTATGCAGTGTTTCCACAATGAGGGGAAGTTTCACAAAAGCATACGTAATTATAATTCATTCAATTCATTGGATAGGAATTTAGGATTCAGGAAAATTATGAAAATTTCGTTCCAATAAAAGTGAGAATAAAACGAGTAAATCCAGTGTAAACAACTCAATATGGTTGATATTACCAATGAAAGATGGACAGACACTTATGGGCTGTATGAAATGCTTGCCAATGCGAATCAAATGACCATTGTTATTGCCCATTGTAGTGACACATACGAGTACATTTCCTGTTTATGCTTAATTAGCATGCCGTGTAAATGAGATCATGAAATATGTTTGTTTGCGAGATAGTTGGCTAAATAAACGGCAGCTACCAGTCTATATAAATATGACAATTGATCAATAAAAATCAAATACCTATTAATGATTATAAGATACAGTTATGATAATAAGTAATTATGTGTGAAAAAGTGGTGATAGCCTAAAATTATTTTTTTTCCAAAACTCGCGACCATATTGTTCATCAAATTAGAGGCCTCAATAGCACAACAATTAAAGGTGCGTACTGAAAACTCAGGTTCGATCCCCCGTTGCACTATAATAATTGTCGTACCCACTACCATAGATAAATTATATAAAGGAAAGATCGTCAACTCCCTTATAAAAACTGAACTAGGCTTATACCATCGCTAGGTGTCGCTACAAGGCTCGCTCGACATTTGATTAAACTAAAATCTGTAGGCTATCGTATTTTATTGGTACAATATGTACTATTTATATAAAATATAGTATCAAAATACAAAAATTTCATAAAATCAGACATGTAAAGAGCAAATTTACAATCAATTATTTTAACGAAACCAACTGACTTGTAACAGTAATGAAATTTGTTTTCATGTGATAAGGTTCTGGTTTTTATTTCGTTATCGAACTAAGTTTTGCTGAATCCCGATAGATGGCATAACAAAACAATTACTATGGACATTTGAAAATACCTTTAACTTTCTCTTTTGTCTTGTTTTGATGCCGGCTGAGTGAATTGGAAGATTATTGTGTATGTTTGTTTTTAGGGTTCCGTACCCAAAGGGCACCAACGGGACCCTATTACTAAGCCTACGCTGTCCGTCCGTCCGTCCGTCCGTCCGTCCGTCTGTCAGCGGGCTGTATCTCGTAAACCGTAATAGATAGACAGATGAAATTTTCACATATTATGTATTTCTATTGCCGCTATAACAACAAATAATAAAAATTAAATTAAATTAAAAAAATTAAATTAAAATCTTTCCATGGGTACATGGAAATATTTTTATTTAATTTTTTTTAACGGAACCCTAAAAGAGCGAGGCCCGACTCGCACTTGGCCGATTTTTTATTTGTGACCGTGACAATACTATAAAGGACTTCGAGATTCTGCTACTACCCAATAACTTGTGCTTGCTCCTGGATTTTTGATGATTTTTGACTGCAGACCTACGCTTGCCACAGGAACTGATTGTATTAATTTATTTTATGTGTATAATAACATCCATCAACACCAAATAAGGTAAGTTAGGAAATAAGTAGGTAAGAGATTCCTTATTTTTTATCCAAAGACGTCAACCTATGGACTAGCAATTCGGAATAAGCCGATTGTCTAAAATTGATCGTATTCGTACCTATTCGATGACATTAGCGTCAAAGTAAAATAATCCTTGATTATTGTTTTGAAGTCACAAATTCAGTACTACGATTTTAATATGGAGCGTATCGTACATACGTAAACGTCTAAGAATGCATACACGAAATTGAGCTCTAATTCAATGGTGTTATGGAGCCTGGCCGCGTCCGCGGCCTGGCTCGCAGAGGCGGAACGGTGTGCGGGGCGCTGGAGGCATATTAGGTATATCGCTCGGTCGCTCGTTCGTATTATACATTATACCTAAAAGTATTTGAATAAATCAAGAAATAATTTTTATTTCGTATCCAGGTGTTACGATTTACGATGTTGTTATCTAATTAATTAATTATTCACTGTAATAACTATACTTTTTTGAGGTACTTACTTGAATATAGGCATAGTTGGCTTTTCAATTCACAATTAGGTATTTTAGCTAGAAAGTTTTATCGCATACTAGCGACCCGCCCCAGCTTCGCACTGGTAGTAGAGCATATTAATTTACACCTATGCAAACTCCTTGGAATCATACTAATAAATATTAAATAATAATAACATAAAAATACCTACTATAAATGCGAAAGTGTTTGTTTGTTGGTTTGTCCTTCAATCATGCCGCAACAGAGCTACGGACAGAACGTGATTTTTGCATGATATAGTTGAGGACCTGGAGAGTGACATGGGCTCATGGGCTACTTTTTAATCAAAAAGTTCCCGAGGGATTTTAAAAACTAAATCCACGCGGAGAAAGTCGCGGGTATCAGCTAGTCTATACTTATAATAAAACTGTAACTGGACGATTTCGTGTCTGTTTGTTTGTCCTTCTTTCACGTAAAAACTACCGCACAGATTTCTACAAAATTTTATACCGTGGTAGCTTATTACTCGGGTCAACATCTAGGCTACTTTTTATCCCGGAAAATCAAGGAGTTCCCGAGGGACTTTAAAAACTAAATCCACGCGGACAAAGTCGCGGGCATCAGCTAGTTTTCAATAAGTTATACCTTTAACAACTTGAATATTACATAGGCTTATAAAGAAGTATCGCTCGGCTCATTATAGCAGCAGCGAGTCCCGTCATCACCATTCAGATCGAACCCACGGCACTTGAATTTATTTTGGACTGTGTTCGTTTTTATTTTGCGATAACTCGATATTCTTAATAAAGATTTTAATTTCGTTAAATATTTTTGTCTACCATTCGTTATATGGCACTAGATAAGTTTGATGATGTTGGTGATTCAACAACTACTCGTTAGATGGCAATAGCTACGTTCGATTATTTTATTTTTTAGCTTGCACAGTAACGCCGCCACAGATAATGCGCGGAACTACAAGGTACCGGCGACTTTAATGCGCATTACAGGAGCTTTGATTGAATGTATGGAGTGAGCAATCTTACCTTTTTTATTTTATCTATGCCACTACTGAGCTTTCCGCTTATTTGGAGGGAAGAGGTATATGTACTAGTGGTTCGCCCCGAACTGAGACCTCGCGGTAACGGTATCCCATGATTATTCATTCAATCGATACATGATAACCAAAACTGACATTATTATTATGCCCGTTTTCACCAAACATACCTAAATCATCCCCTAAGTAGGAGTCTCTTAACGTAGGTAGCTCCTAAATACAATCCTAAGTCCTAACATCCGTCCCAATATCCTTTTAGGTGTCCCGTACAGGATCGTGATAAATAAGTTGACAGAAAACATCAATCACCTAACTTATAGGTAGCCCGTAAAGGTTAGGGAACGTTAGTGAAAACATTGAATTATTATGTAGGTACTAACGAGTGAAACCGGGTTACGGGCATCTGTACAAATCGTCATCTATCGACGCGAATAGAAAATATACAATATTTAACTAAAATTTAACTAAAAAATAATTTTAATTGAATAATATGGTACAAAAAAAATTACAATACAATTATTGTATTATAATAAGTAACTAAATAATAATGGTCGACGCAAAACTGTTTTTGGGATAGGTCGTAGTCGTAACTCGTAGTTTCATGGGAATAGTTACTGACTGCGCCATCTATTAGCATTATTGTGAAGCTATGTTGATGCTATATGAATTACTGATGCCCATTAAAAATTAAATAATCTCGTTTCTTTATAATATTCATATAATTTTAGTATTTGTTGTTCAAGTACAGGATATAAGTGACCTAAAAAAATAAAATCAGTTTGAAAATCCATAGCGGATTTTCCTAGAGAGCGTCTTCAAGCGAGCGTATAAAATCGCCACTTTGAAAGCCCCCCATTTCGTCAATTTTAAGGGAAAAATTAAAAAAAAAATATTTTTGTACTCAGTTCAAAATTATCTTTAAAATGATACGTAACAATTTTATGTAACGCGATATTTTATTTTTTTACTTCGCATTCGCTTCTATGAGAGCCCCCCTGAAATAAAGATTTTTATAACTTTTTAAGCCATTTTCGGCTGGAGGCCATCGGTTTACATATTATATCTAAATTTGAAGTAATTACGTTCAGTAATTCAAAAGTTATAAGGCTCTGACAGACGGACGGACGGACGGACGGACAAGTGCAAATCGCTCTAGTTAACTCAGAGACCTCGCTTCGCTCGGTCAATAAGGTGTATAAAATAAATTAATATTCATCTTTGCTAATAGATATTCTACGGAATTCGGCAAAGTAACGCCTGCTCCTATTCAATATTTACGAAAACTAAAGCTACTATGAGATTAGAACTCATTTGCCGGAATGTAGGTTTGAGTTCATGTTTATTTTTTGTTTGTTCCAAATCTAAATTTAGTAGTTATCTATGCGTTTATTTGATTAGAAGACTTATTATCATATCTCAAGAGCGCACGCGTTGGCAATATTGTATAATTTATCTGCCTGGGAAATTGATACTGCTTTATGTGTAGATAATATACTCGAAGGCAACACTATATAGTTTCTAGTTCTCAGCTACTAGTATTTTTCAATTATCTCAATATCTATAGCTGACTGCTACTCGCTCTTCATTTTCATATTTTAAGTAAAAAATTGGTATGCTTAATATCCTTACTAATATTATCAATACGAAAGTGTGTTTGAACCCACGTCTCTTGGGAATCGCGCCCGAGTGTGTTACGGCTACACCATGGCCGCACGTCAGCATCGAAGTTAGTGATATTTGTCTACTTTTTCAGTTTAAGCAACTGTTAGCGACATCTAGTAGCAACACGTTACAGTTGTTGAACTACGTTTTTCTAAGACTCCATAATACAATGGAGCTCTTTAGAAACTAGAGATGCCACATTGCTTTTTTATTCTTATTTTATTATTATATTTTTTTTATATTATTTATGGGTTCGAATCCCGCTGGCCTCGGAATTTCTGATACTTGTGTGTTTATAAATTTATTCTGATATTTCCTTAAGTGTAGGTTAACACTTTAATAAAAAAAAATAATGAAAGTGTGTTTGTTTGTTTTTTATTTTTGCATAGTTGAGGAGTCTGAGTGACATCTAGGCTACCTTATCCCGGAAAAAGGAGGGTCTCCGTGGGATTTTTAAAAACCTATCTCCACGTGGACGAAGTTGAGGGCAAAGACTAGTTTATTATAAGGATATTATGAGGAATCGATCGGTTTATGAATACCGCACATGAATATATTACAATGTTAGGCGTATGGGTTTCATTAAAACTACCATATGCCCTTCCAAGTTAGCCCGCTACCATCTTAGACTTTATCGTCACTTACATTACGACTGCAAGATCGCAGTCAAAGCCTATTTTGTCATGAACAAAAAAAAAATCATTTCACCAATGTTTTTCACAGAGTTTTCTACAGAGAAGAATAGCATTAGGCCTAGCGCAAACATACAACTTTTAGTTGAACAACTATTTAGTTGTGTTTCATAAGTTTATAGGAATTTACTGCGATCATAGAATGTGCGCAAACTATCAACTCGATAGTTGCTCGACAAAAAAAATCAAAAAGCCGTATCGACTTGCTTTTGATTATAGTTTAGTTGTTCCACACAATTCACGAAAAGTACACAACTCGACTAAACAGTTTAGTCGATGTAAAAGTTTTATGTATGCGCCTTACCTTAATATTCATAAGAATGAATAATTAGTCTATTGATGCTAGACCGTGCTGAATCCGTTGCTAGACGTCAGGGCCCATATATACATACTTTTACTAATGCAGAGTTTCATGCTGATTCTTCTCAGTTGGAATGGCATTCCGAACCTGTGATAGATTCACTTGACGATTCGAAAGCACTTTGTAAAAGATTATTTGAATTAAAAAAAAATTATTCTATTCTATTCTAGACCACCATTTGCCCGATCTCGACACGCCTCAGTCTGTGCACGCCCTAGCGTAAATAGTGCATTAATCAGATGATTAATGATAATAAAGTTATCAACACAATGAATACTGCACTCATATTCTTCTTCTTTATCAACCTACTAGCTGATGCCCGCGACTTTGTCCGCGTGGATTTAGTTTTTAAAGTCCCTCGGGAACTCTTTGATTTTCCGGGATAAAAAGTAGCCTAGATGTTGACCCGAGTGATAAGCTACCACGGTATAAAATTTTGTTGAAATCTGTGCGGTAGTTTTTACGTGAAAGAAGGACAAACAAACAGACAAACAAACAGACAAAAAAAATTTAGCTTCTGTTTTGATATCTGTATCTTGAACACAATTAGAAGCAAAAACCCTTTTTTGAATCTATTTCATGTACAGAATTGGTTTCGTTTCTGTTTTACTATTCAACCTATAGACGTCCACTGCTGGACAAAAGTCTCCTGCATGGACTTCCGCAGGCTTCGGTCTTGCGCCGCTTGAATCCAGCGGCTCCCTGCGACTCGTTTGATGTCGTCAGTCCACCTAGTGGGGGGTCTGCCAACACTGCGTTTCCCGATGCGGGGTCGCCACTCCAGCACCTTGGAACCCCAGCGATCATCAGCTCTTCGAACTATGTATCCGGCCCATTTCCACTTCAGTTTCGCGACACGCGGAGCTATGTCGGTGACTTTTGTTCTCCTACGAATCTCCTCATTTCTGATTTGATCTCGCAGGGATATACCGAGCATAGCTCTCTCCATCGCTCGCTGAGTAACCCTGAGCCTTCTTATGAGGCCCATAGTTAGCACTGCATTCATATCTGAACATTATTTATTTTATTTTATTAGGTTTACTAACAATCACTTACACCATGAAATTACCATTACGAAATAAACTGCTTTGATTTAAGGTCACCTTGCTATGAAAATCTCTTAAGTACACAGACAAAATACATAAAGCAATAGTGCAATGGGCGGCGATCAAACCATCAACCTTTCAGTTTTCAGCATGCACTTTAACTGTTAGGCTATTGAGGAATTATGGAAATAAGGCAGGCTTTTAAAGATTGCAGTTGCATTTGAATGTGGTGCAAGCTTTTAAATACCCATACACAGTGTTAGGTGTTATTGGTGTTACGTTCCCTCAAATATGGTTGAGCGAAGCAATGGCTGGGTCATGCGTCATGCTCGTGAACGGGTGCCACCGGCGGGAATGGGGCTACTTTATGTCTGCCCCTCTTAAGATAGAAGTTAGTCCGTATCCATTTTTGGAACTTCCCTCATTGTGGAAACACTGCATAATATATAGCATAGTATTTACTGTATTGTAAACTTGTTTTGAAAAGAGCAACCGCCGAGTTTCTTGCTGGTTCTTCTCGGCAGGAAGAGCATTCCGAACCAGTGGTAGATTCATCGACTATTCAAAAGCACTTGTAAAAGTTTATTTGAATAAAAAATATTTCTATTCTATTCTATTCAATTGTCATACCAACTGTCATTTTGCCACTAATGAAGCTTGGATCCTTCCTGGTATCAGCAATGGCCGCCAATGGTATGCCCCAGTTTGCCACCGGACCCCAGAAGTGTGTGCTGTGGAATGATCAATCAAATCCTTCATATCATCAGTCTAATTTTTTTTTTATTTGGATCATGTAACTGGTTTACAATTTTATAATTGACATCTTAAAACTAACATAAAAAACATACAATAATTGTAACCTACTAGACATGATCACAGCATACAAGAAAAGATAACCAAAGCTAATTACAAACTGAAAAAACCGGAATAGGAAAAAAAATAAACTAATTACAAGAAAAAGAAAATAATATTTAATCATTAGTGGGTCAACTGAAACAGGGCTGCTAAGTTATATGTATAAAATTATATCTAACATTTTTTTGTAAAGGAGGTCAAAGAACTTGTAAATATTTCACAATTGCTCCTATGCAAGTTAATTAGGGAGCAAATGCGATAGATGGGCGCGTGTTGTCCCGCTCTGGTGGAACATTTCTAAAATTCCAGGTGTTTTGTGTTAAGTAATGGATACTTAATTAAAATTATTTATCTTAAAAACTTATTTTTATCGAAAACCGACTTCAAACTCACATGCCACAACAAAGTACACACATCAAAAGTGTCTAGGGATCAACATATATTTTTGCAATAACTTTTCTCCTGATTGATATTAATTAAAATTTTCTTTAAGGAAATAAAGTGTTCAAATAAAGTGTTTTCCTTTGTCACAGTAACGATAAGCCAAGTCACCTTTGCATTAATAAAGAAATTTGCCATTTTCCTAATAAAGGGATTTTTGACATTTGAACCAATAACATTAAAGTTCGAAAAAAAGACTGAAATAACAGTTTTCTTTAAAATTTTATTGGGTAACTTAAACAATTAATAATCCGTGTTTCTACCGCGAACACTAACAACACAAGAACATCGGTTTGGCATACTCAAAATGAGTTCATCCAAATCACGCTGTGGAATGGCCGCCCATGTTCGTTGCAACAACAAAAAAAGGTCTTCTTGCCACTGGATACCCTCCATATTCGGCAGAGCTCTTCTCTGTTGCATATCCCATGCATGCTCAATCGGGTTCAAGTCTGGCGACTGAGCAGGCCAGGGCAGGACATTGATGTTAGCTGCGGCGAGAGTCTGTCTTAGAACTCTTGCGGTGTGCGGTCGTGCATTATCATGCATTAACTGAAATAAGGGACCGATTTGCACTTGTAGAGGAACGATGACGTCTGATACAATCGTCTCAGCATAAATTTGAGCGTTGAGGTTGCCTCTGATCCAAATCAACTCAGTTCTTCCGCCGATCCAAATACCCGCCCATACCATGATGGTTCCACCACTATAAGGATGGACTTCCTGGCAGGATTTTAATCGCTGTTGGCGTCCAGGGGTTCTCCAGTGTCGTATACGTCTTGTATCCGGTCTCATACCAAAACGAGACTCATCAGAAAAGCACTCGAAACGCCATTGTTCTTCTGCCCAATTTCTGTGTTCAAGAGCCCATTGATATCGAATCCTACGATTGTGCATTGCTATAGGTGGTACCCGTAGCGGTCTTCGGGAATGAAGGTTCACTTCATGCAAGCGGTTTCTGACTGTTTGGTCGCTAATTAAGTTCCCTGAAGAGTGATGAAGCCTCACGGCTAACATCATGGCAGTTATTGTTGGAGCTCTTCGAGTTAAGATTTGAATGTATCGGTCTTGTCTCCGTGTGGTGCAGCGATACCGTCCTCCATGGCGCTCAGCCACGGTACCAGTGCTTCGGTAACGTGTCCAAAGTCGACTGATAACACTCTGACTTGTATTCAGAGCTAAAGCCACAGTACGTTGCCGGGAACCAGCTTCTATCATTCCCACGGCTCTGAGCATTTCTTCCCTGCTTAAATGACGTTGCCGCTCCATAATAACGTTGGTTTTAATCAGTAGTAGGGAAACAGTAGCACTAATAATGTCTTCAATGCGTTGTATGTTTTTATAGGGAAAATATTGACAGCTGATTTTCATCTTTTACTCGAATTTGATTGACAGTTCCTGATTCAAATTATGAAATGCACCAAAAAGGATCCATATAAATTTATAAAATCATAAATTTATTACAAAGCCACATCTCAATCTCAAGAAATCTGCATAAAAATGCTTGATCCCTAGACACTTTTGATGTGTGTATATAGTTTATTGTTGATTTTTAAAAACAGCTTGACCGATTTTGATAAAATTTCAATGGGACCACCTGAGAAGTATACCTTTTGAAACAAAAAAGAATTTTTCAAATCAGCTCAGGCGTCTTCAAGTAATTGGTGAACATACATAAAAAAACTCCAACGAATTGAGAACCTCCTCCTTTATTGAAGTCGGTTAAAAATGGTAGGATAACAAGTCAAATTTTGGTTCTAATCGACAGGAAACAACATTATCTGGTAGAGAAATGTTTATTTTACTAGTAAAATTGAAATTTCCATCAATTTTGACCCTCAATCACTTGAAACAGTAATTTTTTTAAATGTTATGGAATCCATATCGATATAAAAAATAATTCAAGCTTTCATTATGTACTCTTTCCATCAAGGCTACATGCTTCAGTGTTTTCCTTAAAAATTCAAAATCATTTATTTCATGTAGGCCAAATTTTGGCACTTATGACAAGTCATGAATCTACCACTGGTTCGGAAAGCTGATTCTGCTGAGAAGAGCCAGCAAGTTTTATAATAAGAGCCTTATGAGTTCCATTTGTACTTTGTATTGTTGTAATAGAGTATTTACTTAACTCCTTTTAGAAAATCATATTAAATTGTTAATAATGCTTTGCTGAAGCTAAGAAAAACGTATATTTCAGCATAATTTTCAGTATTTTTCATAAAAATCGAGAAATAAATTCAAAAAAATAAATTGCCGCGGAAACGTTCCATTTGCTTACATGACGTCACAGTTCACACACAGTTCAATGACAATTCCAAAGCCCAAAGGTGGCGTGAACTGTGACGTCATTCGAGATTCAAGAACGTTTTCGATCTCGTGAACATGGCCAGAATTATAGCAATTTTAATTAATGTTTTCTAATTAAATAAAGCTTTATTTTTTAGTTTTGTTGTATGGAATAAAGTTTTTACACTAGCGGCACGCTATGATGGCCGGTTTGACACATTACAATAGTGATGTGGAATGTCAATTTATTCTCGAACAAAAAACAATTAAGTTTTGTTTTTGTACCTGATTAAATAGGTTTAATAAAACAAAAATGTATATGTTTATTTAATTTATTTGAACGAACTGAATATTTGAATGAAAATGAATATACATACTTTATATGCACACAAGAAACATATGAATACAAAAGATACCAAAAAAGGTGCCACAAAAGGCCATAATTAATCAGATTCGTCCATACTACTATTTTCACTGTCGTCACTGCTATCATCACCTACATTAATAATTATGTGTTCGTTTTCTATAATATTATCTATTTTCACATCTCTTTCATAATCTTCCCTTATTAATTTAACAGTTCTATTCACAACCTTTTCCCAGTCTCCTTTAGTCACATGTTCACAAGCTTCTTCTAATAATTTTAGCATTTTTTTTGTGGTAAATGGGGGTTCTGTATTGTGTCTTGCAGCATATCCCTTAATTTGAGCCCACACCAACTCAATCGCATTATACTCACAATGGTAAGGCGGTAACCGTATAACTCTGTGCCCATGTTCTAATGCTATTTCGTCAATGACGTATCGGATCTTGGTTGGTTTGTTTTCTTTTAAAAGACGTACTAATTCCGCTTTTAACATATTCATGTTTGCATCTACGCCATTTTTACGAAGCCATGCGACGATATCAGCTTTCTTTTGGGATTGGGCAGGTGGCTTGTCAATTTGCATCGAGTGGTATGGGGCGTTGTCCATAATTATAATAGATGGTTCAGGGAGGCTACACAACATTGAGGTAAACCATTCAGTAAACTTTTCTCCATTCATGTCTTCATGATAGTCTCCAGTGGTTTTTGACGCAAAAGCCATGAGAGAACCTTCGACAAACCCGTTGATGGTTCCGGCGTGACAAATTATAAGTCGCGATCCTTTTCCTACAGGAACTTTGGAAGTAGATGCTGCTGTGTCATCGTTCCAAGAACGGCCTACAGTATGGTTAGCATTAAGCCATGTTTCATCCAAGAACACAACATTTTGCCAATTTTTGATTTCTTTCACTTGCCGTAAAAAAGTATACCTTGCCATCGCTATATCAAATCTTTCCATCAATATTTTACGTTTGTTACATTTTTTGTATCGAAATCCAATGGTCTTCAAAATCTTCGTTAAAGAACTTTCCCCACCGAAGAATAATCCAGCTTCCTTCAGTGAATGCACCAACTTTTTTCTTGTTGGATACTCCTTCTGTAAATAGTAGCCGTAAACATGTCTTCGGATAGCATCGGCATCAAAGCTATCGATGCCTACGACTGGTTTTGCTCGTTTTCTCTTTTTTGGTGTGTGAAGTTTATTTTCTTCTGTGCCAGTCTCGCCATATTTTTTTTTAGTTATCCGTCTAACAGTTCGTTGTCCAATATTAAGCGCATCAGCTACGCGTTCAACCACTGACGTTATAGGTAAAATTGGCCCTCCATTTTGAGCTTCACGATCGAAATAGTTACGAAGGCGTATTACGAACTCACGTGTCTGACTATTTAGAACAGTTCTCTGCGTACGTTCGGTCATATCGACGAAATCCACAACAAAGGGCTTGAACAGAGTCCAAATTAACGAGCAAGGGTCAACAGTAATGCAGTATCAATATTTGAAATCCAAAGCCAGGTCAAAACTATATCACAATCGCATTGCACTGACAGTTTATACTTTTCGAAGCAACGTCAATTCGAAACTGCTTTGTTTTGCATTGAGCATTGACGCGAGTTTGCCGGAGGTAGTAGTTGTGCTAGCCAGCGATCCTATGTGACGATCGTATTAGATTCCATTTTTAAAAATTTTCAATTTAGAAAACCAAATGCCGAGTTGTGGTATATATCATATAAAAATAAAAATTTTACCTTTTGTATGAAACAGCTGATATTTTTTTGCGATTTCAGAGGTTTGTCCACATAGTGAAAATTGTTCATATTCACAAGTACATTCACCCCTTAAATGGTGCAAACTGATTTTTCTACACTTGTATACATTTTAGAAATCAATTTAATAAATAAATTTTGAGTCCTAAACCTAAAACTACATTCGATAAAATTTATGAATCTCTGCACATCACTATCGTCAATAAAGTAATACAATTATTTCCTTCAAAGTCGTTATCAATTAATACGGAACTTCATGAGCGGACAAACGTCAAACCGGCCATCATAGCGTGCCGCTAGTTTAGATAATAATCTTTTAGGGTGACACCAGATGAAACAATATTTTTAATATAGTCAAATACCCTATTGTCACAATCACAAAAGTTTCTGCCAGAGCACTCTCAATGTACAATTTGATTCAAAATATAAAGACTTGATTAATCTACTTCTAATATATACAAATAAAACAGAAACGAAACCAATTCTGTACATGAAATAGATTCAAAAAAGGGTTTTTGCTGTGTTCAAAATACAGATATCAAAACAGAAGCTAAATTTTTTTTTGTCTGTTTGTCTGTTTGTTTGTCCTTCTTTCACGTAAAAACTACCGCACAGATTTCTACAAAATTTTATACCGTGGTAGCTTATTACTCGGGTCAACATCTAGGCTACTTTTTATCCCGGAAAATCAAGGAGTTCCCGAGGGACTTTGAGAACTAAATCCACGCGGACAAAGTCGCGGGCATCAGCTAGTCTAATATACAAAATATCAGGTTGTGGGAATTATCTTGTAAAAATGTTGTAATGTGTGTATTATGAATGTTTAGAATAAATAACATTGTTACAAGAACTAAAACAAATTATTATAAGCAACTCTATATTACCTTCCATGGAATCTAATTGTACTAATTAAAATAAACAGTTCAATTTGCAATGCAAATATTCTACTTGGTACATGTGAGATGTAACTGATATTGTAAATTATTCCTTCATTATTTTTCACTGACCAGTGTTTTTATATAAAACTAGCTTTTGTCCACACTACCTATCTCCATGTGGAGTTAGATATTTAAAAACCCACAAGACACTGTTTTCTTTTCTTTGGGATAAGCCTAGTTGTCACTTTGGTTCTTAACTATAACCATGCAAAAATCACTTTATTTGTTGGTTTGTCCTTCAGTCACTCAGCAACAAATATATATAATACAAACCAACAAATAAACACACTTTCACATAATTGGGTATTTGACTGATATTTCTTATTTATTTAAAATAATGTTTTTGAATATTATAACACAATGCTCTTTAACTCTTTTTTTAAATATCTTTTAGCCTCGGAATTATAAGTTGTTTTACTGTGACTGTATCTGTCTCTTTCTTATAGGAAATTAGTATGGAGCTGCTGAATTGACATCACACTTCAGTAGTGCTCTCTATTATTTTCTGTTTTTACAAATGTTATTCTTACATGCTACATTTTCGATTACAGTCAAATACCCAATTATAATATTAGGAAGGATTTGACAATTTACCTCATTAAATATTCTCTAAATTCCTTGCTTTTTAGCTGATCTACGAGTTTTTTCAATATTGCACTCATTTTGAAACTGAAAAATGGAAATAATAGTTTTAATATTACAAAACATTATTAAAACACCTGACACAAAACTAAATAGAACCAAAAGATAAATATTTAACGAATGCCTGAGCCATACCCAATTTATTTCGATTTTTAATTGACAAATTACAAATCTTAAATACTGAAATGTAGACGTAAATATAATCAGATGTTTGAATCACTTCATACTTTAGAGCACAGTTTAAGTACATAAATTGTTATATAACTACACGGGAATCATCAGGCATTCGTATAATGAGTCTTCTCACTGATTTACGAACTCTTAATATTATTTTCCTTGGATTACTATTACGTGTGCACTTTTTCTAATAGATGTCAAGGTTAAGGTTATCCTTATCACTGCTATAGGAAAGTATGTAAGTGAAAGGGTAAAGCAATTTAATTTCTTAGTTACCTTTTAAATATACTTTTTCTTATTAACCTATATTTTAAAGAGTATTTTTTATTATATTTCTAGGAGAATTCGTTCAACGTCCCCACTCCCCACCTATTTTTGCACAGCACTATCCTAGTGTTCGTGGTCTATGCACAGCACCCACAGAACAACATATACTCCACAGCACCACAGAGTCCACAGAACACTATTACTCCTAGCGGACACATCACACAGCACTGTCAGATCCAGGGGTGTGTCATAGATAAGCAACTCCTAATAACTATTATTGTAGGCGACGTTTTCGCATAGGCGTGGCGTTGCGCTTCGCGCGGCGCGTCGAGTCGCGTGAGCGGTCGCGCGATATGGCCAAGGTATGAGGGCGAGCGAGAGCGAGCGAGCGACGCGCCGCGCGACGCGCAACGCCACGCCTATGCGAAAACGTGGCCTTAGGAAAAAAAGAATAAAGCTTACTCTGCTGCCTCAGAGATGTCGCTAGTTAAAAACCAATAATAACCATTAATAGATGGCGCTGTAAAATTTATTTATTTTTCTGGATCGCGGCTTGGCGCCAGTTCCATCTGCTTGACTTGAACCAGACTTCTTCGGGCCGGTATCCATCAAAGTGGAGATCATAGATTATGATTATACTAATAAAGGGTTACCTATTATGCAGGTAGACGTAATAACCCTTTATTAGTATAATAATGAATAATCTGCTGGTCGTACGTCGGCTAAACGCATCTCCATTTCTGCCTTGGTGGATACTGGGCCTTCACATCATGTCTTCAACAATAATCCGGTTCAAATCAGAGGGAAACTGGCGTCAAAGGCCTTCCTGGAAAAAGGATAATAATTGTTGATAAAAAAACTGTTTGAAACTTGAAAAAAAATGTATTTTCACAATTTTATTTTTTGCATTTTTTATAATAATACGCCCTAGCCTGTGCTTTAACAGAATCGTTTTCGTCGAATTTAATTATTTTGCCTTTTAACAATTGATTGATGCACTTGCACCAACTGTGTACGATAATATTAATCGCTATATCAACCATACCTTTTATAATCAGAGGCTTATGAATATTGCAAGTTAATATATTAAAATTAACGTCAATATCTATTAAACGTGTTATTTTTTCTTTTAGTTGCCTTTCGTGAGGCGAATCTTTTAAACACAGCGTTATAATTTCATATATTTTGTTACAAAGTTCTATGAAGTCATCTCTAGCATAAACTAAAGATCTTTTTGTGTAATCTCTATAGTACGTGTATGTCGCAGGGTCTATTTTATTATTAAAGAAATTACTTTTGCAAGTCTGACAATTTTTGAATATTTTTTTTTGACATTTATGTATTATGTACCCTGCGACATAACGTTTTGTTTCTTTAAGTATAATTTTATCATCGCAAGTTGAAGTAGAAGTTGATGTTGGGTTATTTAAATTTTCAATAAAATTTTCAATGTCAAACAATGTAACATTTTCCATGTGTAAATCATGTTTTTCTGATTTTAAAAGGTTTGTTAATGATTTTATTAAGGACTTGTTATTATCATCCTCACAGTTTGCGTTTATTGAATGTGGCGAGTTAAGGTTATTCACTAACAATGTTTTGTATGCATTTGTGAATTGAGCACAGGTTGGGTTCGTATTTCGGACACCATTACTCCGGATACTGCTAAAGAAGTTTTCCAGTGGATCTTGATTGAAATTTCTAGTCAGTAAACTGGACACATGATGTTCTTTTTTGAGCATCTCCCACATTTCCATAAAGGTTTCGATATTGCTTGCCCAGTTCACTGTAGATGGTACTTTTTCATATTTAATTTTTTCTACACCATCTTTATTTTTTATCACACTTTTATACTTTATGGTTTTTAAAATTGGCAAAATTTCCGTCCAAAACTTTACATGGGGGGAACCGTACTTAAGGCATCCTCTCAGCTCCTTAGGTGTACCAGAATAAGTACTTCCATTGAAAGAATCAAATAATTGATCAAAAAGTAGCAAGAATTCTGCTGTGTCTGCGCATTCTGTCGGTAATATTTTATGACCTAAAAAAAATATCAGCTGTTAATTCTTAGCAATTGTTAAGGTTTTGGATATTTTTTAAAATGACTTGTCTTGCATAACAGGACGATTGATGATAAATATGCAATATAAACAATCTTGTGGCATCTACATCACACATTGGCAAAAATAAAAAAATCGGCCAAGTGCGAGTCGGGCCTCGCTCTTTTAGGGTTCAGTTAAAAAAAATTAAATAAAAATATTTCCATGTACCCATGGAAATATTTTAATTTAATTTTTTTAATTTAATTTAATTTTTATTATTTGTTGTTACAGCGGCAATAGAAATACATAATATGTGAAAATTTCATCTGTCTATCTATTGCGGTTTACGAGATACAGCCCGCTGACAGACGGACGGACGGACGGACGGACGGACGGACAACGTAGGCTTAGTAATAGGGTCCCGTTGGTACCCTTTGGGGTACGGCACCCTAAAAACTGATTGCCAAGTGATTGTCAAATGGTATTAATATTGATAAATAATTAATACTTACGTGCTAAAAATCTCATGGCAGATGACACTCTTTGGCTGAAAACTTCTGCAGCATATTTTACTTTCATTTTGGGTAGTTTACTTTCACTAACATGGGAATCTGTTAATTTATTAACCAGTCTTAGCTCATGTTCCCCAACATCTTCACTAAGCAGCATCTTTAAATGTTCCCATTTAGCTGTTTTTTCTATATCATTTCCAACAAATACAGCATCTTTTTTTAAAAGATTATTACGCACCCCTTTTAACAGATGGGGAGTATCAAAAATAGGAAATATTTTATTGTACTCTATTTCAAAAGTAGAAGAATTGTATTCCAACCCTTTACTTAAATAGTCACATTTTGTTTCTTCCCTTAAGCTTCTAATTGCACCTACGTTTGTCTGTGATTGGTCACATATGGTTGCAATTATTTTTAAGCCAGTCTTGTTTATTTTTTTATTACTAATTTTATTAAATGTTTCAGATCATCTTTTTTAGTACAGCTTCTACAGAAAGTGTAGCAGATAGGTTGCTTAAATTTGCCTTTAATGCTTTTTATCATAAAGACCAATGCATGGTCAGCAATTTGTCTCGAATTTTTGAAGCCAAAATCTTCAAATCCACTTATTTGGCCTTTATTGAAATAAAGACCTGGTTCTACGGCCACTTCGTCAAAAATCAAAGTGCAAAGCCTCTTTTCAATTGGTAATCTTTTGACTGCTTTCTCTAAATGTTTAAACACATTTTCATTTATTCCCGGCTCTAAAGGAATACTGCTTAAACTAGCGGCACGCTATGATGGCCGGTTTGACACATTACAATAGTGATGTGGAATGTCAATTTATTCTCGAACAAAAAACAATTAAGTTTTGTTTTTGTACCTGATTAAATAGGTTTAATAAAACAAAAATGTATATGTTTATTTAATTTATTTGAACGAACTGAATATTTGAATGAAAATGAATATACATACTTTATATGCACACAAGAAAAAAAAACAAACAAACAAACATGTCTTCAGATAGCATCGGCATCAAAGCTATCGATGCCTACGACTGGTTTTGCTCGTTTTCTCTTTTTTGGTGTGTGAAGTTTATTTTCTTCTGTGCCAGTCTCGCCATATTTTTTTTTAGTTATCCGTCTAACAGTTCGTTGTCCAATATTAAGCGCATCAGCTACGCGTTCAACCACTGACGTTATAGGTAAAATTGGCCCTCCATTTTGAGCTTCACGATCGAAATAGTTACGAAGGCGTATTACGAACTCACGTGTCTGACTATTTAGAACAGTTCTCTGCGTACGTTCGGTCATATCGACGAAATCCACAACAAAGGGCTTGAACAGAGTCCAAATTAACGAGCAAGGGTCAACAGTAATGCAGTATCAATATTTGAAATCCAAAGCCAGGTCAAAACTATATCACAATCGCATTGCACTGACAGTTTATACTTTTCGAAGCAACGTCAATTCGAAACTGCTTTGTTTTGCATTGAGCATTGACGCGAGTTTGCCGGAGGTAGTAGTTGTGCTAGCCAGCGATCCTATGTGACGATCGTATTAGATTCCATTTTTAAAAATTTTCAATTTAGAAAACCAAATGCCGAGTTGTGGTATATATCATATAAAAATAAAAATTTTACCTTTTGTATGAAACAGCTGATATTTTTTTGCGATTTCAGAGGTTTGTCCACATAGTGAAAATTGTTCATATTCACAAGTACATTCACCCCTTAAATGGTGCAAACTGATTTTTCTACACTTGTATACATTTTAGAAATCAATTTAATAAATAAATTTTGAGTCCTAAACCTAAAACTACATTCGATAAAATTTATGAATCTCTGCACATCACTATCGTCAATAAAGTAATACAATTATTTCCTTCAAAGTCGTTATCAATTAATACGGAACTTCATGAGCGGACAAACGTCAAACCGGCCATCATAGCGTGCCGCTAGTGTAGTAACTTTTGAAGGCTCCGTTTCGATGGTAAAACAAATTTTTTCTTCAAAAAGTTATACGCTTTTGCACCTTGTTTTAAAATTGATAATGAGAATGCTTTTTCCTCAATAGTGTATCTCCTGCCTCTTGCTTTAAATTTCCCCTTCATTTGCATTTTGGTAAAAATTTTCATAGGTTCCGGGAAAGTTTCAATTAATTTAATGAACTGTTTTGAATGAGATAAATTCCTTGCACATTTAATTTTCTTACTTTGTGTTTTATACTTTTCACTTAACTTTTTGAGTTTGTGCTCTAGCTTATACACTTTCCTTTGGGTTTGTTTATATGCATTTTCTGTCATCGTCGTCGACATCTTAAGCACTTGACCATGGCTGGACTTCGGTTTCTTGCAAGGATCCACGATCCTATGCTGCCGGTGTCCAGCAGAAGAAGCCTCGTACATATCTGAAAATAGTATAATAACCCAAATAACTTTTAGATGGTTGTGAATAATACCAAAGTAATAATTAAAGTTCTATACTGAGGCTACTGACTGTCTTTGATATTGAGGGAACAGAGTTCACCCGTATTTGTGGGCACATTTGTGCACTATATCTCCTGTGTAGTTGGCTAAACACCATTGAGATTGGCCTCCATTCAGTTAAGTAAATAATATACTAATATAACAAAACAAACAAACATTAATTAATAAAACAAAACTTTATACAATTCTTACCAATGGGCTGAGGTATGTCCTTGGATGTAACTATAATAGGTTCTGCTACGTTCATGCAAACATCTACAGACAAATCTTCTGTTGCACATGGAACTTCTGCTTGCATCAATTGAATCAGCTCTTCACTTTGCAGAAGTGGTTGAGTGGTTTCAAGTAAAGCTAAAAATAAAATTATTTATTCAGCTAACATAGCACAAATGTGTATTATTCATTAAAACAAGGCTACATTAACTTATTGTACATGACTAGTTTATGCCCACAACTTGAGCTGTGAGGATTTATGTTTTAAAAAATATTTCTTTATGCCAAATTTGCCCCCTTTAGGAATACTTAACACTAGTAGTAACTTAATAAATATACCTGATACATTTGCTGAGTTCTCAGGATTATGCGCAGAAGATTGACTCAAAATTGATTCGTCCATAAGTAAAGGTCGGTTTGATGCCTGGTGAAAAGCTGAAACAGTAAAAATATTGTAAATTAAGGGCAGTAAAACAAAGTTTATTATACATCTTTGGACACAAGAACAGCAATGGGAAACAATCATTATAATTTAAAATTAAAACGGTTATAATTATACCTTTTAATGAACTTAATTATCTGACTCAAAATAAAAGCCCAAGATTAGCATAAGTTTAGATAGAGTTTATTAGATTGTAGAAATTAGCCTTTACTAGTATACTGTTTCTATACCCTGTCCAACAGTTTATTTTAATTTATAGGACAGGGTATAATAATATTACTTACAACAAAATGGCTTTCTGATTACATTATTTTCAGAGTTTATTTGTTTCTCTTCTCTTAAATCTTAAATTTAAACAACAAGCAGTTACTTACTGTAACTGCTGTTTAAATTTAAGAAAAAGAAAGTTGAAGAGTTTAAAAAACGTTTAATGCATATATTACTTATTTACATTATGGGTACATTTGCATGCAGTAGTTAAAGACAGGCTTCCTCTATCTATCTAGCTTACTAAAGAGTCAGTTTGTTGCATTCTGTACACTATACTCAGATCAGTCTATGTATTTTATTATTATAAATATAAGAAAACTCTAATTTAGGTACAGGTTCTTACACGGTCTATCGATTTTTACAACCTAATAAAATGGCTCGTCCCCTCACTCATTATAACCGATTTCTGCTGAGTTTAAAAATGATTTTTGAAAACAGCTCAATCATATTCTATTGTAATAAATGTGTACTTACAACCCGTTATGACATTATATTATTATGTTGTTAAACCATAAACCTAAGACTTAAATCAATAGGTCAATCACCATACATCAAAATTTTACTACATTATTGTACCTATATAGGGCTTTTTTGTACTTACCAAGTTTCAAAGTTGGAAATGCATTTCTCGTTAGTTTTCCGCTAGGAACACGATAGCAAAAATCAAAGTGTTCGTCACACAATCTCAAATTATTATAAATATATTGCCTACGCTTTTTTTGTGTCTCAGAGTCTAAAACATTCATCCACAAAATAAATCTATCTTCGTCGTGAACAGGGTTAGGAAAACGATGCAATACACCTGAAAGACACAATGGGTTAGGAGTTAATAATTTATTGTTATTTTTAACTTTCTAAGCTGCGATTTGGTTGCAAAACAGGAATTGAACAGTAATCATAGATAATACACATAAACCAGAACAGTAATCGCGAGTGCCGCTCAACGGTTTAGCCTGCGTGAATCGACGAAATATAAATATAACTGAACGCCAACCTCTTGTCGAAGAGCTCTTAAAGCTGGGATTTAGCAAATATACTGTAGTAGGTTGTACACTAAACTATTACTTACCATCGTATTCGCATCCAAAATAACATTTCCACGACATAATACCAATTCAGTTTTGTAAACTTTAAGTCCAGTAAAACAAAGCCAATTCAAACGTAAAGCAACACGATCAAGATCCAGAAGGGGAAGCCAAGGTCGAATAATTATAGCAGATATCAAAAGTCCAATAAAATAGCCCAGTTGTGAAATAAATCTATCGAAATCGGAAAGTACGTTACGCAGGTGTTTTGAAAATAAAGCAAAGAAGAAAACTACGGACTATGTACACAGACACTTGACAGATCACAAAGTCTAAACATGCCACCACAGACCACGAACTACAAATCATTTTAGCACCATCTATTGAGCGATCAGACAAAAATCATTTCAATATTTCTGCCGTCTATTAGATGGCGCTTGCAGCAACCTGACAGCAAGTTATTAGAGAGTGACCCTATGTAGTATATTATCTATGGTCAGATCACAGCCATAATAATATAATATATATAATATATATAAATATATAATATATATAAAATATAATATATATTAGTGTTACTGGTCTGTGATCACAGCTGTCAGATTTGGACGTAGAGTATAGACCACGGATTTGGAATTTGGATCAGTTCACTTTCTGGAAACAAACTAGGTATCGGACGCGGCTTAAGAAAGGAAGACTTAGTCGTAATTCCTAGTTCCATGGTTTCAACATACCGACCGATATTCGGACTGGAAAATACTGTCAAAATAACTTTTCACTCGGCTATGACCGTGGAACTACGATTTGTGACTAGAATTTACGACTACGTGTTAAGACGTCATATTTTACGTTGGTGAAATCGGCCCTTAGTATTGTAAATTGTTTAATATATATTATTAGACAAAGTTACTCTGTGGTTGCCTGTTGGAGTATTGTTGAGTAAAATCAAAAAGCAACGAATACAAAATAAAGCACGACCATGGAACTAGGAATTACGACTACGCGACTGTATCTAATGTCAAGTTCACTGTCAAATTTATGGTAGTGTCAATGTCACTGTCAGTTAACGCCAGGAAAAGCCTTCAACCATGTCGTAATTCCTAGTTCCATGCCTTCAACCGTCGCCACCATTTTGCGAAAATCGTACTTCTGCGGTGCCCATAGATAATACACTATATACTATATACCAGAGCGGTGCCGGTACGGGCCCCCGTCGTTGGTGGTCCGCTTAAACGAATTATAATTTACTACCGGTGCCGCGCGAAATCGAGGCATGCTATTGAAAAAAATATTTCTCTAAAATTTTGATAGGCATAGTGGAGGCATATAAATAACTGTTACTGTTGGAATCGTTATAATGCTATAATCATGGGCGTCGCCAAGGGGGGGTAGGTAGGGGCAGCTGCCCCCCCCCCCCTAGACATTTGAAAAATATAGTAGGTACTATAGTCCAGGGTAGATAATTTTTGAAAACAAAAAAAATTATAGAAGGATGAAACCCATTGGAAAAGGAAGAGAATGCAACAAAAAAAGGAAAAATAAATTACGGGCGATCTGAGGTCGGGAAGTGGGGGGGGGGGGGGGCAGCTGGGCTTTTTATGACCTACAACTTGGCCATTTAACTTATTTCCATAGGACTTGTAGTTTTTCCAGAAATTGAGATAAACCATTTTTTACCCTTAAACCCCCCCCCTCCCCTCCCCCCACTTCCCGACCTCAGATCGCCCGTAATTTATTTTTCCTTTCATTTTTATTACATTCTCTTCCTTTTCCAATGGATTTCATCCTACTATACCTAATTTTTTTTAATTTTTCATCTTTTTCAAAGGTATCTGCACTGGTCCACTAGTATACTTCATCATTGAAATCCAGATACCGCTGCCAAATCTTCAACTGTGAAGCTAAAAAACTTACTTAACTAGCTTTTGCCCCCGATTTCGTCCGCATAGGGTATGGTTTTTAAAAATGCAGTATCCATCATCCCTGGCCATCATCGGCTGGCGACGCTCTTGGCTATAATATACTTGTCAGTACCTACATATCTACTGAAATAGAGAGTAAAATCTCAATGTAAAATTACTTTGAATTAGGTCTTTAAAAAGGCGAGCTATATTTTGCATATTTTTTTTTATTAAAAATAATATTTACATCTGTATACAAAACCTTACCTTAAATTTACTATAGAGCTCATTAGGATGTCATGGCAGCGACGCCGGCAGCAATGCCAGTCAAAACGTGTCAAATTGTATCACATTCACAACGAACCTAACCCTACCTCATTTGGCGTTTCACGGCGGACGCCAAGGAAAGGCCACTGAAGTGCCGCCGCCGGCGTCGTTGCCATGGCATCCAATGAGATAATATGGCTCTCGTTAAAAAAATTGTGTGCTTAAGACCACACGGCAGAAGTGAAAACTTCATTGACAATCGCAATCAATTTATATACTCTAATATTAATCTAATCAATATACTCTAATCAATTTATATATGACAGCTCACTATGTGAGTGAGTGAGACAGCAGAAGAGCAGCTGACTGTATCTTTCTCGCTCAGGTACACTCGGCGGTCCCGAGTTCACACGATCGAGCCTTTCACCTCCGAGCGTGACGAATCATCCTAACTTACTACCCACGTACAAATGTGTGTGTGGTGCGCCAAATGAAGTTTTCAGTTCAAAATAAACCTCTTACATTTATTTTACACAAATATTTTACATAACTTGTATGATGAGGGATTCAAGTTGTGGTAAAAAAACCAGGGTCATGTAAGCTTAAGCTTACTTACATAACAATAACCTTTTATCCTAAGCACTTGACCCACAGGTAGGCCTTGCATTCGAATATTCGAATATTCGAATTATTCGAATACTATGCCTTGTCCGAATATTCGAATATTAAATCTGCCATATTCGAATATTCGACCAATTTTCTGAAAGCCAAACTCGGAATATTAATGTGCATGTCGCAGGCATTTTGTGTGATTCCGCCGTTTACATACGGCGTCGTCAGTTTAGAAACGTTCGCTGTTATGTAATGCCGCGGCAAATTGAAGTATTTAGTTCTGTTTCTTATGCCTAACAAGTACTATGTTTGCCAAAATCTAAAGTTAGGTTAGGTTAGTTATACATGAACAGTCAGGTGCTCTTTGGTTGTATTGGGCTTAACTTAGGTATATTGACCAAATGGAACCTAAGTGCCCGACCTGCGGCCGGGCACCTGACTGTGGCTGTGGCAATCCTGTGGCTCCCTGCAACTCGTTTGATGTCGTCAGTCCACCCAGTGGGGTCAGTCTGCCAACAACGCCCTTCCCGATGCGGGGTCGCCACTCCAGCACCTTGGGACCCCAACGACCATCAGCTCTTCGACCTATGTGCCCCAGCCATTTCAACTTCAGTTTCGCGACTCGCTGGGCGGTGACTTTGGTTCTCCTTCGGATCTTCCCATTTCTGACTTGATCTCGCAGGGATACTCCGAGCATAGCTCTCTCCATCGCCCACTGAGTGACCCTGAGTCTTCTTATGAGGCCCTCAGTTAGCGACCATGACTCGGATCCGTAAATCATCACTGGCAGCACGCACTGTTTGAAGACTTTAGTCTTCAGGCACTGAGGGATTTTGGACGAGAGGACATCTCAGAGCTTCCCAAATGCTGCACAGCCGAGTTGGATTCGGATGTTGATCTCTTTCTCAAAAACCTGTTGAAGATTTGGCCAAAGATCCCAGAGCCAAACTGACCCGACACTATACCGAAGATATCCCCGACGTCAGCCTATAAGAGATTAGTATGGCTCTCAAGCAGCTCAAGAACAACAAGGCCTGGTGATGACGGAATCACTGCGGAACTCCTGAAAGCGGTTGGAAAACCGGTACTTAAGATCTTTCAGCGATTGTTCAATTCCGTCATTCAAGAGGGTATACCGCCCGAAGCAATAAACATCTCACTTTTAAAACAAAGATGACAGTTTACAGTACATATTGTGTTCTAATTACACTCTTGTATGAAGCAGAGACGTGGACATCATATGCGAAGCAGGAACGCCGACTTAACGCCTTTCATATGCGCTGCTTACGCAAAATCTTGGGCATCACTTGGAGAGATAGGGAGACTAATGAGAACGTCCTGAAACGTACTGAGTCTTTCAGCCTTACTGCATTGTTAAAGCAAAAACGCCTACGTTGGCTGGGACACTTGCATAGAATGCACTGATCTCGCCTGCCTCGGCAAGTACTTCTTGGCGCAGTAGCACACGCGAAGAGAAACGCGGGCAGACCACGGCTGCGCTTTAAAGATTGCGCCAAGAGAGACATGACCGATTTTATCATAAAGCACAAGAATTGGGAGAAGCTGGCGGATGACAGGAACGGTTGGAGGAAAAGCGTGGGTGAGGGATGTAGGGTTCACGACGATGCTTGGTTTAAAGTGTTAGCGCACAGGAGAGCAAGGCGTTCCAGTGCCGGGACTGCGTCTGTGGTCATCGGGTTTTGTTGCAGCAAGTGCGGACGTAACTATCCGCTCACGGATCGGTCTCCACAGTCACCGGAGAAAATGCCTCCGAGACAATGTTTAAATCGTCTAGAACAGACGTAAAGGCCTGAATGACCGCCCGAAGCATGGCACAGGAACTTGGTGGTTCTGTTCTTCAAAAAGGGTGATAATACCTTGTTGCAGAATTATAAGACCTGAGAGAGAGAGATATCTCGCTGCTGAGTCACGTTTATGAGTTGTTCTCGAGAGTCATTACGAATCGTCTCGCTCGTCTCGACGACTTCCAGCCCCCCGAACAAGCCGGATTCCAAAAAGGCTTTGGCACCATAGATCACATTCATACGCTGCGGCAGGTTATACAAAAGATGGAAGGGTATAACCGGCCACTTTGCTTAGCATTTTTGGACTATGAGAAAGCCTGCGATTTGGTGGAAACTTGGGCTGTATTGAGGTCACTGCAGAGATGCCGTATTGACTACCGGTATATCCAAGTGTTGACGTGCTTGTATGAAAACGCCACTATGTCAGTACGTATACAGGACCAGACTAATCCACTTGCAGCGTGGAGTATGATAGGGAGACGCAATCACCCCGAAGCTATTTACCGCTGCATTGGAGGACTTCTTTAAGCTTCTGGATTGGAACGGACTTGGCATCAACATAAACGGTGAATAGATTTGCCGATGACATATTCATTATGGCAGAGACTGTGAGCGACGTTAATACAGTGCTCAATGATTTTAGCAGGGTTTCTCAGCGTTGGGCCTGAAGATGAACATTAGCAAGATGAAAATCATGTCCAATGTTCATGCTCCACTCCACCTTCGTTAAGAATACTGCACTTGACATTGTGGACTAGTATATAATGTACCTGGGACACAGTCCAGCTTGGTATGTCCAATTTCCTAACTTGTAATACTGATTAATTACCTATTTGTATTCTATCAACGTTAAAAATCTTTCTTTTAAATCTTTTAACTTTTGTAAGTTTTTGATTCAGAGCAATGGCAATTAAAAACATAATTATTATAACATTTTTTGGATTTTTTTAAATTATTCGAATATTATTCGAATAATTCGAATAATACCTGAAAAAAAGGCGAATATTCGAATACCAAATTTTCGAATATTTGCAAGCCCTACCCACAGGATTCTAAGTTTGGTTCAAATACAAATCACATTTGTTTGTGATGCGATACTGTGTACTTAAGCTCAAGTGTGAGAAATTGATATTTTAATTTTTAAAGGACAATGGTCCAAGAGCCTCTGAGTCCGATGATGAAACTTGCGGGAAATGAAAGATCATAGCTGTTGTCGTATGATTCTGGCAAAATTCTATTAAATTCTCTCCCGGGGTTATTTTGTTATACTTAGTCATGTTTATTCTGTCTAAATAATATATGTTTTTACGTACATATTATAACGTTGTCTTCATTTTGACATGGTCTCTTAATTTCTTTGTCTATCTTTAATACTTACGAAAGGCCTGCAGGTTTGCATTACAAAAACATTATAAACCTCGAAAACGAAACAGTCCATTTTACTGCCAAAAGTAGGTTTGCAGTGTAACCACTGCAGCCAGCATAACTCATATTATTAGCAATGTTTCATACACATTTTACTCTACGAACATGTTAGAAAACTTTAAATTGTTTAAAAAACATTTTTTTTTTTTAATTATAATATAGGCCTGCGCTTAATGACAATCATGCTAAGAAAAGCAATGACGAAGTCTAGGTTTGAGCGCACTTGCTTGCAATAATACATAATATAATCTTATGTATGTGGTATGTGGTGTTATATTTATTTACAATAATAATTACTATATAAAACAGGGTACAACAAAAATTAAAACCAAAAAAGGTGAAACCGAGCAGTGTCACATTTGACCAAAAATAGGAAAAATATAAAAAAGAATATGCAAAATAAGAAAAACTAAAAAAAATATGCAAAATTTATGCAAAATAAAAAATTTCAACAAATGCTAAAAGCCGCCTGGTAATGTTTTACGCACGTCACGCTATGAATGACAATGGAAAAATCGGTTCAGAAGTCTCGCAGAAAACATAAATCGGTTGGTCGGTGGAAAAATCGGTTCAGAACTCTTGGAGAATTCATAAATCGGTCGGTCGGTAAGTCGGTTATAAACGAACAAGGGTGTGGTACAAATAATATAATAAGTAATACAATAAATATTAAATATATATTATATAATATATTTACACATCATAATAATATATACTTTATACATACACGTACCTAAACACAGCTAAAAAACATGCAACTTCACAAAGCAAGGCTTCATACAGACAGACTTGTCGCACCCAACACAGTATGTATGTATGCGTTTCTTGCATATGTAGCACGCGCGTCGCTGTCGCTGTGACCTACCAGGAAGAAATGGCATTTCGTCCAAGTGGTGGTACTGCACAGAAAGAGTTCTCGGTGTTGCTACAACAGCTTGATTCGTTGCATGTTTCTTTAGAAGAGAGTTTATTAAAGCTTCTCTAAAATAGTAGTGTTCAAGGCGACCAGAAGATTGTTCATATATAATAAATGCATTCAGTACAGATACGTTAAGGAGTCTACGGAAGAACTTTTTGTACCAAACCCTTGTTCGTTTTCTTTCCACTGGGTATGCTGCGAGCATCTGGTATTTTTTGTCCACGCCACCCATCATAATATCGTAATCCATAACCACGTTGGGTTTTGTGATGCCATCCCTTGTATTAACGAAGAGGCCATGGTATGTGGAGATAGTTGCTACTCGGTTGTGATCTCTCCATATAACTATATCAACGTCACCCGAGGTTAGACCAGTGACCGTGCCTGGGCGCATTTTCTCCTTAGTAAGCCCGTACAAACCCACGGGCACAAACGCGCGATCGGTACGCAAGGTACCAGCGCAGTCGAATCCCAACGTCTTCAGTTTTCGCGCCAGAACAGGAGAATTATAAAAATTGTCCATCCATACCGTGTGACCCTTGTTCTCTAGACCATTAAGAAGTCTAAGAACAGTTGTCGGCGTAAAGGCCTCCAATGGAGGCATTAGAAACGAATCTTGGGACTTCTCATAAGCGTGAACCTCAAAACGCCATAAATAGCCAGATTGAGGTTCACAAAGCTCATAAGTTCGGACTCCAATGGCGGCGGCTTTGTTGGGAATGTCCTTGGTGATGTGGAAAGGCAACCAACCTTTCCACAACACCAGGGACTCGTCGAGCGCGATACTTTGCCGCAGATTGTACATCTGTTGAAATTTTTTATTTAAATGATCCACCACTGGTTTCACCTTAAAAATTTTCGCCTCGGGACATCCAATATCTAGGGCACTTAAGGCCTCATTGCTAGCAAAATGCAAGAATCTGCTTAGCAACTGGAAGCGTCTGAGGGTCATAACTGCCCTAAAATATGGAGTACAAAACATGTTCAGGTCAGCAGCCCAGTAACTTTCTATGCGGGGTTTAACTACGGACCCCATCGCCAGAACGATGGCGAGATACGTGTACAACTCGTCGGTTGTCGTATCTCGCCATTGCAAAATTCGGGACCTGGGACGGAGCAAGTCGTTAGCCCTAAAAAGCTCTGTCTGCTCCCGAGCATATTTATTAGTCTCGGAGACTATGTGCTCCATGATTGTCTGATCCCATATGCTAATGAATATATCATACGGGTCGACAGATGGAGTAGTGGGCCCAACATTGCTATTGGAAAACGCTTCTCTCCTCAACACAGGGTTGAGAGGAGGATCCGGAAACGCTCTCCATTGAAAATCATAGAAACTGGGGCCTATTGGACTGGGGCATCGGGCGGCGTCTCCGTGGGCTGCTATGAAAGCGTCTTCTGCTGCGTCTGCTGCTGCGTCGGGGCTACCATCATAGTCCTCGTCAACGGGAGTGTCCATCAGAAGCTCCTCCCGCCGCGAGATGAGGAAGGGCCGTCCCACGTCCGTCTCTTCGTCGTCCGACTCAGACTCTGGCTCGCTTCCTAATTTAAAAAAAAAAAATTGATTGTAAAGTCGGTTTACGGACTATAGTTTTACGTGATAACGTCATAAAGAAACATTGGTGAAAAATTGCATACTTTTAAGAATTGAAATACAAAGAAGTTGAAATTGATTTGTATAATACAAAGAAGGAGTTAATTGAAAATTACAATTTTCTCTAGTCACAAGCCAACGCTTGGGCCGATCGTGCATCTCTATCGCTTGTCCGCGCTCTCGCTTGCACGCGCAGGCTCAGGCGGAACGTGACACTTTATCGTGCGTGCAGCCGGCGTTCATCGATTTATAAGACGTTATCACGTCAAAAAATAATAACAATTGCATAGATACATATATAATTTTCAAATGAGTAGCTTCTTACCGTAATTTATCAATATCTCGGACTCAACACTTTGGGGCGGCGGGATGGAGATCGAGTCCACAGAGAACCTGAAGCAAAAGCAATTTTGAAACTCTTTCATGCTTGAAAGACATAAAAAGTATATAATTTAATATTATTTTAAAGAAAACTAAAACTAGAAAAAAAAAACAAGTATCAAGTAGCTCACATTCCAGACGACGGCGGGGCGGCCGAAGAAGCTCTTGCCCCTGATGGGCCTGCGACAGCTGTTGCAGCCCTAGAAAAAATGAAAAAAATGTGTAACTCTTTCATTCTTGTAAGACAAAAAATATATAATTACTAGCTGATGCCCGCGACTTCGTCTGCATGGATTTAGTTTTTAAAAATCCCGCGGGAACTCTTTCATTATCCGAGATAAAAAGTAGCTCTCCCGGTCTGAGGAACCACTACTACATCCATTACTATACCCATGCAAAAAATCGCATCAATCCGCTGTCCTGTTGCGACGTGATTGAAGGACAAACCAACAAACAAACACACTTTCGCATTTAAAATATCATTAATGCTTTATTATAACACTTTTTACAATTGTCAAATTTTTTACCATACTTAACCAAAGACAAAATTACGTTTAGCTGTCATTTACGTTTTGTTATTCCATGTCAGATGCGTTTTTCTTATACCACGTTTTATAGTGACATGACGGAAACGCGGTCGAACGGGATAAAAAGTATCCTATATCCGTCTCCTGGTTCTAAGCTACCTCTCCACCAATTTTCAGCCAAATCGGTTCATCCGTTCTTGAGTTATAAATAGTGTAACTAACACCACTTTCTTTTATATATATAGATTTTTATTTTCATAAAAACTAGAAAAAAAGGAAGTAGCTCACATTCCAGATGACGGCGGGGCGGGCGAAGCTCCTACCCCTGATGGGCCTGCGACAGCTGTTGCAGCCCTAGAAAAAATGTAAAAAAAATTGTAACTCTTTCATTCTTGTAAGACATAAAAAATATATTTTTTTTTTTTCATAAAAACTAGAAAAAAGGAAGTAACTCACTTTCCAGACGACGGCGGGGCGGGCGAAGCTCCTACCCCTGATGGGCCTGCGACAGCTGTTGCAGCCCTAGAAAAAATGTAAAAAAATTTGTAACTCCTTCATTCTTGTTAGACATAAAAATATTTTTTTTTTATTTTCATAAAAACTAGAAAAAAGGAAGTAACTCACTTTCCAGACGACGGCGGGGCTTGCGAAGAAGCTCTTGCCCCTGATGGGCCTGCGACAGCTGTTGCAGCCCTAGAAAAAATGTAAAAAAAATTGTAACTCTTTCATTCTTGTAAGACATAAAAAATATTTTTTTTTTTCATAAAAACTAGAAAAAAGGAAGTAACTCACTTTCCAGACGACGGCGGGGCGGGCGAAGCTCCTACCCCTGATGGGCCTGCGACAGCTGTTGCAGCCCTAGAAAAAATGTAAAAAAATTTGTAACTCCTTCATTCTTGTTAGACATAAAAATATTTTTTTTTATTTTCATAAAAACTAGAAAAAAGGAAGTAACTCACTTTCCAGACGACGGCGGGGCGTGCGAAGAAGCTCTTGCCCCTGATGGGCCTGCGACAGCTGTTGCAGCCCTAGAAAAAAAATGAAATTCTTTATAAGACACTAGCTGATGCTCACGATTTCGTCTGCGTGGATTTAATTTTTAAAATCACTCGGGAACTCTTTTTTTTTTAATATAAAAGTAACCTATGTCACTCTCCAGGTCCTAAACTATACCAAATAAATAAAATCGAAGTGTCTGTTTGTAATGTACAACAGCTTTTTACTAAAGACATAAAAAATATATATATTTTTTTTATTTTCATAAAAACTAGAAAAAAGGAAGTAACTCACTTTCCAGACGACGGCAGGGCGTACGAAGAAGCTCTTGCCCCTGATGGGCCTGCGACAGCTGTTGCAGCCCTAAAAAAAATGAAATTCTTTATAAGACACTAGCTGATGCTCGCGACTTCGTCTGCGTGGATTTAATTTTTAAAATCACTCGGGAACTCTTTTTCTTTAATATAAAAGTAACCTATGTCACTCTCCAGGTCCTAAACTATACCCATGCAAAAAATCACATCAATCCGTAGATCCGTTGCAGCGTGATTGAAGGAAAAACCAATAAACAAACACACTTTCTTGCTAACAAGCAAGCTATAGCATATTTTAACATAATAAAGTAGTTATTGTGACATAACATCACTTTGCTCTATTGTCAATATTTTCCGCATTCTTTTGATACTTTTTTCACACCTTGGGGTTACATTATCTAAGTTTTCATATGGATCCCTAACTTTTTTGAAAATATTCTATAGCCTATGTTCATCAGGGATACTGTAGGATTCTAATGGTGAAAGTTTCAGAGCCTATTCAATTCAAACAAACAAATCTTTCCTCTTTATTAGTGTAGATAGAAAAATAGAAAAAAATAAAACACCTAGATCTCAGAGTAATTCAAAATTATTTATTTCACGTAGGCCTACCTGTGGCTCTTATGACAAGTCATGATTCTACCACCGGTTCGGAAAGCAGATTCTGCTGAGAAGAATCTAAAGAAGGGGTAGTACTACCCTACCTCATAATACCTCAAGTAGAAATACTTACGGGGTCCGATTGCGCCTCCTCCTCTTCGTTAGAGGCGTATCCAATTGATCGCCGCAGGGAAAGTCGTCGTTGCGGACTAAATCGAGTCTAAAATCAAAAGCCGTAATTACCAAACAACCACCATAATCTATATATAAACTAGCTGACCCAGCGAACTACGTGCCGCCAGCAAAAATATTTAGTGGTTGGTCACCCTTATCATTTAAGGGTATGAAAATGTATGTATAATTCTCAGACCTACCCGGTATGCACACAAAATTTCATAAAAATCGGTCCACCCGTTTCGGAGGAGTAAGGTAACTAACATTGTGACACGAGAATTTTATATTATATTAGATATATTTTAAAAAAATAATTAAAAGCTAATCCAAACATCATGCTTACGCGTCAGCTGCACGAGTACGTCGTGATGTTGTCCCCCGACCACGTCCCACATTACCCCCTCCTCTTCCCCCCCGGGTACGCACCCCCCTTGCCCGTGCGCGGCCTGCCCCCCGTGTGCTTGCTCGTCGTGCTCTAAAGTACATATTAAAAACAAAATCATTAAAATTAGAAAAAACAATTTATGTATATACCATACCTAGCATCTAATTGTAAGCCCATAGACCAATATTTTGTGATGATTATCTTCACTATGTCATATTTTTAAAACCAGAAATGCAAATCAAAAAAAAACAAAGAAAACAAACTAGAAAAATATTATACACAAGTAGGTAGTATCTATACAAATAAATAAAATTGAAGTGTCTGTTTGTAATGTAATGTACAACAGCTTTTTAGGGTTCCGTACCCAAAGGGTACCAACGGGACCCTATTACTAAGCCTACGGTGTCCGTCCGTCCGTCCGTCCGTCTGTCAGCGGGCTGTATCTCGTAAACCGTAATACATAGACAGATGAAATTTTCACATATTATGTATTTCTATTGCCACTATAACAACAAATAATAAAAATTTAATTAAATTAAAAAAATTAAATTAAAATATTACCATGGGTACATGGAAATATTTTTATTTAATTTTTTTTAACGGAACCCTAAAAGAGCGAGGCCCGACTCGCACTTGGCCGATTTTTACTAAATGCATATGAAAGTAAATATGGTACTTATAACAAAAAACGCATCTCTGTCTGTTTCTTTTGCATCTTACTCAGTGGCAGATTGAAGTGCTATAAATTATTATTTCATCATCATCATCATCATCATCATTATCAACCCATCATCGGCTCTCAGGTGTGCAGGTTTCCTCACGATGTTTTCCTTCACCATTAAAGCATGTGATATTTAATTTCTTAAACGCACTTAACTTAGGTAAGTCAGATGTGCGTACCCGGGATCGAACCTGTGACCCCCTGAATAGACCACAGTCGTAACCACTAGGCTATCACTGCCTTGCAATTATTATTTAAGATTATGTAATTACTCAATCTGGGCAAATAAATAAATTTGAATTTGTCTATATCTGTTTCTTCCGGCTACTCTTGGGAACAGCTAGACCGATTTTGACGGGACTTACACTGGCATATAGCTGATGTTATAAGCGAGTAACTTAGGCTACTTTTAAACAGATTATCAATAGAGGAGTTGTGTTTTTCTACCTACGAATATCGATATTTCCTAGATTTCTGAACTGATTTGCGTAAATCTTTCTTTAATCCATTGAGAAACTTTTTAAGATGGTCCTATAAGATTTCGGATTCCAACTCCTCAATCCTGATGCTGCAGGGGTATACCCCACCTAAACTGTATGGATTTAGGGACTGCCGATTATGAACCGATATTGTATGTTCCAAGTAGAGACTTCATCATGGAACTCCAAGGACCCAAAGGAGATGCTGATGCTGCAATCATGATGCTGCAAGGAACTGTACTCCTAAACAGTGGTAATTTAGGAACTGTCCATATTTTAGGTAGGTACCTATCATCAAAGTCAGGTAGACTTCATTATGCAAATCTAGATACAGCTCCAACTCTTCAACTGTAATGCTAAAATACTTAACTAGCTTTTGAACCTGACTTTATCTGTGTTCCCATGCGGGGACTTCATCGGCGTAGGGTAAGATAAAAACTTATGCTATGTCATGTCACTCTCCAAGTCCACATGGGTACACCCATGAAAAACTCACTGAGTCGCGGTTATTACAAAGTTAATGACTTTCTTAATGACAAAGTTGCATAGGATCTTAAAATTAGTGTTTGAATATTAGTATTCAATTCGATGCTTTAATACGGGTAGACTTAAGTATGTCACGCTCTCTTTAAACATTTCTGTGGTGGTGTCGTGTGGTGCGGGTTGTTACGTTCCCTCAAATATAGTCGAGCAAAGCAATGGCTGGATCATGCGTCATGCTCGTGAACGGGTGCCGCCGGCGGGAATGGGGCTACTTTCTGTCTGCCCGTCTTTGACATGAATTGAATTGTAGTACGTTTTGTGGAAATGTCATATTCTATTCTAACAAAGATGCACGGGTTAAATCAGCTTGGCATCCAGCTGCCCACAAGATAGTATAAAAACTTATTACAATGTAATAGCTACTTATTAATATTGTAAAATGATTATTTTGAAAAGAGCAACTGCTGAGTTTCTTGCCGGCTCTGCTCAGCAGAATTCACTTTCCGAACCGATAGTAGAATCTTGACGTGTCATAAGAGCCACAGGTTGGCCTACATGAAATAAATAATTTTGAATTTGAATTTGAAAAAAATCACTATCTGTTGCTTCATGATTGAAGGACAAACAAACACACTTTCACACACACTAACTCAACGCAAACGAAGTTGCAGGCATCAGCTAGTCCATTATAATATTAATTTCTTTACCAATAAGGCTTTGTTCACACCAAATGGATAATCAGCTACCGATAGTGAGCAGGCTCAATGTGAGCCCCAGTGTGAATGTGAAGTCAGACTGCATTTTTCGTTCACACTACGTTTACAATAACACTGTAACTCCATAGGCAATCAGCATCTGGGGTTTGTAGTGGTGTAGTATAATAGTCGGTCGCTGAGAGTCAGCGACTACACATAGCGTAATAGCATATTGTCAGTTTGGTGTGAACGAATAGTTGAATATACTACCCGATACCCGACTTTTCGGAGTCAAGTGCGTTTAAGCAATTAAATATCACTTGCTTCAACGGTGAAGGAAAACATCGTGAGGAAACCTGCACATCTGAGAGTTCTTCATAATGTTCTCGAAGATGTGTGAAGTCCACCAATTCGAATTGGGCCAGCGTGGTGGACCATGGCCTATAACCCTTCTCTGAGAGGAGACCTGCGCTCAGTAGTGAGCCGTTGATAGGTTGCTAAATGCTAATGATGATGATGATGATGACTACCCGATCACATTATCTGTCCACCTGGCGTTGATCACGTCATGTTGGCGCTCTGGTAATGTGTAATTCTGTGGTAATTTACTGATGCATGGGGTGAGCGCGGGAAGGTGAAGGGGGAAGTGGGAGGGTCATAGCATTCCAACGAGGTGCACAGATATTGTGACCGTGTTATATGTATGGAAAAGCATTAAACTGCGTAACGCTCGCTCACCGTCGGCCAGAGCGGGGCACGTCGCAGTGTGAGATGAGATCCGCCATATTTGAATGGTCTTAGCTTTTTCATGTGTACTTTATACATAGTTAAAAATGCAAATAATGAAAAATTACCTAATTGCATTTAACTATAAATAGAGTGAATTTCTTTCAAAATATGTGGAAATGTAAAGGAACTTATGAAAAGGAGCACTGTCGTTTATAAAGCCGTCGATGTTTGATGAAAATAATAAATTTGGTACAAAAATGGTATAAAAAATTATTTATTACTTACCGTGTTTCCATGTTTTCCCGCTTTTCCGAACCTAAATTCAATATATAATCAATTTCTACAAAGGTACAACAGCCACAAGAGAATGCAAAAGACCGTTGTTAACAGCACACCTCCGTTAGGAGCCAGTGTTCTGTGCATAGAGAAGGATATATTTATATGGTTCTGTGCAGCACACTCACAGCGACACGGACCGGAGGAGGCAGGAATATGGGTAGGAAACAAAGGGCGCAAGCGGCAACGACGCTTGGCTTGGCGAAAACACGAAAATGGCGAATGGCGACGCTCATCAACGCCTGTGCTCAAGGGATGAAAACGATACATCGATGTTTCTGAAACATCGATGTTTCAGTAAAAAAATCGATGTTCACTATTGCAAAACATTTATGTATCAATGTTATCTTATACGATGTTTTTACATCGATGTTTTGCCTGTCATCTAGTTGAAATGTTTGGTACTTTTAGCAGAGCCTGTCTGATCCATCGCGACCTCAAGACGCCCACCGTGGAGGAGTACGTCCGTACACTGGCGCGGCGCATGTTCGCCAGCGCCGACAACGGACCGTACGAGCACCTCCACGGCATCGCACCGCTAGCCAGCCGACCACCGACCGGGCGTCCTCTACCTCGTGAGCTCCTGCGATCACCACCACCGAGGAGGCACGCAGGCGGCCACAGCGACGACGACGCGAGACCCACTGGACTTGACCTCAGCTCCGCGCACGGTGGCGACACCATCGCCCGTAGCGCGGAGCACTCCACCGGACTTGACACCGCCCCGCTCGCGGCGGCTATCTGCCCGCCAGCGACGCGGGGCCCCTGGCGATACACTGGCCCCGCGCTCGATGACGACCCTTTCGTCAGTAGCGCGGGGCCCCACACCGAACACGACACCGCTCCGCTCGCGAGTCGCGGCGGCGACCTGCCCGCCTGCGACGCGGGGCGCCCGGACCGACACCGGTCCCGCGCACGGCAGCGACCCTATCGCCCGTAGCGCGGGTCCACCCTCTGGACCCAACACCGCTCCGCTCGCGGCGGCAACCTTGCCCGCCAGCGAACGGGGCCACTGCACTGACATTCAGCCACAAGGCCCCTACTCAAGCTGAATAGGAGCCTCAGCCGCCGTGGATTGCCAAGACGGCTGAAAACTCATCACCGGGGAAGTGCTCTTCCCCGCGACCCGCCCGGGTAATGAGGCCATGCCTCGAAGCCCGCACCCTCCGCTGGCCTCGGCCAGTGTAGACGACCCTCGCAGAGCCTGTCTGAGTCAGGCAGGCTCTACTAAAAGTAACTAGTGGCGTGACGTCACTCGGTAATCTTTTTAGAAAAAAGTGGTTGTCTGTAAAGTCTGTTTATGGATGATAATTTTACGTGATAACGTCATAAAAAAACTTGGCTCGGCTTGGCTCGGCTCAGCTCGGCTAAGGCGGAATGCGACACTTTTTCATGCATGCAGCCGGCGATCAAAAATAATAAAGCTGGCGATAAAAAAATGCTGTTAAATGTAATTTTATTTCCTCTACTCCACACTTTCCTTATTCTAAAGACTTACCTGTTCAATAGCAATAGATAATATTGTTATAAATAATAGATTTTATAAAAAATTTTAAAGCAGTGATAGCCTAGTGGTTTGGACTGTGGTCTCCTATTCGGGGGGTCGCAGGTTCGATCCCGGGTACGCACCTCTGACTTTTCGAAGTTAAGTGCGTTTAATAAATTAAATATCACATGCTTTAACGGTGAAGGAAAACATCGTGAGGAAACCTGCACACCTGAGAGTTCTTCATAATGTTCTCGAAGGTGTGTGAAGTCCGCCAATTCGCATTGGGCCAGCGTGGTGGACTATGGCCTATAACCCTTCTCTGAGAGGAGACCTTGCTCAGTAGTGAGCCGATGATGGGTTGATAATGATGATGATGATGATGATACAAAATTTTACTATTTGATAGATCATTAAAAAAAATTAAAACAAAACATCGATGTTTCGATACATCGATGCTTTATGGGCGATGTTTTATGTACATCGATGTTTGTTCTGTTAAATTCGATGTTATTTCTTTCAGTATTTGCATCCCTTGAGTCAACGCCATCACTACTACTATATATATATGTCTATGACGCCATCAACGCTCAATCCATAGACCACGAACACTAGGAAAAATAACCAAAGAGAATGTAATAACCATATAAAAAACCATAGACCACGAACACGGATAGTAAACATAGTCGTAATCCCTAGTTCCATGTAAATGACGCTGCGCGTGTTCGTGGTCTATGGCTACACAGAACACTAGTACTCCCATGGAACTATGAATTACGACTAGTCTTACTAAATTATACTCCAGACGTAGTCGTAATTCCTAGTTCCATGATTACTCCTAGTGGATGACCACAGAGCATTAACAAACCCGTGTTTTCAATTTTGTGACCAAAAAAAATAGAAATCCGTGTTGATTGAAATCTGACATGGAGTGTAGAAAGGTATAGTATGAGGATTTAAAGTCGGTTAACGGACGATAGCATAGCCGTCTCTATCTCCTGTAGGGAGCCATGAAGTGAATGTGGCAACGTCGCAATTTACTGCCACTGGTAGGCCCATGGGTAAAATGAAAAATCAGTACGAATGTATAGATCAGTATAGACTTCGGTCTTCGGTGTTGATAATTATTTACTTATACTAATTAGCTGCTTTATTTTTAAGGCGTCCACATGAATGAGAACTAACATATTAAATAATTACATAATTTTGTGTTTTTAGAAACATCGAAAAGTGAATTGAAAAGGTAATGATGTAACAAAGTTACAATGTAAACGACATTATGGTACATATCTTTGAAACTACTGACCCGATCTTGATGAAATTTGCACTGTTCCCTAAGTTAAAAGATTCTTAAAACAATTAAGGAAGATATTTAGATAGGTAATGATAAAGTAGGTAGGTAGGTATATCAAAAAATAAAATAAAACTTCTTCACAAAGCGAATATTCTCTTTATTTAATGGTTTCTTATTATTTAGCTTGTTTTTATTTCATTGCCTTTTTAAGAAGAATCTACCACTGGTTCGGAATGCTGCTCTAACCCTAGCGAGAAGAACCAGCAAGAAACTCGGCAGCGTCTATGCATTATTACTTAAAAGAAAAAACAATATTTAAGAGTATTATCAACTTCAACATAATTTAGACTACATCATACAATCACTATGAAATAGCCGATAATAGCAAAAATTTAGTTAAAACAATGTCATAGAGTCTTTATAGAGTAAAACATATGTTTATAAAAAAGTAGACAACTTTAAAAGCAAGTATAAAAATAGTCAACCTATTTAGTCAACAAATGACTTAATAAAATCTCTATCTAATTCCTCTTTTAGGTAATACACAATATAATTTTTTTTATAAAAATAGTCAAAGAAATTACATTTACAAGCAAGTACAAAAGTAGTCAACCTATAGTCAACGCAATAACTTGTAGGTAAAACACATACATTATACTTCATACTAATATTACTAGTGGTTCGCCCCGAACTGAGACCTCGCGGTAACGGTATCCCATGATTATTCATTCAATCGATACATGATAACCAAAACTGACATTATTATTATGCCCGTTTTCACCAAACATACCTAAATCATCCCCTAAGTAGGAGTCTCTTAACGTAGGTAGCTCCTAAATACAATCCTAAGTCCTAACATCCGTCCCAATATCCTTTTAGGTGTCCCGTACAGGATCGTGATAAATAAGTTGACAGAAAACATCAATCACCTAACTTATAGGTAGCCCGTAAAGGTTAGGGAACGTTAGTGAAAACATTGAATTATTTATCAAACATTGAATTTAACTCGTAGTTCCATGGGAATAGTTACTGACTGCGCCATCTATTAGCATTATTGTGAAGCTATGTTGATGCTATATGAATTACTGACGCCCATTAAAAATTAAATAATCTCGTTTCTTTATAATATTCATATAATTTTAGTATTTGTTGTTCAAGTACAGGATATAAGTGACCTAAAAACATAAAATCAGTTTGAAAATCCATAGCGGATTTTTCTAGAGAGCGTCTTCAAGCGAGCGTATAAAATCGCCACTTTGAAAGCCCCCCATTTCGTCAATTTTAAGGGAAAAATTAAAAAAAAAATATTTTTGTACTCAGTTCAAAATTATCTTTAAAATGATACGTAACAATTTTATGTAACGCGATTTTTTTTTTTTTACTTCGCATTCGCTTCTATGAGAGCCCCCCTGAAATAAAGATTTTTATAACTTTTTAAGCCATTTTCGGCTGGAGGCCATCGGTTTACATATTATATCTAAATTTGAAGTAATTACGTTCAGTAATTCAAAAGTTATAAGGCTCTGACAGACGGACGGACGGACGGACAAGTGCAAATCGCCCTAGTTAACTCAAAGACCTTCGCTTCGCTCGGTCGATAAATGCGAAAGTGTGTTTGTTGGTTTGTTCGTATGTTTGTTTGTCCTTCAATCACGCCACAACAGAGCTACGGATCGACGTGATTTTTTGCATGGGCATAGTTGAGGACCTGGAGAGTGACACAGGCTACTTTTTATTCCGGAAAATCAAAGAGTTCCCGAGGGACTTTAAAACTAAATTAATCATAAGCTAGTTTCTTATAAAAATAATCAAAGCAAGCACATTTACAAGCAAGTACAAAAGTTATAGTCCATATCTTACTAAACTACTGAACTGATTTTGATGAAACTTGCACTGATCGCTAAGTTAAAAGATTCTTAACCCAATTAAAAGAGAATTACTTGTTGCAATTTGATTTCAAATTTCTGAGAAATATGTAGACATACATAAAACACTTATGAAATTTGACATCTGTTTTGAAACCTACAGAGATAAACTTATATGAATATTGTACATTTCAAACAATATTATATACATACAGGTCGAATTGATAACCTCCTTTTTTTAAATTGGTTAAATAAAAATAATAATAGGTATGTGCAGTAACTATTCTATCTTAATACTAAACCAAAGTGTTTAATTTACGTCGTTTATAATTAATTGTCTTGTCAACATCATTCTTATGCTTAGTATAATTATTTAGCATAATGTTTGCCAAGATATTTGCAGCAATGCTATAATATTCTTTATTCTGTTTTCCACATACACTACACACTGCTGTAAAGTCTACATAAAAAGTATCAGCTTGAAGGCTGTACAGTGTTAAATTATGAAGTAAACTTTTGTGTTGCACAAATTCCAGGAAGGATACTTCTAAATCAACATCATTAATAATATATTCCAAAATTGCTGTCATGTGATAATAAATAAACATGATTTGGTCAGTCGGTGCACATAAACCCCCTCTTTGCAACAAATTAAAATATTCATCATTTACCGCCGTATTTTCATCAATATAAACATTTCTACAATGTTCACAGGAAAACCGATTTAGTAAACTATGTGAAACATAACCACATACATAAATTTGAGACGAAATATCGATTTCACATGCTTCCAAATAATTACTGCAGTTTATTATAAACATAAATTTCTCAATATTAACTTCATCTTGAAAACATTCAGCTGATGTACAAGATTTGAGAAAGACCAGATCTCGCTGCTTTAGTAAGTGTTGAAGTCTTATTTTTTTTTCAGACTCAACAATTTGTCTGTAAGCTACATTATAATTACATCCAGAAAGTGACCTGTACCTACTAAATCTTTTTTCTATATTGTCAGTTTGAAACTTCCCAAGAAGTATGTACACCACAAAATTAAAATTTTCAAAACAATACCTTGAAATATCAATTATGACAGATGTGGTATGCAACATAGCTTCATAAGTATCTCTTGTCAAACCTACACAAGTTTCTAAAGATTTCCATTTTCTTAGCCAAATACAGACTGACTTCAAAAACTTCAATTTATCATCATCCCTATGAAATATTGGCGTAGAGTTATGTTTTCTTAATACTTGACCTTTGACTGTGTTTTTCACATTCAATATATCACACCAGTCCCTAATAATTTGTAGAAAATCTGATGTTTCCACATAACCCTCAGATTTTACAGCAGCGATAGTGGTATCATGAAAAATATTGTTTACTAACATGACATTTTGCCGTTCAAATGTATTAGGATTGATAGATTTATTGTTTAATTTAAAAGCTTTTTTACACAACTTATTTTTTTCAGTCCTATATAATTTTCGCAAATGATGAAAGGATGCTTTTTTTATAATATTATCTTCATGTAAGTCAGGATATGTAAAAGTACAATTATTTAAATTTATCCAATTATTACGAATGCTTTTAAAGATATGAACTGGATCATACAAGACAAATATTTTTTCATCTGTATATTTAGGATTACTGAAGCTACAATTTGATTCATCTGTTAATAACTTAAAACAATTTTGGTTTACACGATTGTTATCAGAAATTATTGAAAGTACTTTCAGTCCAAATGATTGTATGTAATTTACAATGAGCAATAAATTTTCATACAAGAATTTCCCAGATATATTATGTACTGGTAACAACTTAACAACCTCTTTTTTGTTACCAAATGCAGAGCTAATCATAAAAGTCTGTACGGTTTTGGCAAGATTTTTTGGATTATTTTCTACGTAACCTAGAATAGTTTTGGACTTATACTCTAGGCCACATTTTATATAAATTTCATCAATCAATAAATTTACAACTTTCTCCCTTTCTACCCACATAGAGCATATTGATTTTAAATAACAATAGTTATTTTCTGGTGAATTCGGACACAGGCCAGTCATCGAAGTTATTTGCTGCAAATGTCTTGCAGTTGGCAAGATTAGGTATTGCCTCAAAGTATTATAGGCACAGGAGGAAATACTAAATATCACAAATGAAAATATAAGTGTAGCAACACTATATCTACGTTGCTTATTTTTTAACAATTTCATTTGGTCTAGAACAAGCTCTGCAGCAAAATTATCATTTTCAATATTAACTGCTTCGTTCAAATAATTAATAGACCTATCAAGACAATAGTCAAATGACTTTGTTGGTTCACAACTATTGTTATAATAAGATAGTATATTTTCAAGCTGTGACCATCTGCTTAGCTTAAGTTCACTAGGTAATATCCAGCTTAAATCTTCATGACGCATTAAATGTCCTTTTACATATACCTGAATGCTTAGATTTTCATCCACCAACACACTATTAACTACTTTCACACTGCTGTCACTGTCACCATTATTACTTTCAATATCAAGATTTAACAAATAGAAATAAATCCTCTTATTAGGTATCACTCGATATAACCATTTAGAGTCTCCTAACTTTTCTTGGAATTTATGCACTAAGTCTTCGAATGATGTAATTATGTCACTCTCTAAAAATTTAGACACCTGCTCTTCATGAAATAGTTCAGCTCGTTGTCTCCTTTTTTCGGGGTTGCTTCTTGGAGGTGGAGTGCTCTTCGACATGTATGATGGGAGATTATTGAATATATGGGGTATTGCACCCTCGACTAAACGTGGGTATTTCAATTGCTGTTTAAACACTTGTCCGTCACTTCCAATGACAATTTCCTCAGTCTGGATTTCATGGGTTGTAAAATGGTTGCTGCATACAACTGAGTGTTTTGTAGGTACCCAGTCTTTTCGAGGAATCGCACGTAACCACGCTTGAGAGAGATGAGCATCTTTCGGGAAAGAAAATGTACTTTTAGCTCCTTCAATGCGGATAACACTGGCGTAATTTGATTTGCATTCTGGCACACAGCATTTCCTTGGCATCTAAAACGGTTAAAATAACTTTTATAAACAAACAAAATGAAATAATATGAGTATTTCTTTTGTAGGTTATGTTTTCAAACCTAGATACTTATTTAAATTATGAGTCTGGCAGTTAATTGTAAGTTACTACACATCTTTAATCGAAAATATCTTCATTAGTTACATTAAAACATATTGACAGTAGTCAGTCAGTAATAAACTTAACTTTCTTACCTTAGCAGCTTTGTTTATACTTTGCAGTCGATATAAAGTTAACCACGAAAACGGATTTATCTCGTCATAACTGATGTATTTCTAAAAGGTTTCTATCCACCTTGAGTGAAACCGTACATTAAACACCAAAATTATTGTATCTTTTGTTAATTAATTATGATTTAAATACAAAATAACACGACGCGAAGCAAAACCAAACACCAAACACAAACTTGTCAATGTCGACTGACAGAGCCATAGATAGACCTACGGCCTACCTGCGACGTTGCCAGACTTCTACTTCATGGCTCTCTAAAGGAGATAGAGACGGCTATGACGATAGTTTTACGTGATAAGTGATAACGTCATGAAACATCGGCGGGCGCTCTCTAGAGAACATTGATTCGTTGTTCGTAGGATTTTGATCTATTGTGCTGTCTATGGTCTGTGGGTGGAAACATGGTGGAAACCATGTGGAAACATTGATTTGTAACGGCCGAACGAACAATAGCATATACATAATAGCAAACAGGATATTATACTTTATCCAGGAAAATTAAAGAATTTCCGCGGGAATCAAAAATCCTAAGTAGTTCACGTACAATGCGCGGCTGCGGGCGCGGTGGCTGGCTTGGCATAACATCTACTCACATCTACTGTATTGTAAACTCACAATAAAACACTTATTTAAAAAAGAGCAAACGCCGAGTTTCTTGCTGGTTCTTCTCGGCAGGAAGGGAATTCCGAACCAGAAGTGATAGACTCATCAACGATTCAAAAGCACTTGTAAAAAAATTATTTGAATAAAAATATTTCTATTCTATAGAACCGCGCGCTTTTTGCACGTAAACACTTCGTAAACATAATATTATGTCATAAGTAAGGCATAAGTATATGCCCTACTAATGACATAATATTATGTTTGATAGGTACTCGTAGGTATTTCTTGACCGCGCCCGCCATCGCAAACGCGAGTTAACGTGGATAAGGAAGAGGGCGAAGACTGGCTACTTTAGCGACAGCGATCGCAGCGTTTTTATGGCCTTTAGCGTTTTTATGGCTTTTTGCGTGCTTCGCGTATCGCGCGCGAAAACCGTGACTCAAACGCGTTCGCGTTTTTATGGCTGTCAATCGCAGAATCGCAAAATCGCGCAAAACGTGAGGCACGCGAAAGGCCATAAAAACACCACGAACACCTTATTCACCTTAACTCGCGGTTGCGATGGCGGGCGCGGTCACGAAATACCTATCAAACATAATACCTATGTCATAAGTAGGGCATATCTAAGTATCGAAGTGTTTACGTGCAAAAAGCGCGCGGTTCTAGCCTAACTTAGCGTAGCCTTGAACCATAGACTTGGTATATAACAGCCTTGAACTATAAATTATTATAAATGACTAGCTGATGCCCGCGACTTTGTCCGCGTGGATTTAGTTTTAAAGTCCCTTGGGAACTCCTTGATTTTCCGGGATAAAAAGTAGCCTAGATGTTGAGCCGAGTAATAAGCTACCACGGTATAAAATTTTGTAGGAATCTGTGCGGTAGATTTTACGTGAAAGAAGGACAAACAAACAGACAAAAATTAAATAAAAATCTGTCTTGGGCTCAGTATCGATAGTAAAGCATCCCCCAATTAAAATTTTCAAAATATATTAAATGTACAGAAATCTTCCAGTTACAGTTTTATTATATGTATAGATAACAACCACTTGCAGAGACGCCGGGTTAGTTAACCCAGGCCCAGGTTAGTTAATTTTGACAGAAGCTTTATACGAAATCTGTCTTTTTAACCCAGAATTAGCTGCTAACTCTGGGTTAAGACGTTTCTGCAAGCGTGCCTTAGTACCTATATTTCCATGGTATAGGTAGATATTTATCACTCCTATTGCAACTAAACTTTTTGCAACAATCTGAAGTGCTATTTTTTGACATTTTTGTCAAATTCGCGTAACACTTCAAAAAATGGTCTATAATCCCTCTACTCTGTGCTAAAATCATGTCTAAAATTAAGCAAAGCATACAGCTTTGGCTAAAATCATGACTAAATAGTACATATTATGTGAACATTTTAAACAAATAAAATGCGCCTATAATGGGTTTTATCCGCACCATAGTAGTAATTTATATGCTCATTTATATAACATTATACTTGGCACTAGTTGGAGCTCTATACTATGTTCGAAGCGTTATCATATCCAATCATGAGTAAGTGAAATTGAATACCACATTAATTATTACAATAATACTTGGTAGTCGAGAGAATTATTATTATGTGATCATTCCTTAAAATTATTAAGTTTGAATCAAAATGCCAAGTTTTAATCATTATGAAAAACAAAACTCGAAAACATCAATAGTAATTATGCGTGCGATTCGAGTAGTGGTTTATGTGAATTAGGTACTATTGCTTTTCGCTCTCTCTGCTTTCGAGTTGATGAATATTAAAAAAAAAAAATTTAAGTTAAACTCTGTTTCGAGAGTACTATTGAGGCCAAATCACAATTTCACTTCTGTATGTTCTTTTAAATTGTAAAATAACATTTTAAGCAACAGACCTTTTTTTTCAGAATACCAGAAAACATGTACATAATTAGCAACTAAATAAAACACAAGATTTAGTTCACGTGGGATTTAATTACAAAACTATAAAAAGGCACAAAATGGACGGCAGCAGAGTAAAAAATTACAGTACTTTGGAATGTTAATTACTATACACTTTACTTAAAAGTTAGTGAAAAAGTTTAAAAACTGATTAAGTAACAAAAAAAAAGTAAAATCAACCTAATTTAAAAATACCAGCAGTACTTAATCTGTATAATATAATTCACTAATATATACCCGCTTGCAGAAACGCTGGGTTATCCTTTTAACTTTTTCCAGTCAGCTGCTGCTTTGACAGATTTCGTATAAAGCTTCTGTCAAAATTACAAATTTATTCCTGGGTTAAACCTAACCCGGCGTCTCTGCAAGCAGGCCTAAGTTAGTACTTAGTTCTGTCACTATTGTGTAACAGAATACAAATCTCTAAAAATAACCTAAAAATTGACAGTTCTAAAAATAGTGCTCTCCCTTTCACAATATTCTCTGTGAAGAAAGATAGGTAGCATTATATTTGTAAATCAATTTAGTTCAGAGGTTGTGTATGCTAGATCTAACTAATCCAACTAATAATTAATGTGGTGAAGAAGTTATACACATTGAAAATACCAAGATATTAAACTGATATTATAAATTAGTTGTAGGTACTGAAATAAAATATGTAATTAGTTGTAACTTATGAAAATAATATTCAAAGAACTATTAAAAACGATTTTCACTTACGATTACAATAATTAAGAATTTTGTTTGTACACAAAATTAAACATAACTGCCAAGAATAAAAACCAAACAAAATAAATTTTATTTTCGTCTTTTTAATTTAGTTTAGTTTAAATTTGTGTACAACAATAATAAATTTTTCTACAATAAAGAAGATACAATTCAAGTTGGTACTAATTCTAAAACCCAGTTCATTATTCATTTATATCTAAATGGTACATAATAAAATTAAATGCAAAAATATCGCTTAATATAAGTACTAGATATGGTACACAAGTTGATATTTGAGATTCAAAAAATATCAGATAAAAATTACACCTCAAAATAAAATTTATTTACTTAAATAGTTATTTTAGTTAAATGTTACATATACATAATATAGATAAATCAAAATGTATTTCATGTAAGAGATTCACAATAGCAATACAAAAGTAAATAGGAACCATTTTACATGAAAAGCTGTCATGAAATAAAAATCTTGTAAAATGATTATTATCAGCAAATTGTATACAAGTCTAAGAAAAATTATAAATAAGTATACTATTTAATAAATGTATAAAACTGATACTCCTCCTAGTTCTAAGATGATAGCATGATTAGCTTATAATTTAATTTAAAGCAATTTTACTTTTAAACAAATTCATACAAAAAAACCATACATATTTTTACCATATTTTATGTAAAGCTGCTGTCAAAATTACAAAATTCCTGGGTTAAACCTAACCAGAGTTAGCTGCTGCTTTGACAGATTTCGTATATAGCTTCTGTCAAAATTACAAATTTATTCCTGGGTTAAACCTAACCCGGCGACATATACACATACATACATATTTTAATTAAATGCAATAGGTAGTTAAACAGGACGCAGAGATATCGTTACAAAATGAACGTAACATATTAGTAGAACGTGTCCTGTCAACGTTATTTTCGAATAATTTCAATATTCTACAAAAATAATCGAAACCTCTAATTATTAAGCCTTTCACGATTTTAACATTACTCAAAGTGAAAACGTATGTTTTAACATGTATTTTTGGGTTTGATATAATAACTATTTATCATCCTTATTAACTAAACTAGCGGCACGCTATGAAGGCCGGTTTGACGTTTGTCCGCTCATGAAGTTCCGTATTAATTGATAACGACTTTGAAGGAAATAATTGTATTACTTTATTGACGATAGTGATGTGCAGAGATTCATAAATTTTATCGAATGTAGTTTTAGGTTTAGGACTCAAAATTTATTTATTAAATTGATTTCTAAAATGTATACAAGTGTAGAAAAATCAGTTTGCACCATTTAAGGGGTGAATGTACTTGTGAATATGAACAATTTTCACTATGTGGACAAACCTCTGAAATCGCAAAAAAATATCAGCTGTTTCATACAAAAGGTAAAATTTTTATTTTTATATGATATATACCACAACTCGGCATTTGGTTATGGCGTGAAATACGTTAAAAATGGCGTAGATGCAAACATGAATATGTTAAAAGCGGAATTAGTACGTCTTTTAAAAGAAAACAAACCAACCAAGATCCGATACGTCATTGACGAAATAGCATTAGAACATGGGCACAGAGTTATACGGTTACCGCCTTACCATTGTGAGTATAATGCGATTGAGTTGGTGTGGGCTCAAATTAAGGGATATGCTGCAAGACACAATACAGAACCCCCATTTACCACAAAAAAAATGCTAAAATTATTAGAAGAAGCTTGTGAACATGTGACTAAAGGAGACTGGGAAAAGGTTGTGAATAGAACTGTTAAATTAATAAGGGAAGATTATGAAAGAGATGTGAAAATAGATAATATTATAGAAAACGAACATATAATTATTAATGTAGGTGATGATAGCAGTGACGACAGTGAAAATAGTAGTATGGACGAATCTGATTAATTATGGCCTTTTGTGGCACCTTTTTTGGTATCTTTTGTATTCATATGTTTCTTGTGTGCATATAAAGTATGTATATTCATTTTCATTCAAATATTCAGTTCGTTCAAATAAATTAAATAAACATATACATTTTTGTTTTATTAAACCTATTTAATCAGGTACAAAAACAAAACTTAATTGTTTTTTGTTCGAGAATAAATTGACATTCCACATCACTATTGTAATGTGTCAAACCGGCCATCATAGCGTGCCGCTAGTGTAAAAATCCTAATAAACTACTTGTCATACATATTATCTTACAAAAAAGGTAATTAATTTTTATATAATATCTAACTAGCTGTTTTGGTATAATCTACCGCTTGTGTTGTGTGAGCGTGACTACTGTTTTTTTTTCTTTTTCGCCTTTTATGCGAAATGCAATCTATGCTTAATATTACTGAAGAAATAATCTAACATGATTTTTGTTAATTTTCGTTAGGCAGGTAGACGGAATTTCTAATTTATTGATAGCAATAGTAAGGCGAGATAGGTTTTTATACCAGGCACTTTTTGTTACTTTTTGTTGTAGATAAGACCAGCTTGGCCTTAAATCTTAATTTCCACTGGTATGTTAGCAATAATATAACATATTTCTTTGTATAGCTATAGCACCTGCCGGCGTTCACTCGAACATGTCTATAATATACGCGTCTGTTGGTCTTTTATAATGTTACAGTTTTTGCAATTCACGATGGCGAGTGAGCTTTACTTTTGGTTACTTCGTGTACATGCACATTGCATAAGTGTGCGTGCCTGTCAAAGTCTAGGTGGGAGCGGGCAGGCGCGAGCATTGCGCTCGCTCACACTTATACAGATACGATACACACACACAACCATAAGTCAGTCGCCCTCGTGAATTGTAAGAACTATAGCATTCTATTTACTATTTAACAGGTTGGTTTAGATAACCAAGTCTCATTATACCGATTCTATAACAGTATAGGTACAACTTCCGATAATATACATACCGATATAATAACTGGTACTGGTCAAGCATTATTGTGTTAAAAAAACAATGTTTTATGCAAAGCTAAGATATTCATTAAATTGAATTTTTAATGAGTCATAAGCGATAAAAGTTAATAGTAGTTTTCGCCATTATATTTGACTATATGCAAATGTAGGTAGCTCAAAGATAATAAATGACCACATTTTCTCAAAAGTAACAGATTTTTTTTCAATCAATGAAAATATTAGAATGTGCGAGAGAGAGATGCGATTTTTTTAGATATGTACGAATACGTGAATAAAATGATATGTAATGCTCTTTTCGATATCATAAGTTATGTGATGTGATAAACAACTATTACAGCATTATTGCTTGTCTTTTCAAGTTTCCAAGTCCAATTTTACCTGAAACTCCATAGGAAGATCAGCACTGTCAGCAATATAACCACACTGCTCTGTACCGCTGCAGCGCCCGCTAACCTACACTTGAACATGTCTATACGCGTCTGTTTGTCTTCTATAATGTTCTGGAACTCCGCTTCTACGATCTGACCGTCGTAGTAGGTAATGAGATCCTCGAATGGATACTCGTAGCCCTGGAGACACTCGCATTTGTAGCCGCCGGAATCGAACCCGCGACCTTGGATTGGTACGCACTGGAAGAAAAGATACGTCACGAGTTACATGCAGAGCTTGATAACGTTATGAAAATACCGGTATTTGATCGTTATTCAGTATAACACTACTATATTTTGTGAACGCCTTTTTTTGGACATGTGCATTTTATTGCAAAAACCTTTAGATTTAAGGTAGATTATACGGGTCTGTCCGCTAAATTCAAATTTGATTTGGTTTTTCGCAATTTGCAATTTGTATACTAATACCACAAAGTAGGCTTATGGCATTCTAATTGCGCCAATGGCAGTATCATCTTCACAGGTTTATATTATAAAAATCTTTACTTGGAAAAAATAATCTAAAAAAAATCAGTCAGAATATTGAGTTGGACGTGAGTTACTCACAAATTAGTAGGATTACTAGACCAACGAGGCAGTCAAGCTAACCACTAGACCAACGAGGCAGTCAAGCTAACCACTAGACCAACGAGGCAGTCAAGCTAACCACTAGACCAACGAGACAGTCAAGCTAACCACTAGACCAACGAGACAGTCAAGATAACCACTAGACCAACGTGACAGTGAAGCTAACCATTAGACCAACGAAACAGTCAAGCTAACCACTAGACCAACGAGACAGTCAAGCTCACCACTAGACCAACGAGGCAGTCAAGCTAACCACTAGACCAACGAGACAGTCAAGCTAACCACTAGACCAACGAGACAGTCAAGATAACCACTAGACCAACGTGACAGTGAAGCTAACCATTAGACCAACGAAACAGTCAAGCTAACCACTAGACCAACGAGACAGTCAAGCTCACCACTAGACCAACGAGGCAGTCAAGCTAACCACTAGACCAACGAGGCGGTCAACAACAGTGTACTCACGTAAGAGGAGCTCCTGTCGCACTTGTCGGTGCTCTTGAACGCGTTGGGCACGTAGTACTTGTCCGGGCACTGGTTCACGTCGAGCTGCTGCAGCGCCATGGTCACCGCCACTACACCCCTGAAACATGGTATTATATTGTACGGAATCTTAATTGACAAATAAATCCTGCATAATATTATAATTGGGTATTTGACTGTCATTTTTTTATTTATTTAAAATACATTGGCTCTCCAGCAACACTTCTGGAAGTCCTCGCCGACCTGGGTGGCTTGCTCGGATACTGGAGTGAGCTCGGCTGGATGGAATGATCCGGCAGAGCCACACAAGTGGAACCACGCAAAACAGGCGGACACGCCTACTTGTGGAGAATATTCCCAGGAAAAATATAAGAATAGAATAGAAATATTTTTTATTCAAATAAACTTTTTACAAGTGCTTTACAATCGTCTGGCTCTACCATTGGTTCGGAATGCCCTTCCTGCCGAGAAGAACCAGCAAGAAACTCGGCGGTTGCTCTTTTCAAAACAAAACAATACAGTAAAAAATACTATACTATATATGCAGTGTTTCCACAATGAGGGAAGTTCCAAAAATGCATACAGACTAACTTCTATCTTAAGATGGGCAGACATAAAGTAGCCCCATTCCCGCTGGTGGCACCCGTTCACAAGCATCACGCATGACCCAGCCATTGCTTCGCTCAACCATATTTGAGGGAACGAAACAACCCGCATCACACGACACCACCACAGAAATGTTTAAAGAGTGCGTGACATACTTATGCTACCCAGGTTAAGGCTTAAGGCTAAGGTTAAGAAAATATGCGTTAAGCCTTATCACTTACTTGAACTCCAATTTGACTTTCACATTATCCCATCCGAAGAATGGTGAAGCGTACGTGATCACCCACTGCTTCAAGGGCCCCTTGCAATCGTAATACGGCTGAGTCCAGTGGCCATTCTTCAAGTTCGCCGCTCTGTAGAAGGTCGGGTATCGCTCGTAGTGCTTCAGGTATTTGCCCATTTCACTGTCGCGGATTTTCATTTTGAGGTAAAATTTCTCGAGACTGTCGAAATTGGTCGACCACCTTTGTTTCAGGAATTGGAACCAGGGTTTGTTTGTATACGCCTCATCTGCAAATAACAAAATACTATATAACTGCTAAGCAGTGATAGCCTAGGGTAAAGTTAAAATGAGACACAAATACATCCTGACATAAATCTGTCTCGTTTTAACTCAGTCTTGAGTCTAAGCTGAGTGAGAGTGCCATCTATAGATCTCACCCTGAGTTAAAACGACAAAGATTTATATCGGGACACACGCCCACACCGAACACGACACCGCTCCGCTCGCGGCGGCGACTTGCCCGCCTGCGACGCGGGGCCCCCGGACCGACACCGGTCCCGTGCACGGCAGCGACCCTATCGCCCGTAGCGCGGGATCACCCTCTGAACCCGACACCGCTCCGCTCGCGGCGGCAATCCTGCCCGCCAGCGAGCGGAGCCACTGGACTGACATTCAGCCGCAAGGCCCCTACCCATAGCGGAACAGGAGCCTCAGCCGCCATGGACCTAATTGCCAAGACGGCTGAAAAACCATCACCGGGGAAGTGCTCTTCCCCGCGCCCCGCCCGGGTAATGAGGCCTTGCCTCGAAGCCCGTACCCTCCGCTGGCCACGGCCAGCGAAGACGACCCTCGCAGCATATCGGGACATATCAGCTGTCTCATTTTAACTCTATCTTGAGTCTTTAGCAGAGCCAGAGCTTTACTTTCGGAGCCGTCCGGAATTCAATCCTCCGATTTTTCGGAGTTATGCGCGTTTTAAGCAATTAAATCACTTATTAAACCAGTAAAGGAAAATATCGTGAGGAAACCTACAAGCTTGAGAGTTCCCCGTGTTCTCAACTGTCTGAATTCTTGGCCAGCGTAGTGGACCAGGGCCTAAACTCTTCTCATTTGTGTGAATATCAGAGTCCAGTAATGGGCCGGCGATCGGTTAAGATGAATGAATATAAAAGCAAAATAATTTTGACTTTTGACATAAATCATAGAAAATATTGAAATGTATAAAGGACTATACCTACTCTAAGTTAGTACATTTCTATTTTTTCATCATTTTCCATCAGGTGAAATGGCATTCAAGTATAAAATTTTCACTGCTTTAAATAATTATTAGTAACTAGCTGATGCCCGCGACTTCGTCCATGTGGATTTAGTTTTTAAAATCCCTAGGGAACTCTTTGATTTTCCGGGATAAAAAGTAGCCTATGTCCCTCTCCAGGTCCTCAACTATACCCATGCAAAAAATCAAGTCGATCCGTAGCTTTTTTGCGGCGTGATTGAAGGACAAATCAACAAACACACTTACGCAATTATAATATTGGTATGATTATTGAAATAACGTTATACGATTAGAAGTTAACATTACACGGTATAACGCGTAATAAAAACGAATATTGTTATATAATATAACGGTATAGTTCTTGCAATTCATGAGGGCGACTGACTGGTTGTGTGTGTGTGTCGTATCTGTATAAGTGTGAGCGAGCGCAATGCTCGCGGCTGCCCGCTCCCACCTAGGCTTTGACAGGCACGCACACTTATGCAATGTGCATGTACACGAAGTAACCACGAGTAAAGCTCACTCGCCTTCGTGAATTGCAAAAACTGAACACTTTTTTGAAAAGAGCAACTGCTGAGTTTCTTGCCGGCTCTTCTCAGGAGAATCCGCTTTCCGAAAAGGTGGTAGAATCTTGACGTGTCATAAGAGCCACAGGTTGGCCTACATGAAATAAATAATTTTGAATTTGAGTACTTACCAGTCTTATTAATCCGTGCCATATCTTCAAGTTTGAACTTCCGCGTGTTTAACTCGGTCTTGTAAGCGAATGGCGCGAAGAATGTACGGTTCGTGAACTTATTCCTGTCCCAGTACGTACCTTTAACAGTTAATAATTATACAATTTTATATTTTTATTAAAATAAAATATATACCTACACTTGAAGCACAGAACATTGTTCATATATCACTTTACCTGAAATCCATTTGAAGCGTCTATACATGAAAATTTGTTAAAATACAATATAGCTAATAGCGAAAGTATGTCGGCCAATAGAACAGAAAACTTTTTATTCAACTAAACATTTGAATCGTTAAGTGAATCCTATCACTGCTTTGATTCGGAATGCTAGCCGAACCAACAAGACGGCGGTTGCTCTAAAAAATATTTACATTAACTAGCTGATGCCCACGATTTCGTCCGCGTGGATTTAGTTTTTAAATTCCCCTGGGAACTCAGGTCCTCAACTATACCCATGCAAAAAACCACGTCGATCCGTAGCTCTGTTGCGGCGTGATTGAAGGACAAACCAACAAACAAACACACTTTTTCAGTTATAATATTAGTATGATTATAATTTTCACTAAGAAACTGAATATCACCTGCTTCAACAGCGAAGGAAAACATTGCGAGGAAACCTGGACACCTGAGAGTACTCCAAAATATACTCAAAGGTGTGTGAAGTCTCCCAATCCGCATTGGTGGTAGAGTATGGCCTATAACCCTTCTTCAAAAGGAGACTTGTGGTCAGTAGTGTGCCACTGACGGGTTGCTCATGATGATGATGATCAATCAGAATTGAATGCGATCGTCACACTGTTGCTGGACCGTAATCTTATCCCAGCTTGCGACGCGATGACGAAAGAATAAGCATAGACTTACCCGCAGACCAAACCTTGGAGTCTCCGAGCACTATAGCGAGAGTCTCCCCCAGCATCTGGTCCTCAGTGAGCGGCTTGTCTGTCACGCGCGTGCCGCTGAATACCTCCTTGGGGTCCGATACCTATAAAACAAAACAACTAGATGATGCCCGCCACGTTGTCCGCGTTGATTAAGGTTCATTAATACCCGCGGGAATTCTTCAATTTTCCGGGTTAAAATGTATCCTATGTGTAAAATGTATCCTATGTATAAAATGTATTCTAGGTATGAACTATCTCCATTCCAAATTTCAGCCAAATCGGTTCATTCGTTGTGGCGTGAAAGAACAACAAACATCCATCCATCCATCCTCGCAAACTTTCACATTAATAATACTAGCTGACCCAGCGAACTTCGTACCGCCAACAAAAATATTTAGGGGTGGGTCACTCTTATCATTTAGGGGTATGAAAAATAGATGTTGGCCGATTCTCAGACCTACCCGATATGCACACAAAATTTCATAAAAATCGGTCCAGCCCTTTGCTTGGTAACAAAGGCGGATGTTGGTAGCAAACAACGCGCCATGAGAATTTTATTAATAATAATATTAGTAGGATTTAACAGTTCCAATAATATCACACATACATGTGGGATTGATAACCTCCTTTTTTTGAAGTTGGTTAAAAAATATTTCGAATGATTTTAAATTTTCAGTCATTTTTTACTCTCAGGTTTCCTTACACAGTATCATATCGAGGTTTCTTGGCAGCTAACCAAGTGGCACTAAAGTAAGGTATTCCATTGATCGTATTAGTATTCGATGACTTTAGCATCAAAGTAAAATAATCCTGGATTGTATTGATTTAAAGTCACAAATTCAGTACAACCATTTTAATATGGAACGTTATGGAGCGTATCGTACATACATAAACATATAAGATTTTTTTCCCCCTGATACTGAGGGTGAGACCTATAGATGGTACTCCCACTCAGCTCAGACTCAAGTCTGAGTTAAAACGAGACAGATTTATGTCATTACATATTTGTGTCTCATTTTAACTCTTTCTTGAGTCTTGAGCAGAGCCAGAGTACGAGCTATAGATCTCAGCCTGAGTACCAAAGTGGTGCTCAATTCGATTACAATCTAGCCTAACTTAGTTGGCTAATGAGTAATTTTAATTTAACCTAAACTTATAAATTACTATACGTATAAGAATGCGTACACGAAATTGAGCTCTAATTCAATGCTGTTATGGTATATTTTACTTTGACGCTCATGTCATCGAATACGATAACGATCAATGGAATAACTTTAGACAATCGCAGGGCAGTATAACTTTAACACAAGAAATAAAAATAAACTCTGCACAAATTATATTAGACTAAAGAGAACGGGCAAGACATTTATTGGTAACGGGATTCGTAAGAGCTTAAACAAGCCTAAACCGAAAAATAAAGATATTGAATTGAATTGAATTGAGTGTGGTTGGCCTATCAGTAAGAGCTTACCTGTAAGAAGGCGCTAATGAAGTTGGCGAGCCGCACCGCCATCTTAGCCTGGTTCTCGAACTGCTCCTCCGCGCCGTACGCGATGTCGCCGTTCAGGAACAGGTCCGTCGGCTTGTATCTACAACGAAACGTTCATCATCATCACCAACCCATCAATGCAAATGCGAAGCAATGACTGGGTCATGCGTCATGCTCGTGAACGGGTGCCACCAGCGGCAATGGGGCTACCTTCTGTCTGCCCGTCTTAACATGTGTTGAATTATAATTAGAAATAATTACGTATGCTTTTGTGGAACTTCCCCTCATTGTGGAAACTCTGCATACATAGCATAATATCTATTTAGTATATTGTAAAAGTATTTTGAAAAGAGCAACTGCCGAGTTTCTTGCTGGTTCTTCTCGGCAGGAACAGCATTCCGAACCAGTGGTAGACTCATTGAAGATTCAAAAGTACTTGTAAAAGTTTATTTGAATAAAAAACATTCAATCAATTCTATTCTATTCTAATGGCTCACTACTGAGCGCAGGTCTCAGAGAAGGTTTATCGACCGAGCGAAGCGAAGGTCTTTGAGTTAACTAGGGCGATTTGCACTTGTCCGTCCGTCCGTCCGTCCGTCCGTCCGTCTGTCAGAGCCTTATAACTTTTGAATTACTGAACGTAATTACTTCAAATTTAGATATAATATGTAAACCGATGGCCTCCAGCCGAAAATGGCTTAAAAAGTTATAAAAATCTTTATTTCAGGGGGGCTCTCATAGAAGCGAATGCGAAGTAAAAAAAAAAAAATCGCGTTACATAAAATTGTTACGTATCATTTTAAAGATAATTTTGAACTGAGTACAAAAATATATTTTTTTTAATTTTTCCCTTAAAATTGACGAAATGGGGGGCTTTCAAAGTGGCGATTTTATACGCTCGCTTGAAGACGCTCTCTAGAAAAATCCGCTATGGATTTTCAAACTGATTTTATGTTTTTAGGTCACTTATATCCTGTACTTGAACAACAAATACTAAAATTATATGAATATTATAAAGAAACGAGATTATTTAATTTTTAATGGGCGTCAGTAATTCATATAGCATCAACATAGCTTCACAATAATGCTAATAGATGGCGCAGTCAGTAACTATTCCCATGGAACTACGAGTTAAATTCAATGTTTGATAAATAATTCAATGTTTTCACTAACGTTCCCTAACCTTTACGGGCTACCTATAAGTTAGGTGATTGATGTTTTCTGTCAACTTATTTATCACGATCCTGTACGGGACACCTAAAAGGATATTGGGACGGATGTTAGGACTTAGGATTGTATTTAGGAGCTACCTACGTTAAGAGACTCCTACTTAGGGGATGATTTAGGTATGTTTGGTGAAAACGGGCATAATAATAATGTCAGTTTTGGTTATCATGTATCGATTGAATGAATAATCATGGGATACCGTTACCGCGAGGTCTCAGTTCGGGGCGAACCACTAGTATTCCATAGTCCACCTCGCTGCTGGTCCAATCCAAATTAGCGGATTTCACACCTTTAAGAACATGGAGAACTCTCAGGCGTGACAGGTTTCCTCACGATGTTTTCCTTCACCGTTGAAGCACGTGATATTTAATTGCTGAAACGCACGGCATGCGTCGCCACGCTATTCTATAGCGGCGGGTCAGACAGCGAATGTATGCGGTATGTATGTAGTAGTATGTATGTATGTAGTACGAAACAGTGTTTAAGTAAGACACAGGTTACGTGTACCGTAGTACACGTCAACTGTCTTACTTAAAATAAATGATTTTAGCAATATATCTGATAGTGATAGTTTAGAAAAAGTGTGCATTTAAAAATATGTGGGTACTGAGCTCAATATTACCTATACAAAATAATTTCGATGTTTCACATCTGCACAGCGTCCCGCGACGGCTCACAATTTTTTATTTTAATTTACACTTGTTTTTATGTCTCAGAAGAGAAGCCATTAAACTTACTCAGAGCAATTGTGCGGCTGCACTCCTCGTATAAAGTTGAGCACTTCGTACACGTTGACTCGCTCCGTGTGCAGCGCCGCGGGGCCGCTGGTGCTGTTCACGTACTCGTAGTACCGGTTCGCGTAGAGCGCGCGCACGAACGGGTGCGCGCGCTCCCACTGCACCGGCAGGCGTTGGATCCCTGCACGATGGAGGCAAATCAACTTACTCAGAGCAATTGTGCGGCTGCACTCCTCGTATAAAGTTGAGCACTTCGTACACGTTGACTCGCTCCGTGTGCAGCGCCGCGGGGCCGCTGGTGCTGTTCACGTACTCGTAGTACCGGTCCGCGTAGAGCGCGCGCACGAACGGGTGCGCGCGCTCCCACTGCACCGGCAGGCGTTGGATCCCTGCACGATGGAGGCAAATCAACTTACTCAGAGCAATTGTGCGGCTGCACTCCTCGTATAAAGTTGAGCACTTCGTACACGTTGACTCGCTCCGTGTGCAGCGCCGCGGGGCCGCTGGTGCTGTTCACGTACTCGTAGTACCGGTCCGCGTAGAGCGCGCGCACGAACGGGTGCGCGCGCTCCCACTGCACCGGCAGGCGTTGGATCCCTGCACGATGGAGGCAAATCAACAGAGACATACTGCTGACGGTACGCTATACGGTAACTAACGGTACGGTATACTGAATGATTATTTCATGAACATTCATTTTTCTTCTTTATTAACCAAAAGACGTTTACTGCTAGGCAAAAGTCTCTTGCATGGACTTTCACAGGCCTCGCCATGGCCAGGCCATCTTGCGCCACCTGCAACTCGTTTGATGTCGTCAGTCCACCTGGTGCGGGGTCTGCTAACACTGCGCTCACCGGTGGGGTCGCCACTCCGGCACCTTGGGACCTCAAAGACTATCAGCTCTTCGAACTATGTGCCGCGCCCATTTCCACTTCAGTTTCGCGACTCGCTGAGCTATGTCGGTGACTTTGGTTCTCAAACGGATATCCGCATTTCTGATTTGATCTCGCAGGGATTTCCCCTTTTATTTTTTTTAGTTGTTCTTGTTATCACGGCAACAGAAATACACATGTTGTTGAGATACAACCCGCTGACAGACAGACAGCAGAGGCTTAGTAATAGGGTGTCGTTGCCACCCCTTGGGTACGGAAACCTAAAAAGTACTTACATCCAATCTTGGAGCAATCAAAGTTATTATAGTACTGGTCAGAGGTGGCTCTCTCGATGATCTCTCCCAGGTAGGGACGGCGCACGATGCTGGGCAGGCGGAACCCCGGCCTGCAGCGGCACTGGTACCCGCCGCGACGGAACCCCCAGCCGTGGATCGGTTCACACTGGAAACAATGGACAATAGGGTATTTGACTATAATAAAAATATCGTTTCAACTGGTGTCATCCTAAAAGATTATTATCTAAAAACATTATTCCATACGACAAAACTAAAAAATAAAGCTTTATTTAATTAGAAAACATTAAATAAAATTGCTATAATTCTGGCCATGGTCACGTGATCGAAAACGTTCCGTGATCTCGAATGACGTCACAGTCCACACCACCTATGGAATTCTCATTTTGTCAATACATTTCGACGTGTTTGTGCGGCGTAATAGGCTAATTTCGTCTGTTTTTCATCGTTACTATTTTATTAAATACCAAATAGTATGCGACACGCGGCCTAAACACATATTATAAAATTGACATTGTTTGAAATGTGAACTGTTACGTCATGAGAGCAAATGGAACGTTTCGGCGGCAATTTATTTTTTTGAATTTATTTCTCGATTTTTATGAAAAATAATGAAAATTATGCCGAAATATACGTTTTGTTAGCTTCAGCATAGCATTATTAACAATTTAAGATGATTTTCTAAAAGTAGTCAAATACCCTATTGTCATGGCTTCTAAATCCATCAAGAAAATAGATCTTTGTCTTAGTGCCGATTTCACCAACGTCGAGTGACAGTATTTGTATTGAAAATACTGTCAAAATATCAAATTTTACGCTCGGAGAAGAGTTATTTTACGTTGATGAAATTGGCTCTTGGTCGATTCGCTCTTCACAAAACCGGTCGTGGTCGTCACGAGCGGGTTTAGACTAGCGTATTTTTTTGCGCGTATTGGCTTACGCACTTATACGCGCGCCACATTTTGCGCTTCACAAAATTGAACGTGCGTACTCGCGCTTATTTTTATTTAAATCCACAAATAAATATTAAACTCCAACTTCTCAGTTGAACAATGGAAAAGATGAAGAATCACACGTTCAAGTTCTCAGACTGGGTATCCTTATTAGGTATAGATAATTGAACTGTTCGTCACCTCCATATCCCACGGAGTAGTTTAAGCTATTCAAAGAAAAGGTAATGTTCCTTTGCTATAATCCTCCAAAACCGAATTTTGATAATTTGGCGGATTATAGTAAAGGAACATGAGTAGTGTATAGGCATAGTATAATGTAGCAGCAAGTGGTGGTAGAAGCGAAACACATAAATACAGGCACCACTGTGTACTTGCAGTCAGTTGTGTAGACTGCAGACAGAGTGACACATGATCGAAGTGTAGTGCAAATAGTGTGTGTTATCTACATTACTTTTTCTTTAAATATCATTATTCCGCAAAGTAACACCCGCTTCTATCCAATACTCTAAGCTTTCAGCCTGTACATATTCTGAACACAATCATATTAAGTCCTGTAAAGTTATTAAAATATTTGTATCATTTTACCGAGTAAACAAGTTGGAACTGTAATACTTAAAAAAATATGATACCTCAGTCGTCTCCTCCTTACACCTGGCAGTGGAAGCGAATCTGTTCGGTTTGTCGTTACCCTCGCTGGGTGGACACTGGTTTATATCTATCCTGTCGTAGTCCATCTCCATCACTACCGCTGCTGTGTACCTGTTGTTCGATAATCATAATCATAGCCTTTAAAGCTGAATAAGACAATATTGTATAACGAAGTTCCTTCCTCCTTATTGGTCCTTATTGGACAGTATGGACTTGGTGGATGGGGCTAGGCGAAAAAAGTGTAAGAATTTTTCCGTCACAACCTTTGTGTGTTGCCTTCGTTTATTACACATGTTCCATCATAGCTTAGCTAAACGAAAGAGTGAAACTGTCGGTTCGGGGGTTCAAATCCTGACTTCTTAACTTCGTTCCAACCAAGTGTTCCACGGCACTCACACATTTTTTTACATATATAATGTTGTTTTCTTTTACAAAAGTTTAATTATACATCAGCTTGTCCTGCAAGAATGTCCTGCGCCAGAGACTTGCATCTCCACTGCATACTGCATACTTACGTTGGATATTCAATGTGTCTGAACTGTGTGTGCCGAGGAAAGATATCAGCTACAGGAGACACTGCCGCCACCAGCCACTTGTTCAGTCTGCCACAGTCAAAGTAGGGCTTGGTCCAGTTCACAGGGCCAGGAGTCTATAAATAAACAACCTAGATAAATACATAGAGCATTGGTAGCCTACTGGTTAGGACTGTGGTCTACTATTTGGAGGATCACAGGTTTGTTTCTGGTCACTCACCTATGACTTTTCGGAGTTATGTGTGTTTCAGCAATTAAATATCACATGGTTCAACTGTGAAGGAAAAAGTCGCAAGGAAACCTGAGAGTTCTTCATAATGTTCTCAAAGGTGTGTGAAGTCTGCCAATTTGCATTGGGCCAACTTGGTAGACTATGGCCTACAGGCCTTGTCTGACAGGAGATGCTGTGAGCTGTTGATGGGTTGGTGATGGTGGATAGATCTGTACTCAGTAAATTATAGATACAAGTATATCTTCTACCAAATATTCATAATCATATTAATCTTTACGAAATAATTGGTAATCTTGTTAAGGAGTTTTGTAAAGGGTGGTAGGTGTTTGGTTTAAAATTCAAAAATTCAAAATTCAAAATTATTTATTTCATGTAGGCCAACCTGTGGCTCTTATGACACGTCAAGATTCTACCACCGGTTCGGAAAGCGAATTTTGCTGAGAAGAGCCGGCAAGAAACTCAGCAGTTGCTCTTTTCAAAATAATCATTTTACAATATTAATAAGTAGCTATTAGGTACATTGTAATAAGTTTTTATACTATCTTGTGGGCAGCTGGATGGCAAGCTGATTTAACCCGTGCATCTTTGTTAGAATAGAATATGACATTTCCACAAAACGTACTACAATTCAATTCATGTCAAAGACGGGCAGACAGAAAGTAGCCCCATTCCCGCAGGCGGCACCCGTTCACGAGCATGACGCATGATCCAGCCATTGCTTCGCTCGACCATATTTGAGGGAACGTAACAACCCGCACCACACGACACCACCACAGAAATGTTTAAAGAGAGCGTGACATACTTAGTCTACCCGTATCAAAGCATCGAATTGAATAATATTATTCAAACACTAATTCTAAGATCCCATGCAACTTTGTCATTGAGAAAGTCATTAACTTTGTAATAAGCGCGACTCAGTAAATGAGTTTTTACGCATTGTTTAAATTTGTGCAGTGGCAAATCTAGCAATTCCTTCGGAATCATATTATATAAGCGTACGCTCAACCCCACAAAGGATTTTTGCACTTTGCGCAGGCGACATGATGGAATTTATGACGATTTCTAATGAGTCGATTGTGTGTATGCCTCTTTGTTTATGCAGATGAATATTTTGTCTCACAAAGACTATATTATTATAAATGTACTGTGAAGCTACCGTAAGAATACCAATCTCTTTAAACTTTTCACGAAGAGATACGCGCGAACCGAGTTTATAGATAAATCGAATGGCTCTTTTCTGTAATATAAAAATAGTTTCAATATGAGCTGCTCCGCCCCACAATAAGATTCCATAGGACATTACACTATGGAAGTAGGCAAAGTAGACCAGCCTAGCCGTGTCTACATCGGTAAACTGTCTGATTTTTCTGACAGCATAGGCAGCTGAGCTGAGTTTACCCGCTAATGTCTCTATGTGAGCGTTCCACTGAAGCTTACTATCCAAGGTCACCCCCAGAAAAACTGTCGAGTTCTCAATTATAAGGTTTTCCCCGTTTATTTTTATTGTTTTGTCAATTTTCTTAACATTTGGTACAATAAATTCTAAACACTTAGTTTTTTAGCGTTCAAGAGCAAATTATTAACAGTAAACCAACGCGATATCTGAGATAAGGTATTGTTTACATCGTCAAAATTTACTTTGTTTCTGTCAGTTTTGAATATTAGAGATGTATCATCTGCAAACAACACAATATTGCAAGCATCGCGGACATGATATGGTAAGTCATTAATATACACCAAAAATAGAAAAGGACCCAGGATAGAGCCCTGTGGGACACCCAACAGAGTAGATGAACCCCGCGACTTCACGTCACCTACGCATACACTTTGTGTTCGATCACTAAGGTAAGAGGCAATGAGATCAAGTGCAATGCTTCTTATGCCATAATGACTAAGTTTGAGTAAAAGAGTTTGGTGATCAACGCAATCAAACGCCTTAGATAGGTCACAAAAAACTCCAATAGCATTCTGCGAACGCTTCCAGGCATCGAAAATATGTTCAAGTAGCTTTGCACCAGCATCAGTCGTGCTTCGACCCTTCGTGAAGCCGTACTGTTCGGGGTGTAGCAAGTTATTAACATTAAAATGCTTCATTTGATCAAGTATAATTTTTTCAAATATCTTACTAAGTGTTGGAAGGATTGATACAGGTCTGTAATTATTGAGGTCAGTTCTGTTGCCTGATTTAAACAGGGGGATGAGTTTGCTATGTTTCATCAAATTTGGAAAGATACCCATAGCAACACATTCATTAAAAATTACGGCTAAATAAGGAGCAATGTCATTTATTATGTCAGATATAATTTTTACAGACATACCCCATAAATCACCAGTTTTTTTCATTTTCAACATCTTAAAATTTTTTATTACCTCAGCTGCAGTGATAAATTTGAATTCAAATAAAACATTGCACTCATTGACGTTGCCTCTCAATAAACTCTGAGCTGCAGTAGGTGAGGAACTCAGAGAGTCAGTCAGCAGAACAGGAATGTTCTGAAAAAAATTCTCGAAAGTATTTGCAACCTCCACGTCAGAAGTTATTTTATCATTATTAACAATAATTTCAAAGTTAACATCACGTGATTTACTTTTACCCGTTTCTTCATTAACTATATTCCACATGGTTTTTATTTTATTATCGGATTTCACGATTCTCTCTTTAATATGTATTGCTTTTGCGTGAATGCATACGTTTTTAAATATCTTAGAGTATGTTTTCACGCTTTCAAGAAAACTTGAAGACCGCTTAAATTGTTTTTCGTCATATAACTCATACAGTCTATCTCTACTTTTGTAAATACCTACGGTAGCCCACTCACTGAATTTTAATTTACCATTTACATTTATTTGTTTAAAATTAAATATTTTATTAAATTCAGTGTCTATTGTCTTGAAGAGACCAGTAAAAAGTTTATCTGGGTTACCATTTACATACCTAAGAGTTCGAAGTTTGTCAGAAATGTGACATTTAAACCGCGCCAATTTACTTTCTGTTATTGGTCTACAATTAACAATTCTTTTGTCGTTGCTTACATTGTTTGAAATTGTAATTTGTTGCCCACAGTGATCTGACCTCAAATTGTTAATTATTGATTTATCCGTAACGATCACTGCTGCAAAAAATGTTATCCAAACAAGTGGCCGAAACTTCTGTGATCCTAGTTGGTTCACAAAAAGCGTTATTTAGATTAAAACATTTAAATAAGTTTAGAAAACTGACAGTGATCGAGTTCTCCACTAGAATATTTAGTAGTTTAGTTTAGTACTTTAGTAAATTGCATGGTATCAACCATGCAATTTACTAAACCAAACTTACTGTAAACAAAGTTATAATGTAATTTTTGATGCTTTGAAACTGCAACAGCAGAACATTAATTAGGATGCATGCCTATGCATAACAAAAAGTATAATAAGATATGCAATGTTTTTAGAATGAAATGAAGAAATTTGCCTGAATTTCAATAAAAAATTGTATAAATGTTTTTTTTTAAATATAAATAAATAAAGTTTTTACAGAAATAATATTGAGTTAGTAACTCAAATGTTTAGTGTGATAGTATAATAGCTGTATAGCAATAAAAACATATTATACACTCAGTATCAATATATCAGTGAACTCTTGGTCACAGCGATAATAATATTGGTAATGATACAGCTGATTTAGTAGCACAGTGAGCCTCATTCCTGATATTAGATATGACCCTTTTAAGCTATTGCATAGCTTTGATCGCAGGCTTTGAGCGCAGCGACCGAATTGAGAAATTCCATAATGAAAATAAACCTAACACCCCCCACTCCGACCGGCACAGCAGACTTCGGCAGCACTGTGTTTGTGTGCGTGCGACTAGATGAATGCTATGCAATAGCTTTAACGCAGCAGTCCCCGAGTGCCACACATATTTTTTATTTTAAGTATTGCTGATAGCCCTATGCAAAGCATGCATGGAGGACAACTTGGATTCTGCGGGGAGCTGTACCAGTGGAATCACACAAAATGGGAAGTCATCACCTACTAGTAGTGACAATCCCAGGATGAAGAAAGAAAGAAGAATAATTAATTCACTTTTGTGCCCAGTTGGCATGCCTAAAAGCCATTACTTGAGAACTGAATTAATTCATAAATCATATAATACATCGATTTCATACAAACCTCATCATTGCCAGGTGGTCCGTGAAAAGTAAACGTCTCATTAGTGTTATTGGCATATCTGATTTCAACTTGGTACGTTGTTTTGGTGTCGTGACGCTTATCCACCTTGTCAGGCAACCACAGTGAGTACCACTCGTTTATGCGATAGAAATCTGACGTATAGTCCTTGGACAAGCTGTCAGGGTCATAAGCTCCCAAATCTTCCACGTGGAATGTGTTTAAGGTTGATATCTTTTGTAAATGTACTGGATCATTGAAATCATCTGCTCTCAAAGCTCTTGGTGCGAATCTTGGCAAGGTTTTGTTGAAAAATCCTCGGTAAGATGAAGTGTACGACGTATTGGGCGAAAAGTATATCGAACTGGCGTTAATTAACGGGTTCGCGGAAACATCGGCTACTGATGACAGGAAATAATACATCATACCTGGGTCATATGTATCGTTTATAGCAGGTCGTATAAACCTTGATTGGAGGATATAACTCCAGAAAAACGCTCTTGTCATAGCCATATTGTGTAAATGCAACATAGCTGTCCTGTTTGGAAACACGGGGTTGATGTTTATTTCCTTTACATCGGGATGGTGGGAGACCGAGTCTTCTGTTAAAAAGAGGTCATCTAGATGGCTTATGTAGCAATTTTCGGCTGAAATCTTGTCCATTTTACCCCGAATCTCATCAAAAGAGTCCCGTATTTGCCATTCATACTGTCCGGCCACACCCCACAATAACACACACAATGAAATTAATAACAATACACAATTAATTTTCTCCATTGTTATTTAAATACTAGTTACATTGCAATTTAAGTTAAAGGTGCGATAATCAGTGGGCACTTCAGTCAATTAAATATTATTTTATAATTCATTTCACCCACACAGTACACACATCACAAACACAGATTAGAGGATACTACGTATCAGATGGCTCACGGCCATACAAATTTTTATCCCTTAGAATCAAAGCCAGTGATTGGCTGGCTGCATCATTTTGCTCTAACCAATAGCATAGCATTTTTTTTTTTTTTAAGATTGGTGCTCTGGGTTCTTATTTTTTGTGAAAAGAAGCTTTGGATACTTGCATTTTGGACTCTTTTACAGTCCCGGTCATGGAACTAGGAATTACGACTACGTCTGTCCCGGCACTGCACCCCCCTACTATAGGTATATAGGTACTATAGGTTCAAATTATGTCTAGCGCATACATACAACTCTTACATCGAGGCTTTTGATTAACATTTGGACAAATATCAATCAAACGCTCAATTTGTATTGCAGTATATTAATGCGCTCAAAAACAACAAAATAGTTGTAAAACTAAAACTTGTATGTATGCGATAGCCTTAAGGGTCTAAGTAATATAACAGTTTTCTTCAGGTATTTATTTATTTCTCTTTTTCAATTTCTTTTTAAATTTGATAAAAACATACTGTTGCATTTCTTTGCCATCCAGTCAAGCAATATCTGATAAAATTTTATTTATAGTATTGCACCAATTTGAAATACACATTTTTATTGTGTATGAACGCAAGGTGTGAAGTACTTTTTTTTATGAGTTTGACAACTTATTAATTCGTCATTATTAATTTTAATGTCCGTGCTAATTGTTTAGAGTTGATGGCAATGCATCTGAAAAATAACAATTTGTTTATCATAAATTATCAATATTATATTATTATCCAATACATTTCATATTATTAAGGCCCAATTTCACCAACGTAAAATAAGTCTTATCCGAGCATAAATTTGATATTTTGACAGTATTTTCAATACAAGAACTGTCAAAACGCCCAATTTATTCCTGGGATAAACGTCACTCGACGTTGGTGAAATCGGCACTAAAAGTAATATTATAAATTAGAGTCTGAAAACTCAGTACCCATGGGTAATTTAAATACCAAATGTCAATCTGCACGGTTGCTGGTAATATGTAAGAAATAAAAAGTTATATGTATTGACTACCTGATGAAATACTTAGTTTGTTGACATTCTGCAGTAGAGTTATCTATCAATTTCCTTTTAACATTCTTTTGTCCTTCACTGTATCACATACAGACTTTTCTTTGAGGAGTGGACAAAAGTTTCTCTGAAAATAAAAGTTACTTATGTATAATTAAATATTCATATTTTTTATGAAATAATTGTTTGGACCTAAGTTTGTATAGAACTTACGAGCAAAGAGATGAAAATAAAGATTATTACCCAATGAAATATTCTGTTGACCTACTGTAGTACAGTGTTCCACCAATCTTCTTTTGAAAGTAGATGGCGCGGCTTCTGAAAAACAACAGTTTGTTTATCATAAATATATATCATCAACATTATATTATTAAAACTAAAATTATAATTTTGAGTGTGGACGATCAGTACACATGGGAAATTTAAATAATGTTTATCTGCAAGGTTGCTGGTTATATGTAAGATAATTTAAGTAATATATTGTAGATGATTAACCAATTTTCAACCCAGTTTCAATCGAAGTCAGTTACTAAATAACTTTCGCAAATAACAGTTAAAAATATTTTCTCACCTAAAAGCCCCTTATTACTTGATGAATGTGATATTTGCAGGTCTTGTTTAGAATCCTATCAGTCTTGTTATAATCATAATGTATCATACGAGCATAGCAATGATTTTGATTCTCTGGTCCTGAAAATAAAAGGGATTCATTTATAAGCCTAAGAATTTATTAACAAAGGTTCTAAGCTACCTATGCTTTAAATAGATTATTCACCTTGCTGATTCTGAATCAAGGCATTACATATCTATGTAAGCATATATACAAAAAAACTAAATTTCAACTTACTAGTGTCTTCAGGATCCTCCAGAAGAGTGGATGGAGTGCCACTAAGGATCTCAGATTCCAAGAATAATGTAGGAAATGCTGTTCCAATAATACGTTGATTTTTGTGTCACGAAACGTATTTCAAAGTGCTTATGACACACTTGCAAAAGCCTAAGTTCGGTAACACGTTTATGTCGCAAATCGTCACAATTAATTAACCTAAGCCACTTTTGGAGTCCTTTCAACATTGTGGAAACATATGTAATATAGCGTCCTCTCGCGAATTATTACAACCAGGCACACAACACTTGCAATACATCTCAATAAATTGAGATATCAGTTGCTATTATGGGAACAAATATACGGTAATTAATCAACGCAACCACTCTGAACTCACAACTCACCATTAAAAACAAATAAAATAAATGCCAACTCCAAACTAAAATGCCGTCGGGTAAAATGTTGAGATCACAGAATAAAATACGTAGTCGTAATTCCTAGTTCCATGATAAAATGGATGTCACAGATGGTCACGTGGTGTTCAGAATTGTCATACATCATTTTGCTACGGATTTTGTAGGGGTATGGAAATTTGTAGGGGCGTGAACTGCCCGTGATCACAAACTCGTCCGTTGAAAACCAAAAAAATTTTGTTTGATTTGATTGACAGTTTGACGGTGACAGTTGCCACTTGCCACTAATTTGACAGGTATTTTGGTCACCTCACATGGTAGGTAGGAAATACATGGAGATGCCCTACCTACAAAAATGGGGTGCATATATACCTACAGAAAAATATCTCATAAAATGGCCGCCATTAGGGAGTGTCATGAAGGTAGCAAATACATGGAGGTGCCTTACCTACAAAAATCGGGTGCATACCTACAGAAAAAACTCATAAAATGGCCGCCCATTAGGGAGTGTGCTTCGAAACTATCGACATCGATAAGGAGTGAAGCGATAATCAAGCATTTATGTATACGTAGTATTTATAGGTTATAATAATTACGTAACGTACGTTTGTACTCTATCAGGTACATATTATTCGCGTGGATTTAGGTTTTTAAAGATCTTGGAATGTCCAAACAGTTTCGCTGCCGTTTTGTGAAATTGAAAGAGATCACCATATATAAAAAAGTACTCATTTATAAATTATAATATGTATCAATCGTTTGTTAATTATAAACCACTATTTCTTTTCATTAAAAGAGCAACTTGCTGGCTCATAGTAGTAGAATTTCTTTCTATAAGCGGTGGTAGAGTCGAAACATGACGTGCTTAGCATGAGACAGCTATCTGCATGCCCTACATATAAATAAACAAATATAGAATACTAGTTGACCCGGCGAACTTCGTACCGCCAACTTATATTTTATATAAATAAAACAAATAAACTATCCTAATCAAAAAAAACTATCCTATCTTTCAAATTGGACTAAATTACAGATAGTAACGAAGTTTGATCAAAATCACTTTAATTTAAATTTAATTTTGTATCACACAATATATTATTATCACACAAGTTAAATAGTTTAGGAGTCCATCGTGGACAAATAACGTGACACGTAATTTATATATATTACTAGCTGACCCAGCGAACTTCGTACCGCTTCTTATCTATATAAATAAAACAAATAAACTATCCCAATTCAAAAACTATCCTATCTTTTAAGTTGGACCAAATTACAGATAGTTACGAAGTTTTATAAAAATCGGTTAAAATCGGTAATTGAATTGCACAGGGATTATTATTAAATCCACCTCTTGCTCTTACCGCAGAAAAGAAATGTATCACACGATCTTTTCATATTTTATGTAGAGGGATGTGTGTTATATTTATATTTTCCACGCCTATAGCACCCATCCATTTTTTTCTTTAAGTTTTCACTAGCCGGAAACGACAGCAGAAAACACGGACATCATCATCTATTATATAGAGGTATTAGATTCTAGCATTTATTATTTATGTGAAGTATTAAAATAACCGGACAAATGATATAAATTTCAACTATAAACACCAAACTTCTTGTTTTATCTGATAATATGGTGATGAGCAGTACCTAATGCATTAGAATTTATTCAAGTCGTTTAACGTCACCTATAATAATATCGACAAGTCGATACTCCATTGACACAAATCCAATAACACGCAACTACTTGACAGGCTGACAGCTGAAGTTCAACCAATAAGAGTGAATACATAATGTGTTGTACATAAGGCTCATAAAATGGCGGATGGCACCCGGCTTGACTAGTAGTTACTTTATATACTTCATCTCCATCTATTTCCTACCTACCATGGGGAGTGTGCTTCGAAAATATTGACATCGGTAAGGAGTGAAGTGATAATCAAGCATTTATGTATATATAGTATTTATAGGTAATAATAATTACGTAACGTACGTTTGTACTCTATCAGGTACCTATTATTCGCGTGGATTTAGGTTTTTTAAAGATCTTGGAAAATCCAAACAGTTTCGCTGCCGTTTTGTGAAATTGAACGAGATCACCAGATATAAAAAAGTACTCTATGTTAGATGCAAAACTGATTTTTCAGACCACTTTAACTCATTTATAAATAATAATATGTTTCAATCGTTTGCTAATTAAAAACCACTATTTCTTTTCATGAAAAGAGCAACTTGCTGAGTTACTTGCTGGCTCATAGTAATAGAATTTCTTTCTATACGCGGTGGTAGAGTCGAAACATGACGTGCCTAGCATATGCGACAGCTATCTGCATGCCCTACATATAAAAAAACAAATCTATACATATAATAAAACTGTAACTGGAAGATTTCTGTACATTTAATATATTTTGAAAATTTTAATTGGGGGATGCTTTACTATCGATACTGAGCCCAAAACAGATTTTTATTTAATTTTTGTCTGTTTGTCTATTTGTTTGTCCTTCTTTCACGTAAAAACTACCGCACAGATTTCTACAAAATTTTATACCGTGGTAGCTTATTACTCGGATCAACATCTAGGCTACTTTTTATCCCGGAAAATCAAGGAGTTCCCGAGGGACTTAAAAAACTAAATCCACGCGGACAAAGTCGCGGGCATCAGCTAGTATAGAATATTACCGTACAGCTTCGTTGGTTAGTTACTGTACAGTTATAATTAAGTCACCCTAAGGGTGGTACAAAATATGTTGTCAAATAATAAATGAAATAAAACACAGTTAGTGTATGATTGATAGGTATGTAATTGATGAAAATAGTGTAAGTACACATATTTTATTAATACTACGATTTTTTAATTATCGAAATGGGACACTTTTTATGAAGTGAATCAAACCAATTTTTATTCATTTCTGAATAAAATTAAGTTAGATAGAAAACTCCTTTGCAACACTGGATCGTTTATTTTAGTACCATGTTATTGGTAAACCGAATCTTAGGTCTAAATATGTTTAAATCACACTTTTAATGGGCATCAATTAGTCATTAGTGTTGTGCTCAGGATCATTCCAAAAGTATTTTCTGTGTCGTATTTAATGTGAACCTCAATACTTATAGGTTAAATAGTTTAAGTATACGTAGTATACAGTCTATTTGGAGAGAGGTTACCATTATATTGTAACGTTTTAACTTGTAGGTAGAAATTAAAAAACGTTATCACAAATTTGCAGAGGTATATTAGTAGCTAATGTAGCTATAATACACACACAAGTAGGGCCGTGGGTTTTAGGGGACCGTCAATATTTCGCTTCCTGACCGCAGTGGACCATGTACTGCCCTGGCTTGGTTGCTGGAATAGGCCGCAAGCGAAGGATGCTCAGCGCGGAGGGTAAGCAGGCCAGAAGAGGGCGCGGCGAACGGCACCCGTAGCCTCAGCGACAACCAGGGGCGACACGACGTCCACAACACACAGAAGTGGTGTGCGTGGTGTTGCGCTGGCAGGGAGCGTGAAGTGGTTCGTCCGGTTCCTACGAGTACTCGTACCGTGAACTCGTACCCAGAACCCCGATATTCGGGGTTCAATACGTATCTACGCAGTAAAAAGACGTTTTCAGGAATGCGGACGGCTCAAGGAACATAATATATGCCGGCTCGGCATTGCAAGTGATACGCTATTGCTTTCCGATGTAAGAACGACGTAATGCCCGCGGCCGCTGCGGAGGCCTACGCGACTGCCAGCTCATACCAAAAGAAACCGGCCCAGGCGCGGGACGCGGGGAAAGGGAACGCTCAACGCGAGAATCACCTGATGTTACTTAAGGTCACGCGTCAAGTTATCTAATAATGTTTATTAATTTTGAATTTAGTAGGTATGTTATAGGTATTTAACTGACCGAAACCTTCCAAAGATGATTTTAATGAGAAATTCTGTTTGTGTAGGTAGTTAAGTAACCTACTACGTTACATATCCCCCTCTCCTACGAAAGGATTTTATTCTCCTCAAAATAAAATCCACTAAATTAAACTGCCAAGGAGACGTAAGTACATTGTCCATTCAACCTAGCCTTTCATAATCTTTCATACTTCAAGCAAATAATAAAAGCAACAGTAAGTATTATTTTAAAATACTGACGCATCCTATCACGACAAAGTTAACGGTGTTATAGATACCAAAAACTCTTGTACAAACTAAGCATAAACGATGTTAAATAAGGGGAAAGTAATAACAATAAAATGTATAGTTATATATTATTTATATATTTAAGTATATATTCCAGTCTTGACTTTAGTTAGTTGCCTATTGGTTTTAGGTCTTTTATATGCCAGGTACCTAGGTCTTTCCCAGTCATGTCTTGCAAAACATAGACTAAGGGAGACTTTTTACCTATTATTCTGGCCTTTATAAATTTAGGAGGCAATTTCCGTGAAAATTGATTTTCCTTGTTGCTTAAGAAGTAAGCACGCTTCATGACTATGTCACCTACGTTAAATTCTGCGAATTTTCGGCGAATGTTATAGTGAGAAGTATTTTTTACGTGAGCCTGCCAAAGTCTAGACTGAACTGTGTCAAATATTGAAGCCAAATGACCTATGTTTTCTGCATAGATTTCACGAGGCAAAAATATTATTTCATCGCCGTGATTATTATCAACGTAGTGTGATCCACAAGGAACAAGTTCGCGACCGTAAACTAGAAATGAAGGAGTAAATCCTGTTGACTCGTTTACTGAGTTATTAATTGCGAATTGAATTTTGGGAATAAGTACGTCCCATGACCTATGATCATCGTCAACATACATGGAGATACACGTAATTATAGTTTTATTATACCGCTCGACTAAGTTGACTTGAGGAGTGTACTTTGGGGTATAATAAATTTTGTTGATTCTATATTTTTTAAAGAAGGAATCCACCACTTTTCCGCAAAAAATACTAGCATTATCGATCTGAATAGCTTGCGGCACGCCTTGCACTAATATTACCGAATCTTCTAGTATTTTTGTTACAATTTCCGCAGTAGCCTTCTTTATTGGAAAAATCAAGCAAAATTTTGAAAAACAGCATGTTACCACAAGGATATAACCCTTCAAGCGCCGCGCGCCATTTTTGTGAGGTAGTCGCTTGTGCCGGGCCTGTCGCGTTAATATAAAAAAAAAATAAAAAAAAATCCGCTTTATTAAAAAAAATATTTCTCTAAAATTTTATATAGGACTTATGTATAAAACTTATATTGATGGAATCGTTATGAATTAATTTTGTATGTAATATATACTTATCCGTACATATTACTGACATAGAATTAGCAAAATCTCATTTAAAAGTAACGAGAGCTATATTTTGTACAATTTTATCATAATTGATGAATTAATGAATTTGGTGCAAAATTGTTATTTATCTACATGTATTTTACTTACAAACTGTTTATTACGTACCCTTCCATTGTTTTCACTATGATTAACACCAAAAAACACATCACAGGAATAAATATGAACCTATTTATTACTACACTCTGCACAGTCGACGCGAGTACTGAGTGCCAACTGCGTTGCGTACTGCGTTTTACAACAGAGACTATGTCAATGTCTTAAGGTTCAAAATTGTACAAAAAAAGGCATAGAGACCTTCAAGGTTGAACTTTCGATAGAAATAAGTTAGAAAAGGCTGGGTATATTGTTTACTAGCAAATTAAATGCAAAACCACACGAGTCGAAACAGGATAGCTAATATCGGGAGCCGATAGGGCGGCAAATGTCCGGTCTTTTTAAATCTGCGGGAGCCGGGGAAAGGGCGCTTGAAGGGATAACTATTACGCGACCTGGTAATAGGAAGAGGGCCCATTAGATCAATCGAAATCATTTGGAAGGGGCGAGAGACTTGTTTCGGTCTACCCATAGTTCCTAAAGTACCATGTGTAGACTGTTTATAAGTTTGGCATTTAACGCAACGAGAAACAAAGTTAGCGACGTCTGCGTACATGCCTGGCCAATAGAAACGAAGTGAAAGACGCTTATAAGTTTTAAAAATTCCGAGATGACCAGCAGTAGGTTCGGAATGACAGTCAGCCAGAATCTGCTGACGTCGCTCCTCTGGTACGACTTCCTTCCATTCGAATTCCTTATTAAGAGTGCATTTAGATTGCATGTAACGATAAAGCTGGTTGTTTTTAACTATGAAGTTTGGAAAAGATGTGGGAGAATTTTGGCAACCATTGAAAATATTAAGATACCACGGATCCGCAATTTGAGTTGTAGTTAAGGATGATACCGGGCAAGCACGCAAAAGAGCATCTGGGATGATATTATCAACTCCTCGGCGATGTTTGATTTCAAAATTGAAACACGAGAGTCTAACACCCCAGCGAGCGAGACGGCCAGTAGGGTTATTCAAATTAAGAAACCATTTAAGGGCCGAGTGATCGGTATGGACAGTAAATCGTTGACCGTTGTCAAGATAACATCTCCAATGCTCCAGCGCTACGAGAACCGCAAGTGTCTCGCGTTCAGTCACACTGTAATTACGCTCACTAGCTGTTAGTGATCTACTCATATAGGCTATAGGATGTTCAACCTTATCAATAGTCTGAGTTAGAAGAGCACCAATCCCGAAGTTGCTAGCGTCAGTATGTACCTCGAACGGAAGATTATAGTCCGGGCAAGATAAAATGGGAGCTGAGATTAAACATTCTTTAAGTTTGTTAAAAGATTCCTCGGCTTCTTTAGTCCAAACGAAAGGTTTAGCTTTTTTACCACCGGATGTTAATTGATTTAAAGGACCTGCAATTGTACTAAAATTTGGTACAAACCTTCGGTACCAAGAAGCTGTTCCGATGAATCTTTTCACCTCTTTCTTGTTAGTAGGAGTAGGGAAATTGAGAATAGCCTCGACTTTTCCAGGATCGACGTGCAAACCTTTAGAATTAACAACGTACCCAAGATATTTCAATTCATCGCGAAAGAAAACAGATTTAGACAAATTTATAGTTAGGTTAGCCGATTGTAATTTTTTGTATACTTTTATTAATAAAGATATGTGAGTATCAAAGTCTGACGAAATTATTATAATGTCATCCACGAAAACAAATACAGAATTTTCAAATTCGGGACCTAAAAATAAAAGATCAACTAATCGTTGCTGAGTTGCCGGCGCGTTTGTTAACCCAAAAGGCATAGTTACAAATCGATAAGTACCACGACCGGGGATGTAAAAAGCCGTTTTATCGCGATCTTTCTCCGTAATCGGTATTTGCCAGAAAGCTTTAGACAAGTCGATGCTAGATAAGTACTTAGCGTTTTTAAGGTTATCTAAAATTTCCGAAACGTAAGGTAATCTGTACGCATCTTTACGTGTAACAGCATTGAGTTTTCGGCTGTCTAAGCAAAACCTGAGTCTTCCATCCTTTTTTGGGGTAAGTAGAACGGGAGAAGACCAAGGGCTCTTGCAAGGTTCTACGACTCCGAGTTTAAGCATTTGATCTAACTCCTCAATCAAGATTTTTTGTTTATCGGGTGACATTCGGTAGTACCGTTGACGAATCGGTTCAGCGTCTCCAGTATCAATGTTATGATTAGTAAGATTGGTAATACCGAGACCCTTCTGTTCGAATGAAATGTCATTATAAAGTTTAATGACATTATCAGCTAGCTGTTTTTCAGTCTCTGATAAATTAGTGTAAGGTTGTATAAAGGTACCAAGTATAGTATTATTAATTTCGCTGCTAACCGTACGAACACTATTTACGTATTTTGGACAAAGTTGAAACTTACGCCAAAAGTCAATGCCGAGAATTATGTCAGGTGTTATCTCCGGAACAACAAAAGCTTGCAAAATGTGAAATTGTCCCTCGAATTCTATAGGTAAGTTAATGTATCCGAGACTTTGCAAACGTTGTCCACCGGCTGTAATAACAGCGACGCAGTTCTCCCTAATTAGAGGTAGACCAAGGCTTTCAAAAGTGGAGTGGATACTGTTACCTAAGATCGTAACACCAGAACCTGAGTCCAAAAGACCTAAAAAGTTGTGACCAAACTTGCACTGATGCGTGGGGCCTACTATCATAGTTATAGTTTTTATGGAGAATTGTGTGGATTCTATAAGTTTTAAAATATAAATTTACTGTATCCAGCCAATTTTGCCAATCATTTTTATCAAATTTGGTATCCACACAATTCTCTGAATCTAGTTTTTTGTATCAGGACGTTTTTATTTCTAGCGCAGTCTGGGCAGTCTGGGAATTTTACATTTTTACGTCTACAGCCGAAACAGAAAATTTCACTACGGTCAGCAGTACACCCTCTAGTGCTGTGCGTATCAGTGCGACAACGAATACAGTAACGAGGTCGTTTATTATTTTCAGGGGCACTGACTGCGTGAACATAGTTACTATCTGAGTTTATAGTTTTATTGCTAGAATGTTGGGGTTTATTAGAATTAGATTTATTATTGTCAGTAGTAGTATTTTTAAATTTATAGTTATAATTAAATTTTTGAGAAAAATTCGAATTCTGTTTGCTACTTGAACTACTAGCGTAAGCAAAATCAGGTGCTAAAGTATCAGCTGTAGCTTTCGGTGGTTCCTTAAAATGCGAGGCGAGATTGAATATCCTCGTAGTTACGGCATAAGTTTCTTAACTCATCAATGGACTTTATTGTTGAAACAGATGATAAAGTACTAGCGTAACATGGCCGAATATTATGTAAGAGAATTTCTAATTTTTCATCTTCTGAAGGTTGTTTCGATAGTCGCGAAAAAAGACCAGACATAATCGAAAGGTAAATAGCAATATTTTCTTTTTCGCCCTGCGTACGAGATCTGATTTCTGAGCCAAGTATATAATCATAATCCGGCCGACTGAAATCCCGCTTCAAGAGAATCGCAAGCTCATCCCAAGTATTAACAGTATCTTTGACACTACGATACCAGTGAATCGCGTCGCCTTGAAAAATTTCCGTTGCATTCCTTAAAACTTTTTCAGATTTAATATTCTTAGCGAGACAAAATTCATTTATACGTTGGATAAAAGCTCTAACGCAGGTTTTTCCATCAAATTTAATTTTAGAAAATAAATTTAAATTATTGCCTTCGCATGTGACATTAATAGTAAGAGGTGTAGTTGAGGTACTAGATGTAGCATGAGATTCGCTACTCGTGGTTGCTAATGGATCAGTCGCTGTATCAAGGAGTTTATTGAGTGTGGATCTATAATCCTTGTATAGACCAACACACTCGTCATAATCCTCCTGAATTTTATCCGTGCGTGATATCCGGTGAAGCCGGTGATAAATATGGTTCAGCAAATTTTGAGATCGTAAAAGTGCACTCTTATCAGCAGGGGCAGAAATTACTGAGCTGACTTTGTCGAGTGCTTCAAAAACACCAAGGATGTCAACCGAGGGTTCGAAAGGGCTTGTTAGAATATCCTCAGAGGGATATGAGGGACTACATTTTGCAATCTGTTTTCTTAGCTCCTGAACTGTAGAACCGGGAGTTTCACCACGAATAGCTACCTCATACTCCAGTTCTCCTTTTTGCAAGGACATGAATTTTATCTCGTAAGACATATTTTTAAATGATGACAAAAATTAATTACAAAAAAATTAAAGTGCAAATGTATGAGAAATGAGAAAAAAAAACAACTAAATACTCCGCCTGTTACAAATTAAAAGAATAATTAATAACGTTTCGGTTGCCTTTTTTTTTAATGAGTGAAATGATAAAATGAAATCAGTGAATAAAATAAATGAATGATTGATTGAATGATTGTTGAATACTTGCAACAAAAATAAAAAAATCTACAAAAATAAAATGAAATAAGCAAACAAAATCAATAAATAATTATTGCAACTAATGTGTAGGGGTACGAATATGCAAAACCAACAAAAAAAATTTTTTTTTTGCTAACGGTACATTATTAGTTTTAGAACCGATAATAATACACAGATAATACTAATAATCACAAAGGAACAATAAACAAAATTAGAATTTTTATAAGTTTAGGTGAGTTAGGTAGGTAAGGCGCGGTCACCTTAAGTTACAAGTAATACAGTAGGTACGTACCTCGGACACTTTAGTTGCTAGCAACCAAAAATAAAAATTAACGTTTTACAACAAAAAAACAAGCACACACACCAAATTCACCACTACGAATCATGAAGCAAAATAATGAAATTACCACGTTGAGTGCGCCAATGTAACGTTTTAACTTGTAGGTGGAAATTAAAAAACGTTATCACAAATTTGCAGAGGTATATTAGTAGCTAATGTAGCTAATACACACACAAGTAGGGCCGTGGGTTTTAGGGTGTAACGTAGCGTTACATATTTTAATTATATTAATTTTAAAATACGTATTTATTTATAAATATCTAAGTATTTGTCCTAATGATACATAAACATTTATATTATTTAAGTATATTATGTAAGTATTATGACTACCCGCCATATTTTAATATCATTTAAGTAGGTACCTACCTATTTTTTTTAATGCGTAGCAAATAATGTTTCAAGCGTGAATCCGAGCGTTCCGGCGCACAGGCATCCATTTTGATGGAGTCAAACCAGCTGTCAGTCGCGCCCGATCTCGCACTAGTGACGGGCGCGTCTCATTTTTTTTCGCAGAGCAATCGCTCTAGTTTATTCTGCGATGAGTCTCTTCAAAATTATTTAAGCCGTGCAATGGATGCGGATTATCCCGTTTTAGGGTAAGTTTTGATTGGCATTTTAAATTGTTTTAGTCGTAGATTGTAGCCTAGTACAACGCTAATCATTGTTCATTTCGCATTCCACAGCATATGATTCAACGTCATATAATTTGTACCTAACTTAACATTTCTTTGTGTTTATAGCTAATTACTTAACGTGCTAATAATAATAGCTATATTTCAGCCTTATTATTATCATTGATTACTTTCATTTCGTATTATTTGCTATGTACTTTGTAATTCTAGAAATTTCTCTAGACCTTAGTTTTTTGACAACCCTCACTATAATATTTATATTTTTCAAGTTTCTCAATCATTAAAAATTGCATTAAATTGTTTTCTGATTACATTTTGGCCTTCAGCTTTTCATTATTTACCTATTCTTGTAACTCCGTTCTGATTTCTAACCACAACGGCAATACTATCATGCTTATTAGTACGTCCCTGAGTTTTACTTTAGTGCCAAGGTTGGATTCAGGACGGAATGATATTACCAGACACTAACATCAGTCGGTATATCAATTCCAGGTTCTCCGTTTGGAGTAACGTTCTCCATTCTCCGCTTCAACCTTCACCGCTCCGCTTAGAGCTACTTCCTGCACCGCTCGCTACTACCAATCCCGGCTAGTCACCAGATCGCGACGGTCGACGTTCCTGTGCGCGCTAGCACGGGCGTCACCTCGTCTGCGGGTCTGCGGGACAGCCGTCACTCCCCAGCGACTCAGCGGCCCGCCAACACCTAGGCCACCTAACCAGGGGAGTACCTATATACACCACCACCTAGGTCAAGGCAGGATCTTGGTAACTCCACGGCCCTACAAATTTGTGTACCCACCTACTGAGCTAGCCGCGGTAATAAAGATCTGTACCGTTACCTTTGGTCGAAATAAATATTTTTGTTACCGTGGGCTTATCTTTTGTTATTTAACCCCATTACACTTTTTTTTTTCACCCCCCGGTACAAGGGGACCGTCAATATTTCGCTTCCTGACCGCAGTGGACCATGTACTGCCCTGGCTTGGTTGCTGGAGTAGGCCGCAAGCGAAGGATGCTCAGCGCGGAGGGTAAGCAGGCCAGAAGAGGGCGCGGCGAACGGCACCCGTAGCCTCAGCGACAACCAGGGGCGACACGACGTCCACGACAGACAGAAGTGGTGTGCGTGGTGTTGCGCTGGGAGGGAGCGTGAAGTGGTTCGTCCGGTTCCTACGAGTACTCGTACCGTGATATTCGTTCGTGTTCAATACGTATCTACGCAGTAAAAAGACGTTTTCAGGAATGCGGACGGCTCAAGGAACATAATATATGCCGGCTCGGCATCGCAAGTGACACGCTATTGCTTTCCGATGTAAGAACGACGTAATGCCCGCGGCCGCTGCGGAGGCCTACGCGACTGCCAGCTCATACCAAAAGAAACCGGCCCAGGCGCGGGACGCGGGGAAAGGGAACGCTCAACGCGAGAATCACCTGATGTTACTTAAGGTCACGCGTCAAGTTGTCTAATAATGTTTATTAATTTTGAATTTAGTAGGTATGTTATAGGTATTTAACTGACCGAAACCTTCCAAAGATGATTTTAATGAGAAATTCTGTTTGTGTAGGTAGTTAAGTAACCTACTACGTTACAATATGTAAACAAAACATACCGGACAGGACATTTCAGTTTTGCTAACACTATTTTCACTGTTCGCGCTATAAATCACTCACAAACGTTTTATTTCCCGAAGCAAAACATTTTTAAGTTTATATTAAACACAAATGTACTTCAAACTATGCAGTTTACGATATTATTTTAGCATTAATCTAGTCACCATCGGAAAAAAAAAACACAGACTAATAGCCTAGTTTGTGTTTGACATATGAAATAGAACAAATCCCTAGTGCTGGAAATAAAACGTGAACCATAGAGTGAATGATAAGAACGAGCTTAGTCGATTGTAAAATCGGAAGTGGTATTTATTACGCTCGTAGATCCGTGTATTAAGGCAAATGGCAACCGGTTAGCGATGCGTGACTGCGAATGATCTGACTATTCGAATAATTTACAACTACTAATGTACACATTTTCGAATTGAACATTAGTATTATATTAATGCTCATAATCGAATGACGACTACTTATTAGTATTTTAATTACTCATCATGTTTCGACTGCGTTGACGACCTCCCTGGCTCAGTGGTGAGCGCTGTTGTCTTATAACTGGGAGGTCCCGGGTTCGATTCCCGGCGGGGTCAATTTGGGAATTTATAATTTCTGAATTGTATGTCTCTGGTCTGGTCTGGTGGGAGGCTTTGGCCGTGGCTAGTTACCACCCTACCGTCAAAGACGTGCCACCAAGCGATTTAGCGTTCCGGCACGATGGCGTGTAGAAACCAATTAGGGGTATGGGTTAAATGTTCACTGCCATACCCCTTCCAAGTTAGCCTGCTACCATCTTAGACTGCATCGTACCATCAGGTCAGATCGCAGTCAAGGACTAGCTTGTCATCGAATAAAAAAAAAAAAAAAGTTGTTCAGTGCGAAATGTCAGTTCAGGCTAGTCGAAATGCCTACATGCCTACTACATTATTCTCGACTCGGATTCTCGGAAAAGAAGTGGAGACTTTAACTAATGGTTTCAATTGTACGATTGGAATGTTAACCTGATTCTTTAAGTTTATAAATCTATTTCAAAATTGTCAAGTAGTTTAAAGTAGTTACTAATCATGGTAAATCATTCGATCAGTTCGAATGATTTATAAAGTCGAATAATTCGACAATCATAATAGGAGAAGGATTGTAATAACAAATATAATAAAAATAATAGTATAATATAAATAATAATAAAAATAAAATATTGTAAGGACAAACCATTTATAAATTTAATATGTAATAAAATAAAATTAATTCAAACATAATATTTTATGTAACATTTACAGTTAGCTACAAATTTGAATATTTAAAATTATAGGATCCGTATGGAAAGGTCTTAATAATATCGTTTCCAACATCACAATTCAGAAGAATATCATATTAAATAGTATTGATAATCGATTTAAGAATGTATTCATTCAATTAATCGTTCATTCTCAACTTGTCTGCCAATGTTTTGCATCACTAGTACAGTGAAAATATAATCACGTGATCTGACGCCATAATTGTTTACGTATAATGGTAACCTCTCCCCAAATAGACTGTACATAGTTTCAGGTTTCGTTTTACCATTTAAAATTGACTTCATCAATTTCCTTTAATTAAACTTAATTTAAAATTTTAAATTATTTTTCCATTAATTTAAAATTTCACCTATAATAATATCGACAATTCGATACTCCATTGACACAAATAAACAATGGACATCCCTAAGGCTCATGTTTACATTACATTGCATAATGTGTTGTATATAACACTCATAAAATGGTGGATGGCACCCGGCTTGACTAGTAATTCTTTATATACTTCATCTCCATCTATTTACCTACCATGACCTCTTAAGCCTCGCATGGAACTAGGAATAACGACTATTCATGATGCCTCGTGACTCGTGAAGACGAAGCTTCAGACGAAAAAGAACCAAGACGAAGAGTGGTGGTGAAGACTTATCCTAGTGTTCGTGGTCTATGAGCGCACATTGTCAAAAGTGATAATGATAAAGTATACCTATAAAAGCTTTTTGAAAACGTAGTCGTAATTCCTAGTTCCATGAAAACACGTAAAATGTATGTACACCATGAAGGTAGCAAATACATGGAGGTGCCTTACCTACAAAAATCGGGTGCATACCTACAGAAAAAACCTCATAAAATGGCCGCCCATTAGGGAGTGTGCTTCGAAACTATCGACATCGATAAGGAGTGAAGCGATAATCAAGTATTTATGTATACGTAGTATTTATAGGTTATAATAATTACGTAACGTGCGTTTGTACTCTATCAGGTACATATTATTCGCGTGGATTTATGCTAGCGGCACGCTATGATGGCCGGTTTGACACATTACAATAGTGATGTGGAATGTCAATTTATTCTCGAACAAAAAACAATTAAGTTTTGTTTTTGTACCTGATTAAATAGGTTTAATAAAACAAAAATGTATATGTTTATTTAATTTATTTGAACGAACTGAATATTTGAATGAAAATGAATATACATACTTTATATGCACACAAGAAACATATGAATACAAAAGATACCAAAAAAGGTGCCACAAAAGGCCATAATTAATCAGATTCGTCCATACTACTATTTTCACTGTCGTCACTGCTATCATCACCTACATTAATAATTATATGTTCGTTTTCTATAATATTATCTATTTTCACATCTCTTTCATAATCTTCCCTTATTAATTTAACAGTTCTATTCACAACCTTTTCCCAGTCTCCTTTAGTCACATGTTCACAAGCTTCTTCTAATAATTTTAGCATTTTTTTTGTGGTAAATGGGGGTTCTGTATTGTGTCTTGCAGCATATCCCTTAATTTGAGCCCACACCAACTCAATCGCATTATACTCACAATGGTAAGGCGGTAACCGTATAACTCTGTGCCCATGTTCTAATGCTATTTCGTCAATGACGTATCGGATCTTGGTTGGTTTGTTTTCTTTTAAAAGACGTACTAATTCCGCTTTTAACATATTCATGTTTGCATCTACGCCATTTTTACGAAGCCATGCGACGATATCAGCTTTCTTTTGGGATTGGGCAGGTGGCTTGTCAATTTGCATCGAGTGGTATGGGGCGTTGTCCATAATTATAATAGATGGTTCAGGGAGGCTACACAACATTGAGGTAAACCATTCAGTAAACTTTTCTCCATTCATGTCTTCATGATAGTCTCCAGTGGTTTTTGACGCAAAAGCCATGAGAGAACCTTCGACAAACCCGTTGATGGTTCCGGCGTGACAAATTATAAGTCGCGATCCTTTTCCTACAGGAACTTTGGAAGTAGATGCTGCTGTGTCATCGTTCCAAGAACGGCCTACAGTATGGTTAGCATTAAGCCATGTTTCATCCAAGAACACAACATTTTGCCAATTTTTGATTTCTTTCACTTGCCGTAAAAAAGTATACCTTGCCATCGCTATATCAAATCTTTCCATCAATATTTTGCGTTTGTTACATTTTTTGTATCGAAATCCAATGGTCTTCAAAATCTTCGTTAAAGAACTTTCCCCACCGAAGAATAATCCAGCTTCCTTCAGTGAATGCACCAACTTTTTTCTTGTTGGATACTCCTTCTGTAAATAGTAGCCGTAAACATGTCTTCGGATAGCATCGGCATCAAATGCCTACGACTGGTTTTGCTCGTTTTCTCTTTTTTGGTGTGTGAAGTTTATTTTCTTCTGTGCCAGTCTCGCCATATTTTTTTTTAGTTATCCGTCTAACAGTTCGTTGTCCAATATTAAGCGCATCAGCTACGCGTTCAACCACTGACGTTATAGGTAAAATTGGCCCTCCATTTTGAGCTTCACGATCGAAATAGTTACGAAGGCGTATTACGAACTCACGTGTCTGACTATTTAGAACAGTTCTCTGCGTACGTTCGGTCATATCGACGAAATCCACAACAAAGGGCTTGAACAGAGTCCAAATTAACGAGCAAGGGTCAACAGTAATGCAGTATCAATATTTGAAATCCAAAGCCAGGTCAAAACTATATCACAATCGCATTGCACTGACAGTTTATACTTTTCGAAGCAACGTCAATTCGAAACTGCTTTGTTTTGCATTGAGCATTGACGCGAGTTTGCCGGAGGTAGTAGTTGTGCTAGCCAGCGATCCTATGTGACGATCGTATTAGATTCCATTTTTAAAAATTTTCAATTTAGAAAACCAAATGCCGAGTTGTGGTATATATCATATAAAAATAAAAATTTTACCTTTTGTATGAAACAGCTGATATTTTTTTGCGATTTCAGAGGTTTGTCCACATAGTGAAAATTGTTCATATTCACAAGTACATTCACCCCTTAAATGGTGCAAACTGATTTTTCTACACTTGTATACATTTTAGAAATCAATTTAATAAATAAATTTTGAGTCCTAAACCTAAAACTACATTCGATAAAATTTATGAATCTCTGCACATCACTATCGTCAATAAAGTAATACAATTATTTCCTTCAAAGTCGTTATCAATTAATACGGAACTTCATGAGTGGACAAACGTCAAACCGGCCATCATAGCGTGCCGCTAGTGTAGGTTTTTAAAGATCTTGGAATATCCAAACAGTTTCGCTGCCGTTTTATGAAATTGAAAGAGATCACCATATATAAAAAAGTACTCATTTATAAATTATAATATGTATCAATCGTTTGTTATACTACGGCCGTTCAGAGAATGCGTTCCTGACACGTCGCGATTGAACTGACGACGTAGCTTTGTAATGGCGTTGCAGTTACGATAAAAATATTATTGCTGGTTGTTTACCGTTTTAACAATTGATCAGCATTAAAACAACATTATTATATCAATAATCAATTAATGTTATAATTTTGTGACAGTTGTCGTGACTAACTGACAGGTGTCAGGAACGCATTCTCTGAACGGCCGAACTTTAATTATAAATCACTATTTCTTTTCATTAAAAGAGCAACTTGCTGGCTCATAGTAGTAGAATTTCTTTCTATAAGCGGTGGTAGAGTCAAAATATGACGTGCTTTGCATGAGACAGCTATCTGCATGCCCTACATATAAATAAACAAATATAGAATACTAGTTGACCCGGCGAACTTCGTACCGCCAACTTATTTATATAAATAAAACAAATAAACTATCCCAATTCAAAAACTATCCTATCTTTTAAGTTGGACCAAATTACAGATAGTTACGAAGTTTTATAAAAATCGGTTAAAATCGGTAATTGAATTGCACAGGGATTATTATTAAATCCACCTCTTGCTCTTACCGCAGAAAAGAAATGTATCACACGATCTTTTCATATTTTATGTAGAGGGATGTGTGTTATATTTATATTTTCCACGCCTATAGCACCCATCAATTTTTATCTTTAAGTTTTCACTAGCCGGAAACGACATCAGAAAACACGGACATTATCATCTATTATATAGAGGTATTAGATTCTAGCATTTATTATTTATGTGAAGTAAGTATTAAAATAACCGGACAAATGATATAAATTTCAACTATAAACACCAAACTTCTTGTATTATCTGATAATATGGTGATGAGCAGTACCTAATGCATTAGAATTTATTCAAGTCGTTTAACGTCACCTATAATAATATCGACAAGTCGATACTCCATTGACACAAATCCAATAACACGCAACACTACTTGACAGGCTGACAGCTGAAGTTCAACCAATAAGAGTGAATACATAATGTGTTGTACATAAGGCTCATAAAATGGCGGATGGCACCCGGCTTGACTAGTAATTACTTTATATACTTCATCTCCATCTATTTCCTACCTACCATGATGTACACTAGCGGCACGCTATGATGGCCGGTTTGACGTTTGTCCGCTCATGAAGTTCCGTATTAATTGATAACGACTTTGAAGGAAATAATTGTATTACTTTATTGACGATAGTGATGTGCAGAGATTCATAAATTTTATCGAATGTAGTTTTAGGTTTAGGACTCAAAATTTATTTATTAAATTGATTTCTAAAATGTATACAAGTGTAGAAAAATCAGTTTGCACCATTTAAGGGGTGAATGTACTTGTGAATATGAACAATTTTCACTATGTGGACAAACCTCTGAAATCGCAAAAAAATATCAGCTGTTTCATACAAAAGGTAAAATTTTTATTTTTATATGATATATACCACAACTCGGCATTTGGTTTTCTAAATTGAAAATTTTTAAAAATGGAATCTAATACGATCGTCACATAGGATCGCTGGCTAGCACAACTACTACCTCCGGCAAACTCGCGTCAATGCTCAATGCAAAACAAAGCAGTTTCGAATTGACGTTGCTTCGAAAAGTATAAACTGTCAGTGCAATGCGATTGTGATATAGTTTTGACCTGGCTTTGGATTTCAAATATTGATACTGCATTACTGTTGACCCTTGCTCGTTAATTTGGACTCTGTTCAAGCCCTTTGTTGTGGATTTCGTCGATATGACCGAACGTACGCAGAGAACTGTTCTAAATAGTCAGACACGTGAGTTCGTAATACGCCTTCGTAACTATTTCGATCGTGAAGCTCAAAATGGAGGGCCAATTTTACCTATAACGTCAGTGGTTGAACGCGTAGCTGATGCGCTTAATATTGGACAACGAACTGTTAGACGGATAACTAAAAAAAAATATGGCGAGACTGGCACAGAAGAAAATAAACTTCACACACCAAAAAAGAGAAAACGAGCAAAACCAGTCGTAGGCATCGATAGCTTTGATGCCGATGCTATCCGAAGACATGTTTACGGCTACTATTTACAGAAGGAGTATCCAACAAGAAAAAAGTTGGTGCATTCACTGAAGGAAGCTGGATTATTCTTCGGTGGGGAAAGTTCTTTAACGAAGATTTTGAAGACCATTGGATTTCGATACAAAAAATGTAACAAACGCAAAATATTGATGGAAAGATTTGATATAGCGATGGCAAGGTATACTTTTTTACGGCAAGTGAAAGAAATCAAAAATTGGCAAAATGTTGTGTTCTTGGATGAAACATGGCTTAATGCTAACCATACTGTAGGCCGTTCTTGGAACGATGACACAGCAGCATCTACTTCCAAAGTTCCTGTAGGAAAAGGATCGCGACTTATAATTTGTCACGCCGGAACCATCAACGGGTTTGTCGAAGGTTCTCTCATGGCTTTTGCTTTTGTTATACGGTTACCGCCTTACCATTGTGAGTATAATGCGATTGAGTTGGTGTGGGCTCAAATTAAGGGATATGCTGCAAGACACAATACAGAACCCCCATTTACCACAAAAAAAATGCTAAAATTATTAGAAGAAGCTTGTGAACATGTGACTAAAGGAGACTGGGAAAAGGTTGTGAATAGAACTGTTAAATTAATAAGGGAAGATTATGAAAGAGATGTGAAAATAGATAATATTATAGAAAACGAACATATAATTATTAATGTAGGTGATGATAGCAGTGACGACAGTGAAAATAGTAGTATGGACGAATCTGATTAATTATGGCCTTTTGTGGCACCTTTTTTGGTATCTTTTGTATTCATATGTTTCTTGTGTGCATATAAAGTATGTATATTCATTTTCATTCAAATATTCAGTTCGTTCAAATAAATTAAATAAACATATACATTTTTGTTTTATTAAACCTATTTAATCAGGTACAAAAACAAAACTTAATTGTTTTTTGTTCGAGAATAAATTGACATTCCACATCACTATTGTAATGTGTCAAACCGGCCATCATAGCGTGCCGCTAGTTTAATGTAAGATAGTCGTAAATCGTAATTCCTAGTTCCATGTCCTATCAACTAGTGATGTAAACCGATTACAAATTTGATAACCGGTTTTTACCGATTACTTTGTAAAAAACCGGTTTTTATAGGTATTCTTAGGTTTTTTCTTATTTTTCTTAAAGAAAGAACAAAACATCGAAAATTTTTAAGTAATTTTTTTATTTATCTATGACAAGATAGTCCTTGACTGCGATCTCACCTGATGGTAAGTAAAGATGCAGTCTAAGATGGTAGCGGACTAATTTATAAGTATCTTTATTATAATCAAATTTTCAAATTGGACTTACCTTTGCTGAGGAATGCTGCGGCTTCCTCCCACGGAAATGAAACCAGGTGGACCCGTTTAATTTATTTTTATTTAGAAACTTAATTCCAAGTAGTTGTTACTTTAGATTTGCAATAACACATGGCTTACATAACAGTTCTAGATGAATCATAGGTGTATTGGATAAATAGTCTACATTTTACTGTTGCACTGCACGGATTTCACGTTCCCTGATGTTTAGCTCGGCTGAGTATTTGCCGTGTGAGATGTAATCAGATAGTAACATAAAATAAATTTTGTGGAAATGTCATATTCTATTCTAACAAAGATGCACGGGTTAAATCAGCTTGCCATCCAGCTGCCCACAAGATAGTATAAAAACTTATTACAATGTAATAGCTACTTATTAATATTGTAAAATGATTATTTTGAAAAGAGCAACTGCTGAGTTTCTTGCCGGCTCTTCTCAGCAGAATCCGCTTTCCGAACCGGTGGTAGAATCTTGACGTGTCATAAGAGCCACAGGTTGGCCTACATGAAATAAATAATTTTGAATTTTGAATTTTGAAAACATAGCTAAGAAAATGGTAATTGGTTATATATAGATAAAGAACTGTTTATTTATTAGGTTCCATTGGTCAAAAATTTTAAAACATCGATTTAACCTTTGTTGTTCTAAGAACCTTTAAGAATCTATTATGCCTATACTCTCAAAATTTAATTTAAAAAACTTTACAAAACTTCATGTGTAAATCGGTAATTAGTTTCTTTTATTTAATCTAAATAAATAACCAGCGTACAGTCATTTCTGCTAATATTCCGGGGTCTGGCATTTGATTGCGTTGATCATGCGACCCTTTTGCTTAAACTGAGCCACCATGGTATTAAAGGTTTTGCACTTATAGTCTCATTGCGTCTTATCTCAGTGATCGTGTTCAGAGAGTATGTGTCAATGAGGTAAAATCATCCGGATCAGCCTCAGTAATGGGTGTACCCCAGGGTTCTATTCTAGGTCCATTCATGTTTTTGATTTACATAAATGATTTACCACATTTTGTCCAAAATACTTGCGATATTGTACTATTTGCTGATGATACTCTTTGATTTTCAAAGTCGATAGGAAAAAGACAATTTTGACGATGTAAATAATGCATTATCTCAAGTTTCTGAATGGTTTACGGCAAATAATTTACTTTTAAATGCTAAAAAAACCAAGTGTGTTGAGTTTTTATTGCCTAACACCAGAGCTGTCAGTAATAATCTAAAGATAAATAATGAACCTTTGAAAACTGAGGACTCCACAGTGTTCTTGGGATTAACCCTGGATTCTAAGCTACAGTGAGGCACCCATATAACAACACTTGCTGGCAGGCTTAGCTCTGCTGCTTACGCTGTTAGGAAGATTCGACAGTTAACTGACATAGAAACTGCAAAAATTGTTTATTTTGCATATTTCCATAGTATTATGTCCTACGGAATCTTACTATGGGGTAAAGCAGCCGACATTGGAAAAATTTTTGTATTGCAGAAGAGGGCAATTCGCGCAATCTACAATTTAAAACCGCGGGATTCCCTTCGAGAAAAATTAAAGGAAATAGGCATTCTGACAGTAGCTTCACAATATATTTATAACAACATAATATTTGTAAGACAAAATATTTTAAGTTACAAAAAAAAGGGTGATTTACACGATAGGCAGGTTAGAGATCCAAATAGGTTCGTGATTCCTCGACTGCGCCTCCAGAGGGTCCGAAAGACATTTGTGGGAATGGGCGTGACGTTCTATAATAAAATTCCACAGTTGATCTTAGACTTGCCTTTACACAAGTTTAAGAAAGCAATTAAAACTTCTCTCATGGAAAAAGCATATTATACAATTGAAGAATATATTAATGACAAAAAAGCGTGGATATAACTCACTCCAGCGATTCATGAGACAGTAATAATCAACCTGTGTAACAAAATTATCCTGTGCTATTCAGTGTTTCTACTTTATTTGTGTCTAAGTGATGTCTTAAAATTAGCATTTGAATATTAGTTTTCAGTTTGATGCCTTGACATGGGTAGCATAAGTATGTCACGCACTCTTTAAACATTTCTGTGGTGGTGTCGTGTGGTGCGGGTTGTTACGTTCCCTCAAATATGGTTGAGCGAAGCAATGGCTGGGTCATGCGTCATGCTCGTGAACGGGTGCCACCGGCGGGAATGGGGCTACTTTATGTCTGCCCATCTTAAGATAGAAGTTAGTCTGTATACATTTTTGGAACTTTCCTCATTGTGGAAACACTGCATATATAGCATAGTATTTACTGTATTGTAAATCTGTTTTGAAAAGAGCAACCGCCGAGTTTCTTGCTGGTTCTTCTCGGCAGGAAAGGCATTCCGAACCAGTGGTAGATTCATTGACTATTCAAAAGCACTTGTAAAAGTTTATTTGAATAAAAAATTTAAAATATTTCTGTTCTATTCTATTCTATTCTATTCTATTCTATTCTATTCTATTCTATTCTATTCTATTCTATTCTATTCTATTCTATTCTATTCTATTCTATTCTATTCTATTCTATTCTATTCTATTCTATTCTATTCTATTCTATTCTATTCTATTCTATTCTGCAACACATATAAAGTATTTCACATTAAATTATTACATACCTTATCGCTAATCACTATATACATAATATTATTATTAACCACAAAACGACAGACAAACCACCATCTGAACGTGAGGGTTGTCATCAAAATGCACAAATTAATTGACAATTATTATGACTTAGGCGAGTTAAAATATTTGTAGCGATAGTGAATTATCGCTACTCACTATTTACTTATCTTATCGCAAGTCAATAATTACTTATCTTATCGCTTATCACTAATTACTTATCGCTAATCACATCTTATCGCTTATTACTAATTACTTATCTTATCCCTTATCACTAATTACTTATCCTATCGTTTTTCACTAATTTCTTATCTTATCGCTAATCAATAATTTCTTATCTTATCGCTTATCACTAACTACTTATCGTTTATTACTTATCTTATCGCTTAACACTTATCTTATCGCTTATCACTAATTATTTTACTAATCGCTAATTACTAACTACATATCTTATCACTAATTACTTATCTTATCGTTTATCACTAATTTCTTATCTTATCGCTTATCACTAATAACTTATCTTATCGCTTATCACTAATTACTTATGATAACGCTAAATCACTAATGACTTATCTTATCGCTTATTACTGATTACTTAACTAATCGCTATTTACTAATGACATATCTTATCACTAATTTTTTATCTTATCGCTTATCACTAATTACTTATCTTATCGCTTACCACTAATTACTTATGTTATCGCTAATTAACATATTATCTTATCACTAATTACCTATGTTATCGCTAATTACTAATAATATATCTTATCACTAATTACTTATCTTATCGCTAATTACTAATGACTAACTATATATCTTATCACAAGTTACTTATAGTTTATCACTTATTTCTTTTCTTATTAGTAATAACTTATCTTATCGCTTTTCACTAATTACTATCACTAATTTCTTAACTTATCGTTTATCACTAATTTCACATCTTATCGCTTATCATTAATTACTTATCGCTTATCACTAATTACTTATCTTATTGCTTTTAACCAATTTCTTATTTATCGCTTATCACTAATTACTTAACTTATCGCTTATCACTAGTTACTTATCTTATCGCTAATTACTAATGACTAACTACATATCTTATCACTTATTACTTATGTTATCGTTTATCACTAATTTCTTATCTTATCGCTTATCACTAATTACTTTATGTTATCGCTAATTACTTATAACATATCTTATCACTAATTACTTATCTTATCGCTTATTACTAATTACTTAACTAATCGCTATTCTAATGACATATCTTATTACAAATTTTTTATCTTATCGCTTATCACTAATTACTTATCGCTACTCAATAATTTTTTATCTTATCGCTTATCACTAATTACTTATCGCTTATTACTTATCGCTTATTACTAATTACTTCACTAATCGCTATTTACTAATAACATATCTTATCACTAATTTTTTATCTTATCGCTTATCACTAATTACTTATCTTATCGCTTATCACTAATTACTTATCCTATCGTTTTTCACTAATTTCTTATCTTATCGCTAATCAATAATTTCTTATCTTATCGCTTATCACTAATTACTTATCGTTTATTACTTATCTTATCGCTTAACACTTATCTTATCGCTTATCACTAATTATTTCACTAATAGCTAATTACTAATAATATATCTTATCACTAATTACTTATCTTATCGTTTATCACTAATTTCTTATCTTATCGCTTATCACTAATAACTTATCTTATCATTATCTTATCATAACTCTACTCTGAGAGGAGACCTGGCTCAGTAGTGAGCCGTTGATGGGTTGTTAATGTAACTTATCTTATCGCTTATCACTAATTACTTATGTTATCGTTAATTAACAAATTATCTTATCACTAATTATCTATGTTATCGCTAATTACTAATAATATATCTTATCACTAATTACTTATCGCTAATTACTAATGACTAACTACATATCTTATCACTTATTACTTATGTTATCGTTTATCACTAATTTCTTATCTTATCGCTTATCACTAATAACTTATCTTATCGCTTATCACTAATTAATTATGATAACGCTAAATCACTAATGACTTATCTTATCGCTTATTACTGATTACTTAACTAATCGCTATTTACTAGTGACATATCTTATCACTAATTTTTTATCATATCGCTTATCACTAATTACTTATCTTATCGCTTATCACTAATTACTTATGTTATCGCTAATTACTAATAACAAATCTTATCACTAATTACTTATCTTATCGCTTATTACTAATTACTTTACTAATCGCTATTCTAATGACATATCCTATCACTAATTTTTTATCTTATCGCTTATCACTAATTACTTATCTTATCGCTTATCACTAATTACTTATCTTATCGCTTATCACTAATTACTTATCCTATCGTTTTTCACTAATTTCTTATCTTATCGCTTATCACCTAATTACTAATAATGTATCTTATCACTAATTACTTATCTTATCGCTTATCACTAATTACTTATCCTGTCGCTTATCACTTATTTCTTATCTTATCGCTTATCACTAATTACTTATTACTTATCTTATCGCTTATCACTTATCTTATCGTTTGTCCCTAATTACTTATCTAATCGTTTATTACTATTTACTTATCGCTTATCACTAATTACTTATCGCTTATCACTAATAACATCTTATCGCTAATGACTAATTACTAATTACATATCTTATCACAAATTACTTATAGTTTATCACTAATTTCTAATCTTATCGCTAATCAGTAATAACTTATCCTATCGCTATCACTAAATACTATCACTAATTTCTTATCTTATCGCTTATCACTAATTACATATCTTATCGCTTACCACTAATTACTTATCTTATCGCTAATCAATAATAACTTACCTTATTGCATATCAATAATTACTTATCTTATCGCTAATTACTCAAACCATATCTTATAAAAATCACTAACGAGACCAGACGAGACCAGATGAGACCAGACGAGACCAGACGAGACCAGACAAGATCAGACAAGATCAGAAGAGAATGGACGAGACCAGACCAGACCAGACGAGACCAGACCAGACGAGACCAGGTTAGACTTGACGAGACTAGACGAGACCAGACAGGACCAGACGAAATAGGACCAGACTAAACCAGACTAGACCAGACGAGACCAGACCAGACGATAAGAGACGACGATGAGACCAGACGAGTCCATACGAGACCATACGACCAGACACAAGGCAAGACCAGGCAAGACCAGACAAGACCAGACCAGACAAGACCAGACCAGACAAGACCAGACCAGACAAGACAAGACCAGACAAGACTAGACAAGACCAGACTTGACGAGACCTGGCGAGGCCAGACCAGACGAGACGAAACTAGACCAGAGAGACGAAACTAGACCAGACCAGAGGAACTAGACGAGACCAGACGACACAAGACTAGACCAGACCACGCGGGACCAGACGAGATCAGACAAGACCAGACGCGACCAGACCAGACGAGACCAGACCAGGCGAGGACCGACACGACGCAGCAGACAGGTGACACCGCAGACAGGTGACACGCAGTGGCACCGTGCCTGGCGCTGCGTCAGGAAGTGACGCGCTCGCCAGCGCACCGACAGGTGGCGCGCAGTGGCACCGTGCCTGGCGCTGCGTCAGGAAGTGACGCGCTCGCCAGCGCACCGACAGGTGGCACGCAGTGGCACCGTGCCTGGCGCTGCGTCAGGAAGTGACGCGCTCGCCAGCGCACCGACAGGTGGCGCGCAGTGGCACCGTGCCTGGCGCTGCGTCAGGAAGTGACGCGCTCGCCAGCGCACCGACAGGTGGCGCGCAGTGGCACCGTGCCTGGCGCTGCGTCAGGAAGTGACGCGCTCGCCAGCGCACCGACAGGTGGCGCGCAGTGGCACCGTGCCTGGCGCTGCGTCAGGAAGTGACGCGCTCGCCAGCGCACCGACAGGTGGCACGCAGTGGCACCGTGCCTGGCGCTGCGTCAGGAAGTGACGCGCTCGCCAGCGCACCGACAGGTGGCACGCAGTGGCACCGTGCCTGGCGCTGCGTCAGGAAGTGACGCGCTCGCCAGCGCACCGACAGGTGGCACGCAGTGGCACCGTGCCTGGCGCTGCGTCAGGAAGTGACGCGCTCGCCAGCGCACCGACAGGTGGCACGCAGTGGCACCGTGCCTGGCGCTGCGTCAGGAAGTGACGCGCTCGCCAGCGCACCGACAGGTGGCACGCAGTGGCACCGTGCCTGGCGCTTTGTCAGGAAGTGACGCGCTCGCCAGCGCACCGACAGGTGGCACGCAGTGGCACCGTGCCTGGCGCTGCGTCAGGAAGTGACGCGCTCGCCAGCGCACCGACAGGTGGCACGCAGTGGCACCGTGCCTGGCGCTGCGTCAGGAAGTGACGCGCTCGCCAGCGCACCGACAGGTGGCACGCAGTGGCACCGTGCCTGGCGCTGCGTCAGGAAGTGACGCGCTCGCCAGCGCACCGACAGGTGGCGCGCAGTGGCACCGTGGCTGGCGCTGCGACAGGTCCCTGCGAGCTCGACAGCGCAATGGCAGGTGAGGCGCAGATTCGCCGTGGCCGGCACTGCGTCACGCCTCTGCGTGTTCGGCAGGTGAGGCGCAGACGCTCCGTAGCCGTCGCTGCGACGCGCTCAAACGCGCTCGGCAGTGCACCGGCAGGTGAGGCGGAGACGCGCCGTGACTAGGGCTTCCAATACCGGGATCCCGGTATTGGTAAATACCGGGTTCTCGGACTGACGATGCGCCGTGCTCCAACGCGCACGGCAGCGCACCGACAGGCGAGGGGCAGACGCGCTGTGGCCGGTGCTGCGAGACGCCTCTGCGTGCTCGGCAGCGCATAGGCAGGTGAGGTGCAGACGCACCGTGGCCAGCACTGCGCCATGCTCCAACGCGCACGGCAGCGCACCAGCAGGTGCGGCGCAGACGAGCCGTGGTCGGTGCTGCGAGACGCCTCTGCGTGCTCGGCAGCGCATAGGCAGGTGAGGTGCAGACGCACCGTGGCCAGCACTGCGCCATGCTCCAACGCGCACGGCAGCGCACCAGCAGGTGCGGCGCAGACGAGCCGTGGTCGGCGCTGCGACGCACCTCTGCGTGCTCGGCAGCGCACCGGCAGATGAGCCGTGCTGAGCCGAGCTGCGAACGGTCCACCATCTAGAGCGAGAATGACTCGCGGACGCAAGGCATCAGCCACCCGTATTTATACCAAAGCATGCTTGTAATCAATGCAACAATACAACTACAAGATAATGCACCACAATACAACAACAAGACAAGACTAGATGAGCAAAGCCGAGCCGAGCCGTGCCCAGTAGAGCACCAGCAGGTGAGGCGCAGACACACCGTGGCCGGCGCTACTACGCGCCCCTGCATATTCGACAGCACACCAGCAGGTGACGCGCAGACGCGCCGTGGCCGGCGTTGCGACACGCCTCTGCGTGCTCAGTAACACGACGGTAGGTGAGACGTAAACGCACAGTGGCCGGCGCTGCGCTTCGACGCGCTCAGCAGCGCACGAGCAGGTGAGGCGCAGACGTGCTGTGGCCGGCGCTGCGAGGTGCTCCAACGCGCTCGGCAGCACACCAGCAGGTGAGGCGCACACGAGCCGAAGTAGGCGCTGCGCTCCAATACGCTCGGCAACGCACCAGCAAGTGAGGTGCAGACGCGCCGTAGCCAGCGCTGCGACACGCCCCATTGGGACTGCAGCGCATCAGCAGGTGAGGCGCAGACACGCCGTGGCCGACGCTGCGACACGCCCCTGCGTGCTCGGCAGCGCATCGGCTGGTGAGGCGCAGACGCGCCGTGGCCAGCGCTGCGACGCGCTCAATTGCGCACTGCAGCGCATCGGCATGTGAGACGCAGATGCATCGTGGCCGGCGCTGTGCAACGACGCGCTCGGCAGCGCATCAGCAGGTGAGGCGCAGACGCGCCGTGGCCAGCGCTGCGACGCGCTCCAACGCGCACGGCAGTTCACTGCCAGGCGAGGCGTAGATGTGCCGTGGTCGGCGCTGCGACACGCCTCTGCGTGTTCGACAGCGCACCAGCAGGTGAGGCGTAGACGCACAGTGGGCGGCGCTGCGCTTCGACGCGCTCAGCAGCGCACGAGCAGGTGAGGCGCAGACGTGCCATGGCCGGCGCTGCGAAGTGCTCCAACGCGCTTGGCAGCACACTGGCAAGTGAGGCGCACACGAGCCGTTGTCGGCGCTGCGCTCCTATACGCTCGGCAACGCACCAGCAGGTGAGGCGCAGACGCGCCGTGGCCAGCGCTGCGACATGCCCCAGCGTGCTCGGCAGCGCATCGGCTGGTGAGACGCAGACGCGACGCGGCCGACGCTGCGACATGCCCCTGCGTGCTCGGCTGCGCATCGGCTGGTGAGGCGCAGACGCGTCGTGGCCAGCACTGCCACATGCCCCTGCGTGCTCGGCAGCGCATCGGCTGGTGAGGCGCTGACGTGCCGTGGCCAGCGCTGCGACACGCTCCATTGCGCACTGCAGCACACCGGCATGTGAGGTGCAGATGCATTGTGGCCGGCGCTGTGCAACGACGCGCTCGGCAGCGCATCAGCAGGTGAGGCGCAGACGTGCTGTGGCCGGCGCTGCGAGGTGCTCCAACGCGCTCGGCAGCACACCAGCATGTGAGGCGCAGACGTGCCGTAGCCAGCGCTGCGACACGCTCAATTGCGCACTGCAGCGCACCGGCATGTGAGGCGCAGATGCATCGTGGCCGGCGCTGTGCAACGACGCGCTCAGCAGCGCACCAGCAGGTGAGGCGCAGACGCGCCGTGGCCGACTCTGCGACACGCTCCTGCATGCTCGGCAGCGCATCGGCTGGTGAGGCGCAGACGCGTCGTGGCCAGCGCTGCGACATGTCCCTGCGTGCTCGGCAGCGCATCGGCTGGTGAGACGCAGACGCGACGTGGCCGACGCTGCTACATGCCCCTGCGTGCTCGGCAGCGCATCGGCTGGTGAGGCGCAGACGTGCCGTGGCCAGCGCTGCGACACGCTCCATTGCGCACTGTAGCGCACCGGCATGTGAGGCGCAGATGCATCGTGGCCGGCGCTGTGCAACGACGCGCTCGGCAGCACATCAGCAGGTGAGGCGCAGACGTGCTGTGGCCGGCGCTGTGAGGTGCTCCAACGCGCTCGGCAGCACACCAGCAGGTGAGGCGCACACGAGCCGTTGTCGGCGCTGCGCTCCAATACGCTCGGCAACGAACCAGCAGGTGAGGAGCAGACGCGCCGTAGCCAGCGCTGCGACACGCTCCATTGCGCACTGCAGCGCACCAGCATGTGAGGCGTAGATGTATCGTGGCCGGCGCTGTGTAACGGAAGTGCTCAGCAGCCCACCAGCAGGTGAGGCGCAGACGCGCCGTGGCCAACGCTGCGACATGCCCTGCATGCTCGGCAACGCATCGGCTGGTGAGGCGCAGATGTGCCGTGGCCAGCGCTGCGACACGCTCAATTGTGCACTGCAGCGCACCGGCATGTGAGGCGTAGATGCATCGTGGCCAGCACAGTGCAACAACGCACTCAGCAGCGCACCAGCAGGTGAGACGCAGACGCGCCGTGGCCGACGCTGCGACACGCCCCTGCGTGCTCGGCAGCGCATCGGCTGGTGAGGCGCAGACGTGCCGTGGCCAGCGCTGCGACACGCTCCATTGCGCACTGCAGGGCACCGGCATGTGAGGCGCAGATGCATCGTGGCCGGTGCTGTGCAACGACGCACTCCGCAGCGCATCAGCAGGTGAGGCGCAGACGCGCCGTGGCCAGCGCTGCGATGCGCCCCAACGCGCACGGCAGTCCACTGCCAGGTGAGGCGTAGATGTGCCGTGGCCGGCGCTGCGACACGCCTCTGCGTGTTCGACAGCGCACCAACAGGTGAGGCGCAGACGCGCCGTGGCTGGCACTGCGACAAGCTCCAACCTGCTCGGCAGCGCACCGGCAGATGAGCCATGCTGAGCCGAGCTGCGAACGGTCCACCATCTAGAGCAAGAATGACACGCAGACACAAAGCATCAGCCACCCGTATTTATACCAAAGCATGCTTGTAATCAATGCAACAATACAACTACAAGATAATGCACTACAATACAACAACAAGACAAGACAAGAAAAGACAAGACTAGATGAGCAAAGCCGAGCTGAGCCGTGCCCAGTAGAGCACCAGCAGGTGAGGCACAGACGCACCGTGGCCGGCGCTACTACGCGCCCCTGCGTGTTCGACAGCGCACCAGGTGAGGCGCAGACGCGCCGTGGCCAGCGTTGCGACGGGCCTCTGCGTGCTCAGTAACGCACCGGTAGGTGAGGCGTAGACGCACAGTGGGCAGCGTTGCGCTTCGACGCGCTCAGCAGCGCACGAGCAGGTGAGGCACAGACGTGCCGTGGCCGGCGCTGCGAAGTGCTCCAACGCGCTCGGCAGCACACCGGCAAGTGAGGCGCACACGAGCCGTTGTCGGCGCTGCGCTCCCATACGCTCGGTAACGCACCAGCAGGTGAAGCGCAGACGCGCCGTGGCCAGCGCTGCGATACGCTCAATTGCGCACTGCAGTGCACCAGCATGTGAGGCGCAGATGCATCGTGGTCGGCGCTGTGCAACGACGTGCTCAGCAGCGCACCAGCAGGTGAGGCGCAGACGCGCCGTGGCCGACACTGCGACATGCCCCTGCATGCTCGGCAGCGCATCGGCTGGTTGAGGCGCAGACGTGCTGTGGCCAGCGCTACGACACGCTTCATTGCGCACTGCAACGCATCAGCAGGTGAGGCGCAGACGCGCCATGGCCAGCGCTGCGACGCGCTCCAACGCGCACGGCGCAGGTGAGGCGCAGACGTGCCGTGGCCAGCGCTGCGAAGTGCTCCAACGCGCTCGGCAGCAAACCGGCAGGTGAGGCACACACGAGCCGCTGTCGGCGCTGCGCTCCCATACGCTCGGCAACGCACCAGCATGTGAGACGCAGAGGCAACGACATGCTCGGCAGCGCACCAGCAGGTAAGGTGCAGACAGGTGACGCACTGTGGCACCATGGCTGGCGCTGTCAGGAGGTGACGCGCTCGCCAGCGCAGACACGTGCCGTGCTGTGCAACGACGTGCTCGGCAGCGCACCAGTAGGTAAGGTGCAAACAGGTGACGCAGTGTGGCGCCACGGCTGGCGTTGCGTCAGGAAGTGACTCGCTCGCACGCACACCGACAGGTGGCGCACAGTGGCACCGAGGCTGGCACTGCGACAGACCCCTGCGAGCTCGACAGCGCAATGGCAGGTGAGGCGCAGACGTGCCGTGGCCGGCGCTGGGACATGCCTCTGCGTACTCGGCAGCGCACCAGCAGGTGAGGCGCAGACGCCGTGGCCGGCGCTGCGACACACCCCTGCGTGCCCGGCAGCACACAGACAGGTCAGGCGCGGACGTGCTGTTGTGGCTGGAGCTGCGACACGGCCCTGCGTGCTTGACAAAGCACCGGCAGGTAAGGCTATATATTAAGGCTTATCACTAATAAATTATCTTATCGCTAAACAATAATTACTTATTTTATTGCTTATCACTATTAACATATCTTATCGCTTATCACTAATAACATATCTTATCACAAATCATTAACGAGACCAGACGCGACCAGATGAGACCAGACGAGACCAGACGTGGCTAAACAAGCCCAGACGAGACAAGACAATACCAGACCAGACGAGAATAGATGAGACTATACGAGACCAGACAAGACCAGACGAGACAAGACCAGACCAGACCAGACCAGACCAGACCAGACGAGACCAGACTAGACCAGGCGGGACCAGACAAGACCAGACGAGTACAGACCAGACCAGACCAGACCAGATGAGACCACACGAGACAAGACAAGACCAGACCAGACGAGAATAAATGAGACTATGCGAGACCAGACAAGACCAGACGAGACCAGACCAGACGACCACACAAGACCAGAAAAGACCAGAGCAGACGAGACCAGACTAGACCAGACGAGTACAGACCAGACCAGACCAGACTAGATGAGACCACACAAGACCAGATGGGACCAGACGATGAGATCAGACCAGACAAGACCAGACCAGACGAGACCAGACCTGGCGAGTTCAGACTAGACCAGAGAGACCAGACCAGACCAGACCAGACGAGACCAGACCAGACCAGACAAGAGGAAACTAAACCAGAGAGACGAGACGAAACTAGACCAGAGAGACGAGACCAGACGAGCCAGATGAGACCAGAGGAGCCAGACGAGACCAGACCCGACGCAGATGCGCCATGGCCGATGCTGCGACACGCCCGGACGTGCTCGCCAGCGCAGACAGGTGGTGCGCAGTGACACCATGGCTGGCGCTGCGTCAGGAGGTGACGTGCTCGCCAGCGCACCGACAAGTGGCGCACAGTGGCTGGCACTGCGACAAGCCCCTGCGAGCTTGACAGCTGAGGTGCAGCAGCCGTGGCCAACGATGCGCCGTGTTCCAACGCGCTTGGCAGCGCACCGGCAGGTGAGGCGCAGAATCACCGTGGCCAGCGCATTGACACACTCCAAAGCGCATGGCAGGGCACCGGCAGGTCAGGCGCAGATACACCGTGGCTTGTGCTGTTCCGACGCGCTCGGCAGCGCACCGGCTGATGAGGCGCAGACGCGCCGTGGCCGGCGCTGCGACACGCCCCTGCGTGCTCAGCAGCGCAGGTGAGGCGCAGACGCGTCGTGGTCAGCGCTGCGACGCGCTCCAACGCGCTTGGCAGCGCACAGGCAGGTAAAGCGCAGACGTGCTGTGGCTGACACACACGCCTCTGCGTGCTTTGCAGCGCACCGGCAGGTGAGGCGCAGACGCGCCGTGGCCGGCTCTGCGATACGCCTCTGCGTGTTCAGTAGCGCACCAGCAGGTGAGGCGCAGACACGCCGTGGCCAGCACTGTGACAAGCCCCTGCGTGCTCGGCAGTGCACCGGCAGATGAGACGCAGACGTGCCGTGGCCGACGCTGCGACATGCACTGCAGCGCACTAGCAGGTGAGGCGCAGACGCGCCGTGTCCAGCGCTGCGACGCGCTCGGCAGCACGCCAGCAGGTTTGGCGCAGACGCACCGTGGCCGGCGCTGCGACACGCCCCTGCGTGCTCAGCAGCGCAGGTGAGGCGCAGACACGTCGTGGTCAGCGCTGCGACGAGCTCCAACGCGCTTGGCAGCGCACAGGCAGGTAAAGCGCAGACCCGCTGTGGCTGGCACACACGCCTCTGCGTGCTTTGCAGCGCACCGGCAGGTGAGGCGCAGACGCGCCGTGGCCGGCTCTGCGACACGCCTCTGCGGTGTTCAGTAGCGCACCAGCAGGTGAGGCGCAGACACGCCGTGGCCAGCACTGTGACAAGCCCCTGCGTGCTCGGCAGTGCACCGGCAGATGAGACGCAGACGTGCCGTGGCTGACGCTGCGACATGCACGGCAGCGCACCAGCAGGTGAGGCGCAGACGCGACGTGGCCTGCGCTGCGACAGGCTAAGACGTGCACGGCAGAGCAGCGGCAGCCGAGCCGACCTCCGAACGGTCCAACGTCTCGAGCTAGAATGATACGCAAGGCATCATCCACCCGTATTTATACCAAAGCATGCTTGTAATCAATGCAACATAATATGACAACAAGACAAGTTAAGACGAGACGAGCCGAGCCGAGGCGAGCCGATCCGAGCCAAGCCGAGCCGAGCCGTGCCGTGCCGAGCCGAGCTCCGAACGGCCCGACGTCTCGAGCGAGAATGAAACGCAAGGCATGCTACCCGTATTTATACCAAAGCATGCTTGTAATCAATGCAACACAATACAACAAGACAAGTTAAGACGAGACGAGACGAGTCTTGCCGAGCCTAGCCGAACCGAGCCAGACGAGCCGAGCCGAGCCGAGCCGAGTCGAGCCGAGCCGAGCCGAGCCTAGCCGAGCCGAGCCGAGCCGAGCTGAGCCGAGCCAAGCCGAGTCGTGCCGAGCCGAGCCGAGCCGAGCCGTGCCGAGCCGAGCCAAGCCGAAATACAAAACACTATTTGGTATTTTGCATTTGAAATAGGTCGATCAAAAAAGTATTTACGCATTTTGTATTTTAGTACATTTTTTTAAACTATTTTGTACAACTCTGCAAGCTAGGTAGGTTCAATTTTTAGAAAGAGATCAACCTTCGAATCCAACTCGGCTGGGTAGCGTTCGGGAAGCTCCGAGATGTCTTCTCGTCCAAAATCCGTCTTCGAATGCGAGCATCCCCGCGAGATCAAAGTAGAGAGAGAAAAATATTCGGTTTCAGTATATGAAAACCGGTGTTTATCCGTTTATACGAAAACCTTTCTTAGGATTTCTAAAACCAGTTCACATCACTACTATCAACCTATCATAACCAAATCATAACCTTAAAGTTTGCAGAATAAATAGCTTTAATTTTAAGTTATAATAAATAAAACAAATTAACAACCATGGCTGGAACATTATTCCGTTAGTTTTATTTGCATTTTAAATCATAGAATAGTGGCATATTTTTACAGTGATAAATTAACTACAATATTTTTTTTCAGGTTCCTTATTTAACACGACTTTATCTCTTCAAACACAAAGTATTACAGCAATAGTAAGTAAACAATTACCAATAAGTATTCTTTTAATTCTATATATTATGTAATAGTATACTTACGAGTTTTCTGAGGAACATTACACAAAGTTGTAACACATACCAACTTAAGTAGCATAGAATAGAATAGAATAGAATAGAAATGTTTTTTATTCAAGTAAACTTTTTTACAAGTGCTTTCGAATCGTCGATGAGTCTACCACTGGTTCGGAATGCCGTTCCTGCCGAGAAGAACCAGCAAGAAACTCGGCAGTTGCTCTTTTCAAAATAAGTTTACATTCAATAGAATAGTTAAACAGTTCAATTACCACCTGCTGTCTCATGAATCGCTGGAAAGAATTATGTCCACGCTTTTTTATCGTCTAAATAGTCTTCAATTGCATAATATGCTTTTTTCATGAGATTAGTTTTAACTGATTTCTTAAACTTGTGTAAAGGCAAGTCTAAGATAGACTGTGGAATTTTATTATAAAACGTCACGCCCATTCCCACAAATGTCTTTCGGACCCTCTTGAGGCGACATCGAGGAATCACGAGCCTGTTCAGATTTCTAACTTGCCTATCGTGTAAATCACCCTTTTTTTTGTAATTCACGATGTTTTGTCTGACAAATATTATATTGTTGTAAATATATTGTGAAGCTACTGTAAGAATGCCTATTTCTTTAAATTTTTCTCGAAGGGAATCCCGCGGTTTTAAATGAAATATTGCGCGAATTGCCCTCTTCTGCAATACAAAAATTTTTCCAATATCGGCTGCTTTACCCCATAATAAGATTCCGTATGACATAATACTATGGAAATATGCAAAATAAACAATTTTTGCAGTTTCTATGTCAGTTAACTGTCGAATCTTCCTAACAGCGTAAGCAGCAGAGCTAAGCTTGCCAGCAAGTGTTGCTATATGGGTGCCCCATTGCAGTTTTGAGTCCAGGGTTAATCCCAAGAACACTGTGGAGTCCTCACTTTTCAAGGGTTCTGTACGGTCTATGTTGAAACCGTACATTTCGCCCAGTCATCATTCACGCATTTGTTATAAATACGCTTATTAACACTTCATTCATCAGTGCAAAATTCCATCGTATCGCGCTCACATTACTGCCATTAGGTTATTAGCCTAAGTAAGGGGCAATAAACTTGTACCCCTAACAAGCAGTTTCATTACTGTGCGGTCCTGAACCGTACATGTGGTCCTTCGAGCATAAATTGAACCTGTGACAAGTTCAACGTGCTTCCGTGCAGCAATTTTCGTGGATCTGTACGATAGCGAATTGGTCTGTCGGCCTCCCACAAGCGGGTCTCACCGGCAAGATTGAGAAGGCGCACATATCGTGCTAGAGACACCGAATCATCAAGTGGAAGCACAGCAGTCAGCACTCAATACAGCATACAATTCCCGCGTCAGCATCAACTTCGGGCTGGGAGCAGTCAAGCATACAGACATTCAGTTTTTCTCTGCGATCCACCACCTTTCACCGCCGTGACAATGGCTGGACCAGAGAACCAGCTCGAAATCATGCAAGCGATGAATACACTTCTGGTGAACTTCAAGAAGGATGGACCAGACCGTAAAACTCCAGAGATGTTATGGAGAAAAATCAAGAAACTGGATGACTATTGGATCGAGTTTGAATCAAATCACGCAATTTTGAAAAAATGGGAAGATCAGTCTCATACTTATTTCACCCATAAAAAGTATGAGGACACAATGGAATTCTATCATAAAACAAAAGCTTTCCTTTTATCCCATTTACCTCAAGAGCAATCGGTGCCAACGCCTATCGTACGACCAGCAAAATCCAACGTCGAACAAGGCGGTCCGTCATCTCAGGGACTACACACACTGACTAATCCAAACACGCAACAGCCCACTTTTCAGCCACGTGTGGGTACAAATTATACTACCTCTAGCATGATAGAGGAGATGCTATGTAAGCAATCCAGCAATTACAGAGCATTTACAAGAACAGTCAACAACATCAATATAGATCAAATTCAACAAAAATGGGAGCTGGACGAGGCTCTCAAGTCCATACAAGAACGATGGACAGCAATTGATAAATTATACTGGGAAATCGATGGTATGCCAGGTACCAGAGATTTTTCCGATGAAACACAGTACAGTTCGTGTGAACAGCAGTACAAAAACATGACTAGACTCATCAGCAACAAATTAGGGTCACTAACCTACAGAGAGAAGTCAACACCGACGATGGATTTACCTACCTTCAGTGGAGGCTATCAGAACTGGACTTCATTCAAAGACTTGTTCACGGAAGTCATCCATAACAACGCATCAATATCCGACGTGCAAAAAATGCAACATCTCAAGGGAAAAGTAAAAGGAGAGGCCGAAAAATTAATTCAGCATCTTATGATAAGTCCCAGCAATTATCACACTTGTTGGGAGATACTAAACACTCGGTACAATAATAAGAAGCTGATTTTCTCATCTCATCTAAATACCCTACTCAGCCTCCCTACCATACAGCAAGCATCCGCCGCCGCAATTAAAAATATACACGACACTACCAAGGAATGTCTCTACGCCATCACCAATCTCGGCGTGGACACCTCGTCGTGGGATCCAATAATTGTGCATCTAATCTCACAAAAATTAGATGCAGACACCCATAATGACTACCTAGAGCACTTAGCTGCCCCACGTGAACTACCAAATTTGAAGGAATTCCTCGAATTTTTGGAGATCAAATTCACATCACTTGAGGCATCGCGTCGTAAGCAAGATGGAGCCAAATCTGTATCTTCACAACAAGAGTCGTCATGTACTAGCAAGAAAGTTCATACCTACAAAGCATACAGTACAAAGAAACATGGTTATAACAATCAGTCATTTATAAAATCAAATAATCAAGAAACAACCACATGTCCAATTTGCGAAGGAAATCATCGGTTATTTGCATGCAAGGCCTTTCTCGAATTACAGCCCAATGACCGGCTGAGAGAGGTTACGAAATACAGTTTGTGTAAAAACTGCTTAATTGATCATAATGAAAATGGAAACAATGGAAAGTGCTATTCGAAACAAACATGCCGAGTTTGCAAAGGCAAAGAGTATCACAATACACTGTTGCACGATGCCTACTCTAATTTCGCAACAAATAAACAGCAAAATAGCAATAACGAAAACAAGAAATCAACTGGCAACAGTCACGTGTCTCAAGACGATTTATCCGAGACACTTTTATCAACGGCGTTAATCAGGGTTCGAGCAGCTGACAATACTTTGATGACACTACGAGCGCTCATTGACCAAGGGTCACAAATATCACTCATTACTGAGCATGCAGCACAAATGTTAAAATTGCCCCGCGAAAAATGCAAAGGGGTCGTATTCGGCATTGGCGCCAAAGAGAGCACGTGCAAAGGCGTAATGAATATTACGTGTTTAGCAAGACACAATGACTATACATTTAATACCAATGTTTACGTCATGCGAAACCTCATCAATAAACTCCCAAATAATACATTCCAAAAACCACAATGGTCATTTTTGGAAAACATTCAGTTGGCCGACCCAGACTTTCATATTAGTCGCTCCGTGGATCTTCTATTGGGGGCCGATATTTACTCCACCATTATCCAAGTTGGTATCATCAGACACGAAAAATCCCCGCTGGTTGCGCAACAGACACGCTTAGGCTGGATTTTATGTGGCCATGTTCAGACATTTCAATGCAACATGGTACTAAACAATGTGGATGATATTCAAAGATTCTGGTCCGTGGAGGACATTTCGGAAACAACAAACATGTCCCAGGAAGATTTGGAATGTCTACAACATTATAAAGACACGACTACAAGAAAAGAAGACGGTCGATATGTTGTTAAATATCCCTTCACTCATGATATGGAGGAGAAATTGGGGGTATCCAAGCCCAAGGCAGTCGCACAGCTTCGAAACTTGGAGCGCAAGTTGAGCAAACAACCGAACTTGGCTCACGCATACCAAACATTTATTGAGGAATATCATTCATTAAACCATATGGCTGAGTGTACTAGCAACGCGACACCCAGCTGTTATTTACCTCACCACGGCGTAGAACGCGCTGACTCCGCAACTACGGCTTTGCGTGTCGTATTCAACGCATCGGCAAAAACATCGACGGGCTACACATTAAATGATTTAATGAAGCGTGGCCCTAATTTACAACAAGATCTTATGTCCCTAATCCTAAGATGGAGACAATATCAATATGCATATACCGCTGACATTGAAAAAATGTTTAGACAAATACTCATCAGCGACGATCATCAGCGCTTCCAAAAAATTTTATGGCGAAGTTCACCTAATCAGTTGTTACGCGAATACCAGTTAACAACTGTTACATATGGCATGAAAGCCGCTCCTTTTCTCGCCATGATGACATTGAAACAATTGGCAACGGACGACGGACATAAGTATCAAAACAGTAGGGCAGCCCTAGCATTACAAGAAGAATTTTATATGGATGACCTTGTGAGTGGAAGCTTCACTTTATCTGCCGCCAAGCAACTACAAGAGGACTTGATAAAGCTACTTCAGTCAGGAGGCTTCAACCAACGCAAATGGACATCAAATAAAACGGAACTCTTAGAAGGCTTTAGTAAAGCTCAGAGTAGTCACGAAGCATTCAGTTTCAAGCAGTCTGAATCGACCAAAACCCTCGGTCTGCAATGGCATCCAGTAAAAGATATCTTTACATTTCAGTTAAAGATCGACATAAAAACAACCAAACATACAAAACGAACACTGTTATCGGATATCTCAAAGATATTTGATCCCATCGGATGGCTATCTCCGATAACTACCAAATTAAAACTTCTTTTTAAAGAAGTGTGGCTTTATAACATTCAGTGGGACGATGAGCTACCCATCCACCTTAGCAACGAATGGGAAAAAATACGAGCTGACCTACACCAACATTTGACCCATTTCCAAGTGCAACGATGGTATCAAAGTGGCGAAGGCGAAAGCATCGAGTTACATGGGTTTTGCGACGCCTCAATGAAAGCCTACGCCTGTGTAGTCTATGGCAAAGTTCATTCAAATATATCACTTATAGCCGCTAAGACAAGGCTCGTTCCCGCAAACAAGAACCTAACCCTACCCAGGTTGGAACTGAGCGGAGCGCATCTCCTAACGAAACTTATGAGTAAAATTCAGCAAGCACTAACTGGCCACCAGATCGAGACGTTTGGGTGGACCGACTCAACAGCTGTGCTCGGATGGATTAAAGGGGACGCCAGTCGCTGGAAACCATTCGTAGCGAATCGAGTGAAACAAATAAATGACGTCATTCCCTCAGACAATTGGCGTTATGTAAAGTCAGCCGAAAACCCCGCAGACAGTGCCAGTCGGGGCATCTCAGCAGAGCAATTAAGGGATCAGTCACTGTGGTGGCAAGGGCCACCATTCCTACCAACATTCAACAAACAAGACGAAAACGGCACGCACATATTCGTCACCGATCAAGAAGTACGCACCGTAAAACAAAGTAACGTCACCACACGTCACAGTGACGATGACATAATACAGCGCGTATTAAACAAGCATAGCAACTTGACACGCGCCGTTCGAGTTATTGCATGGATATCGCGCGTGCGATCCCGCCAACGTGATCAAGTTCCGTACCTAACTGTGACGGAAATAGAAAAAGCAAAACATATGATCATTAAACATGTTCAAGGAAATGAATTTTCGGAAGAAATTAAAAATATCCGATCAAACATACGACTTCACAACAAGAGCAAATTTTTAAATCTCAATCCCTTCCTAGACCAGAACGGGCTACTACGAGTTGGAGGGAGAATTAAACATGCAAACCTCAGCAATGATATGAAGCACCCAATGATTATTCCACATAGTAGTCGCCTCACAGAGCTTATCATTGACTACGCCCACCTAGCTACATTTCACGGAGATGCCCGTCTGACATCATCATATATCAGGCAATGTTATTGGATCATAGGCGGGAACAGGGCGGTCAAACGGCGACTTCTACCATGTGTAATCTGCAGAAGACATTCGCAGCGCAAACAACATCAATTAATGGGGGATTTACCGGAACCCAGAACCAATCCAACGCGGCCTTTTTACCACACGGGCGTTGACTACACGGGATACGTGGACGTGAAAATGAATAAAGGCCGTGGGGCTAGAACGACGAAAGGCTACATCGCCGTGTTCGTATGCATGACTACAAAGGCCGTGCACCTCGAACTGGTGTCGGATTTGACTTCTTCTTCCTTCCTCTCAGCGCTAAAAAGAATGTCGTCACGCAAATTGAAGCCTGGACATCTGTATAGCGATAACGCCACCAATTTTGTCCGCGCAAACAGAGAACTACAGCAACAATTTCTCCAGCAAACACAGAACACTCAGTTCCTCGCAGAGCTAAGCGATTTTGGCATAGAATGGCATTTCAACGCCCCAGCATGGCCTAGTGCAGGAGGCCTATGGGAAGCTGCCGTAAAAAGCCTAAAACATCACCTGAAACGAGTGGTAGGCGAACAAAAACTCACCTTTGAAGAATACTCTACCCTGCTAGCACAACTCGAAGCGTGTCTGAACAGCCGTCCACTCTGCACACTAACAGAAGATCCTGACGATCTAAACTACCTTACACCGTCGCATTTTCTCAACAGTCGCCCGACTCTTACCATTTTAGAGACGGAACAAGACGAACGAACAAGGTGGCATCGGATACGCAAGATATACGAGGATATCTGGAAACGCTGGCAAGCAGAGTATTTAAGCCAGCTGTCAGCAAGGAGCAAGTGGAAGCAACCCCAAGAAAACATTAAAGTCAATGATGTTGTAATCATCCATGAGAACAATGTTCCACCGGGAAAGTGGCTCCTGGGAAGAGTCGATGAACTTCACCCCGGGTCAGACGGATATGTCCGAGTCGTAACACTGAAAACTAAAAACGACTACATAAAACGTCCAGTTGTTAAACTGACCCTACTACCAGTAAACTCGAACTCGTCACTGACCACGATCCAGCCCCTAACAATGCAAGACACGTGCGGCGGCACCACCGCGGCCGAGTGAGCAGCGAGCGCCCCCGCGAGGTCCCGCAGCTAGCAGCTCCCGTCGCCCCTCGTCGTGCCTCGCGCCCTCCGCAGCGTCCGCCCCAGCTCCAGCAGGCCAGCAGCGAAGCGAACTCAAGGATTTTACATTCCATTCAGTTTAACTTACTTATACATATATTTTTAAATATCTTAAGATAGTGATAAGCATTCATTTAGCATTCAATTTGTAAGCGATTTGTAATTATTAAGTATTCATCTCGCTTAAGTTGTCAATAGCTCACTCATCTCACTCATCCTTGCATCTCATTTCTCTCCCCTGGGAGCATGTACGGTCTATGTTGAAACCGTACATTTCGCCCAGTCATCATTCACGCATTTGTTATAAATACGCTTATTAACACTTCATTCATCAGTGCAAAATTCCATCGTATCGCGCTCACATTACTGCCATTAGGTTATTAGCCTAAGTAAGGGGCAATAAACTTGTACCCCTAACAAGCAGTTTCATTACTGTGCGGTCCTGAACCGTACAGGTTCATTACTTATCTTTAAATTTTTACTCACAGTTCTGGTGTTGGGCAATAAAAACTCAACACACTTGGTTTTTTTAGCATTTAAAAGTAGATTATTTGCCGTAAACCATTCAGAAACTTGAGATAATGCAATATTTACATCGTCAAAATTGTCTTTCGTCCTATCGACTTTAAAAATCAAAGACGTATCATCAGCAAATAGTACAATATCGCAAGTATTTTGTACAAAATGTGGTAAATCATTTATGTAAATCAAAAACATGAATGGACCTAGAATAGAACCCTGGGGTACACCCATTACCGAGGCTGATCCGGATGATTTTACATCATTGACACATACTCTTTGAACACGATCACTAAGATAAGACGCAATGAGGCTAAGCGCAAAATCTTTAATACCATAGTGGCTCAGTTTAAGCAAAAGGGTCTCGTGATCAACGCAGTCGAAAGCTTTTGATAAATCACAGAAAATACCAATGGCATTCTGTGAGTTATTCCATGCATCGAATATGTGTTGCAACAGCGTTGCGGCTGCATCGGTTGTTGATCGACCCTTAGTAAAACCGTACTGCTCAGGGTGAAGAAGTTTATTTAAATTAAAGTGTAGAAGCAGTTGGTTGAGCATTATTTTTTCAAATATCTTGCTGAGAGTTGGCAAAATTGAAATTGGTCTGTAGTTATTCGGGTCACATTTGCTTCCCGAATTAAAGAGGTATTAATTTACTACATTTCATCAGGTCTGGAAAAGATCCAGAATCTACAGACTTATTAAAAATTAAAGCAAGATAGGGCGCAATAATATCAATGATATTGTGAATTATTTTAACTGATATTCCCCATAGATCTCCTGTTTTTTTATTTTGCAATGATTTAAATGTTTTGATAATATCATATGGGGTAATATGTTTAAACCTAAATAATTTATTGCACTCAGAGACATTGCTTCTTAGAAGATTATAGGCTTCTGTTGGCGAGGAATTTAGAGAACTGGTCGTGGTTACTGGTATATTTTTGAAAAAGTTCTCAAATGTATTTGCAATTTCTATATCGGAGTCAATTACACGGTTGTTAATTTTAAGCTCCAGTTTATTATAATGTACCTTATTCTTACCCATTTCATCACCAATAATGTCCCATACTGCTTTTATTTTATTATCCGAATTGACAATTTTTTGTTTTATGTGAAGTGACTTTGCTTGTATACACACGTTTCTAAACAATTTGGAATAATTTCTTACATATTCTATAAACGCGGGGGCATAATTATATTGTTTTTCTGCATACAAGTCAAACAGCCTATTTCTACTTTTATAGATGCCAACAGTTGCCCAATCACTAAATTTAAGATTTTTAAATAATCTTTTTTCTATTACCTTAAAGACAGAGTTAAATTGAGAGTTTAATAGATCAAAAAACTCTCTATAAATTTCATCCGGACCACCCTGTGCAACATCAAGCGTGGGCATTGCAGCTGCGATATTTTGTTTAAATTGCCTTATTTATTGCTTTATTGGTGGTAACTGGCCTATATTTTACTACTTTTGTTACATTCTGCTCACTGCTCGGAATAGATATCATTTGCCCGCAATGGTCAGATCTTAAACAAGTGATAATCGATTTTTTGATAATTTTACAATCAGAGAAAATGTTATCAATACAAGTTGCCGAATGCGCTGTTATTCTTGTAGCTTCAACAAAAATATTTTCCAGGTTGAAACTTTTAAACAAGTTTAGTAATCTTCCTGTGATAGGCGTGTGATGCAAAATATCTATATTAAAATCTCCACAAATTACTACACACATCAAAAGTGTCTAGGGATCAACATATATTTTTGCAATAACTTTTCTCCTGATTGATATTAATTAAAATTTTCTTTAAGGATTCATCAAATAAAGTGTTTTCGTTTGTCACAGTAACGATAAACCAAGTCACCTTTGCATTAATAAAGAAAAGACATGTCCCAGTTTAGTATGGAGGGTGGTTTTTTATTCTGAGTGTCCATTAACCAGAACCAAACTATCATTACGTGAAAGAGAAAAAAAAATAAAATTAAACGCCATAAAAATAATAATTTTAGAGTCCTCGGTTTTTTTTAAATTAATTATGAAAAATACCGTTTGTAGAAAATATTTTTCAATGGATGGTAACACTAAAAACTTTTATAATCTATAGACTATCAAATCTGGCACCGGATAATGTCACGTAAATGTCATTTTGAACCAAATACATGTCATTTTGAACCATGGAACTAGGAATCACAGACCAGGAACTAGGAACTACGACTTTTGAACTGCCTATTCGAAAATGAAATTATTTGTTCCTGACAATCATCTGACATTGACAACTTACATAGAATAATATTTTCAGTTTTTTACCGGTGTATAAATCACATGGAACAAGCAATTACGACAAATCACAAGCAAAAAATGAGTCAAAACAAAAAAATTTTTTTTTATTATCGGAGGCTTTAAAAAATCTGTAAATTATTTTGATAGAAGCCTTTTGGGATCTTTATCCAACTACATTAAAATCATCCTTGTTAATTAAATTCAAATTTAAAAAACCAATTTTGGACAACTCCTTTGCCATTTTCCTAATTTTTAAAGAAAACTGTTATTTCAGTCTTTTTTTCGAACTTTAATGTTAGTGGTTCAAATGTCAAAAATCCCTTTATTAGGAAAAGACATGTCCCAGTTTAGTATGGAGGGTGGTTTTTTATTCTGAGTGTCCATTAACCAGAACCAAACTATCATTACGTGAAAGAGAAAAAAAAATAAAATTAAACGCCATAAAAATAATAATTTTAGAGTCCTCGGTTTTTTTTAAATTAATTATGAAAAATACCGTTTGTAGAAAATATTTTTCAATGGATGGTAACACTAAAAACTTTTATAATCTATAGACTATCAAATCTGGCACCGGATAATGTCACGTAAATGTCATTTTGAACCATGGAACTAGGAATCACAGACCAGGAACTAGGAACTACGACTTTTGAACTGCCTATTCGAAAATGAAATTATTTGTTCCTGACAATCATCTGACATTGACAACTTACATAGAATAATATTTTCAGTTTTTTACCGGTGTATAAATCACATGGAACAAGCAATTACGACAAATCACAAGCAAAAAATGAGTCAAAACAAAAAAATTTTTTTTTATTATCGGAGGCTTTAAAAAATCTGTAAATTATTTTGATAGAAGCCTTTTGGGATCTTTATCCAACTACATTAAAATCATCCTTGTTAATTAAATTCAAATTTAAAAAAACCAATTTTGGACAACTCCTTTGCCATTTTCCTAATAAAGGGATTTTTGACATTTGAACCACTAACATTAAAGTTCGAAAAAAAGACTGAAATAACAGTTTTCTTTAAAATTTTATTGGGTAACTTAAACAATTAATAATCCGTGTTTCTACCGCGAACACTAACAACACAAGAACATCGGTTTGGCATACTCAAAATGAGTTCATCCAAATCACGCTGTGGAATGGCCGCCCATGTTCGTTACAACAACAAAAAAAGGTCTTCTTGCCACTGGATACCCTCCATATTCGGCAGAGCTCTTCTCTGTAGCATATCCCATGCATGCTCAATCGGGTTCAAGTCTGGCGACTGAGCAGGCCAGGGCAGGACATTGATGTTAGCTGCGGCGAGAGTCTGTCTTACAACTCTTGCGGTGTGCGGTCGTGCATTATCATGCATTAACTGAAATAAGGGACCGATTTGCACTTGTAGAGGAACGATGACGTCTGATACAATCGTCTCAGCATAAATTTGAGCGTTGAGGTTGCCTCTGATCCAAATCAACTCAGTTCTTCCGCCGATCCAAATACCCGCCCATACCATGATGCTTCCACCACTATAAGGATGGACTTCCTGGCAGGATTTTAATCGCTGTTGGCGTCCAGGGGTTCTCCAGTGTCGTATACGTCTTGTATCCGGTCTCATACCAAAACGAGACTCATCAGAAAAGCACACGAAACGCCATTGTTCTTCTGCCCAATTTCTGTGTTCAAGAGCCCATTGATATCGAATCCTACGATTGTGCATTGCTATAGGTGGTACCCGTAGCGGTCTTCGGGAATGAAGGTTCACTTCATGCAAGCGGTTTCTGACTGTTTGGTCGCTAATTAAGTTCCCTGAAGAGTGATGAAGCCTCACGGCTAACATAATGGCGGTTATTGTTGGAGCTCTTCGAGTTAAGATTTGAATGTATCGGTCTTGTCTCCGTGTGGTGCAGCGATACCGTCCTCCATGGCGCTCAGCCACGGTACCAGTGCTTCGGTAACGTGTCCAAAGTCGACTGATAACACTCTGACTTGTATTCAGAGCTAAAGCCACAGTACGTTGCCGGGAACCAGCTTCTATCATTCCCACGGCTCTGAGCATTTCTTCCCTGCTTAAATGACGTCGCCGCTCCATAATAACGTTGGTTTTAATCAGTAGTAGGGAAACAGTAGCACTAATAATGTCTTCAATGCGTTGTATGTTTTTATAGGGAAAATATTGACAGCTGATTTTCATCTTTTACTCGAATTTGATTCACAGTTCCTGATTCAAATTATGAAATGCACCAAAAAGGATCCATATAAATTTATAAAATCATAAATTTATTACAAAGCCACATCTCAATCTCAAGAAATCCGCATAAAAATGCTTGATCCCTAGACACTTTTGATGTGACTATTTTCTTTGATGACCTACATAGCCGCCCTAAGGCGTCCTCCATGACCTCTTCAAAATGAACAAAATCGCCCGAGGGGAGTCGGTACACGCAGACTATAATATATCGGTCCAGCTCGACACAAGACAGCTCAATAATGCGTTCCATAGAAAGACTAACAATGTCTTTTCGCTCTTTGCAATTAATGTTATTGCGCGTTATTATTAAAGAACCCCCGCGTATAGCAGTCCTTCTGGAGAACGCACTTGACAATAAATAATTATCAAAATGTATAATTAACTGATGAGAATTGAGCCAATGCTCGGTGAGGCATAAGATGTCAATATCGAATTCTTTAATAAATAGCTCAATCTCGTGTTCTTTGCCAGATAAGCCCTGTATATTTTGGTGTACAAGATTAATCTTATATTGCTCATCTGTTGTCTTATTGGTTAGTTTAAAACAATATTAGAATTATTCCTATTGGAGTCTAATGTCGAAAAACTTGGATTAGTACTACTACTAATTATGTCTATAGTGTTAGTACAACATGTACTTTTGTCAACTAAAATTGAATCATTAGATTTTATTGTCAAAATACTTGAATTAGTAATATTACTAACTAAGTCAATATTATGTGTACAATATGTACCATCGCCATTCAAGCTAAAAATAGCTGAATCTTGTATATTGTAAGCTACTAATGAAGCTATTTGTTTCCTATATCTAAAGGGTAGATGCATAGTATCCCTTGTCAATTGAAATTTTTTAATAAACTTATTGGTATTAAAGAAATGAAAATATTCTCTATGACCATAAGATAGGTTATGTAAAAGCAAGTTAAGCTTATAGATATGTTTATTCTGTGCTGGGGTCAATGTGACAGAGTAGGGAAAAGCACAAAGTATAAACTTGCAACTTGACTTTTGTTGTACATGTAATAAATATTCAAAACTTCTTAATACATCTTTTTTAAGTATTTTCAGGCTGTCACCAATTAACAAAACAACTGTACTGTACTTATCTAAACAATTTGCCTTAATATTTTTAATTATATGTTCATAGGGGGCCCCAGGGTTACATATGTTGAGGACCTGTTGCTGCAAGTTATTACCGAGTAAATGGCCAAAGTCTTTTCCCATCTCATCAGAAACTACAAATGTTCTTTGCCGCAAAGAATTTACTGATATATTACTATTATGTTGACTATTTTGTAGTTTCCTGCACTGACCATCTATAGGTACTGCTGTGTTCTGCTCCGGATGAGAAGCCAATTTTTCAGGGAGTATTGTACTATTATTGCAATCGTTGCTAGCCATAGGTATGTGATTACATTGACACTTGTTTGTCAATGACTCAAAGCGCGCCATATTATAATTACCTAGGGCTAACAACTCATCGGCTGCCAGTATTTGCTCATGGATCTGACTTTGTGACCGCTCATACTCAATGGTAACTTTCTTTAGGGAATCATTCAAGCTTAAAATTTGATCATTCAAACGTTGAACATCCACCTCATATTTTGCTCTGATTTCAGTCAAAGATGAGCAATAAGTCTCAAGTTTAGTCAATAAATGTGAACGTTCCTTTCTCAATACTATATTTTTAGTATGGACCCTTTGTTTCTTAATTAATTTTTTGGTTTTTTAAATTATTTTGCCAATTTTGATGTATTTTTTAATTTTTTTATGACTAATGAATTGTAACCTGTCATTTTTTTGTAGTAGGTTACTATTTCTCCTACAGGGGCTGTCACCGGTCAGATCAATGACTGACATTGTTGAGGATGAAGCAAGCAGTTCGTCATACAAATTGTTTGTCGCTTGACTTTCATAGATTTTTAATTGTGACTGAAGGTCATCAATTTTTCTTTGAGCCCCACTCAATTCATCCTCCAGAGCAGATATTTTTCCCAAGGCCTCTTCATAAGTTTGTATGCAAACACTAAACGAGTTGACCGCCTCCTGGAGTTGATCGCGTTCTTGTAGCACTAATGAGTGAGCGCCATTCAGTTCAGCTAGTTCAGCCTTCAACTGTGAGTTCTTGGCGACCACAGCTGTAACTTCTATTTCACTTTCTTCATGCTCCTTCAGCAACTGCTCATTGAGTTGTTTCAAAGATTTGAGTTCACGAAGGGCATTCTTGAGTTTCAGCTGATCTTCCATGGCTGCTGCCCGTCTAGTTTGCATTGTAGTTGTTTTAGTGCAGTACTACACCTGAAAACACCAAATAATATGTGTGAGTGAGGGAAAACAGGAAATAAAGTTACACAGGAAGGATAATGGAAGATGAAAAAGATTTACTGAATGAGTAGAAAAGAGATAGTTAAAATATTATTTAGTGTTTTGTACTGTTTGATAAGATTGAGCAGCTATTGGCACAGCTGCACCTATTCTATTTAACAATGAATAAACGATAGCAATTAATTTAAAATAATAATGAAAAGTTGAGCCTACAATCTACAGTGAATGTTAGTAATGTGAACTGTCTGAGGCAGTACAGCAGTACAGCTTTTTCTTCACCTTCACTTCCACAGTTATTGTCAAGTGAAGAGAAAAAAGTTTTTGCCTTTGTGCGAGGAGAGACGTGTCTCGAAACTCGAGAATGTACCTACAGTTAGCGTGTGGGGTATGTAGTTGTTCAATGAAGTAACACTATCATGTTTTAACAATGTTAAAAGAAAAGAAATACTCCCCCGGTTTGTCTCGATGTCGTTGAGTTTTGAATCACGTCGTCCATACAATACGTCACAGTATTTTTTATTACTTGTCCACGATGAAGAAGTTTTTGAGCAAGAGTTTTAGTCTTTAATAACAAAATGAGAATTTAACACTTTTTTTAAATGTTTTTCAAATTAATTAGGCTGTAAAATTTAAATTATTTAGTAGAACAGCTGATTTTACAACTTTCCTGCTTGACAGCTACCACCACCGTAAAATAGGTACATATTCTTTTTTCAGAGAACTATCAATACAGGTTCAGTATATTATGCTGCTCGTAAAGGAACTAGGGCTAAAGCGCGAGCTAAAAAAGTAAAAGTTGAAATCACCAAAGTTGGTTTCATACCACATAACCAGAGGGGAAAAGATAAGTAAGTTAACTGTTTAAAAAATTCTGTTTCTTTACTTGCTTAGCCTGTGGCTTAGAATAATAGGTACGCGCTTTATATTGAAGTTTGCCCAATAAAACAACCTCTTATATTATACATTCTGGTTTACCAGTAATTGGGTATACAATAGTCTTGTATAGTACTTATACTAAGTTCTATCAGGAATGAATTCCTGACACTGAATGAGAACGAACTAGTGACTAGTCGATATGTTTAATAGTACATCGTTCATTTAGTACTTCGCTCAGCTCTGAACGAGCGGGTCACAAAATCAAACAATTATGATACATCATTCATTTAGTACTTTGTTCCTTGTGCACCTTTTTAGTCTGCAATTCTGTTGCTTGGCTTGGAACTACTGTACTAACAGTAGTAGTGTAACCTACTAGAAGACTGAATTACAGTACAGTATTATAGTACAGTCCAAAGACTGTACTAATTCGGAGTTCTAGTAATGAGCTCTCTGTACTAGTAAATACCAAAGTATGTACGAGTATGGCACACTCCATACTAGTACATACCAAAGTATGTACTAGTACGGAGGTCTCCTTTTAGTGACTGAGCAAGAACAAGCCCAGTACAGCTGAAATGTTTCTGTCATCCATGTATTGTATTTTTTCGTGTCTACTTAATTGGTTGAGAAACCAATAAAATTTCTAATTAATAAATAATATTGGACCTAGGCTTATATAGGCCTTTCCGAGTGAGCGACACCAAACACGGTCCTCCGCCTTCCTCATCCAACCGCTTCCCGCCACCTTCTTAAGGTCATCGGTCCAACGAGTATGAAAGGACTATGTCCAGCAGTGGACGAATACAGGCTGATGGATGGATGAAATAATATTGAATATAAATTACAGAGCAGTCAAAGTAAATATCAACAAACACCAAAATGACTCTTACAAGCAAGTCTCCAAAGATGATGTATTCCCAATGCGTTACTACCAGTGGGTGGTGTACACTGCTGAGGATGCGGTCAAGGCACACCAGGAAACACACCATCCAACAATGTACAATGACCCTAATGCATATGTGTATGCACAGGTGGAGATTAATATGGAAGCTGTTAAAAAGGTAAGATTTTTTACATACTCAAAAACACTGGCCAAGTGCCAGTCATGCTCCCACATTGAGGGTTTCATACCTTGTGAGGTTTATTATAGGATTATATTAATTACTATTTTGTAATGCATTACTGGAGATGTTGCTCCACTGGAACTTTTATATGAAAATACGCTTTGAAAAGCTGTAACTTTTTATTGAGTTGAACAAAAAACTTGAAATTTTTACAAAATTAAGGGACCATTGACATTTGTATTCGGTATAAATTACAAATTAAATCCTCAAGCCCTTTTTAGGGTTCCGTAGTAAACAGTTATATACAGTTTAACCATGTCCGTCCGTCAGCGGTTTAGTTCAGAGACTATTGGTACTAGAAATCTGTAATTTAACAAGGGTATAAATATTAATCATGCTAACAAAGTCATCATCATTCATCATTAGCAACCCATCAACGGCTCACTACTGAGCGCAGGTCTCCTCTCAGAGAAGGGTTATAGGCCATGGTCCACCACGCTGGCCCAATGCGAATTTGCCGACTTCACACACTTTCAAGAACATTATGAAGAACTCTCAGGTGTGCAGGTTTCCTCACGATGTTTTCCTTCACCGTTAAAGCAAGTGATATTTAATTGCTTAAACGCACTTGACTCCGAAAAGTCAGAGGTGCGTACCCGAATCGAACCTGCGACCCCCCGAATAAGAGACAACAGTCCTAACCACTAGGCTATCGCTGCTAACAAAGTAGTGAAATAAAATTGTGAAAAATGTTTTTTTTAGGGTAGGTCCCCTACATGGAAAGTGGGGATGAATTTTTTTTTTCTGGTCTATCCCATAGTGTGGGATAGGTCTTTCAAAAATATTGTGGGTATGGGAACACCATTTTCCGATTCAGGGATCCATTTATTAAACATGATATTTTAAAGTGTTAATTTTTATTTTTTAAAATGTCCCCCTCCCCCCTCTGCCAGCTAAATAATTGTTTATAGGGTATGCGAAAAAATTCACAGCAGTAGTATATATTATAAATAAAGAATTTTATAGGAAGACTATAATGGCTAAGTAGGGTTCACAAGTTAAGGAGTTATATCTGATTTTTTGAAGTGAACCGCGAAAAATCATGGAACTCAAAATATAATCAATATTTATAAATAAAACTAGCTGACCCGGCGAACTTCGTACCGCCAACTTATTTGTATAAATAAACTATCCTAATCCAAAAAAACTATCCTATCTTTCAAATTGGACCAAATTACAGATAGTTACGAAGTTTGATCAAAATCGGTTAAGTAGTTTAGGAGTCCATCGCGGACAAACAACGTGACACGTAATTTATATATATTAAGATAAAAGCACTAACCTAGATCTGCAATAATAATTGTGACTTGCAACTATGGAACCCTACACTGCGCGTGGCCCGACACGCACTTGGCCGGTATTTTAAGAAAAAGGGTGTTGACACAGAGAGATGGACGACAAAGTGATCCTGTAAAGGTTCTATTTTTTTTGGAACCCTAAAAATGATTTGTCCAAGTCTGAAACTGATCATAATATGAGTCTTAAATTGTGTTAAGGTTGAATATACGGGTCTGCCCGCAAAATTCAAATTTAATTTGGTTTTTCGCAATTTGTAAACTAATACGACAAAGTAGGCTTATGGCATTCTAATTGCGCCAGTAGAATTATCATCTTCACAGGTTTACATAAAAATCTTTACTTGAAAGTGACCAGTTTAAGAGTGAGTTTAAGAAATTAATCAAAATACTGACTAATTTGTGAGACTGGCGCAATTAGAATGCCATAAGCCTACTTTGTCGTAATTAGTTTACAAAATGGGAAAAACCAAATTAAATTTGAATTTCGCGGGCAGACTCGTATAATCATCCTTAAGCTTATGCCAAGGATGATTATACGAGCATTAAATAAATAATTTTGACATTTGATCAATTCTTCCCCGATTCTTGCAGAATCGTTTCGTAGAGAATTTCCAACGTTTGGCGTTATTGCCTCACTACTTCCCGCGCGACGAGGAGAGGACCATCCTAGCCTTCTGCAAGGGGCCGGAGCTGATCAAGCAAGTAGCAGAGGCTGGTGCCACCACTGTGGGCAGTACTGAACTGGTTAAAAAGATACAGGTAAAACAGAAAATCCTATTTTATTTTTTTATTTATTTATTTATTTTATTTATTTTGCACAATGAATGAATTAAAGAGATTGCAATATAATAAGTATTTAGCTGGCAAGATTTATTTGAAACCAGCTGATGCCCACAACTTCATCCTTGTGGATTTAGTTTTTAAAATCCCTCGGGAACTTGATTTTACGGGATAAAAAGTAGCCTATGTCACTCTCCAGGTCCTGAACTATACCCATGCCAAGAACACGTCGATCCCTAGCTCTGTTGCGGCGTGATTGAAATACAAACAAACAACTACACTTCCTGACGATGTTTTCCTTCACCATTCTGAGCGCAATAAGAGACGTTAAAGATGAAATTGAACTAGCTACAACGTAATACTACTAAAACTTTTATATTTAATTAAACAGGAAGGCGAAGTCAAATTCAGCGACTACGACTACGTAATTGCGCATCCCAACATCCTCACCGACTTGGTGCCAATCCGTGGTCTGATGAAGAGAAGGTTCCCCAACGTTCGCTCCGGTACCCTAGATGCTAACATCTGTGAGCTGGTGAAGAAGTTTGCAGCAGGGATACAGTATAGGGTGGTTAGGGATGAACACCAGCAGAATTTTGGTTCTACGGAGGTTCCCATTGGTCGTGTAAGTATTTTCAAGGACTTTGTCTGCATTTTGTACTAGAATATCCATAATTACTACAATATGAATATACTACTATATACTAATAGAATAGAAATGTTTTTATTCAAATAAACTTTTTACTACAAGTGCTTTTGAATCGTCAATGAGTCTACCAATGGTTCGGAATGCCTTTCCTATATGAATATACTAATACAAATATACAATATGAATATACTACTATACTAATAGTACTACATCTTGGGAAAATATTTCTGATGAAAGTTAACCTTGGCACATAATGATCTCAAGCTATTGCAATTGCATTGATATTGTTCAATCCATGAAAGCACTGATATCCATCATAGTTATAATTTGACTAAATTTTGCTAATGTTTCAGTTAAATATGGACGCCAAACAAGTTGCAGAAAATATTGACACATTACTAAAGGACATTCAGTCAGTGAGGCCTAAAAGAGATGGACTATTCATAACCAGGTACAAAATTTATACATAACTAGCTGATGCCCGCGACTTCGTCCGCATGGATTTAGTTTTTAAAAATCCCGCGGGAACTCTTTCATTATCCGAGATAAAAAGTAGCTCTCCCGGTCTGAGGAACCACTACTACATCCATTACTATACCCATGCAAAAAATCGCATCAATCCGCTGTTCTGTTGCGACGTGATTGAACAAACACACTTTCGCATTTATAATTATAATGATTTAATATAACACTTTTTATAATTGTCAAATTTTTTACCATACTTAACCAAAGACAAAATTACGTTTAGCTGTCAGTTACGTTTTGTTATTCCACTGTCATTTGCGTTTTGTTATTCCATGTCAGATGCGTTTTTGTTATAATACATCGATGGTTATACCACGTTTTATAGTGACATGACGGAAACGCGGTCGAACGGGATAAAAAATATCCTATGTCCGTCTCCTGGTTCTAAGCTACCTCTCCACCAATTTTCAGCCAAATCAGTTCATCCATTCTTGAGTTAAAATAAATAGTGTAACTAACACCACTTTCTTTTATATATATAGATATTATGATGTTGTAATCAGCATTACTTACATATTACATTAACATTAATGACAGCAATTTTATCTGATAACTAGCTGATGCCCGCGACTTCATCTGCATATTTAGTTTTTAAAATCCCTTGGCAACTCTTTGGTTTTCTGGGATCAAAAGTAATCGCCTGTCAATCTCCAGGTTCTCAACTATACCCAAGCAAAAAAAAAATTGGCCAAGTGCGAGTCGGGCCTCGCTCTTTTAGGGTTCCGTTAAAAAAATTAAATAAAAATATTTCCATGTACCCATGGAAATATTTTAATTTAATTTTTTTAATTTTATTTAATTTTTATTATTTGTTGTTATAGCGGCAATAGAAATACATAATATGTGAAAATTTCATCTGTCTATCTATTACGGTTTACGAGATACAGCCCGCTGACAGACGGACGGACGGACGGACAGCGTAGGCTTAGTAATAGGGTCCCGTTGGTACCCTTTTGGTATGGAACCCTAAAAAAACATAAATCACGTCGATCGGTGGCTCTGTTGCGGCGTGATTGAAGGACAAACCAACAAACAAACACACTTTCACATTTATAATTATTATAGTATGATTGTTCGATCAAAAAGGCTCAATATTCTGCTAGTTTTAAGAGTCAATAAATCAATTTTAAAATTATAGAAAATTTACAAAATAATTATAATAAATATCGGCCTATGATTCAAGGTACGAAACTGATTTTATGAAAGTGTGATTTTGTACCTTATGGTTATGGAGTAATAATACGGTCCAAAATGAGTTATGTTCTGTTCTCGTACCATAATCCACACCACCCACAACCAAAGTATAATAATATAGTCATACTTTGTGCTGTGTATTACGGTATGGTTTAGTATCGGTACCAATAAGAAAGCAATACCTATTTTTGCGTTTGTTTTTCGATGTTTTTTTTTTTTCTATATTGTGTCCATAGATCGACTATCTATGGCATCGACTACCTACCAATCCTAAATTTTTTGTGTCCTATTTTGACGGATTAAAAGATGCGCCACGTATTGATTATCAACTGTGCAGGGCCTTAATTAGGAAGAGGTTTAATGTGTAATCGGATTAAAAACCCAGTTTGAAATTCTTGTTATTAATTTTGCAGATGTCTGATAGTAAGTCCGCCATCAACCGAAAAATTAAAGATCGATCCATTTGTGCACGTGGATCGTACTCTGTCTAAAGAAGTGCAAGAGGACAGTGACGATGAAGACGAAGTGGTCACTGCAAAAGCCTAAAATTTAAATTTAATTATGAAATCGTTTTTAAAGTAGATGTAAAATAAATTCTTATAAATCAGGTTCTTGGTTTTATGTTATTATTATTATTATCAGCCCAAAGTGTCCCAATGCTGGGCAAAGGCCTCCCTTTCTTCCTTCCATCTGTCTTTGCCTAGGGATATATTTGGGGCCAGGCCGACATAGGCAATCCACTTCGTCCTTTGAGTATTAAGGTGGATTATATGGGTCTGCCCGCGAAATTCAAATTTAATTTTGTTTACAGACCCAACCTTAAAGATAATAATTATGTTTGAGTGGAGGTGAGACACCATACTTATTAGTGGTAATTCCTAGTTCCATGATATATTAAACTGACGTTTCATTGGCTGCCACTTTTTGACAAAGTTTTCCCAGTTCCATGGGATGTGATAGACTGTCTTCTTCTTCGTTTGTTTAGTGACTCCGCGCGTCGAGCGTTTGAGCCATAGTCAAGTTTTGCTGATCCTTTCCAAAATTCCGTTTCTTCAAATCCCGATTCCACCATTACAAAATAAGTTTCTTCGTTCCAAACAAAAATCTATTTCATTCGTTTAAAAATGTGGTTTCTACAAAATGTGGTTTATTTTATCCATTTTAGGCATGTCGATCTTCTAAAATTATCTATTGAAATCATCTATAATATAATAAAACTGTAACAGATCCAATTCTGTACATTGAAGATATTTTGAAAATTTTTGTTTGAGGGCACTCTATAATCGATATTGAAGCCAAAACAATTTTTTTTTAATTTTTTGTCTGTCTGTCTGTCTGTCTGTCTGTCTGTCTGTCTGTCTGTCTGTCTGTCTGTATCTTGGCCGCGCATCACGCCGAAACTACTGGACGGATTTAAATAAAACTTGGCACGATTTAAGTTAATACTACGAGGTATAATATAGGATACTTTTTATCCCGAAATTCAGCACGGTTCCCTTGGGAGAGGGGATAAAAGTCAAAATGAGTATTTCGCTGTAATTCATTAAGGCGTATTCCGATTTAATACATTCTTTTTTTGTTAGAAAGCAGGTTCTTTAGAGATTGTCCTGTAATTATTTCAAGGTCGTCAATTTCGTAGTTCAGAAATTATAGACATCACAATCTTCAGTATAGGTCCAAATAACTTGAACCCCGGAATCTACAGGATACTTTGAATGAACGGCTCATCTTAAGCTGGCATGCGTAATTTATCGTATATAGCCATCGTGGATACTATTTTGTCAAAGTCAAACTACTCCAAAGACGTCAGATTTTGCCAAAAGATCATTATACCTACATACTACATAGTAGGTATGGATATACATCGTAAGGACGTAATATTACAGTGTTTTCCTATGTAATTTAATATTCTAATCATACTTACTAATATTATAAATGCGAAAGTGTGTTTGTTTGTTGGTTTGTCCTTCAATCACGCCGCAACAGAGCCACGGATCTACGTGATTTTTTGCATGGGTATAATTGAGGACCTGTAGAGTGACATAGGCTACTTTTATCCCGGAAAATCAATGTGTTCCCGAGGGATTTTAAAAACTAAATCCACGCGGACGAAGTCGCGGGCATCAGCTAGTAGATAATAAATCATAGGTATGGAGTAAAATCATGTATAAAATCCATAGCAAAAATATTTTGTTTACAAAAAATTAAGCTTCATTATTCCACCATTTTATCGAGTCCCTTCATTTGCCAAAAAAAAAATCATAGACTGTCTTAAACTTTGTCCATTTTAATTTTTAGTTTTTGACAGCTCCCTCCTCACACAGTCTTATTCACTCTCACTATGTGAGAGTGAGTGAGACTGAGCTGTCAAAAAACTATTATTTTAATTCACAAATTAAAGGTACTAATATCATGAATATGAAAGTGTGTTTGTTTGTTGGTTAACGCCACAAAACGCAGGTAAATGTTTCTTCGAAACCCAAAGTTTCTCGGTCACACGTTGAGCCTATCGCAGCCTTTTTTTGTAAAAAAAAAAGTATCCCCAGCATGCGATGTGCAGGTGCTCTGCCAAAGTCTCTGCTGAGTAACTTGTGAGGTACTAAGTGAGGGTACCATAAAATTCCAACATTCTCTTTTTCTATTTTCGCGTGGGATATATAGCGCCTAATCATCAATTATAACTAAAATGTGTTAAAAAGAAACTTTCTAATTTTCAAGTACTGTGGCAGATCTCAAACATAATTTTCTTACAATTATTTTCAATCACGCTGAATGCAAAGAAAGATAGATCGGTGATTAGTGATTCCTAGTTCCATGGATCCTACGAGAGACCAAACAAAACTAGGCTCAGAAGGGCTGGAACCCAGAGCCGTAAAGCCAGTTAATTAAAATAAAAAAAAAACCAAACAAAACTGTCAAAAACATTTTAATAGGGTAGTTGACTATAATAAAAATATCGTTTCATTTGGTGTCATCCTAAAAGATTATTATCTAAAAACATTATTCCCTATGACAAAACTAAAAAAATAAAGTTTTATTTAATTAGAAAACATTAAATAAAATTGCTATAATTCCGGCCATGGTCACGTGATCGAAAACGTTCCGTGATCTCGAATGACGTCACAGTCCACACCACCTATGGGCTGTGGAATTGTCATTGTTTGAAATGTGAACTGTGACGTCATGAGAGCAAATGGAACGTTTCGGCGGCAATTTATTTTTTTGAATTTATTTCTCGATTTTTATGAAAAATACTGAAAATTATGCCGAAATATACGTTTTGTCAGCTTCAGCATAGCATTATTAACAATTTAAGATGATTTTCTAAAAGTAGTCAAATACCCTATTGTCACCATGATTGTCACTATGTTGTGCCAACTCGGAAAAACACGATTCGATTTAACTCGAGTTGAAATTCACGTAACTCGAGTTAACTGGATGAAACTGAGCGAATGATTTGTTTTGTTTTTCCCAATTTAAAGACTCGGAATTAAAACATTTAGGCACATTGACTGCTACGTTAACTATGATTGTCCGCAGGTTTGCTCGTTGTTCTATACCAGTCAAAGTCACCCTCTTTAGAGCACACTGCACCTCCTTTTACACGAGCAGCCTATGGATCAGTTATACGCAGAAGCAGTATAAGTATAACGACCTGCGTTTACAGTACAATAGTACGTTCAGGATGCTGTTGAGACTGCCCCGATTCTGCAGCGCATCAGGGATTTCGCACTATGCGAAGGCGGTGCACATCCCTGTTGCGTAGAGTCCGGGCCAGCTCTAATAGAGTCCTAAGGGCATTTGCTGGCAGGATCGATTGTCAGTACTTGAACCACTGTTGCATGGTTTATGTGCTGACAACTCGGTGCCGTCTTAGGTTAAGTTTTAGGTTTTAGTCTTACTAACATATAGGTTTAAGTTTATTGTTACTAACACACTATGATCCCAGTTGGTCGAAATAAAATATTCTTGACGTGATAACGTCTTATAAATCGATGAACACCGGCTGCACGTACGAAAAAGTGTCACGTTCCGCCTGTGCCTGAGCATGCAAGCGAGAGCGTGGAACAAGCGATAGAGAGGCACAATCGGCCCAAGCGTTGGCTTGTGACTAGAGGAGAGCGCCCGCCGCCGCCCGCCAGTCATCGCGTGCGCGCTGCGGTTAGCGGATGTTTCTTTATGACGTTATCACATAAAACTATCGTGCGTAAACCGACTTTACAGACAACCAATTATTTATTTATTTTACTACAGTAACTAAAACAGTATAACAACTACTAGTACTATGCACTATTGTGACATTTGTAGCCTGGCGGGAGTGCTGACGACAGCGACTTAAGATAAAAACTGCGGCATCTATTGATTGTAATAGGAGCGATTTTGCAACAAAAATGAAGTCTGATGTGCTGACTACTGTACAAAGCGCGCACAGAACGAACAAATCGCTACACTTGTACAAGAATGAGAGCCTGCCAATCACGAACTCGCAGAATTCATTCATTTACCCCGCTAATCCAAATTCATGTCCGAGAGAATTCAACTCGAGTTAGTTCGAGTTACTAAATCGAGTAGATGATAAACTCAGAAATGGTTTCTGAACGCAAACGCAAAACTGGGGCGTAAAATAAATCCGCCATCTTGTCCCAGTGACAATTTAGGACATAGACCACGAACACTAGGATAACATTTAGGATTAAATTTAGTTCTAAACCCGACTTTTTTCAATTAATCCGATAGTTATAGTGATATTTTGTGAGCTGTGGTGTGTATAAAAAGCCTGTGATATTTTTGTGTACAATTATTTTTGTTTACCATAGGCATATCTTGACATTATTAGTTAACCGATTTTGACGTCGAAGGAACGACTAGAATAATCAAAATGGGTACAAGAGAGGATGAATACGATTATTTATTCAAAGGTAAGTTTAGTATTAACGTTCGCATAACTTACTATAAACATATTCAAGTGATTTGGAGTTAATTTGCTATTTAACTTTTGGGTGACTATTGTTTCGTTTGGAATGACGTAGATTATTGACTTGGATATCGAATATTTGGCATATTTTCAATGAGAATTTAGTAGTAACGTGTTTAATTCACGTAATTCACTAACGGTATGTTTACTTTTGGATCTATGTGAAAGTTTCGCTTTGTTTGATATCAGCTGATTGTGTTCACGGAGATCGATTTTCCATAAATTTTTGTACACTATGAGTCACCTCTTCAGTCATCCTGGAACAATTTAATTGCGTAAAGACGTTCGTAGTAAGAGTATTAAAACATTGTATTGTTTACTTTCCTATTTGGGGGGTTAATGAAATCCAAAGGACTGAACAGAGTGTTTTTGTTTCAGTTGTTTTGATCGGCGATTCGGGAGTCGGAAAGAGCAGTCTCCTTTCGCGTTTTACTAGAAATGAATTCAATCTAGAATCAAAATCTACAATAGGTGTGGAGTTTGCAACAAGAAGTATAGAGGTAAATATTTCTATCTATTTACTACAATTTCCATTACTTGAAGCAAAAAACAACAATTTCTTTGTGTGCCTTAAAGTCAATCTATAAGTACTTTCTCACTAAGTCACTAACTTTCTGTAGTTGCTAAACATAGATCTAGGTCTGATTAAAATTATTCTGTTAGTTAATCTGAATTTCCTACAGACAAAACTGAGAACAAAGGCTAGTAAAAATATTTTTTAGTTGTTTCATCAGTGAATCACATAGTATGCAAGGAATTTGAAATCTTCTTTGTTTCACTTGACAACTATGTTATTGTTTGAGTGTATGAACAGTTTTTTCTAAGATGATGACAATAACCTTTATGTTCTCTTTATCAGCTATTGCAAATTGGACCTTAGCATCTTTGTTTTAAATCATTTCCATTAACTATATTTGAGAGAAATTGGATGGGAATACACTAGTAATTTTAAAACAGAATATTATTAAGTTAAGTGTTGAAACACACAACATTTTGCGCCTTGTTCACACATTCACAATTATTTTTCAATTGTGTTTTACATAAATCTCAAAAGTAGCTCATAATCATCTATAATTATTTAAACCCATAACACCTCACCTTTAACCTTGGGGCCAATAGCCCCACGGTTAAAGGTGCGGACTGAAAACTGAATGGTTGCAGGTTTGAATCCCACCTGTTGCACTATTGTTGTACTAATGACTCCTAACACAAGCTTTCCACTTATTTGGAGGGGAGAGCATATTAGTCAACTTCAACTTGACTGATATTCTTTAAAAAAAATATATCATGTTCATATCCTCACATACATATTTTGACCGTGTATTCATCCCTTTTGTTTTGAAGATGTTAAAAATCACTACATAATAAGATGCCCACTAAAAATCAGTGTTACATCTTTAAAACAATTATTATGTATTTTAAAAACATTAACATGTATTTGCTTACAACTAATCAATGCAATTAGTTATCTCCTGTTAGATAATCTGTTATCTACATCTGATTTACTCGTGCTAATCTATGAATCAATAATAGGCATAATGAATACTCTACTGTAACTTAAATGCTTTTTTTTATGCGTGTTTTAGTGCCCCTGTGTCTATCTCTGTCCATTATGTTGTTTTTGGTTCTCGTTGAAGAGCTGATCCATCCCCATTTACAATGTTTGATCTGCTCGTCCAATCAAATTCAAATTTATTTATTTCATGTAGGCCAACTTGCGGCTCTTATGACAAGTTAGGAATCTACCACCGGTTTGGAAAGTTGATTGTGCTGAGAAGAGCCGGCGAGAAACTCAGTAGTTAATCTTTTCAAAACAAAAATGTTGCACTATCTTGTGAACAGCTGAAGCAAAGCCGATTAGAATCTTTTTCTTGCAGTACCATCTTCTACCGAAGGTTGGCAATCATTAAGGCCAATTGTATCTTGTTTACCACTGCCCTAAACAATGACTTTGAGCTCATGTTAAACCACTGGCGAAGAAGAAGAAGAAGAAAAAGAAGTGCTTTACATGTCTACCAATAATAAAGATGAATCTACCACTGGTTCGGAATGGTACTTACAATTCAATACATGTTAAAATGGGCCGACAGAAAGTAGTTTCCCGCCAGTGGCACCCTTTTATGTCATTACATTTCAAATACTGACTCAGCTGGAGTTTGAATCTAAAACCTCACATAATTATTATACTTAGAGCATGCACATATGTGTCAGTGATAATATTTACTTTATTACATCTGACCATGAAAATATAGTTTTCAGAAAATGTAGTGTAGTATTCAGTTCAAACTAAAGATAAAGAACTTCATCTCAATCTCAATAGAACAGAATAGAATAGAATAGAACCTTGTACTTATTTTCTTTTGTTGTATTTCAACCATTATTTCTTGTTGTGCATTAAAGTATTTTCTATTCTATTCTATTCTATTCTAATAGAAATGTTTTTTATTCAAATAAACTTTTACAAGTACTTTTGAATCGTCAATGAGTCTACCACTGGTTCGGAATGCCATTCCTGCCGAGAAGAACCAGCAAGAAACTCGGCAGTTGCTCTTTTCAAAATACTTTTACAATATACTTAATAGATATTATTCTATGTATGCAGAGTTTCCATAATATTATATAATAGTCTCTAAAAATATTGCATCAGTGTAAAGATTGCAATGCAATGCAATGGCTGGATCATGCGTCATGCTCGTGAACGGGTGCCACCGGCGGGAATGGGGCTACTTTCTGTCCGCCCATCTTGACATGAATTGAATTGTAGTACCTACGCTTTTTTGTGGAAATATTATATTCTATTCTATCCTAACAAAGTTGCATGGGTTAAATCGGCTTGGCATCCGGCTGCCCACAAGATAGTATGAAAAACTTATTACAATGCATAATAATGCATAATAATATTGTAAAATGATTATTTTGAAAAGAGCTACTGCTGAGTTTCTTGCTGGCTCTTCTCAGCAGAATCCACTTTCCGAGCTGGTGGTAGAGTAATGACGTGTCATGACGTGTCATAAGAGCCACAGGTTGGCCTACGTGAAATAAATAATTTTGAATGATTTCTGATTGGTTGGTGCTCTCCCGCTATTGGTTAAAAATAAAATGCATTGATGCAGCAAGAACTCCATAAATTCAGCCAATCAGCGGTCATTGCAATTGTTATACTGATGTAATCAATTTGAGAGAATACCACTGCAGTTGACAAATCCACTTTAAATTGTTAGTGAAATAATTTAATAAAAAAATTCCTTTTTAAAAACCGACTTCAAATACCAGCACCAGTATAAATTATATATAATTTATTGTTGATTTTTTTTAAACCGCTTGACCGATTTCGATAAAATTTTAATGGGACCACCCTGCCCTTTCAAACAAAAAAGAATTTTCCAAATCTGTTCAGGCGTCTTAGAGTAATTGATGAACATACATAAAAAACCGGCCAAGTGCGAGTCGGACTTGCGCACTGACGGTTCCGTACTGTAGAAGTAAAAGTAAAACGATATTATATTAATTTGCTTATTAATCGTTAACTTTGCTTGTAGAGGTTTATTGTTAATATAAAAAAAACTATGCTAGTTAGAGCGTTGGTTTTATTTTTCCTGTAAAATATACATAAACCTCTATTGACCATAACGGAGACAGATGGAGAAAGTCTCACCATAAGGGTTCCATTTTTAACATTTTGGCACGGAACCCATAAAAAAAGATTCCAATGAATTGATAACCTCCTCCTTTTTTGAAGTCGGTTAGAAATCAAACTAGTCGTGTTTTATGAGATGATTGAATATTACATAAAAAATTAGAATGGTATTTCAGTGAATCATACATAGGAAGATGCTAAAAATAATTCCATAGCTTTATTATCAGTACAATGTTATGAATTCTATAGCAGTATGTTACTGTATGTATAAGTACCAAGTATGCACTCTTCTTGTAATAAATGTTTAATTTGTCCCATAAAAATCCTTTGAAAGTGTAATGTTCACTTTATAAGTTTCATGGTATCATAAAAAAGTTTGACCTATTGGCTCTTCTCCAATTATTTATTATTTTTCAGTAGCTTTTGTTCATTAAAAAAAAAATTACTTGTTAAGTATCAATCCTAAAGGTGCACTAAGGTTTCTAGAAATTCTCTTAAAAGAAGAGCGGGGACCACAGGTGTTCACAGCTCACTACTGAGCGCAGGTCTCAGAGAAACAGGCCATAGTCCACCATGCAGGCCCAATGCACAGTTACCACACACCTTCCAGAACATCATGGAGAACTCTCAGGTGTGCAGTGTTCCTGACGATATTTTCCTTCAGGAATTAAAGCAAATTAAGTAATTGAAGCATGTGATATTTCATTGCTTAATCGCACATAACTCCGACAATTGCGTGCACGGGATCGAATCTGCGACCCCCAATAGGACACCATATAGTCCTAACCACTAGGCCAGTACTTCAAGATAAAACCCTTGCAATCTTCTGAGTGAGAGTAAGGTGAAAGGAAGATTTTGCAGTGTTATTTTATGAATCGAATGCTGGGATGACGTCATTTGCCTATTGAACAAACAAGCTCTGTTGTGTCGATAGTCGATGATATGCTTGGGTATGAAAATCTATTACAGACACGAATGATGCGCTATCTATTCATCAAGGTCAAATAAAAGCATTGTTGTTTGAATTTAAAGTGGAGGGTTTTTGTTTGCTAGGCAGTAGGCAACTAAACTACAACTAAACTGGCAGTAGTAACTAAAAGCACGACAGTGCTACGAGAGGATTTAAGGGAGCGGGTAGACTGGCTACTTTTAGCGGCAGCGATCGCACGTTTTTATTGATATATACTTTTACTATTCTGCGTTCGATCGCTGATTTCTGCGAGTCAATCGCAAAATCGCGGGAATCGCAAAAGGCCATAAAAGCGCCGCGATCGGTGCTGCTAAAAGTAGCCTGTCTGCCCTCCCTAAACTTATATACAATAACTAGCTGACCCGGCGAACTTCGTACCGCCAACTTACCTATATAAATAAAACGAATAAATTATCTTAATAACGAAAACTATCCTATCTTTCAAGTTGGACCAAATTACAGATAGTTACGAAGTTTGATCAAAATTGGTTCAGTAGTTTAGGAGTCCATCGCGGACAAACAACGTGACACTTAATTTATATATATTAAGATATCTGAAGTTTCTAGTCTCAGGTTATTGTAATAGTACACTTAAGTACCTATGCCCCTTTTCTCTTAATCCCATAGTCCAAACCTTACCACATTTATGTTTTTGGCTATCCTGTACTGGAAAACCTGCCTTCTTGCTTGTCTAATTGAACTGTCCCGAGGCTGTGATCTAAAGACCGCACTCTCACTCTGCTCAGACTCAAGACAGTGTTAAAACGAGACATTTATATCGGAGCATATTTGTCACCCTTTTAACATTGTCCTAAGTCACAGCTCACTTTAAGTTAGTTAAGAGTGTTAGTTAAATTTTCCAGAAATTGTGCACCAGAATAAACCTACGCGGATAGGACTGTCGATTGGTTACGACTTTAGAATATACCTACTAACGTTTCTTCGCGAAAGCATTGGAATGCCTATTAAAAATTAAAATATTGTACAGTTAATCCTCGGCTGTTTAATATAATAGGTAATACACGTATAACGGCAGCATAGGTCCTAGCATGATGAGTGATGACGTCACATCGACACGAGAGTCAGTCGTAAGTCCTTTCTAGTTTCGATTAAAAATTCAAATTGCACAAACTCATACCGGACGTGTCAATGACCCTCAAATTATACGTCCGAGCGACCTCTAGAGCTCCCAATAATAGTTCATTGATATCGTAATTGCTTCCATACAGAAACCTAAATTAATACAATACAGGGTACCTATTGTACCTATTCTACTCTCTTTGAATCATATTGCTCATTGCCTATAGGGTCGTATCCTCTTTCCATTATTCGCATAATGGTAAGAGTTTTGTTGGGATAATGCGATGGGTTTCCAGATCCTGCTCGACTAAAAGAATGAGAAATTTTGGGTTATAAAGACACGAATGAAATGAAAAGGACAAATTCGCCTTCAAAGTCGAACCCCCCATCTAGTTATGAACGAGGTTAACGCTACTTAACCGGAGTGATCGTTTGTTATATGTATTATGTATTTCACAACTAGGTCACGCATTCATCCCTCCGTAAATTCCACTAACCGACTTAAAAAAACTATGTTTTCAATTCGACGCCTACATTATCTTTTTATGGATATTAAAAAAATCGATTATTGATTAAATCCAGATGTTGCCTTTGTTCATGTGAACAATTATTTATTTAAATCGACATGAAAATACCTTGAAAATACACTCTCCTATGACGCAACATTCTTTTTGGCCGCCAAATTGAACCTTCTACAAAAGGACATTGACATATACTGAGCAATGGACTAGCGTCTGGCCCTTAAACGACCAAAATATCGTCGACTCGTTGGTGCTCGAATTTTTTGGATCACCAGCGCGAGCTCAGTGATTCAAGCAACTTGGTGACAAAACTACGACGTATTGGTATGAGGTTGCTAAGCGATGGATGTAATTTCATTGTTTTATTGAACCTTGAAAATTTTTGTTACTACCACTTCTATACGTTTATTTCGATGACAAAAGGATGAATATTATGTGGCTCCACAAAAGGCCAGTGTGCTCCCATCACAGGCATATTAAATACTGAGTGGAGTCCTATATGGTATATACACAATTCCCTGAAATTAACCTATTTACCGAGCAATATTCCTTGAAAATTAACCTCTGAGATTTCTAAACCTTGTTCTGTTACGGTCATTATCTTAATCCATCCGCCCCAGTAGTAGTCATGGGTATGAAAAGGGCTTAGGCAAGAGTCCACCATGCCAAGTACGGATTGGCAGACTTCACACATCTTTGAGAACATAACGGAGAATTCTTAAGCATGCAGGTTTCCTCACGATGTTTTCCTTCGCCGTCAATGCAAGTGATACTTTATTGCTTAAAACGCTGATAACTCCGAAAAGTTTTTTTATTCGATGACAAAATAGTCCTTGACTGCGATCTCACTTGATGGTAAGTGACGATGCAGTCAAGGCAGTCAAGTCAGATGATAGCGGGCTAACTTGGAAGGGGTATGGCAGTGAACATTCAACTCATGCCCCTAATCAGTTTCTACAAGCCATCGTGCCGGAACGCTAAATCGCTTGGCGGCACGTGTTTGACGGTAGGGTGGTAACTGGTAACTAGCCACGGCCAAAGCCTCCCACCAGACCAGACCAGAGACAATTCAGAAATTATAAATTCCCAAATTAACCTCTGCGAGAATCGAACTCCCAGTTATACGACCACAGCGCTCCCCACTGCACCAGGGTGATCGTCAAAAAGTTCTCGAGTTCTAGATAAAAATGTCAAAGTCTTCAGCACAAGGATTTTCTTCTACAACCTTTTTTTTTTCTTTTTCTTCTTTGTACCTACATCGTTTTGGTACAAAACATATAAAATACATTATGTTTAGATTTACTCAATGATAGAGAAGAAGGAAGTTTTGGAATGTGCGAAGTTATTTTCTAATGTACATAAGAGCTATGATTAAGCATAAGCATAAGAGATAAGATTTAATTGAGCCAGCGCCGGCTGTCCGAGATTTCTAAAAATAGACTCAATATGTTAATACAAGGTTCATACAAATGTTTGATATTGAATATTATGTACAGTCCAGTCTCCGCTTCAATGGAATTAAACGGTTTAAGATTTCCTCCTAGTCTCGAGCAGCAATTTAGCTATACTTAGTATAGTCTGTTATAAGATGATTCCTGATACTTGCTACGTCATCTTGTGTGCTCAGTATTATAAATGCGAAAGTGTGTTTGTATTGTTGGTTCAATTACGTAGCAACGGATTGATGTGATTTTTTGTATGAGTACGGATCAGTAGGGATAACATGTGCGCCACCAGAAAATATTCATTTACTCGTGAATCTCTAAGGGATATCACGAGAAAACGGGTAGACAAAAATTTCTCTTGGCGCGGTTGTTAGTCCTACACTTGGAGAGTGATATTATGTTCATACAGCTATGTTCTTTTAAATTAAAGGCATGGGAAATTTGTAAATTCCCAAATTTCCCAAACTATAAATAACAATTTACACTAGCTGATGCCAAGGACTTCGTCCGCGTGGATTTAGAATTTATTAATCCTCTGGGAACTCCTAGATATTTCGCGATTATAAAATATATGCTAAGGCAAATTCTTGAATCCTCTCTCCTTGCTAAATGTCAAAGTCAGCGGTGTAGGCGTGAAATGGAAACAAACAGACAGAGTTACTTTCACATTTATAATATGAGGATGGATAACTTTTATTTAAGCAACCGCCGACCACAATGGTAGACGAAACAGGGGATCACAGCCTCGAAATACGATGCAGAATAGAGCAAGCACGCAACGCCTTTTCGAAAATGAAAAAGTTCTTTGTGACCGGAACCTAAGCATTTCTCTCCGAACACGCATAGCGCGGTGCTATGTCTTTTCTGTACTTCTCTATGGTGTAGAAGCTTGGACGCTGACAGAAGTCATGTCTAGAAAACTGGAAGCGTTCGAGATGTGGGTGTACAGACGTATGCTAAGAATTTCTTGGAGAGACCGTGTACGAAACAGCACTGTGCTACAAAGAATGGGGAAGGTCACAGAGATACTAACAACCATAAAAAGGACGAAATTAGAATATTTTGGGCACGTGATGCGTAACACCAAGACATATGAACTCCTTCAATTTATCATGCAGGGGAAAGTGGCAGGCAGAAGGAGGCCTGGCCGCAGAAGGATATCTTGGCTTAAAAACTTGCGCCAGTGGTTCGGAAAGAGCACAAAATCACTATTTAGAGCAGCGGTCTCAAAAGTTGAAATCGCCCTAATGATTGCCAACCTTCGCAAGGAGATGGCACGTTAAGAAGAAGAACGACCTAAAGTTTTCCGCACCTTTAACGGTTGACCCATTTCAGAGTTCTAAGTTGAATGTACAATTTGTTTGCAGGTGGACGGCAAAACCATAAAGGCCCAGATATGGGACACGGCGGGCCAGGAGCGGTACCGCGCGATCACGTCGGCGTACTACCGCGGCGCGGTGGGCGCGCTGCTGGTGTACGACATCGCCAAGCACCTGTCGTACGAGAACGTGGAGCGGTGGCTGCGCGAGCTGCGCGACCACGCCGACCAGAACATACTCATCATGCTGGTGGGCAACAAGAGCGATCTCAGGCACCTCAGGTGACACTTGTTGCGGTCTCTATCTCTGGTGTACGACATCGCCAAGCACCTGTCGTACGAGAACGTGGAGCGGTGGCTGCGCGAGCTGCGCGACCACGCCGACCAGAACATACTCATCATGCTGGTGGGCAACAAGAGCGATCTCAGGCACCTCAGGTGACACTTGTTGCGGTCTCTATCTCTGGTGTACGACATCGCCAAGCACCTGTCGTACGAGAACGTGGAGCGGTGGCTGCGCGAGCTGCGCGACCACGCCGACCAGAACATACTCATCATGCTGGTGGGCAACAAGAGCGATCTCAGGCACCTCAGGTGACACTTGTTGCGGTCTCTATCTCTGGTGTACGACATCGCCAAGCACCTGTCGTACGAGAACGTGGAGCGGTGGCTGCGCGAGCTGCGCGACCACGCCGACCAGAACATACTCATCATGCTGGTGGGCAACAAGAGCGATCTCAGGCACCTCAGGTGACACTTGTTGCGGTCTCTATCTCTGGTGTACGACATCGCCAAGCACCTGTCGTACGAGAACGTGGAGCGGTGGCTGCGCGAGCTGCGCGACCACGCCGACCAGAACATACTCATCATGCTGGTGGCAACAAGAGCGATCTCAGGCACCTCAGGTGACACTTGTTGCGGTCTCTATCTCTGGTGTACGACATCGCCAAGCACCTGTCGTACGAGAACGTGGAGCGGTGGCTGCGCGAGCTGCGCGACCACGCCGACCAGAACATACTCATCATGCTGGTGGGCAACAAGAGCGATCTCAGGCACCTCAGGTGACACTTGTTGCGGTCTCTATCTCTGGTGTACGACATCGCCAAGCACCTGTCGTACGAGAACGTGGAGCGGTGGCTGCGCGAGCTGCGCGACCACGCCGACCAGAACATACTCATCATGCTGGTGGGCAACAAGAGCGATCTCAGGCACCTCAGGTGACACTTGTTGCGGTCTCTATCTCTGGTGTACGACATCGCCAAGCACCTGTCGTACGAGAACGTGGAGCGGTGGCTGCGCGAGCTGCGCGACCACGCCGACCAGAACATACTCATCATGCTGGTGGGCAACAAGAGCGATCTCAGGCACCTCAGGTGACACTTGTTGCGGTCTCTATCTCTGGTGTACGACATCGCCAAGCACCTGTCGTACGAGAACGTGGAGCGGTGGCTGCGCGAGCTGCGCGACCACGCCGACCAGAACATACTCATCATGCTGGTGGGCAACAAGAGCGATCTCAGGCACCTCAGGTGACACTTGTTGCGGTCTCTATCTCTGGTGTACGACATCGCCAAGCACCTGTCGTACGAGAACGTGGAGCGGTGGCTGCGCGAGCTGCGCGACCACGCCGACCAGAACATACTCATCATGCTGGTGGGCAACAAGAGCGATCTCAGGCACCTCAGGTGACACTTGTTGCGGTCTCTATCTCTGGTGTACGACATCGCCAAGCACCTGTCGTACGAGAACGTGGAGCGGTGGCTGCGCGAGCTGCGCGACCACGCCGACCAGAACATACTCATCATGCTGGTGGGCAACAAGAGCGATCTCAGGCACCTCAGGTGACACTTGTTGCGGTCTCTATCTCTGGTGTACGACATCGCCAAGCACCTGTCGTACGAGAACGTGGAGCGGTGGCTGCGCGAGCTGCGCGACCACGCCGACCAGAACATACTCATCATGCTGGTGGGCAACAAGAGCGATCTCAGGCACCTCAGGTGACACTTGTTGCGGTCTCTATCTCTGGTGTACGACATCGCCAAGCACCTGTCGTACGAGAACGTGGAGCGGTGGCTGCGCGAGCTGCGCGACCACGCCGACCAGAACATACTCATCATGCTGGTGGGCAACAAGAGCGATCTCAGGCACCTCAGGTGACACTTGTTGCGGTCTCTATCTCTGGTGTACGACATCGCCAAGCACCTGTCGTACGAGAACGTGGAGCGGTGGCTGCGCGAGCTGCGCGACCACGCCGACCAGAACATACTCATCATGCTGGTGGGCAACAAGAGCGATCTCAGGCACCTCAGGTGACACTTGTTGCGGTCTCTATCTCTGGTGTACGACATCGCCAAGCACCTGTCGTACGAGAACGTGGAGCGGTGGCTGCGCGAGCTGCGCGACCACGCCGACCAGAACATACTCATCATGCTGGTGGGCAACAAGAGCGATCTCAGGCACCTCAGGTGACACTTGTTGCGGTCTCTATCTCTGGTGTACGACATCGCCAAGCACCTGTCGTACGAGAACGTGGAGCGGTGGCTGCGCGAGCTGCGCGACCACGCCGACCAGAACATACTCATCATGCTGGTGGGCAACAAGAGCGATCTCAGGCACCTCAGGTGACACTTGTTGCGGTCTCTATCTCTGGTGTACGACATCGCCAAGCACCTGTCGTACGAGAACGTGGAGCGGTGGCTGCGCGAGCTGCGCGACCACGCCGACCAGAACATACTCATCATGCTGGTGGGCAACAAGAGCGATCTCAGGCACCTCAGGTGACACTTGTTGCGGTCTCTATCTCTGGTGTACGACATCGCCAAGCACCTGTCGTACGAGAACGTGGAGCGGTGGCTGCGCGAGCTGCGCGACCACGCCGACCAGAACATACTCATCATGCTGGTGGGCAACAAGAGCGATCTCAGGCACCTCAGGTGACACTTGTTGCGGTCTCTATCTCTGGTGTACGACATCGCCAAGCACCTGTCGTACGAGAACGTGGAGCGGTGGCTGCGCGAGCTGCGCGACCACGCCGACCAGAACATACTCATCATGCTGGTGGGCAACAAGAGCGATCTCAGGCACCTCAGGTGACACTTGTTGCGGTCTCTATCTCTGGTGTACGACATCGCCAAGCACCTGTCGTACGAGAACGTGGAGCGGTGGCTGCGCGAGCTGCGCGACCACGCCGACCAGAACATACTCATCATGCTGGTGGGCAACAAGAGCGATCTCAGGCACCTCAGGTGACACTTGTTGCGGTCTCTATCTCTGGTGTACGACATCGCCAAGCACCTGTCGTACGAGAACGTGGAGCGGTGGCTGCGCGAGCTGCGCGACCACGCCGACCAGAACATACTCATCATGCTGGTGGGCAACAAGAGCGATCTCAGGCACCTCAGGTGACACTTGTTGCGGTCTCTATCTCTGGTGTACGACATCGCCAAGCACCTGTCGTACGAGAACGTGGAGCGGTGGCTGCGCGAGCTGCGCGACCACGCCGACCAGAACATACTCATCATGCTGGTGGGCAACAAGAGCGATCTCAGGCACCTCAGGTGACACTTGTTGCGGTCTCTATCTCTGGTGTACGACATCGCCAAGCACCTGTCGTACGAGAACGTGGAGCGGTGGCTGCGCGAGCTGCGCGACCACGCCGACCAGAACATACTCATCATGCTGGTGGGCAACAAGAGCGATCTCAGGCACCTCAGGTGACACTTGTTGCGGTCTCTATCTCTGGTGTACGACATCGCCAAGCACCTGTCGTACGAGAACGTGGAGCGGTGGCTGCGCGAGCTGCGCGACCACGCCGACCAGAACATACTCATCATGCTGGTGGGCAACAAGAGCGATCTCAGGCACCTCAGGTGACACTTGTTGCGGTCTCTATCTCTGGTGTACGACATCGCCAAGCACCTGTCGTACGAGAACGTGGAGCGGTGGCTGCGCGAGCTGCGCGACCACGCCGACCAGAACATACTCATCATGCTGGTGGGCAACAAGAGCGATCTCAGGCACCTCAGGTGACACTTGTTGCGGTCTCTATCTCTGGTGTACGACATCGCCAAGCACCTGTCGTACGAGAACGTGGAGCGGTGGCTGCGCGAGCTGCGCGACCACGCCGACCAGAACATACTCATCATGCTGGTGGGCAACAAGAGCGATCTCAGGCACCTCAGGTGACACTTGTTGCGGTCTCTATCTCTGGTGTACGACATCGCCAAGCACCTGTCGTACGAGAACGTGGAGCGGTGGCTGCGCGAGCTGCGCGACCACGCCGACCAGAACATACTCATCATGCTGGTGGGCAACAAGAGCGATCTCAGGCACCTCAGGTGACACTTGTTGCGGTCTCTATCTCTGGTGTACGACATCGCCAAGCACCTGTCGTACGAGAACGTGGAGCGGTGGCTGCGCGAGCTGCGCGACCACGCCGACCAGAACATACTCATCATGCTGGTGGGCAACAAGAGCGATCTCAGGCACCTCAGGTGACACTTGTTGCGGTCTCTATCTCTGGTGTACGACATCGCCAAGCACCTGTCGTACGAGAACGTGGAGCGGTGGCTGCGCGAGCTGCGCGACCACGCCGACCGGAACATACTCATCATGCTGGTGGGCAACAAGAGCGATCTCAGGCACCTCAGGTGACACTTGTTGCGGTCTCTATCTCTGGTGTACGACATCGCCAAGCACCTGTCGTACGAGAACGTGGAGCGGTGGCTGCGCGAGCTGCGCGACCACGCCGACCAGAACATACTCATCATGCTGGTGGGCAACAAGAGCGATCTCAGGCACCTCAGGTGACACTTGTTGCGGTCTCTATCTCTGGTGTACGACATCGCCAAGCACCTGTCGTACGAGAACGTGGAGCGGTGGCTGCGCGAGCTGCGCGACCACGCCGACCAGAACATACTCATCATGCTGGTGGGCAACAAGAGCGATCTCAGGCACCTCAGGTGACACTTGTTGCGGTCTCTATCTCTGGTGTACGACATCGCCAAGCACCTGTCGTACGAGAACGTGGAGCGGTGGCTGCGCGAGCTGCGCGACCACGCCGACCAGAACATACTCATCATGCTGGTGGGCAACAAGAGCGATCTCAGGCACCTCAGGTGACACTTGTTGCGGTCTCTATCTCTGGTGTACGACATCGCCAAGCACCTGTCGTACGAGAACGTGGAGCGGTGGCTGCGCGAGCTGCGCGACCACGCCGACCAGAACATACTCATCATGCTGGTGGGCAACAAGAGCGATCTCAGGCACCTCAGGTGACACTTGTTGCGGTCTCTATCTCTGGTGTACGACATCGCCAAGCACCTGTCGTACGAGAACGTGGAGCGGTGGCTGCGCGAGCTGCGCGACCACGCCGACCAGAACATACTCATCATGCTGGTGGGCAACAAGAGCGATCTCAGGCACCTCAGGTGACACTTGTTGCGGTCTCTATCTCTGGTGTACGACATCGCCAAGCACCTGTCGTACGAGAACGTGGAGCGGTGGCTGCGCGAGCTGCGCGACCACGCCGACCAGAACATACTCATCATGCTGGTGGGCAACAAGAGCGATCTCAGGCACCTCAGGTGACACTTGTTGCGGTCTCTATTTCTGGTGTACGACATCGCCAAGCACCTGTCGTACGAGAACGTGGAGCGGTGGCTGCGCGAGCTGCGCGACCACGCCGACCAGAACATACTCATCATGCTGGTGGGCAACAAGAGCGATCTCAGGCACCTCAGGTGACACTTGTTGCGGTCTCTATCTCTGGTGTACGACATCGCCAAGCACCTGTCGTACGAGAACGTGGAGCGGTGGCTGCGCGAGCTGCGCGACCACGCCGACCAGAACATACTCATCATGCTGGTGGGCAACAAGAGCGATCTCAGGCACCTCAGGTGACACTTGTTGCGGTCTCTATCTCTGGTGTACGACATCGCCAAGCACCTGTCGTACGAGAACGTGGAGCGGTGGCTGCGCGAGCTGCGCGACCACGCCGACCAGAACATACTCATCATGCTGGTGGGCAACAAGAGCGATCTCAGGCACCTCAGGTGACACTTGTTGCGGTCTCTATCTCTGGTGTACGACATCGCCAAGCACCTGTCGTACGAGAACGTGGAGCGGTGGCTGCGCGAGCTGCGCGACCACGCCGACCAGAACATACTCATCATGCTGGTGGGCAACAAGAGCGATCTCAGGCACCTCAGGTGACACTTGTTGCGGTCTCTATCTCTGGTGTACGACATCGCCAAGCACCTGTCGTACGAGAACGTGGAGCGGTGGCTGCGCGAGCTGCGCGACCACGCCGACCAGAACATACTCATCATGCTGGTGGGCAACAAGAGCGATCTCAGGCACCTCAGGTGACACTTATTGCGGTCTCTATCTCTGGTGTACGACATCGCCAAGCACCTGTCGTACGAGAACGTGGAGCGGTGGCTGCGCGAGCTGCGCGCCCCGAGTGAGTTGACCGTTTTACACTACAACCACGTTCCATCTGTCCGTCAGCCCCGTGTGATATTGTGTCTTTCTACTTTCAAAGCGACCTCCTGTAGTTACATATTTCAGTATGTCGATGCTAAAAATTGCTGCTCGATCGCTGCGACTGGCATGTGTTGTGTGACCCCGTTAGCGTTAGCGGAATCGAGCTTCCTAACAGTGGCTAAAAACCATAACAACGCCGATCGTCACCGCTAAAAGTAGCCAGTCTGCCCTCTCCCTAAGTTTTTCATAACAGCTACTTTTAACATACACTCTGTTGCATTGAATTCGATCACTTAAAGTATCTTTGATTGCTTAGTAAATAACTTGATATTGATTATTTTTTTGCACTGTATTTTTTCATTTGATTAATTGCACGTGCTGGCCACTAATAATAAACGTTCCAAATTCAAATTTAATTCTTTTTAAGAAAGATTTTCTTTCATTTTGCAAATCGAACACCATTCAAACACGGGAAAAGATTATAAATAGTCTAGGCAATGAAGCTAGTGGACCCCAACATCAATTCCTCAGGCGACGAAACTTTACAGAATGATAAAGTATCAGTAGTTAAACGTATTTTATAAATATCCAAAAAAAAATTAGAACGGAAGTTAGGTATTTTTACCTAAACTCTTTTATGCTTAATATCTCAGTTCGGCAAAATGCTCGGTCAAAACTTTCTTCACCTGAAACATTCATGTAAAGTCTAGAAACAAAATATAAAATATCCAAAATATATTCCTAGTCGAAACCACCAAATTTTGAAAAATACGTTTTTTCAATGTAACTTGCAGCGAAAAATTGCTCTGTGAATTTTTTTCACTGGAATGTCCTTTAATAGCCGTTTTGTACCTACAACTTGAAAATCCAAACAATACACCAAGAGACTATATTTTTTTCAAAAACTACCCTTTTACTCACAGTGCAAAATTTCTCCATCCATTTTTTTTATTGATATGATTACAATTATTTTATTTGTATCAAGTATCAAAATATCCAAAAAAATAATCAAGCGCATTAAAAACTATAAACATTTTAGAAAGAAATATTTTATATTTAATCCATCAAGGGAAGCAGGAGCGTGGTGACGTCACGAGACCCGACATATTATCTGCCTATTGTATCGACATATTTTTTCTACGGTGACGCGAGCCTGCACTCGATAATCGACTGTATTTCGTTGAATCGACAGTGCAATTGTCAATCAAAAACTGTTGCCAACGACGGTGACTATGACGATCAATTATTCGTTATGATTTATGAACTATACCCAAGATGTCCCAGATGTCAGTCAGCCTATACGAGATTAGTATGGCTCTCAAACAGCTCAAGAACAACAAAGCGCCTGGTGATGACGGAATCATTGCGGAACTCCTGAAAGCGGGTGGACGTTTATAGGTTGATAAAGAAGAAATAGATATGAATATTTTTTACTTTTTAAAATTAAAAAAAAATAATTTTGATGATATTATGTTTTAGCTCAAGCTTTACGACCATTAGAATAGAATAGAATAGAAATGTTTTTTATTCAAATAAACTTTTACAAGTTTTTTTACAATCGTCAATGAGTCTACCACTGGTTCGGAATGCCGCTCCTGCCAAGAAGAACCAGCAAGAAACTCGACAGTTGCTCTTTTCAAAATACTTTTACAATATACTTAATAGATATTATGCTATGTATGCATTACAGTGTAGTACCATTAGTAGTGACCTATTTATTCGAAAATTCATGTTTAAGAACACCAAAAATCTAGATCGTCAACGACATTTTTAGCGAATATTGAGACGTAAATAAGACAGATCGAAAGAGCGTTAAAAACTGAGTATGATACCATTAAAAAGTTCAAGTTTTGGCCAAAATGTCCTTTACGCCCTTTATAATCCGAGGTCCGTGTGTAATCCGATACATCGATGCTGGATATTTCAAATTTTGTAAGCGACAAACCCCTAATTTTCAGGAGGACCAAACAAAATTTTACCTTTTAAACTGTCATAACTCTCATTTTTAGGGTTCCGTACTCCGTACTAAAAACGGAACTTCATCACTTCGTTGTCCGTCTGTCAATACCCTTTTTCTCAGGAACACATGGAGGGTATCAAGTTGAAAATATTATCAAATACTCAGGTCTGCAATCCCTTGTAGCTGTGACAAAGTCTAAGTCGACGCAATCAAAAGATACGGCCTTTTCAGGTCCATCTATGCCGCATATTTTAACACTCGCAAGACCTAGAGGGTACTTCCTGTTGACCTAGAATCATGAAATTTGGCATGAAGCAATTTCATGTAGCACAAGTAAAGGAAAAAATCCGAAAATCGTAAATTTGTAGTTGCATCACAAAAATTTTTTTTTGTGATGCAGTATATCCTGTGAGGATGTATGGATGGATGTTTGGATGGATGTTTATTACTTTTTCACGCTACAACGAATGAACCGATTTGGCGGAAATTTGGAATGGAGATAGCTTATAAACAGGATTAATACATAGGCTACTTATTATCCCGGAAAATTACAGAGTTCCCGTGGGAATCAAAAAAACCTTAAATCACGCGGACGAAGTCGCGGGCATCATCTTTTATAGTATAACAAAAAAATATGAATAATCAATTTAATATAATAATATCGAAAAATTTTGGAATAAAATAAAAAAAATTGGTTGTCTGTAAAGTCGGTTTACGGACCATAGTTTTACGTGATAACGTCATAAAGAAACATCGATGAATAAATGTGTCACAAGCCAACGCTTGGGCCGATCATGCCTCTCTATCGCTTGTTCCGCGCTCTCGCTTTCACCCTCAGGCTCAGGTGGAACGTGACACTTTGTCGTGCGTGCAGCTGGTGTTCATTAATTTATAAGACGTTATCACGTCAAAAGAATCTTACACCTTAAGCCTAATAGTATAATAGAAGTAATTTTGTCGTAACTGCCTGAAAAGTCTTGCTCACTCAGCTATTAATTCATGATATAAAGCTTATAAAATTATCAGATTAATGACGTGAGGCGCTTGTCAAAATTGGTTCGATGACAATAAATAGAAAATAGTAGTACTCTTAAATAGAAGACAACTCATTGCTTGATAATTTTAGAGTTTTTTTTAGAACATTTGAAGTATAAAACCGTATTGATATTGTTCTATATTTGCATTAAACTTTTCAGATCATTGCATTTTGCTACAGATATTTCAGGTTCCAATTCAATTCTTACATCTTTAGAAGATTTTTGGTGCATTTGAAATGTTGGACTCTTCTTCCATTGATTTTTAACAATCATTAATTTTCATTTTTGTATTTCATTTACTCTAAAATAAAGTTAGATACTTTATAATTGACTTCAAAAAAAGGAAGTTTATATCGGCGCGCAATCGGCTCATATTTTTTTCCATGCAGGTATGTACACCAATTTCTTCGAGATTTCAGACCGTATCGCATTTTTTTTTATTTGAAAGAGAATGTTTGCTATTAACTATGAAGATTTAGAAAATATCGATTGTGTATTAATAATGTAAGTAATAGGTATCAAGCATAGACTACATCATTAAGCTCGAGGCCCCAACTCCTCAATTCTGATGCTGCAGGGTGCTGCACTCTTAAGCTGTGAGAATTTAGGAATTTTTGATTGTGAATTCATATTGTAAAGACCTTTAGAAGAATTACCTTTAGTTAGACTACACCACGAACTCCAGATTCTATCACCTGACCTGAAAATCAGACCTGATGCTGCAGAATATTGCACTCCTAGGCCACTAAAAATAATAACGATTTTCAAAAAACTAACTTCAAACGCCTCTATAAATTACATATATAATCTTTGTTTCTACACGTATGTTGAAGTCGGATGGGCATATAAGAAACGTCGAGACAAACGGAGGCGCAACGCACACCAGATTTACACATTTGCCGCCAGTAGGCTATTCAAATTTTGCCGCCCCTACAAATCTCTACAATATTGTGTCAGTTCCTAGATTATTTTAACGACCCAATGATTTAATTAAGGCTAGCTGAGTCTGGTGGGCCGAAGCCCAGCAGCATCAGGATTGAGGAGTTGGTACCTTGAGCTCAATGATATAGGCCAGTTATTAACGGCCGTACTACGCAGCTATGTATTCCACACTTGATACCTAAAATATCAATCTGTAATGGAAATTTTCGTGAGCGAAGCGATCGTGAAAATATTTACTAAGTCAGAATCTAAAATTTGATCTATACGATCTATAATTTTACTTTTTTTATTACTTACTACAAATATTACATCTCGTATCTCCAGTCCTTATCGACCGAGCGAAGCGAAGGTCTCTGAGTTTAGTTGAGTGAATTTGCACTTGTCCGTCCGTCCGTCTGTTAGAGCCTTATAACTTCTGAATTACTGAACGTAATTACTTAAATTTTAGATATGATATGTAAACCGATGGCCTCCAGCCGAAAATGGCTTAAAAAGTTATAAAAATCTTTATTTCAGGGGGGCTCTCATACGAAATGGGGGGCTTTCAAAGTGGAGATTGTATTCGAGGCTAGATCTCTAAAACCACTTTGTTTTAAAACTTGAAACTTACACATAATTTGAGTTATATTCTGTACTTGAACAACAAATACTAAGATTATATAAATACTATAAAGAAACGAAATTATGTAAGTTTTAATGGCCATCAATGTTTTTAACAAAACTTCACTATACTGTTAATAGATGGCGCTGCCTTTAATATATTGTAAATACAGTTTTGCGTCAGCTATTCTTATTTTGTCTATTACTTATTATGATATTCAATTAGCAAATTATTATCAATAAAACTATCACGTTGTTTTTGCAAAAGTAAATCCGTTTCTATTTACAATAATTAGACGTTAGCACCTATTTACTACCGTATGGTGGTACTTTGTCGCAAGCGCGCAGTCATGGCAGTTTATAATTTTTTTTATTATGAAATCGTATACTACGTAACACTCGTTCAGCGAACCAGCTGAATTTCAGTAAAATGCTGTAGGCATCCGCATCCCATCCACGAAAGCAGATGACAATTGACGTCATCAGATTCGGCGCGTTTTAATTACAATATAATATAGTTAAAACTACCTTATGGGAATTATGGGATACCGCGAGGTCTCAGTTCGGGGCGAACCACTAGTTTATAAGAGATATCAAAATTTAAAATAATACAGATCGATAGAGATAAAAATTTCGAGTTCAATGGTGTATCAAGTGTACTTAGGACAAAATGTCCCTTAAGACATTTGAAATTTTCAGCGTCGCTACTTACGTCAATGTTAATTCAAAATTTTTAAATACCAAAATAGATTTTAGATCGTAAAGAATTTTTAATTTTTGTAGACGCGTTACAGCATAGAAACCAGACAGTTTGAAATGAATTACGACATTACAAAAAGCTACAGTACCCGGCCATAAGGCCGATGTGCAATATATATCGCCGGGTACTGTATGTACTACTACTATATAATATAGTATATAATATATATATATATATATATTGCACATCGGCATATATATTGCACCGGCGGTATATATCTCACATCGGCTTTATGGCCGATGTGCAATATATATCGCCGGGTACTGTACAAGAAAGTTAGAATCTAAAATTTGATCTATATTAACTAAAATTTTACTTTTTTGTTACTTACTACAAAGTATTACATTTCGTATCTCCAGTCCTTATTTATAATTATAAGAGATATCAAAATTTTAAATAAATATACAGATCGATAGAAAGAAAAATTTCAAGTTCGATTGTGAATCAAGTGTACTAACCTACGACAGAATGTCCCTTACGACATTTGAAATTTCCAGCGTCGATATCAGTTGCATAAACTGTCTAGCATTTTGCTTTAAACAGTTTGCAAATTTCTGGCGTGTTAAATACGTACTTAAACAAAATATATTTAATACATTTCCTCCTTTATTTCCTCAAATCCAAGTAATGAAAAAAAATTGAATTTTAAGCTATTGCATAGCTTTTATCGCGGGCTTTGAACTAGGACAAACAGTTTGAGCGCGGTGACCGAATCAAGAAATTCCGTAACGAAAAAAAACCTAACAACGTCGTTCAGTAAGCGTTCAACATTTTAGAGGTTCACAAGTAGCTCTGTTCGGCGCAGTGGGCCAGCGGCCGCTTTCTTTACCGTATGGTGTATGATGTCGCAGGTTCGAATCTCACTCGCGAAGAAGTTGCAGTGCGCTTTTCTTGTTTGTTTGTTTTTTAATTATTTTTTTGCATAATTTTTACTTTGCAAAAAAAATATTGCATAAATATTATAATTGCATAAGTTGATAAAAAATGCTATGCAATAGCTTTACTGCGGCAGTCCCCGAGTGCCACTTAATTTTTTATTTTAATTTACTTACCTAGACATAAGCTTACAAAAAAAATAATTTATGAGCCCTTATTTAAGCTCATTTATCTTGTACAAATAAATTAATGTTCAGTTACACGTTTATGTTCAATATTTAGCATTGTAGAAGGCATGTAGTAACATGTATATTATTTTGTGAAATCGCTTCGCTCGCGCACGCTAAACTATACCCAATGTTTCAAGAATTAAGGTGCATTATCGCGAAAACGCAGTTTAGTTTTCTAAAAATCTGTTTCAATATCAATGTTCTTCGTGATATTTTTTTTGGATATTTAGGATAAGAGTGTAAATGTGACTACCTACTATGATAAAAAAAAGAAATTGGATTGAGAAATTTTTCATACCGAGTTATAAACAATTTTCAGTTGAAGTAAGATAAATAGATTTTGGTATGGATTTTTTTTGGATTTTCTTACACGTTATGCTAAATTACATTTTAAGGACATTGACAAAAATGAAAAATTGACTGAGCAATTTTGTGGTCGAAATTACGGACAAAAAAGGAAACCTCTTTAAAAAGTGACAGTTCTGTTTGAAAAAAGTTTTGGATTTTTATCAAGTACCTCTTATTAAGGCTAATAATTAGTTTGGTAAAAAAAAATTGGACGGAGAAATTATTTATTTCAAAATATTGAGCTATTTGTACTTTTAGGTATAAATACCTTACTTCCGCATGGATTTTTTTTTGGATATTTTTGTGTAAATTTTGGGTCATCCCATACTACAACCACGCCAAATTTCATCGACTGAGGATTTGATGTGGGGGTCTCCATACAACAGACCGCCCCATTGCCTAGGCTAAAATTTCGACGTTATTCATTTTGAATACAATAAAATAAACTTTAAAGTTTTAACTAATGAGTAAAAGTAGTGTTTAAGTGTATAAAAATTGTATTTCGAGATGGGAGACAATCTGATAATAGCATCTAAAGTCGTCGCACTTCTTAACGAAGGTTTTAACAAGTGCTATGTTGCACGGCGCCTTGGAATCACACGTTCCAAGGTTCAAAGAGTATGGAAAAGGTTCCAAGAGACTGCTTCTCTTGGTAGAAGGCCTGGTTCTCGTGGAAAAAGATACATATTTTTCCAAGAGACGATCGATTTATCGTCATGACAGCTCTAAGAATTCGTCATTAATCTTACAATGAGCTAAAAAATCACCTACAAGAAGTAAGAGCAGTCACTATTAGCAAATGAACTGTAAGAAAGAGACTCTTGGACGCGGGCTTACATTCACGAATTCCCGCTAGGGGCCCAAAATTGCTCCGTACTCATCGTGTATCCAGACTCAGATTTGCACAAAGTTTGTTATTATGGACTAATGAGGATTGGAATAGGGTTCTCTTTTAAGATGAGGCTCGTATATGTTTACACGGGGAAGACAGAAGGCGTAGAGTGTTAAGAAGACAAGGTGAACGTGGAGGTGGTTCTGTAATGTTTTGGGCCGGAATAACTTCCCAGTCTCGTACAGAGTTAGTTTTTTTGGAAAATGGTACACTAAATGCACATCGGTATATGACTGAATTTCTTGTTCAACATGCGCAATCCGCTTTGGTTGCTATGGGTGACAGATCAATTTTTGTGGATGATAATGCGCGACCACATCGAGCTTCTCATGTCTCCGCCTATATGGAAGAGTTCGGGATCCATCGATTTGATTGGCCGGCGAGAAGTTCCGACCTTAATCCTATAGAACATCTATGGGACAATCTAAAAAGGAAGGTCCGAGCAGTTACACCAGTGCCACAAAATCTCACGGAGTTGAAAACGGTGATTCAAACTCAATGGGAACTAATACCACAAGAAACCATCAATAATTTGATCAGAAGTATGACCAGAAGAATAAAAGCTGTTGTCATTTCGAGGGGAAGACATACTTAATACTAATTTTAACCAATTTAAATTGTACAACGTATGTGTATAAAATAAATTATTGATGATTAACATGTCATATTTCTAATATTAACATTTAGTAATGCCTATGTGATTCAGTTTTTTTATTAAATCCTTCTCTGAATTCAGATGTTATTGTTTAAAACGAAGATAAACAATAAAAAACACATACAAACTAAGAAACAACTAGTATTGAACCATCATTCGCTATAAAATGTATTGATAACTACCAAAGGCGTAAGTGATCGAATTCAATACAACAGAGTTTATTTCTTTAGATATTTTGATAAACTACATGTTCGATCCTTGTCGGAGTCATGTGCGTTTAAGCAATTAAATATCACATGCTTCAACGGTGACGGAAAACATCGTGAGGAAACCTGCACACCTGAGAGTTCTCCATAATGTTCTCGAAGGTGTGTGAAGTCCGCCAAAACGCATTGGGCCAGCGTGGTGGAATGTGGCTTATAAACCCTTCTCTGAGAGGAGACTGATGGATTGCTGGTGATGATGATGATGATGATGATGATGATTGAGAAGAAACTGCGCCTCGGCGATATTCCAAAGGTGTTTGAAAAAGCCCTATTTTTTTCAACACACTTATCGAGAGCTTGTCTTACATATTTTTATAGTTTTTGATAAACTGAATGGGTATATTTATAAACGTTGCAGGTCAATCCCGACAGAAGAAGCGAAGGCGTTTGCGGAACGGAACGGGCTAAGTTTTATTGAAACGTCTGCCCTCGACTCCACCAACGTGGAGCCGGCTTTCCAGAACATACTAACCGGTAATTATTTATCAACTGGCTAGCCAAATAGGCTCAGGATTCCTCAACTATGCCTCGAGAAAGCCCGAATGTCGTTTGTAGGAATGGGAGTAACATTTTAATAATTCTTTTATAATATTTATTTATAATATTAGTAGGAATAGTAGGAAGTAGGATAAAGCGTGGATTAAACTCGCTCCAGCAATTTATCGGACAGCAATAACTACGAAACATAATATTGTGTGCATACTTTCCCAAAGCATAAGGAATGTAAATGTTTGTGTATTTGTTTGCAGAGATCTACAGGATCGTCTCGCAGAAGCAGATGCGCGACCCGCCCGAGGGTGACGTCATCCGACCCGACGCCGAGCCGGCCGACGTGAGACCCTCGGGGGCCGACTCCGTGCGCAAGCAGTGCTGCCAGTAGTGCGAGGTGCGTACGACGCGGTATCCATACACCGTACACCGACTACTGGGTGTCGATTCTCTAACAATGATGTCTTCTTCTTCTTCTTTGTCAACCGATAAACATCCACGGCTGGACAAAAGTCTCCTGCATGGACTTCCACAGGCCTCGGTCTTGCGCTGAGTCCAGTGGTTCCCTGCGACTCGTTTGATGTCGGTCCACCTAGTGTGGGGTCTGCCAATGCTGCGCTTCCCGGTGCGGGGCGGTGGAGCGGCGACTCCAGCACCTTGGGAACCCAACAAAAGTCTCCTGCATGGACTTCCACAGGCTTCGATCTTGCGCCGCCTGAATCCAGCGGCTCCTTGCGACTCGTTTGATGTCGTCGGTCCACATAGTGGGGGGTCTGCCAACACTGCGCTTCCCGGTGCGGGGCGGTGGAGCGGCGACTCCAGCACCTTGGGACCCCAACGACCATCGGCTCTTTGAACATAGCTCTCTCCATCGCCCGATGAGCGATCCTGAGCCTACTTATGAGGCCCTTAGTTAGCGACCATGTCTCGGACCCGTAAGTCATCACTGGCAACACGCACTCTCCGAAGACGTTAGTCTTCAGGCACTGAGGGATTTTGGACGAGAAGACATCTCGGAAGTTCCGAAAATCCTTCTTCGGAAAAATCATATACATAAGTCTAGCGATTCAGGTCAGAATCACCCAGCGGGCGATAGAGAGAGTTATGCTTGGAGTGTCCATGCGAGATCAAATCAGAAATAAGGAGATCCGTAGGAGTACCAAAGTTAGCGACATAGCTCAGTGAGTCGCGAAACTGAAGTGGAAATGGATGGGGCACATGGGATCCCAAGTTGTTGGGGTGGCGACCCAGCTGGCCGTGCAATGAAGAAACTCCCATTAACCCACAACTAGCAGAAAGCCGCACAAATGCCGGTAGCGAACAACCGAGTGCAGGACCTCGCTCTGCCCGATCGGTTTGAAAGTAATGAATTTTTTTTTTTTTTCAGAAAATCCATTTAATTTTTGGAGCAGAAGAGAGAAATGAACGGAATACAAAACGCAAGTTAATGAATCATTCCCAGACAAGCAAGGTCTAATCTGTAACAATAGCACGTTGCCAGCCCAACAGCCACTGCCAGAAGCTGCCATTTGTAACCGATTCACTCGCATGCACTTACGGCCCGGAAGGTGCAATTCCCCAAATGTCCAATAATTATGTCTGTTGCTTTATGTAATATTCTCGGAACGTCCAATCCCCAAAAATCCTATTCCCGGAAGATCCAATTCCCTGAAAGTCTGTTCCGTCGGACTCTCCAAGTTTGTCTAATCTGCCCCTAGGTCCAAATTATTTTCTGCGAATATCCATTCAGTAGCTAGAACTATTTTTAACCGAGTTCGGGTTAAGGAGGAGGTTCTTAATATTCTTTTCATATTGTGCATTTTCCTTTAGAAGAGACGTAATTAACATTCGGGGAATTGGACGTTCCGGATTTGGACTTACGGGCAGAGTAGACTTTCGGGGAATAGGTCGCATCAGACATTACGCGTTTGGGGAATTGGACTTCTAGGGCCGGAAGGGCAAGCAGCCAGGTTTGATTTTATAGACCTTTCTAGTATTGCAAAGCGAAATATCTCTAGTTCACTTGTACCCTAAGCTAAATGAAAAGGAACATTGTAAAAAGAAACTACATACATTTGGAACCATCAATTAGGTTTGCATAATTTATGTATCATCAAATTGGTAGGAATATCTGCAATATTCTAAAATATCAGAGTCTCTGAGAGTTTTTTAGCGTTAGGTGTATGGGAAAACGAACACTGATCCTAAGGGACCATTCGAAGATCTGGTTCGTCATACAAAATTAAAACTAGCGTGAGTTGTATTAGGGTGGAAACATACTCTTAACACGCGTTGCGTACCCAGTCAATCGTGATTTTGAGTCAAAAAAATTTAAACAATTCGAATAACCATAATCATACTAAAACCACCCGATGTGGCAAGGTGTCTCGCCTAGATCGCTTTGCGTGTTAAAGATATGTTTCTGCCTTTATATTAAAGCTTCGGTCAAACTGAGGCGAATTCCGCGCTATAGTACCCGCGCCAGGTAAACACATTTTAAATACAGCTCATGTAATCGGTAAATGCTTATATGCTATTTAAATTTTTCTTAGTGTTGAAACTTGAAATAAACTTCAGAATAATTTATAAAATACATATAAAAAATTACGGAACCGGCGGGATTCGATCCCAAACGTCTCTGGAAATCCTGCCATGAGCGTGTTTAGCGTAAAAACCCGTACCCCTACCCATCGACACCCAGTGATATAAATTTTTTTTGTACCCAATGTATACAGCTGCAAGCTATAAAACTTATGCCAGTTTTCACCAAAGTTACCTAACTTTTACGGGCTACCTTAGCTAAGTTGGGTGACGCTTTCCGTCAATTTCGTTTTCACGAACCTTTAGGTAAGACCTAAAGTTGATAATGACATTGGGTGAGGGATTGTATTTAGGAGTTACCTACGTAAAGTGAAAACGGGCTTTAGAATTGAACGTATTTCGCATCCTATGTGGAATTCGCTCCAGTTTGCTTGAAGCTTTACTTAAAAACTTACATTATATCTTAGGGTAGTATTACCAGAGATGAAAACTGATGCAATAATGTGGCTGGCAACACTGAAGCAGCGACGAGTGGCTCATGTAGATAGCTTTGTGTAATTATTAATGTCTAGTGTCGGAACGATTGTGCTGAGGTGAATTATGTTACTCTGAGACACTTGATGCAAAATAATTCTATCGTTGATCATGCCTTGATCTAATTGAGCTGAACTTAGTACAGACATGCTTGTATCCTGATATACTATATATGATGAGGATACTTCTCAACCTAGAAATAAATAAATAATTGATCTACTATGCAAATATTATCAGCTGGTTTTTGAAATTAACTATTTATTCATCATTAAATTTTTAGGTGATAAATTTAAAAATTCACAACTTTATTCTTGCAGTAAAAGAAAAATATCCAAGACCAGTTTTATAACAAACAAACCTTGTCCTTTTCCTTTAGTTTTTGTATGAAGTGTCTTATGAATCTTTTAATTCACCTTAAGATTTAATCTGTATTAAAATACAATAATTTGGAGAGGCAATTCACGTAGTTACGTGGAGCTAAGACAACGCACTCGATTTATTTTGGCGCTTGGATAAAGTTACTGTACACAGCCGTGTAATATATCCTTTACGAGTCGATCTAGTTCGATAATGTCGATCAGGTACTTCGTATTTCGTGCCGCAAATATTGTAAAGAAGTTGAACTAAATCAAAAAAAGAGATTGGATGTGTAAGAACTTATCGTTAGCGAGGTTAAATCACAAATAGCGCCATCTAGCGATACTGCCTGTATCGTAACTAAAAAAAACTTGAAGATTAAGGTGCTAGTTTATTTCTAAATAAAGATACATCACATACATGTCCATATCTGCTTATTATATAGTTTACCTTTATGGAGCGAATATAAATTGTCTTAAATGACTACAAATAAATCATATTTCCGTCTCGTTCTAATTTGCTTCGAAATACGAAGATACCCGATCGACATTGTTGGAATAGATTGAGTGTATGATTTTTTATTTAAGAGAAAAATATTTTGTTTCAACTTAGTGATAATTCAATATATTACGATATCTATTTATTTAGTTAATTAAAACGTTTAAACTAGCCAGTTCGTGGATTTTTTATGTTAATAAAATAATCAAAATTAAAAAAATGGGTCTAAAAAATCTTTTTAATTTTTTTTTTTGGGAATAAATAACTTCCTATCTGTTTATAGTTACTAGAATCAACATTATAATGCAGTTGGGTTAAAAATGTATTACTTTGATTGACCAATATTATAAGCACCAAACCTATGATTGTTCCATTGCAATCTATTTAAAGTGCTTCAACACCCTGAATGTTAATTTTCAACTGTATATATATGAGACACTTCGTAAAAATACTACCAATTTTATAAGTTAGATAAAAATTGAATAAACCAATTAAGTACAGGTCGTACTAAGCCTGATGTATATCAGTATAACAGTATTTATAACTGCATGTTACTCCGACGTTAATGATAGATTTACGCTCTTCTCATGTTTATGAAATTGAAAGGTAGCATTTTTAGGGCCTGTCTCACCACCTTCTGATAAGTGTTGGATAGCTTTTTCGCATATTTTGTCTTTGTCGCTTGACATAAGGTAAGAAAGTGACAAAGGAGATTGGCGAATACCATAGAGTTTCTGACCCAGACGATCTGAACTGAACACTGGACGCCCACGTTCACGAATCAAACGTCTCATACTTGTTCTAGTAAACCAGACTAACAAAAAGTTAGTCAAAGTCTATCAACTAAAGCTGGGAGAAAAAAAGATATTCACTTGTATTGTCATGTAACCGTTATTTATAATGTGTACTTGTGAATAATTATATTTTTGATCCCAATCTTCTAAAGATATGGGGTTTACAAAGAAAAATACTCTGAAAAATATTAATTAAAATCAATTTTTTTCTGAATCTGGAACGGTTTTTAAAAATGCTGGGTCAAAATTCGCCAACCTCCTTTACGGTTGGCTATCCGACACTTATCAGAAGGTTAGTGTACATTGCAGTCAAAGTTTGGTGCAGTAGTTACATGTGAACAAAACTACATATATCAGCTTATTTTACAACAACTGAATTATTATGTATTGTCATTTGTATAAAGGTCATATTCACAAGCAATAATTCGGTTTTAGAAAAATATATACAGTTTCGTAATAATACTAATGAAGTAATAACCGCAAGATCACACTAATCACTTGAGAGTACTTTGGATAATTTCAATGAAAATGAAAGAAATAAAAAATAATGTGAGACTATTCTGCGTTTTTTCATTGGAAAATATTGATTGTTGGGAAAAAAGATTTAAAACCTATATGTATAAAATTCAAGTGGAATGCCAGGTCGGGGTCCTAGTAAATTGCATAATTCATAGTACGCCTGAACTGGCGTACCCGCATAGTCACGTAGCAACCAATGTTTGACGTTTTCAAACAAACTGATATTACGTTGCCGCATTTATGGAGCTATTGTTTGTAGGAAGGACGGTATCTAGTAGCAACTAAGCTACCAATCCTAAATCTATGCTATTATAGTAATTTTTATTGTAGAAGGTCTAGTGTTGGTATTGTAATTACCAATATTAAATAATTTTTCAACATAATAAATAAATAGTTTTTCAAACTTCAAAGTCTGGAACATCAGTGCAAGGTTGCCTGTCTGTCGGTATTCTACAGGATATATTTCGGTGAGTGTGCTCAAGAACTATTCGAATTAGTTCCGCCAACACCCTTCTACTATCGAACCGCAAGGCATCGCGCGCTCGAATCTGCACCGCTAAGTGGTCGAAATTCCACGATCCCGCAATAAGCGCTTTGCTTCCTCGTTCCTAATACGCACCGCTAAAATTTGGAATGCCCTTCCGGCTTCCGTTTTTCCAACTGACTATAACTTGGGTGCCTTTAAATCAAGAGTGAATAGGCATCTTCTAGGCAAGCGCGCTCCATCTTAGGCTGCATCTTCACTTACCATCAGGTGAGAATGAGATTGCAGTCAAGCGCTAGTCTATATATTAAAAAAAAATTACCAAAGCCTTGGAAGTCTTAATAGCCTGACAGTTCAAAGTGCCGACTGAGAACTGATAGATCGTCGATTCTATTCCACTCCTCGCACTATTGTACCCACTAGTAACAGGCTTTCCGTTTATTTGGAGGGGAGAGGAGAATATTAGTCAAGTTCGGCATGGAACACTGAACACTTTTTTATATATAAAAAAAATTAAATTGTCCAATCAAGAGCTTAGTGTGATCTTAGGTTAATTAATTAAAAAAATACATGTTTATTAATATTTTTTTCGCATAACACTAGCTGGTAGTTACGAGTTAAGTGAAAGAGGGATAGCTTTTTTAAAAACATTAATTTTTTTTTGTTATTTATGGATATTACGTGCCTTCGTACATGGTGACACTATACATGTGCGTTTTATTAGAGCTTTTAACATTTGATTTTTGTCCATGTTCAAGTTTGAGAAATGTCGGGATAATAGTCTTGTACGTACGAGTACATCTAGAATTTTAGTGAATAAAGCGTCAGTTACTACAACAGAAAAAAAGAAACTTATCCCGAAAATGTTATTTCGGGACGGATATAACATTATTTGACATAGCTGTTTTATGAAAAATAATGTAAATGGAAGTTACTGACAGCTTTATATAAATGAGATCGCATTACAAACCGCACCTTTTTGCTTCATTGTAAAAATAACCTAAGCGTTGTATTATTAAGTGCTAGTTTCGGAAAGCTAGGAGTCTAGACCCGAGAGCGAGCAATACTCAGCCTGGTCTCATCGCACTGATCACTCCTGACATAGGTTATGTACCGCGTTGATCGTTGTAAGAAATATGTTATTTGTATTATGGTCTTACATATGCATGGTTATTTTTTTTAGTGCCTATCTGTAATTACTTTATTAAAGACAAAGATAATAAAATATAATGTAAATTTCTTTGTGTTTTTTATTCAAATAATACCTGCTAAAACTATGACTTCCACCTACACTACAGGAAGCATCTTAGAGTAACCCAGACATGCGTTTTGTTGTAGTCGTAATTCCTACGAGTAGTTCCATGGTTTTGTCTTAGAAAATCTTATTGTTATACTTGACAGATTTCACAGCTTAACATAGGTATGATGTGGGTATGATTTCCTTCATGGAAGTATGATTTTGGAACGTAGTTCCTTATCGCGCGGTGCGAAAGGGGGCTAGACGGAAAAAAATAAGACTAAATTGAACAGATACTTTTTTGAATGTTAATTTGGCATTGTGTTCAATATTTTCACACTACATTATTAGATCTCCGTAGCCTTGTGGTTTCTACAGTCGCATAAAGGTCGATTAGGGTCGATGGTTCGAATCACAGCTCAACAGACTGAATTTTCAATTTTATTTTAAATAATTTCTACATGTGGAATTTTTCCCTAAATTTTTATTTTTATTATTAATTTATTAAAAAAAAAATATACTTCGCGAGTGTGATTCGAACCTGCGACATCTAAAGAAAGCGGCCGCTCGCCCACTGCGCCAAACAGAGCTAAATGTGAACCTCTAAAATGTTGAATGCTTACTGAACGACGGTGTTAGGTTTTTTCGTTACGGAATTTCTTGTTTCGGTCGCCGCGCTCAAACGATAAAAGCTATGCAATAGCTTAAAAAATATCAGTCAAATACCCAATAGTAAATCTCGTGCTATCCCTTTTATAATGCTCCCTGCGGAAAAGGATAACACCAGAATTTTTAGTTGAGATTGTTCAGAATCAAAATTAGGACCCAAAAAGACGCCACTTCTAATGTGTTAGTTATGTTCAACAATTACACTTAGTTATGTAACAATATCACTTATATTCATGGGTGGCGGTAATCACTTAACATCGGGTGACCTGCTTGCTTGTTTGCTCGCTATTCATATTAAAAAAAAGTTAACATTATATTTGTGTGCCTTTTGAAAGTTTTGAAGTAATAAAACGAAAAGTTAATAGTAATTTCAGTTCATTTATTAGTGCCTTATCTTCTAAAGCTTATAACATTGAATTAAGTATAATTAATCAAAGGCTTATAATTACAATCACAAGTCGAAATAGCAAAGCAGTGTAGCGCTTATTTACCTATTAATAAACAGTGCATAAAGTATGGAACACAATTTTGTATGAAAGTAGACAGGCGTAGCTTATTTATAAATTATAATCACCGGAAAACGATCTCTTGCAAGAACTGATTGTCTGGTGATCTTCCAAAGGGGATTTCCCGACAAGACTGTCTTGAAGATGACTGTGAAAATATATTAGCACTATTTTTAGTCAAAACCATAGAATTACAATTGTCTCAAATCGGATTTCATTAGAGACCAATCGTTAATCTATGGTTGAAACGTATCAAGAAACTGCGCGCGAGTAAAGAATATTTGAATAAAAGTTATCTGTTTTCCTTAAGCTACCGCCTATAATTAACATTCCTCTAGGGAACGGTTACTTCTTTATGAGGCTGTTGACGAGCCCCTTGAAGGCGTCGAGACCTTTCTCGTTGGCTTCTTGGTATCCAGGCGCTGTTGACTTTACGGTTTCGTACCACCTGTAATAGACATGTTCAATCTATTTTAAAAGGATTTAGAGAACGATCACCCACATTCCACTCCACTATACTAATTTGTCGGCCATGATTGAATTTGATTGAATCATTATCAGCAAGAAAAGGTTAGAATTATTTTGCTATAATCCGCCAACAGAAAAAAATCTGTATGGTCAAACATGCAGTAACAAGCTAAGCACCTCTCACCAACCCAAGCAAGCATTGTCACCACCACTCACATGCACCACCACACTAGTCTTGTCGACAATACTGCATTGTAAAGTCGACATCTGCCAAAGTGGTGGCATTGCTTGCTTGGGAACTTTCGCTCTTGCTTGCTTGGGAAGGTGAGAGGTGCTTAGCTTGTCACTGCATGTTTGACCATACAGAGTTTTTCTGTTGGCGGATTATAGCAAAATAATTCTAACCTTTTCTTGCTAATCATGAACTTCCGCAAAGTAACGCCTGCTTCTATCCAATATTTTAATCATTATCATCAACCCATTACTAGCACAATGCTGGGCACGGGTCTCCTCTCAAAATGGGTTTGGAACATAGACCACCACGCTGCGCTGGTTAAGTGCAGATTAGCAGACTTCGCACACACCTTTGAGAACACTATTGGAGAACTCTCAGGATTTCTGAATTTGAAGGTCCATCTAGGAATCGAACACAAATATCAAATAATGAGCTTCAGATAATATTAAGGCCAGAAGCGGGGCGTCTCGAAAAATCAGGGCCGATTAGTTGCCTAAACTGTTTAAAAGATTTTTACTATTTTCTATTCGATGACAAAGATGTAAGCCTTCACCTGGTGTGCGTGTTAGGATGGTAGTGGGCTAAAGTTCTTAGCAACTTTCCATTGTCTTCCATCATCATTATCAACACATCATCGGCTCACTATTGAGCGAGGTCTCCTCTCAGAGAAGGGTTATAGCTGGCCCAATGCGAATTGGCGGACTTCACACACCTTCGAGAACATTATGGAGAACTCTCAGGTGTGCAGGTTTCCTCACGATGTTTTCCTTCACCCTTAACGCATGTGATATTTAATTTCTTAAACGGAATTAACTTCGAAAAGTCAGAGGCGTACCCGGGATCGAACCTGGGCTGCGACCCCCCGAATAGGAGACTAAAGTCGTAACCATTAGACATAGCCACCATAAAGCCATAGTTGTCTTCCATAGCCAGTGGAAATCTCAATAATAGAGAATAGAAACGCCGGCTGAGCCTTGTGAGGTGGGAAACAGGACGCGTGAAGTGTGCCCTCACCTCTTGACATTGGCGTATTTCTTGAAGTCGATGTCGGACGCCTCGAAACTGGAGACGCCGGCCACGATGCTGAGGTCGGCCACGGTGAGGTTGGGCCCGGCCACGTACTTCTGCCCCTCCAGGAACGTGTCGAGCAGCTGCAGCGCGTCCTCCACCTTCGCCAGCTTGTCCTTGTCGGCGGGAGCACCTCCGAAAATTTGTGGGTACTGCGGGGGTGTTACGAAGTAGCAACTTAGTAAAGCGATGTTCTGTCTGTTTGTACGGTACGGGCTAATCTTCGGAACGGTTAAACCGATTTTGACAGGATTTTCGCAGACAGAGGATTACAGGGGTGAGTCCACCAGGATCCCCTGACCCGATCCCCCAGGGGATCTCCGCCGTGAACCCATCGGGGGTGTACTTACCTAATACAAGGAAATGCGTAATACACTTTATCCGGAAATAACTAGAATTCCTTCGTAAAAAGGATAAGTAATAATAATTATGCTGTTAGCACTGAAGCGATCTTGGCGAATTTTGCAAGATTGAGCGCACTTGAGTAGAAGATCTCTGAAGATGCCTATTCACTCTTGATTAGACTGAGCTAGGTATAGGTAGTTTGTTTGAATAACGGAAGTGGGAAGCCGGAAGAGCATACCAAAGTGTTAGCACGGGTAAGAGCGGTTTCAGACTAGCGTATTTTTTTGCGCGTATAACACGTTACGCGGTTCGGTTTACGCGCTATGCACGTGTGCCACACTTCAAAAATCCGAACGCGTGTTTACGCGCTTATTCTGGCGTGTTCGCTCGAAACGGTGGGTGGAATTCGCGCGAGGAGGCATCTCTCGCAGCTCGCGCTTGAGATTATTTAGGCGCATCAACGCGCTCGTACGAGTGTAGCAATGGGTGCCTTTATGCGCTTCCAAAAACGAGCTTACGCGCCGAAAAAAAGCTAATCCTAAATCGCCCTAACTGGTATCTATACCAACGTATTATTAACTAGCTGATGCCCGCGACTTCGTCCGCTTGGATTTTGTTTTTAATATATCCCGCGGGAACCCTCCACCCTCCTGGTTCTGAATTATACCTATCCAAAAAATCGCGTCAATCCGTAGCTTTTATGCAGTAGTACACATTAGTAAACAAATTAGTAGAAGAAGGAAGAATTAAAATACTTACCTACGTTAATAAACGTGTATCATACGTACACTACAACATGTAGATACGTGTATCATCAATAGTTTTCTCAGCACACGCCAAATAATGCATTTTATAGGCAAAATTTTGCTACCTTGGTTGCATTATTGCAATTTTCTTAAGGATCTCTAATTTTTTTGAAAATAAGTTGTAACCTATGTTACTTCCTGATAACTTAGCTTTCTATTGGTGAAAAAATTGTTAAAATCGGTCCAGTAGATTCAGAGCCTATTCGGTACAAACAAACAAACAAACAAACAAACAAACAAACAAACAAACAAATCTTTCCTCTTTATAATACCTATTAGTATAGATTAGAACAAGGATGTCGGCCACGTAGGGTTGCAGACCCATGCGATATCTTGCAGTCCGATAGCAGAAGTAGTCCAGGGTAGATAATTTTTGAAAACAAAAAAAATTATAGTAGGATGAAACCCATTGGAAAAGGAAGAGAATGCAACAAAAATGAAAGGAAAAATAAATTACGGGCGATCTGAGGTCGGGAAGTGGGGGGGAGGGGGGGGGGGGGGTTTAAGGGTAAAACACGGTTTATCTCGATTTCCGGAAAAACTACAAGTCCTATGGAAAAAAGTTAATTGGCAAACTAATATTTTTTTGCCGGAAAAGCAAAGGCATCAAGCTCATACGGCCTCGTCGGTTTTCGTAATTTTATTTAATAATCATAACTGCATAATAAATGCGTATTCCTTTTTCAAAAAGATGTATAATGCTTTATATACAAATTCAATGATGTAAACACAGATGTAGTTCAGTATAAATTTCGGTAAGTAGGTATTCCAAATTTAAATCACATTCTCCCCCTAGAGGATGAATGAAATTCAGTACAATTTTCTTTCCCTGTTTTTAACAGATTAAAAATGACTATTGTTATGTTCGCTTTTTGTGGCACAGAATGTCACTTTTTTGAGCAAGTGGTACGAAAAAAATATATTTTCACGAAATTTGGTGAAAACTTACCTTTTTATGTCCCAAACACACTGTAATTTTTCTAATTTAAAATATTTATTTTTTCACCTTTTTTTTTGACTTAATATTGAAAAAGCACCTAATTTTCAATCGAAAATTCTCCCGTCAAAATATCTGCTTTTTTAAAAAAGTCGGTGAGCTTTTTGTTCGTTGAGATCTCTACTTTCTGATGGTGTAAAAAAAAAAATATGCATTACTATGGTAAATGCGCTCAGAAAATGCAGAAACGAAATACAAAATAACAGGTAGTAAGGCCCAGACCCTCCTAGCCCCTTCCCCACTTCTCTATGAAGTACCTTTTGATGGGCTAAAATTTTCCGTAGGTCACTCAGGTATATAAGTTATCTTATAATAGCAATAAATAGCCATCTACGCATGTAATTTAAAAGGTATTTCATAGGGGCTAGGAGGTTCTGGGCCTTCCTACCTGTTATTTTGTATTTCGTTTCTGCATTTTCTGAGAGCATTTACCATAGTAATTTAGTAATGTATATTTTTTTTACATCATCAGAAAGTAGAGATTTCAACGAACAAAAATCTCACCGACTTTTTAAAAAAAGCAGATATTTTGACGGGAGAATTTTCGATTGAAAATTAGGTGCTTTTTCAATATTAAGTCAAAAAAAAGGTGAAAAAAAAAATATTTTAAATCAGAAAAATTACAGTGTGTTTGGGACATAAAGAGGTAAGTTTTCACCAAATTTCGTGAAAAAATATTTTTTTTGTAAAAGATGAAAATAAAAAACCAAAAACTTGGTTATTTGAATATTTCACATACATATTGAGGTTATGTGAAAAAAGTCTAAATACAAAAGTTGTAGATCTTTTTATTACCTACAACTTTGCCATTTAACTTTTTTCCATAGGACTTGTAGTTTTTCCGGAAATCGAGATAAACCGTGTTTTACCCTTAAACCCCCCCTCCCCCCACTTCCCGACCTCAGATCGACCGTAATTTATTTTTCTCACCTCCGGGCGGAAAACGTCAATTTTCCTCCCGCTGCGCTAAACGAAAATGTCGCTTTCCGCCTCCGTCGAGGAGAAAAATAGTATACACACCACGGGCAGTAAATAAGAAAGCCTCAGATCACATGTTTATTGACCTCGGCTTCGCCTCGGACAACAATTACATGTGATCTGAGACATTTCTTATTTTACTGCCCTAGATGTGTAATATACTATTTCCTTTCATTTTTGTTGCATTCTCTTCCTTTTCCAATGGGTTTCATCCTACTATTATATTTTTTCACTTTTTATTATTTTTAAGGCTTCTACCCTGGTCTAAAGGGTGATGGAGAAAATAAGGGAATTAAATGACTCACAAAGTAGTCGCTGAACCGCTGGTACAGCGTGCCGATGTCGAAGTACAGGCGCTGGTCGACGAGCGCTCGCGCCTTGGCCTCCTCGGGGTAGAGCGCGCTGCCCTTGCCGTACTTGTTGACGAGGTAGGTGATGATGGCGCGCGACTCGTAGATCGGGTAGCCGTCGTCCACGAGCGTGGGGACCGTGTGCTGGGGGTTGATCTGGGGACGAACGGGGTTTGGTGAAAACTTACTGCCGCACTCAAGAGTCATTCATCTATACATCTATACATATAATAAAACAGAAACGAAACCAATTCTGTACATGAAATAGATTCAAAAAAGGGTTTTTGCTTCTAATTGTGTTCAAGATATCAGATATCAAAACAGAAGCTAAATTTTTTTTGTCTGTTTGTCTGTCTGTTTGTTTGTCCTTCTTTCACATAAAAACTACCGCACAGATTTCTACAAAATTTTATACCGTGGTAGCTTAATATTCGGGTCAACATCTAGGCTACTTTTTATCCCGGAAAATCAAGGAGTTCCCGAGGGACTTTAAAAACTAAATCCACGTGGACAAAGTCGCGGGCATCAGCCCGCGACTTTGTCCACGTGGATTTAGTTTTTTAGAGCTAGTTAAATTATGATTAATATTAATCATTGACTTGTGATTAACTGCCGCACTCAGCCGCATGTATTAAATTAAATTATTTAATGATTAATTAATTAATTATCATTAAATCTATTACTGAATTGTCATTAATGTACAAACGAAGCGTTAACTTCTGAGAATGAAACTTTTTTAAATCCAAGATTAAGTCGTTAAGTAACGATTAGCGACTCTGAGTGCGCTAATCGTTAGATAGCAGATCGTAGATAGTACCTAGGCTTAGAGTAAATACCTACTCCTAGAAACCGAGTGGGGTTATGGGGTATCATAGGAAAGGGCTTTACCTGTAAATTCTAAAAAAGATTTTTATATATACTTAGGTATTTTTTTCGACATTTTGCCCGATTAATACCCCTAATCGGTTTCTAGACGCCATCGTGCCGGAACGCAAAATCGCTTGGCGTTTTTAGGGTGGTTATTAGCCACAGCCTACTAAAGCCTCACCACCAGACCAGACCAGAGACAATTCAAAAATTTCCAACCCGAGACCTCCCAGTTATAAGACCACATCGCTAACCACTGCCTCAGGAAGGTTGCCAAAGTTGTCTATTACCTATAGTAGATGTAGGTAGATATCTTTTCTATTTAGTACTAGCTGATGCCCGCGACTTCGTCCGCGTGGATTTAGTTTTTAAAATCCCTCGGGAACACTTTGATTATCCGGGATAAAAGTAGCCTATGTCACTCTCCAGATCAAAAAATCACGTAGATCCGTGGCTCTGTTGCGGCGTGATTGAAGGATAAACCAACAAACAAACACACTTTCGCATTTATAATATTAGTAAGTATGATTAGAATATTAAATTACATAGGAAAACACTGTAATATTACGTCCATACGATGTATTACATCCATACCTACTATGTAGTATGTCGGTATAATGATCGTTTGGCAAAATCTGATGCCTTTGGAGTAGTTTGACTTTGACAAAATAGTATCCACGATGGTTATATACGATAAATTACGGTTGCCAGCTTAAGATGAGCCGTTCATTCAAAGTATCCTGTAGATTCCGGGGTTCAAGTTATTTGGACCTATACTGAAGATTGTGATGTCTATAATTTCTGAACTACGAAATTGACGACCTTGAAATAATTACAGGACAATCTCTAAAGAACCTGCTTTCTAACAAAAAAAGAATGGATTAAATCGGAATACGCCTTAATGAATTACAGCGAAATACACATTTTGACTTTCATCCCCTCTCCCAAGGGAACCGTGCTGAATTTCGGGATAAAAAGTATCCTATATTATACCTCGTAGTATTACCTTAAATCGTGCCAAGTTTCATTTAAATCCGTCCAGTAGTTTCGGCGTGATGCGCGGCCAAGATACAGACAGACAGACAGACAGACAGACAGACAGACAGACAGACAGACAGACAAAAAATTAAAAAAAAATTGTTTTGGCTTCAGTATCGATTATAGAGTGCCCTCAAACAAAAATTTTCAAAATATCTTCAATGTACAGAATTGGACCTGTTACAGTTTTATTATATTATAGATTTACTTACGCTGGAATAGTTGTGCGTGTGACCTGCAAACTTGAGTATCGGCCGTGACAAGTAATTTTGATTACTGTATGCAATGTTATTGCAGCCAAAGATTTAAATATCTTTGATTGCAGCGTGATTGGAATGGATTGCGAATGAAACTGGTTCTAGACATTGAGTAAGTACCTAACTAGGTACATGTAACTTCGGCAAGAGTAGGTACATTATGTAGCCCCCGAATAACTCAAATTGAGTGTTGAGTAATCTCAGTTTTGATAGAGTTGTTCTTAATGTGAACTAAACGGGTCTGCCCGCGAAATTCAAATTTAATTTGGTTTTCGCAATTTGTAAACTAATGCGACAAAGTAGGCTTATGGCATTCTAATTGCGACGATGCAATGGCAGTACCATCTTCACAGGTTTATATAAATTCTTTACTTTAAAGTGTCCCAGTTTATGAAATTATTCCGAGCATCGACTAATTTGTGAGTAACTCACGTCAAACTCGACACTCAGTTCGGACTAATTTCTCGGACTAATATATAATATTAGTAGGATTATCTTTCAGTTCGTCGTATTTTAGAAATAGAATATGTACAAACTAGAGGTAGGTAGGTAGGTAGATATCTTTACTATTTACAAAGCTATTTACCCCTTTAGCGAGATTATTAGAATTTTCTAAAGAAGTATGATCAATTATTTATTGATCAAAAACAGGCCCCGGTTGATTTGGTACAGTGGAAACTCTGGCACTGTTCCCCTTTGAGGTCGTCGAACCACCGCTAAATTACATCACACATGCGATGGCTGACCTTCACACGCTGTGCGTGTTATTTTGGCCGCTATGCATACGGTATAGAGATGCTTATCGCATGACACGTAGGATAAGGTTGTAAGAACAGAATTTGGATTATATAAATAGGTAAGCCCATTTTTCAGACTGACCAAGACAAATCATTTCCGGAATTCGGTAAATTAGTAGGTATAGATAGTACCTATATAGCCAATCATCATCATCAATAGCCTATAACAGTCCACTATTGGACTAAAGGCCTCTCCCAAGGGGAGGGTTTGCCCATAATCACCACGCGGGGCAGACGGGTTGGTGATCGCAGTAGATGGTAGTAGTAGCACAGAGGACGCTGCTGCCCGTTCTCCGTTATATTCCCTTAGTCGCCTCGTACGACACCCGCGGGAAGAGGAGGGGTGGTGACAACTGTATTCTGATCTGCCGTCACCACACGGCAAACCATATAGCCAATAACAACTAAGTATGCATTCAGTCATCATCAGTCAAAATGCTTCCATTGTTGAAAACGTTGCCTGTCCTCGGCCTTTCGCATCCAATCGATGCCTGCCAGCTTACCACTTGCCTGGAAATATTCGGAACATATGAAGAGCTGGTGGTCGTTGGGGACCCAGGGTGCTGGAGTGGCGACCCCACACCGGGAAGCGCAGTGTTAGTAGTCCCCCCCCCCCCCCCCCCCCCACGAGGTTAACCAAAGACATCAAACGAGTTGCAGGAAGCCGCTGCAAGACCGAGGCCTGTGGAAGTCCTTGCAAGAGACCTTTGTTCAACAGTGTACGTCTATCGGTTGCTATAGAAGATTTGTTACTAGGTAATAACTAGGTAACTAGTAATAACTAAATAACTACCTACGTACCTTGAGGTACTCCGGTTTGAGGTGCTCGCCGTGGTGCAGGTCCACCAGCTTGAGGTTGAGGTTGAGGTTGAGCGCGCGCGCCGTCAGCAGCACCGCCCTGCACGGCGCCGAGCCGGGCACGTAGTACAGGTCCACAGGTACGTACCTTGAGGTACTCCGGTTTGAGGTGCTCGCCGTGGTGCAGGTCCACCAGCTTGAGGTTGAGGTTGAGGTTGAGCGCGCGCGCCGTCAGCAGCACCGCCCTGCACGGCGCCGAGCCGGGCACGTAGTACAGGTCCACAGGTACGTACCTTGAGGTACTCCGGTTTGAGGTGCTCGCCGTGGTGCAGGTCCACCAGCTTGAGGTTGAGGTTGAGGTTGAGCGCGCGCGCCGTCAGCAGCACCGCCCTGCACGGCGCCGAGCCGGGCACGTAGTACAGGTCCACGGGCATCTCTGCCAATACCAACAAGGACAGGTTATTATAGACGAAAGCCTTCGAGCAGTTCATTTACTATCTGCGGTCCACTACTGGGCAGGGGTCTCCTCTCAGAATGAGAAGGGTTTTGGCCATAGTCCACCAGTTCACCACCCGAGAGAGAACAATGCGGGTTCCAGGTTCTTCACGATTCTTCCTCGGTTTTTCTTCACCGTTAAAGCGAGTCATATTTAATAAAGTACTATTCCTTATCAACCGATCAACGGCTCACTACTGAGCGAGGTCTCCTCTCAGAGAAGGGTTATAGACCAAAGTCCACCACGTTGGCCCAATGCGAATTGGCGGACTTCACACACCTTCGAGAACATTATGGAGAACTCTCAGGTGTGCAGGTTTCCTTACGATGTTTTCCTTCACCGTTAAAGCATGTGATATTTAATTTCTTAAATGCACTTTACTTCGAAAGTCAGAGGTGCGTACCCGGGATCGAACCTGCGACCCCCCGAATAAGGAGAACACAGTCGTAACCACTAGGCTATCACTGCAATTAAGTAGTTAATAACGCTTAAATAACTTCAAACGTTAGAGGTGCGCGTGTTGATTGAAACCCCGGGACCTTGAAAAGGAGGCCAAAGTATTAATAGCCATTAGGTAAACCATTTTATTTATTGCTTAGCGGGTAGCGGAGACTGATGGAGAGGGTGCTCGGATTTTGCTTGCCGCATCGAATAACAAATGAGAAGATCATAGGAGGCCGATATAGCTCATTGAGTCGCAAGTGATAATTCGAACAGCCGATGGACGTTGGGACACCAACTTGTTAATGGTCACCTCGGATTGGGAATTATTTCTCGTCCAAGGGGTTCAAGCGCTATGTTGTACTACCTACTGGCACCCTTGTAGTAGTGTAGTGATAGGAATTATCCGTCAATGGCGTTGAATAATTATTCAGAATTTGTGCAAAGGACGGAACTGTACTGTGCGTTTTTAGGGTTCCGTAGTAAACAAGGAACCCTTATAGTTTCGCCATGTCCGTCCGTCTGTCTGTCTGTCTGTCTGTCTGTCCGCGGTTTAGCTCAGAGACTATATTGGTACTAGAAATCTGTAATTTGACAAGGGTATAAATATCAATCACGCCGACAAAGTCGTGAAATAAAATTGTGAAAAATATTTTTTTTAGTGTACCTCCCCTACATGTAAAGTGGGGATGATTTTTTTTTTCTCGTCTATCCCATAGTGTGGGGTGTCGTTGAATAGATCTTTCAAAAATATTGTGGGTATGGGAACATCATTTTTCAATTCAGGGATCCGTTTGTGAAATATGATATTTTAAAGTGCTAAATTTTATTAGAGTCAAGTGTCCCCCCCCCCCCTCTGCCAGCTAAATGGTTGTATATAGGATACAAGAAAAAATTCACAGCAGTAGTATATATAATGAATTTTAAAGGAAAACTATCACGGCTAAGTAGGGTTCATTAGTTAAGGAGTTATATCTGTTTTTTCTAAGTTAGGTATTACACGTAGTGTAAGTTGCATATTTTGTAGAATATCCTAGGTCAGCAATAATATTTGAGACTTTCAACTACGGAACCCTACACTGCGCGTGGCCCGCCACGCACTTGGCCGGTTTTATTTACTTTTAATTTTGTCAATAAAATTTAATAAAAACTTAGGTAAGTTTTATGCTTATGTAACTAATTGGCGCTTACTTTAAATTAAAGGTACCTAGGCTTTCATTTTCAGATTCATTGAATCGTTACAGGTTAACCTTCGTCAGCTGATTAAATTCTAGTATTTTTCCAACACAAAAAAATCATGACCCAGCGTTTTTTAAGCGACCGGTTTGTGAATGATATCTTATTTTTCTTGCTGATTGCGTAACTTATTTACTTAGATACCGCATTTTTAAAGTACTTTGTTTATTTACACTAGCTTATCTGATATCTTTGCAACTTCTTTTATTCTGCATCATCATTCTATCCAACTGCATCGTCACATAGATTATTCTAGCCTGCCGATTATATCTGCCTGTGGCTGTAAGTTTTTCAGAGGTAAATTGTCCGAACTTTCATTTTTTGTCTGTTAAGGAAGGTCCTTCGTCATGTTTTTATATCTTCAATCATCACGTAATTCCATGCAATTTACAATACAGTTGCACCTCGCAACTAATAGCAACCGACATTCAAACTCTATTCAATGAAACTCGGCAAGGCCGATTCATTCTTTTTTCGATCAATAAAAAACTAATTTCTCGGAGTGCGTTTGAAAAGGTTTGAACTCATTAAAATATTATGCTTTTACGGTGAAATTCAAAAAATTAAAAATTCAAATTTTTTTATTTCACGTAGGCCAACCTGTGGCTCTTATGACAAGTCACAAAGACACAAAGTAGCCCCATTCCCACCGGCGGAACCCGTTCACGAGTATGACGCATGATCCAGCCGTTGCTTCGCTCGACCATATTTGAGGGAACGTAACAACCCGCACCACACGACACCCGAAAGAAACCTGCATGGCTCAGAATTCTCCATAATGTTCTCACAGGTGTTTTAAGTCTGCAAATCCACACTTTGCCAGCGTGGTGGATTATGGCTTAAATCTTTCTTCTACTGAGAGGAGACCCGGTGTCCAGTTATTGGGCTTTCGATGAGTTGGGATTATGGCTCATGATGTTGATAAATGATGATGAAATCGTCAGCAACCCATCAACGACTCACTACTGAGCGCAGGTCTCCTCTTAGAGAAGGGTTATCGGCCATATAGTCTACCACCCTGACCCAACCCAACGCGAATTGAGAACTCTCAGGTGTGCAGGTTTCCTCACGATGTTTTCCTTCCCCGTTGAAGCTTGTGATATTTAATTTCTTAAACGGTACTAACTATCAGAAAAGTCAGAGGTACGTGCCCGGGATCTAATCTGCGAACCCCGAATAGGAGACCGCAGTACAAACCACTAGGTGGCACTAGGCTATCACTGCTTCGATGATCAAATACAGTGGGTGCTACCCAGTGCTAGCTTACCAAAGTGTTTAGCAATTGTGTTGATAATATTAGCACTTAGCGTAGACCATGCAAAGGGACTATGCTAATGTCGCTCATCTAAAAGCGGATGCCGGATAGTATATCTGTAATGTACACATAGTACCTATAACTTCATAATATAAGTAGGCATATGTACAAGTCATGTTAATAAGTGGGTTCGTGGAACTAGTGAGGTCATTAGTAATGATAGTTACGAGTACAGCAAGGATAGATTAGAACATGAATTTGTTCAATTATATTTTACTTCCATTCGTTGCGAGTCTGCATAGTGAAGACATAGTGAAGAACATCAAAAAAAATATTTTAACCGACAAAAAAGAGAGGTGTAACAAGTTTGATGTATGTACCTGTGTACGTGTCTATCTGTGTATCTGTGTGTCTGTCTGTTCCCTCGTAGCAGCCTACCCAGTGGACCGATTTTGATGCAGCTTTTTTCTGTTTAAAAACTCACCTAATCGAGGTGGATCTTAGCTATGAAGATCTGCTGAGGCGTTTGTAGAAAGTAATATGGTGAGGTCTAGGTTGAAGCAAACTTGCCTAAAAGATGCATATTAGGTAACGCTTGCCATGAAGGTGGTATGGTAGGTACTCAAGTTATACCTACGTGAGTATGTGATTGTGGCCTAAATCTGAATGCAAAATAAATGCTCCTTCGTTTAGCCGCTAGTACCCCACAAAGCTATGATGGAACGTGTGTAATAAACGAAGGCAACAAGTGTCGTGACGGAAAATTCTTTCACTTTTTTTCGCCTAGCCTCGATCCGTCAACCTGTCCGACAAGGAACTTCGTTCCAAAAATACCTAATTATCGTGAGATGTCAATGGAAACACGCCGCTTTACGAAGTCTACAAAATATAAATACACGAAACCACATGACAGCCGAGTCTAGAAATATTTTCTTACTAATTTAGAGTTACCCATTCGTTTTTAGGGTTCCGTACCCAAAGGGTACCAACGGGACCCTATTACTAAACCTACGCTGTCCGTCCGTCCGTCCGTCCGTCCGTCCGTCTGTCAGCGGGCTGTATCTCGGTAACCGTAATAGGTAGACAGTTGAAATTTTCACAGATTGTGTATTTCTATTGCCGCTACAACAACAAATAATAAAAATTAAATTAAATTAAAAAAATTAAATAAAATATTTCCATGGGTACATGGAAATATTTTTATGTAAATTTTTTTAACGGAACCCTAAAAGAGCGAGGCCCGTCTCGCACTTGGCCGATTTTTAGAGGCTTAACAATTAGACTTTATTGTACCCATGCATTTTTAGGGTTCCGTACCGAGAGGGTGCCAACGGGACCCTATTACTAGGCCTCCGCTGTCCGTCCGTCCGTCTGTCGACAGCGGGCTGTATCTCGTAAACCGTAATAGGTAGACAGTTGAAATTTTCACGGTGTGTATTTGTATTGCCGTTATGACAACAAATAATAAAAATTAAATAAACATGAAAAATAAAGGGGGTATGCTGTACTGTAAAAGGAGTCGATATTTTTTTTATTTTTACCCTAGCATGTGGGGTGTTATTGTCTAGAGCTCATTAAGTGGAGTTGAAATGTATTTTTTATTATTTTTTAGCTTCTAAAATGAAGAAATGGGCTCATCAAAGAAGTGACCAAAACAAACGAGCATTTACCCCCCATAATAAGCTAAATTAGCTTATACTACTATTACTATACTACTTTTACTACTACTACTATTTAAGAACTAAAAAATTGAAATAATAATATGTACTTATATAGTTTTAAAAAAAGTGAATTGTTCATAATATGTACGGATAACGGAACCCTAAAAGAGCGAGGCCCGACTCGCACTTAGCCGATTTTTGAGTGTTTATCTGCTCACGAGCCTAGTCCAGTCTCACATTCGAGAGGGGCTTATGTCACCCAGACAATAACAAATCGATTAACACCTCATTCACCAAAATCGGCTCTGTAGCTTGGGCGCTGTACGGTGAATTATAATATAGGTAAATACGTTTGTATTTATACAGACATAAAACAAAAAAACTTAAGTGGCACTCGGGGACTGCCGCGGTAAAGCTATTGCATAGCATTTTTTATCAGCTTATGCAATTATAATATTTATGCAATATTTTTTTTTGTATGGTAAAAATTATGCAAAAAAAAATTAAAAAACAAACAAACAAGAAAAACGAACTGTCACTACTTCGCGAGTGAGATTCGAACCTGCGACATCATCAAAGAAAGCGGTCGCTCGCCCACTGCGCCAAATAGAGCTACTTGAGAACCTCTAAAATGTTGAACGCTTACTGAACGACGGTGTTAGGATTTTTTCGTTACGGGATTTCTCGATTCGGTCGCCGCGCTTAAACTGTTTGTCCTAGTTCAAAGCCCGCGATAAATGCTATGCAATAGCTTAACAAAGACTAGTAAAATCATAACACATCCTTTCGACTTGGCCGTAGTCAGGTAACAACACAATGCGTAGGTACCGGGTACTACTAGAGATTTTCGTGGGTACCATAACCCACTTTGGTGAGTTCCAAAAGTCATTATTATCTTGGGAACCGTGAAAGCACTGTATACTGTAGGTATAGAATGCTTAGACAATAGAGACAGAATGTGTTGGACAATTTCGTGAGTGCGTGGGAAATCGAAGGCTGACGGAATTTTAATGACAATGAAATAAGTGCACCTTTCACTGACCCCCTGGAGGTTAACTGGACAGAAATCCTAGTAAAATATCTATTAGTTTTTTTTTTTTCAAATTAATCTATACATATAATAAAACTGTCTAACTTGAAGATTTCTGTACATGCAATATAATTTTGAATATTTTAACCGGAGGATCCTTTATTATCGATACTGGTACCAAAACAGATTTTATTTAATTTTTGTCTGTCTGTCTATATGTCCGCGCGTCACCTGAAAACTACAGCACTGAACGGATTTAAATGAAATTTGGTATAGCGATAGCTGATATTCCGGATCAACATGTATATCGGCATTTTTTTGCACGAAGTACACGATAAGATAATAATATTAAGTATGTAATATTATCTTAATATCATAGTCACGATTTTTTTTGTTGGCATCTTTTGTATAAGTGCCCATTATTTCAAACAGGTACCGATAAAGTTGAATACCAGTATGTAATGCTCAGTCAGAGTTTTATTTAATTCGTTTGATCGTAATAGTAAGCGATGACAGCGATGATCGTAGTATTAGTAGCATCAAAGTGAAATGAACCATAATAGTATCGATTTAGAGTCACAATTAATTCGATACAGACGATTTTAATTTGGAGCGTTTTCGTATAAGTACGTAAAAGTATAAGAATACATAGGTAGGTAGGAACTTACACGAAATTGAGCTCTAATTCAATACTTGTGGTTCATTTTCCTTTGATGCTAATGTCAACGTTTACTATTACGATCAAACTAATTAAAACTCGGACTAAGCATGCAGAGCAGGAAAACCGTTTCCTTATGGAAATACCTTAAGTATCATTAAAACTTAACAGTTGCTTGGTTTCGATTTATTAATAATTATTATCAAAACTACAACAATATAGTACCTACCTGCTCAAGTAGTTTATGTTACCTACTTTGAAAGGATACTGTTGATTATCCTGTTTAATATTGAAAAAACCTACTTAACAAATAGTTTTCGCCGTCTAGGTATACAATAACACGCGATTTCACTAGGTGGTATTAGGAGGGTAGGAATAATCCCATAATAGGTAAGGTAAGGATCCCTTAGCGTTAGACATCGCCTAAATCTAATATTGTCATCTGGGGGTCTATCGCGTAATTTTTTCTCAGTCCTTAAAGGACTGCATCAATGTCAAATTAAGATTTTCTCCTATTGGCCAAAACCATGTTTTGACATTGAAATAGTCCTCTAAGGACAGCGATAAAAGTTACGCGATCGCCACACTGGTCATTTTAAACGTTCGTGAAAACCAACTTAAGTTGTGAGACCTATTTATTGTGATTGCGTGTTCCCTAAAAAGTAAAATTTAAGGACTGTCGATGAATTTGGGTATAATTTATTAAAACCTATCAGAATTATTGGAAAATCATCACCAAACTAAAATTAAGTACCTACACTTAATATCCGTTTCCATTAAACCCTTCACCAGTCCACGTGTCTCGGAATGAGAAGGGTTTAGGTCTTTAGGCCATAGTCCACCACGCTGGACAAACAGTGCGGATTAGCAGACTTGATTTGGGTGCAGACTTGACTTGATTTATCTTATTTTTCCTCTTAGATATGAAGCACCTATTAGAAATAACTCACTTAAACTTAAGTTAAACACATACCTGTCTTCCTAATTACGAACTTTAACTCGTCACAGCACTAGACTATTTAATTTAAAAGTGAAACTCAACTTACTTTTATTTGTTTTAACGAAAAGCACAAAGTAGTACCAGCGACGGTTTGCTTGCGACTTGGAGCGAGCGGAGCGAACGCGAAGTAAACTTCGTGGGGGGGAGGTCGCCGGCTTTATACCAGTCTCCCCCCACTGATACAATGCCAAGATACGACCAGTTTTTCCTATGAATGTGTATTACACCGTATACCATGTAAAACAGCCTGCGCGAAACGTAGGAGTACGTCCATTATTTGCGTGAAAGAAAGGGCACTTTATAGTTACAGACTAGGTTAACCACTGAACTAATGTATAGCTGCTAGTAACCGACAACCAACTGAGTAACGGCGAGAACACACGCACACACATAGAACTTATATTAAGCTTTAATTATCTACGAGAATTAAGCTGTTTAAAAAGTAGTGATAGCCTTTAGGACTGTAGTTTACTATTCGGGGGTCGCAGGTTCGATCCCGAATACGTGACGCTACCTACCTCTACCTTTTACCTGTACCTCTGACTTTTCAAAGTAATGTGCGTTTAAGAAATTAAACATCGAATGCTTTAACGGTGAAGGAAAACATCGTGAGGAAACCTGCACACCTGAGAGCTCTCTATAATGTTTTCGAAGGTGTATGAACTCCGCCAATTCGCATTGGGCCAGCGTGGTGGACTATGGCCTGTAACCCTTCTCTAAGAGGAGACCTGCGCTCAGTAGTGAGTGGTTGATGATGATGATGATGATATATATTATATTTCATTACTTTTTGTGTGAATAGGTATTATTATTATTATATTGTGCGCTCGCAGCACAAGCAAGGTATCTTCTAGTTTCTATCTATTACCTAAAATCTGATTTTTATATTATGCGAAAGCATACACAAGCCATTAAACGTGATAACGCTATCTCTTTCTTACGTTTGTTACCAATACCCAAACGCATCGCAGTTCGTTCTACAATTATCTTAGTTGTATCGTTTATTTGGTAACGCTGTGTTGCACATAATTACCGTTTAGACGTTTTAGTTTACGATGCTATACTTAGTCTTATAACAGCTGAAACTTTTTTTACCCAAACCTACCGATAGGTCGCTGTTTCCTGAAACACAGAGCTGTAAAAGGCAGACATACTTTAGTGAAAGCCGATTTTAGTAGTCTATGTATGTGACTATTTACAAATACGTTCCACAGTAGTGGCTAAGCCACTGAGCCGATTTTCATGGATGAGATGTCAATCGATTTGTTATTTAAGCTATTTATTATTAGTTATTTTATACGAATTACATCAACATGATGGATGTTCCATCCAATTTTCCTTAGTAAAGTTCTTAAACTTTTTTCTTATTAATTTTTAGCTCTTCCAAGTTCCAAGTACCCCAGCTTCCTTCTCCAATGGCAGACCCATACTCTAATTGGTTTCTAAGCGGCATCGTATCGAAATGTATGGTGGCTGTGCCGGCAATTTATAGGTGTTATAGGAGCTACGACCGAAGCACCTACCTGCCACCAATCGAGCTTGGGATCTGGCCACAGGCCACATAGAAAAACATCCAATGTCTAAAGTTATTGTAGGTACTTACCTACATGCACGTCATATATAGGTATTAGGTATCTATAGTTGATAAGATTTTATTAAGTATAGGTACCTACTTACCTAGATAGATAGGTAGTGACTTTTTCTTTTTTACGTTGAACTTGACACCCAAATAAGCGATTTAGAATTTAGGAAAAAATAGTGACTTGAATTCCGAGCACAAGGTGACGAGGTAATGAATCACAGCCGCGTAATTCCCGGCTGTAGTAGGCAGTTGAAGTAAAATAAAATAAAATTCCATTTCCTTAAAATAAAGAATTCCTCTAAAAGAAAGGTTTTTCTTGCGTCATACTCATAAAAGTCCGGGTAGGTAGGTACTAACTTCGAACCCCCTTCGTGTCATCTCCACTGCATCAACGCATTCCTAAATCCCAACGAGCTTTTGGTTTGACGTCCTGCCTGAAGATGGCCTGAAGCCTGCCTGTGACATTCTGGACATAATTTTGAAAATTAATTATTTTTTATTAAAAATTTATTCGGATGATTTTGAAAATATTCCAGGCTCTTTTTAACCCCGACAAAAAGGAGGAATTTTATTAAAGGTGTGTGAAGACGTACAACCCAGCAACGTGGTGGACTATGGCCTATACCTAACCCTACTCTGAGCGGATACTTTGCTTTGGGTTTCTAATTTATTTACCTATTTATTAGATTCAAATAGGACTAGTGCGCACGCGCTCTTTATTACCTTGAGTGTGACTCTGAGGTGTAAAACAATCACAGTCCTTTACAGTTTACACCCAATGTAAACAATGATAAAGTAGACAATGAAGCCAGGACAAAAAGTGTAGGTAAATACTTGAGGATATGAGGTTGTTGCTATTGTCTTGTTTTATTGTTTGACCATCTATACAGACGTGTCTCAATGTTTTTTGGCTTCATTTTCGTGTAATTTAACGAGCCTTGTAAGCCGCAATGTTTACAAATTACAATGCTCGTCCAAGAAGATCTAGGTGTAGGTACCTACCTACCTATACCTACTTTTCTAAGGAGTTTTAAGCTTTGCCGCTAGGGTACAGGTCACCAGCCTTATATGCCTCCCACTAAACATAGTCTATAGAGAGAACTTATTTTATCTACATATTATACGGACACATCTTTAGAAGGAAACCATTGAAGAACTGTCATTTTCTTCAGGGCTGTTCTGTACATTTTGACTTTAAGCTACCACTTCTCATGAAAAAAAGTTGCGGTCAAGGGTTATAGCGCAAAAACTAAAATGCATTGATACCTACAGCAAGAATCTGGATCATCATCATCATGAGCAACCCACTAAGTCTCACTACTGAGCGCAGGTCTCATCACAGAGAAGGGTTATAGCGTTATAGGCCATAGTCCACCACGCTGCGCTGGCCCAATATTGGGCCAGCGCAGCGTGGTGGACTATGATGGCCTTTAACCCTTCTCTGAGAGGAGACCTGCGCTCAATAATGAGCCGTTGATGGGTTGCTTTGCAGACGATTTGATCATCATAAATCAACATCATGAGCCATAATTCCAACTCATCGAAAGCCCAATAACTGGACACCGGGTCTCCTCTCAGTAGAAGAAAGATTTAAGCCATAATCCACCACGCTGGCCCAATATGCAAATTGGTAGACTTCACACACCTTTGAGAACATAGAAATAGAAATAGAAATAGAAATTCTTTATTTGCTTAATGTGTGTTACATAGGATCTTAATTGCTAAAAAAAGTTCAACACATTAGCCGTAGCGGCGTACAAATACTTTGTCATATCGACATACAAAAGAAATTCTACACATTCCAATACAATAGAAATATACATTTGAACTACTTAATAATAATAATTATAGGCATACACAACTTACAAATACTAAAATGTCAAGATTTTAAATTGTCAGAAACCAAAAAAATTAGAAACACTTTTTATCATGCTGGAAATATTCTTCTAAAGAGTAAAAGTTTTTTCCCTGCAGCCATTTCCTCAGCCCCTGCGCAAACTGTTTCATTGGAAGTGATTGTATATCATATGGTAATTTATTAAAGATTTTAACTGCCATGGCGTAACAACTCCTGTTATATAGTGCTATCCGTGGCGCTCTTGTAAGCACCAGTTTATTCGGAAATCTTAAAGATCGAGTTCGAATTGTTTCGCACATGGCCTGGAAAATATGTTTATTTAATTTGACAAACTTTGAAATTTCTAAGATGTACATGCATGGAAGCGGCAATATTTTAAGTTTTAGAAAGGCCGGCTTACATGAATCATAGGGTGCCATGCTTAGAATTGCTCTTAGACATTTTTTTTGTACAATGAATACTTTATTAACGCTTGTTGAATTTCCCCAAATAACAAGTCCATAGCGGAGTACAGAAGATACATATCCATGGTACGCTGTAAGAGCTGTTTGAGTACTAGTTGTAAGGCTTAATCTGCGTAGTACATACACGAATCTGTTTAACCTATTGCATATGTTGCTGACATGGCTTTTCCAAGAGCAATGTTCGTCTATTTGTATACCTAGAAATTTACATTCTTCTACTTCATTGATCTTTTCCCCTTTATAGTTAATATTAAGATTAGCACGTCTTTTGTTATAATTTCTAAATTGAATAAAGTTCGTTTTATTTATATTGATGTGTAAATTATTGCTTTCTAACCATTCTATTATTAGTTTTATAGTATTATTAATTAATGTCAGATTCAAAAGTACTAATGTCATTATTATTGCATGTCAAATTGATAGAGATGTCATCGGCGAAAAGTGTCATATTATTATTTGTAAGGTCAGGTAGATCGTTAATATAAAACAGAAAGAGTAAAGGCCCTAGTACTGTGCCTTGTGGTACTCCATAGTTATTAGTTTCATAAGTAGATTTAATATTTACTAGGTCATTATTTTCATTTATGTTTTCAATTTCAACACATTGTTTCCTGTCTGTTATGAATGATTCTATCCATTTTAACGCTGGCCCTCTGATTCCAAAATTATCAAGTTTGTTTAAAAGGATTTTGTGTGAGACGAAATCGAAAGCCTTAGTCATGTCGATAAAAATGGCAACTGTAAGTTTTTTTGCGTCAATATCTTTAATTATTTGGTCAACTAAGTTAAAGCACGTTTGAGTTGTTGACTTTTTAGATTGAAAGCCATATTGTTCTGTTTTAAAGATTTCTAGTTTATTTGCAAACTCTGTTATGCGTTTGTACATGGCTTTTTCAAATATTTTCGACATAACATTATGGAGAACTCGCAGGCGTAGGTACAGGTTTCGTCACGATGTTTTCCTTCAATGTTGAAGCGTGTGATTTGTAATTGTTTAAATGCACTTAAGTAAATCCATAGTCAGAGGCGTGTGCTACGAACCTGCGACCCCCCGAACAGGAGACCGCAATCCTAACCACTAGGCTATCACTGCTGCTATAATCTGGATACCTACCTAAAATAAATGAAAAATTTATGCCCGTTTTCACCATTAAACTAACCTAACCTAACTTTATGGGCTGCCTAAGCTAAGTATATGACGCTTTCTGTCAATTGCGTTTTCATGTAGATACATTTAGGGAACACCTAAAGATGAACATAACCGATTTTATTTAGGGGCTTCCTCCTACTTAGGGGATGTTTTAGGTATGGTTGGTGAGAACGGGCATAAAAGCAGTTACCTACTTTAGTCAGACAGACCAGCAAAAAGTTTGTCGACAGATTCTCAAATTTCAAACCCGGCACCTCCAGGTCTGGACTCCGCCAACCGTGACGGGCAGAACAATAGCTATCACTAACAGAGGTGACGGACGGGCATTAGGAGTTTTAGCTCAGATTCCGTCTGTGTAAAGCTGATCGCATGCTGAATCACCCGCACGTACCTTCCGCACATGACTCAAAAAATTGGTTGTCTGTAAAGTCGGTTAACGGACAATAGTTTTACGTGATAACGTCATAAAGAAACATTTTGTCACAAGCCAACGCTTGGGCCGATTGTGTCTCTCTATCGCTTGTTCCGCGCTCTCGCTTGCACGCTCAGGCTCAGGCGGAACGTGACACTTCATCGTGCGTGCAGCCGGTGTTCATCGATTTATAAGACATTATCACGTCAAAAACCGGAAGGCTTACGACCCGGAAGGTCCAATTCCCCGAACGCGAACGACCAATATACGTTGGGGTCCCTAGCCCTATAGGGCTGGAATGGCGACCCGAATCGGATAATGCAACGACTTTTACGACGATGTCTACATGTAGGCGTGTAGAATGCGTGTGGATGAGTTGTACTTTGAGATTGAGATGAGACCCTTAAGCCTTAAGTAGATAATAGAATATTAAGTAGGTATGTATATCTAAGATTATACTATTACTACTACAATTTTTTGCGTACAGGCCAAGCGATTTATGTGTGCGATCAACTTATCTTACTCTCGACTGAATAAAGTAGGAAGTGCACTGTAAAAATGCTTTGTATTATTTGAGTTGGCTCAAGTTTCATGAATAGTTACTTTATTTTAATTGAGATATTTTTTATTTTAGTTTAAATCTGAATAGGCTGTGCATCATATCTAGCTACCATTCATAATCATATTACTAGTGGCCGATAACACCACAGGGTGGCACAATATTCTTATTTTAGGATGTGGCTGCGATGCTGCGATGATGAGAACGTACTGAAAAGAAAACCTGTTGTTGTACCTACTTATTTACATCTTCTTCTTCTTTATCAACCTTTAGATGTCCACTGCTGGACATAGGTCTCCTGCATGGACCTCCACAGGCTCCCTGCGACTCGTTTGATGTCGTCGATCCACCTGGTGGGGGGTCTGCCAACACTGCGCTTACCGGTGCGGGGTCTCCACTCCAGCACCTTGGGACCCCAGTCCCCAACGATCATCAGCTCTTCGAATTACGTGCCTCGCCCATTTCCACTTCAGTTTCGCGACTCTCTGAGCTATGTCGGTGACTTGGTTCTCCTGCGGATCTCTTCTTTTCTGATTTGATCTCGCAGGGAAATACCGAGCATAGCTCTCTCCATCGCTCGCTGAGTGACCCTGAGCCTTCTTATGAGGCCCACAGTTAGCGACCATGTCTCGGATCCATAAGTCATCACTGGCAACACGCACTGTTCGAAGACATTAGTCTTCAGTTCAGGCACTGAGGAATTTTTGACGAGAAGACATGTCGGAGCTTCTCGAACGCTGCCCAGCCGAGTTGGATTCGGCGGTTGATCTCTTTCTCGAAATTGGACCTACCTAGCTGGACTGTGTGTCCTAGGTATAATATATACTATAATATATGTAAAGTTAGTATGTATATTCCATTTTATATTATTTTCTACCATTCTCTGATCCTTTCCAAAATTCCGTTTCTTGATTTTACTTTGTACAAATAAGTTCCTCCGTTTTAAAAAAAAAACTTGACAATGGCTCGAACGCTCGACGCGCGGAGCCACTGAACAGACGAAGAAGAAGAAGAACGACGTCTATGGTAACGACAGAATAGGCTATTTGACTACTTTTAGAAAATCATCTTAAATTGTTAATAATGCTATGCTGAAGCTAACAAAGCATATATTTCGGCATAATTTTCATTATTTTTCATAAAAATCGAGAAATAAATTCAAAAAAATAAATTGCCGCCGAAACGTTCCATTTGCTCTCATGACGTAACAGTTCACATTTCAAACAATGAAAATTTTATAATATGTGTTTAGGCCGCGTGTCGCATACTATTTGGTAATTAATAAAATAGTAACGATGAAAAACAGACGAAATTAGCCTATTACGCCGCACAAACACGTCGAAATGTATTGACAAAATGAGAATTCCATAGGTGGTGTGGACTGTGACGTCATTCGAGATCGCGGAACGTTTTCGATCACGTGACCATGGCCAGAATTATAGCAATTTTATTTAATATTTTCTAATTAAATAAAGCTTTATTTTTTAGTTTTGTCGTATGGAATAATGTTTTTAGATAATAATCTTTTAGGATGACACCAGTTGAAACGATATTTTTATTATAGTCAAATACCCTATTATGATTCCGGCCCATGGAACTAGGAATTACGATTACGACTTATACATTTAGGGTGGAACCACATTTGTGAGGATCGATTCGGATTTTGCCTATACAAAACTGTCATTTTCCATACATTCGTGTACGCATCGAAAAGCCGATTTGATCCGTACACGTTTCTATGGAATTTGACAGTTTTGTATGGGCGAAATCCGAAACGATCCTCACAAATGTGGTTCCACCCTTATATTCCAACCTACTGATAAAAAAATAGATAGCTTACTAGTACCTATCAAGAGCCCTCTTTAAGATTTAGAAAAAACTCAATGTCATGTTCGTGACACTGACGACACATGACAGTGTTATTGTGACAGCTGACATTCGAAATACAAAATATGTCGAGAAAATATGGTTGGACAAGTGGATTTTGGTTAACAACTTTCCTTTGTAAATAAATCGCTAAAACGCAATGCTAAAGTGACTTTCTAACCATTTTTTGTGTAAAGTATTTATTAATAAATAATATATGTTAAGAAAAATGGGCGACAGTAGTGATTCGGAGGAGTTTTTCGATGCGGAAGAATTCACACCTGTTAAGGGATCAAAGTTAGTACTAGACCTTTTTACCTTTCACATGTCCCAAAAGGTACATACTCCTGTGAAAATAAAAGCCATATGTCGAGGACAGAACACCTTGCGTTGTTTAATAGGCAATTAGTTGTTTACATAACATTATGAGGCCAAAAAACTAGTTTTAACGTGAGGTATTTACATCAACAGATGTTTTGGTGGTAGGTAATAGACGTCCTTGGTACATATCGGCAGGTGATTACATGCTCGAATTATTGTTACCGTTGATGCGAGGCTGCTTATGCTCACTATTCAGGGCAACATGTCATACTGAGACTGCTCAGGGCTGTGAATAGGTGTGCTAACTTCCCTTTGTCTCTTAAATCAACTTTTTTCATAAACTTTTTGACCAAATGTCTAAATCATTTGGTCTACTCTGCTTCTCAATTAAGTAAGTAGGTAGTTGGTTGACATTTTTAAGTTTATTGATACAGTTTTAAAAAACAAGTCAAAAGAATGTTAAAATACTTTATTTAGTTTATCGAGTAATCTTTCCTTACCTCTCTTATTAATAAAATTATTTAGGTATTTAATAAAAAAACAGAGAAATCATACTAAATTAAATTAAAAAATTGTAAATATCTATTTCATATTCAAGCTTTGTTGAAAGTATCAGTTCTATATTTTCTCAGATGTTAACAGATGCTTCCCCTTATAAGATCCTGATCATACTACTTAATAATATTATAAATGCAAAATAGTGTTTGTTGATTGGATCTCCTGCATCAATAAAAAGATGGATTAATTTGATATCATGCATGAATATAGGTGACTAATTTAACATCTAACTTCAAAGGGATGAATGTGTGTGTGTAGAGCTAGTTCTGTTTAAAAATCTTATGCCCTTTTTCACCAACATTCCCTTCATCCCTCATCTTTTATGGGCTACCTACTTTAAGTTAGTTTAGGGGTCTCCAAACTTTGAAGCCTTAGGGCCATAATGATTTGTCAGTATGTTCCCAGGGCCAAAACAGTTTAAATTTTTCTGCCCTTATCTATATCTAGCTAGAATAGTCGCAAATTGCACGACCTAAGCAAATATACGCTTTGCATTTTGCGGGCCGGATTGATGGCACTGGTGGGCCGGATTTGGCCCGTGGGCCGTAGTTTGGAGACATCTGAGTTAGATGATGCTTTGTGTCAATTTTGTTTTCACTAACCTTTAGGAAAGCCTATGGGCAAATTGAATAAATAAAACAGATTTATTAGTATCAAATTTAATTTAATTTAAACAATAATTTGTATAGTAAGATGTATACAGTTGTTCAGTAATAAAGGCTTATATTATTTATTCGTATTTAGTAGGAAACACCTAAAGGTAGAACTGACATTAGGTATGGGATTGTATTTAGGGGCACCTATGTAAAGAGGCTCTTACTTAGGGCATGATTTAGGTATTATTAATTTCATAATTTTGACAAGTGTATGACAAAGACATATTTTTTTGCAGAAGGTCGTCAATATGCAGTAAAACTGCAAGTATAGGTGAGAGTAATGGCAAGGATAAGGAGAGTAATCAAAAAGAGAAGCCGGCAAGTAAACCTGATGATGCAGCACAAAACAGTGTAGCCACCAGCACTCCAGTAAATACAGACAATGCAGTTGCTGCTGTACAAGATGATAGGAACACAGTTAAAAATGTAAGTGCAAAAGCTAGCAGTTCACTTTGTTTGATTTTGATCATTCTGTTATTTTCAAACACACAAGTGACCTCATTTCATAATAACAAATTTCTCTCAAAAAAAAAAACAGTGTCGGATACAAGAGCGTGAGAAGACTAACCCCACTGTCCAGCGTGAACATGTTTTTATGCACTACCCTCCATTCTTCTTGAAATGCTTTCAGTCTGAGTCCATGCACTTAGCCACACTCTCTTCCCCGAAAAAACCTAACACTATATAAATAACTAGCCGATGCCTGCGTCTTCGTCCGCGCGGATTTAGTATTTAAAATCCCGCGGGAACTCTTTGATTTTCTGGAGTAAAATGTAGCCTATGTCACCCTCCAGGCTGTCACCTATACTCATTAAAAAATCACGTCGATCCGTTGCTTTGTTGCAGTGTGATTGAAGGACAGACCAACAAACAAACACACTTTCACATTTATAATATTACTAGCTGTTGCCCTCGCGACTTCGTCCGCGTGGAATTAGGTTCTTTGAAAATCCCGTAGGAACTACTGGCTCTATCGGTATAAAAGTAACCAGTAGCACTGCAGGTCTACAACCATACCCATGAAAGAATCACGTAGATCCGTTACTCGATGTAACTAACTCGAAAAATTATGGACATTCATATAAACATTCAACCGCCTATTTAACCCCTTTGGGGGTAGAATTTTCAAAAACTGTGAAAGACGTCGTTCTTTGTTTTTAATCGAAAGCCCAAATACAAAGTTTCATCGATAAAACTTAAAAAATGACGGACTTTCACACAAACTAACAACCCCTATTTTACCCCGTCAGGGGAGGAATTTTCAAAAAATGAAAAAAACGTACTTCTTTATTTTTAATCAAGAGCCAAAATACCAAGTCTCGTGGATATAACTTGAAAAATGACAAGCTATCATACAAACATTCAACCCCTATTTAACCCCTTTGGGGGTAGAATTTTTAAAAACTGTGAAAGACATCGTTCTTTGTTTTTAATCGAAAGCCCAAATAGAAAGTTCCATCGAAAAACTTAAAAAATGACGGACTTTCATACAAATTAACAACCCCTATTTTACCCCTTCAGGGGTAGAATTTTCAAAAAATTAAAAATACGTACTTCTTTATTTTTAATTAAGAGCCAAAATACCAAGTTTCGTGGATATAACTTGAAAAATAACTTGAAAAATGAAAAACTATCATACAAATTTTGAGCCCCTATTTAACCCCTTTGGGGGTAGAATTTTCAAAAACTGTGAAATACGTAATTTTTTATTTTTAATGTAAAGCCTAAATACCAAGTTTCATGGGTATAACTTGAAAAATGACGGACTTTCATACAAATTTTAACCCCCCATTTAACCCTCTCGGGGGTGGAATTTCAAAAAATCCTTTCTTAGTGCTCGCCTACATCATAAAAGGAACCTACTGTCAAAATTTCAAGTTTCTAGCTTCAGTGGTTTAGGCTGTGCGTTGATAGATCAGTCAGTCAGTCAGTCAGTCAGGACAAGTCTTTTTATAAGTATAGATTAGTAAGGAAGAATTAATACTATGATACGTTTGATAGGTATAGATATTTGATAGGATAGATTGATACGAACGTTTGTTTCTACCAGCGGCGATCTAATTAAATTTTAGAACACAAACGCTACTATTGTGACTTAACAATGATAGCTTTTTTGTAGAGAATAATGAGTACTTTAATCATGTAGTACATAATTTTTATGTATCATCAATAGTTTTCTCAGCACATGCCAAAAAATGAATTTTATAGGCAAAATTTTGCTACTTTGGGTTACATTATTGCAATTTTCTTAACGATCTCTAATTTTTTGAAAATGAATTATAGCCTATGTTACTTCCTGAAAATTTAGCTACTAGTGAAAGAGTGTTAGAGCTAGTGAAAGAGTGTTAAAATCGGTCAAGTAGTTTCAGTCTATTCGGTACAAACAAACAAAAAATTTTTCCCCATTATAATATTAGTATAGAAGGACAATATTACAATTATGTGTCTACCTTTTCACAGGTCAACTGTAACAAAATAATAATACATACCTTTATTTCAGACATAAGGATCTACACAATAGTTACATTATTAGTGTCAGTAAAAGTACAACCTAGTTTATAAATAGATAAAATGTTAAACACTTATTAGTTTAAGATTTTGCACACATAGACCAAAAGGAAGACAACTCAAAGTTCTCTGTTCAACATCTGATGATACACTGGTATTGGAGCAAAACATATGACAAGTGATAAAAGATTTATTCTGTTTGGCAGATTCTAGCAAAGGAATATTAATTTTTCTTTGAATATCATATAATTCCGCAAAGTAACACCTGATTCTATCTATTGAATTCTTCCATAGGTACAGAGGAAACATAAAAGCCAAATTCAGTATTGATCAGGCATCTATTCAAAGACTTGGGTTAATTTTGCTTAACCAGTTTGATCAAGCTGCATGCACTAGTGCTCCTAGTCCACATTTCCATCCATGTTCTTTTTAAAGAATGATAAGCCTATTTAAAAATTCATAGAAATTTTTCCATCATTAAAATTTTTCTTAAAAAAAACTTGTGTGAGTTGTCACTTAAAGTTAGATAACTTCAAGTGATATTGTGTTGCAGGTGGTTCAGGGCCGGAGAAGATTCCAAGAGCTGAGAAGATGCATGCAGACAGAGGAAGAGGATGAGCCTGACCCTGGGGCTCCGGTGTCAGCCCCCATGGAGCATCCATTCAAGTAATACTCTCTTTTTAATGATACTGCTTAGATAAAAGAAATATATGTATAAGAATAAAATTAAGTAAACATGACTTTCTTTTCATGGTGCAAAATAAATTACAGCTTGTAGAATATAAGTATGTAAAATAAATCTAAGTACCTTACCCAAAATAGTGCCTCTGTTGAAAAGATTATAAAGCGTTACTGATTGTCTAGATTGTGTAGCAGCAGTGATAGCCTAGTGGTTACGACTGTGGTCTCCTATTCGGGGGGTCGCAGGTTCGATCCCAGGTACGCACCTCTGACTTTTCGAAGTTAAGTGCGTTTAAGAAATTAAGTATCACATGCTTTACTTACATGCTACTTTAACGGTGAAGGAGAACATCGTGAGGAAACCTGCACGCCTGAGAGTTCCCCATAATGTTCTCGAAGGTGTGTGAAGTCCGCCAATTCGCATTGGGCCGGCCAGCGTGGTGGACTATGGCCTATAACCCTTCTCTGAGAGGAGACCTCGCTCAGTAGTGAGCTGATGATGTGTTATAATGATGATGATGATGATGATGATTGATCTCTTAGGGAGGTTGACTTTTTGCAGTGATGCAGTAGCGCGTTTTGTATCCGTGCGTCTGCATCGCTACTTCCGATTCTCGCAATTTCAACGCGCGACAGAATCGATTCAGTAGCGATACAATCACATAGTATCGATTCTGCATTGCTACTAACGCGCGACTGTTTCGGACAAGATTGGGTAAAAGAAGTACGGGGGTGACGGGCGTTCACAGGCAGTCACTGTATCGATACTGCATCGCGTATATATCGTTATTACGTGGGTGAAGGTATACAACCTGCGACTGCATTGCGACTGTATCGCTGTCTTTTAGCGACTGAATCGCTGCAAAAAGTCGCTATGGGCGACTCTCGTAGGCGAGTCTCAGGAAGCCACTGGGTAGAATTAGTGCAAGACCACCCTGTGTAGAAATTCTTACAAGGGACAAGGGAAAGTTTGCGACGTAGTATATTCTGTATAATTTTGAAATAGGTCTTTTATAATTTTTTTTTACATTTTCATTTCATATAAATTCACGTATTAATATTTTGTGTAGACCCCAAATGTGAAGTGTACATAATTTCCATGCTGATCTAACAAGTCAGGATGGCCGAGCGGTCTAAGGCGCTGCGTTCAGGTCGCAGTCCACTTCTGTGGGCGTGGGTTCGAATCCCACTTCTGACAGAGCTTTTTGTTTTTCTTACTTAATATTTAAATCGCAATAATATTTGTTGAAAAATTTCTCAATATTGTTTTGTAATTCAAATTCATAGTTATTAACAAAAATTTATTTGCCCAGATTGAGTAAAACAAGACCTTAAATAATAATTAATAGTGCTTCAATATGCCACTGAGTAGCATGCAAAAGGAAAAAAAGAAAATATACATAATTCAAATCTAAAATAATAATATACAATGTCATATAAATAAAGTATAAATAATATTCTATAAAGGACTTATTATTACTCTTACTAATTGATAATAAGATGTAAAACTTGTATGTTCCTTTCAGAAGTTGCGTTATTTAATATTACCTGTTGCCCGCGGCGGTGTAGATATTATAATATAGTCTTAAACACATTTTGCTCAGGGTCACTCAGCGAGCGATGGAGAGAGCTATGCTCAAATCAAATCAAAATGCGAGATCAAATCAGGAATGAGGAGATCCGTAGGAGAACCAAAGTCACCGACATAGCTCAGCGAGTCGCGAAACTGAAGTGGAAATGGGCGGGGCACATAGTTCGAAGAGCTGATGGTCATTGGGGTCCAGAAGGTGCTGGAGTGGTGACCCCGCACCGGGAAACTCAGCTTTGGCAGACCCCTCACTAGGTGGACTGACGACATCAAACGAATCGCAGGGAGCCGCTGGATTCAAGCGTCGCAAGACCGAAGCCTGTGGAGGTCCAGGCAGAAGACCTTTGTCCAGCAGTGGAAGTCTATAGGTTGATAAAGAAGAAGAAGAAGAAACACATTTTGATAAAAAAAAAACGGGTAATATGCATGGTTTGAATTACTGATTAGTTAACTAGCCTGTAAGTTGAATTTTTTGGGGTCAATTTTGTTGGACGATTCGAAGCCAGCCTAAGCATGTTTCCATTTTTTTTAGGATAATATCCCATGATACAATGAGCCTCCAGAGTATGACGTCACTCGGCAGAATTGGAAGAATATTGAGCGGCGCTGCCGAATCACATTGTAAGTCTTTATACTATCTATCTTTACCTACAATGGAGAGGAGGTGGTGATAAATATTTAAATGCATTTGTAAGAAGCGTACGTAAGCGTCATACTGTACCGTTGACAAAAAATGAAATAGTATTTTTACTGTTCGCACGACTGTCACGATAGTTGTCTTTTCTGGCAACGCTTTTCATGGCAATGACTTCTTAAATTGAAGGGCCTGATTTACTTTAATTCTTATCATTAGATTAATTTCTTATTATTCTCCTCTTCAATAATTAAAATAATAAAAGTCTGCACTGTGAAAATCTTTTCCTTTTTTACTCATTGTAGAAAACAAGATGCGAACTATAGTAGCTACAACATCAATGTATAATTCATTAATAATTAACAAAAAAAAGAACCAAAACAAAATTTCAGAAAGCAGGGTACTGACATTCGTGAGCGGTACGTTGCTATCTGTACTAAGTGGGTCTGACTTGAGGTGCGGTGCGGGGAAGTGTGACGGGATGTAGCGGCCAACTTGAATCGGACGGGTAGTTTTCATATATTTAACTGTACAACACGCTGCGCCTCAGTACCATTTGTATGCGCTAATCTCAAAATAACTATTGCATTTAACATTAGATAATTAGCAGTGATATACAGTGCAACCTTAATATAACGTACCTCAATATAACGACTACCTCGATTTAACAAATTCTTCGTAATCCCCTTGAATTGTCCATAAGTGTCAATGTAAAATATACCTTTACATTGCGAACATTTTTTGCGACAACCTCTTTGTAACGAATTTTCAGCTATCAAGAAAAAGTGTAAATACCTCTAATTAACGAATTTTGTCAACCCAAAACCTTTATATAACGTTCCCACCAATGTATGACCCTTAATCCCATAGTATGTGATTCATGTCGCGACAGGTTTCGACACGCTTTTACCTCGTTATAACAAATTTTAGACCAACCTAACCTCAACATAACAAACCTTAGTTTAACGGATTACTTGATATTACGAATATTTACTTGTTACCTTCCGATTTGTTATATCGAGGTTGCACTGTATTAGGGATATTATTTTGAAAATGTATTGTTTCAGCGAATATCCGCGAGTCAGCCACAGCGCCTTCCGCGTCGTCGAGAGAGCCTTCCATCGTGTTAGACGAGCCCGTCGGTCTGGACAGAACACAGAGCGGTAAATTGATACGCACGCCACGTGGAAAACTTGCTCGCTTCTTACTAAACATCACTAAGCCGTCATTTTTAATATTTCATATAATACTAATCCATAAATCGCTCATTTGCTGCAACAATGTCTTCTCTTAAAAGTGATAGTGATTTTCAAATTCAATTATTATCTTTTACTAGCTGATGCCCGCGACTTTGTCCGCGTGGATTTAGTTTTTAAGGTGCATGTGCAGAGCTCGACTTTCATACATTTTTCTTTTTGATTAATCTTGAAAGATATACATTTTTTATTTTATTTAATTTGTTTTATCATTCCTTTAGGCCTTTTTATAGGCGCAAATACAAATTTCAGGCAAATATTTTCATTATTTATCATTATATTTCAATAAAAAAAGGGGCATCAAAACCTTTCAAATTACGAATGTGTGAGTGTCAATTTACATTTGGTTAATCAATTTTTTGGCGCCATCTACCATGAAAGTTTAAAAACATTGTCAGCGCCATCTTTCAATAAACTGTAAAAGTACTTCGCTGGATATGGGATAGCTAGGAACCTATTAACAACCTATTTTATGAAGGTTCTTAACTAAGAACGAGAATTGAATTTACAATGGGTGTGTTCCGATAAACACTGCGAGCACTGCTCAGTGCTCTTACTGGTGAAAAATTCGTTCCGTTATGGACTGCCAGTACACTGCCGCAGTACCTACCCTAGGGACGTCATAAATCGCTACCATTTTTGTACTTTGAGCACTGGCGCTTTCAAGGTAAGGAGCTCTCAATACTTTGACCAAGTGATTAAAAAAATTACAGCGCCTAGAGATTTGAAAAATGGGGATGACAGTATACTGGACTGCGTTCCGTTTTAAACAGTTACCAGTATAGCAAATTAAAAAGGCAAGGCTTCACAGTATACTGAATTGACGTCACAGTATCAGTGGTCATACCCAATAATAGGTATTCACGTAGTCGCAATTCCTAGTTCCATGAGGTATTCACAGTAGTTACAGAGTTGCCATTTTCACGGAATGGTCACATTTATATCGTCGCTGTAGTTGGAAAATTAAATAACTACACTTTTGGCGAAATCGACTTTATTGCATTTTCAGAAAGACCAATTAAAGCCGCATCTTTCTGTAATTCTAATTTTTGATTATCATTATTAATTAAAAAGATATATGAAAATGAATCTTGCAAGGCGCCACATTTGGAAAAATAAATACTGAAAAATTGATACAAAAGTAGCGAGGAAAAAGTAGATAACTTAGCAAAAAATAAATAAGTTCTCTCTTTGCATCACTTCGAGAGTGAATAAAATGCATAAAGTTAGTTATTTAGTTTTCCCTCGACACATATTCTGCTTAACAGGGGCCATGCAGTCCAGAAAAATTAATTATAATCAGTTATTTAATTTTGCGTGTGTCATGATTGCAATGTAAGGGTACTTTTTAAATTGAAAAGTAAGTAAGTAAGATTCCACTGTCCAGTTTTCAGGCATCATTATTGTCAATATGGTAATGATGGTCCATATATGTCTAAGGGCTTGTACCGTACTACTGGGCGACCGACAAGGAGGATAATGGAAGGGAAATTAACATTGCTCACGAGTTAATTACAATGGCATAACACCCTTTGCCGATTACAAAAACTTAATAATTTTCGCATAATGAGATTAATACATGTTCGATTACAGGCGGTATGCACTATGCATCTATTCCTTCGTCACAAAGCAAAACATTGACGATTTTTAATCCTGAAATGGTTCTGAATAGGGTACTTGGAATTTGTAGCCATCAAGCTCAAGATTATGAGTAAAATAGATTTTGCCCCCGTGATCTCATCCGCATGAAATCAGGTTTAAATTGTGAAACACGTACTTCTTTATTTATAATCGAAAAGCTAAATCCCTGTCTTCATATTTTATTGAAAGCTCAAATAGCAGGTTTCATTGATGTACTTAACTTGCAAAAATGTTTGACTACCGTAAAAACTTTCACCCCCTATTTAACCTCCATGGGGATAGAATTTCCAAAAATCCCTACTTATTAGATGCCTACATTATAAAAGGAACCTACTGTCAAAATTTCAAGCTTCTAAATCTAGTGGTTTAGGTTGTGCGTTGATAAATCAGTCAGTCAGTGATGATGACAAGTCTTTTTATAGGTAGAGAGCGTAAGAAGTCGTTTAATAAGTGAGTGGACTACTTAAGTCATCGGATGCTTTCCATTACTACATCTTTGATATCCCATCTACGCACACGAAGCGTTTAAGTCTTCATTTCTCGTTCGCACGACTAGGCTCCGGATATTTCTTCTGAAATCGTGGGTTTCCCGATACTACAAGAGTGAAAAGGCCAATCTTCAAGGCAAACGCGTTTCATCACTTCACTTCAGATCACTTTTCATCAGAGATGATAGTGATCAAGTGAGTACCTATAATGTATCGAATTTGTTTTTGTGAATGTTTTGTTTCCATAGAGTGAATGTATAAGAAAATTCTCATAAGTTACTTTAGCTAATCGGCTAATTGAAAAGCTTAATAAGTTCATAGATACTTGCGAATCGATGAGCATCTTTGAACTTCCTTAAGAGTTTGAGTTAGCCATTTGACAAACGTAACCATTGGTTTTAAACACTCGAATGATCATGATAAGTTGTTATCAAGTCAGATAGAAGAATGAAGGTGTTTCAGTGTTTTTTTCATTTTATTTTTAAGCTGTTAATAATAAGAAACGTTTTTTGTTGGTTTTACTTTAAAAAAACATTCTATTTTTGATCTAATGAGACACATGTATAGGATTTTCAAAGTTGAATAAGTAAACAATAGGTCTTTATAAAGTCTCACTACTGTGGAAAAATTAAACAAAGGCACTTATATCGTTAGTTTTTCGAACTTAAATGGAATCTTGACGAAGAAAAACTAAATAACTGACATGGAAAAATAAATAAGTGTATCAATATTCAAAACTTTGGTGAGGGAAAACTAAATAATTGCATCTTATTTTTTTTCTCACAAACAAATTAATCAAAGTTTATGGCAAGTAGATTCGGACATAGATACAGTAAGAAACTTTAACATATATAAAATTGTTTATGAAAACAAAGTTATCGCCATTTTTGACGCAAAAAAACACTAAATCGCGTTTTACTCGCGATATTGGTTTTGTTAGTTATTTAATTTTCCAACTACAGCGACGATATATTGTCGCTGTAGTTGGAAAATTAAATAACTACACTTTTTGCGAAATCGACTGTTGCATTTTCAGAAAGTCCAATTAAAGCCGCATCTTTCTATAATTCTAATTTTTGATTATCATCATTGATTAAAAAGTTATATGAAAACTAGCTGACCCAGCGAACTTCGTACCGCCAGCAAAAATATTTAGTGGTTGGTCACCCTTATCATTTAGGGCTATGAAAAAAAGATGTTGGCCGATTCTCAGACCTACCCGATATGCTCACAAAATTTCATGAGAATCGGTCAAGCCGTTTCGGAGGAGTACGGGAACGAACATTGTGACACGAGAATTTTATATATAAGATGAATCTTGCAAGGCGCCATACTTGGAAAAATATATATTGAAAAATTGATAAAAAAGTAGCTAAGAAAAAGTAGATAACTTAGCAAAAAATAAATAAGTTCTCTCTTACATCACTTCAAAAGCGAATAAAATGCATAAAGTTAGTTATTTAGTTTCCCTCGAATTTTTAATTTACAGGGGAATTAAGTTCGGAAAAATTAAACAAAGTCAGTTATTTAATTTATCATCCCATGATTGCAAAGATATAGGTACTATTAAAATTGAATAAGTACATTTATACAAAGGTAAAACTAAAAGAAAGATGATAGCTGTTATAATTTCATTAGAATCTTAGTTTAAATTTAAATGGACGTAATTATGTACCTTTTTCTTTTTGGCATCCTACTAATATTATAAATACAAAAGTTTGTGAAGGTGGGTGGATGAATGTTTGTTACACTTTCACGCAAAAACATTTAGACGGATTTTGATAAAGCTTCACGATGTCATAGCTTATACATCAGAATAGAACATGCACTATATTTTATCCCAGAAAGTTAGAGAACTTCTGCGGGAATCAATCATTAGCTAGTCTTCAATCCTAGTGTTCCACAAACTATTAAAATCTTTATTATTTTATGAGTAGAGTCGTTATTATAACAATTACTAGCGTCACTTACATACCCCTAGTTCGATTAAACCATTCTTAGTTTAATTATAACTTGAAAAGGATAGTTTTGATTATACTGAACTTTACTCGCTATTTGATTTGAACCAGCTGAGCTTAATTGTTAAATTTAAATTTATAATGGTAAAACTGAAGAAAAGTTGATAGTTATCATTTCAGTTGATACTTAGTTTTTAATAAGTATAATTGTTAAATTCAAAGTGAAATTTTGTTGATTTTATGAGTAGAATCGTATAATTTATTGTTATGTGGTTTTTTTTTTATGTTTTATTTTGTAAGTCTGATAGAAGAATCTAGTTGCTTCAGTCGTTTTATTGATTACTTTTTACAATAATATATAAAAAGAAATGTTTATTTGTTGGATTTCTTTTAAAAATCCTCCTTTTTTAGGGTTCCGTAGTAAACAAGGAACCCTTACTAGTTTCGCCATGTCCGTCCGTCCGTCTATCTGTCTGTCTGTCCGCGGTTTAGCTCAGAGACTATTGGTACTAGAAATCTGTAATTTGACAACGGTATAAATATCAATCACGCCGACAAAGTCGTGAAATAAAATTGTGAAAAATAATTTCTCTTAGGGTACCTCCCCTACATGTAAAGTGGAGGATGAATTTTTTTATTCTCGTGTATCCCATAGTGTGGGGTTTCGTTGAGTAGGTCTTTCAAAAATATTGTGGGTGTGGGAACATCATTTTTCAATGCAGGGATCCGTTTGTGAAATAATATGATATTTTATAGTGCTAAATTTTATTAGTCAAGTGTCCCCCCCTCTGCCAGCTAAATGGTTGTATATAGGATACAAGAAAAAATTCACAGCAGTAGTATATATAATGAATTTTAAAGGAAAACTATCACGGCTAAGCAGGGTTCATTAGTTAAGGAGTTATATCTGTTTTTTCTAAGTTAGGTATTACACGTAGTGTAAGTTGCATATTTTGTAATATATTATAGTATTTAAACCATGAAACTCAAAATTTATTCAATATTCATAAATAAAACAAAAGCACTATCCTAGGTCAGCAATAATATTTGTGACTTGCAACTACGGAACCCTACACTGCGCGTGGCCCGATACGCACTTGGCCGGTTTTTTTATTAAATTAATACCCTTAAATAGGATTGTCATAGTAAAATAAGTAAATAACGGGTCATTTTAACATCTCAGTAAAGTGGAAAAACTAAATAATGGTACTTATATCGTCACATTATCGTACTTCAACGCAATATTGACGAGGAAGAACTAAACAACTGACATGGAAAAATAAATAAGTGCATCAAATATTCAAAACTTTGGTGAGGGAAAACTAAATAATTGCTTTTTATTTTTTTTCTCACAAACAAATGAATCAAAATGTACGTCAAGTAGATTCAGAAATAGATACAGTAACAATCTATAACATAATATCAAAACATGGACCGTTAAATTGTTTATGAAAACAACAAACAAACAAACACTAAATCGCGTTTTACTCGCGATATTGGTTTTGTTAGTTATTTAATTTTCCAACTACAGCGACGATAGTTTGTATTGATTGGACCCCTAGTAAAAGGTAATATTTCAAATATTGGACTTTCTGAAAATGTAATAAAGTCGATTTCGCAAAAAGTGTAGTTATTTAATTTTCCAACTACAGTGACACTATCTCCGCCTATCTATTCAGTGGACACCGTCGTGGGCTAAAACGACGAATTCTGCTTTTATAATGCTGTTTTATAACCGATTTGAAAAAAGGAGGCTATCAATTCGATCCGAATGGATGTTATATTATTAGAATTGCACAATTTTCGGATTTAAATTTCACAAGTGTATGTATGTATGTTTGTCCATGTATTTCTCCAAAAATATTAATCAAATTGCAATAATTCTTTTTAAATTGGATTAGGTATTTTTCAACCTAGGGAACATTGCAAGTTTTATCAAAATCGGTTCAGTAGTTTAAAAGATATGGTCCAAAAAGTGATATAAAGTCGGTTTTTAGGTAACTTTTATTACGTGGATTTAGTTTTTAAAATCCCTGGGGAATCTTTCATTTTCCGGGATAAAAGTAGCCTATGTCACTCTCCAGGTCCTCAACTATACCTGACTATACCTATGCAAAAAATCACCTCGATCCGTAGGTAGCTTTGTTGCGGCGTGATTGAAAGACAAACCAACAAACTAAACAAACACACTTACGCGTTTATATTATGAAGTATGATTGTCTAATGTCTACTGTGTAGCCTTCATGTTTTGATAATTTACCTACTGTTTTTGCGCGGCTTTACCTGTGTGGATTTAAGTTTTTAGTACTAATCCCGCGGGAACTGTGAATTTGTCGGGATGAAAATTTTCTATAATTAAGTTAATCCAGGGCTTAGACTAATATCCAGGGTAAAAGCTATCTCTATTTCAAATTTCAGCCAAATCGGTTCAGTAGGTATATATTTTACCTAATTATTGTGTCGTGAAGAAAATAAAATAGGTATAAAAATATTATATCTAAACAACCATTTCTAAAATTTAATACTTTTTGTGCATTTTATGATAAAAAACAGTCGCCCCGAAGCCGGTTGGCGAGCTAAAAAAATAAAGCCCGTTGAAGAAAGTAGCAGTCATGTATTAGGGTAAGTACCTACCTACCAAGTGAAGTTAGACAAGATCACAAGAAACAAACTGCGCTGTGCGCCGGCTGGCGGCCGCGACACTCGATAGTAATAATATCAAAGAAGCCGCCGCGCCGGCCGAAACTAGCGATCAGCGACATTATGCTTTAATTTGTACGATTGGAATGTTAACCTTATTTTATTACTCTTAAGACTGAATTTCAAAATTGTCAAATGGCTTGATAAGGTTTAAAATATTTGAAATCATTAAAAACCTAAAATTATTTAATTTTACAGAACTACTATATTTTCACAACTTTTGAAGAAAAAACTATTTTTAACCGACTTCAAAAAGAGGTTAGGTATCAATTCGACATGCATGTGTGTAATATTATTGGAAATGCAAATCACCTATATCACAATCTATTAGGGCTTACAAACATAATAATGTATGTATGTATGTTTGTCCATGCATTTCCACAGTCGATCTTAGACTTGCCTTTACACAAGTTTAAGAAATCAGTTAAAACTAATCTCATGAAAAAAGCATATTATTATACAATTGAAGACTATATAAATGACAAAAAAACGTGAATATAATTTATTCCAGCGATTCATCATTGTGGAAACACTGCATACATAGCTATCTCCTAAGTATAATGTAAACTTGTTTTGAAAACTGCCGAGTTTCTTGCTGGTTCTTCTCGGCAGGAACGGCATTCCGAACCAGTGGTAGACTCATGGACGGACGATTCAAAAGCACTTGTAAAAAAGTTTATTTGAATACAAAACATTTTTATTCTATTCTATTTCTCCGAAAATATGCGACCAATCTTTTTAGGGTTCCGTACCCAAAGGGTACCAACGGAACCCTATTACTAAGCCTACGCTGTCCGTCCGTCCGTCCGTCCGTCCGTCTGTCAGCGGGCTGTATCTCGTAAACCGTAATAGATAGACAGATGAAATTTTCACATATTATGTATTTCTATTGCCGCTATAACAACAAATAATAAAAATTAAATTAAATTAAAAAAATTAAATTAAAATGGGTAGGTGGGTAGATGGAAATCTTTTAATTTAATTTTTTTTAACGGAACCCTAAAAGAGCGAGGCCCGACTCGCACTTAGCCGATTTTTTTACTGGCTTACATTTACTTCAAGATATCGTTATAATCGTTTCAATAGTTTTAAAGATAAGGACAATAGGGTATTTGACTATTATTAAAAATATCGTTTCATCTGGTGTCATCCTAAAAGATTATTATAAAAACATTATTCCATACGACAAAACTAAAAAATAAAGGTTTATTTAATTAGAAAACATTAATTAAAATTGCTTTAATTCTGGCCATGTTCACGAGATCGAAAACGTTCTTGAATCTCGAATGACGTCACAGTTCACGCCACCTTTGGGCTTTGGAATTGTCATTGAACTGTGTGTGAACTGTGACGTCATGTAAACAAATGGAACCAACGTTTCCGCGGCAATTTATTTTTTTGAATTTATTTCTCGATTTTTATGAAAAATACTGAAAATTATGCCGAAATATACGTTTTGTTAGCTTCAGCATAGCATTATTAACAATTTAATATGATTTTCTAAAAGTAGTCAAATACCCTATTGTTCGTTTTCATTAGGTATATTTGAAATAACAACCCAATAGGCAACCCTAGCCGCAGCCCTTGCCGTCCGCGGTAAAGCGTGCATGTGAGTCCTGCTGATGTAGGTAGGTACCTAAAGTCTTTAGTCTTGCGACCTCCCTGGCGCAATGGTAAGCGCTGTGGTCTTATTAGAGGGAGGTTCCGGGTTCGATTCGCGGCAGGGAAATTTTGAATTTTATATTTTATAATAAGTATATTTTATAATTTATAAAATTTTATAATTTTCTCTAGTCTGGTCTGGTGGGAGGCTTCGGCCGTGGCGAATAAAACCTACCGGCAAAGCCGTGCCTCCAAGCGATTAGCGTTTTGGTACTATTCCATGTAGAAACCAAAGGGGTATACATACAGTATGGGTTTCATAAAAAACTGCCATACCCCTTCCAGGTTAGTCCGCTCCTATCTTAGACTGCATCATCACTTACCACCATGTCAAAGCTCAAAAAAGGCTAACTTGTACTTATCTGAATTATTTATAAAAAAAATACGATGCAAAACGAAGCAGCTTTTGTTTTAATGCCATCTAGTTCAATTTTATAGTAAACAATTCGTAGTTCATGTTAGAACCACAACCCTAATGGATACCAACCATGTTGTCAATGTGTGCGTGGGTATCGCGTCTCTACAGTAATTCGATATGACAGATATTTATATTTGATTAATCATCTAAATGGCTTCGTTTTAAAGTAAGCTAATGATTTGATAAAATAATAGGCATTGGTATACTGGCGCAATTTCAATATTTTTAAAATCTGTGCATAGCAACTATGCGAAAAAATTAAAAATCTGTCAAACGCCCTAACAGCGCCATCTAGCGTGAATCTTTTCTTGAGAAGGTATGTCTCTTCCTCCTTAAAGTCCCTCGGGAACTCCTTGAATTTCCGGGATAAAAAGTAGCCTAGATGTTGACCCGAGTAATAAGCTACCACGGTATAAAATTTTGTAGAAATCTGTGCGGTAGTTTTTACGTGAAAGAAGGACAAACAAACAGACAAACAGACAAAAAAAAATTTAGCTTCTGTTTTGATATCTGTATCTTGAACACAATTAGAAGCAAAAACCCTTTTTTGAATATATTTCATGTACAGAATTGGTTTCGTTTCTGTTTTATTATATGTATAGATATAGATTAAAGTGTTAACCTACACATATGGAAATATCAGAATAAATTTATAAACACATAAATCAAAAATTCCCGCTGGCCTCGGAATTTTTGATATGTGTTTTACAAATTTATTATTTTAAATTCAAATTCGAATTTATTTATTTCAATATCTGGGTGATTTTTTTTTTTTTGGAAATTATATTCGGAAATACAAAAATACACATTCGCATTTATAATATTAGTATGATGTTACATCTATATACAGGGTGAGCCAAACCAGGTGGATATAAAATTTTTTTTAGATTGTTCACTTAGGGGCCTACCAGGACCCGGAAGGAAAAAAATCGGTTCCCACCCGATTACGAGAAAAAAAAATTTATTTAAAATTTTGGAATATCATTGCTTTGACGAACTTTTAATTTTTTTTTAATTTTTCCAGTGACAATTTCCGCATTTTTTTTATGGAATATCTTTACCTAATAACTGTACTCTCTTAGAAAAAAATTCCAGTCTGGTTAGCTGGTTTTAAGAGCATTAAATTTTAAATTATTTCAAGAAAATTAAGTTCATCCAAAATCTACAGAAAACTTTAAAATTCCATTAAAAATAAAAAAAGAGGTTCATAGCACTGGTGATTTTTTAAAAACTGTAGCAACTTATGTTCTTTTGATTGCCACAAGAAAAATTGTATGTCAATGTGCCGGATAAAAAGTTATGATTTTTCAAAAGTCTTCGTTCCTCATTCGTGTAAATAACGACCTTATTGAAAAAAATATTAATTGTTTGTAGAGACTGCAGTATGTCCTTTAATTTTAACTGCCTCGTTGGTCTCGTGTTTGACTGCGGCCGACGAGGTCCTGGGTTCGAGTCCCGGGTCGGACCATATCAAGTATTGGGGTTTTCCGTAAGAAATTCTCAGTACTAGCCCGGAGTTAGGAAGTTGGCGTTGTTTCACCCCCGTACCTTGGAGAGCACGTAAAGCCTTTGGTCCTGTGCCTAATCTCTCTCCGCCTGCGCCTAATCTTTCTCCGGTCATGTCGAATTTTCCGTCCTATAGGGCTATGAGAGTGAAGAAACAGAGAGTGCACCTGTGTTCGCGCACACACTTGTGCACTTTAATATCTCCCGCACAGATCATTAATCTCTCTGAAGATAGGCCGCCGCCGTGGCTGAAATTTGGAAAAATAAAACATTGTTTTATTTTTCTTTCTCTTAAAAATGTAGATACCGTCAGTCATCATTATAGGAATAATGTCCTCCCGACCAAATTTCGACCACGGTGACCTATCTACAGAGAGATTAACCATCTGTGCGGGGGATATTAAAGTGCACAAGTGTGTGCGCGAACACAGGTGCACTCTCTGTTTCTTTACTCTCATAGCCCTATAGGACGGAAAATTCGACATGACCGGAGAAAGATTAGGCGCAGGCGGAGAGAGATTAGGCACAGGACCAAAGGCTTTACGTGCTCTCCAAGGTACGGGGGTGAAAAAACGCCAACTTCCTAACTCCGGGCTAGTACTGAGAATTTCTTACGGAAAACCCCAATACTTGATATGGTCCGACCCGGGACTCGAACCCAGGACCTCGTCGGCCGCAGTCAAACACGAGACCAACGAGGCAGTTAAAATTAAAGGACATACTGCAGTCTCCACAAACAATTAACATTTTTTTCAATAAGGTCGTTATTTACACGAATGAGGAACGAAGACTTTTGAAAAATCATAACTTTTTATCCGGCACATTGACATACAATTTTTCTTGTGGCAATCAAAAGAACATAAGTTGCTACAGTTTTTAAAAAATCACCAGTGCTATGAACCTCTTTTTTTATTTTTAATGGAATTTTAAAGTTTTCTGTAGATTTTGGATGAACTTAATTTTCTTGAAATAATTTAAAATTTAATGCTCTTAAAACCAGCTAACCAGACTGGAATTTTTTTCTAAGAGAGTACAGTTATTAGGTAAAGATATTCCATAAAAAAACTGCGGAAATTGTCACTGGAAAAATTTAAAAAAAATTAAAAGTTCGTCAAAGCAATGATATTCCAAAATTTTAAATAAAAATTTTTTTCTCGTAATCGGCTGGGAACCGATTTTTTTCCTTCCGGGTCCTGGTAGGCCCCTAAGTGAATAATCTAAAAAAAATTTTATATCCACCTGGTTTGGCCCACCCTGTATATAAAAGAAAGTGGTGTTAGTTACACTATTTATAACTCAAGAACGGATGCACCGATTTGGCTCAAAATTGGTGGAGAGGTAGCTTAGAACCAGGAGACGGACATAGGATACTTTTTATCCCGTTCGACCGCGTTTCCGTCAAGTCAATATAAAACCTCTGGTATAACAAAAATGCATCTGACATGGAATAAAAAAACGAAAATGACAGTGGAAGAACAAAACGTAAATGACAGCTAAACGTAATTTTGTATTTGGTCAATTATGGTAAAAACAATTATAAAAATTATAGTTTAACGTACCTAATTGATAATATCATCAGTAATATGTTTTCTCTTTGAATCATCATTAACAATGCCGCGAGCAAGACGATCAAATGTTTCCTGCTACAAAGCTACGGATTGACGTGATTTATTGGATAGGTATAGTTGAGAACCTGGAGGGTGACAAAGATTTCCCGCGGGATGTTATGAACTAAATCCACGCAGACGAAGTCGCGGGCATCAGCTAGTCTTCGATTATAATAAATGTTTATCAATATATTGACAACAGTCAAATACCCAATTGAAGTAAAATAAAGTTAAAGTCGGCACAGGTGTCAGCTGTCGTTTCATATGACAAAGCCTAGCCAGAGTACTTGTACTGAAGTTCCACGCGGTGCGCTCACAGCAAAGTTAAATAAATAAATAAATAAATAGTCTTTTATTCAGGAATAAAACAGCAACATACCTATTTAACACAAAATAATAGTGTATTTGTAACTTAAAAACTAAGGGGTGGGTCCCCACGGCTCAAGATGTATAAAAGATTATAATATTTATAAGGTTCTTATACAGAGTATAAATTGATTTTCAACCGCCGAGGCCCGACCCATTTTATTTCTACGCGTTTGAGCCAAGAAGAGCACATAAGGCAATTTCCAACCCGACTAAAGTTTCATACGAGTGTACAGTTTTATACCAATTATTATTATTAAGCTATTGCATAGCTTTTATCGCGGGCTTTAAACTAGGACAAACAGTTTGAGCGCGGCGACCGAATCAAGAAATTCAGTAACGAAAATAAACCTAACACCGTCGTTCAGTAAGCGTTCAACATTTTAGAGGTTCACAAGTAGCTCTGTTCGGCGCAGTGGGCGAGCGGCCGCTTTCTTTACCGTATGGTGTATGATGTCGCAGGTTCGAATCTCACTCGCGAAGTAGTGACAGTGCGCTTTTCTTGTTTGTTTGTTTTTTAATTATTTTTTTGCATAATTTTTTATGCAAAAAAAAATATTGCATAAATATTATAATTGCATAAGTTGATAAAAAATTCTATGCAATAGCTTTACCGCGACACTCCCCGAGTGATTAGACTCAAACTTTTACTGGTTGTTGTATGTAAAATGTTGAATGTAGTAACCAAGAAAACCTCGAACTTACGAATTACGATAGTTAATGATTACCAAATCATTAACTATCGTAATTCGTAAGTTCGAGGTTTTCTTGGTTTATCGAATGGCAAAAGGTTTATTTCCAGTGATGGCCATGGCAGAGCCGGACGTGATAGCGAGCACGAAGGCCAACAGCCTCAAACAGAGCCGCGCGTCGTCGGCGGCCATAGTGGCCATGTCGGGCTATGCGGGGACCGAGCCGCGCCCGGCCAGCGTAGCGGGCCCCGTCGCGCCGCCCAGGAAAAAGAAACGAAGTAGGTTCCTGTTAGATAGTGTATAAGTCCCATTATAGTCCGTCGTGTACACGCATCATATTTAAAAATAAATACATTATAGAAGCTCTTCTTGTCTATGGCTTCGTAACCAACGTATGGTACGTAACGTACGTATGGTATGGTAACGTGAACGCAAGTCAAGTGCTCTTATTTTCCCCTAATCCAAATAATATTAAAATAATAAAACAAGAAAATACAACAGTTCCTAAATATCGGAAATGAAGCAAGGAAAAATTAAATTATTAAAGGGGTTGTTTCAAATATATGTATATGGTGCCTGGGCCAGGTATTTGTACGGTCTTTCAAAATGTTCGGGGTCATGAAATAGTGATTTGTTTTTTCTTTATTTCTCAGGAAAAGGTCCTTTTTACGAGGTACAATGCGAAATTATTTTGCAAAATAAAAGCGCAACAACATGGCGTCCTTTTTGACAATACACATTACACGTACCTACACTAGTCATGGCGACGTTTGACATAAAAATAACAATAATTGACAGTTGACAATTGATATGACATTAAAATGACGTAATGTCAGTACAAATATAGACAAAAAAAGCAGATAGATGCACTCCGAGAGCTGCTATTCTACAATTATCAATTTTACATCTTTACCTCTTATTCACCGTTAAACTGCAAAAAAAGCATAATATTTTATTTTAATTTCTATGATTTTATATTATTTTTAGGTATAGGTTACAAGTACCTGGCCCAAGATGAAACAACCCCTTTTAATCTTTAATACTAAAACTGTACCTTCACGGTCAATCTTTCGCGAGGATATCAAATATCGACGGTTGAGTGCCAATATATCCTATCTGTATTTCGTGAAATTTACTTTTTTTTATGGTTTTACTGATTGAATACGCAAGTTTTACTAACACTGAATTACATTAATTTAACAATTTGTACATTTAACAATTTTTCATTCATCAAGAAATTATTAGTATTTTTTGTCTTTGTGTAAAATCAGAAGTTATTGGGACGTTGCCATCGATATCATAGATATCTAGTCTATAACAAAACAAGTTTGTTTTGTTATAGACTATCATTGTTATATTTTGTTATATTATATTTTGTTATATTTTGTTATAGATATCTAGTCTATAACAAAACAAGTTTGTATTGTTATAGACTAGATATGGATAGTCTAGACTAGAAGTCAAACTTTGGCGCGATGACAGCTCACTGATTTTCTGTGCATGCCATTAATCCAAAGCTTCAAGCCATTTGACGTCATAACATTTTTTTTGAATGAACATTAATTGTTTATGAGTGACAAATCTTTGCGTTGTTGTGCCGATTTCGTTCCCCACCATCACCAAACCATGAATTGGCTAACTCGTATTGTGTTCATTGCATTCAAAGAATTGTTTGGTTCAAAGCTCTTGAGTGGCTCAAATAATTATTTGGCCTCATCTGACTTCAGACGATTGGAGCTACGCCAAATGAACTGACTTGACTGTGAATGTCCAGCTTAAGAAAAAAAATTGCATCAGAAGATGTGTAATTTTGAAATAAATTGTCTAAAGTTTTTAACATTAAAGGGATTAACTTAGAAAATCTTTTACTGGCCTAGATAGGCCAGTGTATTCTATAGGGTAACTTCTTTTTAACCCTTCTATTGTTCTTAGGCCGAAATCATCTCATCACGTCTATTTCTCTTCTTGTTTATTCTGTATATTAACTGCCAAGTAATGAAACTCATCTTAGTAACTAATACTACCCCAAATGCTAGGTGTCTGTATATTTAACATTTAATGTCAAAAGACATTCACTAAGCTTTTAGGCTGCTTGTAATTCGTTGCAGTTTTTATTTCCTTTAAAATTAATGCCTTGGATGAACAAACTCCCATATCTGTTATTATAGTTCCCATGATATAGTGCAATATAATAAGAATAACAAAGTTTTCGCTTCTATAATAAAATCCTGTATATGAATCCAATACTTCTATACTTTCGAAAACTTTCTAAATACAAAAACAATCCTCTCCGAATCATACCATTCAAGTATAGTTCTTGCAATTCACGAGGGCGACTGACTTATGGTTGTGTGTGTGTCGTATCTGTATAAGTGTGAGCGAGCGCAATGCTCGCGCCTGCCCGCTCCCACCTAGGCTTTGACAGGCACGCACACTTAAGCAATGTGCATGTACACGAAGTAACCACAAGTAAAGCTCACTCGCCTTCGTGAATTGCAAAAACTGTATATATTTACTTATTTCAATATAAAATCATTATAATATTAAAGATGGCGTTTACACATTCAATGAAAACTAATGAACTTGTTGCAGATAAGCTGCACGGATCACAATCTCTGTCTACAACGGACGGAGACAACCTCAGCATCTGCACCACGGACACCGACGAGATCAGATACGTCCGACGAGCGGAGAAACCACAGTTAGAGTCGCTACTTGTGGAGGTAAGAGCACTACTTGTGGAGAGGAGTAATCAGTCAATACCGTCAGTTATACTTATAAGTGACTAGCTTTCCGCACGCGTTAGATTTTTGTTAGATGGTTTAAAAACAAAAGTTTATTGTTGTTGTAAAGCAACGGTGATAGCCTAATGGTTAGGACTGTGGTCTCCTATTCTGGGGGTCGTAGGTTCGATCCCGGGTACGCACCTCTGTCTTTTTGAAGTTATGTGCGTTTAAGAAATTAAATATCACATGCTTTAACGGTTAAGTAAAACATCGAGAGGAAACCTGTACAACTGAGAGTTCTCCATAATGTTCTTGAAAGTGTGTGCAGTCCGCTAATAAGCATTGGGCCAGCGTGGTGGACTTTGGCCTATAACCCTTCTCTGAGAAGAGACCTGCGCTCAGTAGTGAGCCGTTGATGGGTTGATGATGATTGTATGGAGACCCTCTTTTTTGACGTGATAACGTCTTATAAATCGATGAACACCGGCTGCACGCACGAAAAAGTGTCACGTTCCGCCTGAGCTTGAGCGTGCAAGCGAGAGCGCGGAACAAGCGATAGAGAGGCACGATCGGCCCAAGCGTTGGCTTGTGCCGCCCGCCAGTCGTCCGTAAACCGACTTTACAGACAACCAATTTTTTATTATTTGTTTTTTATAGTGGCACAAATACACATTCTGTGAAAATTTCAAACATCTACCTACCTATTAAGGTTTATGAGATACAGCCCGCTGACAGATAGACGGACGGACGCACAGTGGAGCTTAGTAATAGGGTCCCGTTGGCACCCTTTGGCTAAGGATCCCTAAAATACAAAGTTTGGTGGCAACAACTAGTCACGGCACGTCGTTTAGTCATTTGTTTGCACCAAGCACATGGTTTTGGATTTTTCCAATTCCTAACTCCGGGCTGGTACTGCGAATTTTTTGGCAGAAAACCCCGATATATTTTTTGTTCCAACCCGGGAATCGAACCCGGGATCTCGGCATCGGTAGTCGAACTTGCTAACCACTAGACCAACGAGGCATAGTCTTTTGGATAGCGATAAATTATAATATAGCAAACATGTTTGCTTTTCAGCCTCCACTATCGAACTCCTTAAATCAAACCATGTCGCTGCCGAGTCCGGCGAGCACAATAGAATCCCTCACTAGAGAGTTCCAGGACTCTTTGGAGTTGTCTCAATCAAAGTATGGTAAGCTTTTTGAAACACAACAATATAAAACTGCGATGCGATTGTCTAAAAGTTGCCGATCAAAATTGTATTCATTGGATGGCAAAATAAAATATTGATTAAAATGATTGATTTAAAGTCACAAATTCAATACAACCTATTTTTACATGGAGCGGTTGGTTTTTACACAACGCCCGCAGCGGTTGCGGTACCGCTAGTACTGCGCCCGCCGCGGGCGCAAACCGCGCCGTGGAAATTGAAACTTCATTTTCCATACAAATCTGCATTCTACGGAGGCCGCGGGCCCGCAACCGCTGCGGGCGCGGGCCGCGAACCGCGCCGTGGAAACTTAGTCTTACGGAGCGTATCGTACATACCTAAACGTATAAGGCTGCATACACGAAATTGAGCTCTAATTCAATGCTATTATGTTTTATTTTACTTTGACGCTGATGCAATCAACTAAATACGATTTTGATCGGCAACTTTTAGACAATCGGGGGGGCTGGATTATATCGACCTTCAATCGGTACATTTTTAACTTTATTTAAAGAAATAATTAATGGTTACTAAAATTTTACGCCACTGCAGCGACCAAGGTCTTGAAATAAAGATAAAACATGCGTCCGTTCGCTTCACAATCGCCTTACCAGTTTAAATCATAATTTTATGAAACATCAGTTTGATCTTGAACAATTTGAACAATATTTTGTGCTTATTGCTATTTAAAAAAATTACCAGAAAGTATAAGATCAAGAACTGGTTATCCTAGTTAGATTTTTTAGATCTGTGTTAAGGATAGCCAGCCTAGATATGATTCACTACGGCCTGTAACCCTTCTCTGAGAGAAGACCTGCGCTCAGCAGTGAGCCGTTGATGGATTGCTGTGTCAATTGTAGTCCATATTAAAAATATTAGGAACGAATGAATGAATGAATGAATGCATGAATGAATGAATGAATGAAATTTTATTCACAAAAATGCAGGTACAACATGATTGTAAACAGGAAATCGAGCCTAATACATTTAACCAGTACTGGTGTGTGAATATTTATAATGTCAATTTAAGTATAAACAAAATGTCAATATTAAAAACTAATACATAATTTTAAAAGTTAAAATAAAAAAAATAAAATAAAAAAAAGTTTTAAATTTTCTAAGTTAAAGCTTAAAAGTCACTGATCTCTATAATTAATCTGTGATCAACACTGGATTGGCTGTTCCTATACAAATGACAGGCTAATTATTATGGATCAGTTTGAAGCGCCACATTTGACATACGAGTGTCTCTGGAACTAATAATATTGTCAATGACGCACCGACTTCTACAATTGTAGAATGCTCATGCATTCTAAATGTAGATAACACACACACGCTACTCGCACTACACTTCACCCACGTGCCGCTCTGACTGCGGTCGGTACACCTATACGGCTGCCCGAACTACACAGTGGTGCCTGTAGGTATTTATGTGTTTCGCTTCTACCCACTACTTGCTGCTATATACTATGCTTATACACTACACATAGATTAATTATAGAGGTCGGTTATGAAATTATATAGGTTAGTGCGCCATTTGCAATATAGTATAATTTCCAAAGACAATCGTATCTATACTTACAGAGCCAAAATGGCGTCAATCAAGTCCAAAATGGCATCAATCAAGACGGCCCAGAAAATATGACGGCAGCCTTTCCAGTGTAAATCATAGATAAATTATAGAAGATCAGTGGTTCAAGCTTAAAAGTTAAATGATCTGCAGCGGCTCTGGACATGTCGGCGCTGTCGCAGCACGAGTCCCGCTCGAGCGAGCGCGCCAGCACGTCGTCCCGCAGCAGCACGCGCCCCACGCACTCCGCGCTGGACATCAAGGAGGCCGTTAAAGGTGCGTGTTAAATGATCTGCAGCGGCTCTGGACATGTCGGCGCTGTCGCAGCACGAGTCCCGCTCGAGCGAGCGCGCCAGCACGTCGTCCCGCAGCAGCACGCGCCCCACGCACTCCGCGCTGGACATCAAGGAGGCCGTTAAAGGTGCGTGTTAAATGATCTGCAGCGGCTCTGGACATGTCGGCGCTGTCGCAGCACGAGTCCCGCTCGAGTGAGCGCGCCAGCACGTCGTCCCGCAGCAGCACGCGCCCCACGCACTCCGCGCTGGACATCAAGGAGGCCGTTAAAGGTGCGTGTTAAATGATCTGCAGCGGCTCTGGACATGTCGGCGCTGTCGCAGCACGAGTCCCGCTCGAGCGAGCGCGCCAGCACGTCGTCCCGCAGCAGCACGCGCCCCACGCACTCCGCGCTGGACATCAAGGAGGCCGTTAAAGGTGCGTGTTAAATGATCTGCAGCGGCTCTGGACATGTCGGCGCTGTCGCAGCACGAGTCCCGCTCGAGCGAGCGCGCCAGCACGTCGTCCCGCAGCAGCACGCGCCCCACGCACTCCGCGCTGGATATCAAGGAGGCCGTTAAAGGTGCGTGTTAAATGATCTGCAGCGGCTCTGGACATGTCGGCGCTGTCGCAGCACGAGTCCCGCTCGAGCGAGCGCGCCAGCACGTCGTCCCGCAGCAGCACGCGCCCCACGCACTCCGCGCTGGACATCAAGGAGGCCGTTAAAGGTGCGTGTTAAATGATCTGCAGCGGCTCTGGACATGTCGGCGCTGTCGCAGCACGAGTCCCGCTCGAGCGAGCGCGCCAGCACGTCGTCCCGCAGCAGCACGCGCCCCACGCACTCCGCGCTGGACATCAAGGAGGCCGTTAAAGGTGCGTGTTAAATGATCTGCAGCGGCTCTGGACATGTCGGCGCTGTCGCAGCACGAGTCCCGCTCGAGCGAGCGCGCCAGCACGTCGTCCCGCAGCAGCACGCGCCCCACGCACTCCGCGCTGGACATCAAGGAGGCCGTTAAAGGTGCGTGTTAAATGATCTGCAGCGGCTCTGGACATGTCGGCGCTGTCGCAGCACGAGTCCCGCTCGAGCGAGCGCGCCAGCACGTCGTCCCGCAGCAGCACGCGCCCCACGCACTCCGCGCTGGACATCAAGGAGGCCGTTAAAGGTGCGTGTTAAATGATCTGCAGCGGCTCTGGACATGTCGGCGCTGTCGCAGCACGAGTCCCGCTCGAGCGAGCGCGCCAGCACGTCGTCCCGCAGCAGCACGCGCCCCACGCACTCCGCGCTGGACATCAAGGAGGCCGTTAAAGGTGCGTGTTAAATGATCTGCAGCGGCTCTGGACATGTCGGCGCTGTCGCAGCACGAGTCCCGCTCGAGCGAGCGCGCCAGCACGTCGTCCCGCAGCAGCACGCGCCCCACGCACTCCGCGCTGGACATCAAGGAGGCCGTTAAAGGTGCGTGTTAAATGATCTGCAGCGGCTCTGGACATGTCGGCGCTGTCGCAGCACGAGTCCCGCTCGAGCGAGCGCGCCAGCACGTCGTCCCGCAGCAGCACGCGCCCCACGCACTCCGCGCTGGACATCAAGGAGGCCGTTAAAGGTGCGTGTTAAATGATCTGCAGCGGCTCTGGACATGTCGGCGCTGTCGCAGCACGAGTCCCGCTCGAGCGAGCGCGCCAGCACGTCGTCCCGCAGCAGCACGCGCCCCACGCACTCCGCGCTGGACATCAAGGAGGCCGTTAAAGGTGCGTGTTAAATGATCTGCAGCGGCTCTGGACATGTCGGCGCTGTCGCAGCACGAGTCCCGCTCGAGCGAGCGCGCCAGCACGTCGTCCCGCAGCAGCACGCGCCCCACGCACTCCGCGCTGGACATCAAGGAGGCCGTTAAAGGTGCGTGTTAAATGATCTGCAGCGGCTCTGGACATGTCGGCGCTGTCGCAGCACGAGTCCCGCTCGAGCGAGCGCGCCAGCACGTCGTCCCGCAGCAGCACGCGCCCCACGCACTCCGCGCTGGACATCAAGGAGGCCGTTAAAGGTGCGTGTTAAATGATCTGCAGCGGCTCTGGACATGTCGGCGCTGTCGCAGCACGAGTCCCGCTCGAGCGAGCGCGCCAGCACGTCGTCCCGCAGCAGCACGCGCCCCACGCACTCCGCGCTGGACATCAAGGAGGCCGTTAAAGGTGCGTGTTAAATGATCTGCAGCGGCTCTGGACATGTCGGCGCTGTCGCAGCACGAGTCCCGCTCGAGCGAGCGCGCCAGCACGTCGTCCCGCAGCAGCACGCGCCCCACGCACTCCGCGCTGGACATCAAGGAGGCCGTTAAAGGTGCGTGTTAAATGATCTGCAGCGGCTCTGGACATGTCGGCGCTGTCGCAGCACGAGTCCCGCTCGAGCGAGCGCGCCAGCACGTCGTCCCGCAGCAGCACGCGCCCCACGCACTCCGCGCTGGACATCAAGGAGGCCGTTAAAGGTGCGTGTTAAATGATCTGCAGCGGCTCTGGACATGTCGGCGCTGTCGCAGCACGAGTCCCGCTCGAGCGAGCGCGCCAGCACGTCGTCCCGCAGCAGCACGCGCCCCACGCACTCCGCGCTGGACATCAAGGAGGCCGTTAAAGGTGCGTGTTAAATGATCTGCAGCGGCTCTGGACATGTCGGCGCTGTCGCAGCACGAGTCCCGCTCGAGCGAGCGCGCCAGCACGTCGTCCCGCAGCAGCACGCGCCCCACGCACTCCGCGCTGGACATCAAGGAGGCCGTTAAAGGTGCGTGTTAAATGATCTGCAGCGGCTCTGGACATGTCGGCGCTGTCGCAGCACGAGTCCCGCTCGAGCGAGCGCGCCAGCACGTCGTCCCGCAGCAGCACGCGCCCCACGCACTCCGCGCTGGACATCAAGGAGGCCGTTAAAGGTGCGTGTTAAATGATCTGCAGCGGCTCTGGACATGTCGGCGCTGTCGCAGCACGAGTCCCGCTCGAGCGAGCGCGCCAGCACGTCGTCCCGCAGCAGCACGCGCCCCACGCACTCCGCGCTGGACATCAAGGAGGCCGTTAAAGGTGCGTGTTAAATGATCTGCAGCGGCTCTGGACATGTCGGCGCTGTCGCAGCACGAGTCCCGCTCGAGCGAGCGCGCCAGCACGTCGTCCCGCAGCAGCACGCGCCCCACGCACTCCGCGCTGGACATCAAGGAGGCCGTTAAAGGTGCGTGTTAAATGATCTGCAGCGGCTCTGGACATGTCGGCGCTGTCGCAGCACGAGTCCCGCTCGAGCGAGCGCGCCAGCACGTCGTCCCGCAGCAGCACGCGCCCCACGCACTCCGCGCTGGACATCAAGGAGGCCGTTAAAGGTGCGTGTTAAATGATCTGCAGCGGCTCTGGACATGTCGGCGCTGTCGCAGCACGAGTCCCGCTCGAGCGAGCGCGCCAGCACGTCGTCCCGCAGCAGCACGCGCCCCACGCACTCCGCGCTGGACATCAAGGAGGCCGTTAAAGGTGCGTGTTAAATGATCTGCAGCGGCTCTGGACATGTCGGCGCTGTCGCAGCACGAGTCCCGCTCGAGCGAGCGCGCCAGCACGTCGTCCCGCAGCAGCACGCGCCCCACGCACTCCGCGCTGGACATCAAGGAGGCCGTTAAAGGTGCGTGTTAAATGATCTGCAGCGGCTCTGGACATGTCGGCGCTGTCGCAGCACGAGTCCCGCTCGAGCGAGCGCGCCAGCACGTCGTCCCGCAGCAGCACGCGCCCCACGCACTCCGCGCTGGACATCAAGGAGGCCGTTAAAGGTGCGTGTTAAATGATCTGCAGCGGCTCTGGACATGTCGGCGCTGTCGCAGCACGAGTCCCGCTCGAGCGAGCGCGCCAGCACGTCGTCCCGCAGCAGCACGCGCCCCACGCACTCCGCGCTGGACATCAAGGAGGCCGTTAAAGGTGCGTGTTAAATGATCTGCAGCGGCTCTGGACATGTCGGCGCTGTCGCAGCACGAGTCCCGCTCGAGCGAGCGCGCCAGCACGTCGTCCCGCAGCAGCACGCGCCCCACGCACTCCGCGCTGGACATCAAGGAGGCCGTTAAAGGTGCGTGTTAAATGATCTGCAGCGGCTCTGGACATGTCGGCGCTGTCGCAGCACGAGTCCCGCTCGAGCGAGCGCGCCAGCACGTCGTCCCGCAGCAGCACGCGCCCCACGCACTCCGCGCTGGACATCAAGGAGGCCGTTAAAGGTGCGTGTTAAATGATCTGCAGCGGCTCTGGACATGTCGGCGCTGTCGCAGCACGAGTCCCGCTCGAGCGAGCGCGCCAGCACGTCGTCCCGCAGCAGCACGCGCCCCACGCACTCCGCGCTGGACATCAAGGAGGCCGTTAAAGGTGCGTGTTAAATGATCTGCAGCGGCTCTGGACATGTCGGCGCTGTCGCAGCACGAGTCCCGCTCGAGCGAGCGCGCCAGCACGTCGTCCCGCAGCAGCACGCGCCCCACGCACTCCGCGCTGGACATCAAGGAGGCCGTTAAAGGTGCGTGTTAAATGATCTGCAGCGGCTCTGGACATGTCGGCGCTGTCGCAGCACGAGTCCCGCTCGAGCGAGCGCGCCAGCACGTCGTCCCGCAGCAGCACGCGCCCCACGCACTCCGCGCTGGACATCAAGGAGGCCGTTAAAGGTGCGTGTTAAATGATCTGCAGCGGCTCTGGACATGTCGGCGCTGTCGCAGCACGAGTCCCGCTCGAGCGAGCGCGCCAGCACGTCGTCCCGCAGCAGCACGCGCCCCACGCACTCCGCGCTGGACATCAAGGAGGCCGTTAAAGGTGCGTGTTAAATGATCTGCAGCGGCTCTGGACATGTCGGCGCTGTCGCAGCACGAGTCCCGCTCGAGCGAGCGCGCCAGCACGTCGTCCCGCAGCAGCACGCGCCCCACGCACTCCGCGCTGGACATCAAGGAGGCCGTTAAAGGTGCGTGTTAAATGATCTGCAGCGGCTCTGGACATGTCGGCGCTGTCGCAGCACGAGTCCCGCTCGAGCGAGCGCGCCAGCACGTCGTCCCGCAGCAGCACGCGCCCCACGCACTCCGCGCTGGACATCAAGGAGGCCGTTAAAGGTGCGTGTTAAATGATCTGCAGCGGCTCTGGACATGTCGGCGCTGTCGCAGCACGAGTCCCGCTCGAGCGAGCGCGCCAGCACGTCGTCCCGCAGCAGCACGCGCCCCACGCACTCCGCGCTGGACATCAAGGAGGCCGTTAAAGGTGCGTGTTAAATGATCTGCAGCGGCTCTGGACATGTCGGCGCTGTCGCAGCACGAGTCCCGCTCGAGCGAGCGCGCCAGCACGTCGTCCCGCAGCAGCACGCGCCCCACGCACTCCGCGCTGGACATCAAGGAGGCCGTTAAAGGTGCGTGTTAAATGATCTGCAGCGGCTCTGGACATGTCGGCGCTGTCGCAGCACGAGTCCCGCTCGAGCGAGCGCGCCAGCACGTCGTCCCGCAGCAGCACGCGCCCCACGCACTCCGCGCTGGACATCAAGGAGGCCGTTAAAGGTGCGTGTTAAATGATCTGCAGCGGCTCTGGACATGTCGGCGCTGTCGCAGCACGAGTCCCGCTCGAGCGAGCGCGCCAGCACGTCGTCCCGCAGCAGCACGCGCCCCACGCACTCCGCGCTGGACATCAAGGAGGCCGTTAAAGGTGCGTGTTAAATGATCTGCAGCGGCTCTGGACATGTCGGCGCTGTCGCAGCACGAGTCCCGCTCGAGCGAGCGCGCCAGCACGTCGTCCCGCAGCAGCACGCGCCCCACGCACTCCGCGCTGGACATCAAGGAGGCCGTTAAAGGTGCGTGTTAAATGATCTGCAGCGGCTCTGGACATGTCGGCGCTGTCGCAGCACGAGTCCCGCTCGAGCGAGCGCGCCAGCACGTCGTCCCGCAGCAGCACGCGCCCCACGCACTCCGCGCTGGACATCAAGGAGGCCGTTAAAGGTGCGTGTTAAATGATCTGCAGCGGCTCTGGACATGTCGGCGCTGTCGCAGCACGAGTCCCGCTCGAGCGAGCGCGCCAGCACGTCGTCCCGCAGCAGCACGCGCCCCACGCACTCCGCGCTGGACATCAAGGAGGCCGTTAAAGGTGCGTGTTAAATGATCTGCAGCGGCTCTGGACATGTCGGCGCTGTCGCAGCACGAGTCCCGCTCGAGCGAGCGCGCCAGCACGTCGTCCCGCAGCAGCACGCGCCCCACGCACTCCGCGCTGGACATCAAGGAGGCCGTTAAAGGTGCGTGTTAAATGATCTGCAGCGGCTCTGGACATGTCGGCGCTGTCGCAGCACGAGTCCCGCTCGAGCGAGCGCGCCAGCACGTCGTCCCGCAGCAGCACGCGCCCCACGCACTCCGCGCTGGACATCAAGGAGGCCGTTAAAGGTGCGTGTTAAATGATCTGCAGCGGCTCTGGACATGTCGGCGCTGTCGCAGCACGAGTCCCGCTCGAGCGAGCGCGCCAGCACGTCGTCCCGCAGCAGCACGCGCCCCACGCACTCCGCGCTGGACATCAAGGAGGCCGTTAAAGGTGCGTGTTAAATGATCTGCAGCGGCTCTGGACATGTCGGCGCTGTCGCAGCACGAGTCCCGCTCGAGCGAGCGCGCCAGCACGTCGTCCCGCAGCAGCACGCGCCCCACGCACTCCGCGCTGGACATCAAGGAGGCCGTTAAAGGTGCGTGTTAAATGATCTGCAGCGGCTCTGGACATGTCGGCGCTGTCGCAGCACGAGTCCCGCTCGAGCGAGCGCGCCAGCACGTCGTCCCGCAGCAGCACGCGCCCCACGCACTCCGCGCTGGACATCAAGGAGGCCGTTAAAGGTGCGTGTTAAATGATCTGCAGCGGCTCTGGACATGTCGGCGCTGTCGCAGCACGAGTCCCGCTCGAGCGAGCGCGCCAGCACGTCGTCCCGCAGCAGCACGCGCCCCACGCACTCCGCGCTGGACATCAAGGAGGCCGTTAAAGGTGCGTGTTAAATGATCTGCAGCGGCTCTGGACATGTCGGCGCTGTCGCAGCACGAGTCCCGCTCGAGCGAGCGCGCCAGCACGTCGTCCCGCAGCAGCACGCGCCCCACGCACTCCGCGCTGGACATCAAGGAGGCCGTTAAAGGTGCGTGTTAAATGATCTGCAGCGGCTCTGGACATGTCGGCGCTGTCGCAGCACGAGTCCCGCTCGAGCGAGCGCGCCAGCACGTCGTCCCGCAGCAGCACGCGCCCCACGCACTCCGCGCTGGACATCAAGGAGGCCGTTAAAGGTGCGTGTTAAATGATCTGCAGCGGCTCTGGACATGTCGGCGCTGTCGCAGCACGAGTCCCGCTCGAGCGAGCGCGCCAGCACGTCGTCCCGCAGCAGCACGCGCCCCACGCACTCCGCGCTGGACATCAAGGAGGCCGTTAAAGGTGCGTGTTAAATGATCTGCAGCGGCTCTGGACATGTCGGCGCTGTCGCAGCACGAGTCCCGCTCGAGCGAGCGCGCCAGCACGTCGTCCCGCAGCAGCACGCGCCCCACGCACTCCGCGCTGGACATCAAGGAGGCCGTTAAAGGTGCGTGTTAAATGATCTGCAGCGGCTCTGGACATGTCGGCGCTGTCGCAGCACGAGTCCCGCTCGAGCGAGCGCGCCAGCACGTCGTCCCGCAGCAGCACGCGCCCCACGCACTCCGCGCTGGACATCAAGGAGGCCGTTAAAGGTGCGTGTTAAATGATCTGCAGCGGCTCTGGACATGTCGGCGCTGTCGCAGCACGAGTCCCGCTCGAGCGAGCGCGCCAGCACGTCGTCCCGCAGCAGCACGCGCCCCACGCACTCCGCGCTGGACATCAAGGAGGCCGTTAAAGGTGCGTGTTAAATGATCTGCAGCGGCTCTGGACATGTCGGCGCTGTCGCAGCACGAGTCCCGCTCGAGCGAGCGCGCCAGCACGTCGTCCCGCAGCAGCACGCGCCCCACGCACTCCGCGCTGGACATCAAGGAGGCCGTTAAAGGTGCGTGTTAAATGATCTGCAGCGGCTCTGGACATGTCGGCGCTGTCGCAGCACGAGTCCCGCTCGAGCGAGCGCGCCAGCACGTCGTCCCGCAGCAGCACGCGCCCCACGCACTCCGCGCTGGACATCAAGGAGGCCGTTAAAGGTGCGTGTTAAATGATCTGCAGCGGCTCTGGACATGTCGGCGCTGTCGCAGCACGAGTCCCGCTCGAGCGAGCGCGCCAGCACGTCGTCCCGCAGCAGCACGCGCCCCACGCACTCCGCGCTGGACATCAAGGAGGCCGTTAAAGGTGCGTGTTAAATGATCTGCAGCGGCTCTGGACATGTCGGCGCTGTCGCAGCACGAGTCCCGCTCGAGCGAGCGCGCCAGCACGTCGTCCCGCAGCAGCACGCGCCCCACGCACTCCGCGCTGGACATCAAGGAGGCCGTTAAAGGTGCGTGTTAAATGATCTGCAGCGGCTCTGGACATGTCGGCGCTGTCGCAGCACGAGTCCCGCTCGAGCGAGCGCGCCAGCACGTCGTCCCGCAGCAGCACGCGCCCCACGCACTCCGCGCTGGACATCAAGGAGGCCGTTAAAGGTGCGTGTTAAATGATCTGCAGCGGCTCTGGACATGTCGGCGCTGTCGCAGCACGAGTCCCGCTCGAGCGAGCGCGCCAGCACGTCGTCCCGCAGCAGCACGCGCCCCACGCACTCCGCGCTGGACATCAAGGAGGCCGTTAAAGGTGCGTGTTAAATGATCTGCAGCGGCTCTGGACATGTCGGCGCTGTCGCAGCACGAGTCCCGCTCGAGCGAGCGCGCCAGCACGTCGTCCCGCAGCAGCACGCGCCCCACGCACTCCGCGCTGGACATCAAGGAGGCCGTTAAAGGTGCGTGTTAAATGATCTGCAGCGGCTCTGGACATGTCGGCGCTGTCGCAGCACGAGTCCCGCTCGAGCGAGCGCGCCAGCACGTCGTCCCGCAGCAGCACGCGCCCCACGCACTCCGCGCTGGACATCAAGGAGGCCGTTAAAGGTGCGTGTTAAATGATCTGCAGCGGCTCTGGACATGTCGGCGCTGTCGCAGCACGAGTCCCGCTCGAGCGAGCGCGCCAGCACGTCGTCCCGCAGCAGCACGCGCCCCACGCACTCCGCGCTGGACATCAAGGAGGCCGTTAAAGGTGCGTGTTAAATGATCTGCAGCGGCTCTGGACATGTCGGCGCTGTCGCAGCACGAGTCCCGCTCGAGCGAGCGCGCCAGCACGTCGTCCCGCAGCAGCACGCGCCCCACGCACTCCGCGCTGGACATCAAGGAGGCCGTTAAAGGTGCGTGTTAAATGATCTGCAGCGGCTCTGGACATGTCGGCGCTGTCGCAGCACGAGTCCCGCTCGAGCGAGCGCGCCAGCACGTCGTCCCGCAGCAGCACGCGCCCCACGCACTCCGCGCTGGACATCAAGGAGGCCGTTAAAGGTGCGTGTTAAATGATCTGCAGCGGCTCTGGACATGTCGGCGCTGTCGCAGCACGAGTCCCGCTCGAGCGAGCGCGCCAGCACGTCGTCCCGCAGCAGCACGCGCCCCACGCACTCCGCGCTGGACATCAAGGAGGCCGTTAAAGGTGCGTGTTAAATGATCTGCAGCGGCTCTGGACATGTCGGCGCTGTCGCAGCACGAGTCCCGCTCGAGCAAGCGCGCCAGCACGTCGTCCCGCAGCAGCACGCGCCCCACGCACTCCGCGCTGGACATCAAGGAGGCCGTTAAAGGTGCGTGTTAAATGATCTGCAGCGGCTCTGGACATGTCGGCGCTGTCGCAGCACGAGTCCCGCTCGAGCGAGCGCGCCAGCACGTCGTCCCGCAGCAGCACGCGCCCCACGCACTCCGCGCTGGACATCAAGGAGGCCGTTAAAGGTGCGTGTTAAATGATCTGCAGCGGCTCTGGACATGTCGGCGCTGTCGCAGCACGAGTCCCGCTCGAGCGAGCGCGCCAGCACGTCGTCCCGCAGCAGCACGCGCCCCACGCACTCCGCGCTGGACATCAAGGAGGCCGTTAAAGGTGCGTGTTAAATGATCTGCAGCGGCTCTGGACATGTCGGCGCTGTCGCAGCACGAGTCCCGCTCGAGCGAGCGCGCCAGCACGTCGTCCCGCAGCAGCACGCGCCCCACGCACTCCGCGCTGGACATCAAGGAGGCCGTTAAAGGTGCGTGTTAAATGATCTGCAGCGGCTCTGGACATGTCGGCGCTGTCGCAGCACGAGTCCCGCTCGAGCGAGCGCGCCAGCACGTCGTCCCGCAGCAGCACGCGCCCCACGCACTCCGCGCTGGACATCAAGGAGGCCGTTAAAGGTGCGTGTTAAATGATCTGCAGCGGCTCTGGACATGTCGGCGCTGTCGCAGCACGAGTCCCGCTCGAGCGAGCGCGCCAGCACGTCGTCCCGCAGCAGCACGCGCCCCACGCACTCCGCGCTGGACATCAAGGAGGCCGTTAAAGGTGCGTGTTAAATGATCTGCAGCGGCTCTGGACATGTCGGCGCTGTCGCAGCACGAGTCCCGCTCGAGCGAGCGCGCCAGCACGTCGTCCCGCAGCAGCACGCGCCCCACGCACTCCGCGCTGGACATCAAGGAGGCCGTTAAAGGTGCGTGTTAAATGATCTGCAGCGGCTCTGGACATGTCGGCGCTGTCGCAGCACGAGTCCCGCTCGAGCGAGCGCGCCAGCACGTCGTCCCGCAGCAGCACGCGCCCCACGCACTCCGCGCTGGACATCAAGGAGGCCGTTAAAGGTGCGTGTTAAATGATCTGCAGCGGCTCTGGACATGTCGGCGCTGTCGCAGCACGAGTCCCGCTCGAGCGAGCGCGCCAGCACGTCGTCCCGCAGCAGCACGCGCCCCACGCACTCCGCGCTGGACATCAAGGAGGCCGTTAAAGGTGCGTGTTAAATGATCTGCAGCGGCTCTGGACATGTCGGCGCTGTCGCAGCACGAGTCCCGCTCGAGCGAGCGCGCCAGCACGTCGTCCCGCAGCAGCACGCGCCCCACGCACTCCGCGCTGGACATCAAGGAGGCCGTTAAAGGTGCGTGTTAAATGATCTGCAGCGGCTCTGGACATGTCGGCGCTGTCGCAGCACGAGTCCCGCTCGAGCGAGCGCGCCAGCACGTCGTCCCGCAGCAGCACGCGCCCCACGCACTCCGCGCTGGACATCAAGGAGGCCGTTAAAGGTGCGTGTTAAATGATCTGCAGCGGCTCTGGACATGTCGGCGCTGTCGCAGCACGAGTCCCGCTCGAGCGAGCGCGCCAGCACGTCGTCCCGCAGCAGCACGCGCCCCACGCACTCCGCGCTGGACATCAAGGAGGCCGTTAAAGGTGCGTGTTAAATGATCTGCAGCGGCTCTGGACATGTCGGCGCTGTCGCAGCACGAGTCCCGCTCGAGCGAGCGCGCCAGCACGTCGTCCCGCAGCAGCACGCGCCCCACGCACTCCGCGCTGGACATCAAGGAGGCCGTTAAAGGTGCGTGTTAAATGATCTGCAGCGGCTCTGGACATGTCGGCGCTGTCGCAGCACGAGTCCCGCTCGAGCGAGCGCGCCAGCACGTCGTCCCGCAGCAGCACGCGCCCCACGCACTCCGCGCTGGACATCAAGGAGGCCGTTAAAGGTGCGTGTTAAATGATCTGCAGCGGCTCTGGACATGTCGGCGCTGTCGCAGCACGAGTCCCGCTCGAGCGAGCGCGCCAGCACGTCGTCCCGCAGCAGCACGCGCCCCACGCACTCCGCGCTGGACATCAAGGAGGCCGTTAAAGGTGCGTGTTAAATGATCTGCAGCGGCTCTGGACATGTCGGCGCTGTCGCAGCACGAGTCCCGCTCGAGCGAGCGCGCCAGCACTCTTAACTACACCTGGTATAATATTAGTATGCTGTATGTGTCTAAGGCACTGACCTCTAATAAATCTATGATTTACACTGGACAGGCTGCTGTCATCCCTTTCTTGAACCTACTTGATTGACGCCATTTTGGTGCTGTAAACAGTTGCGAGTGTCCAAGGAACTAAAATTAGTGAGGGCACTAGTTGACAACTGATAGTAGATACTTTTTGGTACTTCCTACGTCCCTATATTATTTAGTTCCAGAGATAATCGTATGTCAAATGTGGCGCTTCAGACTGATCGATAATTTTAAGCTGTCATTTGTATAGGGACAGACACTCCAGTGTTAATAATAGAGTAATTATAGAGGTCAGTGACTTTCATGGTTTCTAGAGTTTGTTCAAAAAGAGAACTGTCGTGGTATTTGAGGGCGCAGCTAGATTAATTATAGAGTGTGCAATAGTGGTACAGTTTTTGCAATTCACGAAGGCGAGTGAGCTTTACTCGTGGTTACTTCGTGTGCATGCACATTGCATAAGTGTGCGTGCCTGTCAAAGCCTAGGTGGGAGCGGGCAGGCGCGAGCGTTGCGCTCGCTCACACTTATACAGATACGACACACACCCAACCATAAGTCAGTCGCCCTCGTGAATTGCAAGAGCTATATGTGTATGTGTTAGGTGATTACGTGGTGCGTCCGCAAGACGAGGAGCGTTCGCGTGCTGCGGGCAGTGCGGGCACCGCGCACAGCACTGGCACCATGGGCAGCAACGCGAGCGCGCGCACGCACAGCGAGGGCAGGCCGCCCGCCACTGGCACCTCCAGCCTTGGATCCGTTAACAGGTATTGTAGAACAACATGTAGATCACACACACACACACACACACACACACACACACACACACTCACACAGTCACGCACGCACACACACACACACACTCACACAGTCACGCACGCGCACACACACGCGCACACACACACACACACACACACACACGCACACACACACAACACACATTCACACACACACACACACACACACACTCACGCACACACACACTCACGAACACACATACTCACGCACATACACACTCGCGTACACACACACACACACACACACACACACTCACGCACACACACACTTACGACCACACATACTCACGCACGCACACACTTACTCACGCACACACACGCACACACACACACACACACACACACATACACACACATACACACACACACACACACACACACAAATTCACACAAATTCACACACACGCACACTACTCGTACTACACTTTGCGTACGTGCCGCTATACGTCACATCGACTTTGACAAACTACTATGAAAAAACACAGAGATGACGTCACAAACGACGCCATGACATCGTCGAGCGTTTTTGCGTAGATTTTAAAACTTAAAATTGAAATGGAAATTAATTTATCTAGCAAACCTTATTTTTTTTGCTGAAATAAGATATTTTTCGTGCTACACCGCACAAAGTTAGCGCAAACCCTATATAGCTCTTCTCTGAGAGGAGAACTGCGCTCAGTAGTGAACCCTTAATGGGTTGCCCTCAGTAGTGAGCCCTTAATGGCTCAGGATCGCTCAGCGGGCGATGGAGAGAGCTATGCTCGGAGTGTCCCTGCGGGATCGAATCAGAAATGAGGAGATCCGTAGTAGAACCAAAGTCACCGACAATAGCTCAGTGAGTCCCGAAACTGAAGTGGAAATGGGCGGGGCACATTGTTCGAATGTGGTCGTTGGGGTCCCAAGGTGCTGGAGTGGCGACCCCGCACCGGGAAGCGCAGTGTTGGCAGACCCCCCACCAGGTGGACCGACGACATCAAACGAGTCGCATGGAGCCGCTGGATTCAGGCGGCGCAAGACCGAAGCCTGTGGAAGTCCATGCAAGAGACCTTTGTCCAGCAGTGGACGTCTATCGGTTGATGTAGTAGAAGAAGAATGGGTTGCTGCTGATGATGATGATGGTGGTGATGATGATGATGGTGATGGTGGTGGTGATGATGATGCTGCTATACAGGCGCTCCGACGGAAGCCGCGCGCGCCGCCGCTCGGCCGGGGACTCCCCGCAGGCGGGCGCGGGGCTGCACGCGCGCGCTGGCTCGCCCTCGCACCCGCTGTCCGACATCGAGATACTGGAGCAAGTCACTGTGCTGAACCTCGACACTGGTGAGTTACACCCACTGATCTACATAATCTATGATTGGAGCACTGGATTGAATGTCCCTGTACATATCTAAATATATAAAAGGCACAACTTAAACCACTCGACCGATCGGGCTGAAATTTGGCACGCAGGTAGCTATTATAACGTAGGCATCCGCTAAGAAAGGATTTTGAAAATTCAACCCCTAAGAGGATAAACCCCACCCACCCCTTGGAAAATATATTACTGGAAAGGAAAAGATCCAACTACGCAATAAAATCCGCGTAGGTACATGGAATGTACGAGGCCTACTCGAAAAGGGTAAAATTGATATCCTACAAAGCGAACTCGAGCGATGCGACATAACAGTAACCGGCATAAGCGAAACACATTGGAAGAACAGCGGTCACTTTGATACCAACAAACATACCATCTATTTCTCTGGAAGTACTAAAAGCAGTTTTGCTGGGGTCGCTATAATCATCCCAAAGTCTTGGAACAGCTCCGTATTAGGCTATAACCCGATAAATGAGAGATTAATGACAATTGAACTTAGCTCATCGCCAACCCCTCTCAACATTGTCCAAGTATATGCACCAACAAGCTCAGCCGATGACGCAGTTATTGAAAGTTTCTACAATGAACTTGAAACTTGTATAGCTGCAATCCCAAAAAAAGAATTGTTCATCGTCCTTGGTGACTTCAATGCTAAGGTAGGAAACACTAGTATGGAAACAAACATACGTGATATAGTTGGTAGTCATGGACTGGGGACACGCAACGAAAGGGGAGACCGCCTCATCCAATTCGCAGCTGAGAATAGTTTGACCATTATGAATACGACTTTTAAACACCACCCCAGAAGATTATATACTTGGACGTCGCCAGACGGCAAACACCTTAATCAAATTGATTACATTTTGATTAGAACGCGTTGGCGGAGTTCGATATGTAATGCCCACACACTGCCAGGAGCGGATTGCCTTTCTGATCACCAACTTCTGATCTGTAGTTTAAAACTAAAGTTGAGTAAAACCATACACAAAAAAACAGTAAAAAGAATGGTTCTGCATGATAAAGCCACTTTTGCTAGAGCTATGGAGGAAAAGCAGAACAAATGGCAAATAAATCCGCACAATGACACTCCTAACTCAATGTGGGATTCAGCTAAACAGCAGATAATTCACGCCTACCGAGAAACTCAACCAATACAGACAGTAATAAAACGCCAACATTGGATGTCCAATGATACATGGCAACTTGTAGAACACCGCCGGAATGCCAAATCACGTGGAGTTGATGTGAAGGAACTGAACAATCTGGGTTCAAAAGTACAAGCTGCATGTCGGAGGGATCGAAATCAATACCTGCATAACACCTGCATGGAGCTAGAACGTAATGCCCAGAAGTTTGAGACTAAGGACCTTCATATGAAAATTAGGTTTCTAACTCGGCAATTCAAACCAAGGAATTGAGCAATAGACAATGCAGTTGGTACCACAGTTACAGAAATAAAGTTAATTGTGAAGGTATGGGAAGAATACTGTACTTCTTTATTCACAAGCCAAGCTATAACATCTGATGTAGCCCCACCTCTCACAAATAACCACGACAGAGAACCTTCCATCCTAAAAGATGAGGTACGAGCTGCAATTAAACATCTTAAATGCGGCAAAGCATCAGGTATAGATGAGATCCCCATTGAAATTATTAAAGAAATGGGTGAAGTCGGAGTAAATATATTAACGCAATTTACACCCGAATATGGGATTCTGGCGACTGGCCGAATGACTGGCTACAAACTGTTTTTATACCACTTCATAAGAAAGGGTCGACAAAAAAGTGTAATAACTACAGACTAATCTCACTTATATCTCATGCAAGTAAAGTGCTTCTCCACATTTTGAATACCAGACTACGAGCATATTTGAATCCCGAAATTGCGCCGGAACAAGCTGCATTTGTCAAGGGAAAAGGAACTCGGGAACAAATACTTGTGTTAAGACAAATTATTGAAAAAGCCAGAGAGTTTAACTCACCTGTTTATCTGTTTCGTTGATTTCCGTAAAGCCTTCGACACAGTTAAGTGGTGTAAATTGTGGCCAATACTGGCCAATGGGCGTTCCTAAACACCTCGTTTACCTATTAAGGAGACTATATGAAGATGGAACGGCAGTAGTTCGGGTAGACGGGATAGATTCGGCTGTCTTGAAGACCCAAGCCGGTGTTCGACAAGGATGTATTCTATCACCCCTACTTTTTAACATCTATACTGAATATATAATGCGAATTGTACTTGATGAGTGGACCAAAGGCGTTTCAATAGGAGGGCAAGTGATCACTAACCTACGGTATGCTGATGATACCACCCTTCTCGCATCATCTGAGAAGGATATAGGGGAATTTCTCAAACGCTTAGAGGATACTAGCATTGATTTTGGGCTCGCAATCAACCGTGACAAAAGCAAATTTATGATAGTTGATAGGAAAACTAATAACAGACCCGAGATAACTCATATCAATAACTGTGAGGTTGTCACCAACTACATTTATCTTGGTTCCGCTATCACTAATAACGGGAGTTGTGAGAGCGAAATTAAACGATGCTGTGCCGTGACCAGATCAGCCGTCGAGAAGCTATCGAAAATCTGGAAGGACAAAAGAATTACGAAAAATACAAAGGTTCGTCTAATGAAATGTCTTGTCTTCCCGGTATTTCTATATGCGGCTGAAACATGGACCCTAAGACAAGTTGACCGACGAAAAATCGACGCCCTGGAAATGTGGTGCTGGAGACGCCTACTAAGAATAAGCTGGACAGCGCATCGAACAAACGTCTCCATACTCAAAGAGCTGAAAATAACGCAAAGGCTTTCGTCGCTTGTACAACTGCGAATCCTTAAGTTCTTTGCATATCACTAGAAAGACTGGTACTATCAAACACCTCGTTGTACAAGGTCGAGTCGAGGGCACACGTCCACGTGGTCGCTCCCCTACTAGGTGGACGGATTCAATCCGCTCCGCCACAAATTTATCCGTCTCCGAGTGTTCTCGTGATGCCACCAACAGAAATCGCTGGAAGGAGATCGTAAGAGCTGGAGATCGTGAAGGCCAAGTCATAACCACGACCACTCTGCCAAGAGTGAACGAATAAGAAGAAGAAGAAGAAGAGGATAAAATAGGAGATTGAAAAAAACTAACTCAACGTGAGCGAAGCCGCGGGCAAAAGCTAGTGACAACATAATTATGGAACAATTTGAAGTGCTACGAATGAATACGCATACGAATGTCTCTGGAACTAATAATATTGCAAATGGCGCTGTTGTGTTAATCTACAATTAATCTGTGATTATGAAATCATAGATTAATTAAGGAGGTTGGTTATAAAATCTTGGATTAATTGGGTATTTCACTACTATTTTTGTATACATATAAAGTTTCTAAAATATTATAAACACCATGTCATTAAATATCTTAACTAGTCTCGGAAATATAGAGCTTTAAAAAAATCTTTTTACACAGAGAGAGCGCTATTGACGTGTGACGTCACAAGGCATTGACTCCATACAATCTTTATAGGAAATTTCGTTTAAGAAACGGACAGCCTACAGTCGCAGTAAAACAGCTTGCAACTTATTTGTTTTTTGACCGATTTATTTTCTTACATTTTCGATTATAATTAATGAATATCAACATTTTGACAACAGTCAAATACCCAAATAGCTGGTGTTTAATCTCGTACGGTGGTAGGGAATGCGTGCGGGTCCGTTTAGCACTTGATCGGCTAATTTCGTTACCATAATAAAATTAAAAAAAAATCAAAATTCAAAATTATTTTTTTCACGTCAACCTGTGGCTCTTATGACACGTCATGACTTTACCACCGGTTCGGAAAGCGGATTCTGCTGAAAAGAGCCGGCAAGAAACTCAGCAGTTGCTCTTATCAAAACAAGTTAACAAAACAATAAATACTATGCTACGCATGCAGTGTTTCACGATGAGGAGAAGTTCCATAAAAGCATACCTAATTCGTATCGTATACGGTATATAATACAGCGCAATTGACACGAGCGTCAATAGACAATACATCATTGTAAAGTCGACATCTCCTGAGGATGCTCCGGTGTCGGGGCGAAACGTGCGTCGAGAGTAGTGTAAAATTTATACAGATTTTTCTGTTGGCGGATTATAGCAAAATAATTCTAACCTTTTCTTGCTAATCATGGACTTCCGCAAAGTAACGCCTGCTTCTATCCAATATACCTAATTATAATTAAACACATGTTAAGACGGGCAGACAGAAAGTAGCTCCATTCCCGCCGGTGGAACCCGTTCACGAGCATGACGCATGACCCAGCCTTTTTTTTAAGAATATCAGCCAAGTTGAAGTTGACTAATGTTCTCCTACCTCCAAATAAGCGGAAAACTTGTGTCAGGAGTGGGTACGACAATAGTGCAACGGGTGGGATTCGAACCTGTGACCTTTCAGTTTTCAGTCCGCACCTTTAACCGTTGGGCTATTGAGCCATTGCTTCGCTCACTCAATCATATTTGAGGGAACTTAAAAACCCGCATCATACGACACCACCACAGCACATCACACAATAGATAATATAATACTTCCACATGCCAAGTTTCTTGCTGGTTCTTCTCGGCAGGAACGGCATTCCGAACCAGTGGTAGACTCATCGACGATTCAAAAGCACATGGACAGTACCCGGCGATATATATTGCACATCGGCCTTTGGAATAAAACGTTATTCTATTCTATTCACAGTTCGACTGCATTTTTTTTATATATGTTACGTGATGTGCTCGCCGATTGTGAAGAGATTTCAGTAATGACTACGTGAATTTCTGGCTAGCTTTCCTTGCAATAGAATAGAAATAGCGTTTTATTCCAAAGGCCGATGTGCAATATATATTGCCGGGTACTGTAAAAGTTTATTTGAATAAAAAATATTTCGTCAACAACAAACAACAAACTCGGCAGGAACGGCATTCCGAACCAATGGTAGACTCATCGACGATTCAAAAGCACTTGTAAAAAAGTTTATTTGAATAAAAAACATTTCTATTCTATTCTATTTCTATTCCACAATAAGGGAAGTTCCAAAAAAGCGTACTACAATGCAATTCATGTTAAGCTCTAGGTTGTAGCCTGTCGCGTTTCAGGCGAGCGAATGCCGCTGAGCGTGGCCGAGCATAAGCTGCCCCAGTGCATCAACCCGCTCAGCCTGCACATCATGCGGCTCACTTCGGAGTACATCGGCCGCGCCAACGACGACGAAATCACCAGGTACGCGTTGTACGGAAGTAATCCATGCCACCATAAGAACAGTCAATCAGGTTTGACAGTGAGATAATAATAGAGAATACGGCAGCTGGTCGATATTTATTACATGTTTCACCCTCAACAGTTCAACCGATACTGTGCATGACGGACTAGTGTATTTTTTTTTTAATTCGATAGAGTAAAATACTAATTTCCGAATAAATATTAAATAAATCTCCAAAATTTCGAAGCCGATGGGGGATCTAACTCAGATCACTGGGTAATCGCGCCCTAAGTGTCTTGAACATTTAACACTACGGCCATTACTTTTACTATTTAAAATTTATTCGGAAACCTTCAACTGTAGGTAAACACTTTAGTAAAAATATAAAAAGCAATTTGTATTTCTAAGTCTCTGTAAAAACTTAATATTATGTATTTTGACTAATGATTTGTAATGTTTAACAACTGTGCACGCAAAGCTAGTGTATTTGTATGTCATTTACCTAATTGCATGTTAATTGCTAGATTGGAAATGGTAATACAGAGTAAAGAGATAAAGATACCATTATTATATCAACCTTATGGACTGACTATATTGAAATTCAAATAATATTCCAAAACCAGACCAAACCAAAAGATAGAATAGTGTCCTAATCCTTAACGCAAGACAAGACGCGAAAAAAATCCTTATATAATAAATGCGAGTGTGTTTGTTTTTTGTTTGTTGATTTGTCCTTCAATCATGCCGCAACGGAACTACGGATCAACGTGAATTTTTGCATGGGTATAGTCGAGGACTTGGAGAGTGACATTGACGACCTTTATTCCCAGAAAAACAGAGGGTTTCGCGGGATTTTTGTGTTGTTCTTAACTCGACTCGGACGAAGCTGCGGGAAAAATCTTGTAAAAAAATGTATAAAAAAATAGAGTGCGTGCTTAAGACCGCACGGCAGAAGTGAAAACTTCATTGGCAATCGCAATCAATTTATATACTCTAATTAATATAATCAATGTACTCTAATCAATTTATATATGACAGCTCAGTCTCACTCACTCTCACTATGCGAGAGTGAGTGAGACAACAGAAGAGCAGCTGACTGTATCTTTCTCGCTCGGTACACTCTCTCGATCGAGCCTTTCGCCTCAGAGCGTGACGGATCAGCCTAACTTACTACCTACGTAAAACTGTGTGTGCGGTGCGCCAAAAGAAGTTTTCACTTCAAAAAAAAGTGTGTCAAAAGACAGGCATATTCTTTAAAAAAGATAATATCATATCAAATCATACGTTCTTGATTTTTTCTTATTAAAGAACAACCTTGAATTATTTAGCATAGTTGCAATTGGAAAATAATTAATTACCGTAGAGTATTAAATCATAAAAGGGACAACATTGGCATATACAACATTTACACCGCAGTAATATTTCCAGTCTGAAGAGCAAGCCCAAGAGCTTATGGCGGAAAAGGGCCTCGATAGGCTTCTACAGTAGCTCGCTCAACCTCTTGCGGCGCTCGCCGTCCGTGCCCCTACACCCCGCCATATCGACCCTCAGTATTGACACTAGGTTTACTCTTTTTCTATTGTCTATGGCCCTCAGATCAAGTACCTCTAGATGGAACCATAGCGTGGCCAATAGGGTATTTGACTATATTAAAAATATCGTTTCATTTGGTGTCATCCTAAAAGATTATTATCTAAAAACATTATTCCATACGACAAAACTAAAAAATAAAGTTTTATTTTATTAGAAAACATTAAATAAAATTGCTATAATTTCGGCCATGGTCACGTGATCGAAAACGTTCCGTTATCTCGAATGACGTCACAGTCCACACCACCTATGGGATGTGGAATTGTCATTTCTCGATTTTTATGAAAAATACTGAAAATTATGCCGAAATATACGTTTTGTTAGCTTCAGCATAGCATTATTAACAATTTAAGATGATTTTCTAAAAGTAGTCAAATACCCTATTGTGAGACAGTGATATTCAAGTAGAAGTTGCACAATAATTTCACCAAGAAAAGCTCAAAAGAAAAGTTTTCAATTTCCAAAATATTTATATAAAACTTGAGTTTAACGTAACCAACATGACCAAACTTCACGTTGTTTGTCACAATCGCGTACAAAATACATTTTGCCAAACAAAAAAAAACTGGTCATGGTGACAAGGACAAAAAAAATCATTCGTCACATTCTATTATGGGCTTGATTGCATAAAGCTATCTCGCTCGAACAGTGTATTAATACATCATCTATACGTACTTGATCTGAGCTAATGGCAGAATTTTTCTTTTTTAATAAAAAAAAGGTTCTTTATAGTTGTCGTTATCGATGTGCTTTTGCATTTTTAAGGTATTTTAAAGGCCACTGTTGTTTTTAGATATCGCTTTTACTTTTGTAATGTATTGTTATTAGATGTTGTCTTACTAGTTTGCGTCACCTTCGAATGTTTAGAGAAATATAAGGCGCGGTTTATACAGAAACGGCGTATGGCGAAGACGTTGCAGAAACTATATGTGCTTCATTGACAATCCGATATTGTCTGTACAATGTTGGATTGCCGTTCCATCATATTACTGGCAAAGGAATAGAGTGCGTGAGAATTTATACCGCCAAGACTATGATGTCACGCCACTTGCCACCTATATAAACCATGCCTAAAATATGCTTGCTTTCTTAGTTGTGATTTCTGCATGGTTAGCTTGCGTTTTTTGCAAGAAAAGATTTGCCTTAATGGTGAAGGAAAACATCGTGTGGAAACCCGCACGCCTGAGGGTTCTCCATAATATTCTCAAAGGTGTGGAAAGTAAGCCAATTGAAATTTACACTTGGCCAGCATGGTGGACTATGGTCAAAGCTTCTCCTTCATTTGGAGGAATATCCAATAGTTGGCGGGCGATTCTTCTTCTTCTTCTTCTTTATCAACTTATAGACGACCTTTGTCCACTGGACAAAGGTCTTGCATGGACTTCCATAGGCCTCGGTCTTGCGCCGCCTGAATCCAGAGGCTCCCTGCGACTCGTTTGATGTCGGTCCACCTAGTGGGGGCTCTGCCAACCAGTGCGTTTCCCGGTGCGTGGTCTCCACTCCAGCACCTTTGAACCCGAACGACCATCAGCTCTTCGAACTATGTAAATATAGTTAGCTAGGGCATTTTTTTGGTTTTGTGTGGATGTAGTAGTCTAGTAGTATTTGTTGCAAAGTGTTTGTAATACATGCTGTGGGCTATATTCACACACTATATTATTTTATTTACACTATTATCTATGTCACAAACACTGTAACAACGATTGTAATACCTAACCCTCAAACTAGATGGCGCCACACGTCTATTAACTCGCGGTATGGTATGGATGGAGTGTACATGTTGAGGATCCGCTTGCGTTATTGGCCTCAGCACGCTGAGGAGCACGTAGTGTAAATAAAAAATAATAAAGTGTGTTGAAAAATTGGTAAAGTAAAGTAAATCGAGTAAACGTGTAATAATAATTACTTATATTTAGTAATAATTGCAGAGAAACAGACGAAGAGAGCGAGAGCGTTTGCGCGGGCGGCGCCGAGGACGAAGCCAAAGAGATCAAGAAGGAGGGCACCGACCGGCAGACCACCGCCATCAAGAGGAAAACTGACAAGTCAGCACATTTTGTTATTTATTTAATCCTATTTTCTTAACCGAAAAACCTCACTGGGGTTTACTGTGAAGTAATTCTCAGCAGAAAGGAAGTTCCGCGGTATAAAACCTATTGGGTTTATATTTTGGTTTTAATATATTGGGTTTTATGAAGAAACTAACTGATGCCTGTGACTTCGTCCGCGTGGATGTAGTTTTTAAAATCCCTCGGGAACTCTTTGATTTTCCGGGATAAAAAGTAGCTATCAATCTCCAGGTCCTCAACTGTACCCATGCAAAAAATCATGTCGATCCGTAGCTCTAATTGCGGCGTGATTGAAAGACAAACCAACACAACAACAAACAAACGCACTTTGACATTTATAATATTAGTATAGTATGATTATCAATAAAATCCTGGAGTTTCGCGGTACAAAACCCGTGCCTCGGTGAGCTATAAAGCCGACTGTCCTGCATCTGATCCATTTCCGGACGTGTCGGATTGCCTTTACAACAGACTATGAGAGTGAGGGAACAGAGAAAGCACCTGTTTTTGAGCGCACACTTGTGCACAATTATACCTCTGCGTAGTTGGCTCTCAAAGCTCTGGCTCGAGCGGGAAAACATACATAACTATGGCAACAGATGGCAACTTACTTATTTCATTCTGCTTAATACTTTAAGTGCGGATTTCACCAACGTCGAGTGACGTTTATCCGAGGTATAAATTGGTCGTTCTGACAGTTAATGTATTGAAAATACTGTCAAAATATAAAATTTACCCTTGGATAAAGCTTTTCTTACGTTGGTAAAATCGGCCCTTAGTGAATCAACTAAAGCTTTTAGTTGGATAGAGTAACGCTAACGAACCTGGATTAGTGTTAGAGGTATCTTTAAACCAGTGTATTCGTTAATCTAGATTGATGCGCGCGGAGCTAGTGAAGTGTCACTCTCAAGACAACATAAACATCAGGTGACGCGTGGCGCCAGAAAGCGAATTCTAACGCTTGCGCCTTGATCACAGACCTGTTTAGGCATACGAAAACAAGTATGGCTACTTTATTATTTACCATCCAAAGTGGTGGCTATACCTAAATTGTATTCTGGAAACCGCTTAAGAGGAGATTACATTTTGCATCCCTCTCTCTCGCACATTCTAATATTTTCAATGATTGTAAAATTCTCAGATACTTTTGACAAAATGTGGTCAATTATTATCTTCGACATTAATTACGGATATTTTTCACATATTTTTACTATAACAAGAGTTTCAGTCGTTTTCTTAAAAATACAAGGTTTTCCTAGACAGGTATTTGATTAGAGGCTTGCGGTTTCACTTTTTGTCAAAATTTTCTCGTGTGCTATCCTTTGATATGATATGATTTGATTTGTCTTTTTCATATTTTTTGAGCCGTTCCTATTTGTGTTCATTCATATTTTTAAATATCCAGATGAAAAAATTTAAGCTAGAAACATGGTTCGTTGCTGAAATGCTTGTTAAACTGTTTTGTGTGATTTTGAAATAACTGTTCTTCAGTAGATTTATGATTTTTGAAAAGGTACTCACTGTAAGGAATCCTAATGAGACATCCAAGGTATAAAAAAATAGTAGGAGGTATATTCCCTTTGAATTGCAGCCATTTATTTTGTGAAAAGTCAGCCAGTGGATGTGAAATGTTCTATTTTTTCCCTTTTCCATATCCTCCACAGAGTATGAAGTAATTATTCTAATATTTTTGATTTATTGGGACGCTTTACTAATTTCTCGCTTGCATGGCGTTTTCAGAGATATACCTATTTTTTATTATTCCTCAAGTATGTAACTTCATATCGAGTATCCAACTGGCACTATTCTAAAATGCTATATGTTCGGGAATCACACCGTATACTGAAATCTTGTATGGAAGTATGTGAAGGATGGATTACAATGAATCTGTATCTATGCGTATATCTGAAAACGCCGTAAAAGCATAAAGTCAAAAAGTTATCGCAAAGCTACCCTTTCGGCTCATTCTGCTTTTCATTAGACTCGTTTCAAGACCAGTTTTAACTGTCTCTTTATTCGGTAGATTAAAACGCTTTTTCGGGAGTACGGTGAAGAAGACAGTGGACGCGGCGAAGTCCCTCGCTCAGGAAGTGTCTCACGCGAGACATAAGGAGGACGTGGCGGACATAGTGGACGATGTCCGCGGGGAGCATAATATCAAGCTGAAAGCTTCCAATTCGCACAAAGGACCGTACGACTTCGACGGATGCGTGAGATATGTGCAGGTGTGTATGTCGGAACTTTAACGCCTAATGCTTAATTATTTAAAAAACAGTTAACCTGAATCGTATTCGTAACTTTTCTGGATCAGAAGACATGATCATTTAAATAAGAAAGAGTTGTCTCCGCTTTGGAGTACTCTTATTTAAGAAAGAAAGAGTTGTCACTGCTTTGGAGTCCTTTATTTAAGAAAAAAATAGTTGTCACTGCTTTGGAGGTGTCTATTTAAGAAAGAAAGAGTTGTCACTGCTTTGGAGTCTTCTATTTAGGAAAGAAAGAGTTGTCACTGTTTAGGAGTCCTCTATTGATTACAGTAGATATTTTGATTTTCCTTTCCTAATTGGTTAGTGGTAATTTCCTAACTGAAAATTACCACCTAACTCGAAATGTGTCCTAAGTATCGACTTAAGGTTGTCCCCTGCCAGGTTGATGGTCTATCTCCTGCCATGGTTCTACCAAAGTCTCAGTGATATGAGTCGAGTTGTGAGATTTGGGGAATCAAAATAAAGCAGATTTTGCCGCAGATCATTATATAATATATGCCATACACATGCCCAGTTCCATTTAAGTAACACCATGTTGGCTAGCAGCCTTTTGGAAAGTATGGCACCTCGTTCAAAAATCACAGATTCCATAGACCACAATCTATCCTAGCATTGCGTCGTATGAATCTGGCATGTGATGAGACGACCAGCATATCACTGGGCGAAAGTTGGCAATTTGTTCTAGCGAAGATTGTGGTCTATTGAATCTTCTTTTTTTATTTGATGACAAGATAGTCCTTAACTGCGATCTCACCTGATGGCTATTGACCAATTCCCAAATTGACTCTGCCGGGAATCGGTCAGTTATAACACTACAGCGCCCACCACTGCGTCAGGAAGGTCGTCAAATCTTCGGCAATCTGCGATTACCTAAGCGGCATTAATTGGCAAAGTATGTTTCCCGTGCACAGGAAATGGGGTCGGGCCACTCGGGCGCGGTGTGGTGCTGCAAGTTCAGCGTGTGCGGCCGCCTGCTGGCCACCGCCGGCCAGGACAAGCTGCTGCGGATATGGGTCACCAGGGACGCCTACCAGATGTTCCACGTGAGGAATAGAACAGAAATATTTTTTATTCAAATAAACTTTTGACGTGATAATGTCTTATAAATCGATAACACCGGCTGCACGCACGGAAAAGTGTCACGTTCCGCCTGAGCATGAGCGTGCAAGCGAGAGCGCGGAACAAGCGATAGAGAGGCACGATCAGCCCAAGCGTTGGCTTGTGACCGCCGCCGCCCGGCACGCGCCAGACATCGCGTGCACGCTGTGGTACTGGTTAGCGGATGTGTCGCGAGCTAGTTCTAGCAGCACGCTGTTCATCTTTATGACGGTATCACGTAAAACTATCGTCCGTAAACGGACTTTACAGACGACTAATTTTTTTTACAAGTGCTTTTGAATCGTCTGACTCTACCACTGGTTCGGAATGCCCTTCCTGCTGAGAAGAACCAGCAAGAAACTCGGCGGTTGCTCTTTTCAAAACAAGTTTAATTTTGATATTTTGATGTGGTAGTATGTATGTAGTACGAAACAGTGTTGTTTACTACGGTAACCTGTGTCGTACTAAAAAAAATTGACAATAAAATATGTCTGATAGTGATAGTTTAGAAAGAGTGTGCATTTATGTGTGTACTAATTATTTACTACCTGTACAAAATAATTTGGATGTTTCACATCTGCCAGGCATCCAGCGACGGCTCACAATTTTTTTTGAAGTAATACTTCTTTACGCACGCTTGACTTGGGGAGTAAGCTGGTGAATACTGAATGCATTACGAAAAGTGTGATCGGGCGAGGCGAACGGAAGTTGACAGGGAGATATAAGTTAGTGAAGATAGAAAGAGAGACAGTTACGCTTCATATATTACTGTAGGGGCAAAAGAGAGAGGTGTGAGCACACATTTTCTTTCTCTCGTTCTCTCATAGCCAGTTGCGTTTCGTAAGTTTTACTTCAGTCGTGTGGTCTAAAGCACACTCGTTTTTTTTTCTAACAGGACATGCGCACAAAATACAACGCGGAGAAGAAGTGCTCCCCCTCCCCCTCCCAGGAGTCGCTCGCGTCCCTCGCGCCGCCGCCCCCCTCTCCCGAGGAGCCCCCGCTGGGCCCCGCGGCGCCCTTCTGCCCCAAGCCGTTCGTCGTGTACTCCGGGCACACCTCCGACCTGCTGGACGTGTCGTGGTCGAAGAATTACTTCATATTGTCCAGTTCCATGGATAAGACTGTCAGGTTAGTATTTATTTTTAATTGTTCAATTCTTTTTAATTGTTAACTTCTTCTTCGTGACACTCTTGGCAGAGCGGTCGTGGTTATCACGAAGTGACTTCTTTAGCAGCAGATGATGGTCGCCTCCCGGGCATTCACTTTTCCCACTTCCCCCTGCTGGCCGACAGCCTGTCGTGCAATGGACCGCCCACAGCAGACTTCATTTGGTCGCTCCATCGCACGGGCGACCTTCTTCGCCCTCTAGTGCCCTCCACTTTGCCCTGCACGACAAGGCGCTCGATGGACTCACTCCCACGCCGGGAGACATGTCCGAAGAACTTAAGTATGCGACTCTGTACTAAAGCCGAAAGGCGTTGTTTTATGCCGAGTTCTTGGGGAACAGAGACGTTGCGGCGAAACTCGGTCCACGAGACTCCCAGCATTCGTCTCCAGCACCACATCTCCAGAGCATCAATTTTCTTTTCTCGACTTGTCGCAAAGTCCACGTCTCCGCAGCATACAAAAATATGGGAAAAACAAGCGTCTGGACAAGCCGGATCTTTGTTGCTTTTGTTATGCTTCTGTTTTGTTATCTTCTATATCTAATTATATTCTGTAATGGATTCTATTATAGATAAAACATATTTTGCAGTTTCAACTAGTTACTAATGGTCGAGTATTTGTTGCAGGTTGTGGCACATCTCGATAGGTGAGTGCCTGTGCTGCTTCCAGCACATCGACTTCGTGACGGCCATCGTGTTCCACCCGCGCGACGACCGCTACTTCCTGTCCGGCAGCCTGGATGGGAAGCTGAGGCTGTGGGACATTCCCGATAAGAAGGTATGGGAACCAATGAAAATATGAGAAGGAATTTGATATTATTCCGCTTTCCGAACCGGTGGTAGAGTCATGACGTGTCATCATAAGAGCCACAGGTTGGCCTACGTGACATTAATTTTGAATTTTGAATTTTTTTTTGATAAGGAATACAATCGAATTAAACTTTTAGAGGTATGGGTTGAATGTTCACTGCCATACCCCTTCCAAGTTAGCCCGCTACCATCTTAGACTGCATCGTCACGTACCATCAGGTGAGATCGCAGTCAAGGACTAGCTTGTCATCAAATAAAAAAAAACAACATCATCATCATCAGCAACCTATCAACGGCTCACTAATGAGCTCTGGTCTCCTTTCTGAGAGGAGTTATAGGCCGTAGTCCACCATGTTGTCCTAATGCGAATTGGAATACTTTAGATACCTTTGAGAACATTATGGAAACTCTCAGGTGTTCAGGTTTCCTCACGATGTTTTCCTTCACCGTTGAAGCATGTGATATTTAATTGCTTAAACGCACATAACTCCGTAAAGTCAGAGATGCGTGCCCGGGATCAAACCTGCGACCGATAGAAGACCGCAATCCTAGCCACTGGCTACAGATTTGGGCTTTTAAATGGTTACCTCTATTCGACAAGAGCAACTGCTGAGTTTCTTGCCAGCTCTTCTCAGCAGAATCCACTTTCCAAACCGGTGGTAGATCATGACGTGTCGTAAGAGCCACAGGTTGGCCCACTTGAAATAAATAATTTTGTTTTTTTTTCAGGTAGCCGTGTGGAACGAAGTAGACGGCAAAACTAAACTGATAACAGCCGCCAACTTTTGCCAGAACGGCAAATTCGCCGTCGTGGGCACATACGACGGCCGCTGCATATTCTACACCACGGACCAACTCAAATACCACACGCAGATAGACGTGCGATCTACGCGCGGGAAGAACTCCACTGGCAGGAAGATCAGCGGCATCGAACCTATGCCCAACGACGACAAAATCCTCATAACCTCCAACGACAGCCGGATACGGCTTTACGACTTGCGGGATTTAAATCTGTCGTGCAAATACAAGGGATACGTCAACGTTTCCAGCCAAATCAAAGCCAGTTTCTCTCACGACGGGAAGTACATTGTGAGCGGTTCGGAGAACCAGTGCATTTACATATGGAAGACTTGTCACGATTACTCAAAGTTCACGTCGGTTAGAAGGGACAGGAACGATTTCTGGGAGGGGATCAAGGCGCATAATGCTGTGGTCACGTGTGCGGTGTTCGCGCCCAACCCGGACCATATGATCCGGATGATCACTGAGAGGGAGGAGAAGATGAACGCGAGCAACAAGACGCCGGACGAAAGGGATGAAGTGGTAAGTGACAGACGCTTCTTTTGCCGTAAGACTTTTCCAATAACGGGTTAGAAGGGATAGGAAAGATTTCTGGGAGGGGATCAAGGCGCATAATGCTGTATTCACATGTGCGGTTTTCGCGCCCAACCCGGACCATATGATCCGGATGATCACTGAGAGGGAGGAGAATGCCTTCGAGCGTTTTTGTGTGAATTTTAAAATTGAAATGGCAATTTTATCTACCAAACCTTTTTATTGCTGAAATAAGATATTTTAACAGTTTTCCAAAATCGGTCTTTAAGTCTATTGTGCGTTGTAGAGTCAACATCTGATGATGTTTTGGTGTCTGAGTTAAACTTAAGCATTAAACATACCATTTTGGAGGGTTTGTGTGGTAGTGTTGGTTTGTTCCTGTAATTTTAGTACCGGAAGAGCGACAGAGTTGTACAATACATATCCTACCGGTAGCAGCATAAGGATGTATTGTTCCTCGTCCTCCTACCAGTAGGAATACCTATTAGGAGCATGTGGAACCGCCCGATACAGCAAGAACGCCTCGCTCGCGAGTAGATCGTTTTTGAATATTGGATAGAAGCAGCAAAGTTCCCAAGCAAGCAATGCCACCACCTAGACTAGACTGCATTGTAAAGTCGGCATCTCCTGAGGATGCTCCGGTGTCGGGGCGAAACGTGCGCCGAGATTAGTGTAAAAGTCTTGTGTGGTGGTGCATGTGAGTGGTGGTGGCATTGTTTGCTTGGGAACTTTAAAATAAAATAAAACTTTGCTTTCTTGCTTACTTGGGAAGGTGAGCGGTGCTTAGCTTGTAACTGCATGTTTGATCATACAGATTTTTTCTATTGGCGGATTATAGCAAAATAATTCTAACCTTTTCTTGCCAGATCGTTTTTGCTCTACATCTTGACTTCTCATGTAACACTACGAGTAATTCAGCCTATTCGAATGAAGCTCACTCGTGTTCCAGAAGGCGGCGGAAGGCGGCATGGTGGCGTCGTCGCAGACCGGCCACGTGCTGGTGAGCGCAGACTTCAACGGCTGCATCAAGGTGTTCGTGCACAAAGCCAGGCCCAAGCACAGCTCGCTGCCCGCCTCGGCGCTGGCTTGAAGCATTTTTTTTAATTAGGCCAAAAGGACTATGCAAAAATTGTATGGGGGCACTGTCCCCACCCCCAACAGTCGTGTCTCTGGAATATAATAGAATAGAAATGTTATTTATTCAAATAAATTTTTTTTACAAGTGCTTTTGAATCGTCGATTAAATTGAGACATATTTCAAAAAATAGTAGAATACCCTATTGTAGAGGTCGGTGCGCCATTCGAATTATTATTAATTCCAGAGACACACTAGTTACAAAGTCAGTAAATAGAATATAATAGAATAGAAATGTTTTATATTCAAATAAACTTGTGCTTTTGAATCGTCGATGAGTCTACCACTGGTTTCGAATGCCCTTCCTGCCGAGAAGAACCAGCAACTCGGCGGTTGCTCTTTTCAAAACAAGTTTACAATACAATAGATACTATGCTATGTATGCCCGATTCAGTGTTTCCACAATGAGGGGCAGTTCCACAAAAGCATATCTAATTATAATTCAACACATGTTAAGACGGGCAGACAGAAAGTAGCCCCATTCCCGCCGGTGGAACCCGTTCACGAGCATGACGCATAACCCAGCCATTGCTTCGCTGAACCATATTTGAGCTCAACTCTATTTTCAATATTATTGTGATGTCCCATAAAATGACTAATAACAAATTTTCAATCCAAAAATTGTCGGGCTTATTTTTGAAAAAAAAATACAAAAGAATGTACGCACGCTGAAGTACGCGCGCGCACGCACAGACAACGCAAGGACGGAAGGTGGTCAGAGGGAGCGCGGGCAGCGCGCGGCGCGGTTTTTTCTCTGCGTCTTACAATACCTTTTTTCTAGTTGTTAAATACTCCTGTATGTTCGTTTTATAATTTTGTGAACTACTAAACTGGTATCCAAAACAATTCACTGAAAAATAAATAAATAAATAATTCAAATTCGATTTGCATGAAAACCCCAATCCTACGGCGGATGTCGTCATAGTAAAAAATCATCAGGCTGCCATGATGTATTATTACCTGAGATACTTTTGAAATATGTTGGTGGGTGGGGACAATTTTTTGCATGGTCATTTGTTTATATGTATTATAGTTTCATTTTTAAATACTCGCTACTTTATGTTCGCTCTGAACACGCAGCGAGTGCAACCGACCTATAAGTTCGAATTTCAAATATGATAGTTTAGTAATATAATGAGGAAAATCACACCGTTCCGCCATAGAATACATCATAGTACAGGAAGATTCACTCCTAAAAATCATTTAAATAAAAGCAACTCTTGCTCCAACACAATAAAGTGCAGTTCAGTTCGCATTTATATTATACTATTCGGTTGCTGCGGTCTGAATCGGATTACAGTATTATTTTTAAATCTATGTATCTGTCCTCTCTCTTACGCCGGGTAAGAGAGACAAAGACAGCCTGTTTAATTATTTATCTGTCTGTATTCATGTTAAATACGAATATGTAGATGGGAAAATAAATGCAATGCAATTAATTACCTAGATGCTTAGATATTAGATTCTATTTTATTATAACAGAGTATTCGATTTAATTATAATATAGGAATAATTATAATATATTGTATGTTATAGCGAAAAGTCAAAGCACCGAGGATATTTTATTCCATAGATTTGGGAAGAAGTCAAGAGCTGTTAGAGGCTTTTGTAAATTGCCTATTCTTCAAGGTTTTGCCTTTTGACTATAACATAGCCATAAACAAATAGACAATCCCTCATCATTGAACATAAACGTGATAAAATCGCGCAAAAATGATTAGCAAACTGAAATGTAGCTAAAATTAATCAATTATGTCAATCAAATCCTTATACTGCATGTAGTGTTTACTTTAAGACGATTTTACAAACAATAAGTATGTAAATTAGTATGTAACTATATTGTAAGTCATTGTAAAAATCACTAGTAAACCTATTAAATTAAAATTCTGTTAAACAGAAATTGGCTTAAATTGTCGCGTCTGTAAATACTGCTATCCTTTTCCATAAGGAAAATTAAGAAAAGGACGACGCTAACATGACCTGCTAATTTTAGTTTAGTTTAAGGGCGTTTTCAGAGATACGTGTATTAAATTACGCATGTGAATTAGCCCCGAAAGCCAACTCAATGCATCACAATATCAAATGCAGAATTACCTACTTTTTTCATGCGGTTCTTATAACAAGACTCTGCCACCGTTTCGGAAAACAGATTTTGCTGAGAACAGCTGGCAAGAACTCGGCAGTTTATTATGTAGCTATTACAATGTAACTATATAGTCTGTAGGTCCCTCAAGTTAGGTCCTCCACTATACCCATGACAAAATTACGTAGATACATTGATCTGATGCTGCGTGATTGAAGGACAAACCAACTAACAAACATTTTCGCATTAAGTAAAGAGTATCGTGAGTATTTCTGGGAGGCGGTAAACATAGAAACTAAGTGAATTTTCACGCTTGATGAAGACTAATAACTAATGTGCGTACCGAAAATGCCTTTAGACATATTTTTTGTGTATAATGTACAACCGAATTAGGGCCTGTTTCACCAGCTTCAAGTAAACTTTGAACGATGAATAAAGTTGATGTTCTAAAAATTTTTGTATGGGCAATCTCTCAAAACGTCAAATTTTGAAATATTCCCTTAGTATTATTATAAATCTAACTCGAATTAAACCATCAGACTAAAAATCTTGCCATAATATGATCCGTTTTATCATCCTATATTATTGTGTATAATATGGCAAGATTTTTAATCTTACTTTTAAGGTACCCTTACCAAGTAAACATTAATTGACGAATTTTAATGTTTTGAGTTTGACAGATTGGCAATAAAAAACAATCAAAAGTTAACCTTATTTATCGATTAAAGTTTACTTGCCGATGGTGAAATAATCCCTCAACTAATCAAATTAGTGATAAGTGATTCTATATAATTTATTCTTCTAAAATGGTGTTTGTAGACTTCATAAAATATAACTACATAAATGTATTATTATATACTTCGGTGGTATTTCGGCTATAATTTAAGATATTAATTAATTCATAATACATATTTTATTCATTGCATATAATTTAAAAAAATATTAGCACTAGTGCATGTATAAATCTGGTTGTATGAATTAAAAAAAAACACTTTTATCGTTGTATTGTATATTTCTAATACTAATAATTGTGAAATTAAATGTATAAGTTTTTTTAAAGTATCCTGATAAAGACCGAGTCTATCTCAAATTTTTTATACATAGAAGTTAGATATTTTGAATTTGATGTTACTGATAAAAAGGATTAATTCATTTTGCGGAGATAAGAATCTTGATCTTTTGCAAAAAGGAACCGAATTATAAATTTTGCAATCGACGAGCATAATATTGTTAAAACTTTTCCTAAAAAAGCTATTATTTTAGATGTTTAGCTATTAGAGTTGTAATCTTATATTACTTTTATTGAATGCACATATTCGCTTTAAATTACATAAGTTATTTAAAAATGACTCAGTTTTCTGTATATTTGTTATTTCTTCAATGTATAATTTTCTAGTTATTATTAAAATATTATAATTATACTTATTAATATAGTCTTGCCTTCGTTAAAACATGTGATTAAAATTATTAATAATAAGTGTAGTGTTGCATAGTTATCTGTGTCGAAGCCATTTATAAACTGTAATAAAGATTGTATCGTGTATATTTTTAATTTGCATTTACTGTTTAATAAATCGTTATATTATTAATGGTTTTTTTTACTTAAAAAATACTTCCACCTGGAGTTAATTTCCGGCTTTTATGGCTGCTGTCATATTTTTTTTGGACCTACTTGATTGACGCCATTTTGACGCTGTATACAGTTACGAGTGTTCAAGGAACTAAAATTAGTTAGGGCACTAGTTGACAACTGATATAGCCGATACTTTTTGGCACCTTCTGCATATTATTAGTTCCAGAGACACTCGAATGTAAAATGTGGCGCTTCAAATTGATCTATAATTTAAGCTGTCATTTGTATAGGGACGTTTTGCGAAGTCCGCTTGATAGTTTTTGATGAACGTTTTTGCGTAGACTCTCCTAATAATTATTTAAGTTTCATGTGTTGGTTATATATTCAAAGGTTTTATGAATTGAAAAATTAAGAAAGTTAATTCTTCATAAAGTCAATTCATTCTTTGATATGATGGTATGAAGGAATAAACGATAAAAATTTGATAAATATTTTATTTCATAAACACAATAATGGAATGTTTTATAAACTTTCTTACTATCATTAGGTACTTAAATAAATATAAAATTATAAAAACTCCTTATCCATCTAACTTATCTGATACATTGGCGGGATATGTTTCTATTGCATAAACGTAACTTGAACTAAAGGTTTATAATAATTTTATTATTGGTTTTAATTCTGTTGTATACTATCTCTATATGAACTGCTATCTTTTTCCGCGAAAACTGCTTGAAAAGGACAGACTTTCATTTAGAGCTGTTAATTGAGTTTAGTGAGTTTGTACAACAGAATTGAAACCTTTGTAGCAGTACAAGAAATCGCTTAATGTTAAAAAAAGTTAAAATGTCAGGGTTACGAGGTTCAATATTCTACACTCTTCTGTACCGTGTAGCCATGGTGCGGCATAGACAATGAGGTGGTGGTTACTTTACTATAGTTATTAACTCAAACCGTATTTTATGACTGATATTTTGGGTGCAACTGCATATAATAAGCCATAATTGTAAATCGCGGCAAAGGATAAGAGTGAAAAAGAATGGTTCGTCTAATCACTAATGTCACCCACATCATCGTTGTCTATGCCGTTCATTATGCTACATGCCACAGGGTTAAGCGAATTTGCTCTACACTGGAAACCTTAGCAAATATTATAGCGTCGCATATTATAGCACTGTTTCGTGCCCCTAAAGTTTCAACACAATACATTTGAAGGTTACAGGAAAAGGGGCTCATCGAAATTTTTATAAAATTAAACAAAGAATCACGCTTAATACATTTTGAACGGGCGTTTCATTTGACATATTACTGAGAAGAACCAAAAGGTATCAATAGAATATTTCGTGACAAATCGGCTTATCAAAAAATCATTGATCAAAACCGGCAATGAACTCTTAATTGGCCAATTTCTCTAATTATTATCGATGAGCCACTTATTTTTTTATAAATTTCATTTGTTTTCGCATACAGCACAGCGTAATCACTTTCTGACTGAGAGTTCATTTATTTATTTATTTAATATAAACTCGCCGGCATATTTAGCGGAACATAAAAAAAAGGTTTGATATCAGTATCATATAAGGTTGCTGGCTGGTTTATACGTCATTTAATTTAAAATATTTTCAAACTAAGAAAACAACTGAACATCACATTTTATGCAATTGTTTTAATTTTATTCAAATACACCTTATCTGGAGCGAACTTCGAGTATTTCTTCCTTCTGAGTTTGATTTAAAATTTCATTGAAATACTGTTTTTTGTTAGTTTTTTTTAATCGCGTATCTTTCTGGAGTTGATGACTGAATTATGCCTGACTTAGCCCCAACGGAGATTGCCAGGGCACTCGAAATGCGAAGAAATGGTCAAACCTACAGAGTGATATCCAGAGATCTTCGTCGACCAGTTTCAACGATCCATCGCAGTATCCAACGGTTCAGGGAGACCGGTACTTATGTGAGAAGAGCAGGACAAGGCAGAAAAAGACGCACTTCGAGTAGGGATGATCGTTTCATTCGGCTTCGTGTACGTAGGAACCCCCGTTTGACGGCCGTCCAAGCCCGACATGAGTTAGAAGCAGTGCGGGGTGTAACCGTAAGTGAGCGTACGGTACGAAGAAGGCTCGAAGAAGCTGGTTTGGGTTCATTTGTGCCCGCCAAGGCTCCAAGGCTCGAGGTAAATCATCGTAGAAACAGGTTAACTTTTGCTCAGGAACATCGACTTTGGAACGCGGACCAATGGAGTAAGGTATTGTTTAGTGATGAGTGCAGAATTCTCTTAAATCAAATTGACGGCAGGCAAAGAATATACAGACGCAAAGGAGAACGATACATTCAGACAAATTTTGAAACTACAGTTGCATACGGTGGTGGATCAATATTGGTTTGGGCGGGCATTTGTTTGAGAGCTCGCACAGACTTGGTAGTGATTGACAGAGGGAGTCTGACTGCAGACCGCTATATCAGAGAAGTTTTAGAAGAAAATGTCGTTCCGTTTGCCCCATATATCGGTGACGATTTTGTTTTTATGCAGGATAATGCTCGGCCGCATACCGCTCGGGTAACTCAAGCTTATCTTAATGATATGAATATCACTGTTATGGACTGGCCGGCGAGATCACCGGATATGAACCCAATAGAGCACGTTTGGGACTTGCTGAAAAGAAAAGTTAAGTCCAGAATTCCAGCTCCTGCCAACGTGGGAGAACTGCGAATCGCCGTAGTTGAGGAATGGCGGAGACTATCCTAGGAGACCATCGATAACATCATTCTCAGTATGCCTACACGGGTAGAAACTTTAATAAGAGCACGTGGAGTAAATACGCGATGTTAATCACCATTTTTCTAATTTAATTAATTGTTATTTTAATATTAAATTTCACTTTTCCCGGTTACATGAAAAGTTCAATAATGTACAATTTTTCACAAATAGCCTTTACTCGCAAAATCTGTTCTTAATGTGATCTCATTTTAAGTAAAACAAATGAAACTTTAAATAACAAAAGAAGTGTAGTAAGTAGATTTTAAAATAAAACCATATTTTTTTAATTATGGACCTTTTTTTTATGTTCCGCTAAATATGCCGGCGAGTTTATAAAAGGAAAAGGTGACGGACTGACTGTATCAATGCAAAGCTCAAATCACTAGACAGATCGGGCTGAAAATCGGCATGCAGATCGATATTATGACGTAGGCATCTGCTAATAAAGGATTTTTGAAAATTCAACCCTTAAGGGATAAATTAGGGGTTTGAAAATCGAACTTAAGGTTGATAATACGGGTCTGCCCGCGAAATTCAAATTTAATTTGGTTTTTCGCAATTTGTAAACTAATACGACAAAGTAGGCTTATGGCATTCTAATTGCGCCAGTGGCAGTATCATCTTCACAGGTGTATATAAAAATCTTTACTTGAAAGTGACCAGTTTAAGAAATTAGTCAGCTTGGCGATCGCGTAACTTATATCGCTGTCCTGAAAGGACTATTTCAATGTCAAAACATGGTTTTGGTCTATTGGCCAAAGAAATAAAAAGAAAAGTTTGGGCTTCTCCTATTGGAGAAGCCCAAAATCATATTTTGACATTGATGCAGTCCTTTAAGGATTGAGAAAAAATAACGCGATAGACCCCCAGAATATCGACTACTTTGTGAGTAACTCACGTCCAACTCGATATTCTGACTAATAAATAAACTGGTCACTTTCAAGTAAAGATTTTTATATAAACTTGTGCAGATGATACTGCCATCGTCGCAATTAGAATGCCATAAGCCTACTTTGTCGTATTAGTTTACAAATTGCGAAAAACCAAATTAAATTTTAATTTCGCGGGTAGACCCGTATAATCAACCCTAACGTAACCGAAGGTGCTATCACCGACAGCCCTCTGTGCAAAGCATGCATGGAGGGCGACGAGACACCGGAACACGTACTGCTTAAGTGCAGAAGTGTATCCGACCAACGTCACAAATACATTGGCTCTCCAGCTACACTTCCGGAAGTCCTCGCCGACCTGGGTGGCCTGCTCGGATTCTGGAGTGAACTCAGCTGGCTGGAGTGATCCGGCGGGGAGCCGTACCAGAGGAATCACGCAAAACGGGCGAACATCGCCTACTAGCGGAAACAATTCCCAGGAAGAAGAGAAGAAGAAGAAGAGACCGAAGGTGCGGGCATCAGCTAGTATTTAATAAAACTCTTCACCGTCGTATGCTATGACTTCCAGGGCGGTTTGCCCGGGTTGAGGGCCCGCTTGACCCGGTCGCGGCGGTCGGGCCGGTCGGGCCGGTCGCTGGTGGGCTCCTCGTTCACGTTCTTGTGGTCGGGGGGTGAGTCCGACGCGAAGTTCGGCGGCTTTGTTAGCAGCTTGAAAACGATCATGGAAATACATCATTTGATTACGGACATCAGTTTTCTATCCTTCTCCTTCTTCTTGTCAACCGATAGATGTCCACGGCTAGACAAAGGTCTCTTGCATGGACTTCCACAGGCCTGTCATTATTCATAGTCATGTACGCATCAATTCGGCTTTGCGATGCGTAGATACACGACTCTATGAAAAATGACAGTTTTATATGGACAAAATGAGAATTGATGCGCACAGAGGTGGTTCCAGCCTTATAGTTTAAAGACAAAGTTACTCTCTAAAGAGAGTAACTTTAAGAGTACTAGAGATCACAACTTTATCCTCTCTCAGAAGATAAAGTTGTGATCTCTAGTACCCACCTACTCTGTGAGTTTACTATGCAGGTGACGTCATAACATGGCTTCTAGGTGGCATCTATTATCTATAGTCTATTTTTTTAACAAACGAGTACTGAGTATGTCTCTCGCACATTTCCGATATTGACAGAGTGAGATGAGTCATTGTTAGGAGTGGGGTACTGAGTATGTCAGTCACACAGTTCCGATATTGACAGAATGAGATGGGTTATTTTAGGGGTGGGGCCTGGGACTCTATGTTGATTACGTGGACCAATAGCAACACAGTCAAAGTCAAGTTGATCCTGAAATAAGCTGTCATTTGATATAATAGAGGGCAGTAGAATGGAATAGAATAGAATAGAAATGTTTTATATTCAAATAAACTTTTTTACAAGTGCTTTTGAATCATCGATAAGTCTACCCTGGTTCGGAATGCCCTTCCTGCCGAGAAGAACCAGCAAGAACCTCGGCAGTTGCTCTTTTCAAAACAAATTTACAATACAATAGATACTATGCTATGTATGCAGTGTTTCCACAATGAGGGGAAGTTCCACAAAAGTATACCTAATTATAATTCAACACAATATGTTAAGACGGGCAGACAAAAGTAGCCCCATTCCCGCCGGTGGAACCCGTTCACGAGCATGACGCATGCCATTGCTTCAAAATTCAAATTCAGATTCAAAATTATTTATTTCACGTAGGCCAACCTGTGGCTCTTTATATGACAAGTCATGACTCTACCACCGGTTCGGAAAGCGGATTCTGCTGAAAAGAGCCGGCCAGAAACTCAGCAGTTGCTCTTTTCAAAATAATCATTTTACAATATTATTATGTAGCTATTACGTCATTGTAATAAGTATTTTATACTATCTTGTGGGCAGCTGGATGCCAAGCCGATTTAACCCATGCAATTTTGTTAGAATAAAATATAACATTTCCACAATGAGGGGAAGTTCCAAAAAAAAAAACACTACAATTCAATTCATGTTAAGACGGGCAGACACAAAGTAGCCCCAAGCCCCTAGCCTGTAGCGCCCTTCGCTCAACCATATTAGAGGGCACGTAACAGCCCGCATCACGGTGGATGTAATAGTTACCAGTTGCACGTATTGCTGCAGCTCGTGGTCGCTGAGGTTGTCGAACTGCGGCTCGGCGTGCCGCGCGCGCGCCGCGTCGGGCGGCGGCAGCACGCACGCCGCCGCGCGCGGAGCCGCCGGGGGCAGCGGCGTGGCCACTGCGACAGGTGTGCGGGGTTAACGTTCAGTGGTTTCATTGTATACACCCACTGATCTCTACATTAACCTATGGTTAAGGTTGAATATACGGGTCTGCACGGTCTTCACAGGTTTATATAAAAACTAGTAGGGCGCGTGGGTGCGCGGCCCGCAAGCGCACCGCATATTTTCTACTCGTCAAGTAGACTTTCAGGTCCTGATCATTTTCTATCAAAATACCTCTCTTTCACCTTTTAAACTCTCTGAGATAGACACCTATGGAATTCTTATAGCTGCCATCTTGAATCCACCATTTTGTTTTTTTTTAGCTCACTGCCAATTGGATGATATTTTGAATACTTTTTGTTTGAGCAGCCCCACCTATTTTAAATATCCTGGCCAAGCTCCTCACCCGTCTTCCAAGTCCTCGATCAGCATTACTTTCAATATTTTTTTCCAAATCATTTGTCAGGATGAGAATCCTTCCATAAAAACAAATTTTGAAATAGAACCTTCGTCTTGCATAATTTGTATGGAAAAATAAATTCTGCCATCTTGAATTTTTTTCTGTTCATCAAGTAGGCCTTCGGGTCCTGATCATCTTTTGCCAGCAAACCACTCTTCCAACTTTTATACTCTCCGAGATAGACCATGACGAAATTTGTATGGCCGCCATCTTGAATCCGCCATTTTGGAGTTTTTTTTCAGCTCACTCCTAATTAGATGAGGTTTCGAATCTTTTGTTTGAGCACACCCAACCTATCTTCAATGCCCTGGCCGTGCTCCTCACCCACCTTCCAAACCCTCAATCATCTTCTCTCATCATTCGTCACAATGAAAATTCTTCTATAAAAACAAATTTCGAAATGAAACCGTATTCAAAGTCTTGCATAGTTCCCAACTTCTAGTCTCTTCAATATTCGCCATATATTTTGTATGGGGAAAAATAAATTCCGCCATCTTGAATTTTTTTCTGTTCATCGAGTAGACCTTTAGGTCCTGATCATCTTTTGCCAAGAAACCACTCTTCCATCTTTTATCCTCTCCGAGATAGACGCCGACTAAATTTGTATGGCCGCCATCTTTTTTCCGCCATTTTGAATTTTTTTTTCAACTCGCTGCCATTTGTTCGAGCACACCCCACCTATCTTCAATACCCTGGCGGTGCTCTTCACCCGTCTCCGAAATCCTCAATCATCAGCTCTCTCCATATTTTTCCTACGAATGAATTTTTGTCCTCTATACAAAACAATCGGTGAAAAAAAATTTTTTCATACAATATTTTTCAGGAGAGGTGATCAATGAGTCAGTGAATCAGCCCCAGCAGCTATATATAAATATTAATAATCTTTACTTGAGTGTCCAGTTTAAGAAATTAATCAGAATATCGAGTTGGACGTGAGTTACTCACAAATTAGTCGATATTCTGACTAATTTCTTAATTTTTATATAAACCTGTGAAGATGATACTGCCATCGTCGCAATTAGAATGTCATAAGCCTACTTTGTCGTTTTAGTTTACAAATTGCGAAAAACCAAATTAAATTTGAATTTCGCGGGCAGACCCGTATAATCAACCTTAAGGCTGGATTAGCTGTCACTATACAAATGACAGCTTTATCGTTTCTGGATCAATTTGAAGCGCCACATTTGACATACGAATACGATGGTCTCTGAATACAATAGATTAGAACAGAATAATTTTTATTCAAACTTTTTTGGAACTTATAATATTGCAAATGGCGCACCGACCTCTATAAATTATCTATGATTATATGAAACCATAGATTAATTATAACGTAGACTCATCGACGATTCAAAAGCACTTGTAAAAAAGTTTATTTGAATAAAAACATTTCTATTCTATTCTATAAGGGTCGGTGCGCCATTTGCAATATTATTCGTTCCAGAGACACTCGTAATTATGCTTACAGCGCCAAAATGACGTCAATCAAGTAGGTGCCAAAAATATGAGGGCAGCGGGCAGCCTCTCCAGTGTCAATCATAGATTGGTCACTGTGTCATCAGAGCTCAGTGTGTACACAATGAAACCAAGTTAAGAAGTATCGATTGCCAACGTCATAAATTAGAACAATGGTCGCGTATATCTAGCTATCGTCGTTTTGGCTGTGAAGACAGCGGGAGTACAGAGGCATCGTGGCCTCCTTACCCGGTTGGGGCGCAAGAAAAGTCACCTCTTCGGTCTTTCGGCCGTCGCTCGCTGCCTCTTAAGGAAGGGGCCTAAGGGTTGATTGTCCGCTGTCTATGAGCTCCAACCTGGGTGTTGATCCTTGTGTTCGGTAGCAATGGAGTTTACCTTTGTACTTAGTTCGGCTTTATGTGTTAGATGGCGTTACTGTCCAAGCCGAAGTGATACACGTAGCGCCATCTAGCGACTGTTAGTGTCGGTGGCCACTCACCGGAGTCGGGCGCGGTGTTGTCGAGGCTGGGCGGCGCGGCGCGGTGCGAGAGGCCCGCGTGCCCGTTGGTCAGTATGAGCAGCGCCTGCCTCCACTGCGACTCCATCACAGAGTGCAGCTGGGACGCGATCTGCCCGCGCCGACGACGGTAGGTCTCCATCTAGCGACTGTTAGTGTCGGTGGCCACTCACCGGAGTCGGGCGCGGTGTTGTCGAGGCTGGGCGGCGCGGCGCGGTGCGAGAGGCCCGCGTGCCCGTTGGTCAGTATGAGCAGCGCCTGCCTCCACTGCGACTCCATCACAGAGTGCAGCTGGGACGCGATCTGCCCGCGCCGACGACGGTAGGTCTCCATCTAGCGACTGTTAGTGTCGGTGGCCACTCACCGGAGTCGGGCGCGGTGTTGTCGAGGCTGGGCGGCGCGGCGCGGTGCGAGAGGCCCGCGTGCCCGTTGGTCAGTATGAGCAGCGCCTGCCTCCACTGCGACTCCATCACCGAGTGCAGCTGGGACGCGATCTGCCCGCGCCGACGACGGTAGGTCTCCATCTAGCGACTGTTAGTGTCGGTGGCCACTCACCGGAGTCGGGCGCGGTGTTGTCGAGGCTGGGCGGCGCGGCGCGGTGCGAGAGGCCCGCGTGCCCGTTGGTCAGTATGAGCAGCGCCTGCCTCCACTGCGACTCCATCACCGAGTGCAGCTGGGACGCGATCTGCCCGCGCCGACGACGGTAGGTCTCCATCTAGCGACTGTTAGTGTCGGTGGCCACTCACCGGAGTCGGGCGCGGTGTTGTCGAGGCTGGGCGGCGCGGCGCGGTGCGAGAGGCCCGCGTGCCCGTTGGTCAGTATGAGCAGCGCCTGCCTCCACTGCGACTCCATCACCGAGTGCAGCTGGGACGCGATCTGCCCGCGCCGACGACGGTAGGTCTCCATCTAGCGACTGTTAGTGTCGGTGGCCACTCACCGGAGTCGGGCGCGGTGTTGTCGAGGCTGGGCGGCGCGGCGCGGTGCGAGAGGCCCGCGTGCCCGTTGGTCAGTATGAGCAGCGCCTGCCTCCACTGCGACTCCATCACCGAGTGCAGCTGGGACGCGATCTGCCCGCGCCGACGACGGTAGGTCTCCATCTAGCGACTGTTAGTGTCGGTGGCCACTCACCGGAGTCGGGCGCGGTGTTGTCGAGGCTGGGCGGCGCGGCGCGGTGCGAGAGGCCCGCGTGCCCGTTGGTCAGTATGAGCAGCGCCTGCCTCCACTGCGACTCCATCACAGAGTGCAGCTGGGACGCGATCTGCCCGCGCCGACGACGGTAGGTCTCCATCTAGCGACTGTTAGTGTCGGTGGCCACTCACCGGAGTCGGGCGCGGTGTTGTCGAGGCTGGGCGGCGCGGCGCGGTGCGAGAGGCCCGCGTGCCCGTTGGTCAGTATGAGCAGCGCCTGCCTCCACTGCGACTCCATCACAGAGTGCAGCTGGGACGCGATCTGCCCGCGCCGACGACGGTAGGTCTCCATCTAGCGACTGTTAGTGTCGGTGGCCACTCACCGGAGTCGGGCGCGGTGTTGTCGAGGCTGGGCGGCGCGGCGCGGTGCGAGAGGCCCGCGTGCCCGTTGGTCAGTATGAGCAGCGCCTGCCTCCACTGCGACTCCATCACAGAGTGCAGCTGGGACGCGATCTGCCCGCGCCGACGACGGTAGGTCTCCAACTTGTTCTGCAAAGCGAGGTGCTTTACGAACGAACAGTGATGAATAGGCGTGAAGACCGATTATGAAAAGCTGTTGAATGATGTTCGTAGTATTTCGAAAAAATATATATTTCAAACTACACTAGCGGCACGCTATGATGGCCGGTTTGACACATTACAATAGTGATGTGGAATGTCAATTTATTCTCGAACAAAAAACAATTAAGTTTTGTTTTTGTACCTGATTAAATAGGTTTAATAAAACAAAAATGTATATGTTTATTTAATTTATTTGAACGAACTGAATATTTGAATGAAAATGAATATACATACTTTATATGCACACAAGAAACATATGAATACAAAAGATACCAAAAAAGGTGCCACAAAAGGCCATAATTAATCAGATTCGTCCATACTACTATTTTCACTGTCGTCACTGCTATCATCACCTACATTAATAATTATATGTTCGTTTTCTATAATATTATCTATTTTCACATCTCTTTCATAATCTTCCCTTATTAATTTAACAGTTCTATTCACAACCTTTTCCCAGTCTCCTTTAGTCACATGTTCACAAGCTTCTTCTAATAATTTTAGCATTTTTTTTGTGGTAAATGGGGGTTCTGTATTGTGTCTTGCAGCATATCCCTTAATTTGAGCCCACACCAACTCAATCGCATTATACTCACAATGGTAAGGCGGTAACCGTATAACTCTGTGCCCATGTTCTAATGCTATTTCGTCAATGACGTATCGGATCTTGGTTGGTTTGTTTTCTTTTAAAAGACGTACTAATTCCGCTTTTAACATATTCATGTTTGCATCTACGCCATTTTTACGAAGCCATGCGACGATATCAGCTTTCTTTTGGGATTGGGCAGGTGGCTTGTCAATTTGCATCGAGTGGTATGGGGCGTTGTCCATAATTATAATAGATGGTTCAGGGAGGCTACACAACATTGAGGTAAACCATTCAGTAAACTTTTCTCCATTCATGTCTTCATGATAGTCTCCAGTGGTTTTTGACGCAAAAGCCATGAGAGAACCTTCGACAAACCCGTTGATGGTTCCGGCGTGACAAATTATAAGTCGCGATCCTTTTCCTACAGGAACTTTGGAAGTAGATGCTGCTGTGTCATCGTTCCAAGAACGGCCTACAGTATGGTTAGCATTAAGCCATGTTTCATCCAAGAACACAACATTTTGCCAATTTTTGATTTCTTTCACTTGCCGTAAAAAAGTATACCTTGCCATCGCTATATCAAATCTTTCCATCAATATTTTGCGTTTGTTACATTTTTTGTATCGAAATCCAATGGTCTTCAAAATCTTCGTTAAAGAACTTTCCCCACCGAAGAATAATCCAGCTTCCTTCAGTGAATGCACCAACTTTTTTCTTGTTGGATACTCCTTCTGTAAATAGTAGCCGTAAACATGTCTTCGGATAGCATCGGCATCAAAGCTATCGATGCCTACGACTGGTTTTGCTCGTTTTCTCTTTTTTGGTGTGTGAAGTTTATTTTCTTCTGTGCCAGTCTCGCCATATTTTTTTTTAGTTATCCGTCTAACAGTTCGTTGTCCAATATTAAGCGCATCAGCTACGCGTTCAACCACTGACGTTATAGGTAAAATTGGCCCTCCATTTTGAGCTTCACGATCGAAATAGTTACGAAGGCGTATTACGAACTCACGTGTCTGACTATTTAGAACAGTTCTCTGCGTACGTTCGGTCATATCGACGAAATCCACAACAAAGGGCTTGAACAGAGTCCAAATTAACGAGCAAGGGTCAACAGTAATGCAGTATCAATATTTGAAATCCAAAGCCAGGTCAAAACTATATCACAATCGCATTGCACTGACAGTTTATACTTTTCGAAGCAACGTCAATTCGAAACTGCTTTGTTTTGCATTGAGCATTGACGCGAGTTTGCCGGAGGTAGTAGTTGTGCTAGCCAGCGATCCTATGTGACGATCGTATTAGATTCCATTTTTAAAAATTTTCAATTTAGAAAACCAAATGCCGTGTTGTGGTATATATCATATAAAAATAAAAATTTTACCTTTTGTATGAAACAGCTGATATTTTTTTGCGATTTCAGAGGTTTGTCCACATAGTGAAAATTGTTCATATTCACAAGTACATTCACCCCTTAAATGGTGCAAACTGATTTTTCTACACTTGTATACATTTTAGAAATCAATTTAATAAATAAATTTTGAGTCCTAAACCTAAAACTACATTCGATAAAATTTATGAATCTCTGCACATCACTATCGTCAATAAAGTAATACAATTATTTCCTTCAAAGTCGTTATCAATTAATAGGGAACTTCATGAGCGGACAAACGTCAAACCGGCCATCATAGCGTGCCGCTAGTGTAATCTATAATATAATAAAACTGTAACAGGTCCAATTCTGTACATTGAAGATATTTTGAAAATTTTTGTTTGAGGGCACTCTATAATCGATACTGAAGCCAAAACAATTTTTTTTTAATTTTTTGTCTGTCTGTCTGTATCTTGGCCGCGCATCACGCCGAAACTATTGGACGGATTTAAATGAAACTTGGCACGATTTAAGTTAATACTACGAGGTATAATATAGGATACTTTTTATCCCGAAATTCAGCACGGTTCCCTTGGGAGAGGGGATGAAAGTCAAAATGTGTATTTCGCTGTAATTCAGTAAGGCTTATTCCGATTTAATCCATTCTTTTTTTGTTAGAAATCAGGTTTTTTAGAGATTGTCCTGTAATTATTTCAAGATCGTCAATTTCGTACTTCACAAATTATAGACATCACAATCTTCAGTATAGGTCCAAATAACTTGAACCCCGGAATCTACAGGATACTTTGATTGAACGGCTCATCTTAAGCTGGCATGCATAATTTATCGTATATAGCCATCGTGGATACTATTTTGTCAAAGTCAAACTACTCCAAAGGCGTCAGATTTTGCCAAACGATCATTATACCTACATACTACATAGTAGGTATGGATGTAATACATCGTATGGACGTAATATTACAGTGTTTTCCTATGTAATTTAATATTCTAATCATACTTACTAATATTATAAATGCGAAAGTGTGTTTGTTTGTTGGTTTGTCCTTCAATCACGCCGCAACAGAGCCACGGATCTACGTGATTTTTTGCATGGGTATAATTGAGGACCTGGAGAGTGACATAGGCTACTTTTATCCCGGAAAATCAGTGTTCCCGAGGGATTTTAAAAACTAAATCCACGCGGACGAAGTCGCGGGCATCAGCTAGTCTAACATAAATACGTTTTTTATAATCCTTAAATCCTAATTTCAATAGACAAATTCATAATTCTATTCATTCTTGGTTACTGTCATCATGCCTATTGAGGCTTGATGATTGAACATATCAGTCAGTCTTTCGATTCATTTCCAATATCTCAAGTATCCTACCGATTGCGCCACTTGTGTTGCGTTAGTAGCGATAACAGAAAGCGCTAGTCTATAATATAGAAAGTATGCCTAAAAACTCACCTCCAACAAACTGATTCTTTCATTGGCCTGTGCGAGCTGCAATCTGTACAACTTGATTTCTTCTTTCTGTTTCTCTTCTAGAACATTTACCTCCAGTTTGTGTCTGCGAAAATTATTTTAATCCCTTAGTGCGTTCTCCAGTACAATTAGGTAAGACATAGTCAAGAGCGAGCTGTGCGATTTATTGACCGCGCCAATCTGTGTTTGCTGTGCACAAACTTTTTGCTGTGTCTACACACCTGATTTGGGAGGCAGGTGTTTAGTTTAGATTGTGTAGGACATAGGCTTGGAAGTACTTTTTATCGAACTCATTTTTTCCTATGTTCGCTAGTGTTTGTTATCACAAGCATGTGGATTGTGGAAATTAGAAGAAAAAAGGGAATATCAGTCATGTCAACAAATTCTTATTAAAAAAAAAGGCTGAGCGCGTGCTGGCGCTGGAACTCCTGCAGCTTTGCCAGCGCCGCGTCCTCCAGCTGCTGCTGGTAGTGGCTCTTAGATACTCACTGCTCCTCGATGCGAGTGATCTGCTTGTTGAAGGAGTCGACGACGGCCGCCTCCTTGCTGCGCGCGGCCGCCTCCAGCTCGCGCTCGGCCAGGTCGAGCTGGCGCTGGAACTCCTGCAGCTTGGCCAGCACCGCGTCTTCCAGCTGCTGCTGGTAGTGGCTCTTAGATACTCACTGCTCCTCGATGCGAGTGATCTGCTTGTTGAAGGAGTCGACGACGGCCGCCTCCTTGCTGCGCGCGGCCGCCTCCAGCTCGCGCTCGGCCAGGTCGAGCTGGCGCTGGAACTCCTGCAGCTTTGCCAGCGCCGCGTCCTCCAGCTGCTGCTGGTAGTGGCTCTTAGATACTCACTGCTCCTCGATGCGAGTGATCTGCTTGTTGAAGGAGTCGACGACGGCCGCCTCCTTGCTGCGCGCGGCCGCCTCCAGCTCGCGCTCGGCCAGGTCGAGCTGGCGCTGGAACTCCTGCAGCTTGGCCAGCACCGCGTCTTCCAGCTGCTGCTGGTAGTGGCTCTTAGATACTCACTGCTCCTCGATGCGAGTGATCTGCTTGTTGAAGGAGTCGACGACGGCCGCCTCCTTGCTGCGCGCGGCCGCCTCCAGCTCGCGCTCGGCCAGGTCGAGCTGGCGCTGGAACTCCTGCAGCTTGGCCAGCACCGCGTCCTCTAGCTGCTGCTGGTAGTGGCTCTTCAGCTCCGCCTTCTGCAGCTCCAGGTGCTTCCTGAGGGTCTTGGTTTCGTTGTCGAGGGCGTCCTTTGTATATAGGAGTTAGAATTATTTTAAAATTGTACAACCTAATTTTTAAATGGTAAAAAAGTAAGTTTTTACTATCATAAAATTATGTACAAATGATTTTATTCTATGTATTTGATAAATGATTGACAATAATATTATTCTGTTGCAAAGTGGTTGTTCATTACATACAACGTAAAAAGGTTTTAATTTTAATAATTTACTTACTATTTTAATAACATTGAATTTATTCTATTAAATAGATACTATTTAGTAATTTTAGTACAATAAAAAAACAAAAAGCTCTGTCAGAAGTGGGATTCGAACCCACGCCCACAGAAGTGGACTGCGACCTGAACGCAGCGCCTTAGACCGCTCGGCCATCCTGACTTATACATAGGATGGCGAATTTATTTACCTATTCCGAAGCAATTAATCTTTTAATATTATAAATTACGAGTGTTGTTTTTGTTGGTTTATCTTTCAATCACGCAACAACGAAGCAACGGATCGACGTGATTTTCAGCACTTATCACGAAAAAATCTCTATTTTTTCGTGATTTCTGCGGGATTTTTAAAACTCAACTCACACATAAAAAATTACTTATGCCTGCGTTGTTTATGTTTTTGTACATTTTGTTTCTAATATTTATAATTACTACGTTCATGAGACGGTATTTTCCTCATTTGTCAATACCATTTTTGAGTGATGAATGACTGACGAAGAAGGTCTGACGAAGAAGGCTAAGTCAGTGTGTGAAAACACATTGTGCGGGATATACATTAACGAAAACAAAATAACCATGCTGACTGTTGAGAGGAACGTGCCCGGGATTGAACCTGCGAACCCTCCCTCCCTTGCTGCTCCATCGACCTCTCCTCCGTTAGGGACTCCACTTACACATTTGTTCAACAGCTCGCCGAGCTGGTTCTGCCGCTCGCTCAGCTGCTGCTCCAGCACGCTGCAGCGCGACCTCTCCTCGCCCACCCGCGCCTTCAGGATGTCCCTCTCTTGCTGCTCCATCGACCTCTCCTCGGTTAGGGACTCTACTTTGCGACTCAATTCAATTGTCTTGCTTTTTGTTGATTCATGCTCTAATTTTTCCTGCAAAATCAATGAATCATCAGGTAGCTGGTAGGCTTAGGCATTATGGTTGAATGGCAGTATGGTTATGGTAAAAAATTAAACGTAATCTGTTATTAAATTCAAAAAGATAAAATTGTTTCCATTTTGGTTCCTGGGCATTTATCTGTCAGATTTCTACAGTCAATGTCTAGTGAATAAAGTTAATAATTAAGAGCCATGACCGCAGACTTATCGTAAGAGACATTTTTACCTAAATTGCGTTTTTATTACAAATGATACTCGTATTTTAAACTATAGAGGACTAGGGCACATCAACATTTCTTAGGAGAATAACATAAATATCATAGATTTAGGATCATTATTTGGTAGTTAGTCGCTACTAGATACTGCCCTTCCTACAAACAATAGCTCCTTAAATGCTGCAACATAATATCATAGTTTGTTTGAAAACATCAAACATTGCTTTGAGACTATGTGGGTACGCCAGTTCAGGCATACTATGAATTGCCGCAATTTACTAGTAAGTCAACGGTATCTATAGGTCGACCGTTTAACTCGCGTATCGCCTGCGCGGTAAGAAGGGAGCGGGGGCAGGTAACGCTACACACGGAGTCAATAATCCAAAGATTTATCTCGAGATAGATATTGTTGGTAAAGAATTAAGTATTTATTTTTAAGTTTTACAAATATTTTATAATAGCTTCATAGGTACAAAATCATAAAACAATAATTAACTCCGTTTAAGAAATATTTAACCACAGATAAATTTTTTATAGGACTATTCGTCACTAATATCCATATCGCTTGAATCATCATCACTGTCTGTGTAGCTTGAGGAGTCAGAGTCTTGCAAATTAATAATAAATCGGTCCATCTCTTCATCAACGATGTGATCGTGCAGACAATATTCATCTTCAATAGTTTATCACATATGTACATGTTTATCGCAGTTAACCCATTTTTCTACAGAGAATTCGGCAAATAACTGTTCCAGTGTATTTTTCTTTTTGTCTAAATTAGAATCAATTTCAATTTTTGCGAGCTGTCCTTTGATATCCCCCCAAACCAATTCGATTGGGTTCAAGTCTGGGTGATATGGAGGCAGTCGTAAGACTTCATGACCTGCCGCCTTTAAAATTTCATCTATTTTGTAAGTATTTTCTGTCGCGTGTTGTTTAATTAAATTCAATAAATCACATTTTCTTAAAGACGTATCAAATTCAACATTGTGTCTTTGCAGCCAGGTCTGCATGGTGGCTTTTGTGGATGTCATTGTAGGCTTTTTGTCCTCTTGTACCGAGTGGTATGCGGCATTATCCATAGCTTTTCTCTAGTCCATTTGCTGAAGTTTACAAAATTCATATCGCTATGATAATCTCCGATTTTGCTTTTGGATTTAAAAATTAAAAGAGCTCCATCGATAAATCCGGCTTGTCCACCAGCATGTACAATAATTAAACGTGGCCCTTTGCCAATATGCAACAGCACCCCTCGTTCTTCATTGGATTGCCAACACGCCGGTACATTTAATGACGAATTGACATATGTTTCATCGAGGTAAACAATGTTTCTTTGATCTCTTCTGTGCTTCTTTATCGCATTAAGATAACGCCACCGCCACGATACGATGTTTGGTTGTTCAATCAGTAATTTTCTTTTTGATTGACATTTCTTAAATCGAAAGCCAAGTTTATGAATCAATGTTCTCAAATATTCTTGGCCACAATTTAAAATTCCTTCTTCTCTGAGTTTCGCATTCAAAATTTTTAATGTAGGAACCTTCTTAAAAACCGTATAAAATTGAGTTATTTTTCTTCTATCAACGCCCTCTGTAAAACTGTCAACTTCAATTTTTTTCTTTCGGATTTGTTTAATTTTTTTTGGTGATTTAAAATTTACATTATTTTGTTCATCTTTTAGTTCATTTCCTTCTTTTATTATTTTACAAATGGTAGTCACCGAAAGTCCTGTAGCTTTAGCAACAAGTTTGTTTAGGTTTATGTCTTCAAGATACTCTGTAGAATTATGATCTTGTTTTCTGGCTTTAAAAAAGGAATATACATTGTATGCTATTTGTTTAGCTTGCTTGTTAATTTTGTTCGCAAAACTGGAAGAGCGATTCATCTTGAGATTTATCTTGGCAGTCGTATACCTTGTGCGTTAATGTCCAAGCGTCCGTAACAAAAATACCAACCGCGCGCTGCGAGCACAGCCAGCGCACTGCCGCATTTGACGTAAGCTCTCTGCTCCGCGCACCCCTTTCACCCATCCGCTAACATCTCCCTCCGCTCCCTTCTTACCGCGCAGGCGATACGCGAGTTAAACGGTCGACTTATAGTAGGTGCCAATCTACCAATCCTAACTCTAAGATAAATATATTTTAAGTTAACATGTTATATTCCTGGGAAATTTCGACATGCCTTAGTCCTTTATAGTTTAAAATATTGTTAAAAAAAATTTAGGTAGTAATGTCGCTTATGATAAATCGGCGGTCATGGCTCAATATGTAATTAAATTATGTAATTCATAATTTATATTCAACATACCTTTTCCAGTGCATCCTCTAAGTTCTTAACACAATCAGTGGACTGCTTGTTCAACCTCATCACAGTTTCACAGTTGTCCTTCAACACCTCAATCTCTTTCTCCTTCAGCCTGATGGCCTCCTCTCTGCTTTCCACAGCCTTCTCCATTTGCTCAACTAACTCCTTTTTCTCTGTTGTGAGATGTTTGCATTTCTCCTGATAGTCATGAGCCAAATCTAATGCTTTGTATAGCTCAGTTTCAAAGTGGCTCGTTTTCTACATTGGAAATAATAACTTTTTAAAAAACTGATTTTAAAAATCAAATTATTTTTATACTTGGAATATAACTGATAATTTGAACGTATTTTTAGTAGACACTAGAAAAGATAGTAAAAGTTTAGTTTTAGAGATTTTAGTATTTTTCTTGATTGAAAATTGACAATCTCAAGATCCAAAAATCGAGGGTTTCTGACCCAAAAAATCTATAATATAATTTCTTTATACTTTACCTGGCATTGCAATGCATGCCGGGTACAGATAGTTACTAATAAATTACCTCACCTTCTGCGCCTCTCCTGCAACCATTTTAAAGTTATCAACCTCTCGCACCATCTTCTCCAACGCTGCCCGGTGCCGTTCCTCTGCCCTGTCCAAGCTGCCCGTGAGACGCAGCCACGCTTCACGCAGCTTGTTGAGGGCTGCGTCTTTGGCTTTGTCCACTTTCAATGCAACAGCTAACTTCTCTTGCTGTTCAAGAATTTTTTTTTGCAATTGCTGAATCATTGCTTCGCAGTGCTGAAAAATGGGAGATAATAGGTTTAATTGATAAAAAAAAAAGAATATTTATCAAGTTGAACTAGACTAATATTGTCCTCTATCCTTCAAATAAGCGGAGAGCTTGTGTGTTTGTATGAATAAAGTTATCCTATGAAATATGTAGGGTCCTAATCCTGACATATCCATCACAGCTTTTACCTTTTCTGTAAAGCACATGATGAAACACATTTCCAAAAAGTTTTTTTTCTGGTTAAATATTAGGAATAGTAAGAAAATTGAAGGTATAGATTCAATTTAGATTGCATTCTGATTAAATATTTGTAAAAAAATATATATGCTATGAATTGAGAACCTTTGTTTCATGGGTTGATAAATATATATTTTCAAAGTAAAAAGTGTGTAGGATAGTATTAAGCACTTCTTATTAAATTGTGCTAATTTTAACATTGCTGAGTAAGTTTTGAAACTCATGAAATTTTTTTATGTTTTGACAAAATTTCAATACAAAAACTGTAATTTCTTTACTTGTCAGTTACACATTACTCTGCTGTGTTGAAAATTGAAATTGGCACTAAGTATATCAATCTGGGACCCCAACGACCATCATCCCTTTGAACTATGTGCCGCCCATTTCCACTTAAGTTCTGTGACTCGCTGAGCTATGTCAGTGACTTTGGTTCTCCTACGGATCTCATTTCTGATTTTTTAGGTGCTGAAGTGGCAACCCCACACCGGGAAGTGCAGTGTTGGCAGACCCCCCACTAGGTGGAACGATGACATCAAAGCGAGTTGCAGGGAGCCGCTGGATTCAGGTGGGGCAAGACCAAAACCTGTGGAAGTCCATGGAGGAGACCTTTATCCAGCAGTGGACATCTATAGGTTGATAAAGACGAAGAAGAAATCAATCTTATCAGAACTAGTAAACTATGTTTACTTACTTCTCTTTTTAACCTCTCCTCCTCCAATTTGATACTGTCCACCTTCTCTCCCTGGTCTCCCCTTTCACCCCACAGCTCACTCAAGCTCAACAAATCAGTATCTATGGAGTCCAACTTATAGCCCTCCCTATCCAAACCGAATGGTCTCATTTGAGGCATTTTAAACTCATCTCTCTTCACATATTCATTTTGCCTCATACATTCACCTCTTTTCAAATATTCATCTCTCTTTGAGTATTCATTTTTTTTCAAACATTCATCTCTCTTTGCAAATTCATCCCTTTTCAAAGGCAATTCACTTGCATCCGACATAGAACTCTGAGTATTACGACTTTGAGCCTTATATTGCTCTAAAACTTTAGACGCTCTATCTAATATTTTATTTGATGAGGGTTTGAAGCTATCTGAGTATGTACATTGTATATTGCTCTTTGGGGTTGATGTCGGCTGGACATCTTTATTGTCAGAGAAGTTCAGTTTTCTTATGCTTGGTGACTTTGTATCTGATTTTGTTGAGGTATGAGGCTTGTAATTTGTATCATTTTCATTTCTCATATGGATGTAGCTCGTATGATCATTATCAGTTCTTATATTACTTACCGAAGATGTACTTTGGGGTGACTGGTTTGCTGTTTTGACTAAATAAATATACCTATCTAAAATATTACTTGAAACTATCCTTCCACTTGGTAGCTGTATTTCATCTAGATTCTTCCCTTCTAACTTCTGCGAAATATAATCACCTGTTGCTCTAACAATATTATCTGAAGTTATTAGATTTGGATCCTTATTTTTGGAGTTAGGGCTCTCGTAAGATTCCACTCTAGTTAAGAACTCATCTATTTCGTGTAAAAGAAGTTTATCATTTTTCTTACTGGGCGTTGACACGATACTGCTAATATCACCATCCATACTGAATGAATCATTTAACTTCTCAGGCTTATTACACTCGTGCTTTAATTTTAAACTGAAAATATCTCTTGCGCAAGCTGTATCGAGACTCGTCAAAGAAACATCTTTGCTTCGTTCCTTTCTAATTTTACGGCGACGTCTTCGCGGGAAAGTGAAACACTTGCGATCCAAGCTACGACTGTCGAAACTGTCTGTATCCCAAACCTTTTTACGTGATTCTAAGCTGGAGACCTCGCTGGTATCGAGTTCTAAAGTTTCTAAACGGGATTCCAATGAATGGACTTGGTCAACCAGTTTGCCGAGAACTTGGGCGGTGCACGAAACCGGTTTGTGAACGACGGTTCTCGAGGACTCCAGGAAGGAATCCTCTGAGCCGGAGCCGGAGGAATGGACGAGGAAAAAATTCGGTGGTATCAGCAGAAGAACATCGGTGTCGTCGGTATCACTCATCACATAAACTGCACTTTCTTATACAATTAAACACTAAAGCCATATTCAAGTTGTACGATCAGTATTCAGTTAAACTTTTAGATAAGTAACTAGAACTACATTAATGTCTGCCACACAAGTTTGTAATCCATATTCATATCAATCCCCCCAAAAGCCCAAAACCAAACAAACATAACCTATCACCTATCAAATCAACTCAACTGACAACTTTAAATCATTAACAATCTCAAATCTGTGACCTACGTCTGTGACTGACCAAAGAGTATATAAACACAACAAAAGCTGAACCGCCGTGTGGCCGCGCCGTTTGGTCATAGACGAATAATATTTACTACCGTTCGTTTGGTGTCTTTGAAATCTGTGCTGTGTTATTTATAACCCTTTTTTTCAAGGTGGAAAACACGGGTCTGCCCGCGAAATTCATATTTAATTTGGTTTTTCGCATTTATGGTGTAAGACACGGGTCTGCCCGTAAATTGCCCGTAATTGTATAATTGCCCGTCGCAATTTGTAAACTAATACGACAAAGTAGGCTTATGGCATTCTAATTGCGCCAGTGGAATTATCATCTTCACAGGTTTACATAAAAATCTTTACTTGAAGGTGACCAGTTTAAGAAATTAATCAAAATACTGAGTTGGACGTGAGTTACTCACTTAGTCGATATTTTGATAAATTAATGATGAATGGAACTAGGAATAGTCGTAATTCCTAGTTCCATGCGAGGTTTGATTTCAGTGTGGCCCAAGGCCCAACTGCCAAAATGCTTTTTGCCAAATGCTACCACAGGATAATTATTATGCACAGAATATAAAATATTTTTTATTTTCATGTTAGGCATGCAACATTTAAAATCAACGAAACGAATCCCGATCCCGAATCCGACTTGAAACCAACAGTTTATTGACCGAGCGAAGCCACAGATTAATGATTATGTATACCAGATACAGATAGGACACGCAAGAAGAAAAGCGTGTACTCGTATAGAACTCCTAGCCCCCAAGCGTACTGACACTGACAGCTTATCACTGTATAGCGAGTAGCGACCTTTTTTTTTTAAATCTAAATAGTTTCAGTACCTACCAAAGAGAATGTAATCAATACGATACCTACCTACTTGCACGTTATTTATTGTACTATTTTTTTCATTTGAATAAAAATAAATTACAAGAAAACACAAAATTAGCAATTAAAAAGATTTATTTTATATTAAACAAACATGTTAAACTATTTAATTACAGGTGTGAATTTTCCCAAATGACAATGTACAATAATATTTCCAGGATTAATTTCAGCCGTATTTTTCTTTGAATCATCCGCTTCTTCCCCAAATCTCCTTTTAACTGAAAAAAAAAGGTGATGGCAAATGTTATATACATATCCTCGAAGGAATCCTCGAAGCTTAAGTGCAATTTATTATCCTGTCGCCTGGGGGTCGACCTTTTGCAGGATGACAGTTTCTCGCTCTAAACTGCGCTTCGACCTTCTCGTTACCGCACGGCCCTCGTTGCTATTTCGCTCGAATATTAACTGAATACCACTCTATCTCACTCAGACTTAACACAAAAATACAGGTAAAAATAGGACGGAGATATTATAGGCCTCAGACTGATACATCTGACGAAATTCCCATAGATAAATATTGTTTACTATGAGTGACACTTCCGGTTTTTTTCTGAGTTGTTTTTATTTTTTTTGAAAATGTTTTTGTGTCTGTATTGTCTTTTTCTTGTGTACACTTCTGTGGTACTTCATCCAATTCTGGAGTAAAAATTTCCCTAAAGTAACCATAGAATAGAATTCAAATTAGAGGACAAAATGCTTGGGTAGGTCCCATTTCCATGGTTTCGCAGATTCCTAATTTATTCTTAATCCATGTCTGAACTGTGTCTGTGTCTTCGTGAAGTACCTGAACAATACTCTACGTTGAAATATACCACCCGGCACTTAACTCTGTGTATTTTAAATGTAAACAACTTCTTTTGCATAGGTTGTTCAACGGCGTCGAGCGGCTATGTTATTATTATGATGTAATTTTGTAAAGAAAGTGTATGCCTTTGGTTTTATGAGTGTTTTGTGTAAAATAGTATATGTTTTAATAATTAAAACACAAACTATGGGTGTATGGTGATTTATTTAGTGATTACAACTATTTCCAAAATCGGAACACGGAAAAGTTCCGCTCAGCCTACTTTCGCTCGAGATTTACAATACCTAGGTGAGTTCAATTTATATTAATATTATACGTAGGTTACAGCTTGTTTCATAACGATACTTGCCGTGTATGATAAGTTGTTATTTCTCGAAAAATAAAGAGATAGCAGTGTTTATTTTGCGGCAAGTCACCTGACCTAAGTGCCTGAAACGACCACCCCCGAAGTCGTTCCGCAGATCCGCGTACGTCAATCAAAATGGCGGTGACAGTCGAAGGGCTAAATTGTTGTAGGAGTGATTCATGACTAATTAATTATATTAATCTATATTACCAGCAAAAAGCTGAGCTTTGTGAGAGCTCGCGTAGTTTTTCTATATATTTTTTTAACCTCTTGACTCTTCCCATTCGGGAATATGGCACCACAGTCAGTGTACTTTACTTGTACTACTATGATGTATTTGAATATTTATCATTTCGATTTTTTTTCAAATACAAAAATATACCTATTTCAAAAACAAAAAAACAAGTGGACTTGATAGTAATGCTTAAGGTGATTCAACTCGCGATGGCTGTATAACCACTAATTTTTCACCGTGTTTATTAATATTTAATGTATCAAATTAATATTTACCACATTTCCACTGCCAAATTAAAGCTTTATAAACACTCTCGCTGAGCACTCTGCAACAGTTTGAAACTTTCATTTTCTGCTCATTGTTACAGTCTTCTGTCAATTTGGGAAGCATTCGCACCTCTCCAATTTCACTGTCTAGATTATATATTTCAACAATATCTTTCCATGTAGCCACTTTGCCTTCATTTAAAATGTCCTTTGTTAGAAAGTTGTTTCTAATTCCCTTGAGCAAATGAGGAGGATCATACAAAACATGTAATGTTTCATCAGATAAAGTGATGGTACCATCTGTAAAATTGAGAACACAATTATTGAATTTAACATTACCTACTACAATATGACTAAAACTAAATTTAACCATAATTTAGAAGTAAAAAAGATTATACCAATAGCTTCATCATTGAGAATTTGTTGCCGCTTTGTATCAGTTTGTAAATGTTTTAATGTTGTCCTATTAGTGGGTCCTTGCAGATACTGAAGAGAAAAAAATCAGGTAAGTATCAAAGGTAAAATTGATAACAGAATTGTTAAATAGCAAAAAATGCATGATTCAGACATAAAAAAAATAACCTTGACATGTAGAATAATTTGAAGGATCTTCACATTCAGATTGAATATTATCAAAGCACCAAGTTTTAGCATATGTGTGGTCTTTCAATATAGTTCCACGAACATAAGTATGATCAGGAAGAAACATATTATCTGCAAAAGAAGTTTAATCTTTTGAGACTATTTTTAACCATATTATTCTTCAAGCAGTTTCTTGTAGGAGTTGTATGTTCTTCTCAGTTGGAACCAGTGATCGTTTTTACTTTATAATAGGGTATTTGACTACTTTTAGAAAATCATCTTAAATTATTAATAACGCTATGCTAAAGCTATCATCATCATCATCATCATTATCAACCTTTAGATGTTCACTGCTGGACATAGGTCTCCTGCATGGACCTCTACAGGCTTCGGTCTTGCGCCGCCTGAATCCAGCGGCTCCCTGCGACTCGTTTGATGTCGTCGGTCCACCTAGTGGGGGGTCTGCCAACACTGCGCTTAACGTTGCGGGGGTCACCACTCCAACACCTTTGAACCCCAACGACAATCAGCTCTTCGAACTATATGCCCCGCCCATTTCCACTTCAGTTTCGCGACTCGCTGACCTATGTCAGTGACTTTGGTTCTCCTGCGGATCTCCTCATTTCTGATTTGATCTCGCAGGGATACTCCAAGCATAGCTCTCTCCATCGCTCGCTGAGTGACCCTGAGCCTTCTTATGAGGCCCACAGTTAGCGACCATGTCTCGGATCCATAAGTCATCACTGGCAACATGCACTGTTCGAAGACTTTAGGGTTAAATATTTGAATCGTGCGTACTGAATTTGGGGGGGAGGGGTGGGGGGAGGGGAGGGGGAGGGCCCCCCTTCTCCACTGGTACCCTTTTTTTGGCGAGGAAATGTATAGTTTTTGAAAAAAAAAAATATTTACAACTCACACAATTTGAGGTTATGTTTATCTTAAAACCATGGAACTAGGAATTACGACTATGACCAAAACTGTGGCGAATGGTTAGTGAGGCCCGGTCGACGGAGCCCCGCTTCGCGGGGCTCCTTTTTCTGGGTGTTTTAAAAAGAAATAACAACGAAGAGGGATGGCGGGGTCTTACAGACCCCGCCATCCCTCTTCTAACCTAACCTATCCGAGTCGGAGTGCCCCAAGTCCCGAGCTCGCTTCGCTCGCTCTTGGACCAAACTACTAATCTTTGCCTCACTTATTCCAAATGCCAACCCTTGGACATGGAACTAGGAATTACGACTATGACCAAAACTGTGGCGAATGGTTAGTGAGGCCCGGTCGACGGAGCCCCGCTTCGCGGGGCTCCTTTTTCTGCGTGTTTTAAAAAGAAATAACAACGAAGAGGGATGGCGGGGTCTTGCAGACCCCGCCATCCCTCTTCTAACCTAACCTATCCAAGTCGGAGTGCCCCAAGTCCCGAGCTCGCTTCGCTCGCTCTTGGACCAAACTACTAATCCATGCCTCACTTATTCCAAATGCCAACCCTTGGAACACATTCGACTTTTGGCCAACGTGAAGAGCAATTTTTAGAATGTTTATTTTATTGCAATAGACGTAAGTCGTAATTCCTAGTTCCATGATATATTGTCTAATGTCTATGCTAGTGTCTATGTTCATAACTTGGAGTTCTAGTGTTTTTGGAACCTTCCGACAACATTTTTGACTAAAAATACACAAATAGTGAATTATGTGATAATATTGCATGTGTGCGGGATAATTAGACCTTTTGATACGATAATGACTTTAGATTTTACTTAAAGTGGCGTTTCTAAAAAAAAAAAATAACCTTAAATTATTTAATTTTCATTGTCGATTTTCACAAAAAGTACGCATTTCCGCGGAAAAAGAAAAGCAGTTTGCTATGAAAAGTCACTACCCGCTATCGATTCAACACCACAAAACAATAAAATTCGATACGCACGATATAAATAAACAGCCGACTTTAGTCTTCAGGCACTGAGGAATTTTGGACGAGAAGACATCTCGGAGCTTCCCGAACGCCTGCCCAGCAGAGTTGGTTTCAGGGGTTGATCTCTTTCTCGAAATTGGACCTACCTAGCTGGACTGTGTGTCCCAGGTATATATTCTCGTCCACAATTTCAAGTGCAGAGTTCTCAAGGATTACTGGGTGGAGCGGAGCATGAGCATTGGACATGATTTTCATCTTGCTCATGTTCATTTTCAGGCCGACCTGTTGAGAAACCCTGCTGAGATCGTTGAGCATTGTATTGAGGTCTCTCAGAGTCTCTGCCATGACTACTATGTCATCGGCAAATCGCAGGTGAGTGATGTACTCGCCGTTTATGTTCATGCCAAGTCCGTTCCAATCCAGAAGCTTAAAGACGTCCTCCAACGCAGTGGTAAAGAGCTTCGGGGAGATTTCGTCTCCCTGTCGCACTCCACGCTGCAAGTGGATTGGCCTCGTAGTCTGGTCCTGTATACGTACTGACATAGTGGCGTTTTCGTACAAGCACTTCAACACTTGGATATACCGGTAGTCGATCCGGCATCTCTGTAGCGACCTCAATACAAATGCTAAAGCTAACAAAACGTATATTTCGGCAAATTTTTCAGTATTTTTCATAAAAATCGAGAAAAAGTAAATTGCCGCAAAAACGTTCCATTTGCTCTAATGACGTCACAGTTCACATTTCAAACAATGACAATTCCACAGCCCATAGGTGGTGTGAACTGAGACGTCATTCGAGATCACGGAACGTTTTCGATCTCGTGAAGATGGCCGGAATTATAGCAATTTTAATTAATGTTCTACTAAATAAAACTTTATTTTTTAGTTTTTTCGTATAGAATAATGTTTTTAGATAATAATCTTTTAGGATGGGCATGGGCATCTGTTTAAAGAAGAAATTAATTAGACAGTACTACAACAGTAATGAAAAATCAAACTATTTGCTATAAAGGAACTGTAGGTACATACCATGAAACTGTTCCAATAATGATTGAGTGGGAACTCCAGTCGAAATCTCTGCAGAAGTAAATAAACTCGGACAGCGTTTCCTTTGTCCACTTAAATATTTATTTTCGAAATGCTTCTCACAGACATATAGGCTACGAAAATGACTTGGTTTTATATGTGATAGTTGAGGAGCCTGGGGCATTAAATTGATCTTCCACATCTCACGATATTTTTCACTCCGCGGTACCCGGAATAATCGCTTGCCTTCACTCGAAGTAGCTCGGCAAGTCGGACTTAAACAGATTTTGCAAGGCATTTTGATAACAAACGATCACAAACAAAATTGAAAAAATTTTGCTGAATAGTCTTCCAACGTATAACGTCAATGGTCAAACGCAAAGAGTATAGTTCCGGTCTGTGGAGTATATTATTATATTATGTCAAACGTCGCAAACACACACAGGAAAAGAGTCCGTCCTCAGCAATTCTATGTTTGTCAATGCCATGATCTTTTGTCTATGGGTAATCTTCTTGGGGGTAATCCGCCATCTTGAATATTTAACGGTACAACCAATAGGGTATTTGACTATAATAAAAATATCGTTTCAACTGGTGTCATCCTAAAAGATTATTATCTAAAAACATTATTCCATACGACAAAACTAAAAAATAAAGCTTTATTTAATTAGAAAACATTAAATAAAATTGCTATAATTCTGGCCATGGTCACGTGATCGAAAACGTTCCGTGATCTCGAATGACGTCACAGTCCACACCACCTATGGAATTCTCATTTTGTCAATACATTTCGACGTGTTTGTGCGGCGTAATAGGCTAATTTCGTCTGTTTTTCATCGTTACTATTTTATTAAATACCAAATAGTATGCGACACGCGGCCTAAACACATATTATAAAATTGTCATTGTTTGAAATGTGAACTGTTACGTCATGAGAGCAAATGGAACGTTTCGGCGGCAATTTATTTTTTTGAATTTATTTCTCGATTTTTATGAAAAATAATGACAATTATGCCGAAATATATGTTTTGTTAGCTTCAGCATAGCATTAGTAACAATTTAAGATGATTTTCTAAAAGTAGTCAAATAGCCTATTGTAGGCGAGTGTCAGGGGCCTGAGCGAAGCGAGGTCCAGTCTACTAGAGTGAATTTGCACTTGTCCGTCCGTCCGTCTGTCAGTCTGTCAGAGCCTTATCTTATAACTTTTGAATTACTGAACGTAATTAATTACTTCAAATTTAGATATAATATGTAAACTGATGGCTTTCAGCCGAATATTGCATAAAAAATTATAAAAATCTTTATTTCAGGGGGGCTCTCATAGAAGTGAATGCGAAGTAAAAAAAATTTTATCGCGTTACATAAAATTGTTACATATCATTTTAAAGATAATTTCGAACAGAGTACAAAAATATTTTTTTTTCAATTTTTCCCTTAAAATTGACGAAATAGGGGGCTTTCAAAGTGGAGATTTAATACGCTCGCTTGAAGACGCTCTACAGCAAAATCGGGTATGTATTTTCAAGCTGAACTTATTTTTTTATTTCACTTGTATCCTGTACTTGAACAACAAATACTAAAATTATATGAATATTATAAAGAAACGAGATTTTTAATGGGCATCAGTAATTTTCACATAGCTTCACAATAATGCTAATAGATGGCGCAGTCATTAATTATTCCATGGAACTAGGAGTCACGACTACGATCTATCCCAAAAACAGTTTTGCGTCGACCGTTATTATTTAGGTACATAATATAATAACATATTATTCAATTAAAATTATTCTTTAGTTAAATATCAAACTTCAATAAACTATTAATTACTACATTTTGTGTATTTTCTATTCGCGTCGATAGATGACGATTTGTACAGATGCCCGTAACCCGTTTTCACTCGTTAGTACCTACATAATAATTAATAATTCAATGTTTTCACTAACGTTCCCTAACCTTTACGGGCTACCTATGATAAGTTAGGTGATGATTTCTGTCAACTTCTTTATGTCGATCCTGTACGGGACACCTAAAAGGACATTGTATTTAGGAGCTACCTACGTAAAGAGACTCCTACTTAGGGGATGATTTAGGTATGTTTGGTGAAAACGGGCAATAATAATAATTTCAGTTTTGGTCGTCATGTATCGATTGAATGAATAATCATGGGATAACGTAACCGCGAGGTCTCAGTTCGGGGCAAACCACTAGTGTATATTGGGAACATTTCACAAACTCTATTGATAAAAAAATACCTAGATCAGCTGTTGTGAGTATTGGAGTCGCTTAGGCAAATGCAAAGCACATGTTACTGAACCTTTCCTAAGCCGCTGAACCGATTTTGATGAAATTTTCTGTTTGCCAGGATAGTTTATAGGTATACGGTAGGTGGCGCTGCGATAATATTTCAGGAATTTTATTTTAATTTTATGCCACCCAAAAGAAAAGCCAACGATCGGACAGGATGTCTCTCGGCTCCACTAATATATAACTCCATAAATATACCTAATAACAAATGTACCTACCCAAAGATTTTAATATATTTGGGTTGGGTAGGTACATTATTAAATATATTTTTACTAGTGCGTTATGTAGTTCAAAGGTACTATAATTAGGTACTTGTTAAAAGGTCTAAAGAGCAGCTAAAAACAACATCAGTTTCATAATATTATTTTATTCAAGCATTTTATACACATAAATTAACTTAATATCCTACAATTTAAGAAAAACATTTTATAATTATAAACATAGTATTAAAACAGATTTACTGATTTAAATGGGGGATTTCTATTCAAAATCATGTTTAAGAGCGCGTGTAACACCAAAAAAAAAAAACAGATTTCGCGATGAGATAAAACATAGCCACAACCTCATGTGAGGCGCGACAAAAGAAAGCGTTTTGCGCGGAATAGGAGTGTAGTAAGCGCCAAATACTTTAAGTTTGTAACTCATAAAATATTCATTTTCTTTTCAATTCACTAGGCTACTCTCTTGATATCAATCGGAATTTAATGTAAAAATTTTGGCTCTGTAATATGCAACACATTGAAAATAAATGAATATTGGTTAAAAATTAGACCTAACTTCGCGATTTTTTATTATCGAACAAATTTCATCATTTTATGTTTTTGCCCAAGCACGTCCCTTGGCAGTATGATGTAATTTTTGCGTGTTTTTTTTCGGATAGTTGAAACTTGATCTACTACTGTAAAAATCAAATCTGTTTACTGTTAACGAGCGCACACCCACTCTTAACTGGGATTGGTCTTAGCTATGTTTGATAAAAATCTGTCCAGCTGTTTAAGGATACTGAGATACCTAAGTCAGTATAATTATTAATATTTATATTAACTTTTATATTTTATTTACAAAATAAGTATCATACTAATATTATAAATGTGAAAGTGTGTTTGTTGGTTTGTCCTTCTATCACTCCGCAACAGGGCTACGGATCAACATGATTTTTTGCATGGGTATAGTTGAGGACCTGGAGTGACATAGGCTTTTTATCCCGGAAAATCAGAGTTCCCGAGGGACTTTAAAAACTAAATCCACGCGGATGAAGTTGCAGGCATCAGCTAGTAAAATAATAAATCTAATATAAATAAAATTGAAGCATCTGTCAGTGATTTCGAAATACATACCTATAATAACGAATTGAATTGTGGTACCTATGCTTTTTTTGGAACTTCACCTCATTGTAGAAATAATGAAATATTATATTACATTCTATTTTAACAAAGTTGGATGGGTTAAATTGGCATGGCATCCAGCTGCCTACAAGATAGTATCAAAAACTTATTACAATGTAATAGCTGTATAATAATATTGTAAAATGATTATTTTGAAAAGAGCAACTGCTGAGTTTCTTGCCGGCTCTTCTCAGCAAAATCCGGTGGTAGATTCATGACGTGTCATAAGAGCCACAGGTTGGCCTATGTGAAATAAATAATTTTGAATATTCTCATAACATATTGAGCTAATAATCATGATTATTTGAACCACAAGCAGGTTTTTGACATGACCAGACAGACTCTTCAACTTTATTTATTTGCACATAGATATATGAATTCCTCATAATTTAAATACCAAGTAAAGGTATTTGATGAGCAGTATTTACAACTTGAGAACCAATCAAAAATCATGATGCCCTGACAGCACTCAAAGGTGCCTGTTTAATAAAGGTGTCAAGCTTATTTTTGAATAATTCACTATTAATTGGTTCTCCGATAACACATAGTGGATTACCTACAACATATTTGACATAGATTTCACTGTAAATCTTTCTTAATAGTTCCCGAACCCCCTGGGCTTGATTGTCAGTGTTCATCACGAACTTTAAACCTGAGGGTGTTTCTAAGCAATGCAGAGTATATTTAGAAGTTCTGTAGTTAAGAAATCCGTCCTTTGGGTCCAGTGGTGATATCTTTGCAACAAATGATTTTATGGAGAACAGCATCCCGTACATAAGTTTTCCTTCCTGTAAAATGAGAAATGGTTCTGTTGCACACAACTCCTAATCACATGCATGCATGCATGCATGGTGGCGCCTCTGGTGCTACAAATGTTAAAAATGTGACATGCCTGCTTGTTCTAAAAAAAATCTAGACTTAATTGATAACTCTAAATGTAATTTAATATAATATAGTAAATAATAAATATAATAATAATAATAAAAGCATAATAAAGTAAATAGGTACCATAGGTTTTCACAGGGAACGTAAGTGAGAATGATAGCACTACTTTTGGACCTATCAATTTATTCCAGAGATTGTGTACAACAGAATAGGATCTTCATCTGTTCCACACAATCTCAACGATTCAATTAACCAAAGTGTTGTCAGCCAGGTCCTCAACTATACGCAGAAAATTACATCGATGTGTAGCTCTGTTGTGGGCATGATTAAAGGCGTACCTCTTCCCTAGACATTCCAGCTTGTTTTGTTCTGTTCCATTCTCCATAATAAAGTAAAGTTCCATAACGATCAAAAATGTATAAATTGTAAATCGTCATTTTACTTTAATATTGGCTTAAATTCGCTTTCTAGTGTTTTTATATTAAAATTATTAAATTGTTTATCAAAATTTCAAACACTTCCACACACTTCCACAGACCATAGACCACGAACACTAGGAACATAGACCACGAACACTAGGATATAGACGTCAAACTCCATAGAGCCTAAAATAGAATCTTAACAGGATTCTAGTGTGCGTGTTCCTTCACTATGGTACATCTATACATTTTCTATCTTGCATCTCACTCTCCCGTGATTTAACGACTCTATCCATTCATGTTTAGTGCAAATTTCATTGATAACCCAGCATGTCCTGCTCTAACACGATGTATAGCAATAGCGGAACTCGATGCTTATTGGTCCATCGCTTAAGCAGAATTACGTCATAGCGGAACCGGAAGCGGTTACTTTTTATTTTATTTAGGGATGGGATAGGCCCATCGGAGTGAACCGTAAGTTTATAATTATAGTGATGTACTTATCGGTTTTCGAGTACCGGTTTTTTTATATTTACCGATTTTTTTTCTGTATTCTATGATTCTAAATTCTAATTTAAAAATTAAGGTTGTAAAATAAAAGAAATTTTTACTTTGAATAGCTGGTTTATTCATTTTCATATTTTAAGCTACTACCGGTTCGGAATGTAGTTTTCTGTTGAGAAGAATCCGGTAAGAAACTCAACAGTTACTCTTTTAAAAATATATTGTCTAGTACATTATATTAATATCACCATCGCAGTTGTTCCATTTAAACGCGGAATAAATTTGACTTCCCTTTTAAATATTTAAACGCCCATGCCCATAATATAACATATACCAAATAGATAGGTTTTCCAGATGTTTATCCTATGTTAGCGCCTCGAAATGGTCTAATAGTGACAGTCATCGCGATCGTGATATTTTTGGAAAGGCGCCCGTGCTTCCAGTTCTATAAACTGTAACGATCACAATCCAATATCCATACATCCATACTACACTAAATGCATTTTTTAAATTAAGACAGCCCCATTGCCTTCATTGATTTTTGCTTAGCAGTTTTTCGTAATGAAAATCTGTCTAAACGTCAAATTTATTCGTTGATTAAATTTCCCTTGGCGATTTATAAGTGGGTCTTAAATATGTACATAAATAATAGGTCTAAACGTCATAAAAAAGATAAAAATACGAAAAGTTACTTAAGTAAAAATCAGTTGTTTGAATTAAAAAATCAGCATAATATTTGGACGTAGTTATGCAAAAATGTTCCAACCCACAGCAAGTTTTCAGTCAGATTGATGCAGTTTTAATTGTTTTTTTTGCTACAAATGTGTTACACATTGTTGGTTGGAACATTGGAAATAAAAGAATAATGATGTAAGGACTGGAAAGTTCTTAGTATAAAACCAGTTTAGTACTATTAACTCAATTTCGACAGACTTGTGGGTTGGAACATTTATGCATAACTACGTCCATTTAGGCATGAACATGAATAGGCATGATGACAGTTGCGAAGAAACAATGAAATTATGAATATTATATCCATGGAAATAGGATTCATGGAATATAAAAAATGTATTTATTTATTCGACTATTTTGACAGAGATTGATATTTATTTTGATAAAATAAAACCATAAAATACAGCAATCCACCATATTGAATTGAACAGAGATAAGAGCGAAAGTTACATCACATAATATATCTTCAAATTTTGATAAAATATTATGACGACATATTTTATCTATTTTGCTGATATAAGATATTATTTTTTATTCTTTCGAAATAGATATTTCTGTCATCATGCCTTTTGCAAAGTACTCGTAAAAGTTTTCTCTAAATCTTTTTACAACTAATTACAATGTATCATACAATATAGCACTTAACTGAATTACAATTTAACGTATCACACGTAGTAATTATAACTTAATGAAAAATTCATGAAATAAATTTCCGTTGTGACTTTTGCACAAATTAAATAAAAAGATTGCGTACTGTTTATTGATTCAATTGCTGAAATCAATGTCAATGTGTCAATGTCATGAGTGATCAATAAAATTCATTCTAATTGTTGATCGCAAGAGAAAATACTAAAATAAAATGACTTTAAACGGGTTTTGACATACAAATGTATATTTAAAACCTACCCTTCATTAATTGTATCTACATTAATTAACTTTATATTTCCCTACGATAACATAATATTAAAAATTGGAAACTACTATTTTATTGTGGATGGTATTCATACTGAATAAGTCTGTCAGGCTGTCAGATACTCCGTAGTCTAAAACCACGGAATCGATTTCAATAAAATATGCTAAGGATTTATTTCTAATGATTAGTAAAGTTACCTACTACATATTTATTTTTTTATAAAATTAATGTTAATGACAAGTTTTGGTGACAGCGCCATCTATCGACAAAATTGTGAAGTTTTGGTTAAAATTGTTTGCAATTAAAAAGTCTAATAATTTGTCCCCGGGACAAAGAGGACTAAAACTAAACATTGACTTTGATATCCTGAAAAACAGTAGGTTTCGCGCGCAATAGGGGATGAAAATTTGTGTCGATGTAGGTAACACGTAATTTCGTCAAATCAGAACTGATTTTGAAAACCTTTGAAAAAGCTGGGTCAAGTAGTGTTATTATCTAAATATAACAAATACAAATATAATGTTGATACAGAGAACACAATACTTCTTACACAGTGAAAATAAATGAGATGAGCACAGAAATGCAAACATTAAAGCACAAACAATGGTTATAATTTATTATAAAAAATTCTTTTTAAATAACCGACTCAAACTCTCGCGCCACTATACAAAGTAGGTGTATAATTTATTGTTGATTTTTTAAAAACCACTTGACCGATTTCGATAAAATTTATGGGAACCTGGGAATTTATACCCTTTGAAATTATTAAAAAAAAATTCAAATCGGTTCAGGCGTCTTAATTCTCTACGTACATAAAATAAATTAAAAAAAGATTCCGACGAATTGAGAACCTCCTCCTTTTTTGAAATCGGTTAATAAAAAGAAAATTAATGTTTCTTACTTCTACCTATTTTAGGTTACAACAATGTTAACTACTTTGACGTCGCACTGATCTATAACTGCCACCTTTGGAAACTTTGGTTGCAATCAAATTTTCCATTTCTGCTCCCTTTTTCCTTGAATCTACATTGTGAATTCGTCTATTAAAATTAATGCACCATTGTCTAACTTGCATTCTTGTAACAAACAATCCAAACGCCTTCAAAAAATCAGATTTGTGTTCACGACAAGTATACCAAGATGTATCGAGATTGTCAAATTGTTTAATAATATCTGTGTAGATGTAAACTTTACAGAGTTTTGGCAAGGTCCGTTCGATAATATAAATGTAGTGCCATACTAAAGCCGACAGATTACCTGATGGATAATACAATTTTCTTTTACTATTATCATATTCTTTAATTGATATTAAAGAATGAAATGGTTCAATTTCATTAGATAACAGTGCATTTTTACAATGTTGACATTGCGCACAATCTAGTCTGGGTAGTAAATAACGGCAAACTGCACCAGCAATGTATGACACAGCGTGGGTTTGGAAAGTATTTTCGGATGGAATACTTTCTTCAATGAAAATAAAATTTTGAGCATCCGAACTATGGAGAATGTCATTGATATTTCGATTTCGTTTGATAATTAAATTTTTTAGAGTTCCCAGCATTTTATCATCATCAGGGGTGCAATTTGCATATAAAGATTTACCAGTTGATATCTCATTAATGAGCAATGTCTTATACAAGGCAACAAATTGTTGACAGTCTGGATGTGTGCTACATCCACCCTGTCCTCGAATTTGTCCAAAAAAGTTTTCGAGGGGATCCTGGTTTAAACGCTTCAAACTCAAAAATTTAACTCCCGGAATCAATCTTAGTTCTGACCAAAGGTGTTTAATGGTTTTAATGTCATGAATAAAGTTACGTAACGACAGTGGCTTACATTCTCTTGAGTCTGAAGCATCAAATTTCATTGATTCTAGCTTCTTCAAGGCTTCGTTCCAAAACTCTAAGTGGACTGAATTTAAAGACAAAGCATTACGTAAATTAACACTTGAATGACCAGAACAATTCAAGCTGTCAAACAAATCATTAATGAACATAAGGATCTCGGCAGTGAAATAGCCATTATCAATGTTCACAAATGGTACACTATAATTATGAACTATTTGAAGATGTTCATATGTCTTCATCTGGTTGTGTAAAACTCCCGAAACCGCCCTGCTGAAAACTTGCGCAGCATACACGACCTGAAAAATTCAAATTGCTAGTCATTTTTACAGAATAAATGTAAATACCAAATGTAATACCAAAATACCAAGTTTCATACACATAGCTTGAAAAATAGCTTGAATATGAAGGACTGTCATACAAACATTCAACCCCTGTATAACCCCTTTTGTGCTAGAATTTTAAGAAACTGTGAAAGATTTACTTCTTCGTTTTTAATCGAAAGCCCAAATACAAAGTTTCATAGATAGAACTTAAAAAATGACGAACTTTCATAAAAACTTTCAACCCCTATTCTATCCCTTTGAGGATGAAATTTTCAAAAAATGTGATTACCCACTTCTTTATTTTTAATCAAGAGCCAAAATACCAAGTTTCATATACATAACTTGAATATGAAGGACTATCATAAAATCATTCAACCCCTTTTGCGCTACAATTTAAAGAAACTTTGAAAGATTTACTTCTTTGTTTTTAATCGAAAGCCCAAATACAAATTTTCATAGGTAGAACTTAAAAAATGACAGACTTTCATACAAACTATCAACCCCTATTTTATCCCTTTGAGGTATTATTTTCAAAAAATGTAATATACCTACTTCTTTTTTTTTAATCAAGAGCCCAAATACCAAGTTTCATACACATAGCTTGAAAAATAACTTGAATATGAAGGACTATCATACAAACATTCGACCCCTGTATAACCCCTTTTGGGCTAGAATTTTAAGAAACTGTGAAAGATTTACTTCTTCGTTTTTAATCGAAAGCCCAAATACAAAGTTTCATAGATAGAACTTAAAAAATGACGAACTTTCATAAAAACTTTCAACCCCTATTCTATCCCTTTGAGGATGAAATTTTCAAAAAATGTGATTACCCACTTCTTTATTTTTAATCAAGAGCCAAAATACCAAGTTTCATATACATAACTTGAATATGAAGGACTATCATAAAATCATTCAACCCCTTTTGCGCTACAATTTAAAGAAACTTTGAAAGATTTACTTCTTTGTTTTTAATCGAAAGCCCAAATACAAATTTTCATAGGTAGAACTTAAAAAATGACAGACTTTCATACAAACTATCAACCCCTATTTTATCCCTTTGAGGTATTATTTTCAAAAAATGTAATATACCTACTTCTTTTTTTTTAATCAAGAGCCCAAATACCAAGTTTCATACACATAGCTTGAAAAATAACTTGAATATGAAGGACTATCATACAAACATTCAACCCCTGTATAACCCCTTTTGGGCTAGAATTTTAAGAAACTGTGAAAGATTTACTTCTTCGTTTTTAATCGAAAGCCCAAATACAAAGTTTCATAGATAGAACTTAAAAAATGACGAACTTTCATAAAAACTTTCAACCCCTATTCTATCCCTTTGAGGATGAAATTTTCAAAAAATGTGATTACCCACTTCTTTATTTTTAATCAAGAGCCAAAATACCAAGTTTCATATACATAACTTGAATATGAAGGACTATCATAAAATCATTCAACCCCTTTTGCGCTACAATTTAAAGAAACTTTGAAAGATTTACTTCTTTGTTTTTAATCGAAAGCCCAAATACAAATTTTCATAGGTAGAACTTAAAAAATGACGAACTTTCATAAAAACTTTCAACCCCTATTCTATCCCTTTGAGGATGAAATTTTCAAAAAATGTGATTACCCACTTCTTTATTTTTAATCAAGAGCCAAAATACCAAGTTTCATATACATAACTTGAATATGAAGGACTATCATAAAATCATTCAACCCCTTTTGCGCTACAATTTAAAGAAACTTTGAAAGATTTACTTCTTTGTTTTTAATCGAAAGCCCAAATACAAATTTTCATAGGTAGAACTTAAAAAATGACAGACTTTCATACAAACTATCAACCCCTATTTTATCCCTTTGAGGTATTATTTTCAAAAAATGTAATATACCTACTTCTTTTTTTTTAATCAAGAGCCCAAATACCAAGTTTCATACACATAGCTTGAAAAATAACTTGAATATGAAGGACTATCATACAAACATTCAACCCCTGTATAACCCCTTTTGGGCTAGAATTTTAAGAAACTGTGAAAGATTTACTTCTTCGTTTTTAATCGAAAGCCCAAATACAAAGTTTCATAGATAGAACTTAAAAAATGACGAACTTTCATAAAAACTTTCAACCCCTATTCTATCCCTTTGAGGATGAAATTTTCAAAAAATGTGATTACCCACTTCTTTATTTTTAATCAAGAGCCAAAATACCAAGTTTCATATACATAACTTGAATATGAAGGACTATCATAAAATCATTCAACCCCTTTTGCGCTACAATTTAAAGAAACTTTGAAAGATTTACTTCTTTGTTTTTAATCGAAAGCCCAAATACAAATTTTCATAGGTAGAACTTAAAAAATGACAGACTTTCATACAAACTATCAACCCCTATTTTATCCCTTTGAGGTATTATTTTCAAAAAATGTAATATACCTACTTCTTTTTTTTTAATCAAGAGCCCAAATACCAAGTTTCATACACATAGCTTGAAAAATAACTTGAATATGAAGGACTATCATACAAACATTCAACCCCTGTATAACCCCTTTTGGGCTAGAATTTTAAGAAACTGTGAAAGATTTACTTCTACGTTTTTAATCGAAAGCCCAAATACAAAGTTTCATAGATAGAACTTAAAAAATGACGAACTTTCATAAAAACTTTCAACCCCTATTCTATCCCTTTGAGGATGAAATTTTCAAAAAATGTGATTACCCACTTCTTTATTTTTAATCAAGAGCCAAAATACCAAGTTTCATATACATAACTTGAATATGAAGGACTATCATAAAATCATTCAACCCCTTTTGCGCTACAATTTAAAGAAACTTTGAAAGATTTACTTCTTTGTTTTTAATCGAAAGCCCAAATACAAATTTTCATAGGTAGAACTTAAAAAATGACAGACTTTCATACAAACTATCAACCCCTATTTTATCCCTTTGAGGTATTATTTTCAAAAAATGTAATATACCTACTTCTTTTTTTTTAATCAAGAGCCCAAATACCAAGTTTCATACACATAGCTTGAAAAATAACTTGAATATGAAGGACTATCATATAAACATTCGACCCCTGTATAACCCCTTTTGGGCTAGAATTTTAAGAAACTGTGAAAGATTTACTTCTTCGTTTTTAATCGAAAGCCCAAATACAAAGTTTCATAGATAGAACTTAAAAAATGACGAACTTTCATAAAAACTTTCAACCCCTATTCTATCCCTTTGAGGATGAAATTTTCAAAAAATGTGATTACCCACTTCTTTATTTTTAATCAAGAGCCAAAATACCAAGTTTCATATATATAACTTGAATATGAAGGACTATCATAAAATCATTCAACCCCTTTTGCGCTACAATTTAAAGAAACTTTGAAAGATTTACTTCTTTGTTTTTAATCGAAAGCCCAAATACAAATTTTCATAGGTAGAACTTAAAAAATGACAGACTTTCATACAAACTATCAACCCCTATTTTATCCCTTTGAGGTATTATTTTCAAAAAATGTAATATACCTACTTCTTTTTTTTTAATCAAGAGCCCAAATACCAAGTTTCATACACATAGCTTGAAAAATAACTTGAATATGAAGGACTATCATACAAACATTCAACCCCTGTATAACCCCTTTTGGGCTAGAATTTTAAGAAACTGTGAAAGATTTACTTCTTCGTTTTTAATCGAAAGCCCAAATACAAAGTTTCATAGATAGAACTTAAAAAATGACGAACTTTCATAAAAACTTTCAACCCCTATTCTATCCCTTTGAGGATGAAATTTTCAAAAAATGTGATTACCCACTTCTTTATTTTTAATCAAGAGCCAAAATACCAAGTTTCATATACATAACTTGAATATGAAGGACTATCATAAAATCATTCAACCCCTTTTGCGCTACAATTTAAAGAAACTTTGAAAGATTTACTTCTTTGTTTTTAATCGAAAGCCCAAATACAAATTTTCATAGGTAGAACTTAAAAAATGACAGACTTTCATACAAACTATCAACCCCTATTTTATCCCTTTGAGGTATTATTTTCAAAAAATGTAATATACCTACTTCTTTTTTTTTAATCAAGAGCCCAAATACCAAGTTTCATACACATAGCTTGAAAAATAACTTGAATATGAAGGACTATCATACAAACATTCAACCCCTGTATAACCCCTTTTGGGCTAGAATTTTAAGAAACTGTGAAAGATTTACTTCTACGTTTTTAATCGAAAGCCCAAATACAAAGTTTCATAGATAGAACTTAAAAAATGACGAACTTTCATAAAAACTTTCAACCCCTATTCTATCCCTTTGAGGATGAAATTTTCAAAAAATGTGATTACCCACTTCTTTATTTTTAATCAAGAGCCAAAATACCAAGTTTCATATACATAACTTGAATATGAAGGACTATCATGAAATCATTCAACCCCTTTTGCGCTACAATTTAAAGAAACTTTGAAAGATTTACTTCTTTGTTTTTAATCGAAAGCCCAAATACAAAGTTTCATAGGCAGAACTTAAAAATTGACGGACTTTTATACAAACTATCAACCCCTATTTTATCCCTTTGGGGGTAACATTTTCAAAAAATGTAATATACCTACTTATTTATTTTTAATCAAGAGCCAAAATACCAAGTTGGAGGAGGAAGGAAGTTGGCGGTGAGTCACTCTGTGCCTCAGACAGCACGTAAAGCCGTCAATCCTGCACCTTATCTCTCTGGTTGTTTCAGACTTTCCATCCCATTGGACTATGAGACTGAGGGAATAGAGTGCGCCTGTTTTTGTGCACACACTTGTACTATAATACTCCTACAATATGGCTACTCTCTGAGCGAGGTTAGCCGCCGTGACTGGATTCAGTCGGGAGAATATTATTATTATATTCTATAAAATGTACACTTACCTTCATCTTGTCATAAGAAGAAGGTTTTATGTGTTTGTCGGTGAGTTTGGTAGACTTGGCAACACCGTGGATCCCATCAATAGCATACAGCCTCTCAACGTAATCCCACTGAGCGCGCTTGTTGCCGATGAGCAGATCCTTTTTCTGAAAATTGTTTCGAAAACATTTCAGCAAGTGGGGTGCATCATACATATGATAAATTTTCTTATTATTGATTTCATAATGAATAACGTGAGGATCATTATGACCAGTTCTAAGTAAATTTTCACGTGTCTCAGATATTAACGAATTTATTGCAGCAACATTGGCAGAGCCTTGATCAGACACAGTTACTCTCAAATCAAACCCAGTTTTAAGAACTTCAGCAATAATCTCTTTAAGTATCTTTTTTAGAGACATGGTTTTAATACCATCACGAACAAAATAAAATGCAATGGGTATTTTCCAAGGTGAAAATATTCCACGCAACATGAAAACTAAAGCTTTGTCAGCAACATTATGAGTGCGTTCACCACCTCCTAGATCCTCGAAACCTTCAATAACACCAGTATGGAAATTGAAAAACAAGTTTTTGTTAATGGCCATTTCATCAAAGAGTAGCGTACATTGCAAGCCCATAGTATTTTTGGTCTTCGCAGCATCTGCCAAATGTTGGAATATAAAATCATTAATACCTGGTCTTAGTGGGACATTGGTTAATATAGAAGATATGGTAGATTTAGCTGGTAATTTAACATTACACTTCTGTAAAAATCTATAACATTTTGGACTTAATTTATACAGTGAGAGTGCAAAAACTTTTTCATCAATAGTGTATCTCACTCCTTTAGGCTTTACACCTGACAATCTCAACTGTGAATCTACTAATAATTTGCCAAAATTACTTAAAAGTGGATACTTTTTAATAAACATTTTATATTTATAATAAAGACTGAAACTTTGATTTTAATTTTTTATATCTAGTACTTAATGATTTCAGCTTCAAGCGTAATGTTTGACATTGCTGATACATCTTTTGCTTGCGTGGGGTTAGTTCTGCCTTCTTTCGTATTCGTATTTCGCGAATTTTTGTATTTTTATATGATCTTATAGCATGGCTATATGATCTTTTACGTTTTGGGGTGGTCTGATCCAAACAAGATGTCTCATTGGAAGGTATGGTTTTTGATGGAATGGGACTCTGTTGCGAGTTACAAGATGTACTTGGGATACAATCAGTGGGACTCAGTAGTAAGTTACAAGATGTACTTGGAATATCATCATCAATGAGCATAGCATTGCATGAGTTCAGCCTCGACTGCGAGGTCTGAATGATATCTATTGTTGAGAGATGTTCTACATTTTTCTCTTCTTCTTTATCAACCGATAGACGTCCACTGTTGGACAAAGGTCTCTTGCATGGACTTCCACAGGTCTCGGTCTTGCGCCACCTGAATCCAGCGGCTCCCTGCGACTCGTTTGATGTCGTCGGTCCACCTGGTTGGGGGTCTGCCCTTCTCGGTGCGGGGTCGTCACTCCCGCACCTTGTGACCCCAACGACGATTGATGCATTAGATGTCAAAACCGAAGAGGAAGATGAATCTCCATGTGTAATTTGGTCTATATGCCTGGACGCAATTGGGATATGGCTGGTAACTTTAACGATGTTAAAGATACCGCCCTCGGGAACAAGCGGAGATATCTCAAGATATTTAAGATTTGACGATTGATTGTGAAGTGATTGTTCATTTAGAGGTAGATTTAATGAAGGAATTGCATCTGAAGTTAATCTTAAATTATTATTAATGTGCTCTGGTTTGAAATGACTACGACAAATTCTAATATTTTCTAATTGCGTCCGGGAGAAGTTACTCAAAAATGGGCAAATATCCAACCATACCTTCCATCTGTCGGGACAAGTAAACGGTATTCTGTGTAAATTTACTTTGTTATAACATTTAGGGACACAACATGACCGCATCCTGGATGAAAAAGTTTAGCACTCGCACTGAAGGCACATTTTATTTGCACAAAATAACGTGTGATAAGGCACAGCACAAATCAGACCATATAACTATCTAGATGAAACACAAGGAACTTAAAATTGAGAATGGAAATAGGGGATAGAAAGTAATAAAAATGATATCCTGATAAAAAACACCGTTCCGCTGCCGCCATTTGTCGAGAATTTTCATAATAGAAAAGAATATATGTACCTACGGCTATAAAATTGGAAGTACCGGGAAGAACCTACAAAACGGATAATAGTATTATTTTCGTTCATTAATCATAACTTTTACGATAGTGAAAGTACAGAAAATATTAAGCTTTATCAATTGTTAACTTGAGATTTCTTTTGTTAAAAACTACATTATTTATACACACCTTAAATAAGTAATCAATTCCTAATTTTATACAGTAAATTTTAATATTAGAAACTAAAAGATTTAAAGGCACGGATAATGTTAAACTTAGCACCGGAAACTTTACGTAGGCAGGAAATGACGATAAATGCGAACTTTTGGTAGTGTGAAATAGAGCGAGAACGCTTGGCACCAATATGAGTATGATAGGGACAGGAAAACTGGATAACTACCAACTATTATTATTAGAGAGAAAGGAGGGGTGAACTCAACTGACAACTTTAAATCATTAACAATCTCAAATCTGTGACCTACGTCTGTGACTGACCAAAGAGTATATAAACACAACAAAAGCTGAACCGCCGTGTGGCCGCGCCGTTTGGTCATAGACGAATAATATTTACTACCGTTCGTTTGGTGTCTTTGAAATCTGTGCTGTGTTATTTATAACCCTTTTTTTCAAGGTGGAAAACACGGGTCTGCCCGCGAAATTCATATTTAATTTGGTTTTTCGCATTTATGGTGTAAGACACGGGTCTGCCCGTAAATTGCCCGTAATTGTATAATTGCCCGTCGCAATTTGTAAACTAAGGGTGGAACCACACCTGTGAGGATCGTTTCGGATTTCGCCCATACAAAACTGTCAAATTCCATAGAAACGTGAACGGATCAATTCGGCTTTTCGCATCGATTCGGCTTTCGCATTTTTTGTACCTAAAAGTGCCTAAAATCCTTACAAGTGTAGCTCACGTTTCGCATGCGAAAGGATCCTTTCGCATCCTTACGGATCCGTAAGGATGCGAACGGATCCTTACGGACGCGAACGGATCCGAAAGGATCCTTACGGATCCGTAAGGATCCTTACGCGTGCGAAAGCGTCATCGGCAACTAGGGAAATGCATGAAGTGCCAAAAAGTATCGATATATCGATGAAATTAGTTTTTATCTCAAGTATGTATGCAAACACAGGTGCCACTTTTCCGCCATGTTGAAATTCTTTGTTATTGGACCGATTTCGTTCAAAATCGATATTTGGGCTTCCCTGGGCTCAAATAAGAGGAAATGATTTGCAAAATTATAAAAAGTCGCCGCCATATTGAAATTCTTTGTTATTGGACCGATTTCGTTCAAAATCGATATTTAGGCTTCCCTTGGGTCAAGAAAGAGGAAATAGATGCCAAAATTTTAAAAAGTGACCGCCATATTGAAATTATTTGTTATTGGACCGATTTCGTTCAAAATCGATATTTGGGCTTCCCTGGGGTCAAATAAGAGGAAGTGATTGGCAAAATTATAAAAAGTGACCGCCATATTGAAATTCTTTGTTATTGGACCGATTTCGTTCAAAATCGATATTTGGGCTTCCCTGGGCTCAAATAAGAGAAAATGATTGGCAAAATTATAAAAAGTCGCCGCCATATTGAAATTCTTTGTTATTGGACCGATTTCGTTCAAAATCGATATTTAGGCTTCCCTTGGGTCAAGAAAGAGGAAATAGATGGCAAAATTTTAAAAAGTGGCCGCCATATTGAAATTCTTTGTTATTCGACCGATTTCGTTCAAAATCGATATTTAGGCTTCCCTTGGGTCAAGAAAGAGGAAATAGATGCCAAAATTTTAAAAAGTGACCGCCATATTGAAATTCTTTGTTATTGGACCGATTTCGTTCAAAATCGATATTTGGGCTTCCCTGGGGTCAAATAAGAGGAAATGATTTGCAAAATTATAAAAAGTGACAGCCATATTGAAATTCTTTGTTATTGGACCGATTTCGTTCAAAATCGATATTTGGGCTTCCCTGGGCTCAAATAAGAGGAAATGATTTGCAAAATTATAAAAAGTCGCCGCCATATTGAAATTCTTTGTTATTGGACCGATTTCGTTCAAAATCGATATTTAGGCTTCCCTTGGGTCAAGAAAGAGGAAATAGATGGCAAAATTTTAAAAGTGACCGCCATATTGAAATTCTTTGTTATTGGACCGATTTCGTTCAAAATCGATATTTGGGCTTCCCTGGGCTCAAATAAGAGGAAATGATTTGCAAAATTATAAAAAGTCGCCGCCATATTGAAATTCTTTGTTATTGGACCGATTTCGTTCAAAATCGATATTTAGGCTTCCCTTGGGTCAAGAAAGAGGAAATAGATGCCAAAATTTTAAAAAGTGACCGCCATATTGAAATTATTTGTTATTGGACCGATTTCGTTCAAAATCGATATTTGGGCTTCCCTGGGGTCAAATAAGAGGAAGTGATTGGCAAAATTATAAAAAGTGACCGCCATATTGAAATTCTTTGTTATTGGACCGATTTCGTTCAAAATCGATATTTGGGCTTCCCTGGGCTCAAATAAGAGAAAATGATTGGCAAAATTATAAAAAGTCGCCGCCATATTGAAATTCTTTGTTATTGGACCGATTTCGTTCAAAATCGATATTTAGGCTTCTCTTGGGTCAAGAAAGAGGAAATAGATGGCAAAATTTTAAAAAGTGGCCGCCATATTGAAATTCTTTGTTATTCGACCGATTTCGTTCAAAATCGATATTTAGGCTTCCCTTGGGTCAAGAAAGAGGAAATAGATGCCAAAATTTCAAAAAGTGACCGCCATATTGAATTCTTTGTTATTGGACCGATTTCGTTCAAAATCGATATTTGGGCTTCCCTGGGGTCAAATAAGAGGAAATGATTTGCAAAATTATAAAAAGTGACAGCCATATTGAAATTCTTTGTTATTGGACCGATTTCGTTCAAAATCGATATTTGGGCTTCCCTGGGCTCAAATAAGAGGAAATGATTTGCAAAATTCAAAATCGATATTTAGGCTTCCCTTGGGTCAAGAAAGAGGAAATAGATGCCAATATTTTAAAAAGTGACCGCCATATTGAAATTCTTTGTTATTGGACAGATTTCGTTCAAAATCAATATTTAGGCTTCTCTGGGTTCAAAGTTGTTCGTGGTTTAGATTTTTAGTTCGCGTACGTCGATGATATTTTAGTTTCTTCAAAAGATAGCGAACAGCATGCAAAACATTTACGTATTCTTTTCAAACGTTTTTGAAGGATACGGTATAGTTGATAACGAGAAGAATGGTATTTTAATGTTCCAGAGGTTCGTTTCCTTGGATACAAAATAAGCGCTCCCGGGATTGGCTCTCCTGCTGACCGCATTAAGAGTTTACAGGATTTTCCTCTACCTAAAACAGTACAGGGATTTAGAAGATATGATTAATTTTTATCGAAAATTTCTCCCTAGCATAGCGCGACTTCAAGCAACATTAATAGATGCTTTATCAAAACTTCAAGATAAAAGTGCTAAACCTTTTACTGGGACTCCCGATTTAGAGCGTATCCTACTTCCTACTAATATTATAAAGGCGAAAGTTTGTATGTATGTTTGTTCCTCTTTAACGCAAAAACTACTGGATGGATTTGGCTGAAATTTGGAATGGAGATAGATTATACCCTGGATAAACACATAGGCTACAAATTATTCCGGAAAAATCCAAGGTTCCCGCGGGATTTTGAAAAACCACTGATAGATGGCGCTGATTGTACTTAAATCACGCTTACATTATCCGCAGTATCGAGAATAAGTAAAAAATTCCAATTCAACAATCAAGTAGGATAACCACAGTTATTGAAGTTTTTCATTAGCAATAGAAAATTTCTTAGGGATTAGGGATGGATTACGAAATAAATAATACAATTAGTACAAGGTATCGATTTGTCCAGTCATAGTGAGTACATTGCTAGATATTATAATGACTGGTCATGTGTGTATAATTTATAATTTTTAATAGGATAATAGGATAGGATAGGATCTACACATGATGTAATCCATCCCTAATCCCTAATCCCTAAGAAATTTTCTATTGCTAATGAAAAACTTCAATAACTGTGTTTATCCTACTTGATTGTTGAATTGGAATTTTTTACTTATTCTCGATACTGCGGATAATGTAAGCGTGATTTAAGTACAATCAGCGCCATCTATCAGTGGTTTTTCAAAATCCCGCGGGAACCTTGGATTTTCCGGGATAATTTGTAGCCTATATGTTAATCCAGGGTATAATCTATCTTTTTTTTTTTTTTTTTTAATTTTTTATTCAGAAATATAATAACAAGTATTAGTAAACTTATTCTACCACGCCAAACTGCACATGCAGTTTGTTGGCGAGTCTGCGCTCATACAATTAATAAACTTATAACTACATATTATATTCTAATGCTAGCCTACTTGTGTCGGTCAGTCTGTCAGTCGGTCGGTCAGTCAGTCGGTCGGTCGGTCGGTCGGTTCCATTCCAAATTTCAGCCAAATCCATCCAGTAGTTTTTGCGTTAAAGAGGAACAAACATACACACAAACTTTCGCCTTTATAATATTAGTAGGAAGTAGGAAGTAGGATGAAACGGAAAATAAAAAAGTAGTTGGGGATAGAATTTAATTTGACTTGAAAATGTATTAAAGCGGAAATGTGGGCTGATTGGTTGAATGTAAGGGGAAATTGTAATCATCCATTCCATCCATTTTGTTAGTCTAAAAATATAAAAGGGAAATGTGAATTAGTTTAAAGTTAGTTCTCGTTCAGCGTGGGAGCCGACTGTGGCTCCATAAGTGTTTTCGATATTTACTTTTATATTTTAAAAGATGTGCTGTCGTGGAGTTTCTTTGCCCTTTCTTCTACACGACTATAGCACTTTGCGAAACGGCATTAGAGTCATTTTTATAATATATAGATCTATACTGAACAACATAATTAAATACAGATAGATGTTGATGAAGGAGTTTTCTTTACAATCCTTGTTACGTCCTTTGTGTAGGTAGTTATTTTTATTGATGGAAGGCGATTGCTGAGAATGATGTTCTGTTCTGATATTCTGTGTGATTCCTTTTATTAGACGCTCGGCGATGAGGGGGGTGCCGTCATACTTTTAAAACTTATGGCAAATATTTCCTCTTTCTTGACCACAGGAAGCCGAAATATCGATTTTGAATATCGATTTTGAATTTCAATATGGCGGTGACTTTTTAAAATTTTGGCATCTATTTTCTCTTTCTTGTCTCAAGGGAAGCCTAAATATCGATTTTGAACGAAATCGGTCCAATAACAAAGAATTTCAATATGGCGGTCACTTTTTATAATTTTGCCAATCATTTCCTCTTATTTGACCCCAAGGAAGCCCAAACATCGATTTTGAACGAAATCTTTCCAATAAAAAAGAATTTCAATATGGCGGTCACTTTTTAAAATTTTGGAATCTATTTCCTCTTTCTTGACCCAAGGGAAGCCTAAATATCGATTTTGAACGAAATCGGTCCAATAACAAAGAATTTCAATATGGCGGCGACTTTTTATAATTTTGCAAATCATTTCCTCTTATTTGAGCCCAGGGAAGCCCAAATATCGATTTTGAACGAAATCGGTCCAATAACAAAGAATTTCAATATGGCGGCGACCTTTTAAAATTTTGCCATCTATTTCCTCTTTCTTGACCCAAGGGAAGCCTAAATATCGATTTTGAACGAAATCGGTCCAATAACAAAGAATTTCAATATGGCGGCGACTTTTTATAATTTTGCAAATCATTTCCTCTTATTTGAGCCCAGGGAAGCCCAAATATCGATTTTGAACGAAATCGGTCCAATAACAAAGAATTTCAATATGGCGGTCACTTTTTATAATGTTGCCAATCATTTCCTCTTATTTGACCCCAGGGAAGCCCAAATATCGATTTTGAACGAAATCGGTCCAATAACAAAGAATTTCAATATGGCGGTCACTTTTTAAAATTTTGGCATCTATTTCCTCTTTCTTGACCCAAGGGAAGCCTAAATATCGATTTTGAACGAAATCGGTCCAATAACAAAGAATTTCAATATGGCGGTGACTTTTTATGATATTGCCAATCATTTCCTCTTATTTGACCCCAGGGAAGCCCAAATATCGATTTTGAACGAAATCGGTCCAATAACAAAGAATTTCAATATGGCGGTCACTTTTTATAATTTTGCCAATCACTTCCTCTTATTTGACCCCAGGGAAGCCCAAATATCGATTTTAAACGAAATCGGTCCAATAACAAAGAATTTCAATATGGCGGTCACTTTTTATAATGTTGCCAATCATTTCCTCTTATTTGACCCCAGGGAAGCCCAAATATCGATTTTGAAGGAAATCGGTCCAATAACAAAGAATTTCAATATGGCGGTCACTTTTTAAAATTTTGGCATCTATTTCCTCTTTCTTGACCCAAGGGAAGCCTAAATATCGATTTTGAACGAAATCGGTCCAATAACAAAGAATTTCAATATGGCGGCGACTTTTTATAATTTTGCAAATCATTTCCTCTTATTTGAGCCCAGGGAAGCCCAAATATCGATTTTGAACGAAATCGGTCCAATAACAAAGAATTTCAATATGGCGGTCACTTTTTGTAATGTTGCCAATCATTTCCTCTTATTTGACCCCAGGGAAGCCCAAATATCGATTTTGAACGAAATCGGTCCAATAACAAAGAATTTCAATATGGCGGCGACTTTTATAATTTTGCAAATCATTTCCTCTTATTTGACCCCAGGGAAGCCCAAATATCGATTTTGAAGGAAATCGGTCCAATAACAAAGAATTTCAATATGGCGGTCACTTTTTAAAATTTTGGCATCTATTTCCTCTTTCTTGACCCAAGGGAAGCCTAAATATCGATTTTGAACGAAATCGGTCCAATAACAAAGAATTTCAATATGGCGGTCACTTTTTAAAATTTTGCAAATCATTTCCTCTTATTTGAGCCCAGGGAAGCCCAAATATCGATTTTGAACGAAATCGGTCCAATAACAAAGAATTTCAATATGGCGGTCACTTTTTATAATGTTGCCAATCATTTCCTCTTATTTGACCCCAGGGAAGCCCAAATATCGATTTTGAACGAAATCGGTCCAATAACAAAGAATTTCAATATGGCGGTCACTTTTTAAAATTTTGCCATCTATTTCCTCTTTCTTGACCCAAGGGAAGCCTAAATATCGATTTTGAACGAAATCGGTCCAATAACAAAGAATTTCAATATGGCGGCGACTTTTTATAATTTTGCAAATCATTTCCTCTTATTTGAGCCCAGGGAAGCCCAAATATCGATTTTGAACGAAATCGGTCCAATAACAAAGAATTTCAATATGGCTGTCACTTTTTATAATTTTGCAAATCATTTCCTCTTATTTGACCCCAGGGAAGCCCAAATATCGATTTTGAACGAAATCGGTCCAATAACAAAGAATTTCAATATGGCGGTCACTTTTTGAAATTTTGGCATCTATTTCCTCTTTCTTGACCCAAGGGAAGCCTAAATATCGATTTTGAACGAAATCGGTCGAATAACAAAGAATTTCAATATGGCGGCCACTTTTTAAAATTTTGCCATCTATTTCCTCTTTCTTGACCCAAGAGAAGCCTAAATATCGATTTTGAACGAAATCGGTCCAATAACAAAGAATTTCAATATGGCGGCGACTTTTTATAATTTTGCCAATCATTTTCTCTTATTTGAGCCCAGGGAAGCCCAAATATCGATTTTGAACGAAATCGGTCCAATAACAAAGAATTTCAATATGGCGGTCACTTTTTATAATTTTGCCAATCACTTCCTCTTATTTGACCCCAGGGAAGCCCAAATATCGATTTTGAACGAAATCGGTCCAATAACAAATAATTTCAATATGGCGGTCACTTTTTAAAATTTTGGCATCTATTTCCTCTTTCTTGACCCAAGGGAAGCCTAAATATCGATTTTGAACGAAATCGGTCCAATAACAAAGAATTTCAATATGGCGGCGACTTTTTATAATTTTGCAAATCATTTCCTCTTATTTGAGCCCAGGGAAGCCCAAATATCGATTTTGAACGAAATCGGTCCAATAACAAAGAATTTCAATATGGCGGTCACTTTTTAAAATTTTGGCATCTATTTCCTCTTTCTTGACCCAAGGGAAGCCTAAATATCGATTTTGAACGAAATCGGTCCAATAACAAAGAATTTCAATATGGCGGTGACTTTTTATGATATTGCCAATCATTTCCTCTTATTTGACCCCAGGGAAGCCCAAATATCGATTTTGAACGAAATCGGTCCAATAACAAAGAATTTCAATATGGCGGTCACTTTTTATAATTTTGCCAATCACTTCCTCTTATTTGACCCCAGGGAAGCCCAAATATCGATTTTGAACGAAATCTGTCCAATAACGAAGAATTTCAATATGGCGGTCACTTTTTAAAATTTTGGCATCTATTTCCTCTTTCTTGACCCAAGGGAAGCCTAAATATCGATTTTGAACGAAATCGGTCCAATAACAAAGAATTTCAATATGGCGGTCACTTTTTAAAATTTTGGCATCTATTTCCTCTTTCTTGACCCAAGGGAAGCCTAAATATCGATTTTGAACGAAATCGGTCCAATAACAAAGAATTTCAATATGGCAGTCACTTTTTATAATTTTGCCAATCATTTCCTCTTATTTGACCCCAGGGAAGCCCAAATATCGATTTTGAACGAAATCGGTCCAATAACAAAGAATTTCAATATGGCGGTCACTTTTTAAAATTTTGGCATCTATTTCCTCTTTCTTGACCCAAGGAAAGCCTAAATATCGATTTTGAACGAAATCGGTCCAATAACAAAGAATTTCAATATGGCGGTCACTTTTTAAAATTTTGGCATCTATTTCCTCTTTCTTGACCCAAGGGAAGCCTAAATATCGATTTTGAACGAAATCGGTCCAATAACAAAGAATTTCAATATGGCGGTCACTTTTTAAAATTTTGGCATCTATTTCCTCTTTCTTGACCCAAGGGAAGCCTAAATATCGATTTTGAACGAAATCGGTCGAAAAACAAAGAATTTCAATATGGCGGTGACTTTTTAAAATTTTGGCATCTATTTTCTCTTTCTTGACCCAAGGGAAGCCTAAATATCGATTTTGAACGAAATCGGTCGAAAAACAAAGAATTTCAATATGGCGGCGACTTTTTCAATTTTTGGCATCCATTTCCTCTGTGTAGAAGAAGATTAATATCGTGGTTGAGCTAGCAATTAAAATATCGATGCCATCATCGACCATCCCTACGCAGACAACAATGTTTATAGGCTTTCGCCTCCTTACGGATCCGAAAGGATGCGTACGCATCCTTACGGATCCGTAAGGACGCGTACGCATCCTTACGGATCCGTAAGGACGCGTACGCATCCTTTCGGATCCGTAAGGACGCGATCCTTACAAGTGTGTCTTATAGCATCGGCATAAATGCGAATCGATCCTCACAGATGTGGTTCCACCCTAATACGACAAAGTAGGCTTATGGCATTCTAATTGCGCCAGTGGAATTATCATCTTCACAGGTTTACATAAAAATCTTTACTTGAAAGTGACCAGTTTAAGAAATTAATCAAAATACTGAGTTGGACGTGAGTTACTCACTTAGTCGATATTTTGATAAATTAATGATGAATGGAACTAGGAATAGTCGTAATTCCTAGTTTCATGCGAGGTTTGATTTCAGTGTGGCCCAAGGCCCAACTGCCAAAATGCTTTTTGCCAAATGCTACCACAGGATAATTATTATGCACAGAATATAAAATATTTTTTATTTTCATGTTAGGCATGCAACATTTAAAATCAACGAAACGAATCCCGATCCCGAATCCGACTTGAAACCAACAGTTTATTGACCGAGCGAAGCGAGGTCCAGTCTACTAGAGTGAATTTGCACTTGTCCGTCCGTCCGTCTGTCAGTCTGTCAGAGCCTTATCTTATAACTTTTGAATTACTGAACGTAATTAATTACTTCAAATTTAGATATAATATGTAAACTGATGGCTTTCAGCCGAATATTGCATAAAAAATTATAAAAATCTTTATTTCAGGGGGGCTCTCATAGAAGTGAATGCGAAGTAAAAAAAATTTTATCGCGTTACATAAAATTGTTACATATCATTTTAAAGATAATTTCGAACCGAGTACAAAAATATTTTTTTTTCAATTTTTCCCTTAAAATTGACGAAATAGGGGGCTTTCAAAGTGGAGATTTAATACGCTCGCTTGAAGACGCTCTACAGCAAAATCGGGTATGTATTTTCAAGCTGAACTTATTTTTTTATTTCACTTGTATCCTGTACTTGAACAACAAATACTAAAATTATATGAATATTATAAAGAAACGAGATTTTTAATGGGCATCAGTAATTTTCACATAGCTTCACAATAATGCTAATAGATGGCGCAGTCATTAATTATTCCATGGAACTAGGAGTCACGACTACGATCTATCCCAAAAACAGTTTTGCGTCGACCGTTATTATTTAGGTACATAATATAATAACATATTATTCAATTAAAATTATTCTTTAGTTAAATATCAAACTTCAATAAACTATTAATTACTACATTTTGTGTATTTTCTATTCGCGTCGATAGATGACGATTTGTACAGATGCCCGTAACCCGTTTTCACTCGTTAGTACCTACATAATAATTAATAATTCAATGTTTTCACTAACGTTCCCTAACCTTTACGGGCTACCTATGATAAGTTAGGTGATGATTTCTGTCAACTTCTTTATGTCGATCCTGTACGGGACACCTAAAAGGACATTGTATTTAGGAGCTACCTACGTAAAGAGACTCCTACTTAGGGGATGATTTAGGTATGTTTGGTGAAAACGGGCAATAATAATAATTTCAGTTTTGGTCGTCATGTATCGATTGAATGAATAATCATGGGATAACGTAACCGCGAGGTCTCAGTTCGGGGCAAACCACTAGTGTATATTGGGAACATTTCACAAACTCTATTGATAAAAAAATACCTAGATCAGCTGTTGTGAGTATTGGAGTCGCTTAGGCAAATGCAAAGCACATGTTACTGAACCTTTCCTAAGCCGCTGAACCGATTTTGATGAAATTTTCTGTTTGCCAGGATAGTTTATAGGTATACGGTAGGTGGCGCTGCGATAATATTTCAGGAATTTTATTTTAATTTTATGCCACCCAAAAGAAAAGCCAACGATCGGACAGGATGTCTCTCGGCTCCACTAATATATAACTCCATAAATATACCTAATAACAAATGTACCTACCCAAAGATTTTAATATATTTGGGTTGGGTAGGTACATTATTAAATATATTTTTACTAGTGCGTTATGTAGTTCAAAGGTACTATAATTAGGTACTTGTTAAAAGGTCTAAAGAGCAGCTAAAAACAACATCAGTTTCATAATATTATTTTATTCAAGCATTTTATACACATAAATTAACTTAATATCCTACAATTTAAGAAAAACATTTTATAATTATAAACATAGTATTAAAACAGATTTACTGATTTAAATGGGGGATTTCTATTCAAAATCATGTTTAAGAGCGCGTGTAACACCAAAAAAAAAAAACAGATTTCGCGATGAGATAAAACATAGCCACAACCTCATGTGAGGCGCGACAAAAGAAAGCGTTTTGCGCGGAATAGGAGTGTAGTAAGCGCCAAATACTTTAAGTTTGTAACTCATAAAATATTCATTTTCTTTTCAATTCACTAGGCTACTCTCTTGATATCAATCGGAATTTAATGTAAAAATTTTGGCTCTGTAATATGCAACACATTGAAAATAAATGAATATTGGTTAAAAATTAGACCTAACTTCGCGATTTTTTATTATCGAACAAATTTCATCATTTTATGTTTTTGCCCAAGCACGTCCCTTGGCAGTATGATGTAATTTTTGCGTGTTTTTTTTCGGATAGTTGAAACTTGATCTACTACTGTAAAAATCAAATCTGTTTACTGTTAACGAGCGCACACCCACTCTTAACTGGGATTGGTCTTAGCTATGTTTGATAAAAATCTGTCCAGCTGTTTAAGGATACTGAGATACCTAAGTCAGTATAATTATTAATATTTATATTAACTTTTATATTTTATTTACAAAATAAGTATCATACTAATATTATAAATGTGAAAGTGTGTTTGTTGGTTTGTCCTTCTATCACTCCGCAACAGGGCTACGGATCAACATGATTTTTTGCATGGGTATAGTTGAGGACCTGGAGTGACATAGGCTTTTTATCCCGGAAAATCAGAGTTCCCGAGGGACTTTAAAAACTAAATCCACGCGGATGAAGTTGCAGGCATCAGCTAGTAAAATAATAAATCTAATATAAATAAAATTGAAGCATCTGTCAGTGATTTCGAAATACATACCTATAATAACGAATTGAATTGTGGTACCTATGCTTTTTTTGGAACTTCACCTCATTGTAGAAATAATGAAATATTATATTACATTCTATTTTAACAAAGTTGGATGGGTTAAATTGGCATGGCATCCAGCTGCCTACAAGATAGTATCAAAAACTTATTACAATGTAATAGCTGTATAATAATATTGTAAAATGATTATTTTGAAAAGAGCAACTGCTGAGTTTCTTGCCGGCTCTTCTCAGCAAAATCCGGTGGTAGATTCATGACGTGTCATAAGAGCCACAGGTTGGCCTATGTGAAATAAATAATTTTGAATATTCTCATAACATATTGAGCTAATAATCATGATTATTTGAACCACAAGCAGGTTTTTGACATGACCAGACAGACTCTTCAACTTTATTTATTTGCACATAGATATATGAATTCCTCATAATTTAAATACCAAGTAAAGGTATTTGATGAGCAGTATTTACAACTTGAGAACCAATCAAAAATCATGATGCCCTGACAGCACTCAAAGGTGCCTGTTTAATAAAGGTGTCAAGCTTATTTTTGAATAATTCACTATTAATTGGTTCTCCGATAACACATAGTGGATTACCTACAACATATTTGACATAGATTTCACTGTAAATCTTTCTTAATAGTTCCCGAACCCCCTGGGCTTGATTGTCAGTGTTCATCACGAACTTTAAACCTGAGGGTGTTTCTAAGCAATGCAGAGTATATTTAGAAGTTCTGTAGTTAAGAAATCCGTCCTTTGGGTCCAGTGGTGATATCTTTGCAACAAATGATTTTATGGAGAACAGCATCCCGTACATAAGTTTTCCTTCCTGTAAAATGAGAAATGGTTCTGTTGCACACAACTCCTAATCACATGCATGCATGCATGCATGGTGGCGCCTCTGGTGCTACAAATGTTAAAAATGTGACATGCCTGCTTGTTCTAAAAAAAATCTAGACTTAATTGATAACTCTAAATGTAATTTAATATAATATAGTAAATAATAAATATAATAATAATAATAAAAGCATAATAAAGTAAATAGGTACCATAGGTTTTCACAGGGAACGTAAGTGAGAATGATAGCACTACTTTTGGACCTATCAATTTATTCCAGAGATTGTGTACAACAGAATAGGATCTTCATCTGTTCCACACAATCTCAACGATTCAATTAACCAAAGTGTTGTCAGCCAGGTCCTCAACTATACGCAGAAAATTACATCGATGTGTAGCTCTGTTGTGGGCATGATTAAAGGCGTACCTCTTCCCTAGACATTCCAGCTTGTTTTGTTCTGTTCCATTCTCCATAATAAAGTAAAGTTCCATAACGATCAAAAATGTATAAATTGTAAATCGTCATTTTACTTTAATATTGGCTTAAATTCGCTTTCTAGTGTTTTTATATTAAAATTATTAAATTGTTTATCAAAATTTCAAACACTTCCACACACCACCGTGTTAACACTCAGTATTAATCTTGTCCAATAGAAAAAAACCCATAAATTTTAGTTACTGCAATTATAACTAGATGGCACCATGATGGCACTTTTCACAGAGTACATTATCACTTTTCACAAAAAATAAATTAAGCTGGTAGCACATTCAGCAACCTTGACATCCATGGAACTAGGAATTACGACTACGCTGACATCCGTCTGTAGATCTTAGATTATATAATGTGCGTTAGGCTTTAAATTACATTTCGGCTTACGCTGTAATATTAAACGCTCTTTGTTATTATATCCTTGCATTCTAGGCAGGTATCCTATAATACTTCTGATAATTATAAAAATCAAGGTGCATTTCAATTTAATAACAACATAGATCTGTAGAATGTAGCCTGAGATTAAGATTATATTTTTTTTCAATTATGCAATCAATATTGAATTTGCATGTAATGAAGCGTAGTGGAGACTGAGATTTACGTCAACTGTCCAACATTGACGTTTCAAAAATTCTTTTCTTTTCTTTTTGTTTTTGATCTTTCGTGGTGTTTTCGTCGTTCGTGGTTTTTTAGATTTTAGTATTTGATTTTATTTACGACCAAGGCTATCCGACTGGACTCTGTTTCGCTTCTTTTTCTACTGGCTATTGGCATTTTATAAACGGACACCGATTTACTTCTTATATGGATTCTGAAAGAACTTGTTGTGTCCCTAGCTGCAAGCGCCCTCGTGAGTACCTATTCTTTTACTTTAGGTACTAATTATTACAATCTATTTTTTCACTTTCGTCATAATACAAATCATACTATGATCTGGAAAATATATCTACGCCACAACGACAGTGACTGCGTACTTATAATAGGTTATAAAATACCTAGCAAACAAAACGTACAATAAGTGCTTCAAATCAAAATTGCTACAATTTTGCCAATGCCACGTTCCTATGTTAGCAAGCGTTTAATAAAGTTCTAAGGCTAAGGTACTATATGAAGTACTTTCTAACACCACCTCAAGTGACACTTATGGAAAACAGCAACATATTGAATTGTTTCTTTTTAATATTTTAGGTTCACCTGGTACCCCACTACATGGCTTTCCAAATCCTGTGTTGGACCCAGACAGATTTCGAACTTGGTTATATGCTATTGGAGGCGACATTTTAGGGTTGGACAATCAATACATAAACAAATATCGCAATGTTTGCCGTCATCATTTTAAGCGTTGTTACCATTTTGGTAACAGAAGATTAACAAATGATGCAATACCGACTTTAAATATGCCTGGTAAGACTAACTCAATTTTATACTCTTAGTGCAAATATAACCAACATCAAGTGATGATTAACTGAGGAATAAATTGGGTGTTCTAACAGTGTTTGTATTGAAAATCTGCCAAAATATCAAAGGGTCTAGCTGAAAGCATGGGAAAACTGCACCAGCATGTAATGAAGAGTTCTTACCTGTTAATCTCTTCTAGTTAGTATATAGTAGTTTAGTTTCTAGAGCTGAAAATCAGCATCTGGCATTATGCGTGCATGTGTAGGTATGATGCAGGGCCCAAGGCTGAGTTGTACATCCTTTCTGGGTGGTGCTACAGACAAATATATTTATAGGTGCAGGATGGCCTTCATCATAGGGTATTTTGGCTGAGCGAGGATGTGTGGGCGATGAATAAAACTTGACAACTGAATTCGTCTTTCAAATAAAATCTTCAATCAAGCAAATCAAAGTCAAACACAACATGATAATTCTTCCAATAGTTAGATAACACCACTTTATAAAGCTGTGGCAAACCGTATGTATTCGTTACTGACGTACGAGTATTCAGTCAGACTCGAAATAACGTTTCGTTACTTTCGAATCTATTTCGTTACTCGCATGTTTCGATTTGATTGTACGAACGATGTTATTAACGATTTTTAATTCTATTTGATTAAACTTTATTTGTATCTTTTGTTTTCATTACTTAATCAACACCTAAAATAATAATGTAGGTAAGTATTCTATCCACAAAATAATAATTCGTTTTGTATATTATGTAAGTAGATACGAAATAATATACGATACGAAGTAGATACGATTTGTTCTGGAAACGCACCAGCGCAAAACTCTACAGTCTACACGAGAGTACTCAATACTCAAAAGTAACGAAAGTAACGAGTACCGATACGGTTGTAACGAGTACAGTTTTGTTTAGTACCGAATACATGCGGGTATGCATTACATCGGTACTTTTACAGCTCTACCACTTTACAAGGTTTTTTTACCCATAGATGAAACTAATGTGAATCGGTAGAGTAATAAACCCTATGTTAGATAATGAAGTGGGAAAAAAATAGGACGTCAAGTTTTTAAAATATTTACTATATTTGTTTTTAACAATTTTTTATGTGTGACCTACAAAAAAATCAAAAATGACACAGATTACTTCTTCTTTTACACTGATTAGCATCAGTTTCTCTTAATATAGACCAGCAGTAATCACCTAACATATTTTTATCCCAAAAACCTTGGTACCTCTCTTCATAAATCTGTTACTGGGTACCAATTGTTAATAAGATGGCTCCCTCTTCACCATCTATGTGAGGTTCTGCTAGGGGGCCTGCCAGTGCCACTCTTGGTGTAGACTCACTGTCGTATTTTTATGTTTAATTGTATGTGAAATGTTTGTAACACCACTGCTTGAATAAATGTATGTACCTTTTAACTATTAATCTGTGTCTAGTACATATTTATTTTAATTTTCTACACCTCATAGGGAGTATTCAGGGTTTCAACCCTTGATTTTAACCCTTGATGTTCTAGTCCACATGTGAAGTTAATCTAGTTTGTCTGTTTTCTGCCAATCAACTACCGCTTGATAGTACTGTAGCAATTAATGTATACAGGAGAAAACTGCCTCAACATCTTGATAAATCAAAGTATAAAATTAATATTACTTTCAATTTCAGGACTTTTTGGCACTAGACGAGAGCCAATGGTGGACATTACTAGTAGAATGGTGAATGTTGAAGAAAATATTATCAATATGCCTTCAACTTCAAGAGGTAATATTTTCAGCAGCTTTTTAAATCCATATTATACATTTTTATAGTAAAGATAAGCTACTCAACAAACTTGTTTATAATAATAAAATAATATTTAAACATTTTTTTAAGTGTTTTTTAACCAAAATATAGTTTACTGATCCATATACCAGTATATTATTGTGGCGGATTTAATTGATAATCCAACCACAGCGAGGAGATGCGGTGAGGTGAGGTGAATAAATAAAACACCTTTTCTTCTAAGTAGAGAGGAGATGCGTTCGCTTTCAAGTCAGGGAGTGAAGTGCGTGACTGGTCGTCCGGGGTCTTCCACGTAGGCCTTCACAGGCCTCGGGGTGACTGTTCGGGGCGATGGCCCCCTTCAGTGGTTGAAACCCCGCCTGCAACTACAGGCGGGGCACTGGGTGGGACCGGTTGGTCCATGGTGTCGTCAAGTCCGGTGGTATCCTGTTGCAGTGCGATCGAGCCCGCGTAGTGTCGCGGGCGATCTGCGGATCTTAAGACGTAATTATCTCTATGAGGGGCAAATAAGTTTGACAAAACTCAGCTATTTTGCTTACTTAACTACTTATGGTAACTTATTAATGTTTAACTATTACTTACTAATTATATAAAACAAAATATGATTATACAGGGTGGGCCAGACCAGGTGGATATAAAATTTTTTTTAGATTGTTGACTTAGGGGCCTACCAGGACCCGCAAGGAAAAAAATCGGTTCCCAGCCGATTACCAGAAAAAAATTTTTATTTGAAATTTTGGAATATCATTACCTTGACGAACTTTTAATTTTTCCAGTGACAATTTCCGCAATTTTTTCATGGAATATCTTTATCTAATAACTGTGCTCTCTTAAGAAAAAATTCCAGTCTGATTAGCTGGTTTTAAGAGCATTAAATTTTAAATTATTTCAAGAAAATTAAGTTCATACAAAATCTACAGAAAACTTTAAAATTCCATTAAAAATAAAAGAAGAAGTTCATAGCACTGGTGATTTTTTAAAAACTGTAGCAACTTATGTTCTTTCGATTGCCAAAAGAAAAATTGTATGTCAATGTGCCGGATAAAAAGTTATGATTTTTCAAAAGTCTTCGTTCCTCATTCGTCTAAATAACGACCTTATTGAAAAAAATGTTAATTGTTTGTGGAGACTCCAGTATGTCCTTTAATTTTAACTGCCTCGTAGGTCTAGTGATAAGCGTGTTCGACTGCGGCCGAAGAGGTCCCGGGTTTGAGTCTCGGGTCGGACCAAACCAAGTATTGGGGTTTTCCGATAAGAAATTCTCAGTACTAGCCCGGAGTTTGGAAGTTGGCGTTGTTTCACCCCGTGCCTTGGAGAGCACGTAAAGCCGTTGGTCCTGTGCCTAATTTCTCTCCGGTCGTGTCGAATTTTCCGTCCCATCGGGCTATGAGAATAATGAAACAGAGAGTGCACCTATGTTCGCGCACACACTTGTGCACTTTAATATCTCCCGCACAGATGGCTAATCTTTCTGGAGATAGGCTTCTGCTGTGGCCGAAATTCGGAATAATAAAACATTGTTTTATTATTCTTTCTCTTAAAAAGTAGATACCGTCATTCATCATTAAAGGATTAATGTCCTCCCTTCCAAATTTCGGCCACGGTGGCAGCCTATCTCCAGAAAGATTAGCCATCTGTGTGGGGGATATTAAAGTGCACAAGTGTGTGCGCGAACATAGGTGCACTCTCTGTTTCATTATTCTCATAGCCCGATGGGACGGAAAATTCGACACGACCGGAGAGAAATTAGGCACAGGACCAACGGCTTTACGTGCTCTCCAAGGCACGGGGTGAAACAACGCCAACTTCCAAACTCCGGGCTAGTACTGAGAATTTCTTATCGGAAAACCCCAATACTTGGTTTGGTCCGACCCGAGACTCAAACCCGGGACCTCGTCGGCCGCAGTCGAACACGCTTATCACTAGACCTACGAGGCAGTTAAAATTAAAGGACATACTGCAGTCTCCACAAACAATTAACATTTTTTTCAATAAGGTCGTTATTTAGACGAATGAGGAACGAAGACTTTTGAAAAATCATAACTTTTTATCCGGCACATTGACATACAATTTTTCTTTTGGCAATCAAAAGAACATAAGTTGCTACAGTTTTTAAAAAATCACCAGTGTTATGAACCTCTTCTTTTATTTTTAATGGAATTTTAAAGTTTTCTGTAGATTTTGTATGAACTTAATTTTCTTGAAATAATTTAAAATTTAATGCTCTTAAAACCAGCTAATCAGACTGGAATTTTTTCTTAAGAGAGCACAGTTATTAGATAAAGATATTCCATAAAAAAATTGCGGAAATTGTCACTGGAAAAATTAAAAAAAAATTAAAAGTTCGTCAAGGTAATGATATTCCAAAATTTCAAATAAAAATTTTTTTCTCGTAATCGGCTGGGAACCGATTTTTTTCCTTGCGGGTCCTGGTAGGCCCCTAAGTCAACAATCTAAAAAAAATTTTATATCCACCTGGTCTGGCCCACCCTGTATACACCTATGATTTGATACAGTCTGGGAACTAGTCCCGCAAGCGACTAGTTCCCAGACTGTATCAAATCATAGTATGTTGCGAGGTCTAATCATTTAATGAGGTAATTCAAAAGGAATTGAGAGATTGATTTTTATAGAGTATAAGATCAGTCTTCAGTATTTGGGTCAATCTTCAATAAGTATAATCTTCAGTAATTGCGTCAATCTTCAAAAATTATCCATATACCTGTATATTAATAACAACTCAGTAAAAGTAGTAGTACTATTAACAATTTATGAGAACTAATAAATTATTTTTTAATATCCACAGATGTCACAGCACCACAAACACCTCTCACCCAGAATTGTGATTTTCCAAAAACAACATTGAGAGCAGGTAAATATGAACAAAATAATTGGTCAAGATTATAAAGAATTCTATCTTGAGCATTATTACTAACATGTGTCAAAAATGCAAACGGTAGTACTCCATAGTCTGGCTAGTTGTAAAAAAATCGGCCAAGTGTGAGTTGGGCCTCACTCTTTTAGGGTTCCGTACATATGACCAAATCACTTTTCTAGTCTAATCAGATATTTAAATGTCTTAGTTCTTAGATAGTATTAAATTAGCAAATGGGGAAAATGCTCGTTTGTTTTGGCCACAATTAGTTATGTAAATACATAATATGTATACAGAAATTTCAAAGTTTAGTTTTTGAGATAGACCCTGTAACAAAAGTGGTCTAAAACTGAATCAAAAACCCTTAATCCATGCGGGCATCATCTAGTCTTAATATATTATATAAATTACGTGTCACGTTGTTTGTCCGCGATGGACTCTTAAACTACTTAAACGATTTTGATCAAACTTCGTAACTATCTGTAATTTGGTCCAACTTGAAAGATAGTTTTAGTAGTTATTTGTTTTATTTATATAGGTAAGTTGGCGGTACGAAGTTCGCCGAGTCAGCTAGTATAATATTATAAATTTCAATGTCACATCATATAATTGATTTTTAAATACAATTGGACATGGACAATAAGGATTTCTTTTGCTACAGAACACAAAACATGAACTGATATTTTTGAGGCATTTTTCTTAATATACAAATAAAAATTTACTTAATGCTAAACTGTTTCGCTTTCAGGTGTTAAAAATAAACATTCGTTTAAAAATGTTGCGAAGGTTATGGCTCAACAAATTGCCAAATTAAAAAAAGTAAAGGATAGTTACTCCCAAAGACTGAAAAAAGCTTTGAAGCTATCTGAGAACCCAACCTTCCTTAAGACTATAAAAAACTTTAGTACAATGGCTGCAATTTTTACTCTGTTACAATTCAGGGAGATTAATAAACCCAAAATGGGCCGAAGGTTTACTCAGGAAGAAAAAATAATGTCTTTAAGCCTTTATAAACATGGCCCAAAGGCTTATAGATGGATGAGCAAGGTATTCGTTCTGCCATCATATATGACACTCAGCCGTTTGATTGCCCGAGCTGCACTAAAACCGGGCATCAATGAAAATATATTTGAAATGCTCAAAAAGGTGACAAGAAAAATGAAAGAGGATAGTAAACTATGTGTTTTACTTTTTGATGAAATTGCATTAAACCCACATTTTGATTATAGCAAGAGGAAAGATAGAATTTCTGGATTTGTGGACAACGGAAAAAAAAATCTACCAATAATAGCAGATCATGCTCTCGTATTCATGATAAGAGGTGTATATAAAAATTATAAGCAGCCGATAAGCTATACATTTTGTTCTGGGAGCACAAAAAAGCACGAGTTAGTGGAACAAATAAAAGAAAATATTTCCCAATTGCAAAGAATTGGCTTTAAAGTTTTAGCAACTGTTTGTGATCAGGGTGCCTGTAATGTGAGTGCCCTGAATCAATTAATTGAAGAAACTCGAGTAGACTATTTGAGAAAGGAAAAAGAATTTCGATATGAAGTTTTCACAGTAAATGACCAAGAAGTCATTCCATTATATGATGCTCCTCATTTAATAAAAGGAATACGTAATAATTTAATTACCAAACATTTGAAATACAAAATGAATGGGCAAATAAGAATGGCCAAATGGGAGCATCTGAAGCTATTACATGAAGAAAACCCGGCATACAAAGGAATAAGGTTGGTGAAAAATCTATCTGAAGCTCACATCAATCCAGAGAAAATGAATAAGCAGAAAGTAAAATATGCCACGCAAATATTCAGCCAAACAGTAGCATCAAGCATGGGGTACTTAGCTGGTAATTGTTTTATTTCTAGTATATTTTGAAAAATGAAAAATAAAGCACAAATCTCTAAAAAACAAACATATGCTAAAAATATATAAACAGGTGATAATCTACCTCTACCACACACCTCCAGGTCTACCACACTGATTGAGATTACAAGAATCTTGTAATCTGTTTCATACTATAGTATAAAATATAGAGTGTAAACCTGTTATTTAAAAATTCATTTCTTTTTCAGAAAAGGGTGTTCTACCAGAAGAATGCACAGGGACAGCGGATATTCTATTATTTTTTGATGAATTGTTTGATTCAATTAATGGAAGCTATGATAATAGTAAAAAAAGAAGTGGTAAGGAATTACTCCGCCAGTTAACTCCGAACTCAAATCATGAGAAGGTATGGAATAATGCCAAAAAAGTTCTTGCTTCAATGAAATTTGTTACAATTGATGGAAGGGAATGTACACCACCTTCAATTACAAATTGGTTAAAAACAATTAATAATTTTCAATATTTAAAAGAAAAATTATTCAATGAATTTCGGTTAAAATCCATATGGCTCAGGCACTTTAACCAGGACCCCCTTGAAAACTTTTTCGGATGCATAAGAAGTCATGGAGCTCAAAATACAAAGCCATCATGTGCAGCATTTGAAGATGCATTTGCCTCACTTTTAATAAATAATTTAAATAGTAGCTATTCTCCTGGTTCAAATTGTGAGGAGGATGCTTGTGAAGTATTTAGTAACCTGGGAAATTTACTCTTACAAGATAAAAAAGTTGATAAAGAGACAACTGAAATTAATTTTGACCACATAGACTACAATATTATTGTAGATTTTAATATTAAAAAAGATAACCAAACAATAAACTCAGCACTAAATTATGTAACTGGCTATGTTCTGCGCAAAGTAAGTAAAATTTTTAAAACTTGCACATCATGCAAAGACGAGTTATATGCAACAGATGCTATAGATAGTATAAAAATGAGGGAATATAGTAAAACTGCTAGGTGGTTGACATACCCTTCTAGTCAATTCGTAGAATGTTTTTCAGCAATACAAGATATCACAATAAATATAATAAGAACAGCAAGCAATATCAAAAATATAAGACAATATATAAAAACAGTATTATGTATAACCATTAATATGGATTTCATTAAATGTGAAAAACATAAATCAGAACTATCAAACTATATCTTTGATTTGAGTTCGAAGTTTTTCATTTGCAACTGGTGTCGTGACGTTAATAAATTGTTGAAGGGCACCAGATTGGATTATGATGCAGAGGATGCAATACAAAAATCATGCTATGAATATTATAAGAAAAGGAGAAAATAAAAATTAGTCATATTGTTTGTTTTTTTTTGTAATCCCTCAAAAATATTTTAGTACTACAGTACACAAAATAATGTATAATGCGGCCAAACTAAGAATAGGACTGAATTCCCGCCATATTGTGACGTGTAAGTGGGAAATATTATTTTTATTTTTTAACAAATCGAATTTTTCCCGCTAACACATCACAATATGCCGGAAATTCAGTTCTATTCTTAGTTCGGTAGCAATTGGAATAAGCCTATAGGTACCTACATGTTCTCGTTATACGTATGTATAGCAAATTTTTAGTTCCTGCAATTAGAAGCAGATGGCGCCACGCTGAAATATTAGCTTTTATCTCTAAGTCAGTATATTATAATGTACTCTGTGCCACACACTTCCACAGACCATAGACCACGAACACTAGGAATTAGGATACCACAGACTAAACCGGTCTTTAAATTGTAGTCTTTGTCATTACTCTATAGTCATAGAAATTCCTAGTTCCATGAGTATTTAAGTACTAATACCACGGCTAATACTGAAGATTAGTAGTAGTACCACAAAAGATTAGTAGTAGAGTACACACAGTAATAAAGTAGGTACAGAGTACTTTATTGCAATTTTCTTAAGGATCTCTAATTTTTTGAAAATACATTATAGGCCTATGTTATTTCCTGGTAACTAAAGCTTTCTATTGGTGAAAAAATAGTTAAAATCGGTCCAGTAGTTTCAGAACCTATTCGGTACAAACAAAAAAATCTCCTCTTTATAATATTATTATTTAATAATATTATAAAGAGGAAAGATTTTTTTGTTACCCTCCCTACCCTACCCTCAACTCATCTATACTTTTATTTAAAAGTATAGATGAGTTGAGGGTAGTTTGTCATGAAGATGATAGATGACGTCTGTCGCCATCTCATGATCGACACTGCTATTTGGTGATTAACTTGTGTTTAAAGTGTACCGTGGCGATTAATCATCCACAGATTAATGATTATGTATACCAGTAATCATCAGAATGGAGTTCACAAAGCAGCTGACAATCAAAGCCGATAATGTGTTCTGTGTGGAGTGGAACCATTAGTTTTTTGTGCGCTCGACCAAGGATACGTTAAAATTTACAATAACGCCACACACGCGCTCACAAAAAAATTTAAGGTTAGTCAACAATATGTTCCTCATAAGTCATAACCTGCCTTAATGACTTTTGTTCCCTATTGATAGACAGACAGACGGACTCTAAATCACTGTGTTTTGCAGATGATACTGTTTTATTATTCAGAGCCTCCACTTGAATTATACAAAAAGCCGAATGTGGCCTGGTTAAGGACTGGTACGATAGTAAATTGTTAACCCTAAACGAGGAAAAAAGTTTATGCATGTGTTTTTCTCCTACAAGAGCTGGTCTTCCGACTGAGACTCTGGAAATTCAAGTGCATTCTTGTCTGAATAAGTCTGACTGTGCCAACTGCAAAACAATATCATGTACCCAAAGCACCACATAGTCAAGAAGCTTAAATGCCTACATAATAGGGTATTTGACTACTTTTAGAAAATCATCTTAAATTGTTAATAATGCTATGCTGAAGCTAACAAAACGTATATTTCAGCATAATTTTCATTATTTTTCATAAAATAGGTAAATAATTATTACGAACTCCCGTTTCAGGGGCAATTAAATTTATTTTATTTGTAATTTATTATATTTGTTTTTTTAGTTTTTTGTATCTAACTTATCTATTATAAAAATCGAGAAATAAATTCAAAAAAATAAATTGCCGCGGAAACGTTCCATTTGCTTCCATGAAGTCACAGTTCACATTTCAATCAAATGACAATTTTATATGTGTTTAGGCCGAGTGTCGCATACTATTTGGTATTCTATATTAAAATAGTAACGACGAAAAACAGACGAAATTAGCCTAATACGCCACACAAACACGTCGAAATGTATTGACAAAATGAGAATTCCACAGGTGGCGTGAACTGTGACGTCATTCGAGATTCAAGCAATCACGGAACGTTTTCGATCTCGTGAACATGCCCAGAATTATAGCAATTTTAATTGATGTTTTCTAAACAACTTTATTTTTTTAGTTTTGTCGTATGGAATAATGTTTTTAGATAATAATCTTTCAGGATGACACCAGATGAAACGAAATTTTTAATAAAGTCAAATACCCAAGCTTCTTGAGTACAGTAGAAGTACCACAGAGGCACAGAAGAGAAGGTCCGTACAGTAAAGACCACAGAACATTATTACCACCGGTAATAATGTTCTGCTTCTGTGGTCTTTAATTTTCTGATAGGAAGATTTCATCCCCAGACTACAAAGAGTAAATACTAGTGAGCTGTGGATTTCATTGATTTCATTTTAATTTATAACAAATCAAAGGAAAGATGATGTAAAATAATTGTAAACATAATAATTAAAGATTACCTGTAAATTGCTATAAAAAACAACCCATAGGACATTTCAATGATTTGTTATTAGTGGGATATTGCAGAGCACAAATTTTCCCTATATAAAATTACAAACGTGCAGTGTTTTTGAGGTTATATTCTTATCTAACATTTTCTAATTATCTTTAAAAAACAATAGAACATGGATGAATATTCGCGAGAGCCGTGCCCTTGGCGTATTTTGGACGATTCTGGCGGCGCTTTCTTGATGGGGGCTATAGGCGGGGGAATCTTCCATTCAATAAAAGGCTTCAGAAATGCCCCTGTTGGTTTTAGTAGAAAAATGGTAAGTATTTTATTGTTACTTACGTTTCTAAAGTAGTGCCACATACAAACACCAATTGCTCCTAAATGCTTAATATTCAAAAAGTGAACAGTACCTACCAAAAAGTGAATATACCAAAACTTTAATTAAACTTTTGTTGAGGAATTGAGTAAAGTTGGCATATTAACATTAGATTTTTGTTTAGCCCTGCCGCGCCTGAATAATAAACTTGTAAAAATGCGTTTCTTCACTTTGGCATTCAATGAAAACAAAATTTGTAATAACTTCTTTAAGACTTTTTCAAGCTATTTAACATTGGCAATTTGCTTTGTGCTTGGCACTAAAAAAAAGCCAATTTGACAAGCTTTTTAATTTATAAAAAAGTGTGAAAACAGCATTTAGTTGACTGAATTCAATTACACCTTCCTGAAACCTTTCTTACACCCCCATTACAAAACTGACTGAATAAGTAATTCAGCCAATATGGCAAATATACTTTCTTCTATTAATTATTTAATTAGGTTACTTTTCACTACTTTTCAGTATACTAACTTGCTAAATGTGATGAACTTGTCTTTATTAAGTAGGTATTAAACTAAATTATTTAGGAAAACTAAATTCATACTAGCATAATAAGAATTTTGGACTACTATTTGATTTATTGGCCAATCAAATATGGTTGAGCGAAGCAATGGCTGGGTCATGCATCATGCTCGTGAACGGGTTCCACCGGCGGGAATGGGGCTACTTTATGTCTGCCCATCTTGGGATAGAAGTTAGTCGGTATGCATTTTTGGAACTTCCCTCATTGTGGAAACACTGCATATATAGCATAGTATTATCTCTATTGTAAATTTGTTTTGAAAAGAGCAACCACCAAGTTTCTTGCTGGTTCTTCTCGGCAGGAAGGGCATTCTGAACCAGCGGTAGATTCATCAACTATTCAAAAGCACTTGTAAAAGTTTATTTGAATAAAAAATATTTCTATTCTATTCTATTCTATTGGATTATTTATCACCTGTGAGTTCATTTTCAAATTGATTCATGAGTTAAGGCTGACTGTTCAATTAGTCATAGGTAATAATAATGTTATTATTGTTCCCAGCTTGGCAGTTTAGCTTCTATGAAAGAAAGGTCACCCATAACAGCAGGAAGCTTTGCAGTGTGGGGTGGAATGTTCTCAACCATTGATTGCTCTCTCGTGTACTTAAGGCAAAAGGAAGACCCGTGGAACTCTATTATGAGTGGAGCACTGACTGGAGGCATCCTGGCAGCAAGAAACGGTAACAAACTTAATGAACACCTCTTGCATAGTGATTTAACGAGATGATGCCCGTGACTTTGTCTGTGTGGATTAAGGTTTTTAATTCCAGCGGGAACTCTGTAATTTTCCATATTTATTTTATACTAGCTGATGCCCGCGACTTCGTCCGCGTGGATTTTATTTTTAAAATTTTCCCCGATAAAACTTAGCCTTTGTCACCCTCCAGGTTCTCAACTATACCCATGCAAAAAATCACGTCGATCCGTAGCTTTTTTGCTACTTGATTGAAAAACAAACCAACATACAAACACACTTTCACATTTATAATATTAAAAAGTATCCTATGTCCGTCTCCTGGTTCTAAGCTACCTCCCCACCAATTTTCAGCCAAATCGGTTCTGCCGTTCTTGAAGTGTAACTAACACGGCTTTCTTTTATATATATAGATTTATAGCCTCCTTTCGGACATGACAGCATTTTCTTTATTTTACGTAGATTGTTCGTTTGTTCCACTTGTGTGTGTCCGTTTGCCAGGTGGCAAAGGCCTCCTCCAATCTTCTCCATTCTGGCCTTTCTATGGCCACTCTATAAAAAAATATAAAAATAAAGGATAAAAAGTAGCCTATGTACTAATCCTGGGTATGAGCTGATCTCCATTCCAAATTTCAGCCAAATCGGTTAATTCTTTATGAGGTGAAAGAGTAACAAACATCCATCCATCCATACATCCTCACAAACTTTCCACATTTATAATAGTAGGATTAGGTATGACATTATGTCAAAAGTCCAGTTTCCAGTGGCCAGGGCTGGGCAAAATACATGCTTTGCTTTAATTGAAATACAAATTACAAAATACTGTATCGCAAGTAATTAAAATACGAAATACAAAATATCTTTAAGTAAGGTATTTGAAATATAAAATACAAATTACAGTATTTTAGCTATTTTTAATTGAAATACAAAATACAAATTACAAAATACAAAATAAGTACCTAATCTAGACCAACACTGGCTAAAAAGTAGAGGAAAACAAGATTAATAATAGTGTTCATGAAAGGAAACTCTGGTTTTACTGATTAATTATTAATCAGTAAAATCAGAGTTTCCTTTCAGGAACACTAGATTTTTAAATGTACTGTCTGACAAACAGCCTCTCGTTGGAGAGTGAATAAAACCTGCTGAAGAAAACAATCTTTCTACAGGGTCCTGATGAGCACAAACTTGTGTTAAAATCGCTCGTCAAATTTGTTGGCCAATTTTGACGTACAGTCATAGATAGCGTACAGCATGGTAGGTAGGAATACCTTCATGGCGTACAGTCTATATAACACGTGCAGTGTTGCCAACTCTAATAGCTGCTTTACCATCATTACACTCTCGCCTCGCACTCACACTTACGATCGCTAAATGAAGGTTAAATGTATTTTAATGTTAAAATGTATTTTGAAGCCTCAAGTATTTGAAATACTAATTACAAAATACCTCGGCGTCAGGTATTTGAAATACGAATTACAAATTACATTTTTAGGAAGTAATTTAAATACAAATACCAAATACGTATTTGTATTTCAATTACGTATTTTAATTACAAGTAATTCAAATACTGCCCAACCCTGCCAGTGGCTATAGTGCATAGCGCATTATGCAACTATTAGCGTATACCTACTGCAATAGTGGTGGTTTAGATGGGTAATATCCTGGTCACATCTTGTGGCCTTGATGCGCCATTAGTGAAGTGTGTAACCATAGTGATCATTTGGCCATGTCCATATGAGGACATGTGCATTGTACAGATTGATATGTTCAGTTGAGTCACATACAATACATAAAAAGAGGATTTATTTTTATAATTTATTGCAAGCTGAATTTTAAAATTTACGGGCAAAGAAGAATTTTGGACGTAGCAAAAACGTTCCAACTCACAGCAAGTTTTCAGTCAGATTGATGCGGTTTTAATTGATTTTAGCTACGCATATGAAACACATTGTGGGTTAACACTGGAAATAAAAGAATAATGACGTAAGGACGCGAATGTTTTTAGTATATGATGAAGGGTGGCCTAATACAGTAGCCGAGTGCCATTAACTCAATTTTGACAGTTTGGAATGTTTTTTCATAACTATGTCCAATTTTATAAAATGCATTCTTCTTTTTTATCAACTTATAGATGTCTACTGCTAGACAAAGGTCTAAAGTCTCTTGCATGGACTTCCACAGGCCTCGGTCTTGCACCTCCTGAATCCAGCAGCTCCCAGAGTCACTTGATGTCATTCCACCTAGTGGAGGGTCTGCCAACACTGCACTTCATGTTTCAAAAAATGAATTATAAGAATGTATTTTTGTAATAAAAACGTTTGTCCACAATGCATTTGTGACTAACCATAATATTAATATTTATTAAATACTAGCTGATGCCCGCGACTTCGTCTGCGTGAACTTCATAGTTTGTATTTTAGGCCCGCCCGACTTCAACAAACGTGGACAAACTAAAATTATTTTTATTATTTTTATACTTTGTAGTGGCGTTAGAAGTCGGTTTTTTGAAAAGAATTTCTATTTTAAGCTTTTAAGTGTAGTATCCTGTGATTGAGGAGCTAGGACCTGCATGTCCATGATGTAGTCCATACTTGTTACCTACAATATCAATTCGTAATCGAAATTTCCTAAATCCCCATAGTTTTAGGTAGGCAGTACCCTGCAGCATCAGGATTGAGGAGCTAGGACCTGGAGCTCCATGATGTAGTCCATATTTGTTACCTACAATAATAATTCTCGACATTTCCTAAATCTCTTTATTTTAGGTGAGCAATATCCCTGCAGCATCAGGCTTGAGGAGTTGAAGGTGAACATTTTTATGGGACCATTTCGCAAACATCCTCTGTCGATTAAAAAAAAAATCACGCGAATCGGTCCAGTAATCCCGGAGAAATCGGTGGACATACATAGAAAAAAAAAAAGATACCGGCCGAATTGAGAACCTCCTCCTTTTTGGAAGTCGGTTAAAAAGTAGAACACTAATATCCCGCGGGAACTGTTTGCTTTCCCAGGCTAAAAAGTAGCCTTTGTCACTTTTCAAGTCATCAACTATGCCAATCCAAAACACCACGTCAATCTGTTACTCCGTTGGCGCATAATTGAAAGAAAAATGTGTGAAAAGTAGTATACTAATATCCCGCAGGAACCGTTTGTTTTCCCGAGATAAAAAGTAGCCTTTGTCATTTTTCAGGCTCTTAACTTTACCTGTTCAAAAAAATCACGTTAATCTAAAACTCCATTGCGCGTATTTTGAAGGACAAATGCGTAAAAAATAGCGATGCTATCCCGCAGGAACTGTTTGCTTTTCCGGGATAAAAAGTAGCCTATGTGCTATTCCAGACTATATTCTATGTCTGTGCCAAATTTCAGCAAAATCGGTTCATTCGTTGTCGCGTTAAAGATTAACAAACCATCCATTCATCCATCCATCCAAACATCCATCCTCACAAGCTTTCGCATTTATAATATTAATAGGATCTACACATGACCAGTCATTATAATATCTAGCAATGTACTCACTATGACTGGACAAATCGATACCTTGTACTTGTACTATTTGTATTATTTATTTCGTAATCCATCCCTAATCCCTAAGAAATTTTCTATTTATAATGAAAAACTTCAATAACCGTGTTTATCCTACTTGATTGTTGAATTGGAATTTTTTAACTTATTCTCGATGCTGCGGATAGTAAGCGTGATTTAAGTACAATCAGCGCCATCTATCAGTTGTTTTTCAAAATCCCGCGGGAACCTTGGATTTTTCCGGGATAATTTGTAGCCTATGTGTTATTCCAGGGTATAATCTATCTCCATTCCAAATTTCAGCCAAATCCATCCAGTAGTTTTTGCGTGAAAGAGGAACAAACATACACACAAACTTTCGCCTTTATAATATTAGTAGGATGACTGGCTGCATTTGTCAGGTCCTGGTGTACAGTTTTAACACAGTAGAATTATTTAAACAGTACGGAAACTACCTACAAAAGTTCGAAACGGCTCACTCACACAAACATGCGCATCGACGAGACCAAAAAGCGGCACTCACTACATACTGACAGCACCGCGAGGACCGCTTTTTGGTCTTGTCGATGCGCATGTTTGTGTGAGTGAGCCGTTTCGAACGTTTGTAGGTAGTTTCCATACTGGTTACATAATTCTACTATGGTTTTAACTTTATAATAATTACTTTCAGGTGTACCAGCTATGGCGGGCAGTGCTCTAGTTGGAGGCATCTTGCTGGCTCTGATTGAGGGAATCGGTATAATGTTAACAAGAATTTCATCTGAGCAGTTCAAACCCCAGCAGCCTATCTTTGAAGATCCCTCAGTTCTGGGGCAAAGTCAGGGCCAGGGGACAAGTTTCCAATAAACTATCAAAGGAGATAAGAAGACAATCTTTAAAAGAAATAAATAATATTGTGCAGTTAAAACCTAAATATTAACATGATGTTATAATATTACATTACATGGATGCCTATTTCATTAAACTTTCTTTAGTTAATTAATTAATTTTATGCTATATTTATAATTAATTTACCCAGCTGTATGTATATTTAAATTGAGCACACAATAATAAATATTATTATAATTATTTTTATTTAAATAGTTTCCAAGTTTAACTGTACAATTTTATTGGGGAGTAGTCTTGCCAATGGGCAACAAGTATGTTAATTTGTAAAAAAATATTTTTAAATTATCCCCACCCTTAGACATTTCTGATTTTAAGAGGGAATTATTTGCATCTGTGATATTTTCAGTTCCATACTGATTGCGTATAATTTCACTCTACAATATTATATTGTTGTGAATTTAGTTACAAAAATTGTATAATTATTGTTTTTAAAATGCATCATAATTTTTGCTAGTAATGTTACAATTCAGCTTATTTATTTGTTCCCATATAGTTGTTTTGTATTTGTGTAAATATAAATTTGACAAGCTTTTACAAAACTCAATATCTTGATATTGTGCCATGATTTAGCCAAAAATAGTTCTATATTTTTTGGTGAGTGAACCATGTAGAAATGTCAAGTTTTCAGGTCTTTAAAATGTAAAACGAACTTATAGAAAATTTATTTATTCATTTTTCTATTGGAGTTTTACATTTGTTTGTCATTTACACTTGCTAACATAAATTATGGTGTACAATCTGTAAAAATACTGATAAAATAATTAAGAAATATAGTTTTATTTTAATGTACCTACCCTATGGACTGCTATTGGTTGGCTCCAAAAGAAATTATCTTACTAATGATTGTTAAAACCAAAAATAATTGTGGCTTTATATTCTTTCTCTTAACAATTAAACTATTGAAATAAAGACAACTAATAGGGAATGAAGATAAATTTGCCAGTTTACATAAAACATTGTACATAGAAAAATGGAACATCTGTAGTAGTTGAATAAACTCATCCTATAATTTACATTATAGGTATTGATTTATAAAATAGAGCATTATTTTGTGTATTATTAAAAAATACTATTAAAACTTAAAGCAGATAAAATAACAGTTCAACACCTCAAGCTTTTTTGAAAAATCATAGTGACTAAATTAATTACAAAAGTTCATGTCTTAAGAATTAAGATGGCAAGTTCGCTGTTTTATCCTGCACGACGTTTTCGCTCGTTCTCCTTATTTCCTTGATGGCAAAAGCTAGCATCTCTGGTCTAACACCCAGCTCGCACAATTTAATGCAGACAGTGAGGGTTTCAGCGTCCAACCCGGTATTGAGAAGCTGTGATATTTGAAATAACATCTGGAATGTCTCCCGAGCCTGCCCCACTTGAGCGTTTCTCTCTGAAGTCATATTTATGCTAGTATTTTGGAACAATTTGGCTGCAAACACATTGATATTTGGATACCAATACAACTTTTATTGAAGTGGCTCGTATAAAATTTCTGTTGTCTAATCTTAATAAAAAATGAAATTTTATCAATTAGATTCCAGAATCAAGAAAATAACAAAACAACTTGAACTTATAGTTATAACCAAAACTTTAAATTTTTAGGCACAGACCAGGAACAACAAGAATAATAGGGGAGTGAATTGTCATTGTCAAGTGATGACAGTAAAAAAGTCAATGTCAATGTCAAACGTTATTTTGGCATGTTTTGGTTTTTTTATAAGATTTAATGCTATGGATTCAAGTCTTTTTAAAATCAATTTGAGATAGAGATTGTTGACAAAAAGCCACACAAAAAGCACGTTATATTAAAATTGGAATTGACGGTTGCGAAACTTTGTTTCTATTCAAAACGATACTAACCTTCTATATATTATACTATAATAGTATAATTTCTATATATTAGTCTATCAACTCATTAACTCTATAAAAAGAAGCTTGTTAAAAATATAATATTATGAAAATACATAATTAATAATAAAATAAAAGCCCGGACAGTTGTTACCAAAGTAACATAACCTGTAATTATACTTTATACTTCTCTCATAGATTTAGGATTGGCAGCATAGTAGTGTGGGAAGCGACTACCAATTTCTCTTTTTTTTTATTTCGGGATAGGCTTGCGCTTGACGACAATCAATGCTGGACAGCACTGATGAGGTCTAGGTTGGAGCGCGCTTGCCTAGAAAATGCCTATTCACTCTTGCCTTGAAGGTACTGAGGTTATACGTGGCCAGAAACACAGATGTTGGAAGTGCGTTCCACACCTTAGCGGTTCGATTCAGAAACGTTGAACTGAAGCGTTTTGTGCGAGCAGGTTGGATTTCAACCACGTAAGGATGCCAACGCTCACGATTTCTCGAAGTTCTGTGGTAAAACGGTGAAGGGGGCACAAGGTTGTGAAGTTCTTGAGCGCACTCTCCAAAGTATATCCGATAGAAGACCGATAGACAGGCAACATTGCGACGGTGCTGCAGACTGAGCATTTTTGCCTGCGTTAGTGACTGATCACCTATAATTCGGCGGGCACGGTGATCTACCGAGTCTAATGCATCGAGTTGGTACTTGGCAGAGCCGTCCCAGAGGTGGCAGCAGTACTCCATGGCCGAGCGCACCTGAGCCTGATAGAGAGTCAGGCGCTGCTCAGGCGTGAAGCACCGCTTCACCTTGCTCAGGATACCAAGTTTTTTGGCTGCTGTTTTTGCCTTTGACTCGATGCATTTCCCGAAATTGAGGTTGGGCGAGATGTCTATGCCCAGGAGCTCAATATGGTCACTAATCGGTATGGACACACTTTGGAAAGTTGGAGTCAAGGTAAAGGGACTCCTTTTGGCAGTGAATAAACACGCTTGAGTTTTGGTGGCATCAAACTTAACTAAATTGGCGTCGCCCCAATCGGACACCTCCTTCAGAGTTAAGTTAATGCGATTCACCATGGCCTCTCTATGCTCATGGATCTCAGTAGCACTGGCTCGAGAGCTGGACATGTATCTGTCCGTAACAGTGCTGTCATCAGCGTACCCAAAGATACCGGGCTTTAGAAGATCGTTGATGTGCAGCAGGAAAAGTGTTGCGGACAGAACAGATCCCTGAGGAACACCGGCGTTGACAGCATTTAGGTCAGATGAGCAGCCGTTAACGACAACTCTAAATGACCTCTCACTCAGGAAATCAGATATCCAGCTACATAAGCCAGTGGGTAACCCGTATGACGGAAGCTTACTGAGAAGACTGTCATGCCAAACCCGGTCAAAAGCCTTTGATATATCAAGAGACACGGCGAGTGCCTCACCCTTTCTGGGCGTATGGCAGCTTTAATACAGTGCTAACTGTGCTAGCCACTATCATAGCTTAAAATCCGAACAGACTTTTAATTTAGAAAACAATTTAAGTAGAAGAAACTAGGTAAGTATAGGTAATGTACTTTGTGGTATAGGTATTGTTGAATGGCAATTAGTTGCAGCAACCAAAAAATCTACTCCCCTATTTCCCTCACTAGGACTAAGCTGCTAAGTAGGTAATGCAACAAATTCCAAATTATACCTACTGATTTATACTCATTGGAAAAAGATTAATCGCGCCACCTAAGTTATTCTGAATAACTTAGGTGGCGCGATGAATCTTTTTGGGATTTCACTCATGAATAACTTATTCATGAGTGAAATTATCCACAAATTGAAAAGAACGCGGGAAAGTTTGGAATTACTGAGCGCTTTCGACAATTTTCTATTTTTAAATCGCGCGTCTGCACTCCTGAAATAGACAGTGTTCAAGTTTTAGGCGTAATTTGTGCTCGGTTTGTATTTCGTTAAAAAATAAATTGAGGAAACAAAGTTTTTATTCAAAGTAACGCTTCATAGTAAAGTGCATAAATATAAAATAAAAAAATGGTAAGTGGGGGCAGAACCTTTTTCAGTGCATTTTTGAAGTATTAACGTCGCAAAAGAAGTTAGTTATTAAAAATGTATTCTTGTCATGTCATCAGTCATAGGGTTTGGTTCCACGTGTGTTTAATGAATCAAATTTAGTGGAAGATGATGAGATTAGGACTGTATTATCTATTTTAGAGACTTTCGGAGAGTTTGATATGCGATCTATTTGGACAAGAGTTCGTGGATCAGGTTGCATCAAGGTACCTAGACGACCAACGGTATGACGAAGTTCTCAAAAACACTTCGTCAAAAATTTTGTATCAGAAATATTCCGGTATTTTTGTAAAGAAAAGCGTAAGGCATGCATGGTAAAAACTAAAATTAAACATTTTGCAGATCATAGTCAGTTTGTTTCTTTGTTTGCTTTTGAAGTAGGTAGGTAAGTACATACCTACGTAAGTTATCGTAATTTTAAATCGTTTTCGTCGTTCCTAAATCATCGTAATCGTTCTTTACAAATAAAATTAAGCCGCAATAGCGCAATACTTAAAGCGCGGTCTGAAAACCGAAAAGTCGACGGATCAAATCTCCATACTGCAACAGCACTATACCTACTGTCTTATCTATAGGTACTAGTAGGTGCAAGCTTTACGGTTATAAATTATTTGGAGGGGAAAGTGGAATATTAGTCATGTTCAGCCTGTCTTATTCTTTAAAATAAAATTGAAATGTATGTTTATGGTTTCGAAATAACTGCGTATTTTATGATAATTATTGGTACGATAGCATAACCCAAACACACCTTTAAGAATTTTCGGCAGGATTTTACAAGGAGTGATAGGTGGACTACTTTTTAACTGACTTGCTAAAAAACTAGTAGAATTGTTTTTCTATCTCTGTACACCGATATCTCCGAGATTTCTTGGCCGATTCGTGTACCTATGAAAGTTTGCGCGATGATCCCATCTGGTAATAAATCAATCCTGATTAAATAGACATAATTATAATACTTACCTATGTACATATTTGATTTTTCCGAGCAACTCATTTCCTATCCAGTTTCAATTACTTAGTGCAATATAATATATTTCAAAGTGTTTTGTATTTGCACCTTCATCGAAAAGGTAATCTGTGAAGTGTGAGCCAATGCTAAAGTAGACTACTCAATGTGTTTAGTAGTACGTGGTACGCCATTTTCCGCCGACTCATGTTTAAGGCATTGTATACACGCGCGCAGCTGTTGGAACTCTCCGTGTTTACACTCGCACGTGAACACGCATCTGTTTACGGGCTTTCTGAAAACGAGAGACGTTTAAGTGGTGTAGGTACTGAGAACGTTTTTATTTTTCTAGTACGGTAGAATTTCTTGTTTAAATCGGGTAGAGCGCAGTCTCTAGACTTTCCCTTTAATGAGAATCATCGTCATAATTAGCAACCCATCAAAGGCTCACTACTAAGCGCAGGTCTCCTCTCAGAGAAGGGTTATAGGCCATAGTCCACCACACTGGGCCAATGCGAATTGGCGGACTTCACACACCTTCAAGAACATTATGAAGAACTCTCAGGTGTGCAGGTTTCCTCACGATGTTTTCCTTCACCGTTGAAGCAAGTGATATTTAATTGCTTAAACGCACTTGACTCCAAAAAGTCAGAGGTGCATATCCGTTACTGAGAATAGTTTGATTTAATAATAACTAGTGGTTCGCCCCGAACTGAGACCTCGCGGTAACGGTATCCCATGATTATTCATTCAATCGATACATGATAACCAAAACTGACATTATTATTATGCCCGTTTTCACCAAACATACCTAAATCATCCCCTAAGTAGGAGTCTCTTAACGTAGGTAGCTCCTAAATACAATCCTAAGTCCTAACATCCGTCCCAATATCCTTTTAGGTGTCCCGTACAGGATCGTGATAAATAAGTTGACAGAAAACATCAATCACCTAACTTATAGGTAGCCCGTAAAGGTTAGGGAACGTTAGTGAAAACATTGAATTATTATGTAGGTACTAACGAGTGAAACCGGGTTACGGGCATCTGTACAAATCGTCATCTATCGACGCGAATAGAAAATATACAATATTTAACTAAAATTTAACTAAAAAATAATTTTAATTGAATAATATGGTACAAAAAAAATTACAATACAATTATTGTATTATAATAAGTAACTAAATAATAATGGTCGACGCAAAACTGTTTTAGGGATAGGTCGTTAGTCGTAACTCGTAGTTCCATGGGAATAGTTACTGACTGCGCCATCTATTAGCATTATTGTGAAGCTATGTTGATGCGATATGAATTACTGATGTACATTAAAAATTAAATAATCTCGTTTCTTTATAATATTCATATAATTTTAGTATTTGTTGTTCAAGTACAGGATATAAGTGACCTAAAAACATAAAATCAGTTTGAAAATCCATAGCGGATTTTCCTAGAGAGCGTCTTCAAGCGAGCGTATAAAATCGCCACTTTGAAAGCCCCCCATTTCGTCAATTTTAAGGGAAAAATTAAAAAAAAAATATTTTTGTACTCAGTTCAAAATTATCTTTAAAATGATACGTAACAATTTTATGTAACGCGATTTTTTTTTTTTACTTCGCATTCGCTTCTATGAGAGCCCCCCCTGAAATAAAGATTTTTATAACTTTTTAAGCCATTTTCGGCTGGAGGCCATTGGTTTACATATTATATCTAAATTTGAAGTAATTACGTTCAGTAATTCAAAAGTTATAAGGCTCTGACAGACGGACGGACGGACGGACGGACAAGTGCAAATCGCTCTAGTAAACTCAGAGACCTCGCTTCGCTCGGTCAATAATAAAAGAAATCAATTTAATTCAGGTCATTCAGGCCCATAGTGTTAGTTACAAACACTTAAAACTCTGTTAGTATGTATATAGGTTTATGTTTCTTTTTATTGACCGAGCGAAGCGAGGTCTCTTGAGTTAACTAGAGCGATTTGCACTTGTCCGTCCGTCCGTCCGTCCGTCTGTCAGAGCCTTATAACTTTTGAATTACTGAACGTAATTACTTCAAATTTAGATATAATATGTAAACCGATGGCCTCCAGCCGAAAATGGCTTAAAAAGTTATCTTCTTCTTCTTTATCAACCGATAGACGCCCACTGCTGGACAAAGGTCTCTTGCATGGACTTCCACAGGCCTCGGTCTTGCGCCGCCTGAATCCAGCGGCTCCCTGCGACTCGTTTGATGTCGTCGGTCCACCTGGTGGGGGGTCTGCCAACACTGCGCTTCCCGGTGCGGGGTCGCCACTCCAGCACCTTGGGACCCCAACGACCATCAGCTCTTCGAACTATGTGCCCCGCCCATTTCCACTTCAGTATCGCAACTCGCTTAGCTATGTCGGTGACTCTGGTTCTCCTCCGGATCTCCTCATTTCTGATTCGATCCCGCAGGGACACTCCGAGCATAGCTCTCTCCATCGCCCGCTGAGCGGTCCTGAGCCTACTTATGAGGCCCTTAGTTAGCGACCATGTCTCGGATCCGTAAGTCATCACTGGCAACACGCACTGTTCGAAGACTTTAGTCTTCAGGCACTGAGGAATTTTGGACGAGAAGACATCTCGGAGCTTCCCGAACGCTGCCCAGCCGAGTTGGATTCGGCGGTTGATCTCTTTCTCGAAATTGGACCTACCTAGCTGGACTGTGTGTCCCAGGTAAATATACTCGTCGACAATTTCGAGTGCAGAGTTCTCAACAATTACTGGGTGGAGCGGTGCATGAGCATTGGACATGATTTTCGTCTTGCTCATGTTCATTTTCAGGCCCACCTGTTGAGAAACCCTGCTGAGATCGTTGAGCATTGTATTGAGGTCTCTCAGAGTCTCTGCCATGACTCCTATGTCATCGGCAAATCGCAGGTGAGTGATGTACTCGCCGTTTATGTTGATGCCAAGCCCGTTCCAATCCAGAAGCTTAAAGACGTCCTCCAACGCAGCGGTAAAGAGCTTCGGGGAGATAACGTCTCCCTGTCGCACTCCACGCTGCAAGTGGATTGGCCTCGTAGTCTGGTCCTGTATACGTACTGACATTGTGGCGTTTTCATACAAGCACTTCAACACTTGGATATACCGGTAGTCAATCCGGCATCTCTGCAGCGACCTCAACACAGCCCAAGTTTCCACCGAATCAAAGGCTTTCTCATAGTCCACAAACGCTAAGCAAAGTGGCCGGTTATACTCTTCCGTCTTTTGTATAACCTGCCGCAGCGTATGAATGTGATCTATGGTACCAAAGCCTTTTCGGAATCCGGCTTGTTCGGGAGGCTGGAAGTCGTCGAACCTACGAGCGAGACGATTCGTAATGACTCTCGAGAACAACTTATACACATGACTCAACAACGAGATGGGTCTATAATTCTTCAACAAGGTATTATCACCCTTTTTGAAGAACAGAACCACCACCACCAGATGACGGAATTGAACAATCGCTGAAAGATCTTAAGTACCGGTTTTCCACCCGCTTTCAGGAGTTCCGCAGTGATTCCGTCATCACCTGGCGCCTTGTTGTCCTTGAGCTGTTTGAGAGCCATTCTAATCTCGTATAGGCTGACGTCCGGGATATCTTCGGTATAGTGTCGGGTCAGTTTGGCTCTGGGATCTTTCGCCAAATCTTCAACAGGTTTTTGTGTCGTGGTATATAACTGTCCATAGAACTTCTCAACCTCTCCCAAGACCTCAGGTCGAGAAGAGACGAGACGGCCGTCATCAGTTTTCAGCCGCGTCAGCTGGCTCTGTCCGATAGACAGATCTCTCGCGAACACTTTTGAGCCTTTGTTCCGCTCAATGGTATCTTTAATACACTTGGTATTAAAGACACGGAGGTCGCGAGTTTGTGCCTTAGAGATCTGCCTATTAATCCGCCGGTAGGCAGCCGCGTCTGCCGATGACTGCAGCCTCATCTCTTGTCTCTCCTTCATTAGCTTGAGAGTATGGTCAGAGAACTTTTCGGTTCTTTTCCTGCGATGGGTCTTAAAGAATTTAGACCCCACAGTATGGACAGTTTCCACGAACCTGTTGTTTAGATCGTCCACAGAAACGCAATCTGCTAGGCACTCGAATCGGTTCTGCAGTTCGAGTTGGTTCGAGTTGGGTAAAAAGTTATAAAAATCTTTATTTCAGGGGGGCTCTCATAGAAGCGAATGCGAAGTAAAAAAAAAAATATCGCGTTACATAAAATTGTTACGTATCATTTTAAAGATCATTTTGAACTGAGTACAAAAATATTTTTTTTTTAATTTTTCCCTTAAAATTGACGAAATGGGGGGCTTTCAAAGTGGCGATTTTATACGCTCGCTTGAAGACGCTCTCTAGGAAAATCCGCTATGGATTTTCAAACTGATTTTATGTTTTTAGGTCACTTATATCCTGTACTTGAACAACAAATACTAAAATTATATGAATATTATAAAGAAACGAGATTATTTAATTTTTAATGTACATCAGTAATTCATATCGCATCAACATAGCTTCACAATAATGCTAATAGATGGCGCAGTCAGTAACTATTCCCATGGAACTACGAGTTACGACTAACGACCTATCCCAAAAACAGTTTTGCGTCGACCATTATTATTTAGTTACTTATTATAATACAATAATTGTATTGTAATTTTTTTTGTACCATATTATTCAATTAAAATTATTTTTTAGTTAAATTTTAGTTAAATATTGTATATTTTCTATTCGCGTCGATAGATGACGATTTGTATAGATGCCCGTAACCCGGTTTCACTCGTTAGTACCTACATAATAATTCAATGTTTTCACTAACGTTCCCTAACCTTTACGGGCTACCTATAAGTTAGGTGATTGATGTTTTCTGTCAACTTATTTATCACGATCCTGTACGGGACACCTAAAAGGATATTGGGACGGATGTTAGGACTTAGGATTGTATTTAGGAGCTACCTACGTTAAGAGACTCCTACTTAGGGGATGATTTAGGTATGTTTGGTGAAAACGGGCATAATAATAATGTCAGTTTTGGTTATCATGTATCGATTGAATGAATAATCATGGGATACCGTTACCGCGAGGTCTCAGTTCGGGGCGAACCACTAGTATAATTTAATTTAAAAACTTGCCGTGGCATACTGAGGCACTAGCTACATGAACATATTGTGTGTGTACCCAGTGATTCAGTATGGGGCAAGCAGCCTTATCAGCCACCACCTTCAGCATGGTGTTGGTGCTTATCATAATCATCATAATGAATAGTTACAATATATTTATTTCTTTCTTTTTCATCTATCTCGTTAAACAGGCATTTGAAGCCATAGTAAATGATTTTGCTCTCAAAACCTAGGCGGTGGGTTAGAGCTAGAATTTGAAAAATGGCTTCCCTGAAAAGTAAAGAAACGTATTTCGCTCAGATGTCTCTCTAGAGGGCAGAGAGCTAGGTTCAAACAAGAAATACTTGTATCGAGCCAAAAGAAATTTGATAAATGCTTAATCTTTTCGAAAGGAGATAACAGGACTCTACTAGTTCAACAATTTTATATTATTCTTAAAATTACAGCTCTAAATCACATTCTGGCTTCTTCAAACGTTATCGAAATCATTTTTATTATGTAGGTACTAGGCTTTTAAATATAATATAAGTAAATATTATACCTGATTATTCTACTTTCCAGGCAGATATAGCGAAAGGCCAGGAAGCGGGAAGCGGCGAAGGTCCGGCTCCAGTTGTTACAACACAAAATGTAGCGCCAGAAGTTAAACCAGAGGTAACCATAATATTATGACAACTTATTAGGAACATACTTCGAACTATTATTAAAATATTTGACCTGCGAAAGTGTGTTTGTTTGTTGGTTAGTTCTTCAAACACGCAGCAACGTATGCAGCACAAAACAACGAAGCAATGAATTGATTTTTTTACCTGGATATGGGTCATGATCTAAGATAGAAATAAAAATCATAGAATATTTTTTACATCAGAGAAACAAATTGTCCCTCTGAATTTTTAAAAACTCCGGGGATGAAATCGTGGTTAAAGGCTAAACACTTTAGCAGTAAATGTTACGTAGTTGATAATAAAATCAACCTGTAAAATTAAGAATGATTGCGTCTGCGAGTGGTCTTTTGAAGAAGAATATCGGTTTTAACCTGTTAAAATAAAAGCTAAGCTGAAATTAGTTCCAAGTTAATTAGTTATAAATTATTGTGGCAATGGCTTATTTATTACTTATATTTCATAGGAGGCAGTGAAAGAAGAAGCCGTAAAAACAGAAATTGCTGTGCCAGCTTATGCTCCTATACAAGTGGAAGCCAAAGCATCAGGGACTGCGTCACTGCCGATAGCGGAAGAGCCCAAAACGGCTGTAGTTCAAGAAACAAAACCCGAAGAGATAGCTTCGAATCCTGAAAATGCTCAACCAGAACCAGAACAACACGTCGAAGAGATAAAATCCGATGCTAATCCTGTGAAAACAGACGTTGTTCCAGAACAAGTATTAATACAGGAGATATTGACAGCGGCAGCTGCTAAAACAGATGTACAGGAAAGTAAAGAAGTTGATGTGGAAGCACAACCTATATCCGCTTCAGAGGCGTTGGTTCCTAATGAAGTTAAGAAGGAAGATTCTGAGAAGAAAGAATCAGTAAGTCTGCATTCACTACATAATGAGTGTATACTGAACGTAACATTTGAAATCTATACTAATATTATAAATGCGAAAGTGTGTTTTTTGTTGGTTTGTTGGTTTGTCCTTCAATCACGCCGCAACAGGGCTACGGATCGACGTGATTTTTTTGCATGGGTATAGTTGAGGACCTGAAGAGTGACATAGGCTACTTTTTTATCCCGGAAAATCAAAGAGTTCCCGAGGGATTTTAAAAACTAAATCCACGCGGACGAAGTCGCAGGCATCAGCTAGTATTTGAAATAATAAACAGTTTATCTACTATAATACTGGCTCTTTCATTAAAAATAATGTTTCATAGGTTGATTGGGAACAAAGAGAACAGGAGCTTCTGAAGAAAATTGAACAGTTAGAGACAGTTACGACCGAAAGGAGCGAAGATGGTCTCAAGTTGGAATTGAAGATCCGCGAAGAAGAAATAGACCTTCTCAAAGCGAGGGTGAAGAATCTAGAGACAGAGTTGCAGGCAGCGCTCTCGAAGCCTGGCGGGAAAAATCAGGAGATGATTGAGAAGATCAAACAGCAACACGGGGAGGTAACAACAACATAAATTAATTATTACTGATAACATTATGACCCCTCCCCTCCATGTGGATGTATATGTATTCATAGTTGAAAAAAATATTATCGGAGAGCCGAAAAAATTTTTTCAAAACTATAAATAGATATTGATTTTTTGAAATATAAGCTAGTGCTTGATTGCAATCACATCTCATGGTAAGTGATAGTGCAGCCTGAGATGGAGCGTGAAGACCCCAAGAGGGGCTTTGAATTTAAGGGTACCCCACTACCCAAGTTATAATTTATTTGGATAAAGAGAAGCTGGAGTGGCATTCCGAATCTTAGTGGTGTGTAGATTTAAACGTAGTGGACGTTTTAATTTAACAGAAGACCCTAAAAAGCGTATGGGGTATTGCAAGTCAGCTTAGGTAATACATTTTTACTGTGACATAAATTTTACAGTTGCTGAGCAAAGCCCGTGGGATGATCTTCGACAAGACGAAGATTGTGAAAAACCAAGAGTTACAGATTGAGGCCCTAACCACGCAGATTCAGTCTCTCAAAGATATCAACCTCATCACCAAAGATCTGTTGGAGATCAGGAATTCAGAAATTAAGGCTATGGAAGTAAGTTGTCAGGGAAATTCGGAATTAAGACGATGAATGTAAATTTGCAGTTTCAAAAATATTTTTTTTTGCAATTCCCTCTCGAAGCACGTTAGGCCCCCAAGGATTATGAATTCAATGATAGAACTGATGAAGTTCTAGTGTACTTTTTATTACTTATAGTAGATCAGTTTGACAGATTTGGGGTTTCGATTCCTTAGTGACGATGATGCACAAGGACCCCGAATGGGTCGAACTAGATGTGTGCTGATGATATATGGTGTTAACTTGTCGTGCATCAGGACCGGCTGCAAGTGATGGAGTCGCGCTTCAAGGGCGAGAAGGAGCGCTATGACCTGGTGCTGCAGCGCGCGCAGACCAGCACCAACATCAACGACGACCTGCGCAAGGAGTACGAGACGCAACTCGCCATATTCAAGGTACCGCAGTCAACAAGGGCGAGAAGGAGCGCTACGACCTGGTGCTGCAGCGCGCGCAGACCAGCACCAACATCAACGACGACCTGCGCAAGGAGTACGAGACGCAACTCGCCATATTCAAGGTACCGCAGTCAACAAGGGCGAGAAGGAGCGCTACGACCTGGTGCTGCAGCGCGCGCAGACCAGCACCAACATCAACGACGACCTGCGCAAGGAGTACGAGACGCAACTCGTCATATTCAAGGTACCGCAGTCAACAAGGGCGAGAAGGAGCACTACGACCTGGTGCTGCAGCGTGCGCAGACCAGCACCAACATCAACGACGACCTGCGCAAGGAGTACGAGACGCAACTCGCCATATTCAAGGTACCGCAGTCAACAAGGGCGAGAAGGAGCACTACGACCTGGTGCTGCAGCGTGCGCAGACCAGCACCAACATCAACGACGACCTGCGCAAGGAGTACGAGACGCAACTCGCCATATTCAAGGTACCGCAGTCAACAAGGGCGAGAAGGAGCGCTACGACCTGGTGCTGCAGCGCGCGCAGACCAGCACCAACATCAACGACGACCTGCGCAAGGAGTACGAGACGCAACTCGCCATATTCAAGGTACCGCAGTCAACAAGGGCGAGAAGGAGCGCTACGACCTGGTGCTGCAGCGCGCGCAGACCAGCACCAACATCAACGACGACCTGCGCAAGGAGTACGAGACGCAACTCGCCATATTCAAGGTACCGCAGTCAACAAGGGCGAGAAGGAGCGCTACGACCTGGTGCTGCAGCGCGCGCAGACCAGCACCAACATCAACGACGACCTGCGCAAGGAGTACGAGACGCAACTCGCCATATTCAAGGTACCGCAGTCAACAAGGGCGAGAAGGAGCACTACGACCTGGTGCTGCAGCGTGCGCAGACCAGCACCAACATCAACGACGACCTGCGCAAGGAGTACGAGACGCAACTCGCCATATTCAAGGTACCGCAGTCAACAAGGGCGAGAAGGAGCACTACGACCTGGTGCTGCAGCGCGCGCAGACCAGCACCAACATCAACGACGACCTGCGCAAGGAGTACGAAACGCAACTCGCCATATTCAAGGTACCGCAGTCAACAAGGGCGAGAAGGAGCACTACGACCTGGTGCTGCAGCGTGCGCAGACCAGCACCAACATCAACGACGACCTGCGCAAGGAGTACGAGACGCAACTCGCCATATTCAAGGTACCGCAGTCAACAAGGGCGAGAAGGAGCACTACGACCTGGTGCTGCAGCGTGCGCAGACCAGCACCAACATCAACGACGACCTGCGCAAGGAGTACGAGACGCAACTCGCCATATTCAAGGTACCGCAGTCAACAAGGGCGAGAAGGAGCACTACGACCTGGTGCTGCAGCGTGCGCAGACCAGCACCAACATCAACGACGACCTGCGCAAGGAGTACGAGACGCAACTCGCCATATTCAAGGTACCGCAGTCAACAAGGGCGAGAAGGAGCGCTACGACCTGGTGCTGCAGCGCGCGCAGACCAGCACCAACATCAACGACGACCTGCGCAAGGAGTACGAGACGCAACTCGCCATATTCAAGGTACCGCAGTCAACAAGGGCGAGAAGGAGCGCTACGACCTGGTGCTGCAGCGCGCGCAGACCAGCACCAACATCAACGACGACCTGCGCAAGGAGTACGAGACGCAACTCGCCATATTCAAGGTACCGCAGTCAACAAGGGCGAGAAGGAGCGCTACGACCTGGTGCTGCAGCGCGCGCAGACCAGCACCAACATCAACGACGACCTGCGCAAGGAGTACGAGACGCAACTCGCCATATTCAAGGTACCGCAGTCAACAAGGGCGAGAAGGAGCGCTACGACCTGGTGCTGCAGCGCGCGCAGACCAGCACCAACATCAACGACGACCTGCGCAAGGAGTACGAGACGCAACTCGCCATATTCAAGGTACCGCAGTCAACAAGGGCGAGAAGGAGCGCTACGACCTGGTGCTGCAGCGCGCGCAGACCAGCACCAACATCAACGACGACCTGCGCAAGGAGTACGAGACGCAACTCGCCATATTCAAGGTACCGCAGTCAACAAGGGTGAGAAGGAGCGCTACGACCTGGTGCTGCAGCGCGCGCAGACCAGCACCAACATCAACGACGACCTGCGCAAGGAGTACGAGACGCAACTCGCCATATTCAAGGTACCGCAGTCAACAAGGGTGAGAAGGAGCGCTACGACCTGGTGCTGCAGCACGCGCAGACCAGCACCAACATCATTCATAACGGCGTTTATAGCGCAACACCATCTAGCGCCATTCCGGAGAATATGTTCGTGAGCATATGGTTCATGGTTCGTTAATAAGAATAAATAGGAACCCTCAGTATAACTCGCAGTAAGCGCGGGTATGACTCGCACTTGGCTTGGTTATTTAAATTTTACCCAAAAAAAAATTACAAAAGTTCCTTTTTTTTTGAATAGCTAAAGGTCCTGTTTCTTTCTAGGAATTAAGGGAAAAATACGAGTTGAGGGTTCAAGCTCTCGTCGCAGAAAACAACCGCCTAAAGGAATCTCTGCAGGGAGGCACGTCGGGGTAACTTCGCCGTGAACATATCGTCTTGTTATATTAAAAGACTGTTTTGTAAAGGAGATTATGAAATAAACTAATAATTTTTTGAAGGTTTTTGTTTTTTTTAATTACTCAGTAATGCCTATATTATAGAACTTTGTAGTTTTATGTAGTTTTCTTTCCTTTTTAATTTTTTTGATTTTTTTGGGTTTTTTTGAATAATCTGCGAAATGGTTACATAGGACATATTATTTAAAACAATCGCTCCAGTGTTTTTAAATGATTTTAAATGAAATATTTTAATGAATTAGCAGTTTGTTGTAAAAAGATTTGTTGAGTATTCAGTAGGTTTTCGGCGCTTTTAAATTAAAATCGAAGCGCATATCAATAAAATATTATTATACTGACTGCCAAGGGGCCTTTCAACCGGTAGTAAATATAATTCGTCTATGGGGTCAACGCCAACGCTATCGTTTGTTGTCCATGTTCCCACTTCCATTCCATAGATTTAGGATAGTCGCTACTAGACACCGTCCTTCCTAGTTCCTACGAACAATAGCTCCATAAATGCGGCGACGTAATTTCCATTGAAAACGTCAAACTTTGGTTGCAACGTGACTATGTGGGTACGCCAGTTCAGGCGTACTATCAATTGCCGCAATATGCTTACGCCGACGGTATCTAGTAGTATGTGAAGCGACTGCCAATGCTAAATCTATGCTTCCAGTATCCGATATGCGCGTGTATAATACACGTAGTAGGTACGTCGTACCACGCGTCGTCCGTGGCATAATAATTTATGTCCTACTAGCTGATGCCCGCGACTTCGTCCGCATGGATTTAGTTTTTAAAAATCCCGCGGGAACTCTTTCATTATCCGAGATAAAAAGTAGCTCTCCCGGTCTGTCGAGGAACCACTACTACATCCATTACTATACCCATGCAAAAAATCGCATCAATCCGCTGTTCTGTTGTGACGTGATTGAAGGACAAACCAACAAACAAACACACTTTCGCATTATATCAGTAATGCTTTATTATAACACTTTTTATAATTGTCAAATTTTTTACCATACTTAACCAAAGACAAAATTACGTTTAGCTGTCATTTACGTTTTGTTATTCCACTGTCATTTGCGTTTTGTTATTCCATGTCAGATGCGTTTTTGTTATACCACGTTTTATAGTGACATGATGGAAACGCGGTCGAACGGGATAAAAAGTATCCTATGTCCGTCTCCTGGTTCTAAGCTACCTCTCCACCAATTTTCAGCCAAATCGGTTCATCCGTTCTTGAGTTATAAATAGTGTAACTAACACCACTTTCTTTTATATATATAAATAGAAATAGATGTCCGTGGCTATTACGCGTACACTGGAACATGCAGTCTATTATGTCGCAGTAAGATAGTTGAAGTCGTGATATAGCTATTATAAACCTAGGTTTATAGCTATAAACCAGAATATAGTTATATGGAAGCGGTTCATAGTTTCTTACTTGTGCAAATTAAAGAAAATTTATATTTTAATCATTTCACTAAGTTGGTCTAGTCAGATAGTTATACATATTACTAAATCGTTCTCGTATTATAGCTATATTCCTTGTAAGATAGCGTTTAACCGGTTCCGTATAAATATATTCCGGTTTATAGGTATAAACCTAGGGTTATAGCTATATCACGGCATCAACTATCTTACAGTGCGACATATATATACTGTACCTTTAGATAGGGCCGCCACCTTTCAAAAACAGTAGACGAGATTTTAGAAATATAGATTTTTTTATTAAAAAAAAAATAAGTATGAATTTTAATAATTGTATTTTAATAATATTCTATTCTATTTACATGTATTTAGTTATTAATAGAAAATTTCATATATACAATACTATAAATCTAAATTTAATTCTAAAATTAAAACTAAAATAAAAACTAATTAAAATCTAAAACCCCATCCAAGCCACCGCAGTGTGGCATAGTACCCAAGATGCTGGCAGCATTACCTCTTTGGATGGCCAGGCTAATCCTTTGGCCAAGGTAGCTGCCAGCTCTTGGATCCCCGGTAGACTCGATCACCTTTTTTGATATCTCTAAAAAAAGTGCGCGAGCCTCCGGGCCCCACGGCCCCAGGGTCTCTACACCAAAAGGCGCAAATATGAAACCACTGTCAAGTTTCTCATATTTGCGCCTCTTAGCCTGTTCGGCGCTAGTAGCCGCTGCACCCGCCACAGAGGAGGTCGCATGGATGTGGGAAGCAGCTAGAGTATCTACACAGGTGGCATCCCACACAAGCGACCTCCCTGTCCTCCAAGGAACAAGCGTCATACCATCAGGTCTCTTGCCATCACTACGTGCCAAACCAATAGGTTCTAATACAGCTGGCATGTGAGCAGTAGCAAGAGACCTGCGGATGATGTCGTTGAGGGCATTGTGGCGGGAGAAACGACCAGCGCTCTTCGAACAGGAGAGCCCGTGATGACCGTAAGCGTCGACGTGGTCACCGCAGTGGCAACGGTGAGGCTGGGTTATTTTGGCGCCAAGCCTAAGACCAACTACCACTGCAAGAGTGGCGTGGTTTAAAAGAGTGCCCAGATTAGCAGAAGGGATAGCATGGAGCCAGTGTCCGGATTCTTTCGCAGAGACAGCGAGAAGACGAGCACGGTCTTTGGAATTTGCTTGCATTAACATTGCGTCAAAAGTTTTTTTACAAATAATGTCATCCCACTGTCTCTGGGAAGGAAGAGAAACCGGCAATTGATTTGGGCTAATCGCTGACCAACCATTTCTTGCCTCTGCCAAGTACGACACCTCAATTGATCCCAAAGACTGGGATATAATTTTTTCAAAGAGAGTGTGTGTACTATAAGCAGAGGAAAGAAAAGCTGGCAGAGAGACACTAGAAATTTTGCGGATTCCCAGACCTCCCCAGAAGCCTGGGCCCATACTTGATCATCTATCGGACAATTTAATATTTCAGATAGAATATTTTGTATAAAATTATCCAAATTTTCCAATAAATTATTAAATTTCCAAAGAGGTGAACATCTAACGAAATAAGTAAATTTTGGAACAAATAAGCAGAATCGAATGATGGTCATTGCCATATGAGGATTAATATCTAACAGATGATGGGAAGTGTTTTTGAATTTAGAAATTAAGTCAGTAAAAAATTGAGGAACTGAGGCCTCTAAAACAGGTGCTCCTAAGAGGCGAAGTGACTCATCGTTTAAAATTTTAATACCCGGAGCTAAAATATTGATTTTATTTAATATGTGCAGTTTGGATTCGGCCGAAAAAGAATTTGGAATATAAATTTCACATTTATCAAAATTAAGTCCCAAGCCAATAGTTTTAAATTTTGATATAATTATTTCTAAATCCTTCAAAACCGAACTCACTTCGCCGCCCAAGGTTCCATCATCCAAATACCAAACATTGAATTTGGAATTTAGAACCGAAATTATAGGGTGTATGGCTAAACTAAAAATAACTGGTCCAAGCGGATCGCCCTGCTGACAGCCGACAGCGGAGCTCAGAACATTCTTTTTGTGTACGAGCTTTGAAGGTTCCCGGTAGCACTGCGCCAAGTATGGGAAAAACTGTGGAAATTTATTTTTTACTTCTGAGAGGAGGACCCCCCGATCCACTGAATTGAAGGCATTCTTCACATCAATTTTAAGGAGTACCTCCTCCCGGGAGTTAAGGAGGAATGTGCGAGCAGCGTGAACAGCTGCTTCGCATCCCCCCTTTACCCCAAAGCCTAACTGAATTGGGACAAAATTAGAAGATATTAAAGGAAGAATTTTTTTACAGCAAATTTTGGAAACGACGCGCCGAATCGTTGAACCCACTGCTATGGGACGAATACCACCATCCTTTTTTTTTAGGGCACATAAATTTGCTCCATATAAGGTTTTAGTTATTTCATGGGGTACTCGTCCAGATAGCATCAGGTTCACCAGATCAGTGATCGATTTCAGAAGGGTACCACCTACGTCAACGTTTGCACCACAAACTAAGTCTTTAAAGTGCTGTGGTGACAAACCATCGAGCCCTGCAGCGGAACCACTTCTGAAAGACATCAGAGCTCCCAGCACGTCATTAGTAGTGGCCTGAAAAATAAAATCGCTATTTGTCGGTGGGTCTGGAAAAGAGGAATCAGGAGAAGGGGATGGGTGTTTAGAACGCAGTGCTTCCAGAGTCTCCGCTGTATCAGGGGCAATTGTGTCACTGGAGAATAAAAGTCGAGCCGCTCCCTTAAGGTCGCCGTCGCTTATTTTGTTTTCAATAATTTTTTTTTTTTTTTTATCATAATTGTATGAATTATTTAATTATTTATGTAATTAAGATAAAAATTAACATTGGCAATGTATTTTTTAAAACATAAATGAACTATAGCTAGTGCTAGGCTGACTTGGGCCAGCTTGACACTTAAAACTATATTTTTTATTCTGATGGGATTGTTTAAGCATCTTTTCTTGCTCTGTTTCTTAAAAAAAATTCTTGGCAATTCGTATTGTAATTAATCTTTACAATTAACTCGCCCTTTACCATGTACACTGACAAGCAATTTCGGTCGTCTGTCCACAAATTTTCCATTAAAGAAAAGACGCGTTCTACAAAAGCATTGCTTAAAGGAATTGGAAAAAAAAACAATTATTTTTGGCAGGCCGTGATGGTCGGATGTCGCTTCACTGTCAATGCTCGGTCTGACCCGGAGATATCGATGTTAAACCCGTAGCCTGGACATGCACCATGTAAACCCGTAGACTCCAGGTCAAACCCGGAGAGGTGGTAGCCCTATGTATACATGGTTATAGTTTTCAACTCTACATTGCTCCACATAAGCCCTATATTAATTTTGCGCTGACATTGATTAATCATCCAAAACGCTCGGTCCGTCCTGACATGAATTTCATGTAAATTCATTTCATGGAGTTTACAAACTCGGCAAGCTTTAAATTATGCGCGGAATAATATGGAATAACCTAACCTAACCTAACTAATATGGATATAAAGCATCGTTCATCTATTCGATAACCGCTAATCCTATGATTAATTCAATTTATTCTACGAAAGCAGAAAAGTGTAAGTGTATTATGCGGTCGAATAATTTATAGGAAATCACACTTCACACTAATATCACAGAATTGTAAATATGCGAAAGTTTGTGTTTGTGTATGTTTATTACTCTTTCACGCAATAACTACAGCGGATTTGGCTGAAATTTGGGGTGGAGATAGATTATACTCTGAAATAACACATAGGCTACATTTTATCCCGGAAAATTGAAGGGTTCCCGCGGGAGTAAAAAAAACCTTAATTCACGCGGACGAAGCGCGGGCATCATCTAGTAAAATATAAATAAGATAAAAGCTCGACCAAGTTGATCAAACCAACCAACCGACGGCTTTACGTGCTCTCCGAGGCACGAGGGTGACTCCCCGCCAACTTCCTCACTCCGGGCTAGTACTGACAATTTCTTTAGTAGAAAAACCCGATACATTTTTTTAACGGCCCGACCCGAGAATCGAACCCGGGACCTCGTCATCCGCAGTCGAACAAGCTGACTACTAGACCAACGAGGCAGGCACACGTATTTTACATAATATTATTATGGCGATATATTATGTACCTAAAAGCAGTGATAGCCTAGTGGTTAGGACTGTGGTCTCCTATTCGGGGGGGTCGCAGGTTCGATCCCAGACTCGCACCTCTGACTTTTCGGAGTTATTTGCGTTTAAGCAATTAAATATCACATGCTTCAACGTTGAAGGAAAACATCGTGAGGAAACCTGCACGCCTGAGAGTTTGACTCCATAATGTTCTCAAAGGTGTATGAAGTCTGCCAATTCGCATTGGGCCAGCGTGGTGGACTATGGCCTATAACCCTTCTCTGAGAGGAGACCTGCGCTCAGTAGTGAGCCGTTGATGTGTTGCTAATGATAAGAATTATGCACCTACATTATACCTACGTAGAGTGCGAACTTTGGTGCGAAAAATCACCATTAAAACAGATGACATAACTGGTCCGTCCGCTGGTCTTAGAAACGGTGAACAGAGCGAAATAAAAAGGTAATTGAATTCCAAGCTATTACTTTGTGTAGTCTGTGGAAAAAGACAGAGCATGATGGCAGCTGAAACTTAAATGAGATTAGATGAAAAACATCCTCAAAGGAATTATGGCGAGCGTGATCTTTCACGTTTTCTTTGTCAAGGTTTAAATAGGTAGTGGTTTCGTTTATTTGTATATTGAAATGAAAAGACAGTGATTAGTGGCGAAGGAAACAAGGCAGGGATAACAGCTGCAAGACTCTCTCAGAGACGCAGATACTCCAGACAAACAAGTGTAAATTAAAAATTTTGTTTTTAAAAAACAAGCTTTCAGTAGCTGGCTACATCATCATACCCTGGATATCGTCTAGGATCAGAGTACCTAGTTGTCAAGACGAATCAAAAAAGCCCACATTCAATGGGGGTTGTGCATCGTTTTATTACAGAGTTCCGATAGCCATCTCCCAGCTCCGTCATCAAGTCAGCTCTATGTCACAATAATATTGCGTTGTCATCCGATTTACATATACATGCAAAATTTCAGCTCAATCGGAAATCGGGAAGTGGTTCTAATTCATCTATCATCATACATATCATCATCATCATTAGCAAATCAACGGCTCACTACTGAGCGCAGGTCTCCTCTCAGAGAAGGGTTATAGGCCATAGTCCACCACGCTGGCCCAATGCGAATTGGCGGACTTCACACACCTTCAAGAACAATATGAAGAACTCTCAGGTGTGCATTTTTCCTCACGATGTTTTCCTTCACCGTTGAAGCAAGTGATATTTAATTGCTTAAACGCACTTGACTCCGAAAAGTCAGAGGTACCCGGGATCGAACTTGCGACCCCCCGAATAGGAGACCACAGTCCTAACCACTAGGCTATCACTGCTTATGTGCATCATACATAATATATTGTAAGTTAAATAAAAGCTTGTAAAAAGAGGGGTGTCTTTAGTTTAACGTGTGTATATGTGTCAGTGAAAAGTCAATAAAGTGTTAAATTGAAAGGATACCTACTAGATTCGTATGCAAGCTAACTCTGACTTCAATTTCTTCAAGATCGCTTTAGCATTAGACGATAGAGCTGTCAAAGTTTAACCAATAAATCCTTCATCCTGCGCCTACATAAATATTTGCTGCCTCTTGGTCTATCTTTACGTTTTTGATCACAGATGTTCAAAGTAGATAAGCGGTGCCTGAACACGATAGAGGTGTGTGTTTATCGAAATTCGCTAACACCTTACCCTCCCTCGTAATAAAGTACCTATACTTATACTATGTCAGGTTCAATCGATTATACGGGGAGGCTGGAGTTCATACAGAATTGAATGTCGAACGTAAAGATTGACTTTTTTTAAAATCGTTGGTTCCAAATTTTCATGTTTCTAAGTTCTTAATTGTACCTACATAGGTACATTCATAAAATCAAGATTGATATTATAAGTTTTTTTGTTATGCGTGTGATGTTTGCCAATCCCCACTCGGTGGGGATTCCCCTTCTCATTCGTGATGAGACCTGTGCCCAATTGTGGGGAGATGAATGAATCAATGTAAGATTTTTAAGCATTGCATAGCTTTTATCGCGGGCTTTGAACTAGGACAAACAGTTTAGCGCGGCGACCGAATCAAGAAATTCCGTAACGAAAATAAACCTAACACCGTCGTTCAGTAAGTGTTCAACATTTTAAAAGTTCACAAGTAGCTCTGTGTGGCCCAGTGGGTGAGCGGCCGCTTTCTTTACCGTATTGTGTATGATGTCGCAGGTTCGAATCTCACTCGCGAAGTAGTGACAGTGCGCTTTTCTTGTTTGTTTGATTTTTAATTATTTTTTTGCATAATTTTTATTATGCAAAAAAAATATTGCATAATAGTTATTTGTTATACAAGAGTGCAAAGTTGTTTTTTAACCGCGTGCTCAGTTTTGATGACCGAGCAAGCGAAGGATTCTAAAATTGAATCACGAGCGCAGCGAGTGATTCAAAAATTAGAATCCTGAGCGTTAGCGAGGGAGTCAAAAGAGCACGAGGTGAAAAATCTTTGCACTCGAGTGCAACACGTAATTTTTCATCTCCCCATTCAAACAATATGACGTGAAAAGAAAATGGCGCGCGCAAAGCAAATTAAAAAAAAGTACACCAAGAAGGTTCCAAGTCTGAGTTTTTAATAAATTAAAAAAGGTTGTATGATAAATTCGGCACCATGGAGGTAGAAGTAAATAGGTTTAATGATGTTTTGAATTCACAAACTTAGTGCACACGATGTTCTAAATTCAATTTACTTTATCCTCTAGAGGATAAAAACGGCTTTTGCACTCCGATATAGAAGAGCAAAAATACTCTTTCCGAGATGGGGAGATGAAAATATTATAATTGCATAAGTTGATAAAAAATGCTATGCAATAGCTTTACCGCGGCAGTCCCCGGGTGCCATTTAATTTTTTTTGTTGTTGTTTTGTAGAGGCAACAAAATGATATGGTGGACACGCTAAGTACGACTACTTTCATAAGTTTGCATTTCACTAGTGTGTGATGTCCAGTCCGGTCGTCACGAGGGTAAGTATAATTCACTAATGTATGTCTGTAGAATGCTCATGCATTCTACAGTACATAATACATATGTACACAACATATATGCACATAATATGCGCACACAATAATATGTACACTCACACTACACTTTATATGCACGTCCGTGGTTCACAGACAACTGACCTACAATCTAGTGGTGTATTGTATTTAAGCGCCTTTCTGTTTTGCATCTACCGACATATTAATATATATATAGCTGCTCGTGCTGATTCACTGATTCACTGACTGATTGATCACCTCTCCTGTAAAATTTTGTATGAAAAATTTTTTTTCCACCGATGGTTTCGTATAGAGGACAAAAATTCATTCGGAGGAAAATTATGGAGAGAGCTGATGATTGAGGATTTCGGAGACGGATGAGGAGCACGGCCAGGGTATTGAAGATAGGTGGGGGGTGCTCGAACAAATGTCACTCGAAACCTCATCCAATTCGCAGTGAGCTGAAAAAAAATTCAAAATGGCGGAAAAAAGATGGCGGCCATACAAATTTCGTCGGTGTCTATCTCGGAGAGTATAAAAGATAGAAGAGTGGTTTCCTGGCAAAAGCTGATCAAGACCCTAAGGTCTACTTGACGAACAGAAAAAAAATTCAAGATGGCGGAATTTTTTTTTTCTTCATACAAAAATATATGGCGAATATTGAAGAGACTAGAAGCCGGGAATCATGCACGACTTTGATACAATTCCTTTTCAAGATTTTTTTTTAATTGAAGAATTTTCATTATGACAAATTATGACATATGATGATCGAGGGTTTGGAAGGTGGGTGAGGAGCACGGCCATGGTAATGACGATAGGTGGGGGTGCTCGAACAAAAGTCACTCGAAACCTCATCCAATTGGCAGTGAGCTGAAAAAAATCCTAAATGGCGGATTCAAGATGGCGGCCATACAAACTTCAACGGTGTCTATCTCGGAGAGTATAAAAGATAGAAGAGTGGTTTTTTGATAGAAAATGATCAAGACCTGAAAGTCCACTTGACGATAGAAAAACCGCGGTCCGCTTGCGGGCCGCGCACCCACGCGCCCTACTAGCTATATATATATATATATATATATATATATATATATATATATATATATATATATATATATATATATATATATATATATATATATATACTATACAGTTATATATATATATAACTGATGGTTTCGTATAGAGGAAAAAAATTCATTCGGAGGAAAAATATGGAGAGAGCTGATGATTGAGGATTTCGGAGACGGGTGAAGAGCATGGCCAGGGTATCGAAGATAGGTGGCGGGTGCTCGAACAAATCTCACTCGAAACCTCATCCAATTCGCAGTGAGCTGAAAAAAAATTCAAAATGGCGGAAAAAAGATGGCCGCCATACAAATTTCGTCGGTGTCTATCTCGGGGAGTATAAAAGATAGAAGAGTGGTTTTTTGATAGAAAATGATCAAGACCTGAAAGTCCACTTGACGATAGAAAAACCGCGGTCCGCTTGCGGGCCGCGCACCCACGCGCCCTACTAGCTATATATATATATATATATATATATATATATATATATATATATATATATATATATACTATACAGTTATATATATATATAACTGATGGTTTCGTATAGAGGAAAAAAATTCATTCGGAGGAAAAATATGGAGAGAGCTGATGATTGAGGATTTCGGAGACGGGTGAAGAGCATGGCCAGGGTATCGAAGATAGGTGGCGGGTGCTCGAACAAATCTCACTCGAAACCTCATCCAATTCGCAGTGAGCTGAAAAAAAATTCAAAATGGCGGAAAAAAGATGGCCGCCATACAAATTTCGTCGGTGTCTATCTCGGGGAGTATAAAAGATGGAAGAGTGGTTTCTTGGCAAAAGATGATCAGGACCCAAAGGTCTATTTGATGAATAGAAAAAAATCCAAGATGGCGGAATATTTTTTCTCCATACAAAATATATGGCGAATATTGAATAGACTAGAAGCTGAGAACTACGCAAGACTGATAAGGTTCCTTTTCAAAATTTGTTTTCATAAAATAATTCTCATTCTGACACACATTCACATGATGAGATATGATGATCGAGGGTTTGGAAGGTGGGTGAGGAGCACGGGCAGGGTATTGAAGATAGGTGGGAGGTGCTCAAACAAAAAATACTCGAAACTTCATCCAATTGGCTATGAGCTGAAAAAAAATTCAAAATGGCGGATTCAAGATGGCGGCCATACCAATTTCATAGGCATCTATCTCAGAGAGTATAAAAGATGGAAGAGTGGTTGTTTGATAGAAAATGATCAGGACCTGAAAGTCCACTTGGCGATAGAAAAACCGCGGTCCGCTTGCGGGCCGCGCACCCACGCGCCCTACTAGTTAATATAATACCTTATCGTCACACACGCGTTTTTCTTTTCTTCACATTAGGTACCTAGACCGACCACTTTATTCGCTTATGGACAGATTTTTTGAAAGACTTATTTTTCTCTGCGCTACCCACTTACCAAGTATCAAATATTGCTCATGATAAATAGATAGTTAATACCTAATTTAAAAATTGGTCGTACTATCCTTAATTTTAGATTCGCACGCAAAATACAAACCGTTTACCGATACCGTACCGTACCTATTCGTCTCTTGGGCCAACTTGTAAGCTTATAAACTATCAGAAAATTCGAAAATACATCGAAGCGATTATTTACCTCTAAAAGTAAATTAACCTGATTTCCCATGGGGCGCAGGCGACAGCCGAGTCAAAGGTGATTTAGTGAACCCCTGAAATTATCTCTGATGGCCGGGGGCGGGCGCTCACAGTGAACTAATTACAAACTCGTAACGGCCCTATCTTCCCGCCAAACTACCTGTACTCTAGGAGCTGGTAGGAGCATTCCTCCTACTCTATTTCATCTCTATCTCAATCATCCTGATTATACTATCCTAGGTAGGTAGGTACGTTTATAAATACAAAATAATGGTGCACTTATAAATGTTACAAGACAAAATGTAATGCCAGAAGCGTAGTTTAAACTTTAAACCACTGTAATCCTATTATGACAACCTTTATGGATAATGGAACATATCTAACTATTACTCAAATATTTTAAACGTGAAAGTGTGTTTGTAGGTGTAATGTTGATTTGTTCTTCAATGACTTCAGCGACGGAGCAGCAGATCGACCTAGAGAGTGATAAAGGTTACCTACTCTTTCTCGGATAATTGCAGAAAAAAATACAAATAATGCAATTTATAAAACCTAAACATACATAGGATTTCAGTCGTGTGGAGGACCTAGATAGTAAAAATATCATGTTGATTCAGGTGTTCACTGCTGTGTGATTAAAATACAAATCAACAAACAATCACACTTTCGCATTTGTTAATATTGGTAAAGATATCAGCAAGAAAGTAAGGCAAGAAGGTTTTTTTACCTTACAACGCGCACAGACGGACGTCGGACAAACTCTGCGGAGGGGTTTTGTTCCATTATATTACTAGCTGATGCCCACGACCTTGTCCGCGTGGATTTAGGTTTTAGAATTCCTAGGGAACTCTTTGATTTTCCGGGATAAAAAGTAGCTTGACACTCTCCAGGTTCTCAACTATATCCATGCAAAAAATCAAGTTGATCCGTAGCTCTGTTGCAGCGTAATTATAGGACAAACCAACAAACACACTTTCGCATTTATCATATTATTATGATGTACCTAGTAATGTTTCTATAGCAGGTTAGGACTGCTACCGATAAATATTTATTACTAGATGATGCCCGCGACTTCGTCCGCGTGGATTAAAATTTTTTAATTTCCGCGGGAACTCTGTAATTTTCCGGGAATAGAATAGAAATGTTTTTTATTCAAATAAACTTTTTTATAAGTGCTTTTGAATCGTCAATGAGTCTACTACTGGTTCGGAATGCCGTTCCTGCCGAGAAGAACCAGCAAGAAACTCGGCAGTTGCTCTTTTCAAAACAAGTTTACAATATAATAGATATTATATTATGTATGCAGTGTTTCCATTTCCAGTTCCACAAAAGCATACCTAATTATATCTAATTATAATTCAACACATTTTAAGACATAGCGTGGTAAGACGGGACAAAAAGTAGCCTAAGTATGTGTTAATCCTGGTTATGAGCTATCTCCATTGCAAATCGGTTCATTAGTTGTAAGTTGTGGCGTTAAAGAGTAACAAACATCCATCCATACATCCTCACAAACTTTCGCATTTATAATATTAGTAGGATTTATAATATTAGTAGGTAAGATACGGCAATCTCCTCGACTATAACTAGCCGTAACTAATTTATCCCCCGACTAATCTGGGGTCCACTTTATTGGTGAGGTCCCCCCAGCAGTCGCAGAACAGCCCGTGACCTTGGGGGGGTCAAGTTTTCAGCTCTCAAGGTTAACGCTTCTCGTAAACATCTCGTTGCGCGTCATTGTCCACTTGCGGAAATGGCCCATTTTCATTCAAGCTTTTTGTGTATCTAGATAAGAAACAACTTGGTCGGTACTTACATATTTTTTTTTTTGTTAAAAAGAGTAATAGTCAAATTGAAGTTGACTAATATCCTCCTATCCCCTCCAACTAAGCTGAAAGCTTGTGCTAGAAGTGGGTACGACAATAGTGCAACGGGTGGGATTCGAACCTGCGACCTTTCAGTTTTCAGTCCGCACCTTTAACCGTTGGGCTATTGAGGCTCTAAAATTGTATCCTCACTAGTTTTTGGCCGCGATTTGTACGCGTAGTGTTGAATTATACAAATCCCGTGGAATTCTGCTTTTTGGGACAAAAAGAAGCCTTTGTCATTCTTCTAGACCTTAACTATAACTATACCTAGCTTTGCTGTCACGAAAAAATTAAGTTGACTCGTAGCACTTTTGCGCCGTGGAAGAATAAACCAACAAATTAACATGCATCGCATTTTAAGTTCGCATTTATAATGCATCACATTTTAATTCTCGCATTTAAAATGCATCACATTTTTAAATTAACAGGAACGTAAGATATTAGTAAGAAGTAGGACGTTACCTGGACGTGAACACTACCACATCATTCACATCGAGCTCTTGAGAGCAGGAAAAAGTGATTTGGATTATCTATACATCCAAATCTGGTAGGCATTTAAAAGTTTTGGTATCCTTAGAATTCTTACATCATCCCAAGTGACGCTGGCTACAAATCAGTTGTTATTCTTTAAAGCAGTCGGGTATTATATTATTCTATGTATTTTTATAATTTGGGCAGACTACATAGAAACACAGACATACAGATACGTCAAACTTATAACAACCCTCTTTTTTGTCGGGGGTCAAAAAGAGATCTAGAAAGTAGGGGGTAGAAAGCGAGATGAAACGGTAGGTAATCTAATCTAAAACGATTGCTTTATGCATATTTTTAGTATAAGCCAAATTGCGAGTCGTCAGCGCTAACGTAATCAGATGAGACGGAAAAGAGCCTCAAAGAAATAATCGTCGCGTCGACGGAATCCTAACCAATTTAGTAAAGAACCGACGGCTATGATTTTTAATCTTATATTAGCTTGGTATGTATCTATGTAACAGAATTTTTGAATCCCCATCAAAACGTCGGATTGATTTGAAACTTCGCACACTTATCCAGGACTGATGACAATCCAATAATTGAAATAGTTTGTTCCATTATCCTTGTCAGGATCCTCAGGATTACAGTTTTTTCATCTCTGATAACCGTTAGTGAAGACATAGAAACTACTTGTTAATTTGTATTCGTAATTGGAATGTAAATATTGAAAAATATTCATGTCACATTCTTTATGGCATTCTTTAAGTTTCTGACTTCTATAAAAATCTTCATCAACAAAGGCAGCCAAGAATTAAGTAAAACCATTAATAAATAAGCAAAGGAAGAGCAATTTTATTTTCATATTATACTTAACTAAAATTGAGCCAATATAAAAACTTTTTTATTGGCAGTAATTTTTCAGATTTGTTCTATGTGTACAAAGTAACACTGACTACAAAGCACAGAACATTATTACAATCAGCTACAAAGTAACATGGACATTATTTTGTCAATTTTACAACCAGTCGCATGGATATTCGTCCGAGGGAGCTAAAAAACAAAGAGCAGTATAAAATAAAGTTAAAATATGTAAATTAATTTTGTATTTTCCCTGACAATATATCCATAGTAATAAATTATTCTGTTTGTCCTCCAATCACACGTTGGAGCAACGGATCGATGTAATTTACGCATGGGTACAGTTGAAGACCTGGAGAGTGACATAGACTATATTATATTCCGGAAAACAAAGGGTGCCGCAGGTTTTTAAACCTAACTAAGAGCTTTTGGCCGATTACCTAAAAGCTGCACCAACCATTCGCTGCAGTCTGAATTATTGTGGTGATTTGCGGATTTTTTTTTGGTAATATGAGTTTACATTACCTATTATTTATTATCTCATTGAAATAACAATCTAGCTCAATAATTTAGCTAATGAGCAATTATACTTTAACTTTATCTTACGCTTAACTTGTCATAAGAGCCATAACTTGGCCTATATGAAATAAATTATTTAAAATTTGAATACATAAATATATACTTAATTAGAAGTAGTCCACTGACGCATCGTTTTTTTCTTATTGATAATATCTTTCTATATCGATTGAAGACACTTTGTCTTGTGCTCTTTAAGGCAGCTTTTACGCTACACTATCACTAGTTGGAATTATGGCATTCTTCCTGAAACAATGCATTTTAACCAATAGCAATAGGGCATCGGTGGCATTGGCCAATCAGAGATGATTGCGATCGTCACACTACAGTGACTACAGCAATACATCCATCAGCTGATTTTTCAATAAAAATAGCAAAACATTTTCGTAAAGGGTTATATATTATGTACCTATATAATCCTTACCGTACCTATGGAATCCTTTGCCTACTGAAGCGAGGTCTGGCGGGATGACGGAGAGTGCATCAACCTCTAATACCTCCACTCTATAGAAGGAAAGTTTAAACTTTATCGCTAAAGATCCTCATTTAAGGTGGGTTATACGAGTCTGCCCACGAAATTCAATTTTTCAAATACTGAGTTGGACGTGAGTTACTCACAAATTAGTCAGTATTTTGATTAAATTCTTAAACTGGTCACTTTCAAGTAAAGATTTTTTTGTAAACCTGTGAAGATGCTAATTCTACTGGCGCAATTAGAATGCCATTAGCCTAGTTTGTCGTATTATTTTACAAATTGCGAAAAACCAAATTAAATTTGAATTTCGAGGGCAGACCCGTATAATCATCCTTAAGGCTACAAGATAGCTGCCGATTGTTTAGAACACAGTTCTTGGAACTTTGAAGCAATTAGGAGCATCTTTTAATAAAAACATTATAAGCAAAAAAGCCACAAAAGCTTCAGCCATAGTCTGATAAGGTCGGAGTTCTTAGACAAAAGACAAAATCATAAAGAAGATGACGATGAGATTTTATTTACAGAAGTCAATGACCTTTAACGCTTGATATTATACCCGCTACTAGTTGTGCCCTCGAATTCGTCTACGTGGATGTACGTTTACGGATTGCTACGTGGATAAATAGATACTGTAGTTTTTCCTGGATGTAAAGTATCTAGATATCTAATGTACAGTCGACTTCAAAAGTCCATACATAGCTTAAAGGCTAAAATCGTGCGCAAGCAGTGCTGTGAATCACTCGCATGCTTACTCACACAAATAAATATTATTTGTCAATAATATCCACCTTAAGTCATCAACATAAGGTTCAAACGATTTCAGTTCATTACTACTATAAAATGTCGACAATATCAACCTTAAGACAACTTACATTAGGTTTAAAACATTTATATTCCTACTCCTGTCTACTGACTTTATTGAGTCATTCTTTATTTCATAACTTCGTCTAGATAACCAGTCTCAGTGTCGTGGTAACTTAGTTGGCATACTATGCATCAGCTCCAAATGACCTAGGTTCGAATCCCTCTTAAGTCTTATTGCATTTTTTTAGTTTTTTATTAATGTCTGTTTGTTAATATAAGTAATTATTGTTCATTAATATTATGAGTAAAAAAAAACAAAGTAAATAGGAAGAAAACACTTTTTATTACTTATTAGACTTTATTTTAATTTATTTTTTCATTTTACATTTTCTGAAAAGAAATAAATAATATTTAGCTTTAACTTTTTTGTATTAGTTTTAAAGGTTATAAGCTTAAGTGATCGTTTTCATATAGAAAAGAAAATTGAAGCCAAACCTTGAAAAACTAGTAACCATTCGGCGGCGCTGCTTTTTTCTCTGTTAATTTTGATTATATTTATATAATATTAATAATATTATTGAATATAAGTTAAGAAAAGAAAATACGTTCTGTTCTTTGTTTAAAGATTTAAAAAGTAAAAAAATGAATAAATAAACAATAAAAGCTAATAGTTTTAGTACTTAATATAACCTCCACTATTTTCAATAACAGCAAGCAAGCGCCGCCGCATGGATCCGACTATATTAGAACAGATATACGTTCCTCTAATATTCTCCCACACTTCCACACAGTGAGCCTCTAATTTCTCTGCAGTCCTTTCGTTTCGCATATTCCACCTTTGCACCATCAAACCCCATAAATTTTCTATAGGATTCAAGTCTGCTGATCTTGCTGGCCAGGGAATAACAGTTATGTCTGGGTTTCGATTAAACCAATCACGCACTATATGGGCTCGATGCACAGGACAATTATCATGCACAAATGATAGTTGTGGCATATCAACAGCTGGATAAACACTCCGCACAGTTGGCAGCATGCTGTCTTGTAATACTTCCACATAATGTGCTGCTGTGGCGCGGCCTGCTATCGACACTAATTCACCAGGTCCAGCGGCACTCATCCAGCCCCACATATTGACTGATATCCGTCCAGATTCCATGTTTGGCACAACATTTTTATGTGCATAACGGGTTCCATCTCTGCGCCACAAATGAAGCCTATACCGTTTTGAGATGACATAAAAGACTTCTCATCGGTGAATATAGTATTCTCCCAGTCAAAATCTATATACTCCCTTGCAAACAATAATCTATTCCGTTTATGAATTTCGGTTAGAGAGGGTTTTTTGGCTGGCTTTCTATGGTGCAATCCTTCGCTATGCAGAGCTCGACGAACGGTGCATGTTGAAGTACCGAACATGTTCGCAAGCTGGACAGTTGGTATGAATCCATTGTTTTCATATAGTTCAACCATAGATCTCCGTTGTAAAGCATTAATATGACGCGGGCGACCACTTCGCGGTTGAGATGATAAATTATCCTGTTCTTCGTGGCGCGACACCCAACGCTTTACGGTGATCCACTAAAAATAAACAGCGAGATTAAAATAAACACTTAAAACTACTAAGTATCTTGTCCTAATTGTATAGATATTTACTTACAAAACATTATCCTAAGTTTGTAAACACAATTTCTTTACCTAATACACGTTTCATATACATAAAAACAGTACTCACGGTGAAACCAGTTTCATTGCAAATTTGAGATATATTGTATCCGAGATTATGTAGCTCAACAATCCGCATCCTCTCTTGCATATTAATATTAGCCTGCATTTTATGTAAAATATAAACGTTTTCAAGACTCAAGAAACAACATGAAATAAATAAAAGACTTTGCTAGTATCGACTGTCAAATCTTGTGTCCGTCAGTACTCAGTGACCATTTATCTAACTTCATTACTGCGAATTTTTAAACTACCTACATAAGTGAAATTATGGATATTACTCATACTTACAACTTGCACTACTTGTATTATACATATAACCGTAAGTGTGTGGGTGACAGACTGCATGCAAGGCAACTTGTTTGCTTATTCTATATGGACTTATGCCGTCGAATGTACGTCATACGTATACAAGCAAAGTTAATGTATCTCTACATAATTTCATCAAAATCAGTTCAGACGGTAGAACCGTGGCTCATAGACGGAAACAATTTCGCATTTTTTCGTACACATTTATTTTAAACTAAGTATTAAGTACTATATAATAATATTATAGAAGATAGTTTTAAGAAAACCCGGTTAAAATAAAACAATAAAACCAGGTTTGTATTTATGATTTTTATTTTATTTTATCACAACAAAATCAATTCAAACCTCGATATGGCTCAACAAAGGCTCAATCCATTGTAATATTGTTATCAATCTGACACGTAGTTTCTAAATTAAAGCAAAACTACATTGCCATGGAAATTCAAGTTTACTCGAACTAACGAGAGATTTTAAGGGCCTTTAAGCTCTGCCCTGAGCTGCCGTTTGTTGACTCTCGCAAATCACAATCATTTAATTGAATTCTCTTTACATTTAAGGCTCTGCAAAGTCGAGTGAGTATTTATAAGTTGAATGTTTCCACAACACGGCCAATTTACATATTAGGTATTACGAAACATATTATAATTACTCTTACTTTGGACACACCACAAATATTGCATCGCCTTTTAGGGACCATTTTTCATTTAATTTTAAATCATTTAATTTTTTTTAAGGTCCCTCATGCATTTTTGGATTAATTGGAGCCTCAATAGTCCAACGGTTAAAGGTGCGGACTGAAAACTGAAAGGTCGCCAGCTCAAACCCCACCAGTTGCACTGTTATCGTACCCACTCCTAGCTTTCCGCTTATTTGGAGTGGAGAAGAGAATATTAGTCAAGATCAGCATGGCTTAATAGCCATGTTAATACCTACCTACGATACCTACCTACCTACGTTATACCTACAGTATAAATACTTTAAAAAAGTTATCTCCTCAGATCAACATAGCAAAAAACGCAAAAAGGCCGCACCTCAACAATCCCTAGTAATACGACAACTAATTTCGACGTTATTACATTCCATGTTTGCATCTCGACAATTTGATATTTCTCGCGACCGAGCCTGAAATTGCAACATTTTTATTTGTCCGTGAAGTTGAAGGAATGAAAACAATTTGCCTCCAAGCACAAATTTGCTCCGGATTGTAACAACTCTCTTCGCTATGCTAATATTTTTGTTGGCGTTAGTTTTATACGAGAATAATTTTGTTATTCATAACTTTAACACGAGTTTTCAAACGGTATGATTTTCTTTAGATAGGCTCGTTGCGTATTAGGGAGAGAGTTATGCTCGGAATTTCTTTGAGGGATAAAGTTTGAAACGAAATAATTCACTAAAGAAAAAAGAGATCGACGTAGCTCTCAAGGATAGCACGTTGAAGTCGTAAATAGAGACTGCGTCTAGGCAATAGGAGTGTAGGGCGACCCCCGGCTAGATGGAGCGATGACATCCGGAAAGTGGCAGGCATCGGATGCGAAAGGCCTGCGATAGACTACTTGTTATTATGGCTGATGATAATTATGATGGGTATTGAATAGAAGCAGGCGTTGCTTTGCAGAACTTCATGATTTCAAAGAAAAAGTACCTAATATTCCTTTCGCTCCGATAACGGAGCATCATCAGGAGATGTTGACTCCAATGCACAATTGCAAAAATTGAATTTGCAATTGTGAATGGTTGAAATGGTGATGGATTCGCAGTAAACGCGGTGCAGCAGTTGATTAAGGCGTTAACGAGATGGGTGACCGACTTTGAAGTTGCAAATTAGGACTATTCGTTTCTTCCGCGAGCGCTGTGCTGAGGAGCATCCCTGCGTAATCAAATCAGAAATGAGGAGGGCCGTGGGAGAACCGCAGGTAACATAGGACAAGGTGGTGAATGGAAACCTTGGTCCGGACAGCGAAGTGTTGGCAAACCTGTGGCAGCCGGGTTCTGCGAAGGTTTTCGTTTCCTTCCACTGGCTGGAACATTTGAAGGAAAGGACTATGCAAAAAATTGTATGGGCACTGTGCCCACCCCCCAAGCCCCAACAGACGTGGCACTATTTTTAATATTAAATGGGTTAAATCCACTTGGCTCTAGCTGCCCACAAGATAATATAAAAAACTTATTACAATGTAATAGCTACATAAGAATATTGTAAAATGATTATTTTGTAAAGAGCAACTGCTGAGTTTCTTGCCGGCTCTCAGCAGAATCCGCTTTCCGAACCGGTGGTAGAGTCATAACGTGCCATAAAAGCCACAGGTTGGCCTACGTGAAATAAATAATTTTGAATTTGAATTTAATTTATGACGTTCCATAGAAAGACTAATAACCATTTTCAATCCAAAAATACCGATCAATGCAGCTTCCAAGTGTTAGTATTAAATTGCAGTTTTATTTATTCAACACGCAAAAATATTATGTAGCAGAAGAGCTACAGACCCCCCACTAGGCGCACCGAAGATATCAGACGAGTCACTAGGTGCTGCTGAATACAACTGGCACATGATCGCGATATGTGGAAAGCGGAAGTCCCTGCAAGAGACTTAAATGTCCTATAGTGGAGGTTTATTCGTTAACGAATTTTTTATAAGAATAAAACGAGCAAACGTGCCGGCGCGCGGCGGGTCGCTTGATGCTAAGCGATTACCGCCGCCCATGAACATTTGTAGCACCAGAGGCACCACCAATGCGTTGCCAACTTTTCAGGAATTTGTTGGTCCGCCCTTTGAATAACCCCAAGTTGTAATTAAGTGATGATAACGATGACGATGCTGTTTCTTCCATGACCCGATAGGTACCATATACTTAATCATGTCGAATTCCTATACTTTGTTAAGTATGCAGCAGGATTTAAGTGGTTCACCGCATTTTTATACCAAGTGTTAAGTAATTATATACCACTAGCTGATGCCCGCGACTTCGTCCGCGTGGATTTAGTTTTTAAAATCCCGCGGGAACTTTGATTTTCCGGGATAAAAAGCCTGTAACTCTCAACTATGTCCTCAACTATACCCTTGCAAAGAATCACGTCGATCCGTAGCTCTGTTGCGCCGTGATTGAAGGACAAACCTACAAACTAACAAAGTAACAAACAAACATACTTTCGCAAATATAATATTAGTATGGTTGTTTTATTAAGTAATTAGATATATTTTAGAGAAATATTCCCTGACTAGACTAGCAAAAAATATAACGATGTAAAGCTAAGATCTAAAATCCTCTCGTAAGTGGATTAACTGAGAATAAGAGATCAGGTGTTCCAGTATATATATTGAGAGGCGCTCGCGTTAGGGCACTCAAGTTGAATCGAGCGCGCAACTAACAGATGGGGCAAGTCGTAACTACGTCACTGGGTACGAGTTTGAAGGTGATCGCATCAGAGTATACGAAAGGCAAGAATTTTTCCTGAATAAATATTCATTCGTTCAGAGTATATAATATTATAGTTGTTAAAAAAGAAAACATTAGCTTTACTGATGTAAATTCGAACCATTCAATTATGATAATAAATATCTAATGCTTACACGGTAAAGGAAAACATCGTGAGGAAACCTGCACATCTGAGAGTTCTCAATAATGTTCTCGAAGGTGTGTGAAGTCCGTCAATTCGTATTGGGCTTGCAGGGTGGACTATGGCCTATAACCCTTCTCAGAGGGGAGACCTGCGCTCAGTAGTGAGCCATTGATGAGTAGATGATGATGATTCGTAATTCCCGTTATTCCTTATTTAATCCTTACTTCCTTACTAATATTATAAATGCAACAGTTTGTTTGTCCTTGAATCATGCAGCAATGGTACAAGGGATCGACTTTATCTTTTGTATGGAAATAATTGAGGACTTGCATAGTTGACATAGCCCAATGTTATTATATATACCCACCTCACGATGCTGCAGCGTGCTAATAAAGTAAAAGTACTAAGACAGTCTTATACGATTTAATATTTTTATCTTTTTAGGGTTCCGTACCCAAAGGGTACCAACGGGACCCTATTACTAAGCCTACGCTGTCCGTCCGTCCGTCCGTCCGTCCGTCCGTCCGTCCGTCTGTCAGCGGGCTGTATCTCGTAAACCGTAATAGATAGACAGATGAAATTTTCACATATTATGTATTTCTATTGCCGCTATAACAACAAATAATAAAAATTAAATTAAATTAAAAAAATTAAATTAAAATGGGTAGGTGGGTAGATGGAAATCTTTTAATTTATTTTTTTTAACGGAACCCTAAAAGAGCGAGGCCCGACTCGCACTTGGCCGATTTTTTTATTATTCTTTAGATTTATTTAAAATCTAAAGAATACAACAACTTGTTCAACAACAGAGCGATCGTTTTCGACGCGAAGCGAAGAATTCGATAAAGTTAAAATCCTTAGCTTCGTGAGGGATTCAAAAAGTAAGAAACAATTAATAACTTTGCTCTCGTGTGACACGAATAAGTTTTCCCCACACAAGCGAGAAAATACGAGATGTAAAGAGTTAAAAAATATTCATCATCATCATTAACAACTCATCAACGGCTCACTACTGAGCGCAGGTCTCCTCTCAGAGAAGGGTTATAGGCCATAGTCCACCACGCTGGCCCAGTGCGAATTGGCGGACTTCACACACATTCGAGAACATTATAGAGAACTCTCAGATGTGCAGGTTTCCTCACGATGTTTTCCTTCACCGTTGAAGCAAGTGATGTTTAATTGCCTTAAACGCACTTGACTCCGAAAAGTCAGAGGTGCGTACCCGGGATCGAACCTGCACCCCCCCGAATAGGAGACCACAGTCCTAACCACTAGGCTATCACTGCTTGCACCGTTGTTGTTACACTGCTTTATGAAGGGCAATTCAATAAAAAACACATTTTCGGGTTTATTATAATTTTAAATAGGATTCTCATAATGTATTTATCCCGCGCCGGAAAGCGCAGTGTTGGCAGATGGTGAACCGAGGACCGATGACTGCTGTCGGAGGATGACACGAGACGCTGGATAAAGGTAGCGCAAGAACGAGACCTGTGAAAGTCCAACAGTGCACGTTGATAAAGAAGGCTGTAATAGACAGATTTATTCATATTTTCTCTAATTTAATTTCTAAAGCCAGAGTTTGCCACCGCATTTCCGCTGCATTTAAATGAAGCGACAGAATAGTGGTGGAGGGCGGGGCTTGATAATGAAATTAAAAACTTTACCGCCCTTATAACTCTGCAGTGTTCACAAACTTCTATTACCGCAAACTATACGCTAACATCTAAACTTTGACTACCAGTAGCGTAGTGAAAGCTTTTTCTTCGAGCATTTTCCCGGCATTTTTAACCCCCTACGGAAAAAGAGGGGTGTTCTGTGTATCTGTGTGTCTGTTTCCTCATAGCTCCCTAACGATTTTTCTGTTTGAAAGCTAACGTTATATGTTATAACGTTAATGTTACGGTCCACGGTCCGCGATAAAAGACCGCAGCCCTATACCATCACCTAGGCTATCACTGCATTTTGAGCGGGACAATAGTTTTCCATCATGTGCTTCTATTTCATCTCTTCACCAGATTACAGGGCTTTCTTGTTTTCTTTTTAAATGTATTGATAGCCAAGTTACTACTGCACAATATAGTAGATACAAACATTTATCTGTAACTACATAATCACATCGTTTAAAATTGTCTAACTTTGTCGAAGACGACGACGACTGACGACGTAGTCCTTGTAAATTTTTGTATTTATTTACTGAAACTACTACTCTCTTAATATTCTCTCACGAGGCTCTGAAAATAGAACTACTAAATCAATATCATAATATTTGGTGAATCCCTTAGGAACCGATTGAATCAACCAATATATCGGAGTTAATATTATATTTCCCATATACAATGTATTGTTTGTATACAATACCTTTATTAGTTTGCAGTAACTTAGATACAAGGGATCGATGTAAGGTAGTTAATTTCTCTACAGTTATATTATAGTGAATGATAAAGATATATTTCCAGCTGGCTTCTGTTTTTGTTTTCACATACTCAAAGGTCGGAGGTGCCTACCTTTTCTAGTATTTTTATGGCATAGACTTCTAATAAATCCTTTAATTATATCATTACTAGTATTATAAATCGAAAGTGTGTTTGTTTGTTTCTTTGGTTTGTTCTTCAATCACGCAGCAATGGAGTTGACTTGAATTTAACGTGGGTACTGGGTAGGTAGAAAATTGAGGAGATTGACGTAAGTTACTTTTCATCTCGTAAATTAAAGGGATCCGGCGGGATTTTTAAAAGCTAACTCCACGCCAACGAAGTCAAGGGCAAAAGCTAATTTAAAATAAAAAATCTTTCTTTCATAAAACACAAGAGGGACTTGAAACCTTATCACCTTTCAAAATTCAAATTCAAAATTATTTAATTCATGTAGGCCAAATTGTGGCTACAAGTCAAGAATGTACCACCGGTTCGGAATGTAGATTCTGCTGAGAAGAGCCAGCAAGAAAATCAGCAGCTGTTGCTCTTTTCAAAACAAAAGTATTACAACATGCAGCTTATCTATATCTATCTTGTGGACAGCTGAAGCAAAGTCGATTGCTTCCAAGCAACCATTGTTATTAAGGAATTCACTTCAGGTTTCATTGACGACCTCCCTGGCTCAGTGGTGAGCGCTCTTGCCTTATAACTGGGAGGTCTCGGGTTCGAATTTATAGTTTCTGAATTGTCTCTGGTCTGGTCTGGTGGGAGGCTTTCGCCGTGGCTAGTTACCACCCTACCGTCAAAGACGTGCCGCCAAGCGATTTAGCGTTCCGGCACGATGGCGTGTAGAAACCGATTAGGGGTATGGGTTGAATGTTCACTGCCATACCCCTTCCAAGTTAGCCCGCTACCATCTTAGACTGCATCGTCACCTGCCATCAGGTGAAATCGCAGTCAAGGACTAGCTTGTCATAGAATGAAACAATAAAAATTCTTTTCAAAAAACCGACTTCTAGCGCCACTACAAAGTATAAAAATAATTTTAGTTTGTCCACGTTTGTTGAAGTCGGGCGGGCCTAAATACAAACTATGAAACCGATGCGCGACGCTACACAATATGAGAGACTCGTTTGTAGAAGTCGAGCGAGCATCGCGAGTCGGTTTCATAGTTTGTATTTTAGGCCCGCCCGACTTCAACAAACGTGGACAAACTAAAATTATTTTTATACTTTATAGTGGCGCTAGAAGTCGGTTTTTTGAAAAGAATTTTTATTTTAAGCTTTTAAGTGTAGGATCCTATGATTGAGGAGCTAGGACCTGGAGCTCGATGATGTAGTCCATATTTGTTACCTACAATATCAATTCGTAATCGAAATTTCCTAAATCCACATAGTTTTAGGTAGGCAGCACCCTGCAGCATCAGGATTGAGGAGTTGAAGGTTAACATTTTTATGGGGCCATTTCGCAAACATCCTCTGTCGATTAAAAAAAAATCACGCGAATCGGTCCAGTAATCCCGGAGAAATCGGTGGACATACATAGAAAAAAAAAAAAAAAAAAAGATACCGGCCGAATTGAGAACCTCCTCCTTTTTGGAAGTCGGTTAAAAAGGTGTAAATACCGGGATTCGAAGCTACCACATAAATTATTGTACCCACGTGTGCAACAAACAACCTAAGGGTTGAATTTTACCACCTTAGGGGTTGAATCCCTAATGCGCATGTCCTGTAAACACATCGCGCTCTCAGTCAAACGTGAGACTTCAGAGTAACGGGGCTACCACTTCGCAGAAAACCCGCTAAACTGTAACGTAAATAATACCTGTATTAAAAACACGCAAAATCAAAAGCTCTTGAATTTTATTATTTACCTAATTACCCTAACACTGTAAAAATTTGGCTCCCGCAAGTTCAGTGATTGTAAGGTATTCTGCATAAAATTGCAACTTGAGAGAATTGTTTCTAAGTTTTCGTGAGTGTTTCATAGTAGAAGCAGTTTTAATTTCAAAATGTGGTGGATCCTGCGTCGCGCTAGAATCACCGGCGCCTCATTCTTCAGCCAGGCTTCCGGGACCACCAACAACAACAACGCTAAGCCAGGTTAGAGCTCTTTCATTCATTCATTCATCTCAACGTATCAGCTACCTGAACCGCTTGATGTGCAACTGGTCCTCATTATTGCCATCTTCTCAACTTTTCGCTGGCATATAACTACTGTACCTACTGTCATTGGAGTCGAGGCTTGTGATAGAATATGCACTAACATACTTAGGCCGACTTGCACCAAACTGCTTAATCATGTTTAGTTAAATTTTCTATACCTGTCCTTCTCATGTCCACTCTGAAATAGTATTGTCAGAAAGTGACAGCATTACAAAATTTAACTAAACATGATTAAGAAGTTTGGTGCAAATCGGCCTTAATATTTTAAATGCGAAAGTGTTTAAAGTTTGTTGGTTTGTACTTCAAACACGCCGAGCTATAGATTTACGTTATTTTTTGCATGGGCATAGTTGAGGACCTGGATAGTAACAGCTACTTTTTATTCCGGAAAATCTAAGAGTTCCCCAGGCATTTTAAAAACTAAATCCACGCGGAAGAAGTCACGGGTATCAGCTAGTAAGGAATAACGAAACTCCTTTGCTACAGTGTCCCTCTTTCATTGTTTTACCACAGAGCTGCGAAAAGTCCTAAGCGTTGGCATCCGTTACGTGTTAAGAAATCCAACCAACTCGCACGAAACGCTTTAATTCAACGTTTCTGAAACGCACCGCTAATGTGTGGAACTCCCTCCAGCCATCCGTGTTTCTTGACACCTTTTGAGTGCCTTGAAGGCAAGAGTAAATAGGCAAAAAATATCCGCCTAATCACAAAAAATCTGCAAGGTGTAACTTGGCGCTCGCGCTGCCGCTCTTCTAGTAGTAGAACAATTGCAGGACAACAAACGAAGAACACCTACTACAGCGAAACACTTCTATCATCATCCTTTCTCCTGGTTTGGCGGAATATAGCAAAAAAAAGTTTTCCTTGTGTATCATGGAATTCCGGTAATTATCACCTGCTTCTATACAAGAACCTCCTATAGTTACCTAAAATATAGCCTCTATCATGACAAATGTTTAAAAAAATTGCAGTAGGTTTTCTTACTTATTAGTAAGAATAAATGCAAAAGTGTTTGTTTATTGGTTTGTCCTTCAATCACGCAGCAACGGAGCAACAGAAAGACTTGAATTCTGGCATAGGTAGGAATAGATGAGAATCTGGACAGTGACGTAGGCTACTTTTGATCCCAGAAAATCAGAGTTCCCACGGAATTTTAAGCTATTGCATAGCTTTTATCGCGGGCTTTGAGCGCGGCGACCGAATCAAGAAATTCCATAACGCCGTCGTTTCAGTACGGCAGACTTCGGCACGGTGTTTGTGTGCGTGCGACTAGAAAATGCTATGCAATAGCTTTACCGCGGCAGTTCCCGAGTGCCACACGTATTTTTAAAAACATCCATGCGGGCGAAGTCGCCTGTTTCAGCTAGTAATAATACTCAGAGGGTATCGAATTGTTGATCATGTTATACCTCGCTAATTGACGAAGTTCCAATAGTTATAATTAGTGCTTTAATTGGTGTGGTAATTGCACGGCTAGTGTAAAATAAGTCGGAACTCGAAGTTCTAAGCCAAGCAATTTGCCGCGTGTAGAAACTTCCAGATGATGTAAGTATACGGAAATTGTGATTTACGACCTAAGTTTCGTGATTTATTAAAATTTACGATTTTATGACCCAGGCTTTCATTACTTATTCTTAGCGAAGTTCGAAGTCTTAAAAAGAGTTTCTTCCAAGCGCGCTCCATACTAAAAAGGAAGTCAGAATTCACAATTATTTATTTTACGTAGGCCAACCCGTGTCTCTTCTGAAACTTCACTATTCTACCACCGGTTCTGAAAGCGAATTCTGCTGAGAAGATATTTATCTGAATATTTTTAATTTTACCAATCGATCTCAATGAAATTTTGTAGACAAGCTCTTTTCTTCTCTCTTTCTTTTCTTTTCTTAAGCTCACAAGGTACATTGTGGTTTGTCAGATTACCGTAAAAATATGTACCTATATTGATTTAAGCTTTAAAATATACGTACCTGTATTAATTTAAACTTTTAAATAAAAAAACAATTAATGTTTATATAATAACAAATCTTTTTATTAGTATTGGATGGTCGAGGGTGAGGCAGGGCAGGGTTCTCTAAAGCAGGAAGCTGTACGTTGGATTTAAATAGCATAAGACCGCGGCGTGTGGAAGAGACCTAGACCCCTAGAGACCTATGTCCAGCTGTGGACGTCTATCGATTAATGAAGGAGCGAAGAAGCAAAAGTTCAACCCTTATGTCGCCAACTATGCTTACCACCCTTTACGACCAATGACTAGTCTAAGGGCAGGGGCAAGGCAGGCGCACATGACACATCTAGCAAAATTTCCGTCAAGGAAAAATCGCACGCGGAAATTTTATCCCGGAAAATCAAAAAGTTCCCGAGGGATTTTAAAAACTGAATTCACGCGGATGAAGTCACGAGAATAAGCTAGTATGAGAATAAAGTTTAAAGTGAAGGTTCTAGAAGAACCTGTTTATTTATAAAGTGCCTTCGCATGCCAGATTTCATTTCTCTAGATTATCTATTTTGTATAATGGTAATAAAGTATTTTCTTCTCATTTGTCTAATATTAATTCCATTCCTAATCTTAACAATGTTACAGCCGATGGTGTTTAATTATGCAAAGCAATTCAGAAATTATGTGTCAAGTAATTTCAAACAAACTTGGGTTTGTTTCGTGAATACAAGATTAATGATGAATATTTAAGTAGTCAACGAAAGACCAGAGTGTTACTATATTACTAGAGGCAGTACCGACTGTAAAAGGCCTCAATCTGTGACTGAAACCTATAGATGGCACTCTCCCTCAGCTAAGACTCAAGACTGAGTTAAAACAAGACAGATTTATGTGAGGATATATTTGTGTCTCATTTTAACTTTGTCTTGGGCAGAGCCAGAGAACGATCTATAGATCTCAGCCTAAGTGTTAATCATTCCGGCAAAGAATTTCCCTAAGCAATTTAGTTCCAGTACAATGCCGCGTAGAAACCGATTAGGAGTAGGTATGGGTTTAATTATAGTGCTATACCCCTACTACTTTTGTGATATAACCTGTGGTTAAGATCACATTAAGACGTCTCGGCCTCTTTTCGGAGAGTCCGATGTTAAGTGCGTCTTGAACTATAGTAATTAAATCTCGCTTGCTTTAATCGTGAATGAATGAGTATACTTACCTAGTTATAGATCTAGAGAGTGACAAGGTTTACATTTTATCTTGCAAAAACAGAGATTTCCCTACGGGATTTTAAAAAACCAAGCAGACGAAGTTGCGGGCATCAGCTAGTCTGGTATAAGTATCAAAACTTCGTGAAAAAAATTCTCAAAGAAGAGAATCTGGAAAATGTGTACGGAAAGTTTCCAAGGTCGTATTATTTAATACAGCTTGATGGGGCACGACTGTCATCACAAAGTTTACTATTCAATACTTTTTGTTCGATACAAGTTTTACTTTGTTACTCTCTCGCCGCGGTCCGGCGCGCAGTAAACTTCAAACATTAATCACAATCTTGTTATCCATCCTCGAGATGAAACCCAAGTTTGTATGAAATTATTCGGCGTATAATTTGTTTCAAATCTTAATACCATTTCGACGTTTATTATCTATCTAATATCTTTAAACGAGCAATTCTTGTATATAAATATATATATAATCTGAATCTCGGAGACGGCTCCAACGATTTTCATGAAATTTGGTATGGGTTTCGGGGGCGATAAATCGATCTAGCTAGGTTTCATTTTTAGGAAAGGTCGTTTTATCCGTGTTTTCAGGCAATGAAAAACCCCTTACAATATCATTAGAATACGAAGGTAAATTTCGCCATCATCTATAAATTCCCGATAGCTCGACGGTAAGTCGGGCGGTCCCGAAACCAGAAGACCCCGGTTCGAGTCCAAGACGATTATATTTTCCTCTATGAATTTTATTATTATTCTTTTATTTATTATTATTTTTAATATATAATTTCCAAAAAACACGATTTACCAAAAAAAAAAACCGAGCAAAGTTCGGTCACCCAGATATTTCTAATTAAATGTATAATTTCTACTATAAAATATATTTATTTTGTACATGACTGCCGAAGTACCTATATAGAGCAATGATAGTGTAGCTGTTAGGACTGCGGTCTCCTATTTTTTCTTTCGTTGCAAAAATAAATTTGAAGAGGGTAAAATAGGGGATCATAATTTTTGTTGATTTTACTCCATAACTTTGAACATGAACCAGCTATTCTGATATTACTTTCTTTATTAGAAAGTGTGTTCCATACCATATACCATACCATATCATGTGTGTAGGTACCAACCGGTAAGTTTTTTATAATTTTGGTGAAGATCTAATAAATTATAAAATATATTATACGGAGATAGAGGACAAAAAAACTCACTGATAGGAACAATAAGACACCCGCATAGGATTTGACGATCTAATGACTAATCGACATCGAACCCCGGGTCCCAGCTCCTCAATCCTGATGTTGCTCGGCTGAGCTAATTATATAAACAATTTTTAAGCTATTGCATAGCTTTTATCGCGGGCTCTGAGCGCAGCGACCGAATAAAGAAATTCCGTAACGAAAATAAACCTAACACCCCCCCCACTCCGACCGGCACAGCAGCGGTGAGGCGTTGAAAGCCGTGCATCGTCTAACGTCGTTTCAGTTCGGCAGACTTCGGCACGGTGTTTGTGTGCGTGCGACTAGAAAATGCTATGCAATAGCTTTACCGCGGCAGTCCCCGAGTGCCACACGTATTTTTTTAATAATTTTTAAAAAAATCGACTACAAACATTAGTGGTGTTTGTTAAAATCGATTCGATTTTTTTAAAAGAATTTTTGTATAAAACATGAATTAGCGCGGATGAAGTCGCAGGCAAAAGCTAGTATGATAATAATAGAGTAAGTTGAGTTGTTATCAATTTATGTGAAACCACCAACATCAATTGCGTCATTAAGAGGCATTGCAAAAACTCCTCTTTTCGTTATTACGTATACAGTATGTTTGTATTTACGTTTGCTCCACGATTTTGAAGATAGTATATTAGTGTCAATCGATTCGTTATACAAAAAAAATCAATATGACAGATGTTCCAACCAATTTTCCGTAGTTGAACTTTTTTGACGTGATAACGTCTTATAAATCGATGAACACTGGCTGCACGCACGAAAAAGTGTCACGTTCCGCCTGAACCTGAGCGTGCTAGCGAGAGCGCGGAACAAGCGATAGAGAGGCACGATCGGCCCAAGCGTTGGCTTGAGCGCCCGCTGCCGCCCACCAGTCATCGTCAATGTTTCTTTATGACGTTATCACGTAAAAACTATCGTCCGTAAACCTATTTTACAGACAACCAATTTTTTTTCTGGTAACTTAAAAAGTTACTCTCATGGCTCAGCTAAAGTAGTCACCCTACCTACCTATTTGGTTGTCATTTAGCGTCGGCATCTACAGATATGCCTATTCAGAGGGCGATGGAATTCTGTCCGATCAAGGCCCGATCGCAACACCTATCATATTCCATTAGTGTGTATTGTTGAATCATTTATTGCGTCTTGTCGGACCGACGATGTTTCTTCAATATGTCTTTTACTTACCCTTCATATTATATAAACGGGTGGGACTCATATTTTTATTAAGCTATTGCATAGCTTTTATCGCGGGCTTTGAACTAGGACAAACAGTTTGAGCGCGGCGACCGAATCAAGAAATTCCGTAACGAAAATAAACCTAACACCGTCGTTCAGTAAGCGTTCAACATTTTAGAGGTTCTCAAGTAGCTCTATTTGGCGCAGTGGGCGAGCGACCGCTTTCTTTTTATGATGTCGCAGGTTCGAATATCACTCGCGAAGTAGTGACAGTTCGCTTTTCTTGTTTGTTTGTTTTTTAATTTTTTTTTGCATCATTTTTATCATGCAAAAAAAAATATTGCATAAATATTATAATTGCATAAGTTGATAAAAAATGCTATGCCATAGCTTTACCGCAGCAGGCCCCGAGTGCCACTTAATTTTTTTACATGAGAATAATCTCCCTCACACTCGTAGGTATTACTTATAAGCTTTTGCCCGCGAATTACAACTTAGGCCACTTAGACTTAGACTTACGTGGACTTAGTCCACGTACAGTTAGGTTTTTAAAATTTCCGCGGGAACCTTTTCTTTGGCGGGTTTTTTCGAGTTAACAGGTAAGTAGTCTATGACAATCTCCAAGTCCTTAAATATATCCATGCAAAAAATCAGTTGATCCGTTGCTGCATGATTGAAGGACAAACCAACAAACAAACACTGTCACATTTGCAATAACACAGGCTTGACCACTATCACACCTGATGGACAGTGATTATGTGGCGTAGGCCACATAACGCGTAAGTAGGTGAAACGCGTAAATATAGAAATAATATTAGATTATTATTCACACTGTCACGTTGTACATGTTGAAATCATCATCATCATCATCATCAGCAACCCATCAACGGCTCACTACTGAGCGCAAGTCTCCTCTCAGAGAAGGGTTATAGTCCACCACGCTGGCCCAATGCGAATTGGCGGACTTCACACACCTTCAAGAACATTATGAAGAACTCTCAGGATATGTTGAAATACCTACATAAAATTCCATTTTTATTTAACATTCAATACCTATCCTTTTCATTTTACACGATAACCCTGCATTCTTCGAATGTTCCATACAGGTAGGTAAAGGGCGCTGCTCACATTGTGAGCGTATCTTGTTTCCTCCTGTCACCTGTTCACAGTAACAGCTTCTCAGACACACTTGTTAAGGTTGACATGAATACCCTTATTTCACCTACACGGTCCATCAAACGGGACTGGACGAAATATTACGTAATATCCTTTGTAGTTGTTGTCCAAATCGTGTCTGGGCTATTTTTTGTCATCCATTTTCTTTATCTATCTTTTCTCTGACTTCGGTGTTATGAGTTTAAAAGGTTTAAGTAATTGAATATCACTTCTTTATTTGCATATAGGCGGGTACAGACTAACTAATAGGTACATTTCACTACATATGGCCATACAAATAGCGTGCAAAATTTTTGTAAGCATTAAGTAAGATAATATTTACTATAATAATAGTTGGTATTCGTATTAGTTACAAAAATAAATGTCATAAATCAATACTACTCTCAATAATAATTATACTTCATGGCTTCGTACTCAAGATTATATAGACTTGGTAGTATACGCATACATAGTGGTAACCGTTCACTTTATTGAGATTTATATATTATTTTTTTTAAATAGGGTAGCTTGATATAATATCGTCCCTGCGCTGTACAGCTAGGTACCTCATTCGCTTTTTAGTGCGCTACCGTTCCACCACGCCCTCGCCTGAAAGTGTTATTTAAAGTGATATTTAAATCGTGAAAAAGTAAACAAATAATGTTTTTATAATGCCCAAACCAAAGGGTGATAAATGTGAATGTATTTAAAGCAAAAATTAAAAAGTTTAAAAAGAAATTACGACGAAATCAGTGTCGACCCTACAATCACTCGGATGATTCTGATACAACGTCGATTCCACATACATCCCAAAATGCACAGTTGGGTTATCAAGGTAAGATTGATTATTAAGTAATAATAATTGTGCTATGGTTTATTGGTGCTCAAGAAATAAGTGTCTTGGGCATTGTACATTGAGATTGTTTCTTCACAATATGAGTTGGCTATTACACGATATATTATTAACCCTAATGTAAATGGACACAGTATTGTGGACAGTTCTTGCTTTTGCAATGGGGCTGTTTCTTACTGTTTATTCTCTTCGTACTTCCTTCGAAGCCTTCGTATAATAATGATAGAACTTCACTTACAGGTAAGTTCGCTTAATCATTAATAATATTTCAAATTTTACAACTATCTAAAAATTCTTTAACACTATAGAAACATTAGCCAATTAATATAGCCAAGGAAATCATCGTGAGTAAATCTTTCTTTCCGTTCTCAAAAGGTATGTGAGCTCCGCCAATCCGCACTCGGCAAGAATGGTGGACTATGGCCTAAGCCCTTCTCATTTTGAGAGGTGACCCTTGCCCCGAAATCGGCCCGCAATGATTTGAAATGATGATGATGATATTCTACTATAGTAAATCGCCTAAAATATCCGCTTGAATCATTTACCTACTCGTACGTATGTCGTATTAAATTTAAGAATGTGTACCTCTCGCTTTAGGTCTGTCTGTTATCGGCATATGGTAATAAATCAATTTTGATACATAATTATTACGGCTGGATCATGCGTCGTGCTCGTGAACGGGTGCCGCCTACGGGAATGGGGGTACTTTGTGTCTGCCAGTCTTAACATGAATTGAATTGTAGTACTTTTTTTTTTTGGAGCTTCCCCTCATTGTGGAAATATTATATTTTATTCTTACAAAGTTGCATCAGCAAATCGGCTTGGCATCCAGCTGCCCACAAGATAGTATAAAAAACTTATTACAATGTAATAGTTGCATAATAATATTGTAAAATGATTATTTCGAAAATAGCAACTGCTGAGTTTCTTGCCGGCTCTTCTCAGCAGAATCCGCTTTCCGAACCGGTGGTAGAGTCATGACTTGTCATAAGAGCCACAGGTTGGCCTACGTGAAATAAATAATTTTGAATTTTGAATTTTGATTTATTTGTGCATTTGTATTAATTTGTGTAGATATTCATTTGGTAGTTCTGGAGTTTTAAGGCTCTGAAAATTGAAAATTAATTCAAGTAGACGCAGAGATCTCGTTTCGCGGTCAATTAATACTATTCTATCTTTACTCTGTATACCTATTTCATATCTATTCGAGTTTACTTTAATTTATAGCTTCCAAATAAATACGAGATACATTGTGTAGGACATAAAGTTGTAAATTGCATGCATTATTATCCTACTTAATTATCACACAATATCAAGGGGCAATTTTAAATAGAGCTCCCGCGTTCTCGAGAGTATTAATTACCTAATTAAGTGTTGCGACAGGAATGAATTTTTTTTTATTAACCCTGAATTCTTTCTATATCGCGCTGATGTCAGCCGCATTACTTCTATTTTTACACCCAACGCAAAAAGAGGGGTGTTATAAGTTTAACCGCTATGTGTGTCTGTATGTTGCACCGTAGCTCTTAAACGAGTGAACCGATTTGGGTGCGAATTTTAAATTCAAAAGCAGGTTTTCCAGCGGTGGTTCCTAGACATGTTTCACCTATCAAAATCAGTTCAGCCGTTTCAAGGACATCAGCTGTTTTGTCAGTTGCGGTAGGGTTCTAAACTTCTTACCCATAATGTGTATTTACTAATTAATAGGTACTTTATTGCGCTGGGGGTTTTTAATTTTTAATTTAATGAAATATTACTGTTTCTTATTTAAAGGCGTAAGCAAAGGACTAAGCACAGCGCATAAGATTTTCTTACTGCATTGACAATGAGCCTCAATAGCCCAACGGTTAAAGGTGCGGACTGAAACTGAAAGGTCGCAGGTTCGAATCCCACCCGTTGCACTATTGTCGTACATACTCCTAGCACAAGCTTTTCGCTTAGTTGGAGGGGATAGGAGGATATTAGTCAACTTCAATTTGAATAATATTCTTTTTAAAAAACAAAAAAAAATAAAAAAAAATGATCCGTGCTACAAAACAAGTGAAAAATCAAACTTAAGAACGTCGTAAGTGCCCGGCTACATACATCCGGTGACGCATTTCCCCGACACATTTTCTGCGATTTATTTATCTTTCGTAAGCTTTCGTAAGTGCCGATTTAACCAACGTCGAGTGACGTTAAACCGAGGAATAAATTGGACGTTTCTCACAGATTTGTATTGAAATTCTGCCAAAATATCCAATTTAAGCTCAGATACTTATTTTACGTAAGTGAAATGGATTAAGATTGAGAAAAAATAGGCTATAACTACGTCCGCGTCGGTGGGGCGTACCATACATACCGTACTGTGTAGGTACTACGTGCTGAAAACGTAGTTAACTTACACAAGGGTACTGAAGTACAGGCGTAGAAATATTATCCAGAACAACAAGTGTAAATTAAAATTTTTATTTTTAAATGCAAGCTTTTAGTAGCTACATCATTAGACTCTGGATATCATCTAGGATCAGAGTTCTTGTTATGACGAATCAAACGAGCCCAAACTTGATGGGGTTACGTCGTTTTATTACAGAGTTCCGATAGCCATCTTCCGTCTCCATCATCAGATCAGCTCCATGTCACAATAATATTGCATTGTCATCCGATTTACACATACATGCAAAATTTCAGCTTGATCAGAAACCGGGAAGTGGGTCTAATTTATCTTGCAAGATTTGACCCAAAACAAAATGTGCTAGTGAACAGATCGCTGTTTGGACTACAAGTCGCGTGTTGTTGTGTCAACTGCAGTCGGCTTGCAGTTCCTACTATGGGCCCGTACTGGATCTGAAAAAGACTTCACGTTAAGGTGGACTATACGGATCTGCCCGCGAAATTCAAATTAACATTCAAATGGCAGTATCATCTTCACAGGTTTATATATAAAAACTTTACTTGAAAGTGTCCAGTTTAAGAAATTAGTCAGAATATCGAGTTGGACGTGTGAAATTTTAAGAATAAGAATAAGAAATCTTTATTTGAAAAACTTGGTACAGTGCATAACATTGGAATCCTGACCCCTAAACTAGGAAAGCCCGTATCTTAGGGGCCAGTGCCATTCCCAAACATAGATTTATAATATTATGATCTCACTGGTGTATTTGTCGATATTCTGACTAATTTCTTAAACTGGACACTTTCAATTAAAGATTTTTATATAAACCTGATGATTTTATATGAAGATGATGCTGCTACTGGCGCAATTAGAATGCCATAAGCCTACTTTGTGGTATAGTTTACAAATTGCGAAAAACCAAATTAAATCTGAATTTCGCGGGCAGACCCGTATAACCAACCTTAACTGCAAATCAATTTCCACCCATAGAGTGGTAAAAATGTGTGGTCAAGTTGTACATAATATCCACGCGGACGCAGTCGCGGGCTGAGCTAGTTGTGGATATTTTTGTTCTTAATTGAGATAGCTACCTAGAAGAGATCATTTCACCTCTCGAGTCACGGCTAATTTCATTTAACCTGCGACGTGCTGTTAACGAGGTACTGACGCCTGGGCTCACTAGTTATAGCTATACCTACCTATTTAATTTTATATTAAAAAGTGTACGTTTATTTTGATACAAAACGACATTAAGACTTTAAAATTAAACAGTTTTATTTTACCAACAATTTCTATACATGATGATAATTTTTTTCACTTTGTCACACGTTTTAATATCTAAGGTATGTGACGTACTTATGAGATCGCAAAAATAATCAAACAAGCACACTTAATAATTATTGTTTCATAAAAACCGACTTCAAACGCCCGCACCACTACAAAGTATATAATTTATTGTAGATTTTTTAAAAACCGCTCTACTGATTTCGATAAAATTTAAATGGAATATACTTAGACGCTTGGACCACCGGGAAAGTATACCCTTTCAAACCAAAAAATAATTTTCCAAATCGGTTCAGGCGTCTTTGGGTAATCGGTGAACATACATAAAAAAAAAGATTCCGACGAATATTGATAACCTTTTTTGAGGTCATACCAAATAAAATGATGAGGATACCAAAGAAAATGGCAATAATTTTGTAAAAAGCTCTCTGTGCTTCCAAAGTTTCAACAGATTCAAAATGATTTATTTCATGTTTGTACGTTTAGGCCAACTTGTGTCTCAAAAAATTTGCAAAATCATTAAAGCTTCACTTTACGTAGGTAGGTACACAAACTAAGGTAGGTTATAGGTACTTTATTCATAATATTATTATTTTTAGCGACTAAATTACTCGTGTCTCGTATTAAATAAAACCTAATTTACTTCAAAGTTATATTTATGGGGGCGTACGGCGTATCATTGGTAGAGGACCAAAAGTGATTGCTATGTCGATATCATGTGCCTATAGGTAAATTATTTAAAATCGACGTTCTGGAAAAAATTTCTAAATTTTAGATTTATCCTCCCCGCGACCCGTCTAATGTAGTCGGTCGACTTAGTGGGGGCTCTGTTGCAACGACCGCTGCCAGGGTAAAAAGAACTATTTTTTTATCTTTACCAAATCAAACATACAAGTTTAAAATGACATTCAGAAGGTTTTTACTGTGCAAGCTCTTCGTATAATGATAACAAATTTTGTTATTTAAAGAAACATTAAATCTAAAGCGTGTTACATTACATGTCATGTAAAAATCCCCCGAAGCTGTAAAACATCTTCAAAGTTGAGACTTACGTAACTATTACACTGCTTATGTTCTTAAGTTTTATTTTGCATACTTTTGGCCTTTTGGACTAGTTAATGCTACGTGCCAGTAATACTATAAACAAGCGGATACCCGCGACTTCGTCCACGTGGATTTAGTTTTTAAAATCCCGTGGGAACTCGTTAATATTTCGGGATAAAAAGTAGCCTATGTCAATTGTCAGTGCGACATATCAAGGTCAGGTCCTCAACTATATCTACGCAAAATATCACGACGATCCGTTGCTTTGTTGCAGCGTGATTGAAGGACTAACCAACAAACAAACACCTTTCGCATTTATAATCTTAGTAAGATGTGAAGGATGGTACCTTGTTTTAATTTTGAATTTGGTTGACTATGGTTTATATTAACCCGTCTCTGAGTACTGAACACTGAACTGAACCTACATTTTCAATATTCACTATTCGACCATAGCTCATAAGGTTTATCTTTTTACAAGGCCGAAGGTAACAGAAAACTTTTATTAACCTTCCAACGTTCGTATTGGATTCCGACGTCAAAGCCGCTTACACTTGGAGAAATCTATACCTATTCTAAAAGGGAATTCGATTTTAAGCTTTTATGATGCCAATGAAACGAAAATGTGGACCGCCGTTAAAGGAATCCGGGTGAAATTTTTTATAGCGGCTATAAAATATTTACAAAGAAATATTGGCTTGTTTTTTTATCAGTGTGACATCTTAGGTAGCATCTTATGTCATCATCATCATCATTATCAACCCATCATCGGCTCACTACTGAGCGAGGTCTCCTCTCAGAGAAGGGTTATAGGACACAGCCAACCACGCTGGCCCAATGCGAATAGGCGGACTTCACACATGTCCTTCACACATCTTATGTAGAGACAGTTAATTTCAGATTCCCGTTTGACTTTACCACCCTTACTTTACCCTCGGAAGCCCAATTAAAATGTTTCTGGAAAATCATAACATCGCGGTTTAATTAAACTTTCTGAAAAATTGTTTTTATTTAATTTGATTTTAAGGCTTAACATTTTATTGTAGTAGGGCTAATTTGAGTTTGAAGTTGTTTTACAAAAAATCGGCCAAGTGCGAGTCGGGCCTCGCTCTTTTAGGGTTCCGTTAAAAAAATTTACATAAAAATATTTCCATGTACCCATGGAAATATATTATTTAATTTTTTTAATTTAATTTAATTTTTATTATTTGTTGTTGTAGCGGCAATAGAAATACACAATCTGTGAAAATTTCAAAAAAATCTGTGAAATGTTGTCTACCTATTACAGTTACCGAGATACAGCCCGCTGACAGACGGACGGACGGACGGACGGACGGACGGACAGCGTAGGCTTAGTAATAGGGTCCCGTTGGTACCCTTTGGGTACGGAACCCTAAAAAGAACTGTGATTCTTCGGAGCTATTTAACGGTGAAGGAAATCATCGTGAGGAAACGTGCATGCCTGAGAGTTCTACATAATATGCAGATCTCCTTATAATGTTTACTCAGGTACGCCCCTCAGAACTGTGGAAAACAAGAATCGATACAGAGTAAGAGATGCCTCTCTGATCGAGAGTTATATACATATTTGTTCCGTTTGCTGTGGAGACCCTCGGGCCATGGAGTCAAAGTTCAAAAAAATTTTTACGAGACATTTCACCGCGGTTAATTGCCTCATCTGGTGACAGAAGGGCTGGCTCATTTTTTGCGCAAAGGATCAGGCTGGCTGTCCAGCGCGGAAATGCAGCCAGTATTCTTGGCACCATTCCACGCGGGCATGATTTGTATAGTAATTAGATTAGTTTAGCTATAAGTTTTTTTGTAACATTTTAGTAAAAAACAGAGATCTCTACTAAATGTACTTTCTCTCGATGTTTACTTCAGTACCATTCGCTAAGTACATCCTGTCCCGGGTCCCCGGCTAAGGTTCGGAAGGTCGTTTAGTCTGTCGCTAGTGTGGATCACTATTATAGTGGTGGATCGACGCACTCGATCAAAGCGACAGCTGTATATACCTAGTACGTCGCTCTGAGCAACATCTGAAGGTTTTTGTTTGTATCGAAGATTAATACGAGAATCACAGGATTACGAGTAGGTTCTTTGGTACACAAATTACAATCTTTTGACTTTATATTCGCGGACTAGGTAAGTAAAATATGTAAAAATACTTAAAGTGAACTTACAATGGATCTCTAAATAAATGAATTACGTTACAAAAAACATGCTATTTCAGTGGGGTAGCCAGTTCTGGGCACATTTCCTCGTTCCAGTCAATTGCAGTAGTCTGGACCATACATGTTTGATATTGCGCCTGTGATGTAATTGTATGTGGGTACATAATTTTATTATAATATACTAGTTGTCCGCCCCGACTTCGCACGGGTAGGCTACAAAACAAACACAATGCATGGTACAAACATTTGGGGCCTGAGGTTACTGATTTAGTCTATTTGTAATAAATGCCTGTGGCTAAGACTCTCATATATTATATGGTTATAAGTATAATATAGACGATCTATATCTATACTTATAACCATATAATATATGAGAGTTGATCAAGTTGGAGTGAAATGTCAGTTGCTCGTTATTACATGCATGAAAATAAGTAGGTACTATACGTGGTATTACCAGAGATTTCAGTCCCTATATAAATTTCAGGAATAATGATTAGATTGGCTTAATTCAAGTTTAATTTTATGATGATCCTTACTAAGTCACTCTTTATTGGTTAGTTGGTTTTACCTTCGATCACACAGCAAACGTCTCACAGCAACGGATCGACGTGATTTTTTGAATGAGTACCTACCACCCACCTAGCTATCTATAGTCACCTATAGTTAAGACGTGGCATATATCACATAGACTACCTTTTATCCCCGAAAAATTTAAACCTAACTTCATGCGAACGCAGCTGTGGGCAAAAACTAGGTAATAAATAAAACTAAAAAAAAATTAAGTGGCACTCGGGGACTGCCGCGGTAAAGCTATTGCATAGCATTTTTTATCAACTTATGCAATTATAATATTTATGCAATATTTTTTTTGCATAATAAAAAATCAAACAAACAAGAAAAGCGCACTGTCACTACTTCGCGAGTGAGATTCGAACCTGCGACATCATACACCATACGGTAAAGAAAGCGGCCGCTTGCCCACTGCGCCTAACAGAGCTACTTGTGAACCTCTAAAATGTTGAACGGTGTTAGGTTTACTTTCGTTACGGAATTTCTTGATTCGGTCGCCGCGCTCAAACTGTTTGTCCTAGTTCAAAACCCGCGATAAAAGCTATGCAATAGCTTAAAATAATTAAAAATATAAACTTACCTAGTCAACTCTGCACACCATCTGGTGCTTACATGGGTTGAAAAATGATTTTTTTCACGGCTATGAATCTTAAGCACAGCTGCAGCACTTGGCATTGGCAACACTCCAAAAAGGTCTGGATTTATTGGTGCAATGTATTGCATAAACTGGAATACATATTCATAAGCCTTTTCACTGGATCTCTCAAATAAATGCGAAAGTTTATTTGTTGGTTCGTCCTTCAATCGCGCTGCAATAGAGCAACAGATCGAATTGATTTTTTGAATGGGTACCTATAGCTGAGTTCCTAGGTTTTTTTATCGCAGAAAAACATTATTAGCAGCTACTGATATCAAAAAGAGAACTAAAAAATTAAGTGGAACTCGGAGACTGCCGCGGTAAAGCTATTGCATAGAACTTTTTATCAACTTATGCAATTATAATATTTATGCAATATTTTTTTTTGCATAATAAAAATTATACAAAAAAATAATTAAAAAACAAACAAACAAGAAAAGCGCACTGTCACTACTTCGCGAGTGAGATTCGAACCTGCGGCATCATACACCATACGGTAAAGAAAGCGGCCGCTCGCCCACTTCGCCAAACAGAGCTACTTGTGAACCTCTAAAATGTTGAACGCTTACTGAACGACGGTGTTAGGTTTATTTTCGTTACGGAATTTCTTGATTCTGTCGCCGCGCTCAATCTGTTTGTCCTAGTTCAAAGCCCGCGATAAAAGCTATGCAATAGCTTAAAAATCCGTGAAGTGTCTCATCAAATAGTATATCAGCTCGCGGCGTCTTTTATTTTTTTCGTTTAACACTTTAATGCATAAATAATATAAAATAAAGAATATTAAAAGTAAAATACAAAAAGAAGTCTTTTACCTTATACACTACTGCAAACTTAGGAATTGGAAAAGTTAAGGAGATTAAAAGCGAGTACCTAGGTACGTACTAATTTATAAACTTACAACATTCTAATAACATACATAAAGTTATTTAATATTCATCCTCATGTGCTTTTTCTAGGCAACACTCAGTACGAGCTGCCAATAAGGCACGTTCGTTCTTTCGATAAATTTTTTGCGTGGGGAACTGCTCCATAGATTTATACGCTTTTACAACGACGCGCGGCGCAGCGACTTCCAGTCCTAAATGTATGACCTACCCCATCCCAAATACGTCTCAAAAATGTTTTATGTTAGGTGCTGCCCCAATTTAAAGAAAAAAAATATTATGAACTACAGCTTTACCTCAGAAATTTAGTGCAAAATTTGAACAGGTCGCCATTTTACAATAGAACCTCGGTAACTCGAACTTTAAGGGAGAATTAATAAATTCGAGTAATAGGGTTTTCGACTTATGAAGAATTTCGAGTTAGGCTGATTTTATTCGACTTGTAGAGGTTAATATTCATTCTAACAATCGACAATAAAGACTTTCTTCGCTAAAGTTAAAAAGACTTTTTGATACCAATAACAATAAAACTAAATAACTCAATATAGAAATAAAAAGTGAACAAGCATCGTTTTAACTTGGCCATAAATTCCTTTATAATTGACCGAGCGAAGCGAGGTCTCTGAGTCTACTAGAGCGAATTTGCACTTGTCCGTCCGTCCGTCCGTCCGTCTGTCAGAGCCTTATAACTTTTGAATTACTGAACGTAATTACTTCAAATTTAGATATGATTATGTAAACTGATGGCCTTCAGCCGAATATTGCATAAAAAAATTATAAAAATCTTTATTTCAGGGCGGCTCTCATAAAAGTGAATGCGAAGGAAAATATTTTTTGTTGCCTTTCATAGACTTGCAATGTATCTTTTTAAAGACAATTTTGAACAGAGTACAAAATTTTTTTTTAAACTTTTCCCTTAAAATTCACGAAATGGGGGGCTTTCAAAGTGGAGATTTAATACGCTCGCTTGAAGACGCTCTCTAGCAAAATCAGCTATGTATTTTCAAGCTGAACTTATTTTTTTATTTCACTTGTATCCTGTACTTGAACAACAAATACTAAAATTATATGAATATTATAAAGAAACGAGATTATTTAATTTTTAATGGGCATCAGTAATTTTCACATAGCTTCACAATAATGCTAATAGATGGCGCAGTCATTAACTATTCCATGGAACTAGGAGTTACGACTACGACCTATCCCAAAAACAGTTTTGCGTCGACCATTATTATTTAGTTACATAATATAATACCATATTATTCAATTAAAATTATTTTTTAGTTAAATATCAAACTTCAATAAACTATTAATTACTACATTTTGTATATTTTCTATTCGCGTCGATAGATGATGATTTGTATAGATGCCCGTAACCCGGTTTCACTCGTTAGTACCTACATAATAATTCAATGTTTTCACTAACGTTTCCTAACCTTTACGGGCTACCTATGATAAGTTAGGTGATGATTTCTGTCAACTTATTTATCACGATCCTGTACGGGTCACCTAAAAGGACATTGGGACGGATGTTTGGACTTAGGATTGTATTTAGGAGCTACCTACGTAAAGAGACTCCTACATAGGGGATGATTTAGGTATGTTTTTAAACGGGCATAATAATAATAATGTCAGTTTTGGTCGTCATTTATCGATTGAATGAATAATCATGGAATACCGTTACCGCTAGGTCTCAGTTCGGAGCGAACCACTAGTTTTATAGAATTAGTAATCCTATTTATTGTACTTTTACATTGTTTTCTAAGAAACAATTACGTGCTTAGTCGGCAAAATCTTCGCCGGTAACTGTGAGCTATAGAGGTAATTATTTTCAGTTGTTTGAGTTATAGAGGTTGTAGTATCAGATATTGCTAAGTTCGAGATGCAGAGGTCAAATTTCGATGGCTTGTATGACTCCCTGATTGTTTCGACTTATAGACGGTTGAGATTTTGAGTGATCGAGGTTTTGGGGCTTGAAGGGAAGGGAACAAAACATTTTTTCGAGTTTTGGGGGTATTTAACTTATCGAGGTTCGACTTAACGAGGTTCTACTGTATATCTATTAATTCCTGTCTGCTCCCGCGTAATGAGCATGTTACGCTAATTGCTCTCGACCACAGAGTGTAATGCGATAGAGTTACACAAAACAAATGCGACCTTAATTCCTCATTTTATAGTTTACTAGCTGATGCCCGCGACTTTGTCCGCGTGGATTTAGTTTTTAAAGTCCCTCGGGAACTCCTTGATTTTCCGGGATAAAAAGTAGTCTAGATGTTGACCCGAGTAATAAACTACCACGGTATAAAATTTTGTAGAAATCTGTGCGGTAGTTTTTACGTGAAAGAAGGACAAACAAACAGACAAAAAAAAATTTAGCTTCTGTTTTGATATCTGTATCTTGAACACAATTAGAAGCAAAAACCCTTTTTTGAATCTATTTCATGTACAGAATTGGTTTCGTTTCTGTTTTATTATATGTATATAGATTATCTATTGAAAAAAAAACAAATTAGGTCGAAGCCTAATGAACAGTAACATTGTTCGGGATAAGCTTTGAAAATGAAAATGAATTGGTTTTGGGAATTTAAACTGATATGTAATTCAGTAATAATATGTTGTTTTGTTGTAACAATTAAAAAAAAATTATTTACTGTAGAGTGTAAAAATATAAAGAGTGTATCTATTAGAATAAAGTTAGTATTAATCCAACATTCGGTGTTTCATTACGCCCCCAAGACCCCGCCTTACATGGCGACCCTGCCTTATATGGCATCCGGGCCATCCGCGCAGTACGGATAGGTTTATTGTGTTTTTAATTTGAACATGTGTGAATCAAGTAATAAAATACTATTGGAAATTGATAACTTTTTTAAAGACTGGTTTATGATTTTTGCAATGTCAGCTGCGTTAATAGTAGTCGTCATAATGGTTATATTATTATGCTGTGGACGGCGTCGTTAAAACCGTTAAAAGACTGTTTCAAGGTTTAAAAACAAGAAAATGGGTGCAGGAAGTACAAAAGAAGAGGTTATCGGCCGGTGGTTCAAACCAGGCATCCGTGGAAGAAATTAGGATGCATATTAGCACCACGAATATTATTTTACTCATGATGTTGACTGTAATGTTGTTGGGAGTACTATATGCGGCATACAGCTTGTACAAAAAAAATGCCATCTTCAGTGGATTGATCAACAATTCCACCATCACCATCACACCCTGCGGCGTTCGTTCCTGCGTGCAATTCCGCAATCACCTAGGGTCAGTGCGGAAGTTTAAAAGTGAATTCGTTCGAAATTATGTGCAGTGTCATACAGTAACATTATTCCATTTACCTAAACCTGTGTAGAACTATTACGTGTATAAACTACAAATACTTTATTATTCTAAGTGCATTGAACTGAAGAGACAATAATCACGCATCAAATTACGGTATGGATACTTAAGTGTAGAATTAATAAAATGTATTCGATAGAGATAAACTGCGTATACTATGTTATTGTTATTATAAGTTATGGCATCTACTTTAGAATTATTATGTAATGAAATTAAAGAAATAAGAGTATACTTGATTAAAGTGGGTCCAAGTCGTAGAACTGAGAGTCTACTGAATAAAAAATTAGGTGAAGCAAATAATATTTTTATAAGATATACTAATTATGTGTCTCAAATATCAGGCGATATTAAGAAAGGCAAAGTATCAAGTAGCGATTCTGAGTTAATTTATAAGTACATTGAGAAATTTCAAAACACATACACCGACGTAATTGACTTATGTAAAGTATGTAAAAGTAAGGATTATATAACAATGGCTACTTTCGATATTAAAGTGGCGTTAAATTTATTGCCCCTCATGACTGATGAGGAGGCGAACACCAAACAGTTGATTGATGGGATCGAGTATTACAATTCCATACTCACTGCACCTGAATGCAGGAGACAACTGGTTAATTTTGTATTAAAAAATAGATTATCCCAATCTGCAAAATTGGAATTGTCTCCCGACTACCCAGGTGTGGATGAGTTAGTGAGTGACATGAGAAGGGTTTTATTGCCTCAAAAGTCTGCAACAGCTATCCAGACCAAACTTAACTCAATAAGGCAGAACGACTTGTCAATAAAAGACTACGGCAAACAAATATCCGATCTGTTCGTGAATCTCACGGTGTCGCAGGCCAAAGGGAATACTGAAGGTTACAATTTTCTCAAACCAATAAATGAACAACATGCGGTAAAAAAATTTGCCGATGGCTTGCGAAACCGAAGATTGAGCACTATAATAGCGTCTAGAAATTTCAGTTCCCTCAAGGAGGCGATTCAGGCGGCACAAGATGAAGAAATGTCTTCGTCGGCAAGTTTTGGCGAAGTTCTTGGTATTTACCATAATAATAGAGGTTTCAGGCAGAATTTTACAACAGGACGGCGAGGATACGCGAACCAAACATATCATCAGCGTAGGCCTCAGCGGGGAGGAGTTTATAACAATAACGGGCGGCGCGGTGGATGGAATGGGCCTCGCAACCAACACCAGCAGCAGGCTTCGTCCCGCGGCCGGCCATACAGAGGTAGGTCATACTATCATAATAATTATAATCGAAATCAAAGGATGAGCAATAAAAATATTAATGTTTTATCAGAACCGGAAGCAAAACCAGAACCAACAAATACAGAAAAAAAATTTTTTCGTGACTAAAATATTGTCATGTAATAGTAATTGTTCAATTAGCTTATCTTTAAACAATCATTCATATAATTGGTTACTCGATACGGGAGCATCGATCTCAGCTATAAAGTATAAACATGTTCTAGAAAATCAAATTTCATATTGCAAAGAAAACATCACCATAACAGGTGTAGGAGGTACGATTACAACGCTTGGATATTGTTATTTAAACTTAGATGTAAATGGGCATCAACTGAAGAATAAATTTTATATATTTAATTACTTGCCAATTAGAGCGAATGGCATCATCGGACAAGATTTTCTGACAAAATATAAAGCGGTATTAAATTTTAATCTAAATAAAATAACATTGACTACTTGTAATAATGAAATTAATTTGTCAATTTATACTGTAGACAATAAGCGTTTGGAGATACCACCGAGATGCGAGTCGATTCACTATATACAAACAGACTTTACAGATGAGTGCGTAGTCTGCGCGTCATATATCAATGACAGGATTTACTTAGCAAGTTCGCTGGTTAAACCAATATGCGGCAGAATACCTATAAAAATATTAAACACTACGGAGCATCATTTTACACTGAATGAAATCAAACCGATTATTCATAGAGCTTGTGATTATAAAATATGCGCTTTTACGAACTGCGAATCGAATGCTGATCGTGTTAAGAAATTGTTTTCATCGTTGCAATTAGACCATCTAAATAATGAAGAACAGGTTTCTGTAGGGAACCTATGCGCAAAGTATAGTGACGTATTTTATTTACCAGGGGATAGATTAGCCACGACTAATATTTATAAGCACTCGATAACTCTAAAGCCGAATGTGTCTCCTATATTCTCTAAACCATACAGATTACCTCACGCTCAGAAGAAAGAAATTGATAGACAGATAGGAAAAATGTTGGAGGAAGGAATTATTGAGGAGAGTACAAGTGAATGGAGTAGCCCCGTGTTATTAGTTCCAAAAAAGCTTGACACTACTGGTGAGAAAAAATGGAGATTAGTAATCGATTATAGGAAATTAAACAACTGTATTCAAGACGATAAATTCCCTCTCCCAAACATAACCGAAATACTAGATTCTTTGTCAGGATGTATTTATTTCAGTCATTTAGATTTATACCAAGGCTTTCATAATGTTGAACTTGAGAAAGACAGCCGAAAATATACAGCATTTTCTTCGGGACGTTATCAACTGACAAGAATGCCTATGGGGTTGAAAACTAGCCCTTCTTCATTTTCTCGTATGATGACAATGGCTATGGCGGGTCTTACATATGAAAAATGCTTAGTTTATCAAGATGATTTAATTGTTTTCGGAAGGAATTTGGCAGAAAAGTCGAAAAATTTACAAGATGTTTTTGAGAGGTTACGCAAAGTCAATCTTAAACTTAACCCTACAAAATGCGAATTTTTCAAAAAGGAAATTAATTACTTAGGGCATGTAGTATCAAAGGAAGGTGTCTTGCCGGATCCAGAGAAAATAGAAGTTGTTAAAAATTATCCTTGTCCAAAGTCTGTTGACGAGCTCAAGCGATTCACAGCCTTTGTCAACTATTATAGGAAATTTATACCAAATTTTGCGGAAAAAGCTTATCCTTTACATAAACTGTGTAGGAAAAATGTCTCTTTTATTTGGGATGAAGAGTGCCAAAAATCATTTCAAACTCTGAAAAGTTGTATAGTTTCACCTCCAGTATTGCAATACCCAGATTTTTCAGAAGCTAACGAGTTTATCGTACAAACAGACGCATCGGGTTACGCGATAGGAGCCATACTATCGAATTCGGACGGTCGTCCAGTAGCTTATGCTAGCAGAGCTTTAAATAAAAATGAGCAAAATTATCCTACGATTCAAAAAGAACTTTTGGCTATAGTTTGGGCGGTAAAATATTTTCGTCCATACTTATATGGTCGTAAATTCAAAATAATTACGGATCATCGTCCATTAATCTACTTATTCAATATGCGAGATCCATCAAGCAGGCTTATGAAGTTTAGGTTAATATTGGAAGAATACGATTTTACTGTAGAATACGTAAAGGGTTCAGATAATGCAGCTGCAGATGCCTTGTCTCGAATTTCTTTTACGTCGGATGATTTAAAAAATATGAGCGAATGCAATATAAACGTAATTACTAGGGCACAGGCGAGAAGAATGCAACAGCAAGCTCCTTGCGATATGATTTCAAATCACAGTTGGCCTGATCAACCAAAGGTGATTGGAAGTCATACGAAACCAAGAGAAGCAGTAGAACTTAGATTTATAGAGAAAGAGGAATTAGAAAGTCTTAGAAGACAACGTAAAATTACTATGGAAAGAAACGCGTTTTGCTATGTTGAAAGTAAGTTGACAATTTTTATTAATCCTGCTTTCCAATCACAATTGACGCGAGCCGCATTTGTGAGGGAGTTGGATAGTCTCTGTAAACAAATAAACGTCGACGAAATATATATAATAAAAAATAAAAGTAATAAAATATTCATTGAAAAATTGTCAAGTGAAGTTAAATCATTACAAAATAGGTGCGCGACGCGATTTTATATATTAAATGATGTACAACGAATAGAAAATAAAGATGATAGAAGAGTGATCCTGAACGACTTCCATCTTTTGCCCACAAGTGGCCATGCGGGCATGAGAAGGATGTTCAATAATATTAAAAAATATTTTTACTGGCCAGGATTACAGAAAGATGTTAGAGAATTCGTTAAAAAGTGTGAAAAATGTCAAAAAGAAAAACATGCTGTACGTATCAAAGAACCGATGGTTATCACTTCAACAGCTACAACAGCATTTGAGAAGGTTTATTTAGATTTGGTAGGTCCACTAGATAGAGATAATTACGGTAACAAATACATACTCACGCTGCAATGCGAGCTAACTAAATATGTGGTAGCACATCCTTTAATTTCTAAAAAGTCAGAGGAGGTAGCTCAAGCTTTAGTTAATAGCTTCATACTTCTCTACGGGTTACCACGGGAAATTGGAACTGACAGAGGTTCGGAATTCCAGTCTTCAGTGTTTAAAGAGGTATGTAAACTTTTAAAAATTAATCATTTAAGTTCCACAGCTTACCACCATCAAAGCATTGGTGCATTGGAAAATTCTCACAAACACCTAAACTCATTTTTACGTATACAAACAGACAACCATCCCGAAACATGGAGCCAATGGCTTCCCTTTTGGTGTTTTTCACATAACACTTCAGTCCATTCTGAAACTAGATTTACTCCTTACGAATTAGTATTTGGGAAAATCTGTTCACTTCCTAGTAATCTAAATACTAAAGAGGTAGAACCATTGTATAATCACGAAAATTACCCATGTGAATTAAAATATCGGTTACAATTATCGCAAAAAGAAGCAAGGGAAAATTTAGTCAAAAGCAAGGAATTAAGAAAATCAGTTTATGATAAATGCATTAATCCTATAGTGTACAATCCAGGAGATTTAATTCTAATAAAAAACGAAAATTGTAGCAAAATGGAGAGTATTTATTTAGGTCCTTACAAAGTGGTCAAAGACATGCCACCAAATGTGCAGATTAATAAAAACGGTAAATTAGATATAGTTCATAAGAATCGTACAAAATTGTTCAATTCTAGTGAGTAAGTTTTATTATTAAGCTAATAATGTATTTAACCAGTCTGTATAACAAAAAAAAAAAAATTATATAACATACTAATTTTTTTTTATGAAAGGAAGGGAGATGTAGAGTGTAAAAATATAAAGAGTGTATCTATTAGAATAAAGTTAGTATTAATCCAACATTCGGTGTTTCATTACGCCCCCAAGACCCCGCCTTACATTACAGATCTATCAATTATTTATTATTAGTTTAATAATATCCTACATAAATATAATAGTTCATGTTTAACGTCCTTCAATAGCTAGTGAAGGTTAAGGGTAACACGAAACAAGCTTGACATACACTTCGAGTGAGTTATACTGCTGTTCGTACATGCACCTCAGTATTCAGTGGTAAAGTAGGAATAAAAGGCTTTAAGAGCTCTCTGTAGCATGGAAGAAAGATTTATATTAGGACTAGCTGATGCCCGCGACTTCGTCCGCGTGGATTTAGTTTTTATAATCCCTCGGGAACTCTGATTTTCCTGTATAAAAGTAGCCTTTGTCACTCTCCAGGTTCTCAACTATACCCATGCAAAAAATTACGTTGATATATAGGGTATCCATTGTCTAGTTTTTTTTTATTCGATGACAAGCTAGTCCTTAACTGCGATCTCACCTGATGGTAAATGACGATGCAGTCTAAGATGGTAGCGGGCTAACTTGGAAGGGGTATGGCAGTGAACATTCAACTCATACCCTAATTGGTTTCTACACGCCATCGTGCCGGAACGCTAAATCGCTTGGCGGCACGTCTTTGACGGTAGGGTGGTAACTAGCCACGGCTAAAGCCTCCCACCAGACTAACACAATGTATATCATACATTGGCCAGCCAAAGATTCACATGTCGGGCGTGTTTTAAATTTTTAATTTACACTTGTGATAAGTATAGATAGATAAATCGTCGAGCCTTCTAACAGGACTTCTAATGGTTCATACATTTTCCCCTCCAATGATAATAATATACCCAGAAAAGTGAGAAATATACCGAAAACTTTTCGAATTTAATGGATTGTGGTAACAAGTCTAATACTTACAAAAACTTCGGCGTAAAACTCCCGAGACTTCTGTCGAAGTTTTCGAAAAGGGCTTTTTTGTTAAAATACCTGTTCAAATAATGAAATTACTTTTATGAAGCACTTAAATGACTTGCGTTGTAGGACCTACGAAAAGTATTTTAAAATTGAGTTGGGCAAGTAATAAAGTTAGAAGTGATATTAAGGAATTGTACTGAGATCTTACCTGAGTCTCAAGTGGAAGAGTGGAAAAGTCTTTCATAAAGTTGGCAATTAAGAAATTCTTTGCCAAAACGTAACCTTACCTGAAAACAGCATCAAGTAAAGTACCTATGCTTGTCTGTTTTAAAGCACTAATCTCAAAAAGCACTCATTTAACTTAGGTTTAAAGTTCATCTCAAAAGCACAAGAGCTGTTCACTTACAAGAGATTCTAAGTTAATCTAGTGACAGTGTTAAGACTCTCTAAATAAAACTCTCTAAAATAAGACTCTCTAAATAAAATAAATGTTCTTTATGAAAATATGTATTGCCCGCAAAGGAACAATTTTATTGTGACTTAAAAAATCCGGAATGGGTTGCGATCTATATTCTGCGAAAAGTAGTAAAACTTTTCTCGTGCAGGACATTTATGACATAAGGTGGTTCAAAAATCAGTATACTACTGAGAAGCGAGCTAAAAGTAACTCAACAATAACTTTTCACAACGTTTTTCAAATTTACAATAGCAAGCAATAAAATTAAATATTATTTAAATCCTTATTCCTAAATAAGGATAAGTCCTTGTCATTGTCCTTCAATCACGCAGCAACAGAACAACGTATTGGCATGATTTTTTGCATAAAAATAGTTTATGGAACGGTGTGTGACATAGGCTACTTTTTATCCCGAAAAATGCGCAGTTCCTATGGGAAGACACGCTTACGCTTACGTTTGTCCTTCAATCACGCAGCAACAGAGCAATGGGTTGACATGATTTTTTGATAGAGATAGTTTATGGAACGAAGAGTGACAAAGGCTACTTTTTATCCCGAAAATTTTCACAGTTCCTATGGGAAGATACGCTTACGCTTACTTTTGTCCTTCAATCACGCAGCAACAGAGCAACGGATTGATACGATTTTTTGCAAATAGATAGTTTATGGGCCGGAGAGTAACATAGATTAGATACTTTTTATCCTGAAAAATGCAGAGTTCCTATGGGAAGTTTGTCCTTCAATCACGCAGTAACAGAGCAACGGATTGACATGATTTTCTGCATATAGATAGTTTATGGGCCGGAGAGTAACATAGGTTATATTTATTTTGCATGCTTGCTTGCAGGATAAAAAATCGAAACAAACGCGGACGAAATCGCCGGAAACAGCTAGTCTTATCATAAATAAAACAGCTACGAGTATAATTTTATCATCAATATAATCAGGTTTGTACCTTGTGCGAAGCTGAATGCATTAAAGTTAAACCAATTATTTCTTCCTTACGATTTATTAATTGAGCAAAATGAACTGAATGTGTTGAATTATTTTAGAGCTAACATTCTGTTATTAATATCTTACTTATAATATTCTAAATAAAAAAGTGTTTGTTTGTTGGTTTGTTAGTTAGTCCTTCAATCACTCTGCAATAGAGCTACGAATCAAAATAATTTTTGTTTTTTTTTTATTCTATATATATAAAAGAAAGTGGTGTTAGTTACACTATTTATAACTCAAGAACGGATGAACCGATTTGGCTCAAAATTGGTGGAGAGGTAGCTTAGAACCAGGAGACGGACATAGGATACTTTTTATCCCGTTCGACCGCGTTTCCGTCAAGTCAATATAAAACCTGGTATAACAAAAATGCATCTGACATGGAATAAAAAAACGAAAATGACAGTGGAAGAACAAAACGTAAATGACAGCTAAACGTAATTTTGTATTTGGTTAATTATGGTAAAAACAGTTATAAATCTATATATATGAAAGAAAGTGGTGTTAGTTACACTATTTATAACTCAAGAACGGATGAACCGATTTGGCTCAAAATTGGTGGAGAGGTAGCTTAGAACCAGGAGACGGACATAGGATACTTTTTATCCCGTTCGACCGCGTTTCCGTCAAGTCAATATAAAACCTGGTATAACAAAAATGCATCTGACATGGAATAAAAAAACGAAAATGACAGTTGAAGAACAAAACGTAAATGACAGCTAAACGTAATTTTGTATTTGGTTAATTATGGTAAAAACAGTTATAAATCTATATATATAAAAGAAAGTGGTGTTAGTTACACTATTTATAACTCAAGAACGGATGAACCGATTTGGCTCAAAATTGGTGGAGAGGTAGCTTAGAACCAGGAGACGGACATAGGATACTTTTTATCCCGTTCGACCGCGTTTCCGTCAAGTCAATATAAAACCTGGTATAACAAAAATGCATCTGACATGAAATAAAAAAACGAAAATGACAGTGGAAGAACAAAACGTAAATGACAGCTAAACGTAATTTTGTATTTGGTTAATTATGGTAAAAACTGTTATAAAAATTATAGTTTAACGTAATTGATAATATCATCAGTAATATGTTTTCTCTTTGAATCATCATTAACAATGCCGCGAGCAAGACGATCAAATGTTTCCTGCTACAAAGCTACGGATTGACGTGATTTATTGGATAGGCATAGTTGAGAACCTGGAGGGTGACAAAGATTTCCCGCGGGATGTTATGAACAAATCCACGCAGACGAAGTCGCGGGCATCAGCTAGTAGTTACTAAAATAATCGACTGTGACAGACGGACGGACGGACGGAGAACGTCTCACCATATGCGTTCAATTTTTACCGTTTTGGTACTGAACCCTAAAAACGTATAACGCAATGGATTCCGTAGTCACAGAAATTAATATACTTAGTCCTTAAGTGAAAGCATTTTTCTAAATTGCACGCCACATCAGCTGGCCTATAAAAAGATATTTCGGTCTCATCAAATTATACTCATGAGGCTCCATATGAAAATCGTGGGCTATCTGAAAAATTTCTTTTACGTAATACGACCTTTCATCCCAACGGACAGATGGATAGGACTGGATCCTGGAACACACAATACTGAACTTAATGCTTTAAGAGTTATGGTTGAAATTGGGTAAGTACATACGATGAATGAATCTATTTGTATGAGCATTTGTAGAAGGAATCGAATTAAAAAGAGCCTTTGCAATCGGAAGGCGCCGCTTCTGGGCCGGAATGCCCTTTTATTTGTGGCACTATACTGCATTTATATGTGTTCCACTATACTAGATATAAATAGTATAAGTTATCTCACGCTTCTGGGTACTAAATGTCTACAGTTATTCCATTGATCGTATTTGTATTCGATGACATTAGCGTCAAAGTAAAATAATCCTTGATTGTATTAATTCAAGGTCACAAATACAGTACAACCGATTTTAATATGGAGTGTTGTGTAGCGTATCGTACATACGTAAACGTATAAGAATGCATACATGAAATTGAGCTCTAATTCAATGCTGTTATGGTTTATTTTACTTTGACGCTAATGCCATCGAGTAAGATTACGGTCAATGGAATTTTAGACAATCACACCTCTGATCCCAAAGCTCACGGCTTCTCGATGCTCTTTAGTAGAAAGATAAAAATAAAGTAGTCACTGATATAAATGTAGTACCTACTAGATGACGTGGTCCGAACACTTACCATGTTCAACTGAGTTGTACCTAATGCCGAACAATACTGTTAGTGTGGTCGACGGCACTCGCGACGTACGGACGCGGGCGCTATTTATGCGATAAAACTTTCTAGCTACCTAATTGTGAATTGAAAAGCCAACAATGCCTATATTCAAGTAAGTAACAAAAAGTATAGTTATTTTAGTGAATAATTAGATATCAACATCGTAATTCGTAACACTAGATACGAAATAAAAATTATTTCTTGATTTATTCAAAACGAACGATCGAGCAGTGAGTGGGGTGCGGTGAGTGGGGCGCGCGAATTGCAACCTTATTTACCATGCCGGCTCCCCTCTCTACCTCAGCCCGCGCGATTGAAACTGTACACAGTTCTTATTCCGAATAACCGCTCTATACGTAGAACTCTTTGAAAGTAGTGCATTTCTTGAGTGTGCAACATTGTGGTGGTAATTTATCATGGTGATGATAATTTTGACGATAATATACACACAAGTAGACGTATCTTGTGCCAAGGACGGATTGGCAGACCTCACGCACCTTTCAGAACTTTATAGAAGAACTCACAGGCGTGTAGGTTTCCTTACGATGTTTTGTTTTGCCTCCACCATGCATGCTAACATTCCCCATGCATGCCCTTGCTCCTCTTAACGTGGTTCTGAGTACTAAGTACATTTGTCGAAGCTTTTTATAGAAAGCAAAAATATATCATTCTGCACGATGCTGTCGTAAAACAAATGCTTTGCAAGATAATACTCCTACTGAATACCTGCGAGACCAGCGTCCAAAGACCTCTGCAATGCTATTTACTTCCAATCTCGCCATACATCAATGCGGTGTTCAAGCTACCTAGCAGTTCAACTTAATATTGCCGCTTCACCTTCGAGATGTAATGGAGTCTTTCTACAAACGTATCCAGATGAACGATTGTATATTCTATTCTTATACATTAAGGTACATTTTATTCTGATAACGTTTTAATTATTATTATCAAGAACACGTCCTACAAATTTCTTTTAGTTAAACGTCTTAATTGTTGGAGCAAAAAAGCTGTGGATTGCTCCAGTTTTATTTTACTTTCAGTAATTAATTAAAATGTGGGTCTTCTACCGCCGTTCGTTAATGATCACAAGAAAAAAGTTTCCTTTAAAAAATATATTAAATAAAAGCTTGTACAAAGAAAAACAAAGTTACACAGCTCCTAGAGCACTGGCCTTTATAATAATACCCCTTATTATGCGCTTGGCTCTTAGTAAATATCATTCGTCTATGGCTTGGCTGGTTATTGGTAATGTGATGATGACACCTTGACACGATTTTATCGGTGCCATTTTGTTGCTGATTTCTAATACAAGTGAGGGTAAAAGTGCTCGGAGCTAAGGTGAAATTATGATAAAAAAGCCGGCCAAGTGCGAGTCGGACTCGCGCACCGAGGGTTCCATACTCCAAAAGTAAAAGTAGAACGATAATAGTATATTAATTTGCTTATTTATCGTTAACTTTGTTTGTAGAGGTTTATTGTTAATATAAAAAAAACTATGCTAGTTAGAGTGTTGGTTTTATTTTTCCTGTAAAATATACATAAACCTCTATTGAACATAATTATTTCAGATTTTTCGATTGGTAAACTTCGGAGATAAGGGGGGGGAACGGTATTTTTTTCCACATTTTGGCCGATTACTCAAAAACTATTATATATAGAAATAAATAAAAAACTGTTTTAGAATGCAAAAGTAAAGGCCTTTCATATGATATCCCATTCGGTATAATTATCTTACTTTGAAATTTCAAACCCCTGATTTTCCCCCTTTTTTAATTAAACTAAAATAATTTTCGCGTTGTATTTATTTTTCCTGTAAAATATACATAAACCTCTATTGACCATAATTATTTCAGATTTTTCGATTGGTAAACTTCGGAGATAAGGGGGGGGGGGGGAACGGTATTTTTTTCGACATTTTGGCCGATTAATCAAAAACTATTATATCTAGAAATAAATAAAAAACTGTTTTAGAATGCACAAGTAAAGGCCTTTCATATGATACCCCACTCGGTATAGTTATCTTACTTTGAAATTTCAAACCCCCGATTTTTCCCCCTTTTTTAATCAAACTAAAATAATTTTCGCGTTGCTTTTATTTTTCCTGTAAAATATACATAAATCTCTATTGACCATAATTATTTCAGATTTTTCGATTGGTAAACTTCGGAGATAAGGGGGGGGAACGGTATTTTTTTCGACATTTTGGCCGATTAATCAAAAACTATTGTATATAGAAATAAATAAAAAACTGTTTTAGAATGCACAAGTAAAGGCCTTTCATATGATACCCCACTCGATATAGTTATTATACTTTGAAATTTCAAACCCCCGATTTTCCCCCTTTTTTTAATAAAACTAAAAATAATTTTCGATTTTTCTTTATTCAAATGATTTTGGGCCACTATTATACACAACTATGCCAAATTTCATGTCGATAGCTTTAATAGTTACTGAAATAATCGACTGTGACAGACGGACGGACAGACGGACGGAGAAAGTCTCACCATAAGTGTTCCATTTTTACCATTTTGGTATGGAACCCTAATAAATGAAGTACTTCCTAATTCCGTGGAGAAATTGGGAAAGGTCAAATTTTGTTTCCGGTATCTTGGAAGGGGGGCTATCGTTCTGTGTTGCCCTGTATTTATTGAGAACTGCTGTATCAATGAATTTTAATTTTTAACCAATAGCCAGTCAGAGGTGATTACTATAGTCACACTGTAGCAGTCATATTCAGACAATTCAAACGCTGTCTGATAGTAGGAACTACGAATACCAAGTTCGATTCTGGAGCCTTTGCTTACGATGACGATAAAAAAAGTTAGCTCGTCGTGTTTGTTTATTTTGAACATGTTTGAAACTCGGGGCTGAAGTTTACAGAAAAAAACTTGAAAGGTATCAAGGGACACCCGGATGGAACGTAGTTCCTTTCTATTACATTGTGTTCGGTATTTTCGCGGTACAACATTGAGTCTCCGTAGCCTAGTGGCTCCGGCAGTCGCCTAACAGTTCAAAGTCGATTTTTCCCTAATTTTTTATAACTTATAAGCTATAAAAAATTAGGGAAAGGTTCCACATGTAGAAATTGTTTAAAATAAAATTGAAAATGGAAAATTTGGTCTGTCGAGCTGGGATTCGAACCATCGACTGTGAACTGTTAGGCGACTGCCGGAGCCACTAAGCTACGGAGACTCAATGTTGTATCGCGAAAATACCGAACACAATGCAAAATTCACATTCAACAAAAAAGTGTCGGTTTCAAAAATGTATCGAGTGTCAGTTCCTTAATTTTTTCCGTCTAGCCCCTTTCGGTACCGCGCGATAAGGAACTTACGTTCCAAAACTATATTTTTTTTGGATTGAACTGAGATCAAAACTAGCTAGCAGACCAATGATTATCAGCAACCCTTCAACGGCTCACTACTGAGCGCAGGTCTGCTCTCAGAGAAGGATTTTAGGTCATAGTCCACCACGTTGGGCCAATGCAAATTGGCGGATTACACATTTTCGAGAACATTTTAGAGAACTCTCAGGCGTGCAGTTTTCCTTACGATGTTTTCCTTCACCGTTGAGAAGCATGTGATATTAAATTACTAAAACGCAAATAACTCTGAAAAGTCAGAGGTGCGTACCCGGTATCGAACCTCCGTCCCCCTGAATAGACCACTGGCTATCACTGCTGCACTGCTTACTAAAACAAAGCGAAATTGAAATTAATTCCATTATTTATAAGGCAGTCGTAGGAACTTTCCTAATCCAAGTTAGATGAGGTTGATTGTTTACAGTCACCGAACTTTACACTAAGTACAGGATTTATGCACGCCTGGACAGCGAACTGTAAGATAAATACATAAATAAATACCACAGCCAGAGTCCACTTTACTAAACAAATGGAAACTTAGTCTTTGGGCGATGCACGATGCCCATTTAGGATTATTATTAGATATTTCTCAGCATCATATTCCACATTGCTGATAGTCGTATCCTTTATCATTAATTAGTAAGTAATGGTAGAGGTTTTTTTTTTATTTTTTCTTAATACATTTATGCTGTTGCTATTTATTTTGCAACATCCTTAATACTAATATTATTAGGGTTTCGTACCCAAAGGGTACCAACGGGACCCTTTTACTAAGCCTACGCTGTCCGTCCGTCCGTCCGTCCGTCTGTCAGCGGGCTGTATCTCGTAAACGGTAATAGATAGACAGATGAAATTTTCACATATGTATTTCTATTGCCGCTATAACAACAAATAATAAAAATTAAATTAAATTAAAAAAATTAAATTAAAATATTTCCATGGGTACATGAAAATATTTTAATTTAATTTTTTTTAACGGAACCCTAAAAGAGCGAGGCCTGACTCGCACTTGGCCGATTTTTATAATCTTAATCTTTATTATCTTAATCTAAAAAAAGTCTTTGATAAAAGTATGATTTTGTGTGCCCTGCTAATCCTCTATCGTTGCATTTTCACATAATTTAATTTTGTATACTAAGTACTATTATTATTTTTATTAACATAGCGAATTATTTTGAGTGCAAATTTTAGAAATACATCTCTACAGTTAATGGTAGAGGTTTTTCTCGTAAATCTTTTGTCAATTTAAATTTTTTCCTCGCAAACACCATCATAAAAATTTAAATAATACTCATAGATTTAGGATTTGTAGCTTTATCGCTACTATTAGATACCGCCCTTTCTACAAACAATAGCTCCATAGATGCGGCAAAATAATATCATAGTTTGTTTGAAAAGTTAAACATTGTTTGCTATGAGACTATGTGGGTACGCCAGTTCAGGCGTACTATGATTTGCCGCAATTCATTAGTACTCCTGTCTCCTACGGTATATAGGAGTGCGTAGTAAATACCAATTCTAAGTTTATGGTAATATATCATAGATTATAATATTGTAGATATATAAAATCATAGATTATAATATTATGATCCAGGCTGAAATGTTGTTGATTGTCTATCAATAAAATGTTCTGTGGGTCGTGTGGTGGTGTCGTGTGGTGGTGTCGTGTGGTGCGGGTTGTTACGTTCCCTCAAATATGGTTGAGCGAAGCAATGGCTGGGTCATGTGTCAAGCTCGTGAACGGGTGCCCCCGGCGGGAATGGGGCTACTTTCTGTCTGCCCGTCTTAACATGTATTGAATTATAATTAGGTATGCTTTTATGGAACTTCATCTCATTGTGGAAATACTGCATACAAAGCATAGTATCTATTGTATTGTGAACTTGTTTTGAAAAGAGCAACCGCCGAGTTTCTTGCTGGTTCTTCGGCAGGAAGGGCATTCCGAACCAGTGGTAGACACATCGACGATTCAAAAACACTTGTAAAAAAAGTTTATTTGAATAAAAAATATTTCCATTCTATTCTATTCTATTCTACTCATAGACGAATAATATTTACTACAAAGATTCTACTAGATAGGCTATAAGTTGGTCTAAATGAATAAAATGAATTGAATTGATTTTAAAGTGTGCGTGAAAAAAAAGTTCCCGCCCACGATTGCGAACCATTTTAAGTGAGAAAACTAATGTGATAACATCACAATGTCGTTGTGTGCTTTAAGTTTGTAAAACTACTACACTAAACACTTAACTTTGTAAACACTTAATTCGATTACTACTGTAAGTACCTATAATGTTTAAAGATGTTTGAACGAAAATGTATTGTTTTATATATTTTTCGTAGGTCAGAACTTAATTTAGGACTGATAATATCTTAACATACAACATCCCAAACATCACGTCTAACGAAAATTTAATTGAAGTATACGGCTTCACAGTGAAAAGGTATATTTAGGTACCTACTTGTATCATTGAAAAGCTTAAAAGCAAACTCCTTTCGGTACCTAAATAATTGTGATTCATGTCACGTTTTAGCTTTATTGAGCGCGTTCGTAATCTTTTTAATCTGTGAATTGAGTAATGAATTAATAAGTAGTTCCCAAGTGATTTGCCAACATTCAGACTGGTGTTAATCTATTATGTAATTTCAGTTTCACTATACCTTTCAGGTCCCATTGAGATTTTATCGAAATCGGTCGAGCTGTTTTTAAAATATCAACAGTAAATTATATACTTTGTAGTGGCGCGGGCGTCTGAAGTCGGTTTTTTAAAAAGAATTTTTTAATTTTAAATTATAAAGGGTATTTTAGTGTTTAAAGCAATGATATTAAAGTATTAAAAGCATCGCGTGTGCCCGTCACGCGTCACAGATTTAGGTCACAAAGTGTACTTACTATACGTAGCCCGTAGTTACTTAGTAAAGCCGTCCGCGTCGCACCTTTGTCTTGAGACTTTAAGAAGCTCGACAAAAGCAGGTCGTATGGAGGTATCTCGCCCTCTTACTTTGATTGCACAGGGGTTGACCTTCTGAAGTTCAAGCCTTTACATCATTTACTTAGTCATAGGATAGTATAACTTTAGTTTGGTTGGTTTGTTTGGTGGTATAAATTTGATAGACAATTGCCTCCATGAAATTTCGTCATGAACGCGCTATTTCTAAAATAATAGAGTAACCATGAACCACATCATAATTGGTATAGGTCATAGATTTAGAATTGATAGCTTAGTCGCTACTAGATACCGCCCTTCCTACAAACAATAGCTATTCAAATGCGGCAACGTCATGCTTTGAGTATTAAATACTCAAAGATGTCATGTCATAGTTTTTTTGAACACGTCAAACATTGGTTGCTACGAAACTATGTGGGTACGCCAGTTTAGGCGTACTATCAATTGCCGCCATTTACTAGTACGCCGACGGTATTTGGTAGGTGCGAAGCGACCCCCAATCCTAAATCTAAGGTGTAGCTATTGATGAACTTAGAATTACTTTCTATGATTTATACATAGATTTTATATTACTAAGTGTCGATTTCACCAACGTCGAGTGACGTTTATCCGAGGAATAAATTGAGCGTCCTGACAGTTTTTGTATTGAAAATACTGTCAAAATATAAAATTTACGCTCAGATAAGACTTATTTTACGTTGGTGAAATCGGCCCTAACAAAATAAATAGATTTTGCTCGGAATAAAGGTTTATTTTCTTTAACTTGATATTTTACGGTACTAATTTCGACTTAATCTTTTTAAACATTGTTGTGAAGACATAAAATAAGCAAGTAATATGATGATTACTAAGTGATACTATGTTTATGCGTGATACCCGCTCGGCTGAAGACGATTCTGCATTGATGAATGTGGGGAAGACCCTCAAAGCATTTAGACGCATAAAAATCTTCTATGTTAAATCCTATTATCCTACTAATATGTATTATAAATGCAAAAGTTTGTGTGGATGGATGGAGGGATGTTTCTTACTCTTTAACGCACATTGAAAGAACCGATTTGGCTGAAATTTGGAGATAGCTCATACCCAGAATTAACACATAGTCTAATTTTTATCCCGGAAAATTACAGAGTTCCCGCGGGAATTCAAAACCTCAATCCACGCGGACGTAGTCGCGGGCATCATCTAGTGTTACACTGCATGAAGCATGACAAACTGCAGAACGTGACGTCGACTGCACGTGATTGCGAGAAAGAGGCTCCTACGCACACTCAGCAGTTTGAAGGCTGTTAATGGCTGCCTCTTTGCCCTTGATTGCGACTTCGCCTGAGTGAAAATGTAGTTAACAAGAGGTGGAAGTTGGCTAAACTGCCCCTGTACGAAGTGTAACTTGGCAGTTACACTTCGTTGTATCGTTTCTCTTTCTACGATCGTTGTCACTTGAAGTTTTGGCTAGGGCTCGACTAGATGGCGCTGCAGCTGATCAAAGACAGAAGTGTATTGATAATATTTCGCGACATTTTGTATTGTTTTTTTTTAGCATTTAAAACATTTATAATACAAAATGCCGCGAAATATTATCAATACACTTCTAGAAGTCTTTGATCAGCTGCAGCGCCATCTAGTCGAACCCTAGACAAAACTTCAAGTGACAATTATCGTAGAAAGAGAAACTATACAACGATGTGTAACTTTGCTACAGGGGCTGTAGGGCTACGAGAAAATATCGTCTACGCGTAGAGCAAATGCTACGCTAATCTAAATTGCTACGAGTGTCTACGAGTAGAGAAAATCTCGTGACGCGCATGACGTTATTTCTTCTGTGAGAGCCCAGCCCCTGTAGCCTAGTAACACTTCGTTGTGTCTATTCTCTCTCTACGATAGTTGTCATGGTTGTCACTTGAAGTTTTGGCTAGAGCTAGACTAGATGGCGCTGCAGCTGATCAAAGACAGAAGTGTATTGATAATATTTCGCGGCATTTGGTATTTTATGTGTTTTAAATGCTACAAAAACACTACAAAATGCCGCGAAATATTATCAATACACTTCTGTCTTTGATCAGCTGCAGCGCCATCTAGTTTAGCTCTAGCCAAAACTTCTAGTGACAACTATCGTAGAAAGAGAATAGACACAACAAAGTGTTACTAGCTGTACCTCACAGAGGAGCTAGCGTAGCAGTTTGCATTAAACCCAAATTCTAAATCGTTTTTTGTACGGATCATTGTACCGGAACGCAAAATTATTCGCTGGTATGATTTTTCTGGTATGAGATCTCTACATATATAAAAATCAATTGCTGTTCGTTAGTCTCGCTAAAACTCGAGAACGGCTGGGCCGATTTAGCTGATTTTGTTTTGAAATGTTTGTCGTACTCCAGGGAAGGTTTGAACCGTGAGAAAATATGGAAAATTTGCGAGGAAGATAGTAAAGACAACAATTTCATTATCCCATATAAAGTGTTCTACCTACTTTTCTGTCAAACATTTGACGTTCGTCTCTTAGCTTCGGTACGGTAGACTCGGGTCCACTCGACATTACTCAGATTATCGCGTATTTAACTAGTGGTTCGCCCCGAACTGAGACCTCGCGGTATCCCATAATTTCCATAAGGTAGTTTTAACTATATTATATTGTAATTAAAACGCGCCGAATCTGATGACGTCAATTGTCATCTGCTTTCGTGGATGGGATGCGTATTTACAATATTAAAGGCAGCGCCATCTAGTAACAGTATAGTGAAGTTTTGTTAAAAACATTGATGCCCATTAAAACTCAAATAATTTCGTTTCTTTATAATATTTATCTAATCTTAGTATTTGTTGTTCAAGTACAGAATATAACTCAAATTATGTGAAAGTTTCAAGTTTTAAAACAAAGTGGTTTTAGAGATCTAGCCTCGAATACAATCTCCACTTTGAAAGCCCCCCATTTCGTATGGGAGCCCCCCTGAAATAAAGATTTTTATAACTTTTTAAGCCATTTTCGGCTGGAGGCCATCTGTTTACATATCATATCTAAAATTGAAGTAATTACGTTCAGTAATTCAGAAGTTATAAGGCTCTGACAGACGGACGGACGGACAAGTGCAAATCGCTCTAGTAAACTCAGAGACCTTCGCTTCGCTCGGTCGATAAACTTTAATTTTTTGATGGTTGTCATTGTTTGTTCGTTCAGAAATATATTATGTCATTTAATAAAATAAAATCAGTAGGTAATCATACTATCATACTAATATTATAAACTAGCTGATGCCCGCGACTTCGTCTGCGTGGATGTAGTTTTTAAAATCCCTCGAGAAATCTTTGATTTTCCGGGATAAAAAGGAGCCTATGTCACTCTCCAGGTCCTCAACTAAACCCATGCACAAAATCACGTCTGTTGCGGCATGATTGAAGGAAAAACCAACAAACAAACACACTTTCGCATTTATAATATTAGTATGACGTATTAGTAAGGAAGAATTATACCACGATAATAAAGGCGATCTAATAGAGCACTAAAGCTACTATTGTGACTTAGATATGATAGTTAGATATATTCCCTCGGGCACTTTTTGTAGAAAATAATGAGTACTTTTAATCATATAGTACATCATTTTTATGTATCATCAATAGTTTTCTCAGCACACGCCGAATAATGTATTTTATAGGCAACATTTTCCTACTTTGGGTTACATTATTGCAATTTTCTTAAGGATTTCTAATTTTTTCGACAGTAAATTATAGCCTATGTTACTTCCTGATAACTTAGCTTTCTATTGGTGAAAAAATGGTTACAATCGGTCCAGTAGTTACAGAGCCTATTCGGTACAAACAAACAAACAAAAAAATCTTTCCCCTTTATAATATTAGTATAGAAAGTACGCATGCCAACTTAAGATGAGCCGTACATTCAAAGTATCCTGTAGATTTCGGGGTTCAAGTTATTTGGACAATATACTGAAGATTGTGATGTCTATAATTTCTGAACAACTAAATTGACCACCTTGAAATAATTACAGGACAATCTCTAAAGTACCTGCTATCTAACAAAAAAAGAATGAATGAAATCGGAATACGCCTTAATGAATTACAGCTAAATACACATTTTGACTTTCATCCCCTCTCCCAAGGGAACCGTGCAGAATTTCGGGATAAAAAGTATCCTATATTATACCTCGTAGTATGAACTTAAATCATGCCAAGTTTCATTTAAATCTGTCCAGTATTTTCGGCGTGATGCGCGGCCAAGATACAGACAGACAGACAGACAGACAGACAGACAGACAGACAAAAAATTTAAAAAAAATTGTTTTGGCTTCAGTATCGATTATAGAGTGCCCTCAAACAAAAATTTTCAAAATATCTTCAATGTACAGAATTGGACCTGTTACAGTTTTATTATATTATATAGAATAGATATAGATGCGAAAGTGGTTTGTTGGAACAGATACGGATCGACTTGATTTTTGCATGGGTATAGTTGAGGACCTGGAGGGTGTTCCCAAGGGAATTCAAAAACTAAATGCACGCGGACGAAGTCGCGGGCATCAACTAGTATTATAATAAATTTTTCAAATTAACTCAGTTTGAAACCGAACCCGGGCTTCTCCACTATGTTGACTACATCACGCGCAGAACCTCAATAGGGTAGCTGTTATACACACAATATACTCGTTGTAAACCTAATATTTGTAAATTACATAGTACTACTAGATATAAATGTAGGTCATCTCGATTTAACGGCTTCTGAAGGGTCTGAAACAAGATTGAATCTCGTAAAACTAGAAACCCATCAATTTTGACGATACTTTTACGGGTCCTTAAGCATAAAAGCCAATATTTTTTTATATATATGCAAAGTGTACCAGTCCCTTAGGAACTTTTGGTCCAATTCTAATTTCGTCCAATTCACCTAATTTGCAGATCTAAAAATAATTAGGGTAAGGGCTTGTATCAACACTTGCTGATGACGGTCTGATAGCCCATCCACAACTTATCTGATGGATAGCGTTTAAATTTCTGTTTCATAAGTATCTGATAAGACAATCTGAACACTTAAACTCAAAAAAGATATCACACAAATTTATCCAGCAGATATTTTATCTATTAGATATATATCAGGCACTTTATCAGCAAGTGGTGAAACAGGCCATAAACTTTTAAATCGTGCTACCTTAACGGCAAGTAAACCAATCGTAGAAAATGTTTCAGAGAAACACGTAACCGACGAAGGTAGCCGGGCGCTTAAGACGTTCTTAAAGGTTTTTTAATTGTAGGACGGTTTCACTGTCAGTGCAATTTGAACATTTGAATTTCTGCGATAATACCACTTGTTTACCTTCAAACACAGCTAATGAAAAAATCGGCCAAGTGCGAGTCGGGCCTCGCTCTTTTAGGGTTCCGTTAAAAAAATTAAATTAAAAAATTTACCCACCTACCCATTTTAATTTAATTTTTTTAATTAAATTTAATTTTTATTATTTGTTGTTATAGCGGCAATAGAAATACATAATATGTGAAAATTTCATCTGTCTATCTATTACGGTTTACGAGATACAGCCCTCTGACAGACTGACGGACGGACGGACGGACGGACGGACGGACGGACGGACAGCGTAGGCTTAGTAATAGGGTCCCGTTGGTACCCTTCGGGTACGGAACCCTAAAAAAGGAGAATACTATTAAATGCAGTTTAAAATAAAAGTAAATAAATACTATTGGCTTGAGTCTTTAATTTAAAGCTTATAGAATAGAGAACAATAATATTTTTCCATTTTGTCCTGTGATACAGTAAATAACAGTATTGTTTTAAAGCCACGAAGAGCCTGCTTCAGTTGTTTGTCCACTCTTGTTGACAGGAGCCACTGAATTATATTATATACCCACTGTTCGCAACTTTGCCGATAGTCAAAGAGCTGACGAATAACTTGTTAATATATTTCAGAAGCAGAAGCAGTGATACCCTAGTGGTTAGTACAGCGGTGTCGGGTCTCCTATTCAGGGTTCGCAGGTTCGATCCCGGGTACGCACCTCTGACTTTCCGGAGTCAAGTGCGTTTAAGCAATTAACTATTACTTGCTTCAACGGTGAAGGAAAGCATCGTGAGGAAACCTGCACATCTGAGAGTTCTTCATAATGTTCTCGAAGGTGTGTGAAGTCCACCAATTCGCATTGGGCCAGCGTAGTGGACTATGGCCTATTACCCTTCTCTGAGAGGAGACCTGCGCTCAGTAATGAGCCCTTGATGGGTTGCTAATGATGATGATGATGATATTTCAGAACGCTCAAAATCTATACTAGACTAAAATACTAATATTATAAATGCGAAAATATTGTAAACGACAGTCAGAAATAAAAGAAGGCAACTTGTATAAACCAACATGAATATTTATAAATAAATATTCATAGTATTATTAAGTATAACTAGTGGTTCGCCCCGAACTGAGACCTCGCGGTAACGGTATCCCATGATTATTCATTCAATCGATACATGATAACCAAAACTGACATTATTATTATGCCCGTTTTCACCAAACATACCTAAATCATCCCCTAAGTAGGAGTCTCTTAACGTAGGTAGCTCCTAAATACAATCCTAAGTCCTAACATCCGTCCCAATATCCTTTTAGGTGTCCCGTACAGGATCGTGATAAATAAGTTGACAGAAAACATCAATCACCTAACTTATAGGTAGCCCGTAAAGGTTAGGGAACGTTAGTGAAAACATTGAATTATTTATCAAACATTGAATTTAACTCGTAGTTCCATGGGAATAGTTACTGACTGCGCCATCTATTAGCATTATTGTGAAGCTATGTTGATGCTATATGAATTACTGACGCCCATTAAAAATTAAATAATCTCGTTTCTTTATAATATTCATATAATTTTAGTATTTGTTCAAGTACAGGATATAAGTGACCTAAAAACATAAAATCAGTTTGAAAATCCATAGGGAATTTTTCTAGAGAGCGTCTTCAAGCGAGCGTATAAAATCGCCACTTTGAAAGCCCCCCATTTCGTCAATTTTAAGGGAAAAATTAAAAAAAAAATATTTTTGTACTCAGTTCAAAATTATCTTTAAAATGATACGTAACAATTTTATGTAACGCGATATTTTTTTTTTTACTTCGCATTCGCTTCTATGAGAGCCCCCCTGAAATAAAGATTTTTATAACTTTTTAAGCCATTTTCGGCTGGAGGCCATCGGTTTACATATTATATCTAAATTTGAAGTAATTACGTTCAGTAATTCAAAAGTTATAAGGCTCTGACAGACGGACGGACGGACGGACGGACGGACGGACAAGTGCAAATCGCCCTAGTTAACTCAAAGACCTTCGCTTCGCTCGGTCGATTATTATCATACTAATATTATAAATGCGAAAGTGTGTTTGTTCGTTTGTCCGTCAATCACGCTGCAATAGAGCCACGAATCATCGTAATTTTTTGCATGGACATAGTTAAGGGCCTTAAGTTTGCCATAGGCTATTTATCCCGGAGAATTTTGAGTTCCCGAGGGATTTTAAAAACTAAATCCACGCGAACGAAGTTGCGGGCATCAGCTAGTACTTAATGTTTTATGTTATATATAATATAGGTAATATAAGTGATACCAAAAGAATTCCAAAAATATTAAAATTAAAAACTTGCTACTTAAAAACGCCACTTTTCTATTTAATCGACGATTTGATTGGTTGCCATTGGGAAAAAAGAAATAATAATTAATCAATCTATTACTTCTGTTTGGCTACGGTCAAACAGTAAAGTGAAAATATTTGTACGTACAAAACAAATACGTACTTAAATATTAATGAAGTAGAAAGAATAAAGGTCGTCCTAAGTAAACGAAGGAAATAATATTTTATATTTATTATATTATGTATATTTTTTTCGTGGTAGTTAAAGAATCGGCGCAGTTATCATCGGCAACTGACAAATTTCTTCTTCTTCTTTATCGACCGACAGACGTTCACTGCTGACAAAGTTCTTTTGCATGGACTTACACAGACCTCGGTCTAGTGCCGCCTGAATCCAGCGGCTCCCTGCGGCTCGTTTGATGTCATCGGTCCACCTAGTGGGGGGTCTGCCAACACTGCGCGTCCCGGTGCGGCGTAGCCACTCCAGCACTTTGGGACCCCGACGACCATCAGCTCTTCGAAATATGGTAGGTGGAAACCGACAGACTGCTGCTGATGATTATAGGTCTCTTTAGAGATTTAGTTCGAACAACTGTAGTCGCCGGGGGTCCCAATGTGATGGAGTGGCGACCCCGCACCGAAAAGCGAAGTGAGTGGCAGCTCTACCCCTAGGTGGATGACATCACTGAGGCCATAGAATTATTTTATTAACTTACCGAAGTAAATATACTATGTCTAAGACGGATGAGGACTGCTCTTGACATATTAATTGAATTTGTGATTTTGTATATTGATTTTTTGACATATAAAATTAGGAACATTGAATTTCATTTATATATTTTTTTGTCTTTAAAAGAATATTAGTCAAGTTGAAGTTTACTAATATCCTCCTCTCCTCTCCAAGTAAGCGGAAAGCTTGTGTTAGGAGTAGGTACGACAATAGTGCAACGGGTGGGATTCGAACCTGCGACCTTTCAGTTTTCAGTCCGCACCTTTAACCGTTGGGCTATTGAGGCTTATAAAATATATTGTTTTTTATTGAATTTCTGAAGACTTCTACCGACATGTTATGATTTCATAACATTATTGTTTATGTGCATTCACACACACTTCCACACTTAAGCAAATAAAGAATTGAATTGAATTGAATTGAATTTATCTTAATAGTCATGCAATCAAGATATCAATCAAGTGTTAATTTATTTATTGAAAGATTCATAAATATGAAAGAGGTGGCAAAACACTTGTAGTTACAAGCTGAGAGTTTAATATAAACTTTGAAACAAGCGAAACTGGCTTCTTAATTAGTTTGGCAGCACCTTCAAATATTAATTTGTAAAGTTAAGAGCGGCTATAAAGGGGAATGATCAGTTTTTACTTTTTACAGATCAAGTTTTAATTAGGTACTCAAATAAAAACATCGTGAGGAAACCTGCACGCCTCAGAGTTCTTCATAATGTTCTCAAAGGTGTGTGAAGTCTGCCAATTCGCATTGGGCCAGCGTGGTTGAATATAATGGCCTTTAACCCATTTGAGAGGAGACCTGTGCTAAGTAGTGAGCCGTTGATGGGTTGCTGATGATGATAACGATGACTCAAATAAAAAAATATACCAGTGGTCCATTAATTTATTCATCTTAACGCATGGCCGGCCTAGTAATAGGTATGTAAACTTAGAGATTACTGTGGAGAACTCTGAGACTCTCAATTTTCCTCGTAATCTTTTCCTTCACCGTTAAAGTGATGTAATTCGGAAAAATTAGAGATACCTGCCTGAGATTGTGAGCCAGTACAGGTAAATAAATAACGACTCTTCCTACCACACAATAAAGTGCAACTCAGGTCGCACAGCGCTAAATTACCTAGAATAAGGCGTATAAGGCAACTCCTAGGTGAATATATCACCTAGAAGTTGCCTTTCTTTCTACCGCGTAACTAACTACCGCTAACCTATACTGGAGAGTGACATAGCTTACTTAGCTTTTTATTTCAGAAAACCAAGGGTCCCCGCGGAATTTTAAAGAAAACTTACACCATGTGGACCAAGTCGCGGGCAAAGGCTTTATGTAATCAATCTGCGTAAAGTTCCTAATTACATGGCGTAATCATTTAATAGGGAGATGCTAAGTTATAATAATAGATAATTAAGTAATCAAAATAGATTATGTAAATTGTTAATTTCTTTCGATTAGGAGAGTCTTTTGTTGTCTCACTTCGCTGCTTAGTAATAAGTTCGTTTGAAATACAAAACTGGTACTCTCGCTTTGTTTTGGAACATTTTGTAGGAGTTATAATTGTTGCCATGGCAACTAATTGGATTATTCAATTCTCAAATACCACTTTATGTAAGAGAACTTCGTTAATTTGTATCGTACAAAATATAGCAGTACATTTTATAATGAGCAAGAAGATTCCCGAGATTTGAATATTAATTGTCCGTAGACGATTATTATATGATCAAATTAATATTATTTAATTACATAAATATAAAAGCAGTGATAGCCTAGTGGTTAGGACTGTGATCTCCTATTCGGGGGGTCGCAGGTTCGATCCCGGGTACGCACCTCTGACTTTTCGGAGTCCAGTGCGTTTAAGCAATTAAATATCACTTGCTTCAACGGTGAAGGAAAATATCGTGAGGAAACCTGCACATCTGAGAGTTCTCCATAATGTTCTCAAAGGTGTGTGAAGTCCACCAATTCACATTGGGCCAGCGTGATGGACTATGGCCTATAACCCTTCTCTGAGAGGAGACCTGCGCTCAATAGTGAGCCGTTGATGGGTTGCTATAATGATGATGAATGATGACATAAATATATCCGACCGGTACGATAACATGTAGATACCGCATCGGCATATACGTAGCATCAAGTGAAATCGCAGTCAAGTTATACCTTGTCATCGAAAAAAAATTTAAACATATAAGTATTCAATGTGTTATGAAAATAATGCGCTCTTAGCCTTAGGTGTTATAAAGGCCACAACACAAACTTTTAATAAAATTTAACATAATGAAGGAACTTTCTCAGTACCAGAGGGTGTAGTTAGAAGTGAGTGCTGTGTAAAGATAACTTAATGCCGATGGGGCAAGGCCACAAGCTGCTTAAATGTGTTGCAAAAGGCAAGTTTAATGGCAAAACTTCTAAAAATATGGTAATCTGTCATGGAAAAATATTAGTTTAACAGGATAAAATATGACGCTACACCCCTTATTTTTAATTTTCATTTTATCAGTGAAAATACCATGTAAGGTATGTAAGTACCATGTTTAATATGTAGGATGTAATTATTGTTTATTTTCTTATACTTTGTTCAAAGTAAGATTATACTTAATAATGATATAATGTAAAAGGATCTGTTTCAAACAAAGCCCCGAAGCCTACAAAGGAATAACAGGATCTCGTCACATTTCTGATGAAATTAATCCTATTTCCACAGCGCAAACACAAACATCGATACTGCTTTGATAATAAAGGCTTCATCTATTGATTTGTGTATTGAATAGAATGTCTTATATTAGAATCGAAGATACCCAATTATACAGCTGATTAATTGAGTTCACGATCAAATTCGAGTACGGCAGCAAATCTGCACAGATTAGTTATCTTCGGGGGAAGATATTATAGTGCACAAATGGTGTGTGTGCCAACCAGAGATTCAAACACAGCTGTGTATTCCCTATTCCTCACTCAAATGACCTAATGAGACGGACATCCTGACACGTCCCGGAGTGAGATCAGGACCAGAACAGGCAGCAGGACCGAAGGTTTACCTACTCTCCGAGGCACGGGGGTGACACGTCAAATTCCTAACTTCGGGCTAGTATGTACTGAGAATTATTGACAGAAAAATTCATACTTAGCTATTTTTAGCACAGTCTGGGATTATTTCCTGGACCCAGGATGTCGCCATTCGCAGAAGAAGCTAACCACGAGACCAAAGAAGCAGTCAATTAAGCTTGAAAGTGTTAGGAATATAAAAAATTATTAAGGCTAGACACGAAGACGGGATCACCACAATATATCAAACGTATGCAGTCAGTTGGTACTTCTCGGCAGGAAGGGCATTCCAGTGGCAGACTTATCGACGATTTAAAAGCACTTGTAAAAAATGTATAATAAATATTTCTATTCTATTCTATTCTGACAAAAATAGGTTCATGACAAATAATAGTTTGGGAAAAATAGTTGACGGTGGAACCCAAATAGTTTGGCAAATATAGATGCTTCAATCCGGATATTGGAACCATTAAATCAAAACCCTCGATAATATCAATACTCGGAATATAACACTGCAAGTGGGCAAGCCTTTTGTAGTTAATTATATTATAGTGAGAAAGGAGTGAGGGAGCGGAAATTAAATCGGGTTTCCGCAATATCCGGCGACGCGACGCGCCGTCCGGCCTCAGATAGTATTCATTGGCTTATTTCCGGCGGCAGGGACAGATCTACCACTTTAAATAAGCACCGAAATCCTCTTAAGGTGGAAGACACGGGTCTGTCCTCGAAATTCAAATTTAATTTGGTTTTTCGCAATTTGTAAACTAATACTACAAACTAGGCTAATGACATTCTAATTGCGACAATGGCAGTATTATCTTTACAGGTTTACATATGAATCTTTACTTGAAAGTGTCCAGTTTAAGAAATTAATCAAAATACTGACTAATAATTTGTGAGTAACTCACGTCCAACTCGGTATTTTAATTAATTTCTAAAACTGGTCACTTTCGAGTAAAGATTTTTATGTAAACCTGTGAAGATGATAATTCCACTGGCGCAATTAGAATGCCATAAGCCTACTTTGTCGTATTAGTTTAAAAATTGCGAAAAACCAAATTAAATTTGAATTTCGCGGGCAGACCCGTATAATCCACCTTAAAGCATTTGTTGGTAAATCACAGTCAGGAAAGGTGTACGAAGGAACATATAGGTTATTTGTAGCTTTGTATATTTTCTCTATACCGTGCTACGCTACACTTCTACGTTTGCACTTGTATTTGTTTTAACTCCATTTATTTAATTACCAGCTTTTGCCCGCGGCTTCGCTCACGTTGAGTTCGATTATTCAAACCGCTTAATTTACCCCTTAGAGGTTGAATTTTCAAAAATCCTTTCTTAGCGGATGCTATATTTATAATAGCTATATGTATGCGAAACAGCCCGATCCATCCAGTGGTTTGAGCTGTGCGTTGATAGATCAATCATTCAGTCAGTCACCTTTTCCTTTTTCAACCGACTTCAAAAAAGGAGGAAGTTCTCAATTCGCCGGAATCTTTTTTTATGTATGTTCACCGATTACTCAAAGAGGCCAGAACCGATTTGGAAAATTCTTTTTTGTTTGATAGGATATACTTCTCAGGTGGTCCCATTTAAATTTTATCGCAATCGGTCTAGCGGTCTTAAAAAAATCAGCAATAAATTATATACTTTGTAGTGGCGCGGGTGCTTGAAGTCGGTTTTTTAAAAAAGAATTTTTATATATTATTATAATAGACGATTAGATTATTATTTTATTATTTTGAAGACTAGACAATATTCTGAGCGGAGGTATACCAGGTAATTTGATACAACTATGGCGATGGTTTCAATTTTCTTTGGAAGCTAAAAAGCTAAGCTGTGGCGCATAGCGTACATCACATCACCTCAATCCAAGTCCGATGCATTCTTAATTCATAATCCACTAGTACACTTCTCTTATGCAGCACTGTTCACTGAGCGAAGGATTGCGGTGTGCATTAATGATGTACTGTACGAGTATACTTGGCTCTCAACGCGTAGAACACTAAAAAAAAAACAGATTTCACCCGCGCGACGCGATGAAATAAAACATAGCCGCAACCTCATGTGAGGCGCGACAAAAGAATGCGCGGAATAGGAGTGTAGTAAGCGCCAAATACTTTGTAACTCGTAAAATATTCATTTTCTTTTCAATTCACTAAGCTACTCTCTTGATAATATTAATGTATGTATGTATGTATGTATATACTTTATTGCACCACAAAACACAAATGAATACAGGTTACAAAAAAGAAAACTTAAAATGTAGATACAAAAAGGCGGTCTTATCGCTAAATAGCGATCTCTTCCAGACAACCTTAACGCTAGGGAGAATATGAACAAGTAGACAGTGGGAGGTGGTGTATATAATATACCTAAATACTAATAGGTAAATAAACTAAACCATATAATATAATAATAATAACATACAAATACACTAATATATACAAAATAAATATAATACACATATATAAGATTATATAATATACATACATATATATATTACTACTGATTTAAATCGTAAACTATGTCGTTATTGATGATAGCACAGAGATAGATAATAATCTTTGACGTCAGTTTTAAATTTATTATGGGATTCAGCACGATGAATTTGCGAGGGAAGCTCGTTCCATAGACAAATAGCCTTGACCGTGAAGGAATTACTAAAATACTTCGTCCGATGTGTAGGTGTCTCTAGCTTGAGTTTTTCCGCAGGCCGTAAGACTCTATCTGGTCTGTCATGACCACGAAATTTAAAGTTCTCCTTTAAATAACTTGGAGTCATAGGATTGAACAATACACAGTACAGAAGAGAAACAATATGTAAATTCCGGCGAAAGCGAATGGGTAACCTTGAGCTTTAAACGAAATTCGGAGACATGGTCATATTTGCGTAAGCCAAATATAAACCTAATAGCAAGGTTTTGAATTCGCTCAAGTTTATTAAGTTGATCCTCGGTTAAATCAATATAGCTTGCGTCTGCATAATCGAGAATGGAGAGGAGTAAAGATTGTGCTAACATAATCTTAGTAGGAATGGGGAGAAAAGAACGTAGACGTCTGAGAGAACCCAAGGCAAAGGTCTTTCTACTAAGCTCTTTTAATTGCTGAGACCATGAGAGAGTAGTGTCCAAATGGACACCAAGATTTTTCACAGTGGCACTATAAGGAATAACAACGCCATTTAATATAACTGCTGGAAAATTATCCCAATCAACCCTTGAAATCCAGCCAGCTCCACCAATAATAATAGCCTGGGACTTACAAGGAATTAATCGGAATTTTTTGTAAAAATTTTGGCTCTGTAATATGCAACACATTGAAAATAAATGAATATTGGTTAAAAATTAGACCTAACTTCGCGATTTTCAATTATCGAACAAATTTCATCATTTTATGTTTTGCCAAGCACGTCCCTTGGCAGTATGATGTAATTATTGCGTGTTTTTTTCGGATAGTTGAAACTTGATCTACTACCTACTGTAAAAAAGTAAAATTAAAAATTTTAAAAACCCCCCGACACAAAAAATAATCTCTAAAAACTAACAAATAATATTTTATACCTTTAAATAATTATTGTCGTCACATACATTATGTAAGTTCAAATATTTTTATTTTCCAAGTGTCGTCGTCGCGTCGCGGGACCGCTAAAGTTTATAAAGTATTTTTCCAACAGCTAATTAATTATTACGAATTACATTTAGGTACGAGCTATCTTAAGTTTCATGCATGTATAGTCTACGCTCTACGTAATGCCGCGCGCGACACGTGAGGGCAGACGACGTTGACGGTTGTGTCGATTTTGAGTAAATTCTTTTGTTGCAATCTGCGACTACACCTGTTTTTCTCACTTAGCGGTCCCCCGACGCGACGACGACACTTGGAAAATAAAAATATTTGAACTTACATAATATATGTGACGATAATAATTTATATATAGGTATACAATATTATTTGTTAGTTTTTAGAGATTATTTTTTGTGTCGGGGGGTTTTTAAAATTCTTAATTTTACTTTTATTTAGTCCTTTTTAAAGTAGGTATAAATATTAGGAAGGTATTTATAGTGATTTGTTAGCGCAGTGGTAATTGAGTCTAATTGACCCCATTTAATTACCCACCTTCGAAATCTAAACCTTACTCTAACATGTCATATTTAAAGTCATGGTTACCTTACCATGTTCTTTCAATATCATTGAAGTAATACGGTACCTTTCGAATCGATAGGACATATGGAAGGTAGTCAGATCCCCTCATCAACTATTAAAGAGCTGATGATGTTCAAAGGGCTGATCAGGTCATGGTTACCTTACCATATACTTTCAATATCATTGAAGTAACAAGGTACCAAATTTCGAATCGACAGGACATATGGAAGGTAGTCAGATCCCCTCATCAACTATTAAAGAGTTGATGATCTTCAAACGGCTGATCAGGTCATGGTTACCTTACCATATACTTTCAATATCATTGAAGTAACACGGTACCAAATTTCGAATCGATAGGACATATGAAAGGTAGTCAGATCCCCTCATCAACTATTAAAGAGTTGATGATCTTCAAACGGCTGATCAGGTCATGGTTACCTTACCATATACTTTCAATGTCATTGAAGTAACACGGTACAAAATTTCGAATCGATCGGACATAAGGAAGTTAGTCAGATCCCCTAATCAACTAGAAAAGAGCTGATAATCTTCAAACGGCTGAACAGATTTTCATGAAACATGGCTAAGAACACTCGGGATAAAATTATCTATGACACAAAAAAAACTAAACGAAAACCGGTTCATCCGTTTGGCGGCTACGCTACCACAGACAGATACACAGATACACAGATACACAGACACGTTAAACTTATAACACCCCTCTCTTTGCGTCGGGGTTAAAAATCAAATCTGATTACTGTTAACGAACGTACACCCACTCTTAACAAGGTGGTTGGATAGCTTATTCACCAACTTTGAGTCTCAGTGTTGAAAAATTAATTAACCACAACCACTTTTTAGGGTTCTGTACCAAAATGGTAAAAATGGAACCCTTATGGTGAGACTTTCTCCATCCGTCCATCCGTCCGTCCGTCCTTCCGTCTGTCACAGTCGATTATTTCAGTAACTATTAAAGCTATCGACATGAAATTTGGCATAGTTGTGTATAATAATGGCCCAACATCATAGGAATAAAAAAAAATCGAAAATTATTTTTAGTTTTATTAAAAAAGGGGGAAAATCGGGGGTTTGAAATTTCAAAGTAAAATAACTATACCGTGTGGGGTATTATATGAAAGGCCTTTACTTGTGCATTCTAAAACAGTTTTTTATTTATTTCTATATATAATAGTTTTTGAGTAATCGACCAAAATGTCGAAAAAAATACCATCCCCCCCCCTTACCTCAGTTTACCAATCGAAAAATCTGAAATAATTATGGTCAATAGAGGTTTATGTATATTTTACAGGAAAAATAAAAGCAACGCGTATATTATTTTAGTTTGATTAAAAAAGGGGGAAAATCGGGGGTTTGAAATTTCAAAGTAAGATAATTATACCGAGTGGGATATCATATGAAAGGCCTTTACTTGTGCATTTTAAAACAGTTTTTTATTTATTTCTATATATAATAGTTTTTGAGTAATCGGCCAAAATGTCGAAAAGAATACCGTTCCCCCCCCTTATCTCCGAAGTTTACCAATCGAAAAATCTGAAATAATTATGGTCAATAGAGACTTATGTATATTTTACAGGAAAAATAAAATCAACGCGAAATTTGTTTTAGTTCAATTAAAAAAGGGGGAAATCAGGGGTTTGAAATTTCAAAGTAAGATAATTATACCGAGTGGGGTATCATATGAAAGGCCTTTTCTTGTGCATTCTAAAACAGTTTTTTATGTATTTCTATATATAATAGTTTTTGAGTAATCGGCCAAAATGTCGAAAAAAATACCGTCCCCCCCCCCTTATCTCCGAAGTTTACGAATCAAAAAATCTGAAATAATTATGGTCAATAGAGGTTTATGTATATTTTACAGGAAAAATAAACCCAACCCTCTAACTAGCATAGTTTTTTTATATTAACAATAAACCTCTACAGACAAAGTTAGCGATAAATAAGCAAATTAATATAATATTATCGTTTTACTTTTACTTTTGGAGTACGGAACCCTCGGTGCGCGAGTCCGACTCGCACTTGGCCGGCTTTTTTTTAATATATAAACTGGCACTTGACTGAGATCTCAGCTGTTGGTAAATGAAGATGCAGCCTAAGATGGTGCGCGTTTGCGTAGAAGATGCCTATTCACTCTTGATTTCAGTTACAGTTAGTTGGAAAAATGGAAGCCGGAAGGGCATAGAAGCATATGAAGCAAAGCGCTTAGTACAAGAACGAGGAATTTCGGCCCGTAGCGGTGCAGATTCTTGCGATGTCTTGCGGTTCGATGGAAGAAAGGTGATGAGGCGGGACTAAATTGAACAGTTCCTGAGCATACTCTCCATTCTCATCTCATGTCATATCATTGTGGCGCGAGTCCCACAAGCGGCAGCGGATTTTCTTGCGTGGGGATCCGCCACATGTATACATGTCTCATTTGTTACATATTTCTCAATTTGAGATGTATATAAATTGTATAAAATTGGAGATAATGCTGCACCTTGCATAAGGCCCTTACTTGATGAATTCGGTCCATGGAGTATATTATTATCTTTATTTACTTTGACAAACATCGACGACCCTATTCTAGCCCATTGGAGCTTAGAGCGGTTTTCATAATATTTTTACGGGAGGATTGGGAGCACAACACTAGTCTCTGGTAGCCACTGGATACAAGAGGCACAAGATCGTATACCGTGGCGACCCTGGCAAGAGACTTATGAGACTAAAATTACAATAACAGATAAGGTAACCTTATTTATTGTTGTAAATTCAAAAATTCAAATTCAACGACGACGACGTTCAATTCGATGAAGTTGCGGGCATCATCTAGCACAATAATAGTTTTAATATTTGGCAATAATTTTAATAGTATAGAATAGAATAGAAATGTTTTTTATTCAAATAAACTTTTTCACAAGTGCTTTTGAATCGTCGATGAGTCTACCACTGCTTCGGAATGCCGTTCCTGCCGAGAAGAACCAGCAAGAAACTCGGCAGTTGCTTTTTTCAAAACAAGTTTACAATATCGTACATGCTATGTATGCAGTGTTTCCACAATGAGGAAAGAAAAAGAGACTTTACAGGTTAATCATTACCTACTGTCTCATGAATTGCTGGAACGAATTATATCCACGCTTTTTTGTCATTTATATAGTCTTCAATTGTATAATATGCTTTTTCCATGAGATTAGTTTTAACTGATTTCTTAAACTTGTGTAACTGTTTTAACTGATTTCTTAAACTTGTGTAGTAGATATAAGCGTGATAAGTATAACACACACACACAGCATAAAACCATATCCATAGTCAGCCCAGCAGTAACGGCGACGCGAACCGCTAAGGGCGTCGTAAAGCATCTAGCCGATTGTCGTGACACCCAATTTAGTTTCATTGCGGATGCCGACTGTTTTAGAGCCAATAACGTTTCATGGCATGGGCCAACTAAATCGAGCAGCGCAATTTCAGTTAACGTTAATTAACAGAACGAACTGTTGTTTATTTTTCTGAGCGATTAAATAGCTACTTACCTACTTATTGACGTGCTAACTGATAACGTCTTATAAATGTCTTCCGCCTGAGCCTGCGCGTGCAAGCGAGAGCACGGAACAACCGATGGAGAGGCACGACCGGCCCAAGCGTTGGCTTGTGACTAGAGAAAATTGTAATTTTCAATTAACTCCTCCTTTGTATTATACAAAATAATGATAATTCAGTGATAATAATTCAATTCAAATCATAAAAGTATGCAATTTTTCATCAATGTTTCTTGACGTTATCACATAAAACTATCGTCCGTAAACCGACTTTACAGACAACCAATTTTTTTTAAATCTTTGTAGGGGTCCTTACCTCATTTAAATAGTCTCAATCGGTTTACTAAACAGACATAGCTATACAATTTGTGTAGTAGTTTCATATTTGGGCTGGAGACCTTGGGGCCGTGGCTCCCGGGGTTCGAGCTCTTTTTGAAGAACTTTCAAAAAAAATTGGTTGTCTGTAAAGTCGGGTTAACTAAGGGCCTCATAAGTAGGCTCAGGACCGCTCAGCGGGCGATGGAGAGAGCTATGCTCGGAGTGTCCCTTCGGGATCGAATCAGAAATGAGGAGATCCGTAGGAGAACCAGAGTCACCGACATAGCTCAGCGAGTCGCGATACTGAAGTGGAAATGGGCGGGGCACATAGTTCGAAGAGCTGATTGCCGTTGGGGTCCCAAGGTGCTGGAGTGGCGACCCCGCACCGGGAAGCGCAGTGTTGGCAGACCCCCCACCAGGTGGACCGACGACATCAAGCGAGTCGCAGGGAGCCGCTGGATTCAGGCGGCGCAAGACCGAGGCCTGTGGAAGTCCATGCAAGAGACCTTTGTCCAGCAGTGGACGTCTATCGGTTGATAAAGAAGAAGAAGAAGAAAGTCGGGTTACGGACGATAGTTTTACGTGATGATGTCATAAAGAAACATTGATGAATGTGTCACAAGCCAACGCTTGGGCCGATCGTGCCTCTCTATCGCTTGTTCCGCGCTCTCGCTTGTACGCTCAGGCTCAGGCGGAACGTGACACTTTATCGTGCGTGCAGCCGGTGTTCATTGATTTATAAGACGTTATCACGTCAAAAAGGTCATCGAGTGTACCGGGAATCCAAGAGCTGGCAGCTGCCTTGGCCAAAGAATTAGTTTGGTCACGGTCAAACTAATTCAATATGGCAGATGTTACACCCTTTCTGAAGTCGAGTAACAGTTCTGTCATTGTAAACTAAATCCTCTAACTAAATTCTAAATCATTGTATCCTTGTTTTTATTTTTAAATTTTGAAAGTAATTTAATTGACCGAGCGAAGCGAGGTCTCTGAGTTTACTAGAGCGATTTGCACTTGTCCGTCCGTCCGTCTGTCAGAGCCTTATAACTTTTGAATTACTGAACGTAATTACTTCAAATTTAGATATAATAAATGTAAACCGATGGCTTCCAGCCGAAAATGGCTTAAAAAGTTATAAAAATCTTTATTTCAGGGGGGCTCTCATAGAAGCGAATGTAAAGTAAAATTTTTTTTTGCGATTTATAGGGTTTCTCTGTATCATTTTAAAGACAATTTGGAACAGAGTACAAACGTATTTTTTTAAATTTTTTTTTCCTAAAATTGACGAAATGGGGGGCTTTGAAAGTGGCGATTTAATACGCTCGCTTGAAGACGCTCTCTGGGAAAATTGGCTATATATTTTCAACCTGTACTTTTTTTTTACTTCACTTGTATCCTTTACTTGAACAACAAATACTAAAATGATATGAATATTATAAAGAAACGAGATTATTTAATTTTTAATGAGCATCAGTAAATTTCACATAGCTTCACAATAATGCTAATAGATGGCGCACTCATTAACTATTCCATGGAACTAGGACTACTAGGAGTTACGACTACGATCTATCCCAAAAACAGTTTTGCGTCGACTACTATTATTTAGGTACATAATATAATAACATATTATTCAATTAAAATTATTCTTTAGTTAAATATCAAACTTCAATAAACTATTAATTGCTGCATTATGTATATTTTCTATTCGCGTCGATAGGTGACGATTTGTACAGATGCCCCTAACTCGTTTTCACTCGTTAGTACCTACATAATAATTCAATGTTTTCACTGACGTTCCCTAACCTTTACGGGCTACCTATGATAAGTTAGGTGATGATTACTGTCAACTTCTTTATCACGATCCTGTACGGGACACCTAAAAGGACTTTGGGACGGATGTATTAGGACTTAGGATTGTGTTTTGGAGCTACCTACGTAAAGAGACTCCTACATAGGGGATGATTTAAGTATGTTTGGTGAAAACGGGCATAATAATAATGTCAGTTTTGGTAGTCATGTATCGATTGAATGAATAATCATGGGATACTGTTACTGCGAGGTCTCAGTTCGGGGCGAACCACTAGTTAATAATTGTTCATTATTCATCATCATCATCATTAGCAATCCATCAACGGCTCACTACTGAGCGCAGGTCTCCTCTCAGAGAAGGGTTATAGGCCATAGTCCACCACGCTGGCCCAATGCAAATTAGCGGACTTCACATACCTTCACAAACATTATGAAGAACTCATAGGTGTGCAGGTTTCCTCACGATGTTTTCCTTCACCGTTGAAGCAAGTGATATTTAATTGCTTAAACGCACTTGACTGCAAAAAGTCAGAGCTCCGGGATCGAACCTGCGACCCCCCGAATAGGAGACCACAGTCCTAACCACTAGGCTATCACTGCTTCATGTTGTTTTGCTGTTCATTATTACTATTTAATTATTGTGTAAAACCTCTAAGGTCTAAGGTTAGCAATTTAACAATAATAGAGATTCGAATATAAGGGCCAGTGATTACGTATAATCACGGCACGTACTCGTACCTACTCCAGACAATGGCGTGACTGAGGAACGTGACTACAATTCTTACGTTAAGTAAGTACCTAATTAATGGTACCTAGGTAGGCAAGGTACCACATAGTGGAGCTGCGTTCTGTTACAGCAGTTATCAAAGTGGGGCGTTTTATTTATAGCTTGAGCGAGGGTGAAGTACACTTACTGACTGAACTTCAATTTGAATATTATACTCTTTTACAACATGGTTCTGAAGGAATTTTCTAATTTTGTATCAAAAAATTCAAACTTTTTGAAAAAGTAATTACCTAATTAATTTCTTGTTGACAAAGTGCCATTCAAGAGTAAGTAAAGAAAAGACAACATAAAAACCTGTTGCGCTGAAATACTTTTTTAAAAATGTAAATAGCGAGTGAAGGAACAGGACCATAAATGTTATGTCATTATACAGTCCTTTACTTTTTCCTTTTTTAGGGTTCCGTACCAAAATGGTAAAAATGGAACCCTTATGGTGAGACTTTCTCCGTCCGTCCGTCCGTCCGTCCATCCGTCCGTCTGTCACAGTCGATTATTTCAGTAACTATTAAAGCTATCGACATGAAATTTGGCATAGTTGTGTATAATAGTGGCCCAACATCATTGGAATAAAGAAAAATCAAAAAATATTTTTAGTTTTATTAAAAAAGGGGGAAAATCGGGGGTTTGAAATTTCAAAGTAAGATAACTATACCGAGTGGGGTATCATATGAAAGGCCTTTACTTGTGCATTCTAAAACAGTTTTTTATTTATTTCTATATATAATAGTTTTTGATTAATCGGCCAAAATTTTGAAAAAAATACCGTTCCCCCCCCTTATCTCCGAATTTTACCAATCGAAAAATCTGAAATAATTATGGTCAATAGAGGTTTATGTATATTTTACAGCAAAAATAAAATCAACGTGAAAATTATTTTAGTTTAATTAAAAAAGGGGGAAAATCAGGGGTTTGAAATTTCAAAGTAAGATAATTATACCGAGTGGGGTATCATATGAAAGGCCTTTACTTGTGCATTCTAAAACAGTTTTTTATTTATTTCTATATATAATAGTTTTTGAGTAATCGGCCAAAATGTCGAAAAAAATACCGTTCCCCCCCCTTATCTCCGAATTTTACCAATCGAAAAATCTGAAATAATTATGGTCAATAGAGGTTTATGTATATTTTACAGGAAAAATAAAATCAACGCGAAAATTATTTTAGTTTAATTAAAAAAGGGGGAAAATCAGGGGTTTGAAATTTCAAAGTAAGATAATTATACCGAGTGGGGTATCATATAAAAGGCCTTTACTTGTGCATTCTAAAACAGTTTTTTATTTATTTCTATATATAATAGTTTTTGAGTAATCGGCCAAAATGTCGAAAAAAATACCGTCCCCCCCCTCCCCCCTTATCTCCGAAGTTTACCAATCGAAAAATCTGAAATAATTATGGTCAATAGAGGTTTATGTATATTTTACAGGAAAAATAAAATCAACGCGAAAATTATTTTAGTTTAATTAAAGAAGAGGGAAAATCAGGGGTTTGAAATTTCAAAGTAAGATAATTATACCGAGTGGGATATCATATGAAAGGCCTTTACTTGTGCATTCTAAAACAGTTTTTATTTATTTCTATATATAACAGTTTATTTATTTCTATATATAATAGTTTTTGAGTAATCGGCCAAAATGTCGAAAAAGATACCGTTCCTCCCCCCTTATCTCCGAAGTTTACCAATCAAAAAATCTGAAATAATTATGGTCAATATAGGTTTATGTATATTTTACAGGAGAAATAAAATCAACGCTCTAACTAGCATAGTTTTTTTTATATTAACAATAAACCTCTACAAACAAAGTTAACGATAAATAAGCAAATTAATATAATATTATCGTTTTACTTTTACTTTTGGAGTACGGAACCCTCGGTGCGTGAGTCCGACTCGCACTTGGCCGGCTTTTTATTTTAAATTTCTTTTATTTTGTCTGTCTGTCTGTTGCTTAGCTACTAAATGGACTACTAATGGATGAAGTACTGGATGTTAAAACATTAACAAGAATTTTCATCCCATATTCCGAGTTTTTGGGGGAGACGTAGCGTAAGAATCATTCCAAATCAGCTTTCCGAACCGGTGGTAGCGTCTCGACTTGACATAAATCCGCCAACAAAAATATACTTTGCTCTGTTGTCGCACAAATATAACTAAAAAAAACTATTGGCAACCTGAAAACCCTGTGCCAATTAAAATCTGTCTAATCTTTTATCTCCAAATAAAAGATGTCTAGTACTCTATTGCCTGAACTACGAAACTTTCAGATTAAAAGCTTATTAAAATTAATGAAGGCTCTGTCGATTTTTTATTTTCACTTAATTGACATCGATTAATTATGAATGCGACCGGGAAAGGAGCTCACGGCTCGGAAGGTCCGATTCCCCGAACGTCCAGTGCGTCCAAATATATTATGTCCGTTAAGGGTAAACAATCGAAAGCGTTTTAATTAAACATAGTTGAAACTTCACGTCGCGGCATTATTAATTAACATTTAGGCCTACGACTCGGCCCTATTATATAATATTATTTCGTATATTATTAATCGGTGTAATGATTTTCTAAAAGCACTCTAATTACCGTAATTTGACAACCCTGCCGGGTGAGCGCCTTTGTTTTACATAAGAGAGGTCTCTCGGCAGGGAAGCGACAGGGGTAGTTGGGAAATTCTAATTTCAGAATTAGCTCAGTAGGGTTAGGACAAGATTGGATAGTTAACTATGAATAGTAAACTATGACATTACCGTCAAAGTAAAATAAACCATAACAGTATTGAGTTAGAGCTCAATTTCGTGTATGTATTCTTATAAGTTTACGTAACGAAAACGCTCCAAATTGAAATCGTCTGTATCGAATTGGTGACTTTAAATCGATACTATTATGGTTCATTTTACTTTGATGCTAATGTCATAGTTAAATAGCACGATCAAACGAATTAAAACTCGGCATAACCACACTGGTACGGTCTAGTGAGACACGGCGTCTACGTGGCTAGTAAACTAAAGTGAAGTACCCTACCAGCCTTTCCGCCAAGCGATTTACCATTTAAGGGCGATACGAGATGCCAATTATTTAAACCAATTAGTATTATGAAGCTGAAATTTATAGACCGTACTCTGACTCTGTTCAAGACTCAAGATAGAGTTAAAATGAGACAAAAATATGTTCAGCTTGGCTTCGCAGTTCGATTACTCCGTTTAAGTAAGCGAACGGCGAAGCCATGACAGGGCCGCGGTCAACAGCTATACGACCCCAAACCTTTTATACCGAATGGCCTGAAGTATCGCATTTATGCCGATACTTTTTATTTTACGAGTGCCGCGATTTTCCATTTTATAACTCAGTTAAAAGTTTTGGGTCAAGTTACTTTACTTCCCGCTGAGTAATCACTTTTTGAAATGGAATTGCTTTTCATTTATATTCGTATGAGTTTAGATTTAAATGTAAGAGAAGTTTTTGAACAAATTCTGCAACCGGCTTTGAACAAATGTATAGAACAGGTATTTTGTTTATTAAGAGTGATTTGCATGTTTTAAGTTGCATGTCAAGTGGTTTATCGACCGAGCGAAGCGAAGGTCTTTGAGTTAACTAGGGCGATTTGCACTTGTCCGTCCGTCCGTCCGTCCGTCCGTCCGTCTGTCAGAGCCTTATAACTTTTGAATTACTGAACGTAATTACTTCAAATTTAGATATAATATGTAAACCGATGGCCTCCAGCCGAAAATGGCTTAAAAAGTTATAAAAATCTTTATTTCAGGGGGGCTCTCATAGAAGCGAATGCGAAGTAAAAAAAAAAATATCGCGTTACATAAAATTGTTACGTATCATTTTAAAGATAATTTTGAACTGAGTACAAAAATATTTTTTTTTTAATTTTTCCCTTAAAATTGACGAAATGGGGGGCTTTCAAAGTGGCGATTTTATACGCTCGCTTGAAGACGCTCTCTAGAAAAATTCCCTATGGATTTTCAAACTGATTTTATGTTTTTAGGTCACTTATATCCTGTACTTGAACAACAAATACTAAAATTATATGAATATTATAAAGAAACGAGATTATTTAATTTTTAATGGGCGTCAGTAATTCATATAGCATCAACATAGCTTCACAATAATGCTAATAGATGGCGCAGTCAGTAACTATTCCCATGGAACTACGAGTTAAATTCAATGTTTGATAAATAATTCAATGTTTTCACTAACGTTCCCTAACCTTTACGGGCTACCTATAAGTTAGGTGATTGATGTTTTCTGTCAACTTATTTATCACGATCCTGTACGGGACACCTAAAAGGATATTGGGACGGATGTTAGGACTTAGGATTGTATTTAGGAGCTACCTACGTTAAGAGACTCCTACTTAGGGGATGATTTAGGTATGTTTGGTGAAAACGGGCATAATAATAATGTCAGTTTTGGTTATCATGTATCGATTGAATGAATAATCATGGGATACCGTTACCGCGAGGTCTCAGTTCGGGGCGAACCACTAGTTTAAATCGTATTTTGGGTTAAACTAATATAAAGTCTTTTTTACAGATTTCACTTTTACCCTTAAACGTGAATACACGCATACACACTATGAGACTAAGCTTATTCCCTTAGCTTGTTTGTGCTTTTGTCAAGAGTGGACTACCTGGGAAATGACTACTACTATTTTTTCGGTTTTTCTTTATAAAAATACTAGCTGATGCCCGCGCTTCGTCCGCGTGGATGTAGTTTTTAAAATACCTCGGGAACTCTTTGATTTTCCGGGATAAAAAGGAGCCTATGTCACTCTCCAGGTCCTCAACTATATCCATGCAAAAAATCATGTCGATCCGTAGCTCTGCTGCGCAAAACAAACACACTTTTGCATATCCGTATGTTACATCGCCAAGCTATAGGTGGAACGCTGACCTAACACGCATCCGCGAGCCACGAGGAGCAGAGTCAGCAATTGCGACACCGCGACCCAAATTTGAGTTTTCTTTATAATTGCTTGTAATTTTATTGTCATTCTGAATCCAACATCAAATCTAATAGCTACATCGCGTAGCTTTAGATAAAAATTAGTTTGTAATTAGTTTTAAGTTCAATTTAATAAATAAGTCAAAAGTTTTAGTTTTTTTTGGGACCTCGGGCTGTGTCTTCCTTTACTGGCGCAGTCTTAAAGGGGTAGGCATTTCTGGAAGAAGCTGCAGTCATCGCGACCATCTTCTCAAGAAGACCTACTGAAGAACCTAGAAGCCACTGCCTGAGGTGAAATCCAAACATCGATCCCGAAGAAGACTAAAATGCATATGTAAGTACATAGAACTAGTCTGTGTCCTTACTCCCCCTATTTTTATGTATCCCAAGATTTTCCATCCTGAAAATCAAGCCCCGGAGGGCCTGCATCGAGCAGGGCCTCTCGTTAATCTAGGTTAGATATAGATTTTTAAGGATTCCAAGATTTTCCATCCTAGGAAATCAAGCCCCGGAGGGACTGCATCGAGCAGGGCCTCTCGTAGATCTAGGTTAGATATAGATAGGAAGTTAGATATCGTTTCAGAATCAACAGTCATGGCGAGTCATGACCCCGACACGATCCTTAAGGCTGTACGTGCCGTTCCCGAATTCGACGGGAACCCGCACATACTACCAAGATTTATTAACATATGTGACCAACTAGTAGGGCACTACGTAGGAACCGAACCCGGATCTGCATTAACTAACTTAACTCTCATAAATTGCATCTTAAATAAGATTACCGGCCCAGCCGCGCGTTTCATTAACTCGAATGGCATAGCAGAGAATTGGTTAGGGATTAGGACGGCTCTAATAAATAATTTTTCGGACCAGCGAGATGAGACCGTCCTTTATAACGATCTTGCTTTAGCAACTCAGGGCATTAGTACTCCCCAAGAGTACGAGCGCTGCCTTGCCACGACAGTAGACGCGAAACGCGCTCTATATAAAAGATTAACCATGCAGTTACCAAAGCCCATGATTGGAATTGTTAGCTATATACCTAGGCCACCCTCGAATTTCAACAGTCATGGATTCACGCCACAAACGACCTCAAGTCAGCACCCTCACGAGATGAACGTTCGTGAACGTTCCGAAACTGACGATGACGCGAACTGTAACAGTACACCTTACGATGACGTGACTAATGAGACTCCAAGTGCAGACCTTGACGAACATCCTTCGACTAATGATCCTAAGTCGGATTTTCAGAAAGTCGTGAAATCAAAAAGACCAAAATAGAGGTCAACTTGCAAACGCAGATGCCGCTTCCATATATACAGATTAACAACCCCCTTATTAGGTTACTTATTGATACTGGCGCTAATCAATCGTTTATTAGCCCGGAAGCTGTTGAATTCTATTTCCCTCATATTTCATTAAACTATGACCCTTTTGCAGTGAACCCTATTCAAATGTACAACTCGCGTAATACTAACTATTATGAGGCCGTTATACCTGCAAATTCATCAAAACTGATCAGGTTACCGATAAATATTCTAGACGGCGATGCCATTGTCCCCGAGCAAGTAATATCAAATTGCATAATACCTAGTTGCTTAACAGCTGTTAAAAGTAATCGAGGAATTTTAGAAGTTTTTAACCCAACTCCACATGACGTTATTTTCTCCATGGATAAGTCGATTAGTACCGAAATTTACAATATGGAAAGTTTTCAAAAAGTTAAATTAGCATCCCGCGTGAAAGAAGTGTTATCGCAACTTCGTATCGATCCGCACCGAATAAATCACCATAGAATGTTACCCTACTGTCCCACCAGTACCGAGAATGTGGAAAGACTTCACCTAACTTTACTCGAACATCTTCGTATTTTAAGACTACAAAATAAAAATGACGCAGTGACCTCCCTTATTCCCTACGATATCATTGTCTATAATAGCTCAGTACATAATACTACGATAAGTCAGGATAAAGTACTGGCTGACCTTCCGATCCATATCTATACATTTAAGAAGGAAAACCCAATCGCGAAACATAGAATCAAGCGAATCCCTAAAACCCCTCAACTAGTACAGGACACCTCTTTTAACTGTAATCCCACTGATCCTCCCGACAGTTCGACTGACAGTGACTCAGAAGGTACGACTTGAGAGTTTAGAGAACAGATCTGGATTATTACCATTTAAACTAGGACCGACGAAACTAGAAACACACTATCACTCATCTCTACAATATAACTGACTTAAAATGACCCTGGAAAATGACACCTTTGCTTTGCTAGTTATTTACATATCCTCATAGCAATGATAATTCAACTGAAACGCTTTAAGCCAAATCGTTCGAAGCGAGGTCTCATAGACAGATTAAAGTCCTTAACAAATAGCATCCGGTATTATTTCTAGAATTAGAGCTTAGACAATAAGCGCTCTATAAGCTATAAGAGATATTATAAAGCCAGGTTACCAAAATATGGTAAGGAATCATAGTATCTATAGAGTATTTTCACTTATACAAGCTAGCCGTATTTCCAAGTAGGAACATGCAGGCTCCTCTTTCCACCCTCTCCCTATATCCTATCCAACAGGCATATGTTCTTGTACATGGAGGCTGAATGCCCGAAGTACATCAACCAATGGTACCTCTGCGAAAAGAACAGTAACCAGCTTCGCACATCATCGGACTGTATCCAGAACCTAATTCAAAACCAAACCATGGACCACACCTGCGGTATGACCACTCTGAAACTCTCTCAAGAAGCTATGGAGGAATTGGATGGACGACATTACATTCTATCATTCCCACGCCCTATGCAAGTCCATACGATATGCCAAAGAGAAGATTTTATCAAGCTAAAAGGGAGCTTTCTAGCCACAATCCCGCTAGACTGCATCCTGCACGCAGGAAGCTTTTCAATTAGCAACACAGAAGACAAAATTACGGGCCAACCCCTCAAAATCGTGGATATCAACTACGAGATGGGACCACAAAGCACGAGCCTCAACTACGTCAGCCTGAAATCTATCGACCTCGGAAACCTGCATTCTATACAGAGCAAGGTCATGCTGCAACCAACACTGCACAAGGAAAAGGAACCCTCAACATTGTACCACACGACGATACCACTCTACGTCATTCTATTAAGTACACTTGCACTCATCAGTAGTATCGTAATAGTTCGCCGATGTAAGATCACACCTAGAGTTAAAACTGAGAAGAAAATTAACGAAGAAAATGACCATCAAGAAGATGCAAATCCCGGAAGACCCCAGGAGCAGTTTCCAGCAACATTTTATCACACCGTTCTCAAATAGTTGCTGATCTCAGGGTGGAGGTGTTACATCGCCAAGCTATAGGTGGAACGCTGACCTAACACGCATCTGCGAGCCACGAGGAGCAGAGTCAGCAATTGCGACACCGCGACCCAAATTTGAGTTTTCTTTATAATTGCTTGTAATTTTATTGTCATTCTGAATCCAACATCAAATCTAATAGCTACATCGCGTAGCTTTAGATAAAAATTAGTTTGTAATTAGTTTTAAGTTCAATTTAATAAATAAGTCAAAAGTTTTAGTTTTTTTTGGGACCTCGGGCTGTGTCTACCTTTACTCGTAGCTCTGTTGCGCAAAACAAACACACTTTTGCATTTATACTATTAGTATGACGTATTAGTAATGAAGAATTAATACCACGATAATAAAGGCGATCTAATTAAATTTTAGAACACAAAAGCTACTATTGTGACTTAAATATGATAGTTAGATATATTTCCTCAGGGGACTTTTTTGTAGAGAATAATGAGTACTTTAGTCATGTAATAGATCATTTTTATTTATCATCAATAGTTTTCTCAGCACACGCCAAATAATGCATTTTATAGGCAAAATTTTCCTACTTTGGGTTACATTATTGCAATTTTCTTAAGGATCCCTAATTTTTTTGACAATAAATTATAGCCTATGATACTTTCTGATAACTGAGCTTTCTATTGGTGAAAAAATGGTTAAAATCGGTCCAGTAGTTACAGAGCCTATTCAGTACAAACAAACAAACAAACAAAAAAATCTTTCCTCTTCATAATATTAAGTAAGTATAATATATAAGTATAGATAGTATAGATATGTTTAGAGTAGGGTCGAAAGTAGACTGTGTAACAAAGTATTTATATTCACAGGCAAGATTAAATTGATTTAGTTCTCGCATATTTACGCCCATCAATTAATGCGCAGGGTAGGGTAGGGTAGGTTTATGGGTATAGGTGTGGAGGGCGGGCGGAGAGGGTAGGGCGGATTGAAACGGGAACGTTTACTATTCAGATCCAACATCAAAGGACAGCGGAAGGGTTCAGTTGACAACACTTGAGGGTATTAATTACGAACATAATTTAATAGCTTTCCGACTTAGTTAACTCGTTAGAGGCTTAGATTCTTAATTGCCATGATATCGGGCCCAACACCGAAATTAACACGAATCCCATCTTTCATATAGTTTGTTTGTTGGTTTGTCCATAAATCACTTAGCAACACAATAAATTCACTATCTTTGTTCCCAATCCCACCATCTAACCCACACCGGTGCACTCGCGAACTATGGGACGGGGTTCAAATAAAACACCCGTTGAACTAAAAGGTAGGGTAGATTTATTGTGGATCCAATTGCGAACAACGAACTACGACTACATTAACGATTATATGATCTGCCTACGACAAGGTGTTAGCGCGATGTAAAAGTTCGACAGCGCCTTCTAGGATCGGTCGTGAACATACCGCCCACCAAGGACATTTAGTGAGGAATGTCCTTAATAATTTGATATTACCGCCCATCGTTACTATGTTCTTGGTGGGTGATCTTACAAGTTAAACTTACATTCTAAATAAACTAATATTAGACAACTCAACTATAAATGAATAAGTTTGTAAATACCTTGATGATAACTGCACAAGTGAACTTAAATATAAAATAACTCTTCTAAATTAACAACATAGGAAACCTTAACTATGCCTAAGACTATTACAATTTATTATTCACTAACTGGTAAAACACATACTTTTGATGTGGGCCTCTTAATACTAGAATTTTTTACTTTTATGGTGACCACACGGGTAACATTATCAGTACCCGGATGTTTTTCCAACACGCGACCCATTAACCAACGACTGGGTGGCAGGTTATCCTCTTTAACGAGAACAATATCTCCCAAGTTTGGCTCTGGTACTCGGGTGTTCCACTTGTAGCGATTCATTAAGTGGGATAAATATTCCTGCGACCAGCGTTGCCAAAAGCTCTGCAACATTCTCTGAATAAACTGCCATCTTGTAAGTGAGCTCACATTAGAGGTCAAATAATCAACCTCTGGTACCGCTATCAGGGGCCCTCCGATAAGAAAATGTCCCGGCGTTAACGGAAGTGGATCACTCGGATCTGAACTATCTACAGATATAGGCCGCGAATTAAGGCAAGCTTCTACCTGGCTGAGAAGTGTGCACATCTCCTCAAATGTCAAAGTTGACTCTCCTATCACTCGTTTTAAGTGAAACTTGGTAGCCCTAACACCCGCTTCCCATAGGCCTCCAAAATTAGGGGCGTGAGGCGGTATGAAATGCCACTCTGTTCCATGAGTTTCCAAATATTCGGCCACGTCCTTTTGAATATGGTTAAGTTGTTGAAGCTCTTTAGAAGCACCTACAAATGCCGTACCATTATCGCTCCACAATTGTGCGCAATGGCCACGTCTGGCCACGAAACGGCGGAAACTCGCCAGAAAGGCTTGAGTGCTCATATCACTTACCATTTCTAAGTGAATAGCCCGAGTAGCCATGCAGACGAATAGGCAGATATAGCCCTTATAGGAACGATGACCACGTCCTTTAGTTGTCCTGACTTGTATGGGCCCTGCATAGTCCACTCCACTATGAAGAAATGCCCTAGCGGGTGTACATCGAACTGACGGAAGGGAGCCCATGAACTGGTGTTGTATGTTGGCCTTTTGTCGGACGCATGTTACGCATTTGCGTATATGCTGTTTGACTAAACTTTTCACACTTGTAATCCAATACACTGTTCTCAAGTAATTAACCATCAACTGGACTCCTCCATGAAGTGTATTTTGATGTGCGTCCATCACTATCAGCTTTGAAAAATGGGATGAGTGAGGTAATATTATCGGATGTTTGGTATTTTCGGGTAGCTGAGACTTCTGTAGTCTACCACTTACTCTCATGATACCTTGATCATCTAAATAAGGGCACAAAGATTTTAGTTTACTATTTTTCGATTGCAAGTATCCTTTGTCCTTTAATTGTAAATGTTCATCATAAAATTCATCCCGTTGTGCCTTTTTAATGCAGCAAATCCTAGCTTGCTCGATTTCTTCCTTAGATAAGTAAGTTGTCCTTTTAGCACCACGTCTATAAAATCGCCTACAATAAGCGATTACTCTTAGCAGCTTCTGTAAAGAAGAAAAGCGCTGGAATAATGTATCCTCTGAAAATACGTTAAAGTGTGTTTTAACTGCTTCTTCCAAATGAACTTTCAATTCTGGTGGTTTTTTATATTGAATGGTTTGCTCTTTAAGAAATTGTGGGCCGGAAAACCAAAGCTCGTTCTCTGCGAGTGAACCTGGTTGAATACCTCGTGATGCACAATCTGCTGGATTATCTTTAGATGGTACATGAAACCATTGAGCAAATTCTAAAGTCATTAGGATCTCGGAAACCCTGTTGGCCACAAAAGTTTTCCACCGACTAGGATGGCTATGCAACCAAGCGAGAACGACCGTGGAATCTGTCCAAGCTCTGATCTTGTCCTTTTGGATGTTTAGAACGTCAGCTATCTCTGCTAAAAGTCTCGACAAGAGTGCTGCACCGCAGAGTTCAAGGCGTGGAATACTAACCTGCTTAATGGGTGATACCCTTGTTTTCGCTGCTAATAGCGAAACATGCCTCTTCCCAGCACCATCGACTACCCTCAAATATACGACAGCTGCGTATGCTAGTTTCGAAGCATCGCAGAACCCATGCAATTCAACGTTAGTGTCTGGTTTAGAGATGACCAACCATCGTGGGACGTGTACTCTGGTAAGTTGTTCCAGATCGTTACGGTAAGTAACCCATTCACTTTTTAATTCTTCTGAAATTGGGTCATCCCAACCGACACCTGCTAACCATAATTTCTGAATAAACATTTTCGCTACTATGATAGTAGGTGCTATCCAACCTAGAGGGTCGTATAAGCGTGCTATCACTGATAATATAGTTCTTTTGGTTTCAGGTCCAGACGTCGGCTGCGGAAGATTCACCGAATATCGAAATTGATCTTCACTTCGGTCCCAGGTAAGTCCTAAAACCTTGGTTGTATTTTCTGTTTTTATTTCTATAGCTTTATTGTCCTTGATGTTTTCCATGTCCTTCAATATTTTGTCCTGTATATTTATTTTTTGTATGATCTGATTTTGTTTATCCTGAGTAGGAGAAACCAGCTTTTGCAGATTCTTCTCTTGTTCTTCATTATTTTTTATCTTAGCTAATAGCTCCTTACTATTGCTGTTCCATTTTTGTAATTGAAAACCGCCTCTAGATAGTAACGCTGTCATCTGCTTATAAATTTTCATACCTTCTTCTACGCTAGCGCAACCAGTCATTAAATCGTCCATATAAAACGATTGTACTACTCTAGACGAAGCTAAAGGAAAATCTTTACCTTCATCTAAGCTGACTTGATTCAGGGCTCGAACCGCTAAATAGGGAGCGGATGCAGTTCCAAACGTTACCGTTAATAATTCAAAATCTTGTATTTCTGTTTCAGGGTTTTCACGCCAGACTATGCGTTGAAACATAGTGTCCTCTTCAGCAATTCTGATCTGCCGGTACATTTTGATAATATCTGCTATCAAAACGATCGGTTGAACTCTCCACCTTAATACGGTGTGACGTAGATCTGCCTGTAATTTAGGGCCTATCATCAGCGTGTCATTGAGTGAGACCCCCAATCGGTTTTTGCTCGAAGCGTTGAAGACCACTCGTACCTTGGATGTGGTTTTGTCGTTTCTTACCACTGCGTGATGAGGTAAGTAGACAGCTTCATTCTTTATTTTATCGTCTTTATTTACTGGTCTCATGTGTCCTAATTTTAAATATTCATTAATTACTTCTATGTAACTCTTTTTTAGCTCTTGATCTTTCGTTAGCCTTTTTTCTAATGATTCAAACTTCATTACAGCTAGTTGTCGCGAACCACCACCTAAACAACTAGGCTGCTCATCTCTAAAAGGTAATTTCACGATGTATCGACCTTCTTCTGTTCTTTTGGTGGTGGTTGCGAATATTTCTTCGCACCTTTTTTCTTCCTCTGACCACATACCCCCTGCACTGTACCTCTCCTCTTCCAACTCCCAAAACCGTTTTAAATTATCAGTTTCAGTGACCTGTGTATGCATGACCGATATTTTCGGAGTGCTCTCGTTGATATTGTTAAGATTTTCGTGAATTGTACCCGACAGAATCCAGCCTAAAGTTGTTCTTTGTGCAATTATATTCCCTTTTTGGCTCTTCTTTATGCCGTCTTGTAATATTTTGCTGTAAACATTGGCACCTAACAACATATCAACCGACTTAGGTGTGTTGAATTGGGGATCTGCTAAATCTAAATTTTGCAAATCGGTCCAGTCCGTATTATGCACTTGATGTTCTGGTAAGTATGTTGTAATGGTTTTCAACACGTAGGCTGTAATTTGTAGAATGGTGTTCTCGTATACCCTCGACCTTAGTTTTAAAGTAACTACATACTTCGACGTTAGAGCTTTGTTTCCACCTAGACCAGTGATTATTCCGCTGGCAGGAGTCTTTTTAAGGCGCAACAACTGCACTGCGGCCTCAGTAATAAAACAGGCTTGAGCCCCTTGATCTAATAGCACTCTGAGAATGTGGTTTCCACCAGTTTGTGACTCGGTGTTTACTAATGCAGTGGCAAGTAGAACCTGACTACAACTGGCGATCCTCTGAGTTGATAAGCATGAAACTATTGGCAGTGCACTAGTTGTTGGACTAGCATTTTCAATAGGTTCCGATGCCGTTGTACTGATAGCTGTGCGCTCAATATTATGATGTAAAAGAGAGTGATGTCTTTTTTTGCAAATTTTACAGGTTCCAGGTTTCTTACACTGTAGAACGGTGTGGTTTCTGCCTAAACAGTTGAAGCAAATAGAATTCTTTGCTACAAAATCTCGCCTTTTTGAGATATCTTCCCCAGCAAACTTCTTACAGAAACATAATTTATGTTTGTCGGAACAATATTCGCAGCACATACCCGAGACGTTCATAGCGAGAAACGTTTTTGATCTTGGACCAGTTCCACTGGTATGCTGTACCGGAGCCTTCTTAGAATCTACAAACTCTAGTGCGCGAAAGCGACTCTCCGTGAAACTTTTGAATTGATCTAAGGTTGGCAATTTATTCAAATCGACTGTAATAGAAATATGTAGTTCCCACTGTTTACGCGTTTCGGGATCAAGTTTAAAACTAACAATGTGAATAATGATAATGTCCCATGTGCTCACGTCGATATCAATATTTTTTAAGGCATTCAAACAATCGATGGTGGTGTCTATGACCTCTTTCAAACCTGATGCTGATTCAACATTCATCCGTTTAATTCCAAACAATCGTTTAAAAATGCAATTGGCTAAATACTTTCTATTGTTGTATCTTTGTTCTAATAGAGACCAGCATTGACTATAGTTTGCGCCTGTGATCGGTGTATGCCTTATTAACTGCTCAGCCTCGCCCGTCAAGTGAGTTTTCAAATAATGAAGTTTTTGTACGTTTTCCAACGCATCATTATTATGCACTAAAGATGTGAAAAGATCGCGGAAGGTCGTCCATTCGGAATAGTTACCAGAAAAAGTTGGAATTGTAATTTTTGGTAACCTCACAAGCTGGCTGACCGTATCGTTATCCTTTCCGTGTGACTTGACGGCCCGTGGTTGAGTTTCTGATGGCAACACAAATTGATTTAACCACGCTTTCAAAATCGATTTACATGTAAAATAATTTTCTTCCGTTACATCATAAATTTCATTTGTCACATAAGAGGTTTTTTCTAACAATTCAGGATTTGATATTTCGTACAACTTAGCGTTGTTTGCTCTAAACAATAGCCAATCTCTTTCTAAATTTTCTGATCTAACTTCAACATATTCCTTAGTTATTCTTTCTTTTGGACTCTTTTTAAAATTTACTAAACTTTTTTTAATCGAATTGTGCAGATCTAACTGAACATTCAATAGGCCTTCCATTTTGTGAAAAATTCGCTAATCACCAATTAAAATAAGACAAGTGTTCTATCAATGAAAATTGTTGTAAGTACTAGAATCTTAAAATCACAAGTGTTTTAAACTTGGTTGCAAAATTTCTGAAGTGTTTGTAATTTCTATCAAAAAAAATTCTATGTCCTAAAATATATTGAAAATTTTTACAAGTGTTTTCAGTTTTTATCGAAAAAATTCTGTCCAAAAATTTGTTGAAAATTTTACAAGTGTTTTCAGTTTTTATCGAAAAAATTCTAAGTCCAAAAATTTGTTGAAAATTTTACAAGTGTTTTCAGTTTTTATCGAAAAAATTCTAAGTCCAAAAATTTGTTGAAAATTTTACAAGTGTTTTCAGTTTTTATCGAAAAAATTCTGTCCAAAAATTTGTTGAAAATTTTACAAGTGTTTGAACTTAGTCAATTCTAAGGGAAATCGGACATAGGTTCCCCGTTCCCTCGTTTTTAATGAAATTATACTAAGTCCTAACTAGCATGTAATTTAGCCTAAGTTAAATTCACCAATACTTTACAAGTCCTTTAAATTTTTAAAGTTTTTGACACCAACTAAATAGGGTTCACTTTTGCTTGAAATTTACTATAAAGTTAAGTTATTGACACCAAAGACATAGAGTTCACTTTTGCTTGAAAAATAATATAGTTGTACTCACGGTTTGACACTTGAACTATTTGCACTCACGTCACGGCGACAGCTGTCTTTTTGACATCTGTCAATCTGGTCCGGGTTGTCCTCGCTGCACTTGATTGTCCTGCTCTGGTTGCTCTGCACCGCTCACTCGCAGGTCCACGGCGCTAGCGCCCTCTGGCGGCGCTGCTGGTACCACGTACTCTGTGTCTGCAGCAATCCACTGCGAGTACGGCGGGTGGTCACCAGAGTGGTGACCACTGCTTTTTCAAAAATCCGGTTCGTTAGGAACAAATTATGTTCCCAATCCCACCATCTAACCCACACCGGTGCACTCGCGAACTATGGGACGGGGTTCAAATAAAACACCCGTTGAACTAAAAGGTAGGGTAGATTTATTGTGGATCCAATTGCGAACAACGAACTACGACTACATTAACGATTATATGATCTGCCTACGACAAGGTGTTAGCGCGATGTAAAAGTTCGACAGCGCCTTCTAGGATCGGTCGTGAACAATCTTCATCATCATCAGCAACTTATCAATGGCTCACTACCTGAACGCAGGTGTCCTCACAGAGAAGGGTTATAGGCTATAATCCACCATGCTGGCCCAATGCTAATTGGCAGACTTCACACCATTGAGAACATTATGAAGAACTCTTAGGCGTACAAGATTCTTAACGGAGTATTCCTTCACTGTGGAAGCGTGTGATATACGCATAGGTATAACTCCAATCCTAGCTACAGTTTTTGCAATTCACGAAGGCGAGTGAGCTTTGCTTGTGAATACTTCGTGTACATGCACATTGCATAAGTGTGCGTGCCTGTCAAAGCCTAGGTGGGAGCGGGCAGGCGCGAGCATTGCGCTCGCTCACACTTATACAGATACGATACACACACAACCATAAATCATTCGCCCTCGTGAATTGCAAGAACTACACTACTACTACAGTTTTTGCAATTCACGAAGGCGAGTGAGCTTTACTCGTGGTTACTTCGTGTACATGCACATTACATAAGAGTGCGTGCCTGTCAAAGCCTAGGTGGGAGCGGGCAGGCGCGAGCATTGTGCTCGCTCACACTTATACAGATACGACACACACACAACCATAAGTCAGTCGCCCTCGTCAGTTGCAAGAACTATACTTTAAACCCGGAAAAACGTCCGAGTGGATTTTGTTTTTAAGAATCCTGTGAAAACTTTGATTTTCCGGGATAAAAAGTAGCCTATGTCACTCTCGATCGTGAACTTTACCCAATACCTATGGAAAAACGACAACATAGACGACGGAGGAAAATCGGGATTCCAGACACTATTGTACACATAATATAGTTTATATAAAAAACTAGCTGACCCAGCGAACTTCGTACCGCCAACTTATCTACATAAATAAAACAAATAAACTATCCTAATAAAAAAACTATCCTATCTTTCAAGTTGGACCAAATTACAGATAGTTACGAAGTTTGATCTAAATCGGTTCTGTAGTTTAGGAGTCCATCGCGGACAAACAACGTGACACGTAATTTATGTATATTAAGATAAGATTACGTCGATTGTAGCTTTGTTGCGGTGTGATTGGAGGACCAACCAACAAACAAGATCTCGTCTCGATAAGGAGTTACTGTCAATAAATAAATTCAGCATCTCAGCTGAGTTTTATATCTCATGAATATACAAATTTAATTTAAATTTCGAAGCCTCCAAGTACCTATTCGAAATAAGAAGTTTTATCTCTCTTTGAGCCGTGAAACGATTTCAAATTAATTTCTTATTCATGAATCAACTGGTCTGAAAATATTTTTAATTTGGAATTTTTTACAAACTACATTACAATGTAAAACAGGTAAATTACTTTTGTATCAGAAAACAGGACATACTTAAACATAAAATGGGTTGACCCCTATGACCTGGTATATGAAAATACCTTCTTCTTTATCAACCTATAGACGTCCACTGCTGGACAAAGGTCTCCTGCATGGACTTCCACAGGCTTCGGTCTTGCGCCGCTTGACTCCAGCGATATATGGAAATATAAAAAATATATTTTCAAAGTGGTAGAGTTGGTTGACCTCCTCCAACAATACATTAACTTATTTATTTATACAGTAGATAAAGAACACTATCTTATACATGTGCTGTGATACGCATGCGATCAGAATCCAATAACATCATACCATAGATCACACCTATCATATTTTGGGCAAAAATTGCTTTTGAAGCCAAATTATTATCGCCTCGGTCAAACAACACGCGATTACAGGCTATTAAAATTGCATCTTGCTCTATAGGTATAAATCTTGTTGGCGACCCAGCAATAAAAATATTGCAAATTACTAATTTGTGGGAGTGCAAAATTGTACAAAGAAAGATTTTCTAGCTGGTATAATTTTTAGAAAAAAAAATCAAAGAACTATTAAGTTGCAACTTCAAAGTGAGCTAAACTAAACCATCAACTTATGCTTAGCTATTTTTGTGCTGAGTTATATTATGCTAGCGTCATACTCGTACTTAAATATTAATTATTGTCTCCAATTTCCGGGCATCTGAAGCCGTAGTTAGTATATTAAATAACTAGACGATGCCCGCGACTTCGTCCGCGTGGATTAAGGTTTTTTGATTACCGCGGAAACTCTTTATTTTTCCGGGATAAATTTTAGCCTATGTGTTAGACCTGGGTATGAGCTATCTCCATTCCTAATTTCAGCCAAATCCGTTCAGTAGTTTTTGCGTGAAAGAGTAACAAACATACACACAGATTCACAAACTTTCGCCTTTATAATATTAGTGTGAAGTGTGATAGTGTGAAGTGTGATAGTGTGAAGTGTGATAGTTTGAAGTGTGATGTGATGTGATGTGATAAGTCCATGGTTACATTTTATCCCGGAAAATTAAGGAGTATAAGTAATGCCCGCGGGCATTAAAAACTTTATTAATCCATGCGGATGAAGTCGCGGGCATCTTTTAGTCATTAATATAATAAGAAAAGTCCCTATTCACTTAAAACTGACTCTTCAGGCTCACAGAGGTTTCCGTTTATGATTCATCATTAAGCATTACGGTACGATGGAGTGCTCAAACCGATAGTGTTGATTAAGAGTAGGTATGGGTTTAATTTACTCTGCCTTATAAAGTTAGTCCGCTACCATTTTAAACTGCATGGTCACTTTCCATCAGGTGAGATAGCTGTGAACTGACCCCGTACCGGGAAGCGCAATGTTGGCAGACCCCGCACTAGGTGGACCGACGACATCAAACGAGTCGCAGGGAGCCGCTGGATACAGACGGCGCAAGACCGAGGCCTGTGGAAGTCCATGCAAGAGTCCTTTGTCCAACAGTGGACGTCCATCGATTGACAAAGAAGAAGAAGAAGAGATAGCAGTTAAGTTAAGTTATCTTGTCATCGAATAAAAAAAGGAGAATGTTGAACAGAACAGAATAAATATTTTGTTCTTTTTTCCTCTTTGATCTATCCTCGCGTAAAAACGGAGTATTTTTTCCTCAAATCCGCGCAGATTAAATAAAACGCACTTCCCCGCAATCAGAGTGGCTGGTTCGCAGTAATTCGATCAATTCGCACCGCGCGATACTTCCCGGCCCGACTGATTGCTTTCGCTTCACGCTCCCGTCGCGTCATTCACTCCGAAACAGCTTAGAACTTTTGCACTCGATGATTACAAACATTCTTGAAGCGCACTTTGTGAATAAGAAAAAGTGTCCAACGCGACTCTTATTTAAGTTTTATCGTAATCGCCGTCGTCTCAATCAGTAGGTATATTATAAGTTTTCACTTTTCCTTAGCTGCCTAAATGTCAAAAAGAGATTTTTCGCAGAAGGGCGAAATCGACACGTTAAAGCAGAGCGCATATGACGTTTTTACCATACAAAGAAACCGTGCAACAAGTGAAAACCCAATCTTAAAAATATTTTTCATCATACCTATTCGAAAAACGAATATTGGCTTCAGAGGATAGCGGGAGCAAAATTTAATTTTAACCCCATGGGACTTTTCATTTCTCTCTTCCGATTGGTCCGCGTTAGTGCTTTCGCATACTAAAGCACTAACGCGGACCAATCAGAAGAGAGAATTCAAAAATGTGTCGAAATTCAAAAATGTTTGAGAAGCTGTTGACTTCGATAAGTCACGTGATCAAATTTGTCGATTAGATATATACGCCCATACTTCCAACATAAATGTTTAATTATTTCATAAAAATTTATTTGTGTTTTATTTAAACTTTCAATATACGTATTAGTAATGTCTATACTCTATACATAGTAGGTTGATACTCCTGGCTTTTTCTCATAGGTAATGATGAAAAATAGTGTGTGTCATTCGGGGCCAAAATTTTTGTTCTCGGGCGGCGTATATTGAATTCCTCGCTACGCTCAGGATTCTACTTTAGAATCCCTCGCTGCGCTCGGGAGTCTACTATAGAATCCTTCGCTTCGCTCTGAATTCAAAATAACGCCCTCGGGGAACAAAAAATTCCTTTGGCCCCATATAACACAAATAACTATTAAATGCTTGGTGCCACGTTCATCAGTTACGCGTTTCTCCAAAACGTTATATCTGCTATTTGTTTAGGTACCTTTAAAGACAGCTACAGAAAAATAGATTATTGTATCCACTGTTGGTCACAGGTCTTTACAATCAGATGACTGTATCCAGCGTCTTTCAGTGGTTTGCTTGAGATAATCCAGCAGTCAGTCAGGAGGGTCTTCAAACTATAAGCACCTTTTGATCCCAACTTGCTCAAATTGCTCATTGAAATGACGAGGCAAAAGCTTCTGCCTTCATCTAATATGTGGTTACACAGCGAAGAATTCTCACAACGTCGACATTTCCATTTTAAGATTTTTAATAAAAAGCGGAAAATAAACAAGCAAGTTTAGAGTCCATTGTGTCAATGCAAAGTCCCCGGAGGGGTTACTTGGATAAAGAATGTGCCGAGGGGAAATTGCCTTGTACACGCTATGAAGCAGATTTAATCAGCGGAGGCAAGGGACTTAATCTTCGTTTTATTAAATCCTGCACGCTTCGACGCGGTCCCACTTACAATACCCTCCCTACAGACAAGAACTTGTGAGAACTTGTGACTGGACTTTAATCAGTCGATAGGTACCTAGGGTAAGGCTGGGAATACACGTCAGATTTTGTTTCCGACTAGGACTGTCTGATCAGACTATCTGATCGTATTTTACTCGATATACCTCCGATTCTTGCTTCAGGCTTTTTCTGAACTCAGTCGTTCCCGAACTGTCATCCCGAGTGCAGTAAAATCGTAAACGCCTCGCGCCACTTTTCGACTTGGACGTCCGATATTAATATCGGATCGGACGTGTGTTGAATGTACAAACAAAATAATGGCTCCAATGTCTTCCGATAGCAGACTATTGGGTCCGACTATATGATGAATAAATCTGGGGTATATTCTTGGCCTAATACCTGGACAGATGTATAATACGTGTTGGAAACTACAGTGTGAAAAAAGTTAAAACACATTTATTAAGTCGAGGTTACTCAGTTAATGAATTTCTTGATTGATGAATCAACGACACACGGATGAAGCTTACATCGACCTAATAGTCCAATGCGATCTCTTTCATACAACAATATGAGGTGTAAGGAATTTTATATATAAAAAATACTTTGGTAGTATTTATGACTTTAACTTGTGGAACCAATAAACTACCTTGACACACTAAATAATAAATAACATCTTTTGTGTCTCGTAGGCATCGTTTATCCCTGCTTTATCCTTACAAAGGTCGGGATAAATCGCACAAGTCAGAAGTGACAGCCTACAAAGCTGTCAGATTAGCCACAGAATAATTTGGGGGCAAAGTTAGCTCCGTATATTCTCGTAGCAGTTGCTACGTTGACGCTACGGCTAGTTTGTGAGACACCGATCTTAAACTCCGATGCATCATAATAATTTATAAGGGTTACTGAAACTTTTTGAAGTTTTGACATTAATAATCATTGCTTCGTGTGGTCGCAACTGCATATGCGATCAAATGCGCGCGCGTTGATAACTGTATTTTTTTGGAACGTAGTTCCTTATCGCGCGGTACGGAAGGAGGCTAGACGGAAAAAATTAAGGAACCGACACTCGACACATTTTTGAAACCGACACTTTTTTGTTGAATGTGAATTTTGCATTGTATTCGGTATTTTCGCCATACAACATGGCGGTCTGCATGGCCTAGTGGATCGGGCAGTCGTCTATAAGTTCAACGCCGATGGTTCGAATCCCAGCTCGACAGACTGAATTTTCTATTTTCAATTTTATTTTGAATAATTTCTACATGTGGAATTTTTCCCTAATTTTTTATTGTATAAATTAGATAAAATATTATTGTACTACTAGCGCCATCTGTTAAAAAACCAGAGTAACTCTATGGTTTTGTAACAGAACTGCAATAGAAATAAACTAAATATAATTTCGTCATCATCGTAGTTAATCAATTTAATACTAGATGACACCACTAGTTTATTACAATTCCTTCACTAAAATTAATCGAAAGGAACTACGTTCAATCCGGGTGTCCCTTGACACCTCTCAAGTATTTTTATCGCTCTGTGTGAGAATGGGCTTAAAATTATTATTAATGACTTTTAAGATTTTAACATAACTTCCCTACCCCTAGCTTCTATTCGCAACTTTTGTAAAGAAAATTTTTGTTTTTCCTGGAGTCAAACCTGGGATTTCTTGCTTGAGACTATGTAGCTTATGATACAAAGGGTTCCAACTTCCAAGTAGGCGTGCACGGGTTTGTGTGTTTGAGTGTATACTGTGTGAGTGTGTGTGTATGTTGAATTTGGAACAAATCTGCCAGACATAAAACCAAAATTAGTTACATTATATTCACGACAATTTTTATTTCAAACGTAACTTTTTACTGAAGTACTTTGACCTTGTTCATTACAATCAAAATAAAATCCTTTGGGGTATAAGGTTTACAAAGGCCTTTTTAAATGTGATTCCTATACTTTTCCCTTTCTATTAATCTCCGGAAATTATCTCAATTCTTTGAAAGGTTTCTGTATGCTTAACATAATATCATAATAATATGTATTATACAGATCCGAATTACGTTTCTTTTCGTTACTCTCCGAAATTCTTTGTATGTAAACGTTATTATTTTTTATGTAAACATGGCTTTTTGTTATCTTTAGATCGGTTTAAAAGTTTGGTACTCTCTTATCCTTGAAAACGTTTTGATTTATTTTATATTGAGAAGTGTATGATAGATATACCTACATAATATATATATGAAAATTGAGGAAAAAATTTGAAATTTTTGAATTGAGCAAAAAAAATATACAGCTTTAAAAGTCTAGTGTTTAATTACACGCACCTATTAAAGCCTTTCAGATCGCTTCGCAAGCAAGAAATGATGAGGTTATAGGTTGGAGCGCTCTTGCCTTGAAAATGCCTATTCACTCTTCACTTTAACATTCTCAAATTATACGTGGAAACACGGACGCTGGAGCGTTTTACAACTTAGCGGTTCGTTTCAGAGACCCAATGTCAATTCCAAATTTAGGTGTCCCCTAAATGGAAAACGAAAACAGAAAGCGTCACCTAACTTAGCTAAGGTAGCCCGTAAAAGTTAGGGAACTTTGGTGAAAACGGGCATCACATTCTCTTCCCTTTTGGAGGCTGGAGTTGCTTCTACAGCGTCACTATTATTACCCGCTGTACATGCCAGAGAATAATAATCCTACTAATAAACCTTCCCATTCTACTCATATGATTATAAATGAGAAAGTTTGTGAGGATGGATGGATGGATGTATGGATGGATGGATGTTTGTTACTCTTTCACGACACAACGAATGAACCGATTTGGTTGAAAGGAATGGAGATAGCTCATACCCAGGATTAACAGATAGACATTTTAACCCGGAAAATTAAAGAGTTCCCGCTTGATTTAAAAGACCATAATCCACGCGGATGAAGTCAGCGAAAGTTAGTGAGGATGGATGGATGGATGTTTGTTACTACTTCACGCCACAACGAACGAGCCGATTTGGCTGAAAGGAATGGAGATAGCTCATACCCCGGATTAACACATAGACGATGTTTTATCCCGAAAAATTAAAGGGTTCCCGCGAGAAATAAAAGACCTTAATCCACGCGGACAAAGTCGCAGGAATCAATTCACTTCTTACTCGTGATGTTCAACAATCAAATCACTTCGTTGTGGCAGTTAAGAGTAGTGTCTAGTGACGAAACGCGACGCGAGTAGGTATTTTCCAAAATGCTATCTGTTTCACAACGCTTCGCTGCCCGACCCGCATCGTGCGATAGAGAGAGTTGCAAGTCCAGGAGTTATTTGCCTAAATTTTATTCTTGAAATATTGTTTCGGGTCATAACGTTTTTACCCCCCTAAAAGTTTACAAAATTAGACAATTTTGGTCTCATTAGATTCAGTACACCTTAATCTAGGCTCGTACGTTTCATTTTTTTAGTATTTCAGTTTAGTTAAATTTAAAAAAATAAAATTAGTCGAGGAAGTTTTTTTAGTCAAAAATATGGATATTTAGTCACTAATAACTTTTGACATAAGCAATATTTCTTTAAAATTAAAACGTACGGGCATAGTTTTTCATTGTATCTGCAACATTTCAAAAAATTATGAACATTGGACAACACTTACGGGTAGCAAAACGTTAATATCGCTTTTTGTATGAAAATTTTCAACTAGACAATCCTTTTAAATTATAATTTACCTAGTTTTTATGTGACAACCGCACCTTTATGATTACAATGAACGGGGTACACCCAGCCGTGCTGCCGAAATCCGCTCATAATAATTTAATCCGAGTAAATGTATTCGCACGCGTATTATTCATCCAGTTCATTTGCTTTTGTCTCGGCTTAGGGTATAACGGAATTTCAAATGAATATATGCTAATTAATCATTGTTAGATGCGTGTAGGTAATAATAATATTTACTAACTCAAAGCTTATAACATAATTATATGCAAAATATTTTATTAATAAATATGGTTCAGCGAAGCAATGGCTGGATCATGCGTCATGCTTGGGAACAGGTGCCACCGGCGGGAATAAGGCTGCTTTCTGTCTGCCCGTCTTAACATGTCTTGAATTGTACTACGCATTTTTGGAACTTCTCCTCATTGTGGAAATATTCTATTCTATTTTAACAAAGTTGCATGGGTTAAATCAGCTTGGCATCCTGCTGCCCACAAGATAGTATAAAAAACTTATTACAATGTAATAGCTACATTAATATTGTAAAATGATTATTTTGAAAAGAGCAACTGCTGAGTTTCTTGCCGGCTCTTCTCAGCGGAATCCGTTTTCCGAACCGGTGGTAGAGTCATGACGTGTCATGAGAGCCACAGGTTGACCTACGTGAAATAAATAATTTTGAATTTTGAATCTTATCTTCTCCTATTCCTTGGAGAATAATCAAACGCGCTCCGCCGGAGGCTTGTAATCCCATTTATTTACCAAGAATTAGCTTCTAGCAAGATGTTACATGAGCTCTAAGGGCAAAGAGCTAGGGGACTAAGGTATTTTCATTAAATTTGATGTAGTGTAAGCACATTACACAACCGCTGATACGTAAAAAACTGTAAAATAAACATCAGAAAGCGTTGAAGCTAACAGAGCTCTGCCAAATCAGTAGTCATACCTTTAAAAATCCTTTACATAATCTTCCACAATAACTGAAGCAGTTAATAATAATACGGGCAAACTACTAGGTATTATAATAGACTAGATGATGCCGGCAATTTCGCCTGCGTGCATTAATGTTTTATAATTCCCGTGGGAACTCCTTAATTTTCCCGGATGAAAAGTAGCCTATGTCACTCTACAGGTCCTCAACTATGTCCATGCAAGTCACGTCGATCCATAGCTCTGTTGCGGTGTGATTGAAGGACAAACCAACAACAAACACACGTCCGTATTTATAATATTAGTATGATTAACTTGATATTATATTTTATGAAAGGAAGATGATAAGTAATATAACGTTCGTATACTTTACGCTCTTTAAACATAACTCTGTATATAAACTGAATAATATTGTGGTCGCAAGCTCTTAGAGCATTGCACTGCGAACCTTGCAATTAGAGCAACATCTGGCAACTAGAATTTACACGTAAGCTCTCAAAGTAATTAGTGCAGTGTCTTCAATTACACAAACAAGTACATAGCGAATCCACAGCTATACGTGCTATAGTCCAGTCAAGTAGAAGAAATACGAAAAATTATTAAGAAACCTTAGATTAAATACTCACAGAGAAGTTTCTAACCAAGTTCCACTCTAAAAGTAGGCTCAAAACAAGCAAAAAAAATCGGTTTACGGACGATAATTTTACGTGATAACGTCATAAACATGAACAGCGTGCTGCTAGAACTAGCTCGCGGCACATCCTGTAACCAGTTCCACAGCGTGCACGCGATGACTGGCGGGCGGCGGCGGGTCACAAGCCAACGCTTGGGCTGATCGTGCCTCTCTATCGCTTGTTCCGCGCTTTTGCTTGCACGCTCAGGCTCAGGCGGAACGTGACACTTTTTCGTGCGTGCAGCCGGTGTATCATCGATTTATAAGACGTTATCACGACAAAATAAAAGCAATGAATGTGTGAGGGCCATTTTCTGTACTGGTACTGTTAATGGCGTTTTCGATGGTTATTGTGATGAATAATGACACCCTTTTACAGCACAGTACGTTATTGTTTAATAATTTTTTGCGAGCTCGTCACTACTAAATATAATGCGACGATACTGCGTCCTTTCAAGGCTGCCTTAAAATGGCTTATCACCGCGTCGACTATTGCGTTTCTAGGAGTATTTATTGTACCCCCAGAAACCTTTCTTGTAGAGAATTCAATTCTCTACAATTTTTATTTCAAACTTTTTTTCATATTTCCAGCCGTTAAAGAGATTTCTGAATTGATTGAAAAGGTCATTTTTGTACCATTTTACTTTTTTTTGCAAGCGTTGCCAGTAGTTCAACGGCCTGCATTGTGGAAGCACTTACGCAAATGGCATTGGTTTAAACTTGCCACCTCGTAATGGTAAAGTTAAGACTAGTTTGACTGGTTTACATACTGTCTCCTCCCGGTAGAGCAGTGTTCAAAAGTTTAAATATGCAATATGCACCTCATACCTACTTTCTATTTCAACTTTTGCATAAGCTAAGGAAAACGCAGTGTTTGCAGGCCCCCCACTAGAATGGAATGATTCATTCCATTCATTCCGTTCATTCCGTTCAATCCATTCATTTCCATTCGTTTCATTCGGCCCAAGGTTTCCTCTCAGATGCCCAGGTTTGGCCAGGTTTCCTCTCGAATGAGAAAGGTTTAAGAGATTACCAAGGAGAGTATTAACCGATAATTCAACAATGCATTTCAGCCATTAGCGAAAGGGATCGGGCAATAGGTACTATTAGCTAATAGGCATTGTTGCAGTGACGACGCCATAAATTCAGCCAATAACGATAATGGATTCTGTAGCAATGATTGTGTCCATCAAACCACGAGCATTAATTAAATAATTCATCCAACCGACCGTGACGTGCAGTCGACCTGACTTACTTGTGGCCACAGCTGCCATTCTCGACATGAAAGTGAAACTATCAAATTACGCCTCAGGAAATGTTATAGGGCACGAGATTGGGCTCAAACATAGGCGAACTTTCTATTCCCTCACTCTCATAGTCCGGTAGGAAGGCTATGAAACAAAATCTTACGAGCAGGATTTCAATTCAATTCAATTCAAAATTATTTATTTCACGTAGGCCAACCTGTGGCTCTTATGACACGTCATGACTCTACCACCAGTTCGGAAAAGCGGATTCTGCTGAGAAGAGCCGACAAGAAACTCGGCAGTTTTCAAAATAATCATTTCACAATATTATTATGTAGCTATTACATTTTAATAAGTTTTTATAATATCTTGTGGGCAGTTGGATGCCAAGCTGATTTAACCCATGCATCTTTGTTAGAATAGAATGTAATGTTTCCACAATCAGGGGAAGTTCCTAGAAAAATACAACGTACTACAATTCAATTTATGTTAAGACGGGCAGACAGAAAGAAGCCCCATTCCCGCCGGCGGCACCCGTTCACGAACGTTCATTTGAACGGCTTTACGTGCTCTCCGAGTCACGGGGCGTTGCACTATCCAACTTCTGATAATGAGAGTTTTTTGACAGAAAAACCTATACTCTTTTATAGTCTGATCTTGGACTTTGGAATATAGAACCCGGGATAATAGTCGAATTTAGCGTTCAACTAGACTTAAAACAGTTATCACTGACGATTTAAACAAGCCCCAAAAGCCTATTTTACTTTGATAGCGTAGTTTACCCAAGTAAAGTAAAAGATTTAATCCACTTTCGCCTTGAAGAGGTTGTCTGATTAGAAATTGCTGGCAGCAATGAGACTGCCTTTGTAAGTTACGGACACATTTTCTTATGAAGTTTTCAAGAAAGTTTGTTCACCTTTATTAATCTGTAAATATCTAGAAGAACATAGGTATGCAAATGAAGAAAAACATCGTGAGAGGAAATCTGCACGCTTAAGTATTCTCTACAATGTTCTCAAAGCTGTAAACCTCCTCAGAGGTTAGCCATCTGCACGGGAGATATTATAGTGCACAAGTGTGTGCGCAAACACAGGTGCACTCTCTATACACTCACTCTCATAGTCCGATGGGACGGAAATCCGACACGACCGGAGAGAGATCAGGCGCAAGACTGCCTACTTTACGTGCTCTTCGAGGCACGGGGATGACTAACCAGTAACCACCAACTTCCTAACTACGGCTAGTACTTACTTAGAATTTCTTGACAGAAAAATCCAATTTTGAAAAGCGCGAGCGTCGAGTTTCTTGCTGGTTCTTCTCGGCAGGAAGGGCATTCCGAACCAGTGGTAGACTCATCGACGATTCAAAAGCACTTGTAAGTTTTTTTGAATAAAAAATAATTATATTCTATTCTATTCTATTCTATTCTATCCAACAGCCATGCTAAGTAGTGGATGTTGATGGGTTGCTGATGATGATGACTTTGCACTCTCTTGATGAATCAAATTCAAAATTATTTATTTCACTTAGGCCAACTTGTGACTCTTATGACACGTCATGACTCTACCGGTCGGAAAGCAGATTCTGCTGAGAAGAGCCGGCAAGAAACTCAGCGGCTGCTTTTTTTAAAACTTAACTTTACAATATTAATATTTTGCAAAATGAGTGATTGAACTTTAATAAAATCAATAGCTCTCAAGTCGTGCATAGTAAATATTCGGTCGGCTCAGGAATACATTATAATAATCAGGGATTTAAATGAGAATTCTACAGAAGGTAAAACAATTTTTTACATAATATTATTCTCCATTTGGTATTCATTTATTAAATATTAGGTATCTTTATTAAAGTAAGTATACTAAATAGCGCTTTATTATTAAAAGGTATTTTAACTAGCGGTAAAAAGTATTTTCGTTCAATTAATTTTCTTTGACTTTTCACAGTTTATTAAATATCTTAAGGTTTGATTTTAATCTGTGAATTTTGATTTTATTTACTTAAAAAGGTGTGGATTTTTAAGTGAAATTTACGAATTATAATTTATAAATGTTTAAAGATGGCAAAGTTACAATTTTTTTATTGATTATCTTTTTTTTCGGGATAGGCTTGCGCTCGACGACAATCAATGCTGGACAGCACTGATGAGGTCTAGGTTGGAGCGCGCTTGCGTAGAAGATGCCAATTCACTCTTGCCTGAGTACTCACTCACTCTTGTACTGAGGTTACACGTGGCCGGAAACAGATGCTGGAAGTGCGTTCCACACCTTAGCGGTTCGTTTCAGAAACGTTGAACTTATGCGTTTTGTGCGAGTAGGTTGGATTTCAACCGCGTAAGGGAGCCAACGCGCACGATTTTTCGAAGTTCTGTGGTAAAACGGTGAAGGCACAAGGTTGTGACCAGGTGTGACAAGGTTAACCGGGAATTAGTGATATATTAACCCTGACCGACGGTTAAAGATACTCTCATACAGATAGCAGTGAACAGAAAATTACAAAAATAATAAAATGTAGGCCAGTTACCACTAAAAAAGTAAGGCAATTCAAACATAATATCTCGGCTACATTACCGACACTTGACCTTACACAGGGTGGTCCGGATGAAATTTATCGCAAGTTTTTTGATCTGCTAAACTCTCAATTCAACTCTGCCTTTAAGATGATAGAAAAAAGGTTTCGGTTTAATCTAAAGTTTAGTGACTGGGCAACTGTTGGCGTTTATAAGAGTAGAAATAAGCTATTTGATTTGTATGCAGAAAAGCGATATAATTATTCCCCCGCGTTTATTGAATATGTAAGAACCTATTCCAAATTATTTAGAAAGGTATGCATACAAGCTAAGTCTCTTTACATAAAACAAAAAATTATTAATTCTGATAATAAAATAAAAGCCGCATGGGACATCATGGGCAATGAAATGGGAAAACACAAGACGCATAATAATAAATTGGAGCTCAAAATTAATAACCATATTATTGACTCCGACATAGACATTGCAAATACATTTGAGAACTTTTTCAAAAATATTCCAGTTACCACAACTAGTTCTCTAAATTCCTCGCCAACAGGAGCCTATAATCTTTTAAAGAGCAATGTTTCTTTGTGCAGTAAACTATTTAAGTTTGAACACGTTACCCCATATGATATTATCAAAATATTTAAAGCTTTACAAAATAAAAAAACGGGAGATCTATGGGGAATTTCAGTTAAAATAATGCACAGTATAATTGATATTATTGCGCCATATCTTGCCCTAATTTTTAATAAATCAGTTGATTCTGGATCTTTTCCAGACCGAAATGTAGTAAACTAATACCTCTTTTTAAATCGGGAGACAAAAGTGACCCGAATAACTACAGATCAATTTCAATTTTGCCAACCCTCAGCAAGATATTCGAAAAAATAATGCTCAACCAACTGCTTCTACACTTTAATTTGAATGGACTTCTTCACCCTGAGCAGTATGGTTTTACTAAGGGTCGATCAACAACCGATGCAGCCGCAAAGCTGTTACAACACATATTCGATGCATGGAAGAACTCACAGCATGCCATTGGTATTTTCTGTGATTTATCAAAGGCATTTGATTGCGTTGATCACGAGACCCTTTTGCTTAAACTGAGCCACTATGGTATTAAAGGTTTTGCACTTAGTCTCATTGCGTCTTATCTCAGTGATCGTGTTCAGAGAGTATGTGTCAATGACGTAAAATCATCCGGATCAGCCTCAGTAATGGGTGTACCCCAGGGTTCTATTCTAGGTCCATTCATGTTTTTGATTTACATAAATGATTTACCACATTTTGTCCAAAATACTTGCGATATTGTACTATTTGCTGATGATACGTCTTTGATTTTCAAAGTCTATAGGAAAAAAGACAATTTTGACGATGTAAATAATGCATTATCTCAAGTTTCTGAATGGTTTACGGCAAATAATTTACTTTTAAATGCTAAAAAACCAAGTGTGTTGAGTTTTTATTGCCTAACACCAGAGCTGTCAGTAATAATCTAAAGATAAATAATGAACCTTTGAAAACTGAGGACTCCACAGTGTTCTTGGGATTAACCCTGGATTCTAAGCTACAGTGGGGCACCCATATAACAACACTTGCTGGCAGGCTTAGCTCTGCTGCTTACGCTGTTAGGAAGATTCGACAGTTAACTGACATAGAAACTGCAAAAATTGTTTATTTTGCATATTTCCATAGTATTATGTCATACGGAATCTTACTATGGGGTAAAGCAGCCGACATTAGAAAAATTTTTGTATTGCAGAAGAGGGCAATTCGCGCAATCTACAATTTAAAACCGCGGGATTCCCTTCGAGTAAAATTTAAGGAAATAGGCATTCTGACAGTAGCTTCACAATATATTTATAACAACATAATATTTGTCAGACAAAATATTTTAAATTACAAAAAAAGGGTGATTTACACGATAGGCAGGTTAGAGATCCAAATAGGCTCGTGATTCCTCGACTGCGCCTCCAGAGGGTCCGAAAGACATTTGTGGGAATGGGCGTGACGTTCTATAATAAAATTCCACAGTCGATCTTAGACTTGCCTTTACACAAGTTTAAGAAAGCAATTAAAACTTCTCTCATGGAAAAAGCATATTTATACAATTGAAGACTATATTAATGACAAAAAAGCGTGGATATAACTCGCTCCAGCGATTCATGAGACAGTAATAATCAACCTGTGTAACAAAATTATCCTGTGCTATTCAGTGTTTCTACTTTATTTGTGTCTAAGTGATGTCTTAAAATTAGCATTTGAATATTAGTTTTCAGTTTGATGCCTTGACATGGGTAGCATAAGTATGTCACGCACTCTTTACACATTTCTGTGGTGGTGTCGTGTGATGCGGGTTGTTACGTTCCCTCAAATATGGTTGAGCGAAGCAATGGCTGGGTCATGCGTCATGCTCGTGAACGGGTTCCACCGGCGGGAATGGGGCTACTTTATGTCTGCCCATCTTAAGATAGAAGTTAGTCTGTATGCATTTTTGGAACTTTCCGCATTGTGGAAACACTGCATATATAGCATAGTATTTACTGTAAGTACTGTTACTGTACTGTATTTATTGTACTGTAGTTACTGTACAATAAATACAGTAGTATTTATTGTAAATCTGTTTTGGAAAGAGCAACCGCCGAGTTTCTTGCTGGTTCTTCTCGGCAGGAAAGGCATTCCGAACCAGTGGTAGATTCATTGACTATTCAAAAGCACTTGTAAAAGTTTATTTGAATAAAAAATATTTCTATTCTATTCTATTCTATTCTATTCTATTCTATTCTATTCTATTCTATTCTATTCTATTCTATTCTATTCTATTCTATTCTATTCTATTCTATTCTATTCTATTCTATTCTATTCTATTCTATTCTATTCTATTCTATTCTATTCTATTCTATTCTATTCTATTCTATTCTATTCTATTCTATTCTATTCTATTCTATTCTATTCTATTCTATTCTATTCTATTCTATTCTATTCTATTCTATTCTATTCTATTCTATTCTATTCTATTCTATTCTATTCTATTCTATTCTATTCTATTCTATTCTATTCTATTCTATTCTATTCTATTCTATTCTATTCTATTCTATTCTATTCTATTCTATTCTATTCTATTCTATTCTATTCTATTCTATTCTATTCTATTCTATTCTATTCTATTCTATTCTATTCTATTCTATTCTATTCTATTCTATTCTATTCTATTCTATTCTATTCTATTCTATTCTATTCTATTCTATTCTATTCTATTCTATTCTATTCTATTCTATTCTATTCTATTCTATTCTATTCTATTCTATTCTCCAAGGTATGGAGGAATGGTGAGGCCGGCAAATTCGGACCACCATCAACAGTCGGTTACCCATCCAATTACAACCGCTAATATTTGCGCTGAAACAATTAATATCACACAACTTATAAAGCTCAAAACTCACGGTACAGACTAAAAATATGATAGTGATAATATTTTTTAAGTCCTCTCGAGAATCGTGCCCTGGGTGTGGAGACTTTATACCACGGCCATGGTTTAACATTGCCTATGTAACATGTATCTATTTTTAAAACTTTTAGCTAAAACTTTAGCGACTCGTTGCAGTTTTCGATCTCGTTTTCAATACTTTGATGGGGGTTCGTTCACAAATTTTGATTAATTCCGCAATTTTTAATATGTATTTATTTAATTATTTTTTGTTTCAGGCACAACAGGTGAGCTATATAGTCAAGGCAGTCGGCAAGTACCTAAAATATTAATTTAAATGACTGTTATACTCTAAACCCTCGTTCTAAAGGTACGACGATGCATTTAATTTAAAATGAAATGCGCTTAGATTGTGACATCCTTAATCTTCTTACTCAAGTGGTTAACGTAGCATAATATGCAATATATCCCTTTTATAACTTGGTTCCGAAATATGGTAGGTACACAGATAGTGAATTGCTTAATAACAAAGTTGCATGGAAGCATGAAAGTTATCGCCTCTGCTTCTACTGCACACAAGACTTACAAATAATTTTTAATATTTCATATACCTACCATTTTGTAACACTTTTGAAAAGAGAAACCCCTGGGTATATTACTAGGTCTGCTCTGCTCCAGTGACAAAGTCTTAACTATAGTCACAAGAGCTACAATGAAATAATTTTTCTTTTATTATTTATTTGAATTCTAGTCTCTAAACATTCAGCAGATTTACACATTTAAAAAAGGCTAGTTAGAAAATACTGAAATATCATTTTCACGTAATAAAAATACATTTTATGATGGGATCAGCTAAGATTAGGGATATGGAGAGTTATAAAAAAAGATGGCGACATGATAACTACGATTTCTACGAGAAGGTTGGCCCGGTTCCGCGGGGAATTGAAAAAATGCGATGCGAAGACGAAAACTACTTTTTCTATTGGTTTTCGTTCGCACCTGTAATATTTACGAAGGTTTCGATAATAGGCAAAAAGGGTGCGAACTGGTTATATATTCAAGGTTGCGAGAAGATCAAACGACAGATTATATTGAAAGGCTTCCTGTTTTTGTATCCGTTTTGAGCACTTCGGTGGAATATAACAGTTTGTCGCTTGTCATTCACTCGTGTGGTTTGGATTCGTGGAGGGAAAATCTTATCTTCATTTAGATGTCTAAACTAACTAAACTAATTTTAGAGAAAATTGACAGTTCGAAATCTAATACTATCCTTTTCCGCGGAAAGCATCAAAACAGGAGTTGCACTTTTAGATCTGTCAATTTAGTTTGGTTTAGAGGTTATATACAACAGAATTAGCATCAATATGTACTTGCAACCGAAGCACACCGAAGCAAAGCCGATTGCTTCCATGCAACTTTCTCATTACACTTTCTTCTTCTTTTGTTATTTCCTGGCTTTAATTAGTGCCAGTTCAGTTCATTGCACTGTCGAGGTACTGATAATAGCTGAATGATAAAATTAATACTTCAAAAATCTTAGAAATCGATTAATGTTCTTTAAGGTAAACCCGATAGTCTAACTTCAATCTTACTTTGTCTAAATCAGATGATCTGTGAAAGATCTAATAAAAACTGTACGATAAAGTTCTGAAAGGAGTATTGTTCTGGATACGGCATGGAATACTTTTTGCGGGAATTTCTGATTTATCTCTTGCGGATGATCTTCGGATGCTGAACGAAGTTTCGTGGGGTTAATTAATCTTTTGTAACATTAATCTTTCGATTCATGCTCGCGACATTAATTATTCTTTTGACAGTTATAGATTGTGATGAATAGGATATTTTTATTACCTAAGTAATTATATTTATTAAGTATACCTGCATCGTACATAGGTATACATTCCGATTCATGGAAAGTGCCAGGATCTTATAAAGATTAAATAAATTGAGTTGTGTTGACGCACTAGGTGAAAAACTCTTCATCATCATCATTAACGTCTCACTACTGAGCGCAGGTCTCCTCTCAGAGAAGGGTTATAGGCCATCGTCCACCATGCTGGCCCAATGAGAATTGGCAGTTTTCATACACCTTTGAAAACGTTATGGAGAGCTCTCAGGCGGTTTCTCTGGTTTCCTCATGATGTTTTCTGATGACGAAGTATGTGATATTTAAGGATGATTATACGAGTCTGCCCGCGAAATTCAAATTTAATTTGGTTTTTCGCAATTTGTAAACTAATACGACAAACTAGGCTAATAGCATTCTAATTGCGCCAGTAGAATTATCATCTTCACAGGTTTAGATATAAATTGAATTTCGCGGGTAGAACTGTGTCTTCCACCTTAATTGCTTAAAAGAACTATTACATTTTGCATCCCTCTCACTCGCACATTCTAATATTTTCAATGATTGTAAACATCTCAGATACTTTTGACAAAATGTGGTCAATTATTATCCTCGACAATAAAATTGCCGATATTTTATACATATTTTTAATATAATATACCTAGTTTTTGATAGAGAATGAGCGGTACAAGTTAATATCTAGTTTTCCCGAAATAACATCAACAGTATCATTAAAAATTATACTTATTTGATTGATAAAGAAATGTCATCCGCAAATATTATACAATATTCGTCAATAATTTTTGGCAAGTCGTTTATATACCAACCTGAAACCTACCTCATAGAAACCTAGTGACATTAAAATCTTTGGAAACCTAGTGGTGAAAAACTTGAGAAAGCGTAGGACGATCTCAAGTGAGTCGCTGGGAGCCTAGATACCATCATAATGCTTATTAAATGCTACGTACTTACATATATATTGCATGTGCTACAAGCTGTACATTTGTACCTATATACGCGTAGAGTGTAATGTGTTTTCATTCAGTTACCATCGCTGTTACTTTTCATACTGTGACAAATCAAGATTCGAACCCATGATTGTTTGGTCTAGTATCTAATCTAAGAGATTTTATTGTAGGAGTAATTTAATTAAATGAAATTTAAAACTATTCCAAAATTATTACGTAGGTATCACAACATCATTCAATTACGAAAAAGCGTGTCATTCGGAGATATTTCCATTTATCATTTACGATATAAAGTGCGATGTGAGGGGAACCTACATGACGGATGCTTCTTTATTACACGCTTTCAGGTAATAACTCCCCCCCTTTTACCCCAAATACATTTGTGAGTACCCTTTTCTCGTTTCTATTATAAAATATATAATAACATTTTTAAAAGGCTATCTTTTATCAATTTTATTCTCTTCTCCTTCTTTATCAACCGACAGACGTCCACTGCAAAACAAAGGTCTCTTAAGGTACCGAGTTCGAGTTGGACGTGAGTTACTCACAAATTAGTCACTATTTTGATTAATTTCTTAAACTGGTCACTTTCAAGTAAAGATTTTTATGTAAACCTGTGAAGATGATAATTCTACTGGCGCAATTAGAATGCCATTAGCCTAGTTTGTCGTATTGGTTTACAAATTGCGAAAAATTTGAATTTCGCGGGCAGACCCGTATAATCATCCTTAAATAGTCTTGAACTATCATTCCCTTTTGCACTTCCCAATTTTTTATGCAATAAGTGTGCGACATGCAAAGCTTAGCACACCAGGTACTGGTAATTCTACAATTGGAGTGATTCAGGTCAATCTGCATAAATCACAACACGAATGCAGTGTGTACGTGATTTGCATACATATCTATCTATGCATGATGAACGTGGATTCTTCTAGTAGGTATGTACGTTTTTTATTTACGTTGAAGGGCTCCTTATTTACGTCTGTCTCATTTACCATCCTTTATTCATAGATTCTCTTTTGGCTTTGAAGTATGCACTGTTCACTTACACACAGTTCCTTATTTTGTTTAGCAGCAAAAAAAAATCTTACTCCAATGAATTTCAATATAGTTTCTCTTTTATAAAAGTACCTAAGCCATGGTGCCTCGAGAGAACTCCCCCCCCCCTCCCCCCATTGTCTAAAAGTTATTCCATTGATCGCATGCGTATTCGAAGACATTAGCGTCAAAGTAAAATAATCCTTGATTGTATTGATTTAAAACCGATTTTAATATGGAGCGTTATGGAGCGTATCGTACATACGTAAACGTATAAGAATGCATACCTGAAGTTGAGCTCTAATTCAATGCTTTTATGGTTTATTTTAGTTTGACGCTAATGACATCGAATACGATAACGATCAATGCAATAACTTCTCAGGGCTAATTCCTTCTAATCCTTCGCTTTGAACGGTATCAACCATTCTAATATGAACCACATATCAATGTGGGTCATATTAGTGGAATTTTTGAGACATGTCTTTGTATAAATCAACTACCCCCTTAATCACTTTTTATCGCAGAGAATAAAAGAGATCCTACGGGATTTTTTAAATTAAATCCACGCGGTTCCGAAGTCGTGGGCAACAGCTAGTGTAATATTTAATTAAATATGTATAAAATAAATTTCGGTAGCTTTTAACGCCGGCCAAGGAGATTAACTACAAAAACACCTGTTTTCCCACAACATAAAGAGATGGTAAACAAAATTAGCATACCAATAACATTATCCGAGCTCGATTGCAAAATAATTTTCCAGCGAATTTACACAATTTCAAAACTCATTTGCTGTTTCAAAAGAGTAACGCTGAATCCACCCTCATTTGAATACGTACATTTGCCTCAGGCTTCGCTCCCACCACCGCTGATCTAGAGTTCTGCGTCCACTGACTAAATTAACAAAAATAACTAACAGAATGCTTATTTTAATGAAAATGATAAAATGAATTAATAAAATATTCAAACCGAAGGTTAGACTATGGCTGTGTAAGACTGTTCCAAAAAGCCGAGATTTTTTAGAATATTCTAATACAATATTATTATTATTAATCAAAATTCAATTAATTAGGTAGGCATAGTTTTGCAAGGTTCAGTTAAGCGATACTTAACTTACTTTTTTATTAAGAGGAGAGAGAGATTATTATGATATACCTAGATTTTATAGAGAAACAAGGCGAAAACTACTATTAACTTTTATCGCTCTTCTCTATCAAAAGCTACGAAGCTATATGATAGTAAAAATATGTCTAAAATATCCGTAATTAGGTAATGTAATTATTGTTGAAGATAATAATTGAGCCACATTATCTCAAAAGTATTTCAGATTTTTACAATCATTGAAAATATTAGAAGTGCGAGGGAATGGATGCGAAATGTAATAGTCCTCTTAATAATCGCCAGAATAGCAAAATGGCTCCATGTTCACGTCGTCAAAAGTAAATAGAGTCCAAACTCCTGAACTAAAGGTATCATCATCATCATCACCATCATTAGCAACCCATCAACGGCTCACTACTGAGCGCAGGTCTCCTCTCAGAGAAAGGTTATAGGCCATAATCCACCACGCTGGCCCAATGCGAATTGGTGGACTTCACACACCTTCGAGAACATTATGAAGAACTCTCAGGTGTGCAGGTTTCCTCACGATGTTTTCCTTCACCGTTGAAGTAAGTAAGTGATATTTATTTGCTTAAAAGCACATGACACCGAAAAGTCAGAGGTGCGTACCCGGGATCGAACCTGTGGCCCCCCGAATAGGAGACCATAGTCCTAACCACTAGGCTATCACTGCTCCACTACTAGGTACTACTAGGAACTAAAGGTATAAAGGTGATTACGGATATACAAACCATCGCATATAATAATGTCCTCCCGACCGAATCCGATCACGGCGGCCAACCTCCTCAGAGATCAGCCATCTGCGCGGGAGATATTATAGTGCACAAGTGTGTGCGCAAACACAGGTGCACTCTCTATTCCCTCACTCTCATAGTCCGATGGGACGGAAATCCGACACGACCGGAGAGAGATCAGGCGCAGGACCGACGGCTTTACGTGCTCTTCGAGGCACGGGGGTGACTCACCGCCAACTTCCTAACTCTTACTAGCTAGTACTGAGAATTTCTTTGGTAGAAAAATCCAATACATTTTTTTTAACGGCCCGACCCAGGATTCGATCCCGGGATCTCGTCATCCGCAGTCGAACAAGCTGATTACTAGACCAGCGAGGCAGTCGCATATAGATTCACAGTGGATGTAGAACTCATAAAGTCTCAAAACTCTGGATCTCTTGCAGTGGGATCGATAACTTAGATAATGTAATTCTGCGTTTTATCGCTACCTGCCCGAAGCGATTACCTTATCAGTACTCCTGAGGGCGGCATTAATTTACCAACCTACGGGCGAGATGTACCTACTCGACTTGTTATCGAATCGCGGATTTACACGCACTGGCTAACATCAGAAAGAACTTAGCTAACATCAGTTAGTGTCTTAGTCGGGCTAGCGTTGCGCATCGTTTTCATCGTTTCTATGTAGGACCGCCCGACTTCAGCATAACTGTACAAACTAAAATTATTATTATTTTATACTAGATGATATCCGCGACTACGTCCGCTTCGTTTTTTAATTCCCGCGGGAATTCTGTAATTTTCCGGGATAAAAAGTAACCTATGTGTTTATCCTGGGTATGGCCTGTTTCCATTTCAAACTTCAGCCAAATCAAGTTACAACGAATGAATCGATTTGGCTGAAATTACGTTCACGCTACAGCGTGTACGAAACAAACATCCATCCATCCATCCTCACAAACTTTCACATTTAGAATATTAGTAGGATATTATCATATTAGTACGATTAGTACGATACTTTGAACGTTTACGTTTGAAGTCGGTTTTTAAAAATAATTTTTATATTATATTATTATTAGACCATCACACGGCGGATTACTATAGACCCAGAGTAAGGATAGGTTTATGGTATGCCCAAGGGGATCAACTACTACGTCTAAGTGATGATCCTTTTCCAAAGTTCGATTTAATAAATTAGAGTTTAACTGAGCTCAACCGTAAGCTCTGGCTCTGTTGAAGACAGCTCAATATTTCCACAAGGTTCTTTGACTAAGAGATTAGATGCGATCTTTTGTTTTGTCATAATTGGAAGGCCGAGGTGTAGTGTGCTTATAATATTGTAGAGTCAACTCCTACGTGAGTATTCAGATATTAATTGCTTTATCTTTATTTATTTATTTCTGTTATATCTATATGTATACCTAATTTGTCATAAAAAAATTAAATGGCACTCGGGGACTGCCGCGGTAAAGCTATTGCATAGCATTTTTTATCAACTTATGCAATTATACTTCATGGCTTCGTACTCAAGGTTATAGACTTGGTAGTATACGCATACGTAGTGGTTACCGTTCACTTTATTGAGATTTATATATATTTTTTTTTTAAAATAGGGTAGGTTGATATAATATCATCCCTGCGCCGTACAGCTAGGTACCTCATTCGCTTTTTAGTGCGCTACCGTTCCACCACGCCCTCGCCTAATTTAATTTTAAAGTGTTATTTAACGGTACACCGAATGCAGTTCTATATAATCAGGGAGCTGCGCCGAAACTTTCTCCGGAGCCTATTGGAATACTTACAGCAGAAAACTTTGGACTTGACAGTGAGTTAAAAGATATTCTTGATATAGAACCATAGTTGGTTCTATCTGATGTTATCAATAGTCAGATAAAATGATTTTTATCCAAATATTACATATATGACAAAAAAGATTTGGCTATTAGATTACAACATTGGAACACGATGGGTCAACAATGGAACAGCTTAAGTAGCTAAATGAAAATTTTTTAACTTCTCAAATTTCCAAGTTGATAAATCTAATACTTATTGAAAAACGCAATGAAGCAATAGGAAACAAACAAGTTAAAACGTCTTCGGCTATTAGTTATTTAGGAGAAGCACAAGAGAGAAATACTTCATTGTTCAAACTATTGACAAAAGCCATAAATAAATTAGCAATTATTAGGAAGATATTTCCAAATAAGAAGATCTCGCGAAACACAACACAAGATACAACACCAAATTCTACAAGAAATTTAAAGGGTCAGGGTTGGCTAGCAGGCCAATGGGACCCACAAGGACAAAAGACCCTGCGATGACCTCAACACATATTCGGCGAGACTACTCCTCGATAGTCCTGGAATCAACAGCAACGAACGAGCTAAAAACGTCGTTAATTATAGTTAATATCGTTATTAACGTCGTTAAAACTTGCTGACAGGCTGTCCTTATTCTATAAGGAATGGTATATGACCCTACGGTTCTTTCATACATCAAATGTTTCAAAATTCCTTTTTTCACGAACACCATCCCTAACAGTACCTCCTAGCAACCGTGTATAAAAATGTAATCTTTATAACAAAAGGTACTTTTATGTAATTTTATGGATTCTATCAGTAATTTTACTAGCTGGCGCTATTTCAAAATCTGAAGCTCGATCTGACCAATATTTATCGAATGTTTTTTGCAATACTTAAGCCAAATGAAAAGATGCGCTTTATTTAAAACTTAAAATTGTTAAAAATAAAACATCAATGAACACACAATAAAGTCATTTCTAGATGAAAGACTCAATAACTTTGCTAAAAATTATTTATTTTATTTATTTAATTTTAGAATACACTAAATACTGTGAAACATACATTTATTATAAAACGATAATGGTTACAGTAGTAGGTATAAAACTGTCGCGCAACGCTTACAATCAAGATTAAGTTTTAGTAATAAAATTATATAATTAATAACATTATGTGCACAATATATTTATAACACACATACTTTTTATTAAACACAAATGAGGATAAAATTATCCACTATCCATCCAGGTTCCAGTTTGATGAATTTATCATTAAATTTAAGTTTTTACCTTTCGGCTTAAATACTGCTCTTTTTGTAAATATACTTAAAATACTACTTTTGTGTTCACTAAAGTATGAAACCAGTAGTAAAATTATTGAGAACATGTGGACAAATACTCACTATAATAATTATATTATTATACATATACCATATTTGTAGTGTTGGAAACGACTAATATGAAACATGTTATCAAAACTTACAAGAAACCACAAAGTTTCTTACGAACCTGGGTTTCTTTTTAAAAAAAAATGATAAAAGTAATAATTTTAATCTATCTAAAACTTTAGATTTTAATATAGTAGACACAGGTCAACAGAAAGTTTTATGTCTTCGCTTCATATAAAATGTGCTCTTCGGAGAACTTTGAAAAAGATCAAGAATCTAGGCATCAAGATATTGAATAGCAACTTGCAGTAATCTGCTTTATACGCTTAAAGACAAATTATACTCAAGTTTGGTTCTTCAAACATTAATATATATATAGCTGCTCGTGCTGATTCACTGATTCACTGACTGATTGATCACCTCTCCTGTAAAATTTTGTATGAAAAATTTTTTTTCCACCGATGGTTTCGTATAGAGGACAAAAATTCATTCGGAGGAAAATTATGGAGAGAGCTGATGATTGAGGATTTCGGAGACGGATGAGGAGCACGGCCAGGGTATTGAAGATAGGTGGGGGGTGCTCGAACAAATGTCACTCGAAACCTCATCCAATTCGCAGTGAGCTGAAAAAAAATTCAAAATGGCGGAAAAAAGATGGCGGCCATACAAATTTCGTCGGTGTCTATCTCGGAGAGTATAAAAGATAGAAGAGTGGTTTCCTGGCAAAAGCTGATCAAGACCCTAAGGTCTACTTGACGAACAGAAAAAAAATTCAAGATGGCGGAATTTTTTTTTTCTTCATACAAAAATATATGGCGAATATTGAAGAGACTAGAAGCCGGGAATCATGCACGACTTTGATACAATTCCTTTTCAAGATTTTTTTTTATTGAAGAATTTTCATTATGACAAATGATGACATATGATGATCGAGGGTTTGGAAGGTGGGTGAGGAGCACGGCCATGGTAATGTAGATAGGTGGGGGTGCTCGAACAAAAGTCACTCGAAATCTCATCCAATTGGCAGTGAGCTGAAAAAAATCCAAAATGGCGGATTCAAGATGGCGGCCATACAAACTTCAACGGTGTCTATCTCGGAGAGTATAAAAGATGGAAGAGTGGTTTTGTGATAGAAAATGATCAGGAGCTGAAAGTCTACTAGACGAGTAGAAAAATCGCGGTCCGCTTGCGGGCCGCGCACCCACGCGCCCTACTAGTTGATTTATGTGGATAATAATATCTGTCAAAGATACGTCTCATAGCACAGAGACCCAGATGCGGACGCAGTAGGAATATACTTTTACGATATCATGATCTAACCTTTACTATTAAATGCATTTGCATTTTCTCTATAAGTAACTTAGATTTTAAAATCGTTACGTAAAATTATTTCTGATAATACCAAGGGTATAATTATTTATTGTTCCACACTGGGCTATCTAGCCATGGTATCCACTGTTTAAAAATCTTTTAATGTCAGAAATGTTGATGTTTAAAGGGGCTGGATGATTGACCTTATCAAACGATCAACAATCAGGGTGCTCAATATTTTACATTAAATTTATATTGGTCAACTATACAGTTGATCAATCATAGTATATACATATCCTAATCAGATCCTAAATCTTTAAACAATTTCTAAAAAAAAAAAACAAAAAAAAAAAAAAAATTGTTACGCTTACTGCACAAAAAGTGCAAACATTATCAAAAATAAAAGTGTGTAATATCAGTGTGTTTTCATCTGATATCATATTAAAACTCCTAGATTAAAACTGTTAGACATTCCATTTTTTAAATAAAAACCAGAGATTTCGCCTGGAAAAACATTGCATATCTTTACTAAACCACTTCGCTTCGGGAAAATGGAGACTCCATAATATTTCTTACTTAAAAAAAAAAAACATACTCATTAATTGGACGGTTTACAAATTTTATCACGTTGTACCTATATAAAATACCTTGAACCAAACTGGAATTTATACTTTCATATCTCCCCCATCATTGGGCATGCTACCACATCTGCTGCGCAAAGGTTAAATGTTTCAGTGGATCATAATATGAAAACTACTGCAGGCTGAAGCTTAATAAGTTCCCATACTTTTGCTAGCTTTTATAATCGGCCTATCAATGCCCGAAATGATTTATTTAGCTATTATGAATGATTCAATAAAAACAAATTGTTGTTTGATAACCCATAGTCATTGTATGATTTTTGTTATATTATTAACAAAATATTTACATATATATATAAAAACAAAAAAAAAAAAAACAACTTAACCAATACATCTTCTCATATTTTACGAATCTTAGCTCTAAAAGTCTACCAAGTCTATAACCTTGAGTACGAAGCCATGAAGTATAATTAATGATTAAACGAACTTACCTGTAAGTGAAGTTCTATCATAATTATACGAAGGCTTCGTACGAAGAGGTTATAACCCTCCCACCCTCACGTTATGCGTTTACCCTTAATCGTAAAATATGAGGTGGTGTATTAGCTGAACTCTAAACTAAATGAGGTACCTAGCTGTACGGCGCAGGGACGATATTATATCAACCTACCCTATTTTAAAAAAAAAATATATATATAAATCTCAATAAAGTGAACGGTAACCACTACGAATGCGTATACTACCAAGTCTATAACCTCTTCGTACGAAGCCTTCGTATAATTATGATAGAACTTCACTTACAGGTAAGTTCGTTTAATCATTAATTATAATATTTATGCATTATTTTTTGCATAGTAAAAATTATGCAAAAAAAATTAAAAACAAACAAACAAGAAAAGCGCACTGTCACTACTTCGCGAGTGAGATTCGAACCTGCGACATCATACACCATACGGTAAAGAAAGCGGCCGCTCGCCCACTGCGCCAAACAGAGCTACTTGTGAACCTCTAAAATGTTGAACGCTTACTGAACGACGGTGTTAGGTTTATTTTTGTTACGGAATTTCTTGATTCGGTCTCCGCGCTCAAACTGTTTCTACTAGTTCAAAGCCCGCGATAAAAGCTATGCAATATCTTAATTGGAGACTAAGTATTCGATAGGCAAAACAATCGCGGTATCTCAGTATGCCAACTATAATTAAAACCGGCCCATTGCGAGTCGGACCCACGTTATACGTAGTTTCGTACCATCGTATAAGATTTCATCATCATCATCATCATTATTAGCAAATCAACGGCTCACTACTGAGCGCAGGTCTCCTCTCAGAGAAGGGTTATAGGCCATAGTCCACCACGCTGGCCCAATGCGAATTGGCGGACTTCACACACCTTCGAGAACATTATGAAGAACTCTCAGGTGTGCAGGTTTCCTCACGATGTTTCCTTCACCGTTGAAGCAAGTGATAGTTAATTGCTTAAACGCACTTGACTCCGAAAAGTCAGAGGTGCGTACCCGGGATCGAACCCTGCGACCCCCCGAATAGGAGACCACAGTCCTAACCACTAGGCTATCACTGATTCTACAATATTTAGTACCAGCTAATCATAGCTGGTGTTGAATTTTGTAAGATGGTACAAGCAAAAAGAAAAGCGTAAGATCGTGCAAAAACAAAAGTTTAGTGTATGGAGACCTGTAATTTAATTTTTTTTGTAATTAAGTATGTATCACATTTTGTTATGTACATAATGTATTCTGTGAAAATTTCAAGCAGGTTTTTACCTATTACGTTCATGAATTACAGCCCGCTGACAGACGGACAGACGGTTGGGCGAGATATTTGACGACCTCCCCTCATAAGTGATATAAGTTTCGGGTTCAATCCCGGTAGGGCTAATTTGGGAAAATAATTCGTATCTTCAGTCTGCCCTCTCCCTAAATCCACACTGACGAAGTCGCGGGCATCAGCTAGTAGAAAAAATTGGTTGTCTGTAAAGTCGGTTTACGGACGACAGTTTTACGTGATAACGTCATAAAGAAACATAGATGAATAAAATATGTGTCACAAGCCAACGCTTGGGCCGAACGTGCCTCTCTATCGCTTGTTCCGCTTGCACCATAAGGCTCAGACGGAACGTGACACTTTTTCGTGCATGCGGCCGGTGTTCATCGATTTATAAGACGTTATCACGTCAAAAATAAATTTGTTGTTATTTGTGTCCAAAATACACCGAACAATGTAGCCTAAAAAAATCACAGCTTTGAAGCTTTTTACGACGCTTTAAGGTATAGCGCACGGGTCCATTGTGATCGCTCCCGTTGTAGCCTCGTTTCACCTTTACCGTTTATTTTAGGAGCAAGTTGAATAGCCAATCGATGAGTTCTATGGCTTTTACAGTAATTGCGTAGCCATTTTTTACCCGATTACGTTAAAGTCAAAAGGAAGGGTAATGTTTTAAGAACGCGTGTAACCCCAAAAAAAAAAATCAGATTTCGCGATGAGATAAAACATAGCCACAACCTCATGTGAGGCGCGACTAATGAAAGCGTTTTGCGCGGAATAGGAGTGTAGTAAGCGCCAAATACTTTGTAACTCGTAAAATATTCATTTTCTTTTCAATTCACTAGGCTACTCTCTTGATAATATCAATCGGAATTTAATGTAAAAATTTTGGCTCTGTAATATGCAACACATTGAAAATAAATGAATACTGGTTAAAAATTAGACCTAACATCGCGATTTTTTATTATCGAACAAATTTCATCATTTTATGTTTTTGCCCAAACACGCCCCTTGGCAGTATGATGTAATTTTTGCGTGTTTTTTTTCGGATAATTGAAACTTAATTGATTAACTTAATTGATACTTGATCTACTACTGTAAAAATCAAATCTGTTTACTGTTAACGAGCGCACACCCACTCTTAAGCAGTCTACGTAGATGCGAGTATGTATATGTATGTGTCTGGCTATTTACGAATACTCCACTGTAAAGAATAAACTCTAGCGAAGAATCAGACATCTGCGCGGGAGATATTATAGTGCACAACTGTGTGCGCAAACACAGGTACACTCTCTATTCCCTCACTCTCATAGTCCGATGGGACGGAAATCTGACACGACCGGAGGGAGATCAGACGCAGGACCAGGCGACCGTTTTACGTGCTCTCCAAGGCACGGGGGGTGACTCACCGCCCACTTAATCCCGCCCGCATCCGCATGAACATCCGCATTGATTATTGCGGATGCGGATGTCCAAATCTATGCGTAAGCTCCGCATTTGCGGATGCGGATGCGAATATTCGAGATACTGAGAATTTCTTGGCAGAAAAACCCAATAGCGAACCAGTCCAATAATCAAATTCGGGACCTCGTCATCCGCAGTCCAACATGCTCACCACTAGACCAACGAGGCAGGTAATAAGTGAGTAAACTACTGAACCGATTTTGATGAATGAGGTGTCAATCATGATAGTCTGAGTGACAGGCATTTTAAATACGAAAAAAATTGATATGACGGATGTCACATCCAATTTTCCGTCGTCTGGTTACAGTGTTTAAAGTTTTACTTGTTTAGGGTTCAGTAGTGAAATGGCGGTGATAGTCTTTCGCCTCCTTTTTGGGGGGTCCGGAGTTCAATCACATGCACCTTTTATTTCCCGTAATTATGTACGTTTTTAACCGACTTCAAAAGAGGAGGAGGTTCTTAATTCGTCGTAACCTTGTCGTAACCTTATATACCTTACGGAACGGTATATTTTTTTATGTATGTCCAGTGTCCACCGATTACTCGAAGACGCCTGAACCGATTTGGAAAATTATTATTTTTTGTTTCAAAAGATATACCTACTTCCCAGGTGGTCCCATTTAAATTTTATCGAAATCAGTCGAGCGGTTTTAAAAAAATCAACAATAGATTATGTACTTTGTTGTTGCGTTTTTTAAAAAGAATTTTTATATTAAAATATAAGCAAATACTTCCAAACTTTAAAGGTACAATAATTATAGGAATTGTAACTGCTATAGAGGTAGCAGTTATAATTTCAATTTCTATCATTGAACTTTTATAATATACTGTCTCAAATTTTGAAATAAAAATATTTTTCAGGGTGAATAATATATCGCTTGGCATCGGGTCGCGTTATAATTAGGTATTCTCCCGCACCAGCCATTTTTCCTTTAGTTCAATTAATACTCGTAACCTTTACTTGTGTACCTTTTATGTAATATTATAATTATGTTTTTTCTCGTAAAAAGGACTACGGTATCGCGCGATAATTTTAATAAAAATGTAAAATAGGGATACTTCGTCAGACCTAAACTCTGATGAAAAAGTTAATTTACGAAGTAGGTACGCAGCTTATACCTCCATAAGCTGAGAACATTCAGTTCAGGAACCGTGCGGGTACCAAAATAGGGCAAGGCACATTTTAATTTTATAAATTGTAAATGAATAAAAAAAAACAATTCTCCCTTTTTAGGGTTCCGTAGTAAACAAGGAACCCTTATAGTTTCGCCATGTCCGTCCGTCTGTCTGTCCGTCCGTCCGGCCGCGGTTTACCGCGGTGTTTCGTGTTCAAAGCATTAAAGTCAAAAATAGACTATGACTAGCTGACCTCGCGAACTTCGTGCCGCCAGCAAAAATATTTAGTGGTTGGTCACCCTTATCATTTAGGGGTATGAAAAATAGATGTTGGCCGATTCTCATATCTACCCGATATGCACACAAAATTTCATAATAATCGGTCCAGCCGTTTCGGAGGAGTACGGGAACGAACATTGTGATACGAGAATTTTATATATTAGAAGATATTAAAGGTAATACGAATAATTTCGTAGAAAATATGTATCTACCCGTACCTACTTAATGGATGAATGAATGAATACAGTTTTATTGAGCCAAAGACAAATAAGAAAGACTGAAATAAAACAAGAAATGAGACTTATTAATTATATTTTATTATTATAACAAGGGTTACCCTTCTTTGAAAGGAAACCTGCGCTCAGTAGTGAGACATTGATGGGTTGCTGATGATGATGATTATAACAAGTATTAAGTACTAACTTTCATATAAATAAATCCTTTGAAGACTCCTTAGTAGGAATATTGTGCCGGTTATGTTTTAACAGTGAAGGAAAACATCGTGAAGAAACTAGCCTGAGCATGCCTAAGAGTTCTCCATAATGTTCTCAAAGGTGGGTAACGTCTGCCAATTCGCTCTTGGCGAGCGTGGTGGACTATAACCTGAACCCTTCTCATGCTGAGAGGAGATCCGTGCTTAGTAGTAAGCCGATGATGGGCTGAGTTCAACGAATGAAGAGTGGAGACTGTGATTGGTATGTATGGTTCGAATTGAACCGTATTTCACCTTTCTAAGGTGAAATACGCTGGTTCATAAGAAGAAGGCTTCATAAGAAGGTCACTCAGCGGGCGATGGAGAGATTCATGCTCGGAGTATCCCTGCGAGATCAAATCAGAAATGAGGGGATCCGTAGGAGAACGAAAGTCACCGATATAGCTCAGCGAGTCGCGAAACTGAAGTGGAAATGATCGGACCGACGACATCAAATGAGTCGCAGGGAGCCGCTGGATTCAGCCGGCGCCAGACCGAGGTCTGTGGAAGTCCATGCAAGAGACCTTTGTCCAGCAGTGGACGTCTATCGGTTGATAAAGAGAGAGAGGTCACCCCAGTTTACGTAAGTATCGTTGAGTTAGCGCGGTTGTAATAAACGAATTGCAAAAACGGGCGTTGACTGCCGACCGCTGTAATTAACTGGCTGCGAGGCCTGACGGCTGCCGGCGAGCGGCGACCGCCCGCGGCCTTCATTTAGCGAAATACTTATACACCCGCGTGTCGTTATTCCGGCTATACGGCACGTAATACTTGATAATTATGGGAAAGAAAAACACTGCACGCTTAATGAGAATTCACCCACAAAAACTGTAACTCAATTTTTCACACTGAATTCGATATTCAAAATCGCCTAAGATGTGTAAACCTAGGGGCCATTCTCTGTCTCAGTGGCTATTCGGTTCAATTGCTAACTAAAAACAGAACTGGAAAGAAAAGGTTAGAATTATTTTGCTATAATCCGCCAACAGAAAAATCTGTATGGTCAAACATGCAGTAACAAGCTAAGCACCGCTCACCTTCCCAAGCAAGCAAGAAAGCAAAGTTCCCAAGCAAGCAATGTCATCACCACTCACATGCACCATCACACAAGATTGATTAGTGTAAAAGTCTTGTCTTAACTTTGACGGACAAGTGCCATCAATTTCTCTGATAAAAATTCACGCTGCTTACCTAGGATCTCGCTTTAAGCCTAGGATGGCATTAAAATTTATTACAGAAAAGCTCCGACCCGGAAAGCAAAAGTTGACCGTAGTTCAACAAAACGAAAGCTTGATATTTGACCGTTGACCGTAGTTCAACAAAACGAAAGCTTGATATTTGACCGTTGACCGTAGTTCAACAAAACGAAAGCTTGATATTTGACCGTTGACCGTAGTTCAACAAAACGAAAACTTGATATTATCCAAAACTCTCGTAACTTTGCTTTCAGTGCAGTTGTTGGCACTGGGCGCGAACTGTACCACGTGCTCGAATCGCCCGAACTACCAACTTCTGAAAACAAATGACCGGAACTTGCAAATTAGAACAGAACTCTCTCGGCTCGTGATCCCTTTCCATTTGTGACACTTTAAAAAAAAGAGTAAAACACCTTATTCTTAGGTACTGTAATAATTAGATGATAGTGATAATAAAAAGTTCCCCGAGGAACTTCACAATTTAGTTTACTTAGTTTATTAAACTTGTATATGTTTACATCTTACAATTATTATTATTATTATAAGGATTATAATCACGAGTACCAGTAATATACACTTAGTTTATTTAGATAAGTCAGTCAAAAGTTTATTCAATTTAGCTCTTAAAAGCTCTTATGAGAGTTAAATAAAATGTTTTTCACTGTAGCAAGTTAATGGTGATAATTACTATATTGTAACAGTTTTTTCAACTTAAAACTATATACAATAGAATATAAATGTTTTTTATTCAAATAAACTTTGTTACAAGTGCTTTTGAACCGTTGATGAGTCTACCACTGGTTCGGAATGCCCTTCCTGCCGAGAAGAACCAGCAAGAAACTCGGCTCTGTTGCTCTTTTCAAAACAAGTTTACAACATAATAGATACTATTCTATGTATGCAGTGTTTCCACAATGAGGGGAAGTTCCACAAAAGCATACCTAATTATAATTCAACACATGTTAAGACGGGCAGACGGAAAGTAGATTCCCGCCGGTGGCACCCGTTCACGAGCATGACGCATGACCCAGCCATTGCAGGGACTGAAACAGAACTGAATTGCTGTTTATGGAGTTGTGAATAAACTACATAACTCCCTTGTACGCGAACTACGGAACCCTACAATGCGCGAGGTCGACACTCGTTTTTGCCGTTTATTTTGATCCGTGTCGCATAATCGCATCTCTTCGCTTACGACAGCCTACTTCTTTCGCACTATTGTTATCGCGAGAAAGCAAGTACATAATGCATTGTAGTTTTAGCGCCATTAGCGTGACAGTTAAGGTGGAAGACATGGGTCTGCCCGCGAAATTCAAATTTAATTTGGTTTTTCGCAATTTGTAAACTAATACGACAAAGTAGGCTTATGGCATTCTAATTGCGACAATGGCAGTATCATCTTCACAGGTTTAAATAAAAATTTTTACTTGAAAGTGACCACTTTAAGAAATTAATCAAAATATCGACTAATTTGTGAGTAACTCACGTCCAACTAAGTATTTCGATTAATTTCTTAAACTGGTCACTTTCAAGTAAAGATTTTTATGTAAACCTGTGAAGATGATAATTCCACTGGCGCAGTTAGAAGGCCATAAGCCTACTTTGTCGTATTAGTTTACAAATTGCGAAAAACCAAATTAAGTTAAATTTCGCGAGCAGACCCGTGTCTTCCACCTTAAACCGTTTGCATGCAGCAAAGCTAGCGTCACATAAATCCCATTAAACCTTAAGCCCAGGATGGAGCTGCATAACTTATATTGTCGTGAAGTAATGACTAAGTTATAAGTTCTAGTTCCACGCTTGAAATGGGTACCGGAAACTTAGTATTACTAACTTGATAGTTATGTACTGACACAATCTCTATCCGTCTACAATCCAATAACATAATGGTTAGAGATGAAATCTATGCTCGTGATAAAAATAAGAAATCTATGTACCTACATGTAATATGTAATAGTAGACGACATAATAATATTTTTTTATTATTCACATTTTTAGTTTATTTCAGATAAGTATACCTATATAGTTAATATATATATAATTATAAGTATAGTTTTTAGTACCTAAAGATTAATCCTCGTTGTTATAAAATGTAAACTTTATAAAGCATTCTCTGGCCGTGGTGGTATTGTATATGTGTCGTTAGAGTTTAGACGTGTTTATATTGGCTTTTAGGTTCTTAATCGCGAGCTTATTTTACCCGGACAGTTTTTGGCGATAGTTCGCATAGCTGATTTAAATGGACCCTTTCCGCTACAATTGGTGTAACTCCAAACCCCATTATAAAAAACTTTAAAAGGAATTTTAAAATAACGTGTATTATGACTCGGTTCGAACTGGTGTTTTGCTTTAAGAAAAATGTTGGGTAGGGAAAACTAATTATTTCACCATGTAGCACAATTTTAAATATAGTATGAATTTGAAAAAGCTTAAAAAATTAAGTAGGTATCTAAGACTGAATCAAAAAGCCATTTTGCCCGAAACTGTCTTTATGCTTTTTTGTAGCGGAAAGGGACGATGTTATTTATCGAAGCTTGGTTTTCAGACCCCGCGGTACAATTTAAGAGGCAAGCAATTAAATAAATCATCAGTCAATATCAAATATTTATTATTATCACAAAAGTCTACTCGAGTTTGATCATCGAAGATTATACGCGTTTAATATCGCAGCGGAAACGAAATTTATTTTCAACGATTGGTCGTTACCTCACGGAAGCTTACCCCCGAATATCACCGCCGAGCTATGGAAGCGAGAGATATAGCCCCATTTATTATGCAAATATTATCACAAGCGAATGGAAACTTCTGAATATTTCATTTAGATTGTTATATACCAGCTAGAAGCAGTGGTTAGCACTGTGGTCTCCTATTCGGGGGGGTTGCAGGTTCGATCCCGACGCACCTCTGACTTTCGGAGTCATGTGCGTTTAAGCAATTAAATTGCTTCAACGGCGAAGGAAAACATCGTGAGTAAACCTGCACACCTGAGAGTTCTCTATAAAGTTCTCGAAGGTGTGTGAAGTCCGCCAATTCGCATTTGGCCAACGTGGTGGACGTTGGCCTATAACCCTTTTCTGAGAGGAGACCTGCGCTCCGTAGGAAGCCGTTGATGGGTTGCTAATGATGACTATGACTAGCTGATGCCCGCGACTTCGACCGCGTGGTCATTCGATCTTCAGATTGACGTTGGTACACTAGCATTTATTTATTTATTTGTATCATCATCATCATCATCATCATCATCATTATCATCTTTATCCATCGCCGGCCCCCTACTGGGCACGGGTCTCTCAGAATAAGAAGCGCTTAGGCCATACCTACTCCACCACTCTAGCCAAGTAGGTACACACACTTTTTAAGAACATTACGGAGGCATGAAAGTTTCTTCAAGATGATTTTCTTCACCATTGAAACATATGTGATGTTAGGAAAAAACCTTCAAAAAGGAAGCCAACCACTACCATAACTACTATCATCGCTGGTCATCATCATCATCATCATATATTATGTAGGTACCTCGTCGTTATAACATTTATTCTCAGACATTCGACATCATTAATCGCGCGTCGCTCGTAACACTAAGCTTTCTGACCAATAGCACCGCAAAACCGCTAAACCAGGCTGGCATCATAACCATGCATCCCTGCTTGCACTCGGATGTAGGTAGGTAACTAAACACTGTTACGCGGGAGATAGAAAATGGGTTGCACTTTAATTAATCAAGGGAGAGGGCATACTGGCTACTTTTAGCGGCAGCAATCGAAGTTTTTGCGACTGCATCGCATTTTCGTGACTCAAAAGCGTTCGAAACGATGCTAAAAGTAGCGAAGGTCAGCGATAAAAAATCACGAAACGCCGATGCTAAAAAACGAAACTCGATAGCTACGACTGGCGTTTGTTGTTGGCCCACGTTAGCGTTCAGACGTGGAATCGAGCTTCCGAATCTCATACTCGAAACCAGAGCTTCCGAATCTCATACTCGAAACCAGAGCTTCCGAATCTCATACTCGAAACCAGAGCTTCCGAATCTCAAACTCAAAACCATAAAAACGTCGATCGCTGCCGCTAAAAATACGGTATTTACCGTATATACAGTATATAGATAGTGCAACGGTCAGCAGTATATAGATAGGAAAATTGAACTGGCAATCTGTAAAAACCTAGCACTCCTAGTAGAATAATTAGAATGGGAATACTTGCCACACTAATTTAATACGTTATTTTGCCCGCGAATCATTAGAAGGAGGGGAAATAAGGTTTCTAAAATCCCGTGGAAACTGTAAACGCTTTGTTTTTCAATGTTTACAAGTGTTAATAATCTAATCTAAATTAGCCTGAACTGTCCCACGACTGGGCTAAGGCCTCCCTCCGATCTTTCCACTTCTCGTAAATAACAATAATTATTAAAAATATCTTTCCACTTCTCTTAAATAATCATTATTAACTAGTTGTTCGCCCCGAACTGAGACCTCGCGGTAACGGTATCCCATGATTATTCATTCAATCGATACATGATAACCAAAACTGACATTATTATTATGCCCGTTTTCACCAAACATACCTAAATCATCCCCTAAGTAGGAGTCTCTTAACGTAGGTAGCTCCTAAATACAATCCTAAGTCCTAACATCCGTCCCAATATCCTTTTAGGTGTCCCGTACAGGATCGTGATAAATAAGTTGACAGAAAACATCAATCACCTAACTTATAGGTAGCCCGTAAAGGTTAGGGAACGTTAGTGAAAACATTGAATTATTATGTAGGTACTAACGAGTGAAACCGGGTTACGGGCATCTGTACAAATCGTCATCTATCGACGCGAATAGAAAATATACAATATTTAACTAAAATTTAACTAAAAAATAATTTTAATTGAATAATATGGTACAAAAAAAATTACAATACAATTATTGTATTATAATAAGTAACTAAATAATAATGGTCGACGCAAAACTGTTTTTGGGATAGGTCGTTAGTCGTAACTCGTAGTTCCATGGGAATAGTTACTGACTGCGCCATCTATTAGCATTATTGTGAAGCTATGTTGATGCTATATGAATTACTGATGTACATTAAAAATTAAATAATCTCGTTTCTTTATAATATTCATATAATTTTAGTATTTGTTGTTCAAGTACAGGATATAAGTGACCTAAAAACATAAAATCAGTTTGAAAATCCATAGCGGATTTTCTTAGGGAGCGTCTTCAAGCGAGCGTATAAAATCGCCACTTTGAAAGCCCCCCATTTCGTCAATTTTAAGGGAAAAATTAAAAAAAAAATATTTTTGTACTCAGTTCAAAATTATCTTTAAAATGATACGTAACAATTTTATGTAACGCGATATTTTTTTTTTTACTTCGCATTCGCTTCTATGAGAGCCCCCCTGAAATAAAGATTTTTATAACTTTTTAAGCCATTTTCGGCTGGAGGCCATCGGTTTACATATTATATCTAAATTTGAAGTAATTACGTTCAGTAATTCAAAAGTTATAAGGCTCTGACAGACGGACGGACGGACGGACGGACGGACGGACAAGTGCAAATCGCTCTAGTTAACTCAAAGACCTTCGCTTCGCTCGGTCGAAAATTTAATTTTTACTAAACTAGCTTTTTGCCGTGTGGTGACGGCAGATCAAAATACAGTTGTCACCACCCCTGCTCTTCCCGCGGGTGTCGTACGAGGCGACTAAGGGAATATAACGGAGAACGGGCAGCAGCGTCCTCTGCGCAACTACTACCATCTACTGCGATCACCAACCCGTCTTCCCCGCGTGGTGATTATGGGCAAACCCTCCCCTTGGGAGAGGCTTTTAGTCCAGCAGTGGACTGTTATAGGCTATTGATGAAACTAGCTTTTAGTAGCTGCAGGCTTCATCATCAGACCCTGGATGTCATCTAAGACTATAGTACTTGTCAACTTGTACTAGGGCTACGAGCCTCCATAGCCGCCTTCCATCTCCATCATCAGATCCTGAGTATCATTTAGGACCAAAGTAGGTAATTGTCAAGACGGATCAAACAAGCCAAAACTCGATAGTTGTTTTATAATCACTTTATTGGACGACCATTAGACGAAGACAATAGACAATAGACAAATTACTACATAGACATGACATAGACCATCTTAAGACTAGTACAGACGATATGATTTTGTAATGACATGTTTAGACGATTAGATATTATAACATCTCCCTTTTTTGACAAAGAAATTTACATATAAAATGGAAATTACAAATTAAATTTTTAGTTGACATACATAAGAAAATAAAAATTAATAGAAAACAAGATGTGAGTTGGACAATGACTTACTTAACAATAGACATTAAATTTTACACTTAATCAATTCGTTTAGGCAATTGAACTTCTCTTCCAGACTTTGTTACATACTTGTAATATTCTTGTTCGTTACTAAATGAATCCATCAATGAATCTCTGTTTGCCTCCATCTGTCTGTCAGCTCTTGTTTCATTTTCCCTTTGGACTGGACTTTGGGCTTTTGGAGAACCATTGGATTGCACCTCATCAAACTTATTACGACTTTCGTTTGACAAAAACCTTAAATGAATTCTATTCCTTCTATATCTATTTCCCTTACTATCCTCAATTATGTATGACCTTTGACATTTTAATCTTTCTTTGACAACAGCTGGAAGCCAGTCTGAATTAGGCATTTTTTTAAAACTAACAAAATCACCAGGATGTAAAAGTGGTAAAGGTTTTTTATTCCTATTATAATAATATTTACTTTGTGCCTTATCTTTTTCAAAACTTTTCTTGTATTCACTGAAAGTAACTACTTTAGGTTTCAACTTTTTATTAGTAACTGGTATATGCATTCTCAAATTTCTTGACATTAACAACTGAGCTGGAGACGGAAAATTAGCTTTAGGTGTGTTCCTATACTGTAATAGAGCCATGTATGGATCTTTATTAGATTCCAAACATTTTTTTAACATATTTTTCATAATTTTAACAGAACTTTCAGCTTGTCCATTTGACTTTGGATGATAGGGACTGCTAAGTATATGTTCAATATCCCAATTATATAAAAATGATTTGAACTCCACCGAATTGAAAGGCGGACCTCCATCTGAGACCAAACAGACGGGAATACCATGGCGGGCAAAGATGGACTTTAAATGAATTACTACATTGGCTGCTGTATATTTATTGTTCAGTAATGCTAATTCTATGAATTTTGAATAATAATCAGTGACTACTAGATATGTATTATTATTAAAATGCATTAAGTCAATACCTACTCGTTGCCATGGAAAACTGCTAATACTGTGGCTTTGCAACGGTTCAGGTTGATTATTAGGCTTAAATTTAGCACAAATAAGACATTGATCAACTAAATTTTTTATATCTGCACTCATATTAGGCCAAAAAATAATATTTCTTGCTAGATTTAGACATTTGCTTATGCCCTGATGACCTTCATGAACTTTTCTTAACATTTCATTTTGCATCGACTTTGGAATGATTAATTTATCATTTTTGAATAATAAATTGTTAATTACATGTATTTCAGCCTGAATATTCCAATATGACTTTAATAAAGGATCAACTTGATTTTTACTAGTAGGCCATCCATCTTGACAATATTTTTTTAATGTTTGCAGCTCACTATCTGCGTTAGTAGCCAATAAAATTTTATTTTTGTATTCCTCACTAATGGCTAAGTTAGAATATAAAGCATTTACATGATAAGACAAGTCTGACTCATACTTCGGAATATAAGTTTCTTTTAAAGCTGCCCTTGACAACGTGTCTGATATGTACATTTCTTTACCAGGCACATGAATTACATTTAAATCATAAGCTTGTAGTGCAAGCATCATTCTTTGTAGACGGGCTGGTACATCATGTAAAGGTTTCTTGAACAAATAGACTAATGGTTTATGGTCTGTGTGTACAGTGACGCGGTTACCATACACATATTGGTGAAATTTTTCACAACCAAACTGAATTGCAAACAATTCTTTTTCAATTTGAGCGTATCTTTCTTGAGTGGTAGTTAAAGTTTTAGAACTATAGGCTATAGGTTGTTTATTTTGCATGAGCACTGCTCCTAATGCTGACTTTGACGAATCTACTGACAAAACTATAGGTATATTTGGGTTATAGTGTGCCAAGACAGGTGTATTTGTAATATAATTTTTTAAAGATTGAAAACTTTTTTCACAATTTTCATCCCAGACCCATACTGAGTCTTTTTTTAGAAGATTTCTCAAAATTTGAGTTTTTTCTGACATATTTTGAATAAAAGGACCTAAATAGTTTATCATACCTAAGACTCTTTGTAGTTCTTTGACATTTGTTGGCGATGGCATATTGACAATTGCCTTGACTTTTTCCTGATCAACCTTAGCACCTTCTTTACTAAAGACATAACCTAAAAAACATACTTCTTTGACTGAAAATTTGCATTTTTCTTTGTTTAATTTTAAATTGACTTCTCTTGCTCTCTGCATGACTTTATACAACCTTTCATTGTGAATTTCTTCTGTCTCTCCGTATACTAAAATATCATCGACAAAAACTAGCACTCCTTCAATATCAGCAAAAATATCGGTCATTACTCTATGAAAAATCTCTGACGCAGCATTAATACCGTAAGGCAATCTTAAATAACGATAGCGACCAAAAGGAGTTTGAAATGTGCACAGATCTGAACTAGCACTATCTAATTTCAACATCCAAAAACCAGAAAAAGCCTCAAGATGTGAAAAGTAGGACGCACCTTTTAATATTGACCTAATCTCATCTATACTTTTTAGAGGATAATGCTCTCTGATTATATATTTATTAAGATTCCTAGGATCAAGACAAATTCTTAACTGACCTGACTTTTTGACAGTGACAACAACTGAATTTACCCACTCGGTAGGATATGTGACTTTTTCTATGACGTTCATCTCTGACATGCGATCCAATTCTTCTTTTAATTTATTATACAATCCAAATGGAACTTTTCTAGGTGGATCAACACATGGTACTGCATTTTGCTGAAGCTTCAAGTGACAGACAGGTGGTAGACATCCGAGACCCTGGAAAACATCATTAAATTCTTTTAAAATCTCACATTGAGACATGTTTTTGTTGCTCATTGCAAACACTCTTTTTAAGACACCTATGCTAATACATGTAGGTAGACCTAGGACTGTAGCACATTGAATATCTGCAATATAAAATGTTATATACTTTTGACAGTTATTGAAATGACAAATTAAATCACATTGACCTAATATTTTGATTGTTGAGCCATCAAAACTTTTAACCTGGGCTTGACATTTTTTAATTAATGACTGAGACAAGTTTAATTTATTAAATGTAACATATGACATAATATTAATATCAGCACCCGAATCTAAGATGCATTTCACTTCGACACTGTTTATGTACATACTAAGATGCCAAGACGTTTCACTGTTTGAAGAATTATTGTTAAGTTTCACCATTCCTATGAATTGATTTTGTATATCGGATGTCTGCTCCTCCGAATTGACTGTTGACTCTAAATTTCTGACATTGTTTTTATTAAGAAAGCAAAATTTGGAAAAATGATTATAGCGATGACATAAGTTACACTTAACTCCCTGTGCTGGACATTTGAAACGATGACGCTGACCACACCGACCACAGATTTTATTATTGACATTCTGTTGACTGAATGGACTCTGACTGCGTTGACTTGAACTTTGACGTTGTGACATACTTTTACTGACTGGACCTCTGGACCTTGACCTTTGTACATACATTATATTATCTTGACTCTGTGTATTGTCCATTTTTTGTGCGTTTTCTTGCGCCATGATGACTGTCTTTGCGAGAGAAATTGTCCTTTCCAAAGAAGGGTTATTTTCTTGAAGCAATCTTTGCTTGACATTTGTAAACTTTGAACTCATATTTGCGATGAATATGTCCCTTATCAGTGAGTCTTTAAGCGATCCAAACTCGCATTTATTTGATAAATTTTGCAAGTCGGTAATGAAGTTGTCCATTGTTTCATCGGGTTTCATACCTCTAGTGAAAAATGAATGACGTAACATTGTTAAACTTTTTTGAGGCTCAAAATAATTGTCAAATTTTATCTTTAACTCGTTCAATGTTATTTTTTCAAGTTCAATGGAAAACGAGTTGAAAATTTCGACGCCATTTTCTCCCACCGTGTTCAAAAATATCGCGACTTTGCGTTTTTCCGACGCGTTCTCGAGGTCTGTGGCCAAAAGAAAAACTTGAAAACTCTGCCACCACTTCTTCCAGGCTGCAGCATTGCCAAGACTATCAGCTTTTGATATTTTCAGCACGGGAATTCTATTGAATGAGCACGTTTCTGTTTCCGGCTTGACCTTTTTTTCTTGATACGACATGACGATAAATAATAGTGTAAATATTGTATTTATTTGCTGACGTGACTATTATATTTTAATATTTTAGAATTTATAAGACTTTATGAAGACTGATTATAATTATTAATTTCACTTAAACTTCTGACACCATGTTTTATAATCACTTTATTGGACGACCATTAGACGAAGACAATAGACAATAGACAAATTACTACATAGACATGACATAGACCATCTTAAGACTAGTACAGACGATATGATTTTGTAATGACATGTTTAGACGATTAGATATTATAACAATAGTGTTACGTCGTTTTGTCACAAAGTTCCCAAAGCCACCTTTCGTTCCCATCATCAGATCAGCTCCATGACACAATAATATTGCATTGTCATCCAATTTACATACACATGCAAAATTTCAGCTCAATCGGAAAGCGGGAAGTGGTTCTAATTCAGCTTGCAAGATTTGACATAAACATACATACATACATACACAGTCACATACATACATTGTAAGTTAAAAAAAAGCTTGTAAAAAGAAGCCTATGTCACTTTACAAGTCCTCCACAGTATAACCATGTAAAAAATCTCTTCGACCCGTAGCGTGCTCCGGATCATAAAATGTCGTCGTCGAAAAAATTTCTGCCATAAAAGGCCTCACCCACGATTTCGTTTTCAGTAAAAAGGTAAAGTGAACACGTCCCACGATGCTTTGCTTTTCAAAGTTGTAAATACAAACAAAGATACAAACACGAGTGAATAAGATATATATGAGAAAGTTTGAATGAAAATGAATTTGTGCTTATTTCTCGTAGGTGAGAACTTATTTTTCATGCAGACTTTTTTATTAAATTACATGTGATATGTTTTTAGGGTTCCGTGCCCAAAGGGTACCAACGGGACCCTATTACTAAGCCTACGCTGTCCGTCCGTCCGTCCGTCTGTCAGCGGGCTGTATCTCGTAAACCGTAATAGATAGATAGATGAAATTTTCACATATTGTATATTTCTATTGCCGCTATAACAACAAATAATAAAAATTAAATTAAATTAAAAAAATTAAATTAAAATATTTTCATGGGTACATGGAAATATTTTTATTTAATTTTTTTTAACGGAACCCTAAAAGAGCGAGGCCCGACTCGCACTTGGCCGACTTTTTTTTAATATTTATGCATCTAACAAAGTCGAGTAAAATATATTAATTACGGCCGCATTTAAAGTCTCTAGTAGCACAGTATAAGAAGGAGACTTACCTTCGTTACTCTGTGCTAGTAGTCTAAAGTTTAGGATCTCTTATACAATAATATATAATATATATCTACATAGATTTAAAAATTTCACTCTCTCAGAACCATCAGTCGTAAGGTATGGCGGACTCAACTCAAAAAACCAGTCAAGTGCGAGTCGAACTCTTGCGCCGAGGGTTCCGTACCTACCCGTTATACCGCCATTATATTATTATTATCATATATAATTTTCAATTATTTTTATTTTTTGGAATTTTTCCCTTATTTGTGCTGTAAGACCTTGCTTTTTGCCAAATTTCGTGATTCTAGGTCAACGGGAACTACCATATAGGTTTTCGACCCAAAACCTATGGGGTACTTTCGGTTATAAGCAAGGTCCTATAGCACAAGTAAGGGGAAAATTCCGAAATTTTGGTACTTACAAGTTTTTGCGAAAATATAAATTTGCCCATATCTTTTTATCGTGTTGACTCAGGACCTTGATTTTTATACACCTAATAGGGAATATAGACCCCAGTATCTGGTATAAGTTTCAATTTGCTAGGTCCACCCGTTCCCGAGAAAATCGGTGGTGCCACACGGACAGATGGACAAGAGAGTGATCTTATAAGGGTTCCCTTTTCACCTTTTGAGGTACGGAACCCTAAAAATGCGATAGCTCAGGCGATAGTATACAACTATACAGTGACTATAGTTACACAACTCTGGCACTGACAGCAGTCGGCCCGGGACGGCCCGGGGGCGCTATCATGAAAGCTCTGTGACGTACATTCTGAGTATTCTTAGAAATAAAATGAGCAATATTTTTATTCTATTTTTAATTATATAATGAGAGTGTAAAAGGCAAATCTCTCAGTCTATTTTTTATTTCTTTTACATTGAATTTAGCACGTACTGTTGAACTAAATATTATACAGAGACTTCCATTATGACTATGTTTGTGTAAACACGTTCAAGAACAGCAGGTCTAGTGCAACCATTGCAACTTTGCAAATTGACCTTGAGCATTGAAATAAATAGCTATAAGTCGTCCGAACAAAAATGTTCACGGTAGAGTATGTTTACGGGTTCTACCATGGAATACATAAATACGTGTATCTACCATAGATTTAGGATTGTTAGTCTCCGCACCTACTAAATACCGTCGGCGTACTAGTAAATGCGGCCATTCATAGTTCGCCTGAACTGCCGTACTCACATAGTCTCGTAGCAACCAATGTTTGACGTTTATTTTATTTATTTATTTATTTATTTATTTCCCAACTTACAACTAGCATTACAGGACTTTTCCTAATTCACTAGTGAAGCTTAATTCATTCTTATTCTAATATTATGTTAAACTAATTATTATTTATTGTAACATATAGACCACAGAGCAATCCTTGTGAATTCACCCAGAGTGCACCAAAACAGATCTGTTCTCTCAGCTATGACGTTTACTAACAGAATATGATATATTGTATGATATTAATTTGCCGCATTCAAAGAGATAGTGTTTTTAGGAAGGGCGGTATCTAGTAGCAACTACCAATCCTAAATCTAGGATATAATTTTTTTTAAAAGAATATTAGTCAAATTGAAATTGACTAATATCCTCCTATCCCATCCAACTAAGCGGAAAGCTTGTGCTAGGAGTGGGTACGACAATAGTGCAACGGGTGGGATTCGAAGCTGCGACCTTTCAGTTTTCAGTCCGTACCTTTAACCGTTGGGCTATTGAGGCTCTTAGGCTTTAAAAAAACATTAGTGCAAAAACTCACAGAAAGCTTGTTAGCAAGGACCCATATGAGCCAGTCCATACTCAGTATAATCAATGTCAGTTACTGAGGACGGAAATGAGATTTTCCTTTCACTTACTCATTTTCATTCGTTTTACTTTTACCACTCTACTAGCAAATTGGGAATTAGTAGAGAGTTATTTTTAGAGAACACCGTCATTCAGTTAGAGTCGTTTAGCCGCGGGCTGCGGCATGAAATCGCCCAATTTTCGCTCAGTTAGTCAAAGGAGCCTGCCCTCACCTGGCGGGAACAAACGAACGTGAAGGCGGCCGACGCTTTGTGCTCCTCAAAATACCGAGGTAGAGGGGTCGCGAACAAATTTGAAATTCCAAATATGTAGCTACATTTAACTTGGTAAATTATATTCCAAGTTTGCAATTTAGCGAGAAATTGAATTATTCAATTTTATGCAAGGATGCTAAAAGTAGGAATATTTGTGTATATCCTAACAAGGTTGAGGCTGATATTGAGCCGTAGACTTAGACGAGCTTAAGTAAATTTTTTTTCATCATACCTATTCGAAAAACGAATATTGGCTTCAGAGGATAGCGGGAGCAAAATTTAATTTTAACCCCATGGGACTTTTCATTTCTCTCTTCTGATTGGTCCGCATTCCGCGTCCGCACTAACGCGGACCAATTAGAAGAGAGAATTCAAAAATGTTTGAGAAGCTGTTGTCTTTGATAAGTCACGTGATCAAATATGTCGATTAGATAATACGCCCATACTTCCAACATAAATATTAATGTTTAATCATTTCATAAAAATTTATTTGTGTTTTATTTAAACTTTCAATATACGTATCGGTAATGTCTATACTCTATACATAGTAGGTTGATACTCCTAGCTTTTCCTCATAGGTAATGATGAAAAATAGTGTGTGTCATTTGGGGCCAAAATTTTTTGTTCTCGGGCGGCGTATATTGAATTCCTCGCTACGCTCAGGATTCTACTTTAGAATCCCTCGCTGCGGTCGGGAGTCTACTATAGAATCCTTCACTTCGCTCTGAATTCAAAATAACGCCCTCGGGGAACAAAAAATTCCTTTGGCCCCATATAACACAAATAACTATTTCTTGTCATGTAACTTAGAAACTCAAAAGCTCAAAACCGTCAAAAACGTGCGATAGAGTGTGGTCTTTGGTCCTTGTAAAGTATAAACATGTCGTCATGTAAGCAGAAACAGATTTAAGATTGGTAGTCGCTTCGCACACTACACTAAGCTGCCAATCTTAAATCTATGAGTAGAAATATAAATGTTTCTGTTTAGTGGGAGGCTATGGATAGATTGCTAGCTAGAGATCACCCGTCAAAGACGTGCCGACCAAGCCATTTAGCGTTCCGGTACGATGATGAGAGACCGATTAGGGTTATGAGTGTGTTTCAAGCCCGCTACCATCTTAAACTGCAATCGTCACTTACGATCACCTGATGAGGTGAGATCGCAGTCAAGGAGTATGTAGTCATGAAAAAAAACTGTAGGTAGTTATATTTTGCGGTAATGGTTAACCGCAGACTCATATTTTAGTCCTGGAACGTGTCTAACATTTTTAAAGTGACTTTGATTGGTTAAAATATTAACACACTAGCTGATGCCCGCGACTTCGTCCGCATGGATTTAGTTTTTAAAAATCCCGCGGTAACTCTCATTATCCGAGATATAAAGCAGCTCTCCCGGTCTGAGGAACCACTACTACATCCATTACTATACCCATGCAAAAAATCGCATCAATCCGCTGTTCTGTTGCGACGTGATTGAAGGACAAACCAACAAATAAACACACTTTCACATTTATAATATCAGTAATGCTTTATTATAACCCTTTTTATAATTGTCAAATTTTTTACCATACTTAACCAAAGACAAAATTACGTTTAGCTGTCGTTTACGTGTTGTTATTCCACTGTCATTTGCGTTTTATTATTCCATGTCAGATGCGTTTTTGTTATACCAGGTTTTATAGTGACTTGACGTAAACGCGGTCGAACGGGATAAAAAGTATCCTATGTCCGTCTCCTGGTTCTAAGCTACCTCTCCACCAATTCTCAGCCAAATCGGTTCATCCGTTCTTGAGTTATAAATAGTGTAACTAACACCACTTTCTTTTATATATATAAGATTAATAAGATTCAAACTTTCATTGTATGGAGCACGTTAAGGCGAAACTTACCTTAACATGTTTCAGAATATTATATTATACACTTACGCGTGTCCTAATGCCCAAGTTAATGAATATATAATGAATCAGTTAGAAATTCATCACGACTGGTACAAAAGACAATGTCCATACCACAATGTAAAATTTCGCAATACAATTTCGTATGATGGTAGGTACCAATTAGGTACCATATCGCAATATAACATTGCATAAATATATTAGCATAATGAATGCAATCAATTGCTATTCGTTCTGGATAAACTGGACTCTAAAACTGCTTGACTGTTTCGATTTTTTGTTTTGTCTGCTCTGATATACTTAGAGTTGATTTAAAAATACAAAAAAAAAAAATAGGTAAAACATAAAGTTGAAAAATCCAAAATATCAAAATTAGTAATTTTGAATAAGAATCCCCGCTTCGGATTACTTAATATATGGCGAGAATAAATAGATGAAATAGAATTGAATGCAACTTATTTGTACATTAGGAAAGTAATTGTACCACTTTTAATGAGGCCCAATTCCATCTGAAGGCTGCATCACAATTTGGTAAAACTGAAGTCAAGCGTTTACTTGCCATCGAATAATAAAAACCGGCCAAGTGCGTGTCGGGCCACGCGCAGTGTAGGGTTCCGTAGTTGAAAGATACTGAATATATTTTGAGTTCCATGGCTTAAATACTATAATAAACTACAAAATATGCAACTTACACTACGTGTAATACCTAACTTAGAAAAAACAGATCCTTAACTAATGAATCCTACTTAGCCGTGATAGTTTTCCTTTAAAATTCATTATATATACCACTGCTGTGAATTTTTTCTTGTATCCTATATACAACCATTTAGCTGGCAGAGGGGGGGACACTTGACTCTAATAAAATTTAGCACTTTAAAATATCATATTTCACAAACGAATCCCTGAATCGAAAAATGATGTTCCCACACCCACAATATTTTTGAAAGACCTATTCAACGACACCCCACACTATGGGATAGACGAGAAAAAAAAATTCATCCCCACTTTACATGTAGGGGAGGTACCCTTAAAAAAATTATTATTCATAATTTTACTTCACCACTTTGTCGGCGTGATTGATATTTATACCCTTGTCAAATTACAGATTTCTAGTACCAATAGTCTCTGAGCTAAACCGCGGACGGACGGACAGACGGACGGACATGGCGAAAATATAAGGGTTGTTAATGTTTACTACGGAACCCTAAAAAAGGTACCTAGCTTCTAGACTCTAAAAGCAATTGCAATTGGTATCAGCCGCGGAAATTAAAAACAATACAAAGCAAACAAAGCATATTCGTTCGATTGAACGGCTCCATTGCTATCTCCTGCAATTAGAGCTGATAACTGCGTTACCGGGACAACGTCGACGGCCGGCCCGGGATAACCGCGTTACCGTCGAGAGCTCTGCTGTGCTGCACGCGACATTGATATTCGAGACAAACAACGCTGTTTGAAATTTATCAGATGAACCTATACAACGAAATGTTGCTTGGCGGTTGTTCGATCCAGAAATATTGGAACGTAGTTCCTTATCGCGCGGTGCGGAAAGGGGCTAGACGGATCGACACTTTTTTGAAACCGACGCTTTTTGAATGTGAATTTGGCATTGTGTTCGGTATTTTCGCGGTACAATATTGGGTCTCCGCAGCCTTCTGGTTTCGGCAGTCGCTTAACAGTTAAAAGTCGATGGTTCTAATCCCAGCTCTCAGCTAATTATATTTTAAATAATTTCTACATGTGGAAATTTCCCTAATTTTTTATAACTTGTAAGTTATAAAAATATTTTTTTGTCCGAATTAGTAAAACAAAAAAGGGAAATCTTAGGGAAACTTACTCGAAATTTTTGGATCGAAGTTCCTTATCGGACGATACGGACTTGGCGGATGGCTAGGCGATAGAAAAGAATTTTTCCGTCACGGCCTTACACACGTTCCGTCACAGCTTGGGTGGCGGCCAAACGAAGGACTGAAACTATCGGTTCGGGGGTTCGAATCCCGACTTCAGATTTTTTTTATTAATTAATTTATCATTAAAAGGAACTTTGTTCCAACCGAGTGTTTTTTCAATCCTTTGATATCCACTTGTTCATAGATGAATAATCACTTTTGTATAGGTTACTGGATCGTTAAACGAATTTTGAATTTTTCAGCGAGGCGCATGTAGACTGTAGAGACCTTTGATAATGTGTTCCAAAGCTGCATCAATTATATCTGAAATTATGGTTTTCTTACTGTAACAATGCATTTGAGCCAATAGCGGGAAAGTTTCGGCCAATCAGAGGTGAACTACTATGAAAAAAAGTCACCATCTGGGTGTGACTACATAAATTTTTCGGAGGCCGATGATTATCCATTCGCTGCAGATGTCCAGCCCGTTGTAATGTTGCGATATGTATCCGCTACATATTGTCATCAAGCTCGATACTGTGTCTACGCCACAACTAGTTTACCTTATATACCTGCAGGCCGTTTCTGTAATGCAATCATTGCTACAGTCTCAATTACAATGATTGTCTTAATTTATCGCGTTCTTTCTGCAACAATGCATTTTAGCCAATAGTGAGTCAGTATCGGTCAAACTGTAGCAATAATTTTTAAGGAACCGCACCACTGAACTACAGTCTACACCATAATATATCCATTTCAAACATAAAAAGAGCCACGATACCATAAACATTATACCTACTCGAAGAATTAATAAAAAAATATATTTAGCATAAATTTTTCACAGAATATATAATACACTTTGTAGTTCAAATTAAAATACTTTCAGCAGAACAATATGAATGAGAACTTATTATTACTATTAAAGCTCTGTGAATATTTGAATGCTCAACTGTCTGCAAATTAACTTTGATAATTCTCTTCTGATGCGTTATGAGATTGACCAAGCATGATTTGGTTAAAGTGAAAATAAAAATATGTAAGTAAATAAAAGTATTTCATTTTAATAATTCCAACTAGCTAATTAGAACTAGCTTAGAACTCTGTTAATTAAAAAGTTTATGTGCTATGTTGGGAGATAAAATTTAATTTATTTCTTGTGATAAATTTTATTAAAGACTATCTGAATCCCGCGACTTCGTCCGCGAGGATTTAGTTTTTAAAATTCCTCGGGAACTCTTTGATTTTCCGGGATAAAAGTAGCCTATGTCACTCTCCAGGTCCTCAACTATAACCATGCAAAAAATCACGTCGATCCGTAGCCCTGTTGCGGCGTGATTGAAGGACAAACCAACAAACAAACACACTTTCGCATTTATAATATTAGTAAGGATATTTTCATAGAACCACGTATTCAGTAGGTCATCCATGGAACTAGGAATTACGACATCATTAAAGTTTGAAAGCAATTTTGTTAAGGACAATTAGAAGATAATTCAGCCTTAAACAACCATCCTGAAACTGTGACTTTTCAGTCAACTAAGACGTTCGATAGAAATACATTTTCGAACCCCCTGTAACTTTGTTGTACTTAAATAATATAGCCCGGTATATTTCCAAATTACATTCAATCAGAACCTGTTGTTTAATCGACGTCTTATAAGGAAATAATCATCACCATCTTCTCATCGACGGCGCACTACTGGGCACGGATCTCTTTTTAGAAGAACAGTTTGCTAAGTGCGTATTATTTATTTATTTATTTATTTGCTTTCACATTTATTGGGTTACAAACATAAGACCCGGTCAGAGCATTGCATATGTTACAATTATTATATTGTTACTACATTATAATATTCTAATATTAGTTAATTCAATAAAAATAAAAATAGTTCAAAATTAAAATTAAAATGTACATGAATGAAATAAAATTATTAAAATTAAAATTATTAAAATTATTATTATGACACTATTGGGACAAAATTAATAATATTATGGGCGTTATGTGATGGTATTAGCAGACATCACAAACCTTTGAAAACATTATGAACTCTTACGCAAACAGGTTTCCTCAAGATATTTTCGTTCTGTTTAATAACTTAAAACGCACATAATTCCGAAAAGTTAGAGAAGGCCATAGATTCGAACCCCGGACTACTGAATATGAAGCAGAAGCCTTAACCATTATGCTGTAACCGCTACTAAAGAAAGAACAGAGGAGTTAAATATATTTTATTAACTTAGTAGAAGTTTATTAATACTTAGGTAACACTTATTTTATTTTATTAAAATATGCCCTTTTTAGGGTTCCGTAGTAAACAAGGCACCCTTATAGTTTCGCCATGTCCGTCCGTCTGTCCGCCCGCGGTTTAGCTCAGAGACTATTGGTACTAGAAATCTGTAATTTGACAAGGGTATAAATATCAATCACGCCGACAAAGTGGTGAAATACAATTTTGAAAAATAATTTTTTTAGGGTACCTCCCCTACATGTAACGTGGGGATGATTTTTTTTTTCTCGACTATCCCATCGTGTGGGGTGTCGTTGAATAGGTCTTTCAAAAATATTGTGGGTGTGGGAACACTATTTTTCAATTTAGGGCTCCGTTTGTGAAATATGATATTTTAAAGTGCTAAATTTTATTAGAGTCAAGTGTCCTCCCCTCCTCTGCCAGCTAAATGGTAGTATATAGGATACAAGAAAAAATTCACAGCAGTAGTATATATAATGAATTTTAAAGGAAAACTATCACGGCTAAGTAGGGTTCATTAGTTAAGGAGTTATATCTGTTTTTTCTAAGTTAGGTATTACACGTAGTGTAAGTTGCATATTTTGTAGTATATTATAGTATTTAAACCATGGTACTCAAAATGTATTCAATATTCATAAATAAAATAAAAGCACTATCCTAGGTCAGCAATAATATTTGAGACTTTCAACTACGGAACCCTACACTACGCGTGGCCCGACACGCACTTGGCCGGTTTCTATTAAATATATGTATATATTTATATAAATTTTCTCCTATGTCTGCCTAGTTTTCAAAATTCTTGGCCTTTTTAGGGTTCCGTACCAAAATGGTAAAAATGGAACCCTTATGGTGAGACTTTCTCCGTCCGTCCGTCCGTCCGTCCGCCACAGTCGATTATTTCAGTAACTATTAAAGCTATCGACATGAAAGTTGGCATAGTTGTGTATAATAATAGCCCAACATCATTGGAATAAAGAAAAATCGAAAATTATTTTTAGTTTTATTAAAAAAGGGGGAAAATCGGGGGTTTGAAATTTCAAAGTAAAATAACTATACCGAGTGGGGTATCATATGAAAGGCCTTTACTTGTGCATTCTAAAACAGTTTTTTATTTATTTCTATATATAATAGTTTTTGAGTAATCGGCCAAAATGTTGAAAAAAATACCGTCCCCCCCCCCTTCCCTTATCTCCGAAGTTTACCAATCGAAAAATTTGAAATAATTATGGTCAATAGAGTTTTATGTATATTTTACAGGAAAAATAAAAGCAACGCGAAAAATATTTTAGTTTGATTAAAAAAGGGGGAAAATCGGGGGTTTGAAATTTAAAAGTAAGATAATTATACCGAGTGGGGTATCATATGAAAGGCCTTTACTTGTGCTTTCTAAAACAGTTTTTTATTTAGTTCTATATATAATAGTTGTTGAGTAATCGGCCAAAATGTTGAAAAAAATACCGTCCCCCCCCCCCCCCCCCCTTATCTCCGAAGTTTACCAATCGAAAAATCTGAAATAATTATGGTCAATAGAGGTTTATGTATATTTTACAGGAAAAATAAAAGCAACGCGAAAAATATTTTAGTTTGATTAAAAAAGGGGGAAAATCGGGGGTTTGAAAATTATAAGTAAGATAATTATACCGAGTGGGGTATCATATGAAAGGTCTTTACTTGTGCTTTCTAAAACAGTTTTTATTTAGTTCTATATATAATAGTTGTTGAGTAATCGGCCAAAATGTTGAAAAAAATAACGTCCCCCCCCCCTTATGCCTTATCAAATTACAGATACTGATACCCTTGTCAAATTACAGATTTCTAGTACCAATAGTCTCTGAGCTAAACCGCGGACAGACAGACAGACAGACGGACGGACATGGCGAAACTATATCGGTTCCTTGTTTGCTACGGAACCCTAAAAACGTAAACTCGCGATTAATTGAGAACCTTTTTTTTCGTGGGTTAACAATACTTTAGATATCTAATTATAGATTACGCGCTTTTTAATTACTGTCACAAGGTATAACGGCAATGAAGTGTCTATACATATTTTGCTTACGTTATTGTAGTAGAAGTCGGGTTGAAGTAGTTCATTGGTTCATAGTGAAGGCTAAGTTCACACTTCACTATGGATTTAACCCTCCTCATTGTGACAGGAGATCGGTACCCAGTAGTGATCCGGCGATAGATTGAGATAAGTCACCGACTGACTCCACAACAATACAGAAATAGTGCCACTATTGCTATAGTGCCAGTATTTAGTGCCACGTAAAAAGTAACGTAATATGTAAAATATTATAACGACTTAAAGGTTGTTAAATAAAGTACTTTATCGTTATTAAAAACGTGTTATCAACCAATTAAAACATAGCTATCAACAGCTGAATACGGGTCTGAATTAACCCTAAAGGTCGGTTAACCAAACTAATTAAGCGATACACAATTATACGAGGTCATTACCGGCTCTCAAAGATTGGAAGCAGGAATAATGACGCACCATTTTCGGAATTAACCAGGTTGGAGAACCTAATAAATTTCCAAATAATATACCGAGTTGTTATTCTAGTACTAATGTATCTACTACACTAATATACACAACGTATAGTAATAGGGGCAATAATGTAATGGGTATTTCATAATGTTTTTAAAGTAGTACTTTGGGCTATACCTAGCTATATTTGGTCCAACCCGTAGGTGGAGCCACCACGTCAATCTGTCACTCTTTTGCCGTATAATTAAAGGATAAATATGTCAAAAGTAGCATACTAATATCCCGCAGGAACCGTTTGTTTTCCCGGGATAAAAAGTAGCCTTTGTAATTTTTCAGGCCCAATTAACGTTACCTGTGAGAAAAACCACGTCAATCTAAAACTCGATTGCGCGTATTTTGAAAGACAAATGCGTAAAAAATAGTAACTGTTTGTTTTCCTGGAATAAAAAGTAGCCTTTGTCTTTTTTCAAGTCCTCAACTTTGCCTATCAATAACCTCCTCCTTTTTTGAAGTCGGTTAAAAAAAACATCAATATTTAACTCCGTTGGGGCATAATTGAAGGATAAATATGTCAAAAGTAGCGTGCAAAAATCCCGCAAGAACTGTTTGTTTTCCCGGGATAAAAAGTAGCCTTCGTCACTTTTCAGGTCCTCAACTATGCCTATCCAAAAAACCACGTCAATCTGTAACTCCGTTGGCGCATAATTGAAGAATAAATATGTGAAAGTAGCATACTAATATCCCGCAGGAACCGTTTGTTTTCCCGGGATAAAAAGTAGCTGTTGTTACTTTTCACGTCAATCTGTCTTTTCAGGTCCTCAGCTATGCGGCCTATCAAAAACCACGTCAATCTGTAACTTCGTTGGCGCATAATTGAAGGAAATGCTAAACTGATAACTTTCCCGTAGCTGCAAAATGAAATAGGTACATTGTATCAATGACAGGAGTTGCTTCTAAAAAAGGGTTTATTGAGGGCAGCTTCTTGCAACATTTATTTCCAGCCGCTTGATGGATGAGGCTGAAACATATTACATGTGATTCGTATTACCTAAAGAGGTCAAGAGGGGTCCGGGACAACCTTTTTCTAAGCTCTTTCTATTACTTTTTTGTCCACTATCTACGCACATTATTATTATTAACCCTCGTGCACACAGATCTTTTTCTCAGGGAAACAACTTCAACTATACTACGGCCGTTCAGAGAATGCGTTCCTGACACGTCGCGATTGAACTGACGACGTAACTTTGTAATGGCGTTGCAGTTACGATAAAAATATTATTGCTGGTTGTTTACCGTTTTAACAATTAATGAGCATTAAAACAACATTATTATATCAATAATCAATTAATGTTATAATTTTGTGACAGTTGTCGTGACTAAATGACAGGTGTCAGGAACGCATTCTCTGAACGGCCGAACTTTAGGTACCTATATTTACCATTACAATTTGTCAGTTTATTGTTATAGTCATGAAAGCAACACGTTTTTACTTTGTTATTTAACAATATGTAGGGTTGTTATCATTCGAAAGCACCATGTGATAAGTTATAGAGCGGCAATTCGGAAAAAGAACTGTTCAGTTTCAATCGCGCGGGCTGAGGTAGAGAGGGGAGCCGGCATGGTAAATAAGGTTGCGATTCGCGTGACCGCGGCGGTCGCAGAGGTGTGCCGCGCCCCGCGCCCCACTCACTGCTCGGTCGTTCGTTTTGAATAAATCAAGAAATAATTTTGTAGTATGTTATGTACCTAAGTAGTTATGTACCTAAGTAGGTACCTATACTAGGTACATAACTATGTAACCCTGAGAGTGTATGTTACCCAATATGATGCAGGTATGCCTGTGTAGAAATGTAGAATGTTCCGCGAAAAATTGTAATAATACAATAAATTCCAAAATGAATAAACATAATTTAGGATTTTTGATAAATCGTTAAGATACGACGTGTCGAAATCCGCAGCTATTAGTTGAGTCGTGTGCGAAAGAATTTGGAAGACCCACCAGATTATTATCTTCAGATAATAACGAACTGCAATTTTGCATTCGGCTTACTGTCCAAAATAAATGCAAAAAATCACGTCAATCCGTAGCCCTGTTGCGGCGTGATTGAAGAACAAACCAACAAACAAACACACTTTCGCATTTATATTTATTTATTTATTTATTTATTAGATACTAGCTGATGCCCGCGACTTCGTCCGCATGGATTTAGTTTTTAAAAATCCCGCGGGAACTCTTTCATTATCCGAGATAAAAGTAGCTCTCCCGGTCTGAGGAACCACTACTACATCCATTACTATACCCATGCAAAAAATCGCATCAATCCGCTGTTCTGTTGCGACGTGATTGAAGGACAAACCAACAAACAAACACACTTTCGCATTTATAATATCAGTAATGCTTTATTATAACACTTTTTATAATTGTCAAATTTTTTACGATACTTAACCAAAGACAAAATTACGTTTAGCTGTCATTTGCGTTTTGATATTCCATGTCAGATGCGTTTTTCTTATACCAGGTTTTATAGTGACATGACGGAAACGCGGTCGAACGGGATAAAAAGTATCCTATGTCCGTCTCCTGGTTCTAAGCTACCTCTCCACCAATTTTCAGTCAAATCGGTTCATCCGTTCTTGAGTTATAAATAGTGTAACTAACACCACTTTCTTTTATATAATATAGATAAGTTGCATAAACTGTGTTACAATATAGGTCTTACAAATATAATAAGCTCATACAGTTTACCATTGTCAGGTGCGCAACATACTTAAACATAACTTAAACTATTCATCAATTACTATTCTATATTGAATGGGTGGGTACAACTAAAATTTAATTATTATATTCTTATTTGATCACACAATATAATATCTCATTTGCAAGATGTCAAGAAGTGTATGCGTTTTTTGAAGAAATCTTTCCCTTTTCGTCAAATAAATCATCGATAACTAGCAAATGCCAAATGCAACAATTATGAAATTAATAATCTATTATGAAACAACAAAAAAACAATTACAATATTATTAGGAGTACCTTATAGAATGTCAATAAATAAATTTATTTCAAATAGGTAGGAATTATAAAATGTCATTATCGATAATTTATTTTTGTAGGTACCTATACAGAATTATTGACCGAGCGAAGCGAGGTCTCTGAGTTTACTAGAGCGATTTGCACTTGTCCGTCCGTCCGTCCGTCCGTCCATCCGTCCGTCCGTCCGTCCGTCTGTCAGAGCCTTATAACTTTTGAATTAATGAACGTAATTACTTCAAATTTAGATATAATATGTAAACCGATGGCCTCCAGCCGAAAATGGCTTAAAAAGTTATAAAAATCTTTATTTCAGGAGGGCTCTCATAGAAGCGAATGCGAAGAAATTTTTTTTTATTTGCGATTCATAAGTTTTCTGTGTATCATTTTAAAGACAATTTGGAACAGAGTACAACCGTATTTTTTTTTAATTTTTTTCCTAAAATTGACGAAATGGGGGGCTTCCAAAGTGGCGATTTAATACGCTCGCTTGAAGACGCTCTCTGGGAAAATTTTCTATATATTTTCAAGTTGTACTTATTTTCTTACTTCACTTGTATCCTGTACTTGAACAACAAATACTAAAATTATATGAATATTATAAAGAAACGAGATTATTTAATTTTTAATGAACATCAGTAAATTTCACATAGCTTCACAATAATGCTAATAGATGGCGCAGTCATTAACTATTCCATTGAACTAGGAGTTACGACTACGATTTATCCCAAAAACAGTTTTGCGTCGACCATTATTATTTAGGTACATAATATAATAACATATTATTCAATTAAAATTATTCTTTAGTTAAATATCATTTTGTATATTTTCTATTCGCGTCGATAGATGACGATTTGTACAGATGCCCCTAACCCGTTTTCACTCGTTAGTACCTACATAATAATTCAATGTTTTCTTCACTGACGTTCCCTAACCTTTACGGGCTACCTATGATAAGTTATGTGATGATTACTGTCAACTTCTTTATCACGATCCTGTACGGGACACCTAAAAGGACATTGGGACGGATGTTAGGACTTAGGATTGTGTTTTGGAGCTACTTACGTAAAGAGACTCCTACATAGGGGATGATTTAGGTATGTTTGGTGAAAACGGGCATAATAATAATAATGTCAGTTTTGGTCGTCATGTATCGATTGAATGAATAATCATGGGATACCGTTACCGCGAGGTCTCAGTTCGGGGCGAACCACTAGTTATAATATTAGTAAGGATAATTATTTATCAGTAAGGATATTATTCAGCTAAAACTAAATGCACACTTACAATCCACTGTCGCACATTCTTTGTTAAATGCATTTACAATTACTTTGAAATAAATTATAGCGGTTTGAAAGAGTTCTTGGGTTGGCGTGAAAATAATGATCGTGCAATACAAGGACCTTTGTTGAGTTCAGGTTAATTGCACTCGGTGACGCATTGCAGTTATTGCAATTCGTGAGGCCCTTTTTTGCCATTGTCCATTGACCCATTACCTTAACTTGCAATAAATCCTAAGTAAAAAAAGCAATCAAATGTCCTAACTTGAGCGATTTCAAGTTACGTTTAGTAATGTCGTTTCATTGGTGCATTCGCAGTTTAAGTACTGAAAATGCAGAATCAAAATTTTTGCCGGGGCTTTCTGCTGCTCTTTAAGGTTAGGTACATAATAGTATTCGGAAACCTTGTGATGGTACGGCTGTGATCGTCTAAGCTTGATGATTTGTGATTAAGTATACTTGGAGAAGAGTTCATAAAGAAACAATATTTCAGGAATAAGAGACACGTTGGTAGTTGGCATGTTATCTGTAACTTCGCGGATTTCCCAAAGTGAACGGAGACGCATCGCTCACCTGGGCAATACATTTGCGGGTGGACAATTCAGGCCATCATTCCATTCTATCTGGATACGCGGGGCCCATTTGTATTGTATGGGCCTACCTTAGTAAAACAATAGAATAGCGTCACTTCGACACTCGGAAGTCCAGAAGGACTTAATTAAAAGGTATAAGCTAAACGATCAGTATAGAATGCATGATAAGCTGGTGAATGTATGAGTGCCTTCTTTGGGCCATCGCAATCCAACCGATTCTCTCGAGCACTGGGGAACCCTACACCCAGCACAGGGGTCTTTTAACATTGTTATAGGGGCACAGACCAGATCACCCTTTTGCGCTGCGAAGCGTATATTGCCGTGTCTTCGAGAGACCGGTTCTTTTGAGAGCCGTAGCTCGCCCCATTACCATGGTTTTGTTTGTATATTCATTTGTTATATTTGATATTATTTGGTTTGGCCAAACCAGAGCGGGAGCTGATCTGTATTTTGAGAGGGCGTGTATTAGGTGCTGGAAAATCGCTGCCGGTGCGCCACGCTGGTAGCCATGTACTGTTATTGTATCAATCTTTGACTATTAAAAGTCAACAAGTTAATATTTAAAAGCCCACATCAACCTTAATGTCTCTCATTCCACAATATCGTGGTCACCCTAGCCATCTCCAATAAAGTCTCTCCTTTACACATTACCCTATGGTCACCCTAGTGCCTTGCAACTGCTTAACAATAGGACACAAAAAAAAAGGTTCAGATCCCCTACCTGCGTCGAGTCGCTGCTCGTAGAATGTGTACAAATGCTCGACGAAACTGCGGCTTCCCTCGGGTAATTTACTAGTGTTGAAATACCTAATTAAATGCCCTAATCAGTCCTTCGTATTAAGCTAGATGAAGTCTAGCCTTCATAGACTGTACAGTAATTCAGAAACTATAGGCTTAATCTTTGATTCTGAAATAGTCACGTAGCTCTTCGAACTAGACCTGTTTAGTTCACTATGAAAGGTATTTTATCTGTTTAAATCAAAGTAGCTTACGGTAATTGTCCAAGTTGGAAATAATTAATTACTCACAACACAGAATTTCACTCGTCTGGGAGTCGAACCCATCGAGAAATGTAGAAATATCGTAGCTATATTTGACCTGACTTACTTTATAATAGCGGAGTATATAATCAGCCTGAAATTAAGTTATTGACCTTAATCAGAACCTCCATGATCTGTGGGAGTCGAACCCATCTCGGAATCATAATTATTCGTATCTCTACGCCTAATAGTTATCTAAGCTTGCTTTCTGAAATGAAATACATGATCATACCTAGGTAACATGAGGGAATTTATAAATTATATTAATAAAAGAAGTGTTTATGGATAAAAGGATGAGATTTATTATCAATTTCTTAAAGATTATTAGAAAAGAAACTGTTTGATTATTTAATTCATGTTTAAGGCGCTAAATTACCTTAAGCCATTAATAGAATAGAATATAATTATTTTGTTATTCAATTAAATTTTTACAAGTACTTTTGAATAATTAATGAATCTACCACTGGTTCGGAATGCCTATCCTGCCGAGAAGAACCAGCAAGAAACTCGGAGGTTGCTCTTTTCAAAACAGATTTACAATACAGTAATTACTATGCTAAATGTAGTGTTTCCACACATGCACACAATGGGGACAATAATACTTTGTTTATATTTCTACGCACGTACCCTAAAAGGAAAGGTTAAGACACACCCCGTATAAAATTATTAGGTCTAGAATTATACATATTTATGCTATAGAAATAGACTCACAGAGTAAAAGTCAGACTCATTAACACTAATCTAGTATATTCCTATCTCTAGGTCCACGTTAGGGTTACTCCTAGGCATAGACTTGACAGACCCCGACAGCATAATTGTCTTTTCCTCCTTCCAAATTAGTATACATAATATAGTCATAAAATATGTTACTATAATTATACCAAATCTCAGATAGCATAATGATAGTGAAGTGCGTCGAATCCTTCTCGATCGATGATATTGAACACTGTGAGACTATTTTATAGTGAAAATCAAATTAAGTACATTACCGAATTCCTCGTACTGTAGTAGTCACCTCACTAATTTACTTATTTCTCGACTAAGATTTCCCCAAAATTTAAGAAGAGAATATTTGTTAAGACCTTCCCAACATTTTATTACTGAACACAATATCAAATTAAAAATTGGCCTGATTCAAACTAAGGATTAATCTCTAAAATCTCTACGCCACCGCCTCGGCTTGAAGGTGTAATTGCACTCTCGCGCTCCGAGATCGGACCTCCGTTCTCGATCGATGAAACTCGAATGGCCTCGGTCAACCTTGTCTTCTCCTCTCTCCGTCCAAAATCCCCCTCTTTCTGCAAAGTGAAAAAAAACGCCCACAATAATTTGCTCACATATAATTGGTCGGTCTATTCAGCTGAGCCTATGATAAATGGCCAATGAGTGTAAAGTCACTATAATTTCATCCCAATTGGTTCAAACTTAACGCCCTCGTTTAATAGTTAATAATGCTGTTTTAGACCTTTCTTATTTTTTTTTTTCTCAGCCACACATCTGGTTTCAACTTACTCTACCCAAAGCGTTTCTCACGAAGTTTGCACTAAAAGAAACAATTTATGGCTTTAGTCCATTATCTCTAAGGGGTTTTGCCTTGTCAATGCAATATTTTTAAATATCGCATTTTTATGGGTTTCCGGCACGTTAGCCTATTGAACTATTTGGAACCCTGCAAGCGTATTGTATTTAAAGCAATAACTCTTAGAATATTCGTTTAAAGTGCCCTTTTTTTTTTCTAATGGTTAATTTTATCCATTCCATGTATTTTTCTAGCTTTCGAATTTTTTATTATGGTTCGCTGTTTCGTATTTTTAGAGATCCGTATATTAATTAGCGAAAAAAATTTTGACTCAGAAGATGACCATCTCACGCTCCCCCAAATAGATTTTGAATACATCTAGTACTCCTATGTCTCACCTACATACTAGTTGTTTTGAAATCTATTTCACCCTACACATTCGCTTAATAGTTTCAACTAATCCCTGATCAAATTTTCGCGTTCTAATCGTCCTGTAATGATCTATTTAAATCGAATTTCCGTAGTGGAAACCTAACCTTTCATATATTCCTATAATAACGAATTAGATGGATAGCATTTTAATTTCCTCTAACCTTATCTGTATGGACGCCAACCAGGGTGAATACATTATTATTATATGAAACTTTCTACTCTCGGCCGCCTTGACTATGTTCCGATACGCCTGCTGTCTAATCTGATTCGTGTAATCTACTAGTCTCTGATGTCACCTCCCTATCGTAATCGGTAGAAAAAAAAGTCCGTTTCCCCCATACTAACATGTTTGGTGCATCGACCGTGGTAGTGTGTGCCACATGATTATAACAATCTTCTATGTCCGGTAATAAATCCACCCAAGACCAGTGTGACTTGTCACAATACGTCCTGAATAATCTGCCTAATTCTTTATTAACTCTCTCCGTTGAGTTCGGTCGTGGATTTCTAAAAGACGTGTGCGTCCATTCAATGCCTAACTGGTGAACGTCTGACTCGAAACCTTTAAAGTAAAGTTCGCGTCTCTGTCCATGCCTTACTACTGAATCCTATTATCCCCTTCATCACCTTCATCGCTCAATTGATAACCATACCCGGAGATTCCTAGATTACAACTATTGGTCTGTAAATAATAGTTCACGAGAAGTATCGTGTCTAAGAATAATCTCTCAACCTTCTCAGAACAATCGTTTATTACCTGCGTCCATGCCCATCTGGCATTTTGTTTTAGTAATTCGTTGAGCGGTCTAACCTCCTCGCTCTATCTCGAAATAAACCTTCTAAAATAATTTAATAATCCCAACAATCCTCGTAATTGTTTTATTATTCGAGGTATGGGAAAAATCTAGTATGACTTTTACTTGCTCGGGATCCATATGCAACCCGTTTTGTGTTCACTAGACGTCCCAACAGTTTCACTTCTACATATAAGAAATGACACTTTCCTAGCCTACCAGTTAAACCCGCGGTTTCTAGCCTGTCTAGTACTTGGTCTAAGTGTTCTAAATGAAGTCCTATGACCCTGTGGTAAATATGACAATGTCATCTAGATAATTCACACAAAAACTCACGTACCTCTCTTGATATAATATTCATTACCTTCGAGAATACAGCCACAAATGTCTTTAACCCTTGGAGCAAAATACGATAAGAATAGGTTCTCCCCATAAAAGAGAACCCCGTATACTTCCTAAAATCCTGACGCAACGGTATTTGAAAATAAGCACTATTCAAATCAATTTAACTGATATGGTTTACCCCGTGAAAGGATTGTAAAATATCAGACGTGAGTGGTGGTAAATCTGCGTCACCTCTCATTCTTTTTTCTTATTAAGTTCTCGCGCGTCTAATAAGAGTTTTATTGACCCGTCCCGCTTCTTAATAAATGTGAGTGGTTACAGTAAGGTGTTACCTCCTGTCTCACCATACCTAAACCTTTTAACTCTTCCAATTTATTCTTATTTCAGTTCCCTATACGCTAAGGTACCGAATAACTGTGTTTTACAAAAGGAGTTTCATCTACCAGCTCAATAACGTGTTTGTACCTGTTAGTCAGCCCTTACTTGTCCGTAAATATTTTACGATGCTCGCCTAACACAGGTAGTAACAGTTTCTTTTGTTTACTACTTAAGTTCAAATCGTCTAAGCGATACCCTTTGTTCTTCACCGCCCGATTCCTTTTTTGATACACTACGCCCCACCGGCCTAGTATTTTTGGTTAATATCAAAATAATCGTGGCAGAATTTGCCTCTTCCCCTAGTCTTCCGACCTTACAATTCCGAATCCAGTCTTACGCAAGACCTAAATCCTAAGTATTCGATAGTCAATATCTATTCACTACCGCAGTTTACTACCTCCTTCACCTGCTCTAACCAATCATATCCTAGTATCAATGACCTAAGTAAATGTCGTATAATTAGTACAGATGTCTCAACTAAAGAACTACCTCATATAAACTCTATCAGTACCAACTGATTCGTGCTCTCTCTCAGTGAACAGAATGCTCCTTGTGTTTTGAATTACTGGGATAGAGTACTTTCTCTTAAATTTGAGTCGTACAACTCTCTAGCTATCCCGCCAATCTAACTTCGCGTGTCAACAAGTGCATTCATACTTCTACCGTGTTGACCACACACATACTTCTGGTTAATTAGATAAAGAATAGTATATTCATACGTCGATCAACTCTTCGAGTTCGTAAAACATCGTGTACGCACTCAAACCTCACTTCAAGCAATACTCACACGTAATGTCTATCTCGTTACACTCTACTATGCTATCAAACTGATTTTCCAATAAGATTTCTATACTTTCAATTTACTCCCGACTGAAAACTATATTCACCATTGTTATTGCCGCCTTTCAACACTCGTTTAAGGCCTCCTTTTACAAACTCTTAAACCCTGTCCTGGCTTCCATCCATAACTCGTTAAGATTTTATAAACCACTCCTATCTTTTCGCGCTCCGATATATCGCCATTACTCCTTTTACACAACCTTAGACTATCGGATGTCGTTTGTGTGGGAAACCTAGGTTTTTTTTTTTTGTTCTCTCCCCCACACCTTTCGACTAAGTAAAACCTTCGTCCTCCTTTACAAAAGTGATGGCTAACCTGATCGACCCTGACGATAACCACGCCCCATAGCTGAATTTACTCTACTTGTCTACATATTTGCAGAGATTGTCGCAACCATAGGTCTCCCCCTTGGCGACTCGTTGTACCACCGTCTACCAAACCTATTTCCTACAATACCTCTAGCGACCCCTATCAGCTTGTTAACAATATTTTGCTCTAAGCTCCTCGGAAACTTCGCCCCGTTCATGATACTAACTTCCTCAGTCCTGGTAAACCATAACTCGCTGTATATCTAACGCATAGTGTCTCATGATGGAGTTCACTAACTCCCGTTCGCTAAAAGCAATAGTCAATGATTGCATCGATTCGACCTGTTCAGCAAAATATGGTCAGACATAGTCATACCCGAATCGCTTGTATAGACCGTATTAATCAACTTATATCTCACGGATTCCCGAATCTACTCCATCCAATAATTTCGCCTAAATCTGTCTCGAAATCGGCAAACGTAACCCAATCCTTTTGAGTATAACTCCATAACCTTCCGCGCGTGCCCCGTAATGCACTCTAACGCTATGTCAATCTCACGATCCACTCCGTTTATTGTCCTAATATACCTTTTTAATCGCTTTAAAAATGCAATAGGATTGGCGAATGATTGCCCATCGAAATTCGGTTTGTTAACCGAAGGTTATATCACATATAGCTTCCGAGTTTCTAAGAGTACTACACTAGAACTCGCGGTCTACTCACTTTTATCATTCGCGATACGCTCTATCCCAACCGTATCGAGTGACGTCACACTCGCCCTTTTATTTGGTATTGCACTGGGGCTCGAACCCAGTTGCTGCAATTTTCCTTCAAACTCATTGATCTTTTGTAAAATCAACTCTAACGTGGCATTCCCTATTGTCTCTGTTTGCTCGCTCGTTCCCACCTACCGCGCTAACATCTGGTCGGTCCGTCGCTACTCGCTTTGTATTAAGGCCCCTTTTACCTGCCGGCATCGTTACTAATCCGTCTTATCGCGTCTTTTATTATTTGCCAATCAACTCCGACAAATATCAGTCTAATTGTTTCTTTCGTGCAACTTTCGTAAACGCCAAACAGTCTACCCTTTTTTTTTTGTAATAGCACAATGCTGATACCAGATGTTGCTAAACTAAGGATGTGCTCTGATTTTATGAAATCTCAAAGTTAAAAATAAATAAATCTAAAAAATAAGCAAGATTAATATCTCGATCACTGCAATCAATCTCCTCCTAGAAATCCTGTAAATTGTACATTTATAAAACATGCTGCTTATTTCTGCTCCCCCTATACATAAGACAATAAGACATACTGCTTCCTTCTGCCTTCCTATACATAAAATAAATGTACAACACATATTCATATACTAACATGCACAGTGTGTCTTAACCCTTTCAATTAAATATTTCAATTAAATAATTCCTTTCCTCATATACCCAATCATGATTTCTACGTTGTGTTTTATTCTTATTATAATATAGATCTAGTCATATCGTTATTCCGAATACGTACATAGATCCCTGGTCATTCGGCAACAAATTCTGTGACCTAACAAGGCCACAGATGTGACACAGGATGATACATAGATCCTGGTCACGGCACCAAATTCTGTGATGGTACGGCTGTGATCGTCTAAGCTTGATGATTTGTGATTAAGTATACTTGGAGAAGAGTTCATAAAGAAACAATATTTCAGGAATAAGAGACACGTTGGTAGTTGGCATGTTATCTGTAACTTCGCGGATTTCCCAAAGTGAACGGAGACGCATCGCTCACCTGGGCAATACATTTGCGGGTGGACAATTCAGGCCATCATTCCATTCTATCTGGATACGCGGGGCCCATTTGTATTGTATGGGCCTACCTTAGTAAAACAATAGAATAGCGTCACTTCGACACTCGGAAGTCCAGAAGGACTTAATTAAAAGGTATAAGCTAAACGATCAGTATAGAATGCATGATAAGCTGGTGAATGTATGAGTGCCTTCTTTGGGCCATCGCAATCCAACCGATTCTCTCGAGCACTGGGGAACCCTACACCCAGCACAGGGGTCTTTTAACATTGTTATAGGGGCACAGACCAGATCACCCTTTTGCGCTGCGAAGCGTATATTGCCGTGTCTTCGAGAGACCGGTTCTTTTGAGAGCCGTAGCTCGCCCCATTACCATGGTTTTGTTTGTATATTCATTTGTTATATTTGATATTATTTGGTTTGGCCAAACCAGAGCGGGAGCTGATCTGTATTTTGAGAGGGCGTGTATTAGGTGCTGGAAAATCGCTGCCGGTGCGCCACGCTGGTAGCCATGTACTGTTATTGTATCAATCTTTGACTATTAAAAGTCAACAAGTTAATATTTAAAAGCCCACATCAACCTTAATGTCTCTCATTCCACAATATCGTGGTCACCCTAGCCATCTCCAATAAAGTCTCTCCTTTACACATTACCCTATGGTCACCCTAGTGCCTTGCAACTGCTTAACAATAGGACACAAAAAAAAAGGTTCAGATCCCCTACCTGCGTCGAGTCGCTGCTCGTAGAATGTGTACAAATGCTCGACGAAACTGCGGCTTCCCTCGGGTAATTTACTAGTGTTGAAATACCTAATTAAATGCCCTAATCAGTCCTTCGTATTAAGCTAGATGAAGTCTAGCCTTCATAGACTGTACAGTAATTCAGAAACTATAGGCTTAATCTTTGATTCTGAAATAGTCACGTAGCTCTTCGAACTAGACCTGTTTAGTTCACTATGAAAGGTATTTTATCTGTTTAAATCAAAGTAGCTTACGGTAATTGTCCAAGTTGGAAATAATTAATTACTCACAACACAGAATTTCACTCGTCTGGGAGTCGAACCCATCGAGAAATGTAGAAATATCGTAGCTATATTTGACCTGACTTACTTTATAATAGCGGAGTATATAATCAGCCTGAAATTAAGTTATTGACCTTAATCAGAACCTCCATGATCTGTGGGAGTCGAACCCATCTCGGAATCATAATTATTCGTATCTCTACGCCTAATAGTTATCTAAGCTTGCTTTCTGAAATGAAATACATGATCATACCTAGGTAACATGAGGGAATTTATAAATTATATTAATAAAAGAAGTGTTTATGGATAAAAGGATGAGATTTATTATCAATTTCTTAAAGATTATTAGAAAAGAAACTGTTTGATTATTTAATTCATGTTTAAGGCGCTAAATTACCTTAAGCCATTAATAGAATAGAATATAATTATTTTGTTATTCAATTAAATTTTTACAAGTACTTTTGAATAATTAATGAATCTACCACTGGTTCGGAATGCCTATCCTGCCGAGAAGAACCAGCAAGAAACTCGGAGGTTGCTCTTTTCAAAACAGATTTACAATACAGTAATTACTATGCTAAATGTAGTGTTTCCACACATGCACACAATGGGGACAATAATACTTTGTTTATATTTCTACGCACGTACCCTAAAAGGAAAGGTTAAGACACACCCCGTATAAAATTATTAGGTCTAGAATTATACATATTTATGCTATAGAAATAGACTCACAGAGTAAAAGTCAGACTCATTAACACTAATCTAGTATATTCCTATCTCTAGGTCCACGTTAGGGTTACTCCTAGGCATAGACTTGACAGACCCCGACAGCATAATTGTCTTTTCCTCCTTCCAAATTAGTATACATAATATAGTCATAAAATATGTTACTATAATTATACCAAATCTCAGATAGCATAATGATAGTGAAGTGCGTCGAATCCTTCTCGATCGATGATATTGAACACTGTGAGACTATTTTATAGTGAAAATCAAATTAAGTACATTACCGAATTCCTCGTACTGTAGTAGTCACCTCACTAATTTACTTATTTCTCGACTAAGATTTCCCCAAAATTTAAGAAGAGAATATTTGTTAAGACCTTCCCAACATTTTATTACTGAACACAATATCAAATTAAAAATTGGCCTGATTCAAACTAAGGATTAATCTCTAAAATCTCTACGCCACCGCCTCGGCTTGAAGGTGTAATTGCACTCTCGCGCTCCGAGATCGGACCTCCGTTCTCGATCGATGAAACTCGAATGGCCTCGGTCAACCTTGTCTTCTCCTCTCTCCGTCCAAAATCCCCCTCTTTCTGCAAAGTGAAAAAAAACGCCCACAATAATTTGCTCACATATAATTGGTCGGTCTATTCAGCTGAGCCTATGATAAATGGCCAATGAGTGTAAAGTCACTATAATTTCATCCCAATTGGTTCAAACTTAACGCCCTCGTTTAATAGTTAATAATGCTGTTTTAGACCTTTCTTATTTTTTTTTTTCTCAGCCACACATCTGGTTTCAACTTACTCTACCCAAAGCGTTTCTCACGAAGTTTGCACTAAAAGAAACAATTTATGGCTTTAGTCCATTATCTCTAAGGGGTTTTGCCTTGTCAATGCAATATTTTTAAATATCGCATTTTTATGGGTTTCCGGCACGTTAGCCTATTGAACTATTTGGAACCCTGCAAGCGTATTGTATTTAAAGCAATAACTCTTAGAATATTCGTTTAAAGTGCCCTTTTTTTTTTCTAATGGTTAATTTTATCCATTCCATGTATTTTTCTAGCTTTCGAATTTTTTATTATGGTTCGCTGTTTCGTATTTTTAGAGATCCGTATATTAATTAGCGAAAAAAATTTTGACTCAGAAGATGACCATCTCAACCTTTAGGTATCACTTTGATCTAGTGTTTTTAAGAGATATGAGAGTATCATAACCTGATGGTTAGGATTGTGGTCTCGTGTTCAAGAAGTCACCGATTCAATCACGAGCACGCATCACTAATTTTGCCTTATGTATGCCTCTTTGAATTATATATGCCACTTTAGCTTTGCAACTCGATGAGCTATGTCGGTAACTCTGGTTCTCCTGCGGATTGATTATTATTATTAACTGAAAGGGTTAACAATCCTAAATAGTAATTCATTATTGGAGGCAACCTAACCGCAAGCCTGTTGGCTCTGGTTATATATTGACTGAACAATCCACTCCAGCACCAGAGTTATACCGAACAGAACCAAAGGTTGTAAAGTCTGTGTAAAAATACCTATTTTTGTAAGACACAATATGCATATAGGCAGTTCGGCTGTGGAATGCATTGCCCGATTCCATAAGGAGTGCAAATTCAAAATTTTCATTTAAACGGCAAGTGAAGGATCATCTGCTCAAAACCATATTGTAACCCCTGTCTGTAACTTTTTTCTATATTTATTATATTTAATACTAATTTTATGTTTCATATGTACGGTATCATGTTACGTAATGTATTTTGTATCATGTAATATATTTGGGTATCTATTTGTATATAATTATGTATATTATATGTATATTATTATTATATTCAAAATATGTATGTATTATATATTTATATATTATGCTCTTTTTACCCTACTCTTTTGCACACCTACAAGTGTTGTCTCACATCTCAAGGTTGACTGGTAGAAAATGCTTTAGCATTAAGTCCGCCTTTTGTACTTTTTTGTGCAATAAAGTGTTTAAAAAAAAAATATGTACAGGAAATATGTAAATATTTTTTTTAGAAGAACACCAAAAACGTTCAAAAGAGTGGAGCGCTGATGTTGTTGCGCTTTGATACGCTTATAAGAATCAAACTTTACCTTTTACCTGTTACCTTTGTTTTTCCAAACTTTTATAATTTGTAATTTATATGTAAGTATAATAATTAAGTCTTAATTTAATTGTCATCTCACCCGAGTGTCAACTGTAAACATAAATTGTTGATAGTGGTGAATTGGGCCCCACGATACAGGATTACCTAGTGTGGGTCTCTACTCTCAACGGATGTACCAATCTATGTAAAGTTGTTTCTTTTGGCAAATAAATATTTTTCATTTTCATTTTTTCAAAACTTGCAATGCATGTTGTGCCTACCTCCTGTTGGTAAGTTAGGTATATAGGTATTAGCATTTCTTTCCCATTTATTGAGATTCCCGAGACAAATTCCCTGGTGCGTGTGTGAGCCATGTACCTTTATAGACTTAAGCTTTTTCATTGGCTAAGCTAGCGTAAACGGGTTTGTCTACTACGAGTATGTATGTAGTTATGCGTACGCAATGAGTTAAGAGTGGACACATAGTGGTATACGCCACTTAATAGTGTAGTTATATATCACAGCACGGTTGTATGGAGCTTTATCTCTGTTCCGTTACTTACTTCGCGACACTACATAGAACAATCTTGCTCAAAACCACAATGCCTCGCGTTCGCTTGAAACACAGGTAGGTATACTGAAATGCTCGTCTTATTGTAAGATTATCACAGACAGACATTTCAATTTTAGTTAATTGTATAGATTCCATTGGCATAGAGTTCGCATAAGCAGTCATAGCCTAGTAGTTAGAACTGCGGTCTCTTATTCGAAGGGTCGCAGGTTCGATACCAGACTCACACCTTTGACTTTTCAGAGTTATGTGCGTTTAGCCAATTAAATATCACATGCTTCAACGGTGAAGGAAAACGCTGTGAGGAAACCTGCACGCCTGAGAGTTCTGCCTTTGAGAACATTAATAGGTATGTGAAGTCTCCTTTCTCTGACAGGAGACCTGCGCTCAGTAGTGAGACGTTAATGGATTGCTCATATGATGATGATGTCTAGATTAATCTTGTCTTATCAATTAGTTTTTAGTCACTTTCACCCGCACATCATTCGCTTGGCGTTTGATATTTTTGGTATAGTGTAAGTCCAACTTCAGGCAGGATATTGTTAAAACGTGAACATCGTTAAAAAATCAAATGAAATAAGTACACTTTTTATATTCGCCCTAAATGTAAAAGTACTTTATAATACAGTATAGGATCCCTCCAAGATCGAAGACGGTTAAAGAAATACTGCCGCACTCAGAGTCGCTAAACGACGAGATCTTGGATTTAAAAAGTTTCACTCTGAGAAATTAACGCTTCGATTGTATATTAATGACAATTCAGTAAGTAATAGATTTAATGATTATTAATTAATGACTTATTAGATATAATTTAATACAGCGGCTGAGTGCGGCAGTTAATCACAAGTCAATGAATAGAATAGAATAGAAATGTTTTTATTCAAATAAACTTTTTTACAAGTGCTTTTGAATCGTCGATGAGTCTACCACTGGTTCGGAATGCTTCATTAATTATAATTTGAGAATGATTCATTAATTATAGTTTAATGAATGTCTCTGAGTGCAGCAGATAGAAAACCCTTAATAATGTGAGCTCTTTCAAACATAAATACGTAGCGCTACGGCTGATTGCCTCGCTTAACGAAATTGCTACGAGGCTACGACGATACGAGGCTCTACGATTGCTCTACGTTTGATCCAACAAAGCCTGAAGTAGCGAAATAAATGCGAACTGAATTCACAAGTTCTGAAGCATATTTTTAAATGTAACTTTGAAGTCTTGAAGACATTTCGCATATGCATAAAATTCAAAAATTGTTATTTATTTCATGTAGGCCAACAAGACAAGAGCCGGCATGAAACTCAGAGCAACCGCTGAGTAATACTAAAACTCCCATACATTATGTACCTACTTTAGATGCCATAAAATAGCTGAATATCTCTATTCCCAAGAGCAACAAGTTTCCTTTTAATTGAGACGTATATAGGCAGGTACCCCGCAGAGTTGTGATAGGTGAGATTGGATTAGTTGTTTGTTCGTTTGCGATATTAGTTAAGTTGGATCAACTTCGGATCGGACTTGTTTTGAATTAGTTCTCAGTTTGTTCCAACAAGGAGATTGTAATTATGGCTAAACTTTTTGATACGATTGGTTAAATAGACATAATTGGTCTGAGCCCGAGCCCTGAGTATAATTTTCAAATTAACAGAACTGTGAGTTTTATTATTTAGTTTGAAAAAAAAAAATACCTGGTGTTTTACCACTTCTTGATCTCAACCTATTGCTGGTCTCCTGAACTCCTCATAGAATTCCTCTCAGAATGAGAAGGGTTTACACAAAAGATGATTATAGTATTATACAATTGCTATAAATTAATGCATATTCTCATTTGGAAAGAAATTGGACTACTCGTAATAAAAAACAAAACATGCATCAGAAGATGTAAGAGGACACTAAGCTTTGTTTGTGTAAAATTTGTTCGGACTAAGCTTTGGGGTTATAATATCTAAACATTTCTGGTCCAAACATTTACATAATATTTTATTCCTTAGAATAGGCATCTCTCTGTGCGAAGCCGGGTTGAGTCAGCAAGTTAATTTTTTTTTAAGGAAAGTGTGTACCAATACGATATTGTACCCTCAGTACAAGGTAGCATTTTTTGCCATTCACAGTCAAATTTTATTCTCAGTTTCTGGAAGCACGCCAGACACTTTCGCATAATGACATACTCCAGCGTTCCCCGTCCTAACAACTACCATTTCTCTTTCATTCGCACTAATGATCGCTGCTAGTTTGAACAAAATGTTCGCGAAACGTGAGTTGCTGAAGGAAATAAATGTTATGATGACGTTTCACTTTCATTAAACAATCTTTTTATTTAATTCTTCCATCCGTTCTGTTCCGTAGTATTGAACACCAACAAACATTTGTTTTGCAGATATGTACGATACTATAAGGGCCATTTTCACCACTATCCGTTAAAGTGTCTGATATAATATATCTAACAGATAAAATAGCTATTAGATAAATTTGTGTAATATATTTTAGATTATCAGAGAGTGCTAGATTGTCTTCGACACTTGTGAAACAGAATTTTGAACGCTATCTGTCAGACAAGTTGTGGATAGGCTATCAGGCACTTTATCAGCAAGTAGTGAAACTGGCCCTAAATCTTTTAAAAGTATGCTTCTGAAAAAGCATACTAGGTATTTCATCATCATCATCATCAGCTTCCATTAACAGCTCACTACTGAGCGCAAAACTCTTCTCAGGGAAGGGTTATAAGCCATAGTCAACCACGCTGGTCCAATGTGATTAGGCGGACTTCACAGTTCACACACCTTTGAGAACATTATGGAGAACAGAAGTGATATTTAGTTGTTTACATAAACGCGAATAGCTCCGAAAAGTCAGGTCAGATCAGGCGTGCTCGGGATCGATTCCGCGGCTCCCCGAATAGGAGACCGTAGTTCTATTTTATGTAACGCGATTTTTTTTTTTTTACTTCGCATTCGCTTCTATGAGAGCCCCCCTGAAATAAAGATTTTTATAACTTTTTAAGCCATTTTCGGCTGGAGGCCATCGGTTTACATATTATATCTAAATTTGAAGTAATTACGTTCAGTAATTCAAAAGTTATAAGGCTCTGACAGACGGACGGACGGACGGACGGACGGACGGACAAGTGCAAATCGCCCTAGTTAACTCAAAGACCTTCGCTTCGCTCGGTCGATCATGTTAAAGATAATTTCAAACCGAGTACAAAAATATTTTTTTTTTTAATCTTTCCCTTAAAATTGACGAAATGGGGGCTTTCAAAGTGGAGATTTAATACGCTCTCTTGAAGACGCTCTCTAAGAGAATTGACTATGTATTTTCAAGCTGATTTTAGCTTTGGCCGTGGCTAGTTACCACCCTACCGTCAAAAACGTGCCGCCAAGCGATTTAGCGTTCCGGCACGATGGCGTGTCGAAACCAATTAGGGGTATGGGTTGAATTCTCACTGTCATACCCCTTCCAAGTTAGCCCGCTAATATCTTAGACTGTATCGTCATTTACCATCAGGTGAGATCGCAGTCAAGGACTAGCTTGTCATCGAATAAAAAAAAGCTATCACTTTGTGGTGGTACCTACTGAAGCTTAATTAAGGAAAATTTCAAAGGAAACCCTGATTAATTAACGTTACAATGCATTCACGATGAAACCAGCACTCGAACCTATAGGATACCTCGATTCCAGTGGATAATGATGTTTGAAAAATGCCTGGAACCTCTTCCCATTCGTACTCGTAGTACCTATCTGACTCCAGCGATTGGAATCTACTTGAGGCTGCAGTCGATATTCTCAATAGACCAATATTTTCAAGTGCACAGCAAACGAGGTCTATGAGTTGATAGGGCTACCTATTTAGATTTCCAATTCAGAAAATGCTTGGATATCTTAGACTCAGATCACTCTCTACTCTGCTACTTAGGAAAATCTTATATACTTCTGCAGTTTTAAATATTATTTATTTATTGCGGCATCCTACCTACGAAACAATAGATAATAACTACATAACTATACCCAAATTGTTTATTTCAGTGATTTGGAAAACATGAAGCCATTGACCTTGCAAAATAATTTTTTGTTTCCAGAGTTTGCCTTTTAATTTATATTCTGTAATTGTTTTATTCTTTACTAGCTGATACGGCGAACTTCGTACCGCCAACTTATTGTTAGCAATTTAAAATTATGATTGGTGTTTTTCAGTATACCTCATGAAACAATAAGTGTAACAGTGTCAACATACTTTTGTCAATATACGTTTCATGACGTATATTGACGACATTTGACTTTAACAGCGCGGGCGCGCCATCTTGCGCGCCATCTTGAAATATTAGTATAAAACGGCTGTTTTGACGATACGAATTCAGTCTCTGCCCAGAGACTCATTCGACTAGTAGATGCTTCCGCGTCTAGGTCTATCTATTTGATTGAGGGATTGCGATAGCAATCGCTCCCTAATCGATTAAATATTGCCAGTACGCTTAGATTAGTTTAAATGATAAATTAATACTTTGATATTTTGATAGTTACCCTCACGTTCAGATGGTGGTTTGTCTGTCGTGCTGTGGTTATTAGCTGAGTGGAAAGGGGCCGTTATTGGGGATGGTGGCGACGGCTATAGGTAGGGTTTTAGCGTTTTAAGAGATGTATTCTCTTAAGGCGTGATTAGTTTTTGAGTGATAAGTTCCACTTCTGAGTCTATGTCCAACATTATCTATTATAATTTTTTTGTTTGTTCGTTTTTTTCTTTTATTAAGTATTAAAACCTTCCGTGGACCTTAAGGAACATCCAAAAAATAAATTAACCGAATTGGTCCATCCATTCTTGAGTTATGCGCTTACCAACATTCATTTTTATTTATATAGATAGAAGATAGAAGATAGATAGATAGATTTCTTTAAAAGTTTCTTGAACAAATTTTATTTACCTTTTTTTTATTCATAACAAGATAGCCCGCGATCTCACCTGCCAAGATGGTAGCGGGCTAGATATGGCAGTTCTAATACAACCTTAACTTTTAATGCCCGGAACGCTAAATCGCTTGGCGGCATGACTTTGGCGGTAGGGTGGTAACTAGCTACGCCCAAAGCCTCCCACCAGTGACTTGACAAACCTCCATTTACCTGACTGAGCACAAAATCTCACCATGAAGACGGGATATGACTTAGCAACCCTAGATTTGTAGTGGTTTTCTCTTCAGAGAATGCACAATACCTATGCTGCAGAAAAATACGATGAGGACCATGTGAGTACCTTGGTTCCGCTTCATAATATTAATGACATGCTTGTTAGACGTTATACAATATACATATTTTATGTCTTAGCGATAAGACCGCCTTGTTGTACGTATAATGTTCTTGCTATTGTTAATCACTGTTTTGTGTGCAATATAGTATATTTAAATAAATATAAATTATGTTTATTACTTTATTTATCTGGGTCAGTATTCTCATAATGGTGTTAATTCTGTTGTACACAACAGCTATAATGTGTATAATTATGTATAGCTGACTATCTTTTGCCCAAAAACCCGCCTGCGTAGAGTTAGGATTTCAACAATATAAAAATCGGCCAAGTGCGAGTCGGGCCTCGCTCTTTTAGGGTTCCGTTGAAAAAAAATTAAATAAAAATATTTCCATGTACCCATGGAATTATTTTAATTTAATTATTTTAATTTAATTTAATTTTTATTATTTGTTGTTATAGCGGCAATAGAAATACATAATATGTGAAAATTTCATCTGTCTATCTATTACGGTTTACGAGATACAGCCCGCTGACAGACGGACGGACGGACGGACAGCGTAGGCTTAGTAATAGGGTCCCGTTGGTACCCTTTGAGTACGGAACCCTAAAAAGTATCCTACGTCAATTTCTTATGTCCTCAGCTATACCCCATACAAAAAATCACGTCAATCCGTTGCTGCTTGATTGAAGAACAAACCAAACCATAAAAAGCACTTTCGCATTTATGGGTACGTGTTAGTAAGAACTGTTTACCCTTCCGGTTGTTTCTTTCATTCAGAGAGTAGATAATAAAAGAAATATAGAAAAAATGAAGACTAAGAAAGCAAATAAAGAAAACACTAAAATGGGAGAAAAACATTCAAGGTATTCTTATGTTCATTTGTCACTCAACGTTAGGGATTACTTCCTCAACAAGCGCTTTGGCGGCCTAATAAAAACAAACGAGGACGCAAAGTGGCAGCGCGGGCGGCGTGTCCCGACAAACGTAAACGTCCCGACAAACGTAAACGTCCCGGAAAAGAACATACATATCGCGAACAGCATTTCACGGGACATTACACACGGATCCGGGAGCGCGGTCGCGATTCGCGCGCATTATGATAATGTTGTGAGCTACTAGCGTTCTAAATGCGATCAGCACCGCTATTCAGTAAAATAGAAATTGACTTCGAAAGCAAACTCACTTAACTAATCTCCGTGATTAGTGAAGTGAGTTTGCTTTATAGGTAAAGAAGACTAGAACGGTTAAATAAAGATATTCGTCCAAATTCAAAATAGGAGCTTATTTATTCTCAACTAGCCGACTAGCCGATTAGTCGGTTGTAAATAGGCCGTCTAATTGGCCGACTAGTCGACCAAGTCGAACACGGTTTAGACTGTGGTATTCGGCAATTTCTGTGACACTTCGTTTACATCTTATTCTAAATTCAAATTCAAAATAATTATTCACTTCATTTGGGACTTAATTTTACCAGATACTTAATGGTACTGGTGGCCATTAAACTGTCAAAACGTTAACTTCATTCGACTTTATAACACTATTTGGAGTTGATTTGGAGCTATTCGGCGATTGTCAAATATAACCTTAAGGCAAATTTTTGTCTCTTAAGACAAGTCAAGACTTTTGAAAAGTTCGGAGAGCAGATTCTGCTGAAAAAAGCCGACAAGAAATGAATAAAACTAAATCTAAGTCAAAATTAATTGTAGAGCAGATATTGGGACCATTTTAATACCATAGTGCATAGGTACATACTTACTGTGATTCAATATAACCAACACTTTATTATGAATAGAAATCCAATTTTACTATATCAAAATATAAATCCATTTATAAATACTACTTTTTGGATTAAACATTACGAAGAAATGAACAACTTATAGGTATGCAGGTTTCCTCACGATGTTTTCCTTCACCGTTATAAGAAGTGGTGTCGAATATCTCTAAAAGCACATAGTATCTCCGATAAGTGTATCTGAAATTCTACCGTGCATTTAAGCATAAATCAATAGAACCCGACTTTCATTTTAATTATGAATTTAATTTGTTGATGACATTACATCCCTAAATGATAAATAATTATCTAGATGATAATTCAGCTTAACTTAGAGATACTTATCATAAAAGTCTACTAAACATCAGACCTTAATAAGCAAAGTATAAGCTAAATGATTAAACATTAATTAAGGCGTCGCTGGAATATCTCAGAGTGTTGTTGAACCCTTACTTTGCAATCTATCTCAATTTAACGAGACTTTATTGCGCTTTAGGGGGAGTTCAATATCAGTAATGAGTTATTGAACATAGGTATCTATTTTATTATAGCAACATATTATTTATACCTACCATTAACTATCAGGTTAATTAATAAATTATGAAGTTTTTGGATAACAGGCCACTAGTTTTTATAATTAAAATTAAAACTAAATAAATAATAAATAAATAAATCGTTTATTTCCATCACTATACAGAAACATCAATTTGATCTTGAACAAAACTTGATACCTATCTACAAAAATTGATGCCTACTAAACTACTACTAAACTAAAGGTACCCTATACTTTTAAAGGTGTCTTAAAAGTGCAAGTTTATAGGAAGGCGTACCCAAGCAACGACGCTTCAAAATGTTGATTTAAAGGTAGTTATAGTTAGTTGTAAAAACGGAAGGCGGAAGGATATTTCAAGTTTTGGTGGTGCGTATTAAAATTATATTGTAATTGTATTCTTGTTCTTCTTCTTTATCAACCGATAGACGTCCACTGCTAGACAAAGGTCTTCCTGTGTGGACTTCCACAAGCTTCGGTCTTGCGCCGCCTGAATCAAGCGGCTCCATGCGACTCGTTCGATGTCATCGGCCCACCTAGTGGGTTGTCTGCCAACACTACGCTTCCCGGTGCGGGGTCGCCACTCCAGCACCTTGGGACCCCAACGACTATCAACTCAGCATCAGGTCATTATATTACGTAATCCAAAATTCCACCTCAACCATGAAATTATTTAGGTATATAGGTATAACTAAATTTTACGACAACGACGTAGCTAGGGATTGCAATCCGGTATCATTTTCAATCCGGCCGGATTTCACCGGATTGACGCCAATCCGACCGGATCCGGACGGATCCGGCCGGATTTTAAAGTTACTTAGGGCCTAGTATTTAGTGATTTTTAGTTTTGATAGTAATAAATAAAAAAAATACGTATTTATGGAAAATAAAATCACTTTTAATTATATTTTTTGGTATTAATAATTGTAATTTTTGGTACTATTTGTACTAAATGAAATTATGAAACTATTCTAAATAATAAAGTAAGTAATCAGTCTGACTCTCACTTATTGCTGTAAGTATCTGAAATTACTTAAGTAATAATACTATTAAACTCTTATTAATAATCTACACAGACTTAAGCTAACAAAACAGTCTTAAATTTGTACTTATAAAATCAACTTCAGTTCATAATCCTAAGAAACAATAAAAAAGAAGCATTTATTTTTTGCAATGCAAAATGCAAGTGAATATTATTTCTGTGTCTGAAAAAACGATCTAAGAAAACATATAGTGTTGATTGTACTGTCTCCTAATCTGCTTCTGATGGCACTACAAATATAACCTGTAGCAGAAAAAGCCCTTTCTGCCTCAACACTGGTTGGCCTAATCGCCATTAAGTAACTGTAGATCAGCGATAAGTGTTTTCCTTTTACTCCTTCTACTTCAAACGCAGTCATTTCCTTTTTAAGTATTTTCTCATAATCTGTTTCTTTTTTAGCTTTAACTTTCCCCCTATACCCTTTTTTTTCTTGCAGGATTTGATTTTCCAGTTCCTCTTTTAATTTAATGTTTTTTTCTATTGGCAATAATGACATGGACTCAGAATAAGTAGTAGACGCTAGTAGCGATCTGGCAACGTCGCACGCGCGCGTTTCGTTGCATACAGTACAGTTTTTCGCATATTGTTTGCTTTACCGGATCCGCCACCGGATCCGGCGCCGACTCACCGGATCCGGTAGGTCCAAAACACACCGGATCCGCCGGATTACCGGATCCGCCGGACCGGATTGCAATCCCCACGTAGCATTACCGGCACGTTTCAGGCAGAGGACTGCATCCGGAGAGTAGACTGACAGCGAACTGACAGGGCCAGGGCACTCTTTACAAAACGATACTTTTATAAACATAGAAAATTGATAGGAACTTTGAGGTTAAGTGCACGACATCAATCTAACGGGAATCTTTTGTTTTTCCGCCATAAAAAGTAGCCCATTTCGTTCTCCCCTCAACGTGTATGTACTTCTACCTACAATACAAAAAATTACGTCGCTCCGTGTGCTGCGTGATTGAGGGACAAACCAACAAGCCAGCAATCCAACAATTAGAACATTTTTATACTTATTTATCTTTGAGTATAAAACCAACACTTATTTATACTCAATAGATAAGGAAAGCTCCCTGTGCAAAGCTCAATCTTACTGTCAATAGCTAACTGATTACTAAAAGGTCGAAGGTTCCATCATCACCCATTGCACTATGTAGTATTCGCTAACACAAGCTTTACGTTTGAAGGGGAGAGGGGCACATTAGTCAAGTTTAGCATCATACTAATAATATTATAAATGCGAAAGTGTGTTTGTTTGTCCTTCAATTACGCCGCAACAGAGCTACGGATCGACGTGGTTTTTTGCATGAGTATAGTTGAGGACCTAGAGAGTGATATAGGCTGCTTTTTAGCCCGGAAAATTTATGAGTTCCCGAGGGATTTTAAAACTATATCCACGCGGACGAAGTCGCGAGCCTCAGCTAGTGGCTAAATAATATTCCTTTAAAAAAGTCATTATTCGAAAGCACTTTGTAAAAGTTTTAAATTTGAATAAAAAATTATTCTATTCTATTCATCATCATCATCGTGAGACCCAATAAGGTTTCATTACTGAGCGCAGGTCTCCTCTCAGAGAAGGATTATAGGCCATAGTCCACTGGTCCAATGCGAATTGGTAGACTTCACACACCTTTGAGAACATTCTGCAGAACTCTCAGACGTGCAGGTTTCCTCACGATTTTTTCCTTCACCGTTGAAACATGTGATATTTAATAACCCTGAAAAGTCAGAGGTGCGTGCCCGGGATCGTACCTGCAGCCCCTGGAACAGGAGACCGCAGTCCTACCCACTAAGCCATCACTGCTTCTAAGAGTATGTACCTACTGAAAATAAATATGAAATATTGAGCCGTAAAAAACAGCTTCGCACTTTAAATTTGCTGGGCAGATAACGTGAAGATGTTGCTCTCCCTCGCCCTTTGCTCCGATCAGCACCTGACTCAGCGGCGACGACGAACGGCCCTCGAGACGTGCTACGATGGTGCTTCAATGCTTGTACAACTCGACAGCTGCTTTACATTAACTCGACAGGTTCCCTCTATAGATAATTGATGGTAGTCACAATACGAGGGGACGATCTTCTGTATACTATAAATTCAAAGTCCTGACTGACTGATAATCAACGCACAGCCTATAGCCTAAACCGCTGGTCCTAGAGACATGAAATTTTGACAATAGGGTCCTCTTATGACGTAGGCACCCAACCCTTAGTGAGTTTGGAAAGGATTTTGTGAAATTCCACAAAAATATGGAAGCTCATCATTTTTCAATTGATTATTATCAAGAATATATCGAGTTTTCTGGTGTAGCCCATTTATTTTTTACTTATTAATTTTATGCTAGCGATGAAATTCGAAATTATTTCATGTGGGTGAGCCTTTGGCTCTTACGACAAGTCAAGACAATAAGCATTGTATTACTTATCAGTTCTAAACTTTAGAATTAAATAGAATTTAATTATAAGCAGAAGTTTAAGTTAAAATAAAAACTTGACAGATGTCAAGGGACACCCGGATGGAACGCAGTTCCTTTCGATTAATTAATTTGGCATTGTGTTCAACATTTTCACACTACAATATTAGATCTCCGTATCCTTGTGGTTTCGACAGTCGCCTAACAGCCAAAGGTCGATGGTTCGAATCCCAGCTCGACAGACCGAATTTTACATTTTCAATTTTATTTTAAACGATTTATACATGTGGAACCTTTCCCTAATTTTTTATAACTTAAAAATAAGTTATAAAAAATTAGGGAAAAATTCCACATGTAGATTAAATTTATTTATTATTACATTTAAAATAAAATTGAAAATAGAAAATTCAGTCTGTCGAGCTGGGATTCGAACCATCGACTTTTAACTGTTAAGCGACTGCCGAAACCACAAGGCTACGGAGACCCAATATTGTACCGCGAAAATACCGAACACAATGCCAAATTCACATTCAAAAAAGTGTCGGTTTCAAAAAAGTGTCGATCCGTCTAGCCCTCTTCCGCACCGCGCGATAAGGAACTACGTTCCAATATTGCTAATTAGCCCATAGGCTAGATTGTAGTAAAAAAATAAGGCTACCGTTACGTAATGGTGCTTTATGGTAGGAAAAAAAACCAGGTCTAAACTGTAAAATGTCATGCTCGTAAATAACTCCTTTTTCAAATTCTTGTGAAATCATCCCATACAATTATTTATAAGTACACTACAACACAGGTACCCTACATTTATAAAATTAACTTTGGATGGCCAAATCAACAAACATTGTCGATTAAACAAAATGACCAGTACTAAGTGGCTATATCACGAAATGAAAACGTCTCATGAAATAGCCGAGCACTTCACGATGAGGGTAATTTAACGATCGGGCTACGACATAGACACATAATCTCTAATCTGAGAAGTGTATTGGGGTATTATGTTGTATTGTATGAGATACAACATTAACGAGGTTCTTGCGATATCTTTATTAAGCACATATCGGTCTCGAGATTAGGTGCTGTATTTATCATTAACTACGTAATCGGATCGGATAAAATAGGATTTGCTATGATCAGTATATATTCTCTTTAATTATTGTGTGTATTACAGTCTTATTACGACGTGCTAGCAAAGTGAGTGGTACAAGATGTACTGGTGGCTCTGGCTAGTTCATCATTGCTCATAATTAACAATATTATGTACTAATACGTAGCTTTAGGGATGTATTATTATTGGTCTGTAATAAAAATTTTTTATTAAGATATTATTAAGTTATCGGAAAAGAAAAAATATTAGTAACTCAAACGATTTTATAAAAAATTAATTAAATTAATCAAAAAATAAAATTAGCATCGTCAGACACGAAAGTGTAATAAAATCATGTAAAAGTGTATAAAATATATATGTAATCTCTTTTAACATCAAAGACATTTTCTTTTATAGAGCAAGATCCCAGTGCCGCCAGACCTAAGTTATTTTCTCAGCAATTATTTGTGTACGATAGAGTACTGTTCGAATGTCCTTTCAGTATATGCGTACCAGTTAGATTGTGCCGACGGCCAATTTCCAGATACCAGGTGCTAAAGGTAGGTAAAAACTAGAATAACTTATCTTAAATTCTCAGGGCTGATTTTCATATATGTTTTAAATATTATTGTAAAAATTAATAAATTAATACTGCCAGACGCTTACCGCCGGCGGTTACTTTAGCCAGACGCTTTGAAGCTCCCAAAAAAATATATAATTTAAGTTAACTTATATTCTCAGTTCTGATTTTTATACATGATACTCAGGGAACTATTGCGATATTATCTGTAAGCTGCCAGACCTATTGGAAGGGTCAAACATCCCCCCAGACACACATTATGCGTCCCCATATGTATGAGCGCTAGAACATGATTCACTTGTTTAAGTGTGTGAGAGATAATATCATCATACTATAATATTATAAATGCGAAAGTGTGTTTGTTGGTTTGTCCTTCAATCACTCTGCAACAGAGCTACGGATCGACATGATTTTTTGCCTGGGTATAGCTTGCAGAAGATATTGCAATAGTTCTCTCTCTCTAGATCCTAAGCTATACCCAGACAAAAAATCACGTCGATCCATAGCTCTGTTGCAGAGTGATTGAAGGACAAACCAACAAACACACTTTCGCATTTATAATATTATAGTATGATGATATTATCTCTCACACACTTGAACAAGTGAATCATGTTCTAGCGCTCATACATATGGGGACGCATAATGTGTGTCTGGGGGGATGTTTGACCCTTCCAATAGGTCTGGCAGCTTACAGATAATATCGCAATAGTTCCCTGAGTATCATGTATAAAAATCAGAACTGAGAATATAAGTTAACTTAAATTATATATTTTTTTGGGAGCTTCAAAGCGTCTGGCTAAAGTAACCGCCGGCGGTAAGCGTCTGGCAGTATTAATTTATTAATTTTTACAATAATATTTAAAACATATATGAAAATCAGCCCTGAGAATTTAAGATAAGTTATTCTAGTTTTTACCTACCTTTAGCACCTGGTATCTGGAAATTGGCCGTCGGCACAATCTAACTGGTACGCATATACTGAACGGACATTCGAACAGTACTCTATCGTACACAAATAATTGCTGAGAAAATAACTTAGGTCTGGCGGCACTGGGATCTTGGACCATTATAAAATAAAACTTTTAGTGAGTCCGTAATAGAAACATTAAACATAATGTAAAAAATATATATATTAAAGTCCTGAAGATAGCTGCAGGCAATAAAAAATAATGGCCCCTAAAACAGTGTATTATCTAAAAAGATACAGAATCGGTCGTCACAATTAAGGACTTAAGGACGCTTTACGTATTGCGAGTTACGAGGCAGTTTGCGGTTCATTTCGCTAGTTACGGTTCAACTTCTAGACTAAAATGTTAGTTTATACAGCGAGCATTGCTGTCTCCATCACCCGCTGAGTGGCTCTGAGATCTTTTATGAAGACCATAGTTAATGATAATTTTAGAATCCATAATAATCCAAGTCATAATTGGCAACTCAAAATGACTGACTTTCATCTTTAGACACTGAGCTATTTTGGACAAGAAAATATTATAATCTCTAAAAGCTTCCCGAACGCTGCAAAGCTGAGTTGGTTTGCGCGGCTGACCTCTTTCTCAAAATGAGACCTACCTACTCGTATCTGTCTGTTAATTAATTCGTTGTGTTAGTTGATTAATGCTGTATATTTAGGTCATTTACAATTACAGTAATGAACACCTCCTATTCATAACGTGCAATATTAACCGTAGTAATTTATGTAAATTTACTATAATATAGCCTACACAAAGGAAGGGGCCTGCCGAGGTTTTAAGACCGAATATTCGAAAGAGTTACCTCTATCGTCAGCAAAGCAGTCCAGACAAGCTCTCCAAAATTATCCTACAACAATCTTTACAAAAAAAGTTATATTCTACACTAAAGCAGGGTTTCAGGTTTCTGGAGTTTCCTCTGATAGAAATACCTCAAAAGTCTTCTTCAACTGTTCTCGTGTAATCAATAAATCAGATAGTTATAGATTGAACGTATCTTCGCCCCTCGAGACGTAAATTAAATACGTTTCCCCAAGGTTTCCCCGTACAATTACCCTCTCAGCATCCGCAGGTGATGTTTACCTCGCCCCCGGTAATGGAATCAATTTGCCGCTGATACCTCCACAAACACAATCATATTTAAAGATCGATTACCTACCTATAGCATATTGCACATATTTATAGGTGTCCCATAACGTAGGTAGAAATAACGTAAATGTAACGTAAAAAGGGCCGACCTCATCAACGCAAAATACTAAGTCTTATCCGAGTGTTTTATGTTTTGTTGTATTTGTTGTTTGTTGTTGTTGGTTGTTGTTGTAGAGTTTTCAATACAAAAACTGTCAGATCACTCAATTTATGCCTCAGTTAAACGTCACTCGACGTTGGTGAAATCGGAACTAAAAAAAAGTCGTGTAGTGTCGTGGGACACCAGATAGGAACGAAGTTATTATTATAAAAATATTAATTTCAAGTTCTATCCGAGGTATTAGAATTATTCGGGTATACATTTTTTATCATGATTTTTTTATCGATAAAAAATCAAAATGATCCCAGGGAAGCCTAAATATCGATTTTATAAAATATTAAAAATAAAATAATTTTATATATAAAAGAAAGTGGTGTTAGTTACACTATTTATAACTCAAGAACGGATGAACCGATTTGGCTGAAAATTGGTGGAGAGGTAGCTTAGAACCAGGAGACGGACATAGGATACTTTTTATCCCGTTCGACCGCGTTTCCGTCATGTCACTATAAAACGTGGTATAAGAAAAACGCATCTGACATGGAATAACAAAACGCAAATGACAGTGGAATAACAAAACGTAAATGACAGCTAAACGTAATTTTGTCTTTGGTTAAGTATGGTAAAGAATTTGACAATTATAAAAAGTGTTATAATAAAGCATTACTGATATTATAAATGCGAAAGTGTGTTTGTTTGTTGGTTTGTCCTTCAATCACGTCGCAACACAACAGCGGATTGATGCGATTTTTTGCATGGGTATAGTAATGGATGTAGTAGTGGTTCCTCAGACCGGGAGAGCTACTTTTTATCTCGGATAATGAAAGAATTCCCGCGGGATTTTTAAAAACTAAATCCATGCGGACGAAGTCGCGGGCATCAGCTAGTAATTTTATAAAATAAAAAATGAAAATATAATTGCGCGCCCCCGGGTGGGCTCGAACCACCAATCTTTCGGTTAACAGCCGCACGCGAGCCAATTGAGCCACGAGAGCGATGCAGAATTTATTGAAATTATTATATAAGATATTTTTTAGGCCATCAATAAGTGTCGTTACAAAAAAAGTGTCATTACAACTTTTGGTCTTAATTTCCGTATAGCCCCCTTTCGCAACGCGCGATAAGGAACTTCGTTCCAAAAATTCTGTGTTGTTTGCTTAAAAATCTTCATTCAAGTGAGTTTTTTTTATTATCCTGTGACGAGCGCCGTCACAACGCAAAGCAGCCTACACGGGCGGCGTGAATCATCGCACGAGGGACCCACGTGAACACGCCGTCACAGCGCAAGCAGCCCACAATACACGTGCCGCCTGACTCACCACGCGGGGCCGACGTGAACGCACTCGCCAGGCCAATGACCTCATCGGCGCGACCTCCGCCGAACCGCGCCGAGGCCCACCGAAGCAGCCAACAGAAAAGTATAAAAGCCGAACAAGAGCGTCCAGCATCAGTTCGCTAGCGGCGCTCGTACCATCGGGGTCGGTCTGATTTCCCTCTGGATCGATCCCATCGTCGGCCTGATTACCCTCTGGGTTGACGAGTGGTACGAGCTCTCTGGTGGACCCACAGGGGCTGTTGCTCGCGCCTGGCCTCGCGGCCCGGCCCGTCCAACCACCCCGAGCGTCTGCGTTCCCCCCGCGACCGCCGCGTCACCCGCGCTCCACCGGGAGTCCGTCGTCCTCCCGTCAGCCGCCCGGGCGGTCCCGCTTCATATAATATTGTAACCGTGTTTAGGCTTGCGTCAACGTCTCTCGATATCATGTAATAGGTTAAGAGAATTGTAAATAAAAGTCGCTATTGTTTATCGAGCATTTTATTCTTTGTCCTAGGAAATAGTGAAAAGCGAGGTTCGATCCCTCACATCTAATGAACGAAGTGGGTCGCTCTCAGCCGGGCCGATCCACTCCGTTACATTTGGCGCCCAACGCAAAAACCCGCGATACCACTCCGTTACATTTGGCGTCCAACGTGCGTTCCGTTACATTTGGCGCCCACCGCAAAAACCCGCGATACCGTTCCGTGAACACGTGAAAAAAAAACCACCTACTCGTCCGTGAAAATACCGCGCGAACCAATTAGGTAGCCGGTCCGTTTTGCGTCGCTTAAGAATCGCGTCGCATCCGTAAAACCACTCACCCGCGCCAATCCGTTACGCTTGGCCGGTCCGTCCGCCCGCGTCGCGTCGCGAGAAAAAGTACCGCGTCGCGTTCACAGGCATATTCCGTAAAAATAGACACGCTCCACGCGACCGTGGTGGTGTCTACCCGTACCGAAAAACACAGAGTGGCAATCAAACAGTAGGTCATTTCACTTTAGGAATACTCGCGACTTTTACAACTTAACGGTTACAAACTCTTTCACGTAATCGATTCGATTTATCGGGTCCACTGAAAGGGTGAGTAACCGATCGTATAAAGAGAAAGAAAACATAGGGAAAAGAATAAGAAAACGCGAAATAGATGCTTATCCCGGATTAGTCGGCTTGATTAACCTCGAGTAGTTAGATAAATCACGGGAAAAGCATATCATCGTTTAGAAAACTACTACACGTACGACACAAGGGGGAACACCGCGAGAATTAGGGAAAAATTAATAATAAAAATACAGTAGGTAGAAATAACGCTCGCCGACCGACCGTACTTGCTGTAACCGCCGGAATAATTAAATTGAGCACCGCGAAATAACCTAGCAACAGAGTAGGTTACCGTAGATATTAAAATAAAAGATATTAACTAGCATCAGTACCGTTACCGTAGATATTAAAAATAAAAGATATAAACTAGCTTCAGTACCGTGACCAGAGATATTAAAAATAAAAGATTATAAACTAGCACCCGTACAACTACCGTAGATATTAAAAATAAAAGAGATAAACTAACTTCCGCACCGTAGATAAAATAAAGACATAAACTAGCACCCGTACCGCTACCGTAGGCATTAAAAATATAAAGATATTAGCTAACAACCGTACCGTTACCGTAGAAAAAAAAAAAAGATAGTCACTAACACCCGTACCGTAAAAAAAAAAAAAAAAAAAACCCAAGACAGGGTGAACAAATCGAAGGCGAACTATGCCAACTGCCTGGATCTACTCACTAAACAAACAAAAACTAACAGAAGAACTAGAGAAGAGAAACATACCAGCTCCAACTACAAGCACAGTGGAGGAATTGAGGAAACTGTTATCAAAAACGATAAAAACCGAAGAAGCAACTAGCCAAGACAACACAATGGGTACCGAAAACGGAGCCACAGACTTCGACAAAGCAGTGTCCCGATGGAAGATACAATTCGATTCAACAGGAGACGCCGTAGAATTCCTGGAAAGAGTAGAAGAACTGGCCGAAACATTAGAAGTTAACAAAGACGAGATAATACACGTCATACCAAGATGTCTCAGCGGAAAAGCAGCACTATGGTACAGGAACAACAATCAATATTGGGAAACATGGGAAGATTTAGCAGACAGCTTCAAGTTGTACTACTACCCGAAAAATTATGAGAAAAATCTTTTAGAAACGATCATAAACAAGAAACAGGAAGCACGTGAAGATTTCGTCGACTATCTAACAAACATGCAAACATTATTCAGAAGATATGGGAAATTAACACCAGAACAACAACTAGAGAGAATCTATGACAACATGAGAAGCAGCTACCAGTTCTACATCAAAAGAAGAGATTTCAACACGATGACGGAATTAATACAGCTGGCAAGAGAATACGAAAAAATCCGAACAGATCAGTATCAGTACACATACAAGACACCGACATACTACCACAAGGGAAACCAACCAGAACACTCCAGAGCAGGGTCCAGAAACCAGGAACACAAACAGAAGCCGGAAGGAAAACTAATCTTACCAGACTATGACCCAGGGAAATGCTGCTGGAAGTGCGGAAAGAAAAACCACAGGGCCCGAGACTGCCGAGGCAAACAGGCTATTTTCTGCAACCGTTGCGGATTACTAGGAAAACTAACTCGGGATTGCTGCAACGGAGCGAACAAAGTGAGAAAAACAGGGTCACAAGCCTACACAATAAACGTACAAGAAAGAAAAAAAGACAATAGAATATTCGCAGAGGTAAAAATAGGCGACAAGACGTACGAAGCACTGGTGGATACAGGGTCAACAAACACGTACATAAACAAGACCATCATGAACCACATAAAAGAAACTAGGAAGGACGTAATACCCAAATCAAACACTATAAAATTAGCAGACGGTTCGAAAATAACATCGGACACGGCAGTGAACATCGAACTCGAAGTCGCAGGACAGAAACTAACACACCAAGTGATATATCTACCAACAACTACAGTAATGATAATGGGCATGGACTTGCTAAGAAGACTGGGACTAGCAATAAGATGGGAACAAAAACCAAGTAGACAAACCGACAAAGAAGAACCTAAGGAAAAACGCGAGGGCAAGCAAAGGTTAACAAAGGAACAACAAGAAAGACTACAAGCTAAAATAGCCGAGCAATCCGAAAAAGCGAAAAAAAGGCCAAAAGGCATTAAAGGGGGGAAACATATCACGAAACTAAAACATAAAGAACCAATAAAACAAAACGTGATAGCAGATGAACTATCAAGAAACCCAGTATGCGCCGCGTCACTTGACGAAAACGAATGGTACACAAGAAAATTAAATAAGGTAATGGCGAACCCCGAAACAGAACCAGATTACCGAATACAGGAAGATAAACTGTATAGGAGAATAATCAATCCACGATACGGGGGCAAATTAGATCCCGACACCGAATGGAAGCTATGCGTCAAAAACTCCGACAAAAGAAGAATCCTCTCACAAAACCACGACGAACCTAGCACAGGACACCTAGGGGTATCAAAAACCTTCAACAAAACAGCACAACGTTATTATTGGCCAGGCATTTTTAGAGACGTCGCAAAATACGTAAAAAAGTGCGAAACATGTCAGAAACATAAACGCGCGAACGCAGCCGTAAACGCACGAAAAGAATGCGTACCGATGAGAGGTGGCGAAATAAAAACTTTGCTCGGTGATAACGCGAAATCAGTCACAAGCAAACATTATAAAGACACACTCAGGAAGTACAATATAGGACAAAAACTCAGCCTACCGTACACACCAAAGTGTAGTCCGACCAAACGAGGGTACAAAACACGCGAAAACACGATAGCCGCCTTTATAGGGAAAAATCGGGAAAAATGGAATAAGTACATAAGGAAAAAATCATCAAAATACAACACCGTGTTAAGAAACTTCGATGACGAAAAGAGCCTCCCGACACCGACGGTTAAGAAAAAAGAAAAACAAAAACTAGAAGAAATTTATCAAAGGGTACGAGAGAACCAGAAACTAGCATCAACAAACCAAAAGAAAAACTACGATAAATCAAAACGCGAATGGGAACCAAAAATAGAACAACTCGTACTTAAACGAGATCTTCCACTGTCAAACGCAGAAAAAAAATTCTGCGCGAAACTAGCACCAAAATACTCAGGCCCGTACAAGATAATAGAAAAAAAATCGCCCGTGATATTTTTATTAAAAACACTCAACGGAGGCAAGATATGCACAGCACACATAAAGGATATGAAAAGATTCCAAGAATAAAACGAAAAGAAACGTAACCGCTAAAAGTCAGAACACAACACGAATAGTCCAAGACGACACACACCATCCAACATAGACCCGACCGGGAAGGTCCGACCAAACAAACATCGGACTGTAAGAAAGCATAGACAAAGAGCACAGAATACACAAATGTCACTAGAAAGAAATCAACCTACCCTCAAGACAAAAAAATATAACATCGAAATTAAGAAAACGTCAAAAAAGGATCATTTACAGTGGAGTAAATGATGGCGGACGCGACAACCCCAGCGTGCTCGGAAAAAGAAGCGGCAATGCAAGGTCCGTCAACCAAAAAGGAACCCGATGACGACCGAACGATGTCACCAGAATGCCAGGCAATGGCCACAGGGGTAGTGGCAGCCGAGGGGCAAAAGAAGAAGAAAAAGAAAAGGAGAGGAAGAAAACGCATGGGTAACCACCGAAAGGGGATAGTGAGGTTACCCAAATACAAAAAGGGTGACAAAGGAGGGAAGGCACAGCCAAACGCATAGGTTCGAAAAATACAAAGTGACATACAGACGACAGTAAACCACTTTCTAGTTCTTTTGATACAGAGGATGGTGTGTAACCAACGGTGATGTTTACAGGTAAACATCCCAAAGCGAGAGGGGGGAGTGTGACGAGCGCCGTCACAACGCAAAGCAGCCTACACGGGCGGCGTGAATCATCGCACGAGGGACCCACGTGAACACGCCGTCACAGCGCAAGCAGCCCACAATACACGTGCCGCCTGACTCACCACGCGGGGCCGACGTGAACGCACTCGCCAGGCCAATGACCTCATCGGCGCGACCTCCGCCGAACCGCGCCGAGGCCCACCGAAGCAGCCAACAGAAAAGTATAAAAGCCGAACAAGAGCGTCCAGCATCAGTTCGCTAGCGGCGCTCGTACCATCGGGGTCGGTCTGATTTCCCTCTGGATCGATCCCATCGTCGGCCTGATTACCCTCTGGGTTGACGAGTGGTACGAGCTCTCTGGTGGACCCACAGGGGCTGTTGCTCGCGCCTGGCCTCGCGGCCCGGCCCGTCCAACCACCCCGAGCGTCTGCGTTCCCCCCGCGACCGCCGCGTCACCCGCGCTCCACCGGGAGTCCGTCGTCCTCCCGTCAGCCGCCCGGGCGGTCCCGCTTCATATAATATTGTAACCGTGTTTAGGCTTGCGTCAACGTCTCTCGATATCATGTAATAGGTTAAGAGAATTGTAAATAAAAGTCGCTATTGTTTATCGAGCATTTTATTCTTTGTCCTAGGAAATAGTGAAAAGCGAGGTTCGATCCCTCACATCTAATGAACGAAGTGGGTCGCTCTCAGCCGGGCCGATCCACTCCGTTACAATCCGTAGAGTTGTTCCGTGTCAAGTTAATTGTATAACGAACTTGATTAGATGTTCACGGAATGAAGGTGATTCTTCCCGTATTAATGGAACGGCATTCCACACCAGTGGTAGATTCACTTATCAATTCAAAAGCAATTTGTCAAAGTTAATTTGAATGAAAAACTTTTATAATCTATTCTAACGAATAAAAGCATATTAACTTAAATAAATAACATTTTATATTTCTAACGGTGCAATACCCTAAATGTTGGTTATAATGGTGCTTAATTGCGGAGTTGCATAAATACATTTCCAAATAGGCGCGAAACAAGGCAGCCAAGATGTGGCCAAGATTTAATAAAACAGAGATTAAGTCTCGAGGGTAGGCCGATTAAATTTACTCCGAAACGCGTCGAGGCAATTTCCCGCTAACATTCAAAGAAACCTTTCTTCGTAGAAAATTGAATTAGATGGTTTAAACCACACATTCACATTTGCGTCAAGACTGTGTTCAACCTTCTTTTATATTTACTAACTAACTAGTAAGAAGCCAGTCAGATTGTAAACGGGCGCAAGATTGTGAACTGTATCTAAGCTCGGGTGACCAAGACCATTTTATAGCTAAAGCTGTAAAAGATTATTGAAAATAAACTTTTGTTTTAATTTCATTTTTAGTATTTGTCTACTAAGTGCCGATTTCACCAACGTCGAGTGACGTTTATCCGAGAGATAATTTGGGCGTTCTGACAGACCTATTGAAAATACTGTCAAAAAATTTACGCTCGGATAAGTTCGCTCGTTGGTGAAATCCGCCCTTAATTATCCTAATTAAGTTTCTGTCTCACTCTCTCTTTTGCTCTGTGTAAAGAGATTTTGAAATTTAATAATTTAAAAATTATTAAATTTATTAATGGATTAAAGTAAGTATCCACTACCTAAGACTGGGTTTCCACGGCGCGGTTCGCACCCGCGCCCGCAGCGGTTGCGCTACCGCGCAAACCGTGCCGTGGAAATTGAAACTCCATTTTCCATACAAATCTGCATTCTACGGAGGCCGCGGGCCCGCAACCGCTGCGGGCGCGGGCCGCGAACCGCGCCGTGGAAACTCAGTCTAAGAGTGTGCTTATGTGAGTGCCCCATACAGAAGAAACTAAAAATCTAGATGCTCTGTCAATTATTATCCAAAACAGAAAGCACAAGCCTGTTTATCACGGAGATTCCTAGTATTGTGTCTTTTGCTTCAATATAATGTGGCAAATATGAATTATTGTAGATAACACACATGCACAAATGGAACCTGTGACCCCTTTGATAATGGAGCACATAGCATCTGTGACCTACAAAAAGGTCATCACCATTATCACCAACCCACTACTGAGCGCAGGTCCTCTCAGAGAATGATTATTATAGGTCATAGTCCGAGACGCTAGCACAATGCAAATTTCCTCTCAGAAAAGGATTATAGGCCATAGTCCAACACGCTGGCACAATGCAAATTTCCTCTTAGAGGAGGGTTATAAGCCATAGTCCAACACGCTGGCCAATGCGAATTGGCAGATTCACACACATTTGAGACCATTATATTATAGAGGACTCTTTGACGTGCTGGTTTCCTCGCGATGTTTTCTTTTACCATTGAAATATGTAATACTAGCTGATGCCCGCGACTTCGTTCGCGTAGATTTAGTTTTTAAAATCCCTCGGGAACTCTTTGATTTTCCGGGATAAAAAGTAGCCTATGTCACTCTCCAGATCCTCAACTATACCCATGCAATAAATCGCGTCGATCCGTAGCTCTGTTGCAGCGTCACTGAAGGACAAACCAACACACTTTCGCATTTATAATATTAGTATGATTTAATTGCTCAAACGCACAAAAATCAAAAATCAGAGGTAACATCGAGGCCCGGGATCGAGCCCGCATGCAACCCCCGAACAGAAGACCGCAGTTCCAACCCAATCACTATGCTATCGCTGCCCTAAAAGCATAATAGAGCTTAAAGTAAAATAAAAGTACTTAAATCAAAAAGTAGGCTCAGGACCGCTCAGCGGGCGATGGAGAGAGCTATGCTCGAAGTGTCCCTGCGGGATCGAATCAGAAATGAGGAGATCCGTAGGAGAACCAGAGTCACCGACATAGCTAAGCGAGTCGCGATACTGAAGTGGAAATGGGCGGGGCACATAGTTCGAAGAGCTGATGGTCGTTGGGGTCCCAAGGTGCTGGAGTGGCGACCCCGCACCGGGAAGCGCAGTGTAGGCAGACCCCCCACCTGGTGGACCGACGACATCAAACGAGTCGCAGGGAGCCGCTGGATTCAGGCGGCGCAAGACCGAGGCCTGTGGAAGTCCATGCAAGAGACCTTTGTCCAGCAGTGGACGTCTATCGGTTGATAAAGAAGAAGAAGAAGAAGAAGAAATCAAAAATTTATATTTGTTTAGTTTAATTTCATTAAAAGCTCCTTTAAAGGTAAGTGAAGTGAATTTATTTCGTGAAAAGAGAAACCGTATCGCTTGGCCGGGCACGTGAGTTTAGCATGGACTAAGTTTTCTTTTAAGCGTTGGCAGGTTTCCTTTCATTAAAGTTTGCACTGGAAATGCTTTTAAACGAGCAATTTAAAAAGTTGAGATGTTTAGCGAAGTGGTCAGTCAGTCGTATTATTTTCGGTTCATCGTTATTTGTTGAGGTGTAAAATCTATTTGAAACAGACTTAATATTTATTGAATAATAATTGTAAGTAGTATGCATTTTTGGAACTTCCCCTCATTGTGGAAACACTTGATACATAGCATAATATCTATTGTATTGTAAACTTGTTTTAAAAATAGCAAATGCCGAGTTTCTTGCTGGTTCTTCTCGGCAGAAAGGGCATTCCGAACCAGTGGTAGACTCATCGACGATTCAAAAGCACTTGTAAAAAAGTTTATTTGAATAAAAAATATTTCAATTCTATTCTAATCTATTCTATTCTATTCTATTCTATTCTATTCTATTCTATTCTATTCTATTCTATTCTATTCTATTCTATTCTATTCTATTCTATTCTATTCTATTCTATTCTATTCTATTCTATTCTATTCTATTCTATTCTATTCTATTCTATTCTATTCTATTCTATTCTATTCTATTCTATTCTATTCTATTCTATTCTATTCTATTCTATTCTATTCTATTCTATTCTATTCTATTCTATTCTATTCTATTCTATTCTATTCTATTCTATTCTATTCTATTCTATTCTATTCTATTCTATTCTATTCTATTCTATTCTATTCTATTCTATTCTATTCTATTCTATTCTATTCTATTCTATTCTATTCTATTCTATTCTATTCTATTCTATTCTATTCTATTCTATTCTATTCTATTCTATTCTATTCTATTCTATTCTATTCTATTCTATTCTATTCTATTCTATTCTATTCTATTCTATTCTATTCTATTCTATTCTATTCTATTCTATTCTATTCTATTCTATTCTATTCTATTCTATTCTATTCTATTCTATTCTATTCTATTCTATTCTATTCTATTCTATTCTATTCTATTCTATTCTATTCTATTCTATTCTATTCTATTCTATTCTATTCTATTCTATTCTATTCTATTCTATTCTATTCTATTCTATTCTATTCTATTCTATTCTATTCTATTCTATTCTATTCTATTCTATTCTATTCTATTCTATTCTATTCTATTCCTGAGACAGGCTTAGGTTTAAGTGTTTAAGTTCTTACGTGATCATAACTAGCCGAGATATTCTTACAAATGCGAAAGTTTGTTGGTTTGTCCTTCAATCACGCTGCAACAGAGCAACGTAATTTTTTGCGTGAGTAGGTATAGTAACTATACCTACTCATGTTAACTGATAACCTGGAGATTGACATAGGCTACTTTTTATCCCGGAAAATCAAAGGGTTCCTGCGGATTCCACGCGGCCTAAGTCGCGGGCATCAGCTAGTGATATAACAAAACCAAACTATGCCGATTTTCATCTCCACATACTCAGAGGCAGATAATTATCTCAAGAAGCAAAGTTCGGTTTGCTAGCATGGAAAGTTTTCTCTTTTAATAGGTACCCCGTACCTACGCGCCAAACTGAGGTGGATTGGATTAGTCAGGCATTATTACGGCTTAGGTATTACTTAAGTTGGAATTAGCTTGATATCGGGGCTGTTACCCCCTACTCCTAATTAGTTTCTGGTCATTGGCTGACTCTCCAGTGCAGAGGTGTGTATTGCAGGTTCTTGGTCTGATCCTTAGATCCTGGCAGAGGTTTGGATTGCAGGTTCCGGGTTTGATCCTTAGATCATGGCCCCTGGCACCAGATCAGACAAAAATGTTCTCATCCCAGCCACTCAAAATCAAGCCAGGGTGTCCGAGCTAGGATAATAATTAGAAATATTTTTATTAAAATAAACTTTTTACAAGTGCTTTTGATTCGTCGATGAGTCTACCACTGGTTCGGAGTGCCCTTCCTGCCGAGAAGAATTAGCAAGAAACTCGGCGGTTGCTCTTTTCAAAACAAGTTTAAAATACAATAAATACTATGCTATGTATGCAGTGTTTCCACAATGAGGGAGGTTCCAAAAATGCATACCTACTAACAATGCAATATACCTCAAGATGGGCTGACATAAAGTAGCCCCATTTCCGCTGGCACCCGTTCACGAGCATGACGTCTGACCCAGCCGTTGCTTCGCTCAACCATATTTGAGGGAACGTAGCTTTAAACTTAATAGTGCACGCGACATCATCTGCGCGGAATCAGGTTTTTAAAAAAATCTCTTGGAAACTGGTTTCCCGGGATAATAGTATCTTATACGCTATGTCCGTCTTTCTCTTTAGAATATAACTAGCGGCCCGTCCCGGCTTCGCACGGGTAGACATAAATAGGTACAGATATTTAAGTTATAAGCATGCTAGTTAAAACGACCATGAATCACTAAATTAGAAAAAAATTGTATGCCTACCTAGTTCATAATGGTGCACCTCCTTCTCCCGCACTGCCCCTCTCACGAAGAGTTAGTTACTCGATGCGCTGCGTGGCGGCCGCGCCACCGGCATGTATTTTTATTTTAATTTCATGATATCTTTTGAATGGAATGTCCGATTTCAATAATTCAAAAAGTAATCATCAGGTATTGAGACAGTCTTGAATATTAAATTATTTATTTGGATAAAAATTTAGAAATGGTATGGATAACACGGTCTGATTTTGATCGGCATTTCTATCAATTTGTTAAATGTAAAAAAGTAGTTATAGTGACGTAACTACAATAGTTAGACACATGGTCTTGCGAAGTTTTTTGTAGATATTGATATATTCTATAATATTGTCGAACATTTTTTTGTCCTATCATTAATACTCTTCGCAGCGTATGCGATGAAAGACATTTTATGGCTAATTTTTTTACACCTTCGGTTGGTTTTAATAGGAATTTCTAAAGATTTCTATAGTAATCTTGTACTAAATATAGCCTATGTTACTCAGTGATAATGTAGCTTTCTAATGAAAAAAAAATTATTAAAATCGGTCCAGTACTTTTTGAGTTTATTCGTTACATACAAAAATACAAATCTTTCCTCTTTATAATATTAGTTATAATAATATAAGCTATCTATATGCAAAACGCGAATATTGGTTTAGCGGTTAGAACATTTTGTCCCTTAACTTCAAATTTATTAAGTTAAAACTTAATATTATTAAGTTTTTTTCGAAGGAACCTAATTAATATTCTGGGTAAAATGTAACCTAAGTAAAGTTCTGCGAGCACAATGGACCGGTGACGGTCGACGTGCTACAGGGCCTCAGGACCTGCATAGCTGCAAACAAGAAGAAGAAGTTAACTTCTTGTATCTAAGCAATGTAAGCACCTGAAAAAGCATTTTTACGACTTGATCGGTACGTTTGTACTTTGGTACGTTTTTATTATTGTCGCCTCTCCCTCTGCACTAAGCTGTCACTTACATAATGCGACAAAACCTTTGACTTAGGCAAAGCTTAGGCTGTAAGTACAAAATATAATATTTGCCATGATTAAATTACAAAGAATCTTCCCAAGAAACAAAATAATTCAACACAACATGGGAAAATAAAAAATGGCGACAATAAAATTTAACGTCGGTAATTTATTCCTTTCTTAAATTGCAAAAAGCACCTCGGGTCTGAGAGCCTCTTTAGTATTCGCTGTAAGAAGTTTATGCGAACGTATTTCTTGCAAGACGAAAAATGTTTTAATGGACTTCTTATTTACTTTGAAACTTTCTTCTTTGATAATGAACATGTAGGTACAGTGTGGTAGTGTTCAGGTGATTATTATCCCAAAATAAAAGCTACTTACTTTACAAAACTTTAGAGTTTAGACTGGAGATCAAATGACAAATTGCCAACCTTAATAATTACCCTACTGAAATCTATACTAATACTAGCTGACCCAGCGAACTTCGTACCGCCACTACTTATAAATGAAAAATTAGTTAAATAAACATTTTCCAGTGGACCAAATTGTGAATCTAAACCATCCTCGAATCCCCTTGAACTCACACAAAAAAATTCATCAAAATCGGTCCAGCCGTCTAGGAGGAGTTCAGTGACATACGTGTGTATGTCACACACAAGAAATATATATGTTACGGTAAATGTGATTAATTGAAAATTATTAATAATTACCGACCATTATTAATAATTACCAAGATTGACCGTAAAAGTAATAAATTATTCACTTTTTTCGGTGATTATTAATAACTACACCTTACTCTTGGTAAATTTAATAAATTTTTAAAAATAACATTCGCTTAAAGGTAAACCGTCGTAAACTTGGCCATCGCGATGGTGTAATAGGGCTTGGGGCGGATGATGTGTTCGGGTATACACGATGCGACGGAATTACCGACTTAAGATCGAATACATACATATGATATTTTTTAAACAAATGCATTCTTTTATTCTATTAGAACTAAATATACCTACGTATTAAAACTTAACCGAGTATTAAATTCTACTGCAGTGATCTAATGAACAAACAAAAATAAATTTAAACAAGGGTCTTTATTATTTTTTATTTATTATTCGCATACATAATTGAAAGCAGGCAATACAAAAACACACATTAACATTAATCTGAACGTTCTGTATCATCAGAACATTCTTTATTCGAACATTCCTATGATGTATCATGCGATTGTTCAATATTAAAATACCATGTTCAGCTGTCGCTAGGAAAAGGTCGCTTAAGGGCGCTAAAGAAATAAAGAAAATATGTATAAATTATTGTTAATAAAATAAATAAATAAATAAATATCACAAGTCAGTCACTGCCAGCGGACAGCGGCAGAATACCTGATTGGTTGAGCGCGCTCTCACCCCGCGTCCCGCAGATCATCAGGAAAGCCAAGTTTACAGTGGTTTACTTATTCTTAGCATTATTTTGTTTCGATAAACTGCAGAGGCGGGCAGGGGTTGTGAGTTGTGACAACTTGCGGAGACAAGACAATAACGCATAGATAATATACTAAATATGCAATAACGCGTCATTTGTTACCATTCATTTGTTTTGAAAGCACGTGTGTAAAGTAGTATTGTTTCCGTGAATAAAACTTGTGGATTTGTGATAACCTAGAGCTTCATGATGTAGTCTATGCTTAGTGGCAACAATATCAATTCGTAATCGACAATTCCTAAATCCCCGCAGTTTGGGTGGGCAGTACCCTACAGCATCAGGATTGAGGAGCTATAACCTAGAGCTCCACGATGTGGTTTATGCTTAGTGGCTATGATCCCTATCCGAAATATCGCTGGTATTTTCTAATAGGTCTAGGTACGAGGAATCAAAATGTTGCCTTTGGGCGGCACCATTAGGACCACCCGTATATACTTGCATCTGGAAATCCTTACTGTTGGCTCGGTTGGCCTCTTTTATAACCACCCAGAAATGCTTTTACCTGGAAATCTTTACTGTTAGTTAGGTTCATCAGAGCTTTCGATGTTATTTTTTTTATGACAACGTAGGAATACTTGCACCCGAAAATCCTTACTGTTGGTGAGGTTAAAGGTGGCTGGAGAAAGGAGTCGGGTGGGGTTTAGAGAGGTTGTCAGACTGTTTCTCGTTTGTTTTATCACTTTTACCAAAGACAACAGTGAATTATTAATAATAACCGATAAAAGTGATGAAATTCATAGTATTTATCAAATTTACCAAATGGTGAGGTAATTATTAATAATTACCGAAAATTATTAATAATTATCACATTTATCACATTTACCGTAACATATATACTATTAAGATTATAAAGAGAAAAGCTAAGAAAATATTTTTTTGTTTGTACTGAATAGGCTCTGAACCTACTGGACCGATTTTAACCACTCTTTCACCAATAGATAGCTAAATTACGAGTATGAGTAAATAACATAGGCTATAATTTATTTAAAAAAAATTAGAGATTCTTAAGAAAATTGCAATATAATGGAACCCAAAGTAGCAAAATTTTGCCTATAAAATGCATTATTTAGCGTATGCTGAGAAAACTATTGATGATACATAAAAATTATGTACAACATGATTAAAGTAATCATTATTCCCTATAAAAAAGACCCCAAGGGAATATATTATCTAACTTTTATATTTAAGTCACAGTAGTAGATTTTGTATTCTAAAATTTAATTAGATCGCCTTTATTATCGTAGTATTAATTCTTCCTAACTAATACTGCTAATACACATTATAAAATATGCGAAAGTGTGTTTGTTTGTCCGTCAATCCTTAAGTACCTTAGTAAAGTTATTACCTTAAGCAGTTACTGAAAAAAGGGTCTTGACAAACAGACAGACGGACAACAAAGAGACCCTTTATGGGTTCCATTTTTTCCGGATATTCTATAGCACGGACAAAATTCGAATCGATGCGCACAGATGTGATTGCAGCCTTTGGGTAGGTACGATCGCAATCAAGCGCGAAAATTCAATCTTTCAACAGCACCGCATTACAGCACTCTTGATATTACTTTGATACACTTGTTACGAGTAGGTAGTATATATGCGGGACCGCCGCCGGGAGTTCGCGGTCTACATACCGACCCACCCGCGACACGCGTCCAATGCATTTGTAGATTAGGCTGCATGACCCAGATCCGGCCAGCTTATGACGTTACTACGTATGATGATACGTACCTACCTGTCTGCCACGGAATCCAAAAACGTTTACGGGTTAAAGTTTGTATGAAAGGCCGTCAATTTTCAAGTTATACCCATGAAACTAGGTATTTGGGCTTTAAATAAAAAATAAAATTTGTGTTTTACAGTTTTGTTTCCAAATTAATGACGTAATAGCACAAGTACACTTGGATATAGCGTAAGTTTACGCTATCAGTAACCGCGTATCCACAAGTGACAGGGAGTAACCGTTCACTATAGGTACGCTGCTCTTACAGCCTCAAAATTTAAGTTCTTCACATTAATATCAACTGCGATCAGCTAGTGCTATTTCATACACGTTTAAGTTATTCAGTAGGTAGGTACTTGGTGATACCAGCGAATTCATCTGAGTGGATTTAGTTTTTTTTTAAATCCCGTCTAGGCGTCTACTAATCTGTGCCGTACTCTTTCATTTTCGAGGAGCTCGATAATTTTATTAGATATCGGTACAAAGTTGGTAGGTACATAATATAGACTTCATTATTTGAGGTCAAACTTCTAACTCCTCAATTCTGATGCTAAAAACAGAAATTGCAAAAACTTAAATCCACGCAGGCGAAGCAGCCCTATCTCCTTGTAATTTGATAAGTGGGCTTTCCGGATAATGGCTAATAGTTCAGATACCTATTTAGTTAAAAGCAAAAGAAATGCAAATATGTAATGAGTTTTAAAGAAACAACTTGGAATACATAGAACTTTATTTCATTATTATAACACAAGAGACTTAAACATAATAAATAATAGTACATAATTTATTACATTTTGCTTCTAGTATTACTTCTCAAAATGTCCAGCCCCATTTTGACGGCGTCCATCGCGGTTCCCGGGGCGCACATCACACCGTAACCGCCGTGCCCGTAGCAGTGGACCACTTTCACACCGTCAACGATCTCTGGCTCGACCCTTACAGGCACTCGATGGGGTCTCAAGCCAACTCTATGTGCGACAATTTCAGCCTTTCTCAAAGCCGGTAAAAGTTCACAACAACGTTCCATTATGGCAGCAGAATCGTATTTACAAACCTCCTTGTTATAACTGTCATACTGTCGAACACCCCCTAGCGTGGCGACCCCGTCCAAACCGGGAATGACGTAAGTATCGTAGTCCCCATAAAATGCCATTTTCAACCAAGGAGCTTTAACTTTTATAACCTGTCCGCGCAAAGCGACCAAATCGTGGTCACCGCACAAAACCTTCGCGCCTATACCTGTGCAATTGAAAACCAAATCAAATTCCGAACGTAGTGACGCGAAAGAGTCGATCTTTTTCACATCGATTTTCCCACCCTTTTCAATAAACGATTTTTCCACCCACGGCAAATATCTATCGCAGCCAATTTTTATCGTCGTAAAATATGAACCGAATTTCCATCCTTCGCCGCATAATTTGAGCTCATCTTTTTCGACTGATCTGTAAATAGGCACCAAGTCTTCGATTAGGTGATTTCGGGTGACGAAGTAATTTTCTTTCGAAAATATATAGGTCGATACGGGCATAAGACCAGCTACAGGTGCTTCGGAGGTTTTTAAAATGTCCTGCCAAAAATACCAGGAATTGTTTATCCACTTCTTAGTGATTTCTTTAGTAGGGCCTTTGAAACTTGTGCCTGGTCTGAAGATTCCCGCTGCAACGCAACTGACTGTGTCTTCCTTAAATTCATCAGCAATAATGGTGACGTTTGTGTGTCTCAATTCTTGTTGAAGAATTTTAGCCACCGTCATGCCAATCACGCCTGCGCCGACCACCGCTATCTTCGAACCGTTGTTATCCATTATTATCTATATTCTATAGCAATAAAAGAGAACTATGTTCAGACAAAGGTAATCGCACTTTACATAGGGTCAATATTGATAACATGATATTGTAATACCTACTCCTAATAAAACTACAATATTATTGAATTTTGCTGCTATATTATATTTTTATATTATTTAGGTACCTAGGTACATACCTACCTGACTTAAATTAGTGTTGGTTATAAAATTAATCTTTAATCTATCTTCTTCTAAATATATAAAAGGAAAAAGTGACTGACTGATTGACTGACTGACTGCATGATCTATCAACGCACAGCTCAACCACTGGACGGATCAAGCTGAAATTTAGTATACAGATAGCTATATTATGATGTAAGCATCCGCTAAGAAAGTATTTTTGAAAATTCAACTCCTAAGGGGGTGAAATAGGGGTTTGAAAAAAATCTGACTTAACGTGAGCGAAGCCGCGGGCAAAAGCTAGTTTATATGTATATAAAATTACACCAAAATTTTACACGTATCAACTAGTGTAGCGGTAACTTTTTAAACAGGACCGTAAACAGTTTAAATCATAAATGACAATCGGAAAGGCTAATAAGAATAAGGTACCAACATGATATAGATATTATATAAATAAGTATATAGGTTTTTACTGCTATCACTATTAATTGCCGTACTTACCTATAATAATTATTATAACAAACAAAATATTAGTTGGCATGATGTATTATGAATATTATGATTTATGAATCCACCATTAAAATGATATCATGAAGAACTTAACATAATCCACGTAGTCTTATTAGGTATATTATATACTACATAATATTATATTATCTATATTTTACTAAATTAAAATATGACCTTCTTAGAGGGGCCAGGGTAAAGGGTTCGATCCTAAGCCGCGTCGGTTTTTTTCAGAATTTTATGAGCGTTTTATACCACTCGCTTTAAAAGATGAAGGAAAACATCGTGAGGAAACTTGCATGCCCGAGAGTTCTTCTTATTGTTCTAAAAGGTGTGTGAAGTCTGTCAATCTGCACTAGGCTATTGTTATAATTACTGATGTAGCTACTATGGTCTAAACTCTTTCACATCGTTATACTCGCTATTCACATTTTATTAGGTACGAAGCTCTATCTTCCAAAAAAGTAAAAACAAGTTGTAAAAATTTATTAATAATTATAAGTAGCTTACATTTTATTATTCATTGAGAAAGAACTACGGGTGAGGACGTCACTATCGCATTATCGAAAATAAACTCTCTAATCTTTATTCACATTTCACACGTCCAAGTCACAGTATTGTAATGCGCGCTATAGTAGGTTTATACTTTATGTACAATGTAAAGTACCTACATTATATACTAGAGGGAGTGCGAACATTAATTAATTTGCTGGTGAATACTTTAATAAAATTATTGCATAATAAATAGCTCGATTTTGATGCGTTGGACGCGCAACAACAAATATTAATAACGATTCAACAACGGATAACGCTGCGAGTGCTATATTTAGCAATTTTCTCGACCCCATTTTTTTTATGAAATTACAGCCATAGATTCAGCGTGTGAAAATGCTCTAAGGATGCTGATTTACCTTTGCACTCTTTGATTCTTGAAGTTCTGAATATGGTATTCCATATTTTATGCAATGTCGCTAAAATAACTACACAAATCGCATCTTTGTTTAGTTTAACATAATTCATATTTTTTAAATAATAATAATAGTCCGCCAATTCGCATTGGGCCAGCGTGGTGGACTATGGTCTATAACCCTTCTCTGAGAGGAGACCTCGCTCAGTAGTGAGTCGATGATGGGTTGATGACTTTGAGTATATAACCAACACTTATATACTCAAAGGTTGATGATGATGATGATGAAATAATAAAAATAGCATCCTAGACATACTTACCTACATTATTTCAACATAAAATATAAGTAGGTAGGTCCTTTTTAGGGTTCCGTACCCAAAGGGTGCCAACGGGACCCTATTACTAAGCCTCCGCTGTCCGTCCGTCTGTCAGCGGCCTGTATCTCGTAAACCGTAATAGATAGACAGTTGAAATTTTCACATATTTTGTATTTCTATTGCCGCTATAACAAAAAATAATAAAAATTAAATTAAAATAAAAAAATTAAATTAAAATATTTCCATGGGTACATGGAAATATTTTAATTTTTTTTACGGAACCCTAAAAGAGCGAGGCCCGACTCGCACTTGGCCGATTTTTTATCATTTCAATACCTACGGAATCCTAAAAAGAAAAATAATGATAATAATATTCAGCAAACCAAAAAGCCCCCTTTCGATAAAATTTTAAATTGGTAACAATTGGTATTATAATTTTAAATTGGTTCTCTACGTATTTAAATTACGATAATAAATAAGTAGTACCTTTGTTTTCCAAAAGTGCTCGTTTCTAAAGACTATTGTGCTTACCCGTATTAAAAAAAGATTTTTTAATTATTACAGAAGCCCGGCCTCAACGCAAAAATTACAATCAGCTGGCGTCAAATGAAAAGCTTGACAACAGGCAAATTGAAGACATCCACATAGAAGAGGCTGACATAGATTCAGATGCAAGCAGTACGGACTTGGAGGAACGAGACACGCGGAACGTTTGCCCTCCTTGTGCGCATGACCGATACAACAACAACATCCGTCGGCACGCCCATGACGATTTCAGTGACGATACGGATTATGGTAAGAGAGATTATTAATTTAAGATTCGTTACATCATGAAAAACATACATTTGCTATTCTTATTTGATAACAAGGAAAAACCGATACATAAAAATCGATAATATATTATATCGATTTTTATGTATCGGTTTTCCTTGTTATCAAATTAATAAGAAAAGCAAAAATAGGAATCACTAAAACGTAAAAAATTAAATACTCTTTGGCAATCAATATGTCAGCTGTCAGTTGACAACTTGGAAGAAATGCTGTCATCATCTGTCATAATGACAAGCTGTAGAGTCGAAACCGAGTGTTTTTGTTCTTGTGACTAATTTTTAGCAGAGTTTATTTAGACTTTGATACGCGACAAAATCTCGAAATTATCGAAATAAACACATAACAGTGCAAAATGGCGAACCTGAAGTCGGATTTGGATCAATACTTGCTACAGAACGAGAGCCGCAAAAGTTATAAAATTAGTTTACCATTTTCAACTCCTACTTTTTTCTCAAGAAGCAATGAGGAAACTCCCACCAGCAGTACCAGCTCAACCGGAACTTGGTTCGAGAATGTACAAAAAGAATATTTTACCTTGGTAAGTACATGTTTGTTTTGTAAGTATAAATGCGTCGTATCGGTCTTCGAACATGGTCTTGTGTGTTAGGGCCTTAGGGGGCTGAATATTCATAAAGGGTCGTTGGTTCGATTCCAAAGCAGATAGGCAACCCACAGAAACTTCATTTTCGTCATTATTTGATGAAATAAATACACATCTAAATATCTATGAGGGAATTCTGTAGTATAATATTGTAATACAGCCTCAATAGCCCAACGGTTAAAGGTGCTGACTGAAAACTGAAAGGTCGCAGGTTCAAATCCCACCCATTGCATGTAGTATAATATTGTAATACAGCCTCAATAGCCCAACGGTTAAAGGTGCTGACTGAAAACTGAAAGGTCGCAGGTTCAAATCCCACCCATTGCACTATTGTCGTACCCACTCCTAACACAAGCTTTCTGCTTATTTGGAGGGGAGAGGAGGCTATTAGTCAACAAAAAATACAGGGATAAATGTGAACACTTGTTACCCCAATCTTTATGTTGTTAATAAATGAAAACTTGTGGGCATCCTAATTAGGCAACCTAATGTGTTACGGAATTAACTAATGTATGTCAAATATTTCAGACTCGCACACAAAGATTCATGGGCTTTGGCATATGCATGTGCCTAGGAATACTCTGCTTCATACTATCATTCCTGTATATACCTGTACTAATCTTGTACGCCAGAAAGTTTGCCCTGCTGTTTACACTGGGAAGTGTCTTCTTCATATTCAGGTAAATTTGATTAATAACTAATAACCTACTCAGCAATTGGAACAAGGGAGCTAATTTCCCTTTATTTTAATTATGTATTGTGGAGAATTCAGAATGATCTCAAGCAGGTTGAAGATTATACATGAAGTCATCTAGGATTGAGTTTATTTGAATAAAAAATTATTCTATTCCATAAAAAAAACCTTATCTGAACCTAACCATTAAAAAGAATTACAATAACGACTAATTCATTAAATATCTTGACTCATCTTGATAACAACTAATACCATAATATTGTTTACAGCTTTAGTTTCCTGTATGGCCCATGGGCACACGTGAAGTCACTGTTCTCCAAGGAGCGAGCGGTCACAACAGTACTGTATGGGTTCACTCTGGTACTAACACTGTACTGTGCGCTTCACCTGCAGAGCACGGCACTCACGATCATATGCGCAGTGGCGCAAGTGCTTGCTCTTATGTGGATGATGCTGGGCTCAATTCCTGGAGGATCCTCTGGCGCTCGGGTGTTTGGCAACATGTTCAAATCCTCCGTATCAAACACGTTGCCCATTTAACAGAAAAATGGACACATTTTTTTTAAATGTGCGGTATTTTTAAGGTCTTCTGTATATTTTCTTTTCTTCAATATTAGACTGCCAGATGATGCCTGCGATTTCTTCATGGATTTAGTGTAAAAATCCGTCTGGAAGTCTATGATTTCCCGGGATAAAAAGTAGCCTATATTATTCTCCAGGTCCCCAACTATGCCCATGCGAAAAATCATGTCGATCCATATCAATGTGATTGATGGACAAACGAACACACTTTCACATTTATAATATTAGTAAGGATTGGACTTTAGAGTGAGGTCACACAGTCCGATACCGTACTTTTGGATTTTGACGCATTGTATGCAAGCAAGTTAGGTGCCCTAATGCAATGTGTGGCTGTTCACATCAGATTCTTTTGTTTAGGAAGATGCTGCTGCTAACAAAAAAGAGTGAAGATGCAGGGAACTAATGTGAATTATGTAAAATAGTGCTAGGAGATGACTAGTTCCCAGTATGTTCGATGTGGTGCTATCACTTTGTGTGGCAAAGCTACAGATCGTCATGATCGTAGAACAACGATGGATTTGCATTTTACTAACTTTACAGCTCAGCCATTAATTTAAATAATTTCCGACATCGTTTTGTCATAACTTTCTAAATAAAAAAATCTGTTTAAAATTTCATTGCTACATATTTTTTATTATTTAAAATATTTCAAATGGTTGTACTGTAGAATTAGTAAAATGCAGATCCATCGTGGTTCTACTATTATAAAGAGATATTTGTGTTTATAGAGGTCACTTGCCTCTTTACCTCACTCTAACTTGCTGCCAAGTGTTGATATGTTCGGTTTAGTTTGTTGTATAGATTCAGTTTTATACACATTGTACTGGTAGCTAAACAATGAGCCCTGTTCACATTACTCCAGTAAAACAATACTGTACTACCAATTTTAATATTTCAAGTGTATTTGAGCAGATGTCTTTTGATAGGTGTGAACATATTATTGTCTTCCTTTTTACCTACACACATTGCATCACGTTTATCCACGAAACTTCTTTTGCGTTAGTTTAATGTTGCGTATAAGTCATGATATTACATAATACTATATCAGCTGGTCGTTTTCTTAAAAGCTACATCCGTCATTGCTACAGTCTCAATTGTTTAGAATGGCTGAATTTATAGTATTTATAGAATACGCATGTATTCTATAGTACGTAATAACACACACACACACACACACACCACTCGCGTATTACGTGGCTTACACACGACTGACTCCCTCCACCTAGTGGCGCCCGTATTTATCCGCCTCTGTGTTTTGCTTGTACCCACTATTTGCTGTATGAGCAATGTAGACACTATGATGTCTACTGTCTATATACTACAGTATTCTTGGTACAAAAAATGTATTTTAACCACAATACAAGCGAGAGTATCGGCCAATTAGAGATAATTGCGATTGTCACACCGTTGCGCTAATTTTGACGTGATAACGTCTTATAAATCGATGAACACCGGCTGCACGCACGAAAAAGTGTCACGTTCCGCCTGAGCCTGCGCGTGCAAGCGAGAGCGCGGAGCAAGCGATAGAGAGGCACGATCGGCCCAAGCGTTGGCTTGTGGCTATAGAAAATTGTAATTTTCAATTAACTTCTTCTTTGTATTATACAAAATAATGATAATACAGTGATAATAATTCAATTCAATTCATTAAAGTATGTAATTTTTCATCAAAGTTTCTTTAAGACGTTATCACGTAAAACTATCGTCCGTAAACCGACTTTACAGACAACTAATTTTTGACGTGATAACGTCTTATAAATCGATGAACACCGGCTGCAAACACGTAAAAGTGTCACGTTCCGCCTGAGCCTGCGCGTGCAAGCGAGAGCGCGGAACAAGCGATAGAGAGGCACGATCGGCCCAAGCGTTGGCTTGTGACTAGAGAGCGCCCGTACGTTATCACGTAAAACTATCGTCCGTAAACCGACTTTAAAGACAACCAATTTTTTTAGACAATCCTGCTGATGCATTTTTAAGTCAGCGTTACTCTTTTCTGCGCTAACAACTATAAATTAGGTAGGTAGTTATTTTTTTATATGAGCCAAACTGACCTTTACTAATCATCTTCTTTATCAATCGATAGACCGAGATGTCCACCGCTGGACAAAGGTCTCAGTGGTTATGACAATAGTGCAACGGTGATCGAACCGTCGACCTTTCAGTATTCACTCCCCACATAGATGAATAATATTTACTACCGTTAGTCAAAGACCCCTTTAACCTAAGACCTATAACCGTAAGACTATCTATAATATATAAAATTCTCATGTCGCGGTGTTTGTTACCAAACTCCTCCGAAACGGCTAGACCGATTTTTATGAAATTTTGTGTGCATATCGGGTAGGTCTGAGAATCGGCCAACAACTATTTTTCATACCCCTAAATGATAAGGGTGATCCACCCCTAAATATTTTTGTTGGCGGTACGAAGTTCGCTGGGTCAGCTCGTTGAGGCTATAAAATGAACTTAGTACAGAATAGTGTGACCAGCTGGATGGACTAATGTAAACTGGGCTTATTTCTTATTCATAAATTAAATGGGACTCAATTTTATGTAGACAAATATTTGATTTATATCAGAATCAATATTAAAGAGTATGAACTAAACTATGTATAAATTATTATAATTGTAAACTTGTAAAAAAAAATTTGCCTATTGTCTGCTATGTCTATTAGGGTGTAAGAAATTTTAAAATAATTTTGTATTTTCAAGTAATTAATGAATTGCATTTTGTTATTACTTACTTCGTTCAGATACATACACTTGTTAGGGAAAAATAAATTGTAAATTGTAATGCGGCGTTTGCGTGGACTTTGGCCCTAATTTTGATAGTATAGAACTCTGGAACAACCGTGCTGATTGCAGTAGATATTAGTAATAGGTATGTATAAGTTTTAGGAGAGCAGTCATCAGTCAGGTACCAATTTTCTAAAAGTTATTCCATTGATCGTATTCGTATTCGATGACACTAAGTAGCGTCAAAAGAATCAATAAGAAGCGTCAAAGTAAACTAATCCTTGATTGTATTGATTTAAAGTCACAAATTCAGTACAACCGATTTTAACATGGAGTGTATCGTACATACCTAAATCTATAAGAATGCATACACGAAATTGAGCTCTCATTCAATTCTGTTATGGTTTATTTTACTTTGATGCTAATGTCATCGAATACGATCACGATCAATGGAATAACTTTAGACAATCGCACCTCTGACTCCATTAGCCATTAGAATAGCATTCAAAATTCAAAAAAATTCAAAATTATTTCAAAATTATTTATTTCATGTAGGCCAACCTGTGGCTCTTATGACACGTCAAGATTCTACCACCGGTTCGGAAAGCGGATTCTGCTGAGAAGAGCCGGCAAGAAACTCAGCAGTTGCTCTTTTCAAAATAATCATTTTACAATATTAATAAGTAGCTATTACATTGTAATAAGTTTTTATACTATCTTGTGGGCAGCTGGATGGCAAGCTGATTTAACCCGTGCATCTTTGTTAGAATAGAATATGACATTTCCACAAAACGTACTACAATTCAATTCATGTCAAAGACGGGCAGACAGAAAGTAGCCCCATTCCCGCCGGCGGCACCCGTTCACGAGCATGACGCATGATCCAGCCATTGCTTCGCTCGACCATATTTGAGGGAACGTAACAACCCGCACCACACGACACCACCACAGAAATGTTTAAAGAGAGCGTGACATACTTAGTCTACCCGTATCAAAGCATCGAATTGAATAATATTATTCAAACACTAATTTTAAGATCCCATGCAACTTTGTCATTAAGAAAGTCATTAACTTTGTAATAAGCGCGACTCAGTAAGTGAGTTTTTACGCATTGTTTGAATTTGTGCAGTGGCAAATCTAGCGATTCCTTCGGAATCATATTATATAAGCGTACGCTCAACCCCACAAAGGATTTTTGCACTTTGCGCAGGCGACATGATGGAATTTCTAGTTTATGACGATTTCTAATGAGTCGATTGTGTGTATTGCCTCTTTGTTTATGCAGATGAATATTTTGTCTCACAAAGACTATATTATTATAAATGTACTGTGAAGCTACCGTAAGAATACCAATCTCTTTAAACTTTTCACGAAGAGATACGCGCGAACCGAGTTTATAGATAAATCGAATGGCTCTTTTCTGTAATATAAAAATAGTTTCAATATGAGCTGCTCCGCCCCACAATAAGATTCCATAGGACATTACACTATGGAAGTAGGCAAAGTAGACCAGCCTAGCCGTGTCTACATCGGTAAACTGTCTGATTTTTCTGACAGCATAGGCAGCTGAGCTGAGTTTACCCGCTAATGTCTCTATGTGAGCGTCCCACTGAAGCTTACTATCCAAGGTCACCCCCAGAAAAACTGTGGAGTTCTCAATTATAAGGTTTTCCCCGTTTATTTTTATTGCCATAAAATATCTTTGTGAATTGTCAAATTGAATTATTTAGCATGTTTGTCTTCTAGACGGTCGATTTATCATCATCATCAACCCATCAACGGCTCACTACTGAGCGCAGGTCTCTTCTCAGAGATTCAAATTCATATTCAAAATTATTTATTTCATGTAGGCACCTGTGGCTCTTATAACACGTCAAGATTCTACCACCGGTTCGGAATGCGGATTCTGCTGAGAAGAGCCGGCAAGAAACTCAGCAGTTGCTCTTTTCAAAATAATCATTTTACAATATTAATAAGTAGCTATTACATTGTAATACGTTTTTATACTATCTTGAAGGAGAAGGGTTATAGGCCTTAGTCCACCACGCTGGCCCAATGCGATTTATTAAATTTTTTAGTTACTAAGACCTTTATCACTATAACGCACAATTCTATTATGACTTCTTCATTATTATCTAAATTATAGTAAAACTTGTATGTTCATGGAAGTTGAAATATTGCAGCTGAAGTCAGAGACTAACTGCCGCACTCAGAGTCATTCATTAAATTATAATTAATTAATCATTGCGTTGTGATTAACTGCCGCACTCAGCCGCATGTATTAAATTATACTATTTAATGATTAATTAAATTAATTATCATTAAATCTATTACTGAATTGTCATTAATGTACAAACGAAGCGTTAACTTCTGAGAATGAAACTTTTTAAAATCCAAGATTACGTCGTTACGTAACGATTAGCGACTCTCGAGTGCGGCAGTTAGACAGTTAGGTCTCTGTCACATTATTATCTCCGCCGCGAAATCTATCAGCGAAACGAAAAAGAGATGCATATTCAAATGTCTGCGTTAGAACCTTATGGTTAAGGTGGATGACATGGGTCTGCCCGCGTACTAGTTACTGAGTACTCACAAATTAGTCGATATTTTGATTAATTTCTTAAACTGGTCACTTTCAAGTAAAGATTTTTATGTAAACCTGTGAAGATGATAATTCAACTGGCGCAATTAGAATGCCATAAGCCTACTTTCTCGTATTAGTTTGAAAATTGCGAAAAACCAAATTAAATTTGAATTTCGTGGGCAGAGCCGTGTCTTCCACCTTAAGTAATCTTCTTGTTGTGTCCCTTTCGTTCCGCTGTTGTTTTCGCAGCATAGTTATGCAAAACAACCGCCGTGATATCCTACACTTGTATTGCCCTACTGTATATAACAACTAGCTACTGTATTATCTTGCCGAGGCACGTGACTGATATTTATTTTCTCGTTTGAGATTTTCTTAATCTGTAAAATAAACTTATTGTAAAATTTATATCAGGTTTTTGCTGTGGAATATGGGTATTTTTGTCTAATTAGGTTAACAAAGAACCTGTGGTATATATAATTTTGTAATAAAACGTTTAAATCTCAACGTATTTTTTTTGCTGACTAGACCACCACTTCGTTCTTTGGATTGGAGTATATCTATTCCTTCTATATACATACCACGCTCTAACGCAGTGGGACGGAATTTAAAAAAATCGGCCAAGTGCGAGTCACTGAGGGTTCCGAAACTCTCAGGAATGGCGCTACGCTACAAATACCGCTTTTTCAGTTTTCAATAATATTTCCTCACAGAGAAACTTGAAATGTTGAGAGCATTAAGAGACCTTTATATTCAGTATACATTTCAATTTAATACCTCAGCCCGTTTCAGAGAAAAAACACCTTGACACACGGACAGACAACAGAGCGAGTCTATATGAGTTCCGTTTTTTTCGGAGCTCTAAAAAGCCCTCCTATCCCTACCTACCTGTACTGGACTTTTACACATAAACACGATTGGATTGCTTGCAATATAAAATTTTTAACTACCTACCTAATATAATCTTTAACGAGAAAGCCTACCCACAAACTAACTTTTTTAAGAATATCAGGCATTGACTATAATTGATTAGTTTTCTCCACCAATTTTTCATTAATTAGGTACTATACTCTATCCACCGAGTCAAGTTAATATAGCGCTCTCTCTGTCACGTAATCCCATACAAATGACAAAGACAAAAAAAGTCAGTGGGCGTAAACCATTCTGAATGTACGTACACACTGCGCTACTCTTAAATAAAAAATAGCTTTCTTCCCACGACTACACTTGCCTTTGTAATATAATAAGTAGGTGAAAAATTGGGCTAGTAGAAGTTTCTTAAAATAAATAAAAAAAAAGCTTTTATTAAATTAATGTATTTAATGTGAAGGAAAAAAAACAAGAGTAATAAAATATTTACATCATTTATTTTCATTATAATTTACGTAATTATTATAATTCAAAATATATTAATCACTATCCGACGACAACGTTTTTCAGTATTTTATGCAGTGTGCTTCGTTTGAATATCCCCAAAGTGCCATTATCACTGTTTTTCTTCAAAATTTTGTCTAATGTAGGAATTTCATTACGGGAAAAAAAGTTATGAACTATTCTTCTGATGGCACATTTAGTAAAATCATCAACTTTGTCAACAATCTTCACACGCAGTTTCGTTTTCTTGGGAGATTTCAAAATACCATCATTATTTTTTTCTTTCACAATTCTATGAACTGAAGCCCAATGGATTCCGACGGAAGAAGCAATAGCTTTCGAAATATCATTGTATGAAGCGGAAGGTGTTGCATTTCTCATGGACTGATACATATTCCATGTCATAGTTTTTTCGGTACTACCAAAAGGACGTTTTTTTTTAAGACCATTAAAATCAGAATTAGAAATGTCCGCCATGGTTCGTTCACTTCTTAGAGATGTACGAAGTCCGTAAAATGCAATCGAATAGTCCAGTACACAAGCGCCAAGTTGTCAGAAAGCAATCGATCACAGAGTCCAATACACAAGCCAAGTCACAATGAATGCACCAACAGTCCAAAGTACACGCCAGGTCACGGAACAATAACAATAAAATATGAGCGCGTCTGCACAGTACGGGTACCACGATCAGACTAAAATATACACGTAGTCTGTACAATGCATTAACGGTTATCGCTGACCAATCACAAACAAGTCTATGTTCTCCGTATTAACTTGACTCGGTGGATAGAGTATAGATAATCGATGAAAAGTTAGTCCTTATTGCGACCTCACTTGGTGATAATTTATGTTATTTAGTGTAATACAGAAATGGCACTCTCACTTAGCTCGAGACTCAAGACTGGGTTTGTACCGTACCCACGGTACAGACAGGAAACCATTATCGCACCGTTAGGGAATAGGTCCCGTTAGAGGACGAAACATTTCGTTAGACGCCTGATCCTTGCGCAAATTATTGCCGCCATTGTTTACATAAGTTAGTTAAGGTTTCTATTGTAACATTTTGTAGTAAGTAGGAACTAGGTAATAAGCTTTCCAATTTATTGTTAGCCCGTAACGGTTTACTTTTAAGTTATTTTTACAGTCAAAACATACCTGGAGTCTCACTCCCTACTCCTCATCTTGTTGTACAATTTGTATATAAACTTTACCTTTTAAGTTGTAAATATATTCTCACGGCTACACTCATTGAGTTACGAACACGCTATTTTATTTCAACATCGTAACCATCCTCCTCCAAAGTGGTGACCCCCGACTGAGTTTACCGCCGAGCATACCGCCTGAGTTTATCAAATTCCAACGTAGCCTTCGTAGTTTATCAAATTCCAACGAGCTTATCAACGGAGCCTACCTACGAAGAACATCAAGACAAAATGGCCCAAGAACAGCAGTCATTCATCTCCGGTCAAGCACACCTTGCAGGCCAAGAAGAAATCGCCGCCATATCACTCTCACTGCGCGTTCCACCTTTTTGGCGAGACAAGCCACGCCTATGGTTCATAAGTTTCGAAGCAGCAACGAGCGAACTCAAGAAAGGACAACAGCAACTAGCACAGATGGTCATCGCTCAGCTCGAAAAACAGGACATCGAGCAAATCTCCGACATACTGTGCAATCCACCAGCCACAGACCTGTACACAGCTCTGAAGAATCGCCTGATTTCCGTATACGAGGAATCTGACAGTCGCCAGCTACAGAAGCTACTTTCAGAGATAGAACTCGGAAACCAGAAGCCCTCGCAACTGCTGCGCCGTATGCAATTCCTTGCCGGTGACAAAATTCCCGATTCAACGCTACGGCTAATGTGGATGAATCACCTTCCGCCATACATTCGAACCGTACTGAACGCCAGCCAGCACTTCATCACCAAGACTGCAATCGACGAGCTTGCGCTTATAGCAGACTCGATGATGGAGTCAAACTCCAGCTCACATATATCAGCCGTCGCAGCTACCACGTCGCACACTCCAAGCAGTGATATGCATTTTGTTATCGACGCAATCAGCAAATTGACACGTGAAATCGCCGCGCTCAAGACTCAACACAATAGCAGACCATTTTTCCGAAGAGAACGTTCTACAAGCCGTTGCTACCTCAGTAACAACAGATCAAGAAGTGCAACTCCGATGCCCTATTGTTACTACCATCGTCGTTTCGGCATTGATGCAAGGAAATGCGCACAGCCATGCTCATTCAAAAGCGCAAATACGAAGTCGGAAAACTAACGACTACGCTGGATGAAGCGGGATCCGGCGTACCTGAGAATTCATACCGCTTGTTCGTCACCGATAAGAAAACAAAGACAACATTCCTGATCGACACAGGCGCAAATATATCGGTGTTGCCACCCAAAAAAGGTCAAACACCGGAGCCATTGAATTTTCATCTCTACGCCGCAAACAATACAGTCATCCCAACGTACGGAGAGAAGACGATGGAACTCGACCTTAATCTTCGCCGACCATTCAAATGGAAATTCATCGTCGCAAAAGTTAGCAAGCCAATCATCGGAGCAGATTTTCTTGATTATCATCAGCTAATCGTTGATATCAAGAATCGAAGACTCATCGACGGAAAAACTAGCTTAACGATGCAATCTTTCGTCCGCGCAACAAATATTCCAACAGTTCGAAGTATCGATGTCAATGAAGATTACCACAAAATACTATCGGATTTCCCCGGAATCACAAGATTATCATCAATGCAACTATGTCCCAAGATTAAAGTTGAGCACTACATTGAAACCCAAGGTCAACCTGTCCATTGTCGCGCCCGCCCTATACCACCACATCGCTACGAAAGAGTGAAAAAAGAGTTCGAAAATATGATCGAACAGGGGTTATGCCGACCAAGCAAGAGTTCGTGGTCATCACCTCTTCATATCGTACCTAAAAAAAACGGAGATATCAGAGTTTGTGGTGATTATCGAAGACTGAACGCTATAACAAAACCCGATCGATACCCCGTGCCACGAGTCAAAGATTTCACACACCAGCTGTCCGGGAAGAAAATATTCTCAACCATCGACCTCAATCGCGCATATCAACAAATAAGTATTAGAGAGGAGGATATCGAAAAATCGGCAATCATAACGCCAATGGGATTATTTGAATTTCCGCGTATGTGTCCCGGATTAAAAAACGCCGGACAAACATTCCAACGTTTCATACACGAAGTACTACGAGGACTCGATTACGTATTTCCATTCATCGACGACGTTCTTATCGCATCAACCAACGAAAAGGAACACAAAGAACACTTGAGGACTGTTATGCAACGCTTGGAAGATAACGGCATCACTATAAACCCTGCGAAATGTGTTTTCGGCCGAACGGAAGTAAAATTTCTCGGCTACCTCGTGTCCGAAGCAGGTATAAAGCCGCCCGAAGAAAAAATCAAAACAATCACCGAGTATCCCAGGCCAAAAACAATAGAGGAATTACGACGCTTCCTGGGAATGTTAAACTTCTACCGCGACCATATTCCAAACGCCGCACTGATTCAAGCACCGTTAAATGCATACCTGCACAATACAAAGAAACGGGATAAAACAGTAATCGAGTGGTCCAGCAAAGGGGCAAACGCTTTCGAAGCATGTAAAGTTAGCATATCTAACGCAGCTTTACTCGCCCACCCGTCTCATAACGCTACTCTTGCTATATTCAGCGACGCTTCAGACCTATCAGCAGGAGCCGTGCTACAGCAGTGCGTAAATAAAAAATGGCAACCACTTGGATATTTCTCAAAGAAATTCAACAACGCTCAGAAGAACTACTCGACATACGACAGAGAGCTACTAGCCATTTATATGGCTATGAAGCATTTTAGAAAAGTTTTTGAAGGAAGAGAACTAATTGTATACACCGACCATAAGCCGCTTACCTACGCAATAAAGAAAGCGCATTCTTCGACCGAGACACCGAGGCGAACCAGACAGCTTTTGTTCATCAGCGAGTTTACAACTGACATTCGCCACGTGTCCGGCCAACAAAACATCGTCGCAGATGCTCTTAGTCGCATCGAAACAATAAACTGCCCTTCAAACATTGATTTCACCGTAATTGCAAGCGCTCAAGAAAAGGACTGCAGCATCGAAACATTATTGCAACAACCCAACCTCACATTCAAGAAAATTAATATACCTAATACCAATATCGAGTTGTACTGCGAGACGTCCACACAGTTTATACGACCGTACATACCGGAACAGTATCGACGCGAAGTATATGACAGCATACACATCATCAGCCATCCCGGAACTAGAACGACTCGAAAGCTAATTACAAGAAAGTTTTTTTGGCCGTCCATGCAAGCAGATATCGGCAAATGGACGAAAACATGTATTAGCTGCCAGAAGAGCAAGGTGCAACGCCACACAGTTAGCAATATTTCTTCATTCCCGCCAGCAGATCGTTTCCAACACATACACGTCGATATTGTTGGACCGCTACCTACGACGCCACAAGGACATCGCTACTTAGTAACAATGATCGACCGACTCACCAAATGGCCCAAAGCTGTACCTATAGACAGCATTTGCAGCGAAAAGGTCGCGGAAATCGTCTATAAAAACTGGATTTGTCGATTTGGAATTTTCCAGACCCTGACAAGCGACCAAGGTTCTCAATTTGAGTCGCAACTGTTCCAGGATCTAATGCACCTAATGGGAATCAAGAGAAATCGGACAACTCCTTATCACCCGCAAAGCAACGGCATGGTAGAAAGATGGCACCGTACACTGAAAACTGCTCTACGTACAAGGCTGTCTAACACAAGCACATGGTTCGACGAATTGCCTACTGTACTGTTAGGCCTACGCGCCTCCCTTCGTACAGATACAGGCGTAAGTGCAGCAGAACTTACCTACGGTTACAACCTACGATTGCCTGGCGAATTCTTTGCCGAAAGTTCAACAAGTTCTTCACCGGACTCCACCTACGTCGAACAACTACGCGCACAAATAAGAGAATTCAGACCGCGTCAAGAGACCAAGTACTATAATAATAAACACATGTTCGTGCATAAGGATTTGCTCACATGCACTCACGTGTTTGTTAGGACCGACGCAATACGCAAGCCACTTCAAACTCCATATTAAGGACCTTACAAAATTATAAAACGCACAGACAAGGTCTACACGATCCAGTTACCTCGTCGTCAAGCAAACATCTCAATCGACCGTTTGAAGCCTGCCTACGTTCTACAAGATATAGAGAAACAGCCAACTGATCTACCTATGACAACGGCTACCCACGAAACTCCTTCCAAAAGATAGAGACGGCTATGCCGGTACGCTTCGCTTGAGGGGGACTCCTGTACCGTACCCACGGTACAGACAGGAAACCATTATCGCACCGTTAGGGAATAGGTCCCGTTAGAGGACGAAACATTTCGTTAGACGCCTGATCCTTGCGCAAATTATTGCCGCCATTGTTTACATAAGTTAGTTAAGGTTTCTATTGTAACATTTTGTAGTAAGTAGGAACTAGGTAATAAGCTTTCCAATTTATTGTTAGCCCGTAACGGTTTACTTTTAAGTTATTTTTACAGTCAAAACATACCTGGAGTCTCACTCCCTACTCCTCATCTTGTTGTACAATTTGTATATAAACTTTACCTTTTAAGTTGTAAATATATTCTCACGGCTACACTCATTGAGTTACGAACACGCTATTTTATTTCAACATCGTAACCATCCTCCTCCAAAAGTTAAAACGAGACAGATTTATGACAGGACATATTTGTGTCTCATTTTAACTCGGTTATATTATGTTGGTCTCATTTTAAGTCTTGAGAAGAACCAGGGTACGATCTATAGATCTACCTTAGTGTCGATGCTATCTAAGATATAGAAGCAGGCTAACTTGAAAGGGTATTATGGCAGTTATATTTTAACCCATACCTAATCAGTTTTTACACGGCATCCTACCGTACATCTAGGTAGATCTCTTAGCGGCACGTCTTTGTCCGTAGGGTGGTAACTAGCCACGCCCGAACCCGAAGCCTCCCACCAGGCAAACAAAATATAAGTGTTGAGCTTGAGAGCTAGCCCTGTACATAAACATATAGGTAGCCTATTACTTAGGGACCTACTACCGTGCCTATGGTGATATATCTAGTCTATCTCAGTGGCTATCGACGGGACGAAATATTTGTATCAGCCCTGTCTTTTCACTTCCAGATGAAGCGCTCACATGCAACGTCTGCGACCGCTCGTTCCAGACACGCCGCCAACTCGCCGACCATCAACAGAAAAAAAGGCATTTTGGGTAAGACACGTACCTACCTACTTAGCTATTAAAGGTACCTATGCCCATTGCCTATGCCCGTAAAGTAATCCCCGGATATATTTACCGTAGATGACAGCTTTTAATAAAAATACCCAGTGTAGGTATTGTTTTTGCTTATTTTTATTTAAAGGGGATTCTGATGAACAGAATATGAATTCACGGGGATCCCCTGGGGGTCCTGGCGGACGAACTCACGATAATCGCTTTCCTCTGTATGGTTGGCATCGTAAGTATCGACCGCATTCTAGTAGCGAAAACGCGTGAAGTCGTGCAAAAACGCCTATCGCTGCCACTAAAAGTAGCCATTTTGCCTTACTTTTTAAGATAGCTAATGAAATAGGTAATATAGTTTACCAATTACCATCGTAGTCGTAATTCCTAGTTCCATGCCCACTACATTCAATGTGCATCGAGTGTCGAACATCAACGTCTGCGCTTGCGACATTTTATTGCGACTCCTCATTAAAAGAGTGACATTATAGTCTATTTTTTTTAAGAAACGAGTACTGAGTATGTCTCGCACATTTCCGATATTGACAGAGTGAGATGGCTCATTGTTAGGGGTGGGGTACTGAGTATGTCTCTCGCACATTTCCGATATTGACAGAGTGAGATGGGTAATTTTAGGGGTGGGCCTGGGACTCTATGTTGATTACGGGGACTAATAGCAACAAATAGTCAACATTTTCGGTACTAGTTTGTTAAAAAAAAACAGACTATAGTGTCGCAATGGATGTCGTCCTTCAGTCCGCTGTACGCGTCACTCGTGTTGCAGCCAGGCCGGCGCAACTTCGAAGAGAATTTTTTTCGTATGAAACGTGCGCTAATTTTAAAATGGCGGCTCCTATTTATCTAACTCTAAAGTGTTTTCTCTGTCGCACCTACAGAGTTCGCCTCCAGTCCTTGAGAGTCTTTTTGAGAGTTATAGTTCTTTTGCAATTCACGAGGGCGACTGACTTATGGTTGTGTGTGTGTCGTATCTGTATAAGTGTGAGCGAGCGCAATGCTCGCGGCTGCCCGCTCCCACCTAGGCTTTGACAGGCACGCACACTTATGCAATGTGCATGTACACGAAGTAACCTCGAGTAAAGCTCACTCGCCTTCGTGAATTACAAAAACTGTAACAGAAAATTAGTTTTTTTATGTTGGTGCTGTTCGCTAGCGCACGTTCATTTCTTTGATAACATTCTCTTTGGTCGCAGCTGCAGCGCGTGCGACAGCCTGTTCCCGTCGCTGATGGCGCTGGAGCACCACAAGGAGGAGTTCCAGCACTGGAGCGACTCGTCGTGCTCGCGCAGCGACAGCGACGACAGCGACGAGTGCCACGAGGACCGCCACCGCCTGCTCTAATGCCACCACCTCATCGTCGCCGCGGACCGCCCCACGCAGCTGGGCACCTTCGTGTAGCCCCCGGGCCCCGGACCACGGGCGCGCGCACCGGCGCACAACCACATGAGTAAAACTCCGTACAGAGGTGAAGCCTGTGAGGGTGTGTGAGGGGGTGAGCCGGCCGCGAGCCGTTTGTATGTAGCTTCCTCTCTGTACGGATTATTTACTCGTGTGGCACAACGGACGGAAGTGGATCCACAGTAACCGGTGGTCAATATTACATATCAATGCCTAGATACAATCCGCTTACCTCTGCTTCCTAGAGCGTCGCCTGTCACTCGCGTCGCTTGGTATGACGGATGATGCTCTACGAAAATGAGGCTAAGCCTATTATCCCCGCAGTAAGCACATCGAATTATGGAAAGATCAATGTGTATTAATTACTACCGGGAACTGTAAAATGACTTTTATATTTAGGGCTATAATTTATGTTTTGTCAATCCATGCGGTCCAAGTTTAAGCGTTGCGAAAAAAATCCCTACTGAATGTACGAAAGGTGCCGGACCACTCAAGCGGAGCAAAAGAGAACGGGCGGATTTGTATGGACTTTGGTCCAAATGACGTAGGTTGATGAGACCTGCTTCATTTGTTAGATAATTTAATATTATAACACTAACTTTAACCGCAAATAACACATGGGAGAATAAAAGTTATTGAAAGTTTGCCGATGGCTTCTGCGCGCGCCTTATATCACTCATATTATGAGGTATGTATTATATAAACTGGACCGCAAAGAAAAAGGGTAAGTTAGAAAATCTTCAAAATGAAAAACTACGCATTTTAGTCTAGGCAATGAAGCTAGTGGACCCCAACATCAATTCCTCAGGCGACGAAACTTTACAGAATGATAAAGTATCAGTAGTTAAACGTATTTTATAAATATCCAAAAAAAAATTAGAACGGAAGTTAGGTATTTTTACCTAAACTCTTTTATGCTTAATATCTCAGTTCGGCAAAATGCTCGGTCAAAACTTTCTTCACCTGAAACATTCATGTAAAGTCTAGAAACAAAATATAAAATATCCAAAATATACTCCTAGTCGAAACCACCAAATTTTGAAAAATACGTTTTTTCAATGTAACTTGCAGCGAAAAATTGCTCCGTGAATTTTTTTCACTGGAATGTCCTTTTATAGCCGTTTTGTACCTACAACTTGAAAATCCAAACAATATACCAAGAGACTATATTTTTTTCAAAAACTACCCTTTTACTCACAGTGCAAAATTTCTCCATCCATTTTTTTTATTGATATGATTACAATTATTTTTTTTGTATCAAGTATCAAAATATCCAAAAAAATAATCAAGCGCATTAAAAACTATAAACATTTTAGAAAGAAATATTTTATATTTAATCCATCAAGGGAAGCAGGAGCGTGGTGACGTCACGAGACCCGACATATTATCTGCCTATTATATCGACATATTTTTTCTACGGTGACGCGAGCCTGCACTCGATAATCGACTGTATTTCGTTGAATCGACAGTGCAATTGTCAATCAAAAACTGTTGCCAACGACGGTGACTATGACGATCAATTATTCGTTATGATTTATGAACTATACCGAAGATGTCCCAGATGTCAGTCAGCCTATACGAGATTAGTATGGCTCTCAAACAGCTCAAGAACAACAAAGCGCCTGGTGATGACGGAATCATTGCGGAACTCCTGAAAGCGGGTGGACGTTTATAGGTTGATAAAGAAGAAATAGATATGAATATTTATTACTTTTTAAAATTAAAAAAAATTATTTTGATAATATTATGTTTTAGCTCAATGTTTTTTTATTCAAATAAACTTTTACAAGTTTTTTTACAACCGTCAATGAGTCTACCACTGGTTCGGAATGCCGTTCCTGCCGAGAAGAACCAGCAAGAAACTCGGCAGTTGCTCTTTTTAAAATACTTTTACAATATACTTAATAGATATTATGCTATGTATGCATTACATAGTGTAGTACCATTAGTAGTGACCTATTTATTCGAAAATTCATGTTTAAGAACACCAAAAATCTAGATCGTCAACGACATTTTTAGCGAATATTGAGACGTAAATAAGACAGATCGAAAGAGCGTTAAAAACTGAGTATGATACCATTAAAAAGTTCAAGTTTTGGCCAAAATGTCCTTTACGCCCTTTGTAATCCGAGGTCCGTGTGTAATCCGATACATCGATGCTGGATATTTCAAATTTTGTAAGCGACAAACCCCTAATTTTCAGGAGGACCAAACAAAATTTTACCTTTTAAACTGTCATAACTCTCATTTTTAGGGTTCCGTACTCCGTACTAAAAACGGAACCCTTCTAGAATCACTTCGTTGTCCGTCTGTCTGTCCGTCTGTCAATACCCTTTTTCTCTATGCTATGCTATGCAAAAGTTTGTGAGGATGTATGGATGGATGTTTATTACTTTTTCACGCTACAACGAATGAACCGATTTGGCGGAAATTTGGAATGGAGATAAACAGGATTAACACATAGGCTACTTATTATCCCGGAAAATTACAGAGTTCCCGTGGGAATCAAAAAACCTTAAATCACGCGGACGAAGTCGCGGGCATCATCTTGTATAGTATAACAAAGAAATATGAATAATCAATTTAATATAATAATATCGAAAAATTTTGGAATAAAATAAAAAAATTGGTTGTCTGTAAAGTCGGTTTACGGACCATAGTTTTACGTGATAACGTCATAAAGAAACATCGATGAATAAATGTGTCACAAGCCAACGCTTGGGCCGATCATGCCTCTCTATCGCTTGTTCCGCGCTCTCGCTTTCACCCTCAGGCTCAGGTGGAACGTGACACTTTGTCGTGCGTGCAGCTGGTGTTCATTGATTTATAAGACGTTATCACGTCAAAAGAATCTTACACCTTAAGCCTAATAGTATAATAGAAGTAATTTTGTCGTAACTGCCTGAAAAGTCTTGCTCACTCAGCTATTAATTCATGATATAAAGCTTATAAAATTATCAGATTAATGACGTGAGTCGCTTGTCAAAATTGGTTCGATGACAATAAATAGAAAATAGTAGTACTCTTAAATAGAAGACAACTCATTGCTTGATAATTTTAGAGTTTTTTTTAGAACATTTGAAGTATAAAACCGTATTGATATTGTTCTATATTTGCATTAAACTTTTCAGATCATTGCATTTTGCTACAGATATTTCAGGTTCCAATTCAATTCTTACATTTTTAGAAGATTTTTGGTGCATTTGAAATGTTGGACTCTTCTTCCATTGATTTTTAACAATCATTGATTTTCATTGAAACACTTCTTTTATGCATTTTTTCTAAATTGACTTAGTTTATTAACAAAGAGCTTTTGCTATTTGTAAATAAACTAAGCTAACGCCTTTTGCTGTTTGTGTCGTTTAGGCTAAGGTCGATTCTTAAATATTTAAAACTTATTATTTCAAGACATTACCAAGTATGTTAAAACAATATACTTTGTAATGTCTTTGGATGTTATCTAGCACATTCGATTGGAATCAGACCATTGCATAGACAGGGTCGTCTTAACCACACTATACGCCGGGGTGCGAAAATCCGCCTGCGCCCCCCTTGCCAACAAAAAAAAAAATGAATTAATTTTCCATTTTTGTATTTCATTTACTCTAAAATAAAGTTAGATACTTTATAATTGACTTCAAAAATAGGAAGTTTATATCGGCGCGCAATCGGCTCATATTTTTTTCCATGCAGGTATGTACACCAATTTCTTCGAGATTTCAGACCGTATCGCATTTTTTTTATTTGAAAGAGAATGTTTGCTATTAACTATGAAGATTTAGAAAATATCGATTGTGTATTAATAATGTAAGTAATAGGTATCAAGCATAGACTACATCGTTAAGCTCGAGGCCCCAACTCCTCAATTCTGATGCTGCAGGGTGCTGCACTCTTAAGCTGTGAGAATTTAGGAATTTTTGATTGTGAATTCATATTGTAAAGACCAATTACCTTTAGTTAGACTACACCACGAACTCCAGATTCTATCACCTGACCTGAAAATCAGACCTGATGCTGCAGAATATTGCACTCCTAGGCCACTAAAAATAATAATGATTTTCAAAAAACTAACTTCAAACGCCTCTATAAATTACATATATAATCTTTGTTTCTACACGTATGTTGAAGTCGGATGAGCATATAAGAAACGTCGAAACAAACGGAGGCGCAACGCACACCAGATTTACACATTTGCCGCCAGTAGGCTATTCAAATTTTGCCGCCCCTACAAATCTCTACAATATTGTGTCAGTTCCTAGATTATTTTAACGACCCAATGATTTAATTAAGGCTAGCTGAGTCTGGTGGGCCGAAGCCCAGCAGCATCAGGATTGAGGAGTTGGTACCTTGAGCTCAATGATATAGGCCAGTGATTAACGGCCGTACTACGCAGCTATGTATTCCATACTTGATACCTAAAATATCAATCTGTAATGGAAATTTTCGCGAGCGAAGCAATCGTGAAAATATTTACTAAGTCAGAATCTAAAATTTGATCTATACGATCTAAAATTTTACTTTTTTTATTACTTACTACAAATATTACATCTCGTATCTCCAGTCCTTATTTATAAGAGATATCAAAATTTAAAATATACAGATCGATAGAGATAAAAATTTCGAGTTCAATGGTGTATCAAGTGTACCTAGGACAAAATGTCCCTTACGACATTTGAAATTTCCAGCATCGATATCAATTCGTCGCTACTTACGTCAATGTTAATTCAAAATTTTTAAATACCAAAATAGATTTTAGATCGTAAAGAATTTTTAATTTTTGTAGACGCGTTACAGCATAGAAACCAGACAGTTTGAAATGAATTACGACATTACAAAAAGCTATATATATTGCAACGGCGATATATATCTCACATCGGCTTTATGGCCGATGTGCAATATATATCGCCGGGTACTGTACAAGACAGTTAGAATCTAAAATTTGATCTATACTAACTAAAATTTTACTTTTTTGTTACTTACTACAAAGTATTACATTTCGTATCTCCAGTCCTTATTTATAATTATAAGAGATATCAAAATTTTAAATAAATATACAGATCGATAGAAAGAAAAATTTCAAGTTCGATGGTGAATCAAGTGCACTTACGACAGAATGTCCCTTACGACATTTGAAATTTCCAGCGTCGATATCAGTTGCATAAACTGTCTAGCATTTTGCTTTAAACAGTTTGCAAATTTCTGGCGTGCCAAATACGTACTTAAACAAAATATATTTAATACATTTCCTCCTTTATTTCCTCAAATCCAAGTAATGAAAAAAATTGAATTTTAAGCTATTGCATAGCTTTTATCGCGGGCTTTGAACTAGGACAAACAGTTTGAGCGCGGCGACCGAATCAAGAAATTCCGTAACGAAAAAAACCTAACACCGTCGTTCAGTAAGCGTTCAACATTTTAGAGGTTCACAAGTAGCTCTGTTCGGCGCAGTGGGCGAGCGGCCGCTTTCTTTACCGTATGGTGTATGATCACAGAGTAGGTATATGTATGATGTCGCAGGTTCGAATCTCACTCGCGAAGAAGTGACAGTGCGCTTTTCTTGTTTGTTTGTTTTTTAATTATTTTTTTGCATAATTTTTATTATGCAAAAAAAATATTGCATAAATATTATAATTGCATAAGTTGATAAAAATGCTATGCAATAGCTTTACTGCGGCAGTCCCCGAGTGCCACTTAATTTTTTATTTTAATTTACTTACCTAGACATAAGCTTACAAAAAAATTATAATTTATGAGCCCTTATTTAAGCTCATTTATCTTGTACAAATAAATAAATGTTCAGTTACACGTTTATGTTCAATATTTAGCATTGTAGAAGGCATGTAGTAACATGTATATTATTTTGTGAAGTCGCTTCGCTCGCGCACTATACCCAATCTTTCAAGAATTAAGGTGCATTATCGCGAAAACGCAGTTTAGATTTCAAAAAATCTGTTTCAATATCAATGTTCTTCGTGATATTTTTTTTGGATATTTAGGATAAGAGTGTAAATGTGACTACCTACTATGATAAAAAAAAAGAAATTGGATTGAGAAATTTTTCATACCGAGTTATAAACAATTTTTAGTTGAAGTAAGATAAATAGATTTTGGTATGGATTTTTTTTTTGGATTTTCTTACACGTTATGCTAAATTACATTTTAAGGACATTTAAAAATGAAAAATTGACTGAGCAATTTTGTGGTCGAAATTACGGACAAAAAAGGAAACCTCTTTAAAAAGTGACAGTTCCGTTTGAAAAAAGTTTTGGATTTTTATCAAGTACCTCTTATTAAGGCTAATAATTAGTTTGGTAAAAAAAAAATTGGACGGAGAAATTATTTATTTCAAAATATTGAGCTATTTGTACTTTTAGGTATAAATACCTATCTTCCGCATGGATTTTTTTTTGGATATTTTTGTGTAAATTTTGGGTCATCCCATACTACAACCCCGCCAAATTTCATCGACTGAGGATTTGATGTGGGGGTCTCCATACAACAGACCGCCCCATTGCCTAGGCTAATTTTAATTTATTTTACATTCATTAAATGTCAATGAATATTTTAATGTGTTTAAATGAAAATAAAGAAAACATGAATTTAAGCTTTTTATCTACTTTTTATTTTTAATAGGTATACGATGCAAAATGAATGAAAATACGTAGTTTTTCATTTTGAAGATTTTTCTAACCGACCCTTTTTCTTTGCGGTCCAGTTCATATTATGAATAGGTAGGTTGTATATACATAATGCTCACTAGTCACTATAGTAGCTATCTATGTGCTACAGTACAGACAGAAACGCATAGTGACAATATGAGATAGCGGCCGCGTGTTGAGCAGTGCGTAACTGTAGCTGGATTTTTCTGGATTGTATAACTTTTTCTCCATAGGCCAATTTTGTGGTGCCCATAGTAAAAAAAAAATTAAGTGGCACTCGGGGACTGCCGCGGTAAAGCTATTGCATAGCATTTTTATCAACTTATGCAATTATAATACTTATGCAATATTTTTTTTTGCATAATAAAAATTATGCAAAAAAATAATTAAAAAAACAAACAAACAAGAAAAGCGCACTGTCACTACTTCGCAAGTGAGATTCAAACTTGCGACATCTAAAGAAAACGGTCGCTCGCCCTCTGCGCCAAACAGAGCTAAATGTGAAGCTCTAAAATGTTGAACGCTTACTGAACGACGGTGTTAGCTTTTTTCGTTACGGAATTTCTTGATTCGGTCGCCGCGCTCAAACTGTTTATCCTAGTTCAAAGCCCGCGATAAAAGCTATGCAATAGCTTAATTATCCTCTTTTCATGAACTTACTACTTACATAGACTAGGTTTCATCAGCCGACGCCATTTGGATCAAATCCGTCCGTCCTCATTTTCGGCGAACAAGTGTTGTATAGTGTATAGGTAATGAGATGTGATCAAATCACGTCATCTGTCAATGTTCTGCCGAGCACATCTGCGCTCTCAACTGCCGTGCTAAGCGCAAAAGCGGTATCTCAAAAAAATCTATTTTTTTTATGGCATCGGATAGCTTAGAAAAATACGCATCTAATGAACTAAGCCAAATAGCGGTATCTAATTTAAAACATATCAAAAATTTTAAAAGTTTTCCCTATCTCAATTTTGCTCGAAATTACTAAGGGAATTAGAGGTATACTACATTTACAAAACTTCAATTTTCTCGAAACTTGCTTTCACTGAGATACTGCTTTTGCGCTTAGCACGGCAGAATATCAGGTTTACGTAGTTCAACGCTCGAAGCGAATTCGCTCTGCGCTACAAGCGTCAACATTTTTCGCGGGTTGAAACCTCGTGGCCCGCGGATCAAGGTTGTGGTAGGTGCGGTGCGGGTAGATACATTATAATGCCACACCAGTACATATCAATATGATAAAAATGTTTTATAATGAAGACAACGGCAACTGGCTAACTATACAGAGATATTATAGCACACAAAATGTGAATACACATAGGTATATAAGTAAATCACTCTCTGGCGTCAGTTTCCTGCCAAGTATAACTTGAATAACTTCATGGCAAGAGTGAATAGGCATCTTCTAGGCAAGCGCGCTCGCACCTAAACGTCATCAGTGCTTTCCATCACTGATTCTCGTCAAGCTCTAACTTCATAGGCTCCAGGCTGATCCCTTCTTGGAAAAAAAATTGGTTGTCTGTAAAGTCGGTTTACGGACGATAGTTTTACGTGATAACGTCATAATATTGATGACCGCTAACCACAGCGCGTACGCGATGACTGGCGGGCGCTCTCTAAGCCAACGCTTGGGTCGATCGTGCCTCTCTACCGCTTGTTCCGCGCTCTCGCTTGCACGCTCAAGCTCAGGCGGAAGTCGGAACATGACACTTTTTCGTGCGTGCAGCCGGTGTTAATCGATTTATAAGAAGTTATCACGTAAAATCGTCTTGTCTTATATATGTGGGAACCAATGATCCACAGGCGATAAACGGCCTAGCCACTTGAACTTGACCAATATTAATTAATATATATATAGCTGCTGGGGCTGATTCACTGATTCACTGACTGATTCACTCACTCATTGATCACCTCTCCTGTAAAATTTTGTATGAAAAATTTTTTTTTCACCGATGGTTTCGTATAGAGGAAAAAAATTCATTCAGAGGAAAAATATGGAGAGAGCTGATGATTGAGGATTTCGGAGACGGGTGAAGAGCACGGCCAGGGTATCGAAGATAGGTGGGGGGGTGCTCGAACAAATGTCACTCGAAACCTCATCCAATTCGCAGTGAGCTGAAAAAATATTCAAAATGGCGGAAAAAAGATGGCCGCCATACAAATTTCGTCGGTGTCTATCTCGGGGAGTATAAAAGATGGAAGAGTGGTTTCGGGGCAAAAGATGATCAGGACCCAAAGGTCTATTTGATGAATAGAAAAAAAATCCAAGATGGCGGAATTTTTTTTCTTCATACAAAATATATGGCGAATATTGAAGAGACTAGAAGCCGGGAATCATGCAAGACTTTGATACGGTTCCTTTTCAAGATTTGTTTTTATTGAAGTATTTTCAGTATGACACATGATGACATATGATGATCGAGGGTTTGGAAGGTGGGTGAGGAGCACGGCCAGGGTATTGAAGATAGGTGGGAGATGCTCAAACAAAAAATACTCAAAACCTCATGCAATTGGCAGTGAGCTGAAAAAAATATCAAAATGGCGGATTCAAGATGGCGGCCATACCAATTTCATCGGCATCTATCTCGGAGAGTATAAAAGATGGAAGAGTGGTTATTTGATAGAAAATGATCAGAACCTGAAAGTCCACTTGACGATAGAAAAACCGCGGTCCGCTTGCGGGCCGCGCACCCACGCGCCCTACTAGTATTATATAGAGTAGTAATAATAGAGCACATTATTTTTAATATATGTATGACCCTCCATGACGTGTCCGTCAACGGCGGTCCTGGCTAGAGCCGGTTATGAGAGCGAATGTGGCTCGCAAAACCAAATTTCGTCTGAAAAATCCTATTGCACGGCGCACAGTCTAACTGGCCCGATGCATTATATGTGTAGAGGTAGGAGGTTCTTGGCTGGGTCTTTTTGTTATGGCGTTTGGCGTCGAGGTCCTTTAGTCGACGCTCCTCAAAGGACGCCACAGCCTTATCTACAGATTATATTTTTAATAGGTAGGTGTTAACTGCACCTCCAGAAACTATTTCAGTCTATCAAAATGGCTATAATAATCGGCATATTATCTTAGTTCTCGCCGAAGAAGAAGATTCATAGATAATAGAATCGTCTAACTCCACCATGTTAGTTTTTCATGGTTTTTTCTTTGTAGCATAGTGCGGGTGACAAGTCAATATTAACTTATTTTGTACTATATTGCTGCAAAAATAAGGTTCAAATTACGAAAAAAGATTTTCAAAAAGTCTCAAAAGATTTTAATGCTGCGAATTTGAAACTTATGATTGATATAAATTATTATTATGATATAAACTTAGCAGAATCAGCTTTCCGAACCTGTGGTATATTCACGACTTGTCATAAGTGCCATTTGGCATTCATGAAATAAATGATTTTGAATTTGAATTTATTACGTAGTGTGAATCATAGTGTCAATAGAACGTACTACGCGTTCGCTTCAAGTTGAGCCCTGCACCATACAGTAAAGTAATCGACGTAGTCGTAATTCCTAGTTCCATGCCGACAGTACGGACACAGTATAAGATATGCAGTAGGTGAAACTACTCCTATCAAAATTATTTTAGTTTAATTAAAAAAGGGGGAAAATCAGGGGTTTGAAATTTCAAAGTAAGATAATTATACCAAGTGGGGTATCATATGAAAGGCCTTTACTTGTGCATTCTAAAACAGTTTTTTATTTATTTCTATTTAAAATAGTTTTTGAGTAATCGGCCAAAATGTCGAAAAAAATACCGTTCCCCCCCCCCCCCCCTTATCTCCGAAGTTTTCCAATCGAAAAATCTGAAATAATTATGGTCAATAGAAGTTTATTTTATTTATTTTATTTTATTTATTTAGGAAAACCAACAGCTTGTAATTCTATATATACTTAAGAAATAATGTAACTAACAGCTAATAATAGGTTTTCGCAGGTAAATACTAAATACACACAGGAGTACCTGGATAGACAAGAAAGATTCTGAGAATTATATATATACTTTAAGAAATTAAGGATGCACTAGACTGGATTAATAACTTAGTTAAATTCCGACGTAAACTATTCAAATTGCCACGAAACAAGTCAACATTAGGTTCATTGTAAACAGAATTTAAAAGGCGAGAAGCACGAATAATAAATGAGTTATATCTGTAATTGGTTTTAGCTCGGGGAATATTAAATATCTTATTATTTCTAGTCACACGGAGTAAGCGTCGTGAAGGCACTATTATACCTAGCTTCGCAAGTAGTTCCGGACAGTCAATTGACCCCCTGACTATCTTGAGTAGAAAGCAAATATCAGCAATATTTCTACGTATGTAAAGAGGTACAAGGTGTAATTCGGAACAGGCTTTAACATAAGATGTTTTTGGAAGGTGAAATTTTTGATTTAGAAATCTAATGAATTTGCGTTGGATACTTTCAATTTTGTTAATGTGAACTTGATATGCTGGGTTCCATATTTGGCAAGCGTATTCAAGATGACTGCGGACCAAAGAACAATAAAGAACCTTTATGGTTTTCATTTTCTTAAATGGTTTCGTAGCGCGAATAATAAAACCTAAAGCTTTGTATGCTTTACTCACAATAGCATCTACATGCTGGTTTAGAATCAATTTAGAGTCTAGTTGCACTCCAAGATCCCTTATTGTGTCAATTCTAGTTAATAGTTGATGTTTTAGACTAAAGTCATAACAAAAAGGCTCTTTTTTCCTAGTGTAAGATATCGAATTACATTTCGATACATTAAGATCAAGTTTATTTTTGATACAATAGTTATCAAATCTGAGCAAATCATCTTGCAAAAGCTTCGCTTCTGTAATGTTGTTCACTGGACGGAAAACCTTCAAGTCATCGGCGAAGAGTAAGAATTTGGAATTAATAAAGCATTGATCTATATCATTGATGAAAATGATAAATAGGAAAGGTCCCAGCAAAGACCCTTGAGGTACACCAGAGGGTACTGGCATCCAGTTTGATTTGAAACCATTGAGCACCACTGATTGTAACCTGTTATCTATGTAGGATGAAAACCAACGGTACAAGTCTCCTCTGATCCCAAGAGAAGCTAGTTTTTCCAAAAGCAGGCTGTGGTCGATTTTATCAAAGGCTTTACTGAAATCCGTATACACAACGTCCACTTGATCGTGATTATCCAGTCTATCTGTCAGATAGTCAGAGAACAATATTAAATTTGAGACTGTCGATCTGCCCTTTAAGAAGCCATGTTGGTTAGGAATAAATTGTGATTTTAGAGCATTGTAGCATTGATTGTATATTATACGTTCAAAAATCTTTGCAATTAGGCAAAGTTTAGAGATGGGGCGATAATTTTCCACTGCTTTTTTAGAGCCTTTTTTATGAATGGGTGTAATGTACGCAGATTTCCATAAAGAAGGCATGTAACCTTCATGGATCGATCTCTGAAAAAGGATAGAAAGAGGAGTGGCTAGAGTAAATGAGCAATTAATTAGAAAACAAGCTGGAATTTCATCAGGAGCAGCGGATTTATTGTATTTCAAGGCTTGAAGTGCTTTTGCAATATGGCAGGGTACGATCTCAATTGCAAAAATGTCACTCGTTACTAAGTTATTTGAGGCGTTTACTTGCATGCACGACGGTGAAGTTGATGATTGTTGGTAAGTTGAATGAAAGTAAGAGGAAAAGAGTTCGCAGATGCCAGTCCCAGAGTCAGATGCCTGTTTAGAGTACGTCATGAACTTAGGATAGAAGCTGATTGAACGATTTGCTAAACTACGTTTCATATGAGACCAGAAAACTTGAGAATCTTTTGTAATGGACTCTTCTATTTTTTCAATATAGCGAGAATAACAGTCGTCTTCTAATATTTTAACACGTGATCTTAGTAAGTTGAAGGTGAGTTGGTCTTCCAAGTTTCCGTATTTGCGATATTTACGTAAATACTTATATTTTTAGCAAGAAAAGGTTAGAATTATTTTGCTATAATCCGCCAACAGATACTGATGAACAAAAGATACTGTTGGCGGATTATAGCAAAATAATTCTAACCTTTTCTTGCTAATCATGAACTTCCGCAAAGTAACGTCTGCTTCTATCCAATACTTATATTTTTCTTTAATTGCCTTAATGAGCGGTACACTATACCAAGGTGGGTATTTGCTATCTTTTATTTTAACTAGTGGAACATATTTGTCACGCAATTCATATAATATTTTATAAAAGGATTTGACAGCAGACTCAACATCACCTGCACTTAGTAACGAATTCCAGTTGTACAAAGAAAGGGCTTCATTAATTTTAGCATAATCTCCTCTCCTATAGGCATAAATAGTTCTAGGTGCTAATGGAAGTGTTTGGGTATTGGTAAATGGTAAGTTGACGCAGAGCGCTTTATGATGTGGATCTTCAGGAACAAGCGGGTCAACGCAGAGCGAAACCTCTACAGCCGAATCATTGGATAAAACTAAATCTAATATGCGGTTAAAATTGTTTTTTATATCATTGAATTGACTGAGATTACATGTACTGAGAGCATCAATAAAGTTCCTTGAATTGTCGTCAGATAAGTTAAATGCTTGAAGTCCATCATCAGTTTCGATCCATCGAATAGAACTCATGTTAAAATCTCCTAAAATTAAAAACTTGTCATTGGAATGTTCATTGATTAATTTCTCTAAATTAGATAAAAAGTTCAGTAATTGTTGTTCAAATGAATTACCAGTATTTTCAGAACAGAGATAGATAGTACAAATGTGAAGACGAGAAATATTCCTACAATCCTTGTTAGCCTGAGAGATTGTAATCCATAGGTCTTCAGCAGAGGATTGCCAATCGGTCAAACATTCAACACGCAGGCTCTTCTTAACAGCAATAGCCACACCTCCCCCTCTTAGTTGACACGTTTTGTTATAGTCACGATCACGCCGCCATACACAGTACCTAGCATCAAAGAGTTCTGAGTCAGAAATACTATCTATTAACCACGTTTCAGTTAAAGTAATTATGTCGTAATTATTCAAGAGTAGATTTCTTGCAAAGGTATCCGTCTTAGTCCGCAATCCCCTTACATTTTGGTGGTATACATTCAAGTTAGCCAGGTTGGAAATAGTACATTGAAACTAACTGGGAAACAAAGCAAGTCTAATAGGCCGTAGCCTACCGACCAAGTTTTGAAGCAATTTGAATAGTACAGCCTTTCTAGTAAGATACAAGTATTACACCAAACCATAACAACCAATAATAAGAGTAAAAAAGAATAGTAACAATTATTAAGAACACTTCTCAAACGTGTTGTAATCCATACATTCGAGATCGTAGTATAATGAAGTATTAATTTATGACTTGTTGAAAACAGTACCGCAGCAAAACTAATTATTTTCGTACGACTAAGATAGTAGTAATTATATAAGTTAACTGAGTACTTCGTAGTAGTTACATTAGCATGATCAAGAATTATATCCATTACAAAGGGTAGGTATGATGAGAAATAACAGAATACCGCAGCGAAACTAATTATTTTCGTACGACTAAGATAGTAGTATTTATATAAGTTAACTGAGTACTTCATAATAGTTGCATTAGCATAATCAAGAATTATATCCATTACAAAGTGTAGGTATGATAAGAAATAACAGTCATAGCAACGATTCCACACATTCACAAAATGAAATACGCGGGCGCTCAAAACAAGACGTCGTACGAGTACCATCGAATAAAGGAGCGAGATAAGGAAGACATTGATTCTCAACTTAGCGGGACTAACGAGTTTCACCTTTAATATAACACTAGTTGGATCGAGATATAAACGGGGCACTATGAGTAACACTATTTTATTTTTACCACATCCTTCTCGGATTTGATGTTTAAAACATGAGACGATTCACTTTTTCGGACGTATATCTTGGAATGTTTCACCCAGACGAAACGGTAGTTTTTTTCCTTGGCGAGTGATTTTATTTTAGTTAATAACTGTTTGTTCTTGATCGTCAAATGATCATTGATGTAAATTCTATTGTTCCCCGGAATACCGATGTCAAATGAAGAGAGCGTCTTCACTGCCTTTCCAGCGGCTACAAAATCTTCTTTTATGTATCTGTTAGAAAACGATACTATAATGGGTTTGACTTTGTTATCAGCTGGATTCCGGGCCTGAACGCGTGCTATGAAATCAATGTTATTTTTGGAGACAGGGTACATGATCTTAGTTCCAATCTTAGTCAAAATATCAAACAGATTTTCATTGTTAGTTAAGGGTACACCTTTAATCTCGACATTCTTACTGCGCAACCACTGTTCCTGCTCATCAACCTGTTCCTGCAATTTTGAGATGGTGATCTTCACTTCGGGAAAAGCTTCACTGATAGTCTCGATATTGCTCACCCTCGATTCCAGGCTGTCGATTCTATTAATTAATTCCTGGGTGGAGGTCGTCAGCACCGCTATATCTGATTTAATAGCCTGGATATCCTTAACAAGTCCAGGAAGGGGTTGCAGCTGGAGCGAGAGCTTTGCAAGTTCCTCCATTACAGTATCCATTGACAAAATTGTTGGAGAAGGAATGGGAGAACTCGGCTGTTTTTTGGTGGGTTGCGTACTTTTACACAATGTACACTTCCACGCAGCTTGTCTATCTCCTAACTTGCGGTAACCTATCTCCGTTATGCCTGAACACGGATAATCAAAGTACTTGTTGCAGACACAGCACTGTATTGCTTCCTGAGTTACCTTATTACACTTTCCACAGTTAACCATTTTTTTTTAGACGGGGAAAGGTTTGGAACTACTGGTCTGTTACACTACTGCACCGGTGCTCAGCAGGTACAACGAAACGCGTGCGCTCTGGACTTGAGCGCGCGCGCGACTGATTTATGTATATTTTACAGGAAAAATAAAACTAACGCTCTAGCTAGCATAGTTTTTTTTTTTATATTAACAATAAACCTCTACAAACAAAGTTAACGGTAAGTAAGCAAATTAATATAATACTATCGTTTTACTTTTACTTTTGGAGTACGGAACCCTCGGTGCGCGAGTCCGACTCGCACTTGGCCGGCTTTTTTCGACCGAGCGAAGCGAAGGTCTTTGAGTTAACTAGGGCGATTTGCACTTGTCCGTCCGTCCGTCCGTCTGTCAGAGCCTTATAACTTTTGAATTACTGAACGTAATTACTTCAAATTTAGATATAATATGTAAACCGATGGCCTCCAGCCGAAAATGGCTTAAAAAGTTATAAAAATCTTTATTTCAGGGGGGCTCTCATAGAAGCGAATGCGAAGTAAAAAAAAAAATATCGCGTTACATAAAATTGTTACGTATCATTTTAAAGATAATTTTGAACTGAGTACAAAAATAATTTTTTTTTAATTTTTCCCTTAAAATTGACGAAATGGGGGGCTTTCAAAGTGGCGATTTTATACGCTCGCTTGAAGACGCTCTCTAGAAAAATCCGCTATGGATTTTCAAACTGATTTTATGTTTTTAGGTCACTTATATCCTGTACTTGAACAACAAATACTAAAATTATATGAATATTATAAAGAAACGAGATTATTTAATTTTTAATGGGCGTCAGTAATTCATATAGCATCAACATAGCTTCACAATAATGCTAATAGATGGCGCAGTCAGTAACTATTCCCATGGAACTACGAGTTAAATTCAATGTTTGATAAATAATTCAATGTTTTCACTAACGTTCCCTAACCTTTACGGGCTACCTATAAGTTAGGTGATTGATGTTTTCTGTCAACTTATTTATCACGATCCTGTACGGGACACCTAAAAGGATATTGGGACGGATGTTAGGACTTAGGATTGTATTTAGGAGCTACCTACGTTAAGAGACTCCTACTTAGGGGATGATTTAGGTATGTTTGGTGAAAACGGGCATAATAATAATGTCAGTTTTGGTTATCATGTATCGATTGAATGAATAATCATGGGATACCGTTACCGCGAGGTCTCAGTTCGGGGCGAACCACTAGTTATTATTTATACCAATTCGAATTCAATATTCATAGTTAAGACAGGTCAGCTAGTACTTAATAAATTAAACAATAGATAAACTATTATCGACCGAGCGAAGCGAAGGTCTCTGAGTTTACTAGAGCGATTTGCACTTGTCCGTCCGTCCGTCTGTCACAGCCTTATAACTTCTGAATTACTGAACGTAATTACTTCAATTTTAGATATGATATGTAAACCGATGGCCTCCAGCCGAAAATGGCTTAAAAAGTTATAAAAATCTTTATTTCAGGGGGGCTCCCATACGAAATGGGGGGGCTTTCAAAGTGGAGATTGTATTCGAGGCTAGATTTCTAAAACCACTTTGTTTTAAAACTTGAAACTTACACATAATTTGAGTTATATTCTGTACTTGAACAACAAATACTAAGATTAGATAAAGAAACGAAATTATTTGAGTTTTAATGGGCATCAATGTTTTTAACAACACTTCACTATACTGTTAGTAGATGGCGCTGTCTTTAATATTGTAAATATGCATCCCATCCACGAAAGCAGATGACGATTGACGTCATCAGATTCGGCGCGTTTTAATTACAATATAATATAGTTAAAACTACCTTATGGGAATTATGGGATACCGCGAGGTCTCAGTTCGGGGCGAACCACTAGTACTGCATCTTCTTATACTGTGTCTTTACTGTGGGTCTGACTTGAGGTGCGGTGCGGGGAAGCGCGAGGGGTGAAGATTTCTTTACTCTATGGTGCAGGGCTCAACTTGAAGCGAACGCGTAGTACGTTCTATTGACACTATGATTCACACTACGTAATAAATTCAAATTCAAAATCATTTATTTCATGAATGCCAAATGGCACTTATGACAAGTCGTGAATATACCACAGGTTCGGAAAGCTGATTCTGCTAAGTTTATAATTTTTAGAGTCTATTGAATTCTATTAACACTCTTCAATCAGTTAAAAAAAAAAAAAATTCAAAAATATTTATTTCACGTAGGCCAACCTTATAAGTCAATACTTTTACCACTTGTTCGGAAAGTAGATTCTGATTAGAATAGCCGGCAAGAAACTCAAGTTACTTTCTTTAGTGGCTTAATTTTCAACCTTTAACAGTAAGACATAAGAACTTTTTTAAAATGGTACCTACCCGCACTCCCCAATAATATAGAAAAACAAAAGAATTGTGTCATCAGTTCCAAAGTTTATTAGATATAATAAATCTAAAACAAATCAGAGTACGGTTTTATATGTAAAAAAGAGAAATAAATAAAGACGACATATTTCTACTTAAAAAGAAAGAAAGAAACAACACAACTGATACTTTTTTTTTATTACAAATGTGTTAAAAGAAAAAACATCAGTAATTTATCACTGTCAACTTTATTGGTTTAAAGTCTGAATAAATGAACCATCGGTGTTAAAATGTATTCCGTTCCTACAAACTATGAACGTCCTACAAAATTGTCCAAAATTCGAACTCTCACGTAAATCTAATCAAAGATGAATTAATGTTAAAACAAAAAACATGTGTCCGTAGAAACATATCAAAATACACTACATGCATTTACAATTCGTACCTAATAGTGGATTCGCTTGATACATTTTTGGATGTTGTCGATACAATTTTATATTAAGGCACCTCACCGTATAATTCGGCGAGTGCGAGACGCGGCGCGGCCGGCGCGGGCTCGCTCGCCAACCAAAACAGAATCACATCGGGCTCGTACGGCGCTAAGGCCCAAATTAGACAGTGCATCGTTCATCGTTGCGAAAATGAACCGTCTTATGAGTGGGTGTACGTTCGTTAACAGTAAACAGATTTGATTTTTACAGTAGTAGATCAAGTTTCAACTATCCGAAAAAAACACGCAAAAATTACATCATACTGCCAAGAGACGTGCTTGGCAAAAACATAAAATGATGAAATTTGTTCGATAATAAAAAATCGCGAAGGTCTAATTTTTAACCAATATTCATTTATTTTCAATTGCATATTACAGAGCCAAAATTCTTACATTAAATTCCGATTAATATTATCAAGAGAGTAGCTTAGTGAATTGAAAAGAAAATGAATATTTTGCGAGTTACAAAGTATTTGGCGCTAACTACACTCCTATTCCGCGCAAAACGCTTTCGTTTGTCGCGCCTCACATGAGGTTGCGGCTATGTTTTATTTCATCGTACCGCGCGGGTGAAATCTGATTTTTTTTAGTGTTCTTAATTCGCACTAAGGGTGAATTTTCTACGGTTAATTTTTCGAGAATTTTGCTTTCATTTTCGAAGGTCATTGGTGAGCCATCCATCTAAATTCGCCCTTATGGCAAAGGGTCTTAGGGTTCATTTTCGCATAAACGAACGATGAACGAGGCACTATCTAATAGCTGCCTAACAGAGGACACGCAAACTGGGCCGAGCCCGCGGCGCCGCCCGCGACGCGCGCGGACACGCGGCAGATAACATATGTCGCCGGTGCCCGACGCGCGAACTGTACGCCGAGGTGCCGCGGCGTCCGTCAGGGTCTCGTCAGTGTCCACGGAATCCACGAGCTCTCGTCCGAAGCGGGTCCTCGCGAGCGGTGTCGGCGATAGCCCGCCAATGATGCATATCACGGTATCGCAACGACTGATGTAGGTATCCTTGTAAATAAATATCGTAACGCTGCCTAGTGGAGTTTACATTCCGTTTACTGCAGTTATAAACTGTATTAGCTCGAATTTCGTATAGGCTAAGTGAAATCTTATAAGAGTAGGTACATAATTTGTAATCGATATCTCGTTAATATTTTTAATTCTGAGTGTCACAATAAATGTACCCCAGACCTCCCATCCGAGAAATGTAACGATCTTAGTCGTAATTTAGTCGTCGTATGTAACGTCCTGACTAGTCATAGTATTTTTATATAAACGTATCGCTCGCCGATGTGACGTCGCGCGGCGCGCCGCCGACGCCGGCGCGTGCGGCCCGGCGGGCGGCGCGGCGCGGGCGCGGGCGCGTACTTGTACAAATAAAAATACGATTCTAAATATGTACAGAAGTGTTTAATTTATCGGGAGCCACACGACCTCATCGCACGGGGGCGCCGATAGCCTCGGCGGCGGGTATCGTCCGGGGAGCGACGTACACCAGTGTAATTTTCATATCGAATAATCAGGAATACAAATCACGAATCTTACAAAAGCATAATACGAGTAAGTGTGGGCTGCCGTGTCGCGACAGGGCGCCGCGGCGTCCCCCGGCGGCGCGCGGCCGCGGTTGTCAGGAACGCGGGAAGCGGCGAGCCGGCACCGCGGCTCGCTGTCGCGCACGGCAGTCGCCGCCGGCGCGGGGCGCGGCGCGCGGCGCGATACATGGTACGTAGCGTTAGGGTAGTGGGCCCGGGCGGGGCGCGGGCGGCGGCGGCGGCGGCGGCGCGCGGCGCCACTACGCCGTGCCGTTGAGCAGCGGCTCGGCCTTGGGCTTGGGCGCGTCGCGGCGCGGCTTGGGGGCGGCGCCCACGCCGGCCGGCGCACCGGGCGCGGCGCCGCCCACGGGCGCTGCGGCGGGGGCCGCGGGCGCGCCCGGCCCGCTCACGCCGTTCTTCCACCCGCCACCTGACAAACACAACATGATATCAATTAAACGTACGGCGACACTCAACCTGAGGCTGTGGAGATTCACGAGTGAATTTAACGTGACATGATGTAAGCGTTGCGGTGAATGTATCATTTATACAGTACTAACTTTGCCTGCGATTTCATCTCTTGTTGCTGCGTGATTGAAAGACAAGCACACACTTTCGCATTTATAATATTAGTATGACGATGGACGCGCAAACGTCACGATTTGACATCGCCATACAGAGTAACATGACTAGGTTATCTTACGTTTTTCAATTGAAAAACTGTACATTGACAAAAGTACAATACACACGTTTCATTACTATTAAAATACGATTAAATTTTATTTTAAACTAATAACAGAAACGGTTGTATTGACTTCTGCTAGTGATCGATACATGGGAAATGGCACCAGTGCAGAGTGTGTGTTCTCAGAAATTACAAGCAAAAATAATTCAATAGTGTCAGTCGAATATCTTTATATTTCCTATATTAAGAAGGGAATCAATACATGACGTATTTCTCACAACATGAAGCCGAATTTAGCAATAAACTCAACCACACATCTGCATCTCATTGTTCAGAAACACAAAGATATCCTCTCGACATGATGAAATTATTAGATTATTCGCAAGTGGTGTTAATGAGAAGCTCGGTGCTGAGGCGGTAATGAACCGAACGGTAACTACGTTCGCACGAAGATATTTTTCCCCTATCTCCTAACAAAATTCAAAATTATTTATTTCACGTAGGCCAACCTGTGGCTCTTATGACAAGTCATGACTCTACCACCGGTTCGGAAAGCGGATTCTGCTGAGAAGAGCCGGCAAGAAACTCAGCAGTTGCTCTTTTCAAAATAATCATTTTACAAAATTATTATGAAGCTATTACATTGTAATAAGTTTTTTTATACTATCTTGTGGGCAGCTGGATGCCAAGCCAATTTAACATATGCAACTTTGTTAGAATAAAATATAACATTTCCACAATGAGGGGAAGTTCCAAAAAAAAAAAAAAACAACAAACAAGACATTTTACATTGGTACTGCTCTTCATGAAAAATTGCTATTAATATAAATATGAATATTTGTGTCTATAAACAATGTAGACATTGGTGTAATAAACATACACTGCTAATACTGAGAAATAAAAACGTATACGAAAAATATCTCGCCGTTTGAACGTAGTCCTTATGGCGAAATTACACTTGCTACCCATATGTGAATAAACGATGATTTCAGACAAGTTCAATTCAAACTAAATGAGGTAGGAATACCAGTGTAAGACAAGTGTAATCGCGCCATAAAACATTATAATAAACACTTTGTAACCTACGGTTATCAATCTGAAAATCTTACTTCATATGACGATTAAATAACTTATACTGTGCATGTACATCAAGTATCAATAAACAAGATAATAATTATATTATGTAGTTGAAAAACATGCTTATTTGAAATTATTAAGGGAATATTCTTATGCTAATGAAGAAATTAATACACAATCAGCTAAATAGTTAATATTAATAGTTGGATAATTAAAATAACTATTTAGTATGAAAAGCTAATATTGGTGCCAATTCGTTTGTACACAATCTATAGTGAACTGACGCTACCTACCCTCTTCTGGAGTGAATATGTGAAAGGGATCCATCATCATCATCATGATCAGCAAAAAAATAAATAATTTATTAGCGCCAACATTGTGAAATCTCTTTCACAACGGTATGGTACGGTATTACTATTATTATTACGGTACGGTATTTAAAGTCCAGCCTTAAACTATTAGAAATTTTCCGTTCCATACTATGCAGCAAATAAATTCTTGATAGCATACACGTTCGGACCAGGCTCATTTAGTTTAAAGATTGCTTAAAAAGAATTAGCACTCCTATACTATAAATAACACACCTCGAAATACAAAAAAAATATTTATGTGCAAGTATTATGAGCATTTTAGGGATTCCACTGCAACACTGTGACATTGAAATATTAGGCAAGTGCTATATATATATATATATATATATATATATATATATATATATATATATACGCGAATAAAATTCCGCAGATGTTCGAAATTCCGCTGCATTTGTTAACATGAAAGGTAGCACGCTCAATGAGTGTGGTGATCATGTTTAACGTATGATTTTTATTTATTTACAAAAATCAAATAAACGTTAATACGACTGCCAACTCTATTTGCTGTCAAAAACGATCGCGAAAGCAACGTGACAGTGCCAATGCTTGTCATACTGCTAAGCTACTTTCGACGCAAAGATAAATATGTTTCTTGATAGGAAGTAAAATTGCAATCGTTTTATCGTCGATTTGAAACAAGGATCCACAAGTTTTGGTCAAATAGAAATCTATTTTTTTAAAACTAGTCTATTTAAATCAATTTAAAAAGCTTACTACATATCCAGAGTAAAATAAATGAATCTATTAATTTATCACTGATACTAAAGAACTCTGTTGTATGCAATCTCTCAACTAAATTGACAGGTCTAAATATCTCGTGCTATTTCTTTCATACTGCTCTGAGCTGTAAAGGATAGCACTGGTTAGATCTGTCAATTTTTTGACGTGAAAACGTCTTCGATGAACACCGGCTGCACGCACGAAATGTGTCACGTTCCGCCCGAGACTGCGCGTGCAAGCGAGAGCGCGGAACAAGCGGAGAGGCACGATCGGCCCAAGCGTTGGCTTGTGACTGGAGAAAATTGTAATTTTCAATTAACTCATCCTCTGTATTATACAAAATAATGATAGTTCAGTCATAATAATTCAATTCAATTCATAAAAGTATGCAATTTTTCATCAATGTTTCTTTATGACGTTATCAAGCAAAACTATCGTCCGTAAACAGACTTTACAGACAACCAATATTTTTTTTATATTAGAGATTGTGCACAAAAAAAAATTGCCAGAATATATATTTTTAGGACCGGTGATAATTTCCTATTTCGAGTAAAAGTGATGCGAATTTCGAATAAATACAACTTTTTTTTGCATTTAAAAATTATCGTTCGAATAATAATTAGATTTTGTATTTGACCAAAGTGTAGATGTTACCTAGCCCCCTGTGCTGCAAGGTCCATCAGCAGAGATTAAAAAGGAAATAGATTGCTAACTCTTTGTATAAATTGAATCATGCTAAAAATATCCTAGATGGCGGTACTGAAAGTTATTTTTTGCTGTTGAAATCGACGATATTTCTTATCGTTCTGGTTTGTCATACTATATTTATTTTAATATAATTCCTAAGATCAAAATACATTTTCATTTAAATAACAAAATAGTAAATTGTATAGTGTTTTAAATTCGCGTAGTTGTATTGACATACGGTAGATGGCGTAAAACCTTGAAGTCATAATAATATAACAAGATTTACACGAGCTTTAGGGTCTGTTTCACAAGTCACCACCTTCAAGTCAACTTAAACCAAGGAATAAAGTTGACGTTTTGTCAATTTTTGTATGGGCAATCTGTAAAAAGTCAAATTCATTCGTCGTTTAAAGTTAACTTCATACATACATCACTTAAAACAGATTCACTTGACTCGATTCAAAAGCTGTTTACTACCCATTGGCTGTAATTTGGGTAGGCGGTTCGTCTTCACGCCGATTGTTAAAAACGTTATGATGTTTGATGCAGATGGAATGTAATTTGATTTTATAACGATTAAATTAATGAATTTTGAAGTCTGTCATTGTCACTTTGTATCTAGATCATAGATGTGTTAGAGCGCGGATGGCCAAAATTTAAATTGTGATTTTTTTCTTTAATTTGTTCTGATCGATTATTACAAAAATTATTAAAAATGTGTGAAGAAAAAAACAAATACCACTTTCAACTGACAGGTCAATTATATTATTTTTTGTCCAACCCGCAAATTGCCGTCGATGCACTATAATATCATTATTAGCTTTTGTGGTGCTTCAACAATGTGATCATAACTATGATCTAGTTTATGGTTGTGTTCACAACAAAAGCACTTTATAAAAGTTTATTCCTAAAAACTTTTTCGTTCTATTCTATTAGCAATCTATCCTTCAACTAATCTCTGGCTTCAGTAACGCTCAAGGGGTGTTTGTGTACCTTGCCGCCTCCGGCGCCGGCGGCGGGCGTTGGCCGCGTCCCCGGCGGCGCGGCCGTCCTCCGACGACGCGGACTCTGCACACCACAGTCATCACTCGACCCTCCCCGCTGTGCCGTACCTCCCTAGCCTAACCCGTTAGATAAACGCCTGCTACACGCTTGATAAGGCTGGCCAATAAATCATTGCTAGTCTCGATTGTGCTGATCTATCGTCATCATCATCAATAGCCTATAACAGTCCACTGCTGGACTAAAGGCAAGGGGAGGGTTTGCCCATAATCACCACGCGGGGCAGACGGGTTGGTGATCGCAGTAGATGGTAGTAGTGGAGGACGCTGCTGCCCGTTCTCTGTTATATTCCCTTAGTCGTATTCTTGCATATTAGAGTGTCGGTAAATCAGGGTACCAATTGTCTAAAAAGTTGTTCCATTGATCGTATTCGATGACATTAGCGTCAAAGTAAAATAATCCTTGATTATTTATTTATATCATACACAAATTCAGTACAACCAATTTTAACATGGAGCGTTATGGGAGCGTATCGTACATACCTAAACGTATAAGGCTCGCTTGCAGAGACGCCGGGTTAGGTTTCACCCAGGATTAAATTTGTAATTTTGACAGAAGCATTATACATCTGTCAGAGCAGCCGCTAACTCTGGGTTAAAAGGATAAGGATAACTCGACATTTCTGCAAGTGGGCCTAAGGATGCATACAAGAAATTGAGCTCTAATTCAATGCTGTTATGGTTTATTTTACTTTGACGCTAATGTTATCGAATACTATTACGATCAATGGAAATAACTTTAGACAATCGCACGGTGCTGTCGTGATCGTCACACTGTAGCTGAAATTTAAGATTAAAGAGCTCAGCTGGCCGACTGGGAAACTGCAACTCTGCATCAATCAATTGTGGACATTGACTGAATTTATAGCATTCTTGCTGAAACATTGTATTTTAGCTAATAATGAGAGAGTATTAGTCAATCCACATTAGATAATAACAATCTATGGCTTTCGACCAAGGTGATATTAGGCGGTCATCAGTTCAACTACGTACATAGTCGCAAACAAGTATGAGCAGTAAAGACGTGTGATTGTACATTGTTTGTCAAAATTACAATGAGTTACAAAAAGCCGCTCAGCATTCGGCTTCCAGTGAGGAACCAAATAATGAAATTGGATGAAGAAAGGATTTTAACAGAAAGAGTAGAATGTAAACGTAAAGAGTTTACTAGAAAATGAACATTTGGATAACTTTCTTTAGCTAAGTTGGTTGGTCTTGTCAACCAACTGCTAGCTTTTCGTCGCCAACTTCCTCTATTTACGCTTTATTTCTAGAACAGCTCTCCAAGAAAAGGGTTTTGGAAGGTCATTTGACATTTTGGTTGCAAACTGCTGTCACCTTTGCCAGTTGTCAACTTTGTAGCAGGCGTTTACCCAACCCACCCTACACTGCGTTTAGGACCGGTTCTGATTTGAATGTACCCACCACTGTAGAAATATAATTGTAACCCAAATATCTTGCCCCATAATTCAATGCCAACGCAGAAAGAAAATGCTACTCCTGGATTCATTACTATTGTATTAAAAATTAAAACATGGCTTTATTCGAGCCATATAGCCATTTAAATTAATAAAAACAGTGTAATTATTTAAAAATAAATGTGAGTAAGCGCTTGGTCCGATCTGAATCTTACTTAAATAGAGCTTAAAGGACTTCAGTATGACGAGTTTTCCTATGGGAAAACCACCTACCCGTACGGCAAGCGTATATCAAATTACTGTCTATTCAGCGACGTTACATGGCAATGACTACGAGGCACATAAGTAGGTCATCCAGAAATAGCATTCACTATTCATCCCACAACTACTACGAGAAGACAGAGAAAAGTAAAAAAAAAACACCCCCATAAAACGACTATTTAGTATTTTATGTCAAACCATAGACACGAATGCGCGTGAATTAGACTTAATAAGCAATTCAGATGACTTGAATATTATTCCATTGAGACATTTTTGAAAATTTGTTTACCTTTAAGTATTTGACCACCTTGGTGGTAAACTTAAATGACGAATGTTGACATTATGACAGATTTTTTTGTCAATTTTACTCCTCATTGAAATATTTTACTCTAATTTTTTCTCCACTAAGTGCTGATTTCACCAACGTCGAGTGTCGTTTAAATCCGAGGGATAAATTGGATGTTCTGACAGTTTTTGTATTGAAAACTCTGTCAGAATATAAAACGCTCGAATAAGACTTATTTTACATTGGTGAAATCGGCACGAAGAGGTACTTTCGAAAGTTTCGAAATTGTTTAAAACGTCACAAGTAAGTCACGCGCATTCGTAATTCGTTCTAATTAAAATGTATTAAATAGGGTGCAGAAACATAACGAAAATAATTATTACTACGCATAAACGCATAATAGATACTTATATAACATAGATATTATCATTTTAATAAGACAACAGCTACACGCTACATTTTAACTAGCACATTCAGTAATATTTTCAGATTCATATCCTTTTGCCTTAACATATTCGTTTAAAAGTAAAATACTTGAAAAGACATTACATGAGAAAAGTTACATAAGAACACGAAAAATGGAAACGTAATAACTAATAATGCACAGACATACTAACCATGTTTGGATTTCAACTATTGTTACGTATAATGAAATAAGGAATAGATCTGCTATAATGTCTCTCATAAAGATGATAAATATTGAAAGACTTTACCATTAAATAACTTCTATAAATCTATATATATAAAAGAAAGTGGTGTTAGTTACACTATTTATAACTCAAGAACGGATGAACCGATTTGGCTCAAAATTGGTGGAGAGGTAGCTTAGACCCAGGAGACGGACATAGGATACTTTTTATCCCGTTCGACCGCGTTTCCGTCAAGTCAATATAAAACCTGTTATAACAAAAATGCATCTGACATGGAATAAAAAAACGAAAATGACAGTGGAAGAACAAAACGTAAATGACAGCAAAACGTAATTTTGTATTTGGTTGTGGTAAAAAATTATGGTAAAAACAATTATAAAAATTATAGTTTAACGTAATTGATAACATCATCAGTAATATGTTTTCTCTTTGAATCATCATTAACAATGCCGCGAGCAAGACGATCAAATGTGTCCTGCTACAAAGCTACGGATTGACGTGATTTATTGGATAGGTATAGTTGAGAGCCTGGAGGGTGACAAAGATTTCCCGCGGGATGTTATGAACTAAATCCACGCAGACGAAGTCGCGGGCATCAGCTAGTACATAATAAAAATTAGAGACATTCAAAAAATTCAAAATTACTTATTTCATGTAGGCCAACCTGTGGCTCTTATGATTCTACCACTGGTTCGGAAAGCGGATTCTGCTGAGAAGAGCCGGCAAGAAACTCAGCAGACTTTGCTCTTTTCAAAATAATCATTTTACAATATTACACTAGCGGCACGCTATGATGGCCGGTTTGACACATTACAATAGTGATGTGGAATGTCAATTTATTCTCGAACAAAAAACAATTAAGTTTTGTTTTTGTACCTGATTAAATAGGTTTAATAAAACAAAAATGTATATGTTTATTTAATTTATTTGAACGAACTGAATATTTGAATGAAAATGAATATACATACTTTATATGCACACAAGAAACATATGAATACAAAAGATACCAAAAAAGGTTTTTAAAAATTTTCAATTTAGAAAACCAAATGCCGAGTTGTGGTATATATCATATAAAAATAAAAATTTTACCTTTTGTATGAAACAGCTGATATTTTTTTGCGATTTCAGAGGTTTGTCCACATAGTGAAAATTGTTCATATTCACAAGTACATTCACCCCTTAAATGGTGCAAACTGATTTTTCTACACTTGTATACATTTTAGAAATCAATTTAATAAATAAATTTTGAGTCCTAAACCTAAAACTACATTCGATAAAATTTATGAATCTCTGCACATCACTATCGTCAATAAAGTAATACAATTATTTCCTTCAAAGTCGTTATCAATTAATACGGAACTTCATGAGCGGACAAACGTCAAACCGGCCATCATAGCGTGCCGCTAGTGTAATAAGTAGCTATTACATTGTAATAAGTTTTTATACTATCTTGTGGGCAGCTGGATGCCAAGCTGATTTAACCCGTGCATCTTTGTTAGAATAGAATATGACATTTCCACAAAACGTACTACAATATTCAATTCATGTCAAAGACAGGCAGACAGTTCAACAAGTTTAGTGTCCATTTTTAATATACATGACTCAAAACTTTTACTGATTGTAGGCCATTTTGAGGCTGTTATGTCAGGTCAAGACTACCACTTAATGGTGGTGATATTCAATCTTTACACGAAAATCCAACAACGTACATCCCAATACTATACTTATCCTCAAATACACATTTATGGCCTGACACATTGGCACATACATTTTCGCTACCCATTTTGTACCAAAAAATTAATCACAAAAATATCGTACCATACCGATATTGATTTACTAACACTAAAACCCAAACATGGCAGTATAACTGTCTAGCAGCCTCAGACCGCTTCAGCTTTGGTGAAAAACGGCTGCTTTATTTAAAACTGCACCCTAGGAACAGTGCCATACGGCGCGCTATTGCGCTAGCGCAGTTTAGGTGATTCAATAATTTCGTTTATATGTAGTGTCGGGACCTTCATTCCATACTAATCGACAATTTACGCACAGTTCAAATATATTTGAGAAGTTACACTAGTTTCTGTAAAGCGCTTGTCACGTGACACGCTAAGCCTGCCGGGCACTGACCTCTATAAATCTATGATCAACACTGGACCGGCTGTCCCTATACAAGTGACAGCTTAAATCATAGATCAATTTGAAGCGCCACACTTGACATACGAGTGTCTCTGGAACTAATATTATAGGGATGCAGAAAGTGCCAAAAAGTATCAACTATCAGTTGTCAACTAGTCACAACTAGCACTCGTTACTATGTAAAGCGTCAAAATGGAGTAAACCAAGTAGGACTAGAACAAATTATAATTTAGGAAAAATTAAACTGACTTCAATGTATTGAAACAAAGAATAACTAAAAAGGGAATATCTTAAAAACTACTGAAACAATTTTTATGAAACCTTAACTGCTCCCCAAGTCGAAGTAAATGTAAGCAAATACAAAAAGAATGATCACAATCTGATAATTAGTTTCGAAGAAATGCGTGGACGAACATACATACGTAAACCTATAAAATTTTGTATATTTGTTTGGAAGCCCTAATAGATCGCGTCAAATTGATAACCTCCTGCTATTTTGAAGTCTGTTAATAAATAGGATGACAGCAGCCTGTCCAGTGTCAATGACAGTAGAGGTCAGTGGTTGCGGTGGTAGCTAAAAGGTCGTAAGTACAAGGCGGGCGCGTACCTCTGTCGGCGCTGGACACGTCCTGGCTGTCGAGCACCGAGCTGTCGTCGTCGGCCTGCCTCCGCCGGTCGTCGCGGCGTCGACCGCTCTGAAAACACGCACCGTCAAATTGACTGAATGGACTTCCCATGGACTGACGAATTACAAAAGAATAGAAAAGAAATGTTTTTTATTCAAATAAACTTTTTTGACGGGATAACGTCTTATAAATCGATGCGCAGAACAAGCGATAGAAAGGCACGATCGGCCCAAGCGTTAGCTTGTGACCGCCGCCGCCTGGCGCCCGCCAGTCATCACGTCCGCGCTCACGCTGTGGTTAGCAGATGTGTCGCGAGCTAGTTCTTGCAGCACGCTGTTTAATAATCATCTTTAAAACGTTATCTATCGTCCGTAAACCGACTTTACAGATAACCAATTTTTTTGCAAGTGCTTTTGAATCGTCGATGAGTCTACCACTGGTTCGGAACGCCCTTCCTGCCGAGAAGAACCAGCAAGAAACTCGGCGGTCGCTCTTTTCAAAACAAGTTTACAATACAATAGATACTATGCTATGTATGCAGTGTTTCCACAATGAGGGGAAGTTCCACAAAAGCATACGTAATTATAATTCAACACATGTTAAGACGAGCAGACAGAAAGTAGCCCCCATTCCCACCGGTGGCACCCGTTCACGAGCTGCCTCAAAGAGACGCCTCCCCGCGCGGCCACTGTTTCGAGCGAACAATAATAAATCTCGAATAAGCGCGTGTAAGCACGTTCGGTTTTTTGAAGCGCAAAATGTGGCGCGCGTGTATGATATGAGCTTATACGCGCAAAAAAATATGTTAGTCTGAAACCGCTATGTTATGTTCAACTGGAGTGACTACAACCGCGCGTTTTTCATTTGTACGAGCAGCATTGTACCAGGACTATACCATGCTCGAATTCGTGGCGTACTTTAAAAGTACATAATGAATGATATATTAATTTATCAAAATAAAACTATATCTTATACTTTTGTCAAGAGTACCTATCTCAGATTTTTACAATCATTGAAAATATTAGAAAGAGCGAGAGAGAGGGATGCAAAATGTAATAGACATCTTAAGGTTGAAGACAAGGGTCTGCCCGCGAAATTCAAATTTAATTTGGTTTTTCGCAATTTGTAAACTAATACGACAAAGTAGGCTTATGGCATTCTAATTGCGACAATGGCAGTATCATCTTCACAGGTTTATATAAAAAATTTTACTTGAAAGTGTCCAGTTTCAGAAATTAATCAAAATATCGACTAATTTGTGAGTAACTCACGTCCAACTCAGTATTTTTTTAATTAATTTCTTAAACTGGTCACTTTCAAGTAAAGATTTTTATGTAAACCTGTGAAGATGATAATTCCACTGGCGCAATTAGAATGCCATAAGCCTACTTTGTCGTATTAGTTTACAAATTGCGAAAAACCAAATTAAATTTGAATTTCGCGGGCAGACCCTTGTCTTCAACCTTCAAAATAATGAAGTCCTCACCACGTCCCGGTTGTCGCGCGTGTCCCGGCTGTCCCTCGTGTCCCGGTTATCCCGCCCGTCCCGGTTGTCCCGCGGCTCGCGCGCGTCCCGCGGGGGCCTCGGGTGCGCGCGCCCGTTCTCTAGCGGGACACGCCTCTCCTCGCCGCGACGTTCACTTGATCTGCATCACATAACAGCTGCTTAAGGAAGGAGTAGGGCAGACGTATGACAAATGGAGAGCCAGTCTTTCCAAAATGATATTATTATAAAACATATAACAAGATGTTGATTAACAGAATGGAATAGAATTTTTTTTTTAAATATATATATTTTATGTTCTTTTGAATCATTAATTAAGAAAAGTGACGACTGTTGTGGACTGTTGTGGTGTGTGTTTCAGAGTTTCTTCAAGAGAAAATCAAGTTTCTTTAGAACAAAATAAACTTTGCCGGAATATTATGAGATAGTATTTTTGTCTGTCTGTCTGAAGACTTTTTCTAGTTGTTTATTAGTTAACTCCAGAGTCTGATAATATCACCTTGTTATCAGTATCATCACAACTTTGCCGGTGGGGTAGCCCCAGCCTACAAGATAAAAATTTGGCACAGAGTTACTGACAATACTGACTGTGGATGTGTCTTCCTGGAGCGATCTACTTAACCGATCTTGGCAAAATTGGGCAGAGACGGAATTGACGGCAAACAAATTATAATTTAGGAAAAATTAAACCTACTTCAATGTACCGAAGTAAAGAATAACTGCAAAGGGAAGTGTCCCTAACTTGAAAACTTGGAACATATTATTTCTGATTTTTAGATTGGTAAACTTCGGATAGGGGGGGAATAAAAATCTGTGTTAGAATGATCAGGTAAAGCCCTCCCACTCGGTATAGTTATATTACTTTGCAATTTCAAACCCCCAGATTTTCGCCCTCTTTTAATTAAACTAAAAATATTTTTGCATTTTTTTAATTCCAATGTTGTTAGGCCACTATTATACACAACTATTCCAAATTTCATGTCAATAGCTTTAATAGTTACTAAAATAATCGACTGTGACAGACGGACGGACGGAGAAAGTCTCACCATAAGTGTTCCATTTTAACCATTTTGGTATGGAACCCTAAAAAGAATGATCACAATCTGATTAATAGTTTCAGACACATACATAAATAAACCTCTAAAATTGTGTATATTTGTTTGAAAGCCCAACTAGATTATCATATGTGAATATTTTGCAGTTCCGTACGTATTACGTACATATGTGTCGAATTGATAATCTTTTTTTGAAGTCGGTTAAAAATATGTAGTATTCTGGATACTTATTGTCACACAAAATGAAACTGCAGGAATGGAGTGGAGTGTTGGGCATCAGCTAGTGAGCTGTAAGTTTAACATCCATAGTATTTTCTCCGATTTGGCTCGGACTTGAGACAGAGTTAAAACGAGACACAAGATATTATGTCACAACATATATATCTCTCCTTCTTCTTCTAGCTGGGCTGGTTTCCACAGGTAAACCGTGATGGTCTGTTGATTGTGTCCTTTTAACTGTCTTGAGTTAGAGCTAAGTCTAAGACTCGCCTGTTGGGCCGCGGCGGGCGCGCGCGTCCCCGGTACGAGCCGTCGCCTCGCTCCTCGCCCAGCTCCGGGGTTGTTCGTCGGCCGCCTGCAACACCGCGATATGAAACATTAGGGCTGAGATCTATAGATCGTACTCTGGCTCTGCTCAACACTTAAGATAGAGTTAAAATGAGACACAAATATGTCTCATTTTAACTCTGTCTTGAATCTGAGCTAAGTGACAGTGCCACCTATAGATCTCAGCCAAAGTGTGAGATCTATAGAATAGAATAGAAATGTTTTTTATTCAAATGAACTTTTTTACAAGTGCTTTTGAATCGTCGATGAGTCTACCCAGTGGCGGGCAGCCCATACATGCAAAAAAGCACTGCTTGTTCTATAAAAATCAAAATAAATTAAAGCACATAAAAAATATTGAAATAGGAACACGTCTCCAAATACCTACCTATTTATTTACCGCACAACATCAGTCCATCGGATGAACGCCATCTATCGCTACTAACAATCCCTGTACAGGATTATCCCCATACATTCGCGCGATGGACGGTCGAAAAGCATAATTTAAAATGCCTCGATTCACATACATTTACACTCTCATAGATAGTATATTACACGACTAAACACAAGTAAACGTTTAGATGACGTGTTTGTGATTTCATTCACTGTTCTACTCCAAATTATCAATGAATACGCTTCAAATAAGCAGAGCCTGTCCGTTTGTGATTGGTTAATCGTAAATGCTAGTAGTTTCGTAGGCCAATTGAAATAAATAAACCAAAATAGTAACTATTAAAAAAAATAAAACATTTTATAGCCCTAAGATAAACATTAAAAATGAGAATAGTATTTATTTATTCAGATAGTAAAACTCACAAATAAAATTAAATATTTTGTTTACACTTAAAATTTAAAAGTAATTTTTGACTCCAGTTTTTAGATTATATCTTTTCTACGCAGGGGCCATTTTTTTTTCCATAAAATTGTTTCCTTTCCAATGAGTGCATAGTGTTTTTGTTTATTTTGTGAATTGTTAAAGTTTTTGCGGGAATAAGTAAGTGAAGTAAATAAAAACCAATCGGATTTATGATTTCCTAGCCCTACAAAGTGTAAGATTTATCGAACTTCGACGAACTCCATCGTTTTACAGCGATGTTTTATTTACAATACTCTTTTTAAAAAGATAGGTGCGTGGAATTAATCTATAAATAAACCTTTTTTCGTGTATTGTGTATTATCGTACGAAGGAAACAATTAGTCTTGGCCTTTTTAAAGGCCACTTCGGATATAATTTAAGTGATTTGTGACGTAATTATCAGTCAGTTATTTAGATGTCTGATGTGGTTCTTGCGGCATACGCCATGGCGAGCCGACAGACTCCTAAGTCCTACGTCAGTTACTTTTGTGTTGCTGATACCTGAGAAGCAGGTATGTAGTACTTTTATTTTATCTCATAATAAAAAGAAATATTTTAACTCACAACTGGCTAGTGGCTCATTAACGCCCAGCTCAAATCTTGGACCTAGAAATGTGACAACTTTTTTCCATTTTACCTAATGTATGACGTATACAGACTACACTTAGGTAAAATACGTGCATGCCCTTATGCCTACCCTAAGTTCAAATCCTGTGCACGCCACTGAGTCTACCACTGGTTTGGAATGCCCTTCCTGCCGAGAAGAACCAGCAAGAAACTCGGCAGTTGCTCTTTTCAAACAAGTTTACAATATAGTAGATATTAAGCTATGCATACATTGTATAATATGCTTTTTTCATGAGATTAGTTTTAACTGATTTCTTAAACTTGTGTAAAGGCAAGTCTAAGATCGACTGTGGAATTTTATTATAGAACGTCACGCCCATTCCCACAAATGTCTTTCGGACCCTCTTGGGGCGCAATCGAGGAATCACGAGTCTGTTTGGATCTCTAACCTGCCTATCGTGTAAATCATCCTTTTTTGTATAATTCACAATGTTTTGTCTGACAAATACTATGTTGTTATAAATATATTGTGAAGCTATGCCTATAAATGGCACTCTCACTCAGCCGACTCAAGAACGAGACAGATTTATGTCAGGACATATTTGTGTCTTTTTAAAGCTATCTTGAATCCTGAGCAGAGCCAGAGTACGATCTATAGATCTCATCCTAAGACCCTAGACTTACGGAGTCACTTCTTCATGGTCATCGTAACTTGGCACCTATTCAGAGCAAAATTCGCATTTAAAGGTCTCTGGCACTATGCAGAGAATGACGGAGTGTGAAACAATTTTAAAATACCTTAGGGAGTCAACTAGCGTTTAAGTGTTCCCTAAAGGTTCGTACAAAATTGACTATTGATTAGCTAAGGTAGTTAGGAAGGTAAGGTAAGGTAAATAAAAAATCTCTGCGAAAATAAAAATTTGAAAGATAAAGGTTTTTACATAAACCTGTGATGATACTGCCATTGTCGCAATTAGAATGCCATTAGCCTACTTTGTCGTATTAGTTTACAAATTGCGAAAACCCAAATTAAATTTGAATTTCGCGGGCAGAACTGTGTCTTCCACCTTAACCAAGAATCAATGAAATTATGAATTTATCTTATGAAATAGGATTTCATGGATTATAAAAACTGTATGGGCAAGTGCTGTTCTTATGGACGCTTGTACCTGTGGGACACAATCGATGACGTCGAAACTAGCAACACTCTAATTTGAACGTGACCGTAAAGCTTTGTCTATGGTTGACAGTTCGCGTTCAAATTAGAATTTTAGGGTTGCTAGTGTCCACAGGTACAAGCGTCCATAGGTACAGCACTTGCCCCTGTTTATTTTTCTATTTCGAGCGAGATAGATATTTATTTTGATAAAATAAAACTGTAAAATACAGCAATCCGCCATATTGGATTGAACACCAATCACAGCGATATGTCTCATCTATCTTCATTTTGATAAAATAAAACTGTAAAATACAGCAATCCGCCATATTGGATTGAACACCAATCACAGCGATACGTCTCATCTATCTTCAAACTTTGACTACTAAGCAAAAGCATAGAGATGACGTCACGAACGACGCCATGACACCGTCGAGTGTATTTACGTGAATTTTAAAACTTAAAATTGAAATGGCAATTTTGTAATAACCATTCTTTTTTTGCTGAAATAAGATATTTTTTCGAAATAGTAGATACTTCCGAACATCATCCAACAGTTTTTCAAAATCGGTCTTGTAGCCTATTGTCGATAAAGGTCGGTACACACCGGGCGGGTATCTCTGCTGCGGCGGGCGCGGGCGGCGCGCGCGTGCGGCGGGCGCCCCGCGCGGCGGCGGGTAGGAGGAGGTGCTGCCGCCCATCACCACCCGCAGCTGCTGGTCGATCTCTTGCTTCTCCGCGCGCAGCTGCTCCACCTCCTGCGAAGCAATGGCTGGGTCATGCGTCATGCTCGTGAACGGGTGCCACCGGCGGGAATGGGGCTACTTTCTGTCTGCCCGCCTTAACATGTGTTGAATTATAGTTAGTATAGCAACTTCCCCTCACTGTGGAAACACTGCATACATAGCTGATAGCATAGTATCTATTGCATTGTAAACTTGTTTTGAAAACAGCAACTGCCAAGTTTCTTGCTGGTTCTTCTCTGCAGGAAGGGCATTCCGAACCAGTGGTAGACTCATCGACGATTCAAAAGCACTTTAAAAAAAAGTTTATTTGAATAAAAAACATTTCTATTCTATTCTTTAATCTATTCCTGCGACACGCGACGTGAAACAAACAAAGAATGATTTATTGACCAAGTGAAGCGAGGTCTCCGAGTCTACTTGAGTGAATTTGCACTTGTCCATCCGTCCGTCTGTCTGCCCGTCCGTCTGTCAGAGCCTTATATCTTTTGAATTACTGAACGGAATTACTTCTACTACTGATTTAGATATAATATGTAAACTGATGGCCTTCAGCCGAATATTGCATAAAAATTATAAAAATGTTTCATAGCGAGCTTGCGAGATATCTTTTTAAAGACAATTTTGAACAGAGTATAATTTTTTTAAATTTTCCCTTAAAATTGACGAAATGGTGAGCTTTCAAAGTGGAGATTTAATACGCTCGCTTGAAGACGCTCTCTGGGAAAATCGGCTATTTATTTTGTAGCTGCACCTATTTTTTTATTGCACTTATATCCTGTACTTTAACAACAAATACTAAAATTATATGAATATTATAAAGAAACGAAATTACGAGGCTGCGGCTCGTTGTTATATAATATGTAGCGATAAACAAAGGGTAGTGACCTTAAGGTGCGCCACGTGGTACTCGACGAGCACCTTGGCGTTGGCGATGTTCTCGCGCGTGCCCACGAACACGAAGGGCACCATGCCCTCCTCGCGCGGCGCCGACGGCTGCGGCTCGTTGTTATATAATATGTAGTGATAAACAAAGGGTAGTGACCTTAAGGTGCGCCACGTGGTACTCGACGAGCACCTTGGCGTTGGCGATGTTCTCGCGCGTGCCCACGAACACGAAGGGCACCATGCCCTCCTCGCGCGGCGCCGACGGCTGTGGCTCGTTGTTATATAATATGTAGTGATAAACAAAGGGTAGTGACCTTAAGGTGCGCCACGTGGTACTCGACGAGCACCTTGGCGTTGGCGATGTTCTCGCGCGTGCCCACGAACACGAAGGGCACCATGCCCTCCTCGCGCGGCGCCGACGGCTGCGGCTCGTTGTTATATAATATGTAGTGATAAACAAAGGGTAGTGACCTTAAGGTGCGCCACGTGGTACTCGACGAGCACCTTGGCGTTGGCGATGTTCTCGCGCGTGCCCACGAACACGAAGGGCACCATGCCCTCCTCGCGCGGCGCCGACGGCTGTGGCTCGTTGTTATATAATATGTAGTGATAAACAAAGGGTAGTGACCTTAAGGTGCGCCACGTGGTACTCGACGAGCACCTTGGCGTTGGCGATGTTCTCGCGCGTGCCCACGAACACGAAGGGCACCATGCCCTCCTCGCGCGGCGCCGACGGCTGCGGCTCGTTGTTATATAATATGTAGTGATAAACAAAGGGTAGTGACCTTAAGGTGCGCCACGTGGTACTCGACGAGCACCTTGGCGTTGGCGATGTTCTCGCGCGTGCCCACGAACACGAAGGGCACCATGCCCTCCTCGCGCGGCGCCGACGGCTGTGGCTCGTTGTTATATAATATGTAGTGATAAACAAAGGGTAGTGACCTTAAGGTGCGCCACGTGGTACTCGACGAGCACCTTGGCGTTGGCGATGTTCTCGCGCGTGCCCACGAACACGAAGGGCACCATGCCCTCCTCGCGCGGCGCCGACGGCTGCGGCTCGTTGTTATATAATATGTAGTGATAAACAAAGGGTAGTGACCTTAAGGTGCGCCACGTGGTACTCGACGAGCACCTTGGCGTTGGCGATGTTCTCGCGCGTGCCCACGAACACGAAGGGCACCATGCCCTCCTCGCGCGGCGCCGACGGCTGCGGCTCGTTGTTATATATTATGTAGTGTTAAACAAAGGGTAGTGACCTTAAGGTGCGCCACGTGGTACTCGACGAGCACCTTGGCGTTGGCGATGTTCTCGCGCGTGCCCACGAACACGAAGGGCACCATGCCCTCCTCGCGCGGCGCCGACGGCTGCGGCTCGTTGTTATATAATATGTAGTGATAAACAAAGGGTAGTGACCTTAAGGTGCGCCACGTGGTACTCGACGAGCACCTTGGCGTTGGCGATGTTCTCGCGCGTGCCCACGAACACGAAGGGCACCATGCCCTCCTCGCGCGGCGCCGACGGCTGCGGCTCGTTGTTATATAATATGTAGTGTTAAACAAAGGGTAGCGACCTTAAGGTGCGCCACGTGGTACTCGACGAGCACCTTGGCGTTGGCGATGTTCTCGCGCGTGCCCACGAACACGAAGGGCACCATGCCCTCCTCGCGCGGCGCCGACGGCTGTGGCTCGTTGTTATATAATATGTAGTGATAAACAAAGGGTAGTGACCTTAAGGTGCGCCACGTGGTACTCGACGAGCACCTTGGCGTTGGCGATGTTCTCGCGCGTGCCCACGAACACGAAGGGCACCATGCCCTCCTCGCGCGGCGCCGACGGCTGCGGCTCGTTGTTATATAATATGTAGTGATAAACAAAGGGTAGTGACCTTAAGGTGCGCCACGTGGTACTCGACGAGCACCTTGGCGTTGGCGATGTTCTCGCGCGTGCCCACGAACACGAAGGGCACCATGCCCTCCTCGCGCGGCGCCGACGGCTGTGGCTCGTTGTTATATAATATGTAGTGATAAACAAAGGGTAGTGACCTTAAGGTGCGCCACGTGGTACTCGACGAGCACCTTGGCGTTGGCGATGTTCTCGCGCGTGCCCACGAACACGAAGGGCACCATGCCCTCCTCGCGCGGCGCCGACGGCTGCGGCTCGTTGTTATATAATATGTAGTGATAAACAAAGGGTAGTGACCTTAAGGTGCGCCACGTGGTACTCGACGAGCACCTTGGCGTTGGCGATGTTCTCGCGCGTGCCCACGAACACGAAGGGCACCATGCCCTCCTCGCGCGGCGCCGACGGCTGCGGCTCGTTGTCGCCCTCCACCTTCACCTGCGACGTCACAACTACGTTCAGCTTCAGGGCACGCAAACAGAGCCTTTGAGATTAGAGTTTATTCAAAGGATGCCTACAATTCATTTGAGAAGCCAGTACATTAAGTCCACACATGTCCAGTTTAAGAAATTGTACACAAAAAATCGACTTTGTGAGTAACTCACGTCCAACTTGATATTTTGACTAATTTCTTAAACTGGACACTTTCAAGTAAATTTTTTTATATAAACCTGTGAAGATGATACTGCCATTGTCGCAATTAGAATACCATAAGCCTACTTTGTCGTATTAGTTTACAAATTTCGAAAAACCAAATTAAATTTGAATTTCGCGGGTAGACCAGTATAATCAACCATAAAGGTAAAAAATTATGGCGTCAGATCACGTGATTATTTTTGTCACTGTACCTATAGTGATGGGAAACATTGGTACAGTACCCGGCGATATATATTGCACATCGGCCTTTGTAATAAAACGCTATTCTATTCTATTCACAGTTCGACTGTATTTTTTTTTGTATATGTTACGTGATGTGCTCGCCGACTGTGAAGAGATTTCTGTAATTACTTCGTGAATTTCTGGCTAGCAAGGAAGGAAAGCCCTTGCAATAGAATAGAAATAGCGTTTTATTCCAAAAGCCGATGTGCAATATATATCGCCGGGTACTGTACACAAGTTGAGAATGGACGATTGAATGAATACATTCTTAAATCGATTACCAATACTCCAGCAGCGAGTGCTACAACGACTGTAACAAACAACAAACAACTCACGCGCACGACGCCGCTCTTGTCGACGATCTCCTGGATGACCTTGCCGTTCTTGCCGATCACCTTGCCGACCAGCGCGCGAGGCACCTTGATGCTTTCCTCCGCGTACTCCAGCAGCGAGCGCGCCGCACGCACCGCTTCCGACGACTGCAACAAACCGCGCATTTAAAATTTAAAAAAAAAATTAGGTTGTCTGTAAAGTTGTTTATAGACGATAGTTTTACGTGATAACGTCATAAACATTGACAATGCTGGCGGGTGACACAAGCCAACGCTTGGACCGATCGTGCCTCTCTATCGCTTGTTCCGCGCTCTCGCTTGCACCCTCAGGCTTGGGCGGAACGTGTCACTTTTTCGTGCGTGCAGCCGGTGTTCATCGATTTATAAGACTTTGTCACGTCAAAAAATTGTGAGCCATCGCGGGACGCCTCACAGACGTGAAACATCGAAATTTTGTATAGGTAATATCGAGCTTAGTACACACATAAATGCACACGTTTTCTATACTATCACCGATAGACATATTTTATTGTTAAAATTATTTCTTTAAAGTAAGACAGGTTACGTGCACTGGTGGGCGTCCGCCATGAAACGTTTCCAAATTTAATTATTGCACCTATCGTTTATACGATGTTCTCGTCGAAAGGAACTATGTAACCGATATAGACTTAGTGTCAACACCAGTGAAATCAGTGGTCGATCAGTGTTTAGTTCGGCATAAACGCCAGATCGCGATCGCCTCGACATCACAGTTCCGGTATGACGCTCCAAGGAGGTGAAGTGCTGGTCGGGCCACGCCTCCTCGCCTAACCAGCTCAACGGGGTCTGAGACCCTATAGCCAAGCGGACTTTCAAATGGTGATCGGCTCAAGGAGAGCCTGACTCGGACGTTAACCCATGGATCCGTGAGTCCAAAGTTCCTTACTCGCGAAGCGTATTCTCTGGACAATGTGTCCTATAGGACTTTTGCCGTAGTTTTAACGTAGCCGTACCCCACCACATGTCAATTGCAACCTTAGTGTAAGTTCTTAATTCATAACGGAATTGTGTAGAAATCCCATTAAATTATTGTTTAGTAAATTGTCAAGAACCTTATTTTTATTTCATAGCCAAACCAGACCCCATTTCCATCAACAGTGCAGAACAGTCGATGACATGGAAAGTACGGTCCTTGAAACAAAGGTCTAGTCCTCATGCTGCTAACTATTCGGCATTACGTTGGTCTCCGGTTTATTCGCTGCATGACAACACGCCCCAGGGGCAACCGACTTCATAGTAACCAATACCAAACCCTTGCATTCCACGCGTTTTCACGCGACAATTCGGAGTTATGTTCTCGAAGGTGTGTGAAATCCGCCAATTAGCCGAATTTACATTACGAAATTAGTGGCATGCATGATAAATTTAATTTCGTGAAACTAGTTGTAGGATATGTGAAACTTGTTTCGTTAAATAGTGTCGTTGAAACCTTCAGTACCACAGTAACCATGGCACCGAAGCTTATTTCCGCAATGCATAATGTTGTTAAACACATGATTATGTACAAAATAAAGAAAAGGCTTTCTCGAAAGAAAAGACGGTGGTGGGTTCGAGAGTGGATATCAAGAAAACATCTAGGTGCGACGCAGTTAATCTCTGAATTAGCAGATAAAGATCCTGAAAGCTATAAAAACTATTCTAACTCTTCTATCTAACTCTTTTTAATTATTTATTGGGTAAAGTGTTCATCAAATTAAGTAAGCAGGATACAACTTTTCGGGAAGCATTGCCACCAAAATTGAAACTTCAAATAACGTTACGATATTTAGCAACTGGAAATAGTTTTCAGTCATTGTCATACGAATTTAGAGTAGCATCTTGTACTATATCAAATTTTTTTCCCGAGGTACTGGAAGCAATTTACGAAGAATTAAAAAAGCTACATACAGATAAGAAAACATTTTATTGTTACAAGATAATTACAAGAATCTATTAATTTATCAGTTAGGATAAAAATTGTCTAAAATTAGTAATCAATATAATCCAACTCAGTTTCTTGTATGCTTTGGACTGCTCTTTGAAGTACATCTTCATCCAAATTATATGCAAGAGATCATTTTCTACCGTATCAATTGTTTCGTTTCGTCGGGATATTGGTTGTTCATTCAGGATACTAATGGACTCTATCAGTGATGACTGATGAATTCCGTTGAGTCAACATTTCCTTTGCTACTTTAATTCTTTGTTTCCTTATTATAGACAGAAGAATTTCTTCGGTTTCTAGAGCTACTTCCAAAGGAAGCTGACGTAGTTGTTCAGCTACAGTTTGTCCAAAAAGGTCAAACTCATCATTTTTTGCTTTATTAGCAAAGTGTTGTGTAGATACCTTTTCTAAGGCATCAACAGCTTTAAGTAGTGGATTTTTTATCTTTTTCATTTTGCTTCTTGTGAGTATGCGCTGAGGGGCCAAATTTGGAATTTCAGAACCTGAAGCTGGATTTTCTTGAGTAACGTTTGGCGTCTGAAATAATAGTAATTAAATTATTTATTTTTGTTACAGGTTCTTGACACAGAATAATGTTGGAGGGAGATAATTGATGGTTTTAATGAGAAATGCAATTTTCCTTTGTGTGGTGGCGCTATAGATGGCAAACACGTTCAAATACGCTGTCCTATGCTTACAAGGGAACATTTAGTATTGTCCTCCTAGCAGCTTGTGACAGTAACTTAAAATTTAGGTATATCAACGTGGGTCACTATGGACAAGCTTCTGATGGGGGAATATTTGCTAGATCAAAATTTAAAAACATGTTGGAGGAACGCTTTCTGAACGCTCCTGAAGGAATGGTATTTTTGGGGGACCAAGCATTCCCTCTGACTGATTATTATCTTATGACACCATATAGTCGTCGACTAAATTTATCCAAAAAACAAAAAAATTTCAACTACCGGCTATGAAGAGCTCGAAGAACTATAGAAAATGCTTTTGGTGTGTTAGTTAGCAAATTTCGTGTATTTGAAAAGCCTATCCCTGTTCTGCCAGAAACTGTAGACAAAATTATAAAGGCATGTTGTGTCTTGCATAATTGGCTTAAAACCAAATCATCAAACTACATTGAACCAGGGTTAATTGATGAAGAAAATCCAGAAACAGGAGAACTAGTGGAAGGTTCTTGGCGGACTATACCACAGGCTTCATTTAATCCAATTCGTAATATTAATCATGGAAATCATTTCAGATATGCTCACTGAATTAGAGAGATTTATACTGACTACTTTGTTGGACAAGAGGGTGTCTAGAATGGCAAGACAGAATGGTTCATTAAATAACTAGCTGATGCCCGCGACTTCGTCTGCGTGGATTTAGTTCATAACATCCCGCGGGAAATCTTTGTCACCTTCCAGGTTCTCAACTATACCTATCCAATAAATCACGTCAATCCGTAGCTTTGTAGCAGGAAACATTTGATTGTCTTGCTCGCGGCATTGGTAATGATGATTCAAAGAGAAAACATATTACTGATGATATTATCAATTACGTTTAGCTATCATTTTTATAATTGTCAAATTTTTTACCATACTTAACCAAAGACAAAATTACGTTTAGCTGTCATTTACGTTTTGTTATTCCACTGTCATTTGCGTTTTGTTATTCCATGTCAGATGAGTTTTTAACCGACTTCCAAAAAGGAGGAGGTTCTCAATTCAGCCGGTATCTTTTTTTTTTTTTTTCTATGTATGTCCACCGATTTCTCCGGGGTTACTGGACCGATTCGCGTGATTTTTTTTTAATCGACAGAGGATGTTTGCGAAATGGTCCCATAAAAATGTTAACCTTCAACTCCTCAAGCCTGATGCTGCAGGGATATTGCTCACCTAAAATAAAGAGATTTAGGAAATTTCGATTACGAATTGATATTGTAGGTAACAAGTATGGACTATATCATGGAGCTCCTACACTTAAAAGCTTAAAATAAAAATTCTTTTCAAAAAAGCGACTTCTAACGCCACTACAAAGTATAAAAATAATTTTAGTTTGTCCACGTTTGTTGAAGTCGGGCGGGCCTATATACAAACTATGAAACAGACTCGCGATGCTCGCTCGACTTCTACAAACGAGTCTCTCATATTGTGTAGCGTCGCGCATCGGTTTCATAGTTTGTATATAGGCCGGCCCGACTTCAACAAACGTGGACAAACTAAAATTATTTTTATACTTTGTAGTGGCGTTAGAAGTCGGTTTTTTGAAAAGATTTTTTATTGTTATACCACGTTTTATAGTGACTTGACGGAAACGCGGTCGAACGGGATAAAAAGTATCCTATGTCAGTCTCCTGGTTCTAAGCTACCTCTCAACCAATTTTCAGCCAAATCGGTTCATCCGTTCTTGAGTTATAAATAGTGTAACTAACACCACTTTCTTTTATATATATAGATAGATAATACTATATATATTTTTGGTAGATAATATAATATAATAAAAAACTTACATTTTCTGCGTTTTCTCTGGTGTAACAATCAATATTATTTTAAAAATCCATATGAGTTAACCATGGTATTTTAGAGACGTACAATTCATCAGTAGCCATACCCGTAGTACAACATTTTTTCACCTTTAACATTTCATTGTTGTAAGTATTACGCAGTGTTCGTATTTTGCCGACTACGTCTTTGACAGTTTCCATCTGCATAACTTCCATTATTAATTTGTAAGCCGCTTCTCGGGCATTTCGATTTTTGTACTGAGGGTGCTTTGGATCCTAAAGACATTCGTTTCGCTGATTCATTTATGAATTGTATATTTTTATCGGCTGTCCAACGTACGGTCGCCATTTTTGATGCGATATCTGCAGTGCACCTGCACGTCCACTCGGCGCAAGCGCTTTCGCGACACTAGTTTTGTGTCGTTTACGCGTTGAAATTAGTTGCATGACATTAGTTTTACCAAATAAATGCGTAGTCACAAAACTAAATCAGTGTTATGAAATTAATGCATAAATTGTAAAACTTGATGTTTACACGTGAAATTGTTGATGAAACTAGTGTCGTCAAAGTAATTTTATGCCACTAATTTCATAATGTAAATTCTGCTTTAGAGATTCTCAAGCAACCTTGTACGGCACGGTCGGCCAGAAACCTCCTTCCTTACCATTTAATCACATGTATGATGTCGCAGGTTCGAATCTCACTCACAAAACGACACAGTGCGCTTTTTTAAATTATTTTTATTTTATATTTGTTTTTAATTATTAGCAAATCTAGTTTTCACTTCCGGCAGTTCCTATGACTGCCATTTTTTTTCAAAATTAAGTAATGAATTAATTTTTACCTCCCCGCAGATCTTGAAGGTGCAGGAGACCTCCTCCAGCTCGATGTTGGTGATGCCGGCCACCTTGCGCGCCTGCTGGATGTTGGCGCCGTGCGTGCCGATCGCCAGCCCCATCAGGTCCTCGCGCACGTTGAACTCGTCCGTGTAGCTGCAACCATAGCACGAATAACACAAACTGACTGCAATCGTACCTGAAGTGCGATTGTGTAAGGCCCTTCGTACACAAGGCTACGCAAATCTTCGATACTCGACGATTTTAGTCTCTAAGCGACTACCGCAATACAAATTCATAGAGGTTCGTACACAGGTACGCGGCGCCAGTAGCGTCGGCGACGCGGCCTAAGAATTGCCGATCAAATCGTCAAAGTTCGGCGTCAAAGTAAAATAAACCGCAGCATTGAATTAGAGCTCAATTTCGTGTATCCATTCTCAACCGTTTAGGGCAGGGATCCCCAAACTATTTTAGGCAAGAGACCCCTTTTCCAAAATGCACTGATACCTCAGACCCACATAGCCAAATCATATCTCTAGTTTTTTTCCTATTGATACAAATTAAACATACAACTTATAAATGCAGTATCTAGAAAGTTACAAATAAAAATTTGTGTTAATTAATAATAGGGGTCGATTTAAGAGCTCGTCAACCTCCAAAATCAGTTTTCGTTTATGTCGACCCCTGGGAAACCGATTTCGACTCTAAGGGGTATTGTACATACCTAAACGTATGAGAATGGATACACGAAATTGAGCTCTAATTCAATGCTTTTATGGTTTATTTTATTTTGACGCTAACTTTGACGGCATTTGATCGGCAACTTTTATACAGTCGAGGGGCAGATAAGTGAAAATGTAGCCTAAGGCGGAGCATGCTTGCCTAGAAAATGCCTTCTTATTGTCAACCGATAGACGTCCAATGCTGAAGAAAGGTCTCTTGCATGGACTTCCACAGGCCTTGGTCTTTCGCCGCCTGAATCCAGCGACTCCCTACGACTCGTTTGACGTCATCGGTCCACCTAGTGGGAGGTGGGAGTCTGCCAACACTGTGCTGAGCTATGTCGGTGACTTCGGTTCTCCTACGGATTTCTTTATTTCTGATATGATCTCGCAGGGATATTCCAAGCATAGCTCTCTCCATCGCCCGCTGAGTGACACTGAGCTTTCTTATGAGTCCCATAGTTAGCGACCATTATTCGGATCCGTATGTGTTCATGTTTACAGATACAAAAAATGCCTATCCACTCTTAATTTGAAGGTTGGATACCTCTAAGTTGTAGTTAGTTATAAAAAGATTAGACGCAATTTTAGCAGTGTGTATTAGGAACAATTCCTTGTTAAGCAAAGGTTTATTGCACAATTGCGGGATGTCAACCACATGTTTGTAGTTAGGTAGGTAGCTGTGATGACTAAACTAATCGCTTACCCTCCCTGGTTGTGTATTTTAGTGGATTCCAGCTGCCTCGCGGCCTCTTCAGTCTTTTTAAGTAATAGCAGTTTTTGCGTTAAATTTCTGGAATGAAGAAATCAGTTTTTGTTTAACTACATCAAAGTTCAAGTGGCAATATTAAAGAAATACTGATAATCACAGTGTGACACCAAATATATTACCATACTAACAATATGCAGTGTTTCCACAATGAGGGAAGTTCCAAAAATGCATACCTACCAAGTACCAACAATGCAATATATCTTAAGATGGGCAGACATAAGAAGCCCCATTCCCGCCGGTGGTACCCGTTCACGAGCATGACGCATGACCCAGCCGTTGCTTCGCTCAACCATAAACGTAAAACCAGCATCACACCGATAAGAAACTTCATTCTATTAATAATTACAGTTTTTTTTTTATATATAGACTAGCGCTTGACTGCAATCTCACCTGATGGTAAGTGAAGATACAGCCTAAGATGGAGCGCGCTTGCTTAGAAGATGCCTATTCACTCTTGATTTATTTATTGAAATATTAAACTATAAAGCATGTAAATAGGTTTATTTGTTTAAAAACAAATGTAGGAAACCTTATACTACCGTTGCGGCGAGACTCTCTCCGCCGCTGGCCCTGTAGCTTCCTCATAATGTCAGCACAGGCATTGCTCAGCCAGTGAGTCAGCTGGCCGAGCAATTGGGGTCCCAAGTGTTACTCCGCAAATGAGATCCCGTTATAGTGCTGGTGTAGTATTATAGGATATAAAGCTGCCTGTCCATTGATGCGGAGCGGAGCGGAGACGGGCTTAGCAGACTAATCAGCAGGCCTAGCATGCACGCGCGAAAAAATTTTGTCTACACCTTTTCTCGTATTATCTCTACATATATCTCTATCGAAACTAACATGGTTGCACACATGATTCGTCTCGTTACTTCAAAAGTAGAGATAAACTTACTTTCTTTATTTTTCTCTACAAACTCTAACATTGCGACGTAAATTTCTCGAATGATATTTCTCAACATTTTTAAAGGTTTCACACATGGAAGTAGTAAACCATGGTTTCTGAATGAACGGAATCGGTGTTGCAACATTAGATTATCGTATGGTGTTGGGAAACGGCTACACCGTTCACCAGTTTGTTTACGTCTACTGTCACGAGAAAGTCAAGTCTTCGACGAGAAATTAGTCTACGTTGACAATATCTCTCTCTCTCTTAGCCAGATATCACTTCGACGTATATGCTAGGCCTGCAGGTCATTGATAAATGACGCGATAATTTTAACACGTCATGTCAGCAATATCATTGGTCCACCGAACACATCTCCGCTCCGCTCCGCATCTATGGACAGACGGACAGGCAGCCTAAACCCTTTTATGGTCTTGTATTTATTATTCCCGCGGGAACTTTGGTTTTACGGGACAGCCTATGTTTCTCTTCCAGGTACTCAACTATAACCATGAAAAAAATCACGTCGGCCCATTGCTGCGTGATTGAAGGACAAACCAAACACAAAAGGCTTGAAAATGTAATGAATATTATTTAATGATTTAATTTAATTCAGCATGGTACACTTTGTGAACAGTAAAGAAGGTTCAAAAAGGTTCAAAGGACATCGCTCGCATTAGTTAATTTCTGAGTTGCTTTTTTATCATTTATATAATCTTCAAATAAATCTTTTTTTCATGAGAATACTTTAAGAATTCTTAAATTTGTGTAAATCCTTAAACTTTGATAAAGAACGTCACGCCCATTACCACAAACGACTTTCGGACTTCCTTGAGGTGTAATTAAGGGATCATGAGGCTATTTTTTATTCTGGAAAATCAAAGAGTCCACGCAGACAAAGTCGCGGGTATCAGCTAGTGTTGATACAAATATATTGAGAAGCTACTGTAAAGTCGCAGCCGCACTGGTAAGGCGATTGCGACGCGACGGCTACTTCGTCGGAACAAACTCCTATAAACAAATGAGGGCGGGGCGGCCGCATCAGATAAACGATGCGCGAAATTTATTTCTTCGTCGCGCGTAATTTTCAATAGTACTTAAACCAATGAATGTGTCCGCACTGAATATGGCCAGTCATTACGCGATGTAAGCGCAATTAGCTATTTTATCGTCGCTGCAACCCGGACACACAGTTTATCGCGTCGCATCGCCAGTCGCTTTACTAGTGCGGCCTCGGCCTAAGTTACGTTCCCTCAAATTGCGTGATGCTCATGAACGGGTGTCACCGGCGGGAATGGAGCTACTTTATGTCTGCCCATCTTAAGATATATTACATTGTACACTGCATACATAGCATAGTATTTATTGTAGTGTAAACTTGTTTTGAAAAGAGCAACCGCCGAGTTTCTTGCTGGTTCTTCTCGGCAGGAAGGGCATTTCGAACCAGTGGTAGAGTCAGACGATTCAAAAGCACTTGTAAAAAGTATCTATATATATAAAAGGAAGTGGTGTTAGTTACACTATTTATAACTCAAGAACGGATGAACCGATTTGGCTGAAAATTGGTGGAGAGGTAGCTTAGAACCAGGAGACGGACATAGGATACTTTTTATCCCGTTCGACCGCGTTTCCGTCAAGTCACTATAAAACGTGGTATAACAAAAACGCATCTGACATGGAATAACAAAACGCAAATGACAGCTAAACGTAATTTTGTCTTTGGTTAAGTATAGTAAAAAATTTGACAATTATAAAAAGTGTTATAATAAAGAATTACTGATATTATAAATGCGAAAGTGTGTTTGTTTGTTGGTTTGTCCTTCAATCACGTCGCAACAGAACAGCGGATTGATGCGATTTTTTGCATGGGTATAGTAATGGATGTAGTAGTGGTTCCTCAGACCGGGAGAGCGACTTTTTATCTCGGATAATGAAAGAGTTCCCGCGGGATTTTTAAAAACTTAATGCATGCGGACGAAGTCGCGGGCATCAGCTAGTATTTGAATAAAAAACCTTTCTATTCTATTTTATTCTAATGAATGTGTCCGATCTGAATGATGCGTCGCGTTAATATCGTGCACCCTGAGGAGGCTACACTCATCCCAGCCAAGAAAGCGCTGTTCCTGGCGGCAACGAGTATCGGAGAGGAGCTTTAAAAAGTGGCGAGCACAATGGACCGGCGACGGTCGACGTGCTACAGGGCCTCAGGACCTGCATAGCCGCAAAGAAGAAGAAAAAACTTGTGAAGTGTCAAGGGACACCCGGATGGAACATAGTTCCTTTCGATTAATTAATTTGGCATTGTGTTCGGTATTTTCGCGGTACAATAATGGGTCTCCGTAGCCTTGTGGCTTCTGCAGTCGCCTAACAGCCAAAGGTCGATGGTTCGAATCCCAGCTCGCGACAGACCGAATTTTCCATTATCAATTTTATTTTAAACAATTTCTACATGTGGAATTTTTCCCTAATTTTTTATAACTTATAAGTTATAAAAAATTAGGGAAAGGTTCCACATGTAGAAATTATTTAAAATAAAATTGAAAATTCAGTCTGTCGAGCTGGGATTCGAACCATCGAATTTTAAATGTTAGGCGACTGCAGAAACCACAAGGCTACGGAGACCCAATATTGTACCGCGAAAATACCGAACACAACGCCTTCAAAAAAGTGTCGATCCGTCTAGCCCCCTTCCGAGTTCCGCACCGCGCGATAAGGAACTACGTTCCAATAAGCAGAAGCGTCGCATCGCGTCGCCGGTTGGCGAGGGCGCACGGCTCACCTGAAGTGCATCTCCTGCAGCATCTGCGCGCGCTTGTGCGAGGTCTCGCAGCGCGAGATGACGGCCAGCACGCCGCGCTCGGGCACGTACCACACCAGCGCCGCGCCGATCGCCTTCTGGAACTCCTTGTGCGCGTTCTCCACCTTCGCGCTGTGGAGCAGACCAACGCTGCAATCACAACAACCGTCAGGACACTATACGATCACGTCACTCGCGCACCTAGCTAACTTGTAGCACCAACAAAGACAGCACAGTTAAATTAGTATTGCTTTGTAAAAATTTTTGGATAACTGGATGATGCCTTGAAATTTTTTTTTAATATAAATAATGACCAAGCACGCGAGCGGCTTTTTAGCTTTTTTTTGCGTTGATTTGTGTTCTAAAAAATTTCAGGCTCCATTATGGTGGTGGCCCTGAATAGGTACAGGCATAAGGACTAATACAGAATAAGTAATTGTTGGTAACAATTATTAGTAACTACTAACACAAATTAATATGTTATTTCACTTAGGATTTATTCGTTGAAATCAACGAACTATCATATTTTATTGTTGTTTTTTGTCATATTATTTCTTTCTAGGATAAAAAATACAGAATTACGGTATTTTAAGTACGGTAAATGACGTAACATCTGAAATACAATAACTAAACTCGCCGGCATATTTAGCGGAACATAAAAAAAAGGTCCATAATTAAAAAAATATGGTTTTATTTTAAAATCTACTTACTACACTTCTTTTGTTATTTAAAGTTTCATTTGTTTTACTTAAAATGAGATCACATTAAGAACAGATTTAGCGAGTAAAGGCTATTTGTGAAAAATCGGCCAAGTGCGAGTCGGGCCTCGCTCTTTTAGGGTTCCGTTAAAAAAAATTAAATAAAAATATTTCCATGTACCCATGGAAATATTTTAATTTAATTTTTTTAATTTAATTTAATTTTTATTATTTGTTGTTATAGCGGCAATAGAAATACATAATATGTGAAAATTTCATCTGTTTATCTATTACGGTTTACGAGATACAGCCCGCTGACAGACGGACGGACGGACGGACGGACGGACGGACGGACGGACGGACAGCGTAGGCTTAGTAATAGGGTCCCGTTGGTACCCTTTGGGTACGGAACCCTAAAAATTGTACATTTTTGAACTTTTCATGTAACCGGGAAAAGTGAAATTTAATATTTAAATAACAATTAATTAAATTAGAAAAATGGTGATTAATATCGCGTATTTCCTCCACGTGCTCTTATTAAAGTTTCTACCCGTGTAGGCATACTGAGAATGATGTTATCGATGGTCTCCTGGGATAGTCTCCGCCATTCCTCAACTACGGCGATTCGCAGTTCTCCCACGTTGGCAGGAGCTGGAATTCTGGACTTAACTTTTCTTTTCAGCAAGTCCCAAACGTGCTCTATTGGGTTCATATCCGGTGATCTCGCCGGCCACTCCATAACAGTGATATTCATATCATTAAGATAAGCTTGAGTTACCCGAGCGGTATGCGGCCGAGCATTATCTATACTTATAAAAAGACTTGTCCTGACTGACTGACTGATCTATCAACGCACAGCCTAAACCACTGAAGCTAGAAACTTGAAATTTTGACAGTGGGTTCCTTTTATGACGTAGGCGAGCACTAAGAAAGGATTTTTTGAAATTCCACCCCCAAGGGGGTTAAATGGGGGGTTAAAGTTTGTATGAAAGTCCGTCATTTTTCAAGTTGTACCCATGAAACTAGGTATTTGGGCTTTAAATAAAAAATAAAAAATTACGTGTTTCACAGTTTTTGAAAATTCTACCCCCAAAGGGGTTAAATAGGGGTTGAATATTTATGTGATGGTTTTTCATTTATCAAGTTATTTTTCAAGTTGTATCAACGAAACTTGGTATTTTGGCTCTTTATTAAAAATAAAGAAGTACGTATTTTACATTTTTTGAAAATTATACCCCCGAAGGGGTAAAATAGGGGTTGTTAGTTTGTATGAAAGTCCGTCATTTTTCAAGTTATACCCATGAAACTAGGTATTTGGGCCTTATATTAAAAATAAAGAATTACGTATTTCACAGTTTTTGAAAATTCTACCCCTAAAGAGGCTAAATAGGGGTTGAATATTTGTATGATAGTCGTTCATTTTTCAAGTTATGTTCATGAAACTTGGTATTTTTGCTCTTGATTTAATATAAAGAAGTACGTATTTTATATTTTTTGAAAATTCCACCCTCGAAGGGGTAAAATAGGGGTTGATAGTTTGTATGAACGTCCGTCATTTTTCAAGTTATGTTTATGAAACTTGGTATTTTGGCTCTTGATTAAAAATAAAAAAGTAGGTACTTATTTTACCTTTTTCGAAAATTCTACCCCCGAAGGGGTAAAATAGGGGTTGATAGTTTGTATGAAGGTCCGCCATTTCTCAAGTTATGTATACGAAACTAGGTATTTTTTCTCTTGATTAAAAATAAAAAAGCACGTATTTCAGAATTTCTGAATATTCTATCCTCAAATGCATAAAATAGGGGAGGAAAATTTTTATGACAGTCCTTTATTCTTATAGTTATTTTTCAAATTATGTATGAGAAACTTGGTATTTCGGCTCTTGAGCAAATGTAAAGAATTACCTACGTGTTTAAATTCTACCCCCAAAGGGGTTGGAATAGGGGATGGAAGTTTGTATGAAAGTCCGTAATTTTTAAGTTATATCCACGAAACTTGATATTTTGGCTCCAGAGTGCAGTGTTACAGCTTACTTTTATCTCGATAAAACCAGGAGTTCCCACGGGATTTTCAAAAAACCTAATTCCACGCGGACGAAGTCGCGAGGGCAACAGCTAGTTAAAAATAAAGAGTTACGTGTTTCACAGTTCTTGAAAATTCTACCCCTTTGGGGGTTAAATAGGGGTTGAATGTTTGTATGATAGTCTTTCATTTTTCAAGTTATTTTTCAAGTTACGTTAATGAAACTTGGTATTTTGTTTCTTAATTAAAAATAAAGAAGTACGTATTTTACAGTTTTTGAAAATTCTACCCCCGAAGGGGTAAAATAGGGGTTGATAGTTCGTATGAAAGTCCGCCATTTTTCAATTTATATTTATGAAACTTGGTATTTTGGCTGATGATTAAAAATAACGAAGTACGTATTTTAAATTTTTTGAAAATTCTACCCTTTAAAGGGTAAAATAGGGGTTGATAGTTTGTATGAAAGTCCGCCATTTTTCAAGTTATGTTTATGAAACTTGGTATTTTAGCTCTTGATGACAAATAAAGAAGTACGTATTTTACATTTATTGAAAATTCTACCCCCGAAGGGGTAAAATAGGGGTTGAATGTTTGTAGGATAGTCCTTCATTTTCCAAGTTATTTATCAAGTAATGTTTATGAAACTTGGTATTATTGCTCTTGATTAAAAACAAAGAAGAACTTTTTCTACCCCCTAAGGGGTAAAATAGGGGTTGATAGTTTGTATGAAAGTCCATCATTTTTTAAAGTTTTATCTATGAAACTTTGTAATTAGGCTTTATATTAAAAACAAAGAAGTAGGTATGTCTTTCACAGTTTGTGGAAAATATACCCCCAAAGGGGTTAAATAGGGGTTGAATATTTGTATGATAGTCCTTCATTTTTCAAGTTATTTTTCAAGTAATGTTTATGAAAGTTGGAATTTTTGATTAAATATAAAGAAGTACATATTTTATATTTTTTTTTAAATTCTACCATCAAAGGGGTTAAATAGGGGATGGAAAGGGTCCGTCTTTTTCAAGTTATATCCACGAAACTTGGTATTTTGGCTCTTGATTAAAAACAAAAAAGTACGCATTTCACAGTTTTTGAAAATTCTACCCCTAAAAGTTTTAAATACTGGTTGAATGTTTGTTTTTTTATCCCGATAAAACCAGCCGTTCCCACGGGATTTTCAAAGAACCTAATTCCACGCGGACGAAGTCGCGAGGGCAACAGCTAGTCCTGCATAAAAACAAAATCGTCACCGATATATGGGGCAAACGGTACGACATTTTCTTCTAAAACTTCTCTGATATAGCGGTCTGCAGTCAGATTCCCTCTGTCAATCACTACCAAGTCTGTGCGAGCTCCCAAACAAATGCCCGCCCAAAACATTATTGATCCACCACCGTTTGCAACTGTAGTTTCAAAATTTGTCTGAATGTATCGTTCTCCTTTGCGTCTGTATATTCTTTGCCTGCCGTCAATTTGATTTAAGAGAATTTTGCACTCATCACTAAACAATACCTTACTCCATTGGTCCGCGTTCCAAAGTCGATGTTCCTGAGCAAAAGTTAACCTGTTTCTACGATGATTTACCTCGAGCCTTGGAGCCTTGGCGGGCACAAATGAACCCAAACCAGCTTCTTCGAGCCTTCTTCGTACCGTACGCTCACTTACGGTTACACCCCGCACTGCTTCTAACTCATGTCGGGCTTGGACGGCCGTCAAACGGGGGTTCCTACGTACACGAAGCCGAATGAAACGATCATCCCTACTCGAAGTGCGTCTTTTTCTGCCTTGTCCTGCTCTTCTCACATAAGTACCGGTCTCCCTGAACCGTTGTATACTGCGATGGATCGTTGAAACTGGTCGACGAAGATCTCTGGATATCACTCTGTAGGTTTGACCATTTCTTCGCATTTCGAGTGTCACCCCAGATAAAGTGTATTTGAATAAAATTAAAACAATTGCATAAAATGTGATGTTCAGTTGTTTTCTTAGTTTGAAAATATTTCTTTTTAAATTAAATGATGTATAAACCAGCCAGCAACCTTATATGATACTGATATCAAACCTTTTTTTTATGTTCCGCTAAATATGCCGGCGAGTTTAGATTCACGCGAGCTTTGTGACGTTAGCAAACTAGACTTTTTCAACTATCTCTGGTAAGGGAGAGGGCAGACTGGCTGCTTTTACTGGCAGCGATCGGCATTTTCGTGTTTTTTAGTCGCTGTTCGGAATCCCGATTCCGAGTCCGAACGCTAACGTGGGCACACAACAAACGCCAATCACAGCGATCGAGATGCGTTTTTTAGCATCAGCGTTGCGCTATTTTTAAGCGCTGACCTTCGCTACTTTTCGCATCGTATCTAAAGGTTGCGAAAAGGCGATGCAGCCGCAAAATTTTTTTTTAATTTTTTTTTTGCGTTCCCATTAGTTGCTGCTTCTTCTTGTCAGATCATGATCTGGAACATGAGATGGAATCAGAATGGAACAAATGGGAGGAAAATTTTTATGAGACGTTTGCAAACAAGGGTACGCCCTAGCTTTTAAATATCAAGCAAGCTCGTTACTTGAGTATGCATTAAGAAAAGAAAAATTGTTACTTGAAGTAAGAAAATCCGTTGATACTGGGACACTCATAGACCTTATAGATTTTAAGATTTTAACTATTTCGATGCTAAGCTATTTTAATTAATTTAACATCTGTGACGTCACCCGGGTCACAGCTGAAAATCAGCGTCCCACTTTGTATGCGTGTTTGCGTGTGTGAAGTGAGGCATTATGCTGAGCTGTACACCGTGTACAGTTTTTGCAATTCACGAAGGCGAGTGAGCTTTACTTGAGGTTACTTCGTGTACTGCACATTGCATAGGTGGGAGCGGGCAGGCGCGAGCATTGCGCTCGCTCACACTTATACAGATACGACACACACACAACCATAAGTCAACACCGTGTACAGTTTTTGCAATTCACGAAGGCGAGTGAGCTTTACTTGAGGTTACTTCGTGTACTGCACATTGCATAGGTGGGAGCGGGCAGGCGCGAGCATTGCGCTCGCTCACACTTATACAGATACGACACACACACAACCATAAGTCAACACCGTGTACAGTTTTTGCAATTCACGAAGGCGAGTGAGCTTTACTTGAGGTTACTTCGTGTACTGCACATTGCATAGGTGGGAGCGGGCAGGCGCGAGCATTGCGCTCGCTCACACTTATACAGATACGACACACACACAACCATAAGTCAGTCGCGTTCGTGAATTGCAAGAACCATACAGCTATATGAGTTCTGGGTGGTGACACAGGCAATTAATGTTACATTTGTAATTTGTATATTTTTGGAGTTTACTCCTTAAGAATCGATTTTAGCAGCCCGGTATGAGAAAAATCCGGGCAGTAAAATCAATTTATCAATGACCTCGTTACGTTTTTCTGTTACGTTTTTCACAACGTTGAAATTTCTACCCTAACGTTGAGTAAATAAGGTTGGTTTTCGTGCGAAAGAGTCCCCGAAGCGAAAGTCGGTCGGGGCGCGCTCGGACCCGAGTCGCGCGCATAGAGAAGGATATAGCGTCGCGCGTAAACTCCAGTCGTGCGTCGGAGGCCGGAGCTGACACACACTTTTGTCTGTGGCATCATTCATGATTAAATTAATTCTTTCTGTCTTTCTAAAAGTAGCCAGTGTGCCCTCTCCCTGATGTGCAGAAACACTCACTAGTCCTTGAGATCTTCGGGCACGGCGATCTCGAACTTGTGGAAGGTGTTCTTATCGATGGGTGTCTTGGGGGTCTTGACGCGCAGGCGGTCCTTTGGCACGATCTCCGTGTAGCAGTTGTCCCACTCCAGGTACTCTATCACCAGGAATTCGCCCCTCATCATCTGCCAAAGCCGATAACAACAGAATAGAATACAATAGAAATGTTTTTTATTCAAATAAACTTTTTTACAAGTGCTTTTGAATAGTCGATGAGTCTACCACTGGTTCAGAATGCCTTTCCTGACGAGAAGAACCAGCAAGAAACTCGGCAGTTGCTCTTTTCAAAACAAGTTTACAATATGCCTAATAGATATTATGCTATGTATGCAGTGTTTCCACACTGAGGGGAAGTTCCACAAAAGCATAGGTAATTATAATTCAACACATGTTAATACGGGTAGATAGAAAGTAGCCCCATTCCCGCCGGTGGCACCCGTTCACGGGCATGACGCATGACCCAGCCATTGCTTCGCTCAACCATATTTGAGGGAACGTAACAACCCGCATCAACTAATAAGCTCAGTCATTCACTAAAGGTGGTTTCAGATTAGCGACTTTTCAGCGCGTATAAGCTCGTTTTTGGAAGCGCGTGTAGGCGCGCACTCGCTTTGCTCTCGCGGCGGCAGTCTTGATTGATTGAAAGATTGTTCGATATCCATAATAAATAACAATACGTGTACTTTCAAAGCCGCACTGTAGAGAAATGACCGTTAGTTGGTCTCTCGGCGTGAATTATTCTGACCGCCAAGCGACTAGCGAGCATGGCTGAGCGAGTATCTCTGAACGACTATTATCTTTGATAGCTCACGTTGCTCAGCGACAAACTGGTTTAGCGAGTCCTCGCCGGCAGTGTGAACAGGCAGCGATCAACTATTAATATACGCATCCTTTTTGTTTACACGGAATGTTATATCTCTTGTAGGGTTCTTGAGCGAGAAAATAGCCTATACTGCCTATACTGCCTATAGTTAGTCGCATGTTAGTCTCTTCCGCGCCGGCGGTGAGACAACTGCCTAAGTCGGTAGTAGTACGAGCTTATACGCGCAAAAAATACGCTAGTCTGACACTGCTCTAAGCCACGTTGAGAGCTTGGAGTATTTCTCTACGGAGTTAAACTAATCCCTACAAATATTAGAACTTCCTAATGCTTGCGACTTCGTCCGCGTCGACTTAGTTTTTAAAAATCCTATGGTGATGTTTCCAGGACAAAACGTAGCCTCTCCAGTAGGGCTAACACGCGCTCTACGATGTCTTACTCATTTACACGTGAATATCTAAAGGATATCAAGGAAAACGCGTAGACAAAATTTTCTCGTGGCGTGCATGTCAACCCTACAGTTGGGTTGCGGCGCGATTGCTAGTCATGACTAGATTTTGAAATTCCTGAAGTTTCTCAAAATAATCACAATAAATAACAAAAAGAAGTTGGGGCTAATAATATCAATTTATTTCATTTAAATTTGTAGCATCGATTTGCATACTACTATTGAATGTAATTAAACATCTTATGCATAATACCGCTTTACGCCATCACACTTGGGTAAACAATAAACATTATGTCAAATAAAGTATTTTTTAGGGTTCCGTACCCAAAGGGTACCAACGGGACCCTATTACTAAGCCTACGCTGTCCGTCCGTCCGTCCGTCCGTCCGTCTGTCAGCGGGCTGTATCTCGTAAACCGTAATAGATAGACAGATGAAATTTTCACATATTATGTATTTCTATTGCCGCTATAACAACAAATAATAAAAATTAAATTAAATTAAAAAAATTAAATTAAAATACATCCATGGGTACATGAAAATATTTTAATTTAATTTTTTTTAACGGAACCCTAAAAGAGCGAGTCCCGACTCGCACTTGGCCGATTTTTACTATTTTCTTTCTCGAAAAATCCCCGAGCAAACCACTTCCAATTCATACTTTGTCCACAAAACTGCGCTAGCAACGCTATTTCGTTCTCTCTAAGATTATCTATATTTATATACGTATATGAGAATTCACTTTTGAGAAATCGTGAGCGTTGGCGGAAGGATCTTACGCGGTTGAAATCCAACCTACTCGCACAAAACGCTTTGGTTCACCGTTTCTGAAACGAACCGCTAAGGTGTGGAACGCACTTCCGGTGTCTGTGTTTCCGGCCACGTATAACCTCAGTACATTCAAGGCAAGAATGAAAATGCATTTTCTAGGCAAGCGCGCTCCAACCTAGACCTCATCAGTGCTTTCCAATACTGATTGTCTTCAAGCGCAAGCATATCTCGAAAAAAAAAATATAAATAATAATAAAATTATAAACACAATAAGTATTTTTGTTTTTGCCTTTGTTTCCAGTACAAAGTGAGCTTATTTTAGGCCGTTGATTGATTATTATGAAAGCTCAAAATATAGGCTAGAAACACAGCCTATATTTTGAGCTTTCATAATACCTACTCGTGGCATCGAATGTTCGGGGTATTTCCCGCTTTGTTGATATAAGTTACGCAGTACGCTACACAGAAGCTTATCAGTTAGGAGATGTTAAAATACGAGTACATACTGTAACAGTTAGGTAGTTATTTGAGCTAACTAGACAGGAACCTGAATTATACATACATTTTTACACTAACTTTGGCCCGCGACGTCTACGTTCAGTTAGGTTTTCAAAAAACCTGTGGGTACCTACCTTGTTTTTCCGGGATAGAATAGAATAGTTTTTACCCGTAGCTGTGCCCGCATATATATGCAAATAAAGGATTGATAGATTGATTTATTAAAAAAACTTTTACAATATAATTTATGCCCGCGATTTCGTCCGCGTGGATTTAGTTTTTAAAATCTCTCGGGAACTCTGATTTTCCGGGATAAAAAGCCTATGTCACTCTCCAGGTCCTCAACTATACCCTTGCAAAAAATCACGTCGATCCGTAGCCCTGTTGCGGTGCGATTGAACAACAAACCAACAAACAAACACACTTTCTTATAGTATTAGTAAGGATTAGCGGCCTAATTTTACATTTTCTACAAGTTTAATGTTATTCTCGGAATATTATAGGCATCTACTCCACTCGCATTCCGTAACGCGGACAGCGCCAACCTTGAGTCGGAAGTGGAGCGCGGCCCGTTTGCCCCTTTCATAACAATTCCTATAGGCGAAAAAGCACAGCTTACCCTATAATTTGATGCAACTTGCCTACTTAAAAATACGCACAACTTCAGGGTTAAGTAGGTACATTTCAATTTATCTTCTTCTTCTTCTTTATCAACCTATAGACGTCCACTGCTGGACAAAGGTCTCCTGCATGGACTTCCACAGGCTTCGGTCTTGCGCCGCTTGAATCCAGCAGCTCCCTGCGACTCGTTTGATGTCGTCGGTCCACCTGGTGGGGGGTCTGCCAACACCGCGTTTCCCGGTGCGCGGTCGCCATTCCAACACCTTGGGACCCCAACGACCATCAGTTCTTCGAACTATGTGCCCCGCCCATTTCCACTTCAGTTTCGCGACACGCTGAGCTATGTCGGTGACTTTGGTTCTCCTACGAATCTCCTCATTCCTGATTTGATCTCGCAGAGATATACCGAGCATTGCTCTCTCCATCGCTCGCTGGGTGACCCTGAGCCTTCTTATGAGGCCCATAGTTAGCGACCATATCTCGGATCCGTAAGTCATCACTGGCAACACGCACTGTTCGAAGACTTGAGTCTTCAGGCACTGAGGGATTTTGGACGAGAAGACATCTCGGAGCTTCCCGAACGCTGCCCAGCCGAGTTGGATTCGGCGGTTAATCTTTCTCGAAATTGGACCTACCTAGCTGGACTGTATGTCCCAGGTTTATATACTCGTCTACAATTTCGAGCGCAGAGTTCTCAACGATTACTGGGTGGAGCGAAGCATGAGCATTGGACATGATTTTCGTCTTGCTCATGTTCATTTTCAGGCCCACCTGTTGAGAAACCCTGCTGAGATCATTGAGCATTGTATTGAGATCTCTCAGAGTCTCTGCCATGACTACTATGTCATCGGCAAATCGCAGGTGAGTGATGTACTCGCCGTTTATGTTGATGCCAAGTCCGTTCCAATCCAGAAGCTTAAAGACGTCCTGCAACGGAGCGGTAAATAGCTTCGGGGAGATTACATCTCCCTGTCGCACTCCACGCTGCAAGTGGATTGGTCTCGTAGTCTGGTCCTGTATACTGACATAGTGGCGTTTTCGTACAAGCACTTCAACACTTGGATATACCGGTAGTCAATCCGGCATCTCTACAGCGACCTCAATACAGCCCAAGTTTCCACCGAATCAAAGGCTTTCTCATAGTCCACAAACGCTACGCAAAGTGGCCGGTTATACTCTTCCGTCTTCTGTATAACCTGCCGCAGCGTATGAATGTGATCTATGGTACCAAAGCCTTTTCGGAATCCGGCTTGTTCGGGAGGCTGGAAGTCGTCAAACCTACGAGCGAGACAATTCGTAATGACTCTCGAGAACAACTTGTAAACATGACTCAGCAGCGAGATGGGTCTATAATTCTTCAGCATGGTATTATCACCCTTTTTGAAGAACAGGACCACCACGCTCCTATGCCATGCTTCCGGCGTTGTGCCCTCGTGGATGACGGAATTGAACAATCGCTGAAAGATCTTAAGTACCGGTTTTCCACCCGCTTTCAGGAGTTCCGCAGTGATTCCATCATCACCTGGCGCCTTGTTGTTCTTGAGCTGCTTGAGAGTCATTCTAATCTCGTATAGGCTGACGTCCGGGATATCTTCGGTATAGTGTCGGGTCAATTTCAATTTATACTACTATTGATTACTAGGTGAAGTAAGGTAACTACCTGTTATTAGGTAAGTAGTTAAACAATAGTTTAGAAAAGTGTGGAATTAAAAGTGGAATTAGTAAAAAATATGTACATATTTTGACGAGTCTCGCTAGTGCATTGCAGCGACAGTACTTAAGACATTTTAAAATTTAAAAAACAGCATTTCTTTTTTATTACATGTAGGCCAACATGTGGCTCTTTAATGACAAGTTAAGACTCTACCACTCATTCGGCAATTTTAACATTAGAGGAAAACATGCCTGAGAGAAAACATGCCTCAATAATATTCTCAAAAGCATGTGAAGTCTGCCAAGTTTACTCCATTTTTGAAATAATCTTAATATATATAAATTACGTGTCACGTTGTTTGTCCGCGATGGACTCCTAAACTACTTAAACGATTTTAATCAAACTTCGTAACTATCTGTAATTTGGTCCAACTTAAAAGAATAAAGATAGGATAGTTTGTTTTATCCTGGAAAATTAAAGAGTTGCCGAGGGAAGGGATTTGAAAAACTAAATCCACGCGGACGAAGTCGCGGGCATCAGCTAGTTTAATATAAAAAAAATCTTTTTAAACAACCGACTTCAAACTACCGCTTTACTACATTACACACATACACTATACAAAATATATACATAATTAATTATTGTTGATACTTTAAAAACAGCTCGACCGATTTCGATGAAATTTATATGGGACCACCTGGGAAGTATACCCTTTCAAACAAAAAAAGAATTTACCGAATCGATTCAGGCGTCTTTGAGTAATCGGTGGACATACTTACATTAAAAAAAACCGACGAATTAACCTCCTTTTATTGAAGTCGGTTAAAAATTGTAAGACCACTGTAGTTCAAACGACGCGAATCAACGTAACGTTAACTAACGTTGAAACCATTTATTGATATTATTATGTTTAAGAAAAGTAGGACGCAGTTAGTTTAATTTTTCTCGCGAACTCTTCCCGACTCCGCGGCTATCCCAAGGACAGATTAATGGCGTGCTATATCTATCTAGCCAATATATTATGTATATGAATAGACGTAATAACTCCACTTTTAATCCCCTGTTTGCTATAGGGTCAAATATTATATTAAAATTATGTAGAAGTGAAATGTTTACGTAAGGGCGGGTCTAATTTCGAACCAAGGAAGAGAAGTCCGTGGGAGTACCCAGCTGGCAGATTGCGGAAAAGTTACATCTATCATTGGTACAATCTCAATAATTGTAGTTATTGGCTGAGTTTTAAGCCTTCTTTGTTACAATAAATTTTAGCCAATGGCGAGTGTCGGCCAGGATTCGAAAGGATAATTAGCGATGATAATAATTATTATCGTGATAATTATAGTTTGATAATTATCAATCTATACTATTATAAAGAGGTAAGATATTTTTTTTTGTTAGTTTGTACCGAATAGGCTCTGTAACTACTGGACCGATTTTAACCATTTTTTCACCAATAGAAAGCTAAGTTATCAGGAAGTAACATAGGCTAAAAAGTTTTGTCAATTCTCTAAAAATGATCACATCAGTGTAACAATCGCAATGACCTCTGAATGGCTGGTACTCTCCCGCTATTGGTTGGAATGCAGGCCAATCAGAACTGATTACAATCATCACACTGTAGCAATCATTTTTAGACAATCCTAAGGCTGGTCATCAATATACCTCAGTAAGTTGAAGGGGTATGGGCAGGCCATGCTTGACATATGGAGCCATTGGAGCAGAAAATACAGAGTGGAGACCTCATACTAGTAAAATGAATGATAAGTCTTCCAACATGATAGATTGACCATAATGTATAGAGGTGTGACTTGCTTCAGGACAGGGGCTAACTAGCAGAATTACTACTATTAATCCTCATACTAAACTAGTATGAGGATTTCACTGCAATGTACAATATTGAAATATTACACTCCATATTTGTGAGGACAAGAGAATTTTTATTTAATTTTTGCAATTCCTCTGGCATAGATGATATTAGTTGCATTGATCTATGATAGTCTAGAAGGTTCTCAAAGATCATCCAAAACTGCACACTTACTCTCATTTCTCAAAGACAAATGTAGATCTAAGCCCAAGATATGGTAAAAGATGTTCACATACTCTGATCAATAATTATTTGGCATAGGTTTCCATATCAGATGCCAGTGGGCACCAAAATCAATAAGCCTATACTGAGTTATTCTTTTAAAAATTCTTTTTAAAAAACTGAGTTCAACCACCCGCACCACTATAAAGTAATTATTATTGATTTTGTTAAAACCGCTCGACCAATTTCAATATAATTTAAATGGGAATTTACCTGGGAAGTATACCCTTTCAAACAAAAAAAGAATTTTCCAAATCGGATCAGGCATCTTCAAGTAATCGGTAAACATACATTAAAAAAAAGTTTTTGAGGAATTGAGAGCCTCCTCCTTTTTTGAAGTCTGTTAAAAAATAAACATTAAAATGGAAGATTATTTTTAATGATCAGAGTTTGGGAGACAAGAATTACTTCATTTCTATAAAATAATTCTGCAGGTAAAATTACTCCTCCCAACCAAATTTTGGCTAATGTAGCCAATATCAAGAGACTGGCCAAGGACACAGGAGATATTATGTGCAAGTGTGCACTCTCTATTCTCTCATTTTCATAATATTACAATGAGAAAGCAATTCAACACTGCTGGAGAAGCAAATTGACAGCTTTATGAGGTCTCTCGAGGTAGTGGGATGTAAAACTGTCTAATTTCTCAACTCTGGGCTGCTGATAAGAATTTCTTGCCAGTAAACTAAAGCCATAAAGTTTCATGTGGCCCAACCCACGGCTCAAACCCAGGTCCTATGCTTTGCAGCTGAACAAGCTGGTCTCAAGACTAGATGGGGCAGTCAAAAATATGGTTATCAACAAATAAATGGAAATCTTTTGAAGGACTATGAATCATAAGAGGCAAAACCAGTGAAACTGTGATAGGAATCCAGTATGTCTTGACTTTAGGACTCCTAAATAGAAAACAAGTTATTCCCCTACCTGAATCCCTCAAGAAGTTTCTACTCACAACAAATATTCTAAGAATAATATTATAAAAACATCAAATGAATAAATTGCAAAACAACAAGAAAGAAAAACCAGAAAAGCCAAGATCTATCAAAGGAATTGTTAAATATTTTCATTTACTTCTTCTTCTTCTTCTTTATCAACCGATAGACGTCCACTGCTAGACAAATGTCTCTTGCATAAGACTTCCACAGGCCTCAGTTTTGCACCATTTACTAACTAATTATTATTTCGATGAATCAGCTATAAGAACTTATAACATTAAGCTATTAAACAATTTTTATTTCCTTTGTCTGCCTGTTACTTGTCTCAGAAAATAATTTCTTAATAGAAAATAAAGTGCATTATGCAAATTGTACACTTCTTTATGTTCTATATTAGGGCAACTAAGGGGCTGAAATACTGGTTTGGCCCTTTGTGTCAGTAGTGCAGATGGTGATCTTTTAAGATTACCTTATTGCCAATTTTGACCAGAACTTTGTCCAACATGAATCTAGTTGAAGTTAAGATACCTTGATGGACAAACACCAAAACACAATTTTCTTAGTTATAATTATTGTTCATTGTAATAAAACATTTGCAACTCAATGAAATACCTTGATATTGGCTGTCCACCACCCACATGCTTCCTTCTCATTTGACCTCGCGAATACTTCGACCTCTTGGTTGTCCACGAACTCTGTGTGTTTGCCAGTATCCTTAGGTGGTAAGAACACTTGGGAAAACGGAAACTTTGACTCTGGCTGCCAGCTGAAACCACAAAGAACTTGTAAATAACGTATTCACCGACAATCTAAGGTGGAAAATCAAAAAAATAATAACTCACTCATTCTCAAAGGCTACGAGAACCTCGTTGTCGAGCACGTCGGTGACAATGGCCTAAAAATATAGAAGAATTTTAGAAGTGATGATCCAATAACTTGGTAATGCAATAGATATAAAGATCTTTTTTGGGTCAAACTGCGAAATTGCACGCGGCGAAATTGAACCCCATGTAGATTTATTTGGTTCTACAGTTACGCCTACGAGGAAAGAAAGCAGTTATGAATAAAACACATGGAAAATTCACGCCCTGTCAGTCGGACATGGCGTCCATTCCAGCCGCGATGATCTTCCCGGAAAAATAATTTTGTAAGTATGTGACAAAACTCAAAAACGATGGCTCGGTATAACTGAATATATAAATCACTAATAAAAATGACGCGTTTAACGCACAACTCAAACGTACTTCACAATTTACAAACCTTATAATAAGCACCATTTTCACCGTACACCTCGACCGACAAATCCTCCATTTTGGTTTGAAAGCGTATTTGGATTTTGGCGTTTTCAGAGCGAGAATGAAGCTCGATCAAAAACTGATAGCCAATCACCGTCGAGAATTCACTCATAGACAAAACTATTTTACTTTTTTGGCAGATGGCTGGCAGCGTAGGTAGGCAGAGAATAGGCTACTATTCTTAATCTATGGCTGGATGGCTGGCAGCCATGGAACTAATAAGTACTACGTACAACCGTAGTACTTATTAGTTCCATGCTGGCAGCAAATAGACGTCGTCTAACCATCGACAAACAGTTTAACCATAGAGTTAAATGTTGAAAGCTATAGCTTGGCAAAAACCATGGAATTATTATGTACTTACGTACAACACGTAAGTACATAATAATTCCATGGCAAAAACATAAAAAAAGAACGGAACCAATTTTTTTCTTTCCTGGCAACCCACAGTATGGCGCCATTCAATGTTTTGGAAAAGTTTGGAATTCATAATAATTAATAATTCTGTGTTAAATTGTACGAAATACTTGAAAATGAATCGATTAATATAAATTAAACCATCCGTAGTTCAAGTCAAGAGGTGATCTTATAAGTTTATAGGCGTTCCCTTGGGAAATATCGAGCGGGAAATATTTTGTCGGAACTTGTAAATATACCGAAAAACCGCCGACATTACGGGTATGTACACTAGCGGCACGCTATGATGGCCGGTTTGACGTTTGTCCGCTCATGAAGTTCCGTATTAATTGATAACGACTTTGAAGGAAATAATTGTATTACTTTATTGACGATAGTGATGTGCAGAGATTCATAAATTTTATCGAATGTAGTTTTAGGTTTAGGACTCAAAATTTATTTATTAAATTGATTTCTAAAATGTATACAAGTGTAGAAAAATCAGTTTGCACCATTTAAGGGGTGAATGTACTTGTGAATATGAACAATTTTCACTATGTGGACAAACCTCTGAAATCGCAAAAAAATATCAGCTGTTTCATACAAAAGGTAAAATTTTTATTTTTATATGATATATACCACAACTCGGCATTTGCTTTTCTAAATTGAAAATTTTTAAAAATGGAATCTAATACGATCGTCACATAGGATCGCTGGCTAGCACAACTACTACCTCCGGCAAACTCGCGTCAATGCTCAATGCAAAACAAAGCAGTTTCGAATTGACGTTGCTTCGAAAAGTATAAACTGTCAGTGCAATGCGATTGTGATATAGTTTTGACCTGGCTTTGGATTTCAAATATTGATACTGCATTACTGTTGACCCTTGCTCGTTAATTTGGACTCTGTTCAAGCCCTTTGTTGTGGATTTCGTCGATATGACCGAACGTACGCAGAGAACTGTTCTAAATAGTCAGACACGTGAGTTCGTAATACGCCTTCGTAACTATTTCGATCGTGAAGCTCAAAATGGAGGGCCAATTTTACCTATAACGTCAGTGGTTGAACGCGTAGCTGATGCGCTTAATATTGGACAACGAACTGTTAGACGGATAACTAAAAAAAAATATGGCGAGACTGGCACAGAAGAAAATAAACTTCACACACCAAAAAAGAGAAAACGAGCAAAACCAGTCGTAGGCATCGATAGCTTTGATGCCGATGCTATCCGAAGACATGTTTACGGCTACTATTTACAGAAGGAGTATCCAACAAGAAAAAAGTTGGTGCATTCACTGAAGGAAGCTGGATTATTCTTCGGTGGGGAAAGTTCTTTAACGAAGATTTTGAAGACCATTGGATTTCGATACAAAAAATGTAACAACAGACTGGGAAAAGGTTGTGAATAGAACTGTTAAATTAATAAGGGAAGATTATGAAAGAGATGTGAAAATAGATAATATTATAGAAAACGAACATATAATTATTAATGTAGGTGATGATAGCAGTGACGACAGTGAAAATAGTAGTATGGACGAATCTGATTAATTATGGGCCTTTTGTGGCACCTTTTTTGGTATCTTTTGTATTCATATGTTTCTTGTGTGCATATAAAGTATGTATATTCATTTTCATTCAAATATTCAGTTCGTTCAAATAAATTAAATAAACATATACATTTTTGTTTTATTAAACCTATTTAATCAGATACAAAAACAAAACTTAATTGTTTTTTGTTCGAGAATAAATTGACATTCCACATCACTATTGTAATGTGTCAAACCGGCCATCATAGCGTGCCGCTAGTGTAATAAATGTTAATACTATCTTAACAAATTGTTTTGCAAGCTTTCGGTGACGATTTTTCTGATAACATAAATATTTGGAGTTTATGTTAGGGTTACGATTTTTTTTTATTTTTCATAACGCTATACGCGTAACCAGACGAATTTGATACTTGAACCACGTTTGGTTTGGCAAACTAATAGTATAATAATATTTGATAAAATATTGAATAGTAATAGTTTATTGATAAATAGCAATATTTATTAAAAGTTTTTCAATTATTATTAACGTGCAACTTTTAGCACTTTAAGGAGAATATTAAATGGAGAACATAATAATCGCGTGTATGAGATGTTGATGATAAGGGAAGCTCAACTCAAGTCATGGTCCATGGATGTCAATTTTCCGGAAATGGGATATGGGATGTATTTGGAAGACGATATTTTGGGCGAACGATATTCATCGTACATATGATACGTTTTATGTAAATAAAATAAAATATTATAATGAAACTTATTATCTAAACTCCATTTTAATCAATAGCCCCGTGCGCAATTAGTATAATATAGGAGTACTAGCTAGTACTCCTAGCTAGCGAACCAGCGAACTTCGTACCGCCAACAAGAATATTTAGGGGTGAGTCACGGTTATCATTTAGGGGTATGAAAAATAGATGTTGGCCGATGCTCAGACCTACCCAAAATGCACACAAAATTCATTAAAATCCGTCCAGCCGTTTCGGAGGAGTTTGGTTACAAACACCGCGACATGAGAATTTTATATATAAGACTAGCTGACCCCGGGGAACTTCGTACCGCCAACAAAAATATTTAGTGGTGAGTCACCCTTATCATTTAGGGGTATGAAAAATAGATGTTGGCCGATTCTCAGACCTAAACAATATGCACACAAAATTTCATAAAATCGGTCGGACATGAGAATTTTATATATTAGATGGTGCTAACCACAGAAAGATTTAATTTAGTTTTAATTAATTTAGTAGTAATATAGTTTAAATTTTACCTTCTTTTATAAAATACTAGCTGATGCCCGCGACTTCGTCCGCATGGATTTAGTTTTTAAAAATCCCGCGGGAACTCTTTCATTATCCGAGATAAAAAGTAGCTCTCCCGGTCTGAGGAACCACTACTACATCCATTACTATACCCATGCAAAAAATCGCATCAATCCGCTGTTCTGTTGCGACGTGATTGAAGGACAAACCAACAAACAAACACACTTTCGCATTCATAATATCAATAATGCTTTATTATAACACTTTTTATAATTGTCAAATTTGTTACCATACTTAACCAAAGACAAAATTACGTTTAGCTGTCATTTACGTTTTGTTATTCCGTCATTTGCGTTTTGTTATTTCATGTCAGATGCGTTTTTCTTATACCACGTTTTATAGTGACATAATAGTGACGGAAACGCGGTCGAACGGGATAAAAAGTATCCTATGTCCGTCTCCTGGTTCTAAGCTACCTCTCCACCAATTTTCAGCCAAATCGGTTCATCCGTTCTCGAGTTATAAATAGTGTAACTAACACCACTTTCTTTTATATATATAGATTATTTAGTTACTATTTGGGTTTAAATTAGGTTATCTATTAATATTTTAAGTAAATGGTATGTCAAGAAATAAATAACAAGAAAGGAATCAATACGTCATGTACTACTTTCATTTCAGTAAAGTAGATATGTATCACCGACCAGGAAACAAAATTAATCTATCGCATGTCATACTATTCGGGCTAGTTCGGGTTGCTAGATTCAATAAAATTTTGCGACAGTGGCGCCCCTATAAATTAGACGTAGTCGTAATTCCTAGTTTCATACTCTTTTTTGCCAAGATAAACACTCGCAGACAGAAAGCAAACGAAGAAGAAGACTGTCTACGTAAAGCTACTTAAACATTCCTCTACACTCTCGCCGCACTGCCTTTTTTAAGGTTCCGTAGTAAACAAGGAACCCTTATAGTTTCACCATGTCCGTCCGTCTGTCTGTCTGTCTGTCTGTCCGTCCACGGTTTAGCTCAGAGACTATTGGTACTAGAAATCTGTAATTTGACAAGGGTATAAATATCAATCACGAAAAATAATTTTTTTTAGGGTACCTCCCCTGCATGTAAAGTGGGGGATGAATTTTTTTTCTCGTCTATCCCATAGTGTGGTGTTTCTTTGAATAGGTCTTTCAAAAATATTGTGGGTGTGGGAACACCATTTTTCAATTCAGGGATCCGTTTGTGAAATATGATATTTTAATGTGCTAAATATTATTACAGTCAAGTGTCCCCCCCCCCCCTCTGCCTGCTAAATAGATGTATAAAGGATACAAGAAAAAATTCACAGCAGTAGTATTTAGAATGAATTTTAAAAGAAAACTATCACGGCTAAGTAGGGTTCATTAGTTAAGGAGTTATATCTGTTTTTCCTAAGTTAGGTATTACACGTAGTGTAAACTGTAAGTTGCATATTTTGTAGTATATTATAGTATTTAAAGCATGGAACTCAAAATGTATTCAATATTCATAAATAAAATAAAAGCACTATCCTAGGTCAGCGATAATATTAAAGAGTTTCAACTACGGAACCCTACACTGCGCGTGACCCGACACGCACTTGGCCGGTTTTTTTATTATGTTTTTGATTGACCACAGATTTTTCCACAGATTGTTGGTGATTGTTGGTACTCTGTGTTGATTTTGGAACCACGTAGTGATAAGTGTAAAAATTCTCTTAGGTTAAATTCTGTTTGGTGCTCTTTGGCCTGCCGCAGGCTGACGCAAGCGCAACTTCGATGAGGATTTTTTGTATGAAACGTGCGCTAATTTAATAGGGCGGCTCTAACTCCGACTCTAACGTAGTGATAGTGTACATTCTCTTTGGCCTGCCGGCATTCGTGCCGGTTCACGGCTGCGAAGTGCGAACGCCGGCGAACGCCGAACACTATCCTAGTGTTCGTGGTCTATGCTTCAGTAATATTATGTTCCTTGGTTCATGTTCCTTGGGTCTATGCCGAACACCACCAAACACCACAGAATACATATAATTTGCGTAGACAAAGTTCTCCCTCTACGTATAATTTGTTTTGCCCATTTTGCCCACGTCCCTATTATAAAGTATAGAGACTGCACCGTGCACCACAGAACACTAATAGTCCTAGCGGAGCCGTGCACTCCCCAGACTAGTTTAATAATTAATGTCAGTATATTATAATGTACTCTGTGATCTGTGATAATTAATCTGTGGTGCACTTGCAGGTGGTTTAATTTTGGTTTGCTGACCCTTGGCAGGTCCAAGACCATACTTGTCCACTGTCAAAAATTACACTGGTAGGTCCAAGAACAAACTTGTCCACCATTTCCCGCTTTTATTTTATCCATAAAAATAAAACCTTTTTGAACCATCAAGCCAAATTAGCCATTATGATAATGTTCCGGAAGAAACGGGCTACAAATTGCTCAGATTCGTCATGCAATACTAGGCAGGAGTTAGAAAAAAAAAAATATTTTCGACGCGCCATAGATACGCAGATCAAAAACAGATCGTTTTTCTGAGGTGAATTTTCAATTGGTGCTCTTTGTGTGTTTTACGTGGTTTTTTGCGACGCAAAATTGTAAAAGGTGAGTAAATTGTTTAATTATAAGAGGTTGTTTTATGCGTATCTATTCGTTTTCATTTATGTTTTGTACTTAAAAAGTGGACTATCCCAAATTGTTTACAACATTGTTTACACATTTTGAAAAAGTGAAATTACAAAGTAATTTAACATTTTCTGGTAAAATCCTGTTGCATTGTAGGGACAATATCTTAAAATATCATTTCAAAACAAAAGAGAGCATGCAGAGACATCTAAAAACCCAAATTTATAATTTTCATTACGTATACTAGTGAAGCTCACCCAAAGCCAGGCGATGTTAATTTAGCATGGAATTTTATTAATTAGACTTATATTTTATACTAGCTGATGCCCGCGACTTCGTCCGCGTAGATTTAGCTTTTAAAATCCCGCGGAACTTCTGGGATAAAAAGTAGTCTAGATGTCACTCTCCAGGTCCTAAGTACCCATGCAAAACATCACGTCGATCCGATGCTCCTCCTTGCTGCGTGTTGGAGGACAAACCATCAAACAAACTTTCACATTTATGATATTAATAAGGATTGTTTTCCAACTTTGTGTTTAGCTCGCTTAGAATTTTCTTATGAGTTAGTTAATTCAATAGCGCCCCTATTGTCCATTTACAAAGTACACTCTATATCACTAACATTGTTCAAACACATAAAGTCCATATAAAGTCCTTTTATGTATAGCACTTGCTTCTGCCCGTGACATCTGGAATAGTTTAATAGTGGAATAGTTTATTGGTCAATTCAATAGCACCCCTATTGTCCATTTACAAAGTACACTCTATATCACTAACATTGTTCAAACACATAAAGTCCATATAAAGTCCTTTTATGTATAACACTTGCTTCTGCCCGTGACATCTGGAATAGTTTAATAGTGGAATAGTTTATTGGTCAATTCAATAGCACCCCTATTGTCCATTTACAAAGTACACTCTATATCACTAACATTGTTCAAACACAAAGTCCATATAAAGTCCTTTTATGTATAACACTAAGTCCATATAAAGTCCTTTTATGTATAACACTTGCTTCTGCCCGTGACATCTGGAATAGTTTAATAGTGGAATAGTTTATTGGTCTTAGCGTTATGATATATAGCCTATAGCCTTCCACAATAAATGGGCTGATTCTCAGATTCTGATTTGTTTCTTTTTTCTTTCAATTCTATTAAAATCGTTCAGTGTTAGATAAAATAAAATAAAAATAGCCTTTATTTCAGTCAATAAGTTACTTTCTAAACATTCAGTGTTAGATAGTAACACTGAAAGAATTTTTCAAATCAGACCAGTAGTTCCTGAGATTAGCACATTCAAGCAAACAAACAAAGTCTTACGCTTTATATATTAGTATAGATTAATATATATTTTTTATGGGTTTGTTGGCAGGATGAGTCAATTGACAGACGGCAATGTGGAGAGAAGAGGCAGACGGGGGAGAGGACAGGCTGTAAGGGGAGTGAGGTTTTTGAAAGGTATATTTTTTTAACAATGTTTGTTGATTCTCCACTTATCATAAGAGCCACAAGTTGACCTACATGAAATAAATAATTTTGATTTTTTTTTAACAATAATAAATCAATTTCTTTTCTTCATTACTTTTATTCTAAGTATTAATTGTTTTTCCTTGGGCTAAATCACTGCACATTTATATCTTTTTCAAATTATCTGTAATAATTGTTTTTTTTAAGGTTCCTTATCGGGTACACAACCCGAGGAGACACCAGTACCCTCCATGACCTCCCTCTGGAGACTGCCTGTTTGAGAGTATAGGTTTACATTTTCTGTTTCAGTTTAACCTTGGAAGAACCTTCGTGTTCCGGGGGGGCGGGAGGGGGGCCATGACGTAGTGGAGCAAGTTCCAGAAGCTGCTCCATCTCTTGCTGCCTTAGTATATTTATATCTTTATTAATTTAGATAATTAACATCTTCACTGTTGAAATGGTGAAGGAAAACATTGTGAGGAAACCTGCACACCTGAGTGTTAAATTACTCTACTGGTCTCGAGTTCAAACACTGTTCCTTTGTGACTTTTACTCTAACTATTCACACCTTAAGAGAACATCTATCTATCATATCAAAGTATAGCCGAGTATTGGTCAATTTATTTTTATGAATACCTAGTTTTGTCTGTCTTGTTGTCACCTTGTCTGTATACGATTTAAGCAAATAAAGAATTGAATTGAACATGTTTCCTTTATTATCCCGCCTCTCATCTAGGTAAGGGCTCCTTTTTGGACCACTCTTGGCCATAATATGTTTGAGTTAACCGTGCAAAGCGCCCCCTGTCCAGAAACGAGCCCTTACTGTACAAAATTCAAGTAATACTTCTTCTTCTTCTTCTGGGCTGGTTTCCACACGTAATCCGTGATGGTCTGTTGTGTTGTTACTCCAACCATCCCAGATCTCAACAGAGGCCTAGTAGGCCGCCCATGTTGCCAAGGGCTTCTTGAAGTGAAGCTGGAGATCCGAGGTGGTTCTTGTGTTGTTCTTCCACACCCGTGCATGACAAGAGCACGTGCGTGGGTGTTTCAACTTTCATCTGCCTTCATGCAGGCCCTGCACAGAGGACTGTAGGTGACACCTATAATAAAAAGGTGTTTGTTTAGTGGGCTGTGCCCCGTTATGATTCCCACCACCTTCCTGAGTTTATCTCTATCCAGGCGGAGTAGTCTGTTTGTTAGTTGTTTGTCTAGATAAGGAAAGGCTTCCTTAGTCTGCTTGCAGTCTGTTGCATTCTACCAAAGTAGGGAATGCTCTGAGTGTTAGTTCATGCAACCATGTCTTGTACTCACTGAAGGGGAATGGGAACGATTTTTAAAGTTTTTTACCTGTCTGTTAATTATAGCTGTAGTTGCTGTTAAGATGCCCACACACTCTGCTTGGAAAACAGAGTTATCCTTACCAAGTGTGTGACTTATCTTCATGTTGAGTTCTTGGCAGTAAGCTCCAGCTCCTGTACCAAGTTTGGTTTTCGATCCATCAGTGTAAACTTCTATTGTATCTTGAAATGCTTTATGAAAAGTGTTGCTTTCAGCATTTATTTTGTAGCTCATACATACTTACCATCTTTAGTTATTTTAATATTTTTAATTAATTAAAATATTAATTATCACAGGAATTCACACACCACAGATTATCCTAGTGCATAGACCACGAACACTAGGATACACTAGATCCTAGTGTTCGTGGTCTATGCCACAGATTAGGTATTAGTTACTACGTAACAGATGCGACAGTGACTTTTTCTACACCCAGTTTCCAATTGTTCCGTTTTGGCGCTGCTGTAGCGTTGCAGCTAGGGCTTACCCAAGTCGATAACTCGTTATCGATACTTTAGTGATGTACTTCTATCGACAACCAAATAATGTAGGATTTCCTAAATACTTAAAATTAAAAATAAAAAACAAAAAAGTTAAATTTAAAACTTATTTATTTAAAACTTTTTCCTTAATTTAAAACACTTATATTTTACACAAGCTATTTCTTGAATATCAGCCATTTCTGATACGTATTTTTCTTCCATGTCCCCTTTTAATATTTTATTTTAAAACTTTTTCTTTAATTTAAAACACTTATATTTTACACAAGCTATTTCTTGAATATCAGCCATTTCTGATACGTATTTTTCTTCCATGTCCCCTTTTAATATTTTATTTAACATATTGCACCAATTGTGCACATATTGTAATCTTATAACATGTTTTAAAAATATATTTTTTAATAATTCTGTATGTGTGGAACAACACCCCAACCAGAAAAACCTCAAAGAATGTTTAATGCAACCTATTTTATATTTCTACCAATATTTTTTTTATGCCCATTCTCATTTAAATAATTATGTATACAATATACATATAATAATATGTACTCGCATCCCTGTACAGAATTACAAAATGTTCATTAGGATACCTATGCTAAATTATCAATTTTTAACAATTTATATTCTCTGTTCTTTAAGAGTCTAATAAACAATTTAGATAGTAAAGTAAGAATACAATTTACAGAAAATAATTTAAAACGTAAACTAAAATCATATTTTTTGGATAAGTTGGTTTGTTAATGTTATTATAGGTATTTGTGTTTAACAGAATTGGCTTATAGCTCACAATTTAAACCTAAGTGGTTTTTTGTGTGTTATTAAGAACATTTTTGTATATTCCTCTTATTTGATAATAAAAAAAAAAGTATGAATAGATATTTTCATCCGTAGAGCTGCTTCTGTAAGTTTATAAGCAACCCTTACACTGGTTTTTTTTGTCATTTTACGAAATATGAAGCCAGCAGTATATGCTGAGCATTTCACTTTAATTTTCTCTAATATAATTTGATCACTCAATATAGACTCACTTGGACAATCTCGTTCTTTTTCCTGTGAAGTGGATGGGATTTGATTACAATCATTAACATTTTTTTAATTTTCATCTAATTCATCTTGAAATAAAAAAAAATTCCATCCAATAATGTATCACCACTATCCACTTCACAGTTTGCGAATTTTGAATGAGGGCACAAAAAATTTGATAAAATTAATGACTTAAATGAATAAAGAAATGTGTTGATATGTGAATTAATATTCAATAATTTAGAGCCCTTCCAAAAAAATTTACTAATCGGTCTTGATTAATAAATCTTGGATAAAAATACTCTATGCTGTACTTTTTGAATAATAATTTGGATATCCTTATGAATCTCTAAGGTTATCCAACCTTCTAGGGATGAAAAATGCACAAGTCGAGGTTTTCCTGATTGTATAGCAAGTTTGCTAGTACTGTCTTCAAATTTTAAATCTTTAATTTTTTTATAGCTTCTGTCCAAAATGTTTTGTGCGGGGAATTAATTTTAACTGCTTTATGCAGTTTTCCTTTGGCTGCACCACCATGTCAAATAGTTTATCGAAAAATTCAACAACTTCTGCCGTTGTCTCCATAGTACTTGTCTTTCCAGTGTGAAAGTTATCTGAAAAATATTAAAAATATACATAGGTAAGTAAAGTATGTAGGTTGATAGTACATGTAAATTTTTATTATTAGAACACTAACTTTAAAACATGGTTGATTTGTGACTAATATTCTTGTAAATTATTGTCTTTACATAGAAATAGATACAGTTAATTTATTAATAAGAATAATTTTTATGGGCATTGGCACTCTTAATAATTCTATGCTAGTTAAGTCATACTAATATTATAAATGCGAAATTGTGTTTGTTTGTTGGTTTTTCCTTCGATCACGCCAAAACAGAGCTATGGTACGTGATTTTTGCATGGGTATAGTTGGACCTGGAGAGTGACATAGGCTACTTTTTATCCTGTAAAATCAAAGAGTTCCAGAAGGATTTTAAAAACTAAATCCACGCGGATGAAGTCGCGGGCATCAGCTATTAATTCATTTGTATACTTACTGAGTGCATTGGTGTATTTTAGCATTGCAGCAGTTCGAGCACTAAACAAGCAGCAACGCTGACTTTTATTTTCTTTGTCATTTAATTGATCCCATGACGATCGATTCGCGTATCGCATCACAATCCTAAAAGCTGCACGCTATTAAAGATTATCGCATCAAACAACGGAGAAGAATTTGGAAATTAACTCAGCAAATGCGAGGAAAACTCGGCAGTCAGTTATCAACAAAATCAAAACAAAAATGGCGACATATGTTAATGTTAGGGACAAGTTAACGCACAGAACACTACACAGATTAGAAGAGTCCAAGAACGAGTCCAAGCTAGGTGTGTATTCTGTGGCCCAAGCTAACGATTGCAGCGCCAAAACGGCTCATTTGGAACTAAGCTGTCATAGCCCTGTCACACACCATAGACGATTTTTTTTTTCGTTACCAAGGAACACCAAGGAACATACTACTACTATAACCCAGAGACCAGAGTTCGCTACGATGCACGGTACACGGGCCCCTGCACCATAGAGTAAATGCACTTGCACTTTTCTGCATCGCAACGTACCTCATAGTCAATGCGACCACAGATGAAAGATACTTTTTGTTCAGATGCGCCTGTTGTAGAAGGTGGTAATTCTTATTGATTATTTCGAGTTTTAATGCTTTATGATTTATTTCTGTAATTCATTCATGTAAACCAGGTATCTAACTTTGCAATTAATGCAAATAATAGTATTTGTAAGGGTAAAATTTCAGTTTTTTATGGGTTTTAAAATAAAAGAACGAAAAAAATCGAAACTCTTAGATTTCATCCAGGATTGTTTTTATTTCATACCGTTTGTAGACATATAACAAAGATAGCCAAGTAGGAAATTTCATCTAGTTTTTAAAAACATATAATTTATACAAGTTGTAATAATAATATTTGAAGAAAAACTTGAAAAACTGCTAAGAGAGAAAATGGCGCGAAATTGAAATGCGCGCCTGGACCTTCCACTGTAATTCGATACATTTGACAGATGTCATTCTAACTAAGGGTTAAATTAATTGAATTAATCAAAATATTCGCTTTAGTAAACATTAAAATATAATAATAATTATTACTTTCACTCGTGCTTTCATCAAGGATCACCGATAGTTTTATCTTTGATAGTTTGTCGTCAACATAAGTAGGTATTTTGCGTAAATAAAATGATGAATATGGGTGAAAACAGTACAATCCTGGTGACCGGAGGTTCTGGTCTCGTTGGACAAGCAATAAAAACTGTCATTGATGAAGAAAATAAGACGAGCTCAAATGGTGAAACCTGGATATTCTGCGGCTCCAGAGACGGTGATCTGAGGTACCTAGGTACATAAATGATTTTAGAAATAACAATATCGATGAACATGAACATGCTTATTATAGTACAAATTAGCAAATTATTTGCTAAATATTTTCCAGAATATAAGTCAAGTTCAGCTTGGTACCTATTCTTAAAAAAATATATTTACTAATTTACTAATATTATAAAATATATAGTAATTGAAAAAATTTTTTTTTTATTCGATGAAAAAAATTTTCAACCTTGACTGCGATCTCACCTGATGTTAAGTGACGATGCAGTCTAAGATGGTAGCGGGCTAACTTGGAAGGGGTATGGCAGTGAACATTCAACCCATACTTTCTACACGCCATCATGCCTGAATGCTAAATCGTTTGGCGGCATGTCTTTGATGGTAGGGTGGTAACTAGCCACAGCCAAAGCCTCCCACCAGACCAGACCAGAGACAAAACATATAATACAATGTTTCATTTCTCTTGCAGGGACAGAACCCAGACGGAAGCCCTGTTTGACAAATACAAGCCCACACACGTGGTGCATTTAGCTGCAATGGTTGGAGGGCTGTTTCACAACATGGCACATAACCTGGACTTCTTTGTAAGTCCTTTTCTTTTAATTATAAAAATGGGCACAGTCCAAATTACTTTAGAGTATGGACTACAGATTTATTAATTACTAGCTGACCCAGCGAATTTCGTACCGCTAGCAAAAATATTTAGTGGTTGGTCACCCTTATCATTTAGGGCTATGAAAAATAGATGTTTGCCGATTTTCAGACCTACCCGAAAGATTACAAGATGATGCCTGGGACTTTGTCCTCGTGGATTAAGGTTTTTTTAACTTACTCTAATTTTCAGAGATAAAATGTATTTTTTTAATCCTGGGTATGAGCTATCTCCTTTCCAAATTTCAGCCAAATCAGTTCATTTGTTGTGGAGTAAAAGAGTAACAAACATCCATCCATCCTCACAAACTTTCACATTTTTTAATATTAGTAGGATAGTAGGCTTTATGAATTTTCACTGACATATTGTAGTAACATATACCTATTTTAACCAAATCTTCTACCGTCTTATTCTGAAAGTTGGGAGGGTTTTAATTTGTTGAGAAATTAGGCCTTGACTATAATCCGGCAGTAATTATGATAACTAACTGTCTGATGTATTTTTATAGAAATAATTAAATAAATATTTGTATACCACACTGTGGCAGAATACAAACAAATGCATATACAATACACAAATTAGGTTTGTGCAGGTAAGACAGAGTGTGTCACCGGTGCTTAAGATGGAAGCAGGTGAACATGCCAGTTTAATTAAACTAAACCTCCTAGTCAGTTTGTTGTAAATCATATTATCAGAATGCTAAATCATATGGAGGCACATCTTCACCAATTGGAAATTATAAATTCCCAGATTGCCTCTGCCAGAAATTATATCTGGGATCTTCCAATTATAAAAACATCTCACTCACACACTCACATGATAATGATAAATTCAAATTCTTGAATTATAAAACTAACTTCAAAAAACACATATATGTATGTAATATTACTCGAACTGCAATATATTCACATAAGTACATGATAATAATCTATTCCAAACAAATATACACAATTTTATAGGTGTATGTACGTTTGTATGTACATGTATGTTTGTCCACACATTTCTCTGAAACAATTATTATTCAGATTGTGATCATTCTTTATTTATTTGCTTGTACATTTACACCTTACAGAACAGTAAAGGTATCATCAAAATTGTTCAGTAGTTTTTAGGGTTCCGTACCAAAATGGTAAAAATGGAACCCTTATGGTGAGACTTTCTCTGTCCGTCCGTCCGTCTGTCACAGTCGATTATTTCAGTAACTATTAAAGCTATTGACATGAAATTTGGCATAGTTGTGTATAATAGTGGCCCAACATCATTGGAATAAAGAAAAATCGAAAATTATTTTTAGTTTTATTAAAAAAGGGGGAAAATCTGGGGTTTGAATTTTCAAAGTAAGATGACTATACCGAGTGGGGTATCATATGAAAGGCCTTTACTTGTGCATTCTAAAACAGTTTTTTATTTATTTCTATGTATAATAGTTTTTGATTAATCGGCCAAAATGTCGAAAAAAATACCGTTCCCCCTCCCCCCCCCTTATCTCCGCAGTTTACCAATCGAAAAATCTGAAATAATTATGGTCAATAGAGGTTTATGTATATTTTACAGGAAAAATAAAACCAACGCTCTAACTGGCATAATTTTTTTTATATTAACAATAAACCTCTACAAACAAAGTTAACGATAAACAAGCAAATTAATATAATATTATCGTTTTACTTTTATTTATGGAGTACGGAACCCTCGGTGCGCGAGTCCAACTCGCACTTGGCCGGCTTTTTTTTTAAAGTTATGGACATTATTCCCATATTATATCATTATATTCATATTTTTCAGTTATTCTTTATTTTGGTATATTGCAGTCGGTTTCATTTTTCCTAAATTATAGCTCGTTTTATTAAATGATTATTCATTCCAGAGGGAGAACATGGCAATAAATGATAATGTATTAAATGTGAGTCATAAACACAATGTGAAGAAAGTTGTCTCATGCCTGTCCACGTGCATTTTCCCAGACAAAATTACATATCCAATTGATGAGACTATGGTAAGTGCAGTTCCTTTACAAAATACAATCATACTAGAAGTAAAAAATATGTTTAATCAGTTTTCATTAAGTTCATATTACACTAGCGGCACGCTATGATGGCCGGTTTGACGTTTGTCCGCTCATGAAGTTCCGTATTAATTGATAACGACTTTGAAGGAAATAATTGTATTACTTTATTGACGATAGTGATGTGCAGAGATTCATAAATTTTATCGAATGTAGTTTTAGGTTTAGGACTCAAAATTTATTTATTAAATTGATTTCTAAAATGTATACAAGTGTAGAAAAATCAGTTTGCACCATTTAAGGGGTGAATGTACTTGTGAATATGAACAATTTTCACTATGTGGACAAACCTCTGAAATCGCAAAAAAATATCAGCTGTTTCATACAAAAGGTAAAATTTTTATTTTTATATGATATATACCACAACTCGGCATTTGGTTTTCTAAATTGAAAATTTTTAAAAATGGAATCTAATACGATCGTCACATAGGATCGCTGGCTAGCACAACTACTACCTCCGGCAAACTCGCGTCAATGCTCAATGCAAAACAAAGCAGTTTCGAATTGACGTTGCTTCGAAAAGTATAAACTGTCAGTGCAATGCGATTGTGATATAGTTTTGACCTGGCTTTGGATTTCAAATATTGATACTGCATTACTGTTGACCTTTGCTCGTTAATTTGGACTCTGTTCAAGCCCTTTGTTGTGGATTTCGTCGATATGACCGAACGTACGCAGAGAACTGTTCTAAATAGTCAGACACGTGAGTTCGTAATACGCCTTCGTAACTATTTCGATCGTGAAGCTCAAAATGGAGGGCCAATTTTACCTATAACGTCAGTGGTTGAACGCGTAGCTGATGCGCTTAATATTGGACAACGAACTGTTAGACGGATAACTAAAAAAAAATATGGCGAGACTGGCACAGAAGAAAATAAACTTCACACACCAAAAAAGAGAAAACGAGCAAAACCAGTCGTAGGCATCGATAGCTTTGATGCCGATGCTATCCGAAGACATGTTTACGGCTACTATTTACAGAAGGAGTATCCAACAAGAAAAAAGTTGGTGCATTCACTGAAGGAAGCTGGATTATTCTTCGGTGGGGAAAGTTCTTTAACGAAGATTTTGAAGACCATTGGATTTCGATACAAAAAATGTAACAAACGCAAAATATTGATGGAAAGATTTGATATAGCGATGGCAAGGTATACTTTTTTACGGCAAGTGAAAGAAATCAAAAATTGGCAAAATGTTGTGTTCTTGGATGAAACATGGCTTAATGCTAACCATACTGTAGGCCGTTCTTGGAACGATGACACAGCAGCATCTACTTCCAAAGTTCCTGTAGGAAAAGGATCGCGACTTATAATTTGTCACGCCGGAACCATCAACGGGTTTGTCGAAGGTTCTCTCATGGCTTTTGCGTCAAAAACCACTGGAGACTATCATGAAGACATGAATGGAGAAAAGTTTACTGAATGGTTTACCTCAATGTTGTGTAGCCTCCCTGAACCATCTATTATAATTATGGACAACGCCCCATACCACTCGATGCAAATTGACAAGCCACCTGCCCAATCCCAAAAGAAAGCTGATATCGTCGCATGGCTTCGTAAAAATGGCGTAGATGCAAACATGAATATGTTAAAAGCGGAATTAGTACGTCTTTTAAAAGAAAACAAACCAACCAAGATCCGATACGTCATTGACGAAATAGCATTAGAACATGGGCACAGAGTTATACGGTTACCGCCTTACCATTGTGAGTATAATGCGATTGAGTTGGTGTGGGCTCAAATTAAGGGATATGCTGCAAGACACAATACAGAACCCCCATTTACCACAAAAAAAATGCTAAAATTATTAGAAGAAGCTTGTGAACATGTGACTAAAGGAGACTGGGAAGAGGTTGTGAATAGAACTGTTAAATTAATAAGGGAAGATTATGAAAGAGATGTGAAAATAGATAATATTATAGAAAACGAACATATAATTATTAATGTAGGTGATGATAGCAGTGACGACAGTGAAAATAGTAGTATGGACGAATCTGATTAATTATGGCCTTTTGTGGCACCTTTTTTGGTATCTTTTGTATTCATATGTTTCTTGTGTGCATATAAAGTATGTATATTCATTTTCATTCAAATATTCAGTTCGTTCAAATAAATTAAATAAACATATACATTTTTGTTTTATTAAACCTATTTAATCAGGTACAAAAACAAAACTTAATTGTTTTTTGTTCGAGAGTAAATTGACATTCCACATCACTATTGTAATGTGTCAAACCGGCCATCATAGCGTGCCGCTAGTTTAGATTGCATCGTCACTTCCAACAAGATTGCAGTCAAGTACTATCTTGTCATGAATAAAAAAAATTAAAATGTGTCTTTTTGATTTTGTCTTCTTCATCGACTGATAGACATCTGCTGGACAAAGGTCTCTTGCGTGGACTTCCACAGGCTTCGATCTTGCGCCGCCTATATCCAGTGGCTTAATGCGAGTCGTCTGATGTCAGTCCAGTAGTGGATCTGCCAATATCTATCAATCAGCTTTTGCGGAACTCATTGTGGAAACACTGCATACATAGCATAGTATCTATTGAATTGTAGACTTGTTTTGAAAAGAGCAACCGCCGAGTTTCTTGCTGATTCGAAGAGGCAAGAAGGACATACCGAACCAGTGGTAGACTCATCTACGATTCAAAGGGACTTGTAAAAAAGTTTATTTGAATAAAAAACATTTCTATTTTTTTCCAATACTGCACTTTCCGGTGTGGTGCAAGTGGTCTTTGTTTTTACCTGGAATACATAATATTTTGTCTTTTTGGTATATTGTTTAGATCCATAATGGTCCTCCGCATTCGTCAAACTATGGCTACAGTTATGCAAAACGGATGATTGATATACTTAACAGGTAAATATATAAAGAAACACGAAAAACAAGAAAAATTAATAAAACTTAAAAGTATATTCATGTTTTCATAATGGCATATTTTACTATTTCACATTAGAAATATAGGTATTTCTAATGTTGTTAACGTAAATTGTTAGAGATAAGATTACGTTGTACATTAAATTGACTATTGAGTATTATGATATATGATAGAACTTTTATCATAATTTTTGCTTTGTCGACCGAGCGAAGCGAAGGTCTTTGAGTTAACTAGGGCGATTTGCACTTGTCCGTCCGTCCGTCCGTCCGTCCGTCCGTCTGTCAGAGCCTTATAACTTTTGAATTACTGAACGTAATTACTTCAAATTTAGATATAATATGTAAACCGATGGCCTCCAGCCGAAAATGGCTTAAAAAGTTATAAAAATCTTTATTTCAGGGGGGCTCTCATAGAAGCGAATGCGAAGTAAAAAAAAAAAAATCGCGTTACATAAAATTGTTACGTATCATTTTAAAGATAATTTTGAACTGAGTACAAAAATATTTTTTTTTTAATTTTTCCCTTAAAATTGACGAAATGGGGGGCTTTCAAAGTGGCGATTTTATACGCTCGCTTGAAGACGCTCTCTAGAAAAATCCGCTATGGATTTTCAAACTGATTTTATGTTTTTAGGTCACTTATAACCTGTACTTGAACAACAAATACTAAAATTATATGAATATTATAAAGAAACGAGATTATTTAATTTTTAATGGGCGTCAGTAATTCATATAGCATCAACATAGCTTCACAATAATGCTAATAGATGGCGCAGTCAGTAACTATTCCCATGGAACTACGAGTTAAATTCAATGTTTGATAAATAATTCAATGTTTTCACTAACGTTCCCTAACCTTTACGGGCTACCTATAAGTTAGGTGATTGATGTTTTCTGTCAACTTATTTATCACGATCCTGTACGGGACACCTAAAAGGATATTGGGACGGATGTTAGGACTTAGGATTGTATTTAGGAGCTACCTACGTTAAGAGACTCCTACTTAGGGGATGATTTAGGTATGTTTGGTGAAAACGGGCATAGTAATAATGTCAGTTTTGGTTATCATGTATCGATTGAATGAATAATCATGGGATACCGTTACCGCGAGGTCTCAGTTCGGGGCGAACCACTAGTTTTATGGTTTTGTTTTTATATTGAAAAATTAATTACTGAAGCTACTTTCTGTGGTAAACAAAATAACATTTTTATGGTATACCCAAAGGGTGCCAGCAGGACCCTATTACTGAGCCTCCATTGTCTGTCCGTTTGTCAGTCTGCCAGATGTCTGTGTCTCATGAACCATAACAGATACTACAAATTTTCACAGAATGTATGTGAAAACCGACATGGGGTCTAATGGTGCAGGTCCGACTCGCACTGGGCCGGTTTTATTTTTTTATGCATTCAATGAGTTCTTCGACTACATTTTGACTATGAAGAATACCTAGATGAAGTTGAAGTTTTTTCATCGATCTTGGGATGATGTTTTAGTCGCGATTTATATTTCGCGCTACAGGATTTTATTTCGTATTTCAATATTTTTGATTGAGTCACTCCCTTTTTGCTCTTAGAGTCCTGATTGAACTTCAAACTGTGACAAAAAAAATTTTGAGTTGAAGAGGGTAGATCTGCATAGTTGAAAGTCAAGATGGACGACGCTATGCGGAACGGTGACGCATTCATTTGTATACAGGGGCTACAGCGAGCAGCACGGTCGCACGTTCACGTCGGTGGTGCCGTGCAACGTGTTCGGGCCCAACGACAACTTCGCTCTGGAGTCCAGCCACGTGATACCCGCGCTCATCCGCAGGATGGACGACGCTATGCGGAACGGTGACGCATTCATTTGTATACAGGGGCTACAGCGAGCAGCACGGTCGCACGTTCACGTCGGTGGTGCCGTGCAACGTGTTCGGGCCCAACGACAACTTCGCTCTGGAGTCCAGCCACGTGATACCCGCGCTCATCCGCAGGATGGACGACGCTATGCGGAACGGTGACGCATTCATTTGTATACAGGGGCTACAGCGAGCAGCACGGTCGCACGTTCACGTCGGTGGTGCCGTGCAACGTGTTCGGGCCCAACGACAACTTCGCTCTGGAGTCCAGCCACGTGATACCCGCGCTCATCCGCAGGATGGACGACGCTATGCGGAACGGTGACGCATTCATTTGTATACAGGGGCTACAGCGAGCAGCACGGTCGCACGTTCACGTCGGTGGTGCCGTGCAACGTGTTCGGGCCCAACGACAACTTCGCTCTGTAGTCCAGCCACGTGATACCCGCGCTCATCCGCAGGATGGACGACGCTATGCGGAACGGTGACGCATTCATTTGAAATTTGGAATGGAGAAAGCTCATACCCAGGATTAACACATAGGCTACTTTTTATCCCGGAAAATCACAGTTTTCGCGAAATTAAAAAACCTTAATTCGACGAAATCATATCTACTAATATTATAAATGCGAAAGTGTGTTTGTGTTTGATTTGTCCTTCAATCACTCCGCAACAGAGCTACGGATCGACGTGTTTTTTGCATGGGTATAGTTGATGAACTGGACAGTGACATAAAAACTAAATCAACGCGGATGAAGTTGCGGGCATCAGTTAGTCTTATCATAATACCTAATCGTCTTCGCGTTGTTAACTACGAAAGAACTCTCTCAAATTGGTATAGTTTTAGTTTTAGATTTAATTATAATTGAATCAATGAATGATTTTAAGCTATTGCATAGCTTTTATCGCGGGCTTTGAACTAGGACAAACAGTTTGAGCGCGGCGACCGAATCAAGAAATTCCGCAACGAAAATAAACCTAACACCGTCGTTCAGTAAGCGTTCAACATTTTAGAGGTTCACAAGTAGCTCTGTTTGGCGCAGAGGGCGAGTGGCCGCTTTCTTTACCGTATGGTGTATGATGTCGCAGGTTCGAATCTCACTCGCGAAGTAGTGACAGTGCGCTTTTCTTGTTTGTTTGTTTTTTAATTATTTTTTTGCATAATTTTTATTATGCAAAAAAATATTGCCAAAATATTATAATTGCATAAGTTGATAAAAAATGCTATGCAATAGCTTTACCGCGGCAGTCCCCGAGTGCCACTTAATTATTGTTTATATGTAATTTGTGTGTACCGATGGGGCTGACATGTAGGTCACCTATAAAAGCTCCTTAAAATAAATAAGAGTAAAAAAAAAACTACCGCTCAATTAGTATATTATTTTGTTTGTAGGTGACGCCACGTTCGCCGTGTGGGGCAGCGGCAAGCCTTTGAGGCAGTTCATATACTCCGTAGACCTCGCTAAACTGTTCATATGGGTTCTTAGAAACTACGACAGCGTCGAACCTATTATATTATCAGGTTAGTAAAATTATGCACTGTTACAGCTTATACACCTTTGCTTATATTGAGCAGTGATAGTTAGTGGTTCAAAGTTCTGTTCTGTGGGTTCAAGATCCCAGGCACGCCTCTTAACTTTCTGGAATTACGTGCATTTTTAATCGACTTCAAAAAAAAAAACAAAAAGAGGAGGTTCGATTTTCTCAATTCGACGCGTATTTTTTTGTCGATGTTACTCCATATCTCCGTCAAATCTTAACTGATTTCAATAATTTTTTTTTATTTGAAAGGGTGTATTTGCAGGTAGGTCCCATTTAAATTTGGTGAAGATTTAATGAATATCTTCGGAGATGTGTTTTTATTTAGGAGATATTTATTTTATACTTTTCAGTGGCGTTTGAAGTCAGTTTTTTTAAAAGAATTTTTATATATTATACGCAATTGAATATCATTTGGTGTAACGTTGAAGAAAAACATCGTGAAGAAACCTGAGAGTTCTCCATAATGTTCTCAAAGGTGTGTGAAGTCTACCAATTCACATTGGTTCTTCATGGTGGACTATGACCTTTCCCTGAGAGACCAGACCTGCGCTTAGTAGTGAGACGTTAATGGGTTGCTCATAATGATGATGATGAATGTTTCGAACAAATAAAGGAGATTGGCGAATTCCTTAGGCAGCCCGCACACAGTCAATATTATTGTCAATATTTTCGAATATTGTCAATAATATTGCGTGTGTGCGGGGCGTATTGAAGGATAGATCAATATTATTTCATATAAAAAAAAATACTGTCAGTATTTTTATAGACAATAATATTGACTGTGTGCGGGCTGCCATAGAGTTTCTGACCCAGACGAACTGAACCGTGGGCCTCAAGCCCACGTTCACGAATCAAACTTCTCATGCTTGTTCTAGTAAACCAGTCTAACAAAAAAGTTCATCAAAGTCTATCAAATAAAGTTGGGAGAAAAAAGATATTCACTTGTATTGCCATGTAACGGTTATTTATAATGTGCACTTGTGAATAGTTATTTTTTTGATCCCCATCTTCATCATCTCTGAAAAATATTAACTAAAATTAAATGATTTCTGTATCTGAACGCCTTTAAAAAAGGCTGCGTCAAAATTCGCCAACCTCCTTTAATCTGAACTTCGATTATACATTTTCCAGTGGACGAAAAAGACGAAGTAACCATAAGCAAAGTAGCAGAAGCGATCAAGAAAGCGCACGGTTTCAAGGGAGACATCGTCTACGATACGACTAAAGCAGACGGGCAGTACAAGAAGACTGCTTCCAACGCCAAACTGCGCTCGCTGTACAAAGACTTTCAGTTCACACCGTTCGATGAAGCCATCAACACGACGGTTGCGTGGTACAAGCAGAATAAAGAACATGCCAGAACATAATATAGTGCTCCCATAGTTGTATATAAACAAACAAACACACTTGTTAGTTCTAACTAATAAGTGTGTTTGTTTGTTTGTTGGTTTGTCCTCCAATCATGCAGCAACAGATTGACGTGATTTTGCATGGGTACAGTTGAGGATCTAGAGAGTGATGTAGGCTACTTTTTTCCGGAAAATCGACGGTTCCAGAGGGATTTTAAAATTGCGACGAAGTTGCGGGTGTAACTATAGTGTAACTTTTCAAAATGTTAAATGTGGCTAATTATGACTACAATTAAATTGACAGGTCTAAATCTCGTGCTTTCACTTTTATAATGCTCCCTGCGGAAAAGGATAGCGTTAGATCTAAATAGACCTGTCGATTTTGTTCAGTTTTGTGTATTGCAGAATTAGCCACAAGCTGTAGTGTGAACGGGAAAGGGGCGGATTTTTTTGAAGTGAAATCTTCTTTTGGCGCACTGCACACACATTTTTACGTGGGTAGTAAGTTAGGCTGATCCGTCACGCTCTGAGGTGAAAGGCTCGATCGGGTGAACTCGGGACCGCCGAGTGTACCCGAGCGAGAAAGATCAGATAGTCAGCTGCTCTTCTGTTGTCTCAATCACTCACTCACACTATGTGAAAGTGAGTGAAACTGAGCTGTCATATATAAATTGATTAGAGTATATTTATTAGATTAAATTAGAGTATATAAATTGATTGCGATTGCCAATGAAGTTTTCACTTCTGCCGTGCGGTGCGGTCTTAAGCACACAATTTTAAATTTTTTTTCCATCTCTCTTCCGTCCATACTAATTGACAGACCCACGCACAATTAAAGCAAGCTTGAAATGTTACACTAGTAAAAGTGTTCTGTAGTGTTGTTGAAATGTTACACGATACCTTATACGAGATTTAAGTTACGAAAGTTTACATTTCGATAATAATTATGATTAACGTAAAACAAGCATTTGTTTGTTCGTTTGATATTTTGGTAGATTTTCAATACAAAACTATCAGAACGCCTAATTTATTCCCTCGGTTAAACGTCATTCCACGTTGGTGAAATCGGCACTAAACATGAAAATATATTTATTAGGGTGTAACTTTAAAAAAACTTGAGAGGTGTCAAGGGACACCCGGATGGAACGTAGTTCCTTTCCATTACATTGTGTTCGTTATTTTCGCGGTACAACATTGGGTCTCCGTAGCCTAGTGGCTCCGGCAGTCGCCTAACAGTTCAAAGTCGATGGTTCGAATCCCAGGTCAGACCAGACCGAATTTTCTATTTTCAATTTTATTTTAATTAATTTCTACATGTGGAATTTTTCCTTAATTTTTTATAACTTATAAGTTATAAAAAATTAGGGAAAGGTTCCACATGTAGAAATTGTCGGACTGCCGGAGCCACTAGGCTACGGAGACCCAATGTTGTATCGCGAAAATACCGAACACAATGCAAAATTCACATTCAACAAAAAAGTGTCGGTTTCAAAAATGTGTCGAGTGTCGGTTCCTTAATTTTTTCCGTCTAGCCCCCTTCCGTACCGCGCGATAAGGAACTTACTTTCCAAAACTAAATTATTATATACCTACTTAATTATATCTATCATTATAATTCCATTCCATCAGCCTGTATTCGTCCACTGCTGGACATAGGCCTTTCCGAGAGCGCGCCAACAAACACGGTCCTCCGCCTTCCTCATCCAACCGCTTCCCGCCACCTTCTTAAGGTCATCGGTCCAGCGAGCTGGAGGTCGTCCTACACTGCGCTTGCCGGTACGCGGTCTCTACTCCAGAACACGTCTGCCCCATCGGCCATCGGTCCTGCCACAGATATGACCTGGCCACTGCCACTTCAGCTTGCTAATCCTCAGAGCTATGTCGGTCACTTTTGTCCTACGAATCTCCTCGTTCCGGATTTTATCCCTGAGAGAGATTCCCAACATAGCTCGCTCCATAACGCGCTGAGCGACTTAATTTGTGAACGAGGCCCACCGTCAGTGTCCACGTTTCCGCTCCATACGTCATTACCGGTAGGACACACTCATTGAAAACCTTTGTCTGTTATTATATTATAATATAAATTATTATTATTATAATAAAAATAGGTTATTAACACAAAAACAGGTTGTTTTATTATAATAAAAATCATAAACTAATAATAATAATTTATTTAAACTCAACATACTCGACGTTTCACTTATCAAGCCTACAGATGGGGTTGTCGTGCACCATCTGCAGGTCCACCTTGGGCCCCACCAGGTCGCGGATGTTGTTGAGGCCGTACTTGATCATGGTGGGCCGCTCCAGCGACAGCCCCCACGCGATCACCGCCACGTCGTCCGGCAAACCCATCGGCAGCAGCATTTCAGGCCGGAAAACACCGGAGTTGCCGATCTCGATCCATTTGCCGAGACCTGCAATGCAATACAATATTGCGGTTACATCTATATCCTTTAGTCCAGTCGACAGGTAGTTTCAGATGGAAAAAGGTCAGAAGTTAATGAAACTGGGATATTTAGGGGCGGCTAATTAACATTTCCTCAAGTTTTGGACCTCGAGGAGGAGGGGGGGGGGGGGGGGGGGGTGCAAAATTTTCGAAATTCTTCCCGTTTTTCCTCAATAACTTGAGAGTAGTAAGGGAAAACCCTTACGTCCTACGGGACAAGCATTTCTACTTTTTTGTAGACCGTGAAATTTCCTACAAGTTTGATAATACAAATGTAAAATTTTTGTATGGCAATTCGTTTCCGAGATACGGCGCTTCGAAATCGCAGTGGACAGGGTAGTAGCAGAGTAAAGATAGCAATAGAGTACGGAAACTACCTACAAACGTTCGAAACGGCTCACTCACACAAAAATGCGCATCGACGAGACCAAAAAGCGGCACTTACTACTGACAGTCCCGCGAGGACCGCTTTTTGGTCTCGTCGATGCGCATGTTTGTGTGAGTGAGGCCGTTTCGAACGTTTGTAGGTAGTTTCGTGGTAGTAGTATCTACGACTCCGCACGAGAAAACAGTGGTACACAATATCATTGAAGTATTCTTTAAAACTATGGTTGCTTTTTAGCTATGATGGCTATTGCCCCGACTTCTTACCGTCGTGAAAAGCGAAGATCTCCATACTGGGTTCGGTGTAGGGGTTGTACGCCGGCTTGAACTGCAGGCGGCTGAAGCCGAGGCGCGCGAAGAACGCGTCCAGCGTGCTGATGAGGTCGGCCAGGCCCAGCCCGCGCGCGGCCACAACGCCCTCTACTTGGTGGAACTCCGCCAGGTGAGTGGCGTCCAGGGTTTCGTTGCGGAATACCTGTCAAGTTACATCAGTTCAAAATTATTTATTTCACGTAGGCCAAACGACTAGGTATGCAAAAAATTGTATGGGCACTGTCCCCACCCCCCCACAACAGACGTGGCACTATTTTTAATATTATTGTGATGTCCCATAAAAATACTAAGGGCCATTTTCATCTTCTGATAGACCTTCGGATACTTTATTCGCATATTTCGTTTATTTTATCTTTGTCACTTGACATAAAGTAAGAAAGTGACAAAATTTACGGTTTAGGCTATCGGACACTTATCAGAAGGTGGTAATACAGGCCCTCAGAACCATTTTCAATCCGAAAGATAATTGGGGTTTTAAAAGAAATACAAAAGAATGTACGCAAGCTGAAGTACGCGCGCACATTCACAGACGACGAAAAGGCGGGAGGTGGTCACAGGGAGAGCGGGCAGCGCGCGGCGCGGTATTTTCTCTGCGTCTTAGAAACGCGTGTGTGTCTTACAATAGCTTCTCTAGTTGATTAATGCTCCTGTATGTTTTTATAATAATTGTAAGCCACTAAAGTGGTATTTAAAACGATTCACTGAAAAATAAATAATTCAAATTCGATTCGCATGAAAACCCCAAATCTACGGCGGATATCGTCATAGTAAAAAATCATCAGATGCCATGATGTATTAACTGAGATACTTTTGAAATCTGTTGGTGGGTGGGGACGCTTTTTTGCATGGTCATTTTGGCACTTATGACAAGTCTAGAATCTACCACCGGTTCGGAAAGCTGATTCTGCTGAGAAGAGCCGGCAAAAAACTCAGCAGTTGCTCTTTTCAAAACAAAATAATACAATATCATAACAAAATCGGCCAAGTGCGAGTCGGGCCTCGCTCTTTTAGGGTTCCGTTAAAAAAAAATTACATAAAAATATTTCCATGTACCCATGGAAATATTTTATTTAATTTTTTTAATTTAATTTAATTTTCATTATTTGTTGTTGTAGCGGCAATAGAAATACACAATCTGTGAAAATTTCAACTGTCTACCTATTACGGTTACCGAGATACAGCCCGCTGACAGACGGACGGACGGACGGACGGACGGACGGACGGACGGACAGCGTAGGCTTAGTAATAGGGTCCCGTTGGTACCCTTTGGGTACGGAACCCTAAAAATTACAATTTAATAAGTTACACTCTCTTGTCAGCTGGATGCCAAGCCGATTTTTTTCATGCAAATTGTCATTAAGAAATTCACTAATTTTGTAATAACCTCTACTTAAAAAATGTGTTTTATTTTATGTAATGCCAAATCTAATAATTCCTTCTGAATCATATTAGTCACAGACATCCTTTCCAATATAACAAACGCGAAAGTGTGTTTGTTTGTCCTTCAATCACTCTTCAAAGGAGCAACGGATTGGTGTGATTTTTTGCATGGGGTCTAGTTTAGCACCTGGAGAGTGACATGGGCTACTTTTTATCCCGAAAAAACACACCACCCAAACAAATAAACAGTTCCAGCCAAGAGCAATCCTAGACATTCCAGTAATGGATTCCAATCTTCTTTATGAACCGATAGACGTGCACTGCTGGACATAGATCTATTGCTCGGAATACCATAGGTCTCGGTCTTGCGCCGCCTGACTCCCTGCGACTCGTTTGATGTCGGTCCACCTAGTTGGGGGTCTACCAACATTTCGCTTCCCGGTGCGGGGTCGCCACTCCAGCAACTTGGGACCTCAACAACCATCAGATCTTCGAACTATATGCCCCGCCCATTTCCACTTCAGTTTCGCGACTCGCTGAGCTATGTCGATATGAATTCTCATAGACTTACCTTATCAATGCTGAAGTACTTCTGTGGGGTGAACTCGCTCTGCTGTGCAACTTTGTACAGCATCCGCGCGCTGACGGCCGTCGTGTGGGTTCGTAGCAAGTTCTTTTGCGCTTCCTCTATCTTCCACGAGTATCTGTAGCCCTGTCAGAGTAGACATGGATTCTGTGACGTCATGACAAATCCAACATGGTGGATATGACACAAACGTCATACGAGAAGAAAAAATTGTGACAAGTAAATCGAGCGATAGGGTAATAAGAATGATTTATCATATTATTAGCTGATGCCCGTGTGGATTTAGTTTTTAAAATCCCTCGGGAACTTTTTGATATTCCGGAATAAAAAGTAGAAAAATCACGTCGATTCGTAGCTCTGTTGAAGTGATTGAAGGACAAACTAACACACTTTCGCAGTTATAATATTAATATGATTTTTGTTTTGAAAAAAGCAACTGCCGAGTTTACTGGCTCTTCTCAGCAGAATCTGCTTTCCAACAGCGTGATATGTGATCAGTATCCTTTCAAGTATTAGTGCGTCAATAGCCCAATGTGTGATATGATAACACAAATGTGAGCCACCACGCGTGAATTGGGTATTTGACTGATTTTTTTTTATTTATTTAAAATAATGTTTTTAAATATTATATTATTATATATATATTATGAATAGTGATTAGTGATAATGTAAAGCTGCCTTAAAGGACACATGAACAAAGTGTCTTCAACCAATAAAGAAAGACTAAGATGCGTCAGTGGACTACTTCTTAGCATTAAGATAATTTATAAGTTTAGGTTAAAGTTAAATTACTCATTAGCCAAATTATTAGGCTAGATTGTAATTTTAGTGAGTATATATTGTAATGTATACTTACTCATATTAATGAAAAAAAAAAAAAAATTATAACAATGCCATTTTTCTTTTTTAAATATCACAATTAGGGCCTGTATAACCACCTTCTGATAAGTGTCGGATAGCCTAACCGTAAATTTTGTCACTTTCTTACTTTATGTCAAGTGACAAAGACAAAATATGCGAATAAGCTATCCGACACTTATCAGAAGGTGGTGAAAATGGCCCTAAGTCTCGGAAATATGGAGCTTTAAAGTTAGGTACCTGTTAGACAAGGAGAGAGCTATTGTGTTGTGACATCAAAACACAAATCTCCATACACTCTTCATAGAAAATTTCGTTTTAGAAAGAGACAGATACAGTCGTAGTAAAACAGCTTATAACTTATTTGTTTTTTAACCGATTTATTTTCTGTTATATTCTATTTTATTCTAACAAAGTTGCATGGGTTAAATCGGCATGGCATCCGGCTGCCCACAAGATAGTATAAAAAATTTATTACAATGTAATAGCTGTATAATAATAATGTAAAATGATTATTTTGAAAAGAGCAACTGCTGAGTTTCTTGCCGGCTCTTCTCAGCAGAATCCGCTTTCCGAACCGGTGGTAGATTCATGACGTGTCATAAGAGCCACAGGTTAGCCTACGTGAAATAAATAATTTTGAATTTAAATTTGAAAATAATGAATATCAACATTTTGACAACAGACAAATACCTAATTCTATGCAAACTTACTTGTGAGCCATAACCTCCCTCACTGTGAACCTTCTTAACCCTCTCTAAGTAATCCATAGGGAACTCTGTGGAGACTGCGGGGGATGATATAAAGAAGGTGTCGTGAGCGTCGCGCGCCGGGTGCTGCTGCGGTTGGAACAGCGCGTCGAAGTTCCAGAACGAACTCTCCACATATTGGTTGGTGGGCATTTCCGTGAAACCCATCTCCAGGAAAATCTCACGGAACTCTGAACGGACTTTGAGGAGTGGGTGGAGGTGCCCACATTCTGGTGGTTGGCCTGTACAAAAGATTTAGTTACAATTATGCCCGTTTTCACCAATGTTTCCTAACTTTTAAGGGCTAAATAAGATAAGTTAGTTGATGCGTTCTGTCAATTCTGTTATCACGAAACTTTAGAGAACACAAAGGGGTTGTATTTAGGGCTAAGGGATTTTTTTTTAAGAATATCAGCCAAGTTGAAGTTGGCTAATATCCTCCTCTCCCCTCCAAATAAGCGGAAAGCTTGTGTTATGAGTGGGTACGACAATAGTGCAACGGGTGGGATTTGAACCTGCGACCTTTCAGTTTTCAGTCCGCACCTTTAACCGTTGGGCTATTGAGGCTTTTATTTAGGGGCTACCTACGTAAAGATACTTCAGAAAGCGTCAGCTAACTTAGCTTATGTAGCCTGTAAAAGTGAGGGGAACATTGGTGAAAATGGGCATTAGTTTTTCTTTATAGAAGATATTAATTCCAGTTATTTAAGTACTAGCTTCCGTCCGTGAATACGTGAAAACGTAAGAGGTAGTAATAGTACAGTGCTAGTTATAAACCGGACTAATAACCAAACAAATTGCTACTAAAAGGTAGCAATAGTTTGGTGCTTGTTATCAACAGGACTACTGCCACTGAAAAGTAGCAATCGTTCGGTCAACCTGACTAACAACCAAACTATTGTGACTAGAGGGTCCGCATTAAAATGAGTTAGTTATGTGGAGTTAAGTTTCCAGGGTCATTCTGGGATAAAGGTCCATGCAAAAGATCATGTCAATCCGTTGCTCCATTGCTGTGTGACTGAATAACAAACCTACATACACAAACATACTTTCGCATTTATAATATTAATAAGAATTCCATAGCCATAGAACTTTGACAGTGCATGTTTAGGTTTTCCAAAATTCTGTGGATACTGTTTTGACTATCCCATATAAAATGTAGCCTATGTTCATCTCTTGATTGCCAGTTGCGTTATGCCAAAATCTGTTATTGTCCATAATATAAAAAGTTTTTTTTTACAAAGGAACCTTTTAGGAAATTTGTAGTATTAGTAGGGGAGCCCACGATGCTAAATGGGGATTTACTCGAGCGTCGTAAAGACCTATTGGGTTGCAAAGCTTAGATGATAAGAAGAAAAAAATGTTATATGATATATACCTTTACATCGGTGGGGGAAGCGGCTATAGATTTTTAAATATGTAAAAAAAAACTGTTGCATGGACATCCTCGAGCGCGTCAGATATTGATAGCATCAATCCCCTACGTATTGTTAATAATGTACGTATGTTAATCTGATCGTTTGCATGATGCGGGTGGTTGTATGTAAGGGTTGAAAATGAAAAAAAAAAAAATTTAATCGAGCGCGTCAGATTTTCTAAGGGAGTGTTAAGTGCACCAAAAAAAAAGCTCTCATTCACTAATCTGACAATTTCGATGGGACGCAAACTCGCGGCCATTTTCATAATGTGCAAAAAAAATTCGCCATTTTGAAATACACAAGCGCGTCAGATTAAGATATATATGGTTCATCTTTATGATCTAAACGTACTGTCTCATAATCTGACGATTATCTAGAGGGATTCGACTGATCTGACAAAAAAAAATTAGAAAAACGGTTCACCTTAAAGGCCATCCCTGCAACTTCCCGCTAATTCCATTCCTGGGCGCTTAAAATTGTACTTATGACATTTTTGAGCTCAAAATATAATTTGTGTGATATTTTGAGCTCGCTGAGTTCAAAGAAATAATATTTCTATGCATTTGAGCTCTCTCAGCTCGAAAGTCTGATAGAAGTTTCATAGAACACTATATTTGGAATTTTCAAACCGTAATAACTTTTGAATAGATCAACCAATTTTCACGCGGTTGGCACCATTCGACGCAATTTTATCATCCTCATAAGTGATTTTCAGATTTTAATTGATCGAACCGAAAATTTTTGAGTAATCCCGAAAAAACACTTTTTTCGGTTTTCTTTCGTTCATGATATCTCTCGAACGAAACAAACGTTTTTACTGGATTAGCGACCATCGGCGTGGTTTTTTAAGCTTAAGGGCGGATTAGTTTTTGAAGTTGATCGATAAAGCCGTTTAAAAGTTATTCCAAAAAAACCACTTTCAAGAAATTTTTTTTTTCATTTTTTTGAATCATTGAACTTAATTAATTGAAAAGCTCAGGAAATAGCATGCAAATAAATAAGTGTATGCTTTTTTAGTAGAATACATGTATTTATAAAAAAATAACTTAAAAAAAAGCTTAAAAAATTTAATGTTTTATAATAATATAATAATAATAATAATTATTATTATTAATGTTTTATAATTAATTGATTAATCATCATCTTCATCAGTAGAATCATCTTCCTCTTCTGGCTCTATTTCTCCATCAGATTGCGTATCTGTAACAAAAAATCATTAAAATATTAATTAATATTTTTTTGTGAACAACGTGTTTTTTTAATTATTGGAGAAAAGAAATACCTGATTCTGGAGTATCTTCAAGAATATCAGGTGTTATGACTACATCTTCGTACGCTTTCGGCAATTGGTCACCTGCAAACCAGATCATTTTATATTTCCCGTCGACAATAATTTTCCATCCATAGTCCGTTGGTAAAAGATCAGTAATTTTTGCATTATGGGCATTACTCCATAAGCATGCAATGAATCTTGTGCGTAACACTTGCTGGAGTAACTCCGATTCACAGGGTGGCAAGTTGCACGCATCGTAATTCCGGACACTCAAGGAGAAGGGTTGCGATTCGTCTTTTACTTTGTATGTCCTATTGAAGATGACAATCCTGGCTTGATTGACATCGTCTAACTTTTTCAACCCATACAAGTGGCAAGTAAAAGACTGTATAATGTTAAAAGAATCCTGCATATTATGCTCCTTTGATCCCAAATCCAGAAATGCTTCTTGGAAATAATTTATAGCACTGTGCGTGATATAAATCATTTAATGATGATTCCATCGAAAATTCGTGGTCATCATATGTTCCTCGAGACTGTCGGAAAACCGGCTTGCTCCGACGATATTCCAAAATATTTACACATTTTTTAAATGTTTTTACCGTAAATTTTATTGTTTTTTGTGAGGTACTTTCACCACAAAATACACATTTTAAATTTATATCACTCATATTAAATATTTATAACTTTTAATTCACACAGATAATATTAAAATAACAAAAAAAGCCAAAACGTTGGAAACACGTTGTAAACAGCATGCTACGAACGAGTCTTTATGATCAGCTGTGATGGCGTCATGGCAGCAGAAACCAGAGTGGGGACGGAGTGAGAGAGTAATAGATAGAGAAAGAGTGAGAGAGGAATAGAAACGCGGAGAAGGAAATGTAGGCATCACGCAGCTGCACGCATTTAACTTTATCGACGAATTTTTGTTATTTCGGCTTGCGGAAATCGTCAGATTATATATTTTTCATTATTCTTGAATTATTTCCTTCAAAATAAAAAAAAATTTAGCTACGCTCGAGAATGTCGAATGTCGTTTTTTTTTACAACTTTGTTGCCCTCCTCTTTCTTTACGTCACTCTCAAATTGTCAGATTAGTGGAATATATACTTTTTAGGATGTAATTAACTCACCCTACCTTAATCTGACGCGCTCGAGAATTTTTGATGGTCAATTTTTTTTTACTAATCTGATCCTGTATCCTTCACGGGCGGCCTTATATATGGGCCTCATGTTTCGTGGAGGTACTTTACCCGGTACAAGGTATCACCCTGTATATTAATCTGCCGCGCTTTAGTAAATCCCGAAATCCCTGCTTGGGCTCCCCTACTATATGTACTACATAATAATTATATAGGTTGTGTAGGTTATTCCTAGTTTAATCCCCTACCTGCCAAATAAATTCTCATTAAAATTTATTCCAAAGCTCATACAAACTCTTTTTAAAATTTATGTTTGGATATTGCTATTGTTCAAATAATAATAATACATAACAATAATACAAGTTATTATGATTACTAAGTGTAATAAGATATGTGAAGAAGTGTGAAGTGAGTGTAATAAGAGGCAGTTGCTTCAAAATCAGTCAGATACTTCAATTTTATTTATTTGTACAAATGGATTAATAAGTAATATTGCTCACCTAGATCATTAGTCAGAAAGCTCAAAAAAGGTTTCTATTCCCTAGATGAAAAAAATCATTCTGAACCTTTGTTTGAAAAGCTGTTATGAAACTCAAACTTATTTTGTCTTAAATATTATGTTGAAAAGATGTAAAATAAAATTGAGTTTCATAACTTTACAAACAAAAGATGCAGAAATACTTTTTTTTTGTCTAGGTGTTAAGTTTTTTTGTCTAGATCTTTTTTGAGTTGCCTGACTTTTGATCTAGGTGTACAATATAATAATGTGCCATTTGAAAACAAAAAAGGTCACATTAGGTATTAAAATAAACTGCAAGACTTGAAGGTTATCTATCAGTGACCTAAGATCTCAGTTTTGCTCATTTTTAGGGTTCCGTACCCAAAGGGTACCAACGGGACCCTATTACTAAGCCTACGCTGTCCGTCCGTCCGTCCGTCTGTCAGCGGGCTGTATCTCGTAAACCGTAATAGATAGAGAGATGAAATTTTCACATATTATGTATTTGTATTGCCGCTATAACAACAAATAATAAAAATTAAATTAAATTAAAAAAATTAAATAAAAATTTTCCAAGGGTACATGGAATTTTTTTTTTCAACAGAACCCTAAAAGAGCGAGGCCCGACTCGCACTTGGCCGATTTTTTGTCAAGGCATTGTTACACTGAAACTTAATAAACTTTTATAAGTACTATTGCAATTTTTACCCAACTACGTCAAAGCCAAAAGGAAAGGTAATGATTTTAGCAGTCTATATTGTATGTATATATTTACATATCTTCCACTGAAGAAAAAAACATACAATTTTATACTAAAAAAGAAGACAAAACTCGCCGATTCCCCGAGAGACATACAAACAAATTAATTCTCCCACTATCAAAATTAGCACTGCACAGTTCGAGCCCCTACATAATGTCAATAAAAAATCTACAATAATCCACCTAACAACATCAGAAACATTGAAAAGGAAATAAAGTTTATAAAAACATTAAAAACATACCTAATTGAAAAGTGTTACTATGCAATTAATGATTTTTTTAATGATACAGATAAGCATTATGTAAAATCGGTCTCCCTACCACAATAAATTACACTATTGTTGCTACACCCAAACTGGGTATTCAAAGCTTGTAAAATAAATAAATAAATAAATAAATATGAATCACGTTAACTACTGAACCAATTTTGATGAATTGAGGTGCCCATCGATTTGTTATTCATCATTATGATGGTTGTTATATCAAATTTTTTAGTCAGATAACAGTTTTTAAATTTTGATCTTGTTAACCTGACTCTGGAAGTTACAAAAACCCTTGAAAATCATATTACCTAGTGCATCAAAGTTGTACGGTTTGAATTGCAACTGCTTCCATGCACCCGTCAACAGCATTTCACTTGTCAAATCTGTTTCTAACTTTTTAATAGATGTTGCAAACTGTGGTCCCTTAGTTAAAACAAAACTCTTGACAGTTATTTCTTGTAGAAGTTTCCGTTTCTTGTAGTCACTTCTCACATTATCTGGTATATTATCAAGGCCTTTCTTTATTTCATTAAGGTGGTCTTGCACGGTGTCTGTGATGCTGTCTGTTTTCCGTTTGACTAATGGCGCTCCACCAGACTTGTCGATAGCTATCCATCCTAATGACATAGCTTTGCTAAAACCTACCTTTGCATTTGGTACAGTCTGAAACAAAAATTTATCAGTAAGTATTGAGGCTGAAGTGACAATGGACAGAGCAAGGGTTCCGAAAAACTGATAGGTGTTGAGGTCCCGAGACAATCTTACTGTTATTTTTTATTTTATTTAACAGGTTACAGTATTTGGTAGTAGAAAGCAGATTACAGTAATTGTTTTAATTCTAACCTGAATTCTTAAGGTAGGTATGTCCTATATGATGGCATTTCATGTAAAAGGTTTTTATTAAATAAGTTAAAAGAATTAATGTGAAAAAATTAAACATTAATTATTTAATTTTAAATAAGTAGATAAATATTTTAATTCTTTTAGCAGATTAATAATTGAATCCTATACATATTTGTGCTTTTAATCTCTTGTTCAATTGATCAAACTATTTCATTTTTAGCCGACTTCAAAAAAGGAGGAGGTTATCAATTCGTTGGAATCTTTTTTTTATGTATGTTCACCGATTGAAGCCGCCTGAACCGATTTGGATAAATATTTTTTGTTTGAAAGGGTATACTTCCCAGGTGGTCCCATTTAAATGTTATCGAAATCGGTCGAGCGGTTTTAAAAAAATCAACAATAAATTATATACTTTGTAGTGGCACGGGTATTTGAAGTCGATTTAAAAAAAAAAATTATATTAAATTTACGAAAGGGGTGTATGAGAAGTTGGTATACCTGTCATTCATACCTTCATAACTTCAGCCTGTAAGATTCCAGATTCAGGAATGCTTCGATATAAAATAGCTTCATGACTGCCCTTCTCAGCAACTAACTTTCCTTCATCAGTTAATTCCCATTTAGTACTTTTTACACCTTCCGAAATAACCATATCGAGTGCTTCCAAACTTTTCACAGCACCCACTATTTTTTGATGATCTTCATTGAATTCACTAGCTAACTTAAGTGTGTCAACCTTGTCCCTTCCCTCTAAGTATTTTAGAATTCTTTCATTTAACTCCATTGTTATATTATAGAATTTTTTTCTCAAATTCCCTAATATTTGAGGTTATTTGCTTAGCCTTATCCTCTCTTCACATCTGACTATGACATTGACAGTTTGACACGACAAACAACAGAAACGTCAACCGTAGGATGTTTCTTCACTATAGCAGCATATTACATTTTTTACAAAGTATTGTGCAGCATGGTGAGAAAAAAATGGAAATAAGAGTTACTAATGTACGGCTAAATACTATACCCCACCCCCACCCCCACCCACCTAAACCCCTAATATTTGTTCAAGCCAAACTAATTTCAAAAAAATATGCTACAATAGAAAAAAAACTTTCAAGTAATATAACAGTACATATGCCGTAGCTCATATAAAAGCAATCATTGTATTCACTCAATTCGAGTATAAAATATTATAGTCGACTACATTATATAGTAGCTGCCCACTCTACTTAATGATTAAATGAGCTTACCCATTGTATTCACTCAATTCGAGTATAAAATATTATAGTCGACTACATTATATAGTAGCTGCCCACTCTACTTAATGATTAAATGAGCTTACCTGTAAGTGAAATTCAATCATAATTATACGAGATGCCTTGTCCGAAGAGATTAGCTGAAATAAAATGTTATTTTATTATAAATATTGTAGTAACACTTGTCAGTTACTACCACGAACACTGTTTTTAGGGTAGATTTCTTTTTTTTTTTTTTTTGTGGGTAGTTATTACCTACATTTCTTCGTGAGTACCACGGACACGGAGTACTATTTATATGTGGGACTCAGTTGTTTAGCCTCATTTATTTTAGAGTTAATCGTATTTTCGGAACAACATTAGGGATTTCCAGGGGGGGAGGGAGCTAATCTCTTCGGACAAGGCATCTCGTATAATTATGATTGAATTTCACTTACAGGTAAGCTCATTTAATCATTAATTATACTCATGCCTTGTCCTCTAGATTAGCTGAAATAAAATGTTATTTTATTATAAATATTGTAGACTTTTAGAGCATGTTCCGAAAATACTGAGGTAATGACTTGTTTAACAGAGTTACAATTTATGTTTACATAACATTTGTAATCTCAATGATATATAATATTATGTTACAGTAAAACGTAAACATAATATTATTATTAATTTATTTTTTCCTTTCGATGAACCCTTACCTAACATTAATAATAATACAAAACTGAAAAATTAATCATTAAAGTTTCAGATTAAATTTTTATATAATCATCACATTTATTTTATTGCATAATATTTTACTTATTCTATTGTTCTGGCCATAGAAGTATTGTCCTGATTAAAAATATTTTTACTATAACATTTCCAAAAAGTATTCGAGTCATGACTCTAGCCAACAGTATTGCCAATAGGATCTATATTGAAACCTGAACTTGGCTTTTGAAGTTACAGCATGTCTGGTACTGTGACCAGAAAATATGGAGACATCTATGCCGCTACCTTTTAGCGTGTTTTTAACCCAACAACTTAATGTTTGTGTTGAAACTGGTTTAAAAGGTTTCTTGTAACTGATAAATAAATAGTCTTGGCTACGCCGTACACAAGTTTCACTTAAATAAGCTTTAAGTGTCTGTGCTGGGTACATAGCTGGTTTTTCAGTTAAGAAAGGTATGATGAGGACGAGTTGATTTGAGCCTGGTCTAGATTTTTTGATCAAATCAGGAATTTTGATGATTATTTCTAAAGAGGCTAGAAGGCTTTTTCTATATTTTTTACTTTAATTTTCGAAAATGTTTGATTTTTGAGTGTTGTTAGAGCTAACAATGTAATACATTTCATTGAAAGTTGGTCCAACGATAAACCCTCATTAATGATGATAATTGGTCAAATGATCTAGAACACAAGCTGTATCCCATGTAAGTTCATATCTCGGAAGAGGGGGTTTTAGTCCAAAGATTCCCTTAATGAATCTTAAAACTCTCGTCTTTAGAAATATTTGAGCCCAGTAGCCCTAAAGATAATGTGGCTCTATGAGTATTTAAAGTTCCATACTGAGCTCCACTCTTGAAAAGCAATGTTAGGAAATTTAAGATATCTGGTACTGGTGGTCTAATACGTCTATCGAATAGGGGGACAATGTGTAAACCCCTTTTTTCAAGCAAATGTCGTACTATTTGATGGAACTTCTGCCAGGGATGCCAGCATTATGTCTAACGATGCTGGTGAGAAGTCTCTTCGTAATAACCGCCGTATAATATCTCGGCAAGGTAAGTTGCAATTGTATATCGTGTTTTCTTAAAAAGAGCAATTTTAATATTTTCATGTGGGTTTAGAATTATCATGTCAGAAATTAAAAGTGATTGAAAAAGGGGGTACCAAGGTTTCGTCGGCCACCTAGGTAGGTACTACTTTAATTCTTGTTTCTGTCAAAAATAATTTTTTGAAGTGTTTTAAATGTGATTTAAAATGGAGGAAACACATAAAAATAGAAGTTAGACCATCTGATTGTAAAAGCATTTATTGCGAAAGCATCGGGAAACAAATCTTTCGCATTTTTTATTGACGTGAGTTGTAAAAAGATCGATTTGAAGTTGGCCAAAAAGATTGGCAATTCAAGTGAATGCTGGATCGCTGAGTTCCCATTCAATGTCTGCGTGAGTACGTCTTGATTCAGCGTCAGCAATGGTATTTTCAGAGGAGCGAATATAATATGCGTATATAAAAATACTTCGCGATTCACACCATTGCCAAATATTCCTAGACACCTCTGTTAAGTGAGGGTATTGGACACCACCCATACGGTTAATATAACTGCTGGCGGTGGTATTATCGATTCATAGAAGAATCTGACAGTGATTACGTTTAGCAGGAAAAAACTGCAAGTATTTCTAGTTATTTATTTATTTTATTTATTTATTTATTTATTTTAAGACATACCCCGGGAGACATTACAGTTGCCCAATTCATCTCCGGGGGCTACTATAATCAGTACAGATAATACAAATAATATAAAAAAAAAAAAACATTAATTAACATTATTAAAGGAAAATAAAAGAAAAACTAAACATAATAAACAATAGACTTAAATTAAATTAAACATAAGACTTAAAGATTAAATTAATAATAAACATAAGACTTAAAGATAAAAATAAAGACACAAAATTAGAAGTACTAGGAATATTACCTATTTTCTAATAGTAATTTTATCTTTTTCGTGAGCTGACCGGGTGGGGTGTGGAAAACATCCAGTCCCGGATTCTCGCGAACCAAATCATTGAGCAAGCGCAGCGCACGAGACACCGGCGCCTGCTGGACTAGCTTAGTTCTATGGTGTTGCAGTGCAAATAACGTGCGTCTACGCGCAACCGCATAATCATTCGGCGCGTGCAAGCGAATACACTGCAATATATCCGAGTTGCTTTTTTCCCCTTGGATTAGACTGACTATGTAAGAGAGTAAGGCTACATTGCGCCGCAATTTCAAGGTATCATAACCAGTCATACCAAGGAGAAACATGCTCGGGTATATTGTAGGATATCCTACCCAATATCCGTATTGCTTTCTATAAAGCCAGCGAATGAACTTTTTTTGGATTTTCTCCACCATTTCTATATATTTACTCTCGTGTGGGTTCCATATGATTGCATTGGCTTCAAGTCTGCTTCGTACAAAGGCATTATACAAGAGTTTTATTGCAGCAATAGAGTTTAAATACTGCGCTTGTCTAAGCACAAAGCCAAGGGTTTTATAGGCTTTAGTGCAAATGTCTTTAATGTGATCGCGAAATGTAAGGTCATCAGTCATTATTGTACCTAGATCTCTAATTACAGTCACTCTCGATATACTCGATCCACACAACTTATAGTTTGCAATGAGTGGAGTTGTCTTACGGGTCAGTGTGATGACTGCACATTTTTTTTCGTTAAAAAACAGTTTATTTTGTCTACACCATTGCAACACATTATCAATATCCAGCTGCAGAATCTGAGCGTCAAAGGAACTTTCAATCTGAAAAAAGATTTTCAAATCATCTGCAAAAAGTAGGCAATTGGCATGATTGATTTCACTTGGCAAATCATTGATCAGTATCAAAAACTCCAATGGGCCCAAATTACTGCCCTGGCTTACACCGGAATACGTGTAGTAGGGTTCCGAACAATGTCCCTCATACTGCACGTACTGCCTCCGATCTCTTAAGTAACTCGAGAAGAAATTAAGTAATAAAGGTGTAAACCCGACTGAAGCAAACTTACTAAGTAGAATATCGTTGTCCACTACATCAAAAGCTTTTTGGAAGTCGAAGTAAGCCGCATCCACCTGTGAACCTTTGTCAACTACACTAGTTACATAAGTCCAGAAGGTCAACAGATTAGTGCACGTTGAGCGGCCCGTTCGGAACCCATGCTGAGCTTCTGAGAGTTGGTACTCAAATTGCTTTCTTATTCGATATTCTATAATTGATTCAAACAGTTTTCCGAAAACTGACAAAACCGCAATAGGCCTGAAATCACTTATCTCTGCACTCGATGCCTTTTTTGGTATGGGTACCACACGTGAGGTCTTCCAGACTTCCGGGTAAAACGAATTCCTAAAACATAAATTGAAAATATGTTGCAACGGTAAAACAAAAACGCTGTTGCAATCTCTAACTACATATGGCGGGATACCATCGGGGCCAGCGGCGCGTTTCGCTTTCAGTTTCTTAAGCGCTCTTCTAACATCGCCCTGAACAATTGAGTCTATGTGTATACGTGCACTATCCCCGTTATAAGACAAAAGAGCATCGTTGACGCTTAGCCGGGGCGGCACCTGCGCGTACACTGAACTGAAATAATTTGCAAATAATTGCGCACACTGCTCCATAGGTACCAATTCTCCATCTTTCAATACCTTCTTTTTTGTAATAGCTCGCTTCGAGTTCATATAGTCCCAGAATAATTTTGGTTCGCGCTTAATATTTGACTCAAATTTAGTTTTGTACAGCTCGAAATCAATTTTGATGTTTGACTTGACTAATAAACGATATTCGGAAAATAATTGTAAAAAATGTTGATTTTTTGTTGCTTTGAACAACCTGTGATATTTTGCCTTTAACTTAATGTTGCGTTTAGTATCATTTGAATACCAAGCCGGATATATGTACCTGGATTCTACAATTTTCCTCTTTCTAAGCGGAACACAGTCTTCAAGACATGAATTAATATTAGTATAAAAAAATTCAATAGCTAGCTGTGGATCTGAGATCTCATATAAAAACGACCAATCTATCATCGCCAAGCGTTCATAAAGTAGAGGGAAATTAGCTTTGTTGAAATCCCATTCCGGTGTAATATTAGATTGCGACAAATTTTCTATTTTTAGGTTATTTTGCCTGCATGTAGAGACAGAGACAAAGCATAGCTCGAGCGGAGGGTGATAGGCATCCGGCGGTACAAGTGACTCCTCGGCCCACTGCATTTAATATGTTTGGTCGCTTCCCACTCGAACCACTGTCCGCCTGTGGATTCTGACCCACACGCTGTACCCCATCCCGATGTTGAGGCGTCAGAATATATGTAACTATCTCTGTTTTATAATAGTCACTTCTAATTTTGCGCATAGAACTATTAATGTTATTCAGCCACCAAGCAAAATCTTCGTTTAGCGAATCTGGGATATACATTGTACGATTATAATCCCTGTGACTTAGTAAATTAAGATATTTGCATCGTTCAAAAGCTTTCGCGTATGGCCAGCCATACTCTATGGCAGTACAGGCAGGAATTAATAAACCTATCAATTTTGCAATGTTTGATTAAGACTATTTTGTATTAGTTTGATTCCTAATCTATACTAATTTTTTCCCGAATCTTGGGTCTCTTATCATTAGGTAAATAAACTTTTAAATCATGAGAATCGATTATAAACAAGGAATTTGCAAGAGAGGGATGGTGAAAGATTACTGTTTGCGCTCGAATTGAGATTCATTTAAATTGTATACAAAACTTGCTAATCGGGTGTTCCTCGTCCCCCGCGCGACGCCCCCCGCCGCGCGGCTAGATTGTTTGGCGGTGTTTTACATTCTGTGGAATGCACGATTGGAAATACCTCCCCCGCGCGCCCACGCACCGCCGCCGCGGCAGAATCGAGTCATCGTTCGGCGCGCTGGTCGGTTTTGGCATCGCGTGTGATATTTGGAAGACGCAAAGCTGAATTGCGAATTTTTGGTGGATCGTTCAGCGGCGGTCTGAAAGGACCTTTGTTTTCGTTACGTTCACGCGACGTGCGCATTTTTGGATCATTGCGCGATTGAATTGTGAGGGAACTTAGTGGGGCCGCGTCGGTCACTTGTGAATTTAACTGTGCGAGCGCCATTTGGAACACTGCACTCTTATACGTCGTGAATTCACGTTTTTGGGAGGGCATCGAGCCTCATCTTTGAACTATAGTTTGTTGGTGTCTCATGTTAATAACTACGCGTCATATTTGCATCGCGGTTAAGTGCGGGACTGATTGACGTTCGATTGACGCCATAATATATACAGTGCAAGTACAGTGCAGACGGTGGTCCGTGTTTTACTTTACGAGTTGGCGGAAGGCTCAGTGGAATCACGAAGCATCGACCGAGCATCTACCAGGGGCGACCACACACTGGTCTAAACTGGGTGCCTTGGGGTAATACACACTACACACCTATCTCGCATTACACATCCATCACACCTACTGGCGCCTCGAGGTACCTGGCAAGGACCCACCGCGGAAATCTCCGGTGAGTACTAGATGTAAGATACGATTGGACTCCCTGGAGTGGAGTTAATTTCCATCGGTCATTTTGGGCCCGACCTTCCTTTGCCCGTGGAGAAAGCTACTGATGGGCCCTAGTATTCTCCACCCGGGTCTGGGCAACGGAGGGCCGTAACATTCTGGTAGCAGAGCGTGGTTGCGCGATTAGTCCTTTAATCACGCCCGGCCGCGAAAAAAGATTTTTTTTATTTTTTTTTTATTTTTGATTTTTGCTTGCGTATCGTAGTCGAACCACGCCTGTAGGGTTAGGTGCCTACGCGTCTGTTCTTTAGGGGTAGGTAGATTAGTTTGAAGTGTCGGTCGCCTTAGTGAGGCATCTTGCGGACCTGCTGTGTGTGTGTATTTGTGTTCTAAATTTAAGTTAATTGCGTCGTGATGCCACCGCAAAAGCCACCGGCGCTTCGCCTGCAAGCGGAGCTGCGTTGGGCCGCGAATGCCCATTTGTTGGTAGCGCGACCCGACCGGGTCCATTGTCTCCAGAAGCGGTTCGAGCAGGTCGCGGCTCGTAGGGCCGTGGTGGAGGAGGCCTATATGGACCTCGAGGCCTCGGAGGTAGAAAAGAGCGTCTTGGACTCCTGCCTCGCGGATTATGAACAGTTTTTCGCGCTTACGGACGAAATGATAGAGGCAGGAGCCAAATACGCCAAGGAAGCTCGGGAGGAGCGGCTGAGCGGCCTGCCGGAGTCCCCCCGGAAGCCGCCTACTCAGCCGGAGCTGCTGCGGCGTTTACCCACATTGGATCTCCCCCGTTTCTCCGGGGTCATGTCGCAGTGGCTGTCCTTTGTCGGACTGTTTGATGGCCTAGTGGACGCCCGGAGAGATTTAACGCCCAGCCAGAAGATGGCATACCTTCTGGCTTCCTTGGAAGGGGAGGCTTTGGGCGTCGTCAGTCATTTAAAATTGGCTGACGACTCATACCAGACCGCCCGAGACCTCCTCGCCGGAAGGTACGCCAATGTCCGGCGCATAGCGGACGAGCACGTAAGGGGGCTCCTCAGCCTCCCGCTGCTAAAGGACAGGGCGAGGCTACGTACGGACATCCTAAACCCCGTCCTGGTAGCCTGCAATGCCTTGCGGCGTCTCGATTTGCCGGTGGACCAGTGGTCCTTTTTGCTGCTTCATATTGTGCTGTCCCGCCTACCTCTCGATCTTCGGATCCATTTCGAAGAAAGGTACGGCGGGGACGGCGTATCGCACATTCCGCCCTTCAAGGACCTGATTAGGTTCTTGGAGGGCCAGTGCCGGCAAATTGAGAATGCCGCAGGCACCACGGACGATGCCGGGGTTGCCAACCGGGCCGCGCCCAAGGAAAGGCGCCAGCAACCGGCCAAGACCTCGCCAACCCCCCCTAGGTCGAGTGGAGCTCCCGCGGTAGGGCGTCGGCCCCTACCTTCGTATAGTGGTCTAGCGGCCGAGGAGTCTTCCCCCTGCTCCTATTGCCGAGCACCGCATCGGGTGACGTCCTGCCCGAAACTGTGGAGTAAGCCGGCCCCGGCGAGGCGAACCATTGCTAAAGAGCGCCGCTGGTGCTACTCTTGTTTGGAGCGGCATCTCCAACGAGACTGCCCGCACCGGCGGCCCTGTCCGCACTGCCAGGGCATGCATCATGCAATTCTGTGCCTGGGTGCGGACGGCTCTTCCTCTAGGGCCTCGGCCGGGCCCGCATCTCCCACGGGCGGGGGCACTCAGCTACGCCCTCTGGCGGCAAACGCTCGGCGCTCACCAGTCGGCCACCGTGCCCCTGGCTTTGAAGGGGGTCCCTCCCCCGACCAGTCGGGGGGTCGTTCCCCCAGGGGCGGGGGGGTCGTCACCCCCCCTCAGCGTGTGGAGAGGAACCTCACGGCCACTCAGCGGTCACCCCGACCCTTCTCACCCCCGTTAGCTGAGCGGCCGCGGCTGGAGTACCACCTACCTCCTTTTGGTCGGTACCGGTATTACGGGGTACCGACCACATTTAATATGACTCGGGCCTACTCCTCTCCAAGGTTCCCCGAAGCTCCGCAGGTCGGCCCGTACGGCGATTTCCGACCACAATTGGTGGAGCAGCCGGAGGAATGCCGCTTTCCGGACCCCCGGTTCGACCGCGGGTCCGATGGAGGCAGCTCCAGCTAGGTAGCTGCCGCCCTAGCTTCCACCACGGCCACCTCCACTGATCTTTTGAGCCGTCAACAGTCCAATTGTCAAACTGTTCTATTGCCGACGGCCTCAGTGAGGGTATACAACCCGAGTGGCGACTGTTTAACAGTTCGCGCTCTATTGGATTCGGGTTCACAACGCTGTGTGGCCTCAACTTGGTTGGTGGGAAGACTAGGGCTCCCCTGGAGCTCTGAATCACGTCCGATGGTAGGTATCGGAGGTGCCGAGCCTCCTGCTCCTAGGGGACAAGCTCAGTTGGTGTTTGGCCCTGCCAGCGAACACCTTCACATTTTAGTTAAGGTTAATGTCCTCGATGACATTGTAGGGTTTCTCCCTAACGTCCGTATAAATGACAGCGCGGTTCGTTGTGCGTCGGGTTTGAGACCGGCAGACCCTCAGTGGTCCCAACCGGGGCCTATAGATTTGTTGCTGGGGGCCGACGTGCTGGGGTTCATCCTGTTAGGTGGGATACGAGTCCTACAGCCCGATGGCTTATCAGCCATGTCCACTGTATTTGGGCACAGTTTCTTTGGTCCAGTTCTGTGGTCTCCACCCCCTCCGACGGTCGAACCGCTCTCTGTGGTGGGCGTGTCACTCTCGGACGTCGTCCAGCGGTTCTGGGAAGTGGAGGAGCCGCCACACGCGGCTCGAGTCAACCCTCTGGACCGTGAGTGAGAGTTGTTCTACCAGAACAATACCGGCCGTCGTGTTGACGGCCGCTTTGTCACTCGCTTACCCTTTCTTGACTCACGGCCCCCGTTGGGCCAATCTCGTACCCTGGCCGAAAAGAGGTTGCTCTCCATGGAGCGCCGTATGAGGCGCGACCCAGCCTTTCGCGACAAATATGTCGAGTTCATGCGCGAGTACCAAGAGCTGGGTCACATGTCACCGTCCAACTTCGACTGGCGGTCACAGGAGCACTACTTCCTCCCTCACCATGCGGTCTTGAGGACCCCGGGGAGTAAAATTCGGGTAGTTTTTGACGGCTCCGCTCCTTCGTCAAACGGCGTGTCCCTGAACCAGTGTCTCCACTCTGGTCCTAAATTGATCAAGGACATATCCGACATTTTGACCCACTTCCGTCGGCACCAAGTGGTTTTTGTAGCCGACATTCGGATGATGTTTCGACAGTCAGTGGTCCATCGCGATGACCGTCGATATCAGCTGATATTGTGGCGCGAGAAGCCCAGCGATCCGATCCAGGTGTTCGAGTTGAACACCACCACCTACGGACTCCGGTCCAGCCCGTACATCGCCATGAGAACCCTCCTTGAACTCGCTGAGAAGGAGCGTTTGAGATACGCTCGGGGGGCTTCTATTTTGGAGACTTCGGTCTACATGGACGACATTTGTACGGGCGCCTCCACAGTCGAGGATGCTCTTGTATTGAGAGACGAATTGATTGCCATCCTGAAGTCCGGAGGATACGAGTTGCGCAAATGGCTGTCGAACTCCCCTCATATTTTGAAGGACCTCCCAGGAGAGGATCAACAAGACCCTCATCTATTCGAGCACCCTGAAAATCCTAATTTGTTGACTGTGCTAGGTATCCAATACCAGCCTGTTCAGGATACCTTCACGTATCGAGTCAAACTCGATCCCCCTCCTAAAGCATGGACCAAGCGCTCCGTGCTGTCTACAGTAGCCCGCACCTTCGATCCCAATGGATGGATCACTCCGGTCATTTTTCTGGCTAAGTGCTTTCTTCAAAAGCTCTGGATATCCGGATTGGGTTGGGACGAGCCTCTTAGCGGCGCTCTCTTGCGAGAGTGGCTCTCCATTGTGTCCTCCCTCCCGGACATCAACCGGGTCTCCATGCCAAGGTGCTTCCTCCCTCCAGGGAAATGCCGGGCTAACCTACATGGATTCTGCGACGCCTCTGAGAAAGGCTATGCGGCTGTCGTATATTTGCGGACTGTGAACTCTTCTGGCCATACTTCTGTCCATCTTGTACTTGCTAAAAGCAAGGTCGCTCCCATTAGGTCCCACTTGACTATACCTAAGTTGGAACTGTCCGGAGCCGCTCTTCTCACGCGACTCCTCAACCACGTACACTCGTCTTTGAATTCCGTCATCGATATTACGGACGTCTACGCTTGGTCGGACAGTGAGATAGTACTTTGTTGGCTCAGAGCTGCACCTCACAATCTGGAGGTATTTGTAGCGAATCGCGTGTCTCAAATCCAGAACTCTGAGACGTCTCTCAACTGGAGACATGTCCCAGGGGAGTTGAATCCCGCAGACTGCGCTTCTCGCGGCTGTGAAGCCCCTTCTTTGGTTGACCACCCACTGTGGTGGGGGCCTAGTTGGTTGACTGAGTCTCAGTCATCCTGGCCCCAGAATAAATACTCCGAACCGATTGATTTGCCTGGCCTACGAGCCCGAGTAGGAGTGGTCAAGGATAAGCCCACTCGGGACTTCTCCCTGCTAGAACGGTACAGTTCTCTCGATAAACTCTTAGGAGTGACTGCTTGGTTGCGTCGATTTGTCCGTAATTCGAGAGACCCTTCCAACCGAATCTCGGATTCCGTTCTGTCCCCTAGCGAGCGCCGCGAGTCTTTGATGTATTGGACCCGTATGGTCCAAGAGGAGCATTTTGAGCCCGTGATTGAAACTTTGAAGCGGGGCTCCGTCGTCAAGGGCGCTCTAGCCCGCCTGAACCTCTTCCTGGACGACTCTGGGATGCTTCGCGTTGGCGGACGGTTGAAAAATTCTCAACTGCCGTACGGGGCTCGACACTCGTTACTGCTCCCCAAGAACGACGCCTTTGTCCGGTTGCTGGTGACTCACCATCATGTTAGGAATGCCCACGCTGGGTGCAATACTCTGTCGGCTATTTTGCAGCGGGAGTTTTGGATTTTGGCTGGCCGACGCACCATTCGGAGCGTCATTTTTAAATGCATACCATGCTACAAATTGAAGGCCACCACCTCGCCGCCTATGATGGGTGACTTGCCACCCGACCGCGTCAGGGCCATCCGACCATTTGCCGGAGTCGGAACAGACTTTGCTGGCCCCTTCCTCGTCAAGGCATCCAACCTTCGTAATGCGCGCTCTCATAAGGCATACTTGTGCGTTTTCGTGTGCCTCGCCACTAAGGCCGTGCATTTGGAACTTGTAAGTGCCCTCAGCACTGAGGCATTTGTGGCCACCCTGGGCCGCTTCGTGTCACGTCGTGGTTTGCCTGACCTGATCCGGTCCGATTGCGGGACCAATTATAAGGGCACGGACAGGTATTTGAGAGAAGTCGTCGAATTTCTGTCCAACAACAGGACTTATTTAGGTACTGCGATGGCCAAGAAGGGCATCCAGTGGAAATTCGACCCTCCGGCTTGCCCACACTGGGGCGGTATTTTCGAGGCGGTGGTTAAGGTTGCAAAAACGCATCTCCGTCGCGTTATTGGCGAAACGATTTTGACATTTGAGGAGCTCGCCACTGTTTTTTGTAAAATTGAGGCGGTACTCAACTCTCGGCCCCTCTGTCCCCTCTCGTCCGATCCAAATGATTTGGAGGTTCTCACCCCTGGCCACTTCCTGATTGGCCAGCCGCTTAACGCCCTGCCTGAGTATCCCTTCAAGGAGGTAACCTCTTCGCGTTTGAGCAGATTTGAACTGCTGCAACAGATGACTCAGAGTTTTTGGCACCGATGGTCACTTGAGTACCTACATCTTTTGCAGCAGCGCGTTAAGTGGTCTGACAAGACGGACCCTCCTCAGGTTGGAGACCTCGTGTTGGTGAAGGAACCCAACGCTTTGCCTTTGTACTGGCGCCGAGGGCGCGTTGTTAAGTTGCTTTATGGATCGGATGGAGTGCCTAGGGTGGCCGAGGTTTTGGTCGGAGATTCGGTCTTGCAACGTGCTGTCGCGACCCTGTCCCGTTTACCAATTTGCTCGCGGACATAATGTCTTTATGTCCGGGACGGGGGTTTGTTTGCGCTCGAATTGAGATTCATTTAAATTGTATACAAAACTTGCTAATCGGGTGTTCCTCGTCCCCCGCGCGATGCCCCCCGCCGCGCGGCTAGATTGTTTGGCGGTGTTTTACATTCTGTGGAATGCACGATTGGAAATACCTCCCCCGCGCGCCCGCGCACCGCCGCCGCGGCAGAATCGAGTCATCGTTCGGCGCGCTGGTCGGTTTTGGCATCGCGTGTGATATTTGGAAGACGCAAAGCTGAATTGCGAATTTTTGGTGGATCGTTCAGCGGCGGTCTGAAAGGACCTTTGTTTTCGTCACGTTCACGCGACGTGCGCATTTTTGGATCATTGCGCGATTGAATTGTGAGGGAACTTAGTGGGGCCGCGTCGGTCACTTGTGAATTTAACTGTGCGAGCGCCATTTGGAACACTGCGCTCTTATACGTCGTGAATTCACGTTTTTGGGAGGGCATCGAGCCTCATCTTTGAACTATAGTTTGTTGGTGTCTCATGTTAATAACTACGCGTCATATTTGCATCGCGGTTAAGTGCGGGACTGATTGACGTTCGATTGACGCCATAATATATACAGTGCAAGTACAGTGCAGACGGTGGTCCGTGTTTTACTTTACGAGTTGGCGGAAGGCTCAGTGGAATCACGAAGCATCGACCGAGCATCTACCAGGGGCGACCGCACACTGGTCTAAACTGGGTGCCTTGGGGTAATACACACTACACACCTATCTCGCATTACACATCCACCACACCTACTGGCGCCTCGAGGTACCTGGCAAGGACCCACCGCGGAAATCTCCGGTGAGTACTAGATGTAAGATACGATTGGACTCCCTGGAGTGGAGTTAATTTCCATCGGTCATTTTGGGCCCGACCTTCCTTTGCCCGTGGAGAAAGCTACTGATGGGCCCTAGTATTCTCCACCCGGGTCTGGGCAACGGAGGGCCGTAACAATTACTTTTATCGAAATTCACTATAAAGCCTAATGCTGTCAGAAGTTTAATAGTCATATTGATATTTTCATTACATTCAATAGAAGATCTACAGATAGATAAAATATCATCAAGCTAATATATTATTAGACATGAAACCTAGACCTAGTCGCAATTCCTAGTTCCATGCATGAAACCAGCTTGACTCAACAGTTTAATGACGGGTTTCATTATTTATGTAAATATGTATGGCACTGTATTTAATCCGAAAGGTAGGACATTAAATTCATATATTTTTCCATTGAATGAAAAACTTAGGCATTTTCAAGAATCCGGATGAATTTTAATAAAAAATAGGCATCAAGTGTAGCCATAAATGAATTTTAGTTATTAATTTTATAGGTGTGCGTATATCTTTCAATTTAAATGTTGTATGTGATATGTGTAAGTATATGTTTATTGAGATTTTTTAAATTTAATATAAAACGATTTTTATCGTTAGACTGTAATGAGGAATTTATGCTCGATAAGTATTGATCAGCGCACGAGTAGTAGCACGCCAATCGTAAGGAGTTACTTAATTGCCATGTGATAAACTGCCCATTTCTTCAGCGGTATATTCAGAAAAACGATGGGAGGAATTTGCGGAATAACTTTACGTGAAAATGTTAACTAATAACCCCGAAACCAAGAAATAATCGTTTGATCATTTGTGATTAAGGCCCATTTTTGGGCAAATAATGAAAGTCGACCGGCATATTTTGCCTTATCTTGTCGCGACGTGGATTTCTGTACTGCTGCTGCTGTTGCCGCGACCTTCTCGATGAGTAGTCGGGCTTCCGCGCTGGAGCAGGCGGGTGGCTCCTCGTTTGGGCCGGCTGCCTGCACGCCGGCGGTGGAGCTTTGTAGTTTAAAACTTTTGAAGTCGATGGTTGAGGTTGTATCGTTTTTCTTACTGCTGATCTGTTACTCTTGTCCTGACCCTTTATTATATCAAATTTTGATCTTGAGTCAGCTTTTGCTGTTTTTATGGTATCTGCTACGTTTTCACCAAAAATGTAGGTATTTATCAATCTTTATTTGAATAAGGTGGTCATTCACCTCTGTTTTGAGCACAAAGTACATTATACAGACCATAGGTACGATGAAATGAAATACTTCCCTCATATAGAATCCGAGTATTGTATATTACAGAGCATACTAATGCCTTCCATTATTTCCTTTGTCATTTTGCTGTCTGCATTCTATAGTTGAGTGTCTGCGACCAAGAGAATATAACCACTATCTACGACACGAGCGAGGCCAGAAATTACAGAAGATATCTGTTTCTGTCTGGCTTCCATGCCCTTCTTTCGTTTTAATACGAACTTGGGCAAGACTTTAGTTCCATGTTTAATAAAGGAGCATTAACGCGTTCGCTGTAAGCAGGAACCATATATTTTTTGTTCTGGAACAAATCTTTTCGGACTTCTTTGTCAAGGCCATTTAGTAGGTAGCACAAACATATAAAGTTTAGTAGCAATATGATTTAATCGATCGGCCAACTCCTTGTAAATTTCCAGCCCGAATTGTGAAGCGGGTGTTTTTTCTTTATCTCCAGTGGGAACCTCCGTAGGTATCTCTGGTGTATATCATGAATACCTCGCCCAAAGGTGGGTAGTTTGATTATAATTACATTGAGTGGAATTTACATAATTCCTGTGAATTGATCGTTAATTTAAGGTACGGTGAAAGACTCCGTTGAGTAATTCGATGCACACAATATAATAATTCCATTGAATGGAATTTACATACAAAGTTTTTATGATGCAATTCCTGTGAATTGATTGTACTTTGTTAATGTAAGGTACGTGAAAGACTCCGTTGAGTAATTCGATGTACATAATATAATAATTCCATTGAATGGAATTTACATACAAAGTTTTTATGATGCAATTCCTGTGAATTGATCGTACTTTGTTAATGTAAGGTACGTGAAAGACTCCGTTGAGTAATTCGATGTACATAATATAATAATTCCATTGAGTGGAATTTACAAAGTTTTTTATGATGCAATTCCTGTGAATTGATCGTTCTTTGTTAATGTAAGGTACGTGAAAGACTCCGTTGAGTAATTCGATGTACATTTCAAGTCCAGTAGATGATGAAAATGAGCTCGTAGACTCTTCACTTCTACGTGCCCGCTGTAATTTAATTTCTTATTATACTTGAATATTATTTATAAAAACGTGAATATTAATTAAGAACTATCTGAATATTTAAATATTTGAATGATACAGTGTTGCGTGGCAGAGCACTAAAAAGCGAATGAGGCTAAACAACTGAGTCCCACATATAAATAGTACTCCGTGTCCGTGGTACCCACGAAGAAATGTAGGTAATAACTACCCACAAAAAAAAAAAAAAGAAATCTACCCTAAAAACAGTGTTCGTGGTTGTAACTGACAAGTGTTACTACAATATTTATAATAAAATAACATTTTATTTCAGCTAATCTAGAGGACAAGGCATGAGTATAATATTATTTTTTAAACAAGATTGAATCAATAAAATATTTTTATCTGTGGCTGTCAAAAATCATTGTTTATGTTGTTATTGTAGCTAAAGCCTTCATCGCTCACATAATCTGTGGCATTACCATTGGCGCGATATTTGTACTTTCGTCACGTCGCACTGTGAAAATTCAATAATTCCAACTCGCCGGCTGCCCGTGTATTCCCTGATTAAGTGTGATTCAATTCACTTGTATTGCGCTACGCCGGCCGGCTTTATCAGTGCTCATTCACTGTAATAATCTAATCAGTATTTATTTAAATCTGAGTTTATCGTACACACTGTAGAAATACATTTTGTTTTTTTGAGGAATTAGCCTGAATCGAAATGTAAGTAATGTATATTTTCAGTAAAATACATACGTTTTCACAAACATTGTTTGTAAATGAAGCCCGTTCTTCGAATTAGGTATGGGACTGAAGTCCATTGAGTTCAGGAACTCTGCTTTAATAAGTATTTTAATATTATGAGCATGTTTCAATTAGTATTTTTTTTATTGATGAAATTTTTATTTTATTCATGAACTAGGTACGGTAGACTCTTTCGGTTCTGTTTTTTATGATTCATCGATTCAACCATAGGTAGTGGCAGAGTGGTTAAACTACCAAATTAGGGTTCATTAGATTCCCCGCCGTGTCCTATTTTTAGCACTCAAGGATATGGAATTTAGATACATTTTGCGTTTTCTCTTGCAAACAAGAAATTATTATTAAAGTTCCGCCCTTTTTTATACACAAGCGTTTGTCCACGACGAAGGATTACAATACATTCGACATGCTTATGTTTTAAAAAATTCCGTACTTCTAAGGTGTAATTTATGTTGGGCAGCAGCGATTTTGGCGAAAAGTCTAGCCCTGCGATCGCCAAACCACCTGCCAGCCGCGTCGCGATTTGGGCATACATTCTTCACGAGTAGCGGGCATCAGCTAGTTTATATGCGTCTACACGTAAACTTACTAATAATATCACAGTATAAGCTATAGGTATTCTTACTCTGTGCTTATCATTCTTGATATTATAAATGCGAAAGTGTGTTTGTTTGTTGGTTTGTCCTTCAATCACGCCGCAACATAGCTACGGATCGACCTTGGATCGACGTGATTTTTTGCATGGGTATAGTTGAGGATCGGGTTACTTTTTATCCCGGAAAAACAAAACATTTTAAAAACCTACCTCCACGCGAATGAAGTCGTGGGCAAAAGGTAGTAAATTATAATTAATAATAAAGTAAGACGCGGCCCGTTGCAGGGTACTTTACCAGTGTTGAACTATTTGAATAGGCTTAGCTATCATAATATTATGTTTAAATAAGTAGTATGTAGGTACCTAAATACGTATTACTTAAGTAGGTAAGTGCATAACTATCCTACCGACTTATGAAATTGCTGTTTCGGGAAGTTATCAAAACCCAGTGTCAGGCAAACAAAACATTGAAAGTAATTTAGCTTAATTGCGACCTTATTTAGTAGGTAGGTAACGTAGGTAGGTATTTACTAATATTTGCCTAGTCATCTTATAATAAGTAAGTACTCTTCGGAATAATCATCATCGGTCGGTTAAAGTCATGGTCATAGTGTAGGCAGCTAGACTTCCTACGTGGAACCTATTTTATTTTGTTCATGACTAATGTAAACAACGTCAAGGTCAACTAACATGAGTTCCTAAGCTCATAATCTATAAGTAAATATACAAACACTAATAGGGGATATAGGTATAAGTCATCCCTTGGATTAAACTTAAGACAAGAAAGGTTAGATAATAGATATATAGAACAAGTGTAACTAAATTAAAAATTTTATTTTTAAATGCTAGCTTTTAGTAGCTACATCATTAGACTCTGGATATCATCTAGGATCAGAGTACTTGTTATGACGAATCAAACGAACCCAAACTCGATGGGGTTACGTCGTTTTATTGCAGAGTTCCGATAGCCATCTTGGGTCTCCATCATCAGATCAGCTCCATGTCACAATAATATTGCATTGTCGTCCGATTTACACATAAATGCGACTTTCAAACAAAATTTCAGCTTGATCAGAAACCGGGAAGTGGGTCTAATTCATCTTGCAAGATTTGACCCAAACAAACAAATAAATAAATAAACTGGTCAACCGAAATAAAAGCTTGTAAAAATCTGTGCTGGGAATATACTACCTACTCGTGAAAAAAAGAGTCCAAACTCTAGTATCTAATCACATTCAATTAGGGAGTTCCAGTGCCTACCTATGTACATGTACTCCGTCTGGTACCTACCTCCCATCTAAAACAGAATAGCAAAGCAAGCTATTAGAAAGCGTGCAAAAATACGTATCAAATGAAGAAGTATTAAACTTAACCTACAATTCTATTAAATTGTTTAAAATAATAATATCTGATTGGCCAACAAAGAACTGAGAAAAGATCTCGCAAAAAAAAATCTGTCCGAAGTTCAATGTCGGTATCTTGTTACGGAACCAACTGCAAAGCGACAGTATCTGGATTCTGGAATATTTTACGATGCCACATGTCGGTACATTTTTATATTGTACTAGCTGATGCTCGCGACTTCGTCCGCATGGATTTAGTTTTTAAAATCCCTCGGGAACTCTTTGATTTAATATAAAAAGTAGGCAAGTAGCCTATGTCACTCTCCAGGTCCTAAACTATACCCACGCAAAAAATCTCGTCAATCCGTATTACGTACGTAAGTAAGTACATATTACGGCGTTACGTACGTAAGTACATAATATAACATGGAAAAGTAGTTATTGTGATATAACTGTAATCGTTAGACATAATTAATATGGTATTGCCATAGACGAATGATATTTAGGTATTGCAGACTTTTTTGTAGATATTGATGTCGTCTATAAACTGTAGTGGGTACATCACTGCTCTATTGTCAATAGTTTCCGCAGCGTACGCGATATATGGATTTTTCTGGTATTTTTTTCACACCTTTAGTTATCGAAGTTTTCATACGAATCCCTAACTTTTTTGAAAATATTCTATCACCTATGTTCATCAGGGAAAATGTAGGATTCTAATGGTGTAAGAATTTTTCAAATCGGTCCAGTAGTTTCGGAGCCTATTCAATTCAAACAAACAAACAAATCTTTCCTCTTTATAATATTATAAGTGTAGATAGTATGGAGTCTTGAGAGTCAAGAGTATTTTCAATTATTCCACCTTTCCACATGAATGTGAACATAGTTAATTTTTAATTAAAACCAGATTTTTTTAACGTAAATTATCAAACTGTTTGATTCATCGATGACTCTTTCACAATTGTTGCTACAACCTATTTTTCAATTTACCCATGTCAACTGACTAAATTGAACAGACTCTACGGTCTCTACCCCTATAAAGTGTGTATTCCCAAAGATACCCTCCTCCCTCAAATATGGTCGAACGAAGCAACTGGACAATGCGTCATGCTCAGGAATGGGTGCCACCGGCGGGAATGGGCTACTTTCTATCTGCCCGTCTTAACATGAATTGAATTGTAGTACGCTTTTTTGGAACTTCCCCTCATCGTGGAAATATTAAGTATATTCTATTCTAACAAAGTTGCAATGGGTTAAATCGGCTTGGCATCCGGCTGCCCACATAATAATATTGTAAAATGTTTATTTTTAAAAGAGCAAGTTCTGCTGAGTTTCTTGCCGGCTCTTCTCAGCAGAATCTGCTTTCCGAACCGGTCGGTGGTAGTCATGACGTGTCATAAGAGCCACAGGTTGGCCTACGTGAAATAAATTATTTTGAATTTGATATCAAAAATTTATTTACACTGCATTTCAGATGTCTCGGCTAAGCTTAGTGATATTCGGCGCAACGGGCTTCACAGGCAAGCACGTGGTGAAGGAGTTGGTGCGCGTGAGCAAGACCGACAGCGCGCTCACGTGGGGCGTCGCGGGCCGCTCCGAGGATAGGCTGCAGAAGCTTCTAGAAGACATCTCTAAGACGACCGGTAAGGTCTAGACGCAACGGGCTTCACAGGCAAGCACGTGGTGAAGGAGTTGGTGCGCGTGAGCAAGACCGACAGCGCGCTCACGTGGGGCGTCGCGGGCCGCTCCGAGGACAGGCTGCAGAAGCTTCTAGAAGACATCTCTAAGACGACCGGTAAGGTCTAGACGCAACGGGCTTCACAGGCAAGCACGTGGTGAAGGAGTTGGTGCGCGTGAGCAAGACCGACAGCGCGCTCACGTGGGGCGTCGCGGGCCGCTCCGAGGACAGGCTGCAGAAGCTTCTAGAAGACATCTCTAAGACGACCGGTAAGGTCTAGACGCAACGGGCTTCACAGGCAAGCACGTGGTGAAGGAGTTGGTGCGCGTGAGCAAGACCGACAGCGCGCTCACGTGGGGCGTCGCGGGCCGCTCCGAGGACAGGCTGCAGAAGCTTCTAGAAGACATCTCTAAGACGACCGGTAAGGTCTAGACGCAACGGGCTTCACAGGCAAGCACGGGGTGAAGGAGTTGGTGCGCGTGAGCAAGACCGACAGCGCGCTCACGTGGGGCGTCGCGGGCCGCTCCGAGGACAGGCTGCAGAAGCTTCTAGAAGACATCTCTAAGACGACCGGTAAGGTCTAGACGCAACGGGCTTCACAGGCAAGCACGTGGTGAAGGAGTTGGTGCGCGTGAGCAAGACCGACAGCGCGCTCACGTGGGGCGTCGCGGGCCGCTCCGAGGACAGGCTGCAGAAGCTTCTAGAAGACATCTCTAAGACGACCGGTAAGGTCTAGACGCAACGGACTTCACAGGCAAGCACGTGGTGAAGGAGTTGGTGCGCGTGAGCAAGACCGACAGCGCGCTCACGTGGGGCGTCGCGGGCCGCTCCGAGGACAGGCTGCAGAAGCTTCTAGAAGACATCTCTAAGACGACCGGTAAGGTCTAGACGCAACGGGCTTCACAGGCAAGCACGTGGTGAAGGAGTTGGTGCGCGTGAGCAAGACCGACAGCGCGCTCACGTGGGGCGTCGCGGGCCGCTCCGAGGACAGGCTGCAGAAGCTTCTAGAAGACATCTCTAAGACGACCGGTAAGGTCTAGACGCAACGGGCTTCACAGGCAAGCACGTGGTGAAGGAGTTGGTGCGCGTGAGCAAGACCGACAGCGCGCTCACGTGGGGCGTCGCGGGCCGCTCCGAGGACAGGCTGCAGAAGCTTCTAAAAGACATCTCTAAGACGACCGGTAAGGTCTAGACGCAACGGGCTTCACAGGCAAGCACGTGGTGAAGGAGTTGGTGCGCGTGAGCAAGACCGACAGCGCGCTCACGTGGGGCGTCGCGGGCCGCTCCGAGGACAGGCTGCAGAAGCTTCTAGAAGACATCTCTAAGACGACCGGTAAGGTCTAGACGCAACGGGCTTCACAGGCAAGCACGTGGTGAAGGAGTTGGTGCGCGTGAGCAAGACCGACAGCGCGCTCACGTGGGGCGTCGCGGGCCGCTCCGAGGACAGGCTGCAGAAGCTTCTAGAAGACATCTCTAAGACGACCGGTAAGGTCTAGACGCAACGGGCTTCACAGGCAAGCACATGGTGAAGGAGTTGGTGCGCGTGAGCAAGACCGACAGCGCGCTCACGTGGGGCGTCGCGGGCCGCTCCGAGGACAGGCTGCAGAAGCTTCTAGAAGACATCTCTAAGACGACCGGTAAGGTCTAGACGCAACGGGCTTCACAGGCAAGCACGTGGTGAAGGAGTTGGTGCGCGTAAGCAAGACCGACAGCGCGCTCACGTGGGGCGTCGCGGGCCGCTCCGAGGACAGGCTGCAGAAGCTTCTAGAAGACATCTCTAAGACGACCGGTAAGGTCTAGACGCAACGGGCTTCACAGGCAAGCACGTGGTGAAGGAGTTGGTGCGCGCGAGCAAGACCGACAGCGCGCTCACGTGGGGCGTCGCGGGCCGCTCTGAGGACAGGCTGCAGAAGCTTCTAGAAGACATCTCTAAGACGACCGGTAAGGTCTAGACGCAACGGGCTTCACAGGCAAGCACGTGGTGAAGGAGTTGGTGCGCGTGAGCAAGACCGACAGCGCGCTCACGTGGGGCGTCGCGGGCCGCTCCGAGGACAGGCTGCAGAAGCTTCTAGAAGACATCTCTAAGACGACCGGTAAGGTCTAGACGCAACGGGCTTCACAGGCAAGCACGTGGTGAAGGAGTTGGTGCGCGTGAGCAAGACCGACAGCGCGCTCACGTGGGGCGTCGCGGGCCGCTCCGAGGACAGGCTGCAGAAGCTTCTAGAAGACATCTCTAAGGCGACCGGTAAGGTCTAGACGCAACGGGCTTCACAGGCAAGCACGTGGTGAAGGAGTTGGTTCGCGTGAGCAAGACAGACAGCGCGCTCACGTGGGGCGTCGCGGGCCGCTCCGAGGACAGGCTGCAGAAGCTTCTAGAAGACATCTCTAAGACGACCGGTAAGGTCTAGACGCAACGGGCTTCACAGGCAAGCACGTGGTGAAGGAGTTGGTGCGCGTGAGCAAGACCGACAGCGCGCTCACGTGGGGCGTCGCGGGCCGCTCCGAGGACAGGCTGCAGAAGCTTCTAGAAGACATCTCTAAGACGACCGGTAAGGTCTAGACGCAACGGGCTTCACAGGCAAGCACGTGGTGAAGGAGTTGGTGCGCGTAAGCAAGACCGACAGCGCGCTCACGTGGGGCGTCGCGGGCCGCTCCGAGGACAGGCTGCAGAAGCTTCTAGAAGACATCTCTAAGACGACCGGTAAGGTCTAGGCGCAACGGGCTTCACAGGCAAGCACGTGGTGAAGGAGTTGGTGCGCGCGAGCAAGACCGACAGCGCGCTCACGTGGGGCGTCGCGGGCCGCTCTGAGGACAGGCTGCAGAAGCTTCTAGAAGACATCTCTAAGACGACCGGTAAGGTCTAGACGCAACGGGCTTCACAGGCAAGCACGTGGTGAAGGAGTTGGTGCGCGTGAGCAAGACCGACAGCGCGCTCACGTGGGGCGTCGCGGGCCGCTCCGAGGACAGGCTGCAGAAGCTTCTAGAAGACATCTCTAAGACGACCGGTAAGGTCTAGACGCAACGGGCTTCACAGGCAAGCACGTGGTGAAGGAGTTGGTGCGCGTGAGCAAGACCGACAGCGCGCTCACGTGGGGCGTCGCGGGCCGCTCCGAGGACAGGCTGCAGAAGCTTCTAGAAGACATCTCTAAGGCGACCCGTAAGGTCTAGACGCAACGGGCTTCACAGGCAAGCACGTGGTGAAGGAGTTGGTTCGCGTGAGCAAGACAGACAGCGCGCTCACGTGGGGCGTCGCGGGCCGCTCCGAGGACAGGCTGCAGAAGCTTCTAGAAGACATCTCTAAGACGACCGGTAAGGTCTAGACGCAACGGGCTTCACAGGCAAGCACGTGGTGAAGGAGTTGGTGCGCGTGAGCAAGACCGACAGCGCGCTCACGTGGGGCGTCGCGGGCCGCTCCGAGGACAGGCTGCAGAAGCTTCTAGAAGACATCTCTAAGACGACCGGTAAGGTCTAGACGCAACGGGCTTCACAGGCAAGCACGTGGTGAAGGAGTTGGTGCGCGTGAGCAAAACCGACAGCGCGCTCACGTGGGGCGTCGCAGGCCGCTCCGAGGACAGGCTGCAGAAGCTTCTAGAAGACATCTCTAAGACGACCGGTAAGGTCTAGACGCAACGGGCTTCACAGGCAAGCACGTGGTGAAGGAGTTGGTGCGCGTGAGCAAGACCGACAGCGCGCTCACGTGGGGCGTCGCGGGCCGCTCCGAGGACAGGCTGCAGAAGCTTCTAGAAGACATCTCTAAGACGACCGGTAAGGTCTAGACGCAACGGGCTTCACAGGCAAGCACGTGGTGAAGGAGTTGGTGCGCGTGAGCAAAACCGAAAGCGCGCTCACGTGGGGCGTCGCGGGCCGCTCCGAGGACAGGCTGCAGAAGCTTCTAGAAGACATCTCTAAGACGACCGGTAAGGTCTAGATGCAACGGGCTTCACAGGCAAGCACGTGGTGAAGGAGTTGGTGCGCGTGAGCAAGACCGACAGCGCGCTCACGTGGGGCGTCGCGGGCCGCTCCGAGGACAGGCTGCAGAAGCTTCTAGAAGACATCTCTAAGACGACCGGTAAGGTCTAGACGCAACGGGCTTCACAGGCAAGCACGTGGTGAAGGAGTTGGTGCGCGTGAGCAAGACCGACAGCGCGCTCACGTGGGGCGTCGCGGGCCGCTCCGAGGACAGGCTGCAGAAGCTTCTAGAAGACATCTCTAAGACGACCGGTAAGGTCTAGACGCAACGGGCTTCACAGGCAAGCACGTGGTGAAGGAGTTGGTGCGCGTGAGCAAGACCGACAGCGCGCTCACGTGGGGCGTCGCGGGCCGCTCCGAGGACCGGCTGCAGAAGCTTCTAGAAGACATCTCTAAGACGACCGGTAAAGTCTAGACACAGCTTGGTCTTCTGTTGTTGAATGAGTGAGTTGGAAGCAGGAATGACATTCTCGCTTGCGGCGGAGCTATAAGAAGTTTCAGAAGCTTCTAGAAGACATCTAAAAAATTACGGTAAATTATAGACACAGCTGGTTCTAGTGTTGGCGTTAATATGCCAAGTTGTACGGCAGACATAATTGCAAAGAGCGCGCTGTGTATGATCCTAGGAAAATTTATTAGTCACCATGCAATCTAAGATACCGTTCTAGAGGTTCCAAATAGCATTCATACCGCCTATTGTAATTTGTAAGTTCAGACTGTTGTTACAGTTTTTGCAATTCACGAAGGCGAATGAGCTTTACTTGTGGTTACTTCGTGTACATGCACATTGCATAAGTGTGCGTGCCTGTCAAAGCCTAGGTGGGAGCGGGCAGGCGCGAGCATTGCGCTCGCTCACACTTATACAGATACGACACACACACAACCATAAGTCAGTCGCCCTCGTGAATTGCAAGAACTATACCGATTTAGTTGAAAAATGAACGCATTGTTACCTACTTACCTACCTTACCTAATCGTCGTGACAACACGTTTTCGTACTTAAGGTGGATTATACGGGTCTGCCCGCGAGATTCAAATTTAATTTGGTTTTTCGCAATTCGTAAACTAATACGACAAAGTAGGATTATGGCATTCTTATTGCGCCTGTAGAATTATCATCTTCACAGGTTTACATAAAAATCTTTACTTGAAAGTGACCAGTTTAAGGTGGATTATACGAGTCTGCCCGCGAAATTCAAATTAAATTTGGTTTTTCGCAATTTGTAAACTAATACGACAAAGTAGACTTATGGCATTCTAATCGCGACGATGGCAGTATCATCTTCACAGGTTTATATAAAAATCTTTACTTGAAAGTGTACAGTTTAAGAAATTAGTCAGAATCAGAACATCGAGTTTGACGTGAGTTACTCACAAATTAGTCTAAGATTTTTATATAGGTAAACCTGTGAAGAAGATACTGCCATCGTCGCAATTAAATAGAATGCCATTAGTCTACTTTGTCGTATTAGTTTACAAATTGCGAAAAACCAAATTAAATTTGAATTTCGCGGGCAGACCCGTATAATCAACCTTAACAATCGCGGAAACCTCCAAGAAAGTAGGTGCACATATCTACCTATGAAAATGTTTGAATACCTACATAATTTATAATAATATGTACGGCAATCCGTCGAAGGTAAAGTCAATATTTGTTCAGTGCTTGAACTATTTTCGGATTGTACTCTCGTAAATGAGTCGATCGCCCGATAATAATTGTTAATGTAAATACGTGGAGGAGCGACCTCCAAGCTCCTTTGGTGTATGACTCGTCTTGGTAATATTATTAGGTATTAGATTTGTAAATACTCTATATATATATATTTACCAAACATTTAATTTAAGGAGCCTATCGTCATTGAAGTGCCAATAGTTCTAACTGCGGAGTGCCGACATCAAGATTTTACACAGTGAAAAAAAAACCTTTATACTCGACAAACAAATAATAATAATAAAATTAATCCCACCAAAAACATTTTCATGTATAATGTTGCCACGACGCGCGAGACCAATGGTTTGCACTGTCAAAAAGATATCAGATCTCATGTAGAGCCAAGCTTCTAACTCTACACGCCTTAAATCTACAAGCCCTAACTTCACAAACTACGTTAGTTAGTCAAAATATGTACGTATAATCCAAACCCAAATTATGCGGGTTCGAAAAAACTACGAAGCGCATCGAGATAAGGTAGATATAGTGCCCTTGCGCTTCGCTTGGCTCGTCGTGGCGGGATATAATTGTTTAATGTTGAAATGGTTGAAATGTTGGAAAAAAACCTTGAATTTGATATATGCTGTTCGGATGTACCTCTCTACTGCAAAATGCGAATATCATATTCTTAAACCTTATAAAGTAAACTTCACAAAAAACCGGCCAAGTGCGTGTACTCGCGCACCGAGGTTTGCTTATTCAGATATATATTTTTTTGTATTAGTCGTTAACTTGGTAGAGTATAAAAATATGCTAGTTAAGAACGCGTATAACACCAAAAAAAAATCAGATTTCGCGATGAAATAAAACATAGCCGCAACCTCATGTGAGGCGCGACAAAAGAAAGCGTTTTGCGCGGAATAGGAGTGTAGTGAGCGCCAAATACTTTGTAACTCGTAAAATATTCTTGATAATATCAATCGGAATTTAATGTAAAAATTTTGGCTCTGTAATATGCAACACATTGAAAATAAATGAATATTGGTTAAAAATTAGACCGAACTTCGCGATTTTTTGTTATCGAACAAATTTCATCATTTTATGTTTTTGCCCAAGCACGTCCCTTGGCAGTATGATGTTATTTTTGCGTGTTTTTTTTCGGATAGTTGAAACTTGATCTACTACTGTAAAAATCAAATCTGTTTACTGTTAACGAACGTACACCCACTCTTAAAGCGTTTTATTTTTCCTGTAAAATATACATAAATCCCTATTGACAGATACAGCCCTTTTATATGACACCCAACTCGGAATAGTTATCTTACTTTGAAATTTCAAACCCCCGATTTTCCCCCTTTTTTAATAAAACTAAAAATAATTTTCATTTTTTTTTACTCCAATGACGTTGGGACTCTATTATACACAACTAATAGAGAGTGCACCTGTGTTTGCGCACACACTTGTGCACTATAATATCTCCCGCGCAGATGGCTGATCTCTATGGAGGTTGGCCGCCGTGATCGGATTCGGTCGGGAGGACATTATACACAACTATTCCAAATTTCATGTCGACAGCTTTAATAGTTACTAAAATAATTAATTATTATATTAATTAATAATATAAATATTTAGGCCCGCTTGCAGAGACGCCTGGTTAGTTAACCCAGGAATAAATTTGTAATTTTGACACAAGCTGTATACGAAATCTGTCAAATACACTGATATAAATGTAGTACCTATGTTCATTGGTTAAATCTGTCTTTTTAACCCAGAGTTAGCTGCTAACTCTGGGTTAAGACGTTTCTGAAAGCGCGCCTAAGCCACCAACTTCGTGGAGTTAACTTTTTAAAAATCCCGCGGGAACCCTTTTTTTTCCGGAATAAAACGCCATAAGCCACCCTCCAGGTGACCACTATACTTAACCTAGTAGAATAGAATCGAATAGAATAGAATAGAAATATTTTTTATTCAAATAAACTTTTTACAAGTGCTTTTCAATCGTATGGCTCTACCACCTATACTACCTACCAATGCAAAAAATCACTTCGATCCATTAGGATAAGCCAACAACAAACACTTGCATTTACAATAGCAACACAACTATAATAGCGCTGACGTCAGGATCTCTTTCAGATTTGCGCATAACATTTTATTCCTTGTTATTTTTGGCCATTGAGTTTTTAGGTAGGTAGTTCTTCAAAGAGTAACTCTTCGGACGGTCAATGTAAATAAATATTAACTGAATAATATTGACCATTATAGGTAGATACTATATTATTAGTTACTGGCTGATAAGAATGGAGCGTTGACCTTTTGTGCTAAGCGACTGGCGTTGTATATATTGGCCTTGTGTAGGTTGCAACTTGCATATCATGCGGTTAGTGCAAGGTTTTAACTTTTACCCAAGTTTTACCATAGAAAAATGCTATTTTAAAATATTGTTTTTTTAATATTATTCGTCACGGTTATTTGGGGTTTCAGTGAAGCTGTAGTAACTTTTTTTTTAACTGCCTCGTTGGCCTAGAAGTAAGCATGTTCGACTGCGGATGACGAGGTCCTGGTTTCGATTCCCGGGTGGGGCCGTAAAATAGATGTAAGTATTGGGTTTTTCTACCAAATAAATTCTCAGTAGATAGGCCCGGAGTTAGGAAGTTAGCGGTGAGTTACCCCCGTGCCTCGGAGAACATGTAAAGCCGTCGGTCCTGCGCCTGATCTCTCTCCGGTCGTGTCGGATTTCCGTCCCATCGGACTATGAGGGTGAGGGAATAGAGAGTGCACGGTCCGTGTTTGCGCACGCACTCGTGCACTATAATATCTCCCGCGCAGATAGCTGATCTCTGAGGAGGTTGGCCGCCGTGGCCGGATTCGGTTGGGAGGACATTAGTAATTTTTATAGACTTGCAGCTACATATACTATAGAACTGGTATTTTATGAAAGAATAACCACAAAAACCTCGGTATAGCCGTGTTTCAATGCGCAGAATGTTTTCAGCTGTATACTTGTTCAAATTCAAAATTATTTAGGGATTTCATGTAGCCCAACCTGTGGCTCTTAAGACCCGTCAAGACTTATAAAAATTTTATAAAAACCGACTTCAAACGCCACTACAAAGTAGGTATAAAATAATTTTGGTTTGTACACTTATGTTGAAGTCGGACGGGCCTAAATAGATGAAATCGATGCGCGACGCTAGCCCGATTTAACTTACGTGCACAAAATAAACTTATTTTACACTTTGTAGTGACGTTTGGTCCCAAGGTGTTGGAGTGGCGACCCCGCACCGGGAAGCGCAGTGTTGGCAGACCTCCCACCAGGTGGACCGACGACATTAAACGAGTCGCAGGGAGCCGCTGGATCCAGGCGGCGCAAGACCGAGGCCTGTGGAAGTCCATGCATGAGACCTTTGTCCAGCAGTGGACGTCTGTCCGTTGATAAAGAAGAAGAAGAAAAAGTGACGTTTGAAGAAGGTTTTTAAAAGGAATTTTTATTTGATGCCTTTTAGATTGGTGATTGCACATTTATTCACAGGCGATGACTTATCATCAGTGAAGATCATAGTAGCCGACGTTGGCGACGAGAAGTCGCTGAAGGAGATGTGCTCACAAGCCAGCGTGCTGGTCAACTGCTGCGGCCCGTACCGGCACTACGGCGAGCCGGTGGTCAGGGCCGCTATAGACGCCAAGGCGCACTACGTGGACATTAGCGGAGAGCCACAGGTGAATAGAAGCTAGACTAGATGTGTGTCCAGATGCTGGACTGGATGCAAGACGAGATGCGAGAATAGAAGCGTGATAATTATCATCATCATCATTCATCATTAGCAACCCATCAACGGCTCACTACTGAGCGCAGGTCTCCTCTCAGAGAGGGTTATAGGCCATAGTCTACCACGCTGGCCCAATGCGAATTGGCGGACTTCACACACCTTCAAGAACTATGAAAAACTCTCAGGTGTGCAGGTTTCCTCACGATGTTTTCCTTCACCGTTGAAGCAAGTGATATTTAATTGCTTAAACGCACTTGACTCCGAAAAGTCAGAGGTAGCGTAGGTAGGAGGTCAGCGTACCCTGGATCGAACCTGCGACCCCCCGAATAGGAGACCACAGTCCGAACCACTAGGCTATCACTGCAGCATATTAGATGCTGGACTGGATGCAAGACGAGATGCGAGAATAGAAGCGAGATAATTATACACGGTGAAAAATTAATGGTTTTACAGCCATCGCGAGTTGAATTGCCTTAATAGCCCAGTCGACAGGTAGGAAAAAGTGGGATTTGGTGGAAAAAGGTCGGAAGTTAGTGGAAACACAGTTCTACCCGCGAAATTCAAATTTAATTTGGTTTTTCGCAATTTGTAAACTAATACGACAAAGTAGGCTTGTGGCATTCTAACTGCGACAATAGCAGTATCATCTTCACAGGTTTATATAATAGTAGTTTATGCAACTGTCATATAATGAAGGGTATTAAAACACGAGTGTGAGTTTATGAAACGAGCGCAGCGAGTTTCATAATAGTAACGAGTGTTTTAATACCCGTGTTATATGCAGTTGCATACACTACTTTATCTTCACTAATGCAATTTATCAAACAACAAGAGTAAAAGCTGACAATAGTTTATTTATAATAATTGTTCAAATTTTGGATGGTACAATTTTGAAAGTTAATGTTAATTATTGATCCAGCAGCTGTAGCGGCCGCGGGGCAAGCAGTAGAGCTCGTAGACGGAGTCGGAATATTTATAATTACTTCATTCGTCTTGTTTTCTATACTGTTCCAAGATCGTATTTGAGACTTGAATTTTATTCATTAAAGACTCATCAATGTAGCTTTCAGCCACAGTAGAAGACTTCCACCCCCCGTGTCGTTTCAGTGCGGTCAAATCACCACCGCTATCTATGAGAAGGGTCGCCGAGGTGCGCCGGAAGCAATGCCCCGTGTACAACGCTGGGTTAGGCAGATTCAAAAAACTTGCGATAGTTTTTCCTAGAGCACCAAATTTATTAATACCAGTTCTTTGATCGACGCACTTCCCCGATCTATAGCTCAAGAAAAAGGCAGGGTTTCGACAGGGGGTGGGTCGAAGTTCCATGTATTTTTTACATACGGCATAGCAGTTGCCCGTCACAACGAAAGAACGATCTATTTTCGTTTTTGTTTTCGAAACTTTCACCATGATTGTACTGTCGTCTATGTTAGAGACTTCATCGAACTGGATGTTGTATAGCTCTTGCCTTCGGCATGCCCCTATTATGCCGAAGATTAGTGCAACCTGTAACAATAAACGATATAATAAGCTTGAGGTACATAGCCAAGGCAAAAACTATGATTTATGAAGTAGTAAAGTGTAGGTACCTACTACCAAATTTATACACAAAGCGCTTAAACGGAGTGTCTAGATAACTTGCGTGTGTAGTACGTAAGTACTAGGTAGATTAAAAATAACAGAACTAAAATACACTTATCTTCTCAAAAAGATACAAAATATGGTGGTGGTGGTGAATCTTCCAGGAACATCTTTATTTGACCTGATGTAAACGTCAAGGACTTTTTTCCCTTGTGTCCTTCTGAACTGCGTTTCAGGAACGCTATGACTTTTGAATACTTCGTGATATCAATATTGTTGTAGATACTCAGTGTGGACTTGAGCATAGAATATTTAGCCCACATAGAAGATGGCTTGAATTTGTCGGAGAGGTCTTTGAGATACGCAAGAATGTCATTTTCAGAAAATGATGTAGTTTTCTTTTCGATCTTCCATGCCAAAAAGTTATTATATTCTTTTTCATATAATTTTCTAGATTTTTCTGGCAAAAGATTGTGAGTTACATTTGTTGCCAATTCTAGAATATCCGGAGGCGTACAAATATCATCGTCGCTATCCATCTTTAACTTTTAATTTGTATTTTAAAAACAAAACACATTGCGAAACATTAAATTCACGCGTACGTGTATTGTCACAGTGAACTTGCCGCCATTAAAATCTAACCAATGAGAGCGCAGCTGCGCGCGCAGGGCCAATCAGGAGCGAGCGCGCGCTGTTCGTTTTTTATTTAATTGGCACAAGATCTTACCAAAGAGTTTTGTGTATGTAAGTTTAGTAGTTTCGACGAAGTTTTCACGTATAACCCAACTGTTTTCAAAAGCCAGCCTAATATCAAAATTTTATACAACTTGTATGAGGATTTTGACATAAGGCTCGCCAGGTTAATTGGTCGCATTTTATTGACGTTATAATGAGATTTTACGATATCGATGTGGATATTATACCATCATGTGAAATTGCTTAAATTGAGTGTTTTGTTATCTGCGCTATAACAGTAGTAATTATAAGTCAAGTATTGGAAACATAAGTAGAATGTTATAACATTAGTGTAGATAAAAATCTTTACTTGAAAGTGTCCAGTTTAAGAAATTAATCAAAATATCGACTAATTTGTGAGTAACTCACGTCCAACTCAGTATTTTGATTAATTTCTTAAACTGGTCACTTTCAAGTAAATATTTTTATGTAAACCTTTGAAGATGATAATTCTACTGGCGCAATTAGAATGCAATTAGCCTAGTTTGTCGTATTAGTTTACAAATTGCGAAAAACCAAATTAAATTTGAATTTCGCGGGCAGACTCGTCTATTTATCCTTAATGAAACTTTGGGATGTTGTTCAGGGATGGTTAATTATCTCAAGTTATCTCAAGTTTTCACTATCTCAAAGGAATTCTGTGCTGAAGGAAGAGGAGGGGGGGGGGCTGCAAAATTTTCGACCTTCCTCCGGTTTTTCCTCAATTACTTTTTTTCCTTTAGTCCTACGGCAAAAGCATTACCGTACTTTTTTAGGGTTCCGTACCCGAAGGGTACCAACGGGACCCTATTACTAAGCCTACGCTGTCCGTCCGTCCGTCCGTCCGTCCGTCCGTCCGTCCGTCTGTCAGCGGGCTGTATCTCGTAAACCGTAATAGATAGACAGATGAAATTTTCACATATTATGTATTTCTATTGCCGCTATAACAACAAATAATAAAAATTAAATTAAATTAAAAAATTAAATTAAAATATTTCCATGGGTACATGAAAATATTTTAATTTAATTTTTTTTAACGGAACCCTAAAAGAGCGAGGCCCGACTCGCACTTGGCCGATTTTTTTAAGTATTGTAGAGCGTTAAATTTCCTACAATTTTGACTAAAGAAACATTTTTGTTTGTATGTTAATTCGTTATTACCGAAATATGGCTCTTTGAAAATAGTCCAGGCGACAGTTAGGAAAAAGTGGGGATAGGTGGAAAAAGGTTGGAAGTCAACGAAACTTTGGGATGTTATTTAGGAATGGTTAATTAACATTTTGTCAAGTTTTAGACCTCGAGGACCCTGTGCTAAAAGAGGAGGGTGGGGGAAAGCTGCAATATTTTCGATTTTGAGTAATAAACCAACACAGGAGAAGAATTGACGCGCGTACCCCTCTGTAAGTTGGGTATGAGCAGTGGTCCTACTCGTTATATAAAACTGTTTGACTCGAGTCACGCGCCTGTCAACTACGTATGGTTAGCGGGGAATGAGCTCCGCTATAAATGCCGAATATGAGAGTATTTTCTTCTAAAAAAATATTTAAAACATCCAGTTTACTAAAGGATAACATTTATTTACTTCTGATGTATTATTTTATCCAAATAATGCAATACTTATGCAGAAAACTTAAGAAAACTGTCGATCTGAAAATGTTGCTACTTAATCGTACATGAAATAATTTGGGGAAAATATTGAAAATTAATCTTCCTACTTACTATTCGTTTAGAGACCTTTATCTTGAACTGCATTATAAATTGATCCCATAGAATTTAAATCACGATAGAATAGGAAGGGGTGAACGACTAATTTATAAGCTTTAAGTAAAATATGACTAGATATGAATAGATACGAACTTTGATCGTCTGTGGGATTATCAAATAATGATAAAAAATTCTTTCTATAAAACCGACTTTAAACGCCACTACAAAGTATAAAACAATTTTAATTTGTACATGTATGTTGAAGTCGGGCGGGCCTAAATATAAATGATGAAACTAATGCGCGACGCTAGCCCAACTTTGCCCGATCGGCGTATGAAGTCGGTTTTTTAAAGATATTTTTTTTCTTCTTCTTCTTTATCAACCGATAGACGTCCACTGCTGGACAAAGGTCTCTTGCATGGACTTCCACAGGCCTCGGTCTTGCGCCGCCTGAATCCAACGGCTCCCTGCGACTCGTTTGATGTCGTCGGTCCACCTGGTGGGGGGTCTGCCAACACTGCGCTTCCCGGTGCGGGGTCGCCACTCCAGCACCTTGGGACCCCAACGACCATCAGCTCTTCGAACTATGTGCCCCGCCCATTTCCACTTCAGTATCGCGACTCGCTTAGCTATGTCGGTGACTCTGGTTCTCCTACGGATCTCCTCATATTTTCTGATTCGATCCCGCAGGGACACTCCGAGCATAGCTCTCTCCATCGCCCACTGAGCGATAGATATTTTTTTTACATTATTATTTTAAGCTTTTTTGTGTATATCTCTGATCGCGAGCAATTTGCTCTTAATCATTGAGTTCCTTCCTCCATCACCGAAGATATGAATCATCTTCTCTTCACCTTTTAAATAGGCCCAACCTTATTATGCTTTCTTTCAAAAAAAATTGAAATCGGTTCAGATTTGACGTAGTTATGGAGTAACATCTAACATTATATCAACAAAAATTTATATGGGAACCACCTCTGAAGTATGCCCTACTAAACAAAAAAAAATTATCAAATTCCATTCATTATTTGGCGGAATAATTGGGTAACAAATATACAAAAAATTCAAATTGAGAACCTCCTCCTTTTTTGAAGTCGGTTAAAATGATTGCATTATTATAACGATCGCAATGGTGTCTGATTGGCTGGTACTCTCCCACTATTGTTTAAAATGCATTGATGCAGCTAGAGCTCCATAAACTCAGCGAATTCATAAAATTAGTTTTTTTACTCAATTATTTCAAAATTTATAGGTATATATTTCCATATAGCCAGTGTGATATGATTTTCTAAATATATAAAATGAAAAGGTGACTGACTCACTGATTTATCAACGCATATCTACTATGACGTAGGCATCCGCTAAGAAAGGATTTTTACAAATATAATACAAAAAATAATGAAAACGAGACTAAAAAATTGTTTAATAATAATGATAAGTTCTACGTAAGTCTTTCTTACTCGAAAATTAGGACTTTAATTTTATGAAGTCGGCCACACCGCAATAAAATTAGGGCTGGACAGCAAGATTTCATATGTCGATATTGGTGGGGGGATTGTATAAATTATTTATACCGAGATATTTTTATCGTCTTACTAATGGTTCATTGACGAAAAAAAATATTTAAATTCTATACATATTTGTTTCATTAAAACTTGGCAATTGAATTAAAGTACCCATACTTCTTATTCATCCCGCTAGGTTTACCGGAAAGCTAAATAGCTTGGCGGTGTTTTATTACAGATGGGGTGGCCACTATAGCCATGGCGGCAGCCTAGCATTACAAACAAATATACACTTCGTTCAGATGAAGTAGATGAAAAAAATAAGCCTTCCAAGTAAAGTATGTAGGTACAAGTTTTAACTTACCAATCATAACTTTAAATACATTTTTTTTTAGGGTTTAGTTTTTACTTTTTATGTTTCCTCCATACTGGACTGAGAGAATATTATTCAACGCTGGAAAACGATCTTGTAAATCGAAAAAGTGAACTTTAAACGTTTTAAAAAATCATAACAGCTCATAATAAGCTATCAGGAGCAGATTTTTTTCAAAAAGCATATTTTTTAAAGTAACACATCAGATGATACTAATTATATAATTCTAAAGTAGAATTACTTTAGTTTTATACATTAGTTTTAATATCAATTTCGACTAATAGTTTTTCAATTTTAGAAGCAATGTTGCTGTAACTTGGTATTTGAAACATATGAAACCACGAAATAACTCTAAACTCTGAAATGCTAATTATGCTGTATTTATTTTTAAGGAAACATGATGTAGTCCTAACAGTTTGTACTTAATATACTTTTTAGAAATAGATACATCGTAAATTTCGCTTTAAACATAAATAAAACAAATGATGTTTCATTAAAAATGCTGTATGTTTATTTAAACAAGATTACTTAAAAAATCAATGTGTTCAATATTAATACCCACTACGTATTCAAATAAAAATTAAATGTCTCTCAACTTAATAAACAATATTATTAAAAACCTATGACAAAGTACAGCACTCCCTGGTGGCTTATAACCTTAAATCATAACTAAACAGCTGCTCTAAGGTGATATACTGTGGTACCTACAGCATGCTTTCAGCATGAGATTGAGAGTATAGTGACGGAGTAAATACCTTGGTATCTACAAAATCTGTTAATAATCAGATAATCCTAAGTCCTTACAGTAGGTTCGCCTAAGTGCACTGCACTGCTAAAAAGTATTGATAACTTTTTTGAAGTATCTGTATAATATTGAAAAATAGATGGTGTGGTGTGGTGTGGAATAACAAAAAATATATAATATAAACATGCAGAGAAGGTCAACATAGTATCTTAGAAAAATAATGTCATAGGAAAACGAAAATCCGACAATCCGACGCAGTATCTTTTTCTTCCAAATATATAAAAAAGTCATTTTGTTATTTTTCGAAATAAGCTAGATCGCTTTCCAGCGTCAATATAGTCCAAAGTTTCTAGCTGTATCTTTACGCAAGTACTAAAAGCCTACAAAGTGTCAATCTAATAGCAAAGGCATATTATGACTAAAATAACGGCAAGAGTCTCGTTTCCTAGCGCTTCTATATACCTACCATGTTAAAGATCTCGAACAAAAAAATTTACTCTCGAATAAAGTAACTCTGTTGTAAATAATTATTAGAAAAACTTATCGAAAGTCGATAATCGATAGTGTCAAATCCCTAAAATGTTTACACAAATGATGCGATTGTTTCATGTAATGATAGAGCGTCCCTGTGTGTGAATGTGATAGTGTGCATATACTTTAAGGTAGTGTTTGCTAATTATATTGTGTGCGTGCATAGCGACGTGATGGAAAAATGCAACTGTAGTAAGCAAGTTTTCATGTGTGCTACCTCGCCCCCCACCGTAATTGACAGACTTTTTTGCGAATAAATTAGGGGTCAAGTCCTCTCCATAGCTGGTTTATTACTCAAAGATTTTCGACCTTCCTAAGGTTTTTCCTCCCTTACGTCCTACGGCAAAAGTATTTCTTTACTTTTTTGTAGAACGTTAAATTTTCTACAAGTTCGATAACACGAAAATTTTGTATGTCAATTAATTTTTTAGATATGGCGCTTCGAAAATAAAAAAAATTCAAAATTCGCTTTAAAATACGACAAAAAAACGCAGAATTCCACCTTATTACTTCTGTTATTCCCTAAATATTATGAAATGTTGTTGTAATTATGGTACCTGGTGACAATCACAAACCCCGGACACCCCGTTCCCCCGCTCACCCCACTCAACCCCAATTCACAAAATTTTAAGTGAATTTTGGCAAAAAATTTTTTTCGAAGCGCCATATATCGGAAACGAAATGACATACAAAAATTTTTGTATTATCAAACTTGTAGGAAATTTAACATTCTACAAAAAGTGTAGAAATACTTTTGCCGTAAAACGTAATAGAAAAAAGTTATTGAGGAAAACTCGGAGGAAGGTCGAAAATTTTGCAGCTTCCACCTACCCTCCTCTTTTAGCAGAGTCTAAAATTTCTGTGTATTACCATCACGTAAGTGTGAGTGAAACAAAATATCACTGCTTGTGTTTATTCGATTATCAACTGGTCACCAACTTCGAATTGTCAAAATATTATGCCTTTACTAGCTGACGCCCGCGACTTCGTCCGCGTGGATTTAGTTTTTAAAAGCCCGCGGGACTTTGATTTTCCGGCATGCCTATGTCACCCTCCAGGTTCTCAACTATAAATATCCAGAAATCACGTCAATCCGTAGCTTTCTTGCAGCGTGATTGAGGGACAAACCAACAAACAAACACACTTTCGCATTTATAATAAGTATTAGTAAGGAAGAATTAATACTACGACAGTAAAGGCGAACTAATTAAATTTTAGAACACAAAATCTACTTTTGTGACTCAAATATCATAGTTAGATATATTCCCTCGGGAACTTTTTTGTAGAAAATAATGCGTACTTTAATTATGTAGTACATAATTTTTGTACTACACTACTGTATCATCAATAGTTTTCTCAGCACACGCCTCATATCATAATGCATTTTACAGGCAAAATTTTGCTACTTTGGGTTACATTATTGCAATTTTCTTAAGGATCTCTAATAGTTTTGATAATAAATTATAGCCTATGTTACTTCCTGATAACTTAGCTTTCTATTGGTGTAAAAATGGTTAAAATCGGTCCAGTAGTTACAGAGCCTACAAACAAACAAACAAACAAACAAAAAAATCTTTCCTCTTTATAACATACCTTTATATCTTATAATACTGTCAAATTAAAGATACCATATTCCTAGATAGTGTAGGTCCATCAACTTGATTTTGTCGCTTAATATTTTGTATTGTGAAATGTAATAGGGTTGATAGTGCTGAAATCTTAGAGAAATGATTTTATCGATAATTGCACAGGTACATACGAGTATTATGTATCTATTTTTATTTTTATTGTGTACCTACCTACGCTCTCATCTCTGTGTTGCAGATTTATTAATGAACAATTGAAAACATAATGGAAGGAAGTTATTGAAAGACCTATTTGAATACCCCAAATTCACAACCGAATTTTCTCAAAGCATTTCACTCAGGATTCATTTTGACTGAATTCAGACGCTCTATTAGATATAACAATACAAAGGCCTGAGGAGCGAAAAAATCTCTTACGACAGTACCTAAAAATAGATAGTTAGATTTTACTCACCAAAATACAGGTATATAATGTATACAGAAAATCGAGCCTCATACATTTAACCAGGACTGGTGTGTGAATATTTATAGCAAAATGTCAATATTACAAGTTAATAATTTTAAATGTCATGGTCCATTAAATTGTCCAAAAATAAATGCCTAATCAATAATAATAATTTGTGTAAGGATAATATTATAAATATTATATTCAATACATTATGCAATGTCTTTGTCAAACAAAAGAGTTATTAATTTGAAATGCTGTGGTGTGTTAAATAATCGTTAATATGATAAAAATTTTTATTTATCTTGTAATATAATTTATAAATTCTATTTCTAAATATGGGCGAAGGCTTTTCTTTTAGACTATCAGGCAGTTTATCAAATAATAAAATTGCCATGAAGAAGGTCTATGTTATATCTTAAAAACTCGGAAAATAGCTTCACCAGGAATGGCGTCCTTTATACATTCGCGCATCGTTTATATGCGACTAGCTGATGCCCGCGACTTTGTCCGCGTGGATTTCGTTTTTAAAGTCCCTCGGGAACTCCTTGATTTTCCGGGATAAAAAGTAGCCTAGATGTTGACCCGAGTAATAAGCTACCACGGTATAAAATTTTGTAGAAATCTGTGCGGTAGTTTTTACGTGAAAGAAGGACAAACAAACAGACAAACAGACAAAAGTTAAATAAAAATCTGTTTCGGGCTCAGTATCGATAGTTAAGCATCCCCCAATTAAAATTTTCAAAATATATTAAATGTACAGAAATCTTCCAGTTACAGTTTTATTATATGTATAGATTAAGCTTTTCGCACCGGCCAGCGAAAGCTCGCACCCTGACGGTAACTGACATAGTTTTTCTGGGAACTAAGTAGTAGGCTATAGCTAGCCCTCAAATGCAACAATCAATGTCTCAACTGTGGTTATTATCTCAATTCTTGTTGCAAAAATTCATTATAGCCAATAGCGTGTCTACCAATCACAGGAGATTATGTTCGTTAAATAATTTTTAGGCAATGAAATGAAACGACAATCCCCGCTATGAATTAATCTACGTTTATTTCAAAATTTAAAAAATTAAAAAAAATTTCAAAATTATTTATTTCATGTAGGCCAACCTATGGCTCTTATGACACGTCAAGATTCTACCACCGGTTCGGAAAGCGGATTCTGCTGAGAAGAGCCGGTAAGAAACTCAGCGGTTGCTCTTTTCAAAATAATCATTTTACAATATTAATAGGTAGCTATTACATTGAAATAAGTTTTTATACTATCTTGTGGGCAGCTGGATGCCAAGCTGATTTAACCCGTGCATCTTTGTTAGAATAGAATAGGATATAATATTTCCACAATGAGGGGAAGTTCCAAAAAAGCGTAGGTACTACAATTCAATTCATGTTTAGACGGGCAGACAGAAACTAGTCCCATTCCCGCCGGTGGTACCCGATCACGAGCATGACGCATGATCCAGCCGTTGCTTCGCTCGACCATATTCTAGTCAATACCGTGTTTTATAGTCAATAGGACAGGAGATTACGATCGTTACAGTGTACCTACCAATAATTTTTAGGCAATGAAATGAAATGAAAAGCCCGCCGCTATGAAAAGATCTACGTTTAACATTAGAAAATTCGCCGCTTTCTCATCCGATTCAAGTGACTGACGTATTTATATTTGTTGCAGTTCATAGAAACGATGCAACTGGAGTACGACGCGCAGGCACGCGACGCTGGCGTCTACATAATTAGCGCGTGCGGATTTGACAGCATTCCCAACGACATGGGCGTCATTTATCTGCAGCAGAACTTTGGAGGTAAGGGTCTCTCACTAAGTAGAGAAAGAATCTCTCCGGTTCTCTCTCTCTCTCTATCTCTATCTTTGTCTCTGTACGTCTTATTTATATTGCCGACGCGTGATATTTTTATCATATAAGTAAGTACGTGATGATACCGTATTTCTTGGAATAATAATGCGTTTGAGCTTTAGATCTCTTCAGATATTTTTATGTACAACTCAAAAAGGAGAAGGTACAAGATTTCGATTGTTACTATCAGAATAAGTTAATAGCCTGTGTGATAATAAATCGTAGGGATATAAATCGCGGCTGCCTATCGGCGGATTAAGAGGCAGTTCTCTAAGGCACAAACTCTCAACCTTCGGATCTATAATACCAAGTATATTAAAGATACCATCGAGCGGAACAAAGGCTCAAAAGTTTTCGCGAGAGATCTGTCTATCGGACAGAGCCAGCTGACGCGGCTGAAAAGTGATTGCGGTCGTCTCGTCTCTTCTCGACCTGAGATCTTGGGAGAGGTCGAGAAATTCTATGGGCAGTTATATACCACGAAACATAAATCTTTTGAAGGTTTGGTTAAAGATACCAGTGCCAAACTGACCCGACACTATACCGAAGATAACCCTGGCGTCAGCCTTACGAGATTAGTATGGCTCAAAAACAACTAGGCGCCAGGTGATGACGGAATCACTGCGGAACTCCTGAAAGCGGGTGGAAAACCGGTACTTAAGATCTTTCAGCGATTGTTCAATTCCGTCATTCACGAGGGTATAACGCCGGAAGCATGGCACAGGAGCGTGGTGGTTCTGTTCTTCAAAACGGGCGATAACACCTTGCTGAAAAGTTATAGACCCATCTTGCTGTTTGTAAGTTGTTCTCGAGAGTTATCGTCTCACTCGTAGGTTCGACGACTTCCAGCCTCCCGAACAAGCCGGATTCCAGTAAGGCTTTGGCACATAGATCACATTCATACGCTGCGGCCGGTTATACAAAAGATGGAAGAGTATAACCAGCCACTTTGCTTAGCGTTTGCTCTATCGTATCGTATCGTATCTTTGCTCGGACTTTGAGAAAGCCTTTGATTCGGTGGAAACTTGGCCAGTATTGAGGTCACTGCAGAGATGTCAAATTGACTACCGGTATATCCAAATGTTGAAGTGTTTGTATGAAAACGCCACTATGTCAGTACGTATGTATACAGGACCAGACTACGAGGCCAATGCAATAGCAGCGCGACAGGGAGACGTAATCTCCCCGAAGCTCTTTACCGCTGCGTTGGAGGACGTCTTTAGGCTTCTGGATTGGAACGGATTTGGCATCTTTTGGCATCAACATAAACGGCAAGTACATCACTCACCTGAGATTTGCGGATGACATAGTCGTTATGGCAGAGACACTGAAGGACTTCAATGCTCAATACAATGCTCAACGATCTCAGCAGAGTTTCTCAACAGGTGGGCCTGAAAATAAACATTAGCAAGACAAAAATCAAGTCGAATGCTCATGCTCCGCTCCACCCAGTAGTCGTTGAGAACACTGCACTCGAAATTGTGGACGAGTATATACCTGGGACACACAGTCTAGCTAGGCAGGTCCAATTTCGAGAAAGAGATCAACCGCCGACTTTAACTCGGCTGGGCAGCCTTCGGGAAGCTTAGAGATGTCTTCTCGTCCAAAATCCCTCAGTGCCTGAACACTAAAGTCTTTGAATAGTGCATGTTGCCAGTGATGAAATTGCTCAGTCTTACAATGCTAATGCAATGTACTATTACAGTTTAACCAATAAGTTATACTTCGAAGAATGTAGGTACTCAGGAACTTTAGAAACTTGTTTGTCTTGCACAGTAGCACAAAACAAAAAGTGGTCTGGAGGTCATTGTAATTTAAAATTAATTCAAATACTAATTTACTTCGTAATGTTAATTTTCATTATGTTATCTATTGTAGTTAATTAATTGTTTGAATTTTATAAATATTATTTGCAAGAAATGGCCGATTGCATTGAAACTCTGTAACTATTATTGTACTTAGTATTCAAGCAAATAAAGGAAATTAAAATGAATTGAATTTATATGAATTATAATTGCAGGCATTCTGAACTCGGTCGAGTCGTATCTGAGCACGTCTGCCCCCGCGGGCAGCAGGACAGGCGGCGCCGTCAACTACGGCACTTGGGAGTCGCTCGTCTACGGGTGAGTCGTATCTGAGCACGTCTGCCCCCGCGGGCAGCAGGACAGGCGGCGCCATCAACTACGGCACTTGGGAGTCGCTCGTCTACGGGTGAGTCGTATCTGAGCACGCCTGCCCCCGCGGGCAGCAGGACAGGCGGCGCCATCAACTACGGCACTTGGGAGTCGCTCGTCTACGGGTGAGTCGTATCTGAGCACGCCTGCCCCCGCGGGCAGCAGGACAGGCGGCGCCATCAACTACGGCACTTGGGAGTCGCTCGTCTACGGGTGAGTCGTATCTGAGCACGTCTGCCCACGCGGGCAGCAGGACAGTCGGCGCCGTCAACTACGGCACTTGGGAGTCGCTCGTCTACGGGTGAGTCGTATCTGAGCACGTCTGCCCCCGCGGGCAGCAGGACAGGCGGCGCCGTCAAATACGGCACTTGGGAGTCGCTCGTCTACGGGTGAGTCGTATCTGAGCACGTCTGCCCCCGCGGGCAGCAGGACAGGCGGCGCCATCAACTACGGCACTTGGGAGTCGCTCGTCTACGGGTGAGTCGTATCTGAGCACGTCTGCCCCCGCGGGCAGCAGGACAGGCGGCGCCATCAACTACGGCACTTGGGAGTCGCTCGTCTACGGGTGAGTCGTATCTGAACACGCCTGCCCCCGCGGGCAGCAGGACAGGCGGCGCCATCAACTACGGCACTTGGGAGTCGCTCGTCTACGGGTGAGTCGTATCTGAGCACGTCTGCCCCCGCGGGCAGCAGGACAGGCGGTGCCATCAACTACGGCACTTGGGAGTCGCTCGTCTACGGGTGAGTCGTATCTGAGCACGTCTGCCCCCGCGGGCAGCAGGACAGGCGGCGCCATCAACTACGGAACTTGGGAGTCGCTCGTCTACAGGTGAGTCGTATCTGAGCACGTCTGCCCCCGCGGGCAGCAGGACAGGCGGCGCCATCAACTACGGCACTTGGGAGTCGCTCGTCTACGGGTGAGTCTTGGATACACCCTATTTTTTCCAGATATATAATATCTACTGACTTATGCAGGGCTAAAATAACCATCGTGTCTTTTGGACCAGATTAGAACTCCGTAGCATAGTTGGTACTAATCTTATATTCCTTTGCTTTTTTCTTTTTCTTTCTCTTCTTATATTAAAACATTAGAATTAGGTAATTTCTTATCACCGAAAACCTGGTGTCAAGTAAGAAATTAAGAAGGAGGAAGGTGGAAGATGGTGTCGGGAAAATCATTGTTATTTTAAATCATTGGAGGCGTTCTAAATTGAAAAAAGATAGTAAAAAGCAAACTAATAATCACTGTCTATCACATTATATTTAGAACGTGTGTTTGTTCTTGTCCAGACTGGCACATCACAACGAGTTGCCTGGCTTAAGAAAAAAGTTGTATCCGGAGAGACTGCCTACATTCAAACCAAAGCTGTTACCCAGGTAAGAAGGGATTTTTGATTTACTTTAACATTAATTGGAATTTAAGGAAGTGTCCTTGGGTGTATTTTGTTTTTAATTTATATAAATGACCTACCAAAAATTTTTGACGAATATTGTATATTATTTGCGGATGACATTTCTTTATTATTTCCTCTATCAAATAATGATAACCTCCATGATACGATGACTCGACTGTTAAACAACATTACTGACTGGATGAATGACCATAAATTAGAAATAAATTACAATAAAACCAAAATAATCCAATTTCGACCTCACCAAAAAAAACAATTACATATTAAATATACTTATAATAAAACAGACATTGAATGCGCCGACAGCCTAACGTTTTTAGGCATTGAAATCGACACAAATTTAAATTGGAAGGACCATATCGAAAAAACAAAAACTAAATTAAGTAAATTTATTTACGGACTCAGACAATTAAAACGAACCACCAACTTAAAAACTGCACTAGCTGCGTATTATGCCTATGGGTACGCATTTTTGAAATATGGTGTTATTCTCTGGGGCAATAGCACCGATGCCCTGGACCTTTTCAGACAACAAAAAAAGTGCATACGCATATTAGCAAACATAAGAACTACAGACTCATGTCTACCTCATTTTAAAGAATTAAAAATTTTAACACTACCTTCCATCTATATCTATGAAATATGTAAATTTGTTAGAAAAAATCTACACTGTTATAAAAAAAAAGAAGACAAACCTCGTCGATTTCCCGAAAGACATGAAAATAAACTAACCCTACCACCATCAAAACTAAAACTTTACTCCTCGAGTCCCTTCGTAATGTCCATAAAAATATATAATAATTTGCCAGACAGCATTCGAAACATAGAAAAAGATAACAAATTTTATAAAACATTAAAAAACTTTTTATTGGAAAAATGTTACTACAAAATAAATGATTATTTTGACGATACAAATAATATTAATAAATAAAATCGGTCTCTCTACTACGGTCGATTTCAGACCAAGTTGCTACACCCTAACGGGGTATGTGTAAACTATCTGCAACTAAAATGAATAAATAAATAAATAATTAATATAGCGTCATTTATGTACTTCGTTGATACTGGTTTGATGATGATGCCTGACATAATTTTCAGAGCAAATTAATGATCGGTGTTAAGTATTTTGATCATCATTTTTTTCCGGATGAAAGCATATTGTCAGGCAATGGCAACAATTGCGATCGTAGCTATTTTAGTAGCAGCCATGAGTTATCGTGCTGGTCCCGGCCTGGTAACGGCAACGATTGCTTGACAGCATCGATAGAAAGAAAAGACGTGAAAGAGAATCGTGGGATTCGATTGATAATTCCACGAAAAAGAGGCAGTAAAACCACTACCCTACTTACCTGATGCCTTACCAACGGCGTCGTTTCTTGACATAATATCGTGCAGTATGGTATTGTTTTTAGATTGTTTCTATCTTCTTCTTCAAGTATCTCTCCAACTAGTGAAGATTGTAAACTCCTGCTTGTGCTGTGCTCCTGCTTAGTGCTTATACTGCACTCGCGATTCCCGTCTACCCCCGGATGTTATGAAGCCAGGACTTTTTCTGCGACCTACGCCTTTTTACCAGCAACTTTCCCTATCATGATGAGTTGTAGGAACTCGTATTTCTCGTGCTTGTACTTTTCTAAACTTGACGATTTAGAAAAAACGATCTCTGTTAGTGAGTGTTCGGAAGCTCGATCGTAACAATAGGAAACTCTCCTTCCGGGCTAGTGTAGCGCCCGATAACCGGCTGGTCCCTCATTTAGTTTGGAATAAATATTTCGCATGTATAACAACAGGATCGCCTTTTGTATGCTTGATAGAATGTTGAGGAGACATTAGACAACACTAAGCAATCACAAATTTTTCAAAATTCAAACTGAACATTTATTTCACGTAGACCAACCAGTGGCTCTTATGACGCGTCAAGAGTCTACCACCGGTTTTCTTTCAAAGGTCCGTGATCCACGCAAGGGAGGACGGCTGGTGCCTCCCGTTCCCCGGCTCGGACTCTTCAGTGGTGTACCGCACGCAGCGCCACCTTTACGAGGTCGAGCACAAGAGACCCGTGCAGTGCAAGACCTACGTCAAGTTCCCCACTCTCTTCACCTCCATCGTCGTCGCGTTCGTCACCGCCATCCTGTTCGTGCTCAGTAAACTCAGCTTCACGAGGAGTCTGCTGCTGAAGTACCCGCGCCTGTTCTCGTTGGGGCTGGTGGCCAGAGGGCCGAGCGAGGAGGTGACCAGCAACACGCGGTTCAAGTTCGAGCTGTTCGGGGAGGGGTGGGAGGCTGGCACTGATGTGAACTCCATTCCACCTAACAAGAAGGTTAAAGCAGAGGTTAGTAACTACTTATTCATTAAACATATCAGTTATCTGACTAATGCATAGGTACAATAACTATTACTATAAAATCCCGTGAGATTTCTCAGAGTTACGCAGCGGGCGAAGGCGAGCCTAGAAGTCATGACTCAAGCGGGCAAAGCCTTTTAATAGTGGCGCCGCTTTTGAGGCCCAGACTTTGGTTTAGGATGACGTTGGGTTGATTGGATTAGGTTGGTAAAGACTCACGTCCTGGGTGAAGTAAAAATTGGGATGGCCTGGTTGGCAGGAAGTGTTGTCAATTTGAAATCAGTTACATAAACCTTAACTTGAAAAGCAATCCATTTTTGTCAGCATGATTCGATTCCCAATAGCACTATCTTCTATTAAAATTTTCTCAAATAACTTGCGGTTTTAAATAAAAATACGTCTTTATCTACGATGAAACAGGAAGGTTTTGGGTTAGACCATGTGGCAGAGATACACATTACTCATTCTTAAACTAGTTGACCGATTTTGGTGTGATTTCTGTTCAGGTGTCAGGCGTGAACCCAGGCTACGGCGCGACGGTGGTGGCGCTGCTGTACTCCGCGCTCACCATCCTCCGGGAGAAGGACAACATGCCCAGGAAGTGAGTTGACTCCTCGAACAAGCAAATTATCAAAATAGATTTAAAAACCCGTCTGCTTTAAAGAACATCAACTGAAAATTTATAGCTAGTGTTGCTCGGGATGATGTAGAAATTCCAACGATACCCCATACATCCGTACCCCATACCCCATACATACAAATCTGTTCAGGCATTATTAGTGGATATGGTGGAATAGGGACAACCCGCCACCTCCCATGGCCCCTCCAACCTCGCGGTTATATGGACCGAAACACTGGGAGGGCGTTCGGTACTTGCTCTTGGATATGGTGGAATAAATAAACTCATACATACGTGAACCCCGAAAACATTTGGGCTAATCGTGTAAATATTAATAGTCCTCACGACAGACTGGCCACGCGCCACCTTCACGGGAGACATTGCACAAACACAGGTGCACTGTCTGACTGACATCGGAGACGAGGAAATACCCTCAGTCTCCGACGTCAGTCACAGCCCGATGGGACGGACATCCTACACGACCGGAGAGATCAGACCCAGGCCCGATAGCTTTACGTGCTCTCCGAGGCACGGAAGTGACATACCTACCGCTGCTTCCTAACTCCGGGCTAGTACCATGAGAATTTTTTGACAGAAAACCCAATACCCCTTTTAAAACTACGTTCCAGTCGAGTATAGAGTTATTTTTATTATTAACAATTTTATTTTATTAAACTTATAATAATGTGTGTTTGTATGTCGTTTCCAGCGGCGGCGTGATGACGACAGGCGTCGCGTTCCAGAACACGCAGCTCATTCAGCACTTGTGCGAAAACAACCTCAAATTCCAAATTGTTAATGACAAATAGATAAGTAGGTACGAGGCAGTAGATATTGGGTTTATTACAATTGCCATACCATTTGCTAAAGAGAGTAGGTGCTGCCATTACCCTGTAAATATTTCAGTATAGATCCAACAACTTATTTGTTCGGGTGACGGGGTCGCTAGTGGAGAGTTTAGAAATAATTGTTAAATGTACAGTATGCATAAAACGAAACTATTAGTGACTTGTCTATGACAAACGTCAACTTGACGCTTCTTGCTCTCTTCCTCCGTAACCTCCACGACGTGTGCATTCTTTATTATTAGTATTCTGTATCCATTATTTAATCTAATTACATATTGACGACCACAAAGTACATTATACAGATGTTGACGACCAATATGGTGTATTTATTGTGTACTAGTGGTCGCCCATTTGTCGAAATTCGACCTTATGTTCTATGTCGAGGCTATTTTTTACCTATAATGATATTGTTATATTGTTAGTCCAGATTACTGCTACACAACTTTCTTTTTATATTGAGATTTTATAGTAGATGTATATTATATCTATATATATAAAAGAAAGTGGTGTTAGTTACACTATTTATAACTCAAGAACGGATGAACTGATTTGGCTGAAAATTGGTGGAGAGGTAGCTTAGAACCAGGGGACGGACATAGGATACTTTTTATCCCGTTCGACCGCGTTTCCGTCAAGTCACTATAAAACTTGGTATAACAAAAACGCATCTGACATGGAATAACAAAACGCAAATGACAGTGGAATAACAAAACGTAAATGACAGCTAAACGTAATTTTGTCTGTGGTAAAAAATTTGACAATTATACAAATGATAGCTAAACGTAATTGATAATATCATCAGTAATGTGTTTTCTCTTTGAATCATCATTAACAATGCCGCGAGCAAGACGATCTTAAATGTTTCCTGCTACAAAGTTACGGATTGACGTGATTTATTGGATAGGTATAGTTGAGAACCTGGAGGGGGACAAAGATTTTCCGCGGGATGTTATGAACTAAATCCACGCAGACGAAGTCGCGGGCATCAGCTAGTATTGTAATAAAAATGAATTTATTATGGTTATGCTTGACATTCAGATAGACTATAGACAAATAATATTAAAGACAAAAAATACACAGAATTTAAACAAGATACAAGAACAATAAACAAAATTATAAAAATATGCGTGTGTGTCAAATACACCATGTATTTGTTAGTGTGTGTAATGTTTTTTTTATTTATTTAATGTGTCTTTTATGCATAATTTAAAAAAAATATTAGCATTCTGCACTTCTTCTATAAATAAACTATAAGTGTGGGAAATTTCATACTCCTCCGTCCGCGCAATTTTCGTAAAAAGGGGTACAAAATTTTTGCTTCACGTATTAATATTATGATAATTGACAACTCATCATTGGATACAAATGTGATTTTATTGGTCGCCTTTTGAATCCACTTGTGCATAGTGGCACGCTTCACGTGACCTTCCAAAAGTATTGCTAGTTTATTTATGAGAAAATCGGTACAGCATTTTCATAGCAGGCACTCGCACCAGAAAGAACTAGCAGCAGCAAAGGCCATGAAGACTTGGCTAGCGGAATTGAGCTGAAATATATTTAAAAAATAGCGGCCTTAATTTATTTACTTATTTGCTTTCATATTTATTGGGTTACAAACATGAAGCCCGGTAAGGGCATTGCAAAAGTTACAATTATTATATTGTTATTACATTATAATATTCTAATATTAGTTAATTCAATAAAAACAAAATATTTCAAAATTAAAATTAAAATGTACATTAATGAAATGGTCAACATTAAGATGAGTCAAAAATAAAGTCAAAGTTAAAATTAAAATTATTATTAATTAATGATATTATGGGCGTTATGTGCGTTATGTGAGTGAACTTATCCACCTGAACAGATAAGATGGTGGCACTGTATGTACCTACTTCTACTAGGTACTGCTTGGCAAAAAAGTCTAGAAACGGAGTTATACCTAGTAGTTTTTAAGTTATCAAGTGTCTAGTGGGATTGGTCAATCAATATGGCTACTATGTTTTCAGATTGATCCGAACTTTTGAGTAAGGCTGGAACCACTTTTCTGTGCGCATCGATTCCTGCTGTTGTGGTTCCAGCCTTTATCAACACTTATAGGTAACGTCTGGCGCTACCTAAAAGATGCTTAAATGTATGCCCAACAATGGATACATAAATTATTATTATTAACTGATGATGATGATGACTCAAAGGCCCGGATCAAATCCTCTCGTCTCTTAGTATATTATTATGTTTTCTTATGACTTAAATACCAAATTATTGTAAGTTCTCTAAACTTTATAAATTGTACTTACCTGTGCATTTAATGTTTCCATTATTTCATTAATAAATCTTATTATAAATTATAAATTGTTTATAAATAAATGTTTTTAAAGGGCGTGGAGTATCATTTTTTACCTAAGTAGATACTTATTTTCTAAATTCTTTACAGATTTTAGTATCGCGATGTGTCCATTTTACACGGATAAGCAGTTAGTGCGGGTTGAGAACTATTTTATAATACACGTTTAACTTGGTGGATTTAGAGATGTTTTACTGATGTTTTGTTGACGCATAGCTAATCAGTGTTTCTCCTCGAAATCAACAAATCCCGACATGATCCCGACACAATTTTTGACTTACTCCCCGATCACATTATCTGTATTCTGTGCACCTGGCGTTGATGACGTCATGTAGGCGCTCTAGAGTCCGCGCCACGGAAGAAGTCCCATAGAGGCGGCACAAGTAGTCGTTAATGTTGATGCAACTCCGTTGTACTTTTTGACTTACTCCCCGATCACATTATCTGTATTCTGTGCACCTGGCGTTGATGACGTCATGTAGGCGCTCTAGAGTCCGCGCCACGGAAGAAGTCCCATAGAGGCGGCACAAGTAGTCGTTAATGTTGATGCAACTCCGTTGTACTTTTTGACTTACTCCCCGATCACATTATCTGTATTCTGTGCACCTGGCGTTGATGACGTCATGTAGGCGCTCTAGAGTCCGCGCCACGGAAGAAGTCCCATAGAGGCGGCACAAGTAGTCGTTAATGTGGATGCAACTCCGTTGTACTTTTTGACTTACTCCCCGATCACATTATCTGTATTCTGTGCACCTGGCGTTGATGACGTCATGTAGGCGCTCTAGAGTCCGCGCCACGGAAGAAGTCCCATAGAGGCGGCACAAGTAGTCGTTAATGTTGATGCAACTCCGTTGTACTTTTTGACTTACTCCCCGATCACATTATCTGTATTCTGTGCACCTGGCGTTGATGACGTCATGTAGGCGCTCTAGAGTCCGCGCCACGGAAGAAGTCCCATAGAGGCGGCACAAGTAGTCGTTAATGTTGATGCAACTCCGTTGTACTTTTTGACTTACTCCCCGATCACATTATCTGTATTCTGTGCACCTGGCGTTGATGACGTCATGTAGGCGCTCTAGAGTCCGCGCCACGGAAGAAGTCCCATAGAGGCGGCACAAGTAGTCGTTAATGTGGATGCAACTCCGTTGTACTTTTTTCGTGGCGCGGACTCTAGTAAGGTGTACGGTGTTAGGCTGGAACCACATTTCTGTGCGCATCGATTCGTATTTGTCCATACTAAACTGTCATTTTTCATAGAGTAGACTATGCATCGAAAAGCCAAATTGATGCGTACACGACTCTGAAAATGACAGTTTTGTATGGACAAAATGCGAATCGATGCGCACAGATGTGGTTCCAGCCTTAATCAACACTTATAGGTAACGTCTGGCGCTACCTAAAAGATGCCAATGTATGCCCAGCAATGAATACATGTTATTGTTATTGACTGATGATGATGATGACTCAAAAGCCCGGATCAAATCCTCTCGTCTCTTAGTATTATGTCTCTAGTTATATAGTGTTTTATCTATGGTATTATGTTTTCCTTATGACTTAAGGTTGATTATACGGGTCTACCCGCGAAATTCAAATTTAATTTGGTTTTTCGCAATTTGTAAACTAATACGACAAAGTAGGCTTATGGCACTCTAATTGCGACGATGGCAGTATCATCTTCACAGGTTTATATAAAAATCTTCACTTGAAAGTGTTCAGTTTAAGAAATTAGTCAGAATATCGACTATTTTCTGAGTAACTCACGTCCAAATCGATATGCTGACTAATTTCTTAAACTGGACACTTTCAAGTGAAGATTTTTATATGAACCTGTGAAGATGATAGCAGTATCGTCGCAATTAGAGTGCCATAAGCCTACTTTGTCGTATTAGTTTACAAATTGCGAAAAACCAAATTAAATAATCAACCATAAATACCAAATTATTGTAAGTTCTCTAAACTTTATAAATTGTACTTACCTGTGCATTTAATGTTTCCATTATTTCAATAATAAATCTTATTATAAATTATAAATTGTTTATAAATAAATGTTTATAAAGGGGGTGGCGTATCATTTTTTACCTAAGTAGATACTTATTTTCTAAATTCTATTACAGATTTTAGTATCGCGATGTGTCCATTGTACACGGATAAGCAAATAGTGCGGATTGAGAAATATTAATTAAATACAGTTTTTAGGGTTCCGTACAAAAATGGTAAATAATAATATATAAAATTCTTTTAAAAAAAACCGACTTCAAACGGCACTGAAAAGTATAAAATAATTTCAGTTTGTACACGTAGGTATGTTGAAGTCGAGCGGGCCTAAATAGAAACGATGAAACAAATGCGCCACGCTAGCCAAAATTTTAGTTTGTAGGTCCAGGCACAGAATATAATAGTACTTGGTACAAGTATGTTGAAGTCGGGCTAGCGTTGCAGTTTTATAGTTCTATTGAGGCCCGCTCGACTTCAACATACGTGTACAAACTGAAATTATTTTATACTTTTCAGTGCCGTTTGAAGTCGGTTTTTTTAAAAGAATTTTATATATTATTGTTTACCATTTTTGTACGGAACCCTAAAAACTGTAAACCGACTTCAAAGCCACTGAAAAGTATGAAATAATTTCAGAATGTTGTTTTTTTTTATAAAAATAGCGAGCAAACGAGCAGGCGGGTCACCCTGATGTTAAGCGATTACCGCCGTCCATGAACATTTGTAGCACCAGAGGCACCACCAATTTGCCGTTGCCGGATTTTCAGGAATTTATTGGTCCGCCCCTTGAATAACCCCAAGTTGTAATTAATTGGGAACACAGTAATTAATTGGGGACAAAAGTCGACGGGAGTTGGTTCCACAGTTTGGTAGTGCGTGGGAAAAAAGATCTGGCACAACGGATAGTCGAAGTGCTCCAGGCACCCAGGTGGTGAGGGTGAAATTGCATTCAGTGGCGTGCGGTGCGGTTGTAGAAGAGAGAGGGTGGGATAAGGTAAAATAGCTCTTCAGAACACTCCCCGTTATATAGCCAATAGAATACGCACAGAGAGCTTACGTCTCTGCGCTGCGGTGCTCCAGGCTTTACAGTGAGCTAGTTAGTTTGGCATTGTCCACAATTTATAGGAAGAATGTCCACACTCGCGATTTTTTTTCGACATTTTACGACCCCATGCACAGTTCTTTTATTTATTTCAACCAGGTTAAACCGGCAGAGTAAACATACACAAAACAATTAAAATTTAAAACGTAAACAAAACACGTCATTGTGACGCCCGCCACGTCAAAGCGCGCCAAAATGGAGGCGTTTCAATGTCCCAAATATGTTACCAGTTTTAATGTATTATTTTTCATTAAACTAAAACATTTTCAGTAGCGATATATATTTTTTTCACACTACAGTGAAGTAAAGAATTAATTAAAAATATAAAAAAATGACATGCATATTCCCTATTATAGTGTTCCAAATTTCATGTCGATAGCTTTAATAGTTACTAAGATAATCGACTGTGACAGACGGACGGACGGACGGACGGAGAAAGTCTCACCATAAGGGTTCCATTTTTACCATTTTTGTACGGAACCCTAAAAATAAAATTTTATTTCTACTCCTTTTTCATGTATCCCCCCCCCACCCCCTTATTTTTAATTTAATTTAATTTTATTATTTGTTATAGCGGCAATAGAAATACACACTGAAAACAACTACCTAACTATTACGGTTTACGAGATACAGCTCGCTGACAGACGGACGGACGGACGGACGGATCCAGGACGGACGGACGGACAGACGGACAGCGGAGGCTTAGTAATAGGTGGTAATAGGGTCCCGTTGTTGGCACCCTTTAGGCACGGAATCCTAAAAATTTTTATATTGATAGTTTTAGTGTATAGTAGCTACAGCCTTCGCCATCGCTCACTTGAAGGCATTATTACCAAACTAGCTGATGCCCGCGACTTCGTCCGCGTGGATTTAGTTTTTAAAATCCCTCGGGAACTCTGATTTTCCTGGACAAAAAGTAGCCTATGTCACTCCCGGTCAACTATACCCATGCAAAACATCACGTCGATCCGTAGCTTCGTTGCGGCGTGATTGAAGGGCAAACCAACAAACACACTTTCGCATTTATAATATTGTTAGTATATTAGAAACTATACTATCCTTACTCTGTGATATTAGTATGATTAACAAATGGCGCGGTATTTTTTGTATTTTCGTCAGGTACCTACCTAGGTAGACGCGTCGCGCGTCGCATTGCAAGAACCGGTTGCCCGTGAATTCTGATTGTTATTCACTCGCCAGTGAATTCATTCTTTGAACCAAATTATTTTATCAGTATTTATTTAAAACTCAGTTATCGTGCATACCTCAGAAATACATTTTGGTCTGTAGTTGAGGAATTATAGCCTGAATCGAAATGTAAGTATATTTTCAGTTAAATACGATTTCACTTATATAAGTGAGGTCCGTTCTTGGAATTACGTTTAACTTGTATTGTATGACTGAAGGAACTTAAGTTGAGGAAGTCTGATTAAAATAATACTATCAGTAGGTATGCATCTTCTTTGTCCAATATGCACTTACGACCAAGTAATGTAAAGTATTATTACATGAACTAGGTAGACTCTTTAGGTTCTATTTTGGATGATTCATCGATTCAATCATCAGCAGTAGTTGAATCAAAAGAGGTTTTTATATAATTTGCCTATGCGAATTCGTCCGCGTTGAATTCGCTTTTGGGGTGGAATTTTCAAAAACTGAAACACGACTTCATTATTTTTAATCGACAAACAAAAGCAAAACAGGTTTCATGGATACGACTTGAAAATGACGGATTTTCATACAAACCATCGCTAATCATTCCCTCTCACTCGCACGTTATTGCTGTCTTTAGTCACACACATCGTTACGTATCTGCTTGCACACCGTGTTTTTGTTTACTGTTCGTTCATTGCCTTGGTTTTTTCGTTGTTATTGTCGTTCGTATGTTGTTTATTGATCACTAATTCTTAGTTACGTTCTAATACACATAAACAGGTTACGTTTAAAAAATGAGCTCGCGTAAACGAGGAAAGATTCTTCGAAGTAATGCGCGTGAAATCGTATATAATATTACAAAATACTTTGAAGAAGAAATATAAAATATAAATATAAAAGGACTTATAGGTAACAAGAAATAAAAAAATAGAGATATTAAACATGTGCGTAGATAGCTAAGTACGCACATGTTTAATAAATAAATAGTAATATATGGGTATATTTTAATAAAATAATATAGGTACCTACATAAATGAATAAGGTACACCACAAATACTAAATAAATAATATAAAAATGTATTTGTGTCTGTATAGCTACACGTACAGCAGCCCACGTATTCCAAAGGCCGATGTGCAATATATATCGCCGGACGCCGGGTACTGTACCTAGTACAGTCTTCCTGTCAACCAAATAATAGGTCTTTACCTATGAAATTGCCGTTTTGTATGCAAGAAGTGAAAGTACTTATTTTTTCAAACTTTTTTATTTCTGTTCTTCGAAGTAATCACCCATGCAATCGACGCATCTTTGCCAACGCATTGGCAGTTTATTGATGCCCTTCTTGTAATAATCAGCTGGACGGGAGGCAACAAACTCTTCAAGGGCATTTTGTACTGCCTCTCGGGAATTGAATTTTTTACCCACTAAAAAGATGTCTATATTTTGGAAAAAGTAATAGTCGGTAGGTGCAAGGTCTGGTGAGTATGGCGGATGAGGGAGAGCTTCCAACCCCAGCTCTTGCAGCTTGGAGACTGTCTGTTGCGCAGTATGGGGTCGCGCGCTGTCGTGAAGGAGCAGTGGGGACGACCGATTGACCAAAGCTGGTTGCAGATGTGCAAGCTTCTCCATCATTCTCTCCGGTTCTTCACAGTACACATCTGCATTAATGCTCATGCCGTTTTGTAAAAAGCTGTGGTGAATCACACCCGCACTAGACCACCAAACAGTGACCATCACCTTTTTAGGGGTCATTTTTGGTTTAGGGCATTGCTTTGGTGCTGAACCAGGGTCTAACCAACTTGCTGAGCGCTTTCGATTGTCGAACAGAATCCATTTTTCGTCGCACGTAACAATTCGTTTCAAAATTCCTTCATTTTTTTGCCTGTTGAGCAGCGCAAGGCAGGTCTCGACGCGTACGTTGCGCTGGCGATCGTTTAGGTCGTGGGGCACCCATCTATCAAGCTTTTTTACCTTGCCAATTTGTCGCAAATGGATCAATATTGTTTTGATGCTTACATCAAAAGCTGCTGCTAGCTCAGCTGTAGATTGAGTTTCGTCAGCTTCCACAATCGCCTTTAATTCATTATTGTTAACCAAAGTCTCCGGACGACCACGAGCTTCATTTTTTAAGTCAAAATTTCCAGAACGGAACCGGGAAAACCAATAACGGGTTGTGCGATCGTTTGTACAGTTCGTTCTGTAAACGTTTTTGATGTTACGGGCCGTTTGTGTCGCGTTGGTGCCACGACGGAACTATTATTCCACAATTACACGAATTTTTAAAGTTCATTTATTCCATCCATTATGACGAAAAATGTTCAAATGTAATGAAAATACAACGCTAATCAAAAAACAAAAGACTGAGTTTGTAAATAGAATGTCATGGTTTTAAAACAAAATTAATTTGAATTTAGAATACAGAGCCATTACAAACTTTTTTTTATTTGAAATGACCAGTACTGAAGAAAGGCAATTTCATAGGTAAAGACCTAATAATATATGTTACTAGAATGAATCAGTGGCGATACTGTTTGGTAAGGCTACCAGAAATGGCTATATGGGCAACATCTATCGGTTTTTTTTTGAGCTAGTGCGGAAGGTAGATATGTGCGGGCTGTTTAGCGATTGGAATCTGAGCTAAAGCTGTTTAGCCTGCGATCGGAATCTGAGCTAAAGCTGTTTACTCGTCACGGTTGGCGGAGTCCTGACCTTGAGGTACCAGGTGTGTCAGAAATCGAATCTGTCGACGTCAGACTGTCAGAATCGACGAACTTTTTGCTGGCATCTACTCTGTCTGACTAATTTTTTTATTAATTTTAATTTTTTATGTAGGTATGTAAAGTTTGTATTCCCAAAGATTTTAAATTATTAACACTATTTCAGATGTCTCGGCTAAGCTTAGTGATATTCGGCGCAACGGGCTTCACGGGCAAGCACGTGGTGAAGGAGTTGGTGCGCGTGAGCAAGACCGACAGCACGCTTACGTGGGGCGTCGCGGGCCGCTCCGAGGACAGGCTGACGAAGCTTCTAGAAGACATCTCTAAGACGACCGGTAAGGTCTAGACGCAACGGGCTTCACAGGCAAGCACGTGGTGAAGGAGTTGGTGCGCGTGAGCAAGACCGACAGCGCGCTCACGTGGGGCGTCGCGGGCCGCTCCGAGGACAGGCTGCAGAAGCTTCTAGAAGACATCTCTAAGACGACCGGTAAGGTCTAGACGCAACGGGCTTCACAGGCAAGCACGTGGTGAAGGAGTTGGTGCGCGTGAGCAAGACCGACAGCGCGCTCACGTGGGGCGTCGCGGGCCGCTCCGAGGACAGGCTGCAGAAGCTTCTAGAAGACATCTCTAAGACGACCGGTAAGGTCTAGACGCAACGGGCTTCACAGGCAAGCACGTGGTGAAGGAGTTGGTGCGCGTGAGAAAGACCGACAGCGCGCTCACGTGGGGCGTCGCGAGCCGCTCCGAGGACAGGCTGCAGAAGCTTCTAGAAGACATCTCTAAGACGACCGGTAAGGTCTAGACGCAACGGGCTTCACAGGCAAGCACGTGGTGAAGGAGTTGGTGCGCGTGAGCAAGACCGACAGCGCGCTCACGTGGGGCGTCGCGGGCCGCTCCGAGGACAGGCTGCAGAAGCTTCTAGAAGACATCTCTAAGACGACCGGTAAGGTCTAGACGCAACGGGCTTCACAGGCAAGCACGTGGTGAAGGAGTTGGTGCGCGTGAGCAAGACCGACAGCGCGCTCACGTGGGGCGTCGCGGGCCGCTCCGAGGACAGGCTGCAGAAGCTTCTAGAAGACATCTCTAAGACGACCGGTAAGGTCTAGACGCAACGGGCTTCACAGGCAAGCACGTGGTGAAGGAGTTGGTGCGCGTGAGCAAGACCGACAGCGCGCTCACGTGGGGCGTCACGGGCCGCTCCGAGGACAGGCTGCAGAAGCTTCTAGAAGACATCTCTAAGACGACCGGTAAGGTCTAGACGCAACGGGCTTCACAGGCAAGCACGTGGTGAGGGAGTTGGTGCGCGTGAGCAAGACCGACAGCGCGCTCACGTGGGGCGTCGCGGGCCGCTCCGAGGAAAGGCTGCAGAAGCTTCTAAAATACATCTCTAAGACGACCGGTAAGGTCTAGACGCAACGGGCTTCACAGGCAAGCACGTGGTGAAGGAGTTGGTGCGCGTGAGCAAGACCGACAGCGCGCTCACGTGGGGCGTCGCGGGCCGCTCCGAGGACAGGCTGCAGAAGCTTCTAGAAGACATCTCTAAGACGACCGGTAAGGTCTAGACGCAACGGGCTTCACAGGCAAGCACGTGGTGAAGGAGTTGGTGCGCGTGAGCAAGACCGACAGCGCGCTCACGTGGGGCGTCGCGGGCCGCTCCGAGGACAGGCTGCAGAAGCTTCTAGAAGACATCTCTAAGACCACCGGTAAGGTCTAGACGCAACGGGCTTCACAGGCAAGCACGTGGTGAAGGAGTTGGTGCGCGTGAGCAAGACCGACAGCGCGCTCACGTGGGGCGTCGCGGGCCGCTCCGAGGACAGGCTGCAGAAGCTTCTAGAAGACATCTCTAAGACCACCGGTAAGGTCTAGACGCAACGGGCTTCACAGGCAAGCACGTGGTGAAGGAGTTGGTGCGCGTGAGCAAGACCGACAGCGCGCTCACGTGGGACGTCGCGGGCCGCTCCGAGGACAGGCTGCAGAAGCTTCTAGAAGACAGCTCTAAGACCACCGGTAAGGTCTAGACGCAACGGGCTTCACAGGCAAGCACGTGGTGAAGGAGTTGGTGCGCGTGAGCAAGACCGACAGCGCGCTCACGTGGGGCGTCGCGGGCCGCTCCGAGGACAGGCTGCAGAAGCTTCTAGAAGACATCTCTAAGACGACCGGTAAGGTCTAGACGCAACGGGCTTCACAGGCAAGCACGTGGTGAAGGAGTTGGTGCGCGTGAGCAAGACCGACAGCGCGCTCACGTGGGGCGTCGCGGGCCGCTCCGAGGACAGGCTGCAGAAGCTTCTAGAAGACATCTCTAAGACGACTGGTAAGGTCTAGACGCAACGGGCTTCACAGGCAAGCACGTGGTGAAGGAGTTGGTGCGCGTGAGCAAGACCGACAGCGCGCTCACGTGGGGCGTCGCGGGCCGCTCCGAGGACAGGCTGCAGAAGCTTCTAGAAGACATCTCTAAGACGACCGGTAAGGTCTAGACGCAACGGGCTTCACAGGCAAGCACGTGGTGAAGGAGTTGGTGCGCGTGAGCAAGACCGACGGTGCGCTCACGTGGGGCGTCGCGGGCCGCTCCGAGGACAGGCTGCAGAAGCTTCTAGAAGACATCTCTAAGACGACCGGTAAGGTCTAGACACAGCTTGGTCTTCCGTTGTTGAATGTTCGCTTGCAGCGGCTTCGCAGGGCGCTTCAAGATGAAGCTTCAGAAGCTTCTAGAAGACATCTCTAAGACGACCGGTAAGGTCTAGACGCAACGGGCTTCACAGGCAAGCACGTGGTGAAGGAGTTGGTGCGCGTGAGCAAGACCGACAGCGCGCTCACGTGGGGCGTCGCGGGCCGCTCCGAGGACAGGCTGCAGAAGCTTCTAGAAGACATCTCTAAGACGACCGGTAAGGTCTAGACGCAACGGGCTTCACAGGCAAGCACGTGGTGAAGGAGTTGGTGCGCGTGAGCAAGACCGACAGCGCGCTCACGTGGGGCGTCGCGGGCCGCTCCGAGGACAGGCTGCAGAAGCTTCTAGAAGACATCTCTAAGACGACCGGTAAGGTCTAGACACAGCTTGGTCTTCCGTTGTTGAATGTTCGCTTGCGGCGGCTTCGCAGGGCGCTTCAAGATGAAGCTTCAGAAGCTTCTAGAAGACATCTCTAAGACGACCGGTAAAGTTGTTGAGTTGTACGATAAACATTAGTGTCCGACCGAAGGTCGATTTCTGGCCAAAACCGAAGCCGATTGATTAATCTGCTATCACCACAACCTTCAACAGACGCCGAAGCTGTTAGTTTAATAACCATTGAATTATTATGTACTAAAGCACTTAATAACTAAGAAATTTCGTTCATAATTGGCTAAAAGTGAATAATTATAATAATTTTATTTTTAAACACTCAACAAAATATAACACTTCGAAATATGTCTTTGTTTTGATTTGTATATTTACTGGCGATCTCGGCCTGGTAGATATGATCCGTCTCAAATATGGTTTTGACAAATGTTGTAATTCCAAAGCTTTTATTTTATTTTATGAAAATCATTTAAAAATAAAAGTATCTTAGTACCATGTTTACAAAATTACTTCAAAATACGCATACGTATATTCACAGGCGATGACTTATCATCAGTGAAGATCATAGTAGCCGACGTTGGCGACGAGAAGTCGCTGAAGGAGATGTGCTCACAAGCCAGCGTGCTGGTCAACTGCTGCGGCCCGTACCGGCACTACGGCGAGCCGGTGGTCAGGGCCGCTATAGACGCCAAGGCGCACTACGTGGACATTACCGCGGAGCCACAGGTAAATATTGGATAGAAGCAGGCGTTACTTAGGGTATTTGAATGATGTTTTTTAAATATTTTATAACTAGCTGATGCCCGCGACTTTGTCCGCGTGGATTTAGTTTTTAAAGTCCCTCGGGAACTCCTTGATTTTCCGGGATAAAAAGTAGCCTAGATGTTGACCCGAGTAATAAGCTACCACGGTATAAAATTTTGTAGAAATCTGTGCGGTAGTTTTTACGTGAAAGATGGACAAACAAACAGACAAACAGACAAAAGTTAAATAAAAATCTGTTTTGGGCTCAGTATCGATAGTAAAGCATCCCCCAATTAAAATTTTCAAAATATATTAAATGTACAGAAATCTTCCAGTTACAGTTTTATTATATGTATTGTATAGATCACAGATAACGAGCAACATGGTTTTACACAAAAGCGATCAACTGTTACTAACCTTCTCAGCTGTCTTAGAGAGTGGATATTAAATTGGAACAATCACCAACCAACTGATGTTATCTATCTAGATTACGAGAAAGCATTTGATAGGGTGCCAATACGCCGACTTCTTCAGAAATTAGAACACATTGGAATACACGGTAACCTATTAGTCTGGATAAGCGACTTCCTAAACGAAAGAAAATTCCGCGTTAGGGTTGGTGAAGAAATGTCAAGTATTCGCCCTGTACACAGTGGTGTGCCGCAAGGATCTGTACTGGGTCCGATATTATTCACACTATTTTTAACTGACTTGCAAAACGTTATAAGCCTCCCATTCTCCTTCTTCGCGGATGACACTAAGTTCTTTGGGAATCATATACAACAACAGAATAACATACAACAAAATTTAAATGCAATTGAACATTGGACAAATAATTGGTTACTTTCATTAAATGTTAATAAATGCACTGTTTTACATATTGGCAAAAATAATCCACGAATTCCATACTTCTTAAGCAACAAACAGTTGAAAGTGGTGGATACTCAAAAAGACCTGGGAGTAATCATTAGCAGCAACCTCAAATGGGAAGCGCACATTGTGTCTGTTGTGAAAAAGGCCAACTCTATCCTGTATCTAATCAGAAAAGCATTTTTCAACATCACCAAAAACACCTTCCTAAAAATATACAAGACCTATGTCAGACCCTTACTGGAGTATGCATTTCAAGTCTGGAGTCCATATTTTGTTAAGGACATAGATCTGCTAGAAAGAGTGCAAAGACGTGCCACTAAACTGCTCAGGGAGCTCAGAAATCTTCCACGTGAGCAAAGACTTGCTGCACTTGGACTTACAACACTAAAAAGCAGGCGAGAAAGAGGGGATCTTATTGAAACATATAAAATCTTAAACAAGTTTTACAACATCCCTAATTTCGAAAATTTGTTTTTAAGAAAGAGCAACCCTGGGCTATGAGGGCATGATATTAAATTACGGCGTCAAATAGCATCGTCCAATCCCTATAAACACTATCTAACAAACAGAGTGGTGAATATATGGAATAAGTTGCCTAAAGAAATAGTGACGTCAAAGTCAGTTAATGAATTCAAAAACAGATTAGACCGCCATAACAATAGGAACTCTAAGCACAGCAAGTGATATAGGCGCATCAGCGACAGCTGCGTAGCCTGTTATAAATAATAATAACGAAATCAATCCGTTTTCCACAATGCCATTTTTCTTTTTTTAATATCCTGAATTCTTGAGGCTAGGTTCTTAGAGCTTTTAAGTTTCCCGTTAGATAAAGAGAGCGTGTATCGTCACAAGCAAGTAGGCATACACTCTCCATAGAAAATTTCGTTTTAGAAAGAGGGATACAGTCGCAGTAAAACAGCTTAGAACTTATTGGTGTTTTGCTTTGTTCTTTAACAAAATTATTTTCTGTTTAATTCACAAAATAATATGTTTTCTTACATGTTACATTTTCGATTTTAATGAATGAATACAACATTTTGACAACAGTCAAAAAACCTTATTCCAAGATACTCAAGGAAAAACAAAATTCTTTCGTACAATTTTACACTTTGAAGACAATCCCGCAGCTGTGAATAGATCTATGTTTAACTTAAGAAAATTCACCAATTTCTCATCGAATATTTGTTGCAGTTCATGGAAACAATGCAACTGGAGTACGACGCGCAGGCACGCGACGCTGGCGTCTACATAATTACCGCATGCGGGTTCGGCAGCATTCCCAACGACATGGGCGTCATTTATCTGCTGAAGAATTTCGGAGGTGAGGATCTCTCCGTCTTCCTCTCTCTCCTTGTCTCTCTGCGTCTTATTCGAAATGCTGAGTGACGTGACCTTTCTATTATTTACGTGCTGTTATAGGCTTGTTTTATGCAATTTTCCTCAGTAACTCAGAAATGCTTTCATTTACAAAAATTTACTCAGATTATTATCACATCTACAAGTTTGACGTATATTTCAAATTTCGTAAGATTATCATCACAAGGACGACTTATGAGCGGGGGTAAAAACACCGCGAAATGTTTCGTGTAAATAGACACACTGCATGCGCTAAGCCGCGCGCCTCAATGAATTTCATAATAATATATTGCAATTTACAGGCACTCTGAACTCGGTAGAGTCTTACCTGAGCACGTCTGCCCCCGCGGGCAGCATGACAGATGGCTTCGTCAACTACGGCACTTGGGAGTCGCTCGTCTACGGGTGAGTCGTATCTGAGCACGTCTGCCCCCGCGGGCAGCAGGACAGGCGGCGCCATCAACTACGGCACTTGGGAGTCGCTCGTCTGCGGGTGAGTCGTATCTGAGCACGTCTGCCCCCACGGGCAGCAGGACAGGCGGCGCTATCAACTACGGCACTTGGGAGTCGCTCGTCTACGGGTGATTCGTATCTGAGCACGTCTGCCCCCGCGGGCAGCAGGACAGGCGGCGCCATCAACTACGGCACTTGGGAGTCGCTCGTCTACGGGTGAGTCGTATCTGAGCACGTCTGCCCCCGCGGGCAGCAGGACAGGCGGCGCCATCAACTACGGCACTTGGGAGTCGCTCGTCTACGGGTGAGTCGTACCTGAGCACGTCTGCCCCCGCGGGCAGCAGGACAGGCGGCGCCATCAACTACGGCACTTGGGAGTCGCTCTTCTACGGGTGAGTCGTATCTGAGCACGTCTGCCCCCGCGGGCAGCAGGACAGGCGGCGCCATCAACTACGGCACTTGGGAGTCGCTCGTCTACGGTTGAGTCGTACCTGAGCACGTCTGCCCCCGCGGGCAGCAGGACAGGCGGCGCCATCCACTACGGCACAAGTGCCGTACGAGAATAATTGTATGGAGTGTAATATTACTCTAAAATATACAATGTAGGTATATTTTAGATGATGCCCGCGACTTCATCCGGGTGGATATACCTATGTATAATTGCCGCGGGAACTCTTTAATTTTCCGGGATAAAATGTAATCTATCTGTTAATCCTGGATGTGAGTTATATGGAAACAGTCAAATCGGTTCATTCGTTTTGGCGTGAAAGAGTAAAAAACATCCATTCATACATTCATCCATCACAAACTTTCGCATTTATAATATTGGTAGGATTTACTGATGACCACTTCATCCGCGTTGACTTAAATTTTATTTTAAATCAGTAAAAAAGCCATAATTTTTTCGTGAAATTTTCCAATGCATTCGGGGTGGAGAGCTGGAGACAAATCGGATATATCGGATATGTACTTAATGAAAATCGATCCAACCGTGCTGGAATTATGATAAATGGTTCAAGTAACTCAACTTTGTTTTGTATATTATTTAGATGTTTATTAAGTTATAGTTACCCTAAAATTGTTTCCAGATTGGCACATCACAACGAGTTGCCTGGCTTAAAGAAAAAGTTGTATTCGGAGAGACTGCCCACATTCAAACCCAAGTTGTTACGCAGGTAAGAAGGGATTTTTGATCTAGGTACTTGTACATTGAATAGCGTCAATTATATTTTGTAAAGTACTTAAAGTAGTATTTCTATCTACTTAGTAAAATGTGCATCGTGGTTGTCAGTGTTGTAGGTTGTGCTTGTAATTTTTTAAGTTGACGAATGATGATGCCTGACAGAGCTTTTTCTGAAGCTGAATTTTCAGAGCAAACTATAGACACTTACGATTTTCTTCTTTTTGTCATCTAATATTATAAAATTCTCGTGTCGCGGTGTTTGTTACCAAACTCCTCCAAAACGGCTGGACCGATTTTTATGAAATTTTGTGTGCATGTCGGGTAGGTCTGAGAATCGGCCAACATCTATTTTACATAATAAAATTATGCAAAAAAATTTAAAAAACAAACAAACAAGAAAAGCGCACTGTCACTACTTCGCGAGTGAGATTCGAACCTGCGACATCATACACCATACGGTAAAGAAAGCCGCCGCTCGCCCACTGCGGCAAACAGAGCTACTTGTGAACCTCTAAAATGTTGAACGCTTACTGAACGACGGTGTTAGGTTTATTTTCGTTACGGAATTTCTTGATTCGGTCGCCGCGCTCAAACTGTTTGTCCTAGTTCAAAGCCCGCGAGAAACTCTCCATATTGTATCTGATTGTGAAGTTTTTCTTTCAAAGGTCCGTGATCCACGCAAGGGAGGACGGCTGGTGCCTTCCATACCTGGGCCCCGACGCGTCAGTTCTGTACCGCACGCAGCGTCACCTTTATGAGGCCGACCACAAGCGACCCGTGCAGTGCAAGACCTACGTCAAGTTCCCCACTCTCTTCACCTCCATCGTCGTCGCGTTCGTCGCCGCCATCCTGTTCGTGCTCAGTAAACTCAGCTTCACGAGGAGTCTGCTGCTGAAGTACCCGCGGCTGTTCTCGCTGGGGCTGGTGGCCAGAGGGCCGAGCGAGGAGGTGACCAGCAACACGCGGTTCAAGTTCGAGCTGTTCGGGGAGGGGTGGGAGGCTGGCACCGATGTCAACTCCACGCCACCTAACAAGAAGGTTAAGGCAGAGGTTAGTAACTTCACAAACAAACAAATTCATATCAGTTTTCTGACTCCATACTAACATTTTTCAGAGCAAATGGATCAACGTAATTTTTTACATGGTTATAGTTGAAGACTCGTAGTTTTTATTCCGGGATATCAAAGGATTCGTAAGGGAGTTTAAAAATTAAATCTGGATGAAGTCTCGGGTATCAGCTATTTAACAGCGCGCGCGATTCCATTTCTAACAGCACTATCTAGTTAGGTACCTAACTACTAATGGCATAGCTATTAATGCATTTCTTTTAGTCGATAGTCGATTTCTAGCCGAAGCCGAAGGTTTAAACAGCCCTAAGAAATTTCGTTTAAAATTGGCTAAAAATGTATAAAAAAACTTGAGAGGTGTCAAGGGACACCCGGGTGGAACGTAGCTCCTTTCGATTAATTTTAGTGAAGGAATTGTAATAAACTAGTGGTGTCATCTAGTATTAAATTGATTAACTACGATGAATTATATTATTTAGTTTATTTCTATTGCACTGTTACAAAACCAAAGAGTTACTCTGGTGGAGTTACTGTTTTTTCACAGATGGCGTTACTAGTACAATAACATTTTATCCAATTTATACAATAAAAAATTAGGGAAAAATTCCACATTTAGAAATTATTTAAAATAAAATTGAAAATAGAAAATTCAGTCTGTCGAGCTGGGATTCGAACCATCGACGTTGAACTTTTAGGCGACTGCCCTTACCACTAGGCCATGCAGACGCCGTGTTCTAAGGCGAAAATACCGAACACAATGCAAAATTCACATTCAACAAAAAAGTGTCCGTTTCAAAAATGTGTCGAGTGTCGGTTCCTCAATTTTTTCCGTCTAGCCCCCTTCCGTACCGCGCGATAAGGAACTACGTTCCAATAATATTTTTTTAAACTTAATGTTAAGTAACTGTATAACAACTTAACAACGACGACTTAACGGACGATTAAAAATTTGCAACTGACAAAAATAATAACACTGAAATAATGTTACAGCTGACTAATTTATTTATTACCTACTAAGTATAATATGACTTTTCTATCTACGATGCGATGGAACAGGAAAATTTCTTTTAGAAGTTGTGTGGCAGAGATACATTCTCAAACTAGTTGACCGATTTTGATGTGATTCCTGTCCAGGTGTCAGGCGTGAACCCCGGCTACGGCGCCACGGTGGTGGCGCTGCTGTACTCCGCGCTCACCATCCTCCGCGAGAAGGACAACATGCCCAGGAAGTGAGTTGATGTGATTCCTGTCCAGGTGTCGGGCGTGAACCCCGGCTACGGCGCCACGGTGGTGGCGCTGCTGTACTCCGCGCTCACCATCCTCCGCGAGAAGGACAACATGCCCAGGAAGTGAGTTGATGTGATTCCTGTCCAGGTGTCGGGCGTGAACCCCGGCTACGGCGCCACGGTGGTGGCGCTGCTGTACTCCGCGCTCACCATCCTCCGCGAGAAGGACAACATGCCCAGGAAGTGAGTTGATGTGATTCCTGTCCAAGTGTCGGGCGTGAACCCCGGCTACGGCGCCACGGTGGTGGCGCTGCTGTACTCCGCGCTCACCATCCTCCGCGAGAAGGACAACATGCCCAGGAAGTGAGTTGATGTGATTCCTGTCCAAGTGTCGGGCGTGAACCCCGGCTACGGCGCCACGGTGGTGGCGCTGCTGTACTCCGCGCTCACCATCCTCCGCGAGAAGGACAACATGCCCAGGAAGTGAGTTGATGTGATTCCTGTCCAGGTGTCGGGCGTGAACCCCGGCTACGGCGCCACGGTGGTGGCGCTGCTGTACTCCGCGCTCACCATCCTCCGCGAGAAGGACAACATGCCCAGGAAGTGAGTTGATGTGATTCCTGTCCAAGTGTCGGGCGTGAACCCCGGCTACGGCGCCACGGTGGTGGCGCTGCTGTACTCCGCGCTCACCATCCTCCGCGAGAAGGACAACATGCCCAGGAAGTGAGTTGATGTGATTCCTGTCCAAGTGTCGGGCGTGAACCCCGGCTACGGCGCCACGGTGGTGGCGCTGCTGTACTCCGCGCTCACCATCCTCCGCGAGAAGGACAACATGCCCAGGAAGTGAGTTGATGTGATTCCTGTCCAAGTGTCGGGCGTGAACCCCGGCTACGGCGCCACGGTGGTGGCGCTGCTGTACTCCGCGCTCACCATCCTCCGCGAGAAGGACAACATGCCCAGGAAGTGAGTTGATGTGATTCCTGTCCAGGTGTCGGGCGTGAACCCCGGCTACGGCGCCACGGTGGTGGCGCTGCTGTACTCCGCGCTCACCATCCTCCGCGAGAAGGACAACATGCCCAGGAAGTGAGTTGACTCCTCGAACAAGCTAATTATTAAAATATAATAAAAACCCGGCTAAGTGCGAGTCGGATCTGCACACGAAGAGGTCCGTGCCGTCGTGCAAAAGGAGATTGGCGAATTCCATAGAGTTTCTGATCAAGATGAACTGAACTGAATACTGAACGCCCACGTTCACGAATCAAACTTCTCATACTTGTTCTAGTAAACCAGACTAACAAAAAATTAATCAAAGTCTATCAAATAAAGTTGGGAGAAAAAGATATTCACTTGTATTATCTACCATGTAACGGTTATTTATAATGTGTACTTGTGAATAATTTTATTTTTGATCCCCATCTTCTAAAAATATGGGGTTTACACAGAAAAATACTCTGAAAAATATTATTTATTATTAAATGCTGGGTCTAAATTCGCCAACCTCCTTTAACGCCAGCTTGCGTCTTTACGTTTCCGTGCTCAGTAGGAGGCAGCATTTCCTCAAAATGCGCATGGGTTTTTTTGTGCCAACACTCGTTACAAACCCGTGTTCAAGGCACTCGTCCTCCAACTGCGCACGGGCTTGTAACCGAAATTTTCTTCCAAACACGTGTTCAATTCAAGGCGATAAGGCACTTGTCCTGCAACCGCAAACGGTCTTTACTATCCGAAATACAATGAGACTCTAAGCTTTCTTACTAAAGAAATATATTCGAAGACCAGATGTAGTAAAATCACCAAATCTTGTCTAACAAGTACTACTTACGAGTACCTATATTTGCCAAAATCTTAATTTAGGTTAGGGTTGAAAATGAATATCCAGGAATATCATAAAACAGAGCGAAGCTCGACTTCGGACAATTATAATAATGCATTTTATTTTGTTAACTTTTTAACCGACTTCCAAAAAGGGGGAGGTTCTCAATTCGGCCGGTACCCTTTTTCCTATGTATGTTCATCGATTTCTCCGGGATTTCTGAACCGATTCGCGTGTTTTTTTTTTAATCGAGAGAGGAAGCTTGCGGGTCGGTCTCAATTTTTTTACCTTCAACTCCTCTGCATCTTTTTCATAGTTGCTATGAAAAAGATGCGCGATGCTTGCCCGACTCCAACAAACGTGTCAATCATGTGTCAGCAGAATACGAGCGTCGCGCATCACTTTCTTCGTTTCTTAGGCCCGCCCGACTTCAACAAACATGTGCAAACTAAAATAATTATTTTTATACTTTGTTTGAAGTCGATTTTTTGACAAGAATATTTTCTAATAGGTAACGTGTGTTTGTATGTCGTTTCCAGCGGCGGCGTGATGACGACAGGCGTCGCGTTCCAGAACACGCAGCTCATTCAGCACTTGTGCGAAAACAACCTCAAATTCCAAATTGTTAATGACAAATAGATAAGTAGGTACGAGGTAGTGGGTAAAGTTATGGGCTTAAGGCGCACTAAACGGGTCTGCCCGCGAAATTCAAATTTAATTTGGTTTTTCGCAATTTGTAAACTAATACGACTCGGCGGTAGCTCTTTTCAAAACAAGTTTATAATACAATAGATACTATGCTATGTATACAGTGTTTTCACAATGAGGGGAAGTTCCAAAAATGCATACTAGATATTCGTATACAATATTCGTTTTTCGAATTAGTCCGGGAGGAATCGGCGCATGAGTACCGAAAACTATTCCACCTCAATTTTTTTATGCGATCCTCTTCAAATGGCCCTCCTAAGTCCTAATTATATAAATGCATGTTGCCAGGGTGCCACCTGGTGCCATATTGTTTAAACCGAAATTGTTTAAACAATTGCAAGGAATTGTTATTTTTCAACCGGACAATTTTTTTTATATTCTTTATTGAAATATCAATAAAAAAGGTCCTATGATTTTTCACGATAAAGTTAATATTTTTAAAGATATGAATTTTTAAAGGTTCGAAAAATCTCAAATTTGGGTACTTTCGACCCATGAAAAATATATTTAAAAAAAACATAATGTTTAAGTAATATTTTTTTTAAATTCTCTATACAATAGTCTATATTATTGTTAATAGAGATTTAAAAAAATTTCATTGTTTATATCTTTTTTTTAATTGTTAATTTCGCGCGCTCACAAGTTTTACGCTTATCTTTAAGAAAATTTTTAAGAAAATTTTATTGACCTAATAACTAGGCCAGTGTCAATAACTGGGTCTTTTACTTTACTTTCCGTTTTAATAACAAAAACGTAATATAAACTGATAAAAAAGTAATTTTAATGACATGTTCCGATTTATGCTTTTGAAAAATTGATTTCAGAAAAAAAATTATTAAAAACAAATTGTAGACATTTTAATTATTAATAACATTGCTCTCTTTAACAATCTTGATAAAGTTGATAGTTTTAAAGATAAATGATAAATAATGATTCAAGACACACAGAGGCCGATGCAACGCATGAGTCAGAGAGAGACAGCGATACTTAAAGGACCTATAAGTAGCAATGTTATTAATAATTAAATTGTCTACAAGTTGTTTTTAATAAATTTTTTTCTGAAATCAATTTTTCAAAAGTTATTTAAGCATAAATCGGAACATGTCATTAAAATGCCTGTGTCACCCTGACGATAATAACGAATCGACTGACACCTCACTCACAGATCAGCTGGTGGATCTATACCTACTGAAATATTTATACGGCACAGAAACTCCTCGGAAGAAGCTATAGCAATTGTAATAATTAAGGTGCACTAAATGGGTCTGCCCGAGACGTTAGTCCGAGTGGATTTACTTAGTCTGTAAAATCCCACGGGAACTCTTTGATTTTCTGAGATAAAAAGTAGCATATTTCTCTGCAGGTCCTCGACTATATTCATGCAAAAATCACGTCAATCCGTAGCTCTGTTGCAGCGTGATTGTATTGTATTGTATTGTTTATTTTTCTTCGATTGAGGCTTACAAAAGCGTTTACGAATGTCAAAAATGTTACATCAATTAAATATTTAAATTACAATATCTACAAAAATATTAAATCTAGCACAAATAAATAAAATAAATTTGAAGTCATAAAAATTAAGTACCTACTATAAAATTAAAAAAATAATAAAAATTGTGTCAAACATAAATCGTCATATAAAATGTCATAAACATATCATTAAAAAGTAATAGGTAGGTACTCACGTACTTAATTTTTATGTCACAACGTAAACTTATTGAAGGACAAACCAATAAACAAACACACTTTCCCATTTATAATATTAGCCGAAAATTTCGCTCGTACTCGAGAAACTGTCCTTGTGTAACTGAGCCATAAAGGCCCAAATTAGACAGTGCATAGTTCATCGTTGCGAAAATTTTTGCGAAAATGAACCGTCTTAATTCGCATTAAGGGTGCTACGGTTAATTTTTCGAGATTTTTGCTTTCATTTTCGAAGGTGAGGTGAGCCATCCGTCTAAATTCACCCTTAGGGCAAAGTACCTTAGGCTTTGAGTATAGTACACACACACACACACACACACACACACACACACGCTCACACACAAGCACACACACACACACACACACACGCTCACTCAAACAATTAATAACATTAAATATGTATATATATATAAGTAATAATAATCAAGTGTTTAAGTTTAACAATGTTATAATATAATTACATTTTTTTTAATGAACCTTCAACCACAAAGAGATGTCAAGTGATAGCTTTAATACAGAATCTCATGATTCTAGCTAAGCTATTACTAGTATCCATTTTTATTCGCTATGTAATAAGTTTTTTGGATTAATAAATTTATGTTGTTGTTGTTGTATAGTGTTGGTTATATACTCAAAGGCCTTAGGATTCATTTTCGAAAAAAATATTCGCAAAAATTAACGATGGACGAAGCGCTGTCTAATAGCAGCCTAATTGTGAATGTGTTTCGATTCTGCCTCAACGTGCATTGACCTAGACATGAAGGCTAAAGTAAGATTCAGATCTAACAGAGCGCATCAGACCGCAGCTTCAATGCAAAAAACGTTAATTGAAATTCATTTTGTCGTATACAAAGGCGACCCGCATAATGCGAGGAGCCGCGAGGATTCCCAAATCTATATCTATAAAAATGAATCCTTGTTTCCATAATATAATATGGTCACGCCATAATTTGACAACGACTTCACCGATATAATTATTTCTTTATATGGAGCCTGGGCCAGGTCTTTGTACAGTCTTTCAAAATATTTGGTGTCATGAAATAGTGATTATTTTTTCTTTAATCCTCATTAAATTAAAGGTCCTTTTCACGAGGTACACTGCGAAATTATTTTGCAAAGTAAAAGCGCAACAACATGGCGTTCTTTTTGACGATGACACGTACTTAAAGAAGTCATGATGACATTAATTGACATAAAAATAACAACAATTGACAGCGATTGTCATTTTGACATACCAGCAATTGACGTCGTTACAAACATAGACAACAAAAGCAGATGGATGCACTCCGGGAGTTTCCGTTCTACGGATGTACCGAATTATCAATTTTATATTTGTACCTCTTATTCACTGTAATACTACAAAAAAGCATATTTTATTTCAATTTCCATGATTCCGCGAAAACTGCTGAACGGATTTGAATGAGGTATAATGTTAGCTGATACTCCGGATCAACATATTATAGGGTAGTTTTTATCTTAATAAATAATAAGGTTCCTGCGGGATAGGGGATGAAAGTTTTTGCCTATTTTACTCCATAACTCCGTCACATCTAAACCGATTTTAATAATTCTTTTGTTATATGAAAGTTCAATATTTCCTTCAAATATTTTATTGTAGTTAGTAGGTTAGTCACGTCGCTAACCCTCGTTATTATTTAAGTACCTATTACCTACGTTCTTCCTTTGTTTGATAACATTGTATAAGTCATAGAATAAAATCAGCATTAAGTGGGATCTAAGTACCTAGATCTTTTATATATATATATATATATATATATATATATATATATATATATATATATATAGTATAACATAGGCGTGGGTTTATTTTATGGTATCTACGCGCACTATCAATTAGATAAACTAAAATGTCGCTCGATTGACTGTTTTAATACATTGTCACGCGTCGGCGTCGCAGTCGCTTACATAAAATTGGTCTCCATAATATAAATATGTCGATTCATGTTTAGGAATCGCATAGTATAATATCACTCAATAACCGTTAGCTATGTATAGTATAATATTAAAATGTTTAAAATAATTACGATATATTTTATTTTCCGTGTATGGACGGCCTTAATAATAACAGAAATGCAAAAAGTATGTACGTGTGATATGAAAATTTATGAGACGTTTAACTACGGTTAATTGCCAGAATCAACAGATGGGCTGCTATTTATTGCGGAAAACTCCAACCAAGCTCTTTCAACCAAAAATATAGCAGTAAAATTTAAATTTTAATCTGTGAAATAAAAAAATTATAATCTTCGTGATTTTCTGACGCAAAAACACCGCACCTTTCGCTTCAGAAAATCACAAGTCTTAGCGGATTTACACTCTGTAAAATATAGCACGAGTCCTGTGACAGATGTCACCCAAATGACGCCTATGAAGTTCAGTATTTTAATGTATGAAAAATATACGTGAAAAATATCATACTGCATTGGTTTATGCACATTAATAGTGATGTTCCTTTTGTTATCGTAACCAAAGTCTATAACTTACGTGCACTAGATGTACTTTAAATCGGAATAAGTTGTTGCTTTTTAAATTAAAAATCTTATTATTTACATTTTATTAATATTATTAATTGCAAAACGACAGCAATTTAAATCCACTGGTTTTATTTAAAGTCGCTTAAAAACAATTTGGGTAATATTAACAGATTTTAAGGCTTACAGCACTGAATACAATAAATATAGGTAGTGGTTAGGTGAGTGGTGGGGTCTCATAAGTCATCAGCTGCCATTTTGTGTTTGCCACTTGCAAGGTAGTATGAGTGCAAACGCCTTGGGAATTGGAAGAAAAGAAGATTGGGAACATGATGTTCATTTCGACAGTTTGAATGATGAAGAATTTATAATAATTAATCTGCAGGACTGCTCTAGCGACTCTGAATGTGATGATAGTGACCTTTATCCTTTTGTTTGATTTCATTATAATAAGTAGTTACAAATAATGATCCTATTAAAGTTGGATTATCCTATTATATTCATTAATATAGTAACAATAAAATCGACATTTGTAGCTAGTAATGATAATATCGTTATCATTATGATGGATTTTCAATATTGTCCAGCCCTATTCAAGTCAATCTGACAACTGTCACAGGACTCGAGCTATATTTTACAAACTTTAGTCTGAACTTTTGAGTAGGTATTTGATCAACACATAAAGGTAACTTCTGGCGCTTTCGAAAAAGAGGCCTATTTAAGCAATTGGATACTAATTGACTGATGATGATGACTCAAACGCCCGTATCAAACCCTCGTCTTTTAATATTTCAATGTTTTTAGAAAACATAGAAATACTAGGCACTTGACTTAAGTACCAAATTATTGTAAGTGCTTTATACTTTATAAATTGTACTTCCCTGTGCATTTAATGTTTCTAATATTATGTCATCAATAAATTTTATTTTAAAATGTTTATATATAAATGTCTATAAAAGGGGTTGCGTATCATTTTTTACCCAAGTAGGTAAGTACCTACGTTCACACGCATTTTATAAAATATTATTTATTCAGTACTAGCTGATGCACGCGACTGGACGTGGATTTAGTTTTTAAAATCCCTTCCCTCGGGAACTCTTTAATTTTTCGGCATAAAAAGTAACTTATGTCACTCTCCAGGTCCTCCACTATACCCATGCAAAAAAACATGTCGATCCGAAGCTCTGGCGGCGTGTGTATATTACGTCATTTTTTTAACCGTTTAAACCTTTCCTGGACTGCGACAAACATTTCAAAACCAAAATTAGCTAAATCGGCCCTCGAGTTTTAGCGATATAAACGAACAGCAATTGATTTTTGTATACCTATATAGATTGGTGCCACAGAAAAACAACAAATGTAACATTAATTTCCCCTGACACCAGCCAGAAAGGGTGTACAGCTTAGCCCGGGTGACGCCACAGATAAATAGTTATAAAATTGTATTCATCACCATGAAGAGATCCGAAGGAGAACCAAAGTCACCGACATAGCTCAGCGAGTCGCGAAACTGAAGTGGAAATGGGCGGGGCACATAATTCGAAGAGCTGATGGTCGTTGGGGTCCCAAGGTGCTGGAGTGGCGACCCCGCACCGGTAAGCGCAGTGTTGACAGACCCCCCACTAGGTGGACCGACGACATCAAACGAGTCGCAGGGAGCCGCTGGATTCAGGCGGCGCAAGACCGAAGCATGTGGAGGTCCATGCAGGAGACCTAAGTCCAGCAGTGGACATCTAAAGGTTGATAATGATGATGATGATGTATTCATCATCATAATGAGCGCAGGTCTTCTCTCAGTGAAGGTTTATAAGCCATAGTCCACGCCTGGATCAATTCGAGTTGGTAGACTTCACACACCTTTGAGAACACTATGGAGATTGGAGAACTCTCGGGCGTACAGGTTTCCTCACGATGTTTTCCTTCACCGTTGAAGCATGTGATATTAAATTTCTTAAACTCCAAAAAATCAGAGGTGCGGGCCCCGGGATCGAACCTGCGACCTCCCGAAGAGTCAAGCACTAGGCAATCACTGCTTGTAAAAAAAATGCTGATGAATGTTTTATTACATCGATATAATGAAATAAAAGTTGAAGATTAAGTAGAGCCGTACGAGGCGAGGCCCGGTCAAGGTAGTGTGTAAGTTCCTTATAAGCTCCCTCAAATATGGTTGACCGAAGCAATGGCTGGGTCATGCGTCATGCTCGTGAACGGGTACCACCGGCGGGAATGGGGCTACTTTCTGTGTGCCCGTCTTAACATGTGTTGAATTATAATTAGGTATGCTTTTGTGGAACTTCCCCTCATTGTGGAAACACTGCATACATATAGTACCTATTGTAATTGTAAACTTGTTTTGAAAAAAGCAACTGCCGAGTTTCTTGCTGGTTCCTCTCGGCAGGAAGGGCATTCCGAACCAGTGGTAGACTCATCGACGGTTCAAAAGGACCTGTAAAAAAGTTTATTTGAATAAAAACATTTCTATTCTATTCTATTCTATGTTCCTATAAATACTATACCAACTATAAACTATTGCAAACATGCTTTGAAGAGTTCCGCACGCCATCTTTGAAAATTTTGAACAGATCATCAAAATAGAAACTTACTAGAACCACAGAGTAACGAAGGTAAGGTTCATACTAGAACTAGGTACCTACCTAATCTAGGAAATAAAATAAAACACCAAGAAAAGTTTAAAATTAACATCAATGAAACGTATAGATACAAAGAGTTCTATATAGATATATCTGAACACAATGTAGAAATGAAATCAAAACATCCTCCATCATTTAAGTTGGTTGACAAGTAATAAAAAGGTCTATGCAAGCTAGGTCCTCTACAAGAATTACTAGTCTTGTAATTCCCCACTTAAATCAGTTTTATTGCCAATTACCCGTAATACTAATAAGTCCTTATATCTAGTGAATAACTATTTACTTACGTATTTAATGATGCAAGGACGAAAAATAAGGACTAAACCACACGTTCACAAATAAATTCTAAAAAACAAAATATTGTTTTATTGAATTTGCATTTTGATATAAGTTAATAATATTTTTATAATAAGTTTAATTCAATAATTAATTATTGAAAATATAAGATGGGGATTGGTGACGGATTTGATTGCCAAGAAACAATACCTTTTGTACTTTGGTATATGTTATGTGCTTAAATCCGCTACGCTACGAACACCCATTGTATATTCGGGCGAAAGACTGGCTTCCAATAGCACAGGGATCCTCGTTTAGGGGCTAGGCTATATCGTGTTGTTGTTTTGCAAACTTTTTGTATTGTATTGTTATGCTCTTTTTAATTTAAGTAATGACGTATGGAGCGGAAACGTGGACACTGACGGTGGGCCTCGTTCACAAATTAAAAGTCGCTCAGCGCGCTATGGAGCGAGCTATGTTGGGAATCTCCCTCAGGGATAAAATCCGGAACGAGGAAATTCGTAGAAGAACAAAAGTGGCCGACATAGCTCTGATGATTAGCAAGCTAAAGTGGCAGTGGGTAGGTCATAATTATCTGTCGCAGAACCGATGGCTGATGGGGCAGACGTGAACTGGAGTGGAGACCGCGTACCGGCAAGCGCAGTGTAGGACGACCTCCAGCTCGCTGGACCGATGACCTTAAGGGGCTATAACGATCCTAAATTGTTTGGGTCGTACGAGTGGGATATAGCTATATATTTTGCAGTGCTAGGAAAGAGATGGAAATTATGGATTCAGGGGTCGGGAATTGAAAAAATCTTTAAAATTGATTTAAAAAATTATGGATGCCAATAATCAAAGAATTTTTCTTACCGCTTTTAGTAATTATTTATATCAACACAAATAAAAAAAAATAGCAGGAAAAAGCCTACCGTTTCTGTTTAAACAAGGTTAAAACAAGGTTTAACCCTAAAAAAGGAGATTATTGCATCAAAGTTTGGGAAAACTTTCTATCGAGATTTTTTTTCCAATCGTGTTTCTATCTCTAAGCGAATTTAGTTAAAATACCCAAATTACATATTGCATTGAAATTATTCAAATTGGAATTATATTTTTCAATTTGTAAACCTCACAGAGCTCACCGAAAATCGCCTGTCGCATGCTTTTACCACCTTAAGAAGGTGGCGGGAAGCGGTTGGATGAGGAAGGCGGAGGACCGTGTTTGTTGGCGCGCTCTCGGAAAGGCCTATGTCCAGCAGTGGACGAATACAGGCTGATGGATGGAGGGATGGCTCATTTTAAACTTTAATTAAACGGCACGAGGAATGCAAAATTGTAGGTTTTAGACCAATTTTGTTAGGGGGTCTATCTCAAAAACTAAACTAGTTAGGAATTTGAAATGTTGGTATATTATGTACTATATAGTGTATTTAAACAACAAATACTGAAAACACCGATTTATATTGCGGTTTGTAAGTTGTGACCATAACAAACGAGTTTTTTTCCCCCACAAGCGAATTTAGTACTTTCTAAGAACTAAGATATCTAAATATGTATCTAGTTTAAAAAAAATGGTTTGATCATAATGTACGGAACCTTAAAAGAGCAAGGCCTGACTCGCACTTGGCCGATTTTTTTTCGGCTAGCCTCCATCCGCCAAACCGTCCGAAAAGGAACTTTGTTCCAAAAGACCTATGTGGACGTCTATAAGTTGACCAAGATGAAGAGTAGAGTGATGAAAGATTATTATTTTACTAGCTGATGCCCGCGACTTCGTCCGCGTGGATTTAGTTTTTAAAGTCCCTCGGGAACTTCCGGGATTTTCCGGGTTAAAAAGTAGCCTATCTCACTCTCTAGTTCCTCAAATATACCCATGCAAAAAATCACGTCGATCCGTAGCTCTGTAGCAGCGTGATTGAAGGACAAACCAACAAACATACTTTCGCATTTATTAATATTAGTATTAAGTATGATTAACAAATCTACACACAATTAAGTGTAGCGACAACTTAAGTACGTGTGTAGTCGGCCTAAGGCAAAGTCGAGATCATAGGGCAGGGCATCATTCTCCTCAGAACCTTCTATGTTCGTTTATAAACAAGACGTCTTAGGATATCATTGCGGTATGTACTTATTTAACCTTTAATTTAAGGTGGATTATACGAGTGTGCCCGCGAAATTCAAATTTAATTTGGTTTTTCCCATTTTATAAACTAATACGACAAAGTAGGCTTATGGCATTCTAATTGCGCCAGTAGAATTAACATCTTCACAGGTTTACATAAAAATCTTTACTTGAAAGTGACCAGTTTAAGAAATTAATCAAAATACCGAGTTGGACGTGAGTTACTCACTTAGTCAGTATTTTGATTAATTTCTTAAACTGGACACTTTCAAGTAAAGATTTTTATGTAAGCCTGTGAAGATGATAATTCTACTGGCGCAATTAGAATGCCATTAGCATAGTTTGTCGCACTAGTTTACAAATTGCGAAAAACCAAATTAAATTTGAATTTCGCGGGCAGACCCGTATAATCATCCTTAAGAACAGCTATTTCACTACTTGACTCGGGTTCGCACAGAAATGTTTAGGCCATAATAACCCATAGAAGCCTCTATAGCCTAATGGTTAAAAGGGTGTGCTGAAAACTAAAAGGTCGCAGGTTTGAACCCTACACAGAAAAAAAGAATAATTCAATTAAGTAAATGAAAATTCTTGTGACTTTTCGTAATTTCAAGTAAATATGTACTTAGCGGGAGAAAATGGAACTCAAAAAATAGACCAAATCTTGGGTGAAAACTTCAAAGTTTAGTGTAGCGTCAAAAGAAAAATATTTAATTTGAGAATATTTTTACTCCTATTAATGTGTGCATGCTTAAGGCGATTTGTTTTTTCTTGGTTTGATAACTAATATCTTACTTTGAGAAAATAATAAACCTATGAGCATTTATTTTTCTATTAACAAGAAAATAATCGTCCATAGGGAGCAAATGTTTCTTGGATTAAAGATAATCGTAGGCCCCATCGTAAACCCTTTAGACGATGAAATGCACGGATAATGTTTTCCTTTTATTAAAATTCTTAGGAAACAACTTTCTTTCAATTCTTAGAAAACTTAGGAATTTGAAGTTTCTGTATATTATGTATACTATATAGTGTATTATTCCGGGCATTCCGAACCAGTGGTAGACTCATCGACGATTCAAAAGCACTTGTAAAAAGTTTATTTGAATAAAAAACATTTCTATTCTATTCTATTTAAACAACAAATACTGAAAACACCGATTTATGATGCGCTTTATAAGTAATTGTGGCCAAAACAAACGATACGAGCATTTTTCCCCATATGCTAATTTAGTACTATCTAAGAACTAAGATATTTAAATATCTAGTTAGACTAAAAAAGTGATTTGGTCATATGTACGGAACCCTAAAAGAGCGAGGCCCGACTCGCACTCGGCCGATTTTTTTACAGTACCCGGCGATATATATTGCACATCGGCCTTTGGAATAAAACGCTATTCTATTCTATTCACAGTTCGACTGCATTTTTTTATTTTATTTATTTATTTATTCGATGACAAGCTAGTCCTTGACTGCGATCTCACCTGATGGTAAGTGACGATGCAGTCTAAGATGGTAGCGGGCTAACTTGGAAGGAGTATGGCAGTGAACATCCAACCCATACTCCTAATTGGTTTCTACACGCCACCGTGCTGGAACGCTAAATCGCTTGGCGGCACGTCTTTGACGGAAGAGTGGTAACTAGCCGCGGCCAAAGCCTCCCACCAGACCAGACCAGAGACAATTCAGAAATTATAAATTCCCAAATTGACCCCGCCGGGAATCGAACCCGAGACCTCCCAGTTCTAAGGCAACAGCGCTCACCACTGAGCCAGGGAGGTCATCAAAAAATATATGTTACGTGATGTGCTCGCCGATTGTGAAGAGATTTCAGCAATTACTACGTGAATTTCTGGCTAGCTTTCCTTGCAATAGAATAGAAATAGCGTTTTATTCCAAAGGCCGATGTGCAATATATATCGCCGGGTACTGTAACTAGATCTGTTTTAATATTGATTTATTTGTTTGATTAAGATGACAGACGATCGTTTGGATCTGGTGGTGTTCGGAGCAAGCGGGTACACGGGACAGCACGTGGTGAGGGAGCTGACTCGGATCCGTCCCCAGTTCCCCGCGCTGCGCTGGGCAGTCGCCGGCAGGTGCAGAGACAGGCTGCAGACTCTGCTGCGGGGTGTTCAGCACAGAACTGGTTAAAACATTTTTTACAAGCTTTTATTTAACTTTTTTTTTATTTTTTTTAAATATATAGACTAGCGCTTGACTGCAATCTCACCGGATGGTAAGTGAAGATGCAGCCTAAGATGAAGCGCGCTTGCCTAGAAGATGCCTATTCACTCTTGATTTAAAGGTACCCAAGTTATAGTCATTCGGAAAAACGGAAGCCGGAAGGGCATTCCAAACTTTAGCGGTGCGTATTAGGAACGAGGAAGCAAAGCGCTTAGTGCGGGATCGGGGGATTTCGACCACGTAGCGGTGCAGATTCGAGCGATGCCTTGCGGTTCGGTGGTAAAGGGGTGATGGAGGAACTAATTCGAATAGTTCTTGAGCACACTCACCGAAATATATCCTGTAGAATACCGACAGACAGGCAACCTTGCGCCGATGTTCCTGACTTTGAAGTTTGGAGTTAATTAACTTGCAATGTTTGTTTGGGTCAAATCTTGCAAGATGAATTAGACCCACTTCCCGGTTTCTGATCGAGCTGAAATTTTGCATGTATGTGTAAATCGGATGACTATGCAATATTATTGTGACATGGAGCTGATCTGATGATGGAGACGGAAGATGGCTATCGGAACTCTGTAATAAAACGACGTAACCCCATCTAGTTTGGGCTAGTTTGATTTGTCATAACAAGTACTCTGATCCTAGATGATATCCAGAGTCTAATGATGTAGCTACTAAAAGCTTGCATATAAAATAAATTTTTTAATTTACACTTGTACAAGCTTTTATTTAGCTTGACCAGTTTATTTTGACGTGATAACGTCTTATAAATCGATGAACACCGGCTGCACGCACGAAAAAGTGTCACTTTCCGCCTGAGCCTGCGCGTGCAAGCGAGAGCGCGGAACAAACGACAGAGAGGCACGATCGGCCCAAGCGTTGGCTTGTGACTAGAGAAAATTGTAATTTTAAATTAACTCCTTTGTATTATACAAAATAATGATAATTTAGTCATAATAATTCAATTCAATTCATAAAAGTACTTAAGTATGCAATTTTTCATAAATGTGTTAAATAACAAATAAAAAATATTAAAGTTCGGCCGTTCAGAGAATGCGTTCCTGACACGTCGCGATTGAACTGACGACGTAACTTTGTAATGGCGTTGCAGTTACGATAAAAATATTATTGCTGGTTGTTTACCGTTTGAACAATTGATGAGCATTAAAACGACATTATTATATCAATAATAATCAATTAATGTTATAATTTTGTGACAGTTGTCGTGACTAACTGACAGGTGTCAGGAACGCATTCTCTGAACGGCCGAACTTTAGAACTATCTATTAGTTTGTAAACGTGACGCAAGTATCAAACTTCGATCTCGGGCACGTACCTCTGACTTTTCCAAGTTAAGTGCGTTTAAGAAATTAAATATCACAAAATTCAACGGTGAAGGAAAACATCGTGAGGAAACCTGCACACCTGAGAGTTTTTCATAATGTTCTCAAAGGTGTATGAAGTCTGCCAATTTGCATTGGGCCAGAATGGTGGACTATGGCCTATAACCCTTTTCTGAGAGGAGACTGCTCAGTTGTGAGCCGTTGATGGGTTGCTGACGATGATGATACGCATTCCGAAATTAAACATAGGTACTCGTAACAAATAACAAAAACACAACCTTTAAATATTTAGGAAAAATTATTACCGAAATTAAAAAAACAATGCTCCAAAAACAAGATACTTAATAAACTAAAAAAAATTGTTCCGTTTCTTGATTTTTTGCCAAGCTTTACGCCATCATCTATTTTTCTCAGCTGTTTTAAAGGGTAAACAAAGTGAGAAAAGTTTTGTGAGAAACGTGTAGGTGTAGGTATCCGACAAACGTAGCCTCAAGACTTTTTTACATTAGGTCTACTAAACTTAAAGTTATTAAGGGGAGACGTTAACTTAACAATCTTTTTTTTTAATTCACTTTATTGCACAAAAATAGTACAAAAAAAGGCGGACTTAATGCTAAAGCATTTTCTACCAGTCAACCTTGAGATGTGAGACGACACTTGTAGGTCTGCAAAAGAGTAGGATTTAAAAAGAGAATATTAGTAAATATCTCCTTCTTTGTCAACCGATAGACATCCACTGCTGGACAAAGGTCTCTTGCATGGAGTTCCACAGGCCTCGGTCTTTCGCCGCCTGAATCCAGCGGCTCTCTGCGACTCCTTTGATGTCGTCGGTCACCCTATGTGTTGCTGCCAAAACTACGCTTCCCTGTGCGGGGTCGCCACTCCAGCACCTTGGGACCCCAACGAGCATCAGCTCTTCGAACGTTCTGAAAAAAAAAAACGGAACCCTTAAAGGCTAACTCCGTTGTCCGTCTGTCTATCCGTGTGCTAAGGCCCTTTTTCTCAGAAAGGGCTTGAGGTTGCGTTGCACTATTGAGGTAAACTGCATAGCCATAAAATAATGGCCTTTACATTACTTTCGTGAGTGCACGCCAAGCTATCTTGATTCATGTCACGCACGCATGTCATAAGTATGTCACGCACTCTAAACATTTCTGTGATGGTGTCGTGTAATGCGGGTTGTTACGTTTCCTCAAATATGGTTGAGCGAAGCAATGGCTGGGTTATGCGTCATGCTCGTGAACGGGTTCCACCGGCGGGAATGGGGCTACTTTATGTCTGCCCATCTTAAGATAGAAGTTAGTCGGTATGCATTTTTGGAACTTCCCTCATTGTGGAAACACTGCATATTATAGCATAGTATTTACTGTACTTATTGTAAATTTGTTTTGAAAAGGTAGGAAGGGCATTCCGAACCAGTGGTAGAGCCAGACGATTCAAAAGCACTTGTAAAAAGTTTATTTGAATAAAAAATATTTCTATTCTATTCTATTCATATTTATTACTATTATTTGATACTAGATAATGTCCACGGTCTTCGTCCGCTTGGATTAAGGTTTTTTATTTCCCGCGAGAAATCCGGCATAAAATATAGCCTTTGTGTTAATCCTGGGTTTAAGCTATCCCTATTCCTAACAGCCAAATCGGTTAATTTGTTGTGGCGTGAAAGAGAAACAAACCATCCATCCTCACAAAATTTCACTTTCTTAATTTCTATTAGTAGTATTAATAGGATAATCGGGTAGCGGTAGCTACTTCTCTTAATTAGAATAAGAACAGCCACTTAGGCGAAATCGTACTTCGAAGGAACCTCATAATAATCACAAGTACTTACAAATTGCAAAACGCACAATATCACAATTATAGCGTCATTTAAAACATGTAAACAAAACTATTCAGCCCCTCTAGCCAAGTTACACTTCGTTGTATCTATTCTCTTTCGACGATCGTTGTCAGCATGGGTCGTCTTCACTGGTCGAGGCCAGCGAAGGGTGCGGGCTTCGAGGCATAAATTCAAATTCAAATTCAAATTCAAATTCAAAATTATTTATTTCATGTAGGCCAACCTGTGGCTCTTATGACACGTCAAGATTCTACCACCGGTTCGGAAAGCGGGTTCTGCTGAGAAGAGCCGGCAAGAAACTCAGCAGTTGCTCTTTTCAAAATAATCATTTTACAATATTAATAAGTAGCTATTACATTGTAATAAGTTTTTATACTATCTTGTGGGCAGCTGGATGGCAAGCTGATTTAACCCGTGCATCTTTGTTAGAATAGAATATGACATTTCCACAAAACGTACTACAATTCAATTCATGTCAAAGACGGGCAGACAGAAAGTAGCCCCATTCCCGCCGGCGGCACCCTTTCACGAGCATGACGCATGATCCAGCCATAGCCTCATTACCCGGGCGGGGCGCGGGGAAGAGCGTTGCTTGTTCCCGGTGTTTTTCTTTCAGCCGTCTTGGCATGGCGGCTGGGGCTTCTGGTCCATGTGGAGCAGGGGCCTTGCGGATGGACGTCATAGAGGGGGGCTCCGCTCGCTGGCGGGCAGGGTTGCCGCCGCGAGCGTAGCGATGTCGGGTCCAGTTTGTGGGCCCACGCTACGGGCGAGTGTGTCGCCACCGTGCGATGGGCCGACGTCAGTCCAGGGCGTTCCGCTCGCTGGCGGGCAGGATTGCCGCCGCGGGCGGAGCGGTGTCGGGTCCAGAGGGTGGACCCGCGCTACGGGCGATAGGGTCGCTGTCGTGCGCGGGACCGGTGTCGGTCCGGGGGCCCCGCGTCGCAGGCGGGCAGGTCGCCGCCGCGAGCGGAGCGGTGTCGTGTTCGGTGTGGGGCCCCGCGCTACTGACGAAAGGGTCGTCATCGAGCGCGGGGCCAGTGTATCGCCAGGGGCCCCGCGTCGTTGGCGGGCAGATAGCCGCCGCGAGCGGGGCGGTGTCAAGTCCGGTGGAGTGCTCCGCGCTACGGGCGATGGTGTCGCCACCGTGCGCGGAGCTGGGATCAGATCCGGTGGATCTCGCGTCGTCGTCGCTGTGGCCGCCTGCGTGCCTCCTCGGTGGTGGCGATCGCAGGAGCTCACGAGGTAGAGGACGCCCGGTGCGATGCCGTGGAGGTGTTCGTACGGTCCGTTGTCGGCGCTGGCGAACATGCGCCGCGCCAGTGTACGGACGTACTCCTCCACGATGGGCGCCTTGAGGTCGCGATGGATCACATCGTTCCTCACGTACCTCGGAGCTCCAACGATCAGGCGGAGGCACTTGTTCTGTTAGACCTGTAGGCGGCGCCTCTGGTATGCTGAGCAGAACGCATACCAGGCTGGGGCCGCGTACGTCAGTCTGGAGCGGACATAGGCTCCATAGATGAGGAGCTTGGTCTTCGGTGATAGACTCGAGGTGAGGACTAGGTACAGCATCGACAGTGCCGCCTTAGCCTGACTCACCACGTGGTTGACCATGGGAATCAGGCTCAGGCTGAGGTCGATGCGGCACCCCAAGTAGCACACCGAAGTTTGCCACTCTATGTCCTGCCCTCGGTAGCGGAGCTGACGTAATGGCTTCCGGATGCCGAACAGGATCGCGGCCGTCTTCCCCACGTTGACGGCCATCCTCCACTTGTCCAGCCACTCCGGAAGCAGGTCCAACAGGCGCTGCATCTTGTTGCAGGCGGCGGCTTGGTGGAACGACAACAGCACGTCTTCCTCCCCCTCGCGCAGGTGTCCGGCGAGGTAGGGATGTCATTGGTGTACAACGCGTACAGGCACGGAGAGAGGCAGCTGCCTTGTGGTACTCCAGCACGGATGGGGCGCGGCTGGGAGTCCGCGCCCTCCACGGAGACATGGAAGGACCGCCCGTCCAGGAAGGAAGCCACCAGCCGCACGATCGCGGGTGGCAGTCGGTAGCAAGGAGCTTCGCCAGCAGACCAGTGTGCCATACACGGTCAAAGGCCTTCTCGATATCGAGAAAGACCCCGACGGTGCAGTAGCCCTTGTTCGTCTTGCTGGCGATGTGGTGTAGTCCTCTGGCCAGCTGGAGCGTCGTGGAGTGGTTACTGCGAAAGTCAAACTGCTCGTCCCGTAAACGAACGTACGGGGTGAGCCTTCGCAGTAACAGACGCTCAAACAGCTTGGCGATGTGCGGCAGCAGGGTGATCGGGCGGTAGCTCCCTGGGAGGCGGCGGTCCTTGCCCGGTTTGGGGATGGTAATCACCTTCCCCCGTTTCCAGGTCTCCGGGAAGTTTGTGGTGCGGAGTATGCCATTAAAGAGCCTCGCTAGCGCTACGAGGGCTCTTCTTGGCAGCTGCTGAAGTGCGGCGATCGGAATTCCGTCGTAGCCTGCCGCCTTCCGTTTGGGGAGACGGATGACGGCTTTCCTCAGCTCAGACGGGGAGATGAACTCGTCCCCCCGGAGCGGAGGAGTCTGGGCCGACAGGAATTCCCGCACTTGATGGTCGAGCTCTGTGTGGTGCCTGTGCGCGTTGTCGTTGGCCGGTGGGTTGGGGGTGAACTGCACCTCCATATACTCCGCCATGATCTCAGCGCGGTCATGCGCGGAGTATCTTCGCCTACCCTGGCTGTCTAGTAGAGGGTAGACGGGTGAGTCGGATCCGGTGAGTGTCTTGCACAGGTGGTACAGCGATGTTTCTGACTCGGCTGCCGCGTCGATGGTCTTCTCCCAGTCATCATCTTCGCGGGCGCCGAGTGCTAGCCTCACTTCCTGTGCAAGACGGTTGAGGTCACGCTTGACCGTCGGACAGCGAGTGCGCGCCCATAGCTTGCGCAGGGCGCGCTTCCTGTTCAGCATGTCGCGGAGCGAGCTCGAAAGCAGGTCACGTCGACCAGTGGGGGGCATGGTGGTAGTGGCCTCCTGTTTGGCCGTCTGGATGGCCGCCATGATGGTGTTGGCGGCCCGGTCAACGTCCACTGGGGTCGAGATGGGACCTGCGAGCTCCAGCCCCGACAGCGTGGCGGCGAACTTCTCCCAGTTGGTCTTGGTTCTGGGAGGACGCGGTATGGTGAAGTCGCGCTGGAGGTTAAGCGTGACCAGTATTGGCAGGTGTTCAGTGTCGAGATCGTAGAGTGGCTCGAAACTGATGGGGTGGTCAATCCGGTAGTGCAGCACGATGTCCAGGACGTCCGGGTGGTAGTGGGGGTTAGACGGTATATTGGTCGGTGCTCCTGGACCCAATATACCGTACTGGTGGCGCTCGCTGTCCTCGAGTAAAGCCCTTCCGGCCGGGGTGATGACGCGTGAGCCCCAAGCTTGGTGCTTCGCGTTGAGATCACCCACGACTAGTGTGGGGGCATGCGACTCGAGGAGTGTGTGGACGTCGGTGCTGCAGAAAGTCGTGGTAGGTGGTCGGTAGGCGGCATACAGGAGGAGCTCCTCCTCACCGGCGTGAACACGCACTCCCTGCGTACGCAGGGATGTGTATGGTGCGTGTTCAACTTCCTCGTGTACGATGTCCCTCCGCACCAGGGCCGCCGTTCCTCTGAAGGCGAGACCCCGGGGAGAGACTTCGTCGCGCCGGTACACGAAGAAGTTCGGGATACGGAGCTCGACGTGTTCCGCGAGCTTGGTCTCGCCCAGGAGGATGATGTGGACATCCTGCGACTGGGCGAGCGTTGTGAGCTCGCGGATGTGGCCTCTGATGCCGCCCGGGTTCCAGTACAGGACCCTCAGCAGGACGGGAGCCGCGCTAAGACCGCCATCCCTGCTGCGATCGCCTGTACTGCGCCCTGTCCCTGCAGGTAGGTTGTCAGCCCGGTCGTTATTGCCTCTAACACAACCCGGACTATGGCCATGATGTCCGGGCTGTGTCTCGCTTCCCCCTGTTGAGGTGCTCGTTGTCTGCGAGGGTCGTCTACACTGGCCGAGGCCAGCGGAGGGTGCGGGCTTCGAGGCATGGCCTCATTACCCGGGCGGGTCGCGGGGAAGAGCACTTCCCCGGTGATGAGTTTTCAGCCGTCTTGGCAATCCACGGCGGCTGAGGCTCCTATTCAGCTTGAGTAGGGGCCTTGTGGCTGAATGTCAGTGCAGTGGCCCCGCTCGCTGGCGGGCAAGGTTGCCGCCGCGAGCGGAGCGGTGTCGGGTCCAGAGGGTGGTGCCGCGATACGGGCGATAGGGTCGCTGCCGTGCGCGGGACCGGTGTCGGTCCGGGGGCCCCGCGTCGCAGGCGGGCAAGTCGCCGCCGCGAGCGGAGCGGTGTCGTGTTCGGCTCGTTGTCACTTGAAGTTTTGGCTAGGGCTAGCCTAGATGGCGCTGCAACTGATCAAAGACACAAGTGTATTGATAATATTTCGCGGCGTTTTGTATTGTTTTTTTAGCATTTAAAACATTTTTAATACAAAATGCAGAATAATACAGAATATCGAGTTGGACGTGAGTTACTCAAAAATTAGTCGATATTCTGACTAATTTCTTAAACTGGACACTTTCAAACAAAGATTTTTATATAAACCTATGAAGATGATACTGCCATCGTCGCAATTAGAATGCCATAAGCCTACTTTGTCGTATTAGTTTACAAATTGCGAAAAACCAAATTAAATTTGAATTTTGCGGGCAGACCCGTGTAATCCACCTTAAGTTCACAACTTCAACAGATGTAGCATCATTGTGTATTTTTATAGCCAGACTGAGGCATGAAGCTTGAGGAAAAAAAAACATTTAATAACGACGGTGTATTTTTACGATATCTAATTGCCTTAATGTGTACAATAAAATACGTAAAATGAATGTAAACAAGAAAAAGCATAAAAAACAAAACCATTTAAAACATTTATTTCTGTACCTACTCCGTACCTACCACAGTTAATTTAATAATATAAGGATACGGATAGTAATCCGTCCAAATCAATCCGTCGACGACCGTTACAAAATGACAAAAGTTAAATGACAAAGTTGTAGGTAATAAAAAGATCTAGGTATTACGCGTTCGTTATAGTTGAGCCCTGCACCGTAGAGTAAAGAAAATCTACACCCCTCGCGCTTCCCCGCACCGCACCTCAAGTCAGACCCACAGTAAAGACACAGTATAAGAAGATGCAGTATAAAAGTTTATCTATTGTTTTATTTATTAAGTACTAGCTAACCTGTCTTAACTATGAATATTGAATTCGAATTGGTATAAATGATAAAAAAATATTTTGAAAAAAGTGTCTATTATTCTAATGCTTTACGATATACGACTGTTCGCGCCATAATTCCTAGTTCCATGGTCGTGACGCTAGCAATTTCTTTGGCTCGCAATGAATTTGACAGATGACACTTGAAAGGTTAAACTTGCCGCGATTTTTGGGTGTGGTTTTTGCAAGTTCCCTTTTGCTTTTGACAGCTTACACGTATTCACGAAAATTCCGGTCGTCTCGCGCACGTTTTTGCTGTTTTGAGTGTCTAGATTTGGTTTATTACGGTTTTGTTGCGCCGTTAAGCGGTCTATGCGTCGACCTAACTATAAGCATCATTGTTAACGTGTTATTTGTAACAAAAGGCGACCCTTAACAAGTGGTTTTTTGCTCGCCACGCCAAGTGTGAAAAAGTGACTTAGACCAGCTCTCGTTGGACCAAACTAGTGACAAGCCGAGTGTACAGTGCCACGCCAGCCCAGCGTCTTCAGCAGGCCATAGCTGGCAGCCTGACCGCTACTGCTAGCGGCCTGAGAAGTTCACATTACACTCAACTCCACAATACACCACACCACCACTCTCATACCATCTCAGGCCGTACAAGGATTGAATGCTGCAAAGGAAGGTCAGTGCAACCCTACCATTAAGTTACGTTGAGAACAAATCTGACCGCGGTTAAAGGCCCTTAGGGCAGCGACCCTGGACTCAAGTTCAGCTGATGGGCCCCTGAACTTAGTGGTCCAGGCCTTGATTCGTTGGCCAAGCCGTAGGCCTCAACAACAACATTCTTAGTTTTTTTTTTACCAAACTTACCAAAACTCCTAACATCCAAAGTTCAATTTAATAAATTGAACTTTTAATATTAGGCGTGATGGCTCTGAACTGACCGTGATGTTAAACCACAAGGCTATGGAGATCTAATACTGTAGTGTGAAAATATTGAAGTCTTAATTTTTTCCATCTAGCTCCCTTTCGCAACGCGCAATAAGGAACTTCGTTCCAATTAAGGAATTTTTAATGATGAAAAAATATTATTCAATCAAAAAGTATTTAACAGACATGAAGCTATAGGTAGCATAAATTTAAAATTAATAGAATAAGTAAATTAGAATAAAGTTGACATTTTTAATCAAATAAATTTTATATTTGACATTCTAATAAAATAAATTAAATCGATAGTACCTCCTTGAAATTCTACGGAGCACTTACTTTTATGAAATGTTGTTATTGTAAAGCTCTTGATTTGTACCACCTATATAATACGTAAACTTAGAATAAGAATTATTATTAAATATTATTTTTGCATGCCTATCCGGCAGATTGTAAGGACTTTTATTATAATGTAACACCATTGTACTACTCAATCTGTGCAAATAAATAATTTGAATTTGAAATTAATTTTTAATAAGCGGTGCTTCGCGAGCGGTTTACTAAGTGGGTCTGACTTGAGGTGCGGTGCGGGGAAGCGCGAGAGAGCTAGGGGAAATTTGTAACGCGTAGTACCACTAGATCAAAGGCGTCAAACTACTGCATATCCTATACTGTGTCCGTACTGTCGGCATGGAACTAGGAATTACGACTACGTCGATTACTTTACTCTATGGCTCTAGGGCTCAATTTTAAACGAACGCGTAGTACAACTTTTGTATTTAGATTTTTTTCACATAACCTCAAAATGTATGTGAAAAATTCAAATAACCAAATTTTTGATTTTATATTTTTATCTTTTACAAAAAAAAATATTTTTTCACGAAATTTGGTGAAAACTTCAAAACCCTCCTAGCCCCTTCCCCACTTCTCTATGAAATACCTTTTGATGGGCTAAAATTTTCCGTAGGTCACTCAGGTATATAAGTTATCTTAAAATAGCAATAAATAGCCATCTACGCATGTAAATTTAAAGGTATTTCATAGGGGCTAGGAGGGTCTGGGCCTTACTACCTGTTATTTCGTATTTCGTTTCTGCATTTTCTGAGAGCATTTACCATAGTAATGTATATTTTTTTTACACCATGAGAAAGTAGAGATTTCAACGAACAAAAACCCAGCGACTTTTTTAAAAAAGCATATATTTTGACGGGAGAATTTTCGATTGAAAATTAGGTGCTTTTTCAATATTAAGTCAAAAAAAGGTGAAAAAATAAATATTTTAAATCAGAAAAATTACAGTGTGTATTGGACTTAAAAAGGCAAGTTTTCACCAAATTTCGTGAAAAAATATGTTTTTTTTGTAAAAGATAAAAATAAAAAACCAAAAACTTGGTTATTTGAATTTTTCACATACATTTTGAGGTTATGTGAAAAAAGTCTAAATACAAAAGTTGTAGATCCTTTTATTACCTAGGGTAAAACCGGGATAGATGCCACACTTTTTGAAAAAGCCATGTAATTTAAAAACTATTAATTTTATACGAATGATTTCTATTAATGTAGCTAGCTCAATCCTTTATGTTGAATTATTATTATCATTTTTTAACCTATCAAATACAGATTTTGCAGAAATTAGCTTTTCGTGGAGCAATTTTTTTGAGGATAGATGCCTACCTATATGGATAGTTGCCCCACCATGAAAATACTGAGAAGGATAGATGCCTGCAGTATAGGATAGATGCCCTTTATACCGTATAAACGAAAAACTCAAACCGAATGTTAAGTAGTTTCCAAAACAGCAATTGTCTCCAAGAAACATGGGCCATAATAATGAAAAACATGTTATGTTTTTTAAATCTTTTAATTGTTATCATTTGGAGCTAATATCACACAAAGGACCATACTTAAATTTTAAAATGTTTGTTTAGCTAAAATTTAAATTCTTAAGTTTCTACATGCATAATTATGTTTTTTTGTTAAATTCAATTTTACAAGCATTTATTCAACAAAAATATAAATTCTAAGTTGTTGTTATAAAATATTCATATTAAGTATCAACATGCACTTTCAACAATCACACTTTTTTATGTTAAAGTAACACAATAAAGATATCTTCATTATTTTATCCAATTTAATTGAAGTTTTATATGAGTTTTTTTTTAAGTATTTTTGTCCATTTCATCGAAAGCTGACTGTAGGTTTTCTGTAGTCCAAGAACATACTTCGCTCCTTCCATTCTTTTATATTTTCGTGGCATAGTTCTGCTAAAATCAGTAAGAAGTCCAAATATAAACATACATAAATACATTAAAAATATAACAGACACTAAAATATGTATTTTAAAAATATACACTTACTTCATAATATTATGGTTTTAGAGGGATAGATGCCCCTAAGGGCACCTATACCTCGAAAAATCAGGGCAACTATCCTTTTTGATAGGGATAGATGCCCAAGTATTTTTTCACTAAAATATAAACAAATTAGCATTTATTTATACCAACATGCAGCCTCAATGAACCAGTATATTGACGTTATAAAAGATATATCGGAATTTATTACTAATTATAAAGTTATACAACATGAAATACTAACCTTTAAAACATTGACGTGTTATTGGATTTCGCCGCGGAGATAATCTCACGCACGAGCGAAACGCATCATCACCGCACTATTATCCGTGGGTAATTTTGGTGCGGGGTGACTGCGGCTCCTACTTACACAATTAATTCTTAGTCGCGAGTTCGGGAAGTTAGGTTTTTAGAATATGAGGCATCTATCCCTCTGAGGCATCTATCCCGGTTTTACCCTATAACTTTGCTATTTAACTTTTTTCCCATAGGACTTGTAGTTTTTCCGAAAATTGAGATAAACCGTTTTTTACCCTTAAACCCCCCCTCCCCCCCACTTCCCGACCTCAGATCGCCCGTAATTTATTTTTCCTTTCATTTTTGTTGCATTCTCTTCCTTTTCCAATGGGTTTCATCCTACTATTATTTTTTTTTTCACTTTTTATTGTTTTTTAAGGCTTCTACCCTGGTCTATAGTGGTTGGTGGTGGACTGCGGTGGTGCGGTCTCTTATTCGGGGGACCGCAGGTTCGGGCTCCTCTCCTCCTCCTCTGACCCTTACCTCTGACTTTTTTGGAGTAAAGTGCGTTTAAGCTATTAAATATCGCTTCAACGGTATAGGAAAACACCCTGAGGAAGTCTGCATGCCTGAGGGTTCTCCATAATGTTCTCAAAGGTGTGTGAAATCTACCAATTCGAATTGGGCCAGCGTGGTGGACTATGGCCAATAACTCTTCTCTGAGAAGAGACATGCGCTCAGTAGTGAGCCGTTGATCGGTTGCTGATGAATGAAATGAATGGTGAACTTATTGTTTTTGACGTTATAACGTCTTATAAATCGATGAACACCGGCTGCAAACACGAAAAAGTGTCACGTTCCGCCTGAGCCTGCGCGTGCAAGCGAGAGCGCGGAACAAGCGATAGAGAGGCACGATCGGCCCAAGCGTTGGCTTAGAGAGCGCTCGCCGCCGCCCCCACGTCATCCTTAATGTTTCTTTATGACGTTAGCACGTAAAACTATCGTCCGTAAACCAACTTTACAGACAACCAATTATTTTCCATTACTTTGACCTTTACGGTTTATTTATTACTAGCGATCCGACTCAGTTTCACACGGTGTAATTAACTAATGAAGAAAATGAAAAATACCATCCAAAAATCCGACTTTTCTGGTGGATTTTCTAAAAATTTTTACATACAAATCACCTTTTTCTGACATTTAGGGCATAGGCGCTTGACCGATTTGGATGCGGTTTTCCAGGCGTAGACCTCTCGGCGACAAGGATCATAGTAGCGGACGTGTGGGACGAGTCGTCCCTGCGGGTGATGTGCGGCCAGGCCAAGCTGGTCCTGAACTGCTGCGGCCCGTTCACGAAGCTCGGCGCGCCCGTCGTCGCCGCGGCCGTCGCGTGCGGCGCGCATTACGTCGACGTCAACGGCGAGAAGTTGGTAAGATGAGGTCCATGAGCGAAAACCCGACTGCTCGTGAACGGGTGCCGCCGGCGGGAATGGGGCTACTTTATGCATCTTAAGATATATTGCATTGTTAGTATGTATGCAATTTTTCGAACTTGTGGAAACACTGCATACATAGCATAGTATTAATTGTATTGTGAACTTGTTTTGAAAAGAGCAACCGCCGAGTTTCTTGCTGTTTCTTCTCGGCAGGAAGGGCATTCCGAACCAGTGGTAGAGTCAGACGATTCAAAAGAACTTGTAAAAAGTTTATTTGAATAAAAAATATTTATATTCTATTCTATTCTATTACTTAGATACATAAAGTAGTAAGAGCAGTCGTAGGAGGTGTAAGTTCTTCTTTATCGACCGATAGACGTCCACTGCTGGGTAAAGTCTCCTGCATGGACTTCCACGGCCTCGTCTTACGCCGCCTGAATCCAGCGGCTCCCTGCGACTCGTTTGATATCGTCGGTCCACCTGGTGGGGTCTGCTAACACTGCGCTTCCCGGTGCGGGGTCGCCACTCCAGCACCTTGGGACCCCAACGACCATCAGCTCTTCGAACTATGTGCCCCGCCCATTACCACTTCAGTTTCGCAACTCACTGAGCTATGCCGGTGACTTTTCGTTCTCCTACGGATCTTCGGATTTCTGATTTGATTTCTCAGATTTTCAATACCCACAAAAACTGACAGAACGTCAGATTTATGTATTTAAGCGGCCCTGGTTGATGGTTTTTTTTTATGTTTGCACTCAGTTATCCTCTGACATGGTGCCAGAGACCTTTTTAATGCGAATTTCGCTCTGAATAGGTGCCAACTCATGATGATCGTGAAGTGGTGACATTTGACAATTGTGTGGGTTAGGGTTTTTGTTTTGTTTAGTGTGAGTGGCACTTTCTTCAGTGGTCATGAATGCTCCGTCAAATGTTAAAATAATAATATTAATATTCAAAATAATATTCAAAGTATATATTTGTAGTAAAGTAGCGGTTGATGGGTTGCTGATGATGATGATTACGTGTCTTTTTCAGTTCGTGGAGGTGTGTGAGCAGAAGTTCGACCAGCGCGCGCGGGAGGCTGGGCTGTGCGTGGTCACCGCATGCGGGCTGAGCAGCGTGCCCGCCGACCTGGGCGTCATACACCTGCAGCAGAACTTTGGCGGTGAGGGCCGTATACGGTATATCGTACGGTGTAACTTGTGATACGCACTTGATGATACCCGCGACTTCGTCCGCGTGTATTTAGTTCTTAGAAATCCCGTGGAAACTTTCATTTTCCGGGATGAAACGCATCCTATGTCACTCTCCAGGTCCTCGACTATACTCATGCAAAAAATTACGTCGATCCGTAGCTCTGTTGCGGCGTGATTGAAGGGTAAACAAACAAATCAACTAACGAACTTTCACATTTGTATTATAAGTAAGGATTATTATAATTGAACGTGTAGATACCACCACCACCAACCACCACCACCAGCACTACCGCAATCCCATCGAACCATAGGTATATGTCGAATATGTCGTAACTAAAACATTTATCATGGTACGTACTCCTATAATCTTCTTCTTTATCAACCGATAGCCCTAGTAGCAACTTGCGTTGGCTGTTAGTTGGGCCTTTGTCTCTATAGTTGGTTGGCTAAATGTAAGACTTATCTTCCCTGAAAATCGTGGTGCCAACCGTAGAGAGACGGGATCTGGTTGGCCTACGAAGGGACTTAGTCGACATCACTACTACCATCTCCCAACCGTTCGCTACCGTTGGCTACAAAACCCCAACTGAAATTGCTACTAGGGAGATGTCCACAGTTGAATAATGTCTCTTGCATGGACTTCCACAGGTCTAGGTCTTGCCCCGCTTGCATGACTTCCGTGCGACTCGTTGGTATGTCGTCGGTCCACCTAGTAGGGGTCTGACAACACTGCTGCCCGGTGCGGGGTCGCCACTCCAGCACCATAGAAGCTCAACAACCATTAGGTCTTGTGGAAAACAAAAACAGTGGAAGTCTATTGACGGTTGATAAAGAAGAAAAAAAAACGAAGAGATATTATTGATATCTAGTTGAGTTTATTCTTGGAATAACTGGTAATTTTGCCTCAAGTAAGATTTATCCCATGTTGGGGGTGTTAGGCCTAAGTACCTAAGTAGTAGATAAGTAAAGAATTTTTTTTTATCTTCAGGTACATTGAACTCCGTGGAGTCCTACTTAGTGATATCCTTTTCAACAAAGTTCTTGGCTAAGATGACGAAAGGTTTAGTCATGTATAGCACTTGGGAGTCCATGATAACCAGGTATTCTCATCATTAAGTACATTTTTCGAAGTAAAGTTGCAGAATACTTAGTAGAACAGAGAAACTCATCACAAACGTTTGTACTTGAAAGTGCTTGATGAATCAACTTTGTTTGTACTTTGTTTGTACTTGAAAGTGGTTGAGGTGAACCTCAACCTATCGCCGACCAACAGCAGTCAGTCATGGCTCCTCTCTGAAAGAGAAGGATATAGTTTAGGCCATAGCCCACCACACCTTTATATTTCCATCTACTTCAACAATTCAATATTACTTAACTGTGAAGGAGAACATCGTGAGGAAACCTGCATGCTTGGGAGATTTCCTTGTTCTTAAAGGTGTATGAAGTAGACTAAATTGTAGACTGCGGTTTAAACTTTTCTTATTCTGTGTGGAGATTTCCCCTTTTCTATTCTGTCTTGCACATAATTATTATGTCTTCACTTTTCATCCGCATTTTATCATGTTTAATTTACAGCATGGCTGCGATGCCTTTAAAGAGTTTGGAACAGAAACCATCGCCGTCTCAATTTGAACCAGAGTTAAAGCAAAGGTAAATATACTGTACCGTAATATAATTCGTTTACTCGTACATGCATTGCAATATTCAAATTTGATAATTTTCCCATTTTCTTTTATTTTCAGATGTCTCATCCACAAAAACCTGAACAGATGGTGTCTTCCCTTCCCAGGAACTGACATGGAAGTAGTCAACAAAACCCAACGACGTTTACTTGCCTCAGATCAGAAAAGACCCGCTCAATACAAAGCATACATAACTTTTCCCTCTATTTTCACCGCCATGGGTGTCGTTTTTATCGGTGCCTTATTATTTTTACTTAGCAAAGTTTCGTGTTTGAGAAAATTGCTATTAAATTATCCAAGGCTCTGCTCGTTTGGTGTAGTGACGTATGATCATCCTGAAGAGGGGGTAATGGATATGTGCTTACAGTATGAGATGTATGGCGAAGGTTGGGAGAAAGGAAGCGATGTTGAGAATACTCCGCCAAATAGGAAGGTTGTTGGGAGAGTGAGTGTAAGTATAAATAATTAATTAATTATTATGTACTTAACTACCCGTATCTAGGTATATACATAGTTAGGTATACAATTATAAAAGTAGGTTTTGACTTGTGAGTATTTTCTGGTTATTAGTGTCAATTGATCTGATACTTATTATTACCAAATAAATAGCTATCACAACTTACCTCGAACTATCAAAATTTACCTCAGCAAACAAGATTAATAAGACGTTCCATGTAATCTCTTTCTTACAATAATCCTGATTTTTGACTCACATTATACAATAGATAGATAGATAATATTTTTATATACCTACCTATAGTCTATACTTAGGAGTGTTTAATATGAGCTGCATCCGTCGAGTTTCTTACCGGAACGGCATTCCGAACTGGTAGATTCACTTGAAGTTTCAAAATATATTTTTATTCTATAAACTAGCTATGAGCTAGACTAGCAGTGGCGTGCTATTTGGTCCCATTTAAAGGGGTTGTTTCAATTGTATATGGGGCCTGGGCCGGGTATTTCTACGGTCTTTCAAAATATTTGGGGTCATGAAATAGTTATTATTTTTTCCGTATTTCTCAGGAAATGTCCTTTTCACGAGGTACAATTAATACCACATTATTTTGCAAAATACAAGTGCAACAACATGGCGTTCTTTTTGACAATGACACGTACCTACACGAGTCATGATGACATTTGACATAAAAATAACCACAATTGCTAGCAATTGACATTTGACATACCAGCAATTGGCGTATGAAAAATGAATTGACGTAACATTATTACAAACGTTAGTAAGTGTAAGGTCTTTGTTACAAACATAGAGAACAAAAGCAGATGGATGCACTCTGAGAGTTGCTATACTTACTGCAAATGTACCCAATAGGGTATTTGACTATAATAAAAATATCGTTTCAACTGGTGTCATCCTAAAAGATTATTATCTAAAAACATTATTCCATACGACAAAACTAAAAAATAAAGCTTTATTTAATTAGAAAACATTAAATAAAATTGTTATAATTCCGGCCATGGTCACGTGATCGAAAACGTTCCGTGATCTCGAATGACGTCACAGTCCACACCACCTATGGAATTCTCATTTTGTCAATACATTTCGACGTGTTTGTGCGGCGTAATAGGCTAATTTCGTCTGTTTTTCATCGTTACTATTTTATTAAATACCAAATAGTATGCGACACGCGGCCTAAACACTTAATATAAAATTGTCATTTGATTGAAATGTGAACGGTGACGTCATGTAAGCAAATGGAACGTTTCGGCGGCAATTTATTTTTTTGAATTTATTTCTCGATTTTTATGAAAAATACTGAAAATTATGCCGAAATATACGTTTTGTTAGCTTCAGCATAGCATTATTAACAATTTAAGATGATTTTCTTAAAGTAGTCAAATACCGTATTATCAATTTTATATCTTTACCTCTTATTCACTGTAATACTGCAAAAAAAGCATATTTTATTTCAATTTCTATGATTTAATACTATTTTTTGGTATAGCGTACAAGTACCTGGCCCAAAATGAAACTACCACTTTGAAGAAAACGTTCCATCGTTACCTAATGCTATATTATGATATGGCCGTGAAACCGAAATAATTGGTTGATTTATCACTACACTATAAGCAGTGCCAAGTATCTTGCCGGCTCTTCTCAGCAGAATCTCCTTACCGAACCGTAGGTAGAGTCTTGACTTGTCATAAAAGCGACAAGAGGGCCTACATTAAATAAATAAATTAGCATTCTTTTCAATTCACTGCATACATAGCATAATATCTATTAAATTGTAAACTTGTTTTGAAAAGAGCAACTGCCGAGTCTCTTGCTGGTTCTTCTCGGCAGGAACGGCATTCCGAACCAGTGGTAGACTCATTGACGATTCAAGAGCACTTGTAAAAAAAGTTTATTTGAATAAAAAACATTTCTATTTCTATTCTATTCTATTCTATTCAATTATCAGGTGTCAGGACAAGACGCGGCATACGTGGGCACGGCTGTAGTCGTCATATATTCAGCCCTCACTGTGCTCCACGAGCGTGACAAAATGCCAAAGAGGTGAGCATTGAAGTCACTGACCTCTATAAGTAATCTATGATTAACACTGGATTGGCTGTCCCTATATAAATGACAGCTTAATTGGGGATCAATTTAAAGCGCCAAATTTGACATACGAGTGTCTCTGGAACTAATAATATTGCAAATGGCGCACCAACCTCTATAATTATTAATCTATGAAATCTCAAATCATTGATAAATTATATGAAATCATAGATTAATTATAGAGGTCTATAATCAATAATTAATCTATGAAATCATAAATTAAATATAGAGGTCGGTGCGCTATTTGTAATAATAATTATTAGCTCCAGAGAACCTCGTATCTGCTTACAGTGACAAAATAGCGTCGATCAAGTCCAAAATGGCGTCAATTAAGTAGGTATAAAAATATTTGACGCCCGCCTCTTCAGTGTTAATCTATAAATTAATTATAATTTGTAAGCTCAGTGGAATTATATTGATGAACTTCCCTACATTCACACCTCAACCACAGTATAATGAGGATGAAACTATCCTTACTCTGTGCCTCAACTCATCAACACCACAGGTCTCTCGAATGAGAAGGGTCCTTAGAGTGGTCCTTAGTCCACCAAGCTGGTTAAATGCGCATTAAAAGACTTTTTACTCTTTTGAGAAAATTATGGAGAACTTACAGGCATGCAGATTTCCTCGCAATGTTTTCTTTTACCGTTAAAGCAAGTGCTATTTAATTGTATAAATGTACACAAAGCCGAAAAGTCAGGTATGTGTGCCTGGGATAGAACCTCGGACTTCCGAAAAGAAGGTTGATGGTTATCATCGCTTTTTATCGTTAAGTACGGTCTTCATCAAGTTACGTTCCTTAAACTGTTTGCACCGAAGATGCCGGATTAGCAGGATTTTGTACAAAGATTGTGACCTTTCTTGCTGGTTCTGTTGCTGGTTTCTTTCTTTTTTGCTGGTTTCTTGCTGGTTGCTGGTCGGAACGGCATTCCGAACTAGTGGTAAATTTACTTGACAATTCAAAAGGATATACCAATTTGCATTGGGACAGCGTGGTGGACTATGGCCTACGACTCTTCTTTGAAAGGAGACCTGAGCTTCACGTAAGACGTTAACGGGTTGCTCACTTGGTCATGATGATGATGAAAAGTTGATTTGAATAAAAACGTTTATCTACTCCAACATCGAAAAGTTCCAATTTCGAATTTGACAGCTGAATCGAAATGAACCCTCTTTCGGTTTTGCTTCTCATTTCGATGCAGCTCGTTGTATGGGAGCTGAATCGAAATGGTTATCTTCTTAAAATAGGATACCTAAAGCTAAGGCTCTGAGTTCTGGCACTTTTGTACCGTTCATACGACAGAGGCGCCACAGGCGGCTGGTGGCGGCTTACGGAGTTACTTTTTGTTGACAGAGGCGCCACAGGCGGCTGGTGGCGGCTTATGGAGTTACTTTTTGTTACTTTATTGAGCCTACGGCGTATTTTGTTAATGATTTTATCTACTCCAGCATCGAAAAGTTCCAATTTCGAATTTGACAGCTGAATCGAAATGAACCTTCTTTCGGTTTTGCTTCTCATTTCGATGCAGCTCGTTGTATGGGAGCTGAATCGAAATGGTTATCTTCTTAAAATAGGATACCTAAAGCTAAGGCTCTGAGTTCTGGCACTTTTATACCGTTCATACGACAGAGGCGCCACAGGCGGCTGGTGGCGGCTTACGGAGTTACTTTTTGTTACTTTATTGAGCCTACGGCGTATTTTGTTGATGATTTTATTTTCCTTGTCGTAGATAAAATCTTGTATGCAACTGAACGTAATTAGTCATTTTAATTCTCGTACTATCCTATTTTGATACTCGGCAAGCCTCGTATCAAAAAACAGCACTCGAATTAAAATGACCCTCATTACGATGCAGTTGCATAAATAGCTATTATTTTCCTTGTCGTAGATAAAATCTTGTATGCAACTGAACGTAATTAGTTATTTTAATTCTCGTACTATCCTATTTTGATACTCGGCAAGCCTCGTATCAAAAAACAGCACTCGAATTAAAATGACCCTCATTACGATGCAGTTGCATAAATAGCTATTCTATTCTATTCGATTTGAAAAATTCCAGGATTCTAACACCGAATTAACTTACCTACTCTTTATCTTTAAATTCGTAGCTTTTATACACTTTTTAACTGGTTACTTTACTTACCAAATTATTGTTTCTTATTACAGAGGCGGTGCTATGACGCCTGGATTCGCCTTCCGGAACACCAGCTTAATTAAAAACCTCCACGAAAATAATGTTAAGTTTGAAATTGTTACAAATCAATAAAATATTTTTCTTAATTTTTTTTTAGATTAACCATCCAGTACAAACTTGTACCTACTAATATTAAATTCAAATTCAAATTGAAAATCATTTATGTTTCATGTAGGCCTAATTTTAGCACTTATGACAAGTCATAAATCTAACACCGGTTCGGAAAGCTGATGATTATAAATGTGAAAGCGTGTTTGTTAGTTTGCCCTTCAATCACGAGGTCCGATGCCTCGGACGTTTTATGTAACGGATTTTTTGCATGGGTATAGTTGAGGATTTGGGGAAGTTACATAGGTTAACTTGTAACCAGGAATAATAGAAAGTTCCCGTGGAATTTTTAAAAATTTAACGACGACGAAGATGCAGACCAAAACTAGTTTTTAATATAACGACAATACTGTACGGGTGGGCTTTATCCGTCGCTTCAGGGTTTCAGTCCTCCCCTATGGTTGTGTTATTGAGGCATTTTTTGAAAATGAATAGAATAGAATAGAATAGAATAGAATAGAATAGAAATGTTTTTTATTCAAATAAACTTTTACAAGTACTTTTGAATCGTCAATGAGTCTACCACTGGTTCGGAATGCCGTTCCTGCCGAGAAGAACCAGCAAGAAACTCGGCAGTTGCTCTTTTCAAAATACTTTTACAATATACTTCACAGATATTCTATGTATGCAGAGTTTCCACAATGAGGGAAAGGTCCACAAAAGCATACGTAATTATTTCTAATTATAATTCAACACATGTCAAGACGGGCAGACAGAAAGTAGCCCCATTACCGCTGGTGGCACCCGTTCACGAGCATGACGCATGACCCAGCCATTGCTTCGCTCAACCATATTTTAGGGAACGCAACAATCGCATAGCTATTACAGAAAGGGAGACGATTAGTCGAGTCTCATGTCAAATGTATATTAATAATTATAATAAATAACTAGCTGATGCCCGCGACTTCGTCTGCGTGAACTTAGCCTTTAAAATGCCTCGGGAACTCTTTGACTTTGCGGGATAAAATGTAGCCTGTCACTCTCGTCCTCAACTATAGGTACCCCTGCAAAAAATCACGTCGATCCGTAGCTCTGTTGGGGCGTGATTGAAGGACAAACCAACGCACTTTCGCAGTAATAATATTTCACCATATAAAGTGCAAGTGCATATAGTCGACGTGGTTTTTTACACAGGTAAAGTTGAGCACCTGGAAAATAACACAGGCTACTTTTTGTCCCGGGAGCATACATTTAAACTCCCGCGCCACTACAAAGTATATAATTTATTGTAGATTTTTATAAAAACGCTCGACTGCTTTCGATAAAATTTAAATGGGACCACCTGGGAAGTATACCCTTTGAAACAAAAAAAGAATTTTCCAAAATAATAATAAAAATTAGTTTAAATTTAATGAAGTTATGGAGTTAAACAGTCAAAATAGTTCAACCCCTATCTCAGAGAACATACATCCCTCCATCCGTATACTATCTATTATAGATATATCTATACAAACATACATCCGTATACATCCATATCTCACAAACTTTCACATTAATAATATCAGTGGGATAATATGAGAAATAATAAGTAGGATAGGATATAGTTAATGTATTTATAGGAGGAGGTTACAAACATACATAAATATATGCATACACACATACATACATACATACATAAGTACATACATACATACATGCATGCATACATACATACATACACGCATACATACATGCATGCATACATACATACATACATACACACATACATACATACATACATACATACATACACGCATACATACATGCATGCATACATACATACATACATACACACAAACATACATACATACATACATACATACATACATACATGTATGCATGCATGCATATTGGCGCATAATTTAAGGATAAATATGTGAAAAGTAGCATACGAATATCCCGTGGGAACTGTTTGTTTTCCCGGAATAAAAAGGAGCCTTTGTCACTTTCAGTCCCTTAACTTTACCTGTGCTAAAAAACAATCTAAAACTTCAATCTAAACCTCCGTTGGCGGCTGGCGCATATAACTGAAGGATAAGAATGTGAAAAGTAACATACGAATATCCCGCGGGAACTGTTTATTTTCCCGGGATAAAAAGTAGCCTTTTCACTTTTCAGGTCCTCAACTATGCCTATCAAAAAACCACGTCAATCTATAACTTCGTTGGCGCATAATTGAAGAATTAATATGTGAAAAGTAGCATACGAATATCTCGCGGGAACTGTTTGTTTTCCCGGGATTAAAAGTAGCCTTTGTCACTTTTCAAGTCCTCAACTATGCCTATCCAATAAACCACGTCAATCTGTAACTCCGTTGGCGCATAATTTAAGGATAAATATGTGAAAAGTAGCACACTAATATCCCGCGGGAACTGTTTGCTTTCACAGGATAAAAAGTAGCCTTTGTCACTTTTCAAGTCATAAACTATGCCTATCCAAAAAACCACGTCAATCTGTAACTCCGTTGGCGCATAATTGAAAGATAAATGTGTGAAAAGTAGTATACTAATATCCTGCAGGAACCGTTTGTTTTCCCGGGATAAAAAGTAGCCTGTGTCATTTTTCAGGCCCTTAACTTTACCTGTGCAAAAAATCACGTCAATCTAAAACTCCATTGCGCGTATTTTGAAGGACAAATGCGTAAAAAATAGCGATGCTATCCCGCAGGAACTGTTTGCTTTTCCGGGATAAAAAGTAGCCTATGTGCTATTCCAGACTATAATCTATGTCTGTGCCAAATTTCAGCAAAATCGGTTCATTCGTTGTCGCGTTAAAGAGTAACAAACATCCATCCATCCATCCATCTAGTGGAGCGCCTGGGGGTTTTCACCTCGGATTAGAGTTATAGTGAATGAATTAATGTGATCGATGTGGGATATTGTTTTTTAAACTATAAATTGCAATGTTTACCCAAAATTTTTTTGTGCTTTTGTTTTTTTATTATTTAAACAAAAACTGTAAAAAAATTAATATGTGAGCATATAGTTTTATTTAAAACTAGCGGCCCGTCCCGGCTTCGCACGGGTAGACATAAATAGGTACAGATATTTAAGTTATAAGCATGCTAATTAAAACGACCATGAATCACTAAATTAGAAAAAAATTGTATTCCTACCTAGTTTATAATGGTGCACCTCCTTCTCCCGCACTGTCCCTCTCACGAAGAGTTAGTTACTCGATGCGCTGCGTGGCGGCCGCGCCACCGGCATGTATTTTTATTTTAATTTCATGATATCTTTTGAATGGAATGTCCGATTTCAATAATTCAAAAAGTAATCATCAGGTATTGAGACAGTCTTGAATATTAAATTATTTATTTGGATAAAAATTTATAAATGGTATGGATAACACGGTCTGATTTTGATCGGCATTTCTATCAATTTGTTAAATGTAAAAAAGTAGTTATAGTGACGTAACTACAATAGTTAGACACATGGTCTTGCGAAGTTTTTTGTAGATATTGATATATTCTATAATATTGTCGAACATTTTTTTGTCCTATCATTAATACTCTTCGCAGCGTATGCGATGAAAGACATTTTATGGCTAATTTTTTTACACCTTCGGTTGGTTTTAATAGGAATTTCTAAAGATTTCTATAGTAATCTAGTACTAAATATAGCCTATGTTACTTAGTGATAATGTAGCTTTCTAATGAAAAAAAAAAATTATTAAAAACGGCCCAGTACTTTTTGAGTTTATTCGTTACATACAAAAATACAAATCTTTCCTCTTTATAATATGTTAGTTTTATGAAATTCCTATACCTATCTGGTGCGTTTGTCCAAAAAAGGTATTATTCCGTACAATATTTAAGTCTCCAAAAGCAAACTAATTCTACAGTTTACGCAGAAAGTATACGGGAGTAATGCCCTTTCTGTAATAAGCGATTCCAATTTCAAATGGGATAGGTAGTTATCATCGGGAAATTGGTGACGACGTGATGCGCTGGGAATGTCTTAATTTAATATTCAATTCATTATCTCCTAAGTATAGCAACCTGAGACACCGATCTGATAATACCCGAGCCTTTGGTGTAGTACTATGACCGATATGTTAGTAGGTATTTTTGAAGTGAAAACTTCTTTAGGCGCATCAAGAGCACTTTTTTAGGTGAGCAAAAAACATGGATTTCGCGAAATCGTCACCATCGTCAGCGTCACCATCGTCACCTGTTTAAAGTAAGCGTTCAACATTTTAGAAGTTCCCAAGCAACCTTGTACAGCGCAGCGGGCAAGCAGTCGCCTTCCTTACCGATTAGTGTATGATGTCGCAGGTTCGAATCTCACTCACGAAATCGTGGCAGTACACTTTTCTTATTTGTTTTTAATTATTAGCAAATCTAGTTTTCACTTCTAACGGCTATCTATTTCTTCTATCCCTATGACTGCCAATTTTTATTTTGCTCACGTGTATCAAATTATGTTTCATGTAACTTTTTTTAGTACAGTTCTTTCAGTATAAACATCGTTCACAATAACAGGAATAAGGAATAGTTATTAAAAGTTTCGATTGAAAATAGATATTTTAATTAATTTATTGATAATTCTACAAGTTAACTAGTTACTTAACGATACAAAAATTTACACACAACCGTACCTACCGCAACTGCTTTTATATACAATTTAGTTTATTTGTTTAGCGATAAATTATAGCGTCACCTTAGTCACATGTACTGTACAATAGTCTATTTTCCCACTTAATTATTAGACTAACGACGGCCATTTTTTATTCTAAGAAAGTATGTGAAGATGCGAAGAAAAGAAACAACGTTGCTTAGGTATTATAAATATTTTGTCCTTTACTTTTGGATTATTGCAAAACAAAAGAAGATAATAATTAACTTTTTGTCGAATGAAAATTCGTAAAAAATGGCCCATATTTATTATCATTTCATAAATAGGTAAATAATAATTGAGTATATTATACAAAATTTTCATTTTTTTGAAACAATATCTACTAAGTTAAGATTTTTCTTTGAAAAGTTTATCGAAAATGACCTATTCTATTCAACTAAATGTAGTCAGCAACTAAATATACGCTTAAATTGTATGATACAGCACTAATGTTAGATAGTATAGTACTAGGGACTTTTTGAATTAAAACGTTTTTCGATATCATAATATAATAATGTGAAGTTAGCTGCTGACCTTACCTAAATAAATAACGAAAATGAGCTTTGGTTTTATGACGTCATAGAAAATATTATGCTTAATAAAGGGTATATTTAATAGGTAATAAGCACTTAATTGTTTTAACAAAAACATTTGTAAAAAAAGAAAATAAATTAAAAAATGAGTACCTAATCTGTTAAAAATAGCACAACAATTTACAGTACTTATGACTAAATTAATATGCATTTTCCAATCTTTAAAAAAATAATCATCTCGAAATGAGAAGAGTTTATGACAGGAAAGCTGCATTAATAATCTCAACACTTTTTGAAGCACGCTAAAATAATTTTGAATTTTGTTTGAGAAGTTCGACCTAAATATCGATTTCTGTTCGTACAAGTTTCACTTCCCAAATAAATTGACTATTAATCTTAATTATATATTTTTCCTGATAAACATTCGTTTATATGACCTTTAAGTACCTACTACCTTAACGGCTCAATCCACCCAAACGATCGCTGTGGTTGGTGGAAGTAGGAAAATAATGTTTCTTACATTATTCTTCTGTCCAATCTTATTTTACCGCAAGTTAGGTTAAATTTCTATCATTGGCCATAATACTTTCTAACGTTACAGCAGCGATTCATCTAAAAATTAAAAAAAGAAAGATACCTCAAAATCACTGACCCCTATAATTAATCTGTTGATTAACACTGGACTGGAGGTTGCTGTTTTCAGACCTATTTGATTGACGCCATTTTGGCGTTGTAAGCAGTTACGAGTGTACAAGGAACTAAAATTAATGAGGGCACTAGTTGACAACAGATAGTTGATACTTTTTGGTACTACCTGCATCGCTATATTAATAGTTCCAGCGACACTCGTATGTCAAATGTGGCCTAATGTGGCGCTTCAAACTGATCCATAATTTAAGCTGTCATTTGTATAGGGACAGCCAGTCCAGTATTAATCACAGATTAACTATAGAGGTCAGAGCTGAAAATAGTCTTCGTAACTGAATGACAAAAAGCAATTTTCAGCATTGCTTAGCTGGACTCCCGGCTGTTTTCGTTGGAACCTACAGGGTTAGGGTGAGACGTTGACGGTGCTACTTCTGGAGCGACGATGAGCCCCTCTTTGATTCTCTTCTTTTGCTTCATTCTTCGGTTCTGAAACCATATCTTGACTTGCGTCTCATTCAGTTGTAGGGCTGAAGCTATTTCTATCCTTCTCGCTCTCGTGAGGTATTTATTGAAGTGGAACTCTTTCTCTAGCTCCGTTAGTTGTTTGTTCGTGAAGTTAGTTCTTCCAGTGTTGTTGAGGTTCAGGAGGGGATTTGCTAGCATCTGGTTCGCTGCCGGGGTTCGCAGGCCGTCTTGTGGACTTCCCAGCATTCCTTGGGCCACGAAGTCCGCTGGCGGTATCATCAGTTTGGGCGCTGGAATGAAAGAAAAATCGTGTTCAGAACGTAAAGCAATAAAAAGAGGTAGGAATTTTGTATGAAACTAATCTAGCACTGCAAATTACTTGTTATTATATATTTTTTGCATGAATTTTAAAACTTAAAATGTAAATGGTAATTTTATCTACCAAGTCTTTTTTTGATATTTTTTCGTGCCTATACCTATTCATCATGCCTATATCCCGTTGAGGAGCTTAATGTAATATTAATTTTATTGTCGGGCGCTGTACCCAATGGAAGACCGTCAGCCAATCAGAATCCATTTCTATTATCGCACTGATTGCTTTCAAATATTAAATAAGGGGTCAACCGTTAAGCCCTCGACGAAGTTAAAAAGGAGCTGAAAAGACCAGCATCTCTTGGTAACAGAAGCCAACAGCTACTTATTAGATATAACGGGAGCTGGTGGAACCGTTTCAGATAGTAGGTAGGTAACTAAGTATGTTAAGAAGGAATGTCTTATGATAACTATAGAGTTTAAAATAACGATGAGAACTATAATACTCCGAACATGATAATTTAACATTCAGATACTCTTATAATGGTAATTGTTACTGTGATCACACGAAAGTTCTTTGTAAGTTTTATTATAATACTCACTTTTAGCTTGTAGCTCCAATTTAGCCTAGTAGTAAATATAATAAACTTCTATGGTTGCGCTATGTCAGACCCACTCATATTACAAGCTTATATTAATTTGAATCGGTGAGGAGAATATTAGTCAAGTTCAGCATGTGTAATATTCTTTGTAAAATATCTTCTTTTGCAATTAATACATCTTGGACTCGAATACGCGTGCATATACTCGTATAATAGTTACATTTAAAATTGAAATTCCCATAAAAGGACCATGGGCAATTTTGTATGGACCCCGTCCCCACCCTCCAACAGTCACCGGATTTATGTTAATATGTTCATTTGGATCCAAATAGACGTAAATAGTTGGTTTCAGCTTCAAAATCGCTGGGGTTCTTCTAAAAAAAAAAAAAACTTTTTGTTTGAAATTGATTTATTTTTGTTATTTTTTCTATATTTTATCGTATAAAAATCATATAACAGTAAAAATAACTACTTCTACTCTGTTAGAATAACCCAGGTTTTTTTTACGGGGTTTTTAAAAAGGTACACTTTCCTCTATTAGGTGTTTTAAATGTACTATTTTTGAAATTCAGTCAGACGTTCTTTTTTTGAAATTCATACAGTTATCACGCATCGAGCAGTAAGAATGTGGCTGTCTGTTGAGAAACCTTTTTGCAGAAGGGATCGAAAAAAAACAAAGGTGTGTTATAATGAAATTCAGTACAACATTATATCATACTTTTGAATGATATAATGGTTATTATGACATTGGGTGTTTTAATGTTGGCAATAAGCTAACTGTTTCAGAATCTATTAAAGAGGATTTATAGCATGGGAGTAGATAAATAGATAAATGAGTAGGTATTTTGGAATTAGTCATCAATAATACGTCAACGAAATATTTTTTTGAACGTAAGATACAATGAGAACCCCATGCATTTGGGCATCGTCGCCATAGTAAAAAAATATCATCTTGCCAAGGTCTATCAATTGCGCTACATTTAATTCTTGTTGATAGGTGGGGACGATTCCGCCCATAGTCCTTTGATTACAATTTTCCGAAATGAAGGGTGCCCTGAAATGCCCTGCAGAATTACAGATGATACACCGTTTATCTTTTTAAAATGAAAGACGTCGTGAACATTCTCAATTGACAATAAAGAATCAATTGAATTGACCTCAGTTTTAGGTGTCGCGGGTCATTCACTAGTAGGAACTCTAACCTCTTGAGTAAATCAAAAAAATCATTTTGTGAAGATTGCAACGATCATTTCATAGCTTCTTAATCTTGAAGTTTCGAATTTCCATCCATTTTGGATTTAATAGCATGAAAAACCAATTTACCTACTTAGTATCATCTGGTAAAAAAAAATTAGTATAGGTACACTATACGAGTATTATCTATGTAATTATTTGCCAAAATCAGTTTTCTGGAGTAATTTTAATTCACATAGGTATATTCTCACATCCAAATAAATTCGTGGACGTTTGCTGTCAGTCTCAGTTTAAAATCATCTCCAAGACTTAATGTTTAAATCAGACTTTTAAAGATTTGCAAAAACGTGGCCTTTACTAGACGAAATTACACAATGGACACTAAAACGGAAGGCTGATCATTGTACTGAGGAATAACGGCAAAGAAAATCGGACATTTCTCTTCTTGACAAGAATGATAAATTATTTCGAAACGTTTCTAATCCCATAATTAAAAGAAGTTAACTGATGGGCCTATGCCACAATCGCCAAGTTAACTCTAATCGACGAATAAGTTTGACATTTTGATATGTTTGTTTTGAAAATTGAAAGCGTCTTTATTTGTTGATTTAAAACTTGGCGATGATGGAATGAGCCTTTACTTGTTGATATCAACGTACAGCCCAAACAGCTGGGTGTTAAAACTTAAGATTTTGCATAGCTTTGGGCCTAAGTACCTATAGGTTTTCTCTGTAACGTAGATCTACAGATATACAGAAAAATAGAAGGCGGTGCTTCCATCACCGCGAGCGGAGCGAGCTCCGTTTTGAGCGAATGCCATTTTGTCTTGTCAGAGATTCCGCTCAAGTTTCATGAGAATGGCTAAATTTTGTCTGTAATTATAAAATTTGTTTTTTCTTGAAAATTAAAACAAGTGTAAATTAAATTATTTATTTTTAAATGCAAGCTTTTAGTAGCTACATCATTAGACTCTGGATATCATCTAGGATCAGAGTACTTGTTATGATGAATGAAACGAGCCCAAACTCAATGGGGTTACGTCGTTTTATTACAGAGTTCCGATAGCCATCTTCCGTCTCCATCATCAGATCAGCTCCATGTCACAATAATATTGCATTGTCATCCGATTTACATATAAATGCAAAATTTCAGCTCGATCAGAAACCGGAAAGTGGGTCTAATTCATCTTGCAAGATTTGACCCAAACAAACAAACAAATAAATAAATAAACTGGTCAGGCTAAATAAAAGCTTGTAAAAGTCTATTCCGCTATGCCATTTCCCGCTCGACATTACCTTAATGCGGGAGAAATCCCGCTGAAGGATTAAGAAATGATACTAAAAAATTCATAGGTACCCATTAGAAACAGATTCCACACACATGAAATCGCGAGCAACAGCTATCGTAAAAAATAAATAACGAAAACTGAATAGCCGTCGGTCACAGTATTGTTTGGAGCCGCAGGTTCGCAGGTTGTGTGGTTTGTTTGCACGAGCCTCATTGCTCACAATATTATAATCTTTTTACGACACCACAAAGAAATGTCCGTGGGAGCTCGCGTCTCGCGCACAATGACAGGTGTCAATTTTTTCTAATTCCGGGGGGAAAAGATGGAAGATAAAAGATATTTAAAAATATTGGCTGTTAAGGTGCGTTTTTTGAAGACAGGCAGAACTATTACATCGCAGTTCCAGAGTAGGTAGATAAGTTTTAAGATAGATACACATTTTTTTTTCGTTTCTCTACATAGCATTTACAAATGTACCTAATATGCGTAGATACAAAGTAAGTAAATCTAAATTACAGAAAAACCACAAGCCACAGAAAGCTGCCGCTGGTTTTCAGGGAGAAAGGTGTTTACAAACGTCATTCCTTAACATAATGTTTTCTCTATTCAATAAACAAAATAAACTTTTGCTAAACTCACCCACAGCAAAATTATCATACATTGATCACTTACAAATAATTTTTTAAACACCACCTAGAATAATCGGTCGGCGCTACTGCCGAATTTCGCTAGTATTCGCACGGTGTCTCTCTGAAAGGAGATATTCGATAGACCCAAAAGGATATTTGTAATGTGTTGACCTAAAAACTAACTACATATAACTTTATAACTAGAAAAATAGTGTATGATTAGGTATAATTTATAACTAAGTAGGTAGTTAACGTAGTAACGGTAACGTAGGTACGTCGTTAACTCTGGTTATTAACTTCAGATGAATTAGAATCCCCGACGCAAAAAGAGGGGTTTTATAAGTTTGACGTCGATGTCTGTCTGTGTGTGTGTGTGTGTGTGTGTGTGTGTGTGTCTGTCTGTGGCATCGTAGCTATCAAACGGATGGACCGATTTCGATGCGGTTTTTTTCATTTGAAAGCCAGTTTCCTTGCGGTGGCTCTTAGCTATGTTTGGTTAATATCGGTCCAGAAGTGTAAGAGTATCAGCTCTTTTTCAAAATGGTGTAAGGCATTTTTGGCCTATGATTACTCGATCAAGTGCTTTACGCTTGCCAGTGTAATCGTTAAATGACAATTAATTGATAACTTCGACCTGATGCTGCGTCCAGAATGGTCTCCAAAGAACCCGACTCTTCGAAAACTCACAGCAGACATATCGTATTTGGGTTCAATAGATTAGTTTTAATTAGTTGGTACCTTGCAGGTTATGATCTTACATGCACATGTCGGGGTGTTTTAAAATTTCAATTTTAATATACTTTAACTTGTGTCGATCGTCGGCTACGTGTTTTTAGAAGCACACCTTACGCGGAGGCGCCCCGCTGCGCAGGAGTGCCCAGCCCGCAGTCGCTTCGTGGTAAACGTGAAGTTTTGACGTTTATTATTGTAGCAAAGTAAACACGGATTGAGTTCTACGTGTCGGTGCTGTCAACTCGACGCTGCGAGTGGACTGACTTGACTGCGGGCCGTGTTTAGGTGTCTCACTTTTTACGCCTCATTGAAGAGTTTCATGCTTCATTCTATATTACGGGTTATTATTATACTTATTTATATTAGCTTTCTCTGCTGGTGCTAGTGAAACCGTCGAGTTTCAACTCTACAAATCTATTTTCCTGCTTAATTCACATAGGTGAAGTAGCCTCAAAATTCAAAATCATTTATTTCATGTAGGCCAACCTGTGGCGCTTATGACAAGTCATGACTCTACCACCGGTTCGGAAAGCGGATTCTGCTGAGAAGAACCGGCAAGAAACTCAGCAGCCTCAAAATCGAGTCTACGGTATAACGGTAGGTATCTGCTGCTCTTGCAACCGCCGAGTTTCTATTGCTGTTTCTTCTTGGTCGGAAAGGTATTCCGCAAGAAGTTCCTTTTCGGACGGTTTGTGGATGAGGCTAGACGAAAAAAATGTGTAAGAATTTTCCGTCACGACACTTGTTGCATCATAAATTTGGTGGCGTCGCGGTAAATGAAGGAGCGAAACTATCGGTTGGGGGGTTCGAATCCTGAATTCAGATTATTAATTATTATTTTATTTATTTTTATTATTAATTTGTTATTAGAAGGAACTTCGTTGCAACCGAGTGTTCCACGACACTTTTTTTGAGCATCTTCAAGACAGGACTGAATAGGCATCTTCTAGACCTTATCAGTGCTTTTGATCAATTATTGTCATCAAGTGCAAGTCTATCTCGCAATAAAAATAAAACTGCACTAATGAATGAGGCTATTAAGGAAGCAGTAGCATGCACACTTGCAAGTGCAAGTGCAAGTGCATGCAGTGATAGCCTAGTGGTTAGGACTGTGGTCTCCTATTCGGGGGGTCGCAGGTTCGATCCCAGGTACGCACCTCTGACTTTTCGGATTCAAGTACGTTTAAGCAATTAAATATCACTTGCTTCAACGGTGAAGGAAAACATCGTGGGGAAACCTGCACATCTGAGAGTTCTTCATAATGTTCTTGAAGGTGTGTGAAGTCCACCAATTCGCATTGGGCCAGCGTGGTGGACTATGGCCTATAACCCTTCTCTGAGAGCAGACCTGCGCTCAGTAGTGAGCCGTTGATGGTTTGCTAATTATGATGATGATGACTATGCACACTTGCTCTAGATAAAAAAAATACGTATGGCACTCGAGGACTGCTGCGGTAAAGCTATTGCATAGCATTTTCTAGTCGCACGCACACAAACACCGTGCCGAAGTCTGCCGAACTGAAACGACGGTGAAGGTTTATTTTCGTTACGGAATTTCTTGATTCGGTCGCCGCGCTCAAAGCCCGCGATAAAAGCTATGCAATAGCTTAAAAATCTAGATTAAAAGCTTCTAGATATTACATTTAGGTGATTCTGCACTATCGTTGGTGAGTCGTGCCTCCCCGCCTGCTGGTATCAGTGATATTGGCCGGGAGCGCGAGGCAGGATTACGGGATTAGGTGTATATTGCAGCGCTTGTTTGTTCTGTTTTTAATTTTGGATATTAGGTATGGGTATAATGTTAACCCACTTGTTTTATATTGAAGTTCCTCTCTAGTTTTATCGTTTTTGCGGAAGGCACGGTGCCTACGTCATGATTTCATATTCGTAGATATGGCGTATGGTGCGGCGCGTCGTCACAAATTTCATTGTTGCGCTGGTTTTTTTTATAATATCTACAAATCTTTAGTTAACGCTCTTTTGGCAAAGCGGGCGAACTTCAGTTTTAACTTATTAACTCTTTGGCTAAAACCGAAGTTAAGACACTAGCCGAGAGCTTAGTTAGGTACTATGAGTTTAATAAATAACTCGATGGGTCCTATGTATAAGGGCCAAAGTAACAATTTGGCCATTTTCACTTTTTGGTGTTAAATGCTTCCTTTTACTATAATTAATAACATGCACTAAAAAAAAACTCATATTTATTGGTAGAAGTACTATTTTTTATTGCAGTAAAAGGGCTCAAGTAGCACATTTTTAAACGTACAAGGGCCAAATGGTTGTTGGAGACTTATTCGTGGTGATATCCCGCCTGTTTGCCATTTTACCAACCTAAAAAAGGCCAATGTTATGTTTGTCATTCATATAAATACGGTCATATAACGCTGAAAGTTAAAGAAAACTTTGATAATCATGTCTGATTGCTGTTATATATTAAAATTTGGTACCATGTAATGATAATATTTCAAAGATTACGGAGTAATAATGATGACGATGAGTAAATGTTTATTTTTTGATATTATTTTTGATTTATATGAATATTTTTTACTCTGATTGCAAATAGTCTTTCTACAATAAAAAATATTTGATTTTAAGTACTTACGTTAACATTCAATATATAAGATTTGAGAAAGGATATGACATTATTGATTATTTATTAAAGAGGAAAGATTTTCTTGTTTGTACCGAATAGGCTCTGTAACTACTGGACCGATTTTAACCATTTTTTCACCAATAGAAAGCTAAGTTATCAGGAAGTAACATAGGCTACAATTTATTTCCAAAGAAGTTAGAAATCCTTAAAAAAATTGCAATAATGTAACCCAAAGTAGCAAAATTTTGCCTATAAATTGCATTATTTGGCGTGTGCTGAGAAAACTAAATACAAGAAAACGAAATGATACATAAAAATTATGTACTACATAGTTAAAGTACTCATTATTCTCTACAAAAAATATCCGAAGGAATATATTCAAGTATCATATTTAATTCTTATTATTATTTAAGTGAATAGTAGCCTTTGTGTTCTAAATTTAATTAGATCGCCTTTACTATCGTAGTATTAATTCGTCCTCACAAATACATATTATAAATGCGAAATTGTGTTTGTTTGTTGGTTTGCCGTCAATCACACTGCAACAAAGCTACGGATTAACGTGATCTTTTTGATAGGTATAGTTGAGAACCTGGAGGGTGATATAGGCATCCCGGAAAATCAAAGAGTTCCCGCGGAATTTTAAAAACCAAATCCACGCGGACGAAGTCGCGGTCATCAGCTAGTCTTCAATAATATAAGTTTTGACTATTTTTCAGTAAAAAAATCTAAAACAATAGTCAAATAATTTTAATAGTTTTATTATTTTTAGGGTCTAACTGAGAGTTCAGAACATTATCTTACCAAGTAAGATAACGTATAAGTAACAATGTGACTTATTACCAAAACAGTCACATAATTTGTGTTCTTTTTGATGATTTATTATATTTTAATCCATCAATATAAAATTGGGGCTATAAAAATCTAGAAAATAGAAAAATAAAAAATCGTCCAAAATGGCACTTTGGCAGAGTAAAAATACTTAAAAATTGACGAATATGGGCATATGTGCAATAATTAAAAAACTAAAATACATATTTAAAAAATATTATAGCTCAAATAACGGCTATAGGTGTACCTAATAGCAAATATGCAAAGATTCATAAAATTTAGTTGTAGCATGTAAGAAATATATCAAATTGAAACTTTGAGAGCCTCTACTGAAAAGTTACGATTTTGCACTTTGGCCCTTATACATAGGACCCATCGAACTATAGCTGACCCAGCGAACTTCGTACCGCCAACAAAAATATTTAGTGGTTGGTCACCCTTATCATTTATGGGTATGAAAAATAGTTGTATAGTTGTTGGCCGATTCTCAGACCTACGCGATATGCACACAAAATTTCATAAAAATCGGTCGGAGGAGTTTGGTAACAAACACCACGACATGAGAATTTTATATATTTGATAATAATTATCTACCCTCAGGAGAAGTTCTGCATGAAGAACAATGCATAGAGCACTTCAAAACATTTTGTACATAATAATTTTTTGTACCCTGATCTGTGTTTCAAAAGAGCAACTGCTGCACTAAGCTTCATGCCGGCTCTTCGCAGTAGAGTCTGCATTCGATTGGTACGATCCCATTAGACGTCATGTAAAAACTATGCCATGAGACACGACGAATATCCGCAAAAATAATTTATGTAAAAATGAGGACTCGTAAACGCTAGAGAACTTTCTCTTTTTACAATTATTTATTATAATTAAGTACTTACCCGTTTATATCGTTCACCTATACTATCATAATAATTATTCATATTGTCAAAATAGACTACCGATTAACTTACAGATAATTCGCACATAATTTGTTCATTAATTCTGACACCATGACTCAAACGACAGTTAAGTATAAACTACTAGAAGACTACTAGTTTTTAAACTCAATATACATAATTTGTGGTATTAAATTAAACGAAATAATTAAAACACCTTTTCAATGAATAATCGCATGTACCTATCACATGTCAACTCCATAGCAAATAGAGACATCAGCTGTTAGTGTTTTTTTTATTCTGTGTACACCCATTTTTCGGTAAAGAATTTAGGCAAATATGGCGACGAAGGGACAGCAAAAAAAAACAACGCATCTGCCGCATTGTCCAATTTTCGACCAATGACATTAACTCCCGCTCCCCTAGCTGTCATTTAACCGTCAGACATCCGAATTTGGAATTCAATTTTTTTAATGCATGCTATTGACTGCGCGGCATGTCCAATGTGAACTTCGGTCACGAAAGAGATGGGTATTACTAGATTGTATACAGTAATAATGGCTATCTCTGTCTGTTTTAGGATTTTGGGTTACGCTTTTCACAGTCAGTGTTACATTAATCTTAGGGCGTTGACAATATACATGGCCAGTGCTGTTCGACAATCGGGCTGATTGAATAACACACTAAATAACGCGTAATTCAGAAGTTATTGATGACTGTGCAATATATCTGCCCGCATGGGTTGGTAAATAAGGGGTTATTGGTACATGGGGTGTCTCAATTGAGGAATTGGTGTTTAAATGTAAATGGGAACGGATTGAAATGGCATTGTGTTTAATTGAGAGACTAATTTTCATATTGATATTGATTCATTTATGGAAAATAATGAGATGGTTACTAAGTTAGCTGTCTAAATTTTTAATATAAATCATCATCATCATCATTAGCAACCCATCAACTTGGCTTGGCTCACTACTGAGCGAGGTCTCCTCTCAGAGAAGGGTTATAGGCCATAGTCCAGCACGCTGGCCCAATGCGAATTGGCAGACTTCACACACCTTCAAGAACATTATGAACTCTCAGGTGTGCAGGTTTCCTCACGATGTTTTCCTTCACCATTGAAGCAAGTGATATTTAATTGCCTTGACTCCGAAAAGACAGAGGTGCGTACCCGGGATCGAACCTGCGACTTCCCCAATAGGAGACCACAGTCCTAACCACTAGGCTATCACTGCTTCTTTAATATAAATAATAAGTATCAATTTTTAATTAATGTAAGTAGGTGTTGTTTCTAATTTTAAATCGAACAGAATTTCAATAAGTTGTTGGACGGTATTCGTAAGAGAACTAAAGTAGGTAAGTATTCTTCTTTATCATCCAAAAGACGTCTACTGTTGGTCACAAGTCCCTTGTATAGATTTCCACATATCTCGGTCTTATGCCGTCTGTATCCAGGAAGCTACTTTCGACCTGTCTTATGTCGTCTGTCGTTATTCGAACTTTGTAACCCGCCTTTGCCATATCAGGTTCGCGATTCAATGTGCTACGTCAGAAGAATAAAAATAACAAAAGAGTGACCTTATAAGGGTTCCTTTTTTACCTTTTGAGTTACGGAACCCTAAAAAATCCAAAAAATTCAAAATTATTTAAAATTCATGTAGGCCAAATGGCACTTATGACAAAGCTTATGACAGAAAAAAAGTTTTTGAAATGATTAAAAATTAAGTGGTCATGTCATGTCTGTCGCTGTCTATTTAGGGCAGAAAAGATGTCTTTTCTGCCCTAAATAGACATAATAGACAGACAGTGCAGTGCAGGACCAACGACAAACAATAAGGAGGTAGCACGAAGCGGGTGGAGGAAGAAAGCGAAGCAGCGTGTTACGATAACCTGGTACTTTGAGAATCTGGTGTTGTGATAATCTGGTATTAGGTATGATAATCTGGTATTATTATAATCTGGTATTGTGTTTATTAGGGCTTTGTGGCGCGAACTCGAAAGTCTATGTCCAGTCCAGCAGATGATGGATGGACGCAACAAAATTAAAATGTTCTCAATAGAATCCATGCCAAGCGCCCCTTTTTGTTCTATAACAAAGTCACACATAATTGCGTAATCCCTGGCCGAGGGATCGCCGACACAAGCCGCGCTGCGCAAACATTCGCGTAATGGATTACTGGTGTTCGGTGTTGGCCTTCTTCTGCAGCATTACATTGCCTGCTCAATGCTTATTATATCTAATACATACCTCTATATTTTTGACCAAGCGAAGCGAGGTCTCTGTCTACAAGAGTGAATTTGCACTTGCCGTCTGTCCGTCCGTCCGTCTGTCAGAGCCTTATAACTTTTGAATTAGTAAACGTAATTACTTCTTTAAACATAATATGTAAACCAGTAGGCTTCAGGCGAATATTGCTTAAAAAGTTACAAAAATCTTTATTTCTGGAGGGAAGAAATTCTCAATACTAGCCCGGAGTTAGAAAGAAAAACCTTTAAATAAAATTAGTTCCTAATGAACTCAAAACTCAATGTACCTAAAATACGTAGTGGTTCTACGGTTTTGACAAAATCATGAAATAGGCATGATTACTTCCAAACTTTCAAAAGCTGAAAACGTTATACTTACTTTAGTCCCTATGATTTAAAAACGCAGTTTTAAGACAAACTATAAAAGGAATCCTACCTAATATTATAAATGCGAGAGCGTATTCTATTGCTGGTTTGTCCTTCAATCACGTAGCAATAGAGCAACAGACGATGACGTGATTTTTAGCATGGCTACTTTTCATCCCAGAAAATCAACGAATTTCCACGGGATTTGTAATAATTAATAATTTAAACACCTCCGATATGTGAATCTATGGTCGGACTATGTACGATATACCTGACATTCGGTTACCCAGTTTTCTGCTCCATCATCAGATCATATCTGCTGTAAGTTCCTGAGGAGTTGGGTAATGGGTATACCGTACCTACTACTTAATGCTGCAGCATCAGCTCAAGGTTACCATGCCTTGGAATAATCTGTAGTAGGTAACAGTACAACCAATCGCACCAGTGAAAGTTTGTAAGACCAAGTAAGAAATGAGCTGATGATCTTCAAACGCCTGAGCGGATCTTCATAAATTAAAGCTAAGAACCACCTCGATTAAGTTAGCTTTCAAACAGAAACCGCATCAAAATTGGTCCATTTGGGAGGTCCTACGAGGGAACAGACAGACACGCAGATAGATTTACTGCCGCACTCAGAGTCGCTAATCGTTACTTAACGACTTAATCTTGGATTTTAAAAAGTTTCATTCTCAGATTAAGTTAACGCTTCGTTTGTACATTAATGACAATTCTGTAGATAATAGATTTAATTATAATTAATTAATTAATCATTAAATAATATAATTTAATACATGCGGCTGAGTGCGGCAGTTAATCACAAGCCAATGATTAATTTATCATAATTTAATGAATGACTCTGAGTGCGGCAGTAATACACAGATTCATACGTTAGTTAAACTTACAACACCTACCCCTCTTTTTGCGTTTTAAAAACCAAATCGACGCAGATGAAGTCGCGGCGAAAAGCTGCTAATATTTATAAGCAGGTAAGGTTGATTGTGTTTCACTGCCAATAGTCAGGGATGGTCGCGTCAAAGGCGCCGCGTGTCTGTCTGTTTGCGCTGCGCTGTAACGTCAGAAGGCCGCGGCGACACAACTAATCCATTACGCGAATGTTTGCGTTGCGTAGCTTGCATGATTTTGCTTTCCAAGTTCCCATCTTCCGTTCGAACCGTAGGTAGGTATGGATTACGATTTTTTAGGGTTCCGCACCCAAAGGGTGCGAATGGGACCCTATTACCTAAGCCTCCGCTGTCCGTCCGTCCGTCTGTCAGCGGGCTGTATCTCGTCAACGGTAATAGGTAGACAGTTGAAATTTTCACTGAGTATGTATTTCTATTGCCGCTATAACAACAAATAATAAATAATGAATGCCCTCCCATACATGATAAAATCCAAATAAAATTATTTTTTTTACCCTGGCATGTGGGGTGCCATTGTCAAGAGCTCATTAATGTGGAGTTCAAATAATTTTTTTATTATTTTTTAGCTTCAAAAATTAAGATATGGGGGGCCATCAAATTTGTAACCAAAACAAACGAGCATTTTTTCCCCATAATATGCTAATTTAGTAATAGTACTAAATTAGAATATGGGGAAAAAATGCTCGTTTGTTAACTAAAAATGCTCGTTTGTTAAAAAATCGGCCAAGTGCGAGTCGGGCCTCGCTCTTTTAGGGTTCCGTTAAAAAATTTAAATTAAAAGATTTCCATCTACCCACCTACCCATTTTAATTTAATTTTTTTAATTTAATTTAATTTTTATTATTTGTTGTTATAGCGGCAATAGAAATACATAATATGTGAAAATTTCATCTGTCTATCTATTACGGTTTACGAGATACAGCCCGCTGACAGACGGACGGACGGACGGACGGACGGACGGACAGCGTAGGCTTAGTAATAGGGTCCCGTTGGTACCCTTTGGGTACGGAACCCTAAAAAAGAACTAGGATAGGTATCTAAATATGTATCTAGTTTTAAAAAAGTGATTTGGTCATTTGTACGGAACCCTAAAAGAGCGAGGCCAGACTCGCACTTGGCCGATTTTTTAAAGTGGCATATCTATTATTTCTTTCGGAACACTTCTTTCTCACATCTCTTACATTTAGGTCTTCTTGTCGAACTCAAAGGGTACCAGTCGATAATGTTTTAAGTCCACCTTTTTCCAAAATAACTCTACTGATGGGGTACTGGAGGGAATAAGTAGGTATAGCAACAAACGCATTTACCCCTACAAAATAGTCGGTTAATAAAGTATATGAATAAATTCTTTGTTCTGGCTATTAAGGCCCACTTAAAATGTTCTTGTTCACACAATACTATAAAAAGCAACAGTTCAAACAATATTTATAAACAAAATTAATTCAATAATACGTCAAAATTATGGATGGAAGAAAATTGTAGAAAGTTAGTAAATAGTCAGTGCCTATACTACCTAATAGGGTTCAAAAATTGAGTGCACTGAGTCAGAAAATTATAATTCAGAGATTTTGTTATTGCAAATATAACGTGTTGTAATTATATTTTTGCAATCATTTAAAATTAATTTTTCCAGTTGTGGACGTCTTAAATGAAATTATTTGAAATTACGGAAGAATAGATTGCCATTTTTGACCGAGCCTAAGGGCATTCATTTGTCTGATGGGAGGCTTTGGCCGTGGCTAGTTACCACCCTACCGTCAAGGACGTGCCGCCAAGCGATTTAGCGTTCCGGCACGATGGCATGTAGAAACAGATCAGGGGTATGGGTTGAATGTTCACTGTCATACCCCCTTCCAAGTTCGCTACCAATCTTAGACTGTATCGTCACCTACCATCAGATGAGATCGCAGTCAAGGAATATCGTATCTTTGAAAAAAAAAATATCTTAAGGAATTTATTGCTTAGTAAAATAGGTATGTACATAACTACTTATTTTAATATAAACACAACTTATAAATTAATCCAAAAGTAAATATTAGGACTAATATTGAATCCATAAACAGCAATCCTTGAAGTGGTTATAAAACAAAGAAACGCGACACCGACGCACGCCGTCAGTTGTGTGGACTGTAGACTATAGAGGTATAGTCACAGGCCATAGACGAAACAGAAGAGTTTGTCTTTGGTTTTGCGTCACTGTCAATATTGGCATAGGCTTGCGTGCGCGCATGCCGACCATTTGACGAGCTTGTTTCCATTGTGAGCAAGCTGACGTGATTTTTCAAAGACGTCAAAACATCGTACAGTTCCTTAGAAAAACAAAGACTTCATTGATAAGTCAAAGATGATTTAATAATAATATTGTTTAGCATGATTTTGTTTCGTAATATTACGTTGAAACATTATCTTCTATCTACATAATATTTATGTACTCCGATTACTCGAAGAAGCCTGAACCGATTTGAATTTTTTTCATTTTGTTTCAAAGATTATTCTTCCCAGGTCTTGGACGAGAAAGAGAAGGACTTGCCAAGCGCATGAATTCCCCTCTGCCGAAGTACATGAACGACGTACGGGTCAGTTTGTAGTAATTATTTGCTTGTGTGCTCATTTTCTGTAAGCGCGACAGCTTTTGAGTTAGTGTGCGCTCATAGAGACTTAGTGAGTGAGTAAATGTGTGCTGTACGAGTTTACCTCACCTCCCGCGGAAAGTGACAGAATTTATTTACTAATAAATTTGCTTTAAGGCATGTCCTGCTTTAAATTGTCGAATTCCCATGTGGTTCCATTTTAATTTTATCGAAATCGGTCAAGCCGTTTAAAAAAGTCAACAATACATTATATACTTTGTAGTGGTGCGGGCGTTTGAAATCGTTTTTTTTTTAAATTATTTTTTTATATTAAATGATTAACTAAAAGAATCAGCGAAACACACGCAACGTTTGACAACCTCCCTGGCTCAGTGGTGAGCGCTGTTGTCTTGTAACTGGGAGGTCTCGGGTTCGATTCCCGGCGGGGTCAATTTGGGAATTTTTAATTTCTGAATTTTCTCTGGTCTGGTCTGGTGAGAGGCTTTGGCCGTGGCTAGTTACCACCCTACCGTCAAAGACGTGCCGCCAAGCGATTTAGCGTTCCGGCACGATGACGTGTAGAAACCAATTAGGGGTATGGGTTGAATGTTCACTGCCATACCCCTTCCAAGTTAGCCCGCTACCATCTTAGACTGCATCGTCACTTACCATCAGGTGAGATAGCAGTCAAGGACTAGCTTGTCATCGAATAAAAAAAAAACGTAGTGTGACGTAAATTAATTTCAAGGGACGATGGAAACAGATCGGTCCGAAAGAGTGGGCATTACGCAAACAGCCGGACCGACAGACAGGCGGCGCGTGTGATGTGCCAACGGGTTGGGTTGAGGGCGATGCTGCGCGAGTCAACACGGCTTGTTTGAGTGTGGGGTCTATGCGGGCTAGTTTTGATCTTCGTTGAACTCCTTGTACAACTGTAACTACTCATCGTCACAAGCTAGTCCTTGACTGCGATCTCGAATCGAAGCGAATCGGGGGTTTAAAAATAAATATAAATAATATAGTTTATAAATAGTATTGGAACGAAGTTCCTTATCGCGCGTTGCGAAAGGGGGCTAGACGCAGAAATTGTCGTTACAACTTTTGGTCTTAAAAATTAAGACCAAAAGTTGTAACGACACTTTTCAGTTAGTTCAGTTAGTTCACTTTTCAGTTAGTTAGTTTAGGGAATCTTAAAAATTAAGACCAAAAGTTGTAACGACACTTTTATTTGATGGCCTAAAAAATATCTTATATAATAATTTCAACAAGTTGTGCATCGCTCCCGTGGCGTAATTGGCTCGCGTGCGGCTGTTAACCGAAAAATTGGTGGTTCGAGCCTACCCGGGGGCGCGCAATTTTATTTTATTTTTATATTTTATAAAATTATTTTAATTTTTTTAATATTTTATAAAATCGATATTTAGGCTTCCCTGGGGTCATTTTGATTTTTATCGATAAAAAAATCATGATAAAAATGTATACCCGAATAATTATTTTCTTTATACCTCGAATAGAACTTGAAATTAATATTTTTATAATAATAACTTCGTTCCTATCTGGTGTCCCACGACACCACACGACTTTTTTATATTTGTATAATAAACCAACAAGGTTTATTGGTTTGTGGATTTGTCACGCCGCAACAGAGCTACGGATCGACGTGACTTTTCGCATGGGTATGGTTGAGGACCTGGAGAGTGACATAGGCTACTTTTTATCCCGGAAAATCAAAGAGTTCCCGAGGGATTTTAAAAACTAAATCCACGCGGACGAAGTCGTGAACATCAGTTAGTAATATTATATAGAACCTACAGAGCCCACCGCATTATTATTCTAAGAAAAGGCAATAGTAACAACCCTTACGAATGAGAAATATGATGCAGAGAAAGAATTATTTCGTTTCCTTGTCCGTCTAATAAAACCAATTAATTTCTGAAACCCAATTAGTTTATGTTGACTGGACAGTTCCAACAGTTACAAATGTTGCAGTGTAACAGATTGTCTCGCGGGGTACGAAAGGATTAGCGCTGCGAGGGACGAACAGGAAGATCTTATAATAGGGGACATTGCAACTATTGATAAGTTTTCCTAAAAATTGGTTGTATGTAAAGTCGGTTTACGGACGATAGTTTATATTACGTGATAACGTCATAAAGAAACATTGATGAAACAAGCCAATCTTGGGCCGATCGTGCCTCTCTATCGCTTGTTCCGCGCTCTCGCTTGCACGCGCGGCGGATTGTGACACTTTTTCGTGCGTGCAACCGGTGTTCATCGATTTATAAGACGTTATCACGTCAAAAATATACGTATTGTTCGGCTAACTTGAGTAAACTTGTACTGGAAATAAATGAAATCAAAGACGATTATTACCAGACAAGCTCATGTCAGCGACATTTTTAAAATTGCCGTCGGAAATCTATAGCCCTATAATAATCCAACATGAATAAAAATATTACAGATTTACTCCTCACCAAAGTCACCGACATAGCTCAGCGTGTCGCGATACTGAAGTGGAAATGGGCGGGGCACATAGTTCGAAGAGCTGATGGTCGTTGGGGTCCCAAGGTGCTGGAGTGGCGACCCCGCACCGGGAAGCGCAGTATTAGACTCTCCCACTAGGTGGAACGACGACATCGAACGAGTCGCAGGGAGCCGCTGAATTCAGGCGGCGCAAGACCGAAGCTTGTGGAAGTCCATATAGGAGACCTTTGTCCAGCAGTGGACGTCAATAGGTTGATAAAGAAGAAGAAGAAGAAGATTACTCCTCGTATCCTCTACCTGCTTGTAAAAATCGTTTCAGCTATCCGGACCAATGATCCGAACAAACAGTCAAGCGAAATATTGAAATAGATGTTTAGGTTGTACTATTGTTAAAAACATCCACTAAAAGATAGTCAAAGACTAAAAAGGTATGTTCATTATCATCATCATTAGCAACCCATCAACGGCTCACTACTGAGCGCAGGTCTCCTCTCAGAGAAGGGTTATAGGCCATAGTCCACCACGCTGGCCCAATGCGAATTGGCGGACTTCACACATCTTTGAGAACATTATGAAGAACTCTCAGATGTGCAGGTTTCCTCACGATGTTTTCCTTCACCGTTGAAGCAAGTGATAGTTAATTGCTTAAACGCACTTGACTCCGAAAATTCAGAGGTGCCCGGGATCGAACCTGTGACCCCCCGAATAGGAGACCACAGTCCTAACCACTAGGCTATCACTGCTTAAAGGTATGTTACTTCATATTAATTATGAGTACTTTTATAAGCTTTTGCAAGCAACTTCGTCCGCGTGGATTAGCTTTAAAATACCGTAAAAACTTTCATTTTTCCGTTATGTAAGGAAGATTATGCCGACTTCCAAGTGCGCTACAAAGGCTCAACTATTTACATACAAAAAATCACGTCCATACTTTATTGCTTGCTTGGGAAGAACAACACAATCTTGTTGGTTTGTTGAATGGTCCTTCAACGAACGCAGCGATGGAGCAACGAATCCACGTGATTTTTTGCAGGAGTTTTCGTAGCTTCAATTAAAGACCTGAAGAATAACAGGCTACTTTTTATCCCAGACAGTAAAAAAGGGTTCCCCGGGGATTTTTAAAAACTAAATCTATGCGGACAAAGTCGCGGACATCCCCTAGTTTTGCAGTATTAGTAGGTAAGGATTATCCACGTACCAAAGAAGCACATATTCAGCGTAAATATAAAAGCATAATATTTTTTCTGGTCGGCGATGGTGATCCGTCACCCTGTCGCCTGTCGAGTAATGCCGGGATGAAATTATTAATACTTTGCTGCTGCCTCTCCGCACCCCCACCCCTGCCCCTCGTCTTCACCCCCTTAGACTACGTCACGAATATATTCGGAAGTTTCACTGGATTTTTCATTTATTGTGTAGAATAAAACAAGCTATGCCTTTTACTCCCTCACTCATGTACAGACTTTTCTGTTTGTTACTCTTTCATGCAAAAAGTAAGACAGATTTTGATGAAAATTTACGTCACACTGAGCTCATACATCAGACAAGCATATAGGCTAAACCCGGAAAATTAAAGAACTCCCGCGAGAGTTAAAACCTTTGATCCACACGGATGAAGTCGTGGGCATCATCTAGTAAAATATATACGTAAGTACCTACTAAATCTTACTGAGGTGATGATAGCCTAAAGGTTTTAAGGTTTCGGCCTCCATTTCGGGGTTCTAGGATTCGATGCCAGGCATGCGTCTCTAACAATTCGGAGCTAATCGTACGTTTTAAGCATTTAAATATCAATTGTTATAACGATCTGTCGGTTAAGTTAACAGGATGTGAAACCACGTTTCAATTGAAATTCAGTCATCCCCTGACGCTCTATATCATTCATGTCATGAGTATTTTAAATGATTTAAAGTTTTGCAAAAACCTGGTACAGACCGAGTAACTTTTTCAAATCATAACAGTACAATTTATTATGTGTACAGTTTTTGCAATTCACGAAGGCGAGTGAGCTTTACTCGTGGTTACTTCGTGTACATGCACATTGCATAAGTGTGCGTGCCTGTCAAAGCCTACGTGGGAGCGGGCAGGCGCGAGCATTGCGCTCGCTCACACTTATACAGATACGACACACACACACAACCATAAGTCAGTCGCCCTCGTGAATTGCAAGAACTATAGTAAATAATTATAACAAATTACAATAGTTTATGTATGCGCTATTTATGCAGCTTATATAAAAAAAAGCCTGAACGGTCCCTTTTCGTACAACATCTTCATCGGTAAGCATCGGAGTTCATCAACATCTGCCCCTGAATGATAGTCATGTTTGCGGTCTCTCTCGTAGACCTGCGTAGTAATTACCTACGTCGTAGGATTTTGTAATTTTAGACATCAACGCGCGCTATTCTATTGCACTTAATAATATCTAATAATAATTAATAATAAATTACCATTTTGGTACGGAACCCTAAAAAGACATTTTTTCAGCCAGCGTAACTAATTTTTAATTAAAATTTTATTTTTTAAAGAATTTTAGTCAAATTGAAATTGACTAATATCCTCCTATCCCCTCCAACTAAGCGGAAAGCTTGTGCTAGGAGTGGGTACGACAATAGTGCAACGGGTGGGATTCAAACTTGCGACCTTTCAGTTTTCAGTCCGCACCTTTAACCGTTGGGCTATTGAGGATAATAATTATTGAGGATTTATTCCACGTAGGCCAATCTGTGGGCCATCAAAAGAGAATAAAAAGTAATTAAAAGAAACACTATTTTAGTAAACTATACTTAATTAAAAAAAAGTAGATTTAGATACTAATATGAAAATGCATGATTCCCAAAGATCCGAAAAAGAAATAATACTTTTGACGACCTCCCTGGCGTAGTGGTGACCGCTGTGGTCTTATACAGGGAGGGCTCGGGCTCGATGCCTGGCGGGGTCAATTTGGAAATTTATAATTTCTGAATTGTCTCTGCTCTGGTCTGGTGGGAGGCTTTCGATGGCTGTGGCTAGTCACCACCCTACCTTCAAAGAGGTGCCGTCAAGCTATTTAGCGTTCCGGCACGATGGTGTGTAGAAACCGATTAGAGGTATGGGTTGAATTTTCACTGCCATACCCCTTCCAAGTTATTTCGCTACCATTTTAGACTGCATCCTCAATTACCATCAGGTGAAATCGCAGCTACCTTGTCATCTAATAAAAAAATACTTATGTAAATGCAAATAATATTCAAGTCGATCCTTTTCTCCAAAGCTGTTTGATTGCAGGATAAACCAACAAAAATACACACTTTCATATAATAGTAGATATGAGTCTGAAGCAGATTTAACAAAGCTGTTTGCGAAAAAAAAATGACAACATCGTCCGAAACCTCTGACAACCTATATCGTCCGTGACGCCTCCGGTGGGATGAACTTGTTCCGTGCTGCGGACAATAGCGGGGTGCGGAATTATTTACACGATTTATTTTCCTTTATTCAGAAGAAAACATAGCGGAACTTTTAGGTAGAGCTAAGCTCGGAGTGTCAAAATTCAAAATTCAAAATTATTTATTTCACGTAGGCCAACCGGTGGCTCTTATGACACGTCATGACTCTACCACCGGTTCGGAAAGCGGATTCTGCTGAGAAGGCTCTTCCCGCACTGCATCCGAGCCGAATCTGAGAATTCTCGATCTGAAGTAGCCGTAGTGCTATATGTATGAAAACGAAATTTGGATCTAGTGCACACCCTTCATTGAAATAGTAAGTTGGTACTACATACTAGGTCACTTCGGATCGGGAATTCTTTTGGATCGGATCGGATTTGGAGAGTCTTAGGAATGGGTACGACAAAAGTACAACTGGTAGGGATCGAACCAAAATAATTCCTTTTCAGCTACTACTTAGGTATTTTACTTTTTTAATCATTTATTATTACCTAGGTAGCCCAAGTATGTATTAGCTATCTATAAGATTCTAATTTTAGTGTTTGTGTCCAGTTTTATCATCATCATGATATTAGGCGATTTTTCGTTATCGATTTCAAGTGGTTACGTTCGTACAAAATTGTAAAATAGTTAAGATTTGTTTGACGTTAACTCCTTATCACGGTATTAAGATAACTTAAATAAAATTGATAAATCATATTATTTTGAGCTCAACAAAATACATAAGTAGATACGTCCCATATCCTGGTACCTACAGATTAGGTATTATTATGCGGGTTGTTACGTTCCCTAAAATATGGTTGAGCGAAGCAATGGCTGGGTCATGCGTCATGCTCGGGAACGGGTGCCACCAGCGGCAATGGGGCTACTTTCTGTCTCCCCGTCTTGGCATGTGTTGAATTATAATTAGAAATAATTACGTATGCTTTTGTGGAACTTCCCCTCATTGTGGAAACTCTGCATACATAGAATAATATCTATTAAGTATATTGTAAAAGTATTTTGAAAAGAGCAACTGCCGAGTTTCTTGCTGGTTCTTCTCGGCAGGAACGGTATTCCGAACCAGTGGTAGACTCATTGACGATTCAAAAGTACTTGTAAAGGTTTATTTGAATAAAAAACATTTCTATTCTATTCTATTCTATTCTATTCTATTCTATTCTATTCTAATCTATTCTATTCTATTCTATTCTATTCTATTCTATTCTATTCTATTCTATTCTATTCTATTAGATATTTTGTATTTGAACTTGAAGAACTGATACCTACACCACTTTCTTCGATGTCAGGCTAATATAGTTAATCTGCCTGTGATTTGGTCACCTAACAAATACCTAATAGATTATCAAATGAATATTAGTCAAGTTGAAGTTGACTAATATCCTCCTCTCCCCTCCAAATAAGCGGAAAGCTTTGTGTTAGGAGCGGGTACGACAATAGTGCAACGGGTGGGAACCTACGACCTTTCAGTTTTCAGTACGCACCTTTAACCGTTGGGCTATTGAAGTTTGTAAATTTATTTAATAATATTGGTATTATCCAATGATATTGCCAGAGTATTCTAGTACCGTACTTTTATGGTCTTCAGGAATTCATGATCTGTTCTTAGCCTGAGTAGAACACTCGCGTTCTTGTCTCGCTGTATACTGTTCTACAGAAGCTTCAATAACAAGTCACAACGTGATAGAGTTAGTTGTATTGCATTGACATAGCTAAGAACTGGATCTGGAACTACTTTTTATTCTGGAAAAAAAAGTTTCCACGAGATTTTTTTCTTCTTGATTCTTCATAATGTCAGGACCGATTTCACCAACATAACGTCTCCGAGCGTAAAGATATTTTGTCAGATTTTCAATACGAAAACGTCAGGACGCCCGATTTTATTGGAACGAAGTTCCTTATGGGGTGCTGCGGAGGGGTACCCTAGCCGGCAAAAACGTCCGTAACGTTAAAAAAATAGCAGGATTTGCGAAAATGGGATAGCGCACTATATAAGAGTGAGATAGTAAATAGCCGTGCCTTCGTTCCTATCTGGTGTCCCACGACACCACACGACTTTTTTATCCCTAGGTTAAACGTCACTCGACTTTGGTGAAATCGGCCTCAATTAAATAAAATATAATAATACAAAATCTGTAGAAAATAGCAAGTTAACGTATTATCGGTATTTCTTCAGGAGTGACGCTCTGAGGCCTGTACCTACTGTCTCCGTCCTTTTCTTACCTCAGATTTTGTGATAAGTCTGAGTGGAATAAGAGTCGTTTTAGCGGACAGAATCTGTCCGCTCCGCAGCTAAGTGTACTTTTGTCATCGGGCAGAATCTGTCCGATCCGCAGACGAGAGGCTGAAAGTACCAGGGGACAAGTGAGATCTTGATTGCATCCCAGTCGCTTCGACTGATACAAGCTTCTAAATACCGTTTTATTTTTCTCCACACTTTTAGTTTCGCTCTACCCAACAGTTGAAATGCAGAATGCAACTTTGCCGGCCTTTGTAGGCTGAGAGATGGTTAAATATTTTTTGATTCCAAATCAAATATTCTTACGCTTTCTCTGCTGCTGCTCCGCTTCTCTTTCTATTTTCTAACTACGTGTAATGTGAACGTAGTTCTCAATATTTTTTTGTATAATTGCATTTCGATAGCCATTCTTCTTATATCAGAGTATTCATTTAATTATTTAGGTAACACTTTATACGTACACCACAACACAAAGCTAAGAATATAAACAGAAAAAAAAAAACAAAAAAAAAAGGTAGAATACAAAATTCTCAACAACCCAACGATTAAAGGTGTGGACTGAAAACTGAAAGGTTCGATCCCCATCCGTTGCACTATTGTCGTTCCCACTTATAGCACAAGCTTTCCGTTTAATTTTTTAAAGGGAAGAGGAGAATACCTACATTAAGCCAAGGTTAGCTTGGCTAATATCCTTTTTTCACCAGACTGCGCGACGCAAAGGAATGGTAATGTGTTTGTGCATTTGTGGCACTCTAGAGACCACGCGTGGGCCGAATTTGATAAATGGCATGTCGTTAAATTCGCCATGCCAGCGCGAGTGTCAAAGAGAAAATAAAAATTTGAAAAATTCAAAATAGCGGATTTTGGACGCCATAATGAGGGGTTCAAAAGTTTTTTATTCTTCAAATCCTATTGAGTGGGGTATCAAATTAAAGGGTTTGAAAAGGTGATTACGAAAATGTATTTTCCATTTTCTTTCTCATAAATTTGTTAATTGATATTTTCAATTATGTATTACTAGCTGATGCCCGCGACTTCGTCTGCGTGGATTTAGTTCATAACATCCCGCGGGAAATCTTTGTCACCCTCCAGGTTCTCAACTATACCTACCTATCCAATAAATCACGTCAATCCGTAGCTTTGTAGCAGGAAACATTTGATCGTCTTGCTCGCGGCATTGTTAATGATGATTCAAAGAGAAAACATATTACTGATGATATTATCAATTACGTTAAACTATAATTTTTATAATTGTTTTTACCATAATTAACCAAAGACAAAATTACGTTTAGCTGTCATTTACGTTTTGTTATTCCACTGTCATTTGCGTTTTGTTATTCCACTGTCATTTGCGTTTTGTTATTCCATGTCAGATGCGTTTTTGTTATACCACGTTTTATAGTGACTTGATGGAAACGCGGTCGAACGGGATAAAAAGTATCCTATGTCCGTCTCCTGGCTCTAAGCTACCTCTCCACCAATTTTCAGCCAAATCGGTTCATCCATTCTTGAGTTATAAATAGTGTAACTAACACCACTTTCTTTTATATATATAAGATATAGATTTAAAAGTGGTCGACTATTTAATTAATTTTGCTTGTTAAAAAGGTGCCCTTTTTACTATTCAGAGTATTCATGAATACAAGGTGTAACATGTGAGTAGGTAGGTATCATTTAGTAGAAAATTTTCTCTTAAAAGTTTTCCTTGACAAAAATTTTTCAGAAACAGCATAACATGTACGGATGTGACGTGGTATGTGTACACGATACGTCGTTATCACAAAAATCTGCGCATAATATCAGCACCTCGACGATCGCAAGATATCGCTAAACATGATAACAGTTTTCAAATCACCTTGTTTTTTACGATACAGCGTGAAATCGTACGCGATGTTCTTTTGTCTAAATATTTACACAAATCTCTGTTTCAGTTATCGAGATGGATGGATGCGTTTTCAATTGCTACTGGTTTGATAATAGGTATGAAGTAACGCAAAGTACATAGTGAATGTAATTCTGTTGAAGTAGGTAGGTACTTTGGCCAGGCGCTCATTGTAACTTTTTGTCACCGTGACTTTTTGTCGCCAAGTGGAGTGCTATGAAGATATAATATGGAAGTGCGCTCACTGTAGAGACGAGACAATACGGCGACAAATAGTTCCAGCAACTGACGACACTTGAAATACATTTCAAGAATGAGCGCGTTTTGTCGCCCAGCGATATGCGGCTGGCCTACAACAGTGCGCACATTGTGAGCGACAGTAGGTGACAGCGACTTGTGTTGTGGCGATCATTTCAAGGACATATGCCTCTTGAATGCATCCATCCACCCATCCAGCATGCATCCAACGATCGCCCTGACGTCAACCAATGCTGCGCCTCCCAGTGCGGGGTCGCCATTCCACAGCATCTTGGCACCCCAACGCCACTTCCGCTTAGTTATTAGGGAGAGGGCACACTTGCTAGCTTAAGCAGCAGCGATCGCGCGTTTTAATGGCTTTTAGCGTTTTTATGGCCTCTTGCATCTGCTGGGCAGTTCACGCGTTTTTATGACCTTTTTCGACTGCATCGCGTTTTCGCAACTCAAACGCGTTCGCGTTTTTATGGCTTTTAGCGTTTTAAGGCATTTGCGTTCGATCGCGGAATCGCGCAGCAGACGCAAAAGGTCATAAAACGCTAAAGGCCATAAAACGCTGCGATCGCTGCCGCTAAAAGTAGCCAGTCTGCCCTCTCCCTTAGCACCACAGTATAAGAAGATGTGATTCTACAAAATATCTTAAAACTAGCTTTTGCCTTTGGGTTGGACTTTCCTGTTTCCATGATTTCTATTACTGTATTAAAGAGATAATCGATGTGATTGGCAATGAAGTGTAGGCACCTAACTATGAAAATCGCTTATCATTTATCAATGCAGATAATAAACGCAAATTTGACAGGTTCGGTCAACTGATTAGGGACATAGGTACCATCGTTCTGTTGGTTGCCACTTTTAATATTACCATCGCAATCTTATCAGGACATGTTTGGAATATTATTTTATTTTACCTTTTTACCACCGTACTGTAAGACATCGGATGAAATTCCATCTCTACATCGTTGATACATCGTTGGTTCATGTCTTAATTTCCGATTCGCACGGCCTGGGTCTGGAACGCTCTTCCGATCTGTGTTTCCTAACACGTACAATTTGGGTATCTTTAAAGCAAGATTGAATAGGCATCTTCTAGGCAAACGCGTTCCACCTTAGGCCACATCATCACTTTCCATCAGGTGTGGTAGTGGTCAAGCGTGTGCCTATAATGTATAAAAATAAGGAACTACGTTCCAAAAAGTTTCAGCGACCCATCGACGGCTCACTACTGAGCGCGGGTCTCCTTTCAGAGAAGTGATATAGGTCATAAGTCCACCATGTTGGCCTTCACACACGTTTGAGAACAATATGAAGGTTTCCTCACGATGGTTTCCTTCACCGTTGAAGCTTGTGATATGTAATTTTTTAAACGCTTAATAGTTTAACATCACTTTCTAATAACTCTTCAAGTTTTACCACTTTAATTATTTTCATTTCATTTTAATTTATTTTAAACAAGTTCTTTGGTTATTCAGTTTAAGGACTGAATGACCAAATGGCACACAGACCTGCAGGTAGACGGTCTTCTACATGAAACTATTTAAGGTTTCCTTGTTGTACTGCAGGACCCCAAAAATTGCATAATACGCCTATGAAATTATCTTATTATGTATCTGTGTCAACCGTCGGAAGGACTTGTTCACTCTACAACACGCAGTGATTCAATATTGACATGATGACGGATTATTATCTAGAAGATTTACAACAAGGTACATCAAATTTTATATCTCTCAAATTTGAATATTTCGATGCAATTCTTCTATTTATTAGACTACCTTTTGCCCGCGACTGCGTCCGCGTGGAGTTAGGTTTTTGTAAATCCCGCGGGAACATGTTTTCCCGGAATAAACGGTAGCCTAATATGTCTCTCCAGATTCTTAAGTATAAAAAATCCCGTCGCTCCCGTTGCTCGCGGACATGCAATGGAGCTTCATTTTACATTGAACGGAAGAACGAGTGCAAGAACGAATCCCAAGGTGTTTGAGAGGTGACACAGAGTGAACCGACAAAATTAGAAAAATCGCAGGAAGCTGCTGGATATAGAGGCGGCGCAAGACAGAGGCATATGCAAGCCCATTCAAGAGGCCTAAGTATGTTTTTTTATTCACGAGAAGATAGCCTTTAACCTCACCTCCTCTGTAGCCAAGTAACACTTCGTCGTGTCTATTCTCTTTCTGCGATAGTTGACACTTGAAGTTTTAGCTAGAGCTAGACTAGATGGCGCTGCAGCTGATCAAAGACTAGTGTCAAACTAACTAAAGACTACAAATTGTTTTGATAATATTTCGCGGTATTTTATAGTGTTTTTTTAGCATTTAAAACTTGTAGCATATTGGCGAGGCGCCATCTGTTGACGTAGTCGTAATTCCTACTTCCATGTATTATCGATTGATCTGTGGATGGTTCTATCGAGTTGCACTCCTTAATGTTTGTAGTCTATGGCGGAATTTGTCAGGGATGCTAGTCTCGGTGTCTGTGTAACGATGTGATCTATGGTCAGATATTCTAGTGTCTATGTTCATGGTCTATAGATTCGGGATTCTGGCAAAGATGGTCGCAACTCGCATTGTTTAGCAGTTTGTCGATAGTTTGTCGGATTTAGTATTCGAGGATTAAAGATTAGTGATTTTGATAAGAATATGCGATAGTGTTATGCGATTATTGTTGAAGTGTTACTGGCTATGCAGTGGTTGCTAGGTTCGATGACATGTTCGTAAGCTTTTGGTCATGGCGTTAGTGCGGTGCCATTTTATTGTGGTTGCAATGCGTTTGGAATCTAGAGTGATTGATTGTGTAATTGGTGATGCTGCGGAAAGATTAATCAGTCGTTGTGGAGTGAGTGAGTGATGAATTGGTTATTTGGTGAGTTCGTCCCAATGTATATTCGGTGGTACTATGATAATACTTCGTTGCCTTGAGATGGGCCATGAGCGAGTTAGAAAGGAGATTTTGCTTAGGGTCTTCAATGGTGGAGATGGGCAGCTATGGGGATGGTGGAGGCTGCGCCTAGGCTAGAGTAGTTAGCCGGGTTTGTCTAGTTAGACATGGAAATATTGGGTTCCATGCTTGTCATGTAAAGATTACAATGTACCTTCTTTGTGGATAGTTATTATCATTGAGAGAAGGTGATTGCTGAGAATGATGTTCTGTTCTGAGATAGTGTGTGATTGCCTTTATTAGACGCTCGGCCAGAGGAGAGGTGTCGTCAAACTTTTATAATACAAAATGCCGCGAAATATTATCAAAACACTTCTGTTGATCAGCTGCAGCGTCATCTAATATCTAGTTCTAGCTAAAACTTCAAGTGACAACTATTGTAGAAAGAGAATAGACACAACGACGTGTTACTTGGCTACAGGGGCTCATGTTAAGTGATCACGATGCTGTCAAAGATGTTCATCATTGCACCAAAGAGGTCGTCAAAATCCAATGCGTCCAACAATGAATGTCTATCGGTAGACGAAGAAGAAGGAAAACCGAGTTTGAAAAACGCAAAAGGAAATTTTAGTTTTCAAGTAATATTTTATCACAGAGCTAAATAAGAAACTTTAGAAAATTTTCGCAGCGATAAGAGATCTTTGTATTCATTATCAATTTCCACTTAATGCCTCAATTCGTTTCTGAGAAAAAGGACCTGAGTTTGACACACGGACAGACAGACGGACGATGGAGCGAGCCTATAAGGGTTCCGTTTTTTCAGAACCATAAAAATGACACCAATCAAGATTATGTATAACGGTAAAAATTTCCGTAACAATGCTACCGTGACAATGAAGTCGTCAGTGACATTTCGGCCATTCTGAATGCAGCTGCTCAATCGATAAAGCCGGGCGATCGATCACGCCGCGTCGCTGCAGCGCGCTATCCGGTAATTTATTATATTTGGAGTAAGTCGGATGCCGGCCCGGTGTGTCAACACTCTATAAATCAATTAGGTGTACATCCCCCCGGTGATAAAGCCTTCACATGACTCTGTGTACCTCTTGAGATGATCTCTCAGGGTTCCGCATCCAGACGTTACCCGTGTTACTACCAGTCTTACTACTACAGTCTTATGACTACCTCCCTGGCTCAGTGGTGAGCGCTGTTGCCTTATAACTGGGCGGTCTCGGGTTCGATTCCCGGCGGGGTCAATTTGGGAATTTATAATTTCTGAATTGTCTCTGGTTTGGTTTGGTGGGAGGCTTTGGCCGCGGCTAGTTACCACTCTTCCGTCAAAGACGTGCCGCCAAGCGATTTAGCGTTCCGGCACGGTGGCGTGTAGAAACCAATTAGGAGTATGGGTTGAATGTTCACTGCCATACTCCTTCCAAGTTAGCCCGCTGCCATCTTAGACTGCATCGTCACTTACCATCAGGTGAGATCGCAGTCAAGGACTAGCTTGTCATCGAATAAAAAAAAAACTAGCAGTAACACGGGTAATTTATTTACTACTAACTGCCTCAGCGCTCGGAAATTCGTTCATCTCAACCCATATCGCTGGCCTGTAGGTTTCCTCTCGAATGAGATTTGCAAATCCCTGGCAAAGACCACACATCATCATCATTAGCAACCCATCAATGGCTCACTACTGAGCGCAGGTCTCCTCTCAGAGAAGGGTTATAGGCTATAGTCCACCACGCTGGCCCAATGCGAATTGGCGGACTTCACACACCTTCGAGAATATTATGAAGAACTCTCAGGTAAGCAGGTTTCCTCACGATGTTTTCCTTCACCGTTGAAGCAAGTGATATGTAATTGCTTAAACGCACTTGACTCCGAAAAGTCAGAGAGTTCGACCCGGGATCGAACCTGCGACCACCCGAATAGGAGACCACAGTCCTAACCACTAGGCTATCACTGCTTAAGACCACACACTTTTGAGCAATTATGGAGTATTCTGAGGCACACCGGTAAAGATACAAAGATACATTGACTCTCCAGCAACACTTCCGGAAATCCTCACCGACCTGGGTGGCTTGCTCGGATTCTGAAGTGAGCTCGGCCGGCTGGAGTGATCCGGTGGGGTTCCGTTCCAGCGGAATCACGCAAAACGGGCGGTTACTTCGCTGGCCCAATGCGAATTGGCCGACATCACACATCTTTGAGAATATTATGGAGAACTCTCAGGCACACAGGTTTCCTCACATGGTTTTATCTTGCACCGTTAAAGCAATATTTACTCCAAAAAGTCAGGGATGTGTGCCCTTAGATCTAATCACGGACCCTCCTGAAGTCTTGAAGGAGGTAAAGAGGGTTTGTGTGGGGTTGCGTTGTTCATGTATTTGTTCTACTACTGAAAGAGCGGCAGTGTATAACACAAATCACGTTGCACCTACCATACAGATTTTTCCTGGCTTGGCGGATTATAGCAAAACAATTTTTTCTTAAATAGAATAGAATAGAAATGTTTTTATTGAAATAAACTTTTTTACAAGTGCTTTGGAATCGTCGATGAGTCTACCACTGGTTCGGAATGCCCTTCCTGCCGAGAAGAACCAGCAAGAAACTCGGCGGTTGCTCTTACCAAAACAAGTTTACAATTCAATAGATACTATGCTATGTATGCAGTGTTTCCACAACGAGTTCCACAAAAGCATACCTAGTTATAACTCAACACACGTTAAGACGGCCAGACAGAAAGTAGCCCCATTCCCGCTGGTGGCACCTGTTCACGAGCATAACGAATGATCCAGCCATTACTTCGCTCAACCATATTTGAGGGAACGTAACTAGATATAACTACTGTATAACTATAACGTAAATATCATGGAATTCTGCAGAGTAACGCCTGCTTCTTTCCAATAATGGAGCATTGACACGAGAGAGATTGTAAGGGGAGAAGGTTCTTTAAAATGCTATAGAACCCTCTCAGAGCTCAAGTCCAACTCGCACTTGACAGCCTTCTTTATAATTATGTCTCGCGTTATCATCTTGACAATGGACAGCGGATTGCAATTAGGTTCGATCATCGGACGGTTTAATGTACTTGTTTGTTTATATGAGAGCTCTTTCACTTGACTGATTCTCAATCAATCAATCATTCTCTGACTGAGTTTATTACTGTGCTGATACTTTTTCCGTGTTAACACGATTTTATTATCAACGGCGAATCAACATGGGTTTCTTATCGATAGACTTGCGGCTCAAGGCGCGGACTGAAAACCGAAAGGTCGCTGATTCAGACCCCACCCGTTGCACGTATCTATTATTGGGAAAGGGGAATATTAATTATATTCAGCATGGGTCATTTTATAATTATTCTTTTAAGCTATTGCATAGCTTTTATCGCGGGCTTTGCACTAGGACAAACAGTTTGAGCGCGGCGACCGAATCAAGAAATTCCGTAACGAAAAAACCTAACGAAAACCTGAACGACGGGTTCAGTAAGCGTTCAACATTTTAGAGGTTCACAAGTAGCTCTGTTCGGCGCAGTGGGCGAGCGGCCGCTTTCTTTACCGTATGGTGTTTGATGTCGCAGGTTCGAATCTCACTCGCGAAGTAGTGACAGTGCGCTTTTCTTGTTTGTTTGTTTTTTAATTATTTTTTTGCATATTTTAACTATGCAAAAAAAATATTGCATAAATATTATGATTGCATAAGTTGATTAAAAATGCTATGCAGTAGCTTTACCACGGCAGTCCCCGAGTGCCACTTAATTTTTTTTAATTAAAATATATAATTACATACCTATATCAAACGACATCATTGTATTGAGTTATAATGACGAAGATGGTAATGACTTTGAAAGCTTCTTTGACATAATATAAAATGGCAGCAGGAAACATAACATGTTTCCAATTCAAACTAAGGAAAAAACGCATTAATAACAATGTTCAGAATATCGTCGTCGCCAAACCAATATCAGCTATGTGCAAAAAAGTAATATTGGAGATTTTGAATAAAAATATTCACCTGTAAAATTACTATTAGCATATTTAAGCGACTACAGTTCACTGTATAATGCTTATGGTAACGTAGAAATCTTTTTATACGAAGATTTGTTTAATAAACCTCATAATAGTCAAAATGTCACCAAAACGTGCACATAGGCATATAGGCATAGATCTGCTAAGCCTATTGGTTTGACAACGACGATATAGTAAAAATTGTAGCATCGTATTATCACCATAGTAAGTAATAGTAAGTTTATGGTATCTTCATACTCGTATATAAACCGTCAACATGTTAAAGGTGTTTATCTAAGGAATCCGTTATCAAATATTTAATCGATTAACACGGAATCACCTGCTCTATCAATCGAGTTCATAAAAATCACTGCACCCACCTACGCACGAGGGTATAATAATATATATTTTTATGATAACGAAATAATATTTATCTACTCCAGCATCGAAAAGTTCCAATTTCGAGTTTGACAGCTGAATCGAAATGAACCCTCTTTCGGTTTTGCTTCTCATTTCGATGCAGCTCGTTGTATGGGAGCTGAATCGAAATGGTTATCTTCTTAAAATAGGATACCTAAAGCTAAGGCTCTGAGTTCCGGCACTTTTGTATGGTTCATATGACAGAGGCGCCACAGGCGGCTGGTGGCGGCTTACGGAGTTACTTTTTGTTGACAGAGGCGCCACAGGCAGCTGGTGGCGGCTTACGGAGTTACTTTTTGTTACTTTATTGAGCCTACGGCGTATTTTGTTAATGATTTTATTTTCCTTGTCGTAGATAAAATCTTGTATGCAACTGAACGTAATTAGTCATTTTAATTCTCGTACTATCCTATTTTGATACTCGGCAAGCCTCGTATCAAAAAACAGCACTCGAATTAAAATGACCCTCATTACGATGCAGTTGCATAAATAGCTATTATGTTGTAGTTTTGCAAAGGCAGGCTATGAAAAGATTTTGTTTGTAAAAACAATTTCATATCAATCTTTGATGAGTTCATTTCAGGGTTGGCAACAGAGAGAGATAGGTCTAAAAATTGTACCTATAACTAAACTAGATTTATCGGGTTAGTGCGCGGAGTTTAGTACTGAGCTCTGAATTTACCATATGCGTAGTAGTTTTCGGAAAATTCGAATTCAATATGTTCATATTAAATGACAGATTTTCGCAGTTAACGTTAACTTAGGTTTTTTATAATTAAGTTAAGGATTTATCTAAACTTAAATAAATACGCACCAATGACGGCGCGGGCATCGGTTAGATAATAATAAACTACTAGCAGTTTTTGTAGCACTTATAGATAGACTACGACTTCGTCCGCGTGGATTAAGGTTTTGGATTCCCGCGGAACCCTTTAATTTTCCGGGATAAAAATGTAACTTAAGTGTTAATCCAGAGTATAATACACTATCTCCGTTTCAATCAGCCAAATCCGTCCAGTAATTTTTGCGTGAAAGAGTAACAAACATACACACACACGCACACACAAACACAGTTACTTTAACTTTCGCCTTTATAATATTAGTGTGATTTTGTAGCTCTACCTACTAGTCTTCTGGTACTATTGCTACAAAATCTATTTATTCTATATATTTATATCTATATCTATCTAAATCTATTGAACAAAGCAGTTCAATTAAGTCTGGATTATGGTACATACCGGGTGTGGTGTAATACAACCCCTATGTCAGTCTACGGTTGAACTTTACACTTCTGAGTTTATGATTACACCACATTACTGTATAAATCTGTATATATTAAATGTAAATAAATGTAAATCAGAAATGAGGAGATTCGTAGGAGAACCAGAGTCACCAACATAGCTCAGCGTGTCGCGAAACTGCAGTGGAAATGGGCGGGGCACATAGTTCGAAGAGCTGATGGTCGTTGGGGTCCCAAGGTGCTGGAGTGGCGACCCCGCACCGGGAAACGCAGTGTTGGCAGACCCCCCCCCCCCTAGGTGGACCGACGACATCAAACGAGTCGCAGGGAGCCGCTGGATTCAAGCGGCGCAAGACCGAAGCCTGTGGAAGTCCATGCAGGAGACCTTTGTCCAGCAGTGGACGTCCATAGGTTGATAAAGAAGAAGAAGAAGAAATAAATGTATAAAAAAAAAGTATAAACTTCTGGATTGGAATAATTCCATTTGGAAAATTCAAATTCAACTGAATTTATAGGATTCTTAGAAACCGAAGCAAAACCAGTAGCGTGTGTAGTGCAGGAGATGACGCGTGTGGTGTGTGTACAGTGCCACCATCCATCACCCTTATCAGCCGTAATTTGCTGATAAGCTATCAGTGACCGCCGTTTCACTTTAACTACCTATTTCCAAAATCAAAATTATCTTTTTAAACTTCGTAGGTAGGTACATGTGTCTTCACATCCTAAATATCTTCTTCTTCTTCTTTATCAACCTATAGACGTCCACTGCTGGACAAAGGTCTCCTGCATGGACTTCCACAGGCTTCGGTCTTGCGCCGCTTGAATCCAGCGGCTCCCTGCGACTCGTTTGATGTCGTCGGTCCACCTGGTGGGGGGTCTGCCAACACTGCGTTTCCCGGTGCGGGGTCGCCACTCCAACACCTTGGGACCCCAACGACCATCAGTTCTTCGAACTATGGTTCCATTTCCACTTCAGTTTCGCGACACGCTGAGCTATTTCAGTGACTTTGGTTCTCCTACGAATCTCCTCATTTCTGATTTGATCTCGCAGAGATATACCGAGCATTGCTCTCTCCATCGCTCGCTGGGTGACCCTGAGCCTTCTTATGAGGCCCATAGTTAGCGACCATGTCTCGGATCCGTAAGTCATCACTGGCAATACGCACTGTTCGTTCCAAAATATATGTGTGCTGAAAATTCGAAAATTCAAAATTATTTATTCGGTCAACGTGTGGCTTTTATGTGATAAGTCAAGACTAACACTCGGAAAGCAGATGAAGTTCTCCCGAAAGGGCGTGATGCCAGAGATGACGAAGGCTTTAAGACGCGTCATTTGATTAAGGTTAAAGACAAGGGTCTGCCCGCGAAATTCAAATTTAATTTGGTTTTTCGCAATTTGTAAACTAATACGACAAAGTAGGCTTATGGCCTTCTAATTGCGCCTGTGGAATTATCATCTTCACAGGTTCACATAAAAATCTTTACTTGAAACTGACTTAAATTTGAATTTCGCGGGCAGACCCTTGTCTTCGACCTTAAGCGCAATATTTTTGACAACCTCCCTGGCTTAGTGGTGAGCGCTGTCGTCTTATAACTGGGAGGTCTCGGGTCGATTCCCAGCGGGGTCAATTTGGGAATTTATAATTTCTGAATTGTGTCTGGTCTGGTCTGGTGGGAGGCTTTAGCCGTGGCTAGTTACCACCCTACCGTCAAAGACGTGATGCCAAGCGATTTAGCGTTCCGGCACGATGGCGTGTAGAAACCAATTAAGGGTATGGGTTGAATGTTCACTGCCATACCCCTTCCAAGTTAGCCCGCTACCCTCTTAGACTGCATCGTCACTTATCATCAGGTGAGATCGCAGTCAAGGACTAGCTTGTCATCGAATAAAAAAAAATATATGTCGCCTAGACCAAGCTCGTTTGCCTGTCTGTCGGCTGTCGAATGGTATTCTAGGTAGTCAAGAAAAATACGATTGTCAACAAAAACCAAAATTCTTTTGCCATAGTGCGCCAAGCCCGAAATAGCTATTTATGCAACTGCATCGTAATGAGGGTCATTTTAATTCGAGTGCTGTTTTTTGATACGAGGCTTGCCGAGTATCAAAATAGGATAGTACGAGAATTAAAATGACTAATTACGTTCAGTTGCATACAAGATTTTATCTACGACAAGGAAAATAAAATCATTAACAAAATACGCCGTAGGCTCAATAAAGTAACAAAAATTAACTCCGTAAGCCGCCACCAGCCGCCTGTGGAGCCTCTGTCAACAAAAAGTAACTCCGTAAGCCGCCACCAGCCGCCTGTGGCGCCTCTGCCATATGAACGGTACCAAAGTGCCAGAACTCAGAGCCTTAGCTTTAGGTATCCTATTTTAAGAAGATAACCATTTCGATTCAGCTCCCATACAACGAGCTGCATCGAAATGAGAAGCAAAACCGATAGAGGGTTCATTTCGATTCAGCTGTCAAACTCGAAATTGGAACTTTTCGATTTTGGAGTAGATAAATATCTGTATGGTACAACGCGCCGCTCTTCCAGTAGTAGAACAATTACAGGAACAGTGAAACACCATACAAACTTTATGAAATACACTCTACCAACTACTATGTGACTCTAAAAAAGTTTTCTTACGTCATCGAAACGTCCTCAAGAGATGTTGACTCTACAATGCAAAAGTTGCATAGAATACGATTTTTATGCACAGATTTCTGTCAGACGAATAGCAGTCGTTAATTAGAATAAAAAAAAAACTAGTGTAGGTTTCCGTAGTTGTAAGTCACTGACCTAGGATAGTGCTTTTATTTTATTTATGAATATTGAATATATTTTGAGTTCCATGGTTTAAATACTATAATATACTACAAAATATGCAACTTACACTACGTGTGTAATCGCACTAAATGATACGAGTGACTCACACAAGACTTAGTTTATTTATTTAACTCAACACATTAAATTAGTACTTAAATCGCGCACACAGTTAACTTTTAATAGGTGCTACTTGTGCACTCTCCCAAAACAGACAGACTAGATATTTTCCAAAAGTTATAATGTCGCCTCGTGACGCCCCACTATTGCTTTTGACGAGAACCAATCGGAACCAATAGCGTGGCGACACGATACAACGAAGTATGGACAGAACTGCCAACTTAATAAACTAGTGGTTCGCCCCGAACTGAGACCTCGCGGTAACGGTATCCCATGATTATTCATTCAATCGATACATGACGACCAAAACTGACATTATTATTATTATGCTCGTTTTCACCAAACATACCTAAATCATCCCTTATGTAGGAGTCTCTTTACGTAGGTAGCTCCAAAACACAATCCTAAGTCCTAACATCCGTCCCAATGTCCTTTTAGGTGTCCCGTACAGGATCGTGATAAAGAAGTTGACAGTAATCATCACATAACTTATCATAGGTAGCCCGTAAAGGTTAGGGAACGTCAGTGAAAACATTGAATTATTATGTAGGTACTAACGAGTGAAAACGGGTTAGGGGCATCTGTACAAATCGTCATCTATCGACGCGAATAGAAAATATACAAAATGATATTCAACTAAAGAATAATTTTATTTGAATAATATGTTATTATATTATGTACCTAAATAATAATGGTCGACGCAAAACTGTTTTTGGGATAAATCGTAGTCGTAACTCCTAGTTCAATGGAATAGTTAATGACTGGCTAATAGATGGCTATTAGCATTATTGTGAAGCTATGTGAAATTTACTGATGCTCATTAAAAATTAAATAATCTCGTTTCTTTATAATATTCATATAATTTTAGTATTTGTTGTTCAAGTACAGGATACAAGTGAAGTAAGAAAATAAGTACAACTTGAAAATATATAGAAAATTTTCCCAGAGAGCGTCTTCAAGCGAGCGTATTAAATCGCCACTTTAGAAGCCCCCCATTTCGTCAATTTTAGGAAAAAAATTTAAAAAAAAATACAGTTGTACCTACTCTGTTCCAAATTGTCTTTAAAAATATGATACACAGAAAACCTATGAATCGCAAATAAAAAAAAATTTCTTCGCATTCGCTTCTATGAGAGCCCCCCTGAAATAATGGTTTTTATATTTTTTTAAGCCATTTTCGGCTGGAGGCCATCGGTTTACATATTATATCTAAATTTGAAGTAATTACGTTCAGTAATTCAAAAGTTATAAGGCTCTGACAGACGGACGGACGGACGGACGGACGGACGGACGGACGGACGGACGGACAAGTGCAAATCGCTCTAGTAAACTCAGAGACCTCGCTTCGCTCGGTCAATTAATAGCCGAAACCCAATCACTTAGCGCCGTTTTAGGCGGGAACCAATAGGGTGGCGACATGATACAAGGAGGCATAGACAGAGTTGCCAACTTAATAAATTAATTATTTTATGTTTAATCTTAAATTTTACAATCAGTTTTATAATTATTATTTTTATGTTAAACAATTAACTTTATAATTGTTAAAATAATATACATTATTATGCACACATAAAATCTTGCATCGCGGCGACAACACGTGTAATACCTAATCAAACAAAAACAGATATAACTCCTTAACGTATGAATCCTACTTAGCTGTGATAGTTTTCCTATAAAATTATTTATTTATACTACTGCTGTGTAATTTTTTCATGTATCCTATAATGCTCAAGCCGAAGCTCACACTCGCAGGGTAGAGCGTGGTTTCACTCTGCTCAGACTCAAGACAGACTAAAAACGAAGCTTTATGTCAGGATATAATCATTTTGTCAGAGAAAGTTACATGATAATAATTATTATTAATTGATTTAGTTCTAAATTGTTTCGTATGATTCATTACACTATTTTTCACTTCAAAATCAATTAGATATTTTTTTTTGTAAAAATTCAGAATTTTTACATTGGGATTCGTTAAGGTACTAATTTAATCTAAAATCATTGCTTATCGACTCAATTTGGCTTATCGAGGAGCCTTTATCAGTCAAATCAGAGTTTGTCAATTTTAGAACTTGCTTCAAATCTATATATATAAAAGAAAGTGGTGTTAGTTACACTATTTATAACTCAAGAACGGATGAACCGATTTGGCTGAAAATTGGTGGAGAGGTAGCTTAGAACCAGGAGACGGACATAGGATACTTTTTATGCCGTTCAAACGTGTTTCCGTCATGTCACTATATAACGTGGTATAAGAAAACGCATCTGACATGGAATAATAAAACGCTAATGACAGTAGAATAACAAAACGTAGGTAAATGACAGCTAAACGTAATTTTGTCTTTGGTTAAGTATGGTAAAAAATTTGACAACTATAAAAAGTATTATAATAAAGCATTACTGATATTATAAATGCGAAAGTGTGTTTGTTTGTTGGTTTGTCCTTCGATCACGTCGCAACAGAACAGCGGATTGATGCGATTTTTTGCATGGGTATAGTAATGGATGTAGTAGTGGTTCCTCAGACCGGGAGAGCTACTTTTTATCTCCGATAGTGAAAGAGTTCCCGCGGGATTTTTAAAAACTAAATCCATGCGGACGAAGTCGCGGGCATAAGCTAGTAATATATATTTTGGAGTTGATTTCTATCCTTCTAGCTCGTTAATCGTTTTCGTGATAAACTAATACCCATGACACATTCCTGTCCTTCTTTATTCACAATATTTTTCATTTTATTTTGTTTCCGTACATAATTTTATTCAACCAAAATGTGTTTTTATTTGTTGGTTTGTCCTTGAATCACGCAGCAACTCAGCAACGAATCAACGTGATTTTTTGCATGAATAGAATAGAAATATTTTTTATTCAAATAAACTTTTACAAGTGCCTTTGAATAGTCGATGAATCTACCATGGGTATAATTGAGGACATAATTATTGTGTGGTATGGTAAGTGACATAGGCTACCTACATATTTATCCCGGAAAAACAATGAGTTCCCCAAGGAAATTGAAAGCTCAACTTCACGCGAGCGAAGACACAGGTAAAAGCTAGTTTCATGACAAACAACTTTACAATAAGATAATGAAAGAGAAGATGAAAAATATAATGAGAATAATAAAATAGAATATGCTTGGAACGAAAAAAAAGAGTAGATACAGAATACATTACTTAGTTTAATAGTAGTTGAAATGTTTAAACACTGGTAGGTCCGACTTTATTAGTAGAGTCCAAACAATTTCTAAAATCATTCGAGCACTTAAAAGCACAGCAAAAACGTACACATCCAGACCCTTACTGTTCCTCACTTTGAACACAACTAGTATTATATCTCCACAAAGTAATATAAACAACTGTATTGAATACACTATCCCCATAAACCGACTTTCATCACCTCTAAGGATACTGTTCAGTTGTATAACAAACAGCATAGCTAAAGGTATGGATAAAATTAAAAGAATAGAAGTCAGTCTCACGGCGGGCACGGCTGTACCTATCGGATCAACAAATAAACTATATGATAAGAGCATCACTATTTCTTCGTAAAATTGTATCACCAAAGCGGAAATATAGGTGAATGTAGTCACTTCTTTTATAGTGTACACGTTCGCTCCATTTTGGAATAGGAATAAATCTGAGAACATTTTCAACGAAATGCATGTCGACCAAAAAGGTATTAGGAGACTCAAATAGGTGGTGGCTTGGTAAATAGCTGCAGTCAGCTTAACGGAGTCCTCGGCTATATCGTTATTTTCTAAAAACGTGAACAAGCACGATATGAGTATCATGTGTGATGCAGTCGAAAAAATATGTTGATAATTAAAGTAGCAGTACAAATTATTTTTTATCGATTTTTTACACCACAGTTGTATGCACACCGCTAGAAATCCACAAGCACCAAAACTTGCACCAACTGTTAATATTGATATGACGTCATCGTCAACGTTGCCAAGTTCATTTGTGATTTTGTAGGCAGTATAATCTGTTACATTGTACATGTACACATCTCTTTGAGTAATAAACCAACACAGGAGAAGAATTGACGCGCGTACCCCTCTGTAAGTTGAGTATGAGCACTGGTCCTACTCGTTATATAAAACTGTTTGACTCGAGTCACGCGCCTGTCAACTACGTATGGTTAGCGGGGAATGAGCTCCGCTATAAATGCCGAATATGAGAGTATTTTATTCTAAAAAAATATTTAAAAAATCCAGTTTACTAAAGGATAACATTTATTTACTTCTCATGTATTATTTTATCCAAATAATGCAATACTTATGCAGAAAACTTAAGAAAACTGTTGATCTGAAAATGTTGCTACTTAATCGTACATGAAATAATTTGGGGAAAATATTGAAAATTAATCTTCCTACTTACTATTCGTTTAGAGACCTTTTTCATGAACTACATTATAAATTGATCCCATAGAATTAAAATCACGATAGAATAGGAAGGGGTGAACGACTAATTTATAAGCTTTAAGTAAAATATGACTAGATATATAAATACGAACTTTGATCGTCTGTGGGATTATCAAATAATGATAAAAATTCTTTCTATAAAACCAACTTTAAACGCCACTACAAAGTATAAAACAATTTTAATTTGTACATGTATGTTGAAGTCGGGCGGGCCTAAATATAAATGATGAAACCAATGCGCGACGCTAGCCCAACTTTGCCCGATCGGCGTATGAAGTCGGTTTTTTAAAGATATTTTTTTTTACATTATTATTTTAAGCTTTTTAGTGTATATCTCTGATCGCGAGCAATTTGCTCTTAATCATTGAGTTCCTTCCTCCATTACCGAAGATATGAATCACCTTCTCTTCACCTTTTAAATAGGCCCAACCTTATTATGCGTTCTTTCAAAAAAAAATTGAAGTCGGTTCAGATTTGACGTAGTTATGGAGTAACATCTAACATTATATCAACAACAATTTATATGGGAACCACCTCTGAAGTATGCCCTACTAAACAAAAAAAAATATCAAATTCCATTCATTATTTGGCGGAATAATTGCGTAACAAATATACCAAAAAATTCGAATTGAGAACCTCCTCCTTTTTTGAAGTCGGTTAAAATGATTGCATTATTAAACGATCGCAATGGTGTCTGATTGGCTGGTACTCTCCCACTATTGATTAAAATGCATTGATGCAGCTAGAGCTCCATAAACTCAGCAAATTCATAAAATTAGTTTTTTTACTCAATTATTTCAAAAGTTATAGGTATATATTTCCATATAGCCAGTGTGGTATAATTTTCTAAATATATAAAATGAAAAAGTGACTGACTGACTGATCTATCAACGCACATCTACTATGACGTAGGCATCCGCTAAGAAAGGATTTTTACAAATATAATACAAAAAAATAATGAAAACGAGACTAAAAAATTGTTTAATAATAATGATTAGTTCCACGTAAGTCTTTCTTAGTCGAAAATTAGGACTTTAATTTTATGAAGTCGGCCACACCGCAATAAAATTAGGGCTGGACAGCAAGATTTCATATGTCGATATTGGTGGGGGGATTGTATAAATTATTTATACCGAGATATTTTTATCGTCTTACTAATGGTTCATTAACGAAAAAAAATAATTTAAATTCTATACATATTATTTGGTTCATTAAAACTTGGCAATTGAATTAAAGTACCCATACTTCTTATTCATCGCGCTAGGTTTACCGGAAAGCTAAATAGCTTGGCGGTGTTTTATAACAGATGGGGTGGCCACTATAGCCATGGCGGCAGCCTAGCATTTCAAACAAATATACACTTCGTTCAGATGAAGTAGATGAAAAAAATAAGCTTTCCAAGTAAAGTGTGTAGGTACAACTTTTAACTTACCAATCATAACTTTAAATAAATTTTTTTTTAGGGTTCAGTTTTTACTTTTTATGTTTCCTCCATGCTGGACTGAGAGAATATTATTCAACGCTGGAAAACGATCTTGTAAATCGAAAAAGTGAACTTTAAACCAGAGCCAATAACGTTTTAAAAAATCATAACAGCTCATAATAAGCTATCAGGAGCAGATTTTTTTCAAAAATCATATTTTTTAATGTAACACATCAGATGATACTAATTATATAATTCTAAAGTAGTAGTTTTTCAATTTCAAGAAGCAATGTTGCTGTAACTTGGTATTTGAAAGATATGAAACCACGAAATAACTCTAAACTCTGAAATGCTGATTATGATGTATCTATTTTTAAGGAAACATGATGTAGTCCTAACAGTTTGTACTTAATATACTTTTTAGTAATAGATACATCGTAAATTTTGCTTTAAACATAAATAAAACAAATGATGTTTCATTAAAAATGCTGTATGTTTATTTAAACAAGATTACTTAAAAAATCAATGTGTTCAATATTAATACCCACTACGTATTCAAATAAAAATTAAATGTCTCTCAACTTAATAAACAATATTATTAAAAATTATAAAAACCTATGACAAAGTACAGCACTTCCTGGTGGCTTATAATCTTAAATCATAACTAAACAGCTTCTCTAAGGTGATATACTATGGTACCTACAGCATGCTCTCAGCATGAGATTGAGAGTATAGTGACGGAGTAAATATCTTGGTATCTACAAAATCTGTTAATAATCAGATAATCCTAAGTCCTTACAGTAAACCTAAGTGCACTGCACTGCTAAAAAGTATTGATAACTTTTTTGAAGTATCTGTATAATATTGAAAAATAGATTGTGTCTTAGTATTTACAGCATTTTTGAGAACGTTTAAAAATATGAATAACAAAAAATATACTATAAACATGCAGAGAAGGTCAACATAGTATCTTAGAAAAATAAGGTCGTAGGAAAACGAAAATCCAACAATCCGACGCAGTATCTTTTTCTTCCAAATATATAAAAAAGTAATTTTGTTATTTTTCGAAATAAGCTAGATCGCTTTCCATCGTCAATATAGGTCAAAGTTTCTAGCTGTATCTTTACGCAAGTACTAAAAGCCTACAAAGAGTCAATCTAATAGCAAAGGCATATTATCACTAAAATAACGGCAAGAGCCTCGTTTCCTAGCGCTTCTATATAGGTACCTACCATGTTAAAGATCTCGAACAAAAAAATTTACTCTCGAATAAAGTAACTCTGTTGTAAATAATTATTAGAAGAACTTATCGAAAGTCGATAATCGATAGTGTCAAATCCCTAAAATGCTTACACATATGATGCGATTGTTTCATGTAATGATAGAGCATCCCTGTGTGTGAATGTGATTGTGTGCATATAATTTAAGGTAGTGTTTGCTAATTATATTGTGTGCGTGCATAGCGACGTGATGGAAAAATGCACCTGTAGTAAGCAAGTTTTCATGTGTGCTACCTCGCCCCCCACCGTAATTGACAGACTTTTTTGCAAATAAATTAGGCGTCAATTCCTCTCCATTGCTGGTTTATTACTCAAAGACACATCTACAATGTCATCGATTATGCTGGTGCCTTCATCAGAAGAATTCATTTTTTCTGAAGTAATAAAAACGAGTGGTGAAGTTAAAAGGTTGCTTTATACTAAAAATATTTTTAGAGCTTTAATAATTGTATTGTTAAGTTGATAATTATAAAAAAAAATTGATAAAGTTAAAAATTAATCATTAAACGCTGTTAATGGCAGATTTGCCATGGTTCAAATTAATTAGATTAAATGGTGTTCATTAATTAGTTCGAAGTTAACTGAATTACTATATTATAGACTAGCTGATGCCCGCGAATTCGTCCGCGTGGATTAATTTTTAAAATCCCGCGGGAACTCTTTGATTTTCCGGGATGCCTATGTTACCCTTCAGGTTCTGAACTATACCTATCCAAAAAATCACGTCAATCCGTAGCTTTTTTGCAGCGTGATTGACGGACAAACCAACAAACAAATACACTATCGCATTATATAATTATGTATTAGTAAGGAAGAATTAATACTATACGATAATAAAGGCGATCTTATTAAATTTTAGAACACAAAAGCTTGTGACTTAAATATGTTAGATGATATTTTCTCTCGGGGACTTTTTTGTTGAGAATAATGAGTACCTACTTTAATCATGTAGTACATAATTTTTATGCATCATCAATAGTTTTCTCAGCACTCGCAAAATAATGCATTTTATAGGCATAATTTTTCTACTTTGGGTTTATTGCAATTTTCTTAAGGATCTCTAATTTTTTGAAAATAAATATAGCCTATGTTACTTCCTGATAACTTAGCTTTCTATTGGTGAAAAAATGGTTAAAATCGGTCCAGTATTCACAGAACCTATTCGGTACAAACAAACACAAAATCTTTCCTCTTTATAATATTAGTATAGATTAGTAATTAGTATAGTATAGAAGTTTAGATAGATATAGAAATAAAGAAGTAAGATACATTTTAGATTTAATACCGGCGGCGGTAAGTCATTGATGTGTGTAATACGCGGTGGGCAAGTAATCTGGTAACAATATTCGATAAACTCTTAATTGGTCGAGAGTGGGCTACCGTTAGGCTAGAAGATGGCTGCAAAACTTTCTTGTTAGTGTAGACATAATTATTAAAATTGTACTTACTCCTAAGGTCTGGGAATTTGGTTGCGTGAAACTCTCATCGCGGGCATCTTTACGTATAATTATTCTGCTAAATAGCTTGAAATATTACGGTCTAAATAATTGATTGATAATATTGTAGGTATTGACGTGATAACGTCTTATAAATCGATGAACACCAGCAGCTGCACGCACGAAAAAGTGTCACGTTCCGTATAAGCCTGAGCGTGCAAGCGAGAACGCGGAACAAGCGATAGAGAGGCACGATCGGCCCAAGCGTTGGCTTGTGACCCACCGCAGCCCGCCAATCATAGCGTGCGCGCTGTGTTTAGCGGATGTGCCGCGAGTTAGTTAAGCAGCACCCTGTTCATCTTTATGACGTTATCACGTAAAACTATCGTCCGTAAACCGACTTTACAGACAACCTATTTTTTTTTTACAAAAAGATCATCATACGGATCGGAACACGACTAATTAAGAAATAAAACTGTCTCCGAAATCATTCTCAATCTCATCGCCGCCGGCCCACTATTAGAATAGAATGGAATAGAAATATTTTTTATTCAAATAAACTTTTACAAGTGCTTTTGAATAGTCGATGAATCTACCACTGGTTCGGAATGCCGTTCCTTCACTTCCTGCCGAGAAAAACCAGCAACAAACTCTGCGGTTGCTCTTTTCAAAATAGTTTACAATAGGTACTATGCTATGTATGCAGTGTTTCCGCAATGAGGGGAAGTTCCAAAAATGCATACCTACTTACAATTACATATAATAAGTAAGTATAATAAGTAAATATATAAGTAATAATACAATACATGTCAAGATGGGCAGACAGAAAGTAGTTCACGAGCATGACGCATGATATTATTAGGCACAAGTCTTCTTTCAGAATGAGCAGGATTTAGGCCATAGTCCACCACTTTGGCCAAGTACAGACTTCAACATTATAAAGAACCCTTCGATATATTTTAAGTAAATTTTGATGGGTTCAAAACTTATATCTTAACCTAGGTATAAGTTTAAATGAAGTTAAGAATGACACATTGACTTCCCTTTATTTAAATTGTTGTCAATAGCGGTCAGTATGAAGAATATCTACTGACCAGGTTTCAATTTAGGTAATACAGAAAATACACAGAAATCGTCCGAGCACAGAACCAATTGTTTTGTGTTTCCGACCAGAATTAAGGCTCAGTTACACAAGAGTTTCTCGAAATTTTCGACATGTCTTGTTACTTAATAATGTAATGTAAATGTAACATTATCCCATGCGATAATCGCTAACGATCGCCACTCGCATTCGAGAAAATCTTCTTGTGTAACTGTCACCTTAATGTAACTTTCCATTAGATTTTTTGCAGCCATCTCTGGACCTATGGCGTGTCACGATCTAGTGGCGCGTAACGATAGCGTTCCGTAGTTAATTATTTTTACCCGAATATAATGTGTAGTACAGGAACAATACTAAAAACAGAATTAGGGGTAATATATTTCATGATTTTACCGATGTATTAACATACTGCCGTGTCATGTCCACGATCTAGACTGCCTGGTTATTACAATAGAAGCCCAGAAACTTTATACCTACCTACTGAACAAGAGGAGGTATCAAATGAGAAGGGAAAATATAGCAAACAAGTTAAGGCGGTCCTTCGAATCTGCTGGTATATTCTGAAATACTGTTAAGATGCATTGTGCAATGTGCATACCTATATCTATACTGAAGCGGCGACAAATGCTTAGACTAATATTTTTTTAAATTGCGACATAGGCCTGCGCTTGGCGACAATCAATTATGGACAGCACGTTGTTGAAAGCATGATGTTCTGTGGTATAATCGGTGAAGGATGAACTAGGTTGTGATGTGAAAGGTGTACCTAGACGATAATAAATAAATAATCAGTGGCTTTCTGTGTTGTTTGCGTACGTGCATGTGTGTGCTTGCGTGTGTGTTTGTGTGTGTGTATACAACAACAATTGTAATTATTATAATATATATATTATACATATTATGTATACAATTTATATATAGGTATATAATTCTCAGTCAGCTAGTATTATAATAAAACTAGCTGACCCAGTGAACTTCGTACCGCCAACAAAAATATTTAGAGGTGGGTCACCCTTGTCATTTAGGGGTATGAAAAATAGATGGCAGATTCTCAGACCTACCCGATGTGAACACAAAACTTCATAAAAATCGGTCCAGCCGTTTCGGGGGAGTTTGGTAACAAACACCGCGACATGAGAATTTTCGACCGAGCGAAGCGAAGGTCTTTGAGTCTACTTGAGTGAATTTGCACTTGTCCGTCCGTCCGTCCGTCCGTCCGTCCGTCCGTCTGTCAGAGCCTTATAACTTCTGAATTACTGAACGAAATTACTTCAATTTTAGATATAATATGTAAACCGATGGCCTCCAGCCGAAAATGGCTTAAAAAGTTATAAAAATCTTTATTTCAGGGGGGCTCTCATAGAAGCGAATGCGAAGAAAAAAAAAAATTTTGCGTTTCATAGGTTTACAGTACCTCATTTTAAAGATAATTTGGAACAGAGTACAAAAGTATTTTTTTTTTAATTTTTTTCTTAAAATTGACGAAATGGGGGGCTTTCAAAGTGGAGATTATATTTGACCTCAGAACGGAATAACCATTGAAAGCTGGGGCTTGAAAGTTTTACAATTTTAGCGTAATATCATGTACTTGAACAACAAATACTAAAATTAGATAAATGTAATAAGGAAACTAAATTATTTAACTTTTAATGAGCAGCAACAACAGAACTTCACAATGATGTCAATAGATGGCGCTCTCATCTCATATAGCAAATGCAGCTTTATGTAACATACCTATTATTCAATTAAGATTAATAATTAGTCATTTAGCAAACATCAATAAAACTTCACGTTGCAGTTTGTTTTTACATGTTTCTGATCGTGTCGATAGTTGACGCTGTGTACAAGTAATTTAATTTGAATGTTCCAAAAAACTATACCTAAGTTTGATTGAGGCCTTGAGGATTTCACTATAACAGTTCCCTAACCTTTACGGGCTACCTATGTTAAGTTAGTTGACACTTTCTGTCAACTTTGTTATTACGAACCTCTACGGGACAACTAAAGGTGAAAATGACATTGGGATGTTAGAATTGTATTTAGGGGCTACCTATGTAAAGAGACTTCTACAAATGGGATGATTTAGGTATGGTTGGTGAAAACGGGCATAATAATAATGTCAATTTTGATCGTCAATTATGGGAAACCGTTACCGCGAGGTCTCAGTTCGGGGCGAACCACTAGTATATATTAGATTAATTATTATCACAGGTTTTACTTCTGCCCACTATAGTTATAATTAAGAAGCACGTCTATAAAAGTCAGGTAGGTATCTACGGGTCCCTATCATTAGATGTTACAGGTACATTTAAAAATGATTTATTCAACACAATTAATCCGCCATCAACTCCCACGCCCGCCCGCAGGTATCTCTGACTCCACCACACAATGGGTCTACGCGGTTATCTACAGAATGCGTTTATCTCGACTGACCACGTGGGTTAAATTTTACTGCATTAATGATATAAAAGTATGATGAAAGGAAAATTCTTTTGGTCCATCACCTATTTATAAATTCAAATTCAAATTCAAATTATTTATTTGCCAGATTGAGTACATTTAAGATTGTTCAATTGTTAATTCATATGTACTATTAAACTCAAGTCAGTCGCTAATAAATGATCAACCAAGGTGGTCGTGTTTCTCTGATCTAAAGTGAAAAGTCAAAAGTGAACCTTATACCCATAAACATATGGTCCAAAATCGTAGCCGGATCAAAGCAAGTTACCTACTCGCCGATCGCCGCTCGAGTCATTGGAATGCGAAGATAAGAAACTCGACGCGCTCACTATTAGAACAATAGATCTTATTACTCCGTAATAATGACTACTCCAGCGGAGCAAGCTATAAGCATTCTAGAAGATACGGCGCAAGTATTCCAGAAGGCTAAAATAAATATAAAAAAATGCCCTAAAGAGCGATTAACAAAAGGATACATCGAATCCCGGATAAAATCAATCGATGAATACTGGGTTACCTTCAAGCAAGCCCATCAAGATTTAGTGAAGTGTACGACGAGAGAACAACGAGGCAACTTACCCTACTTCGTCCAAGAAGAATTTTATGTACAAGAGGACGTGTACCTATATCTACAAGGTTACCTCAAGGATTTGCTGGCGGTAAAGGAAAATGCCGGTCGTCGAAGTTCGAGTGCCATCGACCCATCACCGTCACCATCTCACGTGCTAGCCCGGCTGCCCAAAATACAGTTACCGACGTTCGACGGCAAGTATGAAGATTGGCCTACGTTTAATGATTTGTTTTTATCCTTAGTACATACAGACTCTTCTCTAAACAATGTGCAAAAATTACATTACCTTAAAACTAGTATCATAGGGGAGGCAGCAGCTTTATTAAAGAATATTCAGATAACAGAAGATAACTACTCCCTCGCCTATGATATACTAAAAAATAGATATGGCAATAGGCGGTTAATAATTAATTCCCTTTTAAAGCGACTTTTTTCAATACGTAAAAGCACTATACAGTCCGCTCAACACTTAAAGTTAACATTAGACACTACCAGCGAAATTATAAATAGTTTACGTAATCAAAAAATCGATACTGACTCTTGGGATCCGATTTTAATATTTCTCACGGTACAGAAACTGGACCCAGAGTCTCATAAACAATGGGAAGATTTTGCACATAAAGATAACTTTGATGAATTACCGACGTGGGAGGATTTAAAAAAGTTTCTTGAAACTAAATTTAGAACATTAGAATTAATAACCCCCACAACAAGTAAAGACAAGCCTACTAGGGAGAAGGTATTTCACGTAGTCAAGCAAACCAAGTCATGCGTCCGATGTAAGGGTGACCACACTTTGAGTCACTGTGAGGATTTTTTAAAAATGACTCCAGTGGACAGAGGTCTTTATGTAAAAGAGAATAACATTTGTTTCAACTGCCTTTTTGAAGGTCATAGGTCGTCTAAGTGCAGGTTACCTGCGCTGTATACTTGTAAAATTTGCCGTAAACGCCATTCCACACTACTCCATCAAAAAGGGTCAACAGGTACGTTGGATAAGCAAGAAACTACTCAACCGACAGTATCTAATGAACGAAGTGGAGAGATAGTGCAAGTTAACACAAGAATCGATCATGTTAACGATGAACCAATAAATGTAGCCCTACTGGCAACGGCTCTCGTGAAGATACGGGATGACTATGGACACACTACGGTAGTAAAGGCTCTAGTGGACACAGGATCACAAGCAAGCTTTATAAGCGAAAGGGCAGTACAAGCATTACGACTGAAAAGGACGAAAATCAATGGTACGATTACGGGTATTGGATCAACACGAACCACTGTAAAGCAAGCAACAGAGTTATACGTCTTACCAAGACAAGAAGAAGAATTCAAGATCAAGACGTATATCATGCCAACGCGACTCACCTCACAACTACCAACAAGAACCATTTCCAACAACACCTGGCCGCACTTACAAGGTCTCGTTCTGGCAGATCCAAGTTTTAGTCAACCAGGACGAGTAGACATGTTGCTCGGTGTAGATGTGTGTGCCAAAATTATGAAAGGTGAAATTATTAAAGGTCCTCCAGGAACTCCATGCGCGCAGAATACAAGCCTGGGTTGGATCCTATTTGGCACTGTACAAAAGACCCAAGGAGATGAGATTATAAGCATGCACCTGAATCTGGATCTGGATAATATGCTCAAGAATATGTGGGAACAAGATATAAATGAAATAAGAAGACCCACACCAGAAGAAAGAAAATGTGAAGAAATATACAAAGCTACAACCACCAGAACAGATGAAGGACGATACATTGTAAAATTACCAAGAAAAACAGAACAGCTACAATGTCTTGAAGGAAATACAAGAGAAATTGCGCTAAGAAGATTAATTCAATTAGAAAGAAGATTTGATAAGGATACAAGTTTAAAGAATGAATACGTTAAGGTTATGGAAGAATACATAGACATGGATCATATGGAAGAAGTGCCAGAAGAAGAAATCAACAATCCATCTGTGTATCTACCACATCATGCAGTAATTAAAGCTGAAAAAGAAACAAGCAAGGTCAGAACCGTTTTTAACGCGTCGCAGAAAGGTCATAATCAAGTCTCTCTTAATGATGAGTTATTAGTTGGCCCTCAACTACAAGATGATATGAGAACTTTAATTTTAAGATGGCGAACGAAGAAAGTGTGCTTCGTTGCAGACATAGCAAAAATGTACCGCCAGATCATGGTAAGCAAAGAAGATGCTGATTTGCAAAGAATTCTCTGGCGCCAAGACAAGAAAGAACCTGTTAAGGATTATCGACTTAAAAGAGTTACGTTCGGGACAGCATCGGCTCCTTACTTAGCAGTCCGAACATTACACCAAGTTGCTGAGGATGAAGGCCAGAATAATCCTGATGCAGCGGTAGTAATTAAACAAGACTTTTATATGGACGATCTTATGTCTGGAAAGGATAATCTTGAAGAAGCTATCAAGATTGCAAAGGATATAGATTCAATATTGCGAAAAGGAGGCTTTGTTTTGCAAAAATGGTGCTCTAACAACGCGGAATTCCTGAAACAATTTGAACCTACTCAAAGAAGTTCCAAAGTAAAACTAGACATAACAATCGATGGTAGTATTCGAGCACTTGGATTACAATGGAACATGGGAACAGACAAATTCCAATATAATCTAAACTTACCTGCCGAAGCTGATCCAATCACGAAGAGAACTATCCTCGCTGATATACAACGTTTGTTTGATCCGCTTGGCTGGTTAGCGCCTTCCATTCTACCTGCAAAGTTGCTAATTCAAAAATTATGGCTACAAGGCATAACGTGGGATGAAGAAGTAAATGAAACGATTGCTGCAGAATGGCTCGATCTAAGAAATAGTTTCCAAAACTTACCTGGTATTGAGATAGATCGATGGCTCCAAACAACTGAAGAACTGATGACGGACATTACAGTTCACGGGTTCTGCGATGCCTCCAATAAAGCCTATGGTGCAGTCGCCTATATGAGGGTAAAAACCTCCGATGGAGAAGTGAAGACTACAATCATCGCAGCTAAAACACGCGTGGCCTCGACTAAATCTAAATCCTTACCTCGTCTTGAACTCAACGGTGCGGTGCTACTTGCTGGTCTGCTGAAACAAATAAGGGAATCTATGAGAATACCTGCTGGTCAGATATACGCGTGGACGGACTCCACTATAGTTTTGTCCTGGCTATTCGGAGACCCTGCAAGATGGAACACTTACGTGCGTAATCGCGTGGTTGAGATCTTCGAAGACATAGGCAATCACAATTGGTATCATGTCCAATCGCAAGACAATCCTGCCGATATCGCCTCAAGAGGAATGCCATTAGCAGACCTGAAAGAATACAAAATGTGGTGGAAAGGACCTGAATGGTTAAATAATGATGAGATCGAATACTGCAGACCGAAGAACATAACTACAAACCTGGAAAGAAAGGAAATTATAGAAGTAAACCTGAAAATAGAAAATGAAAACACAAGTATAATTGCAAAATTTGAAAGTTGTGATAACTTAACAGAACTACTAAAAATGATAATTTACAGCAAAAGATTTTTAAAGGGAAAGAAATTGCAAGATAAAGACACAGCTATTACAACAAAAGAATTAGATGAAGCGTTAAAAACATGCATTAAGCTAACACAGCAAGAAAGTTTTAAGGAAGATATAAATAATTTAAAGAGTAATGGAAAAGTACAAGCAAAAAGCAAATTAAAAACCTTGCAACCTTACCTTGATGATGAAGGAATCCTCAGGGTGGGCGGTAGGTTGCGCCATGCAGATCTAAACGAAGATGGTAGACATCCTATAATACTAGATCATGATACTTACCTTTCGAAGCTCGTTGTCGCCGACGCGCATTTGAAGACGTTGCACGGTGGACCGCAGCTGATGTTGGGATACTTACGGCAAAAATACTGGATCCTGAAAGCAAAAAATTTGGCAAAATTAAGGTTTAGAAAATGTTTAATATGTGCCAGGCAAAATGTAACAGTAAAATCGCAACTCATGGGAGACTTACCTCGTGAAAGAGTGACTCCATCAAGACCCTTTTTACACAGTGGCGTGGATTTCGCTGGCCCATATTCAGTACTGGCGTCAAGAGGTAGAGGAATAAGAACCAGCAAGGCATACATATGCATATTCCTTTGTATGTCCACAAAGGCGATTCACCTAGAACTCGTTGGAGATATGACGTCAGATAGTCTCATCGCCTGCATGAGGAGATTTGTCAGCCGGCGTGGGAAATGTGCCCACCTGTGGAGTGACCAAGGTCGATCTTTTGTTGCAGCTAACAAAGAACTTGCAGCAGCCTGGGCAGAAGCAAAGTTACAATTTGAAGGTGTCATTTCAGAATCTTTAACTCTTGACGGCACCCAATGGCAGTTTCTGCCAATTTACAGTCCTAATATGGCGGGAATTTGGGAAGCTGGCGTGAAATCAATGAAATTTCACATGAAAAGGGTGTTGACATCGAACCTTACGTATGAAGAAATGTCCACTCTTCTATGTCAAATAGAAGCTTGTCTGAATTCCAGACCTCTAAGCCCCATAGATGAGTCTGATATAGATAACAAGACTCCTTTAACCCCAGGACATTTTTTGATTGGCGAAGCCCCAATTACCGTCCCGAATCCCAATCTCCAAGATATACCAATCAGCTACTTATCCAGATGGCAACACCTGCAAAAAATGTTGTCAGACTTTTGGCGAAGATGGCAATTAGAATATCTGTCTAGATTGCAACAAAGGTATAAGTGGATCAAGAAGGAAAAAGAATTTGATATCGGACACATAGTACTTATAAAAAGCGACAACCTTCCACCTGGGAAATGGATGCTGGGTCGCATCACAGACAAGCATCCTGGTAGTGATGGTATTACTAGAGTCTATAGTGTCAAGAGTGGTGACCGTATAGTGCAAAGATCTGTATCGAAACTATGTCCCTTACCGATCGACATTGATTAAGTTGTTGTAAGTAATTGTCATTTTAAGATGCTATTTTTATTATTTTGTGTAAACGATTATTGTAACCGAACTTGCCCGCTCAGTGAAATTCTATGTTTGTTTAAGAAAATCACATTCTATGTTTGTTTAAGAAGTTTAAGATCTTTGCTAATTTATCATTTGATATTGTATGTACTTTAATAGGTATCGCAAGCATTCAATTCAAGTATTGTCATCCATAATATGAGGCTAGAAATTAAGATAATTTTTTTTTCATATAAGTTGCAAAATATGTTTTGTTACTGCCTATCGTGATTTAGTATATCATGTAACTTGTTTATTATAAAGGACGCTGAGGGTCCTTTGGTGGGCGGCATGTTCAATTGTTAATTCATATGTACTATTAAACTCAAGTCAGTCGCTAATAAATGATCAACCAAGGTGGTCGTGTTTCTCTGATCTAAAGTGAAAAGTCAAAAGTGAACCTTATACCCATAAACAAAGATCTTAACAATTATAATACATTCGCTTCAATCCGCCACAGAGTAGCATGCAAATATGTAATTAGTTACATAGGTAGTTAATAGTTGTCCTTCTAAGTAATATTATTAATTTCAATTACTGAAAAGGTTATAAGGTTAAAAGGTATAGTTTTATCCCTTTATTAATATTATAAATGCGAAAGTGTTTTTGACGTGATAACGTCTTATAAATCGATGAGCACCGGATGCACCCACGAAAAAGTGTCACGTTCCGCCTAAGCCTGCGCGTGCAAGCGAGAGCGCGGAACAAGCGATAGAGAGGCACGATCGGCCCAAGCGTTGGCTTGTGATTAGAGAAAATTGTAATTTTCAATTAACTCCTTCTTTGTAATAAACAATTCAATTCATAAAAGTATGCAATTTTTCATCAATGTTTCTTTATGACGTTATCACGTAAAACTATCGTCCGTAAACCGACTTTACAGACAACCAATTTTTTATTTGTTGGTTTATCCTTCAATCACGCTGCAACGGAGCAACGAGTCGACGTGGTTTGCGTGGTTATAGTTGAGAACCAGGAGACGGATATATCTAATATGCTACTATTTATCCCGGGAAAACAAAGGGTTCCGCAGGATTTTCACAAAACTAAACCACGCAGACGAAGTCGCGGGAATAGCAAGTTTTTTAATAATTTTCTTAGGCTGCAGTTACGCCACTGGCACCTAGAAGTCACACATGAATTGTGTATTTAAACAACAAATACTAAAAACACTGATTTATAATGCGGTTTGTAAGTTGTGACCAAAACAAACGAGCATTTTTTCCCCATATGCTTATTTAGTACTTTCTAAGAACTCAGATAGAAAGATAGAAGAGAGAAAGACTCAGACAGAAGATATCTAAATATGTATCTAGTTTTAAAAAATGATTTGGTTATATGTACGGAACCCTAAAAGAGCGAGGGCCGACTCGCACTTGGCCGATTTTTTAAATCCCTTGGAAACTCTTTAATTTTCCGGGATAAAAAGCTTATGTCACCCTCCAGATCCTCAACTATAATACCCATGCAAAAAATCACGTCAATCCGTAGCTTTGTTGCGGCGTTATTGAAGGACCAACCAACAAACAAACACACTTTTGCATTTATAATATTAGGTAGTAAGAATTAGTAGTGACGATATTATTATTTATGAAAAATAATATCGTCTAAGAATCTTCACCAACATAAAATAAGTCTTATCCGAGAGTAAATTTGATATTTTGACAGTATTTTCTATACAAAAACTGTCAAAACGCCCAATTTATTTCTCGGTAAAACGTCACTCGACATTCGTGAAATCGGGCATAAATCGTGGAAAAATAAAAATCGTAGCAACAACCAGTTAATTAGCTTTTGTCATACAACGGCCACATCGTGCCACAGCTTCAGCGGTTTCGCTGTATTTCTTTCGCGACGGAGGTCTCCTACAGACCTTATCAAGTTCACGATAAGCCGTCGGTCAGCTGTGGCAAGTGTGTGTATCGGCGACGGAGCCTGTAGGGGCAGCTTGGGAAGGGGTAAGGGGTAGGTGTTAGGGGTAGCGGTAGGTCATTACCAGAGCCGAATGTCGTGAGGGCGTTCGCGTGTAGATCGCGAGATACGAGTCCATTCGCTCGTAATCGGTTTACTTGCTTTGATAAAGCCTTAAGTTGTAAGCGCTAAGCGAGTGGTACTTTAGAGCGATTTCTCCCACGCTATATCACTGGACTACATCATTGAAGACCAGTTACCAACTCCTGAATCCTGATGCTGCTGGGTACTGCCCACCTATATTTTGGGTTTTTACGAAATTTCGATTGTGAATTGATATTGTAGGTACTAAGTAGGTAGTACCAAGTAGTGGCGTAGTGCAACTGTAAAAACGTCGCGATTAACACAAAGCTATTCTTTTAAAACTTTTTCCACGCGGACGAAGTCGCGGGCATCAGCTAGTTTTAAATATTTAGCACCTACAATATCGATTCACAATCGACAGTTCGTAAATATGCATGATTTAGGTGGGCGTACCACAGCAGCATCAGAATTGAGGAGCTAGGGCCTGGAGTTCAATCCTACTATTCTACTTCCTACTTCCTACTTCCTACTTCCTACTTCCTACTTCCTACTTTCTACTATCCTACTTCCTACTTCCTACTTCCTACTTTCTACTATCCTACTTCCTACTTCCTACTTTCTACTATCCTACTTCCTACTTCCTACTTTCTACTATCCTACTTCCTACTTCCTACTTTCTACTATCCTACTTCCTACTTCCTACTTTCTACTATCCTACTTCCTACTTCCTACTTTCTACTATCCTACTTCCTACTTCCTACTTTCTACTATCCTACTTCCTACTTCCTACTTTCTACTATCCTACTTCCTACTTCCTACTTTCTACTATCCTACTTCCTACTTCCTACTTTTTAATATTATAAAGGCGAAAGTTTGTGTGTGTGTGTGTATGTTTGTTCCTCTTTCACGCAAAAACTACTCGATGGATTTGGCTGAAATTTTGAATGGAGATAGATTATACCCTGGAATAACACATAGGCTACATATTATCCCGGAAAAATCAAAGGTTCCCGCGGGATTTTGAAAAACCTTTACGCCATAACTAATGAAACAATTTGGCTGAAATTTAGATTGAAGTTAGATAATACTTTGGATTCATACATAGGCTACTTTTTATCCCGTAAAAATCCAAGGTTCCTGCGGGATTTTGAAAAACCGAAATTCACGTGTTAATTCTTCACGCCATAACTAATGGACCAATTTGGCTGAAATTTAGATTGAAGTTAGATGGTACTTTGAATTAATATATGGGCTACTTTTTATCCCGTAAAAATTCAAGGTTTCTCCGGGATTGTGAAGAACCAAAGTTTACGTGTTACTCCTTCAAGCCACAACTAATGAACCAATTTGGCTGAAAATAATGAATATATGAATATACTAGCTGATGCCCGCGACTTCGTCTGCGTGCCTTTAAAATGCCTTGGGAACTCTGACTTTGCGGGATAAAAAGTAGCCTGTCACTCTCCAGGTCCTCAACTATAGGTACACTGCAAAAAATCACGTCGATCCGTAGCTCTGTTGGGGCGTGATTGAAGGACAAACCAACGCACTTTCGCAGTTATAGGTAATATTTCACCATATAAAGTGTAAGTGCATATAGTCAACGTGATTTTTAGGGTTCCGTACCCAAAGGGTGCCAACGGGACCCTATTACTAAGCCTCCGCTGTCCGTCCGTCCGTCTGTCAGCGGCCTGTATCTCGTAAACCGTAATAGATAGACTGTTGAAATTTTCACGTATTTTGTATTTCTATTGCCGCTATAACAACAAATAATAAAAATTAAATTAAATTAAAAAAAAATTAAAATATTTCCATGTACCCATGGAAATATTTTAATTTTTTTTTTTAACGGAAACCTAAAAGAGTGAGGACCGACTCGCACTTGGCCGATTTTTTTTTACACAGGTAAAATTGAGGACCTGGAAAATAACACAGGCTACTTTTTGTCCCGGGAGCATAACGCCCGCGCCACTACAAAGTATATAATTTATTGTAGATTTTTTAAAAAATGCTCGACTGATTACTATAAAATTTAAATGGGACCACCTGGGAAGTATACCCTTTGAAACAAAAAAGAATTTTCCAAATCGGTTCAGGCGTCTTCGAGTAATCGGTGAACATACATAAAAAAAGGTTCCGTTGAATTGAGATCCTCCTCCTTTTTTGAAGTCGGTTAAAGTAATAATAAAAAATAGTTCAAATTTAACGAAGTTATTGAGTATAACAGTCAAAATAGTTCAACCCCTATCTCAGAGAACATACATCCATCCATCCGAATACGACATCTATACAAACATACATCCGTATACATCCATCCTCACAAACTTTCACATTAATAATATTAGTGGGATAATATGAGTAATAATTAGTTGGATAGGATATACACACATCAAAAGTGTCTAGGGATCAACATATATTTTTGCAATAACTTTTCTCCTGATTGATATTAATTAAAATTTTCTTTAAGGATTCATCAAATAAAGTGTTTTCGTTTGTCACAGTAACGATAAACCAAGTCACCTTTGCATTAATAAAGAAATTTGCCATTTTCCTAATAAAGGGATTTTTGACATTTGAACCATTAACATTAAAGTTCGAAAAAAAGACTGAAATAACAGTTTTCTTTAAAATTTTATTGGGTAACTTAAACAATTAATAATCCGTGTTTCTACCGCGAACACTAACAACACAAGAACATCGGTTTGGCATACTCAAAATGAGTTCATCCAAATCACGCTGTGGAATGGCCGCCCATGTTCGTTGCAACAACAAAAAAAGGTCTTCTTGCCACTGGATACCCTCCATATTCGGCAGAGCTCTTCTCTGTAGCATATCCCATGCATGCTCAATCGGGTTCAAGTCTGGCGACTGAGCAGGCCAGGGCAGGACATTGATGTTAGCTGCGGCGAGAGTCTGTCTTACAACTCTTGCGGTGTGCGGTCGTGCATTATCATGCATTAACTGAAATAAGGGACCGATTTGCACTTGTAGAGGAACGATGACGTCTGATACAATCGTCTCAGCATAAATTTGAGCGTTGAGGTTGCCTCTGATCCAAATCAACTCAGTTCTTCCGCCGATCCAAATACCCGCCCATACCATGATGGTTCCACTACTATAAGGATGGACTTCCTGGCAGGATTTTAATCGCTGTTGGCGTCCAGGGGTTCTCCAGTGTCGTATACGTCTTGTATCCGGTCTCATACCAAAACGAGACTCATCAGAAAAGCACACGAAACGCCATTGTTCTTCTGCCCAATTTCTGTGTTCAAGAGCCCATTGATATCGAATCCTACGATTGTGCATTGCTATAGGTGGTACCCGTAGCGGTCTTCGGGAATGAAGGTTCACTTCATGCAAGCGGTTTCTGACTGTTTGGTCGCTAATTAAGTTCCCTGAAGAGTGATGAAGCCTCACGGCTAACATCATGGCGGTTATTGTTGGAGCTCTTCGAGTTAAGATTTGAATGTATCGGTCTTGTCTCCGTGTGGTGCAGCGATACCGTTCTCCATGGCGCTCAGCCACGGTACCAGTGCTTCGGTAACGTGTCCAAAGTCGACTGATAACACTCTGACTTGTATTCAGAGCTAAAGCCACAGTACGTTGCCGGGAACCAGCTTCTATCATTCCCACGGCTCTGAGCATTTCTTCCCTGCTTAAATGACGTCGCCGCTCCATAATAACGTTGGTTTTAATCAGTAGTAGGGAAACAGTAGCACTAATAATGTCTTCAATGCGTTGTATGTTTTTATAGGGAAAATATTGACAGCTGATTTTCATCTTTTACTCGAATTTGATTGACAGTTCCTGATTCAAATTATGAAATGCACCAAAAAGGATCCATATAAATTTATAAAATCATAAATTTATTAAAAAGCCACTTCTCAATCTCAAGAAATCCGCATAAAAATGCTTGATCCCTAGACACTTTTGATGTGTGTAGTTAATGTATTTATTGTTAGTAGGAGGAGGATACAAACATACATAAATACATGCATACACACATACATATATACATACATGCATGTACATACATGCATGCATACATACATACATACATACATACATACATACATACATACTTACATACATACATACATTATGCATGCATGCATGCATATTGGTGCACAATAGAAGGATAAATATTATGTGAAAAGAAGCATACTAATATCCCGCAAGAACCGTTTGTTTTCCAGGGATAAAAAGTAGTCTTTGTCAACTTTACCTGTGCTAAAAAATAATCTAAAACTTCAATCTAAAACTCCGTTGGCGCATAATTGAAGGATAAGCATGTGAAAAGTAACATACGAATATCCCGCGGGAACTGTTTGTTTTCCCGGGATAAAAAGTAGCCTTTTCACTTTTCAGGTCCTCAACTATGCCTATCAAAAAAAACACGTCAATCTGTAACTTCGTTGGCGCATAATTGAAGGATTTATATGTGAAAAGTAGCATACGAATATCCCGCGGGAACTGTTTGTTTTCCTGGGATTAAAAGTAGCCTTTGTCACTTTTCAAGTCCTCAACTATGCCTATCCAATAAACCACGTCAATCTGTAACTCCGTTGGCGCCTAATTTAGGGATAAATATGTGAAAAGTAGAACACTAATATCCCGCGGGAACTGTTTGCTTTCCCAGGATAAAAAGTAGCCTTTGTCACTTTTCAAGTGATCAACTATGCCTATCCAAAAACCACGTCAATCTTTAACTCCGTTGGCGCATAATTGAAAGATAAATGTGTGAAAAGTAGTATACTAAGTAATATCCCGCAGGAACCGTTTGTTTTCCCGAGATAAAAAGTAGCCTTTGTCATTTTTCAGGCTCTTAACTTTACGTGTGCAAAAAAATCACGTTAATCTAAAACTCCATTGCGCATATTTTCAAGGACAAATGCGTAAAAAATAGCGATGCTATCCCGCAGGAACTGTTTGCTTTTCCGGGATAAAAAGTAGCCTATGTGCTATTTCAGACTATATTCTATGTCTGTGCCAAATTTCAGCAAAATCGGTTCATTCGTTGTCGCGTTAAAGTGTAACATCCATCCATCCATCCATCCATCCATCCATCCATCCATCCATCCATCCATCCTCACAAACTTTCGCAGTTATAATATTATAATAGGATAGGATCTACACATGACCAGTCATTATAATATCTAGCAATGTACTCACTATGACTGGACAAATCGATACCTTGTACTAATTGTATTATTTATTTCGTAATCCATCCCTAATCCCTAAGAAATTTTCTATTGCTAATGAAAAACTTCAATAACTGTATTTATCCTACTTGATTGTTGAATTGGAATTTTTTACTTATTCTCGATACTGCGGATAATGTAAGCGTGATTTAAGTACAATCAGCGCCATCTATCAGTGGTTTTTGAAAATCCCGCGGGAACCTTGGATTTTTCCGGGATAATTTGTAGCCTATGTGTTATTCCAGGGTATAATCTATCTCCATTCCAAATTTCAGCCAAATCCATCCAGTAGTTTTTGCGTGAAAGAGGAACAAACATACACACACACACACAAACTTTCGCCTTTATAATATTAGTAGGAAGTAGGAAGTAGGATAGTAGAAAGTAGGAAGTAGGAAGTAGGAAGTAGGAAGTAGGAAGTAGGAAGTAGGAAGTAGGATGTAGGAAGTAGGAAGTAGGAAGTAGGAAGTAGGATAGTAGGAAGTAGGAAGTAGAATAGTAGGATTGAACTCCAGGCCCTAGCTCCTCAATTCTGATGCTGCTGTGGTACGCCCACCTAAATCATGGATATTTACGAACTGTCTGTCTGTAAATCATACATTAAAAAAAAAGATTCCGACGAATTGAGAACCTTTTTTTAAGTCGGATAAAACGCTTTCGTTTTGTCCCACACACCATAACCCGGTTAATGCAGGTGACTTGCAAGGGCTGTTAGTGCTAGCCACTTTACCTGGCCGGCTATTAATGAGAGAGAGTAGCCGCAAGTCTACGAGCTCCAAGAGCTATTATGTAAATACGCAGTTATAGGCTTAGTGCTCCACTGACATGTTAAAGAAAACTTTGTGAATAGGTTACATTTAATGCCAATAGTGAATTAACAAATTGAGCACGCAATGTATCGCGAACAACGACCGCCGATACCTACACGCGCAGTAGGTACTGCGCGTCGCAAGCGGCGGTTTGTCAATAAGTACTCTAGCAGGAGTACTTTGAATTTTTGATAAACATCTGAACGCGCGCGTATTATAGTATCGTTGTTTTGTGTTAAATATTGTCATTTCTTGATTTTTCAATTTAAATCAAGTAATGTTGTAATTAATTGAAAAACTAAAAAATAAAATTAAGTGGCACTCGGGGACTGCCGCGGTAAAGCTATTGCATAGCATTTTTTATCAACTTATACAATTATAATATTTATGCAATATTTTTTTTGCATAATAAAAATTATGCAAAAAATAATTAAAAAACAAACAAAAAACAAACAAGAAAAACGCACTGTCACTACTTCGCGAGTGAGATTCAAACCTGCGACATCTAAAGAAAGCGGCCGCTCGCCCACTGCGCCAAACAGAGCTAAATGTGAACCTCTAAAATGTTGAACGCTTACTGAAAGACGGTGTTAGGTTTTTTTTCGTTACGGAATTTCTTGATTCGGTCGCCGCGCTCAAACTGTTTGTCCTAGTCCAAAGCCCGCGATAAAAGCTATGCAATAGCTTAAAATTTTCAAAATGACGACAAGACTGATGAAACATTCCAATGGTGAGCGATAGAATCATATTGGTTTGTTTTCGTTTACATGTTTCTTACACCCTGTATTTTGAACTTGCGACCCGCCCCAGCTTCGCACGGGTGCAATGTCCGGTCAAAGTCTTAGGACTGCAGACTATTTCGTAGCCTTTTATTTTTGTTGTATCTTAATAGATACAACAAAATAATATATTAAACAAAATAATAAACCTAATGGTTTAGCCAAATAGGTATCTTTTTTAAACCCGAAAAAAGAAAGAAAACAAAATTTTTACGACCTGACTACAAAACATTGATTTTTCTTTAAATATCACCGGAAAATTTATATTCCAGCTAACATTATATCATGCACATCATGTTAGCCAGATACATTTTTAAGCTATTGCATAGCTTTTATCGCGGGCTTTGAACTAGGACAAACAGTATGAGCGCGGCGACCGAATCAAGAAATTCACGTAACGAAAATAAACCTAACACCGTCGTTCAGTAACCGTTCAACATTTTAGAGGTTCATAAGTAGCTCTCTTTGGCGCAGTGGGCGAGCGGCCCCTTTCTTGTATGATGTCGCAGGTTCGAATCTCACTCGCGAAGTAGTGACAGTTCGGTTTACTTGTTTGTTTTTTTTTAAATTATTTTTTTGCATAATTTTTATTATGCAAAAAAAATATTGCATAAATATTATAATTGCATAAGTTGATAAAAATTGCTATGCAATAGCTTTACCGCGGCAGTTCCCGAGTGCCACTTAATTTTTTTTACATATCTACTTACTATAATGAAAACGGAATCAAAGTCCATTGAGCAATTTGGAAGATCTAAGCGCACAAAGAGGTAGGTATAGTTTCGTTATAGTTCCGTCGTTAGTAGAACACGAATGGGAAAAGCTTAGAGAAATAGTCGAAAAACAAATTGATATAGCCAGCAATGAGCAATCGAACTACTTCCTCGTGTAGTTAAAGTCTTCACTACCGTGTGGTGTTGTAAGTAGTCTACATGCTTTTCGTGTTTTCTACTTACAAGCGTTTCGTTTCTAGAAAATCCACCGATCTCTTACTTTATTTATCATACACGCAGTTTATTGTAAACCTTATTAGTCTTGTAATTAAGTTGATAATTGTTTTGGAGATAGATGATAATTTTACGTAAGTATTTTTCAGTACGAATGTCATGTGACGTGCCTAAAAGGTTTTGAAGCAGAAAATGACACTGTGAGATATCCTTTCTTCGGCAAATTATTTGCGGTCATACGACTTGAGATTCGTCTTATTTGTATCAAGTTTGGGTTCAAAATTGTGTGGTATTTAGTTTCACGGGTGGCAGGGACATGTTGGCGGATTGTCCCTGGTGGTTTGATGGGCAGCATTGTAGCAGAATAGATAACATCGGGTGTCTTTGTCGCGTCAGGTGTGGCCTGCGACGCGAGGGTATGTCTGACTCATGCATTGGTTTTGCTCGTTTTACTGGTTCGATGTTATTGGCAGATTTGTTGAATTTTTATGGGTTGGTTTGTCCTTGACATAACTTTATTTGTAGTTGGATAGAAGCAGGCTTTACTTTGCGGGAAGTTCATGATTAGCAAAAAGAGGTTAGAATTATTTTGCTATTAACAGATTAACTGGTTACTGCATTGTAAAGTCGACATCTCCTGAGGATGCTCCGGTGTCGGGGCGAAACGTGCGTCGAGAGTAGTGTAAAAAAGTCTTGTGTGGTGGTGCATGTGAGTAGTGGTGGCATTGCTTGCTTGGGAACTTTGGTTTCTTGCTTGCTTGGGAAGGTGAGCGGTGCTTAGCTTGTAACTGCATGTTTGACCATACCTACAGATTTTTTCTGTTGGCGGATTACTTATAGCAAAATAATTCTAACCTTTTTTTGCTTATTCGTAGTTATTGAGATGTATTCGTTAATTCTACTTCTTAACGCAAGCTTAAGAAATCTATAAAAACTATTCTCATGAAAAAAGCATCTTGTATAATTGAAGATTTTATATCTATATATATAAAAGAAAGTGGTGTTAGTTACACTATTTATAACTCAAGAACGGATGAACCGATTTGGCTGAAAATTGGTGGAGAGGTAGCTTAGAACCAGGAGACGGACATAGGATACTTTTTATCCCGTTCGACTGCGTTTCCGTCATGTCACTATAAGACGTGGTATAAGAAAAACGCATCTGACATGGAATAACAAAACGCAAATGACAGTGGAACAACAAAACGTAAATGACAGCTAAACGTAATTTTGTCTTTGGTTAAGTATGGTAAAACATTTGACAATTATAAAAAGTGTTATAACATAAAGCATTACTGATATTATAAATGCGAAAGTGTGTTGTGGTTTGTCCTTCAATCACGTCGCAACAGAACAGCGGATTGATGCGATTTTTTGCATGGGTATAGTAATGGATGTAGTAGTGGTTCCTCAGACCGGGAGAGCTACTTTTTATCTCGGATAATGAAAGAGTTCCCGCGGGATTTTTAAAAACTAAATCCATGCGGACGAAGTCGCGGGCATCAGCTAGTAAAAGATAAAAAAGCGTGGATATAACTCTCTTTCATGAGACAATAATAACTAGCCTGTGTAACACAACATGATATTTTGAAAAGAGCAACCGCCGAGTTTCTTGCTGGTTCTTCTCGGGTGGAAGGGCATTCCGAACCAGTGCATCAGTGGTACATTCACTTGACCATTCGAAAGCACTTTGTAAAAGTTTATTTAAAAAAAAATTCTATTCTATTCGATTCATATTTATGCAAGATCAGCCTTGGAAAAATATTGACTTAATATCTATTGTATAGCCACATTAAATTTTTTCCCCCGTAAAACTACATTTTCTATATCTCTTGGACCGAAGGGGGTGGTATAAAAAACAAAGATCCTTTTTTGGTACGATGTAACAAATATTTCTTACCTAAATCTTCGGTGCAGTTTAAGAAATTAAATATCATTTGTTTTAACGGTGAAGGAAAACATCGATAAAACCTTCATGCCTGAGAGTTCTGTAATGTTTTCAAAGTCTGTTTGTGATGTTTTTCAATCCGCACTTGGCCAGAGGCGACGGCGCGTGGTGGACTATGACGTAAGTAAACCCTTCTGATTCTTTGAAGAAACTTTTACCCAGTAGTGGCACAGTATATTATTTACTCTGTGGCAGTAGGTTGGTGATGATGATGACTTTGCACAAAACATAATAAGACTAAATATTTAGTTACAGCAAAGCCCGAATTCTAAGAAAACCGCATGTCACTGAGGCCAATAAAACGATATTAACTTTGTCGCCATACACCGACGCGACAAATTGACGTAATTGTATTGTAGCGCTTTGTTGTATGTAGGTAGGTATAGTTGTGGGAAGAAACTGCAAATCATTGCTTGCTTATATTGAGGAATCAATGTGCCTGAGTGTAAGGTAGGAGTTTATCTTTATAGTATGGCCATGGATACAGATTTGGATAGGTATGTTGATTGATTACTTACAGAGTTTAGGGAAATCATAATCTATATAAACTAGTGGTTCGCCCCGAACTGAGACCTCGCGGTAACGGTATCCCATGATTATTCATTCAATCGATACATGATAACCAAAACTGACATTATTATTATGCCCGTTTTCACCAAACATACCTAAATCATCCCCTAAGTAGGAGTCTCTTAACGTAGGTAGCTCCTAAATACAATCCTAAGTCCTAACATCCGTCCCAATATCCTTTTAGGTGTCCCGTACAGGATCGTGATAAATAAGTTGACAGAAAACATCAATCACCTAACTTATAGGTAGCCCGTAAAGGTTAGGGAACGTTAGTGAAAACATTGAATTATTTATCAAACATTGAATTTAACTCGTAGTTCCATGGGAATAGTTACTGACTGCGCCATCTATTAGCATTATTGTGAAGCTATGTTGATGCTATATGAATTACTGACGCCCATTAAAAATTAAATAATCTCGTTTCTTTATAATATTCATATAATTTTAGTATTTGTTGTTCAAGTACAGGATATAAGTGACCTAAAAACATAAAATCAGTTTGAAAATCCATAGCGGATTTTTCTAGAGAGCGTCTTCAAGCGAGCGTATAAAATCGCCACTTTGAAAGCCCCCCATTTCGTCAATTTTAAGGGAAAAATTAAAAAAAAATTATTTTTGTACTCAGTTCAAAATTATCTTTAAAATGATACGTAACAATTTTATGTAACGCGATATTTTTTTTTTTACTTCGCATTCGCTTCTATGAGAGCCCCCCTGAAATAAAGATTTTTATAACTTTTTAAGCCATTTTCGGCTGGAGGCCATCGGTTTACATATTATATCTAAATTTGAAGTAATTACGTTCAGTAATTCAAAAGTTATAAGGCTCTGACAGACGGACGGACGGACGGACGGACGGACGGACAAGTGCAAATCGCCCTAGTTAACTCAAAGACCTTCGCTTCGCTCGGTCGATAAAAATGAATGTTGGTAAGCGCATAACTCAAGATTGGATGGACCAATTCGGTTAATTTATTTTTTTGTATGTTCCTTAAGGTCCACGAAAGGTTTTAAAAAAAAAACAAACAAAAAAAAATTTTAATAGATAAGTTGGCGGTACGAAGTTCGCCGTGTCAGCTAGTATTATAAAATAAATCTAAAGTCATCATCGTCTTAAGTCTCAACCCAACAGTTGGAGTCAGGCTCCTTTTAGAATGAATAGGGTTTATAGCCTTTAGTTAGAGCTTTAGACTATACTCCACCATGTTAGCATATGCGTTTTTTGCACCTTTTGCAAGTTTCTTTTCCAAGTTTTTATCCTTCAAGTTCCTACCTTTAAAGTAAGTGAAATTTAATTGTTAAAAAACGGCTAGATTTTAGAGATTCGAACCCTACACACTATCTATCACCGTTATAAAGTCATTTAACTTAAAACTTTAACCAACAAATTTTGACGTTCTAACAGATTGCCCGTACAAAAACTGTCAAAACGTCATCTTTATTCGTCGGTTAAAGTTTACTTGGAGGTGGGGAAACAGCGGCCCTTAGTTATACAAAAAGCATTCTGTATTTATTATTTATTTTACCTACTTTCTTAATCGGCTCAGGATCTCACTGAGTTTTTTTAGAGGGGCCTAGGCTTATGAAGAAAAATTGGAAATTTTAGTGGCCAAAGGACCAACTTTAGATTATACTCTCCTAACCCCTATATCACTAGTAGTCGCGTGTCATTAGGAAAACAAATAGAGATAGACGCGGGATTAGCTAACCGCGGCGGCCGTTGCGTGTAGCACACAGAAAACGCTGTATTTTTGGCTTATTAAAACCCTGGACACACTGTTTCGTACCCCGGGTGTATCGGCGATTTGACTTGGGGCACTTTTTTGTTATTAAGATTTTAAGCTATTGCATAGCTTTTATCGCGGGCTTTGAACTAGGACGAACAGTTTGAGCGCGGCAACCGTATCAAGAAATTCCGTAACGAAAATAAACCTAACACGTCGTTCAGTAAGCGTTCAACATATTAGAGGTTCGCAAGTAGCTCTGTTTGGCGCAGTGAAAAAAAAATTGCATAATAGCTATTTATGCAACTGCATCGTAATGAGGGTCATTTTAATTCGAGTGCTGTTTTTTGATACGAGGCTTGCCGAGTATTAAAATAGGATAGTACGAGAATTAAAATGACTAATTACCTACGTTCAGTTGCATACAAGATTTTATCTACGACAAGGAAAATGAAATCATTTACAAAATACGCCGTAGGCTCAATAAAGTAACAAAAAGTAACTCCGTAAGCCGCCACCAGCCGCCTGTGGCGCCTCTGAATGAACGTATGAACGGTACAAAAGTGCCAGAACTCAGAGCCTTAGGTTTAGGTATCCTATTTTAAGAAAATAACCATTTCGATTCAGCTCCCATACAACGAGCTGCATCGAAATGAGAAGCAAAACCGAAAGAGGGTTCATTTCGATTCAGCTGTCAAATTCGAAATTGGAACTTTTCGATGCTGGAGTAGATAAATATTATAATTGCATAAGTTGATACAAAAATCGGCCAAGTGCGAGTCGGGCCTCGCTCTTTTAGGGTTCCGTTAAAAAAAATTAAATTAAAAGATTTCCATCTACCCACCTACCCATTTTAATTTAATTTTTTTTAATTTAATTTAATTTTTATTATTTGTTGTTATAGCGGCAATAGAAATACATAATATGTGAAAATTTCATCTGTCTATCTATTACGGTTTACGAGATACAGCCCGCTGACAGACGGACGGACGGACAGCGTAGGCTTAGTAATAGGGTCCCGTTGGTACCCTTTGGGTACGGAACCCTAAAAATGCTATGCAATAGCTTTAACGGGGCAGTCCCCGAGAGTAACTTATTTTTTTTTTATTGATGACCAGCTACCAGATTCTGTAACTCCGTGCCTATCAAAAATTGGTTGTCTGTAAAGTCGGTTTAAGGACGATAGTTTTACGTGATAACGTCATAAAGGAACATTGATGAATAAATGTGTCACAAGCCAACGCTTGGGCCGATCGTGCCTCTCTATCGCTTGTTCCGCGCTCTCGCTTGCACGCGCAGGCTCAGGCGGAACGTGACACTTTTTCGTGCGTGCAGCCGGTGTTCATCGATTTATAAGACGTTATTACGTCAAAAAAGTAAAATTAAAAATTTTAAAAACCCCCAACACAAAAGATAAACTCTAAAAACTAACAAATAATATTTTAAACCTATATATAATTTTATACCTATATATAATAATTATCGTCACATATATTATGTAAGTTTAAATATTTTTATTTTCCAAGCGTCGTCGTCGCCTCGGGGGACCGCTAAAGTTTATAAAGTATTTTTCCAACAGCTAATTAATTATTACGAATTACATTTGGGTACGAGCGATCTTAAGTTTCATGCATATAGTCTACGCTCTACGTAATGCCGCGCGCGACACGTGAGGGCAGACGACGTTGACGGTTGTGTCGATTTTGCGAATTTTTCGGAGTAAATTCTTTTGTTGCAATCTGCGACTACACCTGTTTTTCTCACTTAGCGGTCCCCCGACGTGATGACGACGCTTGGAAAATAAAAATATTTAAACTTGCATAATATATGTGACGGTAATTATTATATATAGGTATAAAATTATATATAGGTTTAAAATATTATTTGTTAGTTTTTAGAGTTTATCTTTTGTGTTGGGGGTTTTTAAAATTTTTAATTTTACTTTTATTTAGTCCTTTTAAAGTAGGTATAAATATTAGGAAGGTATTTATAGTCATTAGTTAGCGCAGTGGTAATTGAGCCTAATTGATCCCATTTAATTCCCCACCTTCGAAATCTAAACCTTACTCTAACATGTCAAATTTAAAGTCATGGTTACCTTACCATATACTTTCAATATCATTGAAGTAACACGGTACCAAATTTCGAATCGATAGGACATATGGAAGGTAGTCAGATCCCCTCATCAACTATTAAAGAGCTGATGATCTTCAAACGGCTGATCAGGTCATGGTTACCTTACCATATACTTTCAATATCATTGAAGTAACACGGTACCAAATTTCGAATCGATAAGACATATGGATGGTAGTCAGATCCCCTCATCAACTAGAAAAGAGCTGATAATCTTCAAACGGCTGAACAGATTTTCATGAAACATGGCTAAGAACACTCGGGATAAAATTATCTATGACACAAAAAAAACTAAACGAATATCGGTTCATCCGTCTGGCAGCTACGCTACCACAGACAGATACACAGATACACAGATACACAGACAGACACGTTAAACTTATAACACCCCTCTCTTTTTGCGTCGGGGGTTAAAAATAGGGCTTCCAATACCGGGATCCCGGTATTGGCTAATACCGGGATCCCGGATTTTTTCAATACCGGTATTGAGGGCTTCCAATACCGGGATACCGGTATTGGCTAATACCAGGATCCTAGGCTTTTTTCACATTTTTATCAATATCTGCAGACATGCCTGCAGTCCAATATTGGGTTGATTTGAACTGAAAAACAACTGGAAGCAGAAATGGAGGCTAAAACTAAAAAGAGTATCTAAACCCTAAGCTTCCACTAGCATTGATAATGAATCTATTCTGAGAGTTGAAAAAAGTAACACAATTTAAAGTATTTCAAATTACATTGCAAAAATAATAATAAAAACAAAAAAACTTGAGAGGTGTCAAGGGACACCCGGGTGGAACGTAATTCCTTTCGATTCATCGAAAGTCATCTAGTAAAATATGAAATTCACCGATGTCATCTAGTATTAAATTGATTAACTACGATGAATTATATTTAGTTTATTTCTATTGCACTGTTACAAAACCAAAGAGTTACTCTGGTTTTTTAACAGATGGCGTTAGTAGTACAATAACATTTTATCCAATTTATACAATAAAAAATTAGGGAAAAATTCCACATGTAGAAATTATTTAAAATAATATTGAAAATAGAAAATTCAGTCTGTCGAGCTGGGATTCGAACCATCGACGTTGAACTTTTAGGCGACTGCCGGAACCACTAGGCCATGCAGACGCCGTTTTATATGGCGAAAATACCGAACACAATGCAAAATTCACATTCAACAAAAAAGTGTCGGTTTCAAAAATGTGTCGAGTGTCGGTTCCTTAATTTTTTCTGTCTAGCCCCCTTCCGTACCGCGCGATAAGGAACTACGTTCCAATAAAAAATACAAGCGGAATAATAATAATAATGTCAATCTTATTAATTAAATGTCTAATGGCTTTTAAAATTCCAAACCATGTGAAAAGTTAATAGATTGTTACGGCAATTAAAATGTCTTTTTTTATCGTATTGAAAGAATTCTTGGAGTAAAAATTTTTCCCTTGCAACCATTTCTTTAATTTATGTGCAAAGTATTGTTTTGGTAGTGTTTTGATATTGGTTGGCAATTTATTAAATATTTTAATTGACAATTTTAACAATTTTTATTAAAATGTGCTGTTTGTGGTGCTATGGTAAAAATAAATTTATCGGGATCTCTCAGAGATCGCGTATTTAAATTTGTGTCACGCTTGGCCTTGAAGTTATGCATATTCATTTTCACAAATATCGATATTTCCAAAATGTACATGGATGGAAGTGGCAAGACCTTGCGCTTTGTGAAAGCCGGCCTACACGAATCATATGGTGCCATGCGAAGGATAGCTCTAAGGCATTTTTTTTTTTAACTATAAAAGCCTTATTAGCCGTTGTTGAATTACCCCAAATAACAAGGCCATAACGTAGTACTGCAGAGACAACCATGGTACGCAGAAAGAGCCGTGCGAATACTTGTTGTTGTGGTAAGTCTGCGCAGAACAAAGACAAGTATATTACAGACATTGTGTGTTAATAAAATAGAAATAACCTACCGCCCAAACAAGTAAATAATATCTAAAAAATCAAATTATTCCCATATTGTACTACTCTGAAAGGGTGATTTTCTGAAATAGCTTATACAGGGTTTTAATACCTAAAATTAATAACTTAAATGCCGATTTTTCATGTCTTTTACTTCTAAAGATAGGACTTTCATATAGCCCCAATTAAGTCCCATTTCAATACCGGGATCCCGGGATCGCGGTATTGAAAAAAATATTTCCGGTATTAATACCGGTATTGAAAAATTCCGGTATTCGAAAGGCCTAGTTAAAAATGAATAGCCACTGACATAATATTATTAATATTTTATGCATTTTGCTTTGAATTAATTTGAATTTGAATAGCATTTTCCTAGCAAACCTTCAACGGAAAAAAATATTTAATATGTAGGTGGCTATCATTTTTTAATACCCACTGAGTTTGAGAATAGGGGGCAGATAGAATATGGCTGCGCTCTCACCTGATTGTAAGTGACGATGCAGTCTAAAAGATGGTAGCGGGCTAATTTTGAAGGGGTATGGCAGCGTAAATACCCCTAATTAGTAGGTATCTACAATACAATGTGATTAGTGGTGAGCACTGAGGTCTTATAGTAAGGTTTTTAAAAGTTCCGTGTTTTTTCGGGATAAAAGCAACCTATGCAAACATCCAGGTCAGTACTTACTGTCCTTACTCTGTGGTAGTTAGGCACTATACCCGTTGCTCCGTTGCTGCGTGATTGAAGGACAAACTAACATACCGACAACCAATAATCCAACGATAATGTAATAGGTGTGTTAGAACCAAGATTTATGATTGAGAGATATTGTGAGTATTAACTATTAAATGTATTCTATCTAACAGTGTACAACACGCCTTACAGGCAAAGTTGTGGGCACCTTAAGGGGAATTTATGTTTGGGGACGATAACATTTGTATTTGAATAACGCCACGCTGCTGCCTCGCATAACGCATTGAACAGGCGTACGGAAATTATCTGACGCAAGCAGCTTTCTGTAATTATTATATTTTTAAAATAAGGTAGCAACTAAAGTCTAACTCATATTAAAAATAACTAGGTACATAGGTCTATCACATTAATACATACGGTAGGCATACTTATTTCACCATCGCAGAATAATATTTAACCAAGGAATAGGTATTTAACAAACGACATAGTCCAAACCATTAGCAAGCTGAAATGGCAGTGGGCAGGCTATGCTTGTCGCAGAAGCGATGGCCGTTGGGGCCGAAAATTTCTAGAGTGGAGACCGCGAACAAGTAAGCGTAGTGTGGGGCGCCCTCCAGCACGTTGGACTGACGATATAAAGCGGGTGGCGGGAAGTGGCTGGATGAGGAAGGCTGAGGACCGGGTGTGGTGGCGTTCTCTGGGAAAGGCCTATGTTCAGCAGTGGACGTCTGCAGGCTGAGATGATGATGATGATGTTGATGATGATGAGGTAATAGGTTTGACATTCTGACAGAGTTTTTACTGAAAATCTGTCACATCGTTTATTATTACCTAGGTACTCTACGTTAAATTTTACCTTGCGTTGCTGAAATCACTGGCTATTTGACTCTAAGATTCTCTGAAGGTATGAGTTTCATAGATTTGAAACATAGGTAAAGACTACCAACCTACTTCTAAAGGAGTTGGGTGGGTACCTAGCTACGCGTATAATAGAGACCTACTCGTAAAGTAAGGCAAGTTTACTTTCAGTCGAGCTTATCGTGCGGCCGATCTAATCTGTTGATCATGAATAGCCACCTCAGTATTACCAGCGACAGACTGAGACACTGCTGTGAAACCAATTTACGAATGAATATACTACACAGTAGAATATTTAACCGCCTTCAAAATACCTAATTTTTTAATATATAGATTGGCGCTTGACTGCGATCTCACCTGATGGTAAGTGAAGATGTAGCTTAAGATGGTGCGCGCTTGCCTAGAAGATGCCTATTCACTCTTCATTTAAAGGTACCCAAGTTAGTTGGAAAAAAGAAAGCTGGAAGGACATTCCAAATTTTTGCGGTGCGCATTAAGTAAGTACCTAAATGAAGTATAGGAAAAATTATGAATTAGAATAGAATAGAAAAAATTTCTGGTGCGGAGTCACAACTGGGACCAGCCAGAAAATTGGGACCCAAACGACCATCAGCTCTTTGTGCCCCGCCCATTTCCACTTCAGTTTCGCGACTCACTGAGCTATATATTAGTGACCTTGGTTCTTCTACGGATCTCCTCACTTCTGATTTGATCTTGCAGTGATACTCTCTCTTCATCGCATCGGTTGAAAAGTTTTAAATCTATGATTTCGCTGAGAAATATAAAAGGATAGTTTTTAACAATATGTCACGGATACCTACTCGTAGATATGGATTTTCATGGTACAAAAATATTTTCTGTATCTATTAAAGGATAACGGAGAAAAAAAAAGAATACGTTTGTATAGACAAATGGACGTTCGGGTTTCCTCATACTTCGCCTCTATATACGCCACCCTTCCCTCTACAAGCAGGGCTGTTAGCAAAGCTCATGTTTTTTACGCACGGGTGGCAATATCTCATCTTCCATACGCGGGTCATGAGCTCTGCTGGAGCTTGGAGCGTGTGTGGTTGGGTCGCGGTTGGGTCGCGGCTGGGTCGTGGCTGGACACTCACTGGGTCGGATTTGTTTAAACTTTTATTCAGCGTTGCGTCACGTGTTATGACGGCTTATCTTTCTGGGCAATGCTGTGCATTAGATCGTGATCTCGTGGGAAGAAACCACACTCAGTCGTTGTTACACGCAGGAGCTCGGATAGTTTTACCAAACAATCCAAATACGCCAATAAAGAATATTGTAAACATTAATATTTAGGTACAGACCTGACTTGAGGTATAATGCGAATTTCAGTCAGATCTTTCACAGATCTACTTAGTGAGGATTACCTATAGGTAGGTGATTTTGTGAAAAAGTTTTAAAGTTCTGGGTAATTAAGTTTAAATAAATATGCGTCTCCATAGCAATTTTCATGAATAGGTATAACTTGAAGAAAAGTCTCATACAAACTTTCATCCTCTACTTAACCCACTAAAACTCGTGAAATACCTACGGGTTTCTTTATTTTTAAACCAGGGTTTGATGTGTCACGGGAAACCAAAAGGTAGATGGTTCAAACGCCCACCATTTTGTTAATGTAACCACTCAAAAACCTTTAATCTCTGGTGTGGATCTCATTTGCAAGATGGCTTAAATTTTTTTTTACTAAAAACAAAAATCATAAGTAATTGTAGTATCGTGACTAGGCCGTGTGCGTCTGAGTGTAGTAAGTCCCTTCCTTCGGCTTGGTACAACTGTACAGCGCGTCCGCCAGAGCGGTCGGGGGCAGAGGTCGCGACTCCGGCCGCCGCCCGACACGTTGAAGCAAATAATTTGACTCGTTCTCTCTTGACATAATGTGGCGGACACATGGCCGACAGCATCCAGTTAAATAGACATTACAAAAAGGAGAGAAAATACGTTTGAGAGACCCATAGCTTAGTGGAAGAACGAGGGATTTGGATAAAACACAAACTGAGTTTATCATCTCGACCCATAGCCGGCACATTATTGGACACGGGTCTCCTCTGATCTGAGAGATGAGGATGGGTTTCAAAAATTCAAAATTATTTATTTCACGTAGGCCAACGTGTGGCTCTTATGACGCGCCATGACTCTATACCACCGGTTCGGAAAGCGGATTCTGTTGAGAAGAGCCGGCAAGAAACTCAGCAGTTGCTCTTTTCAAAATACATATTATTATGTAATAGATAGGCTATTACATTGTAATAAGTTTTTTATACTATCTTGTGGGATTCCAAGCCGATTTAACCCATGCAACTATGTTAGAATAGAATAGAATATTTGCACAATGACCAGTTCCATAAATGCGTATTATATTTAAATACATTTTAAGATGGGCAGACAGAAAGCAGCCCCATTCCCGCCGGTGGAGCCCGTTCACGAGCATGACGCATGATCCAGCCGTTACTTCATTCAACCACCCGCACCACACGACACCACCACAGAAATCTACATCTACACTAATATTATAAAGAGGAAAGATTTTTGTATGTAACGAATAAACTCAAAAAGTACTGGACCGATTTTAATAATTTTTTTTTCATTAGAAAGCTACATTATCACTGAGTAACATAGGCTATATTTAGTACTAGATTACTATAGAAATCTTTAGAAATTCCTATTAAAACCAACCGAAGGTGTAAAAAAATTAGCCATAAAATGTCTTTCTTCGCATACGCTGCGAAGAGTATTAATGATTGGACAAAAAATGTTCGACAATATTATAGAATATATCAATATCTACAAAAAACTTCACGAGACCATGTGTCTAACTATTGTAGTTACGTCACTATAACTACTTTTTTACATTTAACAAATTGATAGAAATGCCGATCAAAATCAGACCGTGTTATCCATACCATTTATAAATTTTTATCCAAATAAATAATTTAATATTCAAGACTGTCTAGTCAAGATACCTGATGATTACTTTTTGAATTATTGAAATCGGACATTCCATTCAAAAGATATCATGAAATTAAAATAAAAATACATGCCGGCGTGGCGGCCGCCACGCAGCGCATCGAGTAACTAACTCTTCGTGAGAGGGGCAGTGCGGGAGAAGGGGGTGCACCATTATGAAGTAGGTAGGCATACAATTTTTTTCTAATTTAGTGATTCATGGTCGTTTTAATTAGCATGCTTATAACTTAAATATCTGTACCTATTTATGTCTACCCGTGTGAAGCTGGGACGGGCCGCTAGTGTTTAATAAAAAGAGAGTGTGTCATACCTACTTAGGCTACCCATATGTTAAGGCATCGAATTGAATACAAATACTCATTTTAAGATCCCATGCAACTTTGTCATTAAGAAAGTCATTAATTTTGCAATAACCGCGACTCAGTAAGACCAGACTCAGTAAGGTTTAGACCATAATATATCACCACACTGGCCAAATGGGGATTGGCAGACTGTATACGACCTTGTAGAACTCTGAAGCATGCAATGCAGGTTTAAGTTATGGTGAACACAGGTTTTCTAGCTGTAGTTCTCAGGCATGTTTTATCAAAATCGGTTCAGTTGTATAAGAACTACGGTCTTACAAACTTTCACTGGTGCGATTGATTTGAGAGTTACTACTGTTACTTCGGATTATTTCCAAGGCATGGTAACCTTGAGCTGATGCTGCAACATCAAGTAGTTTATATATAAATGAAGTGCTAGTATTCATTAGGACTAATGAACAACTATTTAGATACTCTGATAGTGAACGCAGACAGAATAAAGTATGTTTCACACAGCATACGACGGCATTTTTTGGTAACAGTTTATTTAATACTAGCTGATGCCCGCGACTTCGTCCGCGTGGAAAAAGTAATAAAAAAGAATTGTTTTATGTTAATCGTGAGGTTTTTACGATTGTACTACGCCACTATATAATATTCTGTACCTACTTGGTACCTGCAAACCTACAATATCAATTCAAAATGGAAATTTTGTAAATACCCACAATTTAGGCAGGACCAGCAGCATCAGGATTGAGGAGTTGGTAACTGGTCTTCAATGATGGATTGGCAACTGGTCTTCATTCTCGCCTGCATCACTGGACTGTAGTCCAGTGATGCAGGCGAGAATTTTCGATTGCACTACGCTTCTTTTTAGTTTATACTTAGCATCTACAGTAGCAACTGAAAACCGATATTTTCGTGAGCGAAGCGAGTGCGAAAATTTTTTGATCGCACTACGCCTCTGTGTAGCCCATACTAATTGGTATCTACAAAAGCAATCTATAATCGACATTATCGCTAGTAAAGCCAGTGCGACATTTTTAGGATTGCACTACGCCACCATATAGTCCATACTTGGCACCTACATAAGCAACACAAAAGCGACGTTATCGCGAGCGAAGCAAGCGCGAAATTTTCAGAACTGCACTACTTAACTATGTACTCCATACTTGGTTTATACTCACAACAACAATTAAGAAAAGACATTTTCACCAACGAAGCGAGCGCGAAAATTTTTAAGATTTCATTGCATCACTATGTAGTCCATACTTGGCAATCAAAATCAGACATTTCGCAAAATTCTTTAGGGCTGCACTACATAACTGTTTCCTTCATACTTGGTTCTTCTTCTTCTTCTTCTTGAGGTGCCATCTCCTACCGGAGGTTGGCTATCATATTGGCTATTCGGACCTTACACACAACTGCGCGGAATAAGGATCGAGTACCCAGTCCGAACCATGTCCGGATATTCTTGAGCCAAGAGGTCCGTCTTCTTCCAGGGGGTCTCCTACCTTGTATCTTCCCCTGTATTATTAGTTGGAGCAACTTGTACTTATCGCCACGCATTATATGTCCCAGATATTGCAGTTTTCGTTGCTTTATTGGTTCGTTATACTTGGTTCTTACAATACCAATCAAGAAGACACATTTTAGCGAGCGAAGCGAGCGCGAAAATTTTCGATTGCACTACGCTTCTTTGTAGTTCATACTTGGCACCCGCAGTAGCAACTGAAAACTGATATTTTCGCGAGCGAAGCGAGCGCGAAGGTTTTTTTGATCGCACTACGTCTCTGTGTAGTCCATATACTAATGAGTACATAATTTAATATAATTTTTTTACAAAACAAAGTATATATTTTTTTTTCTTAATTTTTTAAAACCGCTCAACCGATTTCGGTAAAATTTAAAAACCACCTGGGAAGTACCCTTTCAAACAAAAAAGTAAGAATTTTCCAAATCAGTTCAGGCGCCTTCAAGTAATCGGTGAACATACATAAAAAAATTGAAAAAATAGATTCCGACGAATTGAGAACCTGCTCCTTTTTCGAAGTCGGTTAAAAAGAAATTTACAATCGACATTCTCGCAAACGAAGCGAGTGAGACATTTTTTACGATTGCACTATGCCACTTTGTAGTCTTCACTTGTTTGGTACCTACAATAAGAATTTATTATCGACATTTTGTAAATACCCACTATTTAGGTGGGTATAATTATCATCAGCAGCATCGGGATTGAGAAGTTGGTACCATTAGTAGTTGTAGCATGGGGAGGAGAAGGGAGGTGGATGATTCCTAAACCGAACCGAGCGATAATTAAATTAGCTGAATAGATTGATGCCATCTAAGAATACAAAGCTACTGTGGGAAATTTTAGTAAACGGAAAACAGAGACGCGAAATTTTTTACGGCTGCGTTATGCCACTACCCTAAGTAGTTCATACTAATTGTTACCTATCATTGGTGAGCAGTACCCAGCAGCATCAGAATTGAGTCCTCTTTTACGGCTCCACTACACTATTATATTTTAAATATTTGGCACCTACAATATCAATTCACAATCGACAGTTCGTAAATATCCATGATTTAGGTGGGCAGTACACTGCACCATCAGGATTGAGGAGCTAGGGCCTGGAGGTCAGTGATATAGTCTAAAATTAGTATGTGATGAATAGCTCAGGTCAAGATATGGCTATGGTATGAATGTAATAAGATCTATATACGTATATATCGTATGCGAGTGACCTGGAACTATCCGAGAGAAGTTTTGTCCTCTATCTCCGATAATATCTAGCAGATCTTCACCAAAATTGGTCATTGTATTTCTTGTCGTACACACTTTCAAATAAAGAAAGAATTATTAAAATCCGTTCAGATTTGACTGAGTTATGGAGTAAAATAAACAAAAAGTTTCATCCCCTATCTCGGAGTAACCTTATGTTTTATCGGGATAAAAACTATCCTATATGTTGACCCGGAGTATCAGCTACCGCTGTACTAAATTTCATTTAAATCCGTTCAGTAGTTTTCGCATGAAGCGCGGACAGACAGACAGACAGACAGACAGACAGACAGACAGACAGACAAAAATTAAATAAAAATCTGTTTTGGGCTCAGTATCGATAGTCAAGCATCCCCCAATTAAAATTTTCAAAATATATTAAATGTACAGAAATCTTCCAGTTACAGTTTTATTATAAGTATAGAAGATGGCTCCTCAATTGTACAATAAACTACCAGCATCATTAGCTGACCGAAAACTAAATATTATAAGTTTTAAAAAGAAAATTAAGGAATTTTTAATGATAAAAAAATATTATTCAATTAAAGAGTATTTAACAGACATGGAGCTATAGGTAGTAGGTACATAAATTTAAGATCATTAGAATAAGTTAATTAGCATAAGGTTGACGTTTTTAATTAAATAAATTTTATGTTTGACATTCTAATAAAATAAATCGATAGTACATCCTCGAAATACCACTATGAGCACTTACTTTTATGAAATTTTGTTATAGTAAAGCTCTTTATTTCTACACATAAACTTAGAATAAGAATTATTAAATATTAATTTGCATGCCTATCGGCTATCCGGCAGATTGCCAGCATCTTTATTATAATGTAAAGTAACACCATTGTACTACTCAATCTATGCAAATAAAAGATTTGATTTGATTTGAATTTGATTTGGATACCCAACTCCTCGGCAACTTACAGCAGATATAGTGGGTTTGGGCTCATTAGAACGGCCTCAATGAGTAGGTGTTAAGATAGATGTTGATCGAGGATCGAGTCCGGCCTTAGATTCACATGTCGGGGGTGTTTTAAATATTCAAATTATACTAGTACCTACCTACTCTTGGAAATGGAAAACCATTTAGGTTCGGAATCTACGATTGATTAAGATTTTGCCACCTGGAAAATTACTGTTCGTAAATAAATGCAGATTTAGTACTTATAACATATTATCCCATTTTATAAATTGCCCAAACCGGCCTATGGTGTCGGCATAATATGTCTTATAATAACATCGGACATGTCATAAAACTATCGCCACTTACCATCAGATGAGATCGCAGTCAAGGACTATCTTATCGAATTAAAAAAAATCGTTCGTTCCATGTATGAGTTAATTAATTAACAATTAGTTTTATTAAATAGATTTTAGAAGTATCTATAGGTACCTAATGGGTAGAGAGTTAACTTAAACGGCAAGTTATTCTTAGTCAAAAATGAAAGCTAAATTGTTCGTCCATGCGTTAGCATACATTGTTGCCAACCTTTGACTTCATACTATTTGTATTGCGTCTAATCACTTTCTCTAAAATTAAAAAGAAAGAAATGCGACGAAAGAATAATTTTATACATTTAGGTACTAGTTTCTATAACTTTGTCATTAAGAAATTCATTAATTTTGTACATAATAACCTCGATTGAATTTGATGTGTTTTTACACATTTTTTTCAGACATTTCACATTGTCTGGAAAACTTAAACTCATGTAGGTATAGCCATGAACAGAAAGGTACCTGTTTAGTTGAGGACATACCTACCTATCTACTTACCACTTCTTTTAAAGAAAATATTCTGATGTAAATTATTTATTAAGATTATTCTTAATATAAGTAAGTACCTACCTATATTATTATATCCAAGGTTTTTAAATTTTATTTTCTTAACTATGATGAAGTTTGAACCATAGACAGTTATTGTCTTAGGCATAGGAATACTAACTAACGATCATTTTAACAAAAAAAAAATATTAACAATAATTACCTAGCTATTATGTTGTACTATTTATTTAGTAAAATTCACAGACCCACATTTATATAGGTAGGTATATACACCTATGGCCGTTTTAAAAATTACGGGACCGAGTGAAATCCACGCCATTTTAACTTTCATATAAGTTTCAGACTTATTGTATACAGACGTTAAAAATTATACAGTGTGTCCGGACACGAACTAGCGATATTTTAAACACTTATATAACAACTAATTTTAAGTACAAATACACTCTAAACTTGGGCCCAATCCACTTCCCCTCTATGTGGCAGCCATTTTGTTTTTTTGCTGAAATATTCTCTAAGCATGTACAAAAAAAATCATATCTCTCAAAGTTTTGGTCTTACTGAGATAAAAATGGGCTTATTCGAAGCGCAACAATACTGTCCTACCGTCTACATTACAAAACAAAGTGTTCACATTTCCATAACCTTTGAAAAAAATATGAAACCCGAAAAAAATTATCGTAAAATCATGCAAATCAACAAATTATTGTAAATAACTGCAAAAACACCCCCGACAACCCTTTTTATTTTTTTACTAGATCAAGAGATTTTGAGCTAAGCTGTAATACAACATTTAATTTATAGCTGTATGTCTAATACTTTCAGAGTTATTGTTGTTTGAACATAGCGCATACGCAAGCACTAAAGGCCTTTGTCGGAACCCTAAACAGGAAATCATTAAAAACACATAGGTAACATTCATGCGTATGCGCTATGTTCCAACAACAATAACTCTGAAAGTATTAGACATACAGTTATAAATTAAATGTTGTATTATAGCTTAGCTCAAAATCTCTTGATCTAGTAAAAAAATAAAAATGGTTGTCGGGGGTGTTTTTGCAGTTATTTACAATAATTTGTTGATTTGCATGATTTTACGATAATTTTTTTTCGGGTTTCATATTTTTTTCAAAGGTTATGGAAATGTGAACACTTTGTTTTGTAATGTAGACGGTAGGACAGTATTGTTGCGCTTCGAATAAGCCCATTTTTATCTCAGTAAGACCAAAACTTTGAGAGATATGATTTTTTTTGTACATGCTTAGAGAATATTTCAGCAAAAAAACAAAATGGCTGCCACATAGAGGGGAAGTGGATTGGGCCCAAGTTTAGAGGGTATTTGTACTTAAAATTAGTTGTTATATAAGTGTTTAAAATAGCTCTAGTTCATGTCCGGACACACTGTATAATTATAATATTAACGTTATATGTTTCGTTAACGATATTGGATCCTATACTCAGGTGAATAGATAGGTATCTAAGTAGATATAAAGTAGGTATAGCGGCGCGGTACGTTCAGTCGCTCAGTCCAAGTTAAATCTTAATTAACATACTCGCACGCTTGATGGCTTAGGAAGGAATTAATTACTTCACTGGCCAAGACCTAGTATTAAACGCTTAATTATGTGTATTTATAACTATTTTGCGTTAATTTCTTATATAGTTTCAAAGTTTATTTGACTTTTCGTTAATTTATTATTAAAAAATCTAGGTAGGTAGGTACTACAATTCAAAGTAGAAATCTAAAAATTTTAAAGTAAGTAAACATAATTATAAGAACATTTAAACAAATCCTGTAGTTAAATATATGAAATAATACTAAACTAATTTATAGTAGGATAGGTAGGTATAAGTATCTACCTAGTACCTACTCATCTACGTAAAGTGCGTTTTGATGAAAACGTGCCTGAAACGGATGAAAACTCAGATTAGGGAAAGGGCTCTACGAGTGTCCGTTGTTATAAAACTCATTGCTACGTATAGCCCAGTCGACAGGTAGTTTCAGATGGAAAAAGGTCGGAAGTTAATGAAACTTTGAGATGTTGTTTAGGGATGGTTAATGGGATTCTTAAACGGTTCATCAGTTAGCTTTTTAAAACAAATACGTAGGATTTTTAAACGGTTGACCAGTTAGCTTTTTTAAAACAAATACGTAGGATTTTTAAACGGTTGACCAGTTAGTTTTTTTTTTAACCAAAAACAGATAGGATTCTCAAACGGTTGACCAGTTAGTTTTTTTAAATCAAAAACAGATAGGATTCTTAGATGATTGACCAGTTAGTTTTTTTTAAACCAAAAACAGACAGGATTCTTAAACGGTTGACCAGTTAGTTTTTTTAAAACCAAAAACAGATAGGATTCATAAACGGTTGACCAGTTAGTTTTTTTAAAACGAAAACAGATGTGACTCAAACGGTTGTCCAAGGAGGTAGGCTTGTTTTAAGATCAAAAACAGATATATCTAGGGCCTAACGGCTGACCAAGCTGGTTTCAAAAACCAAAAACAGATTGGACTTCTTATCGGCTGACCAGTTAGGTTGCTTTTAAACTCGAAAATAAGGGTGTCTATACTCGATTACTTTGTCTTTATTGATGAAGTGCCGATTTTACCAACGTTGACGCTTTCCGTTTCGACAGTTATTGTATTGAAAATACTGTCAATTATTAATACGGAGATTTGCGAATTCTAAAAATAGAGTTTCTGACCCAGACGAACTGAACTAGGTATACACTGAACGCCCACGTTCACGAATCAAACTTCTTATGCTTATTCTAGTAAACCAGACTAACAAAAATTTAATCAAAGTCTATCAAATAAAGTTTGGAGAAAAAAGATATTCACTTTTATTGTTGCCACGTAACGTTTAGGTATTTATATCTAATGTGTACTTGTGAATAATTATATTTTTGATCCCCATCTTCTAAAAATTAAAATTAAATGTTTTCTGAATCTGAACGGTTTTTAAAAATGCTGGGTCAAAATTCACTGACCTCCTTAACGCTCAGATAAGACTTATTTTACGTTGGTTAAATCGGCCCTAAGTAGCAAGGTAAGTAGGTCTTACGCAGGTATCAAACTTACCGGTAGGTTTGGGCACATTCCTTTTCACTTGCATCCACTTGTAAGTGGGGACAGCAGCGTGAGACGCGTGCGCCTGGTGCCCCAAGTGGTGGGCCTGCAGGTCCCCTTCCCGCGGGAAACCCTCTCTTATCCCCGCGAACTCATCCTTCGGCGTGTAGGGGTCGAAATCCCCACACGGTAAGGGCGACCCGGCGTGAGTGTACTGCATGGACGAATCATCCACGAAATGCATGTTGTATTTGGTCTCTAAATAATGATTATCTAATTTGTGCTCATGCATGTGCATTTCTTCAGGTCGGGGTATTTCCTCCCTATGCTTGAAAGCCTCTGGATGGGGAGGTAAGGGATGTATGGGGTAGTTTTGCTGTAGTTCACCGTAGTCTAAATTTGTATAACAGAGTCCTGTGTCCGTGCTTATCACCGGGGCTGTTTCGTGCGCTTGGTTGTGGATTATGGGCTCGAAGTAAGGGGTAGGCTCGTAGTAGCCCTCGTGGTACTCGTACGGAGGCTGGTAGGCCGCCCCCTGCTGGTAATACTCTGCACTGTACCCATTCTGCTGATTGTTGTACATCCCGACGTCCATAGTCATCATGTTTGTCACGACGTCTATCGATAACGGTTTTACATTACACACATCACTACGCCTCGAGCGGCAGGTCCTGTCGCAGTTCGCGGTCGAATTTATTACAATAAACTAGGGTCGTGCGTTACTCTATCGATCGTCCGCACGTCAGGTGAGCCGACGAACACTGATCGCGGACAAACTCGTGTTACACCAGTAAAAATACGAATTTTTCGTCTCTATCTCGCGGCGTCGGAGACTTATAGCGAGACAAGGACGGTATTAGAAGATAATCTCCAGCTTAGTGATGCAACCTCACGATAAGCGGATAAGAAAACGTGATTTTTAAATGGAAAGACGCGTCAGCCGTCACGGTAAAAGGGCTTATTAAAATATTTACGAGAACGCGACGGCGCGGCGGCCGCGAGCAGGTAGAACGACGTTCTGAAACGTTAGCCTCGAGCGAGGGCGGGGCCTGGGCACTGGGTGGAGCCTCAGGGCTTGCGGCGACCAATCAAATCATTGACATTAATTCTCCATTTCCCATTGGTCGGCTCGAGATAATAGTTGCGAATCTCGGAGGCTGGATGGAAGCTGGTGTTTTTTATTTACTTCGTCCCACGTCGAATGGCCCGAGCCGGGTGTCCGTTTACGCGAAATGCTTTAATTTATCCGTGTGACGTAAATCGATTTGGAGGTGTGAACGGTTGGCCTTTTTCTTCTTTTGTTGTCGCGTTTTGTAGGTAGCAACTTTTATATTATTTCATTGTAGCTAAGTACCTACCTACTAGTCCTTTTACTAACTTGAATTTACACAAACATATTTACCCAATACTAGCTGATACTAGTGACTTCGTTCGCGTCAGTTTATACAAAATGTGTGGGAATCTTTTTTTTTTTATATAGATAAGAATAGCAAACAAACGAGCAGGCTTACATCAGGTCACCTGATGTTAAGCGATTACCGCCGCCCATGAACATTTGTAGCACCAGGGGTACCACCAATGCGTTGCCAACTTTTCAGGAATTTATTGGTCTGCCCTTTGATAACCCCAAGTTGTAATTAAGCGGGAACACAGTTGATGGGAGTTGGTTCCACAGTTTGGTAGTGCGTGGAAAATTAGATCTGGCACAACGGATAGTCGAAGTGCTCCAGGCACCCAGGTGGTGAGGGTGAAGTTACTTTCGGTGGCGTGAGGTGCGGGTGTAGAAGACTGAAGAGAGAGGGTGGTGTAAGGTCAAATATATCTTCAGAACACTCCCCGTTGTACTTATAGCAGATAGAATACGCATACAGAGCTTACCTACGTCTCTGCGGTACTCCAGGCTTTCCTGTGAGCTAGTTAGTTTGGGATTGTCCACAAGCAGTACTGCCCTCTTTTGAATCCGGTCAAATGGAAGGAGTTGATATTGAGGTGCTCCGGTCCAAAGGTGAGAGCAATACTCCACGTGTGGGCGGACTTGCGCTTTGTAAAGTAGAAGCTTTTGCTAGGACACAAAGTACCGCTTTGCCCTGTTGAGCACCCCAAGTTTTTTAGAGGCTAATTTAACTTCTCCTTCCAAATGATCCCGGAACTGGTCTTCGTTCGAAATGTGAACACCAAGAATCCCAATGCTATTTTAAGGGGTGAGAGAAGTGTTCTAGAAGAGAAGAGGTGTGGTAAAGGGGGTCTTTCTGGCGGTAAACGCACAAACTTGTTTTTTGTAGGGTTAAATTGCACAAGAATTTGTTAATCCCATACTGACACTTTCTCGAGAGAAGCACGAGAGAAGCCTCTATGTCAGACACAAGTTTGGATCTACTCTCCTCCAGCATTGCGCAGAGAACTGTGCATGACCTTTATAAAGAGCATCGCCGGTACTGTCATCCGCATAACAATGGATGCTGCTGTTTTGCAACATATCATTGATGTGCAGAACGAACAGCGTAGGCGATAGCACGGAGCCCTGTGGAACGCCAGCATTGATGGGCTTAGGTTCGGAGCAAAACCCGTCGACAGCAACTTTGATGCTGCGCCTACTGGAATTACCCACTGGAACTATTTCCATTTCCGTTTCCAGGAAGTAAGCCTTATCGGTTCAGTTGTTGAGCCTTAAAAAGGTAGGTAACGGTGAAGATTGCCATAGAACACGATCTTGTGCCGCCTGTACCCAGCGACGGCCAATGACTCGTTTGAGATCATCCACCCAGTGGGGGGGTCTTCCAGCATCTTGGGACCCCCAAAGTCCATGTGCTTCGCGTGCCCTACCCATTGCAACTTCAGCTTTCCGACGAGATAGGTAAACTGCGTCGTCGGTAAAGTTGGCTCTACGGATTTCCTCATTTCTCTCTCTCTCTCTCTCCATCGCCCTTTGAACGACCCTGAGCCTTATGAGGCAAGAAGTAAGCGACCAAGTTTCAGATCCATAAAAAGATCACTTCCTACTGAAGGCATCACGTAGCTCCCCGATCGCTATAGGTACGTAAGTACGTACGAAGCTGAGTAGAGTCGTCTATTATACTCGTAGGTAGGTATAGGTACCTATAGTTTCCTAACACAGGTTAATAGGTAGATAAGTGACAAAGAGATGCCAAATATAATTATATCTAATATATTTCATGAGGGTGGTAAATTGTGTAGCCTACAGGGATTTTTGAAGTAGGTACAGCTACGGCCTACGACGCTACGAGCATGACCTACGGAGCTACGATCTAAAATAGCATCGAAAAAGAAACATTCTTCTTCTACCTACTAGGTGTAAAAAAAAAGTATTTTTTTTCGTACCTACTGGTTTTTCCGAAACTTACCTACCGACTACCTATCTACCGAATATTAGATACCTATAGCAGTACCTACGCCGTGATAAATGCATCAGTGAACTGAGTTAGATACATTACCAGATCTTCCATATTTTAATGTACCTACCTACCAAATACCTACCTATCCGTGTCATTAAAAGGTTAGTGGGTATAGGTAGGTCATTATCATCATGATCATCAGCAACCCATCAACAGCTCACTACTGAGCGCAGGTCTCCTCTCAGAGAAGGGTGTTGATGTTTTCCTTCACCGTTGAAGCGTGTGATATTTAAAGTGAGAGGCCCAGGATTGAACTTGTGACTCCCCGAATAGGAGACCGCCTAACCACTAGCCTACCACTACTTTAACCCTGTAAATGGTAAAGTAAGTACATAGTTATCTACCTCTAATCACACAAGTTCGTGTTTGTGTGTGTGAGTGTGTGTGCGTGTGTGTATGAAAAGAGCAACAGCTGAGTTTGTCAGCCAATCTCAGCATAACCTGCTTTCCGAACCACGGAAGGAAATAAAGTCTTGACTTGTCATGAAAGCCACAGGTTAGCTTCTTGTTAAAATAGGTAGGTAGGTACTTATAGGTACTGCATGAAACAAAATTAGGTATTTGTGCGGCATGAATTTTGAATTTTAGTTGTTCTGAATTGCGCTTCAAATTATCAAAATTTTGATTGATATGGTCAAAAAAATTTGAATTTAGGTTAGTATAAGCGTATCATTATTTAGGTAGATAAAATACCTAATGCGTATTTGTAACATGGGCGTAGTGTCACCAAAAGATTTCTATACTTTGCGCAAACGACATGACGGTGTTACACTTACAAGTTGATGACGGTCTCTAGTGTAGGAGATCGATAGAGTGTAGCACAAATGTAATTGTCTCCACTCAACGCGTCACCCAGCGTCCCCCGCGCTGACAGCAATGAGCCGATCCGACCTGGTCGGTGCGGATACCACACCGGCTCCGCAGAGATAACATACGCGCCGTCACTTCCACGTAGAGCTCTTATTACAAGTTGATGACGGTCTCTAGTGTAGGAGATCGATAGAGTGTAGCACAAATGTAATTGTCTCCACTCAACGCGTTACCCAGCGTCCCCCGCGCTGACGGCAATGAGCCGATCCCGATCTGGTCGGTGCGGACACCACACCGGCTCCGCAGAGATGACATACGCGCCGTCACTTCCACGTAGAGCTCTTATTACAAGTTGATGACGGCCTCTAGTGTAGGCTGTAGGAGATCGATAGAGTGCAGCACAAATTTAATTGTCTCCAGACTCCACTCAACGCGTCACCCAGCGTCCCCCGCTCTGACAGCAATGAGCCGATCCGATCTGGTCGGTGCGGACACCACACCGGCTCCGCAGAGATGACATACGCGCCGTCACTTCCACGTAGAGCTCTTATTACAAGTTGATGACGGCCTCTAGTGTAGGCTGTAGGAGATCGATAGAGTGCAGCACAAATTTAATTGTCTCCAGACTCCACTCAACGCGTCACCCAGCGTCCCCCGCACTGACAGCAATGAGCCGATCCCGATCTGGTCGGTGCGGACACCACACCGGCTCCGCAGAGATGACATACGCGCCGTCACTTCCACGTAGAGCTCTTATTACAAGTTGATGACGGCCTCTAGTGTAGGCTGTAGGAGATCGATAGAGTGCAGCACAAATTTAATTGTCTCCAGACTCCACTCAACGCGTCACCCAGCGTCCCCCGCTCTGACAGCAATGAGCCGATCCGATCTGGTCGGTGCGGACACCACACCGGCTCCGCAGAGATGACATACGCGCCGTCACTTCCACGTAGAGCTCTTATTACAAGTTGATGACGGCCTCTAGTGTAGGCTGTAGGAGATCGATAGAGTGCAGCACAAATTTAATTGTCTCCAGACTCCACTCAACGCGTCACCCAGCGTCCCCCGCACTGACAGCAATGAGCCGATCCCGATCTGGTCGGTGCGGACACCACACCGGCTCCGCAGAGATGACATACGCGCCGTCACTTCCACGTAGAGCTCTTATTACAAGTTGATGACGGCCTCTAGTGTAGGCTGTAGGAGATCGATAGAGTGCAGCACAAATTTAATTGTCTCCAGACTCCACTCAACGCGTCACCCAGCGTCCCCCGCTCTGACAGCAATGAGCCGATCCGATCTGGTCGGTGCGGACACCACACCGGCTCCGCAGAGATGACATACGCGCCGTCACTTCCACGTAGAGCTCTTATTACAAGTTGATGACGGCCTCTAGTGTAGGCTGTAGGAGATCGATAGAGTGCAGCACAAATTTAATTGTCTCCAGACTCCACTCAACGCGTCACCCAGCGTCCCCCGCACTGACAGCAATGAGCCGATCCCGATCTGGTCGGTGCGGACACCACACCGGCTCCGCAGAGATGACATACGCGCCGTCACTTCCACGTAGAGCTCTTATTACAATGGTGAACTATTTCAAGATCTTGGGAACAGATCAAGGGCTGCCACACGTACCTAAATACAGATATCTTTATTGTACTTACCTATGTAGAATAGAATAGAAATGTTTTTTATTCAAATAAGCTTTTTTACAAGTGCTTCTGAATCGTCGATGAGTCTACCACTGGTTTGGAATGCCCTTCCTGCCGAGACGAACCAGCAATAAACTCGGCATAGTAGCTTCTATGTGCCGTGTGGTGACGGCAGATCAGAATACAGTTGTCACCACCCCTCCTCTTCTCGCAGGTGTCTTACGAGGCGAAGGTAAACGTAAAGGAATAGAACTTGCAGCAGCGTCCTCTGTGCTACTACTACCAACTAGCGTACTCGTAGGTTGCGCTGGTCAGACGGGTTGGTACCCGTCTGACCAGCGCAGCACGGTGATTAAGTATGGGCAAACCCTCCCGTTGGGAGAGGCCTTTAGTCCAACAGGCTATTGCGCCATTGCGGACTCCTATATCTTGTAGGTAGGTACATACTTAACTGCTGGGGTACTGAATTGGGTACTGAAATCAATTTTTATAAGCTCATGGGTAACAACAAAGCAGAACAGTTCTAAAAACAAAACCGACACAGAGTGTAAAAAATTACAAAAGAAAAGGGGCCAAAAAAATGAAATGTCCAAATAATCGGTCAGTTGTCCGAAGTTTCCTACTTTTAAAAATAATCCACATGGCTCGCTTTTGCGCCGCTGTATCCAACGGCTCCCTGCGACTCGTCTGATATCTACTTAGTGCGAGGTCTGCCAACGCTTTCTGCCGCGCGGTCACCACTACAGCACCTTGGGAGTTGGGATCCCAACGACCATCATCATGTTCTCAAAGGTGTGTGAAGTCTGCCAATCCGAACTTGGCCAGCTTGGTGGACTATGGCCTAAACCCTTCTCATTCAAGAAGAGGCCTGTACCCAGTAATGGGCGATGTGTTGAGATGAATGAATGAAAAAAATGTAAGCACCTAGGTATTTCCATGATTTTACCTTTGAAGAACGACGCTGGCATGAATTCTAATAAAATAATGTTCTCCTGACCAAATCCGGTCACGGCGGTCAACCTCCTTAAAGTTTAGCCATCTGAATGGGACTATTCCCTCTCTATTGCCTCACTCTCATAGTCCGATGGAACGGAAATCCAACACGACCGGAGAGAGATCAGGCGCAGGACCGACGGCTTTACGTGCTCTCCGAGACACGGGGTGACTCACCGCCAACTTCCTAACTCCACACTACTGAGAATTTCTAGGCAGAAAAACCCAATACATTTTTTGGAATTGAACCCGGGACCTCCATCTGCAGTCGAACGTGCTGACTACTAGACCAACGAGCAGACACGTCATAAGAAGTATGCAGCCCTAGGGCCCTGTTAGGTAAAATAAGAGCTGAGTTAGTAGTACTTATGTTAACGGAATAAAGTCTATGTTCGCGTGACTAGACAAGTTCATAATAGAGGATATTTTAATGAGCTTGGACGTGTTAATGCTCCAGGCGAGACAGATAACGCGATGTAACGGATGATGGTGCTAGTGATGTACATACCTACCCCATTTAACAGATAAAATTCATCGATGTTTTCTTTACGGGTTTATTACATGGCAGAGTTTAACTTAATTGTTCCCAAATTGTACCTATTTATAATTTATAAATTATAATATTATATTCTAGGCAAACGCGCTCCACATAAGTTGCATCTTCACTTACCATCAGGTAAAATTGCAGTCAAATTATTTAGGTAGGTAAACCTATATGCAATCAGCTTAAAAAATAATAATTTTTAAGTGGAAGGTATATTTTAGGATATACGATCTTAGAACTAAATGAGCAAAACACACCAAAAATAGAAAAATAATTTTGAGCAACAATTTTAACTTGAGAAGTAGATAGAAGTACCTAAGTAATAATTATGTGTCCAAAATAGGTCTTGAATACTTTTGAAGCGAAGCTTTTCTACATTTGAAATGGAGAATTGGGGAAATTATTTCAGAAATTGGAGAAAGCTTTATTAATTATTATAACTCAAGTAAAAGCTAGTTATAAATTATAATAACTTTTATTCCTTTCAGAACATATACGAGTATACAAAGGTGGCCTTAAACGAAAAATAAATAAGAAAAGCAAAAAATTAGGGTTCAAGAAACCGTCCCCTCAACAATCGATATAATTTATCGACTTCGCGTCCACCTCTCCACCCTGCGTATTCAATTAAGTTGTTGAGTGCTGTGTTGTTTCTCTTTTGCTCTCAGAGCAATGACATAAGTCCGTCTCTCTCTAACATCAACGGAAGCACTCGTTATAGCCAATGATCATGATAGGGGCAGTGGTGAAGGGTTAAGGTTATTGTTTTTTCATATTGAAGCATTGTAGTCAGAAAGCTGGTAGCAGCAAGTTCGACATGATTGCACCGACATGCAAGATGCATTTATTAAAATTTTATTCCAAAAAAATTATGAAATACTTCGCCATGCTCTATTTTTGTCAAAAAATTTTTTAATTTTATTTCATGAAAAATGAATATGACAATAAATGTTAATAAAATAGCTAAACTGTTCCTATATATTTCGAAAAAAGCATAATACTGAAAAATCTTTTCAATTTATGTAATTATGACCTTATCTTGCCCTACTGATGTAGTTACTAATTTTTTTTTCAATGAAATACTTTTTTTAATTTAAACTATTATTATGTAGTTGTATTAATGATGTCTTTTCAAATGTAGACCGATTTTTTGTTTAAAAAATAACTCATCAATTGCCACCAGCTCTTTGACTTTTTAATTTAAGTACCTACTGAAAATACTAAATGATATACAGCAATTGTTTTCGCGAGTGTTGAAATGGGATAAAAATATTTTCTTTCTCTTTCTGGCTGGGAATTAATACATTAAGCTTCCATGTTACTTTTTAAATTGCGTTGGTTTGCATCAAAAGTTATTTTTATTCCAAGATGGATGCCTTCGATAGGTTTTATATTATTACACCTACCTATATCTAACTAGTTAACTCACCTGCACCGGTGGCCAAGTTTTATACTTAGGTACTAGATGATTTTTTTAACATGAGCCATATAATGAACTAGACTAATATTGCCCTCTCCCTTTGAAATAAGCATAAAGTTCGTGTTAGATGAAGGTAAGGCAATAATGCAACGGGTGGTGATTGAACTGTCAATTTTTCAATTTTCACCTTTGACCATGTTGATGGCTTCGTGAACATTCAGCAAGCTTTGGAAGGGAGAGCCACAGGAGATCCAAGGTCACGGCATAGCCAAAACCATAACCATAGACCACGTACAAGAAGGTATCTTAGTTTAGCATAGGGCGCCCTAAAATGAATGACCAATGATATAAAAAGGAAAGTCGGAATTGGCTTGATGAGGAAGGTCGAGGACCAGCTGTGGTGTATTTTGTGATAGATATAGCATTATTTAGTTTTGTCTCATTTTTTTAAAATTAAGTTAAGTTAAAAAGTTAATAGCTCCTTGTCTAGTTTTATCTAGGATCGAGCAAAGTTTTAGAACATGGACAAAAATTACTTACTATTATAGGTATTAATAAGGCTTAGTTATTTCTTCAGTCTTAATTATTATAATAATCATCTGATTATTCCCGCAGTAGCTAGCTGCATATTTTAATAATAAAGTAATATGTTATCTGATTGAACAAGTTAAGTACCTATACACTCAACTTAATACTCTTAAGCGCAATTTAGACGGTGCGTCGATCATCGTTCATCGTTGAGAAAATGTTTGCGAATATGAACCGTCTTAATTCGCCCTAAGGGCGAATTCAGCTTACGAGATTTTGCTTTCATTTTCGAGGCTTCATCGAGAATCATTGAAAATGAACCGTCTAAATTTGCCCTTAGGGCAAAGGGCTTTAGGGTGCATTTTAGCAAAAAATGTTCGCAAAAATGAACGACGAACGGGGCACCGTCTAATTTCGGCCTTACTGTACTTGTATTATTACAAATGTTGAGTAGTAAGCAAAACAAATATCAAGACGCCGCCATTACTTACACTCTAATTCAGAATACAAAAACCGGCCAAGTGCGAGTCATACTCGCGCACTGAAGGTTCCATACCTTGTAAGGATTAAGTATAATATTAATTGCTAAATGACCTGCTTAGTTGCGAAATTTTGTGATAATTATATATTTACTGGAGACTGGACATCACTGGAACTTTTATGTGAAAGTATCTACGCTTTGAAAAGCTGTAGCAAACTTTTTATTGAAATGAACTAACATTTTTTACAGAATTAGGGGACCATTGACATTTTGTATGTTCAAATTAGCTAACTCTGGCATTAAGCTGAAAATGCTGAGATGGCTTGAGAGCCGTTTCTGAGAAAAAGGGCCATGACACACACAGACAGTCACACAGACAGACGGAAAACAAAGTGATCCTATAACTTATAAGGGTTCCATTTTTTTCGGAACCCTAAATAATAGGTCACCTACTTAGGTACACGCTGACAGAAATCATAAAAAAATATTTTTAAACGCGATAAAGAAATCCTTAACAACAAAATCGGTTTTAAGCGTTACGCGCTCGGAAAAAACTCGCATAACATGCCCACTCCATTATTAATCAAAGCTCACGTCACAACACTATGATATGCTTATTCAATAATGACTAATAACCCTTTCCATTTAAAACTCATTTAATTTACGACCCTAAAGTTTCACTGATATAGTATAATGTCCTTTGACGTCACATTATGTGACATTATAACCTTATTTGATTTAAGTTCTTTATAGTGTCGCTAATAAAATATGAACTGTATTTTCATCGATTAAGAACCATATTGAACCAAGTTTCTATATTTAATTATGTGTTCCGGTCAAACAGAACACAATTCTATGCTAGTAAAAATAATGTTGAAAATTGAGTGGTGAGAAAAGTTTTAATAGCTTATAAAATGATAGTGTATTGTTTTGTGTATGAAGACATCGGCTGTCAGGATGGTTGTCTGTGGCACGATAAGGTTGCGTTTCGTTAATGCTCTGTGGGTTTTTTAAACTGATAAGTTCCGAGTGGGTTCCGAGGTATAATGGCATCGGAATCAGAATATTATTATGATATTTTGGTTCGATAAAACTGAACTAATAATGGTGACAACTGACACGCCAGATTTCGTAGCTTGGCATCATTAGAGCCTTTTTAATAATATTTGTTCTGTATTAATTTTAAGTGCCTATTTGTTTTGTTATCGTTCTGTTTTTAGTGGTGTTAGTGACATCTAGGCCGATACTTTAGTACTAAGTGAAATAATATTATTTTTTATGATCTATCTGTCTTTATTCTCTATTTACTTTTGTTTAAGTATAATTACTTATTCATGTTAGTATAAAACATGTTTTTCTCTTACTTCTATAAGGAATTCTCTGTTTTAACGTTGCCTGGAAAAGTTCGCTGTTTTAACGATAAGGCTATTTGTTTTAAGTAGGTATAGCTTGCCAAAAAAAGGGTAGGTACCTAAGTAGAAAAAAATAAAGGCTAAATGATAAAAAAAATAATTTATCTTGTTTTTAAGCAACCCAAATGAGTAGGTAGCAATCAATATAGGTAGCAACCCGCAAAATAGGTAGGTAGGTAGGTACCTCTCGGGTAGATTAGATACGCAGGTTTTGTTGAAATTTAATTGATTTTCGAGTAATTTATCAAAATATGAATACATATTTACAGACAGAATGATGAAATTTCAAGAATACACAGAACAAGTATAACGACTTGCAGAGAGCTGCTGGATACACTTGGCGCAAGACCGAGACCTGTGGAAGTCCATCCAAGAGACCTTTATTCAATAGCGGATGTCTATCATACAGAAGATTAAAAAAATATTTCCGTTTCTAAGCAGACTTTTTTGCCAAGCTGTAGGTATCTAGGTAACTACAAAATATACTTAGACTAGCTGACCCAGCGAACTTCGTACCGCCAGCAAAAATATTTAGTGGTTGGTCACCCTTATCATTTAGGGCTTTGAAAAATAGATGTTGGCCGATTCTCAGACCTACCCGATATGCACACAAAATTTCATAAAAATCGGTCGAGCCGTTTCGGAGGAGTAAGGTAACTAACATTGTGACACGAGAATTTTATATATTAGATGAGCTCAAAGCCCCGTGCGAAAGCTAGAACGTTAGTAGGTAGGTATCTACCTACTTCAATGATCAGTTTCACTATCAAAAGGCTGTAGCCCCCCGGGACAGGCTGCGTCATCCATCTTGGTTCGAGATAAACGACAAACTTGTAGTGCGGACCACATCTCCCACGGGAACACACTTTACACTAGCTTTGTGTCTGTGTATCTACCTACCACTGATGTGGGTATAGATCTACTGATATGCACGACTTGGTATTCTTTATTCCTATTACCAAACAGCTGCAACGTAGGTAGGTATGCCGTGACTGCAAATTGTATGACGCTCTCAGTTATGCTTATGACGTCTGTCGGTTGATGAAGAAGGGATGTAGGCTTAATATAGGCTAAGTGATGTCTTAAAATGAGTATTTGAATATTAGTTTTCAATTCAATGCATTAACATGGGTAGCATAAGTATGTCACGCACTCTTTAAACATTTCTGTGGTGGTGTCGTGTGATGCGAGTTATTACGTTCCCTCAAATATGGTTGAGCGAAGCAATGGCTGGGTCATGCGTCATGCTCGTGAACGGGTTCCACCGGCGGGAATGGGGCTACTTTATGTCTGCCCATCTTAAGATAGAAGTTAGTCGGTATGCATTTTTGGAACTTCCCTCATTGAGAAACACTGCATATAATATAGCATAGTATTTACTGTATTGTAAATTTGTTTTGAAAGAGCAACCGCCGAGTTTCTTGCTGGTTCTTCTCGGCAGGAAGGGCATTCCGAACCAGTGGTAGAGCCAGACGATTCAAAAGCACTTGTAAAAAGTTTATTTGAATAAAAAATATTTCTATTCTATTCTGTTCTGTTCTGTTCTGTTCTGTTCTGTTCTGTTCTATTCTATTCTATTCTATTCTTTTCTATTCTATTCTATAGGTTTAACTCTTTTGCATCTCAAGTAGGTAGGTATCACTGAGTATAAAGGGTGTCAACGAAAACTGAAATCAGGGGATCCAGTAGCTACTTCTGAGTCACTGAGTGTTGGAATTTTTCACCGATCTTTTCGTGACTGACAAGTTTTTTCAGTTTTTTAATTAATAACAACATGGAATCGTGTATGCAACCTATCTCACCTTGATTTTAATTGAAAAAAAAAAAAACAACACATCTCAATATTCAACACCAAACAGCAATGTAAATTTTAATTTCTTCTCAGCAGAATCCGCTTTCCGAACTGGTGGTGGAACCATGAGGTGTCATAAAAGGCCTATAAGGCTACCTACGTGAAATAAATAGGTAATTTTGGATTTGAATATGAATCACCCGATCAGCTGATTATGAAAAGTCGCTGGAAAAATGCCGGATCAATTACCGGTATATCCAAGTACTTACCTACCTATTGAAGTGCTTGTACGAAAACGACATCATATCAGTACTTATACAGGTTCACACAATGAGGCCAGTGCAATTGCAACACGGATCGGCTGCCTATGAAAAGTTCAAAATTAGGTAAAGTAAAGCTGAAAAGACCTTTCGCGTTTCTCAGAAAGTGGTACAAGACAGGGCCTATGTGGAAATCCTCGCAACAGACCTGAGTCAAGTCGTGGACGTCTATCGGTTGAATCGACGACCTAATCTAGGTTTTATAGCCCTTCTCAAACTCCCATAGTCTTCCCACGGCCATAATTACTCGAGTATTAAAATGTTAAGGTGTGCGCCGAAGTAAAGGAGCCCGCGTGAGATTAGACGGGCAAACATTTATCTATTGATTCCTTCAAAACAATCACTGTCGGTGTAGATAGGGGGCCACCAGCAATCTACCATCTTGATGTTACAAGTTCCATAATATGTTTTAATTTGAAAGACAGATTAAGCCCCTGGTTGTTTTCTGTAGTGAAAATTCGAGGTCAAACAAAAAAAAATTGATAAAGGGGTCTCCCCTTTTGAAGATGGAAGCAGATATAACATCCGATAAAATTGTGCAAATGCTGATAAGCGTCGAAATCTTGTTCTGAAAATCAATTCGTAGGTATGTATGCAGAGGAATCAGGGAACCCACTGCATTAATATCCCAAGAAAACTCCTGCCATTATGTGAATAATGGTAAGGGGTTACGACCCTCAGCCGTGAGGAATACTTAGGATGCAGAGAGAGAGAGGTGTATTAAAATTTTAAATCTCATTTTCAAAGATTTGCTTTATACCCTTTTTTACTGTCGATATTTCACGGTATTGTATGAAGTCATCGCTTCTTTGTTACTTACTTGATTTACAGCAAATTGAAAATATAATGGTATGCCCTTCTCGCTTCATGTTGCCCAATCAATAATTATAATACTTTTACCGAAGTACTTTTGAAGGTAAAGGTATGATAGTAGATGTAGGTACCTACTTTGATTAGAATCAAGAGTGAACAGGCAACTTCTTTACAAGCGCTTTACCTTACGCCATTTCACCACTTCCTTTCCCATTGGGTGAGAATGTGAGATTAAAGAGTAGGTATAGCACTAGTCTATATACCTACCTGTTCGCGCCATAATTCCTTGTTCCATGGTCGATGGCGCTAGCAACCTCTTTGGCTCGCAATGAAATTGACAGATGACACTTGAAAGGTAAAACTTGCCGCGATTTTTGGGTGTGGTTTTGGCAAGTTCCCCTTTTCCTTTTGACAGCCAACACGTATTCACAAAATTTCCGGGTCGCGCGCGCACCGTTTGCTGCTTTTAAGTGTCTGGATTTGGTTTATTTTACGGTTTTGTTGCGCCGTTAAGCGGTCTATGTGTCGACCTAACTATAAGCATCATTGTTAACGTGTTATTTGTAACAAAAGGCGACCCTTAACAAGTGGTTTTTTGCGCGCCACGCCAAGTGTGAAAAAGTGACTTAGACCAGCTCTCGTTGGACCAAACTAGTGACAAGCCGAGTGTACAGTGCCACGCCAGCCCAGCGTCTTCAGCAGGCCATAGCTGGCAGCCTGCCCGCTACTGCTAGCGGCCTGAGAAGTTCACATTACACTCAACTCCACAATACACCACACCACCACTCTCATACTATCTCAGGCCGTACAAGGATTGAATGCTGCAAAGGAAGGTCAGTGCAACCCTACCATTAAGTTACGTTGAGAACAAATCTGACCGCGGTTAAAGGCCCTTAGGGCAGCGACCCTGGACTCAGGTTATAGCTGATGGGCCCCTATACTTCGTGTTCCAGGCCTTGACTCGTTGGCCAAGCCGTTGGCCTCAACACTTGGTAGTCAGAGCGCGGTTAAATTGGTTCCGCGGACAGATTTGGCATTACTGTGACTTAACTTGGCCGTTCTAGGGTTAACTCATTTATTGTAAATTAATGGACCTTATAACTTATTAATACACAGGCTTATTGAGTTACTAGTACATAGCCTACCTTGTCACATGTAGGCCTGTATAATGATTGCAATTATTGAGATTTTGTTTTGTTAATTTTTGTTGATTAATAATTAATAGTATCTAATTGTTGTTTGTGGCCCGTAACTGGCCAACAGTTAGATGTAGATTGTAATAAATAAACTTAATATTAATATAATTTGATAATTGTAGGCTCTTACCAAGCCAATTTGTAATTTGCAGTGCCTAGTATGAGTCTAGTGGCTTAGTACGGGTAATTAAAAACTTAATTTTTCTTTTATCTTAATTTATGTTATTGATTGACTTAACATAAATTATTGATAGCTTAATTTGTATCTTTTGGAACTTTTAACCAACAAATACTTTGTTTGTTTGCTGAAACTCCTCGTGGTTAGGTAACAGAGTAGTTTGTTTGATGTATTTAAAATAAATAATTCTTGTTTTAAAGTAAATAATTCTAATTAATAAATAGTATTTAAGTAGTAATTTGTTTGTGTTTAAAGTGGGTAATTCTTGTTTGATTATTAATTTGTTTGGTTGAAGTTGAAACATAACTTGTAGCAAATAACTTTGTTTTGATTTTGTTATCTATTTGTTGTAACTACCTTTATTTAAGTTGTTTTGTACCTACCTAAGATGGCAGCCCACAAAAAATTGAGCGTGCAAATTCAATCAGAGCTGCGTTGGGCTGCTACAGCCAACGCCTTGGTAGGCCGGGTGGACCGGGCATCCGCACTGCTCCAGCGGTGCGAGCAGGTGCGGACCAGGCAGGCAGTCGTCGAAGAGGCCTTCCGAGACCTCATGGCATTGGAGCTACCTAAGGAATCGCTGGAGTCCTCAGTGCGGGACTACGAACAGTTTTTTGAGCTGACAGACGGTCTGGTGGAGGAGGCCGCGAGGCTCAAGAAGGAGGCGAGAATGAGCTCTATTCTTGAGTCTCCCACCAGACCCACCACGCAGCCTGCGTTACAGGGCAAGTTGCCAACAATAAACTTGCCCCACTTTTCTGGCAACCTGAGCGAGTGGCTAGGCTTTCTCAGCCTCTTTGATAGCCTGGTGGACGCGAGAAGGGACCTGTCTCCCTGCCAGAAACTGGCCTATCTACTCTCTTCCCTGCAGGGAGAGGCTCTGGGTTTAGTTAGCCACCTAGACCTCTCCGAGGAGAGTTATACCACCGCGCGGGAACTACTGACTCGGCGGTATGCCAACGTGCGCCGGTTAGCAGACACACACGTGGCACAAATTCTAGCGCTGCCACGTGTCTATGGGGTGTCCCATTTAAGAGAATCACTCTTAAATCCACTGATTATAGCCTGCAACGCTCTTAAGCGTTTAGAGCTTCCCGTGGACCAGTCCTTCCTTTTATTACACATTGTGTTGTCCCGCCTACCTCCCGAGTTGAAACTGCGTTTTGAGCAAAGGTATGGTGGGGACGGGGCCAGCTACCTGCCCCCCTTTTCGGACCTTTTAAAGTTCCTTGAGGAAGAGTGCCGGCAGGCTGATAACTCCGGGATTGCTGGTCCTTCAAGGACCCCAGAGCGGCCTGCCCAGCTGAGGAAGGAAAGGGGTCACACTGGCGTCCCTGGTAAAGGGACCTCCGACCGGAGACCAATGCCCGTTTACACTGGACTTGCTGCCACTGAACCCGCCCCCTGTAACTATTGCAGGCGTCCAGGCCACCGGGTGCTTTCTTGCCCCCAGTTTCTCTCTAAGCGGATCAAGGATCGGAGGGGCGTTGCAAGAGACCGCCACTGGTGCTATAGCTGTCTGGGAGCTCACATGCAACGGGACTGCCAACAGCAACGGCCATGCCCAATTTGTAGGGGTAACCACCTGGAGATTTTGTGCGCCAACAAGAATGGTGTTGGTCGCCAGGTGGAGAGTGAGGGCGCGCCCCGCACGGGCGGGGGCGCTCTTACCAATCGCTCCCCGGATTATTTGCGTCGGTCCCCTGATCAGGGCCATGAATCCCGACGCGTCCGGATTTCGACCCCGCCTATGGGGGCTTCATCCCCCCGTGAGGGGGGCGCCAACCCCCCTCGACGTTCTGATGGGAGATTTGTGGCGGCCCCGTCTACGGTTCGACCTACCCGCTATTCACCTCCGCTTCATGAATGGCCACGCCTCGAACGCCGCCCACCTCGAGCGGGTCGACAGCCTTACTACGGCCTACCGACCTCAGCCCGTATGACTAGGCCCGTGCTGCCGCCACGAGATGACGCATGGTTTTATCCAAATGGAGATCCGTCCCACTCACCTTTGGAGGTCCCCCCTGAGTCTCAATATGAGATTCCCCGGTTTGATGAGGACGACCACCCATAGGTAGTGGCCGCCCTAGCCCCCACCACAGCAACTTCTCCTGAGACCTTGAATCTCCGGCAGTCCGTCTGTCAGACCATTCTTTTGCCGACTGTCTCAGTGAAGGTATTTAACCCGAAGGGTGAATTTTTAATCGTTCGCGCCCTTTTGGATTCGGGTTCACAGCGCTGTATTGCTTCTTCTCGTTTGGTGGGTGAGCTAGGGCTCCCTTGGAGTCCTCGAACAGGACGGGTGATAGGTATCGGGGGTATAGAGCCCTCGACTCCTAACGGGGAAGCGGAATTAATGTTTGGCCCCGTTACGGGCAATCTTAGGGTCTTGGTCAAGGTGTCAGTCCTTGACAATATCTTAGGTCCCCTACCGCAGGTCCGAATAACTGACGCTGCGGTGTCCTGTGCATCAGGCCTAAACCCAGCTGACCCCCACTGGACTGAACCCGGTCCTACGGACCTTTTGTTGGGTTCCGACGTGTTGGGCCTGGTCTTGTCAGGGGAAATTAGGGTTTTGCAGAAGGATGGCCTATGTGCCATGTCCACTATATTCGGTTCTAGCTTTTTTGGACCCGTGCTATGGTCTTCGGACCTACCGGTGCTGGACCAATTGCAAGCAGCCGGCTTGACACTGTCGGACGTGGTCCAGCGCTTTTGGGAAGTTGAGGAGCCGCCGCATGCCGCACGAGTTGACCCTCTTGACCTTGAATGTGAGTTGTTTTATCAAAACAACACAGGCCGCCGTGTTGATGGGCGATTTGTAACTCGCTTGCCCTTTCTCGCTTCTCGCCCCCCGCTTGGTCAATCGCGGGCCTTGGCGGAAAAGAGGCTCTTGTCTATGGAACGGCGCATGCGGCGCGACTCCACCTTCCGCTCCAAGTACGTTGAATTTATGCGCGAGTACGAGGGCCTGGGGCATATGTCACCATCCAATTTTGATTGGCGCGCACACGAGCACTACTTCTTACCCCACCATGCCGTCTTGAAGACCCCTGGGGGGAAGATTCGAGTGGTTTTTGACGGCTCCGCGGCCACATCCAACGGGGTGACATTGAACCAATGCTTGCACTCCGGTCCTAAGCTGATCAAGGATATCTCCGATATCCTCACGCATTTCCGCCGGCATCAAATTGTTTTCGTAGCTGACATCAAGATGATGTTTAGACAGTCGATGGTACATCGCGATGATCGGAGATACCAAATGATTCTGTGGCGCGAAAATCCTAATGAGCCAATGCGTGTCTTTGAATTGAACACCACGACCTATGGACTCAAGTCAAGCCCCTATATTGCTATCAGGACCTTGTTAGAACTAGCTAACCGGGAGCGACTGAATTACCCTCGCGCATCAGCCACCTTGGAATCGTCAGTCTATATGGACGATATTTGCACGGGAGCCTCGAGCGTTGAGGAAGCTCTGACTCTTCGCGATGAATTGATTGCAATACTGAAGTCCGGAGGTTATGAGTTGGGCAAGTGGCTGTCCAACTCCCCTCACGTCTTGAAGGATCTTCCGGGAAAGGATCAGCAGGATCCTCATATTTTTGAAAATCCCGAAAATCCCAATTTGCTGACGGTCCTTGGAATACAGTACCAGCCCGTCCAAGACGTTTTCACCTACCGGGTCAAATTAGACCCACCTCCTAAGGTCTGGAATAAGCGTTCCGTATTGTCTACGGTTGCTCGCACTTTCGATCCCAATGGATGGATCACTCCCGTAATATTTTTGGCTAAATGTTTCCTCCAGAGGCTTTGGATTGCTGAACTCGGTTGGGACGAACCACTCCCTGGGAAGTTATTGAAGGAGTTCAACTCCCTTGTGTCTTCACTTCCTGAAGTTAACCGAATTTCCATGCCTCGACGCTTCCTACCAACAGGAAGGTGTCATGCCAGTCTCCACGGGTTTTGCGACGCCTCCGAACGAGGATACGCCGCCGTGGTATATTTGAGGACTTTCGATGTCGCCGGTGAGGTCGCGACGCATCTCGTCTTGGCAAAAAGCAAGGTGGCCCCTATTCGGTCACGGTTAACTATCCCGAAATTAGAATTGTCTGGCGCCGCCCTTCTGGTACGCCTCTTGAACCACGTCCGGAGCGGACACGTACCCGGAGAACTGAACCCGGCCGATTGCGCCTCCCGCGGCTGTGAGGCCTCTTCACTGGTCCACCATCACCTTTGGTGGGATCCAAGTTGGCTATCCCAATCCGAGACGACTTGGCCTCAAAATAGGTTTTCCGCTCCCGAAGTATTGCCGGGCTTAAGAGTCGGAGTGGTTGAGGATAAACAGATCCCCGACTTGAACTTTCTTTTGAACCGTTACAGTTCCCTTGATAAACTAATTGGTGTTACCGGTTGGATTCGACGTTTTATCCATAATGGGCGGAATTCAGAAAATAAAAATTTGAGTCCTGTGCTTTCCCCTCTTGAACGCCAAGACGCTCGGAACTACTGGGTGCGTGTGGTTCAGGTGGAGCATTTTTCATCCGTGATTGACACCCTAAAGAGAGGTTTAGTTTTGAAGGGCCCCCTTGCTCGCCTAAGCCCTTTTTTGGACAATAACGGAATGCTACGCGTTGGAGGACGCCTCAAGAATTCCAATCTGCCCTATGGTGCTCGCCACCCCCTTTTGCTACCTAAGGACGGCACCTTTGTCAAATTGCTAGTGACACACTACCATCTTAAAAATGCCCACGCTGGTTGTAATGCACTCTCGGCTATTTTACAGCGCGAGTTTTGGATTCTGGCAGGGAGACGCACCATCCGGAACGTCACTTTCAAATGTATTCCGTGTTACCGCTTGAAGGCTAATACTTCACAGCCGATGATGGGTGATCTGCCCTCCGACCGCGTTCTAGCCACTCGACCCTTTGCTGGGGTTGGCACTGATTTTGCTGGCCCGTTTGCCATCAAGAGCTCTAACCTCCGCAACGCCAGATCGCTCAAGGCCTACCTCTGCGTTTTTGTATGTCTCGCTACCAAGGCGGTACATTTAGAACTTGTGAGTGCCTTAAGCACTGAAGCTTTTGTAGCCACGCTAGGTAGATTTGTCTCTCGTCGAGGATTGCCTGACCTGATTCGCACGGATTGCGGCACCAATTATAAGGGCACTGATAGATATTTAAAAGAGATTGTCGAATTCCTGTCTAGCAATAAGATTAGATTAAGTACAGCATTGGCCAAGATGGGGGTAACCTGGAAGTTTGACCCCCCAGCTTGCCCTCATTGGGGTGGAATATTCGAAGCTGTGGTTAAGGTGGCCAAGACTCATCTCCGGCGCATTATAGGCGAAACTGTTTTAACCTTTGAAGAACTCGCCACCGTGTTTTGCAAAATTGAGGCTGTACTCAATTCTCGGCCACTCTGTCCCCTCTCATCTGACCCAAATGACCTGGAGGTCTTAACTCCCGGTCATTTTCTGATTGGTCAGCCCCTTAACGCTCTACCCGAATACCCCTTCAGGGACATGAAGGTCTCACGTTTGTCCCGGTTTGAGCTGCTGCAACAGATGACTCAGAGTTTTTGGCACCGTTGGTCACTAGAGTATTTGCATCTTTTGCAGCAGCGGGTTAAGTGGGCTGACAAATCTGATCCACCCAAAGTTGGTGACCTAGTGCTGATTAAGGAACCTAATTTGTTGCCTTTATACTGGCGCCGTGGGCGCATTCTTAAGCTGATCTACGGGTCTGATGGGGTTCCCAGGGTTGCCGAGGTAATGGTCGGAGACTCTGTCTTGCAGCGAGCCGTTTGCTCCTTATCACGTTTACCTATTTACTAGTAAGTGGACGTAAATCCTTACGCCCACGGGCGGGGGGATTGTTCGCGCCATAATTCCTTGTTCCATGGTCGATGGCGCTAGCAACCTCTTTGGCTCGCAATGAAATTGACAGATGACACTTGAAAGGTAAAACTTGCCGCGATTTTTGGGTGTGGTTTTGGCAAGTTCCCCTTTTCCTTTTGACAGCCAACACGTATTCACAAAATTTCCGGGTCGCGCGCGCACCGTTTGCTGCTTTTAAGTGTCTGGATTTGGTTTATTTTACGGTTTTGTTGCGCCGTTAAGCGGTCTATGTGTCGACCTAACTATAAGCATCATTGTTAACGTGTTATTTGTAACAAAAGGCGACCCTTAACAAGTGGTTTTTTGCGCGCCACGCCAAGTGTGAAAAAGTGACTTAGACCAGCTCTCGTTGGACCAAACTAGTGACAAGCCGAGTGTACAGTGCCACGCCAGCCCAGCGTCTTCAGCAGGCCATAGCTGGCAGCCTGCCCGCTACTGCTAGCGGCCTGAGAAGTTCACATTACACTGAACTCCACAATACACCACACCATCACTCTCATACTATCTCAGGCCGTACAAGGATTGAATGCTACAAAGGAAGGTCAGTGCAACCCTACCATTAAGTTACGTTGAGAACAAATCTGACCGCGGTTAAAGGCCCTTAGGGCAGCGACCCTGGACTCAGGTTATAGCTGATGGGCCCCTATACTTCGTGTTCCAGGCCTTGACTCGTTGGCCAAGCCGTTGGCCTCAACACTACCTAATATTTATTAAAAAAATACTTATTATTTATTACCTAATCATCCAGCCATGAACCCATATTATAATAAACATGTAAAGTATCTGCAACTCCTTGACTGCGGCAACCTTGAAACGTCACCGGTGACAGCTGTCAAGGTGACAGCGGCTGTCACTCGTTACGCGCTTGACGGAGCGCCAAGTGATTAATTAGCGCCGTTAATTGGTTTGACGTAATGTTTGAACCCGTTTAACGTCTCCGACCGGCGCAGATAGAAGACTAGACGATTGGAAAATATTTTAAGCGATAATCAAGGTCGCCCCAAACATCTAGATTGATCTGAACACGAGACATATCAGGAAATATCAGGAAGTTACTGTTCCAGCTGTATTACTATAGCAGATGGCTATTTAATCATTTATCATGCATCAGCAATCCATCAACGGATCAAGGGCTATAGGCCATAGTCCACCACGCTGGCCCAATGCGAATTGGCAGACTTCACACACCTTTGAGAACATTGTGGGGAACTCTCAGGCGTGCAGGTTTCCTCACGATGCTTTCCTTCACCGTTGAAGCATGTTATATTAAATGCCATTAAGCAATTAAATTACTTAATCGCATTTAAGCAATTGCTTAATTTAGCTCTTAAAAATTTCCCACCAATCCTTGAGTACAGTGCCCGGCGATATATATTGCACATCGGCCTTTGGAATAAAACGCTATTCTATTCTATTGCAAGGAAAGCTAGCCAGAAATTCACGTAGTAATTACTGAAATCTCTTCACAATCGGCGAGCACATCACGTAACATATATAAAAAAAAGGCAGTCGAACTGTGAATAGAATAGAATAGCGTTTTATTCCAAAGGCCGATGTGCAATATATATCGCCGGGTACTGTACGTACCTATTATATGTATATTATCTACATGCAAGTAGGTTTGTGCCTATACTTAACTTGGAGATTGTAGCTACTCGGTAAGTTGATAAGATTGGGAGCGTTATAAAAATCACTAGTCGATATAATTTCGATGTTCATCATTATTTCTTATCGGGCTCGAGTGCTCACTTCCTAGATTATTTTATTAGAAGTAGTAAGTAGGTAATAAAATATATTGTTATTGCCATAACTTTTACCGGTTGTAAATAAAACATGTTTTATTTCTGTATTTCACTTAAAACCAGAAAAAAATAAGAAAATATAGTGATTGATTCTAACAATTAATAGGTAGGTACCCATTATGGTCTAAGAGCCAGTAACATTGAAATTCCCCTAGCGGATTCGAAAATTTTGTATTGGAATTGATAGAAAAACATTGGAATTCATAATAAACTCGGTATGTATTAATTTGAAAAGCCGAAACAATGTTAAAAAAAAATTCAAAATTTTTTACTGTCATCGCGGATGGCGATGGTTTTTGTTTGCATTGTATTCGATAGAAAAAATTTTACTCTTTCAGGGAAAAATCACGCAAACCACTTTTCTGGCCGGAAGAGTCTCGCAGAGTTATAACTACTTGAAGTAAGTATGTGATACTGATATGGGGAAGACCACAGAAATCTTAATAACAAGGCAAGGGGAGAGTCTAAAATATTATATAATATTGCCGGTATATTAGCTGTATGAGTTTAATTAGAACTGTCATACCTCCTTCCAAGTTAGCCCGCTACCTTCAAAGACTGCATCGACATTTACATTAGGATTTAGATGTTGGCAACATCTTAATTATTAATTAATTTCCTACATGAAAAAGCAGGTGAAACCGCAGTCAAACAATATCACTACCCTATACAAATGTTAAAACGTCGCATTTTTCAGTGATACCTAATAAGTTGATAATGATGAGCTTGGGTATTACCAATTCCGAATACCGAATTGTTATCAGTTTTATCAATGGCACCTATCGCCTATCACGCTGCTTATCTATTAGTTGTTACGAACTAATATGTTTATTGTTTAACCTTCCCAATTCAGATTAAGCACCTGTATTACTGTCTAGATTTTAAAGTATTTTAATTCCAAGACTTAATTGTATTTTTTTCTTTTTCCCTGGCGCTCTTTCAGTAGTAGAAAAATACAGTAGGTCAGACATTTAATTGGTAGTTAGTCATTATCAGCGACCCATCAAGGGTTCACGTAGAGCGCAGGTCTCCTCCCAGAGAAGGGTTATAGGCCATAGTTCACCACGCTGGCCCAATGCGAATTGGCGGACTTCACACTCCTTCGAGAACATTATGGAGAAATCTCAGATATTATGCAGGTTTCCTCGTGATGTTTACCTTTACCGTTAAAGCATGTGATATTTAATTGCTTAAACGCACATAACTCCGAAAAGTCAGAGTTGCGTGCCCGGGATCGAACCTGCGACCACCGGAATAGGAGACCACAGTCCTAACCACTAGGCTATCTCTTCGTTTAACACTGATTCGAATTTGATGATGAAATAATATTCGTTATGAGGGTCCTTTTTGAATTGACAGTTACTACCTAGAAGTTGCTGAGGAGTTGGGTATCCCGCCGACCACTGTGATGCTGCCACATCAGCTCAAGGTTACCATGACTTGGAATTGGAAATAATCCGAAGTACGCCAAACAAATCAATATCACCAGTGAAAGCTTTACAAGCTTTGTGGCCTGTTTCACCACTTGTTGATAAAGTGACTGATATATAAATCTGACACATAATACCTATATCTGCTGGATAAATTTGTGTGATATCTTCTGCCAGATTGACTAATACTAAAGATACTTATGAAATAGATATTTAAAAGCTATCCATATAAGCATATGCATATAAGCATATCTATGTAAGATAAGTTGTGGATAAACTATCAGTTATTTATCAGCAAGTGGTGAACCAGGCCCTTAATCAAGTAGGAAATGATCTGATGATTTTCAAACGCCAGAGCAGATCTTCATAAACCTTGATCCACCTGGATTACATTAGCTTTCAATCAGAAAAAACCACATCAAAATTGGTCCATTCGTTAGGGAGCTACGAGTGAACAGACAGACATACATCGATGCACAGATACACACGTTAAACTTATAACACCCCTGTATTTGCGTCGGGCGAGGTTAATAAGGATATTGTTTGTTTAACCACCACACTACACTGTATGTCACGTGCGTCATTCAATATTCTGTCAGTATCAGGTGGGGATTAGAGACTTAGCTACCGGCCGCGGTGCCTGATAGCGACAGCGATAGCGACCGATTTCTGGTCGCAATTACTGAGATAACGCCCAAAATATTTAGTAGATACTCGTATGTACCGTCGTTTTGTTTACTTATTAAGTTTTAAAAAGGCAAGAAAGTCCAAAAAAGGCAAGAAATCTTTGTCTCTTACAAGAGTTATTAAACACTAGCTGATGCCCGCGACTTCGTCCGCATGAATTTAAATTTAAAATCCCAAGGGAACTCTTTGATTTTCCGGGATAAAAGTAGCCTATGCCACTCTCCAGGTCCTTGAATGATGCGTGAATGATGACTGGGCGAAATGTACGGTTTCAACATAGACCGTAGGGGAGACAAGCCCAAAACGGGTAGGCCGCCCAAAACGGGTAAGCGTTTTAAATTTCGTGCCTTTCGCATTTGTTTCAATGTGTGCGTGTAGCAGCATAGCGAGGGCGTCTTCCAATCACAGGCAGTCGCCTCGTACGCACGGATCACGCGGTTGCAAGGTAATTTGTGATTGAAGATTTTTGCTGTTTTTGATAAAATTATTATAAAATTTGGATTTCTGATTAGTCGATTTTGGTTTGTTGTATGTAATTAATAGTTTGGTGATATAATCTTGTTGTAATTGAAGTATCTTATCAGTGAAGTGATTTGTAACCTGTTCTTTTGGGTTTGTGGTTATGAATGTGCGAAATGAAAGTGTGCTTTTGGGCAAATCGGGTATGGGTAAAGCGGGTACCCGATTTGCCCATACCTGATTTGCCCTAGCAGATTTTGCAAATAATTATGACTTTTGAGTGACATTGTCTTTTCTTATTTTTTAGATGGTTAATAAGTATATAAGAAAAACTACAAATGCATCATGGGACGAGAAAACAATGGAACTTGCAATGGAAGAATCCAAAAAAACCTCTGTCAATGCAGCAGCCAAAAAATATGGTATCAATTTGTCAACACTGCAAAGGCACATAAAGAAGGGATCAGCGACCAAAATCCTTGGAAGATTTGTACCCGTCTTCACCAAAGCTCAAGAGTTAGAGCTAGTCGAATATATTTTGCACATGGATAATCTATTTTTTGGATTGACTAAAAAAGAATTTTTGGAACTAGTCTTTCAATATGCCCAAACAAACAAAATAAAGCATCCGTTTAAAGGCAACGTGGCAGGTGAAGACTGGTACATAGGTTTTAGGGCACGACATTCTGATATAACTCTGCGCAAGCCGGAACCAACCTCGATTGCACGTGCGAGAGGCTTTAACAGACTACAGGTTGCAAGGTTCTTTGATATTCTTGAACAACAAATCAACATCCACAACATCGATGCCACCCGAATCTATAACATGGACGAAACTGGCATCCAAACTACCAGTAATAAACCACCAAGAGTTTTAACTAAGTCAGGGAAAAAACAAGTTGGCGTAATATCTAGCGTCGAAAGAGGGAAACTAACAACCGTGGTGTGCTGCTGTAATGCAGCAGGCTCTTTTATACCACCATTCTTGATCTTTGGTCGAAAAAGAATGGTGGGAAGACTCCTAGACGGAGCTCCACCTGGTACAAGAGCTACTTGTAGCGATAACGGATGGATAAATGGGCCAGTTTTTTTAGAGTGGTTGCGTCATTTTGTGGAAATGACCAGACCATCAGCAGAGAAAAAAGTTTTGTTAGTGATGGACAATCACGTATCGCATAAGTACCTCGAAGCATTGGAATATGCATCGCAGAACAATGTTATATTCATCTCTCTTGCTCCACACACAACACATAGAATGCAGCCACTCGATACGTGCGTTTACGGACCCTTGAAGAACTATTTTGAGCAGGAGGTTTCCCTTTTTCAAAGGACACACGTAGGTCGCATCATCTCTCAGTATGAAGTAGCTAAATTGTTTGGAGAAGCTTATATGAAGGCAGCAAGTGCTCAAAATGCTATAAAAGGATTTTCGTGTACGGGAATATGGCCCACCAATAGGAACATATTCGACGATTCGGATTATATGCCATCAACTGTGACTGATCGGCCAGAGCCAACTCATGGTCAAGCTGTCACTAACATAAGACAAAGTTATGATGTGCCCACATCAAACGCAAACGTCGGGCATCAATCCAGTGACTCAGATCGCACTGTGTCACCGTGTATTCTAGAAAGTATGTATGGGCAAAGCTGCAGAACTCCAGAACCCACTCTAGATGGTGAACAAATTATAAAAACTTCAATTTATGTAACCCCTGTTAAAGAACATGATAAGACTGAAAATGCGTTACATTTAACCCCACTTGATATTCGACCTATACCAAAAATAATACCAAACAAAACCAGTCGTAAAAGAAAATCACAAAGAGCTGAAATACTTACAAGCACTCCCATTAAAGAACAACAGAGACAGAAGGAAGTAAATAAACACAAGAAAATAACGAAAACAGGAAAGAGGAAAATATCAAAAAAAGGACCAAAACAAAATAACAACGATTGTAACGAGTACCGATGCTTGGTGTGCAGCGAAATTTATAAAGATCCACCAACAGAAGACTGGATAAAATGCGACGATTGTGGAATGTGGGCTCATGAAGCCTGCACTTCTTACTCAGGCAGAGGTTCTTTCTACTGTGACTTGTGCCAGGAATAATTTCTAAGTAATATATTAAGGCTGATTCAAAGATTGTGATTATAATTATAAAACCAAAAGTGTTATTTTAAGTTCTTATCAGATGTTCAAGTTGATTGATCTCATTGTTTTTACTACTACCCGCTTTGCCCAAAAGCCTTACCCGCTTTAGGCACCCCCCCAGGGCAAAACGGGTTATTTTAATATTTTATATTTTAGGTTATTTTTGGTTATAATGAAGATATTTTTTTATGTTTGAGACTGATTAGTTAAAGTTCTATAAGTAGGGAACTATGATACTTAAATTAAAAGTTTAAAATATATTGAGAACCTGCTTTTTTTTTTATCTAACCTTAGCTTACCCGTTTTGGGCTTGGCTCCCCTACAGTCCTCAACTATAACCATGCAAAAAATCACGTCGATCCGTGGCTCTGTTGCGGCGTGATTGAAGGACAAACCGACAAACGAACAAACCAACAAAGACACTTTCGCATTTATAATAATATTAGTATGAGTATGATGTACCTGACCTATGATTTCACCGACTTAGGTAGGTACTAATAGTCTGGAAGCCGGTAACACTAACATTCCCGTCATGCGGAATCGAAAACTCTTTATGGGAATTAGTAGTTAACGAAATTATACAATTAAATTATGCCTGGCATGCGTGATAAATTCACGCATGCCAGGCATTCAACAGCCGAAAAAAGGTTTAAAAAATTTTTTTAATGCATAGATGTAATTAGCGTCATCACGGATATTGAATATTTGCATTGTATTCGATAGCAATATTCCCAGATCTGCTTATAGTTCACGGACTGATCGCAGATGGATGAGAGATCAACAAAAAAAAATTAAGTGGCACTCGGGGACTGCCGCGGTAAAGCTATTTCATAGCATTTTTTATCAACTTATGCAATTATAATATTTATTCAATATTTTTTGCATGATAAAAATTATGCAAAAAAAAATTCAAAAACATACAAACAAGAAAAGCGCATTGTCACTACTTCGCGAGTGAGATTCGAACCTGCGACATCATACATCAGACAAGCGGCCGCTCGCCCACTGCGCCAGACAGAGCTACTTGTGTCACTCTAAAATGTTGAACGCTTACTAAACGACGGTGTTAGGTTTATTTTCTTTACGGAATTTCTTGATTCGGTCGCCGCGCTCAAACTGTTTGTCCTAGTTCAAAGCCCGCGATAAAAGCTATTCAATAGCTTAAAAAATACTTTCAGGATCAGGGAAGGAATCAGGGAGTGTCGCTACTCGTTGGCGGGCGCCACGGGGTCCGGTGGTCGTGCGGACAGTCTGGACACGAAGGCATTCCAAGCCCGGTGTCGGACGCCAAAAGCCTCACGTCTCCGATCTTGATAACTCTTTGATATTTCACGTTTTTTACACGCCTTTTTACATTCGGACCGGAAAATATCATATTCTTATTTGTTTATCTCCACGCCTTGTCAACTGCCTCCATCGCTACGTAATTAGAAAGACAAGATGATTTTTTTCATATTAATTGACTGAGCATTAACTTTTTCAGCTAACCTAAGTTCGACTTAATTCACGTGCGCATAAAATTTTAAATCGATCGAAATATAACTGATAGTGGCTTGCGACAGGGCAGTCGATGTTGTGTAGCTTTTGTTTTTTTTTAAATATTATTTTTCGGTGACACTGCCATTTTATGGGTGACTTTGATACCCTTTCGTGTTCCTTTTTGGTATCGCGTTAATGTAGTTTATTTAATTACTGCAAAGATAATTTTTAAATACCTAGTGGGCGAAATATATCAACATAAGATTGGTTTTACAGTTTCTTGCAAGACAGCAAGAGCGACAGGAAAAGATTTTGAATTTTAAGATTAAAACTGGCGCAATCATAAAAGAATTTCGTGCTGTTTTGATTAATACAGTGGAAATTAAATCTGGTCACTATGTAAACTAATCATAGTTGGATTTAATTATTATCTATCTTTCTGTCTGCCCGTCGTATCATGAATTTAATCGTAGTACCTACGCTTTTCTTGGAACTTCACCTCATTGTGGAAATATTCTATTCTATTCTAACAAAGTTGCATGGATTAAATCGGCATGGCATCAGCTGCCCACAAGATAGTATAAAAAACTTATTACAATGTAATAGCTGTATAATAATATTGCAACTGCCGAGTTTCTTGCCGGCTCTTCTCAGCAGAATCCGCTTTCCGAACCGGTGGTAGAGTCATGACGTGTCATAAGAGCCACAGGTTGGCCTACATGAAATAAATAATTTTGAATTTTATCAGAATCTCTCTTATAATCTCCTACAAAAGATTTATTGTTGCCTATTTCTAAAAATTTTGGTTTTAATATGGTTCGGTTTTTGTATAGTAGAGGTGTTTTTTTATTATTTTACTAGAAAGATTGTGGCCGCATCAACTTGTTGATAAGGATTCAATCGTTGTTGTAGGTTTTTTTACGCGTTTGGTGAAATATTTTATCAGAAAGGGTTAATAGATGATGCACATAGTGCGGACAGACAAATTGTTTCCTAATTAATGTTGTACATTAACATAGCGGGGCATTAGGCGCGCGAGCGACCACTTGATTGCGTACATGTGAGGGCAGGTTCAGATTAGGGTACCGCAGGCATTTTTTAAGCCTGAAAGCAGGGTATCTGCTTAAGGTTGTTTATACGGGTCTGACCGCGAAATTCAAATTTAATTTGGTTTTTCGCAATTTGTGAACTAATACGACAAAGTAGGCTTATGGCTAAAATTTTAATGGGAACACCTGGAAAGTATACCCTTTCAAACAAAAAAAGAATTGTCTAAATCGGTTCAGACGTCTTCGAGTAATCGGTGGACATAGAATAGAATAGAATAGAATAGAATAGAATAGAATAGAATAGAAATGTTTTTTATTCAAATAAACTTTTACAAGTACTTTTAAATCGTCAATGAGTCTACCACTGGTTCGGAATGCCGTTCCTGCCGAGAAGGACCAGCAAGAAACTCGGCAGTTGCTCTTTTCAAAATACTTTTACAATATATACTTAAACTTAATAGATATTATTCTATGTATGCAGAATTTCCACAATGAGGGGAAGTTCCACAAAAGCATAGGTAATTATTTCTAATTATAATTCAACCCATTTTAAGACGGGCAGACAGAAAGTAGCCCCATTGCCGCTGGTGGCACCCGTTCACGAGCATGACGCATGACCCAGCCATTGCTTCGCTCAACCATATTTGAGGGAACGTAACAACCCGCATCATACAACAACAACATACAAAACCTCCTCCTTTTTTAAAGTCGGTTAAAAAGAGCAAATGCTGAGTTTCTTGCTAGCTCTTCTCAGCAGAATCCATTTTCCGAAGTGGTAGAGTCATGACGTGTCATAAGAGCCACAGGTTGGCCTACATGAAATAAATAATTTTGAATTTAACACTCTCACCGCCATACGTATAATAAGGTTTTTACAGTGCAGCAGGCCATGTGGGCGGCGCGCGGGCCATGCGATTTCTTTCATCTCACGCCAAGCTCGATTTTGAGTAACTTTTGCAGCACGCCATGTGAGCTGCCGGCGGGACACGTCGTTAACTTTACCGGCAGGCCATGAGGTCCGCTGTGATCCCACAAATTCATATAATTTTACAGAGCTTGGCTTGCTAGATAAAGATTTGAAAACTACTCATAAAAAAAATTTTGGTGAAAATTCGATTATATTTAAAGAACTATAGGGGTGAAAACTGAGTTAGTAAAACTAGTACCAAAAAGCATAATATTTATTTTTATTTCTTAAATTTCTTTAATTTTTTTTTTTTTTTAAGATTTGGGAATTTTATTTTACATTTAAGAAAATTTCATATATACAATACTATAAACCTAAATTTAATTCTAAAATTAAAACTAAAATAAAAACTAATTAAAATCTAAAACCCCATCCAAGCCACCGCAGTGTGGCATAGTACCCAAGATGCTGGCAGCATTACCTCTTTGGATGGCCAAGCTAATCCTTTAGCCAAGGTAGCTGCCAGCTCTTGGATCCCCGGTAGACTCGATCACTTTTTTTGATATCTCTAAAAAAAGTGCGCGAGCCTCCGGGCCCCACGGCCCCAGGGTCTCTACACCAAAAGGCGCAAATATGAAACCACTGTCAAGTTTTTCATATTTGCGCCTCTTAGCCTGTTCGGCGCTAGTAGCCGCTGCACCCGCCACAGAGGAGGTCGCATGGATGTGGGAAGCAGCTAAAGTATCTACACAGGTGGCATCCCACACAAGCGACCTCCCTGTCCTCCAAGGAACAAGCGTCATACCATCAGGTCTCTTGCCATCACTACGTGCCAAACCAATAGGTTCTAATACAGCTGGCAGGTGGGCAGTAGCAAGAGACCTGCGGATGATGTCGTTGAGGGCATTGTGGCGGGAGAAACGACCAGCGCTCTTCGAACAGGAGAGCCCGTGATGACCGTAAGCGTCGACGTGGTCACCGCAGTGGCAACGGTGAGGCTGGGTTATTTTGGCGCCAAGCCTAAGACCAACTACCACTGCAAGAGTGGCGTGGTTTAAAAGAGTGCCCAGATTAGCAGAAGGGATAGCATGGAGCCAGTGTCCGGATTCTTTCGCAGAGACAGCGAGAAGACGAGCACGGTCTTTAGAATTTGCTTGCATTAACATTGCGTCAAAAGTTTTTTTACAAATAATGTCATCCCACTGTCTCTGGGAAGGAAGAGAAACCGGCAATTGATTTGGGCTAATCGCTGACCAACCATTTCTTGCCTCTGCCAAGTACGACACCTCAATTGATCCCAAAGACTGGGATATAATTTTTTCAAAGAGAGTGTGTGTACTATAAGCAGAGGAAAGAAAAGCTGGCAGAGAGACACTAGAAATTTTGCGGATTCCCAGACCTCCATACCTGATCGGAAGAGAAGCCTGGGCCCATACTTGATCATCTATCGGACAATTTAAGATTTCAGATAGAATATTTTGTATGAAATTATCCAAATTTTCCAATAAATTATTAAATTTCCAAAGAGGTGAACATCTAACGAAATAAGTAAATTTTGGAACAAATAAGCAGAATCGAATGATGGTCATTGCCATATGAGGATTAATATCGAACAGATGATGGGAAGTGTTTTTGAATTTAGAAATTAAGTCAGTAAAAAATTGAGGAACTGAGGCCTCTAGAACAGGTGCTCCTAAGAGGCGAAGTGACTCATCGTTTAAAATTTTAATCCCCGGAGCTAAAATATTGAATTTATTTAATATGTGCAGTTTGGATTCGGCCGAAAAAGAATTTGGAATATAAATTTCACATTTATCAAAGTTAAGTTCCAAGCCAATAGTTTTAAATTTTGATATAATTATTTCTAAATCCTCCAAAACCGAACTCACTTCGCCGCCCAAGGTTCCATCATCCAAATACCAAAACCAATTAAAATCAAAAATATTAATGTTAATATTTATTAGAAAAAATAAGGTTTAATTTGGACATGGATTTCTGCGTAACATTGGCCACAAACACTAGATTGAGTTGGGCATTTCAAGCATACAGTGTTTACTTTATTGTTCGATCTCTGGCTTGGTTTAGCTGACAGTCCACCATTTTTATTGTTTTCATAACAATGTATACATTTTTGGCTAATAAGTCTTCCTCTATGATCAAACTGTGATGATTCTTTGAAAAATTTATGAAAAAATTCTTTCCTAGCAGGCCACGTGGGCGGCGCGCGGCCAACTGACCTAATTATACTGATGGCGTGCCTTTAAAATTTTTGACAAGCAACGACAAGAAAAATTACCGCAAATTTGGCACGATACTTAGTTGTGGTATGCCAGCCGCCCACATGGCCTGCCAGTTAAAATTCAAAAAACCGATAGTAGCCTGCTAGGCTCGAATTTTTGTGGGCCGCCGGCAGCCCACGTGGCGGTGAGAGTGTTAAATATTCCTTAAAAAAAAACTCTTTAATTGACGGAACCCTCAGTGGATATGGTTCGCCTCGCACCTGGCCGCGGTTCCGGTGATGTTAGCCGTAACCCGAGACGGCTCGTGGGCGAGTTTTGGTGTGTTGTCGCTGTCGCCGCAGCGCCGAAACGCCGCCGCAGACACGCGCTTCGAGAGGATATCGCTTTCAGTAAAAAAACTACAAGACGTGTAAAAACTTTAACCAATTCCGAAATAGCCTCAAACCTTGTCTGTTGTTATTTCTATAATTAACTTTTGACGTGATAACGTCTTATAAATCGATGAACATCGACTGCACGCACGAAAAAGTGTCACGTTCCGCCTGAGCCTGCGCGTGCAAGCGAGAGCGTGGCACAAGCGATAGAGAGGCACGATCGGCCCAAACGTTGGCTTGTGACGGGAGAAAATTGTAATTTTCAATTAATTCCTTCTTTGTAATAATGATAATTCAGTGATAATAATTCAATTCAGTTCATAATAGTATGCAATTTTTCATCAATGTTTCTTTATGACGTTATCAGTTATCACGTAAAACTACCGTCCGTAAACCGACTTTACAGACAACCAGTTTTTTTTTATTAGTATCCTCAGCGACTATATAAAGGCTCTTTCATTTATACTTAATTATATTTTAAAATGAGAGTTCATAGAGAGTTTGTGTATGCACAAGTTTTTTCCTTATTTCGGATCCGCATGATTTTTTGCATGAGTATATTTGAGAGACATAAGTCTAGGTCCCTTTGATAACTTTTATCCCGGAAAACAAAGAGTCCCCGCGGGATTTTTAAAACCTAACTCGATGTGGACGAAGTTGCGGGCAATAGCTAGTATCATCAAATTTAATTTATTTACGGTTATAAATTTAAGGGAAATATCAGACAGGTTAAATTAAAAAAAGTTCCACGTCATTTTTATTTAGACAGAACATTCCTCATTGATAAATTGACAGATAGAGAAATCTGCGCAGGGACGCGGACACGTATAGTTTACCGTCAAATATCTCTACTCCCTGAGGAATAGAGATATTTGAAGGTACCTTACTATGACAACTTCCATTTACGTTTTGATTTTAGAGTTTTATTGAAATGTAAAGCTTATCCCTTCGTGTTAAAGTGCTTAGGTTGAAAATTGTAGGCAAATAAAGTTGGTTTCAGCTTGGAGGGTTGTATTGATTTGGCCACGCGCTGCCGGTTGGTGGTCAGTTAACTCTCAAAGGGAAGGCTTTTATGATTTTTCATAATGTAAGTTTCATAAGTAACCTACCTACTTACATTATAAAAAATACATAAAAGCCTTCCCTTGCTAAATTTTTTATTAATACGTAATAGTTTAAGCCAAGCATACCTGCTTAGTTTAAACTTTTTTTTAAAGAATATTAGCCAAGTTGAAGTTGACTAATATTCTCCTCTCCCCTCCAATTAAGCGGAAAGCTTGTGTTAGCAGTGGGTACGACAATAGTGCAACGGGTGGGATTCGAACCTGCGACCTTTCAGTTTTCAGTCCGCACCTTTAACCGTTGGGCTATTGAGGCTTTTATAGGTTTAGCAACCATGAGTCTCGTGACGTGGTTTCGTTTGCTTACATTTTTTAAAAACCTTTCAAGTATAAAGGCATTCCGATTTTCGCAGTGCGTGAACCATAGGCGCTGGTCATTTCCGGTGTTGTCAGTATTTTAACGCCTTTATCTACTACAGACTCACGAATTCTTACGCCTTTAGGTAGATCGAATAACCTATTCATCTAATAACTATCATTAAATTTAGGCTAGAAAATACGTAAAAGGAGGAGGTTCTCAGTTCGTCGGAATCTTATTTTTTGTATGTTCACCTATTACTCGAAGACGCCTGAACCAATTTGAAAAATTCTTTTTTTTTTGTTACTTACTTCTCAGTTCTGTAGTAAAATCTTCTAAAATCAACATTAGATTATGTATTTGTAGTGGCGCGGGCGTTTGAAGTCGTTTGAGGGCGTTTTTTAAAAAGATTCGGACGAATTGAGAACCTCCTTTTTTGACGTCGGTCAAAAATATTTTTTTAATATAGGTTTTTTTTTCAAGGAAACGAATATAATTGTGCATAAATCTGTCATTTAATATAACCTAAACTAGCGGCACGCTATGATGGCCGGTTTGACACATTACAATAGTGATGTGGAATGTAAATTTATTCTCGAACAAAAAACAATTAAGTTTTGTTTTTGTACCTGATTAAATAGGTTTAATAAAACAAAAATGTATATGTTTATTTAATTTATTTGGACGAACTGAATATTTGAATGAAAATGAATATACATACTTTATATGCACACAAGAAACATATGAATACAAAAGATACCAAAAAAGGTGATATTATTAATTTAACAGTTCTATTCACAACCTTTTCCCAGTCTCCTTTAGTCACATGTTCACAAGCTTCTTCTAATAATTTTAGCATTTTTTTTGTGGTAAATGGGGGTTCTGTATTTTGTCTTGCAGCATATCCCTTAATTTGAGCCCACACCAACTCAATCGCATTATACTCACAATGGTAAGGCGGTAACCGTATAACTCTGTGCCCATGTTCTAATGCTATTTCGTCAATGACGTATCGGATCTTGGTTGGTTTGTTTTCTTTTAAAAGACGTACTAATTCCGCTTTTAACATATTCATGTTTGCATCTACGCCATTTTTACGAAGCCATGCGACGATATCAGCTTTCTTTTGGGATTGGGCAGGTGGCTTGTCAATTTGCATCGAGTGGTATGGGGCGTTGTCCATAATTATAATAGATGGTTCAGGGAGGCTACACAACATTGAGGTAAACCATTCAGTAAACTTTTCTCCATTCATGTCTTCATGATAGTCTCCAGTGGTTTTTGACGCAAAAGCCATGAGAGAACCTTCGACAAACCCGTTGATGGTTCCGGCGTGACAAATTATAAGTCGCGATCCTTTTCCTACAGGAACTTTGGAAGTAGATGCTGCTGTGTCATCGTTCCAAGAACGGCCTACAGTATGGTTAGCATTAAGCCATGTTTCATCCAAGAACACAACATTTTGCCAATTTTTGATTTCTTTCACTTGCCGTAAAAAAGTATACCTTGCCATCGCTATATCAAATCTTTCCATCAATATTTTGCGTTTGTTACATTTTTTGTATCGAAATCCAATGGTCTTCAAAATCTTCGTTAAAGAACTTTCCCCACCGAAGAATAATCCAGCTTCCTTCAGTGAATGCACCAACTTTTTTCTTGTTGGATACTCCTTCTGTAAATAGTAGCCGTAAACATGTCTTCGGATAGCATCGGCATCAAAGCTATCGATGCCTACGACTGGTTTTGCTCGTTTTCTCTTTTTTGGTGTGTGAAGTTTATTTTCTTCTGTGCCAGTCTCGCCATATTTTTTTTTAGTTATCCGTCTAACAGTTCGTTGTCCAATATTAAGCGCATCAGCTACGCGTTCAACCACTGACGTTATAGGTAAAATTGGCCCTCCATTTTGAGCTTCACGATCGAAATAGTTACGAAGGCGTATTACGAACTCACGTGTCTGACTATTTAGAACAGTTCTCTGCGTACGTTCGGTCATATCGACGAAATCCACAAAAAAGGGCTTGAACAGAGTCCAAATTAACGAGCAAGGGTCAACAGTAATGCAGTATCAATATTTGAAATCCAAAGCCAGGTCAAAACTATATCACAATCGCATTGCACTGACAGTTTATACTTTTCGAAGCAACGTCAATTCGAAACTGCTTTGTTTTGCATTGAGCATTGACGCGAGTTTGCCGGAGGTAGTAGTTGTGCTAGCCAGCGATCCTATGTGACGATCGTATTAGATTCCATTTTTAAAAATTTTCAATTTAGAAAACCAAATGCCGAGTTGTGGTATATATCATATAAAAATAAAAATTTTACCTTTTGTATGAAACAGCTGATATTTTTTTGCGATTTCAGAGGTTTGTCCACATAGTGAAAATTGTTCATATTCACAAGTACATTCACCCCTTAAATGGTGCAAACTGATTTTTCTACACTTGTATACATTTTAGAAATCAATTTAATAAATAAATTTTGAGTCCTAAACCTAAAACTACATTCGATAAAATTTATGAATCTCTGCACATCACTATCGTCAATAAAGTAATACAATTATTTCCTTCAAAGTCGTTATCAATTAATACGGAACTTCATGAGCGGACAAACGTCAAACCGGCCATCATAGCGTGCCGCTAGTGTAATGCGATATTATATCAAAGCAGAAGGAAAAAACTTGTCCCTTAAATGTGCCGAAAAAAATCTTCTAATACCACAACTGAAATTCAATAAATGCAGCAAATAATGCTAATGGTAATATTTACCATTTATAAATAATTACTTAATCCTTGTTTACAACAACATTTGTTATGGAAATAATTAACTTTAATCTCTGGAGTCAGTAAAGCTTCTTCGAAGTTTTACCTTTGGGCCTGGGGAGACAATACAGCACAAAGTGTTGCTATACTTTGTGTGTTGTTGTGGTTATATTGTTGTAAAAATGGCGTCCCGGCGAGCTGTCAAAACAGAGCGACCTGTCGCGCGGATAAACAGATGTCGTGCTTCCCAAACTTTAAATAAAATACCTTAAAGTTTTTTAGAATAGAATAGAATAGAAATGCTGCCCAAAGGGGTAATGCTGCCAGCATCTTGGGTACTATGCCACACTGCAGTGACTTCGATGGAGTTTTAGATTTTATTTAATTTTTATTTTAGTTTTAATTTTAGAATAAATTTAGTTTTAGTGTAGTATTAGGTATATATTATGTAAATAGAATAGAAATAATATAAAAAAAAAATTATATGGTATAATAATATAATAACTAATATGAAACATTAATTAAATAATGAATATTTTTATCGATAGAAATGTTTTTTATTCAAATAAACTTTTTTTACAAGTGCTTTTGAACTGTCGATGAGTCTATCACTGGTTTGGAATGCCCTTCCTGCCGAGAAGAACCAGCAAGAAACTCGGCTATTTTCAAAACAAGTCTACAATTAAATAGATACTATATGCTATGTATGCAGTGTTTCCACGATGAGTTCCACACAAGCATACCTAATCATAATTCAACACGTTAAGACGCGCAGACAGAAAGCAGCCCCATTCCCGCTGGTGGAACCCGTTCACGAGCATGACGCATGATCCAGCCATTGCTTCGCTTCAAAGTCTCTCAGAATTCAGAACTGTGGGTTTTATTAAAAATGCCATACTACCTACCCAATTAGCCTATAACTAGCCTTAGAATGAATCATCTTCGTCACTTACCATCAAGTGTACCTAGTCAAAAAAAAGTCAAATCATAAAATTATATAAGAACTGTAACTCGAATTTCACTCATAATTATAACTGTTCTCTTATTAGAAACTAGCTGATGCCCGCGACTTCGTCCGCGTGGATTTAGTTTTTAAAATCCCTCGTGAACACTTTGATTTTCCGGGATAAAAAGTAACCTATGTCCTCAACTATAGTACCCATGCAAAAAATCACGTCGATCCGTGGCTCTGTTGTGGCGTGATTGAAGGACAAACCAACAAACAAACACGCATTTATAATATTAGTATGATAAGAATATTAAATTGCATAGGAAAACACTATAGCATTAAGTCCATACGATGTATTACATCCATACCTACTATGTAGTATGTAGGTATAATGATCGTTTGGCAAAATCTGACGCCTTTGGAGTAGTTTGACTTTGACAAAATAGGGCTATCCACGATGGCTATATACGATAAAGTACGATTGCCAGCTTAAGATGAGCCGTTCATTCAAAGTATCTTGTAGATTCCGGGGATCAAGTTATTTGGACCTTATACTGAAGATCGTGATGTCTATAATTTCTGAACTACGAAATTGGCGACCTTGAAATAATTACAGGACAATCTCTAAAGAACCTGCTTCCTAACAAAAAAAGAATGGATTAAATCGGAATACGCCTTAATGAATTACAGCGAAATACACATTTTGACTTTCATCCCCTCTCCCAAAGGAACCGTGCTGAATTTCGGGATAAAAAGTATCCTATATTATACCTCGTAGTATAAACTTAAATCGTGCCAAGTTTCATTTAAATCCGTCCAGTAGTTTCGGCGTGATGCGCGGCCAAGATACAGACAGACAGACAGACAGACAGACAGACAGACAGACAAAAAATTAAAAAAAAATTGTTTTGGCTTCAGTATCGATTATAGAGTGCCCTCAAACAAAAATTTTCAAAATATCTTCAATGTACAGAATTGGACCTGTTACAGTTTTATTATATTATAGATGTTCTTGGAAATTTTTGGATTTTGAAAATTAGGCACATACAAAAGTTTTTTAAACAACTGCCGAGTGCTGACCCATGCTGAACTTGACTAGTATTCCTCCCTCCCCTCCAAATAAAAGTAAAGCTTGTCTTAGAATGACAATAGTAACGGGTGTGGAACCGCAAGCCTTTCAGTTTTCAGTTCACAACATTAAACTGTTTTTAACCTTTGGACTATTGCGGCTTATCTGTGTTTTAATTAATATAATAATATTATTATCTGAATGAGTGTGCTCAAGAGCTCTTCGATTATTAACCGACTTCAAAAAGGACGAGGTTCTCAATTTGTCGGAATTTTTTTTATTATTTTTTTATTTTATGTATGTTCACCGATTACTCAAAGACGCCTGAACCGATTTGGGAAATTCTTTTTCTGTTTCAAAGGGTTATACTTCCCAGGTGGTCCCATTGAAATTTCATCGAAATCGGTCGAGAGGTTTTTAAAATATCAACAATAAATTATATACTTTGTACTGGCGAGGGCGTTTGAAGTCGGCTTTTTAAAAAGAATCTTTAATATTAAATTATGTTGCGACAACTCCACATTACGCACACATCATCATCATCATCATCATTAGCAACCCATCAACGGCTCACTACTGAGCGCAGGTCTCCTCTCAGAGAAGGGTTATAGGCCATAGTCCACCACGCTGGCCCAATGCGAATTGGTGGACTTCACACACCTTCGAGAACATTATGAAGAACTCTCAGATGTGCAGGTTTCCTCACGATGTTTTCCTTCACCGTTGAAGCAAGTGAGAGTTAACTACGCACACAAAGATCTGTAAATCTTCCTCATTCGCATTTATTCCTACATGAAATAAAATATAATTTTGAATTTAATCTAAACTTTGAGGAGAGCTGAGAATTCTTGAATCGTTCATTGATTTGGAAAGAGCTTGTTTTTTGTCGGGTGGTGTCCTACGCCAATGTCAGGTGAGACGTCACTTTTTGTTTCGTTTCGGCGATCGAGCACATGAGTAAATGACTGATCAGAGGCTAAGCTTCTAAATACCGTGAAATTATACCGATAACCGATTAGACTATTGGTAAATGGTAGAGTTTTCAGAGGAAGCATTTAGGTATATTATATTGATTGTATAGGTAAACATTAAAACTAACATTTATTAGAATTTTCAAAAATGTTATAAGTTTTAAAAGCGTGGAACGAAACAAAACCTAACGCGGTTCACACAGACATACCCTGAGCTTGTCCACTGGCCGAGCATAATCGGTTTTGTCTCTCACCTTGCACACAACGCCGCTGCCTGCATTTTACCTATTTAGATACTTACCGCCGTTTGTAATAGTGGGTGCGCGAGAAATATTTTCTGTCATATTTTAAGGTCCCCCCGTCACTTGCCACCCATAAACGCAATTATTATGTTCTATCTTTTGCACGCTTCATCGCCGTTGAGTTAGGTTTTAAAAATCCCATGAGAACCCTTTCTTTTTCCGAAATAAAAAGTAGCCTATGTCACTCTCCAGATCCTGTACCATAATCATGCAAAAAAGCGATCCAATACTCATTTGCTATGTAGTTTTTAGTATTAGTAGGGACACTGACAGAAAATTATGCACAAGGTAAATCCTTTCCCTAGTACCTAGCAGTTTGCGTTGGCTGTTAGTTGGGCCTTTGTCTCCAGTTTGGTTGGCTAACAGTAAGACTTGCCATCCCTAAAAATCGTGGTGCCAACCATAGAAAAGCGAGATGTGGTTGACCTTACGAAGGGACTTAGTCGGCGTCACCACTACCATCTCCCAATCGTTGGCTGCCGTTGGCAACAAAGCCCCAACGGGAATTACTACTAGGGTAATTAAAAAATACGTGTGGCACTCGGGGACTGCCGCGGTAAAGCTATCTCATAGCATTTTTTAATCAACTTATACAATTATAATATTTATGCAATATTTTTTTTAAATATTAAAAAACAAACAAACAAGAAAAGCGCACTGTCACTACTTCGCGAGTGAGATTCGAACCTGCGACATCATACACCATACGGTAAAGAAAGCAGCCGCTTGCCCACTGCGCCGAACAGAGCTACTTGAGAACCTCTAAAATGTTGAACGCTTACTGAACGACGGTGTTAGGTTTATTTACGTTACGGAATTTCTTGATTCGGTCGCCGCGCTCAAAGCCCGCGATAAAAGCTATGCAATAGGTTAAAAACATCGGTTTCGAGTAGGTCCTATCCAGCATGGTTGTATGAAGCTTTGTGTCTGTTGGGTTATTTATTCACGAGTGCCGAGCCTCGCGTCGATCGCACGTTGGCCGGACATGGACTCACCGCGCCCGTCACAGTATTGATACAATACAATATTACATCGCTATCTGCTCGACCGGAATGATCTGCTTCAGACACCGCTCTATCGTTTTGTATTTGGCAAGTTATGGGTGAGGAAGAATAATTATTACTTCTAATGATGTTTGTAAATAACATCATTGTCGCCTTGTTCTGGATGTGTCACTGTGTGATAGGGTTGGTTGCCAACTAGTGTGGTACTATGATTCTACTCGTATACTACCTACTCTTTTTAGGGTTCCGTACCCAAAGGGTGCCAACGGGACCCTATTACTAAGCCTCCGCTGGCCGTCTGTCCGTCCGTCCGTCTGTCAGCGGGCTGTATCTCGTAAACCGTGATAGGTAGACAGTTGAAATTTTCACAGAGTGTGTATTTCTATTGTTTTTTACCATTTTTGTTACGGGGTCTATCTCAAAAACTAAACTACTTAGGAATTTGAAATTTCTGTATATTATGTAATATATAGTGCATTTAAACAACAAATACTGAAAACACCGCTTTATGATGCGGTTTATAAGTAATCGCGGCCAAAACAAACGAGCATTTTTCCCCATATGCTAATTTAGTACTATCTAAGAACTAAGATATTTAAATATCTAGTTAGACTAGAAAATTGATTTGGTCATATATACGGAACCCTAAAAGAGCGAGGCCCGACTCGCACTTAGCCGATTTTTTTTCTTTTTCCTTTCTACCTACTCATATAAATGGGTAGACAAAAAGTTTCTCATGTGCGCGTGCTTGCCCTGCAGCTCATAATATTTTTATTTTTCTTTTGGTACCAATGATGTTATTATATTATATTATGCATCGGTGTTTTATAGGATAAATTTCGGTGAGTGTGCTCAGGAGCTCTTCGACCTTGTCCCCCCTTCACCTTTTTACAACCGCACTGCAAGACATCGGCAGGGCTTCCATCCCTATATCGTTGATATACCATCCACGCGCACGAAGCGGTTCACGTCTTCATTTCTGATTCGCACGGCTATAGGGTCTGGAACGCTCTTCCGAGATCAACTCACTTTGGGTATCTTTAAAGCAAGAGTGAATAGGCATCTCCTAGGCAAACGCGTTCCACCTTAGGCCACATCATCACTTCCCATCAGGTGTGATAGTGGTCAAGCGTGTGCCTATTATGTATAAAAAAATGCATTCCTAGGTACCTTCCATAATTGGCTGATTGTAAAGTGTTCGCACTATGTATTTACAATTATACAAATAAATCCTTTCTTTCTTTCTTTCTTCTTTCCAAGGACGTCAGTTGAATTGGTGGCTTACTTTTACTTAAAATTATTATAATTTAATACTTATAAGTAGAGTAGTTAAGGTCAATAGTTAGGACCTACTTTAATCACTTACTTTATTGAACATGGAAACGCCACCGTTCATAATGTTGTGTAAGAGTATTTTTTTAATCAATTTTAATAACAAAAATAGCGCAAATAGGATTGGTAATTAATTATGATAAAGCCGACAAGTCCGATCCTAATCACGGTCGATAAAAGGATTAATATTAACAAAAGTATCGATAGAACGGCAAAGATTTTTATATACCTAACGATAACAGCTGATATGTATCGTTTACGTAAACCACTGTTCCTTTTAGGTCATGTTTACAAGACAACTGACTTCGTAGCCCAGTTTGATATGAAAAAAATTATAAATGCAAATTTTGGAAATAACTTCTCTATCTAGACGTTTTCCACCTAAGATTTGTAAAGATGCATTAGTATGTGTGGGTCATTCAGTGGACGATGGAAAGAGCTATGATCGGAGTATCCCTGCGAAATCAAATCAGAAATCCTCCTCCTTTCGTCGTATTCCCCATTACTGAGGGTCGTGACCCCTTCCACCAATGATCTTTTTATGGACGATGTCGCGCCATGTCGTCCGGTTCTCTGCGACATGGAGAGCTTCGTGGATCTTGGTGTCGAGAGCGGTGCGGATTTGATCCGACCAACGCATCGGTCTTCGTCCCCGAGGTCTCCTTCCATCCACTTTGCCAGTAACGACAATCTTTTCAAGGTTGTGTCCCTCTCTTCTGGCAATGTGGCCGAAATAATCAAGGATCCTCTGGAGACAGGTGGTAGATAGCCGTTTCGTGATCTTTAATTGTTTAAGGATCGATGCGTTGGTTCTGTGCGCTGTCCAAGGGATTCGGAGCATTCTCCTCCAGCACCACATCTCGAAAGCGTCAATGCGGTGTCGGTCAGCAGCTTTTATTGTCCACGTCTCAGCTGCATACATGAATATCGGGAATATGAGCGTGCGGACTAGACGCATTTTGGTACCAGTCGATATCTGCTTGTCCCTCCAAGTCTTATACAACTGTGACATGGCACTTTTGGCCATTCCAATCCGTCTTCTAATTTCCACCTCACATGACCCGGTATTAGTTATGTTGGAACCCAGGTAAATAAAGTTCTCCACAATCTCGAGGTTCAATGAGCCAGTGAGTTCCAACTGTCCGGCACGGTCTACCACCATTACCTTCGTTTTGGATCTGTTTATGGAGAGACCCATTTCCTCACTTATTTGCTCCATCCTGTTCAATAGAGACGACATTTCAGTCTCAGATGCTGCTAGGAGTGTTGTGTCATCAGCGTACCGCAAGTTAGTAAGCTTTACTCCACCGATGCTGACGCCACCTTTCCAATCTTCGAGAGTACGCCGCATGATGTATTCACCATAGATATTGAACAAGATGGGAGAAAGCATACAGCCCTGTCTTACACCCTTACGAAATCTAAAGGGCGCAGAGACGGTCTCGTCTATCCTTACAACTGCTTCGCTGCTACTGTAGAGATTCTTTAGCAGTATGACCAGATGCTGTGGCACTCCTAATTCGGCAAGGACACTCCATAAACGGCTCCAATTGACGCAGTCAAAGGCCTTACTGTAATCGACAAAGCACATGATAATCGGCGTATTGAATTCATAGGCCTTCTCAATTAATTGCCGTACATTTAAAATTTGTTCACGGGTGCCTTTACCTTTAACGAAACCCGCCTGCTCTTGCGGGATCTGCCAGTCCAGGTAGTGTCTGATTCGATGATTGATAATGTAGAGCAGTATTTTACTGGCATGTGAGATAAGTGCTAAGGTGCGATAATGATCGCACTTTCTCGTTGATCCTTTTTTGTGTAAAGGCACCACGACAGACAAAGCCCAGTCTCTTGGCCATTCACAGTTGCGCCAGATTAAGTTGCAAATCGTGTGCAACATGTCGATGCCAGTATCCCCCAGAGCTGTCAGCGCTTCTGCTGTTATTTGATCTGGTCCCGGAGCTTTCCTAGTTTTAAGCGACTTCAGGGCAGCGAGAATTTCTGATCTAAGTATGTTTGGCTCCAGTTCCACTCCAGTACAGACGGTATGCAAGAGTCCTAGATCATCGGGATCCTTGTACAGCTCTTCACAATATCTGCGCCACCTTTCAGCTATTGCGTCAAGTGCATTAATGAGCTGGCCTTCGGAATCTTCTATCACCCACGTTTTTGGCTTAAATTGCCTGGACAAGAGACGGACCTTCTTGAACAGGTCAGAAGTTTCAAATTTTTGGGAGTGGTGTTCAATTTCCCTGCATAAGTCTTCTATGAATTTGTTCTTGTCTTCTCGACAGCTTCTCAGGATGTCATTACATATGCTAGAGTAATCTTCCATCACTCGCGGGTTCTGAAGTCCTTTCATTTTGATTGTCTTCCTCTTGTCCATCAATTTCCAAGTCTTTTCTGTTAACCAAGTTTGTTTTATAGGGCTGGCTTTCCTCGTCTTTGAGATTTCATGAAGAGTTTCTGTCATATGAGTTTTAAAAGCTCCCAAAGTGAGTTAGCATCAGCCTGTGGGTTGTTCTGAAATGAAAGATCCTTCAGCTTATTTTCGAGAGAGTACGTTTTCTGGGGGCTTTCAGACGGAGTGCGAAGTCAGCTACGAGAAGGTTATGATCGGAGCCACATTCGGCCCCAGGAAAGGTCTTTGTATTAGAGACAGAAGACCGCCACCTAGAGTCAATAAGTATATAGTCGATTTGATTCCTGACTCTGTCTCCTGGTGATTTCCACGTATATAGTCGGCGTGGGTGATGTTGAAAGCATGTGTTAAGTATAGTGAGGCTTTTGTCTATACAGAATTCGATGAGTCTAGCACCTCTTTCATTTCTGACACCGAGTCCATATTTGCCCACTGTCTTCCTGATATGGTCATCTGCAGCTGTATTGCCAATCTTGGCGTTCCAATCACCAATGATGATTTTTATTTCGCGGCTTGGTATTTTGTTCAGGGTTGTCTCAAGTGTTTTGTAGAATTCGTCTATATTGTCCTCTGAAGCCTGTGACGTAGGAGCATAGACCTGGATGATATTAAGAGAGCATGGTCTGGTATTGAGCTTCAATGTAATTATCCTGTCAGAAACGGGATTGTAACCAAGAACATATTGGTTTACTTTTGGAGGTAGAAGAAATCCCACGCCGTGATGGCTAGAATCTTCTGATCCACAAAAATACAGCGTATTTCCCGACGCTGTCTTGAAATGACCTTGACCGCGAAGATGTGTCTCATGTGATGTGATGTGATGTGTGAAGATGTGTCGAAATCAGAAATGAGGAGATCAATAGGAGAACCAAAGTTACCGACATAGCTCAGCGAGTCGCGAAACTGAAGTGGAAATGGGCGGGCACATAGTTCGAATAGCTGATGGTCGTTGGGATCCCAAGGTGCTGCAGTGGCGACCTCGCACCGGGAAGCGTAGTTTTATCAAACCCCCACTAGGTGGACCGACGACATAAAACGAGTCGCAGGGAGCCGCTGGATGCAGGCGGCATAACCGAATCCTAATGAAGTCCGTGCAAGAGACCTTTGTCCAGCATTGGATGTCTATCAGTTGATAAAGAAGAAGATATATGAATTTTGTTGATAGTTGTTCGGGCAGCACTTGTTGACGAATGAGCGTTAGTTACGTACGACGGTTACGAAGAAAAATCTTTCCTCTGTATAATATTATGGTCCGGGAGCCAGTGACAGATTTTCATGACCAAGTCCCTCCCAATCAAAACTTCGTGAAATGCATTAGGGATTTATATTATGAATATTCGCGACCTTCAGCTGCGACTCCGTGGGTGGGGCGGGCAGTGGCAGCCTCCAACGCATGGAGAAAAAAAAAAGTTTTTTAGTCATTTCCTCCCATTTGAAAATTTGTCAGATTATAGTTTACCTAATATTTTGAAGGAAAAATAAATTCAGCTGACCATAACATGGTGGATTATACTTCAGCTGGCTGCTTGAACATGAAAAAAAAAAATATTTTTTCAATGATTTCCTCTCAACTAAAAATTTACCTGGTGATCGTTTATATGCTACTATGAATGAAAATTAATTTCAGCTTGCTGTATCGCGGTGGAAAGTTTATCAGCTGGTACCTTGAAAGGTGTGACGTAGCAGCATCTATCACCTACTGAATCTTATCAGCTGACGACTTTTCCCTTGACTTACAGCTAGCTGATTTTTTTCATTATTTACTAATGCATGTTAACAATCCTCTTATAAATTTTCATCCAGGAGGAAATCACTTTTCTTAAGTTATTCTCTTTCTTTTTTACAGATTGAGGCTATACATAAGCATGGAGGAAAAAAAAAGTTTTTTAGTCATTTCCTCCCATTTGAAAATTTGTCAGATTATAGTTTACCTAATATTTTGAAGGAAAAATAAATTCAGCTGACCATAACATGGTGGATTATACGTCAGCTGGCTGCTTGAACATGAAAAAAAAAATTATAAATTCAATGATTTCCTCTCAACTAAAAATTTACCTGGTGATCGTTTATATGCTACTATGAATGAAAATTAATTTCAGCTTGCTGTATCGCAGTGGAAAGTTTGTCAGCTGGTACCTTGTAAGGTGTGACGCAGCAGCATCTATCGCCTACTGAATCTTATCAGCTGACGACTTTTCCCTTGACTTACAGCTAGCTGAGTTTTTCATTATTTACTAATGCAAGTTAAAAATCCTCTTATAAATTTTCATCCAGGAGGAAATCACTTTTCCTAAGTTATTCTCTTTCTTTTTACAGATTGAGGCTATACATAAGCCTTCTTTCACGTAAAAACTACCGCACAGATTTCTACAAAATTTTATACCGTGGTAGCTTATTACTCGGGTCAACATCTAGGCTACTTTTTATCCCGGAAAATTAAGGAGTTCCCGAGGGACTTTAAAAACTAAATCCACGCGGACAAAGTCGCGGGCATCAGCTAGTGTTTCTATAAGACGTAATCACGGAAAACTACCGTCCGTAAACCGAGTTTACAGACAACCAATTTATTTCTACCAAAAATCTGCATGTGCACTATACACAATAAAGGGCCTTTGTACGTAGTCATGGGTAAAACTTACCCCCTCCAAGTGGACCTTTAGCATTCTATGCTCTGCTATAGCATAGCATCTGGAGAAGGTAATTTTAATCCACAATCTAGCTGCAATATAGAAAGGGCTTATGTATAGCCTCAATCTGTAAAAAGAAAGAGAATAACTTAAGAAAAGTGATTTTCTCCTGTATGAAAATTTATAAGAGGATTGAAATTTATAAGAGGATTGTTAACATGCATTAGTAAATAATGAAAAAAATCAGCTAGCTGTAAGTCAAGGGAAAAGTCGTCAGCTGATAAGATTCAGTAGGTGATAGATGCTGCTACGTCACACCTTTCAAGGTACCAGCTGGTAAACTTTCCACCGCGATACAGCAAGCTAAAATTAATTTTCATTCATAGTAGCATATAAACGATCACCAGGTAAATTTTTAGTTGAGAGGAAATCATTGAATATATAATTTTTTTTTCATGTTCAAGCAGCCAGCTGACGTATAGTCCACCATGTTATGGTCAGCTGACTTTATTTTTCCTTCAAAATATTAGGTAAACTATAATCTGACAAATTTTCAAATGGGAGGAAATGACTAAAAAACTTTTTTTTTCCTCCATGCTTATGTATAGCCTCAATCTGTAAAAAGAAAGAGAATAACTTAAGAAAAGTGATTTCCTCCTGGATGAAAATTTATAAGAGGATTGTTAACATGCATTAGTAAATAATGAAAAAAATCAGCTAGCTGTAAGTCAAGGGAAAAGTCGTCAGCTGATAAGATTCAGTAGGTGATAGATGCTGCTACGTCACACCTTTCAAGGTACCAGCTGACAAACTTTCCACCGCGATACAGCAAGCTGAAATTAATTTTCATTCATAGTAGCATAAAAACGATCACCAGGTAAATTTTTAGTTGAGAGGAAATCATTGAAAAAATAATTTTTTTTTTCATGTTCAAGCAGCCAGCTGAAGTATAATCCACCATGTTATGGTCAGCTGAATTTATTTTTCCTTCAAAATATTAGGTAAACTATAATCTGACAAATTTTCAAATGGGAGGAAATGACTATAAAACTTTTTTTTTTCTCCATGCGTTGCAGGCTGCCACTGCCCGCCCCACCCACGGAGTCGCAGCTGACGATCGCGAATATTCATAATATAAATCCCTAATGCGTTTCACGAAGTTTCGCTCGAGAGGAAATAATTGACCGAATTTGTACCTGGCTCCCGGTCCATTAGTATAGATTAAAATATTCACTAAATGAAAATATCTATCAGTCAAAATATGAAAGAATTAAGTTCTTCATTAAAATAATACATGAATACGTATTATATCAATCATTTCCTATAAAACCGGGAACTACAACTGGGTATACTGGTACTGGGTACACTATCATCGTAAAAAAACTGTCGCATAAGGATGGGTCCGCTAGCTATGGGTCTGTTGCGTTCGTGAAAACAAATTTTAGTTATGGGTTGGTTTATGGGACCTTTTAGCTTAGCGGTTGTCTAACTATGTGATTGTTTATGGGATGTTGGTGAAATTGGGCATTAGTCTTGCTTGCGAATGACGGAAGAGAAAAGATCGAAAGGTAGGGTGGTTCGTTATAATCCTAACCACAAAATTGACGTCGCGCGTCGCCAGTGATGATTGCCCAGACAATATTCAGAGCCTCAATAGCCCAACGGTTAAATGTGCGGGCTGAAAACTGAAAGGTCGCTGGTTCGAATCCCACCCTTTGCACTATTGACGTACCCACTCCTAGCACAAGCTTTCCGCTTAGTTGGAGCGGATAGGAGGATATTAGTCAACTTCAATTTGAATATTCTTGAAAAAAAAAAAAAAAACATTGGAAAAAAATATTAGATATCTATCGAATTAGAACCTCAAATTTCTAAACACCGCCCACCGTTAAAATGTAATTTTAATCGAGTTCGAAAATATAAACGAATAAACGACGAACTAAAAAGTTTATTTGAGGAGGAAAAAATTTAATTCTAATTTCCCAGAGTTAACGAATAAACTTAAAAACGAAGGGAATTATTTTACTGAATTCGAATTAAGCAGAAAGAGGAAACAACAGGCGTGAAATTCACAATAACCATTAGATACAGTTTTCGACACGTGCAAAATACTTCGCTACGACGTAAAAAAATTCGAACAATCTTGGGTCTTACATAAGTAGGTAGTTATTTTTTAATTTTATTATCATTGACGTCATCATACTGCTTTATCTACTTGTTATGAAGTGATAAGTATAGCTACTCATGCCTTACTTTTTTCACGTGAAAGTTAACAAAATATCTTATTATGTTAGACCGCCGTAAAGCAAGTTTAACGATCAATTTTATTAATTATTATTGCAAGATAGACAAAGACATAATAATCATATATCTGTTGGATGATAATAATAATCATAGGTACCTACGTAATAATGACTTGTGATATATATGACTCATATTATATGCTAAACTCGGCAAGCACTGCAAGCCTGAAAATAAATAATCTACGGTAATGCGATCACAAAACCATCCACTGCAATAAAATTTTTGTGATTAAAATAAAAAAAAATTGGTGCAGCGCACTCGTTGATGTCTTTTGACCTTTCTGTTATGTCTTGGTCTGTCTAAACTAGGAAGGAATAATATCGCTTGACCAAACTCTAAACACTTACTCGTAGGAAGGTATCATTTTAAATTGTCTAAAATATGTCGTGACAATTCAAAAACTTTTATCTGGTGGAAGGTTTTGGCTGAGGCTAGTTCCTACTTTGAGTATTGAACAACCATCCTATCGTCAAAAACGTACCGACAAGCAATTTAGCATTCCGGCACGATGGCAAGTAGTAATCGATTAGAATTATGGGCTTAATTAAAACTGCCATACCATCTTAAACTGCATCGTCACTTACCATCAGGCGAGATCGCAGTCAAAGGAAATTAAATAAATTTGTAATTTTGACAGAAGCTGTATACGCAATCTGTCAAATCTGTCCTTTTAACCCAGAGTTAGATACTCTGGGTTAAGACGTTTCTGCAAGCGCGCCTTAATGAGCTCTAGACAATGACAGTAATGACACCCCACATGCCAGGGCAAAAAATGAAATTTTATTTCGACTCCTTTTCCATGTATGGGAGCCAACTTTATTTATTTAATTTTATTTTATTTTTGTTATTTGTTGTTATAGCGGCAATAGAAATACACAATATGTGAAAATTTTAACTGTCTATCTATTACGGTTTGCGACATACAGCCCGCTGACAGACGGACGGACGGACGGACGGACGGACAGCGGAGGCTTAGTAATAGGGTCCCGTTGGCACCCTTTGGGTACGGAACCCTAAAAATATAAATTGAAATAGGATTATTGCAAACTCAAAACACTTTATCAGTTAAAATCCCGTGTCATTGTCAAAAGCGTGATGGGGATCTGCGATGCGGTTTGTCGGCAGACATGGAGCTTAGAATTATTTGGATACCATTGTTGTGTGATACTCGTAAGTGACAGATGAGCATCAGCTAAACCGACCCACGGTAGCTGTGGCAAACATAATACTTTGTGTTTTAAACTAGCCTTTGCCCGCGACTTCATCTGCATTGAGTTAGAGTTTTTTGTATCCCACATGAAGCTTTCATTTTTAACCGACTTAAAAAAAAGGAGGTTCCCAATTCAAAACGTATTTTTCTTTTTTTTTGGTGATGTTACTCCATAACTACGTCAAATCTTAATTGATTTCAATTTTTTTTTTAATAATTTTTAATTTAATGTTAATATCATATCATTAAAATTAAAATATGCCTAAATTATATACAGCTAACAAAATTAAAACTAAAATAAAAATTAAATAAAATCTAAAACCCGATCGAAGTCACTGCAGTGTGGCATAGTACCCAAGATGCTGGCATTTCAGACTGGCAGACAATGGCATTACCCCTTTGGATGGCCAAGCTAATCCTTTGGCCAAGGTAGCTGCCAGCTCTTGGATCCCCGGTAGACTCGCGCTCTTCTTCTTCGCGTAGAAAGCGCTCGAGCCTCCGGGCCCCACGGCCCCAGGGTCTCTACACCAAAAGGCACAAATATGAAACCACTGTCAAGTTTTTCATATTTGCGCCTCTTGGCCTGTTCGGCGCTAGTAGCCGCTGCACCCGCCACAGAGGAGGTCGCATGGATGTGGGATGCAGCTAGAGTATCTACACAGGTGTAGAGTATTAAAAATTATAAAAAAAAATTTTTTTATTTTATTTGAAAGGTACATATACCTGCACGTTAGTCCTATTAAAATTTGATGAAGATCTGATGAATATCTTCGGTGATGGAAGACCGAACTCCTCGCTAAATAAATAAGAGCAAAATTGATCCTATGAAACTACACTAAAGCTTAAAACAATGATTATATAAAAATTATTTTGAAAAAAACCGACCACAAATGCATACAAACAAAATGTAAACTAATTTTAGTCTGTACACGTATGTTGAAGTCGGGCTAGCGTCGCGCATCTGTTTCATCGTTTCTATTTAGACCCACCCGACTTCAACATACGTGTACAAACTAAAATGATTTCAGTTGCAGATTCTTTACACATACCCCGTTACATAGCAACTTGGTCTAGAATCGACCGTAGTAGTATTAGTAGTAGTATTTTATAGGTTTCAGTGGCGTTTGACGTCGTTATTTTTGAAAAAAAATATTTTGTTAATATATTATTATTATCCTAGGATAAAAAGTAGATTTTCATGTCACTTTCCAGGTCCTCAACTATCAACCCCACGCAAAAAACTACGTCGATCCGTAACTCCGTTATTCTCTCGTAATCTCCACAGAAATTAACCACCTGCGCGGGAGATATTATAGTGCTCTTAAGTAAGTGCTTCCTCTATTCGCTCTCACTCGTAGTCCAATGAGACGAATTCAACAGGAATGGAGGGAGATCACATTGACGTACGTCAATGTGATCTCTCTCCATTCCATCATGTGCCTAGGAGAGTACTCTCCTAGGCACAGGAGTGACATACCGCCTACTTCTTTATTTCTAAAAAAATACCGGCCGAATTGAGAACTTCCTCCTTTTTGGAAGTCGGTTAGTGAGAGTTTTATTGGATAATCAGGATAGGTATGGCTTTTTTGCTTTTGTGAAGTGAACGCATAACATTTTCAAAATATTAAGAGAAATTCTAAAACAACAAGTATTTGCTATAATTATTTTAGAAGGCATTTTCACGAGAACTTTTTTTATAAAGCATCGTCATGCAACTTACCAAAAATGTTGTTAATTAAAAAATCATACTTATTATTTTTAATTATTTAATTATAATTTATTATTAAGTACAACTTTATTATACAAATACAATAATCGCATTAAATAAGTTTAGTAGGTATCGAGATTTTTATCTATTTACAAAATATTTAGTAAGAAAGTAGAATATATAAAAATGCCTATTATAGCGTATAAAAGTAAAAAAAAGTACTCGTAGAAGCTAAAAAAGTTGTTTATTATTCTTTATTTACAACAATAAACTTGAGTCAAGTTTGATATTTCTGCTACGGTTTTTGTCTTGAAGAGTTTATAAGTAAGTACCTAATTGGAAACATCCCTATAGATAATTGCAAGTTCCAGACATAAATTAGAGCTTTTCAAACTTTGAGTATATAATACTAAAAGTTTTCAAATAATGCGCTCAGGATCTGTAAATTTTCCTACACATCTATGTTAATGTTACCACCATAGATTTAAGTCGCTTCTCACCTACGACTAAGCTACGAATCTTAAATCTATGGTTACCACTCTGTCACCGAGTAAAAAGATTAAAAACTTAAAGATTAAAAGAATAAAAATTGTAACGTTCGTCATTTTGATTCTGTTCGTATAATATGTAGCCTACGTCAACCGGACCATAATAACAAATCGCCTAACACCTCTTTCATGAAAATTGGCTCAGTAGTTTAGGCGCTAAGGTGGAACATACGTGAATAGCCACATACATACATAGACTGCTAAAATTGTGGCCCTTTCCTTTCTACCGTAGTTGGCGCGGCCGCACTGGTGAGGCGACTGGCGACGCGATAAACTATGTGTCCGCATTGCATCGGCGATATAAACTAGCGAATTGAGCTTACATCGCGTAATGATTGGCCGTACTCAGTGTGGACACATTCATTGGTTTTAGTACTACTGAAAATTATGCGTGACATAAACAAATAAACGCGCGTCGCTTATCTGATGCGGCCCCCATTTGTTAAATAATTAGGAGTTTGTTACAACGAAATCGCCGTCGCGTCGCAATCGCCTTACCAGTTACGTAGTTAGGGTACGTTTTCGCACACGCGAGGCGTTGCGCGACGCGTGTGAAAAGTATGGGAGCGAGAGAGAGAGAGCGAGCGACGCGCCACACGCCGCGCGAGCATAAACGCGGCCTTATGGTGGATATACGGGTCTGCCTGCAAAATTCAAATTTAATTTGGTTTTTCGCAATTTGTAAACTAATACGACAAAGTAGACTTATGGCTTATTCTAATTGGCGCCAATAATGGCAGTATCATTTTCACAGGTTTATATAAAAATCTAAAAAAGAAATTAGTCAGAATATTGACTAATTTGTGAGTATCTCACGTCCAACTCGATATCCTGACTAATTTCTTAAACTGGACACTTTTAAGTAAAGATTTTTATATAAACCTGTGAAGATGATACTGACATAGTCGCAATTAGAATGCCATAAGCCTACTTTGCCGTATTAGTTTACAAATTGCGAAAACCCAAATTAAATTTGAATTTCCCGGGCAGAGCCGTATAATCCACCTTAATGTTTAGAGTTGTTGTTGGTGGTGTACCGTATAATGTACAGTGCCCGGCGATATATATTGCACATCGGCCTTTGGAATAAAACGCTATTTCTATTCTATTGCAAGGAAAGCTAGCCAGAAATTCACGTAGTAATTACTGAAATCTCTTCACAATCGAGTCGAGTTTCTTGCTGGTTCTTCTCGGCAGGAAAGGCATTCCGAACCAGTGGTAGATTCATCGACTATTCAAAACCGCACTTGTAGTTTATTTGAATAAAAAATATTTCTATTCTATTCTATTCTGTCGGCGAGCACATAATAGCACAGAATAGCGTTTTGTCCCAAGGGCCGATGTTTAATATATATTGCCGGGTACTGTATTGATATTTTGACGAAGCTCGAAGGGGTTTGTTCTTGAAGCATCCCCCTGCCTATTGCGGCGTGGCTCGGTGCGTGCGCTGCACTTTAGCCTTGAAGCCCTCCTCATCGTCGGCCGTGTAGTGCACGGTGCGCGGCCGCCCGTCCGCGTCCACGAACGAGTAGAAGCCGCGCACGGCGCCGTCCGCGCGCGTCTCTTGCGCAGACTTCGTATCGCCTGTGTTTTTGTCCTGAAAAAAAAATACCATGTTCATTTAACTTCCACGTGGAATTCCATACAAGAGACCTTTGTCAGAGAGAGCAGTGGACGTCTTTTGGTTGACAAAGAAGAAAAAGCCTATATCACTCTCCAGGTCCTCAACTATCTATACTATAATTATAATCTATATATATAAAAGAAAGTGGTGTTAGTTACACTATTTATAACTCAAGAACGGATGAACCGATTTGGCTGAAAATTGGTGGAGAGGTAGCTTAGAACCAGGAGACGGACATAGGATACTTTTTAATATTATAAATGCGAAAGTGTGTTTGTATGTTGGTTTGTTTTTCTATCAAGTAGCAAAAAAGCTACGGATCGACGTGATTTTTTGCATGGGTATAGTTGAGAGCCTGGAGGGTGACAAAGGCTACATTTTATCCGGGAAAATCAAAGAGTTCCCGCGGGATTTTAAAAATGAAATCCACGCGGACGAAGTCGCGGGCATCAGCTAGTAATTAAATATAATTTATTTATTTATTTATTTATTTATTTATTATTATTATTTGCATTCATGTATATCCACTTAATTACATATATTGTTAGATTACATGAGGCCCCGTTAGGGCGTTGCAAAGTTACATAAGTGGGTTAGTATAAATTAGTCAAAAGTCAAATTAATTAATAGGTATTATTCATTAACAGATTGGAAGTCATTCATATGTCAAAATAGTTCGTCATAACATTTAAATGATAATAATATCTAATTCATTTTGGAACATAGCCTGATGCGCAAAAACCGACTCCAAACTCCCGCGCCACTAGGGTGAAACCGGGATAGATGCCTCAGAGGGATAGATGCCTCATATTCTAAAAACCTAACTTCCCGAACTCGCGACTAAGAATTAATTGTATAAGTAGGAGCCGCAGTCACCCCGCACCAAAGTTACCCACGGACAATCGTGCGGTGAGGACGCGTTTCGCTCGTGCATGTGATTATCTCCGCGGCGAAATCCAATAACACGTCAAAGTTTTAAAGGTTATTATTTCATATTGTATAACTTTATAATTAGTAATAAATTCCGACATATCTTTTATAACGTCAATACACTGGTTCATTGAGGCTGCATGTTGGTGTAAATAGATGCTATTTTGTTTATATTTTATTAAAAAAATACTTGGGCATCTATCCCTATCATAAAGGATAGTTGCCCTGATTTTTCGAGGTATAGGTGCCCTTAGGGGCATCTATCCCTCTATAAACCATATATATGAAGTAAGTGTATATTTTTAAAATATTTTAATGTCTGTATTTTTTTATGTATTTACGTATATTTATATTTGGACTTCTTACTGATTTTAGCAGAACTATGCCACGAAAATATAAAAGAAAGGAAGGAGTGCGAGCTCGAGTATGTTCTTGGACTACAGAAAACTTACAGTCAGCTTTCGATGAAATGGACAAAAATACTTAAAAAACTCATACAAAACTTCAATTAAATTGGATAAAATAATGACGATATTATCTTTATTGTGTTATTTTAGTATAAAAAAGTTTGACTGTGCAATGTGCATGTTGATACTTAATACATGAATATTTTATAACAACAACTTATTATAATTTATATTTTTGCTTGCTTGTAAAATTTAATTTAACAAATAAATATAATTATGCATGTTGAAACCTAAGAATTTATATTTTAGATAAACAAACGCTTTAAAAATTTAATTATGGACATTTGTGTGATATCAGCTTCAAATGATAACAATTAAACTAGTGGTTCGCCCCGAACTGAGACCTCGCGGTAACGGTATCCCATGATTATTCATTCAATCGATAGGTACATGACGACCAAAACTGACATTATTATTATTATGCCCGTTTTCACCAAACATACCTAAATCATCCCCTATGTAGGAGTCTCTTTACGTAGGTAGCTCCAAAACACAATCCTAAGTCCTAAAATCCGTCCCAATGTCCTTTTAGGTGTCCCGTACAGGATCGTGATAAAGAAGTTGACAGTAATCATCACATAACTTATCATAGGTAGCCCGTAAAGGTTAGGGAACGTCAGTGAAAACATTGAATTATTATGTAGGTACTAACGAGTGAAAACGGGTTAGGGGCATCTGTACAAATCGTCATCTATCGACGCGAATAGAAAATATACAAAATGATATTTAACTAAAGAATAATTTTAATTGAATAATATGTTATTATATTATGTACCTAAATAATAATGGTCGACGCAAAACTGTTTTTGGGATAAATCGTAGTCGTAACTCCTAGTTCAATGGAATAGTTAATGACTGCGCCATCTATTAGCATTATTGTGAAGCTATGTGAAATTTACTGATGCTCATTAAAAATTAAATAATCTCGTTTTTTTATAATCATATAATTTTAGTATTTGTTGTTCAAGTACAGGATACAAGTGAAGTAAGAAAATAAGTACAACTTGAAAATATATTGAAAATTTTCCCAGAGAGCGTCTTCAAGCGAGGGTATTAAATCGCCACTTTGGAAGCCCCCCATTTCGTCAATTTTAGGAAAAAAATTTAAAAAAAAAATACGGTTGTACTCTGTTTCAAATTGTCTTTAAAATGATACACAGAAAACCTATGAATCGCAAATAAAAAAAAATTTCTTCGCATTCGCTTCTATGAGAGCCCCCCTGAAATAAAGATTTTTATAACTTTTTAAGCCATTTTCGGCTGGAGGCCATCGGTTTACATATTATATCTAAATTTGAAGTAATTACGTTCAGTAATTCAAAAGTTATAAGGCTCTGACAGACGGACGGACGGACGGACGGACGGACAAGTGCAAATCGCTCTAGTAAACTCAGAGACCTCGCTTCGCTCGGTCAAAGATTTAACATGTTTTTCATTATTATGGCCCATGTTTCTTGGGAGACAATTGCGGTTTTGGAGTAGAAATACCTAACATTTGGTTTGGGATTTTCGTTTACACGGTATAAAGGGCATCTATCCTACACTGCAGGCATCTATCCTTCTCAGTATTTTCATGGTGGGGCAACTATCCATATAGGTAGGCATCTATCCTCAAAAAAATTGTTCCACGAAAAGCTAATTTCTGCAAAATCTGTATTTGATAGGTTAAAAAATGATAATAATAATTCAACATAAAGGATTGAGCTAACTACATTAATAGAAATCATTCGTATAAAATTAATATTTTTTAAATTAGATTGCATTTTCAAAAAGTGGGGCATCTATCCCGGTTTTACCCTATACAAAGTACATAATTTATTGTTTATATTTCAAAAAACGAGGGGAGTGTACCCTTTGAAACAAAAAAAGAATTTTCCAAATCGTTTCAGGCGTCTTCGAGGAATCGGTGGACGCACGAAAAAAAAAGATTCCGACGAATTGATAATCTCCTCCATTTTTGAAGTCCGTTAAAAAACAATTCAGAGTCTGAATAGCCTAATGGTTAAAGGTGCGTACTGAAAACTGAAAGTACAACGATTCAATCCCCGATCCGTTGCACTAATATCGTATAATATCCACTCGTACCACAAGCTAATTTGGAGAAGGGAATATTAGTCAAATTCAGTTCTAAAATAAAAACTTCTCTATTGAAGGGGGCAAGCGTCGCACATCAGCTTCATCGTTTCTATTTAGGCCCTCACGACTTCAAGAAACGTGCACAAGCTAAAATTATTTTTATGATTTGCAGTGGCGTTCGAAGTCAGTTTTTTGAAAAGAATTTTATATTTATTACGAGCTGACCCGGCGGACTTCGTACCGCCACCTTATCTATATAAATAAAAGAAATAAACTATCCTAATCCAAAAAAAAAACTATCCTATCTTTCAAGTTGGACCAAATTACAGATAGTTACGAAGTTTGATCAAAATCAGTTAAGTAGTTTAGGAGTCCATTGCGGACAAACAACGTGACACGTAATTTATAGGTATATATATACCTATTAAGATAATAATGTACCTAATACTTACTCTACTTCGTTAAAGTAGGCTCATTTGCATAATACATAATAATTATTATTGTAGTAATATTACATAAGTTATAATAGACACTTTTATTAATTCTATTCTGGTACTACTTACATATTATATAACTAGAGTGAATGTAGGGCTATTATTGTAACCATAACATACATAATTTATGTAAATAAAGTATCTACTTAACAAGTATGTAAATAATGTTTAAATTATAATTAGGAAGAGCTGTTCTTTGGTTTTATAGACTTTAGCTGTTGCAATGGTTTTACTGATTTTAGCTGCAAATTACAACGAGTCTGTATATTAAGATGTTATACTATAAGTAAGATAACTTTTGCTACTGGCTCGTTGGCATGTCCCGGGTTCGATTCCTATTTTGACCAGTATGGGGTTTTCTGTCAAGAATTTTTGAGTTTTAACCCGTAGTTAGGAAGTCGGCGGTGTGTCACCCCCGTGCCTCGGAGAGCACGTAAAGCCGTCGGCCCTGCGCGTGATCTCTCTTCGGTCGTGTCGGATTGTGTCCCATCGGATCATGAGAGTGAGGGAATAGAGAGTACACCTGTGTACGCGCACGCACTTGTGCACTACAATAGCACCCGCACAGATGGTTAATCTCTGAGGAGGTGACTGAATTCTGTCGGGACAACATGATTAATTATTAATTACTTCTGTCTAATGCTGAGATCTATACCTATGTAGAGCGTACTTTGTTGTTACTTTACTTTACGAGTGAGTGTGAGTTCGCGTCTTAGCAGTCATAATATGGTCTATAGCCCTATAGATTTCAGAGAAGTTTTTAGAGAGACCCCTACCTGTGTAGATGGATCGTGTTAGATTGTATTCCCACCAAAAGTAAAGAAAATGGTTTTGGGATAACAAATAATTACCAATTTAAAAGGTCTCACAGAGGAAAATGGCGAGAAAAACAACAAACTGATTTTGATGTTTTGACAGATTTCCAGTAAAAAAAACTGTAAAAACTAAAACGTTTTTAATCGTCAGATAGAATTTACTTGGCGATATGGTGAAAAAAAATTGTCGTCTGATCTTCCATTATGACAGTAAAAAACCGATGCGAGAATATAAACTACTTTTAATTAAATACAACTAATTTAAACTTTATCACAATTTAAATAAAGTCGAAACTATAGTGATCATTAAAACTAAAGGATCGTGAGTTGAGTAAACGATTATAATTATACCATACCTTCATTGCTTCCTACGTAAACCAGCAAATTTTTTTGGCTTCCTACCTTGATCGTGAATAAGTGTACGACGTTGTTTGATACATTTTTCCCTAACAGCATCCATTGCTGTTTACCTAATTTTAGTCAAGACCTCTAAAAATTTTTTATGTGATAACGTCTTATAAATCGATGAACACCGGCTGCACACACGAAAAAGTGTCACGTTCCGCCTGAGCCTGCGCGTGCAAGCGAGAGCGCGGAACAAGCGATAGAGACACGATTGGCCAAAGCATTGGCTTAGAGAGCGGCCGCCTCCGTCCGCCAGTCATCGTCAATGTTTCTTTATGACGTTATCACGTAAAACTATCGTCCGTAAACCGACTTTACAGACAACCAATTTTTTTAAATACTTAAAATATCTTGTACTTACCTACAATTTTTGGCTTATCGTTTTTCTTCAGCCTTTCAATGAGTGAACTTGAAGAATAACTCATACAAAATATTACGCATTCATACAATGTTTAAAGCTCAAAATTCTGTTTGTGACAAGCTGTTTTCTTTTATTTGGTTTTTAATAGGCTCTTTACTCTACATTTCTTAACAAGACTTTTCTTATCTTTACTTCCTAGCCTTGTTTTTATGTGATTTACTACACTAAAACTGTGGAAAAATACCTACTAATATGTTTATGGTATGAACTATCTGATTATACAAATGTTCGGTACTTAATACGAGGCCTATAGGAGTAGACAGGCGCATGTATAATGTATGTCGTACATATAAAACACCACGTAGTATCGCCCTCGTCAATTATGACCCTATTGTTTTGAGTTATTCCAAATTTAAAATATGGTGGAGTAATTATAATACCCGACATTGACCTAGATTTTTTCATAGAATTTTGAGACTGGCCGACTGACATCGTTCGCGAAAACCATGCGAAAAAAAAAACGGTAACGTGGGACCATCTTGATAATGACTAGAAAATTAAGATTATCTATCCCATGTAGCAAGTAGAAGCGTCTATAGGTCTTGAATATATACGACTCTCATTTTTTTCACTTTAATTACATCCTTATTTCATTACTAGCTGATGCCCGCGACTTCGTCCGCGTGGATTTAGTTTTTAAAATCCCTCGGGAACACTTTGATTTTCCGGGATAAAAGTAGCCTATGTCACTCTCCAGGTCCTCAATTATACCCATGCAAAAAATCACGTAGATCCGTGGCTCTGTTGCGGCGTGATTGAAGGACAAACCAACAAACAAACACACTTTTGCATTTATAATATTAGTAAGTATGATTAGAATATTAAATTACATAGAAAAACACTGTAATATTACGTCCATACGATGTATTACATCCATACCTACTATGTAGTATGTAGATATAAAGATCGTTTGGCAAAATCTGACGCCTTTGGAGTAGTTTGACTTTGACAAAATAGGGCTATCCACGATGGCTATATACGATAAAGTACACTTGCCAGCTTAAGATGAGCCGTTCATTCAAAGTATCTTGTAGATTCCGGGGTTCAAGTTATTTGGACCTTATACTGAAGATCGTGATGGCTATAATTTCTGAACTACGAAATTGACGACCTTGAAATAATTACAGGACAATCTCTAAAGAACCTGCTTTCTAACATAAAAAGAATGGATTAAATCGGAATACGCCTTAATGAATTACAGCGAAATACACATTTTTACTTTCATCCCCTCTCCCAAGGGAACCGTGCTGAATTTCGGGATAAAAAGTATCCTATATTATACCTCGTAGTATTAACTTAAATCGTGCCAAGTTTCATTGAAATCCGTCCAGTAGTTTCAGCGTGATGCGCGGCCAAGATACAGACAGACAGACAGACAGACAGACAGACAGACAGACAGACAGACAGACAAAAAATTAAAAAAAAATTGTTTTGGCTTCAGTATCGATTACAGAGTGCCCTCAAAGAAAAATTTTCAAAATATCTTCAATGTACAGAATTGGACCTGTTACAGTTTTATTATATTATAGATAAGCAAAACTCTAAATACATGGTCGATTTTAAAAATTCTCTAAAACCACAGAGTAAGTATAGTTTCTTACTAAAATTCCTCAACCGCAAGACATCTACTGGAAAATGGACATTGGTATCTCGCAAAGATCGCCACTCGACTGAGTCCACCTAGCGCATGATCTTGGAAAACTGCGTGCGGTTCTGAACCGATTTAAAGAAAATAGGGCATGGAAATAGCATGCAACCTGAGAAAGGATACCGGAAAAAAGGAACCTAATAAACGCGGACGATGTGACGTTACTATAATTTACCTCGGTACTAAGTGGGTTGAAACAGGTGGAGTTGATTGAGATGGTTGAGCCTTGAATTGGCGACAAATGTGATTAATGCAGGAGTGGTAAGCAAGGTTAATAACGAGGTATTCGTTTTGGTTATTAATTATTTTATGAAGTAGCAGTGAGTAGCATCGTATCAAGCAGCAAACGACGCAAGCATAGAGGATCGAGTTTAAAATATTTTAATTTATCTTCATCAGATTGATGCAGCTTAATCGGCCTGCAGAGTTATTTTGGCCACCTCTTTGTTCGCTTTCCAGCGATTGAAATGAAACGTTCAGTAAGAGAATGATATGAATTGTTTGAAGTTATATAAGTTGTCAGCAGGTGGCAGCCCTATCGGTGCACTAACTTTCACCTCATTGGAGTATTCCGGCAACGGCCTTGCAACTTGTAATAAATCGCGTCGTGATGCATATCAGTTCAAGGTGAGTCGACTCGCCCAAGCTTCACGTAGTCATGCGGATACATTACATAATGTGATAATCTATTTTTAGGGTTCCGTAGTAAACAAGGAACCCTTATAGTTTCGCCATGTCCGTCCGTCTGTCTGTCTGTCTGTCTGTCTGTCTGTCCGCGGTTTAGCTCAGAGGGTATTGGTACTAGAAATCTGTTATTTGACAAGGGTATAAATATCAATCACGCCGACAAAGTGGTGAAATAAAATTGTGAAAAATATTTTTTTAGGGTACCTCCTCTACATGTAAAGTGGGGATGATTTTTTTTTCCTCGTCTATCCCATAGTGTGGGGTGTCGTTGAATAGATCTTTCAATAATATTGTGGGTGTGGGGACACAATTTTTCAATTCAGGGATCCGTTTGTGAAATATGATATTTTAAAGTGCTAAATTTGAATAGAGTCAAGTGTCCCCCCCCCCCCCTCTGCCGGCTAAATGGTTATAGGATACAAGAAAAAATTCACAGCAGTAGTATATATAATGAATTTTAAAGGAAAACTATCACGGCTAAGTAGGGTTCATTAGTTAAGGAGTTATATCTGTTTTTTCTAAATTAGGTATAACACGTAGTGTAAGTTGCATATTTTGTAGTATATTATAGTATTTAAAGCATGGAACTCAAAATGTAGTCAATATTCATAAATAAAATAAAATCACTATCCTAGGTCAGCAATATTTGACTTTTGAGACTTTTAACTACGGAACCCTACACTGCGCGTGGCCCGACACGCACTTGGCCGGGTTTTTTCATAACTGAATTATAAGGTAAATAAATCGTGGAAAATTTTTGGAGAACGTAAGTACGCACTTTGTTCCGTACACGATTTTAACTAGTTTTTTGCGTTTCATTCACGTTTAATTTCCGCGTGGATACGTTTTGATTATCCGGGGCAAAAAAGTTCTTCATCAGGATGCCAATCATACTAATATTATAAATGATTTTGAATATTGAATGACATTATTATTATTGCAAGATAGACAAAGACATAATCACTACTAATATTATAAATGCGAAAGTGTGTTTGTTGGTTTGTCCTTCAATCACGCCGCAACAGAGCTACGGATCGACGTGATTTTTTGCATGGGTATAGTTGAGGACCTGGAGAGTGACATAGGCTTTTTATCCCGGATAATCAAAGAGTTCCCGATGGATTTTAAAAACTAAATCCACGCGGACGAAGTCGCGGGCATCAGCTAGTTTTGTATAAATAGGTTCAGAGGTGACTTTGTGAATCGGTTTAGATAAAATTTTAAGATTCTCGAGTAGCGCCCTCACATCGAGAAACGCAGCGTTGCAATGGTAGACTCTTCACTTGGTGGATGGCCGATCTAAAGCTGCGCCGGTAGCCACTGGATACAAGGAGCGCAAGATCGTATTCTGTTGTGATACTTGCAAGAGACATAGATGTTCAGTGGATGGCGGTATAGGGTTGAAAAAGTAATCTACAAACAGAGTTTCTTTCATAGTTATGTTTTGATGATGGATAGGCAGTATCAACCAGGTAATTAAAGGGAAATACACCGAATGCCCCAATACTTAAGAAAACACAACATTAAGAACTAAAAGGCAAGGTTTGCGCATCACAACAGTGATAAGTGATAACATAATGTTAAACGAAAAAAACGCCACTACAAAGTTGATTTTTCAAAAAGCGCTGAATCTATTACGACAAAATTTATATGAGACCACCTCTTAAGTAGCTGTATGCCTACCAAATAAAAAAAAAACCAAAATCAATTCCCTATTGGCGGAATAATCGCGTAACAAACATTTAAAAACATACAGTAGAATTGAAAACGTCTCTTTCTTTTTGCAGTATGTTGAAAATGAGGATTCGCTATAATAACGATCAGAAGTGCGATTGTGTAAGAATTGCCGATCAAATCGTCAAAGTTCGGCGTCAAAGTAAAATAAACCAAAATTTCATTAACTTAGAGCTCAATTTCGTGTATCCATTCTCAACCGTTTAGGGTATCGTACATACCTAAACGTATGAGAATGGATACACGAAATTGAGCTCTAAGTTAATGAAATTATGGTTTATTTTACTTTGATGCCGAACTTTGACGATTGGATCGGCAATTCTTACACAATTGGGGGGCAGTAGGGCTAGTACAAGATTGGATAGTAAACTATAACGAATCTCTGTTTGCGAGCTTCTTCATACATCTACAGCCAGCGCCCCAAGTGGAAACATTGGGAACTAAAAGTGTCCGAGTAAACTACGGCCGTTCAGAGAATGCGTTCCTGACACGTCGCGATTGAACTGACGACGTAACTTTGTAATGGCGTTGCAGTTACGATAGTAATATTATTGCTGGTTGTTTACCGTTTTAACAATTGATGAGCATTAAAACAACATTATTATATCAATAATCAATTAATGTTATAATTTTGTGCCAAACTGAGTGTCAAATAACTTGGTAAACAATATTTAAACTGATAGGTGTCAGGAACGCATTCTCTGAACGGCCGAACTTTAGTTCCCAGTAGGGCAGTTCTGTTGGTGAACGTCAAGGAAAAATCATGAACGTCGGTCGATGCGGTCCAACGCACACTCTGAATGAATCATCGTTTGAAGAGATAGGTTTAAGTACCTTTCTCGCCGATGACGTGGTATTGGGTGCAACTATTGGATACTCCAATTTACTTGGATAGGTTACTTGATCAATGTATTGGACTATGGTCTCTATCTCTGTATCGTATTCCTTATTGCGTAGGGTCATCACCCCTTTCAATTATCTATACATATAATAAAACTGTAACTGGAAGATTTCTGTACATTTAATATATTTTGAAAATTTTAATTGGGGGATGCTTTACTATCGATACTGAGCCCAAAACAGATTTTTATTTAATTTTTGTCTGTTTGTCTGTTTGTTTGTCCTTCTTTCACGTAAAAACTACCGCACAGATTTCTACAAAATTTTATACCGTGGTAGCTTATTACTCGGGTCAACATCTAGGCTACTTTTTATCCCGGAAAATCATGGAGTTCCCGAGGGACTTTAAAAACTAAATCCACGCGGACAAAGTCGCGGGCATCAGCTAGTTCATATTATAATGGTAGTAGTATTCTTGGGAAAATAATGCGGTGGGTTCAATTGGGCCAAAGAAGAGTAAAATAGTGAGTAAATGATATTCTAATATCTGAAATCGGGAAATTATTATCGTTAGTAGAAGCGTGAACATTCACGTAAGCTCTACATTGAACTCGAATGCACGCACGAATCACGATACTGAAATGTTGCATGTACTGCCTACTTAGCTAGATAAAAAAAAATTAAGTGGCACTCGGGGACTGCCGCGGTAAAGCTATTGCATAGCATTTTTTATCAACTTATGCAATTATAATATTTATGCAATATTTTTTTGCATAATAAAAATTATGCAAAAAAATAATTAAAAAACAAACAAACAAGAAAAGCGCACTGTCACTACTTCGCGAGTGAGATTCGAACCTGCGACATCATACACCATACGGTAAAGAAAGCTGTCGCTCGCCCACTGCGCCAAACAGAGCTACTTAAGAACCTCTAAAATGTTTAACGCTTACTGAACGACGGTGTTAGGTTTATTTTCGTTACAGAATCTCTTGATTCGGTCGCCGCGTTCAAACTGTTTGTCCTAGTTCAAAGCCCGCGATAAAAGCTATGCAATAGCTTAATAGGTACATAGCTGTATGGAACTATGTATGTTATGCGTGCTATCATCCGATTTCTAAAGTAAAATTGGTCTTTGAGGTTCAATCTAGGTTTTGGTTTAATGTACCTACTACCTACTACCCAAAGGGCGATCTTTTCGTGTGTCATGTTATTTTATATTTATTTAACAGTGGGTATACCTAGTATAGTATAAATGGGTATATATAATACAGTTAACTACCTACATAATTTTCTTATTAGGGTTCCGTACCCAATCGGTGCCAACGGGACATTATTACTAAGCCGCCACTGTCCGTCCGTCCGTCCGTCTGTCAGCGGGCTGTATCTCGTAAACCGTAATAGATACAGTTTAAATTTTCACAGAGTGTGTATTTCTATTGCTGCTATAACAGCAAATAATAAAAATAAAATTAAATTAAAAATAAAGGGGGCTCGATACATGACAAAGGAGTCGAAATATTTTATTTTTACCCTGGCACGTGGGGTGTCATTGTCTAGAGCTCATTAAGTCAAATTCAAATAAATTATTATTTTTTAGCGTCATAAATGAAGATATGGGGTATGCCATCAAAGTTGTGAACAAAACAAATGAGCATTTTTTCCCCATGTGCTAATTTAGTACTATCTAAGAACTAAGATATCTAAATATGTATCTAGTTTTAAAAAAGTAATTTGTACGCAACCCTAAAAGAGCGAGGCCCGACTCGCACTTGGCCGATTTTTTAATACATAAATACAAAAAATAGATCTAGGCTTTAAAGGCGCAACATTTTATTAATACTCGGTTATTATTTCACAAAAAAACTGACGGAAAGAAACACAATATGCATAATAATTTTTTGTTGACCGATCAAGACAACTTAGACATAATAAGAAACCCAACAAAAACTGTATTCTTTCGCTTCCTTGTTAATTTTATTAACTAAGGTAGGCTGTAATTGGCAGCAAGTGAATGTATTCGACATACAATACCTAATTGGTAATAAAAATAAAATCTAGTCCCAGTCCGGAAAAAAGTTCTTAAATGAGTAAATGAGTAATAAATACCTAACTTTATGTAGTATGAATGAAGAAATAGACTTTGTAAGTATACCTACAACAAATTAAATGCTACAAAATTATATCCCTGATTAGGTAGGGGAGAGCGGGGCAAAAATGAGAATTGGCCAAGTTTATTATTATTACGTATAATTTATTCGTTATGTTATTTTTAACTATGAATGTTTAATGCATGAAAGCATAACTTTATTACGTTTGGTTTCCTGTATGAAGAATGTAGGTAGATAATAATAAGTTTTTTTGTACTGCACGTGTAATTTGCACGAAAAATGCGAAACAACGAGTTACGATAGATAGTGTTTGCACAAGATCACGTGAATGATTAAAAATTTGTGGGACAGTTTAGTTTCTAAAAAAAAACTTGAAAGGTTTCAATGCAAGGCTGGGCGAACGAAGCGGTGCAGAGACGAGAGTGGGGCATTTTGGGTATGGGCGAAGGAACCAAAGGGGCCAAATGTTGGCCGACTTCATGGAGAAGGAGGGCCTCTTTATGAACTCCTTCTTCAGGAAGCGGCCACACAGAAAATGGACATGGTTGAGTCCCGATGGTTCCACGAGAAATGAGATCGACTTCATTATGTCGACCAAGCGGCATATATTCAATGATGTCTCTGTGATCAATAGGGTGAAAACCGGTAGCGATCACCGGATGGTAAGAGGCACGTTGAATATTAATGTAAAGCTGGAAAGGGCCAGATTGGTGAAGTCCACTCTCCGACCTTCTCGTGCTCATATCCAAAATCCCGAAAACTTCCAACTCGAACTGCAGAACCGATTCGAGTGCCTAGCAGACTGCGTTTCTGTGGACGATCTAAACAACAGGTTCGTGGAAACTGTCCATACTGTGGGGTCTAAATTCTTTAAGACCCATGGCAGGAAAAGAACCGAAAAGTTCTCTGACCATACTCTCAAGCTAATGAAGGAGAGACAAGAGATGAGGCTGCAGTCATCGGCAGACGCGGCTGCCTACCGGCGGATTAATAGGCAGATCTCTAAGGCACAAACTCACGACCTCCGTGTCTTTAATACCAAGTGTATTAAAGATACCATTGAGCGGAACAAAGGCTCAAAAGTGTTCGCGAGAGATCTGTCTATCGGACAGAGCCAGCTGACGCGGCTGAAAACTGATGACGGCCGTCTCGTCTCTTCTCGACCTGAGGTCTTGGGAGAGGTTGAGAAGTTCTATGGACAGTTATATACCACGAAACAAAAACCTGTTGAAGATTTGGCGAAAGATCCCAGAGCCAAACTGACCCGACACTATACCGAAGATATCCCGGACGTCAGCCTATACGAGATTAGAATGGCTCTCAAACAGCTCAAGGACAACAAGGCGCCAGGTGATGACGGAATCACTGCGGAACTCCTGAAAGCGGGTGGAAAACCGGTACTTAAGATCTTTCAGCGATTGTTCAATTCCGTCATCCACGAGGGCACAACGCCGGAAGCATGGCACAGGAGCGTGGTGGTTCTGTTCTTCAAAAAGGGTGATAATACCTTGTTGAAGAATTATAGACCCATCTCGTTGTTGAGTCATGTTTATAAGTTGTTCTCGAGAGTCATTACGAATCGTCTCGCTCGTAGGTTCGACGACTTCCAGCCTCCCGAACAAGCCGGATTCCGAAAAGGCTTTGGTACCATAGATCACATTCATACGCTGCGGCAGGTTGTACAAAAGACGGAAGAGTATAACCAGCCACTTTGCTTAGCGTTTGTGGACTATGAGAAAGCCTTCGATTCGGTGGAAACTTGGGCTGTGTTGAGGTCGCTGCAGAGATGCCGGATTGACTACCGGTATATCCAAGTGTTGAAGTGCTTGTATGAAAACGCCACAATGTCAGTACGTATACAGGACCAGACTACGAGGCCAATCCACTTGCAGCGTGGAGTGCGACAGGGAGACGTTATCTCCCCGAAGCTCTTTACCGCTGCGTTGGAGGACGTCTTTAAGCTTCTGGATTGGAACGGGCTTGGCATCAACATAAACGGCGAGTACATCACTCACCTGCGATTTGCCGATGACATAGTAGTCATGGCAGAGACTCTGAGAGACCTCAATACAATGCTCAACGATCTCGAAATTGTAGACGAGTATATTTACCTGGGACACACAGTCCAGCTAGTTAGGTCCAATTTCGAGAAAGAGATCAGCCGCCGAATCCAACTCGGCTGGGCAGCGTTCGGGAAGCTCCGAGATGTCTTCTCGTCCAAAATTCCTCAGTGCCTGAAGACTCAAGTCTTCGAACAGTGCGTGTTGCCAGTGATGACTTACGGATCCGAGACATGGTCGCTAACTAAGGGCCTCATAAGTAGGCTCAGGACCGCTCAGCGGGCGATGGAGAGAGCTATGCTCGGAGTGTCCCTGCGGGATCGAATCAGAAATGAGGAGATCCGTAGGAGAACCAGAGTCACCGACATAGCTAAGCGAGTCGCGATACTGAAGTGGAAATGGGCGGGGCACATAGTTCGAAGAGCTGATGGTCGGTGGGGTCCCAAGGTGCTTGAGTGGCGACCCCGCACCGGGAAGCGCAGTGTTGGCAGACCCCCCACCAGGTGGACCGACGACATCAAACGAGTCGCTGGGAGCCGCTGGATTCAGGCGGCGCAAGACCGAGGCCTGTGGAAGTCCATGCAAGAGACCTTTGTCCAGCAGTGGACGTCTATCGGTTGATAAAGAAGAAGAAGAAGAAGAAAGGTGTCAAAGGACACCCGGATGGAACGTAGTTCCTTTCGATTACATTGTGTTCGTTATTTTCGCGGTACAACATTGAGTCTCCGTAGCCTAGTGGCTCCGGCAGTCGCCTAAAAGTTCAAAGTCGATGGTTCGAATCCCAGCTCAACAGATCGAATTTTCCATTTTCAATTTTATTTTAAACAATTTCTCCATGTGGAACCTTTCCCTTTTGTTGGAATTTTTCCCAAATTTTTTATAACTTATAAGTTATAAAAAATTAGGGAAAGTTTCCACATGTAGAAATTATTTAAAATAAAATTGAAAATAGAAATTTCACTCTGTCGAGCTGGGATTCGAACCATCGACTGTGAACTGTTAGGCGACTGCCGGAGCCATTAGGCTACGGAGACCCAATGTGGTATCGCGAAAATACCGAACACAATGCAAATTTCACATTCAACAAAAAAGTGTCGGTTTCAAAAATGTGTCGAGTGTCGGTTCCTTAATTTTTTCCGTCTTTGCTACCTTTAAAATAGGTTGTTACATACGACATAAGCAGTAGGACAGTCATGGAGATTAGAAATTGGAGGTTTAATTTTTTTTAAGCTATTATAGCTTTACCGCGGCAGTCCCCGAGTGCCACACGTATTTTTAAAGCTGGATTTCACCTCTTTTATCTTCTTTTTCTTGATGGACGATATAGAGGACACTAGTATCTAGTGTCTACAAAAAAAGTTACACAAGCCTGAGTTAGTTTTAACTTACGTTCTCCAGTTTGGGACATGCCTTAGCCAACAAATAGGAGAAGTGCCTTTATATTACTTCCTTAGGTATCGATTACCTACGGTTTCTCTTTGCGGTTATATAAAGTTTACTATTCACATAGCGCCGTGTTTGTAATTAGTAAGTAGGTATCTTGACCAATTATAATAATTATTATTGGAACGTAGTTCCTTATCGCGCGGTACGGAAGGGGGCTAGACGGAAAAAATTAAGGAACCGACACTCGACACATTTTTGAAACCGAAACTTTTTTGTTGAATGTGAATTTTGCATTGTGTTCGATATTTTCGCCATATAACACGGCGTCTGTATGGCTTAGTGGTTACGGCAGTCGCCTAAAGTGCAACGTCGATGGTTCGAATCCCAGCTCGACAGACTGAATTTTCTATTTTCAATTTTATTTTAAACTAGCTGATGCCCACGACTTCGTCCGCGTGGATTAATCCCGCGGGAACTCTTTGATTTTTCGGGATGCCTATGTCACCCTCCATGTTCTCAACTATACCTATGCAAAAAATCACGTCAATCCGTAACATTGTTGCAGCGTGATTGACGGACAAACCAACAAACAAACACACTTTCACATTTATAATGTGTATTAGTGTGGAAGGATTAATACTGCAATAATAAAGGCGATCTAATTAAGTAAATTTTAGAATACAAAAGCTACTACTGTGACTTAAATATGATAGATAATATATTCCCTTGGGGACTTTTAAGCTATTGCATAGCTTTTATCGCGAGCTTTGAACTAGGACAAACAGTTTGAGCGCGGCGACCGACAAACAGTTTGAGCGCGGCGACCGAATCAAGAAATTCCGTAACGAAAATAAACCTAACACCGTCGTTCAGTAAGCGTTCAACATTTTCAGTAGCTCTGTTTGGCGCAGTGGGCGAGCGGCCGCTTTCTTTACCGTATGGTGTATGATGTCGCAGGTTCGAATCTCACTCGCGAAGTAGTGACAGTTCGCTTTTCTTGTTTGTTTGTTTTTTAATTTTTTGCATAATTTTTATTATGCAAAAAAAATATTGCATAAATATTATAATTGCATAAGTTGATAAAAAATGCTGTGCAATAACTTTACCGCGGCAGTCCCCGAGTGCCACTTAATTTTTTTATGGGGAATAATGATTACTTTAATCATGTAGTACATTTTTATGGATCATCAATAGTTTTCTCAGCATACCTACGCCAAATAATGCATTTTATAGGCAAAATTTTGCTACTTTTGGTTACATTATTGCAATTTTCTTAAGAATCTCTATTTTTTTTGAAAATAAATCATAGCCTATGTTATTTCCAGATAACTTAGCTTTCTATTGGTGAAAAAATGGTTCTAATCGGTCCAGTAGTTACAGAGCCTATTCGGTACAAACAAACAAAAAATCTTTCCTCTTTCTAATATTAGTATAGATTAATTGAAGCGTGTTGCATATCGAAAGTCGACAATGAACATTGCATTGATGAATAATAAATACCTACTATGATGATGAGACTGTAAATTTTATCGTACAAACGTATCGTCTTATTATTGTCAATGATTTCTTGCCCGCATTCTTGAATAAATGATAAATCATTGTGATGTTTTAATTAGTAAACAATTAAATACTACTTATCTCCCACCAACTGTTAAAAATAAACTATTATGTAATATTAATTATAACTTTGTCTATTTTCATCATTGTCATTTTATGTTCATTTCATATTACATTGTAACATTTTATAGATAAGTTTCTTTGTAAAGAAACCATTGATGGTATTAAAAATTTATTTGAAGTTCTTACACGTATTAGACATAGACAAACTATTGTCGTAACAAAGTAAGTAACAATGTTTTTAAAGTGTTTTTAGTGCATGTTATAGCTACATAGGAAAACATAGTAAATATTATTTCAAAAATGTGCACTCTTGTGGATAAATAAATACATAAAGAGTGATAAAAATGGTAGGAAAATCCTTCCTGAGTATTAACTTATCTAATTCAAGATCTTCTGATTGTAGTTTTTCCGTATACTATTGACAGATTGTAATCGTATATTTGTATAGTGTATTAAGTAACGTAGGAAACTTCCAGTCCGCGAAGGACACGTGATGATATTATAGGTGCGATCCTCAAAAAGGATTTAGCATCCTCGCCCCATGACACAGGGTATTAACTATTTTCGAATCCTTAAAAATTACAATTTTATTGACTTTCACGGTAATAAATAATAATGTGTTAGAGAATCTTATTGCAAGGAAATTATGTCGCAGACAATTATGAATGACCGGCAAAATACAATTCTATTATACGTAGTACACGTTTCATGCCATTGATGCGATTGATTGATATTACGATGTACCTATCAATTCATATACATATATAATACCTACTATGTAATGTATTTACGTGTGAGTGGATAACGAGCTTGTATTATTGGCTACGACACGTGTTTCAGCTAGCTGCTAAAGATCATCATCATCATCAGCAGCAGCAGCAACCCATCAACGGCTCACTACTGAGCGCAGCAGGTTTCCTCTCAGAGAAGGGTTATAGGCCATAGTCCACCACGCTACGCTGGCCCAATGCGATTAGGCGGAATTCACACCCCTTTAGAGAACATTATGTTGAAATCGCAGGTTTCCTCACGATGTTTTCCTTCATGGTTCTCACGATGTTAAAGATAAAATACGTTTATTTAACTAGATTAGCCCCAATAGAAAAAAGAATATGTTTATTTAATTAATACAAAAAGGGATTCAGATTAAAAAGAAGAAAAATACGAAAATAAACCGTTTTAGAATTGGCTTTTGCAACCATGTCGCTACCGACTCATTGCCGCTAGTAAATTCTGCTTTTAAATATAAATAGCTAAATTACTAAACACTACACGCGACTAAAACTGGTTTTAGTGAAACCTGGAAGGTCAACGATTCAAATCCCACCCGTTGCACCATCGTCGTACTAACCCTCACAATATAAGCTTTGGTGTACGCTTGGAGGTTGTCATGATTAACAAAGCTTAATTTTTTTAAACTTAGTTAAAATGATATTAGATGACGGTTCCGAGACTTCGGATGTATCTGAAGAAATGTAGGTAAGTAACGTAGGTAGATAGCTTTATATTTGTAATTCATGTTCGAAAACAAAGGCTCCTATCAAATATCGTGCTTCAAATTATTTATTTAGATTTCATCCAACTTTCAAAATTTTCAAATGTCCAAAATAATTTAATAAACAAAAAATTGCTTAATGGGTCAATTATAAATTGGTTGCGGATAGCGTAAATTTTGTACCTATTTAAACCGGTCGTCATTCAAAAACGGAATGTCTGCCGCTTTTTCTTGTGGATATTTTTTGTGAAGTCGAATTTAACATTATTTTGGCATTGTGAATCAGCGCGCCAAGGTTACTACAATAGACTTTGGCATATCTCGACGCGAGTGACGTGACGTAGCCCCATTCCCGCCGGTGGACCCGTTCACGAGCATGACGCTGTATAATGTATTGTCTCATTGTGTGTGTGCGATTCTCTAAAAATGATTTCTACAGTGTGACGATTGCAATTCAGCCAATCACCACAATTGAGACTGTAGTAATCATTGATGCAGCTTGTACATAATCGCCTGCAGTAGATGACTGACTTGCTCCTTTCTACAAATTCACAGAGGTGACCACACAGAAGTCATAGAGCTGGACTTCGATCCAAAGACAGTCACATACGACGAGTTACTGGACATGTTCTGGGCGAACCACGAGTATGGCCTTACCACCAAACTAAAGAGACAGGTACGTAGGTATCTCATAGTAATGTGGTTAAGTCAAGCCTCCAAAACCCAAAGGTTAAGAGTGGGGTGCGCTCGTTAACAGTAAACAGATTTGATTTTTACAGTAGTAGATCAAGTTTCAATTATCCGAAAAAAAAACACGCAAGAATTACATCATACTGCCAAGGGACGTGCTTGGGCAAAAACATAAAATGATGAAATTTGTTCGATAATAAAAAATCGCGAAGTTAGGTCTAATTTTTAACCAATATTCATTTATTTTCAATAGCTGATGCCCGCGACTTCGTCCGCGTGGATTTAGTTTTTAAAATCCCTCGGGAACACTTTGATTTTTCGGGATAAAAGTAGCCTATGCCACTCTCCAGATCCTCAATTATACCCATGCAAAAAATCACGTAGATCCGTGGCTCTGTTGCGGCGTGAAGGACAAACCAACAAACAAACACACTTTCGCATTTATAATATTAGTAAGTATGATTAGAATATTAAATTACATAGGAAAACACTGTAATATTACGTCCATACGATGTATTACATCCATACCTACTATGTAGTATGTAGGTATAACGATCGTTTGGCAAAATCTGACGCCTTTGGAGTAGTTTGACTTTGACAAAATAGTATCCACGATGGCTATATACGATAAATTACTCATGCCAGCTTAAGATGAGCCGTTCATTCAAAGTATCCTGTACATTCCGGGGTTCAAGTTATTTGGACCTATACTGAAGATTGTGATGTCTATAATTTCTGAACTACGAAATTGACGACCTTGAAATAATTACAGGACAATCTCTAAAGAACCTGCTTTCTAACAAAAAAGAATGGATTAAATCGGAATACGCCTTAATGAATTACAGCGAAATACACATTTTGACTTTCATCCCCTCTCCCAGGGGAACCATGCTGAATTTCGGGATAAAAAGTATCCTATATTATACCTCGTAGTATTAACTTAAATCGTGCCAAGTTTCATTTAAATCCGTCCAGTAGTTTCGGCGTGATGCGCGGCCAAGATACAGACAGACAGACAGACAGACAGACAGACAGACAGACAGACAGACAGACAAAAAATTAAAAAAAAATTGTTTTGGCTTCAGTATCGATTATAGAGTGCCCTCAAACAAAAATTTTCAAAATATCTTCAATGTACAGAATTGGACCTGTTACAGTTTTATTATATTATAGATAATTTCTACATGTGGAATTTTTTCCTAATTTTTTATTGTATAAATTGGATAAAATGTAATTGTACTACTAACGCCATCTGTTAAAAAACCAGAGTAACTCTTTGGTTTTGTAACAGTGCAATAGAAATAAACTAAACATAATTCATCGTAGTTAATCAATTTAATACTAGATGACACCACTAGTTTATTACAATTCCTTCACCACAGACCTTATAATACTGACGTATCTTCACTAAAATTAATCGAAAGGGACTACGTTCCACCCGGGTGTCCCTTGACACCTCTCAAGTTTTTAATTATTATTACTGATTTCCACGGTATCCGCCAACTTTCTACAATTACGAGTTTTTTTTTAATTAGTATCTTGATATTATCATAACTGTGCACAGCAGATACATTGTTGCTACACATTGTTAGTAAAATAAATATAGCATTGATCATTTTATCTATTGTTATGAAAACAATTGCGATGCTATCGAAACAATTATTATTATTACTGCCGATACCTGGACGATATCGAATAAAATAGAAAAAAAAAACCGGCCAAGTGCGAGTCGGACTCGCTCACCGAGGGTTCCGTACTCCAGAAGTAAAAGTATTCTATTATATTACCACATATTAATTTGCTTATTCATATTTTTTTTTGTTTTTATTAATCTAATCTAAATAAATATTAATTGTATTTTGACAAAATAACTGTAAACCATAGAAATAGGAAGACGTAACATAAGTAGTCGCAAATCCTAGTTCCATGCTGTAAACGGACTGGGTACAGAGGTATAATAAAATTGTAAACGGACTGTACTTAGAGACTAGAGACCAAGAAGCTTACATGTGTTGAATTATTACGTATGCTTTTGTGGAAATTCCCCTCATTGTGGAAACTCTGCATACATAGCATAATATCTATTAAATCTATTGTAAATGTATTTTGAAAAAAGCAACTGCTGAGTTTCTTGCTGGTTCTTCTCGGCAGGAACGGCATTCCGAACCAGCGGTAGACTCATTGACGATTCAAAAGTACTTGTAAAAGTTTATTTGAATAAAAAACATTTCTATTCTATTCTATTCTTAAATAAGTACCTACATTGTATTTAAGCTTCTTGGTAGAGAATGAAGCTGACATTTAGCATCGAAATAAGGATAAACCTAGTTCGTAAAAGTCATGGCTGCAACATTATTTTGATTTAAATTATATTGTACCTCATGGAACTAGGAATTATGTTGTACCTAAATTATCGTGAGATTGTTTTGACATACGTATTAGAACAATGCACTAGTTCAAATTAAGTACAAAGGGTAAGTGCTAGGTAGTTAATCTTTTTCCTCCAAATTTTACTTTTGTTTTGAAAGGTACAATAACATTTTGACGTGATAAGGATAACGTCTTATAAATCGATGAACACCGGCTGCATGCACGAAAAAGTGGCACGTTCTGCCTGAGCCTGCGCGTGCAAGCGAGAGCGCGGAACAAGCGATAGAGAGGCACGATCGGCCCAAGCGTTGGCTTGTGACACATTAATTCATCAATGTTTCTCACGTGAAAGTATCGTCCGTAAACCGACTTTACAGACAACCAATTTTTTTTTTTCAAAATACCTATTCAGTTGTTCATGCCTTGGTGGCACTAATAGGTTCCTATAACTGTCGCCAAAGCAGCTAGTTTATGATGAATTGAAATGGATGTTGAACCGACCACACCAGACCAGTCGCAGGAAGCTGCTGGATGTAGCCGGCGCAAACCAAGGCCTGTGGACGTCCATACAAGAGGCCTTTATCCAACAGTGGATATCTATCGGTTGAGAAAAAAACTTGAGAGGTGTCAAGGGACACCCGGATGGAACGTAGTTCCTTTCGATTACTCCGGCTCCGGCAGTCGCCTAAAAGTTCAACGTCGATGGTTCGAATCCCAGCTCGACAGACCGAATTTTCCATTTTCAATTTTATTTTCAATAATTTTTACATGTGGAATTTTTCCCTAATTTTTTATAACTTATAAGTTATAAAGTTCAAACCATCGACGTTGAACTTTCAGGCGACTGCCGGAGCCACTAGGCTACGGAGACCTAATGTTGTATCGCGAAAATACCGAACACAATGCAAAATTCACATTCAACAAAAAGTGTCGGTTCCTTAATTTTCTCCGTCTAGCCCCCTTCCGTACCGCGCGATAAGGAACTTACGTTCCAAAAAGAAGGATGTAAAACGACCATCGATTCTTCAAACTATGTCACATAGTCTATCTAGCCATGTCTATCGCCACTTCAGCCTCGCAAAACGATGAGTTGAGCTGGTAACTCTGGTTGTCTTAGATCTAGACACTAAGGGCCATTTTCACCACCTTCTGATAAGTGTTGGATAGCTTATTCGCATATTTTGTCTTTGTCACTTGACATAAAGTAAGAAAGTGACAAAATTTACGGTTAGGCTATCCGACACTTATCAGAAGGTGGTAATACAGGCCCTAAATATATCAAAGTTGCACTCACATGCACACCGTAGGAGAAGCTGTATTGAGGGTTAGGGTCAAACTGGTCCAAGCTAGGCTGGTCGTGGCCAGTGAAGCCCCGCGTGTAATGCGCTAAGCTCACCGGACTACCTTTGACCGATTGAATTTTCTGCAATCTGTACCCATCGTTCACTCTTTCCTTCTGGTAACTTTGTGGTATGTCGTTTAGCTGTAGACCTGAAAAAATGTGATTGTTACAATATGTCTTTCTTTGCCCGCGACTTTGTCCGCGTGGACATCATCATAATCATGTCACCCATAAACTTCTGACTACTGAGCGCAGGTCTCCTCTCAGAGAAGGGTTATAGGCCATAGTCCACCACGCTGGCCCAATGCGAATTGGCAGACTTCACACACCATTAAGAACATTATGCAGAGCTGTAAGGTTTCCTCACGATGCTTTCCTTCACCGTTGAAGCATGTGATATTATTTTAATAAACGCATATAACTCTGAAAAGTCAGAGGTGCGTGCCCCGGATCGAACCTACGACACCTCGAATAGGAGAGCGCAGTCCTAACCACTAGGCTATCACTGCTCTGTATCACCGAGTGGTATTAGGTTTTCATAAAAAGCCCACGGGAACCAAATAATATGTTTTCCAGGATAAAAGGTAGTCCAAGCCCTTACCCAGCCTATACCCATGCAAAAAATCTCGTCGATTTTTGCTCCATTGCTGCGTTATTGTGACAAACCCACAAACCAACAAACAAGCACTTTCTCATTTATAACACCTATTTCATTTTGAATCTATGGCTATGTTAGATATATTAAACGTTACGTTCCCTCAAAATATATTTTGGTTGAGCGAAGCAATGGCTGGGTCATGCGTCATGCTCGTGAACGGGTTCCACCGGCGGGAATGGGGCTACTTTATGTCTGCCCATCTTAAGATAGAAGTTAGTTGGTATGCATTTTTGGAACTTCCCTCATTGTGGAAACACTGCATATATAGCATAGTATTTACTGTATTGTAAATTTGTTTTGAAAAGAGCAACCGCCGAGTTTCTTGCTGGTTCTTCTCGGCAGGAAGGGCATTCCGAACCAGTGGTAGAGCCAGACGATTCAAAAGCACTTGTAAAAAGTTTATTTGAATAAAAAATATTTCTATTCTATTCTATAAGTGTTTAAAAAATTCTACGAGGATAATATCAGCGAATAAGTAAATATATAAAACTTAAACTAGCTTTTGCCCGCAGCTTCGCTCACCATAAGTTCGATTTTCTCAAACTCCAATTTTATCTCCTCAGGGTTTGAATTTTCAAAAACCCTTTCTTAGCAGATGCCTACGTTATAATACCTAGCTAACTGTGTGCCAAATGGCCTGATCCTATGCCCGATCCATCAGTCAGTCACCCCAGTCAGTCAGTCACCTTTTCCTTTTATATATTTAGACAAACCTTTTAGATCGAAGAATCCAAAATTGCTATCAGAATTTTGGAAAGTTTGCTTATTTAGTATATTTTGTGGCACCAAAAGTGGTATAGACTGTTTCGCGTAAGCATTGTACTCGTCGACAGTCTTTGGGAACGGCCGCGTGGAGCTGCTGCTATAGCCAACCTGCTGTGGATTTTGTAGTTTTAGGAAATTCAACGCTTTCTCTCTTTCATGATCAGGCAGCACAGTGTCCGGGTCATCTAGATAGTTAACAAGGGCATTTTCTAAGGTTCTGTATGTTTTGTAAGCGTATTCCCTCCCTTTCGCTCCGAGCCCGGTGTCGTCGTATTTTTTTTCGGTCGCAAATCTGATCTGTGACTCGGACGCCGCGGAGTCTGGCTGTTGTCTTGACGTGAAGGAGTTTACACTTGCAAGGAGGGATAGCGTTAGAATCTGGAAAATTAAAATATTTTGAATCAATTTGAAATTGTTTCAATTTCATTACTACAACTACATCAACTTTATTACTATGTGAATCCGCACTTAATTAACGCTTATTTTTTATAGTTACTAATAACCATAAATAAAATACACATAACCAATAGGTTATGCGGTTTTCGTGTTATGTCATAAACAAAAGTATATTATAACAATAGTACCTTTATAATAATGATCGAACTTCACTTCAGGTAATCATGCAGGTTCGTTTGATCACTTATTATGTATTACTTAAAAATAAGATTAGCATGTAATAAATTTGTATTGATACTATAGAGAACTCTATTCTCTATTAGTCACATGTAATCGACGATACTTGAATTAAGAAGTACCTGTAGGTTGACTGACTTTGACTCTATTATTTGTTGTGATGAAGAGGTCCTAGGTTTAGGTCTTTAAGCTTAGAAGCTTAGAAGTTGTGATCAAGATTTTATTTTATCCATGTTATAACCAAAATAATTGTTTTTTGGAACGAAATTTCTTATGGGGCGTTGCTTGCGGCGGGGTAGCCTAGCCGGCAAAAAACGTAACATTTTATCGTCACAGTCCTTGTTGTCTTCGTTTATTTTACACATTCCATCAATGCTTCGATGGCGCAGCGGTAAAAAGAAGGAGTAATACTATCGGTTCAGAGGTTCGAATCCTGACTTCAGATAATTATTGACCGAGCGAAGCGAGGTCTCTGAGTTTACTAGAGCGATTTGCACTTGTCCGTCCGTCCGTCCGTCCGTCCATCCGTCCGTCCGTCCGTCCGTCTGTCAGAGCCTTATAACTTTTGAATTACTGAACGTAATTACTTCAAATTTAGATATAATATGTAAACCGATGGCCTCCAGCCGAAAATGGCTTAAAAAGTTATAAAAATCTTTATTTCAGGGGGGCTCTCATAGAGGCGAATGCGAAGAAATTTTTTTTTATTTGCGATTCATAGGTTTTCTGTGTATCATTTTAAAGACAATTTGGAACAGAGTACAACCGTATTTTTTTTTTAATTTTTTTCCTAAAATTGACGAAATGGGGGGCTTCCAAAGTGGCGATTTAATACGCTCGCTTGAAGACGCTCTCTGGGAAAATTTTCTATATATTTTCAAGTTCTACTTATTTTCTTACTTCACTTGTATCCTGTACTTGAACAACAAATACTAAAATTATATGAATATTATAAAGAAACGAGATTATTTAATTTTTAATGAGCATCAGTAAATTTCACATAGCTTCACAATAATGCTAATAGATGGCGCACTCCATACACACATAACTATTCCATGGAACTAGGACTACTAGGAGTTACGACTACGATCTATCCCAAAAACAGTTTTGCGTCGACTACTATTATTTAGGTACATAATATCATATTATTCAATTAAAATTATTCTTTAGTTAAATATCAAACTTCAATAATTTGAGATTTCGGGTTCATTAAATTATGTGATTATAAAGGATTTAAATAAAAACTTGATGGGTTCGGCACGATTTCGTGTCGTCCGACTGCTGTTACCAAGTTAAGTTACGTTAAGCTAAGTTGGGCCCAATTTATTAAGCAATTAATTTGGGCCAAATTAATTGCTGCATTTTGTATATTTTCTATTCGCGTCGATAGATGACGATTTGTACAGATGCCCCTAACCCGTTTTCACTCGTTAGCATACCTACATAATAATTCAATGTTTTCACTGACGTTCCCTTACTTTTACGGGCTATCTATGATAAGTTAGGTGATGATTTCTGTCAACTTCTTTATCACGATCCTGTACGGGACACCTAAAAGGACATTGGGACGGATGTTAGGACTTAGGATTGTGTTTTGGAGCTACCTACGTAAAGAGACTCCTACATAGGGGATGATTTAGGTATGTTTGGTGAAAACGGGCATAATAATAATAATGTCAGTTTTGGTCGTCATGTATCGATTGAATGAATAATCATGGGATACCGTTACCGCGAGGTCTCAGTTCGGGGCGAACCACTAGTTATTTATAATTTTATAATTTATAATATTTGCTAAAAAATTAAAAACAATTTACACTTGTTATTATATTATATATTTTTATAAATCATTGTAAACAAAATAAAGGTGTTAAGATAATTTTGTAAAGTAGTTTTTTTATTTCTATCGATAAAAATCATGATTAAAAAAATGTATACCCGAAAAATTATTTTCTTTATACCACGAATAGAACTTGAAATTAATATTTTTATAATAAGGAACTTCGTTCCTATCTGGTGTCCCACGACACCACACGACTTTTTTTGTAGAGGTTCCCATTTGTTCGCTACGTAAATTACGATTCCAAAAATGGCTAGAACCAGGTTCACGTTACAGAACTTGTCCGAAGGCGATGACACGTCAAATGTGGGTTACATAACTGAAATACCAGCCGCTACTGTGTTTTCGGATCATGTATCACGGTACCAGTTACTTGAGGCAGAAAAAACTGCCATTGCTACATGAAAAGTTAATTCTAGGTAACTACCTAACTACCTGTATACCTACATATACGTAGCACATTTGTTTCTTCAGGTAGGTAATCTCATCACACGCTATACTTAGGGCCATCATCATCATCATAATCAACCCTTCAACAGCTCTAACTGAGCGCAGGTCTCCTCTCAGAGAAGGGTTATAGGCCATAGTCCACCACGCTGGCCCAATGCGAATTGGCAGACTTCACACAACCACACACCTTTGAGAACATTATGATGAACTCTCAGGTGTGCAGGCTTCCTCACGATGTTTTCCTTCACCGTTGAAGCTTGTGATATTTAATTTCTTAAACGCAGTCAGAGGTGCGTTCCCGGGATGTGACCTGCGACCCCCCGAGTAGGAGGCCGCAGTACTAACCACTAGGCTATCACTATTTCCACTTAGGGTCAGACTAAGCAATTTCTGTCAAACGTCTTTCTGTCCTGTTTTAAATATAGGAAGTTTAAGTGAATACGTGATTTTTTACGACCTCCCTGGCGTAGTGGTGAGCACTGTGGTCTTATAGTTGGGAGGTCTCTGGTTCGATTCGGCGGGGGCGATATGGAAATTTATTATTGTGTCTGGTCTGGTGACCAGGTACCAGAGGCTTTGGCCGTCGTCGCTAGAGTAGTTACCACCTGACGTGCCGCCAAGCGACTTAGCGTTCCGGCACGATGGCGTGTAGAAACATGTACACTGCCATACCCCTTCCGAATTAGCTCGCCACTATCTTAGAAGTTAGACTGCATCGTCACTTACCATCAGGTGAGATTGCAGTCAAGGATTATGTTGTCATCGAATAAAAAAATACTAAGAAAAGAATTTTTCCGATCTGACCCTTGCTTCTTGTACTATCTCTAGATCTAACTGAGTTGCATAGTAGAAGTACCTACCCTAGTAGCAATTTCCGTTGGGATTTTGTAGCCAACGGTAGCCAACGGTAGTCAACGGAAGCCAACGGTAGCCAACGGTTGGGAGATGGTGGTGGTGATGTCGACTAAGTCCCTTCGTAAGGCCAACCACATCCCGCTTTTCTACGGTTGGCCCCACGATTTTTAGGGATGACAAGTCTTCCTGTTGGCCAACCAAACTAGGGACAAAGGCCCAACTAACAGCCAACGCAAATTGCTACTAGGGTAGGTAGGTAAACGCTTGATTAAACTAGTCGAAGTAAAAGTTACACAAGGGCAAATTAAAGTGTCACTTATCACTTGAAATGACAGTAATTATTTACCAGAATCTGAGAATGTGAAATATCTCAAGTAAACCAATTTGTTTGAATTTAAATGAGCTAAGTAGGTATAGTCGAATACTATTTAGGTAAATATTCTTACTTTCTTTGACAGATCTTACAAAGGGTATCACTTCGTTAAAGGCATAAATTAAGTGATAGGACCATTGTCCAAGGAGAGGACAGACAGACCAGTGATATCACAGACAGACCAGTGAGTTGGAACGGGTTCGATTTTGGTTCTGGGCTGGCTAGCATGGGACCCCGCGCGTACTTTAAGATGCCGCTAAAGTCTAAACATTGATAGACAGTTTATCAATGCCGCTGAAGCGAAAGAGTGCCGTGTTGAGATTTGAGACAGATTGGGGAGAGGGCAGACTGGCTTCTTTTAGCGGCTGTGATCGGCGTATTTATGAGTTTGACGTGATAACGTCTTATAAATCGATGAACACCAGCTGCACGCACGTGCAAGTGTAAGGCTGCCCGCACACAGTCAATATTATTGTCAATATTTACGAATATTGTCAATAATATTGCGAGTGTGCGTTGCGTGCGTATTAAAGGATTGATCAATATTTTTTCATATAAAAAAGATATTGTCAATATTTTTATTGACAATAATATTGACTGTGTGCGGGCAGCCTAACGTTCCGTCTGCGCTTGAGAGTGCAAGCGAGAGCGTGGAACAAGCGATAGAAAGGCACGATCGGCCCAAGTGTAAGCCCCCGCCCGCCCGCCAGTCATCGTCAATGTTTCTTTATGACGCTATCACGTAAAACTATCGTCCGTAAACCGACTTTACACACAACCAATTTTTTATCGCTGTTCGGAAGTTTGATTCTGCGTCCGAGCTCCGAACGCTAAGGCGGGGTCAATATTATTGTCAATAAAAATATTGACAATATTGACTGTGTGCGGGCTGCCTAACGTGGGCACACAACAAACAGGAGCGATCGAGTCGCGTTTTTTAGCGTTAGCGTTCCGCGATTTTTAAACGCTGACCTTCGCTACTTTTAGCATCGTATCGAACGCTTTTGAGTGGCAAAAACGCGATGCAATCCCAAAAACGCCGAGAGCAGACCTGCGCTCAGTAGTGAGCCGTTGATGGTCTTCTGATGATGATAATGATTACCTAAGGCTTATCCTGAGGCTTCTTATGAGGCCTATGGTTAGCGATCGTTGTTTAACTTAACTCATTCTAATTGGTATGGTTTTATTAAATGACCACACCATTGAATGTATAATCCTTTGCTTTGGAGGCGTGAGCCGTGAGATCAAATAAAAATTACTTTTTCTGTGTGGATAAATGGATATTGGTCAGTAATAAAATAAGTTTTATACAAATACATACATTGAAGAGTGAAACTTGTTTCCGACGTAAATACGTAATAATTATGTAAAACAGTATAATAACCAGTTGCGACGAATTTTACTTTCTTTTTGACTGACTGACTGTCATATATTTATTCACACAATCAAGTACTTGGGTAGAATAATACGTACAAAGTAAATACAAATCATCGGTATTGGTTAATTGAAATAATTGAAAGGTATCAATTTGAAGAACAACTGAAATAATAATGGCAAATGATTGTATTTTCCGTTTAACAATGATTAATGTGTAATTGACATCTTTATGAAAATCAACTTTTGGTAGGTAAATGATTATTATTTAATTGGCATAGTAAATAAAGTGTATCCGTTGTTAACATTACCTATCATTAAAAGAATCATTGCAAAATACGATTCACCAACCATACCTAAATTCCCTAAGGTAGCCCCTTACTAGCCCTTACCTAATGTCATTTTCATCTTAAAGTTTTCGCTTACCTTAGGTTATTAAAGACTAATTAGAGAAAATAGGTACCCTACCTATTGGCATTCTAGGTATCATTCTCTAAAATATATGATAATACCTACATCAGTACAATTTGTTTAAAAATTTTAAAAATATTTTTTATAAATTATAGTTTAATTAATAGTCATAATAATAAACAAAGTTGTAGGTAGGGTACCCCAAGTTGGCGTTGACGGAAAAATTTTAAAACTTCTTTTTTTTAACTTTAATTACTATAAGTAACCTGTGTTTGCAATATGCCAACAGCAAATTAAAAACAAGAAACATAACTCACCACAACTGGCCACATGGTTAAAAAAAAAAGAGAAATTTAAAATCCCAGACGAAAAAAACACAACAAACACGCGCGAACTGGATCACGATTTTAAAATTCGACACAGCCTGCCTGCGCCAACGGTTTCCCTCGAGTGACGCGAGCCACTGACAGTGACATAACCAAACAATGCATGATTTAACTTTTAACTTTTCAATCAGCCTACTGCACTGTGATAAGTAGGAAATTATATTAGTATGCTAATTAACCTTTGAGTATATAACCAATTATATACGCTATTACGTTCCCTCAAATATGGTTGAGCGAAGCAATCATGCTCGTGAACGGTTGCCACCGGCGGGAATGGGGCTACTTTATGTCTGCCCATCTTAAGATTAGAGTTGCCGCGAATAGTCGCTATTATTCGGTATTCGGCATTATTCGACATTTTTTTGCTATTCGTCGAATACCGAATAATAAAGTCTATTATTCGACATTCGGCGAATAGTTGTCTCAAATAAACTATTCATGGAAATTAAACCAATCATGGAAAATATTACCACAAATATGTTTCCTTAAAAAGTTTTTATGTAATTTTTGGTAGAAATAAGTAATTGTCCATTTTTTAAAATCTGACGGGTATCGGGACCCTGACGACATTACCAGCGTTTCCCTTATTCCCCGTAAAATAGGTAAGTATATAACGTACAAGAAAAGAGTTCCCAGCATTTAAAAATGTTAAATCAGTATAATATCAGAATAGACTGATTTCCTAACTTCATTTTCTTTTCTCATAACCTTAGAAAAAAATTAGATTACAGTAGGTAAAAAATTAATGATTCTACAAGCGTGATAACCTATCATAAATAAAAATGTATGTATGGAATGTAAAATGTATGTATGTATGGAATGTACCTACATTCGATAACAAATAAACTATTTTTAATATTCCTATGTTAATGTCGAATAATAATAGCGAATTATTCGACTATTCGCCATACGGAATGGCGATTAATCGGTATTCGATTATTCGCTATTACAACTATTCACGGCAACTCTACTTAAGATAGAAGTTAGTCGGTATGCATTTTTGGAACTTTCCTCATTGTGGAAACACTGCATATATAGCATAGTATTTACTGTATTGTAAATTTGTTTTGAAAAGAGCAACCGCCGAGTTTCTTGCTGGTTCTTCTCGGCAGGAAAGGCATTCCGAACCAGTGGTAGATTCATTGACTATTCAAAAGCACTTGTAAAAGTTTATTTGAATAAAAAATATTTCTATTCTATTCTATTCTATTCTATTCTATACTCAAAGTAATTAACCGATTACAGAAGGGTATAGTGTTAGTAGTTAATATGCTTGTTGGATCATTGGTTTCACGGTAGATAGGTAGAATAGAATAGAACCCCTACGAGATCAAATCAGAAATGAGGAGATCCGTAGGAGAACCAAAGTCAGAACATAGCTCAGCGAGTCGCGAAACTGAAGTGGAAATGGGCGGGCACATAGTTCGAAGAGCTGATGGTCGTTGGGGTCCCAAGGTGCTGGAGTGGCGCCCCGCACCGGAAAACGCAGTGTTGGCAGACCCCCCACCAGGTGGACCGACGACATCAAACGAGTCACAGGGAGCCGCTGGATCCAAGCGGCGCAAGACCGAAGTCTGTGGAAGTCCATGCAGGAGACCTTTGACCAGCAGTGGACGTCTATAGGTTGATAAAGAAGAAGAAGGGTAGAATAGTAAATATAATACGTCTATGGTAGAATAACATTAGTAAGGACTAATATTAGTATGTCTGTTTGTTTGTTGGTTTATCCGTGTTAATAATTTAAAATCTGCTGTCTAAACTGCACTGTTATAAGTAGGAAATTAGATTGGTATGTTAACTAACCGATTACAGAAGGGATTAGTGTTAGTGTTAATATGCTTGTTGGATCATCGGTTCACGTGTCCGTGAACTTAGCAGAGCAAGTGCCAGCAGATCAAAAATAAAATGGAGTTCTGTTCGCATGCAAATGAGTTCTATAGTTCCTGATACATTTTAGAGATAGTTCTGGCGAGATAACCGAAAAAACGTCTGTTGAAAAAATGATCTGCTAACTTCCGGTAGCAGATCATTTTCCAGAAAATCAAAAATTAAAGTGTGTTCTGTACGCATCTGGCTGAGTCCTAGAGTTCCCTATACTTTTCAGAGATAGTTCTAGCATTTTTACCTAAAAAAAAGTCGGTTAAAAAAATGATCTGCTACGGGAAGTTAGCAGAGCATCTGGCAGAAAATAAAATAAAATTCACAGAAACGAGTACTTTCTCTAACGAGGCTAAAACTCTGCGTCTTAAGATAGAACAGTAATAAAACTATCACATCTAGCAAATAATTGATCTGAAACTCTCTTAAAACTTCCAGCAGAGCATAGCAGAAGATGACCATGAGTCGTCGACATGAAATAATAACTATAATTAAAAAATTCACTTACAACAGAACTCTCACCCTAGAGACGAGAACTCTTTGGAACTATTTAGACGAGTGAAAGGTCTATACTTTCCATTACAAATCTAAACTAGAACTCTCTTAAAACTTCTAGCAGAGCATAGCAGAAGATGACCATGAATCGTCGAAATGAAATAATAACTACAATTTAAAAATTTCGCTGACACCAGAACTCTCACCCTAGAGACTAGAACTCTTTGGAACTATTTAGACGAGTGACAGGTCTGTAGTTTCCATCACAAATCTAAACTAGAACTCTCTTAAAACTTCCAGCAGAGCATAGCTGAAGATGACCATGAATCGTCGAAATGAAATAATAACTACAATTTAAAAATTTCGCTGACACCAGAACTCTTACCCTAGAGACTCCAACTCTTTGGAACTATTTAGAGGAGTGACAGGTCTAAAGTTTCCATCACAAATCTAAACTAGAACTCTCTTAAAACTTCCAGCAGAGCATAGCAGAAGATGACCATGAATCGTCGAAATGAAATAATAACTATAATTAAAAAAATCACTTACAACAGAACTCTCACCCTAGAGACTAGAACTCTTTGGAACTATTTAGACGAGTGACAGGTCTATAGTTTCCATCACAAATCTAAACTAGAACTCTCTTAAAACTTCCAGCAGAGCATAGCAGAAGATGACCATGAATCGTCTAAATGAAATAATAACTACAATTTAAAAATTTCGCTGACACCAGAACTCTCACCCTAGAGACTAGAACTCCTTGGAACTATTTAGACGAGTGACAGGTCTATACTTTCCATCACAAATCTAAACTAGAACTCTCTTAAAACTTCCAGCAGAGCATAGCAGAAGATGACCATGAATCGTCGAAATGAAATAATAACTATAATTAAATAAATCACTTACAACAGAACTCTCACCCTAGAGACTAGAACTCTTTGGAACTATTTAGACGAGTGACAGGTCTATAGTTTCCATCACAAATCTAAACTAGAACTCTCTTAAAACTTCCAGCAGAGCATAGCAGAAGATGACCATGAATCGTCGAAATGAAATAATAACTATAATTAAATAAATCACTTACAACAGAACTCTCACCCTAGAGACTAGAACTCTTTGGAACTATTTAGACGAGTGACAGGTCTATAGTTTCCATCACAAATCTAAACTAGAACTCTCTTAAAACTTCCAGCAGAGCATAGCAGAAGATGACCATGAATCGTCGAAATGAAATAATAACTATAATTAAAAAATTCACTTACAACAGAACTCTCACCCTAGAGACTAGAACTCATTGGAACTATTTAGACGAGTGACAGGTCTGTAGTTTCCATCACAAATCTAAACTAGAACTCTCTTAAAACTTCCAGCAGAGCATAGCAGAAGATGACCATGAATCGTCGAAATGAAATAATAACTATAATTAAATAAATCACTTACAACAGAACTCTCACCCTAGAGACTAGAACTCTTTGGAACTATTTAGACGAGTGACAGGTCTATAGTTTCCATCACAAATCTAAACTAGAACTCTCTTAAAACTTCCAGCAGAGCATAGCAGAAGATGACCATGAATCGTCGAAATGAAATAATAACTATAATTAAAAAATTCACTTACAACAGAACTCTCACCCTAGAGACTAGAACTCTTTGGAACTATTTAGACGAGTGACAGGTCTGTAGTTTCCATCACAAATCTAAACTAGAACTCTCTTAAAACTTCCAGCAGAGCATAGCAGAAGATGACCATGAATCGTCGAAATGAAATAATAACTACAATTTAAAAATTTCGCTGACACCAGAACTCTTACCCTAGAGACTCCAACTCTTTGGAACTATTTAGAGGAGTGACAGGTCTAAAGTTTCCATCACAAATCTAAACTAGAACTCTCTTAAAACTTCCAGCAGAGCATAGCAGAAGATGACCATGAATCGTCGAAATGAAATAATAACTATAATTAAAAAAATCACTTACAACAGAACTCTCACCCTAGAGACTAGAACTCTTTGGAACTATTTAGACGAGTGACAGGTCTATAGTTTCCATCACAAATCTAAACTAGAACTCTCTTAAAACTTCCAGCAGAGCATAGCAGAAGATGACCATGAACCGTCGAAATGAAATAATAACTATAATTAAAAAATTCACTTACAACAGAACTCTCACCCTAGAGACTAGAACTCTTTGGAACTATTTAGACGAGTGACAGGTCTATAGTTTCCATCACAAATCTAAACTAGAACTCTCTTAAAACTTCCAGCAGAGCATAGCAGAAGATGACCATGAATCGTCTAAATGAAATAATAACTACAATTTAAAAATTTCGCTGACACCAGAACTCTCACCCTAGAGACTAGAAATCCTTGGAACTATTTAGACGAGTGACAGGTCTATACTTTCCATCACAAATCTAAACTAGACCTCTCTTAAAACTTCCAGCAGAGCATAGCAGAAGATGACCATGAATCGTCGAAATGAAATAATAACTATAATTAAATAAATCACTTACAACAGAACTCTCACCCTAGAGACTAGAACTCTTTGGAACTATTTAGACGAGTGACAGGTCTAAAGTTTCCATCACAAATCTAAACTAGAACTCTCTTAAAACTTCCAGCAGAGCATAGCAGAAGATGACCATGAATCGTCGAAATGAAATAATAACTATAATTAAAAAAATCACTTACAACAGAACTCTCACCCTAGAGACTAGAACTCTTTGGAACTATTTAGACGAGTGACAGGTCTATAGTTTCCATCACAAATCTAAACTAGAACTCTCTTAAAACTTCCAGCAGAGCATAGCAGAAGATGACCATGAATCGTCTAAATGAAATAATAACTACAATTTAAAAATTTCGCTGACACCAGAACTCTCACCCTAGAGACAAGAACTCCTTGGAACTATTTAGACGAGTGACAGGTCTATACTTTCCATCACAAATCTAAACTAGAACTCTCTTAAAACTTCCAGCAGAGCATAGCAGAAGATGACCATGAATCGTCGAAATGAAATAATAACTATAATTAAAAAAATCACTTACAACAGAACTCTCACCCTAGAGACTAGAACTCTTTGGAACTATTTAGACGAGTGACAGGTCTATAGTTTCCATCACAAATCTAAACTAGAACTCTCTTAAAACTTCCAGCAGAGCATAGCAGAAGATGACCATGAATCGTCGAAATGAAATAATAACTATAATTAAATAAATCACTTACAACAGAACTCTCACCCAAGAGACTAGAACTCTTTGGAACTATTTAGACGAGTGACAGGTCTATAGTTTCCATCACAAATCTAAACTAGAACTCTCTTAAAACTTCCAGCAGAGCATAGCAGAAGATGACCATGAATCGTCGAAATGAAATAATAACTATAATTAAAAAATTCACTTACAACAGAACTCTCACCCTAGAGACTAGAACTCATTGGAACTATTTAGACGAGTGACAGGTCTGTAGTTTCCATCACAAATCTAAACTAGAACTCTCTTAAAACTTCCAGCAGAGCATAGCAGAAGATGACCATGAATCGTCGAAATGAAATAATAACTATAATTAAATAAATCACTTACAACAGAACTCTCACCCTAGAGACTAGAACTCTTTGGAACTATTTAGACGAGTGACAGGTCTATAGTTTCCATCACAAATCTAAACTAGAACTCTCTTAAAACTTCCAGCAGAGCATAGCAGAAGATGACCATGAATCGTCGAAATGAAATAATAACTATAATTAAAAAATTCACTTACAACAGAACTCTCACCCTAGAGACTAGAACTCTTTGGAACTATTTAGACGAGTGACAGGTCTGTAGTTTCCATCACAAATCTAAACTAGAACTCTCTTAAAACTTCCAGCAGAGCATAGCAGAAGATGACCATGAATCGTCGAAATGAAATAATAACTACAATTTAAAAATTTCGCTGACACCAGAACTCTTACCCTAGAGACTCCAACTCTTTGGAACTATTTAGAGGAATGACAGGTCTAAAGTTTCCATCACAAATCTAAACTAGAACTCTCTTAAAACTTCCAGCAGAGCATAGCAGAAGATGACCATGAATCGTCGAAATGAAATAATAACTATAATTAAAAAAATCACTTACAACAGAACTCTCACCCTAGAGACTAGAACTCTTTGGAACTATTTAGACGAGTGACAGGTCTATAGTTTCCATCACAAATCTAAACTAGAACTCTCTTAAAACTTCCAGCAGAGCATAGCAGAAGATGACCATGAACCGTCGAAATGAAATAATAACTATAATTAAAAAATTCACTTACAACAGAACTCTCACCCTAGAGACTAGAACTCTTTGGAACTATTTAGACGAGTGACAGGTCTATAGTTTCCATCACAAATCTAAACTAGAACTCTCTTAAAACTTCCAGCAGAGCATAGCAGAAGATGACCATGAATCGTCGAAATGAAATAATAACTATAATTAAAAAATTCACTTACAACAGAACTCTCACCCTAGAGACTAGAACTCTTTGGAAATATTTAGAGGAGTGACAGGTCTATAGTTGCCATCACAAATCTAAACTAGAACTCTCTTAAAACTTCCAGCAGAGCATAGCAGAAGATGACCATGAATCGTCGAAATGAAATAATAACTATAATTAAAAAAATCACTTACAACAGAACTCTCACCTTAGAGACTAGAACTCTTTGGAACTATTTAGACGAGTGACAGGTCTATAGTTTCCATCACAAATCTAAACTAGAACTCTCTTAAAACTTCCAGCAGAGCATAGCAGAATATGACCATGAATCGTCGAAATGAAATAATAACTATAATTAAATAAATCACTTACAACAGAACTCTCACCCTAGAGACTAGAACTCTTTGGAAATATTTAGACGAGTGACAGGTCTATAGTTTCCATCACAAATCTAAACTAGAACTCTCTTAAAACTTCCAGCAGAGCATAGCAGAAGATGACTATGAATCGTCGAAATGAAATAATAACTATAATTAAAAAAATCACTTACAACAGAACTCTCACCCTAGAGACTAGAACTCTTTGGAACTATTTAGACGAGTGACAGGTCTATAGTTTCCATCACAAATCTAAACTAGAACTCTCTTAAAACTTCCAGCAGAGCATAGCAGAAGATGACCATGAATCGTCGAAATGAAATAATAACTATAATTAAATAAATCACTTACAACAGAACTCTCACCCTAGAGACTAGAACTCTTTGGAACTATTTAGACGAGTGACAGGTCTATAGTTTCCATCACAAATCTAAACTAGAACTCTCTTAAAACTTCCAGCAGAGCATAGCAGAAGATGACCATGAATCGTCGAAATGAAATAATAACTATAATTAAAAAATTCACTTACAACAGAACTCTCACCCTAGAGACTAGAACTCTTTGGAACTATTTAGACGAGTGACAGGTCTGTAGTTTCCATCACAAATCTAAACTAGAACTCTCTTAAAACTTCCAGCAGAGCATAGCAGAATATGACCATGAATCGTCGAAATGAAATAATAACTATAATTAAATAAATCACTTACAACAGAACTCTCACCCTAGAGACTAGAACTCTTTGGAACTATTTAGACGAGTGACAGGTCTATAGTTTCCATCACAAATCTAAACTAGAACTCTCTTAAAACTTCCAGCAGAGCATAGCAGAAAATGACCATGAATCGTCGAAATGAAATAATAACTATAATTAAAAAATTCACTTACAACAGAACTCTCACCCTAGAGACTAGAACTCTTTGGAACTATTTAGACGAGTGTCAGGTCTGTAGTTTCCATCACAAATCTAAACTAGAACTCTCTTAAAACTTCCAGCAGAGCATAGCAGAAGATGACCATGAATCGTCGAAATGAAATAATAACTACAATTTAAAAATTTCGCTGACACCAGAACTCTTACCCTAGAGACTCCAACTCTTTGGAACTATTTAGAGGAGTGACAGGTCTAAAGTTTCCATCACAAATCTAAACTAGAACTCTCTTAAAACTTCCAGCAGAGCATAGCAGAAGATGACCATGAATCGTCGAAATGAAATAATAACTATAATTAAAAAAATCACTTACAACAGAACTCTCACCCTAGAGACTAGAACTCTTTGGAACTATTTAAACGAGTGACAGGTCTATAGTTTCCATCACAAATCTAAACTAGAACTCTCTTAAAACTTCCAGCAGAGCATAGCAGAAGATGACCATGAATCGTCGAAATGAAATAATAACTACAATTTAAAAATTTCGCTGACACCAGAACTCTCACCCTAGAGACTAGAACTCCTTGGAACTATTTAGACAAGTGACAGGTCTATACTTTCCATCACAAATCTAAACTAGAACTCTCTTAAAACTTCCAGCAGAGCATAGCAGAAGATGACCATGAATCGTCGAAATGAAATAATAACTATAATTAAAAAATTCACTTACAACAGAACTCTCACCCTAGAGACTAGAACTCTTTGGAACTATTTAGACGAGTGACAGGTCTGTAGTTTCCATCACAAATCTAAACTAGAACTTTCTTAAAACTTCCAGCAGAGCATAGCAGAAGATGACCATGAATCGTCGAAATGAAATAATAACTATAATTAAATAAATCACTTACAACAGAACTCTCACCCTAGAGACTAGAACTCTTTGGAACTATTTAGACGAGTGACAGGTCTATAGTTTCCATCACAAATCTAAACTAGAACTCTCTTAAAACTTCCAGCAGAGCATAGCAGAAGATGACCATGAATCGTCGAAATGAAATAATAACTATAATTAAAAAATTCACTTACAACAGAACTCTCACCCTAGAGACTAGAACTCTTTGGAAATATTTAGAGGAGTGACAGGTCTGTAGTTTCCATCACAAATCTAAACTAGAACTCTCTTAAAACTTCCAGCAGAGCATAGCAGAAAATGACCATGAATCGTCGAAATGAAATAATAACTATAATTAAATAAATCACTTACAACAGAACTCTCACCCTAGAGACTAGAACTCTTTGGAACTATTTAGACGAGTGACAGGTCTATAGTTTCCATCACAAATCTAAACTAGAACTCTCTTAAAACTTCCAGCAGAGCATAGCAGAAGATGACCATGAATCGTCGAAATGAAATAATAACTATAATTAAAAAATTCACTTACAACAGAACTCTCACCCTAGAGACTAGAACTCCTTGGAACTATTTAGACAAGTGACAGGTCTATACTTTCCATCACAAATCTAAACTAGAACTCTCTTAAAACTTCCAGCAGAGCATAGCAGAAGATGACCATGAATCGTCGAAATGAAATAATAACTATAATTAAAAAATTCACTTACAACAGAACTCTCACCCTAGAGACTAGAACTCTTTGGAACTATTTAGACGAGTGACAGGTCTGTAGTTTCCATCACAAATCTAAACTAGAACTCTCTTAAAACTTCCAGCAGAGCATAGCAGAAGATGACCATGAATCGTCGAAATGAAATAATAACTATAATTAAATAAATCACTTACAACAGAACTCTCACCCTAGAGACTAGAACTCTTTGGAACTATTTAGACGAGTGACAGGTCTATAGTTTCCATCACAAATCTAAACTAGAACTCTCTTAAAACTTCCAGCAGAGCATAGCAGAAAATGACCATGAATCGTCGAAATGAAATAATAACTATAATTAAAAAATTCACTTACAACAGAACTCTCACCCTAGAGACTAGAACTCTTTGGAACTATTTAGACGAGTGACAGGTCTGTAGTTTCCATCACAAATCTAAACTAGAACTCTCTTAAAACTTCCAGCAGAGCATAGCAGAAGATGACCATGAATCGTCGAAATGAAATAATAACTATAATTAAAAAATTCACTTACAACAGAACTCTCACCCTAGAGACTAGAACTCTTTGGAACTATTTAGACGAGTGACAGGTCTATAGTTTCCATCACAAATCTAAACTAGAACTCTCTTAAAACTTCCAGCAGAGCATAGCAGAAGATGACCATGAACCGTCGAAATGAAATAATAACTATAATTAAAAAATTCACTTACAACAGAACTCTCACCCTAGAGACTAGAACTCTTTGGAACTATTTAGACGAGTGACAGGTCTATAGTTTCCATCACAAATCTAAACTAGAACTCTCTTAAAACTTCCAGCAGAGCATAGCAGAAGATGACCATGAATCGTCGAAATGAAATAATAACTATAATTAAAAAATTCACTTACAACAGAACTCTCACCCTAGAGACTAGAACTCTTTGGAAATATTTAGAGGAGTGACAGGTCTATAGTTTCCATCACAAAACTAAACTAGAACTCTCTTAAAACTTCCAGCAGAGCATAGCAGAAGATGACCATGAATCGTCGAAATGAAATAATAACTATAATTAAAAAATCACTTACAACAGAACTCTCACCTTAGAGACTAGAACTCTTTGGCACTATTTAGACGAGTGACAGGTCTATAGTTTCCATCACAAATCTAAACTAGAACTCTCTTAAAACTTCCAGCAGAGCATAGCAGAAGATGACCATGAATCGTCGAAATGAAATAATAACTACAATTTAAAAATTTCGCTGACACCAGAACTCTCACCCTAGAGACTAGAACTCCTTGGAACTATTTAGACAAGTGACAGGTCTATACTTTCCATCACAAATCTAAACTAGAACTCTCTTAAAACTTCCAGCAGAGCATAGCAGAATATGACCATGAATCGTCGAAATGAAATAATAACTATAATTAAAAAATTCACTTACAACAGAACTCTCACCCTAGAGACTAGAACTCTTTGGAAATATTTAGAGGAGTGACAGGTCTATAGTTTCCATCACAAATCTAAACTAGAACTCTCTTAAAACTTCCAGCAGAGCATAGCAGAAGATGACCATGAATCGTCGAAATGAAATAATAACTATAATTAAAAAATTCACTTACAACAGAACTCTCACCCTAGAGACTAGAACTCTTTGGAACTATTTAGACGAGTGACAGGTCTGTAGTTTCCATCACAAATCTAAACTAGAACTCTCTTAAAACTTCCAGCAGAGCATAGCAGAAGATGACCATGAATCGTCGAAATGAAATAATAACTATAATTAAAAAATTCACTTACAACAGAACTCTCACCCTAGAGACTAGAACTCTTTGGAAATATTTAGAGGAGTGACAGGTCTATAGTTTCCATCACAAATCTAAACTAGAACTCTCTTAAAACTTCCAGCAGAGCATAGCAGAAGATGACCATGAATCGTCGAAATGAAATAATAACTATAATTAAAAAAATCACTTACAACAGAACTCTCACCTTAGAGAATAGAACTCTTTGGAACTATTTAGACGAGTGACAGGTCTATAGTTTCCATCACAAATCTAAACTAGAACTCTCTTAAAACTTCCAGCAGAGCATAGCAGAAGATGACCATGAATCGTCGAAATGAAATAATAACTATAATTAAAAAAATCACTTACAACAGAACTCTCACCCTAGAGACTAGAACTCTTTGGAACTATTTAGACGAGTGACAGGTCTATAGTTTCCATCACAAATCTAAACTAGAACTCTCTTAAAACTTCCAGCAGAGCATAGCAGAAGATGACCATGAACCGTCGAAATGAAATAATAACTATAATTAAAAAATTCACTTACAACAGAACTCTCACCCTAGAGACTAGAACTCTTTGGAACTATTTAGACGAGTGTCAGGTCTATAGTTTCCATCACAAATCTAAACTAGAACTCTCTTAAAACTTCCAGCAGAGCATAGCAGAAGATGACCATGAATCGTCGAAATGAAATAATAACTATAATTAAAAAATTCACTTACAACAGAACTCTCACCCTAGAGACTAGAACTCTTTGGAACTATTTAGACGAGTGTCAGGTCTGTAGTTTCCATCACAAATCTAAACTAGAACTCTCTTAAAACTTCCAGCAGAGCATAGCAGAAGATGACCATGAATCGTCGAAATGAAATAATAACTACAATTTAAAAATTTCGCTGACACCAGAACTCTTACCCTAGAGACTCCAACTCTTTGGAACTATTTAGAGGAGTGACAGGTCTAAAGTTTCCATCACAAATCTAAACTAGAACTCTCTTAAAACTTCCAGCAGAGCATAGCAGAAGATGACCATGAATCGTCGAAATGAAATAATAACTATAATTAAAAAAATCACTTACAACAGAACTCTCACCCTAGAGACTAGAACTCTTTGGAACTATTTAAACGAGTGACAGGTCTATAGTTTCCATCACAAATCTAAACTAGAACTCTCTTAAAACTTCCAGCAGAGCATAGCAGAAGATGACCATGAATCGTCGAAATGAAATAATAACTACAATTTAAAAATTTCGCTGACACCAGAACTCTCACCCTAGAGACTAGAACTCCTTGGAACTATTTAGACAAGTGACAGGTCTATACTTTCCATCACAAATCTAAACTAGAACTCTCTTAAAACTTCCAGCAGAGCATAGCAGAAGATGACCATGAATCGTCGAAATGAAATAATAACTATAATTAAAAAATTCACTTACAACAGAACTCTCACCCTAGAGACTAGAACTCTTTGGAAATATTTAGAGGAGTGACAGGTCTATAGTTTCCATCACAAATCTAAACTAGAACTCTCTTAAAACTTCCAGCAGAGCATAGCAGAAGATGACCATGAATCGTCGAAATGAAATAATAACTATAATTAAAAAAATCACTTACAACAGAACTCTCACCTTAGAGACTAGAACTCTTTGGAACTATTTAGACGAGTGACAGGTCTATAGTTTCCATCACAAATCTAAACTAGAACTCTCTTAAAACTTCCAGCAGAGCATAGCAGAAGATGACCATGAATCGTCGAAATGAAATAATAACTATAATTAAAAAAATCACTTACAACAGAACTCTCACCTTAGAGACTAGAACTCTTTGGAACTATTTAGACGAGTGACAGGTCTATAGTTTCCATCACAAATCTAAACTAGAACTCTCTTAAAACTTCCAGCAGAGCATAGCAGAAGATGACCATGAATCATCGAAATGAAATAATAACTACAATTTAAAAATTCACTTACACCATAACTCTCGCTCTAGAAGCTATAACTCTACGGAACTATTCAGACGAACTATAGTATCCACCACAAACTTGGACTGGAACTGTCTTAAAAATTCCAGCAGAGAAAACTTATGGGTGGGTGATGAATGAGGATCACGGGTTGGGTATTAAAGATAAGATATTGGGGGCTGCCCAGACAAAAAATACCCGAAACCTCATTCACCACTTGGAAGTTAGCTGAAAAACAAGTAATATTAAAAAATGCTTTTTTAAACAACCGACTTCAAACTCCCGCGCCCGCTGTACAACAGTTGGGACAATCTATACAAAGTATTTAATTTATTGTTGATATTTTAAAAACCGCTCAACCGATTTCCATAAAATTTATATGGGACCACCTGGAAAGTATGCCCTTTGAAAAAAAAAAAAATTTTCGGTCGAAAAGTCGGTTGAAAAAACACTCAAAATGGCGGCTTAACAAAGAACAATGACCATGGATGTATGGAATTCTGCCCATATGTAGGCTCAAATCCAAATCCGTTTTTTTTTATAATACGCTTCCAATATGTAACTCATACAATTGATTTTTTTTTAATTAAAATCCGGATTCCAAACTAATGGATAACTAATGCGTTTTACTCCCTTTTTACAATAAGGAAGTGAGAGTACTTATTATAATAAATTCTATCTTTGAAAATTTTTATCGAATTATTATATCGAAAATCGATTTTATTCCATTCACATCTCTTTGACAGGCTCATGTCAAGGTTAAAACTATTATTTATATTTTAACGGAAATTTTCATTGGTGTGAAATTATCTTTTTATCATTAAAATTAAAAATCCGGATAGGAAAAAACAAATTTTTGATGCTAAAGGGTGTAAAAAATTAAGACTTTCTTCCATAATATCATGTTTTGGTTTTGAGCCGTGAAAAACTTGGTACCATGACCAAGGGGTCATTGTACTTTCATAGGTGTCTATCTCAGAGAGTATAAAAGATGAAAGAAAGATTTTGACAGATTTTCTGCCAAAATCTTTCTCAGATCAAGAGGACACGATGGCCTACTTGATGATGAGAAAAATCGCGATTCATTTTAGAGCGGGCCGCACACCCACCTAAATATTATTATCATAATATACTTAATTCTAAATATTCCTCTTAATAATATTAAACATTCCGTACTAATCTAGGACGATACGATTTATTTTAAAACGACGATACTTGGCGAACAAAATTACTTACAATTCGAATAGTCATAAAACACTAAATTGAAAAATAAAATTAACTTATCCTAGTTTGAGTTAATTATTTAGGTCGATTTTTTTTGTTCATATATCTAATTATAGATATTTTTTATTGTTTTTTTTTTTAATGTAATGATATAATATTATACATAAAAAGGCGCCGACATACTTGGTGAGCAAAATGACTTCAATTCAAATAGTCATAAAAACAAAATTGCAAAAGAGAATTAAACTATCATAATTTTGAGTTAATCATTAAAATGGTTTTATTTTGCTTATACATTACAATGTCTAGATAAAGGTAATTTTTTATTGTTTTAATATAATATTAAAAAAAAACGAAGATACTTGGCGAACAAAATTACTTACAATTCGAATAGTCATAATACACTAAATTGCAAAACAAAATTAACTTATCCTAAGTTTGAGTTAATTATTTAGTATGTTTATACATTACAATGTCTAGATAAAGGTAATTTTTATTGTTTTAATATATGTAATATAAAAAAAAACGATGATACTTGGCGAACAAAATAACTTACAATTCAAATAGTCATAAAACACTAAATTGCAAATTAAAATTAACTTATCCTAAGTTTGAGTTAATTATTTAGGTCGATTTTTTTTTGTTCATATATCTAATTATAGATATTTTTTTATTGTTTTTTTTTAATGTAATGATATAATATTATACATAAAAAGGCGCCAACATACTTGGTGAGCAAAATGACTTCAATTATAATAGTCATAAAAACAAAATTGCAAAAGAGAATTAAAATATCATAATTTTGAGTTAATCATTAAAATGGTTTTTATTATGTTTATATATTACAATGTCTACTTATAGGTAATCTTTATTGTTTTAATATAATATAAAAAAAACGATGATACTTGGCGAACAAAATAACTTACAATTCGAATAGTCATAAAACACTAAATTGCAAAATAAAATTAGCTTATCCTAAGTTTGAGTTAATTATTTAGGTCGATTTTTTTTGTTCATATATCTAATTATAGATATTTTTTTATTGTTTTTTTTTAATGTAATGATATAATATTATACATTAAAAGGCGCCGACATACTTGGTGAGCAAAATGACTTCAATTCAAATAGTCATAAAAACAAAATATAAAAAAAAACGATGATACTTGGCGAACAAAATAACTTAACAATACGAATAGTCATAAATTAAACACAATTGCAAAATAGAATTAACAGACTTAGCATAACTTTGTGTATTTTAATATGTATATATTTTTTTTGTTTTTATTATCAACGAGTAATTATAGATATTTATTAATTTTTGTAATATAATATATTAATTTACATAAGACGACCATACTTGGCGATCGAAATGACTTAAAATACAAAATAGTCATAAAAACAAAATTGCAAAAGAGAATTAAACTATTATAACTTTGGATCAATTATTAAAATCTTTTTTTTGTTTATTTATCTAATTTTAGATAATTTTTTTATTGTTTTTAATTTTTTTTTGTTTATTATTTGTATTATGAATAAAATATAGTATTTACAAAAACAAAAATAAAAACCAGGAGTTGAAGAGTTTCTGGAGCAATGAAAGATTTCTTGGAATTTATTTATTTTAGATACATAATTTGCACTAAGTAAATTTACTTAGTGCAAATTGCATATAATAAAACGTGTGGGGTTATTTTTGTTCGTAACGATGCAGATGAGCGGTTTTTGGCCAGGCCCTCATATTTGTAAAAGAACTCGCCTGTTAGCCCATAAGTGGTGTAATGTTTTTGTTGTTCATTGAAATTAATAACAGCAGCGAGCATATACGTTTTTTCTCCGACTTCGACGATTTTTTGTATCGATTCTAGTGTGGGAATGATTTTAATACTATCCTTGCTGGGATATCCAGGATCTGTATAGATCGTGGTATCCACAATTAAATGTGACCCATATTCATAGACGCAATTCACTTTATTTTTGCAATTATAGCATGTCCTTTCAGGGTTTATGCAATCATTGATTGCTTCCTGCAACGATTCGAGACCGCGGCTTAGAATGATATCAGTATTGATACTTATGAAAATATATTCTTGGCGGTTCGAATAACCACAGGTGCAATCAGTGCTGCACGAAGAGCTGGGCTCCTTTTCCAGAACAAATTGTGCCAAGTGGGCAGCATTACATTCTACATCCAATCGCTGGATGTTTGCTGAGTAAGTAGTAACCTTGTCTTTAAAGTATAGACCTGTCACTCGTCTAAATAGTTCCAAAGAGTTCTAGTCTCTAGGGTGAGAGTTCTGTTGTAAGTGAATTTTTTAATTATAGTTATTATTTCATTTCGACGATTCATGGTCATCTTCTGCTATGCTCTGCTGGAAGTTTTAAGAGAGTTCTAGTTTAGATTTGTGATGGAAAGTATAGACCTGTCACTCTTCTAAATAGTTCCAAAGAGTTCTAGTCTCTAGGGTGAGAGTTCTGTTGTAAGTGAATTTTTTAATTATAGTTATTATTTCATTTCGACGATTCATGGTCATCTTCTGCTATGCTCTGCTGGAAGTTTTAAGAGAGTTCTAGTTTAGATTTGTGATGGAAAGTATAGACCTGTCACTCTTCTAAATAGTTCCAAAGAGTTCTAGTCTCTAGGGTGAGAGTTCTGTTGTAAGTGAATTTTTTAATTATAATCATAGTCGCCGTACGCCGACGCAGCCGACGGGACGCTCTCGTTTAAAATTTTTAAAGTGATGTGAAACATTATGACAATCAATTAAAAGGTGCCTAAAGAGTGTTGGATCAAAGTGCTTTTGGTGTGAACAATATCTTTTTACCTATAAAATCTATCAAATAATTAAGAAAACTAATAAAATCGAAATCTTAACTACGCGAGCACAGTGTATCAAGGACGGTCGTTGGCCGCAGGTCGTTGCACTGTCACTTGTCCTTCTCGCACATATACGGACTGAGGCACTCTGTCCCTATCGGCGCATGCACCCGATAAGTGGGTCAACGGCAGCGCGTGAGTGATACGATTGTTAACATGCCACTAAATCGCACACCGCCGCATCAAACATCCTCGGATAAAAACTTCTCTACGGGCCCCGACCAAAGTCGTAATGCAACAATCTGTAGTACTCCCAAATTCAATATCCGCTACCCTAAAAGGAGGCGCTCGGACTCCGATAGTGTTATTAAACAGTTCACGACAGAGATGAGATTGATGTTTCAGGAATTGCAGGCCAAGCAATCTGAAACTATTGACAAACTGTGTTCTGCGGTTGAAGAGCTTCGCTCCTCGGTCAGTTTCTTGGCGGAAAAGTACGACTCGCTTGCTGCTAAGTATGATAAACTCGCTTCGGAACGTAAAGATGACCTCAGATACATAAAAAAGTTGGAGGACTCACTGGAAAAGGCCGAAAGGAGTTCAAGAGTTACTTGCCTAGAAATTAGGAATATCCCTATACAAAGTGCCGAAACTAAAAGCAGCCTGATTAACACAGTTATCAACACTGGTAAAGCCGTCAACTTAGAGATTCAACCGCATGATATTAAAGATGTTTTTCGCATCAAAACCAAGATTCCAGAGAATAAAACCATAATTGTCGACCTAACCAGTGTCATTATGAAGGAAAAAATAATAAATGCGATCCGAACATTTAACAAGGGTCATAACAAACTCTCAACTGAACACTTAAAAATCAAGGGACCGGCGAGACCTGTTTTCATTTCCGAAAATCTGACGTCGAAAATGAAGAGAGTTTTCTTTTTAACCAGGGACTTCGCAAAGACAAATGATTACAAGTTTTGTTGGATATCGCACGGCAAGATTTACCTACGCAAAAGAGAGGGTGGTCCTCTGATTCGAATCAGTAGTGAATCTGATCTAATTAACTTTCAGAATCAAAAGTGACTACACCTGCAATCTACTTTCGAATTAGATGATCATTCTTCTTTCATGATACTTCTTAAGACATTTCTTTGTATTATTATGTATGTATTTTTCATTAATGTGGTAGATTTTTCACTACTTTTTTTCTATACACAGTTATCACACACATATCAATATCATCATAATTACAATACACTTACATACCATTTTATTAAAAAGCTTTACACATATACACTTTTTAGAGATGTAATCAAAAGGTGCTTTATTGACTCATTTTCTTTAGTTCCCATGATACTTTTTAACTTAGTCCCTAATGGATGACGCAATTATGATAGGAGATGAAATTGATAACGTGACCATTTACAAATCGTTCTGTTGCCCGGCCGAACAATGTACCTCATACTTATCTATTTATAAGCAATCTTTTAAGGTACTGCATGTGAACATTCGTAGTATTCAATGTAACTTTGACAGCTTAACAGTTCTTTTGCATCGCATCAATATGCATATAGATATCCTGATACTCTCCGAATGCTGGCTGAGTAAATCACCATTATTACCTAGTTTGCAAGGATACACATCTCATAAATCACAGTTTAGGAATCAAAATGATGGCATAGTAGTCTATATAAAGCATGGACTTAAATGTTCTATTGAGGAGCCACAATTTCTTGAAGCAAACTGTTTACTTATCAAATATAAAAATGAAATGGCTATACTTGCCTTATACCGTTCACCATCATACAGAAGCGCTAATAGCTTTATTGATAATCTTGATGATACCTTATCTAAATTAAATTCCTTCGCAACGATTTCTATTATTGGGGATATTAACATAAATATTGCATCCGGTAGCAAAGATTCCAATCTTGATGTGTATCTTAACGTCACTGCAGCGCATGGGTTGCTGCCTGCACACACATTTCCCACACGTGAGCAAAATTGCTTGGACCATATTATCTTAAGAACCAATAAAAGATCGACAACTCTTGTACTGGAATCATTAATAACAGACCATGCTCCAGTCTTATTCTGTTGTGATACACGCTTCAACGCAAACGTTACAAATAAACCCATACAAAATCGCATAGATTTACCAGCCATAGTCAAAACATTAGAGAATACGGACTTCAGCTCTATTCTCAATTCAGACAATCCTGAACAGGCCTCAGAATCATTAGTTAATATCTTGTCCTCGACAATTAATAAACATACGTACTCCGTTAAATTTCGAGTAAATAAACATAAGAAGCCATGGATTACGGAAGGTATATTACGCTGTATGCGTCACCGAGATAAACTATATAAAAAGTTTAAAAGAGATCCCAATAATATTATTTCGAAAATTACATATAAAAGATATAAAAACTTCCTTAATAATCTCATTAAAAAGCTTAAAAAGGATTATGACCAAAACGAATTGCAATGCGCAAAGTCGAAACCTAAAGACACTTGGAAGGTAATTAAAAGGGTTGCCAACCTTGAGACAACTAAAAACTATAAAAACGATTTATTAAATATTACTGAGGATAAGATTGATGCACTTAACCAAGTTAATAATTATTTTGCATGCATAGGCAGAAACTTGGCTGAAATTATTAAAAATAATACGAACCCAACCAATTGTCATGATCCACTATTATATAGTTGCCGACAACTTAACTCAATGGTGTTTCTCAGTTGTGACATTAAGGAAGTAGATCAGACTATTCAGGGTTTAAAAAATAAATGTGCAATTGGCTGGGATGGTATCCCTAACGCGCTATTAAAGAATGCCAAACACATCTTAGTTCCTATATTGACGCACATTTTCAACAACTGTTTCACAAAAGGAATTTTTCCCTCAGTCTTTAAAAAGGCTTTAATTCACCCTATTCATAAAGCTGGGGATGTACTCAGTGTCAACAATTATCGTCCTATCTCTATTCTTACTGCTATATCAAAAGTTATGGAAAAACTAATAAATGATCGACTGGTTCAATATTTAAACAAATATAACATTTTATCTAATAACCAATATGGTTTTCGTAGAGGAATTTCTACGGATGATGCTGTATTAGAACTTACCACATCTATTACAGAGAACTTAAATGAGAAAGAAAAAACTATTGGCGTATTTCTGGACTTGTCCAAAGCGTTTGACACTGTGTCTATTCCTTTACTACTTCTTAAACTAGAATGCATCGGTATAAGAGGTTGTGTTCTGGATTTATTAAAAAGCTATTTATCAAATAGAACTCAGTGTGTTAAAATTGATGGTTACCTTAGTCAAGAAGAAACTCTAATGTATGGGGTACCTCAGGGAAGTGTTTTGGGACCAACTCTTTTCCTTATATACATGAACGATCTTTGTGATATACCTATTTCCCATGGTAGAATAATTTCTTATGCTGATGATACAGCACTAATTGTTCAGGGAAAGAGTTGGTCCGAAACTCAGTATAACACTGAGGTTGCGCTGCAAAAAATAATGTCTTGGCTCTCCTCTAACCTATTGTCACTAAATATCACAAAGACTAAATTCATAACCTTTTCGCCTAATAAATCTACTCAACCGGATTCACTTAAAATAACCGCGCATACATGTGCATTAAAACAAAACACTAATTGTAGTTGTGCCACCCTAGATCATGTCCAAAATATAAAATACTTAGGAGTTATTATAGATAACACACTTTCCTGGAATCAACAAATAGACTCACTTGTGAATAAGACTAGAAAACTAATATTTGTTTTTAAAAATTTAAGATCAGTCCTAGATTTTAAAAATTTAAAAATAGTTTATTTCGCGTTAGCTCAAACTATCTTATCTTATTGCATTACGTCTTGGGGTCACTGTAACAAAACTCTTATGCTAAGACTTGAAAGAGCGCAGAGAGCAGTGCTGAAAGTAATGCTTAGTAAACCGGTTAGATTTCCAACTATTGAATTATATAGTATCGCCGAAGTACTTTCAGTTAGGAAAATTTATATCTTTCAAGTTATTCTAAGAAAACATAAAGAATTGTATTACGACCCTAGTATTTTAAATAAAAATAAAAGAAGGCCTGATCGAGTATGTCTGTTAAAACCTTCTCGCATATTACTCGCTAAGCGGCAATACTACTATGCTAGTCCGAAATTATACAATAAAATTAATAATCTACTTAATATCTATCCGTTAAATAATAATAAATGTAAAAGCGTTATTACAAGATGGCTAAAGTCCCTGACTTATAGTGATTTAGAAGATCTTATGAAATGAAATACATGCACATACATAAAACACGCACACACACACACACACACGCACACACACACACACACACACATGCACACACATGCACACATGCACAGACACATAGGTACACACACGCAATACTTTTTCCCTTTTTTTTTTATTCATAATATTTATTTAATTGTTAATTATATTTATGGATATGTAAGCGTTAATGGTTGCGCGACAGTTTTTATACTATTGTAACCATTAACGTTCTATATTAAGTACATGTTTTATTTCCTTTGTATATTAAGACTTATATATTATATTAAATTAAATTAAATTAAATCTTCTGCTATGCTCTGCTGGAAGTTTTAAGAGAGTTCTAGTTTAGATTTGTGATGGAAACTATAGACCTGTCACTTGTCTAAATAGTTCCAAAGAGTTCTAGTCTCTAGGGTGAGAGTTCTGTTGTAAGTGATTTTTTTAATTATAGTTATTATTTCATTTCGACGATTCATAGTCATCTTCTGCTATGCTCTGCTGGAAGTTTTAAGAGAGTTCTAGTTTAGATTTGTGATGGAAACTATAGACCTGTCACTCGTCTAAATAGTTCCAAAGAGTTCTAGTCTCTAGGGTGAGAGTTCTGTTGTAAGTGAATTTTTTAATTATAGTTATTATTTCATTTCGACGATTCATGGTCATCTTCTGCTATGCTCAGCTGGAAGTTTTAAGAGAGTTCTAGTTTAGATTTGTGATGGAAACTATAGACCTGTCTCTCCTCTAAATAGTTCCAAAGAGTTCTAGTCTCTAGGGTGAGAGTTCTGTTGTAAGTGAATTTTTTAATTATAGTTATTATTTCATTTCGACGATTCATGGTCATTTTCTGCTATGCTCTGCTGGAAGTTTTAAGAGAGTTCTAGTTTAGATTTGTGATGGAAACTATAGACCTGTCACTCGTCTAAATAGTTCCAAAGAGTTCTAGTCTCTAGGGTGAGAGTTCTGTTGTAAGTGAATTTTTTAATTATAGTTATTATTTTATTTCGACGATTCATGGTCATCTTCTGCTATGCTCTGCTGGAAGTTTTAAGAGAGTTCTAGTTTAGATTTGTGAAGGAAAGTATAGACCTGTCACTCTTCTAAATAGTTCCAAAGAGTTCTAGTCTCTAGGGTGAGAGTTCTGTTGTAAGTGAATTTTTTAATTATAGTTATTATTTCATTTCGACGATTCATGGTCATCTTCTGCTATGCTCTGCTGGAAGTTTTAAGAGAGTTCTAGTTTAGATTTGTGATGGAAACTATAGACCTGTCACTCGTCTAAATAGTTCCAAAGAGTTCTAGTCTCTAGGGTGAGAGTTCTGTTGTAAGTGATTTTTTTAATTATAGTTATTATTTCATTTCGACGATTCATAGTCATCTTCTGCTATGCTCTGCTGGAAGTTTTAAGAGAGTTCTAGTTTAGATTTGTGATGGAAACTATAGAGCTGTCACTCCTCTAAATATTTCCAAAGAGTTCTAGTCTCTAGGGTGAGAGTTCTGTTGTAAGTGAATTTTTTAATTATAGTTATTATTTCATTTCGACGATTCATGGTCATCTTCTGCTATGCTCTGCTGGAAGTTTTAAGAGAGTTCTAGTTTAGATTTGTGATGAAAACTATAGACCTGTCACTCGTCTAAATAGTTTCAAAGAGTTCTAGTCTCTAGGGTGAGAGTTCTGGTGTGTCAGCGAAATTTTTAAATTGTAGTTATTATTTCATTTCGACGATTCATGGTCATCTTCTGCTATGCTCTGCTGGAAGTTTTAAGAGAGTTCTAGTTTAGATTTGTGATGGAAAGTATAGACCTGTCACTCTTCTAAATAGTTCCAGAGAGTTCTAGTCTCTAGGGTGAGAGTTCTGTTGTAAGTGAATTTTTTAATTATAGTTATTATTTCATTTCGACGATTCATGGTCATCTTCTGCTATGCTCTGCTGGAAGTTTTAAGAGAGTTCTAGTTTAGATTTGTGATGGAAACTATAGACCTGTCACTCGTCTAAATAGTTTCAAAGAGTTCTAGTCTCTAGGGTGAGAGTTCTGGTGTGTCAGCGAAATTTTTAAATTGTAGTTATTATTTCATTTCGACGATTCATGGTCATCTTCTGCTATGCTCTGCTGGAAGTTTTAAGAGAGTTCTAGTTTAGATTTGTGATGGAAAGTATAGACCTGTTACTCTTCTAAATAGTTCCAAAGAGTTCTAGTCTCTAGGGTGAGAGTTCTGTTGTAAGTGAATTTTTTAATTATAGTTATTATTTCATTTCGACGATTCATGGTCATCTTCTGCTATGCTCTGCTGGAAGTTTTAAGAGAGTTCTAGTTTAGATTTGTGATGGAAACTATAGACCTGTCACTCGTCTAAATAGTTCCAAAGAGTTCTAGTCTCTAGGGTGAGAGTTCTGTTGTAAGTGATTTTTTTAATTATAGTTATTATTTCATTTCGACGATTCATAGTCATCTTCTGCTATGCTCTGCTGGAAGTTTTAAGAGAGTTCTAGTTTAGATTTGTGATGGAAACTATAGAGCTGTCACTCCTCTATATATTTCCAAAGAGTTCTAGTCTCTAGGGTGAGAGTTCTGTTGTAAGTGAATTTTTTAATTATAGTTATTATTTCATTTCGACGATTCATGGTCATCTTCTGCTATGCTCTGCTGGAAGTTTTAAGAGAGTTCTAGTTTAGATTTGTGATGAAAACTATAGACCTGTCACTCGTCTAAATAGTTTCAAAGAGTTCTAGTCTCTAGGGTGAGAGTTCTGGTGTGTCAGCGAAATTTTTAAATTGTAGTTATTATTTCATTTCGACGATTCATGGTCATCTTCTGCTATGCTCTGCTGGAAGTTTTAAGAGAGTTCTAGTTTAGATTTGTGATGGAAAGTATAGACCTGTCACTCTTCTAAATAGTTCCAGAGAGTTCTAGTCTCTAGGGTGAGAGTTCTGTTGTAAGTGAATTTTTTAATTATAGTTATTATTTCATTTCGACGATTCATGGTCATCTTCTGCTATGCTCTGCTGGAAGTTTTAAGAGAGTTCTAGTTTAGATTTGTGATGGAAACTATAGACCTGTCACTCGTCTAAATAGTTTCAAAGAGTTCTAGTCTCTAGGGTGAGAGTTCTGTTGTAAATGAATTTTTTAATTATAGTTATTATTTCATTTCGACGATTCATGGTCATCTTCTGCTATGCTCTGCTGGAAGTTTTAAGAGAGTTCTAGTTTAGATTTGTGATGGAAACTATAGACCTGTCACTCGTTGACCGAGCGAAGCGAGGTCTCTGAGTTAACTAGAGCGATTTGCACTTGTCCGTCCGTCCGTCCGTCCGTCCATCCGTCTGTCAGAGCCTTATAACTTTTGAATTACTGAACGTAATTACTTCAAATTTAGATATAATATGTAAACCGATGGCCTCCAGCCGAAAATGGCTTAAAAAGTTATAAAAATCTTTATTTCAGGGGGGCTCTCATAGAAGCGAATGCGAAGTAAAAAAAAAAAATATCGCGTTACATAAAATTGTTACGTATCATTGTAAAGATAATTTTGAACTGAGTACAAAAATATTTTTTTTTTAATTTTTCCCTTAAAATTGACGAAATGGGGGGCTTTCAAAGTGGCGATTTTATACGCTCGCTTGAAGACGCTCTCTAGGAAAATCCGCTATGGATTTTCAAACTGATTTTATTTTTTTAGGTCACTTATATCCTGTACTTGAACAACAAATACTAAAATTATATGAATATTATAAAGAAACGAGATTATTTAATTTTTAATGGGCATCAGTAATTCATATAGCATCAACATAGCTTCACAATAATGCTAATAGATGGCGCAGTCAGTAACTATTCCCATGGAACTACGAGTTACGACTACGACCTATCCCAAAAACAGTTTTGCGTCGACCATTATTATTTAGTTACTTATTATAATACAATAATTGTATTGTAATTTTTTTTGTACCATATTATTCAATTAAAATTATTTTTTAGTTAAATTTTAGTTAAATATTGTATATTTTCTATTCGCGTCGATAGATGACGATTTGTACAGATGCCCGTAACCCGGTTTCACTCGTTAGTACCTACATAATAATTCAATGTTTTCACTAACTTTCCCTAACCTTTACGGGCTACCTATAAGTTAGGTGATTGATGTTTTCTGTCAACTTATTTATCACGATCCTGTACGGGACACCTAAAAGGATATTGGGACGGATGTTAGGACTTAGGATTGTATTTAGGAGCTACCTACGTTAAGACACTCCTACTTAGGGGATGATTTAGGTATGTTTGGTGAAAACGGGCATAATAATAATGTCAGTTTTGGTTATCATGTATCGATTGAATGAATAATCATGGGATACCGTTACCGCGAGGTCTCAGTTCGGGGCGAACCACTAGTCTAAATAGTTCCAAAGAGTTCTAGTCTCTAGGGTGAGAGTTCTGTTGTAAGTGAATTTTTTAATTATAGTTATTATTTCATTTCGACGATTCATGGTCATCTTCTGCTATGCTCTGCTGGAAGTTTTAAGAGAGTTCTAGTTTAGATTTGTGATGGAAACTATAGACCTGTCACTCGTCTAAATAGTTTCAAAGAGTTCTAGTCTCTAGGGTGAGAGTTCTGGTGTCAGCGAAATTTTTAAATTGTAGTTATTATTTCATTTCGACGATTCATGGTCATCTTCTGCTATGCTCTGCTGGAAGTTTTAAGAGAGTTCTAGTTTAGATTTGTGATGGAAAGTATAGACCTGTCACTCTTCTAAATAGTTCCAAAGAGTTCTAGTCTCTCGGGTGAGAGTTCTGTTGTAAGTGAATTTTTTAATTATAGTTATTATTTCATTTCGACGATTCATGGTCATCTTCTGCTATGCTCTGCTGGAAGTTTTAAGAGAGTTCTAGTTTAGATTTGTGATGGATACTATAGACCTGTCACTCGTCTAAATAGTTCCAAAGAGTTCTAGTCTCTAGGGTGAGAGTTCTGTTGTAAGTGATTTTTTTAATTATAGTTATTATTTCATTTCGACGATTCATAGTCATCTTCTGCTATGCTCTGCTGGAAGTTTTAAGAGAGTTCTAGTTTAGATTTGTGATGGAAACTATAGACCTGTCACTCGTCTAAATAGTTCTAAAGATTTCTAGTCTCTAGGGTGAGAGTTCTGTTGTAAGTGATTTTTTTAATTATAGTTATTATTTCATTTCGACGATTCATAGTCATCTTCTGCTATGCTCTGCTGGAAGTTTTAAGAGAGTTCTAGTTTAGATTTGTGATGGATACTATAGACCTGTCACTCGTCTAAATAGTTCCAAAGAGTTCTAGTCTCTAGGGTGAGAGTTCTGCTGTAAGTGAATTTTTTAATTATAGTTATTATTTCATTTCGACGATTCATGGTCATCTTCTGCTATGCTCTGCTGGAAGTTTTAAGAGAGTTCTAGTTTAGATTTGTGATGGAAACTATAGACCTGTCACTCGTCTAAATAGTTTCAAAGAGTTCTAGTCTCTAGGGTGAGAGTTCTGGTGTCAGCGAAATTTTTAAATTGTAGTTATTATTTCATTTCGACGATTCATGGTCATCTTCTGCTATGCTCTGCTGGAAGTTTTAAGAGAGTTCTAGTTTAGATTTGTGATGGAAAGTATAGACCTGTCACTCGTCTAAATAGTTCCAAAGAGTTCTAGTCTCTAGGGTGAGAGTTCTGTTGTAAGTGAATTTTTTAATTATAGTTATTATTTCATGTCGACGATTCATGGTCATCTTCTGCTATGCTCTGCTGGAAGTTTTAAGAGAGTTCTAGTTTAGATTTGTGATGGAAACTATAGACCTGTCACTCGTCTAAATAGTTCCAAAGAGTTCTAGTCTCTAGGGTGAGAGTTCTGTTGTAAGTGAATTTTTTAATTATAGTTATTATTTCATTTCGACGATTCATGGTCATCTTCTGCTATGCTCTGCTGGAAGTTTTAAGAGAGTTTCAGATCAATTATTTGCTAGATGTGATAGTTTTATTACTGTTCTATCTTAAGACGCAGAGTTTTAGCCTCGTTAGAGAAAGTACTCGTTTCTGTGAATTTTATTTTATTTTCTGCCAGATGCTCTGCTAACTTCCCGTAGCAGATCATTTTTTTTAACCGACTTTTTTTTAGGTAAAAATGCTAGAACTATCTCTGAAAAGTATAGGGAACTCTAGAACTCAGCCAGATGCGTACAGAACACACTTTAATTTTTGATTTTCTGGAAAATGATCTGCTACCGGAAGTTAGCAGATCATTTTTTCAACAGACGTTTTTTCGGTTATCTCGCCAGAACTATCTCTAAAATGTATCAGGAACTATAGAACTCATCTGCATGCGAACAGAACTCCATTTTATTTTTGATCTGCTGGCACTTGCTCTGCTAAGTTCACGGACACTCGGTTCACGGTAGACTAGCATCCTTACTAGGTATGTATTATTGAAAATGCGACAGTGTGTTTGTTTGTTGGTATGTTCTTCAATCACGCAAAAACGGATAACGGAGGAAACGGACTACGGAGCAACGGATCGACGCGACGACGTGATGACTGATGATTCGAATTCGAACTCATAAGTAGTTGACTCGTATTCCAAAACAAAAAACTCCTACCATAATGATAATAGTAATTTTATTTGTTAGATGTTTGTACAGTATGAACTATGATGATAACCCTCACCAGCTGGATTCTAGCGTACTTCGACTACCAGTTTGTGCCAGGCCTTTTGGAACGTAGTTCCTTATCGCGCGGTGCGGAAGGGGGCTAGACGGACCGACACTTTTTTGAATCCGACACTTTTTTGAATGTGAAATTGGCATTGTGTTCGGTATTTTCACGGTACAATATTGGGTCTCCGTAGCCTTGTGGTTTCTGCAGTCGCCAAACAGCCAAAGGTCGATGGTTCGAATCCCAGCTCGACTGACCGAATTTTCCATTTTCAATTTTATTTTAAACAATTTCTACATGTGGAACCTTTCCCTAATTTCGACCTTTGGCTGTTAGACGACTGTGGAAACCACAAGGCTACGGAGATCTAATATTGTAGTGTGAAAATGTTGAACACAATGCCAAATTAATTAATCGAAAGGAACTTCGTTCCATCCGGGTGTCCCTTGACACCTCTCAAGTTTTTTTTTCACGCACATGCAAATTGTGGAACCAACTCCCTTCGGCGATGACTCACTGGACTTTGCCATGGGTTATTCAAGGGGTGGATCAACAAATTCTTGAAAAGTCGGCAAGCATTGGCGGTGTCTTCTGATCTGGTGCTCCAAATTTTCATGGGCGGCGGTGATCACTTCACATGTGATAAACTTATATCAATAATTTTACATAATAATCTACATAATATAATAAAGTGTAAGTAAGTACATAGTATAATAGATAGATGCAATACGTATGTACTTCAATTTCGTTCCGGTTTTTATCATTTCTCTATGGTTGTCGTCGATTAAGGTCATTGTCCACATTGCTTATAGTTCAATCTTGATCTACACAAACAAATAAAATTGAAGTGTCTGTTTGTAATACCAAATAACAGCTTTTGGAACGAAGTTCCTTATGGGGCGTTGCGGAGGGGTACCCTAGCCGGCAAAAAACGTCCGTAACGTTAAAAAATAAAAGCGTAAGATTTTTACGTCACAGTCCTTGTTGTCTTCGTTTATTTTACACATTCCATCAATGCTTCGATGGCACAGCGGTAAAAAGAAGGAGTGATACTATCGGTTCAGAGGTTCGAATCCTGACTTCAGATAATTATTATTTATTTCTTTTTATTATTAATTTATTATTATTTAAGTATAATTTTATAATTTATAATATTTGGTAAAAAATTAAAAACAAATTACACTTGTTATTATTGACCGAGCGAAGCGAGGTCTCTGAGTTAACTAGAGCGATTTGCACTTGTCCGTCCGTCCGTCCGTCCGTCTGTCAGAGCCTTATAACTTTTGAATTACTGAACGTAATTACTTCAAATTTAGATATAATATGTAAACCGATGGCCTCCAGCCGAAAATGGCTTAAAAAGTTATAAAAATCTTTATTTCAGGGGGGCTCTCATAGAAGCGAATGCGAAGTAAAAAAAAAAAATATCGCGTTACATAAAATTGTTACGTATCATTTTAAAGATAATTTTGAACTGAGTACAAAAATTTTTTTTTTTTAATTTTTCCCTTAAAATTGACGAAATGGGGGGCTTTCAAAGTGGCGATTTTATACGCTCGCTTGAAGACGCTCTCTAGGAAAATCCGCTATGGTTTTTCAAACTGATTTTATGTTTTTAGGTCACTTATATCCTGTACTTGAACAACAAATACTAAAATTATATGGATATTATAAAGAAACGAGATTATTTAATTTTTAATGTACATCAGTAATTCATATCGCATCAACATAGCTTCACAATAATGCTAATAGATGGCGCAGTCAGTAACTATTCCCATGGAACTACGAGTTACGACTACGACCTATCCCAAAAACAGTTTTGCGTCGACCATTATTATTTAGTTACTTATTATAATACAATAATTGTATTGTAATTTTTTTTGTACCATATTATTCAATTAAAATTATTTTTTAGTTAAATTTTAGTTAAATATTGTATATTTTCTATTCGCGTCGATAGATGACGATTTGTACAGATGCCCGTAACCCGGTTTCACTCGTTAGTACCTACATAATAATTCAATGTTTTCACTAACGTTCCCTAACCTTTACGGGCTACCTATAAGTTAGGTGATTGATGTTTTCTGTCAACTTATTTATCACGATCCTGTACGGGACACCTAAAAGGATATTGGGACGGATGTTAGGACTTAGGATTGTATTTAGGAGCTACCTACGTTAAGAGACTCCTACTTAGGGGATGATTTAGGTATGTTTGGTGAAAACGGGCATAATAATAATGTCAGTTTTGGTTATCATGTATCGATTGAATGAATAATCATGGGATACCGTTACCGCGAGGTCTCAGTTCGGGGCGAACCACTAGTATATTTTTATAAATCACTAGCTGATGCCCGCGACTTCGTCCGCGTGGATTTAGTTTTTAAAATCCCTCGTGAACACTGATTTTCCGGGATAAAAAGTAGCCTATGTCACTCTACAGGTCCTCAACTATAGTACCCATGCAAAAAATCACGTCAATTCGTGGCTCTGTTGTGGCGTGATTGAAAGACAAACCAACAAACAAACACACTTTCGCATTTATAATATTAGTACTATTATAATAGATTAGAATATTAAATTGCATAGGAAATCACTGTAACATTACGTCCATACGATGTATTACATCCATACCTACTATGTAGTATGTAGGCATAATGATCGTTTGGCAAAATCTGACGCCAGGGCTGAGGGCTATCCACGATGGCTATATTATACGATAAAGTATGATTGCCAACTTAAGATGAGCCGTACATTCAAAGTATCCTGTAGGTTCCGGGGTTCAAGTTATTTGGACCATATACTGAAGATTGTGATGTCTATAATTTCTGAACTACTAAATTGACGACCTTGAAATAATTACAGGACAATCTCTAAAGTACCTGCTTTCTAACAAAAAAAGAATGAATGAAATCGGAATACGCCTTAATGAATTACAGCTTTCACACATTTTGACTTTCATCTCCTCTCCCAAGGGAACCGTGCTGAATTTCGGGATAAAAAGTATCCTATATTATACCTCGTAGTATGAACTTAAATCATGCCAAGTTTCATTTAAATCCATCCAGTAGTTTCGGCGTGATGCGCGGCCAAGATACAGACAGACAGACAGACAGACAGACAGACAGACAGACAAAAAATTAAAAAAAAATTGTTTTGGCTTCAGTATCGATTATAGAGTGCCCTCAAACAAAAATTTTCAAAATATCTTCAATGTACAGAATTGGACCTGCTACAGTTTTATTATATTATAGATAGATAGATTGTAAACAAAATAAAGGTGTTAAGATAATTTTGTAAAGTAGTTTTTTTGATTTTTATCGATAAAAAAATCATGATAAAAAATGTATACCCGATTATTATTTTTTTTCCTTATACCTCGAATAGAACTTGAAAATAATATTTTTATAATAAGGAACTTCGTTCCTATCTGGTGTCCCACGACACCACACGACTTTTTTACTAAATGCATAATAAAGTATTTTCGGATCCATTTGTAAAATTTTTGTCTGTCTGTCTGTTTGTTTCGGCTAATCTCAGAAACAGCTGGACTGCTTTTGACGGGACTTTCACTGACCGATATCTGATGATGAAAGGAGTTACTAGAGCTCCTTTTTAACCGACTTTTACAAAAGGAATTGTGTTTTTCTACCGACGTGTATCGATATCTCCGTGATTTCTAAACCAATTTACGTGAATCCTTTTTTAATCGATTAAAACTTCAGGTTCTAACTCCTCGATCCTGATGCTGCAGGGGTACTGCCCACCTAAACTGTGGTGATTTATTAACTATCGATTATGAATAGTTGGTAAGTACCAAGCAGAGACTAAATTCCAGAACCCAACTCCTCAATCCTGATGCTGCAGGGGTTCTGACCAAGCGGATCAAGTCGCGGGCATCAACTAGTACAGAATAAGTACAAACAGCACCGTAACAAAAGCAGTGCTCTGGGATGAGAAAGAGAATAGGGTTGCCAGTTTGAAAAACCAAAATATCTGGCAATATTCTAGCATACATTCATATTCAAACCAAAATCTCTGGCAATATTCTAGCATAGATTAATATTCAAACCAAAATCTCTGGCAATATTCTAGCATAGATTCATATTTAAACCAAAATCTCTGGCAATATTCTAGCATAGATTAGTATTCAAACCAAAATGTCTGGCAATATTCTAGCATAGATTCATATTCAAACCAAAATCTCTGGCAATATTCTAGAATAGATTAATATTCAAACCAAAATCTCTGGCAATATTCTTGCATAGATTCATATTCAAACCAAAATCTCGGGCAATATTCTGGCATAGATTCATACACACATTCAAAATTATTTATTTTTTGAAGGCCAACCTGTGTCTCTTATTCGAAACTCTATCATGCCACCGGTTTGGAAAGAAGATTCTACTGAGAAGAGCCGGCAAAAAACTCAGTAGTTGCTCTTATCGAAACAAAATATTAGGTACTATACCTATTACGTAATAAGTGCTATTACAATTAGGGTTTGGGAAGTCCCGACAATTTCAAAGTACCCGGGACACGAGACAGCCTACGATCAAAGTCCTGGGAATTCCCGGGACTTTTATGAAAAAAATTTTTTTGTTTTATTTTTTAAAGAGGGGTAAGCCTTTTTTGAAGAAATGAATTGAGTTAATTTCTGGTTAAACGTATAAAAAAAGGCAATTTTCGGAACATTAAATCTTAAAAACTTTAACGTTAAATTCAGTCTTAATAATTGTTTATTTCTTTTAATCACACACAGATTCACTTTTAAGCAGTTAAATTTTATAGTTATAAAACGAACTTAGTTAAAAATCATACTAATTCTCAATAACTTTACTAATATTAGTAATTCTAGTGTCTAATCATTGATCATAATTAACAATTTCGACAATCTTGTCTCGTCCCAAAAGTCCCGGGACTCGAGACAACTAAAATTACGAAAAGTCCCGGGACTTCGAGACACGAGACGTCCCGGGACCCAAACCCTAATTACAATCTATAAAAATTGCCCTAGGAGCAATTTGCGTTGGCTGTTAGTTGTGCTTTTGTCCCTAGTTTGGTTGGCCAACAGTATGACTTGTCATCCCTAAAAATCGCGGTAAAGCGGGATGTGGTTGTCCTTACGAAGGGGCTTAGTCGGCATCACCACTACCATTTCCCAACTGTTGGTAACCGTTGACTACAAAAGCCCAACGGAAATTGCTGCTAGGTTGTGGGCAGCTGGTTGCCAAGCCGACAGTTCCCATGTAACTTTGTCATTAATTCTGCTGAGATAGGCTGTTAGAGACAAAAAGATACCTATTCCTTTTCCCTCCCAGACATACTTTCTTGGGTTTGCGGAGTACCTGCACAGGTTCAAACGCAAGGACCACCCGGGTTGCGTGTGCGAAGACAGTGTATCAGAATCGATTATACATCTTCTGATGGACTGTCCTCAACACGAAGCGGCCCGGGAGGACCTACAGCAGGAATTGCGGATGAAACTGTGCAGAGACTCCGTGCCCACCATACTGGGCGAGGCCTCTGGCAGAGATGCGTTCCTGGAGTACGCAAGCAAAATAGCGAGAGTAGCTATTGCCAGGAACAGAGCGACCGATAGAGATGCATAGTGCCTCTTATATCGTGAGCATATATAGATGGCACTTGCATATAAATCGCGTCGCTCTGCTCCTGGCAAAAGCCGGAACGATTCTCCTATTCTGCGCACTCCGGGCTCCGAGCTTTGAAGCATGACCACACCTTTCTTAGAATAAGTAGTACGGACGAATAAGAATTATAAACCAGGATTTAAAATGATTATAAATTGAAAATTAATAGTAATATAGGAATATTTATAAGTAATATAGGAAAAGCAAAAAAGGACCCTTTTTATGAAAGGGGACATCCTGTTTAATTAAAAAAAAAAGACATACTTTCTTTCCTTACGTCCATTATAGCCAAAAAATACCTCTTGTCTAATGCAAGCATCGCTCTTCTTAATTAGGTAAGTACCTATCTCATATCTACATTAATTTAAAACTCACGTGGGAATACTTTCTTTTCTCGGGATGAAAAGAATCCGACATAGACAGACGTAGATAATAATAATAAGACGGATAAAATATGTCCATCTCCAAGCTATCTCCGGGGCTTGCGTAGATACTTAGATAACAGATTGACACGCGTATTGCATTAAAATTTTAAAATAATAAGTATGGATATGAAAGTTTTAAAAGGTAAGGTAGGTTGAAGGGTAAGAAACTCCAGAGGTTGTTGGTGTGTATATATTATTTTTATACGGGATAATCTTATTGTGTGTAGCGTAAGATAATGAGAATCATCGACTTCATAGTCAAAGCCCACAGATTAATTGATTTTAAACAAAACTTGAGAGGTGTCAAAGGACACCCGGATGGAACGTAGCTCCTTCCGATTAATTTTAGTGAAGGAATTGTAATAAACTAGTGGTGTCATCTAGTATTAAATTGATTAACTACGATGAATTATATTATTTTGTTTATTTCTATTGCACTGTTACAAAACCAAAGAGTTACTCTGGTGGAGTTACTGTTTTTACACAGATGGATTTATTGTATAAATTGGATAAAATGCTAATTTTATCCAATTTATACAATAAAAAATTAGGGAAAAATTCCACATTTAGAAATTATTTAAAATAAAATTGAAAATAGAAAATTCAGTCTGTCGAGCTGGGATTCGAACCATCGACGTTGAATTTATAGGCGACTGCCCTAACAACTAGGCCATGCAGACGCCGTGTTCTAAGGCGAAAATACCGAATACAATGCAAAATTCACATTCAACAAAAAAGTGTCGGTTTCAAAAATGTGTCGAGTGTCGGTTCCTTAATTTTTTCCGTCTAGCCCCCTTCCGTACCGCGCGATAAGGAACTACGTTCCAATAATTCGTTAAGTCATACCTCACTTTAATTATTATGTTCCTGGCCCAAAGCCAATTGACCTTGGAGCTTTAAATATTCGATAATTATTGTTATGTCATATTATCTGTGTCTAGCGCAAAAGCAACGCCCCATCACATTGGAGGGGAATCGCCATAGGTAGTAATTCCTCTGCCAAAGTATCGGGACATTTGGTCAAAAATATATAGCAGTGTAACAATTCGTTGATAATCCCTTCACCGCGATCTCAACTAATGGTAGGTAAGTACCTACCTAATTAAGATGTATTCTATGACAGAAGCAGGATCACTTGAAAAGGGTATGAAAGGGCGAAAGCTTTATTAAATTTGTAAGTCTAATTGGCATAATAAGAATAACAGAAGAGGGCTAAAAATCAGATATTTTTTATGTAGATTATTCAAACTGTTTGATTCATCGATGACTACATACACTGCTTGAACCTTTTGAACACTCGATCGTGAATGTTTGACTTCACCTAGAAGTGAAGCTCTTTGTTAATAAAAAATCGGCCAAGTGAGAGTCGGGCCTCGTTCTTTTAAGGTTCCGTACATAATATGAACAAATCACTTTTCTATTCTAACTAGATATTTAAATATCTTAGTTCACAGGTAGTACTAATTTAGCATATTGGGAAAAATGCTCGTTTGTTTTGGTCAAATTACTTATAAACCGCATCATAAATCGGTTTTTTCAGTATTTGTTGTTTAAATACACTATATAGTACATAATATACAGAAATTTCAAATTCCTAAGTAGTTTAGTTTTTGAGATAGACCCCGTAACAAAAGTGGTCTAAAACTTGTAGCTAAAAAAAAGTGTGTGTCAGCTCCGGCCTCCGACGCACGACTGGAGTTTACGCGCGACGCTATATCCTCCTCTATGCGCGCGACTCGGGTCCGAGCGCGCCCCGACCGACTTTCGCTTCGGGGACCCGATCGCTAAATCTTTTAAGCTACCCGAAGCGAAAGCTCTTTCGCACGAAAACCAACCTTATTTACTCAACGTTAGGGTAGAAATTTCAACGTTGTGAAAAACGTAACGAGGTCATTGATAAATTGATTTTACTGCCCGGATTTTTCTCATACCGGGCTGCTAAAATCGATTCTTAAGGAGTAAACTCCAAAAATAATCCTATTATCCTATTAATATTATAAATGTGAAAGTTTGTGAGGATGGATGTATGGATGTTTGGATGGATGGATGGATGGATGGATGGATGTTTGTTACTCTTTAACGCGACAACTAATGAACCGATTTTGCTGAAATTTGGCACAGACATAGATTACAGTCTGGAATAGCACATAGGCTACTTTTTATCCCGGAAAAGCAAACAGTTCCTGCGGGATAGCATCGCTATTTTTTACGCATTTGTCCTTCAAAATTCGCGCAATGGAGTTTTATATTAACGTGTTTTTTTGTATAGGTAAAGTTAAGGGCCTGAAAAGTGACAAAAGCTACTTTTTATCCCGGGAAAACAAACAGTTCCTGCAGGATATAAGTATTCTACTTTTCACATATTTATCCTTCAATTATGCGCCAACGGAGTTACAGATTGATGTGTTTTATTGGATAGGCATAGTTGAGGACTTGAATAGTGACAAAGGCTACTTTTAAACCCGGGAAAACAAACAGTTCCCGCGGGATATTAGTATGCTACTTTTCACATATTTATCCTTCAATTTTGCGCCAACGGAGTTAGAGATTGACGTGGTTTTTTGTATGGGTATATTTGAGGACCTGAAAAGAGAAAAGGCTACTTTTATCCCGGGAAAACAAACCATTCCCGCGGGATATTCGTATGCTACTTTTCACATATTAATCCTTCAATATGCGCCAACGGAGTTACAGATTGACGTGGTTTTTTTGATAGGCATAGTTGTGGACCTGAAAAGTGAAAAGGCTACTTTTATCCCGGGAAAAGAAACAGTTCCCGCGGGATATTCGTATGGTACTTTCACATTTTTATCCTTCAATTATGTGCCAAGGGAGTTACATATTGACGTGATTTTTGGGATAGGCATAGTTGAGGAACTGAAAAGTAACAACGGCTACTTTTATCCCGGGAAAACAAACAGTTCCCGCGGGATACCCGCTCCCTACTTTTCACATATTTATCCTTAAATTATGCGGTAATATGCATGCATACATGTATGTATGTATGTTTGTATGTATGCATGTATGTATGCATATATGTATGCATGCATGTATGTATGTATGTATGTATGTACGCATGCATGTATGCATACATGTATGTATGCGTGTATGTATATATGTATGCATGCATGTATGTATGTATGTGTGTGTGTATGTATGTATATTGTATGTATGTATGTATGTATGTATGTATGTATGTATGTATGTATGTATGTACGCATGCATGTATGTACGTATCTATGTGTGTATGCATGTATGTATGTATGTTTGTATCCTCCCCCTCCAATAACTACATTAACTATATTCGATCCTACTTATCCCACTAATATTATTAATGTTGTTAAGTTAGTGTTAATTTTGTGAGGATGGATGTAGGTATATTGTATAGGGATGTATGTTTGTGTAGATGTAGTATAGGGATGTATGGATGGATGGATGTATGTTCCCTGAGATAGGGGTTGAACTATTTTAACTGTTTTACTCCATAACTTCGTTGAATTTAAACTAATTTTTATTATTATTTTAACCGACTTCAAAAAAGGAGGAGGATCTCAATTTAACGGAATCTTTTTTATGTATGTTCACCGATTACTCGACCACACCTGAACCGATTTGGAAAATTCTTTTTTGTTTCAAAGGGTCCCAGGTGGTCCCATTTAAATTTTATCGAAAAATCAACAATAAATTATATACTTTGTAGTGGCGCGGTCGTTTAAATGTATGTTCCCGGGACAAAAAGTAGCCTGTGTTATTTTCCAGGTCCTAAACATTACCTGTGTAAAAAACCACGTCAACTATATGCACTTGCACCTTATATGTGAAATATTATAAATGCGGAAGTGTGATGGTTTCTCCTTCAATCACGCCCGAACAGAGCTACGCATCGACGTGATTTTTTGCAAGGATACCTATAGTTGACCTGGAGAGTGACAGGCTACTTTTTATCCCGCAAAATCAAAGAGATCCCGAGGCATTTTAAAAACTAAATTCACGCAGACGAAGTCGCGGGCATCAGCTAGTAAAAAATATATTTGAAGTTTGAACTCGACTTAATGAGTTCTAGACACCCCAGGGACATGCCAGGGTAAAAAAATTAAAATTTTATTTCGACTCCTTTTCCACGTATATATGTTATAGCGGCAATAGAAATACACAGTACACACTCTTTGAAAATTTCAACTGTCTACCTATTACGGTTTACGAGATACAACCCGCTGACAGACGGACGGACGGACGGACAGCGGAGGCTTAGTAATAGGGTCCCGTTGGCACCCTTTGGGTACGGAACCCTAAAAACGACCGCATTTCCTAACTTTTTATTCAAGTAATTACCTACTTATTGTCAGTCTGTTGGCAAGCTGCGATCTCAATATAAATTTTATTGTAGGTTCAACTTGTATGCATGTTAATAGGTAAACTTTGTCTGCAACATTCACTGTTGTCTGGGATTTATAGGTACCTATTTAGTTTGATACTGCTTTTCAATAGTCTCACCTTGATAACTTGATATGAAAATTTTGTGAATCGTTTTATGCGTTGTTTAACTACCAGCTAAGTATTCTTCTTCTTCTTTCTTCTTTATCAACCCATAGACGTCCACTGCTGGACAAAGGTCTCTTGCATGGACTTCCACAGGCCTCGGTCTTGCGCCGCCTGAATCCAGCGGCTCCCTGCGACTCGTTTGATGTCGTCGGTCCACCTGGTGGGAGGTCTGCCAAGCACTGCGTTTCCCGGTGCGGGGTCGCCACTCCAGCACCTTGGGACCCCAACGACCATCAGTTCTTCGAACTATGTGCTCCGCCCATTTCCACTTCAGTTTCGCGACACATTATTGGTTGCTAACTTGGTACACCAGCTAAGTATAGAAACCAATAATGATATGGAGTGAGACTATTTATTCGTCAGTACCTATATTATATTATTAAATCGTTACATTTTTAACCCAATATAAGACGAATAGCATCGAACAATAAAGCTTAGAAGCGCAATAGGTTGATAAGCCATTTTAGGTATACTTTTAAAGGCCAACAACGAAGTATCGTCTTAGTACGACCGTGTGGTACGACGAACTCACAGAAAATTATTAAAAAATCACATACGTACTGTGCTGTGAAAGGGTGTCTTATTTCATTACAATAATCATCTGAAACGTAATTATCAGTACCACTCACACATTCATTGGTTGTTTTGAGCCTTCGTTTGGAGCAGAACTTTGTTAGAAACTTCCACCGAATCCGATTTGACCCTCACCTCCTGGGTGCCTGCCGCCTGGAGCACTTCGACCTTCCGTTGTGCCAGATCTTTTTCCACGCACTACCAAACTGTGGAACCAACTCTATTCGATTCCACCAACTTTATTCGATGGTGTTCTCACTTAATTACAACATGGGGCTATTTAAGGCGCGGACCAATAAATTCCTGAAAAGCCGGCAACGCATTGGTAGTGCCTCTGGTGCTTCAAATTTTCATGGGCGGTAATCACTTAACATTAGGTCAGCCGTCTGCTCGCTATACATATATAAAAAAACTTCTGTTCTAAGCATTTTAGTTCGATGGCGAATAGGTATAAGGTGATGTTTCGCATATGGGCGCAATACTCCGGCCGTGTACAGTTCAGGCCTGCACTAATGGCACGTGACAGCGGTGATGGATCGCCTCCACCCTCCGGCGCCACCACCCACCACCCCGACCCGCACGCGCCCGGACTCCGGAGCAAGCCCAGCCAGGCACCACCGCCTTCAGGAGATGAACCGATATTTAGAATTGAGATTACTGCTATAATATGCGTCATGCGTCATGCTCGTGAACGGGTGCCACCGGCGGGAATGGGGCTACTTTATGTCTGCCCATCTTAAGATAGAAGTTAGTCGGTATGCATTTTTGGAACTTCCCTCATTGTGGAAACACTGCATATATATCATAGTATTTACTGTATTGTAATTTTGTTTTGAAAAGAGCAACCGCCGAGTTTCTTCCTGGTTCTTCTCGGCAGGAAAGGCATTCCGAACCAGTGGTAGATTCTAGACTATTCAAAAGTACTTGTAAAAGTTTATTTGAATAAAAAAATATTTCTATTCTATTCTATTCTATTCTAATAATTAATCTATTATTAACACTGGAATTGCTGTCCCTATACAATTAATGACAGCATATATTATCAGCATCTATTTTCTTAATTGTTCTCACATCTAGGGCATCTGGAAGAGATCCTCTATTGTAGCGATAAGATGTCCTTGTACACGTCCTTTCTATTAAGTTTAGTTTTTAAGTATTAAAAAGTACAGAATAAATAAATAAATAAATATTTTGTTTTCCAATTTGAAGCGCCATATTTGACATACGAGTGTCTCTGGAACTAATAATATTGCAAATGGCGTACAACTCTACACTTAAATAAAGATCAAAATATATAGAGGTCGGTTAAGAAATCATAGATTAATAATATACACACATCAAAAGGGTCTAGGGATCAAGCATTTTTATGCGGATTTCTTGAGATTGAGATGTGGATTTGTAATAAATTTATGATTTTATAAATTTATATGGATCCTTTTTGGTGCATTTCATAATTTCATAATCAGCGATTAAAATCCTGCCAGGAAGTCCATCCTTATAGTGGTGGAACCATCATGGTATGGGCGGGTATTTGGATCGGCGGAAGAACTGAGTTGATTTGGATCAGAGGCAACCTCAACGCTCAAATGTATGCTGAGACGATTGTATCAGACGTCATCGTTCCTCTACAAGTGCAAATCGGTCCCTTATTTCAGTTAATGCATGATAATGCACGACCGCACACCGCAAGAGTTGTAAGACAGACTCTCGCCGCAGCTAACATCAATGTCCTGCCCTGGCCTGCTCAGTCGCCAGACTTGAACCCGATTGAGCATGCATGGGATATGCTACAGAGAAGAGCTCTGCCGAATATGGAGGGTATCCAGTGGCAAGAAGACCTTTTTTTGTTGTTGCAACGAACATTCCACAGCGTGATTTGGATGAACTCATTTTGAGTATGCCAAACCGATGTTCTTGTGTTGTTAGTGTTCGCGGTAGAAACACGGATTATTAATTGTTTAAGTTACCCAATAAAATTTTAAAGAAAACTGTTATTTCAGTCTTTTTTTCGAACTTTAATGTTAGTGGTTCAAATGTCAAAAATCCCTTTATTAGGAAAATGGCAAATTTCTTTATTAATGCAAAGGTGACTTGGTTTATCGTTACTGTGACAAACGAAAACACTTTATTTGATGAATCCTTAAAGAAAATTTTAATTAATATCAATCAGGAGAAAAGTTATTGCAAAAATATATGTTGATCCCTAGACACTTTTGATGTGTGTACATATTATTACTCGTTTTCGCGAACTTTCAAGGGTACCTGAAGGTGAAAATGAAATTGCGCAAAGGATTGTATTTAGGGGCTACCTACGTGAAGAGAGTTCTACTTAGAGGATGATTTAGGTATAGTGGGTGAAAACTGGCATAAACCGCTCATTTGCTGCAGCGTTGTTTAAATCTAAAAATCCCGATTTTTTCAAAAACGGGTCTTAAGTTTTCTTTATTAGCCTCAATAGCCCAACGACTAAGGGTGCGGACTGAATACTGAAAGGTCGACGGTTCGATCCCCGCCTGTTGCATTATTTTCGTATAACACACTCCTAACACAAGCTCTCCGCTTATTTGGAGGGGAGAGCAGAGCATTACTCAAGATGCTAACTAGTTTCTAGTTACTCAAGCTTGGCTAATAATATTCTTTACTAGATGATGCCCGCGACTTCGTCCGCGTGGATTAAGGTTTTTTAATTCCAGCGGGAACTCTATAATTATCTGGGATACAAAGTAGCCTATGTGTTAACCCTGGGTATGAGCTATCTCCATTCCAAATTTCAGCCAAATCGGTAAATTCGTTGTGACGTGAAAGAGTAACAAACATCCATCCATTCATCCAAACATCCATCCATACATCCTCACAAACTTTCACATATAGTACGATAAGTAGGATAGGATAAAAAAAATCAAATTATCCATGCAACCACTGCACTTGAGTTTTTATGCCACTTCAAACCATAAAATCACCTAAATCGCTTGTAATTGTACATTCCTTATTCGAAACAGTTTGGCAGACGAAACCTTAGACATGTTATGTGTTCTCCGAAAATAATTCCAGCAAAAGATCAAAAGATTGCTTAAATTTTTCAATAAATCAAAGAACAAAGGCAAGGGTCCATACTTCAGTTTACCTGAAATCGATTCGAAGCGTCTATACATGAAAAATTGTTAAAACCGTACAGGTTCCATTACTAAAACATAATCACTGAGATTTTTCGTTTGAGGAACTCACAAAAAAAAGATGAGGTTATAAAAATATGTACATAGGTATAAAGACGTAGTCGTCATTCCTACTTCCATGTTATTTTAAGTTCTATTGTAAGTCAATAGAACTCTCTACACTACATAGACAAACTCTTGAATTTCCGGGCGAGCAATGTCATCGAGAAACTTTGTCGAGAAACGATCCAAACTCAAAGCGCGATATAAATTAATCAGATGATGGTTCATTATTTAATAATTATTATTTAACCAAGGCAAAAGATGTAAAACTAATTTCATAAAAACCGGCCAAGTGCGTGTCGGGCCACGCGCAGTGTAGGGTTCCGTAGTTGAAAGTCTCAAATATTATTGCTGACCTAGGATAGTGCTTTTACTATATTTATGAATATTGAATACATTTTGAGTTCCATGGTTTAAATGCTATATATTATACTACAAAATAAACAACTTAGACTACGTGTAATACCTAACTTAGAAAAAACAGATATAACTCCTTAACTAATGAACCCTACTTAGCCGTGATAGTTTTCCTTTAAAATTCATTATATATACCACTGCTGTGAATTTTTTCTTGAATCCTATATACAACCATTTAGCTGGCAGAGGGGGGGGACACTTGACTCTAATAAAATTTAGCACTTTAAAATATCATATTTCACAAACGGAACCCTGAATTGAAAAATGGTGTTCCCACACCCACAATATTTTTGAAAGACCTATTTAACGATACCCCACACTATGGGATAGACGAGAAAAAAAATTCATCCCCACTTTACATGTAGGGGAGGTACCCTAAAAAAAATATTTTTCACAATTTTATTTCACCACTTTGTCGGCGTGATTGATATTTATACCCTTGTCAAATTACAGATTTCTAGTACCAATAGTCTCCGAGCTAAACTGCGGACAGACAGACAGACAGACAGATGGACGGACATGGCGAAACTATAAGGGTTCCTTGTTTACTACGGAACCCAAATAAAAAACGAACTAATTTAAATACTTTGTCTTGTATAAATCATATTCGTAGACGCCTCCTAAAACATTCAGGTACAATTCTGCAATTGTTCTTTATTCGACAGTTAAAAGTTAATCAACGTTGGTGAAATCGGCACTAAGAAGTTCACAACAAACTATAGATGCAACACTCAGCATGCGACATTTGTAGATAGGTATGGGATCTCGCAAATACTGAGATCTAAGCTAAGATGAAATACCGAGATCTTGCATCGGTCCTGCAAATGACGAGATAACAAAATATAATTTACGAGATAAATGGTGCCCTAGTTATACTTTATAGGTAAGAGTATTTATTTCTTATCGGATCGTGGATTTCAAGAAGATATTAATTAACAAAGATAGCTCCTCAAAGATAACTAGGTACCAAAGTTATAAATATTTATTGGAACGAAGTTCCTTATGGGGCGTTGCGGAGGGGTACCCTTGTCGGCAAAAAACGTCCGTAACGTGAAAAAATAGAAGCGTAAGATTTTTTCGTCACAGTCCTTGTTGTCTTCGTTTATTTTACACATTCCATCAATGCTTCGATGGCGCAGCGGTAAAAAGAAGAAGTGATACTATCGGTTCAGAGGTTCAAATCCTGACTTCAGATAATTATTATTTATTTTATTTTTATTATTAATTTATTATTACTGATAATTTTATAATTTATAATATTTGTTAAAAAATTAAAAACAATTCCCACTTGTTATTATATATTTTTATCAATCATTGTAAACAAAATAAAGGTGTTAAGATCGTTTTGTAAAGTAGTTTTTTTGATTTTTATCGATAAAAAATCATGATAAAAAATGTATACCCGAATAATTATTTTCTTTATACCACGAATAGAACTTGAAATTAATATTTTTATAATAAAGAACTTCGTTCCTATCTGGTGTCCCATGACACCACACGACTTTTTTTAATAATATATATAATAATAAAGGCTATGATTACAATAATTATACTCGTAGATAGGTACCTACATGCCAGATATCTGCTAGTCAAGATTTGACTAGATCAAAGGTTTCTTACTGGTGTCTTACATAGCCCAAGAGACCTTGACTATCAAAGTTTTTTTAATGTAAACTGTATAAGAATTCCGAAGGGCATTCGTTATCGGTGCCCGGCATCAGTTTGCAGTTCTAACCTTACAACGAAAGCGTGGTGTTTTGTATTGTCTACTTTATATCAGGTACCAATAGAAAAAATCAATCGAAATGTGATTTTTTGCACGGGAAGTTAGGTAGCATAATATAGATAGGTACCTACTTATACATAGACACAGACCTTATAATACTGACGACATAGATGAGGACACCGGGTCCTTAAGAAAACCCATGTAATAAAAAACCGGCCAAGTGCGAGTCGGACTCGCGCACCGAGGTACTGCTGAAGTAAAAGTATTCAAGTAAAACGATAATTATATTATATATATGGGTGGGGTGGCGGTATTTTTTTCGACATTTTGCACGATTAATCCAAAACTATTAAATATAGATATAAATAAAAATCTGTTTCAAAATGTACAGGTAAAAGCCCTTTCATAATATTAAAATAGCCCACTCATATAGTTATCTTACTTTGAAAACGTCTATTTATATTGTTAAATTTTGATGAGAAAATGATGTCAAGTTTACTCACTTAACCAACCGCAATTTTTTTAAATTGGTAAGTTTTTTTTTAAAACTAGAGATAGGATTTTTAAAGTAATTTGGCTTTGGGGGTCTGAGGTATCAGTTCATTATGGAATAGGGGTTTCTTGCCCAAAATAGTTTGGGAATCACGGTTTTAGACAATTGCTACCCAGGCTTGAGGAGCAGTTCAGACATTTGCCGCTGTAGGAAATCGATAGGACACTCGCAAAAGTTATTCTGCCAGTTGCACACGCCTCCGAACACATTTTTTTTATACATAATAGACACACGCTTGACCACTATCACACCTGATGGAAAGTGATGATGTGGCCTAAGGTGGAACGCGTTTGCCTAGAAGATGCCTATTCACCCTTGCTTTAAAGATACCCAAATTGTACGTGTTAGGAAACTTTGTTTAATTACAGCATGCAACATTAAAAAGCATATTATCCTATTACAAAATGTTTATTTATTTGCTAGATTGATTAATAAGATTAATTTAAACAATTAAAATATTACAATCTGCCACAGTGTAGCATGCAAAATGTTGGTTAAACATTTTTGCGAAGTGATTTTTAACCGACTTTAAAAAAGGAGGAGGTTCTCAATTCGTCGGAATCTTTGTTTTTTGTATGTTCAACCATTACTCGAAGACGCCTGAACCGGTTTGGAAAATTCTTTTTTTGTTTTAAATTGTATATTTCCCTTACTTTACTTAAAATATCAACAATAAAATTTATACTTTGTAGCGGCGCGGGCGTTTGAAGTCGGCTTTTTAAAAGAATTTTTTATATTTAATTATTCTGTACCTGTACTATTATGTAGTAGGCATATTATTTTTTGGTTTCTGGTCTGCACCTTTGTTTCCAGTTTTGCTATTAAGGCCTGAAAATTGAGGTCAGTTCTGTGCAAACATGACGAACGGCAAACTGAGCGAACGTCGACTGGATTCTTCCGCTGATATAATATAGCGAACGCACTATCTCACTCACTCACTCACACACACACACAAACACAAACACACACACAAACACACACACACACACACACACACACACACACACACACACACACACACACACACACACACACACACCACACACACATTCACATAACTATCTAGCCATTGTTGGCGGGCTGTGGGCAGACATTATTGACCTCGTTACTGAAAAACATGTTACTGTGCGGATTGGGCTGACCCGGCGGTACGGGCGTTTGTGTGGCGACGTCGTAAAAGGTGTTGCCCGTACGCGTATCGCGCGCCTCCAGTCTCACGGCGACACCGATCGGCCGATGTAATATCGTCATATCAGCCCGGATGTCGTAGCTGAGCGCCACCGTCATGACCGCGTATCGGTGGCTCACATCAGAGCGCACCCACGCCTCGATCTGTCGCTCCAGCGTGTTCCACAGGGAGCCGGTGCCTCGGTTCAGCGTGCGCGTCTGAGGGAATATATTATACGCTGCCGCCGGCCCGCCGAGACGAGCGGCTATCATGTGTCCGCGTTCGTCGTAGTCGCTCGCCGGTCGGTTCAGACCCACGTCCAGGGCGTAGTAGTTGGTGTTGGTATCCGTGTTGAAGTGCTCGCGTCGGTTGCCGAGAGTGTGCTGTGTGATGACGGCGCGCACGTTCATCGGGAGACGTACACCGACATCGTTGGAATCGCTAAAGTACGAAACGGTCGGTAGCACGCTATACTCGATAATGGGATCGGTGTCGGTCGTGATGGGGTTGAGAGGGTCCCAGCCGCGCACCGTCACCTCGGGGAAATGCAACTGGTGTATAAGCAGCAGATCCTCGATGTCGGCGTCGCAGTCGTCGTAGTTCAGCTCGTTGTAGGGGCGCGTCTGACGTTTCGTGACGCGCCGACCGTTTCGACACCGAAACAGGCCCGCACTTGAATCTTGATACAGCGAACAATAGTACCGAATGTTGTCGTTGATCTTCTCGAAATACCACGGTTGCGGTGCGGGGTTCGGATAGCATCTGGACCAAACCTTGCCTTCCGTATAGCAATACGCCTCCACAGAGTTGGCCTCGCGTCCACATACGCCGATACACGTTTTGCCATTCTCCGCAGGATAGTCGAACACGTGTGTCATTACGCCGGGTGTGCAGTAGTCCCAGCTGCCGGAGATAGTATTGCACCAGTAATTGTATGTCGAAGAGTACCTACAATCGTCGGCGCACACCGCCAGCGGGTTTTTCGAACGGTGAACTCTGTGACCGAACTTTGCCGTCTTCCTGGAACAATAGCCCCAGTTATTCTCTTCGTGTGCGCACCACTCTTTGGTATCTCCGTAGAATTTGTGACAGTCGCTGACGCAGCGCGAGTAAAGGAAGACACAGCCCGAGGTCCCAAAAAAAACTAAAACTTTTGACTTATTTATTTAAAATTAAACTTAATACTAATTACAAACTAGTTTTATCTAAAACTGCGCGATGCAGTTACTAGATTTAATGTTGGATCAATAATGAATATAAAAATTACAAGCAATTATAATGAAAACTAGAATTTGGGTCGCGGTGTCGCAATTGCTGAATCTGCTCCTCGTGGCTCGCGGTTGCGTGGTAGGTCAGCGTTCCACCTATAGCATGGCGATGTAATTCCTCCACCCTGAGATCAGCAACTATTTGAGAACGGTGTGATAAAATGTTGCTGGAAACTGCTCTTGGGGTCTTCCGGGATTTTCATCTTCTTGGTGGTAATCTTCCTCGTTATTTTTCAGTTTTCTCTGTAGGTGTGCTCTTACATCGGCGAACTGTTACGATACCACCGATGAGTGCAAGTGTACTTGATAGGATGGCGTAGGGTGGTATCTTCGTGTGGTTGAGAGTTGAAGATTCCTGTTTCATTTGCAGTGTTGGCAGCAGCATGATCTTTGTCACATATAATGCAGGTTCTTTAGGTTAGTCGGCTTCGAGTGGGGTTGAAGCTCGTACGCTGTAATCTTTTCCATAGTTTAATCCGATGATCTTGAGGGGTTGATTTGAGCGGTGGAATCTTGTCTTCATTGTTGCTTGTTGAAAATCTTCCTTCGTGCAGGATGCAGTTCGATGAAGTTCGAAGATGGTCTTCTTAAACCTTGGCAGTTGTACTTCGGGCATTCAGCCTCCATGTACAAGAACATATGCCTGTAGGATAGGGTGTAGGAAAAAGGAGGGGAAAGAGAAGCCTGCATTTTCCTACTTGGAAATACGGCTAGCTTGTATAAGTGAAAATACTCTATAGATACTATGATTCCTTGCCATATTTTGGTAACCTGGCTTTATAATATCTCCTATAGCTTATAGAGCGCTTATTGTCTAAGCTCTAATTCTAGAAATAATACCGGATGCTATTTGTTAAGTACCTTAACCTGTCTATGAGACCTCGCTTCGAACGATTTGGCTTAAAGCGTTTCAGTTGAATTATCATTGCTATGAGGATATGTAATTAATTAGCGAAGCAAAGGTGTCATTTTCCAGGGTCATTTTAAGTCTGTTATACTGTAGGGATGAGTGATAGTGTGTCTCTAGTTTCGTCGGTCCTAGTTTAAATAGTAATAGTCCAGGTCCGTTCTCCAAACTCTCAAGTTGTACATTCTGAGTCGCTGTCGGTCGAACTGTCAGGAGTATCAGTGGGATGACGGTCGAAAGAACACAAGCCTTGTAACAATTGAGGGTTTTTAGGGACTCGCTTGTTCTATGGTTTGCGATTGGATTTTCTTTCTTAGATGCACAGATAGGGATCGGAAGGTCAGCCCGTACTTTATCCTGACTTATCGTGGAACTATGTATTGAGCTATTATAGACAATGATAGCGTAGGGAATAAGGGAGGTCACTGCGTCATTTTTATTTTGTAGTCTTAAAATACGAAGATGTTCGAGTAAAGTTAGGTGAAGTCTTTCCACATTCCCGGTACTGGTGGGACAGTAGGGTAACATTCTATGGTGATTTATTCGGTGCGGATGGATACGAAGTTGCGATAACGCTTCTTTCGCGCGGGATGCTAAATGAACTTTTTGAAAACTTTCCATATTGTAAATTTCGGTACTAATCGACTTATCCATGGAGAAAATAACGTCATGTGGAGTTGGGTTAAAAACTTCTAAAATTCCTCGATTACTTTTAACAGCTGTTAAGCAACTAGGTATTATGTAATTTGATATTACTTGCTCGGGGACAATGGCATCGCCGTCTAGACTATTTATCGGTAACCTGATCAGTTTTGATGAATTAGCAGGTATAACGGCCTCATAATAGTTCGTATTACGCGAGTTGTACATTTGAATAGGGTTCACTGCAAAAGGGTCATAGTTTAATGAAATATGAGGGAAATATAATTCAACAGCTTCCGGGCTAATAAACAATTGATTAGCGCCAGTATCGATAAGTAACCTAATAAGGGGGTTGTTAGTCTGTATATATGGAAACTGCATCTGCGTTTGCAAGTTGACCTCTATTTTGGTCTTTTTGATTTCACGACTTTCTGAAAATCCGACTTAGGATCATTAGTCGAAGGATGTTCGTCAAGGTCTGTACTTGGAGTCTCATTAGTCACGTCATAAAAAGGTGTACTGTTACAGTTCGCGTCATCGTCGGTTTCAGAACATTCATGAAGGTTCATCTCGTGAGGGTGATGACTTGAGGTCGTTTGTGGCGTGAATCCATGACTGTTGAAATTCGAGGGTGGCCTAGGTATATAGCTAACAGTTCCAATCATGGGCTTTGGTAAGTGCATGGTTAATCTTTTATATAGAGCGCGTTTCGCGTCTACTGTCGTGGCAAGGCAGCGCTCGTACTCTTGGGGAGTACTAATGCCCTGAGTCGCTAAAGCAAGATCGTTATAAAGGGCGGTCTCATCTCGCTGGTCTGAAAAATTATTTATTAGAGCCGTCCTAATCCCTAACCAATTCTCTGCTATGCCATTCGAGTTAATGAAACGCGCGGCTGGGCCGGTAATCTTATTTAAGACGCAATTTATGAGAGTTAAGTTAGTTAATGCAGATCCGGGTTCGGTTCCTACGTAGTGCCCTACTAGTTGGTCACATATGTTAATAAATCTTGGTAATATGTGCGGGTTCCCGTCGAATTCGGGAACGGCACGTACAGCCTTAAGGATCGTGTCGGGGTCATGACTCGCCATGACTGTTGATTCTAAAACGATATCTAACTTCCTATCTATATCTAACCTAGATTGACGAGAGGCCCTGCTCGATGCAGTCCCTCCGGGGCTTGATTTCCTAGGATGGAAAATCTTGGAGTCCTTAAAAATCTATATCTAACCTAGATTGACGAGAGGCCCTGCTCGATGCAGTCCCTCCGGGCTTGATTTCCTAGGATGGAAAATTTTGGAATCCTTAAAAATCTATATTTAACCTAGATTTACGAGAAGCCCTGCGCGATGCAGGCCCTCCGGGGCTTGATTTTCAGGATGGAAAATCTTGGGATACTTAAAAATAGAGGGAGTAAGGACACAGGCTAGTTCTATGTACTTACATATGCATTTTAGTCTTCTTCGGGATCGATGTTTGGATTTCACCTCAGGCAGCGGCTTCTAGGTTCTTCAGTAGGTCTTCTTGAGAAGATGGTCGCGATGACTGCAGCTTCTTCCAGAAATTCCTACCCCTTTAAGACTGCGCCAGTAAAGGAAGACACAGCCCGAGGTCCCAAAAAAAACTAAAACTTTTGACTTATTTATTTAAAATTAAACTTAATACTAATTACAAACTAGTTTTATCTAAAACTGCGCGATGCAGTTACTAGATTTAATGTTGGATCAATAATGAATATAAAAATTACAAGCAATTATAATGAAAACTAGAATTTGGGTCGCGGTGTCGCAATTGCTGAATCTGCTCCTCGTGGCTCGCGGTTGCGTGGTAGGTCAGCGTTCCACCTATAGCATGGCGATGTAATTCGCGGTCCGCCCAGTGTGCTGTAGCGTAGCGTCCTTGTGTTGGCGTCGCTGCGACACGACTCTACGTCTTCGCCCCACGACACGAAACACTGGTTCTCTTTGAAATACGGGTGAAACACACAGTCGCCGATGCAGTCGTACTTGCCATCGATCGACCTGCCAGGGTGTGTGGAAATATACGAGAGTAGGCCGGTTGTTAACTCTGCGCATACGCCGACGCACACTCGGTCGAAACTGCTATATGAGGGACATAGGATTTTTTGTTACAAATTCCATTAAAAAAAATACCTATCGAAAGATCTCGAAAGAACAAATATTCATTCTAATGAATAATTGTTATGAAATGTTTTTCTCTAGAATTGATAGTTTGCCCGGAAAAAAATATTTTCAGTTTTTGTTGTATGGAATGAAACAGAAACTGCTAAAAGGCCAAGTCTTGACAGGTCTTGCTTTAAAACTACTTTATTATTATTCTTTGGCTTACTGACTATAACTCTACGCTATCAGCGCGCACCCAAAGTTGCCCGTTCAAAAGTTTTAAGAATCGAAAAATTAAAAAAAATACCTATATTATTTTTATTGATTTTATAACGTCGTGGATTATCAAATAAATTAACAAAATAATGGGCTACATGAAAATTCTATGAATAAATATCGAAATTAACTTTAAAGCACTAGTTTACCGAAGAGAAACTTATAAGTTAAGAACTTAAAAAAATCGGCCAAGTGCAAGTCAGGCCTCGCTCTTTTAGGGTTCCGTACATACGACCAAATCATTTTTTTAAATTAGATATATTTAGTTATTTTAGTTCTTAGAAAGTAGGTACTAAAAAATATAGGGAAAAAATGCTCGTTTGTTCTGGTCACAACTTACAAACCGCAATATAAATCGGCGTTTTCAGTATTTGATGTTTGAATACACTATATAGTACATAATATACCAAAATTTCAAATTCTTAACTAGTTTAGTTTTTGAGATAGACCCCCTAACAAAATTGGTCTAAAACCGACAACTTTGACTGCCCCCCATTTCTTCATTTTTGTAGCTAAAAAATAAAAAAATATATACCTATTTGAGCTCCACTTAATGAGCTCTAGACAATGACACCCCAAATGCCAGACTAAAAAATAAAAATTTATTTCGACTCCTTTTACATGTATGGGAGTCCCCTTTATTTTTAATTTAATTTAATTTTTATTATTTGTTGTTATAGCGGCAATAGAAATACACAATATGTGAAAATTTCAACTGTCTATCTATTACGGTTTCCGAGATACAGCCCGATGACAGACGGACGGACGGACGGACGGACGGACGGACAGCGGAGGCTTAGTAATAGAGTCCCGTTGGCACCCTTTGGGTACGGAACCGGAAATTAAATTGTTACCCTGCAAAAGAGGACATCACCATAACCGAAGATGGGACATCTATCAAACTGCAGGCCCTGCTTAATTTGACTACCTTCAGATTACTAGACGCAATGGACTTCAATCTATCATGTAAAGCTGATTTAAAGCTGATAAGTAAATGGGGTTTTGATGGAGCATCTACTCAAAGCAATTACAAGCAGAAGGCTAGCAGTTCCGATTTTGACGATTCCAGTGTTTTTATGGTCAGCTTAGTACCCATAAGGCTGCATCAGCCTTATGGATACGGTGACGAAGAAATACTGTGGGAAAATGATCGTCCGTGTTCAACATTTTATTGCCGCCCTATTCAGTTCAAGTTCATGAAAGAGTGTGAAAGTTCAGTACAACGTGAAAAAGAAGCCATAGAACCGCAAATAGAAGCACTTGAACCGTCTGAACTGCAGGAAGTAACTGTCAAACACCAACTGCTAATGACAATGATCAATAGGAAGATTACGTCGTACATATCGGAAACTTCGACAGCTGTGTGTGACATTTGTAAGGCGAAGCCATCCGTTCTCATTAAAAATAAGCTAGAATACATCGACCGCAGAACAGGAAATGAATATATGTACCAATATGGATTGTCTTCATTACATGCGTGGATCCGGTGCATGGAATGTTTGCTGTAGGTACAGAAGTTTTAATATCATAATCTAGTAACTATTTCGTATTATATATTTTGCATTGCGTTGTAGAAGTTGCGTTTTTGAATACTAATGAATTGCCTTCTTTGTTTCAGCTTACCGGATGGACTTCAAAAAATGGAGCTCAAGGGGTGAGGACAAAGAAAAGTTGGCACAAAGAAAAAACAAATCCAGCAAGCATTTAAAGAAGAAAACGGCTTGCTGATCGATATTGTAAAACAAGGCGCAGGCACAACGAACGACGGCAACACTGCCAGAAGATTTTTCAGTGATGCAAAAACATCAGCTCGCATCACAGGAGTTGATGAAGAGCTGATCCAAAGGTTCCACATAATTTTGCAAACAGTGGCTTCTGGTGAGCAAGTGGACCTTCTTAAATTCTCCCAATTTTGTAAAGATACTGCCACTTTGTATGTACAATTATATCCGTGGTATTACATGCCCTCTAGCGTACATAAGTTGCTAGTGCATGGTACGGGTATAATTAAGCATTTTGGACTTTTACCAATCGGGAAACTATCGGAAGAAGCATCAGAAGCTCGAAATAAGGACTTTCGTAAATATAGAGAGGACCATTCTAGAAAAGTAAGTAGAACAGCGACAAATGAAGCAAAAGAATATCTTGCATAATCTCCTCTTGTCGTCTGATCCAAAATTGACTTTTCTGAGGCCAAGAATGCCCACACAACGGAGAATGGTTCTCTTACCAAGAACAATCGAGCTTTTGATGTCTCTTCCAACTGAACCCGAATTTGAATTTATAGATGTACATACTTTACAAGATAGTGATAGTAATGAATAATGTTAGTTTAATTGTATTAGCTGTAGTTTTGAATAAAAATAACTATAAAACAATTTTTTTAAATAATTTATAGGTACTAATTTATTTTATTAATTTTGTTTAAATTTATTATTTTGAATTTTGAATATATATTTTTGTACTTTTTTCGACAAATATATGTTTTGAAATTATTGATTATAAGTATTTTAATGTAATACAATTATTTTATCTTTGATATTAATAAAAAAAAGTAAAAACTAAAAGTCGGGCCTCGCTCTTTTAGGGTTCCGTAAATATGACCAAATCATTTTTTTTAAACTAGATACGTATTTAGATATCCTAGTTCTTAGAAAGTACTTAATAAGCATATGGGGGAAAATGCTCGTTTGTTTTGGTCACAACTTACAAACCGCATTATAAATCGGTGTTTTCAGTATTTGTTGTTTAAATACACTTCTTCTTCTTCTTTATCAACCGATAGACGTCCACTGCTGGATAAAGGTCTCTTGCATGGACTTCCACAGGCCTCGGTCTTGCGCCGCCTGAATCCAGCGGCTCCCTGCGACTCGCTTGATATCGTCGGTCCACCTGGTGAGGGGTCTGCCAACACTGCGCTTCCCGGTGCGGGGTCGCCACTCCAGCACTTTGGGACCCCAACGACCATCAGCTCTTCGAACTATGTGCCCCGCCCATTTCCACTTCAGTATCGCGACTCGCTGAGCTATGTCGGTGACTCTGGTTCTCCTACGGATCTCCTCATTTCTGATTCGATCCCGCAGGGATACTCCGAGCATAGCTCTTTCCATCGCACGCTGAGCGGTCCTGAGCCTACTTATGAGGCCCTTAGTTAGCGACCATGTCTCGGATCCGTAAGTCATCACTGGCAACACGCACTGTTCGAAGACTTTAGTCTTCAGGCACTGAGGAATTTTGGACGAAAAGACATCTCGGAGCTTCCCGAACGCTGCCCAGCCGAGTTGGATTCGGCGGTTGATATCTTTCTCGAAATTGGACCTACCTAGCTGGACTGTGTGTTCCAGGTAAATATACTCGTCGACAATTTCGAGTGCAGAGTTCTCAACAATTACTGGGTGGAGCGGTGCATGAGCATTGGACATGATTTTCGTCTTGCTCATGTTCATTTTCAGGCCCACCTGTTGAGAAACCCTGCTGAGATCGTTGAGCATTGTATTGAGGTCTCTCAGAGTCTCTGCCATGACTACTATGTCATCGGCAAATCGCAGGTGAGTGATGTACTCGCCGTTTATGTTGATGCCAAGCCCGTTCCAATCCAGAAGCTTAAAGACGTCCTCCAACGCAGCGGTAAAAAGCTTCGGGGAGATAACGTCTCCCTGTCGCACTCCACGCTGCAAGTGGATTGGCCTCGTAGTCTGGTCCTGTATACGTACTGACATTGTGGCGTTTTCATACAAGCACTTCAACACTTGGATATACCGGTAGTCAATTCGGCATCTCTGCAGCGACCTCAATACAGCCCAAGTTTCCACCGAATCAAAGGCTTTCTCATAGTCCACAAACGCTAAGCAAAGTGGCCGGTTATACTCTTCCGTCTTTTGTATAACCTGCCGCAGCGTATGTGATCTATGGTACCAAAGCCTTTTCGGAATCCGGCTTGTTCTGGAGGCTGGAAGTCGTCGAACCTAGGAGCGAGACGATTCGTAATGACTCTCTAGAACAACTTACAAACATGACTTAACAACGAGATGGGTCTATAATTCTTCAACAAGGTATTATCTCCCTTTTTGAAGAACAGAACCACCACGCTCCTGTGCCATGCTTCCGGCGTTGTGCCCTCGTGAATGACGGAATTGAACAATCGCTGAAAGATCTTAAGTACCGGTTTTCCACCCGCTTTCAGGAGTTCCGCAGTAAATACACTATATAGTACATAATATACCAAAATGTCAAATTCCTAACTAGTTTAGTTTTTGAGATAGATTAGAGATATTGAGATAACAAAATTGGTCTAAAGCCGAAAACTTTGATGGCCCCCATTTCTTCATTTTTGTAGCTAAAAAATAAAAAAATATATATTTGAATTCCACTTAATGAGCTCTAGACAATGACATCCCACATGCCAGGGTAAAAAAAAATGAAATTTTATTTCGACTCCTTTTCCATGTATGGGAGGGGAGCCCCCTTTATTTTTTAATTTTATTTTATTTTTATTATTTTTTGTTATAGCGGCAATAGAAATACACAACCTGTGAAAATTTCAACTGTCTATCTATTACGGTTTACGAGATACAGCCCGCTTACAGAAGGACGGACGGGCAGCGGAGGCTTAGTAATAGGGTCCCGTTGGCACCCTTTGGGTACGGAGCCCTAAAAAGTACTTTTTACTTACTTTTTTTCTTCATTTTACTAAACCTTATAACTCTTGAACGGGCAACTTTGGGAGCGCGCTGATAGCGTAGAGTTTTAGTCATTAAGCCAAAGAATAAGAATAAAGTAGTTTTAAAGCAAGACCTGTTAAGACTTGGCCTTTATGCAGTTTCTGTTTCATTCCATACAAAAAAAAACTGAAAATATTTTTTTCCGGGCAAACTATCAATTCTAGAGAAAAACGTTTCATAACAATTATTCATTAAAATGACGAGATCTTTTGATAGGTACTTTTTTTAATGGAATTTGTAACAAAAAATCCTATGTCCCTCATTTTCGACTCACTGTGCGACGGCGGCGATGCCTACGAACACCAGTAACACTACACTCCGCATGATGATAATAATATGTACCCTGAATCTTCTCGAGATAGGATTTTATACCAACGTTATCGTTCCGCCGGGTCACAGTGAGGTGGTAGTAGAACAAAACAACGAATAACACGTAAAAAACAAATTTATTGTGATGGTGTTAGGGAGAGGGCAGACTGGCTACTTTAAGCGGCGTTTTATGATTACTTGAACCATCGATTACTCGAAGACACCTGAACCGATTTGAAAAATTCTTTTTTTTTGTAAGGGTATACTCCCGGTGGCTCCATAAAATTTTTATCGAAACCGGTTGAGCGGTTTTTAAAATATCAACAATAAATTTCGACACATACTAAAGCACGAACGTGGACCAATCAGAAGAGAGAAATGAAAAGTCCCATGGGGTTAAATTAAATTTTGCTCCCATGGGGTTCAAATTGAATTTTGCTAACATGGGATTAAAATTAAATTTTGCTTCCGCTATCCTCTGAAGCCAATATTCGTTTTTCGAATAGGTATGATGAAAATAACTATTTCAACCTTCTATAAGTAACGGCAATTGTGGCTTTGTTCCCCGAAATGAACTTTGTATGCCGATTCACAATAAACATTGCTGTACAAATACGTTTTTCACGATTTCACTAGTAATAATAAATGATAATAAAAACGCCACCAGGCATTGCTTGCTTGGGAACTTGGCTTTCTTGCTTGGTTGGGAAGGTGAGCGGTGCTTAGCTTGTAACTGCATGTTTGATCATGTACCAATTATTTTCTTGTGGCGGATTTATAGCAAAATAATTCTATCCTTTTGTTGCTGATAATAATTTAATATAAAAAATTCTTTTTAAAAACCGACTTCAAATGCCCGCGCCACTACAAAGTATAAGTATAATTTATTCTTGATTTTTTAAAAACTGCTCGACCGATTGTGATAAAATTTAAATGTGGTTGGAATTTTCCAAATCGCTTCAGGCGTCAGGTGAACATACATAAAAAAAAATAAAAAAAGGTTCCGACGAATTCAGAACCTCCTTTTTGAAGTCGGTTAATAAAAAAGGTACCTACTTATTTAATTATAATTATTATAATTAAAAACATGATAAGACAAGTAGGCGATAAATAATTAGGGAAAACCGTTCGCTTCCGATTATAAACGAGCTATTGGGAAGTTATATTGCTTAGATTCACCAATTAGATTTTCCAAATTAGATAATAATTAATGCTCGCCAATTCCTTAAGATAAACTATTCGTATATTCTTAATTTAGTCTAGTCGTTAGTACTGTGGTCTCCCATTCGGGGGGTCGCAGGTTTCGATCCCGGGTACGCACCTCTGATATTTCGGAGTCAAGTGCGTTTAAGCAATTAACTACCACTTGCTTCAACGGTGAAGGAAAACATCGTGAGGAAACCTGCACATCTGAGAGTTCTTCACAATGTTCTCGAAGGTGTGTGAAGTCCACCAATTCGCATTGGGCCAGCGTGGTGGACTATGGACCTATAACCCTTCTCTGAGAGGAGACATGCGCTCAGTAGTGAGCCGTTGATGGGTTGCTAATGATGATGATGTTGAATGTTATTCTTAAGTACGCTAAGTTATTCGCGTCGTACTTAAAAATATAAGTGGATTTTAAACTAAAATAATCGCAAGAATCATGTTTTCTGTTGCTCAAAACGTCCTACCTACCTTAACTAATCAAGCTTTATTTTTTGATTAAAGAACTGTCAAAGACGTGATTAACTACGAATTTGTGTTGCTCGACCGTATCTCCGTTAGCGTCTATTTTCACACTTGATAACTTCGCTACATTCACCGGCGTAAGGTGAATTTATTCACTGTTCATAACTTTTCTGTTATACAACTTTTAACTGTTCTTGTAGCAACGAAACGGCCACGCCACATATTTTGTCTAACGTGTAGAGTTTGTGAAGTTAGGGCTTGTAAATTTATGGAGTTGTAGATATATACATAGAGTTAAAGCTTGGCTCTACATGAGATCTGATAACTTTTTGACAGTGAGAGCCATTGGTCTCGTACGTCGTGGCAACATTTTACATAAAAATGTTTTGGTGGGTGGTCTTTTTGTAAATAAATAAAAAAGCCCTTATTTCTACTACCACCTTATTTCTACAACTTACAGTTTTTGAGTAGTCAAGTTCTTATCTGAGCCAGTGCCAGTACTTGGCAGTTTTTATGCTACCTCCAACCGGAAAATTACCTATATTTTACAGGAAAAATAAAACCAACGCGAAAATAATTTTTAGTTTAATTAAAAAAGGGGGAAAATCGGGGGTTTGAGTAAATATCAAGTGTAATTAATAATATTTATAAATACAAATTACGTAAAAGTACCTAGGTAATTATTTTTGAAAAAAAAAACATTCGATGACATTAGTAAAAAGTAAAGTATGTAATCCTTGATTGTATTGATTTAAAGTCACAAATTCAGTAGGTACAACCGATTGTAACATGGAGCGTTGTGGAGCGTATCTTACGTACCTAAACGTATAAGAATGCATACTTACACAAAATTGAGTTCTAATTCAAGCTGTTATGGTTTATTTTACTTTGACGCTAATGTCATCGAATACGATTACGATCAATGGAATAACTTTAGACAATTGCACCTCGGATGCTGCAAGAAACTGCACTCCTAGCCCGTGGTGGTTTGGGAACTGCCGATCGTGAATTGATCTTATAGGTAGGCAACTGCTAAGCCAGGATAGACTTCATCATTGAATTCCAGATACCATTCTAAACTATGTGCATATTATAATTTATCCCTGACGCTACTTTTTAGCGTCTTTAAATATTTTTATTTGAATAAAAATCAACGCGGGCGATGTAGCGGGCGTCAGCTAGTTTTAATATTATTGGCTATGATTACGATTATACTCGTAGATAGGTACATACCTCATAACTGCTAGCCAAGATTTGACTAGACCAACGATTTCTTACTAGTTTCTTAGATACATAGCCAAAGAGACCTTTACTATCAAAGTTTTTAAGCTATTGCATAGCTTTTATCGCGGGCTTTGAACTATGACAAAGAGTTTGAGCGCGGCGACCGAATCAAGAAATTCCGTAACGAAAATAAACCTAATACCGTCGTTCTGTAAGCGTTCAACATTTTAGAGGTTCACAAGTAGCTCTGTATGGCGCAGTGGGCGAGCGGCCGCTTTCTTTACCGTATGGTGTAGGATGTCGCAGGTTCGAATCTCACTCGCGAAGTAGTGACAGTGCGCTTTTCTTGTTTGTTTGTTTTTTTAAATCTTTTTTTTTCATAATTTTTAGGGTTCCGTACCCAAAGGGTACCAACGGGACCCTATTACTAAGCCTACGCTGTCCGTCCGTCCGTCTGTCAGCGGGCTGTATCTGGTAAACCGTAATAGATAGATAGATGAAATTTTCACATATTATGTATTTCTATTGCCGCTATAACAACAAATAATAAAAATTAAATTAAATTAAAAAAATTAAATTAAAATATATCCATGGGTACATGGAAATATTATTATTTAATTTTTTTTAACGGAACCCTATAAGAGCGAGGCCCCACTCGCACTTGGCCGATTTTTATTATGCATAAAAAATATTGCATGAATATTATAATTGCATAAGTTGATAAAAAATGCTATGCAATAGCTTTACCGCGGCAGTCCCCGAGTGCCACTTAATTTTTTTTAGTATCTAATTCTTTATGCCTAGGTACCTCCGTCACCTACGTCGAAAATAAGTAACGAAATAGCTATCTGCATGCCAAATTTCAGCCCAATCTGTTCAGTGGTTTGAGTCATTTTCCTTTTATATAAGTATTTAGAAGAAGATTAGGTATCCACCCTTCATAAAGTTCCGCTCTAGCCGGGTAAAAATCCGTCAATGTACCTATTTAAGCCCCGCTTTACACGCCCACAGTCCTGAGTGAAAGGCATTGAATCCTCCCCTATTGACTTTAAACTGAAGCCAGTTTAAACTGAGGGTTAATTTAATGGAGTGTCGCCCGCTGACGGATCCGCGGTTGGATTAGATTGACAAATGATTAAATTAACATTTCAAGTGTCACCTCGCGAGATACGAGAGGATACGGATTCGAATCCTTCTTTGGGTCAGATAGGGACACGGAATAGAAAAAAACCAGGATAGGGACATGGCCGAATTGGGTATTTGACTGATATTTTTTATTTATTTAAAATAACTTTTTTAAATATTATACACCTAACCATTATTCTTTTTGGAGTTTACTCCTTAAGAATCGATTTTAGGCGCCCGGTATGAGAAAAATTCGAGGAGTAAAATCTACTTATGAATGACCTCGTTACGTTTTTCACAACGATGCAAATTTCTACCCTAACGTTGAGCAAATAAGGTTGGTTTTCACTTGAGTTGTCGAATGCCCTTGTTACGTATTTCACAACGATGCAAATTACTACCCTAACGTTTAGTAAATAAGGTTGGTTTTCGCTTGAGTTGTCGAATGCGAAAGAGCTTTCGCTTTGGGAAGCCGAGCGCGTACCGATAGGGTCCGAGCGGCGCCGAGCGCCGCGAATGCATTACGATGTTTTAAGGAGTAAACTCCAGTCGTGCGTCGGAGCTGACACACACACTTTTTTTTAAATATCTTATCTAATCTCGGAAATATAGAGCTTTAGAATTTCCTGTTAGACAGAGAGAGCGCTACTGAAGTGTGATGTCACAAGTCAGCAGCTCCATACACGCTCGATAGAAAATTTCGTTTGAGAAAGAGACAGATATATTGTTTTTGACCGATTTATTTTCTGTTTTTACAAATATAATTCTATGTTACATTTTCGATTATAAATAATAATTAATATCAACATTTTGATAACAGTCAAATACCCAATTGTCAGTATTGACCCAGGACAGGAATGTAGTCAGTAGTTGTTACGTTCCCTCAAATATGGTCGAGCGAAGCAATGGCTGGATCATGCGTCATGCTCGTGAACGGGTTCCGCCGGCGGGAATGGGGCTACTCTCTGTCTGCCCGTCTTTGACATGAATTGAATTGTAGTACGTTTTGTGGAAATGTCATATTATATTCTAACAAAGATGCACGGGTTAAATCAGCTTGGCATCCAGCTGCCCACAAGATAGTATAAAAACTTTCAATGTAATAGCTACTTAAAAATGATTATTTTAAAAAGAGCAACTGCTGAGTTTCTTGCCGGCTCTTCTCAGCAGAATCCGCTTCCCGAACCGGTGGTAGGATCTTGACGTGTCATAAGAGCCACAGGCTGGCCTACATGAAATAAATAATTTAGAAAAAAAAATTGAAATTCCTGGGCCAATATTGTAAATTCGGCCATAGCTAGAATTTTTTGACAATCTCCCTGGCGCATTGGTGATCGCTGTGGTCTTAGGCTGAGATCTATGGATGGCACTCCCACTCAACTCAGACTCAAGACTGAGTTAAAACGAGACAGATTTATGTCAGAACATATTTGTCTCTCATTTTAACTGTATCTTGAGTCTTGAGCAGAGCCAGAGTACGATCTATGGATCTCAGCCTTAATGTGGAAAGTTTAGGGTTCGATTCTCGGCGCGAACAATTTCTTAAATTCCTGAAATGGTTCTGGGTTAGTCCAGTGAGAGGCTTTGGCAGTGGCTAGTACATTCTAAAGACCCTACTACACATGTCTGAAGACATGCCCCCATGCAATTTAGTTCCATTTCATCCCACATACAGTACCCGGCGATATATATTGCACATCGGCCTTTGGAATAAAACGCTATTCTATTCTATTCACAGTTCGACTGCATTTTATTTATATATGTTACGTGATGAGCTCGCCGATTGTGAAGAGATTTCAGTAATTACTACGTGAATTTCTGGCTAGCTTTCCTTGCAATAGAATAGAAATAGCGTTTTATTCCAAAGGCCGATGTGCAATATATATCGCCGGGTACTGTACTTTGGTCGTTATTTTTAAATTCCATCGAAACTATTAAGAGAGCGAACCGCGATCCATCAAAACAAAAAGTCCGCTGTTCGCAAGTCGAGACGCGTCGACTAACATTAGTAAGTGCCAAAACTTCTGGCAACCGTTTAGCGAGCGATTAAAGTTGAACCATTCTGGGAACTGGGAAGTACGTAGGCGTCATAGACTTTTATACATGAAAATTGAAAAAATTGTATGTTTGTTCCCCATTCCCCCCTACTAAGCATGCAGTTTAAAGCAGTGATAGCCTATAGTGGTTAGGACTGTGGTCTCCTATTCGGAGGGTCTCAGGTTCGATCCCGGGTACGCACCTCTGACTTTTCGGAGTCAAGTGCGTTTAAGCAATAAAATATCACTTGCTTCAACGGTGAAGGAAAACATCGTGAGGAAACCTGCACCTGACTCCTGAGAGTTCTTTATAATGTTCTCGAAGATGTGTGGAGTCCGCCAATTCGCATTGGGTCAGCGTGGTGAACTATGGCCTAAAACCCTTCTCTGAAAGGAGACCTGCGCTCAGTAGTGAGCCGTTGATAGGTTGTTAATGAGCGTGCAGTTTTTATCTAGTTAGTTAAGTTAGGGTAAAGGCCGTTAGGTTAGGTTAGGGCTAGACAAGGTGGAGTGCCAGCCAGGTAACCTCCACGTGTGCCTGAGTGCTGCGGTTCCTTTTCGGATACGTCCGGGGGGAAGAGCAACATTTGGGTCGGTGCACTCCGGTAACTTGGTTAATAATTTCCCTATATGGGATATTGTTAGCCATGGCTAATGGCCTGGCACGGGGGATGATTCTCCGCGTGTCCCTCTGACTAGCAGAGGGCACAGTGGAGGAATCCAGGGGGGAGTGGTAACGCCCGTCAGAGGGTGTCGGGAGTTGGAAGGATCCTCTGTAGGGGAGGAGTCTTGTGGCAAGCTCGGTTTGCACTTACCCTGCCTCCGAGCGGGCTGCGTGAGAATTAGTCCTGCGCAGTCCTCGCCGTGTTATCGTAATCCCTTAGGAGCGGTGTTGTGGTCATGTTTCGCGACACAGGGACCGATGGTCTTGGCTTAACCGCCCGGACCGCGAGGAAGAAAACCTCTATAAAAATCACCCCGAATCTCAAGCGGCGGCGCACCGTGAGGGGATGCATGGCTGATGGGTTGTTCAGTCGTTAGTGCGTACCCCGTCAGGGTACCAGCCGACCCCCATGACGGGTTACGTTTAGGCTTACCCGGGTGCAGGGGGCACCACCCGGGTGGACAGTTTATATCCCCCATACTCGTGGGACCAACATGCAAAACTCCAAAAAAAATTCATGTTGTGAGAGGAGAGAGGAGGAGAACGTGGGTAGAGGAAAGTTCTGGGATAAGGAGAAATCGGGTGAGGATGCGGAGATGTCGACAGAGTCCGTCGGCAGCCTCAAAACCGTCGACATCAGACCCAGGTCGGGGTCTGGGTCCGTGGGACCGTGTGGAGAGGCGCTGTCAGGTTTGGACTGCGGCCTCATGAATATAGGGAGAAAAGCCAGGTCGGGCTCGGAGTCCTCTGTGGCTGCATCCGATCCTTACCGCCAGTGTGAGAGTCAAGGCGTAAAAAGGCCACGCCTTGATGAAGGGTGTTCAGTGACGACGGACGAGGAAATGTCCGAGTCACTAGAGACGAAAAGTACGCGGCGTCCCCCTACAACGGGAAAAAGCTCAGGGATTGGCAATGCCAGGGCGGTCTTAGCCCGAAAAAAGCGCGAGGAAGCCGCTAATCAGGCGGAGGAGGAGCTGCTTAGGGACTCCCTCGTGGCTCAGTATAAGCGGGAAGCAAGAAAGTGTCTGATTGCATCCGAGTCATCGGCCGAGTCGGAGACTGGCCCATTAGATGGCAAGAACGTAGACCAAATTAAAAAACAGGTGGAGGAAAACGTGCAAAACATTTTAAAAGTGGCTACTAAATCTGGCCATCTAAAAGGCACATTTGTGCGCGCGCTAAAGGATGCTGCGGCCTCTATTAAAGAGGCTGTGGAAGTCCTCAGCTTGCGCACTATTTCGGATGAGACGCGTCAGCTACAGGCTGATAACGCACGCCTGCAGGCTGAAATGGCCAGCCTCCGTAAGGAAATGGCCATTATGAAAAACGACATGGGGAATATGAGGAAGCAGGGTTCCGCACTGTCTCCCCCGGAAGAGACCGAGAGATTGCCCCCTGAACCGCAGCCTCTAAAAGGCAAGGGAGCAAAGGGACGTAAAGATGTCAGTTCAGTTGCTTCTTCAATGGAGGAGATATGCCGTACGGTGATGGTCCAGGTCGGAGAAATGTTGAATGCCCGCCTGGCCTCCTTCGAGGATAGGCTTCTCCCGGAGAAGCAACTCCGTCCCCCTCTAGCGGCAGATAAAAGGAAGGCGCCAGCCAAGGGTACGGTACACATGAACCCCGCGCCTAAGCAAGCTCCGGGCCCAAGCCGGTCCGCCGAAGAAAAGCGTCCGACAACAGAAGATGAGACGCAGCCCACTCCACCTTCTGCTCCCAACGAAGGTCAATGGAAGAAAGTGGAGGGAAAAAGAAGAGGAAGCGGAACAGAACACAAGCACAGTCAAAGCTTCAACCACGACAGCAAGGGCAGCAACAGTCAGAGCCGCCGCAACAGCCTACGGGGAAAGCACAGCGACTCCGCCCTCCTCGTTCTGCAGCAGTGGTTATAACGCTGCAGCCTGAAGCTGAGGAGAAAGGGGCTACATACGCCAAAGTGCTCCAGATGGCCAAAGATAGAATCTCCCTTTCTGACCTTGGCATTACCGCTGTGAAGTTTAAGGTAGCTGCAACCGGAGGTCGAATACTGGAGTTCGCGGGAGCTACTGGTGGTGAGAAGGCGGATTCCCTCGCCCAGAAGTTAAGGGAGGTTATTGGCGAAGAAATTATGCGAGTCTCCAGGCCTACCAAGTGTGTCGATATGCGCATTTCAGGCCTGGACGATTCCGTTACCAGCGGTGACGTGGTGGCTGCTGTGGCACGTATTGGAGGTTGTGCCGTGGAACAAGTGCGTGCCGGCGAGGTTACCCATAATTTTTCAGGCCTTGGAACGGTGTGGCTGCGTTGCCCAGTCACTGCTGCTAAAAAGGTGGTGGATGGTGGGAGGCTTATGGTAGGCTGGGTTTCGGCCCACGTTAAGTTACTCCATGACAGGCCTAAGCGGTGCTTCCGCTGCCTTGAAAGAGGGCACTTGAGGACTAAATGTACTGCCGAGGTCGACCGCAGCGATACTTGCTATCGCTGCGGACAGATTGGCCATAAAGCGAAGGGGTGTTTGGCCACACCTCACTGCACCGTATGTGCGGCGGCTGGCAGACCAGCGGGCCATCGGGGTGACAGTGGAGCTTGTAAGCAGCCCAAGAAACCTGTAAAAACAAGAAGAGTGGCATAGCTGACGATGGCCCCCGGGTCTCCTCGCAGCCTGCTGGCCCGTCCACAAGTACTCGGGCCGAGGAGGTTCCTATGGCCGTTGGATAAATAATGGAGCTTAAGTTTCTTCAGGCGAATATCAACCATTCTGCAAGAGCTCAGGACCTCTTGTTCCAGAGTATGGCGGAGTGGTTGATACACGTGGCTGTGGTTTCAGAGCCTTATTATGTTCCTTCGAGTGACGATTGGGCTGGAGACCGTGATGGCCTGGTAGCTATCACAACCCGGATCACTGCTGGATCTCCGGCACTCGAACGAGTAGTGAGGGGCCGGGGATATGTCTCGGCATTGGTGGGAGAAATAACAGTTATAGGGGTCTATTTCTCGCCTAACCGCACACTAGCCGAATTTGAGCTATTTTTATTAGAGCTCGGAGCTCTAATAGACCGGAATCGCTCGAACCGATTACTCGTCGCTGGTGATTTTAATGCCAAGTCTGCGACATGGGGATCACCGGTAACCGACGCGCGCGGTCTTGAGCTTGAGGAGTGGGCGATTTCAGTGGGGCTGACTGTCGTAAACCGAGGAACGGCTTACACATGCGTTCGACAACAGGGCGGCTCTATAGTTGATGTTACCTTTGTTGATGTTGCCCTGGAGCGCCGTATCCGAGGCTGGGAGGTACTGGTGGATGAGGAGACGCTTTCGGATCACCGATATATTCGATTTGAGGTTTCTTCGTGCCCAACATCTGCGAATAGCCCGATCCGGGCCCTGCGAAACAGCAGACCTCACTGGTCACTGAAGCGACTTAACAGAGAAGTTCTTCACGAGGCGGCGTTAGTCCAGGCGTGGGTAGCCGCGACGAGAACTCTGGTGGAGGTGCATGAAGAGGTCGTGTTGCTACATGAGGCCATGACGCAAATTTGTGACGTAGCCATGCCTCGTGTTGGCCCTCATACACCAAACGGTTCGGTATACTGGTGGTCTGCTGAAATAGCAGAGCTCCGCAGAACTTGTATTGAAGCGAGGCGCCCATACACACGACGCTGAAGACGCCGCCCTCGTGATGAAGTTGAGGAGGAGCGCCTGTACGCTATTTATAAGAATGCCAAAGTAGCACTTAAGATGGCCATTAAAATAGCAAAAGATCAAGCTGAAGCGGTCATGCTTGAAAGCCTCAATAATGATCCGTGGGGTAGGCCCTACAAAATGGTTATGCGAAAGCTTCGGCCAAGGGTTCCACCTTTGACCCAAAGTCTACAGCCCCAACTGCTGAACTCGGTAGTGGAGGCCCTGTTTCCGAACATGGCTGAACAGGATCCGCCGTGTATGAACACATCCAGAGAGGTGGACTTGCCCAGTTTGAGTGTTCCTGTAGTCTCTGAAGGCGAGCTGAACGCAGCACTGCTGCGACTCCGGTCTAAGAACGCTGCTCCGGGGCCAGATGGCATTCCCGGACGTGCATGGGTGCTGGCTCTTGGCCCGCTGGAGCCACAGGTTCGGGCGTTATTTAGTGCTTGTTTGGAGCAGGGTCAGTTTCCGCATCCATGGAAAACGGGAAAACTGGTCCTGCTGCGAAAGGAGGGACGTCCTGCTGACTCGCCATCGGCATATCGGCCAATAGTTTTGCTGGATGAGTTGGGCAAGCTATTCGAACGAGTCATCTCAGCTCGAATCGTCCGCCACCTGGAGGAGACTGGCCCGGACCTAAGTGAGCACCAGTTTGGTTTCCGCCGGGGCAGGTCCACAGTCGACGCCATCGCTCGAGTGAGAGCCTTGTCGGAGGACGCAACGTCCCATGGTAAAGTTATTCTGGCGGTGTCCCTTGACATCGCTAACGCTTTCAACACCTTGCCCTGGGGCACCATAAAAGAGGCGTTGAGGTTCCATGCACTTCCTGCGTATTTGCAGCGCGTAATAGAAGCCTACTTGTCAGAGAGAGCTGTTGAGTACCCCGCACATGATGAATGGGTTCTGCGAGAGGTATCGCGCGGTGTTCCACAGGGGTCAGTCCTAGGACCGCTGCTGTGGAACATCGGGTACGACTGGGTTCTGCGGGGTGTTAACTTACAGGGTGTGGACGTAACGTGTTACGCAGACGACACCCTTGTGACTGCGAAAGCTGACAGCTTCAATGAAGCGCGTGAACTAGCTACAGCGGGCGTTGGCCAAATCGTGGCACGAATCCAGCGGCTGGGGTTAAAGGTAGCCCTAAATAAATCGGAAGCCTTGTGTTTCCACGGGCCAAGAATGGCTCCTACAGCTGGTGCAGTCCTGGTGGTGGATGGAGTTTCCATCGCTGTCGAGTCGACTATGAAATATCTCGGACTCGTCCTTGACAGCCGATGGAAGTTCGAGGAACATTTCCGGCGACTCGCTCCCAAGCTCATTGGAGCAGCTGGGGCGCTTAGTCGGCTCCTCCCAAACGTGAGCGGACCAAATGCTGGCTGCCGTCGCCTATACACAGGTGTTGTACGGTCGATGGCGCTATACGGGGCACCTACCCAAATGGTAGACGCTCTGACCGTCCGAACAAGCCCTCTGCTGCGGAGACCGCAGCGCGTCATGGCGGTGAGAGTAATAAGAGGATACCGTACAATATCCCACGAGGCAGCATGTGTCTTGGCTGGAACCCCACCATGGGACCTGGATGCTATGACACTAGCTTATGTGTACCAGAGGAAGGTGGATGCCCGTACACGGGGCGAACACCCTTCTCCGATGGAAGTAGATGAATGGCGGCGAAATGCGCAGGCCCATCTCCTCTCCCAGTGGCAGCGGAGACTCGAGTCACCTACTGCCGGTCACATGACCATTGAGGCAGTCCGTCCTGTCCTAGAGGAGTGGACGAAACGGAGGCACGGTGCACTTACGTTCCACCTTGTACAGGTTCTTTCGGGGCACGGCTGCTTTGGAAAGTATCTGTGCAGGGTGGCACGAAGAGAGCCCAGAGAGGAGTGTCACCAATGTGGAAATCCCACAGACACGGCTCAACACACGTTGGTAGAGTGTCCGGCGTGGACGGAGCCACGCAGGTCTCTCGTGGCAATTCTGGGGCAGGACCTCTCATTGCCTACAGTGGTTAAAGCCATGGTGGGCAGTGAGACGGCTTGGAAGGCAGTGGTCTCCTTCAGCGAGGAAGTGATGAGGGAAAAGGAGTTGGCAGAGCGGATGAGAGAGGAAGACGTGGACTCTCATCCCATCCGCCGGAAGAGAATTGGGCGCAGGCGAGCTGTCTATGATCGTCGCCTGCCTCCTTAAGCAGGACCTCCGGGCGGAAGACGTGGGGAGTCTGTCGCTCGCAGGAGTATAGGTCCTCGAGATGGAAGGCACGCCGTGCCACCTTACGCTGAAAATAAAAGACATTTAGTCCGACAGTAGGGCCTGCTGTAGCGCTGTAGCGGGCACCACGGCTGGGTTACAGTTGAATGCGCGAGCGACCCTGGGCCCAACAATCACAGTGATGAGACGGAACACCGTGGGGTTTTAGTCGGTAGGAGTCCGACATAACCTTTGCATTTCCCCAGATGCAAAGGTATCCATGAGGATTTCCCCACGAAAAAAAAAAAATAAAAAAAAAAAAAGGGCTAGACAAGGTGCTGGATTGGCGACTCCGCACCGGGAAGCGCAGTGTTGGCGCATTATCTTAAACCAATCACAATTTAGTAATAATAATAGGTATTATTACATAATTAGGTATCTTTACTACTATGAGCTGTACCGTAGGGAAAGCCGCGACATTTCTTGGAATTACAGAGGTGTCTTTACGGTTCCTAGCTGTACCGTTGGGAGAGCCGCGGTCTATTTCTAGGAATTAATAAGGTATCTTTTCGGCTCGTAGCTGTACCGTAAGGAGAGCCGCGGCCTATTTCCCTATGGGTTTTCTATTTTCATCTTTATTTATTATTTTCCCTATTTACTTATGAGATAATACATGAAACTTATGTACATAAAACTATAAACAATTGCTAAACTATACATGACACATTAATTACTAACTAATTATGCTATTTAATCAGTCCACTATTATGCTGTCCCTTTATTACACAAACACTTGCACTATATCGTCCCGCACATCTCTCCCGCCGTGCGACTATGTCGCATCACTTGTCGGTGCGGGCGCGTCGTCTGTAGACAGGGGCAGGACCACCAGCTTCCTCACCGGCCGTCGCAGCACTCCTCCCTTGGTCTGGATGTCCACTGCTCGCACGACGTCGTCTGGTCCCGGGTACGTGGCGATGACTCTTCCTCGGATCCACACGTTGCGCGGTAGGTTGGCGTCGACCACTTGCACGAGGTCGCCGATCTGGATCGCTGGTCCTCGTCCGTGCGGCTCCCGCCGGTGTTGGAGCTCCGGTAGGTACTCCTTCACCCAGCGCGTCCAGAACACGTCGGCCAATCTCTGCGCGGCTCGCCACGTCGATCTGGAGGCGGCGTCCCGCTCGTCGAATGTACCTGGCAGCGGTACACGTCCCGGGCCACCCAACAGAAAGTGGTTGGGCGTCAGTGCTTCAGGATCCTCGGGGCTGACTGAGACGTGTGTCAGTGGCCTGCTGTTGACTGTATATTCCACCTCAGCCAGTAGGGTGGAGAGGACTTCTTCGGTAGGATGCCGTTCATGTAGCGTGGCTGCGAGTGCTGTCTTCACGGAGCGTACCATTCGTTCCCAAGCTCCGCCCATGAATGGAGCTCCTGGTGGTATGTATCGCCAGGAGATCGTCTTCTTCGCTGCTTCTTTTGCTGTCGCGCTGTCCATTGCCTGCCGAAGTTCCTTGTCTGCAGCTCTCAGGTTGCTGCCGTTGTCTGACCAGATTTCCGTCGGGAAACCCCGGTGAGCCATCATTCTCCTCAGCGCCATCACTGCTGAATCAGCGCTGAGTGAGCCAGCTATCTCCAGGTGTATGGCTCTCATGGTGAGACAGGTGAAGATGGCCACATATCTCTTCTGTCGCGTTCGGCCGACGGTCACTGAGAGAGGTCCGAAGTAGTCGACGCCAGTGAAGGTGAAGGGTCGCTTGTGATGAGCCAGGCGACACTCCGGCAGGTCCCCGGTTCTGGGGTATGGCGGCTTCTGTGTCTTCATTCTGCAGAACAGGCATCTTCTTATGATCATTCTTGTGACTGGACGCACTCGTAGCACCCAGTACTGTTGTCTGCACTCGTTGACTGTAGCTTCGACTCCGGCGTGATGCAGCTGATGATGTATAGCCTTCACCCAGAGCTTGACTGTTGGATGATCACCATCGAGTACCATGGGGCTCTTGAAGTTTTCTGTTACGTCTTGTGTTGCTTGAATCCGACTTCTTAGCCTGATTGCATCGTTGACGTATGCGACGCTCAGCTGGTACAGACGGCTCTCCTTGTTGAGTGTCTTGCTGTTTCTTAAGTCTTCTATTTCTTCTGTGAAGGAATCTTCTTGGGATGCACGCATCAGAAGCTCTTCCGCTCTTCTGAGCTGTTCGGCAGTGACTGGGAGAAACTTTCTATTAGGCGACGTTGTTTTCTTGACTGTTGGCTGTTGCTTCGTCGCAGGCTTGTTCGTTTTCTTCCAGCTTGGATCCTTTTCTGTGTTCTTTCGCGTCCTTTTGTAATTGACGCTTTCCTTCTTGGTTCTACAGAGTTGGATGAACTGTAGAACCCGAGCTGTGGCGTATCGGAGTCTGTCCCAATTCGAGAAACGAGATGCTTCAGGTAGGGCTTCTGCGAGTTTCTGTTTCCTGTCGTTGGCGATGTGATTTACTTTCTCTTCGCCCGAAGGTTCTTCCTTTTCTGTTGCAGTGACTTCGACGGGCCAATGTTCCTCTGTTTGGTAGAGGAAGTCCGGTCCCTTGTACCAGCGATGATCTTTATTGAAGGACGTTGGGACGTCTCGTGTGGCGTCGTCCGCTACGTTCAGCTTCGTTGGAACCCAACGCCACTCGGTGACTGTGGAGGCCTCTTCAATTGCAGCCAGGCGATGGGCTACGTATGGCTTGTATGAGCGTGATCCGGTTCTTATCCAGGTCAACACGGTCTTGCTGTCTGTCCAGAACACTTTGCTGTCCGGTTTTCTTTCGTGCTCTTCTATAACTGTTTCGGCGAGCCTAGTTCCCATGACTGCCGCTTGTAGCTCCAACCTCGGGATGGATGTCAACTTCAACGGTGCAACCTTCGCTTTGGCCATGACGAGAGATAGGTTGACTTCACCATTTGGCGCCACTGTTCTCCAGAAGACAATTGCTGAGTAGGCTGCTTCGCTGGCGTCGGTGAACACGTGCAGCTGTATCGAAGTGGTGTCGCTGTATTGGAGATATCTTCTCGGGATCGTCACGTTGCTGAGATTCTTCAGGTGAGCTATCCAGTCTTGCCATTGTTCCGCCAGGTCTTCATCCAGCTCGTCGTCCCATGATGTTCCTCTTCGCCATACTTCTTGCAGCAGCTGTTTCGCCCTTATGGTGACAGGCGACGCGAAACCGAGTGGGTCAAACAGTGACATGACCACTCTTAGCGCTTCTCTCTTCGTAGGCGTCTTCCCATCGATGAGCGTTGGTGCGACGCGTGCCAGGTTGAGGTTGAAGGTGAGCTCGTCTGTGTTGAGTTTCCAAATAACGCCCAGTACACGTTCTGTCTTCTCTTCTGACTTGTAGAGTTCCATATCCTCCGACTGTTTACTTTCACCCAATGCTTCTAATAAATGTGGTGAGTTCGACTTCCACTGTTTCAGTTCAAAGCTGGCCTTTGAGTGCACTTCACGCACTGACTTCGTGATGCGTACTGCGTCTTCGAGGCTTCTGAAGCTGTCCAAGTAGTCGTCAACGTAGTGCTTCTGTATGATGGCAGCTGCAGCCTCAGGGTGGGTGTCTTCATACTGTTTGGCGTTCAAGTTCTTGATGTAGATTGCTGTAGATGGAGAACTTGATGCACCGAAGATCAACGAAGTCATCCTATATTCTTCAGGTGGTTGGTCGTCTCGTCGCTCTCCGCGCCACAGGTAGCGGAGTGCATCTCTGTCTTTGGCTCGCAGCTTGACTTGCATGAACATCTCCTTGATATCTGCTGTGACTGCTATCTCGTGTTGCCGGAACCGCATGACGACGCCAGGTAGTGACTGTAGAAGATCAGGTCCTTTGAGTAGCATATCGTTGAGAGCTACTCCCTTCGTCTTCGCTGCTGCATCATGTACCACTCGGAGCTTCTCAGGTTTCATTGGGTTAATCACCGCGAAGTGTGGCAAGTACCACGTCTTGCTTCCAGTCTTCTGTTTCGGAGCGAGTTCAGCGTATCCTTTCGAGACGAGAGCTTCCATCTGTTCTGTATACTTCTGTTTTAGCTTGGGGTCTCAATCGATCTTCTTTTCGATGTTGAAGAGTCGCTTCAGTGAGTTGTCGTAGTTGTCAGGGAACGTGACATCTTCTTTGCGCCAGAGAAGTCCTGTTTCATATCTTCCTTCTGTTTTTGTGGTGGTCTTCTCCAGGATACGAAGTGCCCGTTCTTCTGGATCTGTCTTCGGTTTCTTAGGCTGTATGCAGAGCGCGTCCATCTCGAAATATTGCTTGACGAGGCTGTCCAGGTTATCTTCTGTTTCTTCTGTGACGTGTGATACGAAGTCGATGCTGCGTCCGATGGCACGAGTCTGGCTGCCATGTAGCACCCACCCCAGCGGTGTGAGAGAGGCCACTGGTTGGTTGTTGTCTCCTCTTCTCACTTCTGTTGTCAGCAGAAGATGCCAATTGTCTTGACCAATCAGCACTCGTGGCTTTACATCTGCATATACGAGGTAGTCGCGGATGTCTGCCAGGTGCTTGCAGCCATCTACCAACTCTCTTGAAACCCGTTGTGACGCCACTTGAAGGTTCTTCACTGTACGTGCTTGTACACGCTCTTCATGATCGTTGAGACCTCTTAACTTGATGTTCACTCTTCTTGAAGCTGACTCCGATGTCTTCAAGTCGTTGATGGTTTCTATCTTCAAAGGGTCGACGGGTCCTGTCGCTCCGATGCACTCGGCTACGCTGTTGTCGATCAATGTAACTGTTGATCCGTCGTCCATCAAGGCGAAAGTATTGAACGTTCCCTTGGGCCCCTCAACTTGAACTGGAATTATCTTCAGATACGATTGTTTCTTCTTAATAGTCCACGTGGAGTTGATTACTTCTGTAGCTTCCTTGTCTTCTTTCTTCTCCGGAGCCTTGGTGTAGTGCAGCATCTTGTGGTGGAAGTACTTGCAGCTGTTGACACCGCACGCCTTAGCCCGGCAGCTATGGGTTCTGTTTCTGTATCGAAGACATCGGAAGCATAGGCGCTTGGACTTGGCTATATCCCATCTTCCATTCGCATCTGAGTTCTTGAACTGTTCACACTCCGTAGTAATATGCTCTTCGTTGCATATGGGGCACCTGGGTGTGTACGTCTTCTCTGTAACGTTGTGTATCCTCTGTGGTCTCTTCTGTTGAGTGGCTGCTGTAGGTGGCGCCACCTGTTCCGGCAGCGCGTACGGCCCGCATAACTCGGCTTCTCTCTTGAGGAACTTCTCCATTTTCAGCAGGTCTGGATCCTCCTTCGGCTGTGCTGCGGCGAAGTCGTAGTATCTGTAGCGCAGCGTAGGTGTGAGCTTGTCCACCACCGTCTTCGAAACTTCCGGGTTGTACATATAGTTGACGCAGCTCAGAGTCTTCAGTGTTGCCACTACGTTGGAGACCTTCGTCGAAAAAATGCAAATGTCGCGCGGTGACTCGGTGAGACGTGGCAATCCGCGGAGCGTTTCCATTTCCATCATCGCTATTGACTCCGGTCTTCCAAATCTTGACTCCAAGGTTTTCATGACTTCTGTAGGGTGCGCGCTGGTGATGAGAAGCCCCTCCACAGCTTCTTTTGCTTTGCCCTTCAGGTTTCTTCGTAGACGGTTCGTGTTTTCCACTGTAGTGAACATGTTTTCCGTTTCGTAGTATGCGGCGCGGAACGGTAGCCACTCTTGATGTGACCCCCCAAACGTTGGCAGCTCTATGAACTTGGGGCGCTGTGCTGCTTTGACGGCGCGCGTAATTGCTTCGGCTAACTCCGTTAAGCCGGGCTGTACTCCCGCCGGTGACTGAAGTATTGCTTCCTGTTGCTTCTGTTGTCCCGCGTCGTTGACCACCGGCTCTTCTATTGGGTAGTGCGGTGCATCGGTGATCGCTAGCACGGGGCGTGGGCGTTGGCTCTCCAACCAGCTGTCCACTCGTTCAGTCACTTCGGCTTCGGGTTCGGCGTAGGCACCATCGTCGTCTTCTAATTCATCTTCTGTCTCGTCTGCTTCCAGGGCGGCGAGACGGGCGGCAGCTAATTCGATCTGCAGTCGTAGCATCTCTTCTTTGGCCTTAGCTATCTTGTGAGCCTTGGCCTTGCTGTGTGTCGATCCACCCCCCCTCTTGCTAGGGGGGCGGGGCACCTGTACTTGCTTCGACTCCCGTGTGTTGACTGTTTTCTTCATCCTTACTGTAGACGTGTCTGCATCTCGAGTACGCCCCTGTACTGTAACGGGAACCTCCCTGGCGACGGGGGGTTCCATCTGTGTCGCGGCGGCTGGCAGCGTCGGCGCGACGGCGGGCGTAGTTGAGCGTGCGACGGTGGCGGCGACGGAAGCGGCGGCGGTAGCGGCGCCGGCAGTGGCGGCCGCAGTCCGCTTCACGGTCGCGGAGGATGGCGCTGTAGAGCGCACCGACGTCGCGGAGGTACCCATGGTCGTCGTGTGTTCCGTGGTGTCGGTGGTGACAGTCCCCGTGGCTGTCGACGCGGAGGCGGTAGTGGTCTCCGCGCTGGTTTCGGTCGCGGAGGTGGTAGCGGTACCCTCTGACGTGGACGGAGTTTCTTCCGACGATGCCTTACGGCTCTTGAGTTCCTGCCGTGTCACTGGCATTCTTGCTGGGCCGACGAATTTTCTTCAGAATTTTCCCGATTTTCCAACGGATCCGGCTCGAAGGACCATTCAATGTACGCTTCTGTACATTCGCTGTAGCTGGGTTGGTTGGGTAGCAAGGAAAACTCTCGAAGAACTTTTCTTCCTTTATTGGGTACCGCTACCGCTTGCCGGTGGGAACTGTGTCGGCTTACAATTCAGCCCGGTATTTATACAAAAATAGCAGAAAAAATGTAGCCCCTCTGATTGGTGTAATTTTGCTATCGATCAGTGCACCAATCAGAGCGCATTATCTTAAACCAATCACAATTTAGTAATAATAATAGGTATTATTACATAATTAGGTATCTTTACTACTATGAGCTGTACCGTAGGGAAAGCCGCGGCATTTCTTGGAATTACAGAGGTGTCTTTACGGTTCCTAGCTGTACCGTTGGGAGAGCCGCGGTCTATTTCTAGGAATTAATAAGGTATCTTTTCGGCTCGTAGCTGTACCGTAAGGAGAGCCGCGGCCTATTTCCCTATGGGTTTTCTATTTTCATCTTTATTTATTATTTTCCCTATTTACTTATGAGATAATACATGAAACTTATGTACATAAAACTATAAACAATTGCTAAACTATACATGACACATTAATTACTAACTAATTATGCTATTTAATCAGTCCACTATTATGCTGTCCCTTTATTACACAAACACTTGCACTATATCGTCCCGCACATCTCTCCCGCCGTGCGACTATGTCGCATCACTTGTCGGTGCGGGCGCGTCGTCTGTAGACAGGGGCAGGACCACCAGCTTCCTCACCGGCCGTCGCAGCACTCCTCCCTTGGTCTGGATGTCCACTGCTCGCACGACGTCGTCTGGTCCCGGGTACGTGGCGATGACTCTTCCTCGGATCCACACGTTGCGCGGTAGGTTGGCGTCGACCACTTGCACGAGGTCGCCGATCTGGATCGCTGGTCCTCGTCCGTGCGGCTCCCGCCGGTGTTGGAGCTCCGGTAGGTACTCCTTCACCCAGCGCGTCCAGAACACGTCGGCCAATCTCTGCGCGGCTCGCCACGTCGATCTGGAGGCGGCGTCCCGCTCGTCGAATGTACCTGGCAGCGGTACACGTCCCGGGCCACCCAACAGAAAGTGGTTGGGCGTCAGTGCTTCAGGATCCTCGGGGCTGACTGAGACGTGTGTCAGTGGCCTGCTGTTGACTGTATATTCCACCTCAGCCAGTAGGGTGGAGAGGACTTCTTCGGTAGGATGCCGTTCATGTAGCGTGGCTGCGAGTGCTGTCTTCACGGAGCGTACCATTCGTTCCCAAGCTCCGCCCATGAATGGAGCTCCTGGTGGTATGTATCGCCAGGAGATCGTCTTCTTCGCTGCTTCTTTTGCTGTCGCGCTGTCCATTGCCTGCCGAAGTTCCTTGTCTGCAGCTCTCAGGTTGCTGCCGTTGTCTGACCAGATTTCCGTCGGGAAACCCCGGTGAGCCATCATTCTCCTCAGCGCCATCACTGCTGAATCAGCGCTGAGTGAGCCAGCTATCTCCAGGTGTATGGCTCTCATGGTGAGACAGGTGAAGATGGCCACATATCTCTTCTGTCGCGTTCGGCCGACGGTCACTGAGAGAGGTCCGAAGTAGTCGACGCCAGTGAAGGTGAAGGGTCGCTTGTGATGAGCCAGGCGACACTCCGGCAGGTCCCCGGTTCTGGGGTATGGCGGCTTCTGTGTCTTCATTCTGCAGAACAGGCATCTTCTTATGATCATTCTTGTGACTGGACGCACTCGTAGCACCCAGTACTGTTGTCTGCACTCGTTGACTGTAGCTTCGACTCCGGCGTGATGCAGCTGATGATGTATAGCCTTCACCCAGAGCTTGACTGTTGGATGATCACCATCGAGTACCATGGGGCTCTTGAAGTTTTCTGTTACGTCTTGTGTTGCTTGAATCCGACTTCTTAGCCTGATTGCATCGTTGACGTATGCGACGCTCAGCTGGTACAGACGGCTCTCCTTGTTGAGTGTCTTGCTGTTTCTTAAGTCTTCTATTTCTTCTGTGAAGGAATCTTCTTGGGATGCACGCATCAGAAGCTCTTCCGCTCTTCTGAGCTGTTCGGCAGTGACTGGGAGAAACTTTCTATTAGGCGACGTTGTTTTCTTGACTGTTGGCTGTTGCTTCGTCGCAGGCTTGTTCGTTTTCTTCCAGCTTGGATCCTTTTCTGTGTTCTTTCGCGTCCTTTTGTAATTGACGCTTTCCTTCTTGGTTCTACAGAGTTGGATGAACTGTAGAACCCGAGCTGTGGCGTATCGGAGTCTGTCCCAATTCGAGAAACGAGATGCTTCAGGTAGGGCTTCTGCGAGTTTCTGTTTCCTGTCGTTGGCGATGTGATTTACTTTCTCTTCGCCCGAAGGTTCTTCCTTTTCTGTTGCAGTGACTTCGACGGGCCAATGTTCCTCTGTTTGGTAGAGGAAGTCCGGTCCCTTGTACCAGCGATGATCTTTATTGAAGGACGTTGGGACGTCTCGTGTGGCGTCGTCCGCTACGTTCAGCTTCGTTGGAACCCAACGCCACTCGGTGACTGTGGAGGCCTCTTCAATTGCAGCCAGGCGATGGGCTACGTATGGCTTGTATGAGCGTGATCCGGTTCTTATCCAGGTCAACACGGTCTTGCTGTCTGTCCAGAACACTTTGCTGTCCGGTTTTCTTTCGTGCTCTTCTATAACTGTTTCGGCGAGCCTAGTTCCCATGACTGCCGCTTGTAGCTCCAACCTCGGGATGGATGTCAACTTCAACGGTGCAACCTTCGCTTTGGCCATGACGAGAGATAGGTTGACTTCACCATTTGGCGCCACTGTTCTCCAGAAGACAATTGCTGAGTAGGCTGCTTCGCTGGCGTCGGTGAACACGTGCAGCTGTATCGAAGTGGCGTCGCTGTATTGGAGATATCTTCTCGGGATCGTCACGTTGCTGAGATTCTTCAGGTGAGCTATCCAGTCTTGCCATTGTTCCGCCAGGTCTTCATCCAGCTCGTCGTCCCATGATGTTCCTCTTCGCCATACTTCTTGCAGCAGCTGTTTCGCCCTTATGGTGACAGGCGACGCGAAACCGAGTGGGTCAAACAGTGACATGACCACTCTTAGCGCTTCTCTCTTCGTAGGCGTCTTCCCATCGATGAGCGTTGGTGCGACGCGTGCCAGGTTGAGGTTGAAGGTGAGCTCGTCTGTGTTGAGTTTCCAAATAACGCCCAGTACACGTTCTGTCTTCTCTTCTGACTTGTAGAGTTCCATATCCTCCGACTGTTTACTTTCACCCAATGCTTCTAATAAATGTGGTGAGTTCGACTTCCACTGTTTCAGTTCAAAGCTGGCCTTTGAGTGCACTTCACGCACTGACTTCGTGATGCGTACTGTGTCTTCGAGGCTTCTGAAGCTGTCCAAGTAGTCGTCAACGTAGTGCTTCTGTATGATGGCAGCTGCAGCCTCAGGGTGGGTGTCTTCATACTGTTTGGCGTTCAAGTTCTTGATGTAGATTGCTGTAGATGGAGAACTTGATGCACCGAAGATCAACGAAGTCATCCTATATTCTTCAGGTGGTTGGTCGTCTCGTCGCTCTCCGCGCCACAGGTAGCGGAGTGCATCTCTGTCTTCGGCTCGCAGCTTGACTTGCATGAACATCTCCTTGATATCTGCTGTGACTGCTATCTCGTGTTGCCGGAACCGCATGACGACGCCAGGTAGTGACTGTAGAAGATCAGGTCCTTTGAGTAGCATATCGTTGAGAGCTACTCCCTTCGTCTTCGCTGCTGCATCATGTACCACTCGGAGCTTCTCAGGTTTCATTGGGTTAATCACCGCGAAGTGTGGCAAGTACCACGTCTTGCTTCCAGTCTTCTGTTTCGGAGCGAGTTCAGCGTATCCTTTCGAGACGAGAGCTTCCATCTGTTCTGTATACTTCTGTTTTAGCTTGGGGTCTCAATCGATCTTCTTTTCGATGTTGAAGATTCGCTTCAGTGAGTTGTCGTAGTTGTCAGGGAACGTGACATCTTCTTTGCGCCAGAGAAGTCCTGTTTCATATCTTCCTTCTGTTTTTGTGGTGGTCTTCTCCAGGATACGAAGTGCCCGTTCTTCTGGATCTGTCTTCGGTTTCTTAGGCTGTATGCAGAGCGCGTCCATCTCGAAATATTGCTTGACGAGGCTGTCCAGGTTATCTTCTGTTTCTTCTGTGACGTGTGATACGAAGTCGATGCTGCGTCCGATGGCACGAGTCTGGCTGCCATGTAGCACCCACCCCAGCGGTGTGAGAGAGGCCACTGGTTGGTTGTTGTCTCCTCTTCTCACTTCTGTTGTCAGCAGAAGATGCCAATTGTCTTGACCAATCAGCACTCGTGGCTTTACATCTGCATATACGAGGTAGTCGCGGATGTCTGCCAGGTGCTTGCAGCCATCTACCAACTCTCTTGAAACCCGTTGTGACGCCACTTGAAGGTTCTTCACTGTACGTGCTTGTACACGCTCTTCATGATCGTTGAGACCTCTTAACTTGATGTTCACTCTTCTTGAAGCTGACTCCGATGTCTTCAAGTCGTTGATGGTTTCTATCTTCAAAGGGTCGACGGGTCCTGTCGCTCCGATGCACTCGGCTACGCTGTTGTCGATCAATGTAACTGTTGATCCGTCGTCCATCAAGGCGAAAGTATTGAACGTTCCCTTGGGCCCCTCAACTTGAACTGGAATTATCTTCAGATACGATTGTTTCTTCTTAATAGTCCACGTGGAGTTGATTACTTCTGTAGCTTCCTTGTCTTCTTTCTTCTCCGGGGCCTTGGTGTAGTGCAGCATCTTGTGGTGGAAGTACTTGCAGCTGTTGACACCGCACGCCTTAGCCCGGCAGCTATGGGTTCTGTTTCTGTATCGAAGACATCGGAAGCATAGGCGCTTGGACTTGGCTATATCCCATCTTCCATTCGCATCTGAGTTCTTGAACTGTTCACACTCCGTAGTAATATGCTCTTCGTTGCATATGGGGCACCTGGGTGTGTACGTCTTCTCTGTAACGTTGTGTATTTCACCGCTCCGCTCGCGGCGGCGACTTGCCCGCCTGCGACGCGGGGCCCCCGGACCGACACCGGTCCCGCGCACGGCAGCGACTCTATCGCCCGTAGCGCGGGCCCACCCTCTGGACCCGACACCGCTCCGCTCGCGGCGGCGACTTGCCCGCCTGCGACGCGGGCCCCCCGGACCGACACCGGTCCCGCGCACGGCAGCGACTCTATCGCCCGTAGCGCGGGCCCACCCTCTGGACCCGACACCGCTCCGCTCGCGGCGGCGACTTGGTCGCCTGCGACGCGGGGCCCCCGAACCGACACCGGTCCCGCGCACGGCAGCGACTCTATCGCCCGTAGCGCGGGCCCACCCTCTGGACCCGACACCGCTCCGCTCGCGGCGGCGACTTGGTCGCCTGCGACGCGGGGCCCCCGAACCGACACCGGTCCCGCGCACGGCAGCGACTCTATCGCCCGTAGCGCGGGACCACCCACTGGACCTGACACTGCTCCGCTCGCGGCGGCAATCCTGCCCGCCAGCGAGCGGAACCTCCTGAACTGATGTCGGCCCATCGCACGGTGGCGACACTATCGCCCGTAGCGTGGGCCCACATATCGGACACCGCCCCGCTCGCGGCGGCAATTCTGCCCGCCAGCGAGCGGAGCCCTTGAAGCCCCTCCGCAAGGCCCCTGCTCCCCACGGACCAGGAGCCTCAGCCGCCATGGACCTAATTGCCAAGACGGCTGAAAATCCATCACCGGGGAAGTGCTCTTCCCCGCGCCCCGCCCGGGTAATGAGGCCCTGCCTCGAAGCCCGTACCCTCCGCTGGCCACGGCCAGCGAAGACGACCCGTGCAGCAGTTGTGTATCCTCTGTGGTCTCTTCTGTTGAGTGGCTGCTGTAGGTGGCGCCACCTGTTCCGGCAGCGCGTACGGCCCGCATAACTCGGCTTCTCTCTTGAGGAACTTCTCCATTTTCAGCAGGTCTGGATCCTCCTTCGGCTGTGCTGCGGCGAAGTCGTAGTATCTGTAGCGCAGCGTAGGTGTGAGCTTGTCCACCACCGTCTTCGAAACTTCCGGGTTGTACATATAGTTGACGCAGCTCAGAGTCTTCAGTGTTGCCACTACGTTGGAGACCTTCGTCGAAAAAATGCAAATGTCGCGCGGTGACTCGGTGAGACGTGGCAATCCGCGGAGCGTTTCCATTTCCATCATCGCTATTGACTCCGGTCTTCCAAATCTTGACTCCAAGGTTTTCATGACTTCTGTAGGGTGCGCGCTGGTGATGAGAAGCCCCTCCACAGCTTCTTTTGCTTTGCCCTTCAGGTTTCTTCGTAGACGGTTCGTGTTTTCCACTGTAGTGAACATGTTTTCCGTTTCGTAGTATGCGGCGCGGAACGGTAGCCACTCTTGATGTGACCCCCCAAACGTTGGCAGCTCTATGAACTTGGGGCGCTGTGCTGCTTTGACGGCGCGCGTAATTGCTTCGGCTAACTCCGTTAAGCCGGGCTGTACTCCCGCCGGTGACTGAAGTATTGCTTCCTGTTGCTTCTGTTGTCCCGCGTCGTTGACCACCGGCTCTTCTATTGGGTAGTGCGGTGCATCGGTGATCGCTAGCACGGGGCGTGGGCGTTGGCTCTCCAACCAGCTGTCCACTCGTTCAGTCACTTCGGCTTCGGGTTCGGCGTAGGCACCATCGTCGTCTTCTAATTCATCTTCTGTCTCGTCTGCTTCCAGGGCGGCGAGACGGGCGGCAGCTAATTCGATCTGCAGTCGTAGCATCTCTTCTTTGGCCTTAGCTATCTTGTGAGCCTTGGCCTTGCTGTGTGTCGATCCACCCCCCCTCTTGCTAGGGGGGCGGGGCACCTGTACTTGCTTCGACTCCCGTGTGTTGACTGTTTTCTTCATCCTTACTGTAGACGTGTCTGCATCTCGAGTACGCCCCTGTACTGTAACGGGAACCTCCCTGGCGACGGGGGGTTCCATCTGTGTCGCGGCGGCTGGCAGCGTCGGCGCGACGGCGGGCGTAGTTGAGCGTGCGACGGTGGCGGCGACGGAAGCGGCGGCGGTAGCGGCGCCGGCAGTGGCGGCCGCAGTCCGCTTCACGGTCGCGGAGGATGGCGCTGTAGAGCGCACCGACGTCGCGGAGGTACCCATGGTCGTCGTGTGTTCCGTGGTGTCGGTGGTGACAGTCCCCGTGGCTGTCGACGCGGAGGCGGTAGTGGTCTCCGCGCTGGTTTCGGTCGCGGAGGTGGTAGCGGTACCCTCTGACGTGGACGGAGTTTCTTCCGACGATGCCTTACGGCTCTTGAGTTCCTGCCGTGTCACTGGCATTCTTGCTGGGCCGACGAATTTTCTTCAGAATTTTCCCGATTTTCCAACGGATCCGGCTCGAAGGACCATTCAATGTACGCTTCTGTACATTCGCTGTAGCTGGGTTGGTTGGGTAGCAAGGAAAACTCTCGAAGAACTTTTCTTCCTTTATTGGGTACCGCTACCGCTTGCCGGTGGGAACTGTGTCGGCTTACAATTCAGCCCGGTATTTATACAAAAATAGCAGAAAAAATGTAGCCCCTCTGATTGGTGTAATTTTGCTATCGATCAGTGCACCAATCAGAGCGCATTATCTTAAACCAATCACAATTTAGTAATAATAATAGGTATTATTACATAATTAGGTATCTTTACTACTATGAGCTGTACCGTAGGGAAAGCCGCGGCATTTCTTGGAATTACAGAGGTGTCTTTACGGTTCCTAGCTGTACCGTTGGGAGAGCCGCGGTCTATTTCTAGGAATTAATAAGGTATCTTTTCGGCTCGTAGCTGTACCGTAAGGAGAGCCGCGGCCTATTTCCCTATGGGTTTTCTATTTTCATCTTTATTTATTATTTTCCCTATTTACTTATGAGATAATACATGAAACTTATGTACATAAAACTATAAACAATTGCTAAACTATACATGACACATTAATTACTAACTAATTATGCTATTTAATCAGTCCACTATTATGCTGTCTCTTTATTACACAAACACTTGCACTATATCGTCCCGCACACCTACGTAGAAACTCTTACTTAGGGGATGTTTTAAATAAAATAAATAAAAATATTTTATTTCGACCATCTGGGATCATAGTGTGTTAGTAACAATAAACTTAAATCTAAATGTTAGTAATACTAAAACCTTAAACTTAACCTAAGACGGCCCCGATTTGTCAGCACATGAACCATGCAACAGTGGTTCAAGTACTGACAATCGATCCTGTCAGCAAATGCCCTCAGGAAGCTATTAGAGTTGTCCCGGACTCTACGCAACAGGGATGTGCACCGCTTTCGCATAGTGGTGTAGAAGGCAAGCAGTCTACACGAGCGTCGGCGAACATCCCTGATGCGCTGCAGAATCGGGGCAGTCCCAACAGCATCCTGAACGTATTATTGTACTGTACTCGCAACGCGTTATACTGCTTCTGCGTATAATTGATCCACAGGTTGCTCGTGTAAAAGGAGGTGCAGTATGCTCTAAAGAGGTTTTAGGTATGGTCGGTGAAAACGGGCATGAAAATTTTGTGATGCCACTAGAAGTGGAAATATATAAAATTTTCTTTTCAAAAAACCGACTTCAAACGGCCGCGTCACTACAAAGTATATAATTTAATGTTGATTTTTTAAACCCGCTTAACCGATTTCGATAAAATTCAAATGGAACCATCTGGGAAGTATGCCCTTTCAAACAAAAAAATAATTTCCCAAATCGGTTCAGGCGTCTTCGAGTAATCGGTGAACATACATTAAAAAAAAATTAAGTGGCACTCGGGGACTGCCACGGTAAAGCTATTGCATAGCATTTTTTATCAACTTATGCAATTATAATATTTATTCAATATTTTTTTGCATAATAAAAATTATGCAAAAAAAATTTAAATACAAACAAACAAGAAAAGCGAACTGTCACTACTTCGCGAGTGAGATTCGAACCTGCGACATCGCCGAAAGCGGCCGCTCGCCCACTGCGCCAAATAGAGCTACTTGAGAACCTCTAAAATGTTGAACGCTTACTGAACGACGCTGTTAGGTTTTTTTCGTTACGGAATTTCTTGATTCGGTCGTCGCGCTCAAACTGTTTGTCCTATTTCATAGCCCGCGATAAAAGCTATGCAATAGCTTAAAAATAACAGTCAAACCTCCTCCTTTTTTGAAGTCTGTTAAAAATAGAGAATACGGGAGCTGATTAGCACGGCAAATAGGTATTTTTTTAATCAAAAAAAGTTGTTTATTCTACAAATTCCCACCCGTCTGGGGCATTCTGATTAAAATGAGCGCAGAAAGCGCACGTGTCCCATTACGCTTCTCTCGAACCGCCCCGCGTCCTTCCCGCTTGATGGATCACCGCGTCGCGGAAAATACACTGGAATTATATTTTTATTTCTATATTCCAAGATTGACGTTTTCGTTAGCGAGGCTTTCAAATTTCTGTACTTATATTTTTTTGCTGTAATTTCAACGGAATTTCGGATATTGAGATGTTTTGTGATATTTTTTTTTTCATCCAAAAGGAAAGGACCAATGCAGATTTTTATTTGTTAGCAAAACTCTAAACTTTACTTTTACAGGTTTGAGGCCTGACATTTGACAATTTAGTTAATTTTAGAGATTTAAAAACATTATTAATCCAGGAGACCTGTGCCGATAGTAGTGGTTCGGCGATGGGTTTAGAATAATTATTAAAAAATGAAAGATTAAGGCCGACTTGCAGCAAACTGCATCACTCATGTTTAATTTTTTGTAATGCTATCCCTCTCATGTCAATTCTGAAATAGTAGTGTCAAAATGTGACAGCATTACAAAATTTAACTAAACTTGACTAAGCAGTTTGGTGCAAGTCGGCCTTAAGCAATAATAAGGGTAGGTACTACTGATACGAACTAGTACCACTACTAGTAGAATTAATATGTGAGAGTACTAGCGGTCCAACTCGAATGATTTTAGTTTCAAATATCTACGTACAAAGGAAAATGTTGTTTTATTTCAGTCAAGAATTAATTTAAAGTGCCTGCCTTCTCTCGATTCTGATCAACAAGCCTTCCTTCCGACTAGAGTCCCGAATCCCGATCTTACCCATTAATTATTGTACAGCTGAATGCACCACGAATGTTCGTTGAACACTTTGTACTAGTACTAACTTAAATATGGTTGAGCGAAGCAACGTCTGGATTATGCGCCATGCTCGTGATCGGGTTCCACCGGCGGGAATGGGCTACTTTCTGTATGGCAGTATTAACATGTATTGAATTGTAGTATGCATTTTTGGAACTGCCCCTCGTTGTGGAAATATTCTATTCTATTCTAACAAAGTTGCATGGGATAAATCGGCTTGGCATCCAGCTGCCCACAAGATAGTATAAAAAAACTTATTACAATGTAATAGCTACATAATAATATTGTAAAATGAATATTTTGAAAAGAGCAACTGCTGAGCTTCTTGCCGGCTCTTCTCAGCAGAATCCGCTTTCCGAACCGGCGGTGGTAGAGTCATGAAGTGTCATAAGAGACACAGGTTGGCCTACGTTAAATAAATAATTTCGAATTAACATTTTTTTCAGTTGGTCGTCGTAGTCTAGCAAAAAGGATTCAACCCACAAAACGTGTCAATACAGTATTATATTGTCATCCTTCATTCTTTATGTACCTAGGTATAACAAAATGTTTTGTGGGTTGGACTTGGATCCATGGATCCTTTTTGCGTAGCATCCACTCTCGTAACTCGTTAAGAGTATTATGTTCTGTGAGTTGTAGTCTGTAAAACATGGCTGAATTACCGAATTCCCGCCGATATATCTACCTATTACCTACACCACTTAAGCCACGATATTAAGTAATCACTCTGACACTAATGCTCACCGGATCCTGCCAAAATCCTCAACAGTATTTGTGAAACAATGTCCCCCCCCCCCCCCCCCCCCCCTCGTCATGCGGCCCAGGGCTGACATTTGTATCTACGATTCATATTTGTACGATTTTTGAGAATTATACGTCCGTAGTCCGTACAAAACAGAAAAATTTCCCTGGGCCGCGGGACGCGGAGCGGAGGGCATTGTAATTATTATTATTATAATGAGCAAGAAAAGGTTAGAATTATTTTGCTCTAATCCGCCAACAGAAAAAATCTGTATGGTCAAACATGCAATTTAAAGCTAAGCACCACTCACCTACCCAGCCAAGCAAGAAAGCCAAGTTCCCAAGCAAGCAATGCCACCACCACTCACATGCACCACCACACAAGACTTTTACACTACTCTCGACGCACGTTTTGCCCCGACACCGGAACAACCTCAGGAGATGTCGACTTTACAATGCTGTATTGTCTAACCAGACATGCAGTGCATGTGAGTGGTGGTGGCATTGCTTGCTTGGGAACTTGGCTTTCTTGCTTGGCTGGGTAGGTGAGTGGTGCTTAGCTTTTAATTGCATGTTTGACCATACAGATTTTTTCTGTTGGCGGATTGTAGCAAAATAATTCTAACCTTTTCTTGCTAATCATGAACTTTCACAAAGTAACGCCTGCTTCTATCGAATTATTATAATGTATTTGCGTACATTTGAGATTTTTCAGGTAAACAGGGCTGCTGATTGCGAAAGGATATTACGATTTCAGTGAAGTACGCAACTAAGAAACAGTTTAACAATGAAACCGTTGATGGGATTTTATTGGCAAAGCAATTTATTAAGATCAACGGTGGAAACTGGAAACTGAAAATTAGAATGGAACAGGAAATTTTAAGTTGACAGACGACATGATTTGACATTCACACAGAAAGAAAAATCTTTTTTTTTATTGCCTTACTTTTAACTTTTATTTTGATAGTAAAAGGAATATAAATGTACGACTTTTTAAAATTTTTCCTGAGGGTACGAATTTTTTTAAGACTAGTGTACTTTTTTACCTGGCAACCCTGCTCCGTCCGCTCGATCCATGACATGATCCATCATTCTGTCAGCGGCCGTCCCCCGGCGCGGACGTCTCTCGCACAATGTATTTGCTCGCAATCCCTGGCCATTGTATGCTCGAGCATTGTCGGCTTCCGATTTTTCGCTGCTTTTTGCGATATCGATTTCGGAGATTCGAGGATTTTGTATTGTGAAGCAAATAGGTATTACTATTGAAATAATTTTGGTGAGTTCACAATGGAAAAGGATGTTACTTATACACATAGTACTATTATATATTCTGTGCTTATACGTTTTGTTAATCTTGAATAGAAACTATAAATTGGTATACAGGAGGCCACCTAATTAAATATTATAATATTATGAACAAGCCTTAATGAAAAATCAAAATCAATACCTACAGTACATTATAAATTCGTCCAGTACCTTTACCAGATTTGCCCTGACAAGGGTCTGATGATATAGCCAGCTACTAACATTTCTGTGGTGGTCTCGTGTGATGCAGGTTGTTACGTTCCCTCAAATATGGTTGAGCGAAGCAATGGCTGGGTCATGCGTCATGCTCGTGAAAGGGTTCCACAAGCGGGAATGGGGCTGCTTTCTGTCTGCCCGTCTTAACGTGTTGAATTATAATCAGGTATGCTTCTGTGGAACTCATTGTGGAAACACTGCATATATAGCATCCTATCTATTGAATTGTAGACTTGTTTTGAAAAGAGCAACCGCCGAGTTTCTTGCTGGTTCTTCTCGGCAGGAAAGGCATTCCGAAACAGTGGTAGACTCATCGGCAATCCAAAGCACTTGTAAAAAAGTTTATTTGAATACAAACATTTCTATTCTATTCTACTAAAAGCTTGTTATTATTAAAAATAAAATTTTTAATTTACACTTGTTTAATTTCATTTAATTCATCATCTTTTCATCAGTAATCACCAACTTGTATCGAAAAGTAATTAATATATAATTTCACACTAAGCTAAAAACATGTTGCGATTAATTTCTACTTAACTTTAAGCGTTGATAAAATATAAAATGCACGTGCCTCGAGTACCAAAGTCATTAGCTTCGAAACCTTTAGGTACCTTTTGCTACGAAATCGATCGTTCGAGGCACAATATGAAAAATATTTTCATTTTTAACTTTTATGGTACGTAAGTAATCAAATTACCTACTTGTACAAATAATTAACTATTATTTCTAGACTTCGTCCACGTAAAGCTATGCTCGTTTTCATCAACGTTCCTTAACTTTTACGGACTAGGGTAGGCTGGTCTAGGAGCACGCACTTAAGGTTCAAACTGTTTTGAAATAAAATTCACTAACTGTAGATTATCAGCTTAATTTTTATTTGGTACTCAATTTATACAGCTTTCATAAAGTAACATGAAATGTAACAGTAATGTTTATATATTTGAAAAATAAAAAAAATAACAAAAGTGGTAAATACTTACTCTTACACGAGCTATTGGATAGGAGTGCGCATGTAAGTTGATAAGAGTACGCAGGAAAAATTATCTCATATTTCTTAACTCATTCTCATTCGTGTCCATGCTACTTGCAGATTTCACAATTATACATATTTTCAGCTTCATAGATCATACAGGCTTCATGCCACCTCATCATTTGGAACATCCTATTCAGTCTTCATTTGGAGGTACCACGTCATGAGGGACATCCCCACATTTTCTTTTTGGGTTTATTCTTTGGAAGTTTTAGTTTTATATCTCCTTTAGTAATAGATTTCGCAGTCTTTTTTTCACTGGTGCTTATTTTGAGGCCGAATCCTCTTCGAGAGCCAACTAGAACGGAGGTCAACTCAAAATGTCTAACTTTGCTCTTTTGCGGTTCGATCTTGAGATTACTTCAGCTCGTGGTAGTTGAGCTATACCGGAAAGCGGATTTAAACATACAAATAAATATTAAAATACATGTGAAAAATATAAAAATAAAATAATGTGTGTAAGAGTACGCGCGTACTCTTGTAGCATACACAAGTGCGTATTCTTTCACACATTAACGATTTTATAATCGACGAAGTGTAACGTCATCTATTAGCATCGACCGGAATCATCGTCGCTGTGACCTCTAGGGGAATGCCGATCAAGCCGTATTATCGTTTTTGTTTAAAATTTTGTAGTTTTTTCACAAACATAATCCCAAAACGCTAAAATTATTTAAGAAAATAGGTAAAAATGTTTAAACTTAAGTATTTTTTGTGTTTTTGCATGTTTTTTGTTATTTTTTCGCACAGCACTTGCCAATAGCTTGCACTTGAAAATAACTCTGAAGTTAGCCGCGTATCGTTAACAGCGTCACGAGTGTTGGCATTGCGTACTCTTATCGGATGCGTGCTCTTAGACCAGCCTACCCTACATCTTAGTTCTAACATAGCTACTATACATACATACATAACATAACTACTTAAATTAGCATATGGGGAAAAAATGCTCGTTTGTATTGGTCACAACTTTGAAGGCCCCCCATTTCTTCATTTTTGAAGCTAAAAAATTATAAAAAATATATTTGAACTCCCCACATGCCAGGGTAAAAAAAAAAAAAATTATTTCGACTCCTTTTTCATGTATCTATCATACACCCTTTGGGTACGGAACCCTAAAAACATTAATAAAATACTCAATTATATATTCAGAAATATACTCAATTCTGTCTTTGATCAGCTGCAGCGCCATCTAGTCTAGCCCTAGCCAAACCTTCAAGCGTTAGCGATCGTAGAAAGAGAATAGATACAACGAACTGTAACTTGGTTAAGGGGGTTGACTGTTTTGGTATTCTATAGAATGCCTATCGGTATTCTGATAACTGTATCGTTGGTCTAGTGGTCAAGTTCTGCTGCGGATGACGAGGTCCCGGGTTCGATTCCCGGGTCGAGCCAAAAATTTATTGGGGGTTTTCGTCAAGAAATTCGCAGTACCCGCTCGGAGTTAGCAAGCGGCGGTGTGCCTCGGAGAGCACGTAAAGCCGTCGGTCCTGCGCTTGATCTCTCTCCGGTCGTGTCGGATTTCCGCCCCATAGGACTATGCGAGTGACGGAATAGAGAGTGCACCTGTGTTTGCGCACACACTTGTGCACAATAATATCTCCCGCGCAGATGGCTAATTTCTGAGGAGGTTGGCCGCCGTGGCCGGATTCGGTCGGGAGGTCATTACGATCGGTATTCTATACAATACGGGATTGTATAGACTGGCGATAACATAATTAATAATATTACTAGAGGTCGCCCATTGGTCGAAATTCGACTCGTTAATGTTCTATGTCGAGGCATAATAAAAATAGAAAAAAATTTCATTATCGTTAATCTATTCTCAACTAGCTGATGCCCACGACTTCGTCCGCGTGGATTTCATTTTTAAAATCCCGCGGGAACTTTTTGATTTTCCCGGATAAAACTTAGCCTTTGTCACCCTCCAGGTTCTCAACTATACCCATGCAAAAAATCACGTCGATCCGTAGCTTTTTTGCTACTTGATTGTAAAAGAAACCAACATACAAATACACTTTCGCATTTATAATATTAAAAAGTATCCTATGTCCGTCTCCTGGTTCTAAGCTACCTCTCCACCAATTTTCAGCCAAATCGGTTCATCCGTTCTTGAGTTATAAATAGTGTAACTAACACCACTTTCTTTTATATATATAGATAGATTTGACGTGTGTGTGTCAAATATATGGTAGTATGAGTAATGTTTTTTTTATTTATTTAATGTATTTCTTATGCATAATTTAAAAAAATATTAGCATTCTGCACTCCCTCTCTATATAAACTCTAGGTGTGGAAAATTACACACTCCTCCGTCCGCACAATTTTCGTAAAAAAGGGTACAAAGTTTTAAGCTATTGCATAGCTTTTATCGCGGGCTTTGAACTAGGACAAATAGTTTGAGCGCGGCGACCGAATCAAGAAATTCCGTAACGAAAATAAACCTAACACCGTCGTTCAGTAAGCGTTCAACATTTTAGAGGTTCACAAGTAGCTCTGTTCGGTGCAGTGGGCGAGCGGCCGTTTTCTTTATCGTATGGTGTATGATGTCGCAGGTTCGAATCTCACTTGCGAAGTAGTGACAGTGCGCTTTTCTTGTTTGTTTGTTTTTAATTTTTTTTTTGCATAATTTTTACTATGCAAAAAAAAATTTTCATAATTGCATAAGTTGATAAAAAATGCTATGCAATAGCTTTACCGCGGCAGTCCCCGAGTGCCACTTAATTTTTTGCTTCACGTATTAATATTATGATACTTTCTCAGGCGTATTTCTGTCCGTCGTGTCTGTGGTAGCACTTTGTATGTCGCTCGCGTCCGCCCAGATACTGCTGTCTTGTGTCTGCACGGCGGAGTACACGCCCGTATGCGGGAGCGACGGCAGGACGTACCCCAACAAATGCGCGCTCGCATGCGATGCGAAGGACAATCCTCAACTCACTATCAAGCACAGGGGAAGCTGTAAGAATCGGAGGCCAGCTAAAATGGTATACTGATGACTACAGAAGTATATTATCCATTTTATTGACGATAGTGGACGTATTACGTAATACTGTATACTTAAAGTTTAAATTCGATTGATCGTATAAGAATTCGATGACATTAGCGTCAAAGTAAAATGAACCTTAATTTTTTTTATTAAAATGTTACAATAAAACTTTTAGCTAAACTAATCTAATTACCTACTATACAAAACATGCCCGCGTGGAATAGTGCCAAGAATACTGGCTGCATTTCCGCATTGGACAGCCAGGCTGATCCTTTGCGCAAAAAATGAGCCGGCCTTTCTGTCACCAGATGAGGCAATTAATTAACCTTAATTGTATTGATTTAGTCACAAATTCAGTACAACCGATTTAAATTCGGAGCGTATCATTTATGTAAGCGTTTATGAATGCATACACGAAATTGAGCTCTAATTTTATGACGTTACAGTTCATTTTACTTTGACCCTAACGTCATCGAATTTTTATACGATCAATCGAATAGAATAAGCATACTGTTCCCATAAGGGCCAATTTCACCATCGACAAGTAACATGGGTTTGTGGGGTGGCAGACTTCGGCAGAGGCTAGTTACCACGTCAAAGACGTGCCGCCAAGCGATTAAGATGGCACAATGCACATAGAAACCGATTAACAGTACGGGTTTAATTAAACTGCCATAAAACTATTAAAAGTACAGGTTTAATTAAACTTCCATTAAACTATTAAAAGTAGGTACGGGTTTAATTAAACTGCCATAAAACTATTAAAAGTACAGGTTTAATTAAACTGCCATAAAACTATTAAAAGTAGGTACGGGTTTAATTAAACTGCCATCAAACTATTAAAAGTACGGGTCTAATTAAACTGCCATAAAACCTTAGTTACTTAAGTTACAACCCCAAGAGCCCAAAGGTTAAAGGTGCGGACTGTAAACTAAAAGATCGCAGTTTCGATCCCTAACCGTTGCACTATTGTACCATTGTCGTACCCACTCCTAACAACAGCTTTCCGCTTACTCGCGGAGGGGAGGGGAGAATGGTAGTCAAATTTTGCTTGGCAGATATTAAAAAAAAAACGCTACCATCTTAGACTGCATCATCACTTACCATCAGGTGAGATGGCAGTATCATGTCAAAGTCAATGTTGATTCTACAAGGTCATATGTATTCGTCGGTTAACGCTTTTGTCGTTAATCAGCGATGGTGAAATTTGCCCTTAAAAGAAAAGCATCCAATCGAATTCAATATAATATTAAGTAGCCTGTAGGTATATTGTGTTGAAATAAACTTTGATACCTACCTATTAATATATTTTTATTTTATTAATTTATTTTTCCACTATAGATGATACCCGCAACTTCGTCCGCGTGAATTAAGGTTTTTGATTCCCACGGGAACTCTGTAATTTTCCGGGATAAAATGTAGCCTATGTGCTAATCCTAGGTATGAGCTATCGCCATCCCAAATTTCAGCCTAATTGGTTCATTGGCTGTGTCGCTAAAGAGTAACAAACATCCATCCATCCATACATCCATCCTCACTTTCGCATTTATAATATTATAGTAGGAATAGTAGGATGAAACTTGGTAGACATACTATACCTATCCACTAGGTACTATCATCCTAGCCTAGACTGCGGTCTCCTGTTCGGGGGGTTGTAAGTTCGATCCCGGACCTCTGACTGTCGAGTTTGTGCGTTTAAGCAATTAAATAATATCACAAGCTTCAACGGTGAAGGAAAACATCGTGAAGATACCTGCACACCTGAAAGTTTTCCATTAGTGGACTTCACACACATTTGAGAACATTAGTTCTCAAATGTGTGTGAAGTCCGCTAATTCGCATAGGGCCAGCGTGGTGGACTTGGGCCTATAGCCCTTCTCTGAGAGGAGACCTGCCCCCCGATTGTCTAAAAGTTGCCGATCAAGATCTTATTCATTTCATAGCATTGCAGGGGACTCTATTGGGCCTTTCCCCTTACAAACGCATTCTGCTGTTTTTTTCGTGAATGCTATGTGGAGCAATGTTTTCTTTTCCGAAAAATCTATGTCTAATTAATACGCGCCCCCTATCATTTCCTTTTTTGCAAAACATAATCACTGAAAGAAATATGACAAACCAAAAACCCGAAAAAACCCCATTTTTACCCCCATATTCAGACGACTATCAGACAAATTTGATAAGTATTTAACAAAAAAAAAAAGTGTGTGTGTCAGCTCCGACGCACGACTGGAGTTTACTCCTTAAAACGTCGTAATGCATTCGCGGCGCTCGCTGCGTCTCGGCGCCGCTCGGACCCGATCGGTACGCGCTCGGCTTCCCGAAGCGAAAGCTCTTTCGCATTCGACAACTCAAGCGAAAACCAACCTTATTTACTAAACGTTAGGGTAGAAATTTGCATCGTTGTGAAAAACGTAACAAGGTCATTCATAAGTAGATTTTACTCCTCGATTTTTTCTCATACCGGGCGCCTAAAATCGATTCTTAAGGAGTAAACTCCAAAAATAGAAGCATAGATATAATTTTCCTGTAAATTTTGATATAAGAATTTTTGAGATCTGTCCAGTTTTGAAGAAGGAAACAGCAGAATACGAAACGTCTTTTGGTCAAGGTTTTTATAGGTAAAATCAGCCTGAGCTGCAGTTGTCCCTTTCGTACTTTACGGGGGCAGGTTTGATGTAGGTGCGACGGCAATAGTTTCTTCAAATACCTATTTTTCAAATTCCTTGGGACTAGAGTTCCCTCTTAAAATAAGTAGAAAGCGTGTGTTAGGAGTGAGTACGATAATAGTGCAATGAAATGAAATGTATTTATTAGCAAGAAACATTGTACATAAATAGATGGGTGGAGATCAGTCCTTTGCATGCACCTTTAACATTTGGGCTATAGAGGCTATTTAAGTGCGGCCAAAGCTTGACCCTGGCGGGAATCGAACCTGAGACAACAATCCTTACCACTGCGCCAGGATCCTCCTGGTATTTAAAAAACAACTAAATATAAATAATAGACAGTAGATATATTTAAATAACATTTTACTATGTCCATACCAGACGCACATGTATACAGTGCTCGAGGCAATGTTTACATTCGTTCACTTTATAAATATAACAATAAATATTTACAATTTGATTTGACGCGATGTTACACTTTCTAGAGATTCCCATTTCACTGACTCATTGATTCCGCGATTCTGAAACAAAATTAACAAAAAGCGTGAGTGTCGCGGAACACTCAGTTGGAACGAAGTTCCTTTTAATAATAATAAATTAATCTTCTTCTTCTTCTTCTTTATCAACCGATAGACGTCCACTGCTGGACAAAGGTCTCTTGCATGGACTTCCACAGGCCTCGGTCTTGCGCCGCCTGAATCCAGCGGCTCCCTGCGACTCGTTTGATGTCGTCGGTCCACCTGGTGGGGGGTCTGCCAACACTGCGCTTCCCGGTGCGGGGTCGCCACTCCAGCACCTTGGGACCCCAACGACCATCAGCTCTTCGAACTATGTGCCCCGCCCATTTCCACTTCAGTATCGCGACTCGCTTAGCTATGTCGGTGACTCTGGTTCTCCTACGGATCTCCTCATTTCTGATTCGATCCCGCAGGGACACTCCAAACATAGCTCTCTCCATCGCCCGCTGAGCGGTCCTAAGCCTACTTATGAGGCCCTTAGTTAGCGACCATGTCTCGGATCCGTAAGTCATCACTGGCAACACGAACTGTTCGAAGACTTTAGTCTTCAGGCACTGAGGAATTTTGGACGAGAAGACATCTCGGAGCTTCCCGAACGCTGCCCAGCCGAGTTGGATTCGGCGGTTGATCTCTTTCTCGAAATTGGACCTACCTAGCTGGACTGTGTGTCCCAGGTAAATATACTCGTCGACAATTTCGAGTGCAGAGTTCTCAACAATTACTGGGTGGAGCGGTGCATGAGCATTGGACATGATTTTCGTCTTGCTCATGTTCATTTTCAGGCCCACCTGTTGAGAAACCCTGCTGAGATCGTTGAGCATTGTATTGAGGTCTCTCAGAGTCTCTGCCATGACTACTATGTCATCGGCAAATCGCAGGTGAGTGATGTACTCGCCGTTTATGTTGATGCCAAGCCCGTTCCAATCCAGAAGCTTAAAGACGTCCTCCAACAATAAATTAATAATAAAAATAAATAAAATAAAAAATAATAATCTGAAGTTAGGATTCGAACCCCCGAACCGATAGCTTCACTCCTTCGTTTAGTTGCTACGCCACCAAAGCTATGACGGAACGTGTGTAATAAACGAAGGCAACACACAAAGGTCGTGACGGAAAAACTCTTACACTTTTTTTCGTCTAGCCCCCCATCGCCAAGTCCGTACTATCCTTTACGGAACTTCGTTCCAAAACAGCGTATAAATTGATGCGTAAATCTTGGTCGTGTACGGAAGTAAATTCATGCTAAGTAACTTTGTTTGAAGTGCGTGTACGGGTTACGAGAGTGGGGCAAACCACTTGCTGCTACTCCTATTACATTTTGCATCCCTCTCTCGCACATTCTAATATTTTCAATGATTGCAAAAATAGCGGATACTTTTGCCAAATTGTGGTCCATTATTATTTTCCACAATTAAATTACGGATATTTTAGATAGTTTTATTATGTCAAACCTAAATTTTGAAAGAGAAAAAGGGCGAAAACTACTATTTACTTTTATCGCTCTTATTTTCTATCAAAAACTAAGTATATGACAATAAAAATTTGTCTAAAATATCCGTAATTTAACTGTCGAAGATTGACCACATTATTCAAAAGTATCGGAGATTTTTATACAATCATTGAAAATATTAGATTTAGAATATTACGCGCTGTCAGAACACAACATAAATGTCGTTGTTATCACTAAAATCCAAAAAAGTCGAGACGTATGCGGTAGGATCAGGGAACGCACAGTATTATTATTATAAGAAAACTCATAATTATAAATAATAATTAATATTATTATGAATAATGCAAAAGGATGACCCCCCCCTGCACTATAGAAATGAGTTATAATAAACCCTCAGCAATGAGGAATACGATGTGGAGGAGAAGAAAGGGACGAGAGAGAAAGGAACGAGAAAGAGAGGCGGATAGAGATAGAGGGGATAAAGAGAGGGAGAGGGACAGAGAGTGAGAAAGAGGGGGGAGGAAGAGTGTGAGAAGGAGGGGGGGGGGGGTGAGAAAGGGGGGGGGGGGTTAGAGAGGAGAGTGTGATAAAGGGGGGAAGAGAAAGAGGTGTAGAGAGAGGATAATGTGAGAAAGGGAGTGGGATAGTGCAGGACAGTAGAGTTGACTGGCTCACAAGGAACTCACTTGTTGCCTATGACGGCGGTGGCGGCGGCCACCACGTCGAGCGGGCGGGGGATGGCGAGCCCCTCCAGCGAGCGCGCGTAGGGCATGGGCACGTCCGCGCCCGTCACGCGCCACACCGGCGCGTCCAGCTCGAAGTAATGGAGCGAGTTGACTGGCTCACAAGGAACTCACTTGTTGCCTATGACGGCGGTGGCGGCGGCCACCACGTCGGGCGGGCGGGGGATGGCGAGCCCCTCCAGCGAGCGCGCGTAGGGCATGGGCACGTCCGCGCCCGTCACGCGCCACACCGGCGCGTCCAGCTCGAAGTAATGGAGCGAGTTGACTGGCTCACAAGGAACTCACTTGTTGCCTATGACGGCGGTGGCGGCGGCCACCACGTCGGGCGGGCGGGGGATGGCGAGCCCCTCCAGCGAGCGCGCGTAGGGCATGGGCACGTCCGCGCCCGTCACGCGCCACACCGGCGCGTCCAGCTCGAAGTAATGGAGAGAGTTGACTGGCTCACAAGGAACTCACTTGTTGCCTATGACGGCGGTGGCGGCGGCCACCACGTCGGGCGGGCGGGGGGTGGCGAGCCCCTCCAGCGAGCGCGCGTAGGGCATGGGCACGTCCGCGCCCGTCACGCGCCACACCGGCGCGTCCAGCTCGAAGTAATGGAGCGAGTTGACTGGCTCACAAGGAACTCACTTGTTGCCTATGACGGCGGTGGCGGCGGCCACCACGTCGGGCGGGCGATGGCGAGCCCCTCCAGCGAGCGCGCGTAGGGCATGGGCACGTCCGCGCCCGTCACGCGCCACACCGGCGCGTCCAGCTCGAAGTAATGGAGCGAGTTGACTGGCTCACAAGGAACTCACTTGTTGCCTATGACGGCGGTGGCGGCGGCCACCACGTCGGGCGGGCGGGGGATGGCGAGCCCCTCCAGCGAGCGCGCGTAGGGCATGGGCACGTCCGCGCCCGTCACGCGCCACGCCGGCGCGTCCAGCTCGAAGTAATGGAGCGAGTTGACTGGCTCACAAGGAACTCACTTGTTGCCTATGACGGCGGTGGCGGCGGCCACCACGTCGGGCGGGCGGGGGATGGCGAGCCCCTCCAGCGAGCGCGCGTAGGGCATGGGCACGTCCGCGCCCGTCACGCGCCACACCGGCGCGTCCAGCTCGAAGTAATGGAGCGAGTTGACTGGCTCACAAGGAACTCACTTGTTGCCTATGACGGCGGTGGCGGCGGCCACCACGTCGGGCGGGCGGGGGATGGCGAGCCCCTCCAGCGAGCGCGCGTAGGGCATGGGCACGTCCGCGCCCGTCACGCGCCACACCGGCGCGTCCAGCTCGAAGTAATGGAGCGAGTTGACTGGCTCACAAGGAACTCACTTGTTGCCTATGACGGCGGTGGCGGCGGCCACCACGTCGGGCGGGCGGGGGGTGGCGAGCCCCTCCAGCGAGCGCGCGTAGGGCATGGGCACGTCCGCGCCCGTCACGCGCCACACCGGCGCGTCCAGCTCGAAGTAATGGAGCGAGTTGACTGGCTCACAAGGAACTCACTTGTTGCCTATGACGGCGGTGGCGGCGGCCACCACGTCGGGCGGGCGGGGGGTGGCGAGCCCCTCCAGCGAGCGCGCGTAGGGCATGGGCACGTCCGCGCCCGTCACGCGCCACACCGGCGCGTCCAGCTCGAAGTAATGGAGCGAGTTGACTGGCTCACAAGGAACTCACTTGTTGCCTATGACGGCGGTGGCGGCGGCCACCACGTCGGGCGGGCGGGGGATGGCGAGCCCCTCCAGCGAGCGCGCGTAGGGCATGGGCACGTCCGCGCCCGTCACGCGCCACACCGGCGCGTCCAGCTCGAAGTAATGGAGCGAGTTGACTGGCTCACAAGGAACTCACTTGTTGCCTATGACGGCGGTGGCGGCGGCCACCACGTCGGGCGGGCGGGGGGTGGCGAGCCCCTCCAGCGAGCGCGCGTAGGGCATGGGCACGTCCGCGCCCGTCACGCGCCACACCGGCGCGTCCAGCTTGAAGTAATGGAGCGAGTTGACTGGCTCACAAGGAACTCACTTGTTGCCTATGACGGCGGTGGCGGCGGCCACCACGTCGGGCGGGCGGGGGATGGCGAGCCCCTCCAGCGAGCGCGCGTAGGGCATGGGCACGTCCGCGCCCGTCACGCGCCACACCGGCGCGTCCAGCTCGAAGTAATGGAGCGAGTTGACTGGCTCACAAGGAATTCACTTGTTGCCTATGACGGCGGTGGCGGCGGCCACCACGTCGGGCGGGCGGGGGATGGCGAGCCCCTCCAGCGAGCGCGCGTAGGGCATGGGCACGTCCGCGCCCGTCACGCGCCACACCGGCGCGTCCAGCTCGAAGTAATGGAGCGAGTTGACTGGCTCACAAGGAATTCACTTGTTGCCTATGACGGCGGTGGCGGCGGCCACCACGTCGGGCGGGCGGGGGATGGCGAGCCCCTCCAGCGAGCGCGCGTAGGGCATGGGCACGTCCGCGCCCGTCACGCGCCACACCGGCGCGTCCAGCTCGAAGTAATGGAGCGAGTTGACTGGCTCACAAGAAACTCACTTGTTGCCTATGACGGCGGTGGCGGCGGCCACCACGTCGGGCGGGCGGGGGATGGCGAGCCCCTCCAGCGAGCGCGCGTAGGGCATGGGCACGTCCGCGCCCGTCACGCGCCACACCGGCGCGTCCAGCTCGAAGTAATGGAGCGAGTTGACTGGCTCACAAGGAACTCACTTGTTGCCTATGACGGCGGTGGCGGCGGCCACCACGTCGGGCGGGCGGGGGATGGCGAGCCCCTCCAGCGAGCGCGCGTAGGGCATGGGCACGTCCGCGCCCGTCACGCGCCACACCGGCGCGTCCAGCTCGAAGTAATGGAGCGAGTTGACTGGCTCACAAGGAACTCACTTGTTGCCTATGACGGCGGTGGCGGCGGCCACCACGTCGGGCGGGCGGGGGATGGCGAGCCCCTCCAGCGAGCGCGCGTAGGGCATGGGCATGTCCGCGACCGTCACGCGCCACACCGGCGCGTCCAGCTCGAAGTAATGGAGAGAGTTGACTGGCTCACAAGGAACTCACTTGTTGCCTATGACGGCGGTGGCGGCGGCCACCACGTCGGGCGGGCGGGGGATGGCGAGCCCCTCCAGCGAGCGCGCGTAGGGCATGGGCACGTCCGCGCCCGTCACGCGCCACACCGGCGCGTCCAGCTCGAAGTAATGGAGCGAGTTGACTGGCTCACAAGGAACTCACTTGTTGCCTATGACGGCGGTGGCGGCGGCCACCACGTCGGGCGGGCGGGGGATGGCGAGCCCCTCCAGCGAGCGCGCGTAGGGCATGGGCACGTCCGCGCCCGTCACGCGCCACACCGGCGCGTCCAGCTCGAAGTAATGGAGCGAGTTGACTGGCTCACAAGGAACTCACTTGTTGCCTATGACGGCGGTGGCGGCGGCCACCACGTCGGGCGGGCGGGGGATGGCGAGCCCCTCCAGCGAGCGCGCGTAGGGCATGGGCACGTCCGCGCCCGTCACGCGCCACACCGGCGCGTCCAGCTCGAAGTAATGGAGCGAGTTGACTGGCTCACAAGGAACTCACTTGTTGCCTATGACGGCGGTGGCGGCGGCCACCACGTCGGGCGGGCGGGGGGTGGCGAGCCCCTCCAGCGAGCGCGCGTAGGGCATGGGCACGTCCGCGCCCGTCACGCGCCACACCGGCGCGTCCAGCTCGAAGTAATGGAGCGAGTTGACTGGCTCACAAGGAACTCACTTGTTGCCTATGACGGCGGTGGCGGCGGCCACCACGTCGGGCGGGCGGGGGGTGGCGAGCCCCTCCAGCGAGCGCGCGTAGGGCATGGGCACGTCCGCGCCCGTCACGCGCCACACCGGCGCGTCCAGCTCGAAGTAATGGAGCGAGTTGACTGGCTCACAAGGAACTCACTTGTTGCCTATGACGGCGGTGGCGGCGGCCACCACGTCGGGCGGGCGGGGGATGGCGAGCCCCTCCAGCGAGCGCGCGTAGGGCATGGGCACGTCCGCGCCCGTCACGCGCCACACCGGCGCGTCCAGCTCGAAGTAATGGAGCGAGTTGACTGGCTCACAAGGAACTCACTTGTTGCCTATGACGGCGGTGGCGGCGGCCACCACGTCGGGCGGGCGGGGGATGGCGAGCCCCTCCAGCGAGCGCGCGTAGGGCATGGGCACGTCCGCGCCCGTCACGCGCCACACCGGCGCGTCCAGCTCGAAGAACGCGGGCGACTCCATCACGCGCGCGCAGATCTCCGCGCCGATACCTGCACAAGCAGCAATGACGTCGTGATTATCAAAAACCCAATATCCTTCATCATCATCATCATCAGCAACCCATACTCACTACTGAGCGAAAAGAAAAGGGTTATAGTCCATAGTCCACCACACTGGCCCAATGCGAATTGGCAGACTTCACACACCTTCGAGAGCATTATGAAGAACTCTCAGGCGTTTTCTTTCTCTGTTGAAGCATAAGATACTTAATTGCTCAGACGCACATAACTCCGAAGAATCAGTAACGGCTGCGCACTCACCGGACTGAGGCCAGCCCTGCTCCACGGTGATGAGGTGGTGAGTCTTGGCGATGGACTGCGCGATGGTGTCGAAGTCCAGCGGCCTGATCGAGCGCAGGTTGATCACCTCGCATTCAATTCCTGCAACGAGATATTGGAATGTTTCCCTACAGAATCGAAACTGGATTATCTCACTCACTCATTCAGCCAACATGCTTCGTGCTACCCAGCCAATGGGTCCAGTTACATTACCGTTTGTTTGACGTTTGTTTTGATTATCTCGGAGGGAACCTAGAATGCGCAACTGGAAACATGCTTCAAAATATTGTGGGTTCTTCTCAGATTGGGACCCCTCATAATTATTGTTTCAAGTTCATCGATAATTTACTCCATTACCTAATTTCCTAATATGGAAATAAGGTTGCTTGTCAAATTGTCTGAACTTCATAAAAAGGTAACGAATAATATAAATAAATCCCTTATCACACACACATGGTATTTAAAGCATACCTTTCCCGGCGAGCTCGTTGGCAGCCTGCAGGGCGGTGTCGGTGGCCTTGCCCGCGCAAACCACCGTGATGTGGCCACCCGGCCTCTCGATCTTAGCTTTACCTGACGGACAAACAAGTTTCTATGAATAAATAATATGATTCCGAAGGAATTACTAGATTTGCCATTGCACAAATTTAAACAATGCGTAAAAACTCACTTACTGAGTCGCGGTTATTACAAAGTTAATGACTTTCTTAATGACAAAGTTGCACACACAGCCACAGGTTGGCCAAATAAATGTGAATTTGAATAGCAAAAAATTCGGCTGTGGGATTGTCTTAAAACGATAGCTGCAGTGTGACGGTTGCAATCACCTCTGATTGGATGATGAAATGGTGTTCTTGCTACATTTCTATCCTATCCTATTCATCAATGCATTTTAACCAATAGTGATAGAGTACCAGCCAGTCAAGAGGTGATAGTGATAGTTGCATTTCAGTAATCAGATAATCCCAAAGCTGTTCTTACATACAATGTGAAAGGGATTTCAAGATCAGTGGCCTATGGTAGGGCCGACATCTAGAATTTTCACTGCAACTTTTTATCTCTCGATGGTAATGATAATTCTATTTTCATTTCCGCCTTATATAATTATATTCTACATTTTAGGTAATAAGGTTTACTGTAGTAATGAATCTAGTTAAGTTACAGAGATGTACATTCAAATACGTAAAAATGCTACTTTGGTGTTCAAAAATTTAACCAGCCTGGCGATCGCGTAACTTTTATCGCTGTCCTTAAAGGACTATTTCAATGTCAAAACATGGTTTTGGGCAATAGGAGAAGCCCAAAATCATATTTTGACATTGATGCAGTCCTTTAAGGACTGAGAAAAAATTACGCCATAGATCCGAAAAAAGATTGATTGATTGACTCAGAAAATATCTATCGGGCGATAGTTTGACAAAATTAAAAAAAAATTGAAACACTTTTTGTTCACATTTATTTAGTTATGTGTAATTCTTCTTTTTAATTTAAGTTTTATTATTTGTTTATTTCATATAAGTAGGTACAGTATTTGCAATCCACGAAGGCGAGTGAGCTTTACTTGTGGTTACTTCGTGTACATGCACATTGCATAAGTGTGCGTGCCTGTCAAAGCCTAGGTGGGAGCGGGCAGGCGCGAGCATTGCGCTCGCTCACACTTATACAGATACGACACACACACAACCATAAGTCAGTCGCCCTCGTGTTTTGCAAGAACTATATTTTGTTTCCTAATTGTAATCTTTCTCTCTAAGTGGTTTTAAGCATGCTGTGGCAACCTATAAGTGGGTCTACAGTATGGCACATTTTCCTTTTTTCAAGTATTATAGTATTATAGTTTTTAATTGTTACATATTTCTGTAGCCTGTTGGATGTCCTAAATTAAATAAATAAAATAAATGGGAAGAACATAAATTATCTTATACCAAAAGATATTCAATGTAAATAATAATATGATATAGAATTTATCCTAGTAAAAGATTTTTCTGTGATTAGAGTTAGTTTTTGAGGATACAAATAAAAATAAATAAAATCGGACCAAGTTGCTACACCCTAACGGGGTATGTGTAACCAATCTGCAACTGAAATAAATAAATACCTTTATTTTATCACTTTTTTATAAACTCACCTATGGGCAGTACGAAATCTGACGACAGCGCCTCATCGGACATGGGGAACGGCACTCCATACATAAGCTCATCTTCCAGAAACACCACCGGATCAGGGTCCCGGATCGCGGCCTTCAATAGACCTGGAAAATCAAGAAGTAACTGTTTAATAATTAAATTATTTATTATTAGAAATAGAAATAGAAATTCTTTATTTGCTTAATGTGTGTTTACAAAGGATGTTAATTGCTAAAAAAAAAAGTTCAACACATTAACCGTATTTTCATATTAGTAGGTTAAAGCGATAGTTTGGTTCTAATTACGTTTATTCATTTCTGCGGGAACTTTGTAATTTTCCGGGCTAAAATGTAGCCTGGGTATGAGCTATCTCCTACTAATATTATAAATGTATGTTTCCATAGTATTATGTCATACGGAATCTTATTATGGGGTAAAGCAGCCGATATTGGAAAAATTTTAGTATTGCAGAAGAGGGCAATTCGCACAATCTATAATTTAAAACCGCGGGATTCCCTTCAAGAAAAATGGTAAGAAATAGCCATTTTTACAGTAGCTTCACAATATATTTATAACAATATAATATTTGGATAGAAGCAGGCGTTACTTTGCGGAAGTTCATGATTAGCAAGAAAAGATTAGAATTATTTTGCTATATTCCGCCAACAGAAAAAATCTGTATGGTCAACATGCAATTAAAAGCTAAGCACCACTCACCTACCCAGCCAAGCAAGAAAGCCAACTTCCCAAGCAAGCAATGCCACCACCTAGACAATACAGCATTGTAAAGTCGACATCTCCTGAGGATGCTCCGGTGTCGGGGCGAAACGTGCGTCGAGAGTAGTGTAAAAGTCTTGTGTGGTGGTACATCTGAGTGGTGGTGGCATTGCTTGCTTGGGAACTTGGCTTTCTTGCTTGGCTGGGAAGGTGAGTGGTGCTTAGCTTTTAATTGCATGTTGACCATACAGATTTTTTCTGTTGGCGGATTATAGCAAAATAATTCTAACCTTTTCTTGCTAATATAATATATTTTGTCAGACAAAACATTGTGAATTACAAAAAAAGGGTGATTTACATGATAGGCAGGTTAGAGATCCAAACAGGCTCGTGATTCCTCGATTGCGCCTCAAGAGTGTCCGAAAGACATTTGTGGGAATGGGACTAATCTCATGAAAAAAGCATGTTATGCAATTGAAGACTACATAAATGATAAAAAAGCGTGGATATAATTCGTTCCAGCGATTCATGAGACAGTAGGTGGTAATTAAACTGTATAACTATTCTATTGAATTGCCGAGAAGGACCAGCCGAGAAGAACCAGCAAGAAACTCGGCAGTTCAATAGCAATAGCAGTACAATAGGTACTATGCTATGTATGCAGTGTTTCTATAAGGGGAAAGTAAGAAGAGGGAAAGTTCCAAAATGCATACCTACTTACAATTCAATACATGTCAAGATGGGCAGACAGAAAGTAGCACCATTCCCGCCGGTGGAACCCATTCACGAGCATGACTCACGACCCAGCCGTTGCTTCGCTCAACCATGTGGGCAGCTGGATGCCAAGAATAGATTGTAACTGCGGATTTTGTTAGGATGTTTGTTTGTTTGTTAGGAACAAACCTTTAGCGTCCTCCGAGGAGTAGGGCATGATGACCTTCAGGCCGGGGCAGTGGCTGTACCAGGCGCCGAAGCACTGCGAGTGCTGCGCGGCCACGCCCGACGCCGCGCCGTTGGGCCCGCGGAACACGATGGGCACGGGGATGGCCCCCTACGACATGTAGAATGTCTTTGTTAGGATGTGGAACAAACCTTTAGCGTCCTCCGAGGAGTAGGGCATGATGACCTTCAGGCCGGGCAGTGGCTGTACCAGGCGCCGAAGCACTGCGAGTGCTGCGCGGCCACGCCCGACGCCGCGCCGTTGGGCCCGCGGAACACGATGGGCACGGGGATGGCCCCCGCCGACATGTAGAATGTCTTTGTTAGGATGTGGAACAAACCTTTAGCGTCCTCCGAGGAGTAGGGCATGATGACCTTCAGGCCGGGGCAGTGGCTGTACCAGGCGCCGAAGCACTGCGAGTGCTGCGCGGCCACGCCCGACGCCGCGCCGTTGGGCCCGCGGAACACGATGGGCACGGGGATGGCCCCCGCCGACATGTAGAATGTCTTCGCCGCTGAATTTATTATCTGAAATTATAGATTTAATATTTTTGTAGATATTGTAATTTAAATATTTAAATGATGTAACATTTTTGACATTCATAAGCGCTTTTGTAAGCCTCAATCGAAGAAAAAAAAAATAATAACCATTTTCAATACAAAAGAATGTACGCACGCTGAAGTACGTGCGTGCGTCGCATGCACAGACGACGAAAAGGCGGGAGGTGGTCAGAGGGAGCGCGGGCAGCGCGCGGCGCAGTTTTGTCTTTGCGTTCAGAAACGCATCTGCGTCTTACAACCGTTTTTTCTAGTTAGATAATGCTCCTGTATGTTCTTTTTATAATTGTAAACAGCTAAATTGATATCTAAAACAATTCAATGAAAAATAAATAAATAATTGTAACTCGATATTTCATGAAAACCCCAAATCTACAGTAGAGTCTGTCAAGATGTATTAACTGATATATGTTTGAAATATGTTGGTGGGTGGGGACGATTATTTGCATGGTAATTTAGTTTATTTCACTTTTGATGACAACATTATTGTTATGATTATAATTTTATTTTCCTACAGATTTGCAATTTATGCTTTTGATTTCTTCTTTCTAGTGCTATAATTATGTAGTTAAAAGCCTCCTCCGTATTTGTATTTATTTCTGTTGATAGCTATACTATAATATGTGTAGAAGTATAATATGTGGTAGATTCATCGAGTATTCAAAAGCACTTGTAAAAGTTTATTTGAATAAAAAATATTTCTATTCTATTCTATTCTATTCTATTCTATGTGTACTTATATAACTAGTCTAATAGTAACCAATATGCAGATAAGAATTTTAACCTTTAAAAAGTACTGGGTGCATAAAGAAATTCTAACTAAAACTCAAATATTTCTATTCTATTCTATTCTATTATAAAAAATATGGATGCCTGCATCCTCAAGCTTTTACACAAGCTAAACATGAGTAAATGCAGGAATAGTAAAAAACAAAATCCTGTCATTAAAGGAATTAAGCTGAGAAGTCTAAAGTAACATCTAAGTCATTCCTGAGAAAACTAAGGTATCAGATGATATTCAGTATAGTTTAAGACAGAAATGGAAAGGGGCAATATATAGCAAGGTTTATACCTTGGCAATACAAGAGATCAATGGACTTATCAAATAAGAAAATAGGCATGCAATTCTGTCATTAAGATACTTGTTAACTGATTAATAACCTCAACTCAATAATAACTAGTTCAATTCAGTCTATCTTTAATCTCTCGTTTAGTAACCTAGCAACGTTGATTGTAGACAAAAATTGTATGGGCTAGGTAACTTATCTTCAGATTAGAGGTTTTTTTTTTTTTTTTTAATATATAGACTAGCGCTAGACTGCAATCTCACCTGATGGTAAGTGAAGATGCAGCCTAAGATGGAGCGCGCTTGCCTAGAAGATGCCTATTCACTCTTGATTTAAAGGTACCCAAGGTAGATTGAATATACTAAAAAACCAACTTTAACCTAACCAAAGCTGGAGCAAGAGCGGGAGAAATTAAGAGCGATAATAGTTAATAGTAGTTTTCACCCTTTTTTCTGTATCAAACTCTATAGGTATATCATAATAAAAATATATCTAAAATATCTGTAATTTAACTGTCATAGATAATGCTTAATTGACAACATTTTGTAAAACATATCTGAGATTTTTACTGTCATTGAAAATATTAGAATGTGTAAGGGAGGGGGATGTGAAATGTAATGTAGTCCTCTTAATAGATAAAACTTACATGGTCAATAGCCTGCATAGAGAAGTTCATGGTCATGAATTCACAAATAGGTCTGAGGCCAGCAAAAGCAGCTCCCACCGCTATACCTGCAAAACCTATCTCTGTGATTGGAGTGTCTATGACCCTTTTATCACCGTACTTCTTCCATAGACCCCTGAAATATTAACATTTCTTTTATTAACATTAATTTTTCAGTATAGTCAGTATTTTATCAGTATAAAAAGTATTTTAGCGTTCAATTAAGGTGCGTTATTAATGTTACAGGAAATTTAAGGGCAGCTACATATTTTGCTTTGTGCTTAGAAAGAAATTGGTGTCTATGCTTTGCTTTTGAATTCATTAATGCAGGAGAATATAAAAAGAAGTATTCCAATGTGGTAGCCTCATGATTGTCTACATTTTCCACTCTTTTTCCTACTTTTTTTACTTTTCCATTGGGTAGATCATGAAAATAGCTTCTTAACTATCAATTTAGTTAAGATATTGTGTAAAAGTTACAAATGAATTAAAAACTAACAAGTAAATGACAAGTCTTGAAGTACCTATAACTTTGTCTGCAGGTTAGGTTACTTTTTTTCAGTTATAAAAAACCAAAAGTTGTTTGCGTGATTTTACTTTTTACAGAATCTGTTGTAATTGAATTAGTTCGTAAACTAAGGGAAGTGGCGCGAATTATTGAACTCAAGGATGTCTCAGCATCTATCATACAGCACTGTTATATAACAATTTATGAATGACTCCATTATTTGCGAATTCTTTTTAACATAACCTTGATTTGAAACATGACAAACAAGACTAGAGGTGTTTACTTTCTAAAGCAAAACTAGATTTAATAAGCGATAAGAGGTTATTTTAATCACCTGGTAACTTTGTAGGCACCGTCATATTGAGCTACTTCTTCGCCCAAAACGAACACTGTATCATCCTTCTCCATCTCCTCATCGATTGCCTGGTTCAAGGCATCACGCACAGTCACAGGCTTCGACGCCAAAGCCTTCGAGGTAGAAAAAGATCGACGGGATAACCGCCCTAGGAGTCCGAACAACACCGATGGTGATTTTAAGGCCATTTGCACTAGAACACTGTAATATTAGACTTAAAAACTACACCACACACTTGTTGGAGCTTATTAAAAGCCTTTTTTATGAGGTGTTCGGTTAATTTTGTGGAAAATTAAGATAAAATAAATATTACAGTGGATCCACTTGGTCGAAGGATGAATGGAGGTCGTAAATTGACAGCGGTGATTGACAGCTGTTGACATGTGACGTAAAGCGTTACGTCAAAAATGCGACGTTTGACTTTGGGTGTGTTCCGAAATACACTACGAGCACTACTCAATGCTCTCAGTGATGAAAAATTCGTTCCTTCATAGACTGCCAGTAATTACACTGCCGCAGTACCCTAGCTATACTCTATCCACCGAGTCAAGTTAATATAGCGCTCTCTCTGTCACATAATCCCATACAAATGACAAAGACAAAAAAAGCCAGTGGGCGTAAACCATTCTGAATGTACGTACACACTGCGCTACTCTTAAATAAAAAATAGCTTTCTTCCCATTTGGGAAATACAATATGACGTCTTAACTGGCCGCCATTATTGTACTGTGAGCACTGGCGATTTCGAGGTAAGGTGCTTTTGGTACTTTGATCACGTGATCAAAAAAAAAATGGTTGTAAAGTCGGTTTACAGACGATAGTTTTACGTGATAACGTCATAAAGAAACATTGACGATGACTGGCGGGCGGCACAAGCCAACGCTTGGACCGATCGTGCCCCTCTATCGCTTGTTATGCGCTCTCGCCTGCACCCTCAGGCTCAGGCAGAACGTGACATTTTTCGTGCGTGCAGCCGGTGTTCATCGATTTATAAGACGTTATCACGTCAAAAGTAGAACAGCGCCTAGAGATTTGAAAAATGGGGATGACAGTACCTAATTACTGGACTGCCGACTGCGTTCCGTTTCAAACAGATACCAGTTTATAAAAGGAACGGCCTCACAGTATTACTAGATTGATGTCCCACCTTCCAGTGGTCCAGTGTATTTCGGATCACACCCGTAGATCGTTACGTCAAAATTCGAAAAATGCGACGTTGATTGACATTGATGACTTCGTTTAAAAATAGTTTAGATTATGGTTTACTATGTAAACTAAAAGCTCCCTTAAACGAATGGACCGATTTTGATGTGATTTTTTTCTATTTGAAAGTTAACAATCCAGGTGGATCTTATAGCTATAATTTATGAAGATCTGCTCAGGCGTTGGAAGATCATGAGCTCATTTCCTACTTGACTTAAGGTTCGCTCGAACAATCCCTGCTGCGATTGATTTGGATGTACTGTTACTTCAGATTATTTCCAATTCCAAGCCATGGTAACCTTGAGCTGATGCTGCAGCACTAAGTAATTTGCGGGATACCTACCCAACCACTCAGCAACTTACAGCAGCGATATAGTGTATTTGAGCTCATAAGAATGGTCTCAATGAGTAGGTGTTAGATATAATGGTGATCGTGGATCGAGGAGGAGGATCTGATGATGGAGCAGAAAACTGGATAGCAGGATGTCAGGTATATCGTACATGTTCCGGCCATAGATTCACATGTCAGGGGTGTTTTAAAGGAGGTTGGCGAATTTTGACCCAGCATTTTTAAAAACCTTTCAGATTCAGAAATCATTTAATCTTAACAAATATTTTTCAGAGTATTTTTCTGTGTAAACCCGATATTTTTAGAAGATGGGGATCAAAAATATAATTATTCAGAAGTACACATTATAATTAATAACCGTTACATGGCAATACAAGTGAATATCTTTTTTCTCCCAACTTTATTTGATAGACTTTGATGAACTTTTTTGTTAGACTGGTTTACCTAGAACAAGCATGAGAAGTTTGATTCGTGAACGTGGGCTTGAGGCCCACGGTTCAGTTCGTCTGGGTCAGAATCTCTATGGAATTCGCGAAACTCCTTTTCGTTGAACATTTGTTTTACAGTCATATTCGCGTATTTTAACTGCCCACATAACCGTGTGGCTATCGCGGCCTGGAGCTCATCTCGCAGGAACCTTGACCCACATCCACATTTAAGACGTTACATTTGTAATAATGTTTTATTGACTCGCAAAATTAAACCGCTTGCTCATCTGGACCAGATGGTTGTTTTATGTTCCTGCGAAGTACCTCCCCCGGTGATAACATTTTCGAAGAAAATATTATGCCTTTTCAGAGAGAATTTGAATTTTCATGTCGTCCTCTCAAGGACGCACATAATTTGTATTCAAGAACTTTAAAACACGTCTAAATGGGCTGTATGGTCATGGATCTTTGCCTATCCCGAAGAGTGATGAATGAAGAACAACAACAACATAATATTAATGATATTATTACAGCGCAAATAGATGTTATTATCGACCTAAATGAGTAATTTTTCTTGAAAAACTACCTTAGCCCCGACTCGGGGCTAAAGGCTGATAATAAAATAAAAAAAAACTTGAGAGGTGTCAAGGGACACCCGGATGGAACGAAGTTCCTTTCGATTAATTAATTTGGCATTGTGTTGAAAATAGAAAATTCAGTCTGTCGAGCTGGGATTCGAACCATCGACTTTTAACTGTTTAGCGACTGCAGAAACCACAAGGCTACGGAGACCCAATATTGTACCGCGAAAATACCGAACACAATGCCAAATTCACATTCAAAAAAGTGTCGGTTTCAAAAAAGTGTCGATCCGTCTAGCCCCCTTCCGCACCGCGCGATAAGGAACTACGTTCCAAAAATATAATATAAATGTCTCCGCTACAGTTTTGACTTGCACGTTCGGCGTAGCAGCAGGGTTAGTTGAGTTAGACGTAAATAGCAAGCAACTTAAGTTGTCCAAAGTACAATCATTTAAGGCGCTCGCGTTGTACATAGCGATAGTCAAGATTGGCAGCGGAATATCTGCCGAAGATTCTTAACACCCTGCTAAGAAGGGGAATACAGGTATTCCCCTTTCTCCTCTAACTAAGCGAAAAGCTTGTTCCAGAATAGAATAGAATAGAATAGAAATGTTTTTTATTCAAATAAACTTTTACAAGTACTTTTAAATCGTCAATGAGTCTACCACTGGTTCGGAATGCCGTTCCTGCCGAGAAGAACCAGCAAGAAACTCGGCAGTTGCTCTTTTCAAAATACTTTTACAATATACTTAACAGATATTCTATGTATGCAGAGTTTCCACAATGAGGGAAAGGTCCACAAAAGCATACGTAATTATTTCTAATTATAATTCAACACATGTCAAGACGGGCAGACAGAAAGTAGCCCCATTGCCGCTGGTGGCACCCGTTCACGAGCATGACGCATGACCCAGCCATTGCTTCGCTCAACCATATTTTAGGGAACGCAACAACCCGCATCACACGACACCACCGCAGAAATGTTAAAGAGAGTGTGACATACTTAGGCTACCCATCCTAAGGCATCGAATTGAAACTAATATTCAAATCAAATACTCATTTTAAAATATGACTTGTACACAAATAAAGTGGAAACTCTGAATAGAATAGAATTATTTTGATATACAATTATACAGGTTAATCATTACCTACTGTCTCATGAATCGCTGGAACGAATTACATCCACGCTTTTTTGTCATTTATATAGTCTTCAATCGTATAATATGCTTTTTTCATGAGCGTAGTTTTAATCGATTTCTTAAACTTGTGTAAAGGCAAGTCCAAGATTGACTGTGGAATTTTATTATAGAACGTCACGCCCATTCCCACAAATGTCTTTCGGACCCTCTTGAGGCGCAGTCGAGGGATCACGAGCCTATTTGGATCTCTAACCTGCCTATCTCGTAATTCACCCTTTTTTTTGTAATTCACAATGTTTTGTCTGACAAATATTATATTGTTATAAATATATTGTGAAGCTACTGTAAGAATGCCTATTTCTTTAAATTTTTCTCGAAGCGAATCCCGCGGCTTTAAATTATAGATTGCGCGAATCGCCCTCTTCTGCAATACAAAAATTTTTCCAATATCGGCCGCTTTACCCCATACTAAGATTCCGTATGACATAATACTATGGAAATATGCAAAATAAACAATTTTTGCAGTTTCTATGTCAGTTATCTGTCGAATCTTCCTAACAGCGTAAGCAGCAGAGCTGAGCTTGCCAGCAAGTACTGCTATATGGGTGCCCCATTGCAGCTTTGAGTCCAGGGTTAATCCCAAGAACACTGTGGAGTCCTCTGTTTTCAAGGATTCATTACTTATCTTTAAATTTTTACTGACAGTTCTGGTGTTAGGCAATAAAAACTCAACACACTTTGTTTTTTTAGCATTTAAAAGTAGATTATTTGCCGTAAACCATTCAGAAACTTGAGATAATGCATTATTTACATCGTCAAAATTGTCTTTTTTCCTATCGACTTTGAAAATCAAAGACGTATCATCAGCAAATAGTACAATATCGCAAGTATTTTGGACAAAATATGGTAAATCGTTTAATTGTAAATCAAAAACATGAATGGACCTAGAATAGAACCCTGGGGTACACCCATTACTGAGGCTGATCCGGATGATTTTACATCATTGACACACACTCTTTGAACACGATCCCGATGTAGTGGGAGGTACAATGATAGTGAACCAACAAGCTTTTGGTTTAGAGGCTTCAACTTTGTTTGTCGTCAAAATGTAATTGGAACGTAATTCCTTATCGCGCGGTGCGGAACTCGGAAGGGGGCTAGACGGATCAACACTTTTTTGAAGGCATTGTGTTCGGTATTTTCGCGGTACAATATTGGGTCTCCGTAGCCTTGCTTCTGCAGTCGCCTAACAGTTAAAAGTCGATGGTTCGAATCCCAGCTCGACAGACTGAATTTTCTATTTTCAATTTTATTTTAAATAATTTCTACATGTGGAATTTTTCCCTAATTTTTTATAACTTATAAGTTATAACAAATTAGGGAAAGGCTCCACATGTAGAAACTGTTTAAAATAAAATTGAAAATGGAAAATTCGGTCTGTCGAGCTGCGCTTCGAACCATCGACCTTTGGCTGTTAGGCGACTGCAGAAGCCACAAGGCTACGGAGACCCTTTATTGTACCGCGAAAATACCGAACACAATGCCAAATTAATTAATCGAAAGGAACTACGTTCCATCTGGGTGTCCCTTGACACCTCTCAAGTTTTTTTTTGTCTTCTTTTTTGTTTCGAAATTCAAATTTTAAAGAACTTCGAATATAAATCTGCAGTTGGGTAAAAAATTACAGCTCCTTACGCATAAAGTTAAAGAAAAAAAAAACAAATAAAAAAAATAATAATCTGAAGTCAGGATTCGAACCCCCGAACCGATAGTTCCACAACTCTTTCGTTTAGCCGCTACACCACCAAAGCAACGTTCTTACACTTTTTTTCGCCTGGCCGATTATAGCAAAGAAATATTAATTTATCTTTAAATATCATGGAATTCCGCAAAATAACACCTGATTCTATCCAATATAAAGTTTTTTTTTTTTTTTTTAAATATATTAGGTCTATCATGCGATCAGCTACAACAGCTATAAGCAGATCTTTTCAAGGTATGTTGGCATGGGAGGCTGTCCATCCAGTGATGGATCTGCCTCTTAGGTAATTAATAGGTTTTGCTCAATCTGTAAAGTCCCATAAGGAACCGCGTTTAAGCCTTCTAAATTCCATTGGGAAAGCAAGTGATGTAGCTAATTCGTTTTGGTGAGTGTTCAACCGTTCTTTGTAGGTCTTTGCTCTGTGTTCGATTTCTTCTTTTATCATTTTTATGTGGAGATGCTCGTGCAGTTCCGACATCTTAGTGAACCATGGAGCATTTGCTATGTTTTTAAGGACTTTGTTTTGGAATCTTTGTAGTATTTCTAGATTTGAGTTCTTGGCTGTGCCCCAAAGCTCAATGCCATACGTCCACACTGGCTTTATTATGGTCTTGTAAATAAGTAGCTTATTATTCAGGGACACCCGCGAGTGCCGTCCCATAAGCCAGTTAAGATTTCTGAAAATTTGATTGAGTTCATCGCGTTTTTTCATTATGTGGGGCTTCCAGGTTTGTTAATATAAAGTTAAAGAACATTCTATTTTCACTAAAAGTCAATTTTTATTTTCCTTTTCATTTAGCCTAAGCTTTGGAAACACGACGACAAAGTTAATATCTACGTAAACATGTATCTACCCGCCACGTAGTACGTGATTTCCCATTACCGGGTTCCGATGAAAAGAGGGAAATTGCGACAGCTCGTACCGCGGCGCTGATATGATGACTGATGCGATGTAGTCTAAGAGCTGACGGACAAGAATAGATAGATAGATAGATAAATTCTTTATTGTTGCACACTTAAATAAAATTTACAATTAAATTAAAACAAAGAAAAAGAAAGTACGCAAAGGCGGCCTTATCGCTTTAAGCGATCTCCTCCAGGCAACCTAAATTAGGATATAGAATAGGTAGGTGCTGGTTCACTTTTTTGTGATGTGTTGGTAAAACAGAGTCAAGGACTGTATGCGCGGCGGATACTAGAGGTATTTTTATGTATCAACTTTGCCCTTCAAATCTTTAATAATAATTATGTATTATGATCGTCATGTGCGAGATTAGAGACAGAAAGATAGTTGTCCAAAGTAGAAAAACAATAATTATTATATATCTACTCTACTACAAGTCTACACGTAACCTTACTAATATTATAAATGCGAAAGTGTGTTTGTTTGTTGGTTCGTCCTTCAATCGCGCAGCAAAAGGAGCAATATGATTTTTTTGTATGAGTATATTAGAGGACTTGGAGAGTGGAGATAAGCTAGCTTTTGTCCCGGGGTTCGCGTGCGATTTTTAAAAATCTAACTCCACGCAGACGAAGTCGCAGTCAAAACCTAGTTTGATATAATATCTAATTTAAAAGAGTAATGTTGCGGGGGTCGTTATTAAGTGATTAGAAGTTGAATAATTACAATGGAATAGCAGTATAATAATATTGTAAAATGATTATTTTGAAAAGAGCAACTGCTGAGTTTCTTGCCGGCTCTTCTCAGCAGAATCCGCTTTCCGAACCGGTGGTAGAATCATGACGTGTCATAAGAGCCACAGGTTGGCCTACATGAAATAAATAATTTTGAATTTTGAATCTTTTGAATTTGTTATTTTCGACGACGTCTAAAACGAGTGTAGATTCAAGAGTCAGCTCCCGGCCTTCATTTCATATTTGATAAAGGCGTTGTAGCCAAAACGGTTATAAATCAAAATGCAGTCAGCATCGAGCAACGACCCGCCCCACTCCCGAGTCGAGTCTCAACTCAACGAAATTATAGCTATTTATCTTACGTTTCATTCCATAAGTTGTTAGATGTTATTTTTAAGGTTGAAGACAAGGGTCTGCCCGCGAAATTCAAATTTAATTTGGTTTTTCGCAATTTGTGAACTAATACGACAAAGTAGGCTTATGGCCTTCTTTATTGCGCCAGTGGAATTATCATCTTCACAGGTTTACATAAAAATCTTTACTTGAAATTGACCAGTTTAAGAAATTAATCAAAATACTGAGTTGGACGTGAGTTATTCACAAATTAGTCGATATTTTGATTAATTTCTTAAACTGGACACTTTCAAGTAAAAATGTTTATATAAACCTGTGAAGACGATACTGCCAGTGTCGCAATTAGAATGCCATAAGCCTACTTTGTGGTAATAGTTTAAAAATTGCAAAAAACCAAATTAAATTTGAATTTCGCGGGCAGACCCTTGTCTTCAACCTTAAAGCTTGCAAAAAGGTAAGTATGAAAGATGGTCTTAGAGAATCAATCGGCTAAGAACTCAATCACGATCGTGATCCGGGATCAAAATTACAGATAATAAAAGAGTCCACAGACTATAATCAGCCCGAAAACAAAATAAATCAATAATTAAACCGCGAATAACACGATCCCGCTCTGGGTTTGTTTAAAAATAAAAAATTGGTTGTCTGTAAAGTCGGTTTACGGACGGTAGTTTTACGTGATAACATCATAAAGAAACATTGATGAAAAATTGCATACTTTTATGAATTGGATTGAATTATTATCACTGAATTATCATTATTTTGTATAATACAAAAAAGGAGTTAAATGAAAATTACAATTTTGTCTAGTCGCAAGCCAACGCTTGGGCCGATCGTGCCTCTCTATCGCTTGATCCGCGCTCTCGCTTGCACGCGCAGGCTCAGGCGGAACGTGACACTTTTTCGTGCATGCAGCCGGTGTTCATCGATTTATAAGACGTTATCACGTCAAAATTATCATCACATCTACGAGCCAAACGTAAAATTATTATCACGCGAACCAGACTTATGGGCGGTAAAAACAGCGCGAAATGTGTTATGATACATCGTGCATCCGGGACCGTGCTTCGGTCTTGGACCGCCCGCGCTGCCGCGGTCTTCGATTGCTGCATTGTGACGATCGCAATCTCCCCTGATTGGCTGAATATATGGCGTAATTGCCTTTTAGGCAACTACTATCGAGCGAGTACCATCCAATCAGAAGTGATGCAGACCCACTGTGTATGATGAAAAGTGCTTAACAGAGCGATCTTAATACTAGTTCGGAATACATTTATATTTTAGTCAAGAATAGAATTGAATAGAATAGAATAGAAATGTTTTTTATTCAAATAAACTTTTTTACAAGTGCTTTTGAACCGTCGATGAGTCTACCACTGTTTCGGAATGCTCTTCCTACCGAGAAGAAACAACAAGAAACTTGGCGGTTGCTCTTTTCAAAACAAGTTTACAATTCAATTGACACTATGATATGTATGCAGTGTTTCCACAATGAGTTCCACAAAAGCATAACTAATTATAATTCAACACATAGATACCAGAAGTATCAATTAACGTAAGGGACATTTGGCCCAAAATGAGTTATATGTATCATTGGATTCGTAATTTTGCGCTCTATCGACTGATATACTTGAAATTTCGATATCTTTCAAAAAAACGACATACATACGTAACATTTTCGGACATTCTAGACCGATTTTTGGTAGAAAATTTAATTTAAGGGACTTTATTTTTTATTGTAAAATGAGAATTAAAGTAAATCTCATTGATAATTTTTTTTGTTCATTACATGTCCCTTACTTTACTTAATAATTAGAGCTTTTTCAGAATTAGTCCCTTACATTATTCTGTTATGAAAAAAGGTAAAGAATGCGCTCTTTTCTCTAATGGAATATGCATATAAAATATCCCAATTAATAGGTCTCTTATGTTATTATTAAATATTAATCTGAATATTATATTAATATTCAGATTAACAAAATGTAAATTAAATCTAAAAAAATTGGTTGTCTGTAAAGACGGTTTACGGACGATAGTTTTACGTGATAAGGTCATAAAGAAACATTGATGAATAAATGTGTCACAACAAGCTAATGCTTGGGCCAATCGTGCCTCTCTATCGCTTGTTCCGCGCTCTTGCCTGCACGCACAGGCTCAGGCAGAACGTGACACTCTTTCGTGCGTGCAGCCGGTGTTCATCGATTTATAAGACGTTATCACGTCAAAATTGATTGATCAACAAATTAAAATGTTCTTTAATAACAACAAAATTAAGTCTGTAGGAATCAACGTTACAACTACCCTAGTTAACACAAATTACTAGGATAGTTGTAATGTTGATTATAATAGGCGCTGAACTGGTATGGCCCAAGAATCAGTCCTTCGTCATTTTATAATAGCTGATAGTTTCTCTGCGTATGTCCCCAGTACAGTTAAGAACGATCCCCGACTATGAAGTTTGGATCATGGTGGCTTTGGGAGATATCAGGTAGCAAAGGTTTATACACCTTTGCTACTTGATTTGGTGAACCATGGATTTTACGGTATAAAAGTAACCTATGTGTTAATCCAGGGTATAATCTATCTCCATTCCCAATTTCAGTCAAATCGGTTCAAGAGTTGTGGCGTGCAGAAGTAACAGGTGAATTTCGGTGTTTACAAAATCCTGCGGGAGTCAAGAATTTTTTCGGGATGAAAAGTAATTTGTGTATTAATCCAAAGTTTAATCTATCTACATTTCAAATTTCAGCCAAATCCGTTCAGAAGTTTTTGCGTGAAAGAGTTACAAAGATAAACACACACACACATATATTATATATAACTAAATTTTAATAATTAATTGGACAGATTTTACTGAACTTTGGAATGGAGATAGATTAAAGCTCGGATTAACACCTGGGCTAATTTATATTTCGTAAAAATTCTTGGTTCCCGCAGGATTTTGAAAAACCGAAATTCACTTATTACTTCTTCATGCCGCAACTAATGCTGTGATTTGGCTGAAATTTGGAATGAAGATACATTATACCCTGGACCATAGATAAACTGGACTAACATATGCTACTTTTTACCATCCCCTAAAAATCCATAGTTTACCAAATCAGGTAACAAAGGTGTATAAACATTTGTAACCTGATATCTCTCAAAGCTACCATGATCTAAACTTCATAGTTGGGGATCTTTCTTACCTGTGCTGGGGACATATTACGCAGAGAAGCTTTTAACTTTTATAAAATAACGAAGGTCTGATTGTCCTGGGCTCTTTCGCTGACTATGTATGACAGAGTTAGCCACTTAATTTAGTTAGTTAGTAAATTTATTAATATACGTCTAAATAATATGTTTATATTTCGACCTAGTCGAGCCACCTGCGAAGCTATTTTTTCTATACGTCAAATACAGGAAAAGAGCAGAGAACAGTGTCAACCTCTATTTCTCTGTTTTGTAGACCTCGAGAAAGCTTTTGACAGCGTGCCTCGTGAGGCTTTGTGGATTGTACTTGACAATACAATTATAATACATTCGCTTCAATCCGCCACAGAGTAGCATGCAAATTTGTAATTAGTTACATAGTTAATAGTTGTCCTTATAACTAAGTAATATTAATATTAATTTCAACTACTGAAAAGGTTGCAAGAAATCGTTTATAGTATAAAAATTTTTTTCTTGCAACCATTTCTTAAGTTTATAATTAAATTTTTTCTGTGGGAGCATCCTAATTTCTGCGGGTAGTTTATTAAAAATCTTTATGCACATAACGTAACAATTTTTCCGACACAGTGCCGTTTTTGAAATTCTGTCAAAAATTAATTTATTCAGATTTCTCATAGTTCTCTTTTCAACATTATCATGGCTAAAATTAAATATATGGGGGTTTTCTTTAACGAACTTAGCAATTTCCAAAATGTACATGCAAGGGAGTGGCAATATTTTTAGTTTTCGGAAAACAGGTTTACAAGATTCATATGGTGGCATTCCAAGAATAGCCCTTAGACATTTTTTTTGTACTATGAATGCTTTGTTGAGGTCTGTTGAGTTTCCCCAAATTATAAGGCCATAACGGAGCACTGAAGACACGTACGCATGGTATGCCGTAAGAGCAGTATTTAACCCAGTAGTCTTTACAAGTCTACGCAGCACGTACACAAATCTATTTAGTTTATTACATACGTAATTTATATGGCATTTCCATGAACAATGTTGATCAATTTGTATTCCCAAAAACTTACAATCTGTCACTTCATTTATTTTATTTCCCTTATAGTTAATACTAAAATTTATATGTCTTTTATTGTAATGTCTAAATTGAATAAAATTAGTTTTATTGATGTTAATGCATAGATTATTAAACTCGAGCCATTCAATTATTGATATCAGTGTGTTATTAATGTCGGATTCGAATTTGTTTATGTCATTATTATTACATGTCAACAGAATAGAAATGTCATCAGCAAAAAGAGTCATATTATATTTTGTTATGTCGGGTAAATCATTAATATAGAATAAGAAAAGTAGCGGCCCTAAAACAGTGCCTTGAGGGACTCCGTAATTATTAATTTCAAATGTTGATGTTATTGAAACTATTTCATTATTTTCATTTATATTTTCTATTTCTACACACTGTTTTCTACATTTTAGGAAAGATTGTATCCATTCCAGTGCTGGCCCTCTTATACCAAAATCATTTAGTTTGCTCAATAAGATATCGTGTGAGACAAAATCAAACGCCTTTGACATGTCAATAAAAATCGATATCACTGTTTCTTTTTCATCAATACTCTTTATAATTTTACTTACCAAATTATAGCAAGCCTGCGTTGTTGATTTTTTACTTTGAAATCCATATTGTTCGTTTTTAAATATATTAAATTTATTTGTGAAATCTATAATACGTTTATGCATCGCGTTTTCAAAGATTTTAGACATTACTGGTACAAGTGTAATAGGACGATAATTGCCTAATTGCCTTTTGTCGCCCTTTTTATAAAGCGGCTTGACAACTGACAATTTTAGAGCATTCGGAAAGCAACCTTGACAGAACGACAGATTAATTAAGTATGTTAAAATTGGTGCTATTTCATTTTTGCAGTATTTTATTACTTTTGTCAGTATTTCATCATGTCCAGCAACATTAGTGTTATTTAATGACATTATTATATTCATAATCTCATCGATAGAATAAGGTCTCAGAAAAATTGTGCTAGGTAGGTATGTTTGTTTTGTTGGTATTGTAAGGCTTTCCGTTCTCTTTATTGGTTAGTTCTATAAAATATTTATTAAAACTCTCGACAATTTCATTGGGATTAGATGAAATACGCCCTTTTATATTTATTTCTTTGATATAGTTTTTATCTACCCGTATATTAGAATTTTCTTTAATAATATCCCATGATGCTCGACATTTATTTTTTGAAAATGCGACATATTTCTCATTAAAATTTTTTTCAGCAGTTTTACAACATCGTCTTAGTGTTTTTGAGTAGGTTAAGTATTTAGTTTTACTTTCTTGGGTTTTATGTTTATAAAATTGTCTCTGTAGTACTCTTTTATTTTTACAACTTAGTTTTAAACCCTTTGTTATCCATTTAGGTCTAGAGATTCTGTTTGTAATTCTTATTCTGATCTTTGGAAAACATAAATAATATAATAATGTAAACAGTCGATAGAATTCTTCAAATGCTACATTAAAGTCAGAGTTATTATACGATTCGGAAAATGATAAGCTTTGTAAATGTTTGCGAAACGTTTCCATGTTATCTTTATTGTAATCTCGTCTAAAAATAAAATAGTAACAAGCTTGGCTGTACGGAAAAGTTTGTGAGAGCGTTACGACTGTTGCACGATAATATGAGCTGCTGTATTTCAGTTGATGGTGAAGTTTCGGAGCGCTTCTCAGTGACTTGTGGAGTAAAGCAGGGATGCGTCTTAGCGCCTACTCTTTTCGCTTTGTACTTTTTCGTAGTAGTCGACGATGCCTTAAAGTGTAATGCTCAAGGTATATCTATTCGTTATCGTATAGATGGGAAGCTACACAATTTGAGACGGCTAAAAGCCCATACCAAAGTCTCGTACGATTTGTCACAGAAGTCTTGTACGCAGATGATTTGTGCTTCGTGGCTGATACTTTGAGTGGCCTACAAGAGCTTGTTTCGAACCTTCATAAGTCATGTGTGAGGTTTGGATTAAAAATTAATATCGCAAAAACAGAAGTTATGACAATGAACACTGCCAACTCTGTTCAGACCTTACAAAAGGTATCGCTTGAAAACACTGAGCTCAAGCAGGTCAGTAAATTTAAATATCTCGGGAGCACCTTAACACCTAAAGGAGATCTAGACTCAGAGATAACTAGCAGAATCTGTGCTGCCTCAGCGGCATTTGGTAAACTCCGAGAGAGGGTGTTCCGTCTGCATGGAATTAAGCTAAGCACAAAAATCAAGGTGTACATGGCTATTGTATTGCCAAATCTACTTTATTCCGCTGAGACTTGGACGCTTTATCGCAAGCATATTCGTACTTTGGATAGATTCCACCTCAAGTGTCTACGTGAAATACAGAACATCAGGTGGTCCGACCGCATTAGAAACACAGACGTGTTGCGGCGGGCAAAAGTCAGTGGCATTGAGGCATATCTTATGCGGCGGCAATTGCGTTGGTGCGGACATATTATTAGAATGCCCAACGAAAGGATAGCCAAGCGCATCTTTTATTCTGAGCTTAAGGACGGAAAGCGGAAACAAGGCGGTCAGTTCCTTAGGTATAAAGATGTGCTAAAGAGGCATATGACCAATTGTAACATCGACTCCTTTCGTTGGGAAAGTCTCGCTGAAAACCAAGGGGAGTGGAGGCACTTGGTTCAGCAGGCTGTCACGGATTTTGAAGACAAAAGGAGGGTGGATCTGGATGTTTACCGAGATCAACTGAAAAGTAGACCACCCTCCAATATAACCTATAATTACGTCGATGGTACCCTATCATGTCCTCACTGCGCGCGGCTATTTCGTGCTAAAATAGGGTACATGAGCCATATCAGGGCACACGAGCGAAGCCCTTATTGAACTTTCAAAGTTAACAGAGATCCAGTCGCTGTTGCCGAAATCGGCAGTGAACTAATGATGTTTATATTTATATAAAAAAGTAGCCTGAGGGTCTATCTATCTATGTCTATCAATTTTCATCGAAATTTATTTCCTGGCTTAGCCGTAAAAACATTACAGACACACACATTTATTTGGAATTATTGATTTGAAAATATTAGTGTGAATCAAACATAGACTTTAGCTCCTATATTAATAAGGTTCTAAATATCATTTATTTAGGTAGATATAGGCATGCTTACATCAAATTGCAACACTAAAAGAGTCCGTTACCTATGTCCGTTACCATAAAATGTTCTATTTTTCTTGCTGCTTACATTATTTCCTACGGTTTACATATAAAATTTGAGCAGGGTAAGGTACAACTCAACATTTTTTTTAATTTAACGGACATGCTATCTTCTAAACTACTAAGTTTTCATCATTTTTGCAATTATGATATGAAAGATTGGAAAAAACTAAGAAACTTTGCCCTAGACACCATTAAAATTGAAAAATAAGTAATTACAAAAGATACAGACAGATTTCGAAAAAAAAAAACAGTTTTTCGGCTCTCCTGAAAAACCGTGTTTTGTCCCTTACGTTAATTGATACTTCTGGTATCGACATGTTAAGACGGGCAGATAGAAAGTAGCCCCATTCCCGCTGGTGGATGATCCAGCCATTGCTTCGCTCAACCACAGAAATGTTTAAAGAGAGCGTGACATACTTAGGCTACCCGAAAGGCTACCCGTGTTATTGCATCGAATTGATACTAATATTCAAATACTAATTATTACTCAAAGTGGCAGAAGAGAGTAGATCTTCTACTTTGGTGCAGGTAGAGTTTAGCTTACCTACCTGCCCCTACCTTTAATTATTATTTTCTGCTATCCAGTTTTCGATTCGATAGACTAATGAAGTTTTGCTTAGTTGTATAATAGTTTAACAGCTTCGGCTTAAGCAACTCTGCATTAAATTTAAATTAATTACCTATATTAACTACAAACTCAGGATTCTATAGCTCTAAATTAATCCGTCAAAGCAATCAAATTCCTCGCCAGAACTTACAAATTGTTTCTGCGAAGTAGTTGCGGGCGTTCCCCATCCAGAGAAAGTGTCAATTTGTCTTGAATGCTCCCTCGCGCAGAGACGAGAGTGTTTGAGATCCTAGACTGGAGTGATAAATCAAGGACTTACACTATTTGTTGCACTGATGACTTGTAAATGAAGTTGTAATCTCAACAGCTCATTTTATTTCTTAGAATAGAGAGTTGAGTTGCGGGTTGATGCCCTCGACTCCTTCTTTTCTTTCTTCTTCTTGGGCGTGACTTGGGCGTGAGGTTATTATATAAACGATAAAAAATGTGGATATAACTCGTTTGGACGGCAATTCATAAGACAATAGGTAATAACTAGCCTGTGTAATACAACATGATATTTTGTAACGAGCAACCGCCGAGTTTCTTACTGGTTCTTCTCGATTGGAATGGCATTCCGAACTCACTGGTAGATTCAATTGAAGCACTTTGTTAAAGTTTATTTGAATAAAAAAAAATTATTCTTTTCTTTTTAGGGTTCCGTAGTAAACAAGGAACCCTTATAGTTTCGCCATGTCCGTCCGTCTGTCTGTCTGTCTGTCTGTCTGTCTGTCTGTCTGTCCGCGGTTTAGCTCAGAGACTATTGATACTAGAAATCTGTAATTTGACAAGGGTATAAATATCAATCACGCCGACAAAGTGGTGAAATAAAATTGTGAAAAATATTTTTTTTAGGGTACCTCCCCTACATGTAAAGTGGGGATGAATTTTTTTTTCTCATCTATCCCATAGTGTGGGGTGTCGTTGAATAGGTCTTTCAAAAACGTTGTGGGTGTGGGAACACCATTTTTCAATTCAGGGATCCGTTTGTGAAATATGATATTTTAAAGTGCTAAATTTTATTAGAGTCAAGTGTCCCCCCCCTCTGCCAGCTAAATGGTTGTATATAGGATACAAGAAAAAATTCACAGCAGTAGTATATATAATGAATTTTAAAGGAAAACTATCACGGCTAAGTAGGGTTCATTAGTGAAGGAGTTATATCGGTTTTTCTAAGTTAGATATTACACGTAGTGTAAGTTGCATATTTTGTAGTATATCATAGTATTTATACCATGGAACTCAAAAGAGAGAGACTTTCAACTACGGAACCCTACACTGCGCGTGGCCCGACACGCACTTGGCCGGTTTTATTTATCAAATAGACGTCCACAGCTGAACAAAAGTTGCATGGAATTTTGACGGATAAGCCAATAAAAAAACACACTTTTGCCCTTATAAGTTATAACCCTTTTAACGACATCCCTGGCGCAGTGGTGAGCGCTGTGGTCTTATAACTGGGAGGTGTCGGGTTCGATTCCCGGCGGGGTCAATTTGGGAATTTATAATTTCTAAATTGTCTCTGGTCTGGTCTGGTGGGAGGCTTTGGCCGCGACTAGTTACCACCCTACCGTCAAAGACGTGCCGCCAAGCGATTTAGCGTTCCGGCACGATGGCGCGGGCGTGTAAAAACCGATTAGGGGTATGGGTTGAATGTTCACTGCCATACCCCTTACAAGTAAGCCCGCTACCATCTTAGACTGCATCGTCACTTACCATCAGGTGAGATCGCAGTCAAGGACTATCTTGTCATCGAATAAAAATAATAATAATATTAATAGGAATATGGATAACAGTCCGTTTGTCATAAATGTAGGTACTAGTTATTCCTGAATATAAAATAAGACTAGCACCATTTAGATATTCCATTCACACGTACAGACAGACAAAAGATAAGAAGGCGCCGCCAAATTGCAGCAGACGGTATACAGTCCACGTCATTAACGGAACATATTGCATGTAGTATCTACCTACGTGGTTCCTTGAACCTTAATAGAATCCTAATTAAACACTGTCTCTTTGACTATTCCGTACGTAATCATAATTGCTTATTAAAGTAATAAGTCCTTTGAGTATATAACCAAAATAAGTCCGTTTTTTTATAATTGGGTACCACAAGTATTAATAATAAGGGCTAATTTTTGGCTTACCTGAAAAAATGGAAAACCCATTTCCACCCAAATGCCACCTCCCAAAATCTAAGTTACAGTCTATTTTTTCCATACACATTTATGATTTTTCCTCAGCTGTATTACAATGTAAAAATCGTAGAATTAAATCGTAGAAAACGTTACGGGGAAACGTGTTACCGACGAATGTAGCCTAGCTAATACTAATGGCGCTTACGTTTTTCTTAAGTTTAGTTTTTCATTTGTAGCGCGCGGTAAGAACGTCCTATGCGCTGCGGTAAGGTACGTCGCGTGTCGCCTACGCATTTCTGCTAGAACTTGTTTATCGTTTAAGAGCATTTCACCAACGTAAAATAACTCTTATTCGAGCGTTAGTTTGATACTGTTTGACAGTATTTTCAATACAAAAACTGTCAGAACGCTCAATTTATTCCTTGGATAAACGTCACTGGAAGTTGGTAAAATCGGCATTAAGGCAGCTAAAAAATCACACTAATATTATCAAGGCGAAAGTTTGTGTGTGTGTGTGTGTGTGTGTGTGTGTGTGTGTGTGTGTGTGTGTGTGTGTGTGTGTGTGTGTGTGTGTGTGTGTGTGTGTGTGTGTGTGTGTGTGTGTGTGTGTGTGTGTGTGTGTATATCGACGGATGTGGCTGAAATTTGGAATGGAGATAGCTCATACCCTGAATTAACACTTAGGCTAAAATTTATGCCGGAAAATGAAAGAGTTCCCGCGGGAATTAAAAATCTTAATCCACGCGGACGAATTTGCGTTAGTTAAAAAAGTTCTTATTAAAAAACCGACTTCAAACGCCATTGAAGCCTAAATAGAAACGATGAAACTGACACTAGCCCGTTTGTATCCACCTGGTCTGGCCCACCCTGTATAAACGACCAGTGTTTACAGGTGACTTTCGTAGAAGCGAACATAAATTGGATTATTATCACGGACATTATGAAGTAAATCAATTAAAATGGACAACTTTTTGCAGCACTTTAATTTACACTGAGCAGCTTACCCGAGCTCTCTCCGAATCGTATTCCTCATAGATGAGGGTTGTGTCCCATTCCATCCTTACTAATATTATAAATGCGAAAGTGTGTTTGTTTGTTGGTTTGTTGATTTGTTGGTTTGTTGGTTTGTCAATCACGCCGCAACAGAGTCACGGATCAGCGTGATTTTTTGCATGGGTATAGTTGAGGACCTGGAAAGTGATAAGGGCTACTTTTTATCCCGGAAAATCAAAGAGTTCCCGTGGGATTTTAAAAACTAAATTCACTCGAACGAAGTCGCGGGCATCTGCTAGTTATTCATATATGAGAAACTAGCTGAAGCTTTCGACTTCGTCCGCGTGGATTAAGTTTCCGAAAATCCCGCGGGGACTCTTTGATTTTCCGGGATAAAAAGTAGCCTTTGTCACTCTTGGGATCCTCAACTATACCCATGCAAAAAATCTCGCCGATCCGTAGCTCTTTTGCGGTGTGATTGAAGGGCTAACAAACAAACACACTTTCGCATTTTTAATAATACTTAATAAAGATTTAATTGCTTAAAAGGCAGATAAACTCCGTAAAGTGCATGCCTATAGAATTCGAACCCGGATCCCCTGAAAAAGGGACTGAAGTCTTGAACATAATCACCACTGTACCGCCGTAGATATTCATTCATTAATTCATTAACAACCCATCAACGGCTCACTACTGAGCGCAGGTCTCCTCTCAGAGAAGGGCTATAGGCCATAGTCCACCACGCTGGCCCAATGCGATTTGGCGGACTTCACACATCTTCGAGAACATTATGAAGAACTCTCAGGTGTGCAGGTTTCCTCACGTTGTTTTCCTTCACCGTTGAAGCAAGTGATATTTGATTATTGCTTTAACGCACTTGACTCCGTAAAGTCAGAGGTACGTACGTACGTACCCGGATTGAACCTGCGACCCCCGAATGGGAGACCACGGTCCTAACCACTAGGCTATCACTGCTTTTTACTGCCGTAGATATACTTGTCATAATTGCGATGAATTTTTGATAATATAATATTATAATCGAATATTTATAGTAGTTCTGGTAAACCTAAAAGTAGTCAAATTTTAACTACTTTCTTACTTTAGTTTAGGGCATTCTACTCGTAGTACAGTGCGTCATTTTATTGTATTTCATAGGGGAATGAACATATCTACACCTATAAAATTTCCTTACTTATTTATATTGTGACTGAGTGTACATAACATCGTAGATCAACGTTCCAACTATATTTTACGATCAGTCGCGACGTATCGCTGAAAATATACTACCCGGATTATGCTGGTCTAAATATTGCACTTTTTATATTCTATTACTTGTATAAAATAACTACAGTACTTCTTTTAAGCTGCAACAGTTATGTTGAAATACTCTCTATGCTATATCTTCTTCTTCTATCTTCTTCTTCTATATCTATATCTATATATCTATATATAGATATAAAAGAAAGTGGTGTTAGTTACACTATTTATAACTCAAGAACGGATGAACCGATTTGGCTCAAAATTGGTGGAGAGGTAGCTTAGAACCAGGAGACGGACATAGGATACTTTTTATCCCGTTCGACCGCGTTTCCGTCAAGTCAATATAAAACCTGGTATAACAAAAATGCATCTGACATGGAATAAAAAAACGAAAATGACAGTGGAAGAACAAAACGTAGATAAATGACAGCGAAACGTAATTTTGTATTTGGTTAATTATGGTAGAAAATTATGGTAAAAACAATTATAAAAATTATAGTTTAACGTAATTGATAATATCATCAGTAATATGTTTTCTCTTTGAATCATCATTAACAATGCCGCGAGCAAGACGATCAAATGTTTCCTGCTACAAAGCTACGGATTGACGTGATTTATTGGATAGGTATAGTTGAGAACCTGGAGGGTGACAAAGATTTCCCGCGGGATGTTATGAACAAAATCCACGCAGACGAAGTCGCGGGTATCAGCTAGTTTATAGATAAAACAGCTGTTTTGATTGGGTTTTATAAAGAAAATAATTCTATTGAAATATTTTTCCTTAGAGAACCCAATCAAAGCCACACTAAAACAAAAACACGTAAACCCACACTCATATATTATTCTTTGTAACTGTATAAGTACACAGTGTTTAAATATTGTGTAAAAACACATTTCATTTATAGAGGCTGTTATACCGTTACCTAGTGAATTTCTAAATGACATATTAAGGTTGATTGGAAGCAGTCGGCTTTGCTTCAGCTATCCACAAGATCATAATATGCTACATTTTGTAACATTTTTGTTTTGAAAAGAGCAACTGCTGAGTTTCGTTCCGGCTCTTCTCAGCAGAATCAGCTTTCCGAACCGTTGGTGGTCTTGACTTATCATAAGAGCCACAAATTGGCCTACACGAAATGAATAATTTAGAATTTTTGAATTAAGTAGGTATGTTAATTTTAGTCACTTTTATTCATAAATTTTTTACCCGACTACTGCAAAGCCAAAAGGAAGAGATGATTTTAGCAGTCTATTTATATAATATGCATGTTTGTGTTCACGTATGTTCCAACGTAACGCCTAAACTAATGAGCCCATTTTGATGAAAGTGTTGTCAATCGATTTCTTATTATGGTCCGGATGACATTAGGCTACCTACATTTTACAGCGGTGTTTATGCGAGTAGGTAGGTACCTGCAACACACTTCGAGATTTTGACCGAACAGTACTATTATATATTCTGTGACAGAACTAGCAACTTTTAACGAATAATTTATTTGAAATGGTTATCAAAATTAAATGACATGTAATTTGCTTGTTTTGCAAGACCTTCTATTGAGTCATCATTAAAAAATAATTAAAATATTTTTAACTTTAGGCAACATCTCAAATGCAGTGCTTAGATTTAATTTTAACTAGCTGATGCCCGCGACTTCGTCTGCATGGATTTGGTTTTTAAAAATCCCGCGGGAACTCTTTCATTATCCGAGATAAAACGTAGCTCTCCCGGTCTGAGGAACCACTACTACATCCATTACAATTAATATACCCATGCAAAAAATCGCATCAATACGCTATTCTGTTGCGACGTGATTGAAAGACAAACCAACAAACAAAACACTTTCGCATTTATAATATCAGTAATGCTTTATTATAACACTTTTTATAATTGTCAAATTTTTTACCATACTTAACCAAAGACAAAATTACGTTTAGCTGTCATTTACGTTTTGTTATTCCACTGTCATTTGCGTTTTGTTATTCCTTGTCAGATGCGTTTTTTAACCGACTTCCAAAAAGGAGGAGGTTCTCAATTCGGCCGGTATCTTTTTTTTTTTTTTTTTTTCTATGTATGTCCACCGATTTCTCCGGGATTACTGGACCGATTCGCGTGATTTTTTTTTAATCGTCAGAGGATGTTTGCGAAATGGTCCCATAAAAATTTTAACCTTCAACTCCTCAAGCCTGATGCTGCAGGCTAAAACTATGGCGATTTAGGAAATTTCGATTACGAATTGATATTGTAGGTAACAAGTATGGACTACATCATGGAGCTCCAGGTCCTAGCTCCTCAATCATAGGATACTACACTTAAAAGCTTAAAATAAAAATTCTTTTCAAAAAACCGACTTCTAACGCCACTACAAAGTATAAAAATAATTTTAGTTTGTCCACGTTTGTTGAAGTCGGGCGGGCCTAAAATACAAACTATGAAACCGACTCGCGATGCTCGCTCGACTTCTACAAACGAGTCTATCATATTCTGTAGCCAATTAGGTACCTAGACAGTTTAATCGCATAAATATCGCCCGCGTCCGTACGTCGCGAGTGCCTTCGACCACAATAACTGCATTGTTCGGCATACGGTATAACTCAGTTGAACATGGTAAGTGTTCGGAACACGTCATCTAGTAGGTACTACATTTATATCAGTGTCTACTCATCATCTCTCACAATGAAGAAAAAGAGTTTGGGCCACAGTCCACCACGCTTGCCAGGTGGTGATAGGCAGACTTCACACACCTTCCAGAACATTATGAGGAAATCTGAATGAGGTTGATTGAATTTACTGTTGTAACTGTGACGTCACCTGGTTCACAGCTGAAAATCAGCACCTGGCATTGTATGCATTTTTTTGCATATGACGCAGGGCATAGATAGTGCTGAGTTTGGTTATACACCCTTTCTGGGTGGTGTCACAGACGGGTGGTGGTGGGTGGTGACAGATATCCTTTTGTATCTAGTTTTGTCTATGTCACCATCCTTACTAATATTATAAATGCAAAAGTGTGTTTGTTTGTTGGTTTGTTGGTTTATTGGTTTGTTGGTTTGTCCTTCAATCACGCCGCAACAGGGCTACGGATCGACGTGATTTTTGCATGGTTATAGTTGTGAACCTGGAGAGTGACAAAGGCTACTTTTTCTCCCGGAAAATCAAAGAGTTCCCGAGGGATTTTAAAAACTAAATCCACGCGGACGAAGTCGCGGGCACTAGCTAGTTGATGAATAAATATATTTTCTTTCTTTCGTTTTCTTTTCTTTGTCGTTGGTTGGATACACCTCTGCATTTAACGTTTCTTTTACCATGAAAGCAAGTGCTATTTAATCGCTTAAACGCGCGTAGGTAGCTTCGAAAAGTTAAAGTGCTTGAGATTCAATCCCCGGATACCCCAGAACAAAGGCAAAAGTCTTAACAACTAGGCTATTATCGTTTAAGGTTTGTATATGTCGGAGCAGATATCCTCGTCGGCAACAAAGTCAGACACATTTGCTGCGCAACGAGGGTAGGTAGCGTGGAAAGGTCATTTCATTACTTGGGATGTTCATTGTTCGAACAAGTACCCTCAAAAGCCCCTCTTTTACATTAACTAGCCATGGACCTAAAGCGGGAATTATTACTCAAAACTAATCAGGCTTTAAGAGAACGCGTCTCTTAAAACGCTGAAACCCTACCTAAAGCCGTCGCCACCATCCCCAATAACGGCCCCTTTCCACTCAGCTAATAACCACAGCACGACAGACAAACCACCATCTGAACGTGAGGGTAACTATCAAAAATATCAAAGAATTAATTGATCAAAACAACATCTGAACGTGAGGGTAGTTATCAAAACATCAAAATATTAATTAATCAAACAACATCTAAATGTGAGGGTAGTTATCAAAAATATCAAATAATTAATTAATCATTTACACTAATCTAGACATATAGTCAATAATTATTAGATTAGGGAGCGATTGCTATCGCAATCCCTCAATCAAAAGGGAACGACCTAGACGCGAAGGCATCTACTAGTCGAATGAGTCTCTGGGCAGAGACTGCCAAGTATGAATTAATCATTAACACAAATCTAAGGGTACTGGCAGTATTAAATCGATTAGGGAGCGATTGATATCGCAATCCCTCAATCAAATAGATCGACCTAGACGCGGAAGCATCTACTAGTCGAATGAGTCTCTGGGCAGAGACTGAATTCGTATCGTCGAAACAGTTGTTTTATACTAATATTTCAAGATGGCGTACCCGCGCTGTCAAAGTCAAATGTCAATTTGATTAAACTAATTTTAATAAATAAAAGGAAACGGAAGTCAAAACAATACTTTTAAATAATTAATATAAAATAAAAGGATACGGAAATCAAAACAATACTCAAAATTAATTAATATAAATTAAACGGAAATCAATTGCGCCCACACGGCCATTCTGATCCAGCGCGCTCTCTGCGCTGTAGATTATTATCTGAATCACCCTCTAAGATCTATCCATTGTCACATTCATGGCATCACCCATCTGGCATATAGCCTGCAAGACCGGGAAAAAGGATACGCTTGGCAAACAGCCAGCGCTTAAGGAAGGATGTTTTGGACAACTCGGCATCACCCGCCTTGGATCTAGCCATTTCACATCATGGCATCACCCGCCTGGGATATAGCCCTAAGACCGGGAAAAGGATACACATGGTAACCAGCTAGCGCTTAAGGAAGGATGTTTTGGACAATTCGGCATCACCCACCTGGGATATAGCCCTTAGACCGGGAAAAAGGATACGCTTAGCAAACAGCTAGCGCTTAAGGAAGGATGTTTTGGACTAATCGGCATCACCCGCCTTGGATCTAGCCATATCACTTCATGGCATCACCCGCCTGGGATATAGCCCTAAGACCGGGAAAAAGGATACGCTTGGCAAACAGCCAGCGCTTAAGGAAGGATGTTTTGGACAAGACCGGGAAAAAGGATACGCATAGTGATCATCAAATGTTTAGGTTGGAAAAGTGGATAAACAAAAATCAAATATTGATCCCAAAATGATCGCTCGTCCATCCTTAACTCACATAATGATTGAACAGTATTAAGATCTTCAAAAGGGAGAGGTGAATCCCACCGCTGCTGTCGGAGCAGGTATCCTCGTCGGCAACAAAGTCAGAATCACTTTTGTTGCGCAACGAGGGTAGGTAGCGTGGAAAGGTCATTTCATTACTTGGGATGTTCATTGTTCGAACAAGTACCCTCAAAAGCCCCTCTTTTACATTAACTAGCCATGGACCTAAAGCGGGAATTATTACTCAAAACTAATCAGGCTTTAAGAGAACGCGTCTCTTAAAACGCTGAAACCCTACCTAAAGCCGTCGCCACCATCCCCAATAACGGCCCCTTTCCACTCAGCTAATAACCACAGCACGACAGACAAACCACCATCTGAACGTGAGGGTAACTATCAAAAATATCAAAGAATTAATTGATCAAAACAACATCTGAACGTGAGGGTAGTTATCAAAACATCAAAATATTAATTAATCAAACAACATCTAAATGTGAGGGTAGTTATCAAAAATATCAAATAATTAATTAATCATTTACACTAATCTAGACATATAGTCAATAATTATTAGATTAGGGAGCGATTGCTATCGCAATCCCTCAATCAAAAGGGAACGACCTAGACGCGAAGGCATCTACTAGTCGAATGAGTCTCTGGGCAGAGACTGCCAAGTATGAATTAATCATTAACACAAATCTAAGGGTACTGGCAGTATTAAATCGATTAGGGAGCGATTGATATCGCAATCCCTCAATCAAATAGATCGACCTAGACGCGGAAGCATCTACTAGTCGAATGAGTCTCTGGGCAGAGACTGAATTCGTATCGTCGAAACAGTTGTTTTATACTAATATTTCAAGATGGCGTACCCGCGCTGTCAAAGTCAAATGTCAATTTGATTAAACTAATTTTAATAAATAAAAGGAAACGGAAGTCAAAACAATACTTTTAAATAATTAATATAAAATAAAAGGATACGGAAATCAAAACAATACTCAAAATTAATTAATATAAATTAAACGGAAATCAATTGCGCCCACATATACTATGACGAATAAAAATACTTCATTAACTTTGAGTAAGTAAGGAAGTGTTAATGTAGGGTTCAGCTATAGCCTTTTTAGGGTTCCGTAGTAAACAAGGAACCCTTATAGTTTCGCCATGTCCGTCCGTCTGTCTGTCTGTCTGTCTGTCCGCGGTTTAGCTCAGAGACTATTGGTACTAGAAATCTGTAATTTGACAAGGGTATAAATATCAATCACGCCGACAAAGTGGTGAAATAAAATTGTGAAAAATATTTTATTTAGGGTACCTTCCCTACATGTAAAGTGGGGATGAATTTTTTTTCTCATCTATCCCATAGTGTGGGGTGTCGTTGAATAGGTCTTTCAAAAATGTTGTGGGTGTGGGAACACCATTTTTCAATTCAGGGATCCGTTTGTGAAATATGATATTTTAAAGTGCTAAATTTTATTAGAGTCAAGTGTCCCCCCCCTCTGCCAGCTAAATGGTTGTATATAGGATACAAGAAAAATTCACAGCAGTAGTATATATAATTAATTTTAAAGGAAAACTATCACGGCTAAGTAGGGTTCATTAGTGAAGGAGTTATATCGGTTTTTCTAAGTCAGATATTACACCTAGTGTAAGTGAGATATTTGTGAATAGTAAATAATAATGACGACGCGTCTATGCAACTCCATTAAAAATCTGACACAAGATGTAACAACTTATTTAAATACCACCCTCACATAGATTTATTATATTCCTACCTCACTACTATTGTCCATACATTACAGTAAGTTGCATATTTTTTAGTATATTATAGTATTTAAACCATGGAACTCAACATGTACGTTGAGACTTTCAACTACGGAACCCTACACTGCGCGTGGCCCGACACGCACTTGGCCGGTTTTTTTATTACCTTTCGATCCTTATTATAAGCCATCATTTCATTTTAATTAATTCATCATAGGCTGTGGGTCACTCAGCGGGCGATGGAGAGAGCTATGCTCAGAGTATCAAAGATCCTCAATCTATCAAAGATCCCGGCAAGATCAAATCAAAAATGAGGAGATCCGTAGGAGAACCAAAGTCACTGACATAGCTCAGCGAGTCGCGAAACTGAAGTGGAAATGGGCGGGGCACATCGTTCGAAGAGCTGATGGTCATTGGGGTCCCAAAGTGCTTTAGGGGTGACTTCGCACCGGAAAGCGCAGTGTTGGCAGACCCTCCACTAGATGGACCGACGACATCAAACGAGTCGCAGGGAGCCGCTAGATTCAGGCGGCACAAGACCGAAGCCTGTAGAATTCCATGCAGGAGACCTTTGTCCAGCAGTTGACGTTTATCGGATGATAAAGAAAAAGAAGACAATCTTTATTAGGTATAGGCATTGGGTATAGGTCATAATTTCATTATAATTAATTCATTATTATCGACCGAGCGAAGCGAAGGTCTCTGAGTTTACTAGAGCGATTTGCACTTGTCCGTCCGTCCGTCTGTCAGAGCCTTATAACTTCTGAATTACTGAACGTAATTACTTCAATTTTAGATATGATATGTAAACCGATGGCCTCCAGCCGAAAATGGCTTAAAAAGTTACAAAAATCTTTATTTCAGGGGGGCTCTCATAGAAGCGAATGCGAAGTAAAATAAAAATTTTTGCATTTCATAGGGTTGCAGTACCTCATTTTAAAGATAATTTGGAACAGAGTACAAAAGTATTTTTTTTTATTTTTTTTCCTAAAATTGACGAAATGGGGGGCTTTCAAAGTGGAGATTTTATTCGAGGCTAGATCTCTAAAACCACTTTATTTTAAAAATTGAAACTTACACATAATTTGAGTTATATTCTGTACTTGAACAACAAATACTAAGATTAGATAAATATTTATTTATTTATTTATTTATTTATTCTATACATTTTAATACTTAAAAACTAAACTTAAATATAAAAAGGACGTGTACAAGGACATCTTATCGCTACAAAAGAGGATCTCTTCCAGATGCCCTAGATGTGAGAACAATTAAGAAAAAAAGATGCTTTAGGTAGGTACAGAAATCAGATAATCAAAACTTATTAATAAACTTAACGATATAAACAATAATAATATATAATAAGTAACATATACATACGTCTTACATACGTAGATATAGATATATAAATAATACCTATTACATAAATAATTACATAAATACATAATATATATAATATATATTTATACTATACATTATTATACAATATTATAAAGAAACGAAATTATTTAAGTTTTAATGGGCATCAATGTTTTTAACAAAACTTCACTATACTGTTAATAGATGGCGCTGTCTTTAATATTGTAAATACGCATCCCATCCACGAAAGCAGATGACGATTGACATCATCAGATTCGGCGCGTTTTAATTACAATATAATATAGTTAAAACTACCTTATGGGAATTATGGGATACCGCGAGGTCTCAGTTCGGGGCGAACCACTAGTAATATTATATTTATTAACTTACTCATTTAATCAAAATAGATTCCAAAAAATATATTAAATAAAATAACAACATGAAATTCGCCCCTGCGGCAAAGTCTTTCCCCTAATCTCTCCAAAGTTTCCTATCTCGAGCTTGCCTCAAACAGTCCAGAACAAAACTCTCTAACAAAATATCTCGCCACCACATTCTTTGTCGTTAGTCATAGTGTAACTTAAATCTACCTATAGTTATTTGTTATACAAGAGTGCAAAGTTGCTTTTTAACCGCGTGCTCAGTTTTGATGACCGAGCAAGCGAAGGATTCTAAAATTGAATCACGAGCGCAGCGAGTGATTCAAAAATTAGAATCCTAAGCGTTAGCGAGGGAATCAAAAGAGCACGAGGTGAAAAACCTTTGCACTCGAGTGCAACACGTAATTTTTCATCTCCCCATTCAAACAATATGACGTGAAAAGAAAATGGCGCGCGCAAAGCAAATTAAAAAAAAGTACACCAAGAAGGTTCCAAGTCTGAGTTTTTAACAAATTAAAAAAGGTTGTATGATAAATTCGGCACCATGGAGGTAGATGTAAATAGGTTTAATGATGTTTTGAATTCACAAACTTAGTGCACACGATGTTCTAAATTCAATTTACTTTATCCTCTAGAGGATAAAAACGGCTTTTACACTCCGATATCGAAGAGCAAAAATACTCTTTCCGAGATGGGGAGATGAAAAAAATATTAAAGCTTGAACCCAACAATAGGGTTCAATGGACATTATTAATACGTCGTTTACAAAATAGACTTTGCACCTGAAGCTTGCTGAATGAAGCTATTATATTATCAAGGCTATTATTTTTCGATAGTGTTATATATTTCTGACTAGCTGATGCCCGCGACTTCGTCCACGTGGATTTAGTTTTTAAAATCCCGCGGGAACTCTTTGATTTTCCAGGATGCCTATGTCACCCTCCAGGTTCTCAACTATCAAAAAAATCACGTCAATCCGTAGCTTTGTTGTATCGTGATTGAAGGAAAAACCAACAAACCAACAAACAAGCAAACACACTTAAAATAAGGATGAATTATTACTACGATACGAATGTAACCAAACTTTTTTTTACCGGTGATCTAATTAAATTTTAGAACACAAAAGCTACTATTGTGACTTAAATATGATAGTTAGGTATATTCACTCTGGGACGTTTTTTGTAGAGAATAATGAGAACTTTAATCATGTGGTACATAATTTTTAAGTATCATCAATAGTTATTTCAGCACACGCTATAATATAATAATGCATTTTATAAACAAAAGTTTGCTACTTTGGGTTACATTATTGCAATTTTCTTAGGGATCTCTAATTTCTTTTAAAAAACATTATAGCTTAAGTTACTTCCTGATAACTTAGCCTTCTATTGGTGAAAAAATGGTTAAAATCGGTCCAGTAGTTTCAGAGCCTATTCGGTACAAACAAACAAACAAGAAAATCTTTCCTCTATATTAGTAAGTATAAGTATAGAAGACAACTTGACGCTCGATTCCACTCGATCTATTTTTCGATAGCGTTACATTTCTGAAGACAACTCGACGCTCAGCTACTCGATCTATAATGCGAATTCAAAGACACTCGGGCCTTTGACGAAAAAAGCTTCGATTGTGAAACATTTATAGTGCTAAACATAATATTTTGATACGGATAATCTGCTACGGTATTTACTGCAAATGATTGCTACAGTATGTGACGACTACAATCTTACTCGTATGTGCGATATTACAGCAAGAATATTATTTAAGACTTTTTTTCGATGACAAAATAGCACTTGAATGCCATCTCACCTGATAGTAAGAGATGGTGCAGTTTAAGATGGTAACGAACTGACTTGGAAGGGGTATGACAGTATAAATGAAACCTATACATAGGTTCACACTATATTCACACTTCACATAATCACACTTTCTTTGGTCACGTATCAAGACGTGATGATATGTCCATTCTGACGACCTCCCTGGCGCAGTGGTGAGCGCTGTGGTCTTATAACTGGGAGTTTTCGGGTTCGATTCCCGGCGGGGTCAATTTGGGAATTTATAATTTTCGAATTGTCTCTTGTCTGGTCTGGTGGGAGGCTTTGGTCGTGGCTAGTTACCACCCTACCGTTTAGCGTTCCGGCACGATGGCGTGTAGAAACCGATTAGGGTTATGGGTTGAATGTTCACAGCCATACCCCTTACAAGTTAGCCCGCTACCTATCTTAGACTGCATCGTCACTTACCATCAGGTGAGATCGCAGTCAAGGACTATCTTGTCATCTAATAAAAAAAAATCAACGTCTAGTGGTCCAAGGAAGAGTAGAGTGTGCCTTCTAACACAAGAGCACGTGGCAGATCGCCCATGAGACGGACAGATCAAGTGAGGGCTGCGGCGGTAGTCCTGGTACATGAATGCGCGAGGAAGGCAGCTATTAGGGAGGAATGGAGGCGTATAGTGAAGCGTGCCATATAAGTGACAACCATGACCACTCTGCTAAGAGAGAAACGACTAAGAAGATCCTTAATCGGTCTTTATTCGCTATCGTCCTAATATCATGCCAACCAAGTTAATTATTTAGCGAATTTTGTCAGATGGCTAAAAAGATTATAGTGGAATCTGGCTTTACTTGGGAAAGGCCCCAATTCAAATAAAAAAAAACTTGAGAGGTGTCAAGGGACACCCGGATGAAACGTAGTTCCTTTCGATTACATTGTGTTCGGTATTTTCGCGGTACAATAATGGGTCTCGCGACTGCAGAAGCCACAAGGTTACGGAGACCCAATATTGTACCGCGAAAATACCGAACACAATGCCACATTCACGTTCAACAAAAAAGTGTCGGTTTCAAAAAAATGTCGAGTGTCGGTTCCTTAATTTTTTCCGTCTAGCCCCCTTCCGCACCGCGCGATAAGGAACTACGTTCCAATAAATATTCATAGTGGTCTCTTTTATTTGGTCTCTAATTGAAGTTCAGTTAACAACTATTTACTCGATGGGTGGTAGACCATAAAACGCGGTGACAACTTGAAATAGAGCCTACTGTTTCAGTGCGGTGACCTGTCACTAATATCGCTCGCCATTTTCCTACCTATTCCGACGTATTATAGTCTATAATCGGTTGAATGTAATTTTGAAATGTCACTCATATATTTTGTACGTGGAAACATGGAATATTTCATTTTACATTTCGGACGATTTATTGTTCGCAATATTAATTGGTATGGAAATTTTCGGATTCATTATTTTGTCAACATTAATTAGAACAAAAAAGTATAAAACAAACTGTATAATTCTTTCTTCTTTTGGCTAACTGTTTTTTGCGCGGGTGCAGTGCTGTGGTGACAATTTGAAGTCAAAGCGTGTATCAGTTAGGCAATGTTGACCGCAATCGGTATCGGATTGGTGACCGAACTTTAATGAATGTTATTTCGTCGCGTAGTTTTCCACTTGTTTAATTCGAGTTTTAAATATAAACTAAACATATACATGCTTAACAAAATAAAAATGATTAAATAATTCGGAAAAAAAATTGGTTGTCTGTAAGGTCGGTTTACGGACGATAGTTTTACGTGATAACGTCATAAAGAAACATTGATGATGGCTGGCGGGCGGCGGCGCGGTCACAAGCCAACGCTTGGACCGAGCGTGCCTCTCTATCGCTTGTTCCTCACTCTCGCTTGCACGCTGAGGCTTAGGCGGAACGTGACACTTTTTCGTGCGTGCAGCCGGTGTTCATCGATTTATAAGACGTTATCACGTCAATAATTACATGGAACTGGAACCATTGAGCATCTCGAAGCTGTCATAGAGAAGCAAATTCTTTTTTGACGGTATTTAAATTTTTTATATATATATATATATATATATATATATATATATATATATTTATTTTAATTTTTTTTTTTGAGGTATGGCTGCAAAGGCGTCTTGGTGAATGTTGCGAAGTAATGTAAAGGATTGAAGTCTCAGTAGCCCCAAGTTAAAGGTGTGGACTGGAAACTGAAAGGTAGACGCTTCGATCCTCACCGTTGTCCCTGCAATAAATATTCTTTAAAAAAATGTGTCCCTAGCCTAAGAATGACCTCTGATAGAGAACCTTTGGTGACAGGAACTGGATAGTTTGATTATAGAATCCGTCCTCAATACAACTTAATTGCATCCTTGGTTTTGGGACGAAGGGCGAAAAATACGACCCTTCAATTTCCTATCTCCCATTGCCAAAGAAATAACACCCTAATATCGAAGGCAAGAAGAGCGAAGGGCTTGTACGTTTGGTGATGCATATTGACCACTAATCAAGACGTCACACAGGCCACGAGGTCAGTTCTGTGGCCTTAATACATTCTAGATAATATATTAGCTCAATCTGATTTAGTCTATTGGACGTAGTCTTTATGTCTGTTGAAGTCATGATAACAATATTGCTTTTTTAGGGTTCCGTACCCAAAGGGTACCAACGGGACCCTATTACTAAGCCTACGCTGTCCGTCCGTCCGTCCGTCCGTCCGTCCGTCTGTCATCTCGTCAACCGTAATAGATAGACAGATGAAATTTTCACATATTATGTATTTCTATTGCCGCTATAACAACAAATAATAAAAATTAAATTAAATTAAAAAAATTAAATTAAAATATTTCCATGGGTACATGAAAATATTTTTTAATTTAATTTTTTTTTAACGGAACCCTAAAAGAGCGAGGCCCGACTCGCACTTGGCCGATTTTATTTCTATCGTAATTTCTCATCACACTACAGAAATCAATCAAAAATTAGTTATTAATCTTTCATTCAAGTGTGTATCGATTTATCAACTTCTAAAATACTTCAATCTAAATCTGGGATACAAACAAATCCTAGTCTGCAATGAAGCCAATAATAACCTAAAAAAATTCAAGTACTTTGTCACCTGCCAAAAAAGTAAGAGGTTCTCAATTCGGCGCGTTTTTTTAATATCGCTACTTTTTTCATCTATTTTGAATTGATGGGTTTATTTTTCCTATTCGGTTTTCACAACTTTTTCTAAGTTAAAAAAAAATAAAGTGGCACTCGGGGACTGCCGCGGTAAAGCTATGCAATTATAATATTTATGCAATATTTTTTTTTGCATAATAAAAAATATGCAAAAAGAAATAAAAACAAACAAACAAGAAAAGCGAACTGTCTAGTGACAGTTCGCTTCGCGAGTGAGATTCGAGCCTGCGATATTATACACCATACGGTAAAGAAATCGGCCGCTCGCCCATTGCGCCAAATAGAGCTACTTGAGAACCTATAAAATGTTGAACGCTTACTGAAAGACGGTGTAAGTTTTTTTTCGTTACGGAATTTCTTGATTCGGTCGCCGCGCTCAAACTGTTTGTCCTATTTCAAAGCCCGCGATAAAAGCTATGCAATAGCTTAAAAATATGATAAAAATATGAGACTATAGAAATATTTATCTAGCATTATCGAATGACTACAAATTAAATAGATTTTAATCCTCATGAAGATATTGACTTGCAAATGACTTTGTTATGTACAGGATCATTTTAAAATATCAACGCTGGAAAATTGTATGATAGCTGTGTTCACTCTTTAAGTAAATGTAATGTAAGATTTGTTACAAATCAAACTAAACTTTTATTTAACAAAGCATTGATATACCTACGTACGAAGAGCATATTTTGCTCTTCTTACATAGGTACGAGTATATCAAGTGCGTTAATATGTAAAAGTTTTATTGATGAAGTTTGTTTGTGTACGTAATTTCGGCAAACATTTATAACAGGTATTAAAATAGTCACGAAGCTCAATTTAATTGAATCGTATGTGTTAACAGAAATTCCCATCAAAGTGGGAATAAAGTCGAAAACTCGATTAAATGGCACTATGATTAAAATGCATGAAGTGCTAAGCTTTTATCCGGATGCGTTCCCATCCGACCTCCAAACCGTTCCCGATCGCAAACTAACTTATTTTAACATTCACCATGGTAAATTATACTCTATTGGTTTGATTATAGAGTCGGTTGTGAGTGCAAATGTATCTAGTTTTAGTAGGTACCAAAAATGCACATGCGTCGAATCATTCGCCGTAGAGCCTCTACGCTCAGACGGCGCGCGACCGCCGAAACAGACGCGCGTAGACCCTCTACGAATGATTCCCGCACAACTTCGGAACTTTTAATACTTTTCTATCGTACTATTATTATCTGTGCTGTGCTACTTTTTATTTGCGGATGTTTGATGTGTGACGTAAAAATACTAGTATAAAAATAGTTGTAAATTTATAATGACTTAAAAACTAAAAAAAAAAAAAAAAGCCATGGCGCCGTTACGTGTGTTGAGTGAATTTGATGACTTTCAGAACTTTTCAACGCAACCGAGCGAGAAGCATCATTTGCGCCACCGGAATCATTCCCGAGACCACTCGAGGAATCATTTCATAGATGTCATGTCGAACTCTATAATGGAAGTAATTAATACAAAGTTCTTGCCTGAAAACAGTGTCTTGCCGGACATGGAGCCTCTAGCCATTCACATGGAAGACCAGCCTTTGAGGTTGAATATAACGTTGAACAGGTCGGATTTTGGTGTGATTGAGAATGACCTTATGTACAGACACAACGGGGCGATGACCGCTGTGTACTGCGTTGCCTATCTGCTGGTGTTTGTGGTTGGCTTGATAGGGAACTGTTTTGTGATCGCGGTGGTGTACCGCTCTCCGCGCATGAGGACTGTCACCAACTTCTTTATCGTGAACCTGGCGGTCGCTGATATCCTGGTGATCGTCTTCTGCCTGCCTGCCACGCTGATGTCCAACATTTTTGTCCGTAAGTGTCTTTCTTATTATTTTTTTCTACGGTTATGTTAAGTATACAAGATCGTTTGATCACATTAACCTTGTGAAAATATCATAAAAAAGAATTTTTTGAACAAAACTAACTAGGAACTTAATTATGTACGTTGAGCGATGTTAATGAAGGAACACACAATATGCCTACGCGAAATTTAATGTTTATTTTTCATACCTAAAGATTTATTTAATTTACAAATTAAAAATATCAGAAACTTATTCACACTTTTTTTTAATAAATAGATAAATAAATAATAAATAAATGGATATATTACATAATAGGTCTTATATAGATTATTTTAAAATTTAAAATTAATTTTTAAAAAATTAGCCGACAAATTTATTCGTCTCAAATTTTTTTTTTTAATTTATGTGTGTTTTTATTTTTAAATAATTTGAACCCAGATTAAGAAAGTTAGGTGCGCGATACGGTCTAGCATAAATTCTACCTTTCTGATGACCTTTCTGGCACAGAAATGAGCGGTGTGTTCTTATAAGTGGAGATCTTGGGTTCGAATCCCAGCAGCGGTAATTTGGGAATTTATAATTTCTCAATTTTTTGTAGTCTGGTCTAGCGTTTCGTTGTAAATACTGATTAGGGATATTGGTTTAATTTAGCTTACCATACCGCCTATAAAATAGTACGTTTATCACCTTAGATTGCATCGTCACCTACCATCAGGTGCTACAGCAGTCGAGCCAGTGAATAATTAATAACTTTACGCTGTCCATACTCGGGAGCGCGGGCAGTGTAAGCTTATTATTTACTATTTGACTTCACAAACCGCCATCAGGACATAGCCCCTAACTTCCTTAATCCGGGACGTATCTAGCGGGAAGACAAGGAAAACTGCCAAATCTATTATACGAGCGATATCAATAAATCTGTCAGGCAACAGAGCCTATCAATTTGTCTAGCCTCGGTCGGAATGCTGACTAAACGGTCGGGGCATTCTTGTTGATTCCTCGCCATTAGTATTTGTTAGATTGGTCCAGGCAGAGTAAAAGGGTTTTGAGTATTGTTTTTTACGTCACTTTTTCTTGGCTCGATATTTTTAGCTTTATTGTAACCTGTTCTACTTTGTCATAACAATATTTTCATATTATTTTTGTCAATATTTGATTTTATTCTTTGGAGTTTAATTTTGATGATTAATAATAATTTTATCACGACCGAATTTCAGTCAAAGTAGTGTTAACCAACATTAGGTTTTAAATCGAATGCATTTCTTGAAATGCCTACACTATTTTGCCTTTACCCGAATTAGTACTACGTGATTGCGTCTCTTGAGTATAGTGCAGTCATGCGGTAGGATAACTATGTTGAGCAAGCGTTTCTTTAGATCTGTCCTAAAGGATTTTTTAAGAAACTTGTAACTTCTCAATGAGATAGCAGATCATTTTTTTAAATATTATATATACTAGTGCTTGATTGCGATCTCACTTGATGACAAGTGAACATGACCTAAGATGGTGCGCGTTTGCCTAGAAGAAGCCTATTCACTCTTGATTTAAAGATGCCCAAGTTATAGTCAGTTGGAAAAGCGGAAGCCGGAAGGGCATTCCAAATTTTTGTGGTCCGCATTAGAAAAGAGGAACCAAAGCGCTTAGTGTGAGATTTCAACCATGTAGCGGTGCAGATTCATGCGATGTCTTGCGGTTCGGTGGTAGAAAGTTGATGGTGGAATTAAATTGAATAATCCTTGAGCACACTCTCCGAAATATATCTTGTAGTATACTGACACATAGCCCAGACTTTGAAGTCTGGAGTTAACCATCGTTTCGTTGCCGATGAGTCTTCTGGCCACTGACCCGACACTTTCCATAGACCACCACAATGCGGGCTTTATCCGTTGGCGAGGTTCGCTTTACTTCAGTATCAATCCAGAATTTAATCCATTTACATGCACATAAATCAAGAATTAAACATAAAATAAGTCTTTCTACTATTTATGCCATACTACCTCTTACCCACAACTTCTTTTGCGTGTTATTGGGTTCTTAAAAATCCCGCGGGAAATGTCTGATTTTCTGGGATAAAATGTACACTATGTTGCTCTCAAGGACCCAAACTATATCCCATGCAAAAGAAATCACGTCAATCCATAGCTGTTTTGCGAGGTGATTGAAGGGCTAACCAACAAATAAGCTGACTTTCGTATAATATTGGTAAAGATTCCATCTCTCTTTAAATATGGTAGTCTTTATGAACACTTATCTCAACCGGGTGCCGAGATCGCAGCATCAGAGTACACACAACAATCTCGCTTTCTATTTACGACACAATGGCCGGCTTTTACTCGTATAACAGAAATAACAGCTCTATTACTGGAAGGACGCGAACGAAATACAAACCATAATGCTGTGATTGAAAACAATTCTATTGTAATATACTCGTAAAATAATATTTTTAAAAGTCATAATATTATTGCTCCATAAAGTTATAAATAGCCTTGACAACTCAACAGTTTTTAGTGTGGGCTGAACTAGAAGAATCGCGGTTTCAAATTAAACACGCCATATTTATAAAATACTTATGTATATAACGTGAAAAACGAGTATGATGTTCAACGTATCAATGTATACATTTTTTAGTTTTTGGTAGCCATTTTTACTCCTTCAAATTGATAACTGTTAATCATTGTTAAAAGAGATTGAATTTTAAGGGAAGCTGAAATCAATAAATCCTGTACCTTAACTCTATATTGACTATATTATGTATTTTATTATATTATCTACTAGGTGGAAGATATAGGTAATCAAAATTACACCTTACACCTAGGATTTAAGTAGATCTAAATAGTGTTTATATGCAAAATGAAGGTCAAGCAAAAATACTCATTGAAATAGAAACCAGTAGCTCATGATATATTATCGGGATTTTTCTATTTTAAAAGACGTTTTCTAAAATACCTCAAAGGTGATTCCCCGTAAAGCCAGTAAATTCTTGCTCCTTAGGTAAGCGATCTTTGAGAAAAACGTCTAAAGGAGGGAATTCATAAGCTTTCTTTTTTGAAACGTTAAAAATGATAAAATCTTCTATCTCTCCATTTCTCAGAGCACGTCTACGGCTACTTTGACATAAATTCTCGGATGCAACTTTGATTTTTACGAAAAGCTAAGTCTGGGAGAGGAAAGTTTTTCGCTGAGATTTTAAAATTTTTGTTTACCTTTTGTACTTAATATGCAGTCACTGACTATACCTATTGCAGGCGAGTCAATATATATTGTAGGATACGAGTATTTTAACTAAAGGTAAAGTTGCGAACTTTAAACTTGCTTTAAACCTATCTATTTGGTGTGGACTATTGGGCTAGTTGAACATTAGGAAATTTAAGTAAGGTTACGCTTAAAGTTAAATAATTTAACTAGAAACCTAGCAAAAGAAGAGATTGGTTCTTCGTGATAAGCCCGTCTATTGTACTGTTTTGAACCGACTTCAAAAAAGGATGAGATTCTTAATTCGTCGCGTATTTTTTTGACGATTTTACTCCATAACTTCGTCAAATCAGAACCGATTTCAATAACATCTTCATTTGAAAGGATATACCGTCGATTTAGTCCCATTTAAGTTTGGTGAAGATGTGATTTTCATCAAATCATGTGATCAGATCTTCAGAGCAAAGAGGTTAGCGTCGCGCGTCGGTTTCATCGTTTCTATTAAGGCCCACCCGACATCAACATACGTTTATAAACTAAAATAATTCTATACTTTGTAGTGGCGTTTGAAGTCAAATTTCAATTTTTTTTAAACCGACTTCAAAGACTTCAAACGCCGGTGCCACTACAAAGAATAAAATTGATTGTTGATTTTTCTAAAAACTGTTTGACCGATTTCGATAAAATTTAAATGGCGTCTTCGAGTAATCGGTGAACATACATAAAAAAAATAAAAAAAAATATTCCGACGAATTGAGAACCTCCTCTTTTTTGAAGTAGGTTAAAAACAATTTTTACATATTTTTATTTGTTTGTTAATTTTTGTGTGTACATTAAAGAATATTTCATTTCCTCATTTCATTTTCATTCATTTAAAGCCACTTGCTGAAAATGGGTTCGTTAACTTATAACCAAATTTTGACCCTTAATGTTATCTACAAAGGTACGTAAACTGACTTATAAAGCCCCAACATCTTTTTATTTGGCTGTCAATTATGGCAACCGTACTCAAACCACTTGATGTATAACTGGAGCTCACAATTTGCTCTCTCTAGAGAATCTGTGCGAAAAATAATATATCGAATTAGCCTTGAACTCGTAGCTAAACAATTTATAAATAGGGAATGGTTTGAAAACCAGAACGACGTAGTTTCCAATCCAACATTTTTACAAGCTTTTATTTAGCTTAACCAGTTTATTTGTTTGTTTGGGTCAAGATGAATTAGAACCACTTCCCGGTTTCTGATCGAGCTGAAATTTTGCATGTATGTGTAAATCGGATGACAATGCAATATTATTGTGACATGGAGCTGATCTGATGATGGAGACGGAAGATGGCTATCGGAACTCTGTAATAAAACGATGTAACCCCATCGAGTTTGGGCTCGTTTGATTCGTCATGACAAGAACTCTGATCCTAGATGATATCTAGAGTCCAATGATGTAGCTACTAAAAGCTTGTATTTAAAAATATTTTTTTAAATTTACACTTGTAACGCCTATTGTTAGAGATATAATATAGGCATAGGGGAATAACTTTCACTATTTATTTTTCTTTATTTGTTTAGGGGCTTTTGTAAACTGTCACTATATTAACCGCGACTTTGTCCGCGTGTTGACTTAAAAAACTCTAAAGATCTCTGTCGGAATTTCAGTATATCGGTCCTAAAGCGCCTCTAGGGTAGGTACTCAAAGAATAAATTTCTATGGGCATATTATTTCACCATTACCAAGTATTTAGTATAAAATTTCCTCCTTAGTAGCACTCTCGATACCAGATTAAGCTATCATCTTCATCATCATTAACAACCCATCAACGGCTCACTACTGAGCGCAGGTCTCCTCTCAGAGAAGGGTTATAGGCCATAGTCCACCACGCTGGCCCAATGCGAATTGGCAGACTTCACACAACCACACACCTTTGAGAACATTATGATGAACTCTCAGGTAATTATTTATTTCACGTAGGCCAACCTGTGGCTCTTATGACACGTCATGACTACCACCGGTTCGGAGAGCGGATTCTGCTGAGAAGAGCCGGCAAGAAACTCAGCAGTTGCTCTTTTCAAAATAATAATTTTACAATATTATTATGAAGCTATTACATTGTAATAAGTTTTTATACTATCTTGTGGGCAGCTGGATGCCAAGCCGATTTAACCCATGCAACTAAAAAGTGATAACATGGTTATAACGCTTTTGACATAAGAGACGGCCGGGCTGAAAGCTTTTGCTTAGATATTATTCAGGTACTAAATGATGCCCGCGACTTCGTCAGCGTGGATCAAGGTTTTTATTTCCCGCAAGAACTCTTTAATTTTCCGGGATAAAACATTCTTCTTCTTCTGATTCGTTCACTCTTGGCAGAGTGGTCGTGGTTATGACTTGGTCTTCACAGCAGCTCTTACGATCTCCTTCCAGCGATTTCTGTTGGTGGCATCACGAGAACACTCGGAGACGGACAAATTTGTGGCGGAGCGGATTGAATCCGTCCACCTAGTAGGGGAGCGACCACGTGGACGTGTGCCCTCGACTCGACCTTGTACAACGAGGTGTTCGATGGTACCAGTCTTCCTTGTGATATGCCCAAAGAACTTAAGAATTCGCAGTTGTACAAGCGATGAAAGCCTTTGCGTTATTTTCAGCTCTAAAAACATAGCCTACGTGTTAATCCTAGGTATGAGCTATCTCCATTCAAAATTCCAGCCAAATCGGTTCATTCGTTGTGGCGTGAAGGGTAACGAATATCCATCCATCCATTCATCCATCCATACATCCATCCACACAATTACCATACCATTTTCATATAATTTAATAGCAATATCATAGTTGTTAAAACTACTGCCTCCTATCACGGGGTTCACGGTTCGATCCCAGGTAGGGATCTCTGACTTTTTGCAGTTATTGTGTATTTTAAGTAATTATTATATCACTCGCTTTAACGGTGAAGGAAAACATCGGCATCGTGAGAAAACCCGCATGCTTGAGAGTTCTCCATAATATTCTCAAAGGTGTAGGAAGTTTGTAAGCATTTGGCCAACCTAAACCCTTCTCATTGCGCCCTGTAATAGTTCTTCCAGAAAATAACAACAATATCAAGGTCACAAAATGGCAGCGCCTAGGGAGAGGTTCCCAAATATTTTCTTTTTTCGCGTAGACCCCCTCATGGTCAAGAACGCCAACGTAGACGCCCATCGAGTCTCCCGAGGACCCCTTGGGTTCCACCTGGACCACTTTGAAAATCACTGAACCCTAGAACAAGAATTTGGCTCCCTCTGAGTATGTCACCCTCTCTTTAACATTTCTGTGGTGGTGTCGTGTGATGCGGGTTGTTACGTTCCCTCAAATATGGTTGAGCGAAGCAATGGCTGGGTCATGCGTCATGCTCGTGAACGGGTGCCACCGTTGGGAATAGGGCTACTTTCTGTCTGCCCGTCTTAACATGTGTTGAATAATAATTAGGTATGCTTTTGTGGAACTTCCCCTCATTGTGGAAACACTGCATACATAGCATAATATCTGGTATATTATTGTAAAATTGTTTTGAAAAGAGCAACTGCCGCGTTTCTTGCTGGTTGTTCTCGGCAGGAACGGCATTCCGAACCAGTGGTAGACTCATCGACGATTCAAAAGCACTTGTAAAAAAGTTTATTTGAATAAAAAAAAATCGGCCAAGTGCGAGTCAGGCCTCGCTCTTTTAGGGTTCCGTTAAAAAAAATTAAATTAAAATATTTTCATGCACCCATGGAAATATTTTAATTTAATTTTTTTAATTTAATTTAATTTTTATTATTTGTTGTTATAGCGGCAATAGAAAAACATAATATGAAAATTTCATCTGTCTATCTATTACGGTTTACGAGATACAGCCCGCTGACAGACGGACGGACAGCGTAGGCTCAGTAATAGGGTACCGTTGGTACCCTTTGGGTACGGAACCCTAAAACATTTTTATTCTATTCTATGGGACCCTTAAAAGGTTTGAAGCAATTTAAATCTGTGTAGCCCGCATAATATTCCGTGTGACCCACTGAACTCGGCTCGGTCGTTACGGCCGGGACACCGAAAGATCATTATTAAAAGTTTCGCTAAACTTGTCAAGGCTGCCGGGCCACTTTAACTGGAGGAATTGTGAGGCGGCATCAAATTAAAACGCAAGCACTCGGGAACGAGATTCACGAATACGGCTTTATACCACGGTAATTTATACCTATCTTTTTTAGGGAAATGAGGGTGATATTTAGTGTACAATAAATTATTATAGAGGCCGTCTTAACGTGAATTGAATTGTAGTACGCTTTTTTGGAACTTACCCTCTTTGTGGAAATGTTATATTCCATTCTATTCTAATACTTCGAAGAGTTGATGGTCGTTGGGGTCCCAAGGTGTTGGAGTAGCCTTTTTTTATTACCTTTGGATCCTTATTATAAGCCATCATTTCATCATAGGCTCTGGGTCACTCAGCGGGCGATGTAGAGAGCTATGCTCAGAGTATCCCTGCAAGATCAAATCAAAAATGAGGAGATCCTTAGGAGAACCAAAGTCCAAACCAATAGCTCAGCAAGTCGCGAAACTGAAGTGGAAATGGGCGGGCACATAGTTCGAAGAGCTGATGGTCATTGGGGTCCCAAAGTGCTTTAGTGGCGACTTCGCACCGGTAAGCGCAGTGTTGGCAGACCCCCCACTAGATGGACCGACGACATCAAACGAGTCGCAGGGAGCCGCTGGATTCCGATCTAAAGGTTGATAATGATGATGATGATTCTATTCTAATAAAGTTGCATGGGGTAAATCGGCTTGGCATCCAGCTGCACACAAGATAGTATAAAAAACTTACTACAATGTAATAGCTACATAATAAATTGTTAAATGATTATTTTGAAAATAGCAACTGCTGAGTTTTGTGCCGGCTCTTCTCAGCAGAATCCGCTTTCCGAACCGGTGGTAGAGTCATGACGTGTCATAACTGCCACAGGTTGGCCTACGTGAAATAAATAATTTTGAATTTGAATTAATGTTATCACTACATCACTTCATCACAGCATCGCTACATTACTGCATCAATACATCACTGTATATCACTACGTTACTGTGTCACTACCTCACTGCATTATAACATCACTGCATCACTATATAATTAAAACACTACAATTTTCATGAAAAGTAACGTTTCTTACTCTGGGGTTTTTGTATAGGGATAAAATACCCAAAATATGAGCAGCAGCTGTCGAGTAGGTCGATGAAAATCCACCTACCTGAGAGCTTTCCTGGCGTTTTCCTTTATAAAAATAAGCTGAATAAATTTCGGGATACATGTGACGTAGTTCTTATTGAAGATTTGCATGGGAGCCCAAGGCTTTATCTGTCAAAGACGAAATCTGTCTTGATCCAACATTCCTACCTAGGTAGGTATTTTAACCTGTTTTGCTCTATTTAAATTGCTGCGTTAATTTTGTCCTGGGTCAGGACTGGAAACATGATGATGATGACAGATCATGATCAGCATCATGTTTCTTGATCGAGTCCAAGTTTGGAAGGCGAAAAGTTTTCTTTATAGCCGCATCTTTTAATTTTCGTAACTAAGTCATGTCCAGTGTCCACCCGGCCCTTATATCGTCTAACCATTATCGTGTATGTATGTATGTATGTGTGTATGTATATATGTATGTATGTATGTATGTATGTATGTATGTATGTATGTATGTATGTATGTATGTTTGTATGGATGTATGTTCACGAATTTCTCCAAATCTATTAATCGAATTGTGATCATTGGTTTTTTATTTCCTTACATTCACTTCATCTTGGGGAACAGTAAAGGTTTCATCAAAATCGGATCAGTAGTTTTCAAGATAGGACACTTTTCCTTTTTTGGTTATTCTTTAATCGGGATATTGAAGTCTGTTTCATTTTTCCTAATTTATAGCTTGTTGTGGACTAGTAGTAGTAGCAGTGATAGCCTAGTGGTTAGGACTGTGGTCTCCTATTCGGGGGGTCGCAGGTTCGATCCCGGGTACGCACCTCTGACTTTTCGGAGTCAAGTGCGTTTATGCAATAAAATATCACTTGCTTCAACGGTGAAGGAAAACATCGTGAGGAAACCTGCACACCTGAGAGTTCTTCATAATGTTCTTGAAGGTGTGTGAAGTCCGCCAATTCGCATTGGGCCAGCGTGGTGGACTATAACCTATAACCCTTCTCGGAGAGGGACCTGCGCTCAGTAGTGAGCCGTTGATGGGTTGCTAATGATGATGATGATGTGGACCAGTTTGTTTACTACCTTAATTTTCGATGTAAAGTTGTTCCAACTGAGCGGGGTCCTCACTATTCTGGATATAAAGTTTCAGGGTTCATTCCCAAACTCAATATGTAACCGTAACAGCTTAATCTAATGCGGGTATAAACGTCTGGAATAGTTTACAGAGTTCCCGTACCTGCCTGCTCGCTCGCTGGGATCCAACTTCAAATTGTTGACAAATGGCTCAATACTTGCGTTGATGCAACTTCGCTATTCCTGGCCAAGTTGCAAAATCGAGGCCGTTCGGAATGCTAACGAAATGAAGCAAATCAAATAAAATGTAATACGAAACAGCTTTTCCGGTATGAAAATATCTGCAGACGTTTTAGATTTTTAGTCGTTTAATAAAAATAAAATTAAGTGGCACTCGGGGACTGCCTCGGTAAAGCGCATAACATTTTTTAACAACTTATGCAATTATAATATTTATGCAATATATTTTTTTGCATAATAAAAATTGCAAAAAAAAAATTAAAAGTCAAAAAAACAAGAAAAGCGCACTGTCACTACTTCGCGAGTGAGATATGAACCTGCGACATCTAAAGAAAGCGGCCGCTCGCCCACTGCGCCAAACAGAGCTATTTGTGAACCTCTGAAATGTTGAACGCTTACAGAACGACGGTGTTAGGTTTATTTTCGTTACGGAATTTCTTGATTCGGTCGCCACACTCAAACTGTTTTCCTAGTTCAAAACCCGCGTTAAAAGCCATGCAATAGCTTAAAAACAAATCAGTGTCTTTAATAGTGTTTGATTACTAGTATGTTGAAGAGTTTGTGAATACAATGCAATACCCCTTAGGCCCGGAAGGTCCAATTCCCCGGTTAAGGCGGTTAAATTTTCAAAAACCCTTAGCGGATGCTTCCGTTATAGCTATCTGGATGCAAAATTTCAGCCCGATCTGTCCAGTAGTTTGAGCTGTGCGTTGATAGATCAGTAGTTCATCAGTCAGTCAGCTTTCCTTTTATATTTTAGATTATTACAAATTATAGTTTTCCTAAACTATAATTTAACTGTCTAAAAAAAGGTAATAAACTGGTGCTTTAGTAAAAAATGCTCTTCTTACATAGACGGCTCATTTAATATGCAGGCCTTAATATCATCACAATTTCTAACACTTCTAAATGCCAGCACTCCAAATGTCAATGTGTGGGCTTTTAGGATTACGATTGCTCTGTATAATATAGATTTTTTATAAGTAATATCTTTTTGAATTCGGATCGCCATAAATTATTTATAAGAATCTGCGAATAATATTACTATTTTTGACGTGATAACGTCTCATAACTTAAGGCGATGAACACCGGCTGCACGCACAAAAAAGTGTCACGTTCCGCCTGAGCCTGTGCGTGCAAGCGAGAGCGCGGAACAAGCGATAGAGAGGCACGATCGGCACAAGCGTTGGCTTGTGACTAGAGAAAATTGTAATTTTCAATTAACTCTTTCTTTGTATTATACAAAATATGATAATTCAGTGATAATAATTCAATTCAATTCTTAAAAGTACCAATTTTTCATCAATGTTCCTTTATGACGTTATCACGTAAAACTATCGTCCGTAAACCGACTTTGCAGACAAACATTTATTTATATCTCTCTATTAAAACGAAACTTAGACCGCGACATAAATATTAAAAGCTCTCAGCGAAATCAAGTTATAAGTGATTTCATAATGCCTCGCTTTTGCGTGGACTTCAGTAGAATTTACGTGATGTGAAATTTAATACCATTTCAGTCGCGTTTTTTAGAACAAATTTAGCAAGAGGCATGCAGCACTCCTACGCTGCGAAATAAAATATTGTGAAATAACTGAATATTGTTATGACTTGTTCGTTATTGTACGAGTGTTTCTATAGAACAGAATAGAATAGAATAGAAATGTTTTTTTCAAATAAACTTTTGGAACGTAAGTTCCTTATCGCGTGGTGCGGAAGGGGGCTAGACGGAAAAAATTAAGGAACCGACACTCGACACATTTATGAAACCGACACGTTTTTGTTGAATGTAAATTTTGCATTGTATTCGGTATTTTCGCGGTACAATATTGGGTCTCCGTAGCCTAGTGGCTTCGGCAGTCGCTTAACAGTTACAAGTCGATGGTTCGAATCCCAGCTCGACAGTCTGAATTTTCTATTTTCAATTTAATTTTAAATAATTTCTACATGTGGAATTTTTCCCTAATTTTTTATTTATAGTATAAATTGGATAAAATGTTATTGTACTACTAACGCCATCTGTTAAAAAACTCTTTGGTTTTGTAACAGTGCTGCAATAGAAATAAACTAAATATAATGCATCGTAGTTAATCAATTTAATACTAGATGACACCACTAGTTCATTACAATTCCTTCACTAATTAATCGAAAGGAACTTCGTTCCATCCGGGTGTCCCTTGACACCTCTCAAGTTTTTTTAAAGTGCTTTTGAATCGTCGATGAGTCTACCACTGGTTCAGAATGCCCTTCCTGCCGAGAAGAACCAGCAAGAAACTCGGCGGTTGCTCTTTTCAAAACAAGTCTTTTTTTTTTATAATGTGTTCCTCCCTTTTTTCCTCCGACATGGTGATCGGAGACTGTTCGAGGTCGGTACTAAATATGGCTTTTTTGTCATATATCCTTTTTGCTCTAATTTGGTTGATACTTGCTACACATTAGTGCAGTTAGTATCTTCAAGAACTATACTATTATACTATTATTATATTCTAAGGCTAGTAAGATGCGTACATATAATATATCATTTTTATTTTTTATATATACATATATACATGTAAAAATATTTGTATATTTTATATATGATGTTTTTCTCCTTTTTTGCACACCTAATGATGTTATATACATTTCTTTTCCCTTTTTTTTTTAAATATATATAATCGTTATGAATAGGCACACAGTTTACATTACACAGTTTCAAGCTAGTTCACAAAACAAATGTATCCTATCATTATTATCAAATCTAAGTATTACAATATATTCTGTTTTATATAAACTTACAATAACTAGTTGTTCGCCCCGAACTGAGACCTCGCGGTAACGGTATCCCATGATTATTCATTCAATCGATACATGATAACCAAAACTGACATTATTATTATGCCCGTTTTCACCAAACATACCTAAATCATCCCCTAAGTAGGAGTCTCTTAACGTAGGTAGCTCCTAAATACAATCCTAAGTCCTAACATCCGTCCCAATATCCTTTTAGGTGTCCCGTACAGGATCGTGATAAATAAGTTGACAGAAAACATCAATCACCTAACTTATAGGTAGCCCGTAAAGGTTAGGGAACGTTAGTGAAAACATTGAATTATTTATCAAACATTGAATTTAACTCGTAGTTCCATGGGAATAGTTACTGACTGCGCCATCTATTAGCATTATTGTGAAGCTATGTTGATGCTATATGAATTACTGACGCCCATTAAAAATTAAATAATCTCGTTTCTTTATAATATTCATATAATTTTAGTATTTGTTGTTCAAGTACAGGATATAAGTGACCTAAAAACATAAAATCAGTTTGAAAATCCATAGCGGATTTTTCTAGAGAGCGTCTTCAAGCGAGCGTATAAAATCGCCACTTTGAAAGCCCCCCATTTCGTCAATTTTAAGGGAAAAATTAAAAAAAAAATATTTTTGTACTCAGTTCAAAATTATCTTTAAAATGATACGTAACAATTTTATGTAACGCGATTTTTTTTTTTTACTTCGCATTCGCTTCTATGAGAGCCCCCCTGAAATAAAGATTTTTATAACTTTTTAAGCCATTTTCGGCTGGAGGCCATCGGTTTACATATTATATCTAAATTTGAAGTAATTACGTTCAGTAATTCAAAAGTTATAAGGCTCTGACAGACGGACGGACGGACGGACGGACGGACGGACAAGTGCAAATCGCCCTAGTTAACTCAAAGACCTTCGCTTCGCTCGGTCGATTACAATACAATTTTATTAGACCTATCTAACATCTCATATATACTAACATTGCTTACATTAAAATAATTAGATTAGCATGTGTTTTTTTTAAAATATGTACTACATCGTTGGTTATTTTGTTTTCTCAAGATTAATTGCATTTAAAAGTGTACTTTTATCTGAGTTACGTTTTATTTTCTTTGATTATTATCTTAGCTATACGTGTACAAAATTTAATAAATTTAGGTCTTGTTGCTGTTTCACTTAGGAGTTTATTTAAATTTTCAACTTCAACATTAATTCCTACTTCTATTTCTAAATCATTTCTTAACTTTCCAAAACGCGGGCAGTTAGTTAATAAGTGAGCTATGTGTTCTTCAGCTTCCGGGTTACATTTGCATGCTGGGCTATCCTTGATTTTGAACCTGTGTAGATAGTAAGAAAATCCGCCATGTCCCGTTAGAACCTGCACCATCGCTGAGTCGAATTTCGCCGCTCTCGTAATCTTATATGCTTGCCGTACGTCTGGCATAAACAGTTTCGTAGTACTAGCAGTCATGCCGCTAGTATATCTATCTTGCCATTTCATTCAAAACAAGTCTACAATTCAATAGATACTATGCCATGTATGCAGTGCGATTCCACAATGAGATCCACAAAAGCATACCTAATTATAATTCAACACGTTAAGACGGACAGACAGAAAGCAGCCCCATTCCCGCTGGTGGCACCCGTTCTACCGTTCACTATGAAAACAGAAGCCGAGTCTGAACTGCTAAAAGAGCGATTGCTCAGGGGTGGGCTTTAAGTAGATCATATTACCTTAATGGGCGTGGGCCAATCAATGGGTGTACCTGTCCAGCTTATTTATTTGACACACAAAACAGCTGGCAACCCAACAGAAATACCATTACAAACAAAACATAGGTCACAAATAAACTAGTGGTTCGCCCCGAACTGAGACCTCGCGGTGACGGTATTCTATGATTTTTCATTCAATCGATACATGACGATCAAAACTGACATTTTCACCAAACATACCTAAATCATCCCCTAAGTAGGAGTCTCTTTACATAGGTAGCCTCTAAATACAATCTTAGGTCCTAACATCCGTCCCAATGTCCTTTTAGGTGTCCCATACAGGTTCGTGATAACTAAGTTGACAGAAATCATCACCTAATTCAATATATTATGTAGGTAGCTCGTAAAGGTTAGGGAACGTTAGTGAAAACATTGAATTTATTAATTAATAGCGAGTGAAAGCGTCATCTATCGACACGAAGAGAAAATATACAAACTGTAGTAATTAATAGTTTATTCATGTTTTATATATAACTAAATAATAATTTTAATTGAATAATATGTTATTATATGTACCTAAATAATAATGGTCGACGCAAAACTGTTTTGGGATAGATCGTAAGTCATAACTCCTAGTTCCATCAGCGTCATCTATTAGCATTATTGTGAAGCTATGTTAAAAATTACTGATGCCCATTAAAAATCAATTACCTAATCTCGTTTCTTTATAATATTCATATAATTTTAGTATTTGTTGTTCAAGTACAGGATATAAGTGAAATAAAAAAATACGTTCAGCTTGAAAATATATAGCCGATTTTGCTAGAGAGCGTCTTCAAGCGAGCGTATTAAATCTCCACTTTGAAAGCCCCCCCATTTCGTCAATTTTAAGGGAAAAATTAAAAAAAAAATGTATTTTTGTACTCGGTTCGAAATTATCTTTAAAATGATATGTAACGATTTTATTTAACGCGATAAAAAATTTTTTACTTCGCATTCACTTCTATGAGAGCCCCCTGAAATAAAGATTTTTATAACTTTTTAAGCAATATTCGGCTGAAGGCCATTGGTTTACATATTATGTTTAAATTTGAAGTAATTACGTTCAGTAATTCAGAAGTTATAAGGCTCTGACAGACGGACGGACGGACAGACTTACGGACGGACAAGTGCAAATTCATTCAAGTAGACTCAGCTCAGAGACCTTCGCTTCGCTCGGCCAATAAATAAACTATGAACACAAAACCGGCTGCTAGCCAAAATATGTGTTCAATTACTTATTCTCAGTAGTAGAAACTTAAATATTTATTTATTTTGGCTTTGGTGGCAACTCTCAAACCCTTTGAGTATCTCAAACCAGTGAATGGGGCGTGTGTGTTTTGTTTTCATTATACTAGTTTCAATTATGTGTCGCAGTACACTAAGCTTAGTTTAAATTGTTACAAAGGACACTGAACTTCGACTCCACTCGTATGCCTTAGGCCTTATCTATTTTCCCAACTACTAACCAAAATACTTAGTTTAAGTTATCAAATCTTTAGTAACTTCAAATTTTAGCCAGTTAAAGTTGGAAATGGATTATTATTATGCGGTCAGTTGCCCTCAACGCTTCTATTAGTGCTGGTTTAGACTGTGCGAGTTGTCGTGCAAGTAGGCCTGTTAAGTTACTACGGTCCAGCTCAGAGTCGCTCAGTTACTAAATTACACTAACATATCTTACCCTACTGCTGTAAACCCAAAAAGTAGGGTTATGATTTTAGCAATTTATGTAAGTATGTAAGTGTCTATTTACGTGTGTTCCATCAGTCCGCCATGGCACCTACACTAGGTACTGAATTTGATGAATGAGAGGTCAACCGATTCGCTATTTTTATATAGTCCGGATGACGTAGGTTACATTTTATACTTAAATACACACTTTTATACAAAACCAATACGATGGATTTGATATCCAATTTTTCTAGTCGGGTTTTAAATAGTTTACAGTTTTTTTTCTTGTTGTGTTCTCTAGCATTCATTTTTTTCTCCATAATTCAACTTATCTGACGGAATGTGACCAGATCGCAGCCTCAACATTGCGACCGCGTATCTTCTCCCCAATTTGTCAAACCATGTGTGACGAAGAGGTTTATTTTACGGGGGTGACATTATTCACTAAGTGATAAAGCCCCGGAACAAAATAAAGATTAAAAAAAATTCAACTTATCTCGATTGCTGTCTAGGAAAATGATTACTTTTCTGTGAAATGGTAATTACTAATAATAGGTTCCCAGTCAAGGCGTGAGACTTCTATCGTATGATCAAGCAGGGCGAGCAGCTGTCTACTGTCTGGGCAGTAGCTGGCACTTTATTGATAAGCCTTAAGTAAATTCATGAAATTCTCCATCTGCACTTTACCGAACGAATAAAAGTTAGAACGATCGTTTGATATATTTTTGGCAATGAGAATGTTTTGTTTGCAAGGAATACTACACGAGTGAAAAATATGCCATTTTCAAGATTTTTTTAAATCTATGTTTGGAACTTGAATTTATTACATATTTTAGCAGTTTTATAGTATTAATTTATTATTATTTTCTTACCCTTCACTGTGCATCTTTTCTTTGTTTTCTATCAAAAATCTAATTCTTTTTCTCAGTCCGCTCTTAGAGAGCAAGCGAGCCTGTATAATCTAAAAACAGACATGTTATCGCCCTCGCAATGATTTTACGATCCATAACACGTCAATCTAGAGTAATTGTCAATTTGACGACGGCAAGGATTTAGACGATAAAATATAATCCTTTAATTAAAACCATTCAAGCTGTTTGCTTAATCTTTCATAGTTAATTTTTTTCGCTTATCGTTATTTTAAACCGATATCAAAAATGTTTCACTTTTATTTTACTAGTAGTCTTTTATTTTATTTGCCCTTTGACCACGACTTGGACGATGTAGAGTCAGGTTTTTAAATCCCGCGGGAACTCTTAATTTTCCGGGATAAATGTCGCCTCTGCCGTTCTCAAGATCCTGAACTATACCCATCACGACGATCCCGTTGCTTAATTCGTATATCCACACAAACAAATCAACAAACAAACACACTTTCGCATATTATATAATATTATTTATAAGTAAATATGTAATCATAATCCTTGAGAACTTATTACGTCGAAAATAATTAATCAGACAACCCTTTTTACTCCAGCGACCGTTAACATAGTAAAATTGTTTTGTTTTTATTTTTTCTTTCGATTAATTTATTGGTGTTTATATTATTTTGTCCGAGTTCTTGAATAACATTCAATTAGCTACTTCCCTACAACTTTTACTAATAGTTAGTTACGGAAGGTCGCAGGTGGAGGACACAAAGAAATTCCGGATACACTTAGAATTGAATTTATTATCTAAAACTAACATATTTCTTATAATATAGTTTTAACCTAAAGTGACTTCGCTCGATGTTAGAGACGAAGCCACATCCTAAAGCTAACTTACTAGCTAAGGCGTGTGACCCCGCCCGATGGTAGGTACGGAGTATGGGAATCCATCGGGAACCCGAGCCGGTGTCTTATGACTTCGCTGATCGCCGGTGTCCAGTCGCTGAGAACGCGAATTGTGCTTGCGTTTCAGTTTCCCCTGGGGCTGTCGATTTGTCCTAGGGCTGGCACGTAACAAGTTAAATAATAAAGTCTTTTGTATAATCAAAGAATAAAGACAATATTTAGGAACAAAGTTCGTTAGAGGTAGAGGAGGTCGTGGTAGAGCCAGACGATTCAAAAGCACTTGTAAAAAGTTTATTTGAATAAAAAATATTTCTATTCTATTCTATTCTGTACTATGTTAACTGATAATGTTGGAAAGAAATTCCGAGCCGGATTTAAACAAGTTTGAACGGTTTTCTACACTTTTCTAAAATCCATTACTAAATCAAACAAATTAAATAATCAAGCTTTGAGTTTAATCTCTCAATTAAAGTCGTATCTTGGCAATAAACAGTTAAAATAGCATGCGTTTTAAGGAAATCCCAGGATTATCGGGTGTTGTCATCACACACACCTACATCACATTTTACTGTTTGATTACCTTGTAATCAACTCGGGGATAATGAAGTGCGGGTCGATGACCTGCAGGTATGATGGCAAAGATAATCAGAAAATACGACTAAAATATGTTTAAGATCAAACCGTCAAAAACGTGCCGCCAAGCGATTTAGCGTTCCGGCACGATGGCGTGTAAAAACCGATTAGGGTTATGGGTTGAATGTTCAATGCCATACCCCTTACAAGTTAGCCCGCTACCATCTTAGACTGTATCGTCACTTACCATCAGGTGCGATCGCAGTCAAGGACTAACTTGTCATCGAATAAAAAAAAAGATTATCTTAAAAGTAAGTTAATCTTTTTTTTTAAAGCCCTTGAAGCAGCAATAGCCTAGTGGTTAGTACTGTGGTCTCTTAATTTGAGGAACGCAGGTTCGATCCCGGGCACCTCTGGGCTTTTCTAACTTAAGTGCGTTTAATAAATTAAATAAATACGGTGAAGAAAAACATCGGAGGAAACCTGCACATCTGAGACTTCTTCATAATGTTCTTAAAGGTGTGTGAAATCTGCCAATTTGAATTTGGCCAGCATGGTGGACTATATGGCCCTTAACCCTTTTGTGAAAGGAGACCTGCGCTCAGTAGTGAGCCATTGATGGGTTGCTGATGAAGTTAGCCCTTTGAGTTGCGACACTGAAGTGGCAATGGGCGGGGCATACAGTGATGGTCGTTGGGGTCCCAAGGTGCTGGAGTGGCGACCCCGCACCGGGAAGCGCAGTGTTGGCAGACCCCCCATCAGGTGGACCGACGACATCAGATGAGTTTCAAGGAGACGCTGGACACAGGAGGCGCAAGGCCGAGCCCTGTGGAAGTCTGTGCAAAATTTATGTCCAGCATTGGATGTCTATCGGTTGATTCAAAATTCACTTTATTTGCACAAAACATGAAAAATCTATATATATAAAAGAAAGTGGTGTTAGTTACACTATTTATAACTCAAGAACGGATGAACCGATTTGGCTCAAAATTGGTGGAGAGGTAGCTTAGAACCAGGAGACGGACATAGGATACTTTTTATCCCGTTCGACCGCGTTTCCGTCAAGTCAATATAAAACCTGGTATAACAAAAATGCATCTGACATGGAATAAAAAAACGAAAATGACAGTGGAAGAACAAAACGTAGATAAATGACAGCTAAACGTAATTTTGTATTTCGTTAATTATGGTAGAAAATTATGGTAAAAACAATTATAAAAATTATAGTTTAACGTAATTGATAATATCATCAGTAATATGTTTTCTCTTCGAATCATCATTAACAATGCCGCGAGCAAGACGATCAAATGTTTCCTGCTACAAAGCTACGGATTGACGTGATTTATTGGATAGGTATAGTTGAGAACCTGGAGGGTGACAAAGATTTCCCGCGGGATGTTATGAACTAAATCCACGCAGACGAAGTCGCGGGCATCAGCTAGTACATTTATAAACGTACATATACATGTTTGGTCAGATATATGACATGCAAATATTTAAATCTTAAAATTAATAAGTATACAAATGACGTATAGGTAGGAAAAAAAGAAAAAATTAAACAATTACATTTAAACATGTGATGCTAGCTGCGCCTCGCGGTTTCATCCGTTTAAAATAAATATTTAAAAGTTAGCCATTGAGTGCGATTGTTCTGGACTGGCAACAAATTCTGACAGATAACTAATATTTCTAATGAAGAATAGTGACGATGCAGTCTTAGATAGATGGACATTAATTTGGAAGACAATTCGCAAGTTAATTAAACCCATCCTCTTCGTATCGTAGCCCGTAGTTATATCTCTCTACCATACAGGAACATGTCAGTGACCTTCCGCCGAAAGCTTAAGCCAAAATAACATTCCTGCACAGGGACTATTAGGTGTACCGTGGTATCGTATGATATGAACACAATGTTGGTATACAATGACAGATTATATTCCGCGCGAATGAACTCTGGTCTCTGTCTAAACAAACCATGAACACAGTAGGTACTACTTACTACGGTAAACAAACGAACTATCCTATGACACAGGGTCGTATTGGAAATTTGGAACGTAAGTTCCTTATCGCGCGGTACGGAAGGGGGCTAGACGGAAAAAATTAAGGAACCGACACTCGACACATTTTTGAAACCGACACTTTTTTGTTGAATGTGAATTTTGCATTGTGTTCGGTATTTTCGCGATATAACATTGGGTCTCCGTAGCCTAGTGGCTCTGGCAGTCGCCTTTTTTTTAACTTTTAAGTTATAAAAAATTAGGGAAAGGTTCCACATGTAGAAATTGTTTAAAATAAAATTGAAAATGGAAAATTCGGTTTGTCGAACTGGGATTCGAACCATCGTCTTTGCCTGAGCCACTAGGCTACGGAGACTCAATGTTGTACCGCGAAAATACCGAACACAATGTAATCGAAAGGAACTACGTTCCATCCGGGTGTCCCTTGACACCTCTCAAGTTTTTTATCCTACGTGATCTATCATCTATTACATCCATTTAAAAACACTCTTGTTTGATATAGGTATTTCACCTAAATTATGCCTACTATGACGTGGGCGAATACATGTAAATGATGTAATAAATCAAAAGTAGGTAGCAAAAGTATGTTTGTTTGTTGGTTGGTTGGTTTGCCCTTAAATCACGCTGCAACAGAGCTACGGAACGACGTGATGTTTTTGAATGGGTATAGTTGAGGACCTGGAGGGTGACATAGGCTGCGGGCGAAGTCGAGGGCATCAACTAGTTGGTAATAAACAAAAACAAACTCTTGGATAGATTAATTAATAAATGAAAGATTGAAAAAAAATAGTAGTAGTACTATTAGCTAAATACTGAAAACTTCGGTCTACTTTCCGGCGGAACCTCTAACTCGACGTTTTATGTGTATTTTGAGCAGTTAAATATCACTTGATTTAATATTGGAAAGAAGCAGGCGTTACTTTGCGGAAGTTCATGATTAGCAAGAAAAGGTTAGAATTATTTTACAATGCTGTAAATTGTCTAGATCTAGACAATACAGCATTGTAAAGTCGACATCTCCTGAGGATGCTCCGGTGTCGGGGCGAAACGTGCGTCGAGAGTAGTGTAAAAGTCTTGTGTGGTGGTGAATGTGAGTGGTGGTGGCATTGCTTGCTTGGGAACTTGGCTTTCTTGCTTGGCTGGGAAGGTGAGCAGTGCTTAGCTTTTAATTGCATATTTGACCATAGATTTTTTCTGTTGGCGGATTATAGCAAAATAATTCTAACCTTTTCTTGCTAACTTGATTTAATTATGAAGGAACACAATATCATGATGAAACCTATGCGTATGCAGTATGCAGTTTTCTTCTTGACAGTGAGAGTACCCACCTGAGAGTCCCCTGTAATGTTCTCAAAGGTGTGTGAAGTCTGCCAATGCGCAGACTTTGCAAAAAACTTCTCTTTTTAAGACGAGACCCGTGCCCAGACGTAGGCTGGCTATGGCTCGAGATGAAAATTGCGCACAATAAAGACAACATAAACGAAATTATTTCCTCGATTGTAAGGAGGGGTAATCTTAGTTGGGAACTTTTCTGTAAAGACAAAATGATATCGTTAATGTAAACTTCTTTATTGTGGAAACTTGGCTGTAGATTCGAATATATTTTTTTGACTTGGTGAATTAATTTTAAGTTAGCAAACCGCGTTATAGGCCGCTACTAGACCTAGATTAAGGGAACGGATTAATCTTGATTATTTGGATATTATTTAAGCAATTTTGTCGGGCAGTATTTTTGAAAACATTAAAATCAGTTGAAAATGTTAACATCATAAATGAAGATAAAAAGACATTGAAATAGACCGAGGTGTAGAGGTGCGACAAACTCGATAATCATCATCATCATCGTCATCGTCATCATCATCATCATCATAATAAGCTAAAATGTACCTATCCACTGTTGGACATAGGCTACTTTCAGGTAGCGCCAAAGTTTTAGATGCATTGATGATGGTAATAAATACATATTATTATATTTAAATGAAGGACTTTATTGACTTATTAACTACTTACTTAACTATACTTATTTTTGTCTACAAGTGGGACATAAATCAAGCTACAAAAGAAATTGGTTGTCTGTAAAGTCGGTTTACGGACGATAGTTTTACGTGATAACGTCATAAAGAAACATTGACGATGACTGGCAGGCGGCACAAGCCAACGCTTGGGCCGATCGTGCCTCTCTATCGCTTGTTCCGCGCTCACGCTTGTACCCATGGCACAGAATAAGTATAATAATATAATAGTACTACGTACCCATGAGCTCAGGCAGAACGTGACACTTTTTGTGCATGCAGCTGGTGTTCATCGATTTATAAGACGTTATCACGTCAAAATAATAGTATTAGTGAAGTACAACTGGTTTTTACTCTAAAATAAGTTGTAAAATTAAAGTAATAAATCCTAAAAGCTGCAATAGTAGCGGTCGTAGTTTGACAGGGTAAGGAGGGTAAGGAGGGGGAGGGAGAAGGAGGGGGAGGGAGCGGGAGGCACTTGATGTAGCGATAAAACAGATTGCTGCACGTCGGGAACGGTTCACGCGGTGCAATCGAACCTCCGATGAGGGGTTAACACATCGTTCCGTCGCCTCATAACGTTCTATTCAAAACAATAGTATCAGAAAAAACCGTGTTCGGTAAACTATCATTTATAGTTTTAGTTCTTGCAATTCACGAGGGCGACTGACTTATGGTTGTGTGGGTTTCGTATCTGTATAAGTGTGAGCGAGCGCAATGCTCGCGCCTGCCCGCTCCCACGTAGGCTTTGACAGGCACGCACACTTATGCAATGTGCATGCACACGAAGTAACCACGAGTAAAGCTCTCTCGCCTTCGTGAATTGCAAAAACTGTATAGTTCAGAAACCTCAATAGCCCAACGGTTAACGGGGCGGACTGGAACTGAAACGTCGACGGTTCGATGATCGATCCCCGCCAGTTGCACTATTGTCGTACTGGCGTAGTGGTGGTCTATTGGCGTGTACGGTGTAATAGCCAATTACGAGAGTGGGTTTACTACCCATACTACCACACCACTACCACATACTACATCGTCACTTACCATCAGGTTAGATCGCAGTCAAGAGCTATCTTTTCATCAAAGAAAAAAAAATTTTGAGCAAGAAAAGGTTAGAATTATTTTGCTATAATCCGCCAACAGAAAAAATCTGTATGGTCAAACAAGCAATTACAAGCTAAGCACCACTCACCTACCCAGCCAAGCAAGAAAGCCAAGTTCCCAAGCAAGCAATGCTACTACCACTCGCATGCACCACCACACAAGACTTTTACACTACTCTCGACGCACGTTTCGCCCCGACACCGGAGCATCCTCAGGAGATGTCGACTTTACAATGCTGTATTGTCTAGTGACTTCTAACATTGACCGTACGTATTCTCAGAAATTGATTGCATCAGTTTAACGATCACAATGGCTTCTGATTGGCTGGTACTCTCCCGCTATTGTTTAAAATGCAGCAAGAACACATATTTCAGCCAATCGTCATTCGTCAATCGTTACAAACGTTACACTAATGCATTCAACTTTAGAGAACACGACTACTGGAATACATTGCTCTGAATATAAAGTACCAAGCAAACTTATAATATAATCTGCCAATGTCTAGGACCAATTTTAATCAGATGATCTTTCCGCTCTTTTGAACTTTAGGTGCGAGCATTGAGCAAAATCCATCTTGCGATATCAGCAAGTCTATATTATTCTTTCTTCAAAACAAAGCTGATACTCGCTTCAAAGTTGACCTCATAAAGCTCTTTTTATAAACACTTGTCCACAGGAAGGGTAACCAAATCATCAAACCAAAATATAAGGACAAAACTTTTTAACACTAATTTTATTGGGGTTAATAATATTTTATCATTTAAGTGCCGATTCCACCATCATCGAGTGACGTTTAACCGAGGAATAAATTGAGAGTTTTGACAGTTTTTGTATTGAAAATATGCCAAAATATCAAATTTACGCTCGGATAAAACTTATTTTACGAAGGCGTTCAAGTAAACAATGTTAAACTTACAAATACAAACACAATAAAACGCCTTCATAATTAATTTTAACCACATTTTTTTTACTTGTGTAACTAATAATACCGACGACTGTTCCGAAAACTGTTCGAATATACTTCTCAGTTAAACATTAATCTGTGTTAGTAAAATTTACACTAATTAAACTAGCGGCACGCTATGATGGCCGGTTTGACACATTACAATAGTGATGTGGAATGTCAATTTATTCTCGAACAAAAAACAATTAAGTTTTGTTTTTGTACCTGATTAAATAGGTTTAATAAAACAAAAATGTAAATGTTTATTTAATTTATTTGAACGAACTGAATATTTGAATGAAAATGAATATACATACTTTATATGCACACAAGAAACATATGAATACAAAAGATACCAAAAAAGGTGCCACAAAAGGCCATAATTAATCAGATTCGTCCATACTACTATTTTCACTGTCGTCACTGCTATTATCACCTACATTAATAATTATATGTTCGTTTTCTATAATATTATCTATTTTCACATCTCTTTCATAATCTTCCCTTATTAATTTAACAGTTCTATTCACAACCTTTTCCCAGTCTCCTTTAGTCACATGTTCACAAGCTTCTTCTAATAATTTTAGCATTTTTTTTGTGGTAAATGGGGGTTCTGTATTGTGTCTTGCAGCATATCCCTTAATTTGAGCCCACACCAACTCAATCGCATTATACTCACAATGGTAAGGCGGTAACCGTATAACTCTGTGCCCATGTTCTAATGCTATTTCGTCAATGACGTATCGGATCTTGGTTGGTTTGTTTTCTTTTAAAAGACGTACTAATTCCGCTTTTAACATATTCATGTTTGCATCTACGCCATTTTTACGAAGCCATGCGACGATATCAGCTTTCTTTTGGGATTGGGCAGGTGGCTTGTCAATTTGCATCGAGTGGTATGGGGCGTTGTCCATAATTATAATAGATGGTTCAGGGAGGCTACACAACATTGAGGTAAACCATTCAGTAAACTTTTCTCCATTCATGTCTTCATGATAGTCTCCAGTGGTTTTTGACGCAAAAGCCATGAGAGAACCTTCGACAAACCCGTTGATGGTTCCGGCGTGACAAATTATAAGTCGCGATCCTTTTCCTACAGGAACTTTGGAAGTAGATGCTGCTGTGTCATCGTTCCAAGAACGGCCTACAGTATGGTTAGCATTAAGCCATGTTTCATCCAAGAACACAACATTTTGCCAATTTTTGATTTCTTTCACTTGCCGTAAAAAAGTATACCTTGCCATCGCTATATCAAATCTTTCCATCAATATTTTGCGTTTGTTACATTTTTTGTATCGAAATCCAATGGTCTTCAAAATCTTCGTTAAAGAACTTTCCCCACCGAAGAATAATCCAGCTTCCTTCAGTGAATGCACCAACTTTTTTTCTTGTTGGATACTCCTTCTGTAAATAGTAGCCGTAAACATGTCTTCGGATAGCATCGGCATCAAAGCTATCGATGCCTACGACTGGTTTTGCTCGTTTTCTCTTTTTTGGTGTGTGAAGTTTATTTTCTTCTGTGCCAGTCTCGCCATATTTTTTTTAGTTATCCGTCTAACAGTTCGTTGTCCAATATTAAGCGCATCAGCTACGCGTTCAACCACTGACGTTATAGGTAAAATTGGCCCTCCATTTTGAGCTTCACGATCGAAATAGTTACGAAGGCGTATTACGAACTCACGTGTCTGACTATTTAGAACAGTTCTCTGCGTACGTTCGGTCATATCGACGAAATCCACAACAAAGGGCTTGAACAGAGTCCAAATTAACGAGCAAGGGTCAACAGTAATGTAGTATCAATATTTGAAATCCAAAGCCAGGTCAAAACTATATCACAATCGCATTGCACTGACAGTTTATACTTTTCGAAGCAACGTCAATTCGAAACTGCTTTGTTTTGCATTGAGCATTGACGCGAGTTTGCCGGAGGTAGTAGTTGTGCTAGCCAGCGATCCTATGTGACGATCGTATTAGATTCCATTTTTAAAAATTTTCAATTTAGAAAACCAAATGCCGAGTTGTGGTATATATCATATAAAAATAAAAATTTTACCTTTTGTATGAAACAGCTGATATTTTTTTGCGATTTCAGAGGTTTGTCCACATAGTGAAAATTGTTCATATTCACAAGTACATTCACCCCTTAAATGGTGCAAACTGATTTTTCTACACTTGTATACATTTTAGAAATCAATTTAATAAATAAATTTTGAGTCCTAAACCTAAAACTACATTCGATAAAATTTATGAATCTCTGCACATCACTATCGTCAATAAAGTAATACAATTATTTCCTTCAAAGTCGTTATCAATTAATACGGAACTTCATGAGCGGACAAACGTCAAACCGGCCATCATAGCGTGCCGCTAGTGTACAACTTGTTGTAACTTTGTAACCGCTATTTATTGTAACACTAGCTTCTACCCGCGACTTCATCCATGTGTAGTTTTAAAAATCTAAAAATGAAAAATTTAATGAAATACCACATTGTATTATTTTCATTTGACCCTAGTGTTAGAATAACTATAAAAATAATTATAAGCACCAGTTTTTGCCTGATTCTTCGTACCAACGCAAAATATCACTTCGATCCGTTGCTCCGTTGCTGAGTGATTGAAGGATAAATCAACAAACAAACTTTCTTAGGGATAGGAATAATCTCCAAGTGCGCAAGCAATGTGGTAGCCCTGGCTTGTCGCCCGCCCATAACAAGGGTCGCCGTAAAGATGCTCGCAAAGTGGCGACTGCCTTCATCTAAGCCCTGCATTACTGGAGGAGGCCCCTAACGATAATTCCTATTGAAATTTAAGTAAATTGAATCTGAAGTACCTATATTAAGATTGAGTTGCGTTTATAATGCAAAATCTTTTCTAAATCCTTTGTAAGTTGATGTGATACAATTGAGTTTTTGAATTAACATAATCAAGTTTTGAGAATAGAAAGTATTTGAACTTTAAATAAATTACGCCTTCTTCTCGTAAATATTTATCTTGATTTAATTTTTTTAGGAGTTCTAAGTGAACCTACTCGTAGTTAGAAGAACTGATGGTCGTTGGGGTTCCAAGGTGCTGGAGTGGCGACCCCGCACCGGGAACGCAGTGTTTGCAGACCCCCCACTAGGTAGATCGAAGACATCAAACGAGTCCAAGTCTGTGGAAGTCCATGCAGGAGACCTTTGTCCAGCAGTGGACGTCTATTGGTTGATAAAGAAGAAGAAGAAAAAGTGAACCTAAGAAATCTAATCGTTTTATACAGTCCGTCTATCTGTATGTTGTTTAGACAATCTTGTCGTAGTCAGTGTAAGATATATCACGGGAAAAGATAAACAGCTCATTTAAATATCGTCTGGGGTCTGGGAGACACTGGAAACACCAGCCAGCGGTCTGTGCGCGACATGTGAATAACGTATGGCGAGCGACGCGGCGGCGGAATGTAGGTACCATTTATCAATATATTCCTACAGTACCTAATACATAGAACTATAATACTTAGAACAGAATAGAATGAATGTGTGACGGCAGTAAATATTAAAAGTCTCTGGTGTGAATGGTTATTGCTTTGAATATTCAATCTTACTACTAGTATCTTACTTCTTACTAATATTATAAATGCGAAAGTTTGTGAGGATGGATGTATGGATGTTTGTTACTCTTTCACGCGACAACGAATGAACATTTTAGCTGAAATTTGGAATAGTGAAAGCTTATACCCAGGATAGACATAGGCTATATTTAGGATACACATAGGCTACATTTTTTTCGGAAAATGAAGGAGTTCCCGCGGGCATTAAAAACCTTAATGCCATCATCATCATGGCATCATCTAGTAGAAAATTTAATAAGTCTATGGGTTATTGTGATGAATTATTATGATTCACAGTTCTTAAAAGAATATTTTGACAGCGGAACTTGATTAAAATACTTTTCTCCCCTCCAAATAAGCCGAATGCTTATGATGGGAGTTGGTGCGACAATATTGCAGCGGGCGGGGATCGAACCGTCACCTTTTCAGTTTTCAGTCTGCACCTTTAACCGCTAGGCTATTGAATTGAAGCTTTGCTTTTAGGCAAAAACTTGAAAAAAAACGTGTTTACAAAAAGGATGCTCCCGAAGTACTTACGTGGCATATTTTATTATTAATACTTACAGTCGTATTTCATTTAAATGACCCTTTTCTGTCTTCAGCATTTATTATCCCGCTTTTAGCTCTGCAAGTCACTGAACTCTATTTTCTTTCTTTTCCAGGACATTTCCCAGGGCATAATTTTTATTCTCCAGTAGGTCCTTAATTTTATTTCGGTGAGATGCTTTTGAATAGGAGAAAAAATCAGCTGTCATTATAATACACAGCCATTCCAGCAAACTAGTATAATAGAGGTCAGTACTCTACTAATGCATGCTGCCTAATGCACGAATTAAAAATAAAAAAGCCGGCCAAGCACGAGTTGGACTCGCTCACTGAGGGTTCCGTACTCCAGAAGTAAAAGTAAAACGATAATATAATTTTTTTTAAATTAATTGTCAACTTTGTTTGTAGAGGTTTATTGATAATATCAAAAAACTATTGTATTTTTCCTGTAAAATATACATAAACCTCTATTGACCATAATTATTTCTGATTTTTCGGTTGGTACACTTCGGAGATAAGGGGGGGGGGGAGCGGTATTTTTTTCGACTAAATAAAAATCTGTTTCAGAATGTACAGGTAAAGGCCTTTCATACGATACCCCACTTTTATAGCAATCTTATTACTCTGAAATTTCAAACACCCCCCCCCCCCATTACCCCTTTTTTAATTAAACTTATAAAAAAATATTTTTTTTATTCCAATGATATTGGTCCGCTATTATATATAACTGTTCCAAATTTCATGTCGATAGCTTTAATAGTTACTAAAATAATGGACTGCGACAGACGGACGGACGGATGGACGGAGAAAGTCTCACCATAAGGTTTCCATTTTTACTTTTTTGGTACGGAACCCTAAAAACTCGGTATTTTAATCTGTGAACCTTGTCCCCCGTCCCGAACGCAAGGCCGCATTTTCATTCTTCACGACAAGTACCCCTAATTTATTTCCTCCCTTGGTAGTTTGTCAAGGTATTTACAGTTTATTGCCTGTATCGGGTATCCCTCAAGACCGCAATTAAGGTAACAGGCTCAATTAGTGGTGGGTGTAACCAAAACGCCTCTCGGTCGTGACACACTTTCTGAGAGCACTTGATTAAGTCACATCTCGCTCCGCTCGGCGTTCAAAGCGAACTGACTCTTGTGATTTGTTCGTCTCATGAAAAACGAATAAATCAGCGAAATTCTTCATTTTCTTCTCTTCTTCTTGAGCCTATTTTAACCAAGTTCAAAAAAAGAGGAGGTTCTCAATTCGTTGGAATCTTATTTTTTTATGTATGTTCACCGATTACTCTAATACGCCTGAACCAATTTGGAAAATTCTTTTTTTGTTTCAATGGGTTTACTTCCCAGGTGGTCCCATTGAAATTCTATCTAAATAAAAGTTTTTAAAATATCAACAATAAATTATATACTTTGTACTGGCACGGGCGTTTGAATTTGAAGTCGGTTATTCCATATATGTATATGTATAGGCCATCGTCCAGTACGCTGGCCCAATGCGAATTGGCGGACTTCACACACCTTTGAGAACTTTATCGAGAACCCTCAGGTGTGCATGTTTCCTCACGATGTCTTCCTTCACCGTTGAAGCATGTGATATTTAATAGCTTAAACGCACATCTTCGAAAAGTCAGAGGTGCGTTCAGGATCGAACCTGCGACCCCTCTAATAGGAGACCACAGTCCTAACCACTAGGTTATACCGAGGGATAACCTATTAGCTGACTCTAAGCGGACGAAGTGGCGGGCAAAATGTAAGTAGTAACTTGAAAGAAATATTACACTGGTTGCGTTTCGTCTGATTTCTTATCTGGCAAATATTATCGGAATGGTAATTGTATTGTTTCTTTAATATACGCTTTCCAGGAAGCGCGGAGTGACCCGGTGTACCAGAAACCGTGCGTTTACCTCCGAATAGGTTTAGGTAACCTTAATGTCTTGTGGGCCATTGTTGATGGGTGGCTGATGCGAAAATGAAATTATATTGTTCGGTTTTTGCTAACAAGAGACGGGGGAGTTACGGCCTACTTGTTATAATAGGACTATAAGCAGCAAATAGTCTCACTGTTGTGAAAATATTGGGTTAAAGATATGTGTCAGAATAATATGGGCCTTTATTGGTAGCTTTTTTTTTTCGGGATAGGCTTGCGCTTGACGACAATCAATGCTGGACAGCACTGATGAGGTCTAGGTTGGAGCGCGCTTGCCTAGAAAATGCCTATTCACTTTTGCCTTGAAGGTACTGAGGCTATACGTGGCCGGAAACACAGATGTTGGAAGTGCGTTCCACACCTTAGCGGTTCGATTCAGAAACGTAACGTAGCTTTAGAAATGAGATACCTGTTCCGTGATATTTGAGGCTAAAATGTAATACGATATCCAATACTGCTTAGCTTTGTTTGTTAGAAAGGTGACATTTGCCATTAGTGAAATCAAAAAGAATGTAATAATTATAGATAGAGGGATCAGAAGTTACTTGATTTGAGTTTTTTCACCAAAAAATCTCGTTTTTTGGACTACCTCCCTCGAGTAGTGGTTATAGAACGTAGGTGCAAGTGGGAGGCAGCGGCATTTATGCCTTTGACTGCGATCTCCCGTGATCGTAAGTGACGATGCAGTCTTAATTTTTTAAAAGATTTTAGAAAACATCAAATCTTCTAATTCTGTTGGAAATCGAACCTGGGACCTCCCACTTTATTACCACAGTGCTCGCCGCTATGTTAGTTGGCTCTGGCTTTGGTCGTGGCATCATCCAATACTATCGGCAAATTTAATACGTTGATGTCCGACAATTGTCCGAGCAAAGCAAGGTCTTCTCTACTTGAGTGAATTTGCACCATCCCAGTCCGTCCGTCTGTCTGTCAGAACCTTATAACTTCTGAATTAATAAACTTGGCCTTCAGCCGAATATTGCTTAAAAAGTTATAAAAAATTTTATTTCAGGGGTGCTCTCATGGAACGAATGAGAAATAAAATATTTTTTATGGCGTTAAATAGGCTTGTGGGGTATCTTTTCAAGGATAATTCGGAACAGAGTACAAAAATATTGTCTTTTCCTCAAAAATTGACGAAATATTGGGGTTTCAAATTGGAGATTGATTTTGAGGCTCAATCTCAAAAACGGCTATATGCATTAAAAGCTGTACCTTGTGTATAATTTCAGTTATATCCTGTTGTTGATACACTTACACTGAAACTTTACTCACGACCGACGATGAGATCACAGTTTACTTCTTATTGAATAAGAAAATACGTGTAGGTATTTACTCGTACTTTTGTGTGATGTTCAACGCGATTCATTCGTAGGTATTTCCTAAACGTGTGAACGGAAAACTTTGTCGGTTCTCTGAATAGTGACGGATAACTTTTAGGTTTAGGGCTCGGAGTCGGGGTGATTCAGCTTTTTATTCAGAACGCGTACTTGTTACTATGTCGGTCACCCACTTACTAAGCTTTAAGTAATTTGTGGTGGCATTACATAATACTGAGAGCTTAGAGTTTGTTTGATATGTGTGTCTTTTTTATCGAGAATGTGTAAGTTTGTCTCGAAAGAATCTGCTCTGAATATAAAGTATGCAGTGGTAACGTCTGTAGAGGGGACATGGTCGCGTATTATCACAAATTGTCCGTCGGGAAACTTTCTCTTTCCTGTGTGGCCAGTCCGAGTTTTAATTCGTTTGATCGTAATAGTAAACTATGTCATTAGCATCAAAGTAAAATGCACCATAATAGTATGGATTTAAAGTCATAAATTCAATACAGACGATTTTAATTTAAAGCGTTTTCGTTACGTAAACGTATAATAATACACACACGAAATTGAGCTCTAACCCTATACTGTTATGGTTTATTTTACTTTATTAGTAATATCATAGTTTACTATTTATAGTTTACTGTATCAATTAATCTTGTACTAAGCGTACTGTAACAGGCGTGAGATAGAAAGGAACAAGATCCGGACAAATTCTGATAATCTGGAAGGGTCCAGTACAAGCTTTACTTTCAGCTTTCGGCGGAAATCTGAATTTATTTGCATAGGAATTCCTGATGCTGTTACAAAGTTGGTCTATATATGTTTAAATCATATTCCTTTTTACGGACAAAAGTTCTCAAAATTTAATGACCTCTGTAACTGTACTGTCTGTACCTCTGTGTCTGTATAAAATGATAGAAATGTTAAAGCGTAAGCTAAGCTAATAGTAGAAAAGCTTGTGCTTAGAGTAAAAATTCAAAAAATTCAAAATTCAAAATTATTTATTTCACGAAGGCCAACCTGTGGCTCTTATGACACGTCATGGCTCTACCACCGGTTCGGAAAGCGGATTCTGCTGAGAAGAGCCGGCAAGAAACTCAGCAGTTGCTCATTTCAAAATAATCATTTTACAATATTATTATGAAGCTATTACATTGTAATAAGTATTTTATACTATCTTGTGGGCAGCTGGGTGCCAAGCCGATTTAACCCATGCAACTTTGTTAGAATAAAATATAATATTTCCACAATGAGGGGAAGTTCCAAAAAACGCACTACCTACAATTCAATTCATGTTATGACGGGCAGACAGAAAGTAGCCCCATTCCCGCTGGTGGTACCCGTTCACGAGCATGACGCATGACCCAGCCATTGCTTCGCTCGACCATATTAATTGAAGGAACGTAACAACCCGCACCACACGACACCACCACAGAAATGTTTAAAAAGAGCGTGAAATACTTAGGCTACCCATGTTAAGGCATCGAATTGAATAATAATATTCAAATACTCATTTTAAGATTCCATGCAACTTTGTGATTAAGAAAGTCATTAACTTTCTAATAACCGCGACTCAGTAAGTGAGTTTTTACGCATTGTTTAAATTAAGTAAAGATTTTGAACCGGCAACCTTTCTCATTTTAGCCTGCTCATTGACTGTTGAACTATTGAGGCTTTCCATTAACCAAAAATTGAGCTACATCTAAAATTTTATGATTTTAATCTAAAGGAACGAGGTTTTTACCCAAGATGTTATTGAGCTGCATGCTAGCTAAGGTTACATGAATCTCGGTTCTCCAGGTATAACTTCGCTCCCGCCATCGCATCGATTATTAAAAGTGACCTAAAGTGGTGAATCCTATACAAAATTACCAATAATGATGTTTTCGATTTTCAGCGGTTCTTTAGGTTTTTACCTATTTTTAACTTATAAACTACCCCTGTATCAGAACCAACAAAACCAAAAAATAATTATAAATAATAATAATACAGATAATCTAGAAGATAAATAATCTGTCTATTTACGAGGATGCTCTAGACAAAAATTTATTTACTTATTCCGTTTGTTAATCAAGAAAATTATTCCGTTTTGGTCATGTGTCGTTTATCAACAGATTTCATGGTCATTGTTATAATAAGCGGATGACATATTTTATAGCTTTGTATGTTATGATATGTGCTGAAATAGCATACACAGCTTCATGGTCATTGTCGTAATAAGCGGATAACATATAGCTTTTGTATCTTATATGTGCGGTCGTAGCATATAGCTTCATCGGCGATGAAACTGTCGCATGTCTGCTGTGCGTCCTTCGACATCGACCAAGTTACACAACATGTGCCAATATTTGCTGCTCGAGATATTATGTAACTGGATTTATTATGTAGCGCTGTACTTTATTGTATTTAAGCTTTTTGGGGTTAGTAGAGGATTCAGACTTTTATCATGTTATTTTCAAAATATATATACTTTGTCGATATGATTAGAGTTATATAATAAGTTGTTTTGCAAGTGAAAATGAACAGATTTATGTACGCGTAGGCTTGAATGCCTTTTATTTATTGGAACGTAAGTTCCTTATCGCGCGGTACGGAAGGGGGCTAGACGGAAAAAATTATGGAACCGACACTCGACATATTTTTACGATACGATCATACGATCAGTAATGTATATATATGTATGTATATTATATGTATAGTCGTATGTATGTGTATTATATTTATTTTGTATATATTAGTGTGTTAATATGTTATTATTATTATATTATATGGTTTAGTTTATTTACCTATTAGTATTTAGGTATATTATATACACCACCTCCCACTGTCTATTTGTTCATTTTCTCTCTAGCGTTAAGTTTGTCTGGAAGAGATCGCTATTTAGCGATAAGACCGCCTTTTTGTACTTACATTTTAAGTTTTCTTTTTTGTAACCTGTAATTCATTTGTGTTTTGTGGTGCAATAAAGTATATACATACATACATACATACATATTTTTGAAACCGACACTTTTTTGTTGAATATGAATTTTGCATTGTGTTCGGTATTTTCGCTAGACAACATTGGGTTTCCGTAGCCTAGTGGCTAAAATTAAGAAAGGCTTAAAATTGAGAATGGAAAATTCGGTCTGTCGAGCTGGGATTCGAACCATCGACTTTGAACTGGCGACTGCTGGAGCCACTAGGCTACGGAGACTCAATGTTGTACCGCGAAAATACCGAACACAATGTAATCGAAAGGAACTACGTTCCATCCGGGTGTTCCTTGACACCTCTCAAGTTTTTTATGTGTTTAGAATAGAATAGAATAGAAATGTTTTTATTCAAATAAACTTTTTTAAAAGTGCTTTTGAATCATCTATGAGTCTACCACTGGTTCGGAATGCCCTTCCTGCCGAGAAGAGCCAGCAAGAAACCTACCTACCTACCTTACTAGGAAACCTACTAGGAAATACCTACCAACAGTAAAATAAAATTACAAATCACAGCATAGTTCGTAGTATGTGTGTAGCACATAATTATATTAATGACAATACCAGGAAGGAATAGTATTTACAAAAGCATTTTTAAACATCCCTTTAAAAACTCGATTTAAACAAATATTATTGAGTAGGTAGCTTTTAAATAACTTGACTCCAAAACTATTGCTGAAACCATTACCATACTTGAATCAATAATAATAATATGTAAAACATAATATTTACACTTCGCACACGAAAAGAGCAACTATCTGCAAGATTCTGCTGGTAAAAATCAGCTCTTCTCAGAAGAATTTGTTTTCCATACCGGTGGTAAAGACTTGTCTTAAGAGTCACTCGTTGCCGAATATAAAATAATTGAATTAGAATTCAGAAACTCGAATCTGATTTGGGAATTTCAATAATTTCAAAAAAATTTGGGAATTCTGATTCTGGGACACTGTCCCACAACCTGAGCATTTTTGTGGTACACTTCACTGAAAAACTATCACGCCTATAGATTTGTGCTTTAACATAGTAATTTAACTTCATATCCAGATTTGTTATCTGTCAAAAAAATATAATTTTATAACCATTAAAAAATGAACATTAACAATTTTGTATTCATTGGACAGAATGTTATTGTACTACTAACGCCATCTGCTAGAAAACCAAAGAGTTAACATCGCTGCAACAGAACTTATTACCCGTTAGAAAAACTACGCGAGCCCTCACAAAACTCAGCTTTTTGCTAGTTAAATTATTTTCAATTATTTAGTTAACGTCAAGTGTGTCGTTTGTCTGCGCTTCCATTACAGTATGTAATTATGTCATAACCCGCCTGAATAATTCCTCCTTTGCCTTTGACGGCGTGTGGCGAATTATTCCAGTATGTCGTACCTTCAGCCGCCCGAGAAATACCTATGCTTCAATAGTGTAAAGGCGGCGTTTGAGTCAAAATACTTGCCGCTCTAGCCAAGTTACACATAGTTGGATCTATTCTCTTAAATAGACGATCGTTGACGCATGAGGTTTTGGTTTCTTTTTTTTTTGGAATTTCCCCTCATTGTGGAAATATTATATTTTATTCTAATAAAATTGCATGGGTTAAATCGGCTTAGCATCCAGAGCTGCCCACAAGATAGTTTATAAAACTTATTACAATGTAATAGCTTCATAATAATAAAATGATTATTTTGAAAAGAGCAACTGCTGAGTATCTTGCCGGCTCTTCTCAGCAAAGTCCGCTTTCCGAACCGGAGTCATGACGTGTCATAAGACCCACAGGTTGGCCTACGTGAAATAAATAATTTTGAATTTGAATTTGAATTTGGTTAGGGCTTGACTAGATGGCGCTACAGCTGATCAAAGACAGAAGTATATTGATAATATTTCACGGCATTTTGTATTATAAATGTTTTTTTAGCATTTAAAATGCATATATTATTGACTGTTATTAAAATGCACACTATAGTAAATTAGATAATTTAAGCGCCATCTAGTTTGGAACTCAAACCAGGTATGTACCTTGTTCGAGTTGCAAAATCGTAAACTCACGCGGAGTTACTTCGCTTGTTTAGTGACCCATAAAGGATCTTAGACTTTGGTACTGAATCATGTGCACTTATAGAAGCTACCCATTCGATTGGTCTACGGTACTTTACACACATCAGCCTTTTGACGTGATAACGTCTTATAAATCGATAACACCGGCTGCACGCACGAAAAAGTGTCACATTCCGCCTCAGCCTGCACGTGCAAGCGAGAGCGCGGAACAAGCGATAGAGAGGCAGGATCGGCCCAAGCGTTGGCTTAGAGAACGCCCGTCGCCGGGAACGCTAGTTATCGCGTGCGCGCTGTGGTTAGCGGTCATCAATGTTTCTTTATCACGTTATCACGTAAAACTATTGTCCGTAAACCGACTTTACAGACAACCAATTTTTTTAATGCTCAAAGACCACAGCTCATCTTGAGGGCTTGCAAACCCTTACACAGTTCATCCATCTAACGAATGATAATATTATGTACTTAATACCTTGAATGTGCAAGAAAAAATTTCCTGAGGAATGACCCAAGATTCTATTTCGTTTTGGATTTTGAAATACTTTATCTTGAGAGTGGTCTTCTACATCTTTATCAACCGATAGACGTATGGACATAAACAGGTCTCTTGTATGGATTATCACTTCATCATGCCTCGATCTTGCACTGTCTGTATCCAGTCACTGCAACTCGTTTGATATCGTCTTAAAAAAATGTAAAAGAAAAAATGGTCACTGATCGTCTAAAATAAAAACGAAAGTTTATTATACGATATCGTGAAATCGATCCATTCTCTCTCTAAATTAGCGCGATTCGATCTCAAACTTTATCATCACTTGTTACAATAAAAGAAATACAGACCAGTCATTGACCGACTATAACCAAGGCTACTGTTTGCAGACCAAAATTCACAGCAAGGTCCTTAGACCCCTATTCATAGAATAATTTGAGTGGCAAATGCCAATCAAATTACTACAGAAATAATAATTTTACCACACAAAAGAGCATTAGGTACTCTCAATATCACAGCATACAATTGAATGATTGGCCGCTGCCAGTACAAAAGCTCAGCCGATATAAAAGCCTGACTAAAAAGAAAAAAGGAAAAGAGAGAAAATACTTTTCATCGCAGAATCGAATCCACGATCGAGTGGACACGAGTGTAATGCAACGGCGGCAATAACAGGATTTCACTTCCTATTATTGAATTATTTTCAGGCTGAAACAAATGAAACACGTTGCTTACACAACGTACTTAATTGCCCGAGCGAAGTGAAGTCTCAGAGTATTTCTGAGTCTGAAAGATGTGTCTGTCTGAGCGTCTTTCGGAGTCTTAAGACAACAGAATTAAAATTCAAAAAAATTCAAAATTCAAAATTATTTATTTCACGTAGGCCTACCTCTGGCTCATAAAACATGTCATGACTCTACTAATTAATGAACATAATCACTTAAAATTCACAAAATTTATGTAAAACTAGCTGCCCGGACAGACTTCGTTCTGTCAAAAGTTAAAAGTAAAAATTAATTTTTTTTTTTTTTTTTATTTATTAAAACCTTCCGTGGACCTTAAGGAACATACAAAAAAATAAATTAACCGAATTGGTCCATCCATTCTTGAGTTATGCGCTTACCAACATTCATTTTTATTTATATAGATAGATAGATTATGACACAAATAGCGGAAAAGACATAAAAAGTTATACTTATCATTATATTATAATTCAATAATGAGCTTTAATATTTTTTTTGTATTGTTGACTCTTAACCACAACTCTACAGACTACACGTTAAAAATGATGACCACATGATATTACATACATATAGTGGTAGACTAGACTATTCAAAAGAACTTTGTAAAAGTTTATTAGAACAAACAACTATTCTATTCTATTATGAATACAAGCAACTGTAGAAAGCGAGCACGGCACGATTGTAACGGCAAGAGGAGCTCTACGCTTTCACATGCTTTACAGCTTACTGCCGCACTCAAGAGTCACTAATCGTTACTTAACGACGAGATCTTGGATTTTAAAAGGTTTCATTCTCAGAAGTTAACGCTTCGTTTGTAAATGACAATTCCGTAATAGATTTAATGATAATTAATTAATTACTCATTAAATATTATAATTTAATACATGCGGCTGAGTGCGGCAGTTAATCACAAGTCAATGATTCATTAATCATAATTTAATGAATGACTCTGAGTGTGGCAGTTAGACTAATAACGCATAGACCGATAGTTTCATACAACGAGACCAGCTTAATGTGTAACCATTTTTCGAACTAAGTGTGCTAACAAGCGTCGTTTATTTACGTTCAGTGACACAAACACTAGTGAGCGTGCTGGTAGGCGAAATTAGTCATTAAAGACTACCGTGAAAGGGTTTATTTTCGCTCGCCGACACGTGCGTGCGGACAGGCGTAAAGAGCCTTTTGAAGGCCTCCATGAAAATGATACACTCCGCGCGTGGCTACTGACTTTCTATGCGTTGTTATTCTATGCTTTGCGTTGGACACGCTGCCATTTCGTGTTTTGTATGATCCAGGCTTTAATACTTATCGGAGAGAAAATAGGCTTCATTTCAATTTCAATAGGCTGGTAGTGCTAATGTATTTGCAAATCTACTGCTCCTTTGTTGATTATAAGTGGAGCTTAGCTTTGTAATGAAACAACTGTCTTTTACACCTATATTAACCCTTTCCCATCCTAGTGGCTACAACAAAAACAACAATGGTGCAACAACAACAGTGCAAGTACAACAACAGTGGATGGGTCAAGGCTTGGAAATAGGAACCTATTGTCGCGTTTTAGTCTGCCCTTTTTAACCGACTTCAAAAAGGAGGAGGTTCTCAATTCGTCGGAATCTCTTTTTATGTATGTTCACCGATTACTCGAAGACGTGTGAACCGATCTGAAAAATTCTTATTTTTGTTTCAAAGAGCATACTTTCCGGGTGATCCCATATAAATTTTATCGAAATCGGTCTAGTAGTTTTTAAAATATGAACAATAAATTAAATACTTTGTATAGTGTGTGTGTAATGTAGTAAAGCGGGAGTTTGAAGTCGGTTGTTTAGAAAGAACTTTTCATATGAAATTATAAGTTTGTTTTGAAACTACTGAAAGCAAAGATTGAAATATTAAGGTATTTTACTAGGGCAGGTTTACAGGCTTATTCTGCAGGCTTAGTTTCTCCTTGTTTTCATTTCGTCAAGCCAATGACTAACTTTAAATTGGAGTTTTTTTTCCTTAAAACTGCCTGTCTACATCAAAACAAAAAATTTCTTCATTTTATAAACAAAATCATCGCTTTTCACTTTAAGTTTAATTTAGTTTTTAGCTTTTCATACAAATCTTTAAAATAAAACTATATCAAATAAAAAGAGCTAAAGTTTTAATAAGGTTCCTATGTTTTTCTGTGGCTCTATTAATATTTAATTACAGATATCATCAAATTATCATTTCGACCTTCGTAAGTTGCAAATAATAATAAAACAATCGTAAACCAAAAGCATACCTTATTAATCTGCAAACTCTCAATGCCAAGTTTTTCTTCTTGTTTCACATTTCTTTTGTTGTACCCCGAGATAGCAATTTGTCTCCAAGAAACCGTGTTTACAGCTCGGACAATGGTTTGTTTTTCTATTTTGCATTCAATATCTTGCGGACTTATTTTTGTGAATGTATTCGAGACCATTTTGTTGGAGTCGTATACACCGTTTTCTTTTTTTTTCTTACAGTATTGTATATGCTTCATCTGATACGTTTCTCGACATCCCAGTTATAGTCTGGCCTTTTTTTGGTAAATAACCAGTAGGTAGTTTCCGTACATAGATTAACATTTACGGTTACCTATTTGGACTATTTTGTCTGTGTAAGTCAAAGTAATGTAACGGGTAAATTACACATACATAATATATCCCATGAAAAAATAGCATTTTGAGTTACAATAGTATTCTTCCAAGGCAACGATTTTAATTTTCAATCTATGCAAAATAGCACCCTTTATAATACTTTTTCACTGAGCTAGATACCTGCCTACAGTAGAAATGAATCTGTGTTATGAACAGTTTAAGCATACGAAATATATACCTAAAAACAATGTTTACTCGCAGAATTTAAGGCGCTGTGTTCAGTCACGATCTCCATTCGTGAGCCGAATCACAAGCCGAATGAAGATCGTCTTATTCAAAATCTATGGGTCATAATATTATGAAAAAAAAAGTAGTTATAATTGATCGTATTTCTGGCCTGATGGCTGTTTCCTAAAAACGATGACGCAAACTTTTCTCGATAGAAAAAAATTGCAAAGTTGACTCTGCAAATACATAAACTCCCATCGTTCTCCGTTATGCATACATTTATTTTGGTAAAATTAAGTACAATTGTTTTTCATATCTTACTACAACAAATGGCTGTTTTAGATTTTATTTATTGCAACTGTTATAATTTTAATATTTTCCATTATAATTTAACAGTCGCTCCAAATCTATACATATAATAAAACTGTAACTGGAAGATTTCTGTACATTTAATATATTTTGAAAATTTTAATTGGGGGATGCTTTACTATCGATACTGAGCCCAAAACAGATTTTTATTTAATTTTTGTCTGTTTGTTTGTCCTTCTTTCACGTAAAAACTACCGCACAGATTTCTACAAAATTTTATACCGTGGTAGCTTATTACTCGGGTCAACATCTAGGCTACTTTTTATCCCGGAAAATCAAGGAGTTCCCGAGGGACTTTAAAAACTAAATCCACGCGGACAAAGTCGCGGGCATCAGCTAGTAAAATCTAAAACAGCCATTTGTTGAAGTAAAATATGAAAAACAATTGTACTTAATTTTACCAAAATAAATGTATGCATAACAGAGAACGATGGGAGTTTATGTATTTGCAGAGTCAACTTTGCAATTTTTTTCTATCGAGAAAAGTTTGCGTCATCGTTTTTAGGAAACAGCCATCAGGCCAGAAATACGATCAATTATAACTACTTTTTTTTTCATAATATTATGACCCATAGATTTTAAATAAGACGATCTTCATTCGGCTTGTGATTCGGCTCACGAATGGAGATCGTGACTGAACACAGCGCCTTAAGAGGATTGTCTAGTTGAAAATTTTCATACAAAAAGCTTCAAAAAGCGATAACGTTTTGCTACCCGTAAATGTTGTCCAATGTTCATAATTTTTTGAAATGTTGCAGATACAATGAAAAACTATGCCCGTGCGTTTTAATTTTAAAGAAATATTGCTTATGTTAAAAGTTATTAGTGACTAAATATCCATATTTTTGACTAAAAAACTTCCTCGACTAATTTTATTTTTTTAAATTTAACTAAACTGAAATACTAAAAAAATGAAACGTACGAGCCTAGATTAAGGTGTACTGAATCTAATGAGACCAAAATTGTCTAATTTTGTAAACGTTTAGGGGGGTAAAAACGTTATGACCCGAAACAATATTTCAAGAATAAAATTTAGGCAAATAACTCCTGGACTTGCAACTCTCTCTATCGCTCGATGCGGGTCGGGCAGCGAAGCGTTGTGAAACAGATAGCATTTTGGAAAATACCTACTCGCGTCGCGTTTCGTCACTAGACACTACTCTTTACTTTTTTGCTATCTAAATAATAGTATTATACTTACTCGTATGTTACATAAAAAAAGATATACCTACTAATAAAGCCTGTTATTACGAGTATATATCTTTATTAGCATTTCTATTCAAGACATTTCAAATAATGAATCTCATTTCCCTAGAAACAAGTTATGAGTTTCTTATGAGTGGGTGTTAAAACGGACATATTGTTCAAATACACTCTCTTTTATCTGAATAATAAAGAAAATGTTTGTATCTATTTTAGGAAAAACAACATGGGATGTAAAATTAAATTGATAAAACATAATAAAATTATTTTTGAGTTAGTTGACACTGAAAATTAGTAAGAAAAAAGCCCTAGCAGGTATTATACAGGTTGTAAGGGATATGCTATCGATCTGAATAGGTTATGTACCTCCTTAGCGACTTTATGCCTTATTATAGCGAAATTACAGAGACCACAACAAATATCTCGAAAATGATGGTGTTTTATCCTTTGATGTTGGAAGTTGGAACCCGAGACATGAACTGCTTTGAACTTTTGATAAACAATTGAAAGCGTGTGTAATACAAAAAATGTACATTATTGTTTTGTGTTAAATTTTATCATAACTTGTTGTTTTTCAATTAATATCCAGTTGAGATAGATTACAAAGACGATTCTATCTTGTCATTAAGTAAAAAAAAACATTGTCAAAGTTATGAAAAGATTGATGAAAAGTTCCAACGCTGTGCGACTCAGAATCATGTAAGTAAGTGTGAACCCTTAGTTTCAGTTGTCGTGACCTTGTCCCTAACATGCTGTATAATATTAGGGCTTATTTATTCCACAATAACCTTTGAGTAATAAACCAACACAGGAGAGGAATTGACCCCTAATTTATTTGCAAAAAAGTCTATCAATTACGGTGGGGGGCGAGGTAGCACACATGAAAACTTGCTTACTACAGGTGCATTGTCCATCACGTCGCTATGCACGCACACAATATAATTAGCAAACACTACCTTAAAGTATATGCACACAATCACATTCACACACAGGGACGCTCTATCATTACATGAAACAATCGCATCATATGTGTAAGCATTTTAGGGATTTGACACTATCGATTATCGACTTTCGATAAGTTCTTCTAATAATTATTTACAACAGAGTTACTTTATTCGAGAGTAAATTTTTTTGTTCGAGATTTTTAACATGGTATGTACCTATATAGAAGCGCTAGGAAACGAGGCTCTTGCCGTTATTTTAGTCATAATATGCCTTTGCTATTAGATTGACTCTTTGTAGGCTTTTAGTACTTGCGTAAAGATACAGCTAGAAACTTTGGACTATATTGACTATATTGATCTAGCTTATTTCGAAAAATAACAAAATGACTTTTTTATATATTTCGAAGAAAAAGATACTGCGTCGGATTGTCGGATTTTCGTTTTCCTATGACATTATTTTTCTAAGATACTATGTTGACCTTCTCTGCATGTTTATATTTTATATTTTTTGTTATTCATATTTTTAAACGTACTCAAAAATGCTGTAAATACTAAGACATAATCTTTGTATTTTTCAATATTATACAGATACTTCAAAAAAGTTATCAATACTTTTTAGCAGTGCAGTGCACTTAGGTTTACTGTAAGGACTTAGGATTATCTGATTATTAACAGATTTTGTAGATACCAAGATATTTACTCCGTCACTATACTCTCAATCTCATGCTGAGAGCATGCTGTAGGTACCATAGTATATCACCTTAGAGCAGCTATTTAGTTATGATTTAAGGTTATAAGCCACCAGGGAGTGCTGTACTTTGTCATAGGTTTTTATAATTTTTAATAATATTGTTTATTAAGTTGAGAGACATTTAATTTTTATTTGAATACGTAGTGGGTATTAATATTGAACACATTGATTTTTTAAGTAATCTTGTTTAAATAAACATACAGCATTTTTAATGAAACATCATTTGTTTTATTTATGTTTAAAGCGAAATTTACGATGTAGGTATCTATTTCTAAAAAGTGTATTAAGTACAAACTGTTAGGACTACATCATGTTTCCTTAAAAATAGATACAGCATAATCAGCATTTCAGAGTTTAGAGTTATTTCGTGGTTTCATATGTTTCAAATACCAAGTTAAAGCAACATTGCTTCTTGAAATTGAAAAACTACTACTTTAGAATTATATAATTAGTATCATCTGATGTGTTACATTAAAAAATATGCTTTTTGAAAAAAATCTGCTCCTGATAGCTTATTATGAGCTGTTATGATTTTTTAAAACGTTATTGGCTCTGGTATAAAGTTCACTTTTTCGATTTACAAGATCGTTTTCCAGCGTTGAATAATATTCTCTCAGTCCAGCATGGAGGAAACATAAAAAGTAAAAACTGAACCCTAAAAAAATTTATTTAAAGTTATGATTGGTAAGTAAAAACTTGTACCTACACACTTTACTTGGAAGGCTTATTTTTTCATCTACTTCATCTGAACGAAGTGTATATTTGTTTGTAATGCTAGGCTGCCGCCATGGCTATAGTGGCCACCCCATCTGTTATAAAACACCGCCAAGCTATTTAGCTTTCCGGTAAACCTAGCGGGATGAATAAGAAGTATGGGTACTTTAATTCAATTGCCAAGTTTTAATGAACCAAATAATATGTATAGAATTTAAATATTTTTTTTTCGTCAATGAACCATTAGTAAGACGATAAAAATATCTCGGTATAAATAATTTATACAATCCCTCCACCAATATCGACATATGAAATCTTGCTGTCCAGCCCTAATTTTATTGCGGTGTGGCCGACTTCATAAAATTAAAGTCCTAATTTTCGAGTAAGAAAGACTTACGTAGAACTTATCATTACTATTAAACAATTTTTTAGTCTCGTTTTCATTATTTTTTTGTATTATATTTGTAAAAATCCTTTCTTAGCGGATGCCTACGTCATAGTAGATGTGCGTTGATAGATCAGTCAGTCAGTCACCTTTTCATTTTATATATTTAGAAAATTATACCACACTGGCTATATGGAAATATATACCTATAACTTTTGAAATAATTGAGTAAAAAACTAATTATATGAATTCGCTGAGTTTATGGAGCTCTAGCTGCATCAATGCATTTTAAAAAATAGTGGGAGAGTACCAGCCAATCAGACACCATTGCGATCGTTATAATAATGAAATCATTTTAACCGACTTCTAAAAAGGAGGAGGTTCTCAATTCGAATTTTTTTGTATATTTGTTACGCAATTATTCCGCCAAATAATTAATGGAATTTGATAATTTTTTTTGTTTAGTAGGGCATACTTCAGAGGTGGTTCCCATATAAATTGTTGTTGATATAATGTTAGATGTTACTCCATAACTACGTCAAATCTGAACCGATTTCAAATTTTTTTGAAAGAACGCATAATAAGGTTGGGCCTATTTAAAAGGTGAAGAGAAGGTGATTCATATCTTCGGTAATGGAGGAAGGAACTCAATGATTAAGAGCAAATTGCTCGCGATCAGAGATATACACTAAAAAGCTTAAAATAATAATGTAAAAAAAAAATATCTTTAAAAAACCGACTTCATACGCCGATCGGGCAAAGTTGGGCTAGCGTCGCGCATTGGTTTCATCATTTATATTTAGGCCCGCCCGACTTCAACATAGGTACATGTACAAATTAAAATTGTTTTATACTTTGTAGTGGCGTTTAAAGTTGGTTTTATAGAAAGAATTTTTATCATTATTTGATAATCCCACAGACGATCAAAGTTCGTATTTATATATCTAGTCATATTTTACTTAAAGCTTATAAATTAGTCGTTCACCCCTTCCTATTCTATCGTGATTTTAATTCTATGGGATCAATTTATAATGCAGTTCATGAAAAAGGTCTCTAAACGAATAGTAAGTAGGAAGATTAATTTTCAATATTTTCCCCAAATTATTTCATGTACGATTAAGTAGCAACATTTTCAGATCGACAGTTTTCTTAAGTTTTCTGCATAAGTATTGCATTATTTGGATAAAATAATACATGAGAAGTAAATAAATGTTATCCTTTAGTAAACTGGATTTTTTAAATATTTTTTTTAGAATAAAATACTCTCATATTCGGCATTTATAGCGGAGCTCATTCCCCGCTAACCATACGTAGTTGACAGGCGCGTGACTCAAGTCAAACAGTTTGTATATAACGAGTATGACCACTGCTCATACCCAACTTACAGAGGGGTACGCGCGTCAATTCTTCTCCTGTGTTGGTTTATTACTCAAAGACAATAACGCATAATTTTAATAGATTTCTTAAAGTTGCGTAAAGGCAAGTCTAAGGCTGAATCTATAGATCGTACTCTGGCTCTGCTCGAGACTCAAAATAGAGTTAAACTGAGACACAAATATGTCCTGACATATATCTGTCTCGTTTTAAATCAGTCTTGAGTCTGAGCTGAGTGAGACTGTCATCTATAGATCTCAGCCTTAGATTTACTGTGGAGTTTTAGAACGTCACGCCCATGCCCAGAAATGGCTTTCAGACTTTTTATCTGAATGTAACTTATCTTACTTCATTTCTTGATTAAAAACAAAGAAGTAAGCATTTCACAGTTTTTGAAAATTCTACCCTCAAAGGCACAAAATAGGAAATGGAACAGTCCTTTATTATTCGAATTATTTTTAAGTTATGTATGTGAAACTTAGTATTTGGTCTCATAATTAAATAAAAAGAATTATGTCTTTCACAAATTTCGTAAATTCTACCTCCAAAGGGGTTAAATGGATGGGGTGAAGTTTGTATCAAAAGTCCGTCATTTTTCAAGTTATATCCACGAAATTTGTTTTTTTGGCTCTTAATAATTAAAAACAAAGAAGTATGTATTTCACAGTTTTGAAAATTCTACCCTCAAAGGCATAAAATAGGGGATGAAAGTTTTTATGACAGTCCTTAATTCTTCGAGTTATTTTTCAAGTTATGTATGAGAAACTTGGTATTTTGGCTCTTGATTAAATTTAAAGAATTACGTGTTTAACAGATTTTGTAAAATCTTCCCCCAGAGGGGTTAAATACGGAATGAAAATTTAGTCACAGTATGTACTTACCATTTCATAGTGCTGCTACTAAAAGCCCCGCCCCAGTAGACACACAAAAACCGCTAGCACGAGTAGCGACACGTTTCAACTATTGAAAGCAGAGTTCCAAATTATTAGAGCACCAATATCATGCAAAATAGAACGGAACTGGAGGGCGACTGGTGTCCGAGTATAATTTTAAGCTATTGCATAGCTTTTATCGCGGGCTTTGAACTAGGACAAACAGTTTGAGCGCGGCGACCGAATCAAGAAATTCCGTAACGAAAATAAACCTAACACCGTCGTTCAGTAAGCGTTCAACATTTTAGAGGTTCACAAGTAGCTCTGTTCGGCGCAGTGGGCGAGCGGCCGCTTTATTTACCGTATGGTGTATGATGTCGCAGGTTCGAAATTAAATTTTTTCAGTCGTGTCACCAGTAGTTGGCTCCATTTATCAGAGTTTCTGAGAAGTTACGATGCTAACTTTTTGAGTTAACATTAACTACGCAGTTTGAGTTATCCTATGAATAGCGATTCATTTACATAAACAAAGAACGCAAACTGTTCATCCTCAGAAAATGTATTTTTACTTTTTGCATTCAGTTTATTTTGAATGGCAAATTTAAAACCTATTCATGCAAGTAAAAATGTCGTGATATCGCATCAGAGATAGGCTAAGTGCCAACCGTAATAAATTTAAACCAACTGAGATCAACTGAATTTCTTTGCTGATTTTTCTACATTTCTCAACTGGATAGGACTTTCTTTTCTTTACCAACCTTACTTTGTTTTCTTAACCAACTTTAAAAAAAGGAGTTACTTTTAATCATAACTGAAATGAAGACACAACATTCTCAACAATTTAAGCAGCATTTTATTTATTTATGTCTTATTTTTATTAGGTACCCAAGCGAGATCCTTTTGTTTTTCGGGATAAAAACTACCTTATTACCGTCCAGTCCCTCGGCTATAACCATCTAAATAATCACATCAATCTGCTATGTCGTTTAAAACGATGATGATGATGATGATGATGATATGATATCGAATAGAATTGAAAGCGGTAATCTCTTAGACTACTAAATGATTGTGATAGCATACACTATGGATTATAGAACAAGGCCGCCATAAAAGCCACGCTGTCTGCAGAGATCAGTACATGGAAGTAGGCAATACAGACAGGCCGTCTCCTCTCGACAATCTCCCCAAACAATGATAGACTGTATAAATAAATAACTATAAGTCATGAACTTCTTGAATTTATTGAATTTTCATTTGAATCCTAAGCTTTTCATTTCTTATCATAGCTTTTGACATTTTGACGTGTCATAGCTTTTCAAAATAAAATTAGATGTAGAGCTGCTCTCTGTACTATACTTGTAGGACGTAGGAATAGTTTTTAACCCATAAATCATAATTATTGTGAAATAAAAAAATTATCTACTTCAGAGCAATTATCTAGTGTTCACAGAAAATATAGTTACAAATAATGGACCATAACACAAGACTTTAGGGTTCATTTTACTGTGAAGCAATAATAAAGAAACTCACGAAACCCTCCAAAGTTTTGGTGCAAACTTGTACTAGGTTCGTTACGCAAGAGCAAACGGTCGTTATCGAGCTCATTTGTTGTGTACTTTGAGTATATAGTATTGGTTATATACTCAAAGGTTGTGTACGAAAAAATTGCAAGATTTCCCCACTTTGGGCGTTCACTTATTAAAATACTCGTAATAATTTTCTCCAAGTTTTCTTTCAAAAGAAACCGCTTGAAGTGCTAGACTCGACCTTAAACCAGCCCGGCCTTGGGTGGCATATTTGTAAAACCAGTATAAAAACACTCTCTGAGTCAAAAGAGCACATTTCTAAAGGTGAAACAACTCCACGAACAACCTCAAAGACGTGTCATTGCCGTCTACTTTGCCCGTACTCCTGGAGTATCGGCTACATAAGAGCCTATTTATTGCTCTAGCTTGGACTTGAACCTTTTTTCGGGTTTTGCCACACATGACATATTATGTTAACCCACCGCTTCTGAGTTCTGCTGCTTGGGATTTTTAGCCTAAATGCTCGGTGCAGATGGAAGGGCAGGGGTGACCTACCTTAGGATATAGTGTTGTGTGGCACTACTTCTATATACTTAAATGCTTTTTCTTTCTTTCCTTCTTTTTTTCTTTCTTTACTTGTTTTATTTAATTATTGTGAATCGTGATGTTAACTTTAACCGAATGAAGCATAATAACATTTTGACACATTTGCTAATACAATAGTATCAAAATGTCAAAATTTTTCGGCGATTGACAAACAGGCCTCCTAGGATCCTTATTTTTCATCTAGGTACCTATAAATAATTTTAATTTTATTTTTGACATTATTCAATAAAATTTTATTTATGTAACAGCATATAATTAATTGAATTTGAGATACGTTTATTTACCTTCTGATGCCCGCGACGTCGTCCGCGTGGATTTAGTTCTTAAAATCCCGCGGGATGTTTGATTTTCCGGGATAAAAAGTAGCCTGTTACCACAGTATTTTTTATTCGATGACAAGCTAGTCCTTGACTGCGATCTCACCTGATGGTAAGTGACGATGCAGTCTAAGATGGTAGCGGGCTAACTTGGAAGGGGTATGGCAGTGAACATTCAACCCGTACCCCTAATTGGTCTCTACACGCCATCGTACCGGAACGCTAAATCGCTTGGCTTCACGTCTTTGACGGTAGGGTGGTAACTAGCCACGGCCAAAGCCTAGGACTATCCTTACTCTGTGCTGTTACTCTTCAGGTCCTCAACTATACCTATGCAACAATTCACGTCGATCCGTAGTTATTGAACTCATAGCTCTGTTGGAGCGTCTAACGAATCAAAAATAAATATATTTTCGCATTAATAATATTAGTAAAGATAGTAAAGATGTTTGAATGTGTAGTATTAATTTTATAAGTAAAAAGATTGCATGTTGTATAATATAAGCACAGTTGACTGTTGTGGATTAATTTTCTGTTGCCAACATTTGTATGCAAACCCAAATTCCCAACAAAGGAATTGAAAATGAAATTTACTTTGGTTTGGTTTGTAAAATTATCAACATTATTTCATTCGTTGAAGAAAGAACTTATTGTAGTCGAACGGGTAAAATAAAGACGCAATTAATTAATTACTCTTCAGCTTCAATTGAAAATATACCTATCAGTAAACAAGTTATACAACTTCCTTTAATTGTAGCAGTAGTAGAAAACTGTAAAGAGAAATTCAATCGTCTCACGTTGGTGCCGATCGAGTGTTGATTTTTCTGTAGTAATTGAAAGTTTATTGAAGCCTTTGATCGGGAAACTATATGGTTGCAGTATGGCGTATAACGTAGCGTAGTTTAGTTTAGTTGGCGTATAAGTTTGACCACTATGTGTGTGTGTGTGTGTATCTGATGGCACCGTAACACTTAAACGGGTGAACTGATTTGAGTGCGGTTTTTAATTTAAAAGTAGATTTTCTAGCGATGGTTCTTAGACATGTTTTACAAAAATCGGTTCAGCCGTTTAAGAGCAACGGTCTTACATGCTTTCCTGGTGCGATTGAAGGTGTACTTTTACTTCAGATTATTTCCAAGGCATGGTAGCCTTGAGCTGATGCTGCAGTATCAAGTAGTCTGCGGGATACCCAACTCCTCAGCAACTTACAGCAGATATAATGTGTTTGGGCTCATTAGAATGGTCTCAATGAGTAGGTGTTAGATAGATGATAATGGAGGATCGAGTCTGGCCATAGATTCACATGTCGGGAGTGTTTATTTTTCAATTCATACTTTGTTATTATTTAAAACAAGTGTAAATTAAAAAAAAAAATTTAAATGCAAGCTTTTAGTAGCTACATCATTAGACTCAAAAGATATCATCTCTAGAGATATCATCTAAGATCAGAGTACTTGTTATGACGAATCAAACGAGACCTGGAAAGTGACATAGGATTCTCTTTATCCCGGAATACCAAAGCGTTCCTGCGGGATTTTTAGAACTAAATTCATGCGGACGACCTTTCGAGCATCAACTAGTTATTTAATAATATAAAAAATTATTTTTAAACAACCGACTTCAAACTCCCACTTTACTACATTACACATACACTATACAAAGTATATCATTTATTGTTGATATTTTAAAAACCGCTCTACCGATTTCGATAAAATTTATATGGGACCACCTGGGGAGACCCAAAAAAACAATTTTGAACATTGTTGTTGGAAACAAAAAAGAATTTCCCAAATCGGTTCAGGCGTCTTCAAGTAATCGGTGGACATACATAAAAAAAAACGATTCCGACCAATTGATAACCTCCTCATTTTTTGAAGTCGGTTGATAAATAAATATTCAGTGCATTTCAAGAAACAATTTTCGGTTGTAGCATCTGACAAACATTGGCGTGTTGGCCAAACTGCATAACCAGGTCGGGTCAACGACCCAGTGACCCGATTCTGCATCGATCGGTGCAGTTGCAAATAGGAATCGATTCCGAAGGTAGTCGGTTTTCTTACTTGTTGCCTGGTACGTCGGCATGGTGACAAACTGATTTATTATTATTGGGTCAGATTGAGTATTTCTTCGAAGGCTGAGACGAATCGATGACCTATTTTATTTTTTACTTTTTAATTCTAGTTGCATAACAGCGCGAACGCTTGGCTGAAACAATTGTTTGAACGACATGCAATTTAAATCGAAATAAGTTCATGATTCCTGCGTTACGCCTTCAGGAGGTTCGATAGGTACCTATATGTACCTACTATGTTTGTGGTGTGGGAATGAGTGTGATATACCTTTTTTATTACCACAATGAGGCGCAAGTATTGTTTAAGATACATCATCAGCATCATCATCAGAAATCCGTCAGTGGCACCCTTTCGAGAACAGGTCTCCTTTCAGAGAAGTTTATAGGCCATAGTCCACCACGCTGGCCGAATGCGGAATGGCAGACTCAACTTGGAGAACACTATGGAGAACTCTAGATGTGACGGTTTCCTTACGATGTTTTCCTTCACCGTCGATATTTAATTTCTTAAACGCACATAACTCCAAAAAGTCGGAGGTCACGCACTCCTGACTTTCGAATCGAACCTGCGACCCCCAACATAGTAGACCACTGGCCTAACCACTAGACTTTCACTGCTTTTTACATATTATTATATCGAAGATTATAATATTAATTAATTAATATACTAAGATTAATAGAGCATAGCTTTGTCCTTCAAAGTGCGAGGCTGCAATTTCTTATGTCGTCGGCAACCAATAAATTGGATGTTCACTGCTGGAAAGATTTCCCGAAGTATTCTCACACATCGTGGTATCTTGTCTGATATCTGACAAAAATAATTTATACTCGGAAAAAATAAATGACTCCTAATCTTATTTTAGCAGAAGTTGATGGGTAGGTATTTTAAACCTGCTTAAGTTTTACACGGAACCTCTGTTATCTACTGAGAAATGTTCTTTACGTCTTTTTTTCCTCTGAAAACTCATCATAGTAGTATCGGGAAATTTCCCAGAGGACTGTTTAGCAGCTTCGAGCCTCAACAATATTAATTATATTTTTAGCTTAGGTACTCTAATTAGGCCAAGGTTGAATTTTATCGGAATTACGCAAGTATCTTTTTCTATAACTGAGGGCTTACCCAAAACGTTCATCAAACATCATCATCATCTACCCATCAACGGCTCACTACTGAACGCAGGTCTCCTCTTAGAGAAGGGTAATAAGCCATAGTCCACTACGCTGGCTCAATGCAAATTGGCGGCCTTGACACACCTTTGAGAATATTTTGGAGAACTCTGAGGTGTGCAGGTTTCCTCACGATGATTTCCTTAATCGTTATATTTTAGTTCCTTCAAAACCTGTGTGAATAATTTCGCCGTAGGCCAAGGCCCATATGCTTCGGAGAGCAAGTAAAACCATCGGTACTGCGCCTGATCTTTCTCAGGTCGTGTCAAAATTATGAGAGTGAGGGAATAGAGAGTGCACCTGTGTTACTTGTGAGACACACAATATCTGCGCGTACCACAGTCAATTTCCACAGAGATTTTTATGGAGATTGGCCACCCGAATTCAATTAGGAGGTATCGTTTCGTTTGGTTTTCGTTTTCGTTTCGTTTTCATTTCATTTTCGTTTTGTTTTCATTTCGTTTTCGTTTCGTTTCGTTTTCGTTTCGTTTCGTTTCGTTTTCGTTTCGTTTCGTTTTCGTTTCATTTCGTTTTCGTTTCGTTTCGTTTTCGTTTCAATTTCGTTTCATTTCTCATTTCCTCAAGGAGGAAATTTCATCTTTAACCCTGTGCGAAGCTGGAGCCAGTCGGTTCTATCAGTCTATCAGAATCTAAAACTTAGTGAAACATGACAGATTCATAAAAAAGAATGAAAACACCCATTCCTCATCTCAAGTGAGACGCTGTAACCCAGTTATTGATGAGCAACGCCGTGTCAGCGGGTTAAGTGGTCCCGTTGCCGGGCACACCATTTACTGCTGCTTAGTGGCTACTGCCTTAGAATAATAGATAAGTATATCTGTAAGTATGCTCTTTTCAAGTCCTTGACTAAATGGCACGAGATACAAGCAGGTAATACTAAGCTAATAACAAAAAAACAAGTGTAAATTAAAAATTTTATTTTTAAATGCAAGCTTTTAGTAGCTACATCATTAGACTCTGGATATCATCTAGGATCAGAGTACTTGTTATGACGAATCAAACGAGCCCAAACTCGATGGGGTAACGTCGTTTTATTACAGAGTTCCGATAGCCATCTTCCGTCTTCATCATCAGATCAGCTCCATGTCACAATAATATTGCCTTGTCATACGATTTACACATAAATGCAAAATTTCAGCTCGATCAGAAACCGGGAAGTGGGTATAATTCATCTTGCAAGATTTGACCCAAACAAAGCTTTTATCTAGCTTGATCAGTTTGTTTGTTTGGGTCAAAGAAACAAACTGGTCAAGCTAAATAAAAGCTTGTAACTAAATATACATTATGATCATAATGTTCTATTGTTCATTACTTTAAAACAATAACTAATAATTACTATTAATTCACCCTTTACTGTACCCGTAATCAATAAATCCATTGTTGGGATGCCAATTCATATCATCCATCAGTAAGTATCAATTTCATATAATCAATCTTTCATTTAATTAAACTTGATCAGTAAATCATGTCAAATTACTCGCATAGTAACAGATCTTATACAATCAAGTAGCCGGCTTCAAGATTATTATATAACAGAGAGGTAGACATAAAAAATTAGTCCCTTCGGTACAAAGTGTCCAATCTCACGAGATGGATGGCGCAGGGCGACTGACGCGAGATTAAACATACGCCCAAATTAGTTGAGAAGTGACAGACTGAGGGTAGCATTCTGATGTTAGCGACCTCCGCGACTGGCGACGATGGCGACCGGTCGCAGCGAGCCTGCTATGCGATTCGGGTTGTTACGTTCCCTCAAAATATATGGTTGAGCGAAGCAATGGCTGGGTCATGCGTCATGCTCGTGAACGGGTTCCACCGGCGGCAATGGGGCTACTTTCTGTCTGCCCGTCTTGACATGTGTTGAATTATAATTAGAAATAATTACGTATGCTTTTGTGGAACTTCCCGTCATTGTGGAAACTCTGCATACATAGCATCTATTAAGTATATGTCGGAGCAGGTATCCCGTCGGCAACAAAGTCAGACACATTTGTTGCGCGACGAGGGTAGGTAGCGTGGAATGATCGTTTCCATTATTTAGGATGTTTATTGTTCGGACAAAGTATCCTCAAAAGCCCCTCTTTTACATTAACTAGCCATGGACCTAAAGCGGGAATTATTACTCAAAACTAATCAGGCTTTAAGAGAACGCGTCTCTTAAAACGCTGAAACCCTACCTAAAGCCGTCGCCACCATCCCCAATAACGGCCCCTTTCCACTCAGCTAATAACCACAGCACGACAGACAAACCACCATCTGAACGTGAGGGTAACTATCAAAAATATCAAAGAATTAATTGATCAAAACAACATCTGAACGTGAGGGTAGTTATCAAAACATCAAAATATTAATTAATCAAACAACATCTAAATGTGAGGGTAGTTATCAAAAATATCAAATAATTAATTAATCATTTACACTAATCTAGACATATAGTCAATAATTATTAGATTAGGGAGCGATTGCTATCGCAATCCCTCAATCAAAAGGGAACGACCTAGACGCGAAGGCATCTACTAGTCGAATGAGTCTCTGGGCAGAGACTGTCAAAGTATGAATTAATCATTAACACTAATCTAAGCGTACAGACAATATTTATTCGATTAGGGAGCGATTGCTATCGCAATCCCTCAATCAAATGGAACGACCTAGACGCGAAAGCATCTACTAGTCGAATGAGTCTCTGGGCAGAGACTCCCAAAGTATTAATTAATCATTAACACCAATCTAAGCGTAAAGACAATATTTACTCGATTAGGGAGCGATTGCTATCGCAAACCCTCAATCAAGTAGAACGACCTAGATGCGAAAGCACCTACTAGTCGTATTGAGTCTCTGGGCAGAGACTGAATTCGTATCGTCAAAACAGCCGTTTTATACTAATAATTCAAGATGGCGCGCAACATGGCGTACCCGCGCTGTCAAAGTCAAATGTCAATTTGATTAAACTAATTTCAATAAATAAAAGGAAACGGAAACCAAAACAATACTTTTAAATAATTAATATAAAATAAAAGGATACGGAAATCAAAACAAATACTCTTAATCAATTAATATAAATTAAACGGAAATCAATCGCGCCCACATATATATTGTAAAAGTATTTTGAAAAGAGCAACTGCCAAGTTTCTTGCTGGTTCTTCTCGGCAGGAACGGCATTCCGAACCAGTGGTAGACTCATTGACGATTCAAAAGTACTTGTAAAAGTTTATTTGAATAATAAAAAACATTTCTATTATATTATATTATATTATATTAAATTATATTATTATTATTTGTGCGATCTTCGCTCTCTCGACTCTAGGTCGGTTAAAGTAAATACCCCGTCCTGTAACCTACAGGAAAAAAGATATCTACGTCCCCATAAGTATCCCTAAACTATTTCACTAATTATGAGTATCGTATATTATTTAAGTACTATTGTCGATTATAATGTGGCTGTGTTCATATTTTTATGTGTGTATACTGTATATATATGTGTATATTATATGTGTATGTATATGTATTGTGTATGTATATATGTGTATATGTTCATATATATGTGCACATGTGATTTGCTATGTGTTCATTCTTTGTCGTCGCCCCCTTCTTCCTCTTTGTGCCACGTGTTGTGTATCACTCCGACTGCCTGACAAGTCCGGTACAGCTGGAGCATTGGTTGATTCCTGTATATTTTGATCTGGCTGTGTATTATGAATGAATACAGTATCTCCCAGCACTTTACCGAGTATTACTGAAGAGTGCATAGCTGCCTGTTTCTGGAGAATACTGACGTCAATGTTTGTATCTAGTTTATCTATATATTTCCGAGTGCTTTTAGCTATTACCCCTGTTGCTCCTACTACAACTGGAATGACAGTCGTTTTTGTATCCCACAAACGACTGACTTCATTATTATATTATATTATATTATATTATATTATATTATATTATATTATATTATATTATATTATATTATATTATATTATATTATATTATATTCTATTATATTATATTATATTATATTATATTATATTCTATTATATTATATTATATTATATTATATTATATTATATTATATTATATTATATTATATTATATTATATTATATTATATTATATTATATTATATTATATTATATTATATTATATTATATTATATTATATTATATTATATTATATTATTGTTTGTGCGATCTTCGCTCTCTCGACTCTAGGTCGGTTAAAGTAAATACCCCGTCCTGTAACCTACAGGAAAAAAGATATCTACGTCCCCATAAGTATCCCTAAACTATTTCACTAATTATGAGTATCGTATATTATTTAAGTACTATTGTCGATTATAATGTGGCTGTGTTCATATTTTTATGTGTGTATACTGTATATATATATGTGTATATTATATGTGTATGTATGTGTATTGTGTATGTATATATGTGTATATGTTCATATATATGTGCATATGTCATTTGCTATGTGTTCATTCTTTGTCGTCGCCCCCTTCTTCCTCTTTGTGCCACGTGTTGTGTATCACTCCGACTGCCTGACAAGTCCGGTACAGCTGGAGCATTGGTTGATTCCTGTATATTTTGATCTGGCTGTGTATTATGAATGAATACAGTATCTCCCAGCACTTTACCGAGTATTACTGAAGAGTGCATAGCTGCCTGTTTCTGGAGAATACTGACGTCAATGTTTGTATCTAGTTTATCTATATATTTCCGAGTGCTTTTAGCTATTACCCCTGTTGCTCCTACTACAATTGGAATGACAGTCGTTTTTGTATTCCACAAACGACTGACTTAATTTTTTAAAAGATGGTATTTACTTAACTTTTCTATTTCTTTGGGTCCTATATTATAGTCCGATGGAACGGTTATATCTATTAAAAATGTTTGGTTTTTATTTTTGTCTATAAAAATTATATCAGGTCTATTATGTGTTACGGTAACATCGGTTTGGACTGGCATTTCCCATAAAATTTTAGCATTTTCATTCTCCGTAACTTGTGGTTGGGTGAGTGTTTCTTTCCACCAGAGGTCGGCAACATCAAGTTTGTATTTTTTGGCTATAGACCAGTAAAAGTATTGTACAAGGTTATTATGTCGTTTGACATAATAAGTCCCCCAAAATTAAGTAAGTAATATTATATTATATTGTATTATATAATATTATATTATATTCTATTCTATTCTATTCTCTAAGAATAATTACTACAGTGTGACGACTGCAATCGTCTCTGATTGGCCGATACTCACTCGTAATTGGCTAAAATGCATTGTTGCAGAAAAACGCGATTCATTCAGCCAATCACCACAATTGAGACTGTAGCATTTATTGATGTTTGACGACCTCCCTGGCGCAGTGGTGAGCGCTGTGGTCTTATAACTAGGAGGTCTCGGGTTCGATTTGCGGGGGTCAATTTGGGAATTTATAATTTCTTAATTGTCTCTGGTCTGGTCTGGTGGGAGGCTTTGGCCGTGGCTAGTTACCACCCTACCGTCAAAGACGTGCCGCCAAGCGATTTAGCGTTCCAGCACGATGGCGTGTAGAAAACGATTAAGGTTATGGGTTGAATGTTCACTGCCATACCCCTTACAAGTTAGCCCGCTACCATCTTAGACTGCATCGCCACTTACCATCAGGTGAGATCGCAGTCAAGGACTATCTTGTCATCGAATAAAAAAAGATGCAGCTTTTACAGAATCGAAGAGAACCGTTGGTCTCTCTCTCTCTCTTTCTCTCTCTCTGCATCGTATTCTTTCTTTATTTGTGAGGGTCGTATTCACTTCCCATTACTCATATATAGTGGTAAGAGTTTTCTTGAGACAATAATGCAGTGGGTTTTCAAGATCCTTCCGTATACGACACGACCGAGAACGAGATTTTGACACTTATGAGTATGTTTAACAGTTCTCTTGGTTCTCATCAGATGTTAGAGGTAATATCCCGGGACGGACGGTTTAACGTGCTCTCTGAGGCACTGAGGTAGAAAAAGGCCAATTTTGGATACCCAACGCCTTTCAAGCATTCAAGTACCCAGCAGGGTCAATGATGGTGGTTTCGTGGCGTAGATTCGTGGGGAGTCAAATAACAGACGGCGTACTATTAAATAGATAAATAAACATTTATTAAGGGACTAGCTGATGCCCGCGACTTCATCTGTGTAGATTTTAGTTTTTAAAATCCTTCGGGAACTCTTTGATTTTCGGGGATAAACGTAGCCTATGTCACTCTCCAGGTCCTCAACTATACCGATGCAAAAAATCACGTCGATCCGTAGCTCTGTTGCGGCGTGATTGAAGGACAAACCAACAAACCAACAAACAAACACACTTTCGCATTTATAATATTAGTAAGGATGTACTATTAATAAAATATATTTAACCGTTTATGTTGGTGGTCGGCGCGGGGCAATACTCCACTAATGAATTACGCACAGTCGTGTTACGGCTGAGCCCCGTGAATGAGCCGGGTGTGACCTTGACGTGAACGTGAAAACACACCCGAATATATTTGCGTACGTATCCGCTGCAAGTTTTAAAAGAAACGAGCTGCATTTGAACTATAAACTAACTTCTTAATTGCTTTTGGAGACTACCGTTAGAGAGTGCATTTCCACAGCATAGATACTGGTCCGTCATCAGAAATTCTGCATTCAAATGACCCAAATGTAATTTTGCAGGTTTTCAGTCTAAATACAGTCTGTCCTTATAAAACTTGAACCTAATTATGATGTAACGTTAGCCAAGTCACACTTCATTCGTCATGAGGGTCGCCTTCGCTGGCCGTGGCCAGCGGAGGGTACGGGCTTCGAGGCAGGGCCTCATTACCCGGGCGGGGCGCGGGGAAGAGCACTTCCCCGGTAGTGTGTTTTCAGCCGTCTTGGCAATCCATGGCGGCTGAGGCTCCTGGTCCATGAGGAACAGGGGCCTTGCGGAGGGACTTCTTAGGAGAGGGTTCCACTCGCAGGCGGGCAGATCGCCGCCGCGAGCGGAGCGGTGTCCAGTATGTGGGCCCACGCTACGGGCGATGGTGTCGCCACCTTGCGATGGGCCGACATCAGTCCAGGGGGTTCCGCTCGCTGGCGGGCAGGATTGCCGCCGTGAGCGGAGCGGTGTCGGGTCCAATGGGTGGTCCCGCGCTACGGGCGATAGAGTCGCTGCCGTGCGCGGGACCAGTGTCGGTCCGGGGGCCCCGCGTCGCAGGCGGGCAAACTCTGTAAAAATCTGTAGTGTCCATATAAAATGCACAAAATTAGATAATTTTATTATTGTACCTAGTTCGAGTTTCAAAATAGCAAACTAGATGGTGCTGTAGCCCTAACCAAACCAAGTATTAACGATCGTAGACAGAGAATAGATACAACGAAGTGTAACTTGGCTAAGGAGGCAGACATGCAAATTACATTTGACACCATGTACTTAATGTACCTAGAGTCAACAGATACAGGCTGGTATAGGCCTCTCTACACGGATAGCGTCAACAGATCAAACAAACGCTATAGGCCAGTGCGTACTCCACGCCCGTGTATATTAACGTGTGAGGATATTACGCACGCTTTACGAACCCCTTATGTGGCGGTCAGTGGTACGCCGTTAGGATAAGCGCTCTAAGCCCTTAGGTACTAATTCGTTATCGATGAATGCGTGACTGAACGCACTAAATGTGTAGAGAAAACGACTGTTGGATAGGAATTTCCTAAGGTGGTTGGGGTCATGGATAGTGGACATGTCAAGTCCAATAAACCCATTCATCTTAATGTCATCCTAAACCGAGGTCCAAGTGTCATAAGAGGCGCCATTAGAGCCCCAGCGCTCAAACCTAACCAAAGATCTAATGATTATTCACACAGCAGTATCAGTTCAGCCGCACTCATCATTTTTATTATAAAATAGAATAGAATAGAAGTATTTTATAAAGTTACAAGGACCCGGCATCGTCCCGTCCGGACGGGCCAACTAAATGGGCTAACGCAGTTACGTTTCCTCAAATATGGTCGAGCGAAGCAACGCCTGGATGATGCGTCATGCTCGTGAACGGGTGCAACCAGCGGGAATGGGGCTGCTTTCTATCTGCCCGTCTTAACATGAATTGAATTGTATGCTTTTTTGGAACTTCCCGTCATTGTGGAAATATTATAATATTGTATTCTAACAAAGTTGAATGGGTCAAGTCGGCTTGACATTCAGCTGCGCACAAGATAGTATAAAAAACTTATTACAATGTAATAGCATTTTAGCAAAATGATTACCTATTATGAAAAGAGCAACAGCTGCTGAGTTTCTTTCCGGCTCTACTCAGCAGAATCCGCTTTCCGAACTGGTGGTAGAGTCATGACGTGTCATAAGAGCCACAGGTTGGCCTACGTGAAATAAATATTTTTGAATTGATTTTTTTTTTTGAATTTAGTGATAACGATAAGAGTGACGCGATAGAAAGAGATCAACTTTTAGGTGAATATAACTGTAATAGGTACTTTATTGTGTGATAGCAAGAGTCGCTGATTTATTTAAATGATTTTGCGAAGTGAATCTTCTGTACCTGTTCTATTCTTCTGTACCTGTTCTATTCTTTTGTACCTGTTCTCAGAAAGAAGAAAAATATTGGGGCGGGAATAGTTACTAACTACATAATGTGCTCAATTACAGTGCGACAAGTATGACTTGGCGCGGCTGTGCGCCACTGTGCTCAACATTACTATTGCCATTGTATAGAACATGAGACTTTTGGGAAAAAAACATTTTTAATTTACACAATAAACGCAACAGCACACAACGAGATCCAATACTGAATTTTCAAGATGGCCATGGAGTATAAAAATTGGATGATCAAATTAGTTCCTCAAAACGCCACCGCCAACTTATACTTGTGGCACTGTATGTCCAAAAACTTGTCGTTTCGAGATTGAAGCCTCAGTAGCCCAACGGTTAAAGCTGCGGACTGAAAACTGAAAGGTCGCAGGTTCGAACCCCATTCTTTGCTCTATTGTTGTATCCACTCCTAGCACAAATGTTCTGCTTATTTGAAGGGGACACGACGATATGAGTCAAATTCATATATAAAATTCTCATGTCACGGTGTTTGTTACTAAACTCCTCCAAAACGGCTGGACCGATTTTTATGAAATTTTGTGTGCATATCGGGTAGGTCTGAGAATTGGCCAACATCTATTTTTCATACCCCTAAATGATAAGGGTGATCCACCCCTAAATATTTTTGTTAGCGGTACGAACTTCGCTGGGTCAGCTAGTAATCACTATAAAATTACCTTCTTCTTAGTTCTATCAATGATTCTAGCTATTCCCTATACAGAGTGTAAGAACTTAGGTCTTTCCAGGCACACAAAGGCAATACTAATTCCTGATCTATTTACGTTCTCTCCTTAAGTTATCATAAACAGGACATCTTTATTCTTTATGTAAAATATAACACGACAAATCTAATATAGTCTGTCGGTGCCATACAATCACGCACAAGAATCTGACCCAGTTACTTTAGCTGAATATAAGTTATGGCCTAGCCAAATAGCTGAGCGATGTTTTCCCTTTCAGATTTTCAGTCAGTGTTTTATTTTCTCCCAACTTACGATTAGGTCTCTAGTTTAACGAGCTTTTTAGCGATATTTTTTGTGCTTGTTTTGAAAGTATGCGATCAATTTTAATATCGTCGTTTTCGTTATACCGATTGAAGTCCCTGCCGGACTGAGATTTTGAGCAAAAATCTACCTATATAGAATATGATTTTGTACCGATTGTATATCTAGCGAGTCACTGTGAAGTCGGGAGTCTTCATTCAAGCACCTTGAGATCCCAAAGTCAATCGGTGTATTGACCTATGTACTCCGCTCATTACCACTTTAACTTCACAACTGATTGGGCTATATCCGTTATTCTGGCTATTCTACGCTCGCTACGCTGAAAAGGATATATTTTGGATAGATTTATACTTAGTGAGAGACCAAGAGAGAGACCTAGATAGATAGACAGATAGAATATAGATCGAAATTCTTTATTGCTATTTGCTACACACTAAAGTATTGTTTGCAATTGAAACTGAAACATGAAAAGTACGCAAAGGCGTTACATAAAAAGTACATACTAAACATTACACACATATTATATCATACCTAAACAATAATAATAATATTTACAATATTATTAGGTTAAAATGTATAAAAATATATAAACCTACATACACAAACTATACATATCATAGTATATTCATGGCATACTTGATATAATAGCCTGTCTAATGTCTACTAGTAATGCCGTTAATCCCGGAAAAATTGTGAGTTTTTAGGGGATTTCTTAAAAACCTTACTGACGTGAATACGCGAAGGGGAGGTTCGCGCGCTCTGATGTTCGTTAAAAAAACGACACAGTTCAGAATATTATCGCAAACACAGTAAAAACTTTGCATATTCATTCTAATATTTCCCATAATTCGTGGGTTGACTTGTTCATGCGAATAACCCAGGAAAACTCGGATAAGCAACGAAAAGAACAATAGGTACTTTTTTGCGAACAAAATACATCAACCAGGTACTAGGTAGGTAAATAATAATAAATTGTCTACCAACATTTACTAGCAAAATAAATAAATATCATTCTCGAAAAAATAACTAATAGCTATCATAATATTTAAAAGCATGGGTGTACACACGCTGAGTTTGCGTCGCGACGCCGGGTAATTCATTTGTCGTAATTATTAATTGCTGAAATTTTTACCTTTTTCACATTTTACAAACACCTACGACCTTTGACTCTCACCAAATGCTATATTAAAAGAGGAACAGAAAATATACTTTCTCTCTCTCTCTCCGTTGTGTTCCTCATCTCTGAGGATAATGACCTCGTCTGTAAAACAAATGGTGCGGCGTTTTCGTGAGATAACAATGGGGTAACCTCCCAAATCATTCCGCATACAACTCGACTGAGATGTTTGACTATTACGTTTAATTATTTTTATCATAATGTTATGTTAGAGATAATGATTTTGATGACCTCCCTGGCTCAGTGGTGAGCGCTGTTGTCTTATAACTGGGAGGTCTCGGGTTCGATTCCCGGCGGGGTCAATTTGGGAATTTATAATTTCTGGCTTTGGCCGTGGCTAGTTACCACCCTACCGTCAAAGACGTGCCGCCAAGCGATTTAGCGTTCCGGCACGATGGCGTGTAAAAACCAATTAGGGGTATGGTTTGAATGTTCACTGCCATACCCCCCTTCCAAGTTAGCCCGCTACCATCTTAGATTGCATCGTCACTTACCATCAGGTGAGATCGCAGTCAAGGACTAGCTTGTCTTCGAATAAAAATAAAAAAAAATGTCCCAGTTAGCCTCCGTTGTTAGGATGTTAACTGCCTAATGCAGATCTCTTAAGTATGATACGATGGAAGTATGAACAGATATCGCAATAATGCCTCAAAAGCCTAACGGTGCGGACTGAAAGAACTGAAAAGTCGGTGGTTCAATCCCCACCCGTTGCACTATTGTGGGTCCCACTCCTAATACAAACTTTGCACTTATCTATTTGGTGGGGAGAGGGGAATACTAGTGAAATTCAGCTTGCTTAATACCTGCACTTTAAAAAGAATGCATTGCAATCATAATATCTATACATATAATAAAACAGAAACGAAACCAATTCTGTACATGAAATAGATTCAAAAAAGGGTTTTTGCTTCTAATTGTGTTCAAGATACAGATATCAAAACAGAAGCTAATTTTTTTTTTGTCTGTTTGTTTGTCCTTCTTTCACGTAAAAACTACCGCACAGATTTCTACAAAATTTTATACCGTGGTAGCTTATTACTCGAGTCAACATCTAGGCTACTTTTTATCCCGGAAAATCAAGGAGTTCCCGAGGGACTTTAAAAACTAAATCCACGCGGACAAAGTCGCGGGCATCAGCTAGTCAATCAATAAAACGAACAAGTCTATTATGGACTAAAGTTTAAATTAAAAATACGCAAAAACAAAGAATGTGCTAGTTATTTTATCTCCTACTACGTTAAAATCTAATTACTATTTTAATACTAATCACTAACTTATTTAATAAAATCTACTTTATTACTTAATAATTATCTGGAGCCCCTCTTGTGCTGAAGAAATATGTTTAATAAAGTTTAAATTCTGATCTGTAAACAATTTGTAAAACCGGAACCAAACTTGAGTTTAATCTGAATTACGCTTTAATCTTCAGCCTTAAATTTGATTTAGGGTTAAGTTTCCGATCTTAGAGTTTTTGTTTACTCTTCACTGCTGAACTTTGCTTTGTTTTATAATAGAGAGTGGAAAACATATTGCATTAACGTCTCAAGTAACCGTTGAAGAAATAAAAACATGGAAAGTTGTTTTCATTGAGAATGAAACAAAATGGCTGCAGCTTTTCAGTTTCATCCTTCATTCTATTATGTTCAGCATTTTGAAGCAGACACTATAAAATTTTCATAAAATATAATTGACATTGAAGTTTGTAAATTTTCTTAAACTCATAATACAAAATCTTGGATCCGCTGTCAAAAATATTACATTTTTATGCAAAGTTTATCGTCGTTTAACGCAAGCTTGATGAATTTAAAGTTCAGAGTAATTTAACCCTGGATTTATTATTCCATGTTAGATCGTACATCTACTCGTACATCTCGAACATCTGCTTCTTATTACTCACGTATCTTTATGACTTCGTTTTGCTATGTAACAAAGATGGGTTAGACTATTTTTTTGCCATTATACCATAAAGTACCTATCTGCCATAGTGTTATGACAATTTTATTTAATACCTAGCTGACCCAGCGAACTTTGTACCGCCAACAAAAATATTTGCGGTTATGAAAAATAGATGTTGGCCAATTCTCTGACCTACCCGATATGCACACAAAATTTCAACAAAATCGGTCCAGCCGTTTCGGAGGAGTTTGGTAACAGACACCGCGACAAGGGAATTTTATATATTAGATAACATTTATAGCCAGAAGTAACAGTTAAACTTCTGCTATAGCATTTATATCTAAGTTACATATTAACGATCCATATATGTTATGCTTATTGCATAACTGCACGATGATTTTGTGATCTCTTTATAACTACTTACCTACATTCCTGAATACATGGTGACATTCATCATCATCATCATCAGCAACCCATTACTCAACTGATCACTAATGAGCGCAGAACTCCTTTTGAATGAGAAGGTTTTAAGACATCGATGGTTTTAAGGCATACCTAGTCTACCGCGCTGGCCCAATGCGAATAGGCGGACTTCACCCACGTTCGAGAAACATTGTAGTCATGAAATAGATGTTGTATTTGAGAACGTTTTCTACGTGTAAAAATGTGTTTCGCTATATTTATCTTGATCTTCACCTTGTTGATTAAATTTTAGATTTAGCTTCTCTGTTGTATATTATACCACGTACGTACCACGAAATGAATTTGTAATCTTTAGTTTGACTTCAATAGCTCAGTGTTTCAAAGGAGACCTTGCAAGCCCCTTTTTACAGAAAATCAGGACTTATCAAGCTATGTCAATGAGATAAATACCTAGAACTGATCAACAGAAATTTTTTATGTTGGAAGCTCGAAGTATTATGGTTTAATGATTTTTATTCCTGCACGTACTTTTTCGCCTCTCTAGGTATTTAAACAAGCGAGAACGTGCCGAATTATTTTCTAGAGTCTGCACAAATACCAGCACTTATTGAAGGGAACTGGCTTTATTGAAATAGCGGATTAAAGCTACCAGGCGTTCAGTTCTGTCGGATTAAGATGAAGCCTAAGGCTTCATCTTTTCGTCGTTTTCGTGTTTTTTGGTCTAAGGCTTCAAGCCTTAGACCAAAAAACACGAAAACGAGTACTTTTGAATGCGTGGTGTGAGTGCAACGAATGATATAATTAGAATTTTTAAAATATCGTAAAAAAGGGGAAAACCTGTATAATTTCTTAAACCGGACACAATTTTTAAAAATAGTCTGACTTATTTTAAAAAAAAGTACAAACTTCACACCAAAAAGTTCAAATGCTTGGAATTATCAGCGACAACATCCAATTATTTTTTACGAATAAAATAGCCAGACCGCTATTCTATTTCATAGACCGAGAAGTTATTTTATTTTATGTTTATGTTATGAGTAAAAAAATAACGCCTGGAGCTTACTGCTATCATCATCATCAGTTGTGCCAGGCGATTATCAACTTTGAACAGAGCCGCTTAGATGGGAGTGTGGTACTTGATTTTTGAAACAATAGTTTATCAGTCATTAAACCATCCACTCGCAGCTCCGAACGTGTCAGCCCAACCTTGAAGATTGTCGGTTCTCACAGCATTGGACTATTTCGTGCGTCAATTTTGGGCCATGAATAAATCATTTTGACTGAGGTTCGACATTTTATCGGTGTAATATATCTCAGTTACCTGGGCTATGTTTAATAAAATCTTAATTCTTAAGATTTACTTATATCATCATATTTTACTTTTATCATCCCACGAAAAACAGTAATAAGCATAATTTTTAGAGAAGTTAACTTTTATAAGTATTATAGCCTAAAGCTTCCCTCAAAAGCGAGCAAGGTGATAGATACAGGTGGTATTCTTTGTATTGACGTTTAAAAACTGTTTCATAAGTCAATTTTTATGTCTAAGTGCCTATTTCACCAACGTCGAGTGACGTTTATCCGAAGGATAAATTGGGCGTTCTGACAGTTTTTGTATTGAAACTGTCAAAATATAAAATGTATGCTCGGATAAGATTTATTTTACGTTGGTGAAATCGGCCCTTAGTCTCAAATTACCAAATAGGTAGTTCCCAAGGGGTTTAAAAACCTAAATCCATGAGGGTGAAGGCGCGTGTATTATCTTACAGACAATAATATTTTACCTAAGACCATTCATCCCAATTTTGACGCGATAACGTCTTATAAATCGATGAACACCGGCTGCACGCACGAAAAAGTGTCACGTTCGGCCTGAGCCTCAGCGTGCAAGCGATAGAGAGGCACGATCGGCCCAAGCGTTGGCTTGTGACTAGAGAAAATTGTAATTTTTAATTAACTCTTTCTTTGTATTATACAAAATAATGATAATTCAATTTAATTCATAAATGTATTCAATTTTTCATCAATGTTTCTTTATGACGTTATCACGTAAAACTATCGTCCGTAAACCGACTTTACAGACAACCAATTTTTTTTACATTTGACTTTGTGATTGTCAACTTGTTTTTTTTATATATAAATATAATGTTTTTGTAATCGTTGTATGCTATACGTGGGGGCGTTTAACCTTCAAGATGATCTACGAATTAATCAAACGCTTAATTATTATTCTAAAGACTATGAAAATCAATAAATAACTCCGCACATACGCGAGACTGCCTCGTATGGAATAATGCATGCAAAGGCGTATGCAGAGATTGGAATTTACCACCCACTCTTCTTGTCCTTACTAACTTAATATTCCTTCCAGGAATTCTCTGCGATTGCGGCTCGTAATTATTGGAGCATTGCTGGAATTTGTGTGGGCTTGGTATTCTCTCAAAGTATTTGCAAGCATTGGATTTTAAGGTTCCTAATTTTCCAGAATTTTGTTGTTCACGGACTTATATGATAAATGAAGATAGAATGTAAATATCCGTAGAAGCCGATTTTAGAAAATGTTAAGCTTCGAGCAAGAAAATATTCCTTAGTCTTAGAATAAATACTCCTAGAAACGCAATAGTCGGCGCGGAGATAAGCCATTTTAAGTAAGCTGAAAGCATATTCCTACGCAGTATCGTCGCGGTTGTAGGTACGACGAGCTCGAAGAAAATTCGAATAACAAAACAAATAACGTACTGTGCTATGAACGGGTGTCATAATTCATGAAAATGACCATCAAAAACGTAATTAACAGTACCTGTACAGAAAATAAGTACACATTCATTGCTTGTTTTGAGCCTACGTTCGGAGCGGAACTTTGTAAGAAACTTCCGATCTATAAGTATTTAATCTAAGACCTAACTTGATATTTTAAAAAATTGGACGATTCAGTTATGTATCGGAAATATACCTAGTTAAAATTCCACATAGACAAATATTAATATTAGCGAAGTGCCCTTCCTTCAAAATGACGTAAATAACGCAGCAATTTCCGCTAGAATTAATTTTTTTTAAAGAGAAGTCTTCATAAACTCTTCTATTAGGTATAATATATCAACTTCAAGGTTCATTTGAAATATAGTAAAAATAATATACTTTTAGAAATATGACGAGTCGTTAGTTCTTTTTTATTGTTGAACAAAAATATTTTACTATCATATTATTTTACTATTTGAGAATTAGTCCCGGATGCTTATAATAATTTAACGTTCGTCTATCCGTCTGTTGCAGACTAGATTTACGAGCTTTGTTTCAGCGTCGATGAGTAAGAAGCAAGCGTATTTATTACCTACTACAGCTGTTTTCAACTGTTTCTTTATTAGTTCCAAAGACCTTTGCATTACAGGCATTATTTTTAAATAACTTGGAAATGTAAATAAGTCATTGTCTCCATTTATATTGTGTCCTATATTGGAATGTGTAACAACTGTAAGAATGAAGAATGAGGAAACCAAGCACGATAATAGGCACACTCACACATACTCGCAAAAGTCTGCGCATAATAATGATGCCATAATAATTATTGTTCACACACATAGTTCGAAGAGCTGATGGTCGTTGGGGTCCCAAAGTGCTGGAGTGGCGACCCCGCACCGGCTAGCGCAGTGTTGTCAGACCTCCCCACTAGGTGGACCGGCGACATCATACGAGTCGCAGCGAGCCGCTAGAGTCAGGCGGCGCAAGACCGAAGCCTGTGGATGTCCAAGCAAGCAAGAGACCTTTGCCCAGCTGTGGACGTCTTCCGGTTGACAAAGAAGAAGAATAATTATTATTTGTCATAGTAAAGTATAATGTCCAATATATCAGATAAATATTTAACCTTTCAACCAAAATGTCGAAGGGCTTACGCCAAAGTCCACCACGCTGGCCAAGTGTGTTTTGGCAGACTTCACATACCTTTTTAGAACATAATGAAGAATTCTCAGGCGTGCAGGTTTTCCCACGATATTTTCCATTAAAGCAAGCGATATATTTTTAACCGACTTCAGAAAAGGAGGAGGTTAGCAATTCATCGGATTTTTTTTTATGTATGTTCACCAATTACTCGAAGACGCCTGAACCGATTTGGAAAATTCTTTTTTTGTTTAAAAGGATATACTTCTAAGGTGGTCCCATTGAAATTTTATCGAAATCGTTCAAATGGTTTTTAAAATATCGACAATAAATTATATACTTTACAGTGACACGGGCGTTTGAAGTCGGTTTAAAAAAAAAAACAAATTATATTATAACGAACATACTCTCCGAAAAGTCATAGATGCGAGCCTGGTATTCGAACCCTGAACTACCCCGACAAGGAGAGTGAAGTCCTAGCCACTAGCCACAGTCTGTCCTCCATTTTGCAATATTTACGCAAGGTTAATTTTATTTTATTTCAGAATCTCCGAAAAGGACTGAAAAGTCTTAACTCTAGGCTATTTCTGCTAATGTTGGTATTATGCAAAATAGCTATGAGACCTCTCTAGAGTTCATTTGAGAGTAGAATTTTACTTAATACAACTTGAGTTTATTTACAAAACTAGCTGATGCCCGCGACTTCGTCTGCGTGGATTTATTTTTAAAATCCCTCGGGAACTCATTGATTTTCCGGGATAAAATGTAGCCTATGTCACTCTCCAGGTCCTCAACTATACCCATGCACAAAATCACGTCAATCCGTAGCTCTGTTGCGGCGTGATTGAAGGACAAACCAACAAACAAACACACTTTCGCATTTATAATATTAGTATGATGTGACATTAAGGGTCGATTTTACCAACGTCTTAGTCCGGCCGTTTTCGCATTTATAATATTAGTATGACGATTTTACCAACGTCTTAGTCCGGCCGTAATATATTTTGGCAGATTTTCTATGCAATACTGTCAAAACGCCTAATTTATTCCTCGATTAAACCTCACTCGACTTTGGTGAAATCGGCTCAACACACCATGATAAAAGATTAAAAACTAACCCGACTATGGAAAGTATGCCCAGTGTCACCCGGACCATTAATAACGAATCGATTGATACCTCATTAATCAAAATCGACTCAGTAGTTTAGGCGCTACGGTGGAACATACCTATATAAACACATACACATACACACATAGACTGCTAAAACCAATAAACCTTGCTTCAATGTTAATTGCTATTTGAATTTGCGGTAGTCGTCGAGCAATAAAAAATTGGTTGTCTGTAAAGTCGGTTTACGGACGATAGTTTTACGTGATGACGTCATAAAGATGAACAGCGTGCTGCTAGAACTAGCTCGCGACACATCCGCTAACCACAGTGCGCACGCGATGACTGGCGGGCGCCGGGCGGCGGCGTTCCAACCACAGAGTAGGTAATAATAAACAACGCTTGGGCCGACCGTGCGTCTCTATCGCTTGTTCCACGCTCTCGCTTGCACACTCAGGCTCAGGCGGAACGTGACACGGTGTTCATCGATTTATAAGACGTTATCACGTCAAAAAGAAGTCGCTTTGAAAATATCACTCCTCAAGTTATCTAGGTAGGTCTAAACAGCCCCAAAACAGTTGCACGCTTCAGTCTCAGGTAGTAATATATCATGCAGACCTGAAGTACGCACTGAAATAGACAAAGTTCTAACCTTCGGACCACGCCTCAAGGTCGCGCATTGTTCCCAGCCCAGACGAGCATTCAGGCTTTGTGACAGATCCATTTTCATGTGCTTCCATTTTCACCAAGAAAACGTCTTCAATGTTAAATTTAATTAATCTTTCGTGTTTGGCTTATTATCCGACTAAAACGAAGGGTATGATTTTTGCAGTCTACGTATCTATGTACGTTTTTTTTATTTATTCGATGACAAGATAGTCCTTGACTGTGGTCTCACCTGATGGTAAGTGAAGATGCAGTCCAAGATGGTAGCGGGTTAACTTGGAAGGGGTACGGCAGTGAACTTTCAAACCATACCCCTAATCGGTTTCTACCCGCCATCGTGCCGGAACGTTGAATCGCTTGGTGGCACATAATTGACGGTAGGTTGGTAGCCAACCTAGGCCAAAGCCTCCCACCAGACCAGAGACAATTATTCAGAAATTATAAAATCAAACCCGAGACCTCCCAGTTATAAGAACACAAGTACTGTGGTACCGAATAAACTACTGAGCCGATATTGTTGAATGATTTGTCAATCGATTCGTTATGATGATCCGAGTGACATAGGTTATATTTTATACGATTAAAATCAATATGACGAATTTTATATCCAATATACCGTAGTCGGTTTTCAGTTCTTAAACATAAATCCTTGTGTAGTTTCGATTTAAGAACTCTGCTATGAACGGTGATAGCGTAATCTTTAAAAGATGGCAATGACGTATTAGCGGTGCCTCTGGTTGCTCCAAAGTCCAAATGTTCATGGTTCAATAAAATTATTTATTTCATATACCTTGGCCAATTTGTGACACTTATGACAAGTCGGAAAGCAGATTCTGCTGAGAAGAGCTGGCAAGAAACTCAGCAGTTGCTCTTTTCAAAACAAAAATGCTAGGTACTCGTGCAATAAATCTATAGCTCATCTATCTTTTGTGGACAGCTGAAGGAAAACCGATTGCTTCAAAGCAACTCTGCCATTAAAAAAACTAACGGTATTTATTTTACCGATTGATGCGAAGTTGGCGCAAGACATTCATAGTATAATCGAGCAAAAATAACATTCTCACTAGATTTTCACCAACAAAGATGTTGACATGGCAACCATGAAAAGATAGTTCCCGACTTATTTTTTGAAGGACGCCACAATCTCACATTCCATGGCTATTGATGCCTCAAGGGCAAATGTTACAGCTATTGGATGCATTAGAACCAACCTTGGATTTTATCGGTCATCCCTTTTCAAGCTTGCTCGAGTGTTAATACATCAAGGAAATTGGGACTCTAATCGCCTTTTGATGGTAAATTAATTCGTGAACTTTTCACATTATGAAAAGTTTAGCAATTGACTAATTCCTGGTATGGCTCTGCTATGTAGGAACAGGTCAAAATTAAAGTGCTTTTAATTGACCTGGACATAAGGCTCTTGCAAGGATTGTCATTGAATACATCATCGGTCCACTGTAATGGACACTGGTTTATTTTCAGAACTAGCTGAAAGAATAGAATAGTTTTACATTGCTTTCAAATCAAGTGAGTCTTCCACTGGTTCGGAATGCCACGATCGTGATGCCCGCGACTTCGTCCGCTTGGATTTAGTTTTTAAAATCCCTTGCGAAATATTTGATTTTCCGGGATAAAAAGTAGCCTATGCCATTCTCCAGGTCATCAAATATACCCATGCAAAAAATTAAGTCGATCCGTAGCTCTGTTGTAGCGTGATTGAAGGACAAACCAACAAACAAATACACTTCGCATTTATAATTCGCATTAAATTATTATGATTAATAAGGTTTAGAGTTTAGACTTTAGACCGTTGTTCACACCGCTGGAAACAATATGCTGGAGAACGCTCAGGCAAACAGGTTTCCTCACGATGTTTTCCCTCAAAGCAAGTAATGTTTAATTTATCTAAATGCACATAACCCCGATTCGAATCCTGGACCCTCTGAAAGGGAGATCAAAGTCAACAATTAAGTTATCACTGCTATATTTTATTGCTTTGATTCTTCACCCCAACTTGTGTGAAGTTCCACGGGCGAATGCACTGGGAGAAATAAAGTGAATAATTTACGTTAAAAAACAAAACAACAAAAATGTAATGATTCGAAAAATGCAGAGACATGTTATATTTACTAAATGTACAGCAGCTGTCGGATAAATATGTCCCAAAAATATTTGCGTTAGTTCTGTTATTTTCTTTTTTAAAAAAGAATGTCAGCCAAGTTGAAGTTGACTAATATCCTCCTCTCCCCTTCAATTAAGCGGAAAGCTTGTGTTAGGAGTGGGTACGACAACAGTGCAACGGGTGGGATTCGAACCTGCGACCTTTCAGTTTTCAGTCCGTACTTTTAACCGTTAGGCTATTGAGGCTTATGTGTCTTTAACTACTGAGAACATAGTCCAAGAGTCATTGAATTAATCCAGTTCTTATGTCCGGAAGCCATTTACACTAAAATTCCCGTCATGCGAAATCGAAAACTCTAAGTATAAGGGTCATTCCACGGTGACGGATGTGACATTTCTAGTTTTGTGCTGTAATTCTCATATTTGATATATTTGAGGTTGAAAGTAATCCGTTAGGGCTTAAAACGGTCTGTTAAACTATAAAAAATGTTGTTAAAATAAGTTTAATTTGTAGGAGATACAGACATTTTAGTCGACGTGACGGGTGTGACCGGCACGCAAGCACGAATCAGTACCTCTTGAATGAAACGCAAAATTTCTGCTCTCTAAGATGCGTCAAATAGAAAAATCGGAAACTTTTAAATAGTTTAATATTTTTTCTTTATGTTGTCCTGTGTTATTTCGTGACGGGTGTGACAAGAACATTATAATAATCAATAACATACAATTTTGATAAACTTTTTAAGTTTTATTTAATGTATCATTAAAGTTTTGCTCATATTTTAAGTTTTATTACACTTTTCTTGTAAATATCAACGGAATTGCTTTGATATGATATTTTTCTTCTTTTCTCTCCTAATTTTATCTCTCTCCTTTTCTTTTTCTTAGAACAAACGCCATTTCTCTGGGTCGCTTTTTAATTTTTCCCTACTTTTCTTCTTCCTGGTAGCAGCATCCATTCTAAGTAGAAAATCAAAAGCCTTGCAATAACCATGCATGGCACAGGCAAACATTATCATTAAAACTCTTATTAAAAGAAAGTTCAAGTCTATAAACATTTCAGGACCCAATAATGAGCTGATTGACTCAACATGTAATAGAAATTTTCATAATATAAGTGAGCAAAAACAGTGACGAGTGTGACATGTGACGGGTGTGACCAAAATAATTAGCTTCCTAAATCTCAACAAAAGCTTAAAAGCAGTTAAAATAAATTTACATAAATTCCTAAACATAAGACATAACCTTACTCTGGTCAGCTTTTTTACGGCATGCAAGTTAATTTGACGTTCTGACGAAAACATTTATACTAATTTTGTGACGGGTGTGACACAAAAACATGATTCAGCATAATAATTAGTAAAAAAACAAGTATTTACCTTAGAAATTTCAAACTTTGCGGTGTTACAGCCAAAATATTAAGCACTTCAATGACAGTCCAAATGGCGCGCTGAAGGCCATAGATAACGAATACTAGTATTGCTGATTTCAACAATCTTTTTCTACTAAAGAGAGTTGGAGATTCAATCGAATGTAAAACAAAATTTTGCCGCATTTTAGAAATAAATCGATTTTTTACATTTTGTATGTGAAATTTGGATAAATACGCTAATATAATCTAGTACTCAAATGCACATATTCTTAAATTAATTTCTAGCTTATTTGGTATCACTTATCGTGGAATGACCCATAAGGGAATTGGTAGTTAAAAATTATGCGATTAATAATTAAGCTTGGTATGCTTTAATTTAAATATCCAAAAAAGCTTTTAAATTTGTTTTTTTTAGTGCAAAAATGTATTACCGTCATCGCCGATATTGATTGTTTGCATTGTATTCGATAGAAATATTCGTAATTTTCTTAACAATTAAATGTTCTTTTCTTTAAAAAACTTGTGCGTTACGTTACGTTATGTTACGTTTTAAATAAGACAGACGGACGGACATGGCGAAACTATAAGGGTTCCTTGTTTACTACGGAACCCTAAAAAGGACGTTCAGATTTCCCGAATTTGAGATTTTTCCGGGCAACTATAACAAATATTTTAAAATCAAAAATAGCCAAATAAGTTCAGCCTTTCTCAAGTGGTTCGCCCACCAACTAACAGTATTTCACTAGTTTTTGATCGCGGTTTCGCTCCCGCAGTAATCCACAGGAGATTCCTGCACAAAATTAAAAATTTTATTTTTCGTTTTTTTTTTTTATAAAATAGATAGACTATCTTTTATTACAGTTCTTATACGGCATATAAATAATTTGTCTTCGTAGAGATATACGCTGGTGGAAATCCCGAGGTCTTATACTTTCCAAAGCTATTCAATCTCATCTCATTGCACCAGACTCCAGATAAAATTATGGCTTTGATATTAATTTTCCAAATCTCTCATTTTCAAAATATTTTAAAACTTCGGGAGTTTCAAGTGCTTTTAAATCACCGGCTAGAACTACTCAACTTATATTCATAATCATTTTCTCATTATAAAAGGGTGGATTCGATTTTTATTTGACTAATCAGTTTTTACAACTCTCTCGATATTTATCGCTGACTTCCCAACTTCAAATAATAATTTTAGGGCCTTTTTTAAAGTGTTCATTTGGTCGGGGCGTGCCTCCGTAGGTTGAGACAATTTAATAGTTCCGTCGTTTGTCTGCAAAGTTATTCAAAGATAGGGTTGTCACACTCAGTTTTGTAAAAATCACCTTCATAAATTGCTTGTTGTTTTGTTTTTTTTAATTTATTCCTCCCTGTTGCAGCAATCTAATGACGATACTACTTACAGAAGTTATTAAAAGAAGGTTTTTGGTCGGATCTTGATTTGGTAAATTTTGGAGATTATAATTTGGCTCAAAGCTTGTCTTGCGAGAGGTTGTTATCCGCAAATATTTACCACCCACTGGTTAACATGGCGTTACAGTACTATTTTTCTTTAAAATTAATATATTTACTCATAGACCGGTTCTAGATCAGTGCGCTATTTTCGTCTCGTGCTTACGTACTGTTTACAAAGTTTTCCCTATCTATCAAAATTATCGTAATAAAAGCCGAAACTTACCATATCCAGATAAAATTACGGCTGGCAGCCCTAGTGTGGCGCATTACAAACTTTGCTGAAAGAGGATTATTTTTGAATTGCAATCCTTTGCAAATGTTTTGTCTCTGCTCTCTAGTTCAAGTTTTAATTCAGCAAGATCAGAATTGACGTCTGTTACTTTCATTCAAATGAAATGTTTTCAGAGAAGTTTCTGAGTACTTTAATAAAACTAGCGAATTACACTTACACCTTCATTCTATTTCCCTTAAATGCCCATCATTGAATTCGTCGGCGAATAATTTTATTTTGTCTCCGCATCAACTTTTAATGCCAGACTGAGTTTCAGAATTGCATTGCTGTCGTGAAGACAAAAATATAGTTTTTGACAGTCGTCTAATGATACGCCATGTCCACTGCACTTGGGTCTTTTATAGGGAATTCCATAGACTGCGGTCTTTTGTCGCTTGTATGCATTGCACCTTGCGCTTCATTGATGTATATAATATGTTATCAGCTGCCGATATAGTCTGCCAACTCTGTGCTTACCAATACGAGGTCTCCATTCCAGGATCCCAATTTCTATCAAAAATATAATATTATGCCCGCGTACATAATTTTTATGAACGTATTTTGTTACCAATTTATGTTATCCAAATGCTGAAACTTATTCATTTGTACAAAACTAACGTATCAGCAAAAAACGTTGATGTAGAAGTTACATCGATTAACGTAAGAAAATAGTTTTAATTAAATGCCGCTTCAGACAATATATTTGTTTTTAGAGATAAACTTTCTACAACTTGCTAACTTGTTTTTATCCTAAATACAGGGAATTTACTAAAACAAAACAAACAATAAGTTTTTAGGAGAAAAAGAATAATCAAGCTGTCAAAGAGAAATGTTTTTTTACCAGTTTGTTTCTATCAAAACAATAACTCTAATTAGAGTGTATTATTATCCTAACTTCGGAGATAAATAAAATTTTACCGTCTGAGAAATAAGACATCTTCAGGTTATTTCGTGACTAAATTCGGCGCCTTTGCAAAATTCAATTATACGGGCTTCAGTCAATGGCATGGCATCGAATTATTTCAGTTTTCGTTTACTTACAATAGTATCAAACCGTAATGGTTAAGGTTCCATTATAATTTTACATGCTTTTGCCATCGACTTCGTATGTGTGAAGTTAGGTTTTTAAAATCCCTCGGAAACCCTTCGTTTTTACGGGATAAAGTGCCCATGTGACTCTCTAGGTCTTCAACTATACCTATAAGAAAAATCACGTCGAAGCGTTGCTCCGTTGCAGGTTGATTGAAGGACAAACCAACAAACAACACACTTTCGGAATTTAAATGCTATTATTATTGAAAAATAATATTACCTGCTCTTATTATATTACGTAACGTTCACCTTAAACCTTATTATTGACGTGATAACATCTTTTAAATCGATGAACACCGGCTGCACCAAGGCTGCACGCACGAAAAAGTGTCACGTTCCGCCTGAGCCTGAGCGTACAAGCGAGAGCGCGGAACAAGCGATAGAGAGGCACGATCGGCCCAAGCGTTGGCTTGTGACTATAGAGCGCCCGCCGCCGCCCGCCAGTCATCGCGTGCGCGCTGTGGTTAGCAGATGTGTTGCGAGCTAGGACGTTATCACGTAAAACTATCGTCCGTAAACCGACTTTACAGACAACCAATTTTTTTTTGTAAAGCTTTCTTACAAGAATAAGTACAGTAGCAATATCTACATATTTCAGTACTGTACAGTACAGTATCTGGACTTATACTACCAACGCTTAAAACAAAGCTTTATATAGTATCATTTTAATATTGTATTGACACGTCATACAATGTCTATCTTAAAATAATCACTTTACGATTGTCATTATAATTTGTATGACTTGCTTTTAAGCGTTGGTACTATAGAAGCTTCTTCCCCACAGCTCAACTAAATTGCTCATCTACATCAAGTTGAGCAGTGGTTAATACCAATAACGGCTCAACTGGTAATTGCTCATGAATAGTTGAGCAGAGGGACCACTGCCTAACTAAATTGCTCAACTATTTGAGCAGTAGGACATAGTTGGTATTACCGAACAGTAATAAAAAATAATTGGCCGGTTATTAATAAAAAATGGCCAGTAAAAATGTTGGAATGGGCAGTTCGATAAATAGTTCGTCGGTTCACAGTATGTTATTATTATAATATACTAGCTGACCCGGCGAACTTCGTACCGCTTACCTATATATAACTTACCTATATAAATAAAACGAATAAATTATCTTAATAAAAAAAAAACTATCCTATCTTTCAAGTTGGACCAAATTACAGATAGTTACGAAGTTTGATGAAAATTGGTTCAGTGGTGTAGGAGTCCATCGCGGACAAACAACGTGACACGTAATTTATATATATTAAGATTTGTCAAAATCTTAGGTTAAGGTTGGACATAAATACTTGGGTTCTATTGGGTTTTGGGTAAATAAAAAATAAATAAGAATAGATGACTATGACTGATAAAATACGGGATGACCAACTAAGTTGAGCAAAAAATAGTTGAGCTATAGAGCATAAAATGTTTGGTAATACAAACTATGTCCTACTGCTCAACTAGTTTAGCAGTAGGACATAACTGAGTTCTACCTACTGCTCAGCTAGATTAGGTACGAAGAAAGTAGGTATAGGCCCTGATGTCTTTTGACGCCCCATATAAGATGAGAATGGAGATAAATAGACTACCATCACCATAAAATCAGATTCCAGTCACCAATCCATCACTCATAAAATCAGATTCCAGTGTATATATACGAATAATGAATAAATTGGCGCTCATTCAACTCTGTTGATAAATGTGATAGGTCCATGTGTGTCGAATATATCATAATCGTAGGCTTCACTACGATTTATCCAACACATATGGAGTACACGTATGGAGTAAGAACATTTTCAAAACAAAAACTTACAGTTAATTAGCAGCTAACTACGAATAGAGGTAGGTATATCAGGTTAACATGACACTTCACACTATTTTGTGTGACTATTGGGCTATTGATTTAGGAAATGCCTATGTTTTTCTTTCGGAATCAAAATATTAAGTGCTCATAATAATATTATAAAATCGTTAATTCAACCGCACAGTTTATTGCTCTACTTTCACGCATTATTAAGGCGTATCGTGCGAGTGGACTGAATTTCTACTCGCTGACAAAAAGGCGACATAACTTCAATTTAATTCGAGATTTTAAGTCAGGCAAAAAATCATTACAATAAGAGATCTTTCGTCTTACAGGCACGATTTTTTACATGTGCTCCTCAATACCTGTAGCTATTCAGACACAATAACATGTAGTATTCATTTATTTTGTACGTTTACCTTTTAACCTTAGTTACCTTTAAATTACCTATACATAACTATTTAATTTTATAATTATTACCCCCAATTTATCTATGTATTAGCTGTTAACCGAAACACATCTTAATATCTGTATTTATTCATTTATTTCTTTTTCTTATTACTTATCTTGTATAACTGTCTCGTGGTTGGCTCGCGATTTCATTTAAGGCTATGCCTGAATATCAGCGCTCAGCACCTTTTCTGCTTTAACATTTAGGAACAATAATATTATTTAGTGATTAAGTTTTTGTCTGTATATTTTGTTTGTTCTTAAACACCTTTTTTTTTTTAAACACTTTATTGCACAAAAAAGTACAAAAGGCGGACTTAATGCTAAAGCATTTTCTACCAGTCAACCTTGAGGTGTGAGACAACACTTGTAGGTGTGCAAAAGAGTAGGGTACCTTGTTAAAAGCTGAATAAATGTTTATTTATTTATTTATTTAGATACTGTCGCAAGACGCATGCATTTCAAGGCCGCACCAGTATATTAATTCCCTGCAGTCCCGAGCCGGATAGACGGCAAGGCTGCATTGTGTGATGTGTCTTATATATTGCTCTGGGAGCTGACATATTGGATTTTTCGGGCCATTTGCTTCCGCGAGCAGGATAATGTATGTGTTTAAATGGTTAATATGTGTCACTCGGTCTGTATATTGTGATTTACATAAAGCCGATACGAGTAGAACGGAATAAACAAATTGTTGTACCAAAGTCGACCTGTTTCGGATGTAGTATCCATAGTGTCGTAAAACACCGATAGGGGATCTGTTGTGTTTGCTCGAATTCGACTAACATTCAATATTTATTTTCAGTTTCATTTCACCATGTAGTATACATTGAACATTTTTGTTCACCTCACTAGCTCAAAAAGGGCGCCTTTGCTGCCCAAAACCAGTGAGCAAAAGTGGTTTTTGCTCACTCAGTGAAAAAAAAATTGTTTTGGATTTTCATTTCTTCAATTCAGTGTCTCAAGAAAAGTTCGGAAATTTCGTATAAAATATTGTATACATTTTATTTCCGGTTTGAGACGTTTATTGCATCATTTAAAAGAATATACAATATTCACTTAAACAATTATTCATTATTTAATATTATTATTTATTAATTATTAATTATTTCATGAAAATTTTCTATTTTGCTACCCAAGATGCTGGCAGTATTTTCCCTTTGGATGACCAAACCTAATTTTTTTGCCAATATTTATTTTATAAATATGTCTACCTATTGTTACCTACGTATGTTTATATTATTAGCTAACAATTTAATATTCTTTTTAAAAAAAAAACGACTTCAAACTCCCGCGCCACTATACAAAGTACATAATTTATTGTAGATATTGTAAAAACCGCTCGACTGATTTCGATAGAATTTATATGGGACCACAATGGGGAGTATACCGTTACAAACAAAAAAAGAATTTTCCAAATCGGTTCAGGCGTCATCGAGTAATCGGTGGACATACATAAAAAAGAAAAAAGATTCCGACGAATTGATAACCTCCTCCTTTTTTGAAGTCGGTTAAAAACTAAAAGCTATCTAGTATTTCCGAAATAAAGCAAGATTTCTTTTAGAAATGAGGTTACATCCTCACCTGTTTTGTTACCACAAATATATTGTACAGGGTAAAGAGGCCTATGTATATTAGCGTAGCGTAACTGATGATGTATCAGGTAGAGAGGTAAACCAAAAACCAGGTTTCCTAAACTGGGTTCTGCAAATAGGTCAGTGTGCAGCGTTAGCTAATGTTACGATATACTCCGCCAATCCATCTCCGCTGGCCGGGAAGCTGGTAATCTGTTGATACGTTTTTGAGGTTTCCAGTTGTTTCGTAATTTACTGATTTCTTTTAGGCCGTACTATTTTCGTCTAAGAGTAATGTTGCTATCTGAGTTATATTTAAATAAATCCTGTGGGAACTCTTTCTTATTCCGGAATAAAAGTAGCCTGTATTACTGTCCAGGTCCTCAGCTGCCCTTAACTTATCCTTGCTCCGTGTCTGCGTGATTAGTATTGGATTTTTTTGTCACGAAATTTTCAGAACTGGTCCGGGGTCAGGGAGTTAGTTAGCGGTGAGTCACACTAGTGCCTCAGAGAGCACGTAAACCCGTCGGTCCTGCGCCTGATCTCTCTCCGGTCGTGCCGGATTTCTGTCCCATCGGACTATGAGAGTGAGGGAATAGAGATCAGATCTCTACCCACACATGTGGCTATGGCCGGATTTGGTCGGGAAGTCATTATTATATTACTAGGGATTACATCTTCCCAGGTTTAAGCAATTAATTAAACTTGCTTCAACGGTGAAGGAAAACATCGTGAGAAACCTGCACATCCGAGAGTTCTTCATAATGTTCTCTAATGAAGGTGTGTGAAGTCCGCCAATTCGTATTGGGCCAGCGTGGTGGACTATAGCCTATAACCCTTCTCTGAGAGGAGACCTGCGCTCAGTAGTGAGCCGTTGATGGGTTGCTAATGATGAATGATGACATCTTCCCTTGCGAAAAACTTATTGGAATCGTGCCACAATTTTTTTTTATTTTCAGAAATCTTTAAAAATCTTTAAAAAAAAGAAATATTTTTAGAAAGTCCATGAATACTTCATCCCCCGTCCAACATTGCGTCTGCATATGTCTTGAGACGCAATGTCTCAAAATCTGTCTAAAAAAATTGGTTGTCTGTAAAGTCTGTTTACGGACTATAGTTTTACGTGATAACGCCATAAAGAAACTAGAAATAGCTCGCGAAGTCGCGACACATCCGCTTACCACAGTCACAAGCCAACGCTTGAGCCGATCGTGCCTCTCTATCGCTTGTTGCTCGCTTGCACACGCTGGCTCTGGCGGAACTTGACACTTTTTCATGCGTGCAGCCGGTGTTCATTTATAAGACGTTATCACGTCTAAAGAGAACAATTATGTATTCCACCAACTCGCAACATTAACACCATACAGGATACACCAGTAGAGACAGTTGTCAAACAATTATAACACAAACAAGTGAAACAATCCGTCCGCCGTTTCCTGAGCCCGTACGACGTCGCGGCCCACTTCAGCTGACCCAGTTCCACCTGGGCCGCCCCGCGCGCCCTCCCGCCCGCCCTACCGCCCGCCCTAGCGCCCGGTGCAGGACTTTGCATAAGTCTATATACATTATTAAAATCTGATGATTTTGACTGCTTGCTCTTCTTCATAGGCCTTAAGGTTGAAGACAAGGATCTGCGCGCGAAATTCAAATTTAATTTGGCTTTTCGCAATTTGTAGACTAATACGACAAAGTATGTGTATGAAGTATGGCCTTCTAATTGCGCCAGTGGAATTATCATCTTCACAGGTTTACATAAAAATCTTTACTTGAAAGTGACCAGTTTAAGAAATTCATCAAAATACTGAGTTGGACGTGAGGTACTCACAAATTAGTCGGTATTTTGATTAATTTCTTAAACTGGACACTTTCAAGTAAAATTTTTTATGTAAACCTGTGGAGATGATAATGTCATTGTCGCAATTAGAATCCCATAAGCCTACTTTGTCGTATTAGTTTACAAATTGCGAAAAACCAAATTAAATTTGAATTTTGCGGGCAGAACCGTCCACTTCCACCTTAACACATTCTTGGTATCAAGTTGGTTTCTTTATCTTTAAGATAAGACATGGGTCTAAAAAAATAGACGCTCAAATGAAAGATTAAAAAAAAGAAAACACTGATGCCCGTTTTCACCATCCAAACCTAAATCATCCCCTAAGTAGAAGTCTCTATAAGTAAGTAGCCCCTAAATATAATCCCTTACCAATTTCATTTCGACCTTTAGGTGTTCCCCGAAGGTTCGTGAAAACGAAATTGACAGAAAGCTTCGCCTAATTAAGGTTACCTACCCGTAATAGTTAGGGAACGTTGGTGAAAACGACCTTAGATATGTGTAGAATTTAGGATATCCTTCCTACTTGTAAGTTAGTGTAAAGCTTGTTAAAAAAAATTACTGCTTACTATTAAATACGTTATACCTACTATACTATACATGAATAGTATTATAGTATGCCTTGTATATGAAAATAACAGTTTAAAAAAAGTTATTTTCATATTACCGTTGAAAATTTTTCCGAATTTTTTTATCCGAATTTTCCAATTTTCCAAAAATCACGTTCCGTTGCTGCGTGATTGAAACTAACAAACAAACACTTCCACATTTTAATATTAGTAGGTAGGGAAGGTATTTGAAATGTACGCTCAAATCAAAGATTTTATTTCTTCCGTGATAGCATCTTCAAAATGTAAAGGGCCTTTCACAGGGGCCTTGAGCGTTTTCATCTCCTTTCAAGGAAAGGGCAGGTGCGAGCCTCATTTAAATGCGCCCTTAAAGGTCCAAAGTTGGGTTCCGACATAAAGTAATCCTTGAACCATGCATAAAGGATATGGTTTCCTCTACATAATATGCATATACTATGTAGTATAATGTACCTACTCGACTCACTCATTGTAAGTATTGGGGTTTAGAACAGCGTAAATTGGTGTATACAGAGACTTCAATCGGATTATGTCCTAAGTACATACATTAAAGCGACCCAGAGATATATTAGAGAGAGCTTAATGTTGAGCCATTATTATTATGCCACTTTTGATAATTCATCATCATCATCATCATCATTTTCAACCTTTAGATGCAGAAAAAAAACATTGGCTTATCATTTTCCTTTTCCTATGACTTGGAGTTGACTCACTTTCTATGTATATTGGCTTAGTACATTTCAGGTTTTTCAATCTTTTATTCATACATAGTTCAAAGGGCTGATGGTCGTTGGGGTCCCAAGGTGCTGCAGTGGCGACCCCGCACTGGGAAGCGCAGTGTTATCAGACCACCCACTAGGTGGACTGATGATATCAAACGAGTCGCAGAGAGCCGCTGGATGCAGGCGGTTCGAGACCGAAGCCTGTGTAAGTCCATGCAAAATACTTTTTCCAGTGGAAGTCTATCGGTTGATAAAGTAGAAGCAGAATCTTTTATTAGTTCGTATGCTGTTTCCATTGAAATTGGTTCCTGATTTATAGGCCATTTTCAAGTTTCCGATCAACTTGAAAAGCAGATAGGCACTTGCGGTTTCGCTAATAATAATGCTAATGCTACCGTTGAACTTGTCTGATGATTGATTTAGAGGATGATACAGACGTATCTCCAAGCGATTAGGCGTTCCGGTACGATGGCGTGTAGAAACCGAAAATGAGTATGGGTTGAATGAACACTACAATGCCCTTTATAAGATAGTCGGCTACCATCTTGACTGTATCGTCACAAGTACTATTAGGTGAGATCCCAGATATGGGTTATCAAATTAAAAAATATGACCCAGACACTTCACAGTCAAAACCAAAACTAAAGTGATGAAATCAACAAAAATTATGTAATTAAACCTAAGCTCTCAATCTCAAGGCTCGCGCTCCGTGCATAGGCAAAGTGTGTATTTAAAGTGGGTGTATTTAAATTCATATCGTACAAGTATATTTTCACTTAGGCCTTTGGCACGTCTCAGTAGTGAAACCGCTGATGCTCCGACATGAGATGTCCGTTGTATGACATGCACAACAGAAGTGAAAGTCCCTGATCCATCACATACTAAAAGTCACGACCGCAGCACCCTCGCTTTCCATGTGAATCTATGCATGTCTATACCTAATAACGAACGGGTGCTGCCGGCGGGAATGGGGCTACTTTCTGTATGCCCGTCTTAACATGAATTGAATTGTACCTAGTACGTTTTTTTCTTGGAAATATTATATTCTATTCTAACAAAGATGCATGGGTTAAATCAGCTTGGCATCCAGCTGCCCACAAGATAGTATAAAAACTTATTACAATGTAAGAGCTACTTATTAATATTGTAAAATGATTATTTTGAAAAGAGCAACTGCTGAGTTTCTTGCCGGCTCTTATCAGCAGAATCCGCTTTCCGAACCGGTGGTAGAGTCATGACATGAGTCATGATGATAAGAGCCACAGGTTGACCTACGTGAAATAAATAATTTTGAATTTTTGAATTTTAAATTAACATCTGTTTAAAGTAGGTAATAGAAAACACATAGGAAATTCCGTGGAAAAACAAAAACGAAGTAACTAACTAACTGAAATATGTATGAAAGTGGTCGGTTAGTTTACTCTTCACATATTTGCCGCGAAAGACTTTGCTGTACTTGGCTGTACAAACTTGTGCTTGAATCCTGTGTAGATTTGCATGTAAACCTCAAACACACTAAAGCCTCTGTCACACCTTCAGAGAGCAGAAAGGCGTTGTAGAATTTTTTCCAGAACACATAGAGTATTTTATTTCAAGTTATTCATATAAGTTGTATCAATAAAATCTTAAACATCAAAAAGTAAAAGTACTATAATATCAATAAATATCATCCAAAGTCCAAATCACTGAAACTGGAACAAGGTTTGCCCAGAACGTTACCCCACTAAATGGCCAAACTTTATGATGGTCACTTTTACATACTGATTTAGGCTACTTTTTAACCCCCGACGCAAAAAGAGGGGTGTTATAAGTTTGACGTCGATGTGTGTCTGTCTGTGTGTGTGTGTGTGTGTGTGTGTGTATGCGTGTGTCTGTCTGTGGCATCGTAGCTCTCAAATGGATGGACCGATTTCAATGCTGTTTTTTTCATTTGAAAGCCAGTTTCCTTGTGGTGGTTCTTAGCTATGTTTGGTTAATATCGGTCCAGCAGTGTAAGAGTATCAGCTCTTTTCCAAAATGATGTAAGGCATTTTTGGCGTATGATTACCGTGTGCCAGTATAATCGTTAAATGACAATTAATTGATTACTTCGGCCTGATGCTGCAATCGTGATAGCCTAGTGGTTAGGACTGTGGTCTCCTATTCGGGGGGTCGCAGGTTCGATCCCGGGTACGCACGTCTGACTTTTCGGAGTCAAGTGCGTTTAAGCAATTAAATATCACTTGCTTCAACGGTGAAGGAAAACATCGTGAGGAAACCTGCACACCTGAGAGTTCTTCATAATGTTCTTGAAGGTGTGTGAAGTCCGCCAATTCGCATTGGGCCAGCGTGGTGGACTATGGCCTATAACCCTTCTCTGAGAGGAGACCTGCGCTCAGTAGTGAGCCGTTGATGGGTTGCTAATGATGATGATGAATGATGATGCTGCAATCAGAGTCATAAATAGGCCGGCCATAGATTCACATGTCGGGGGTGTTTTAAATTTTAAATTTACGCTTGTCCCGGAAGTACTCGTATTTAGAGTTACTGTTGAAAACTGTTGACATTAGCGACCAAAATAAACTAAATGAATAACTAAATAAATAAATGATTGTGATAGATATGTTAGCGTGTATTCGGGGGATAGACCTAGACTACTTTGACCCTGTAAATCAAAGAGTTCCGATAGCATTTACCTTGAAACACGTGGAATTAACCGCAGAAGTTAGCTAAGTACCTACTATTTAAATAAGAATCCAACTTTTAACTTATAAGTTTGATGAAAACCTCCGGTGACCCAAATCAGAGATAGATGATCGAAGAACTGTCTTCTTGTCTGTTGTAACGAGCGTGCTCAGTGATTACCGTCGTCCATTAACTTTTGCAGCACCAAGGAAACTAACTGCGATGCTTTAAAGGAATTTGTTTATCCGCTGCTTGAAACATCCCTTAACCCCGCATAAAATAAAGCTCGCATATTCCTACTTGAAATAAGTCGACATCAAATCTTAAATTTATTTTCTTTTTTTCATCGTAATCAGGTAGAAAGAGTCGACAGCTACGAGTATCTACCGAGCATTCAGAAATTCATAATACAATCTCGTTTCCATATACCTGAGCATAATCGCGTCCGGGTCAAGGACTGATAATATGGGTTACAGAGAGCCGCACTCCAAAACAGACCTCATTAATGTAAAATCAGTTTCTTACTAAACAGTAAACGTCTGAATCGATAAGATGCAACTCTTCCTTATTCCACAAGAAACTATAGACGACTGTAACGTAAGGATGTAAGAAATAATTTGATTTGTACGCGACGCTGTCATTTCCGACTTTTGTATTGTAATTCCGTTCATACCGGGACAAGGTTAAGTTGGAAAGGGATAGTTACACGGGGGTGGGCGTCGGTGCGAGAGGGAGGGTCGATGTAGGAATGCAAGGCTGTCGGGTTCGAGGTACAGTGACCTGACCTAGTTGGAGGTGCAGCTATGGTGTAAATATTGATTCAGCGTGACCTGTTGCTGAGGTGGGCGCTTTTGGATCTTTGAAGGCGGCACTAAGGGCTCATCTGGTATGAAAAAGGTTGAGAATTAATTAGGACGTAGGTATACCTGCAAATGTTTTGTACGTTCTCTGGATTCAGTTTCAAATGGAAATACATTTTGTAAGTCTACACCCGCTAATATTTTGTTAAAAATTACAAAGGCAGTTGTATTTCTGTTTCTTTATTGTTTTAATCGTTTTATTGTGGTCTCACCGACATAGTAAATTATTACGCAGTTGAAAATGGAAAATATGGAATCTCATAGTTTGCATGGAAGAGGTGTGTCAGTTTCTGTTAAAGGAGCATTTCATTGTGATTGCTTCAACCTAAAGGCACCAAAATGCTGGATAAATATAATAAATCTCTTGGAAGGATTTCTACATACTTACGAGCATATATTTTTCAATCACCTTGGGACACCAAAGCTTATCAATTCGTCGATTTTCAGGTGCCCTGCCTTTTGACAATTCAGCTTTACGTCTCATAGTAGCTTTTTGATCTGCCTCTTGAATAAAGTTACAAGTTAAGTTATATTTAAAGTTAAGTCTCATTATAAAGTTTAAAAGACACCCCACTGGATGACGCGGGTTTCACAATACTTAAAAGTACCAACATGAAAGGAAGGTTTGTTTTTTTCTTTTCTTTTTCCTTTTTTTCAAAAGAATATCAGTCAAGTTGAAGTTGACTGTAACATCCTCCTCTCCCCTCCAAATAAGCGGAAAGCTTGTGTTAGGAGTGAGTACGACAATAGTGCAACGGGTGGGATTCGAACCTGCGACCTTTCAGTTTTCAGTCCGCACCTTTAACCGCTGGACTATTGAGGCTTTATAGATTAATTGAAGGACTTTTTTCTGGTGAGAGACTTTGGCCGTGGCTAGTTACCATCCATCCTTCAAAGACGTGTTTCCAAGCAATTTAGCGTTCCAACACGATTGTGTGTAAAACCGATCAGGGTAAAATTGTCATACCTCCTTCCAAGCTAGCCGCTACCATCTTAGCACCGTCACTTACCATCAGGTGAGATCAAGGGCTTGTCATGAATAAAAAATTAAGTGACACTCGGGGACTGCCGCGGTAAAGCTATTGTATAGCATTTTTTACAACTTATGCAATTATAATATTTATGTTTTTTTTTGCATACTAAAAACTATGCAAAAAATAAAATAAAAAAACAAACAAACAATAAAAGCGTACTGTCACTAATTCGCGAGTGAGATTCGAACCTGCGACATCATACACCATACGGTAAAGAAAGCGGCCGCTCGCCCACTGCGCCAAACAGAGCTACTTGTGAATCTGTAAAATGTTGAATGCTTACTGAACGACGGTGTTAGGTTTATTTTCGTTACGGAATTTCTTGATTCGGTCGCCGCGCTTAAACTGTTTATCAATAGCTTAAAAAAAAACGTTTCTGCTTGTTTCAGCATGGGTGCTCGGCTGGCTGATGTGCAAGACAGTGCCTTACGTGCAGGGCCTGTCTGTGGCAGCGTCTGTATACAGCCTGGTCGCTGTGTCACTTGATAGGTAAGTATTTAGACTTCAAACGTTATGGACTACTCGCTCGACACTGGGAAGAGTGAGCAGGGAGTAGGACATAGTTCATCCCGCTAGCCTAAAGTGAATTGGCAGACTTCAAACATTATGGAATACTCTCGGCACTGGTAAGGGTGAGCAGGGAGTATGACATAGTCCATCCCGCTAGTCTAAAGTGAATTGGCAGACTTCAAACATTATGAAATACTCTCAGCACTGGTAAGGGTAAGCAGGGAGTAGGACATAGTCCATCCCGCTAGCCTAAAGTGAATTGGCAGACTTCAAACATTATGGAATACTCTCGGCACTGATAAGGATGAGCAGGGAGTAGGACATAGTCCATCCCGCTAGCCTAAAGTGAATTGGCAGACTTCAAACATTATGGAATACTCTCGGCACTGATAAGGATGAGCAGGGAGTAGGACATAGTTCATCCCGCTAGCCTAAAGTGAGTTGGCAGACTTCAAACATTATGGAATACTCTCGGCACTGGTAAGGGTGAGCAGGGAGTAGGACATAGTCCATCCCGCTAGCCTAAAGTGAGTTGGCAGACTTCAAACATTATGGAATACTCTCGGCACTGGTAAGGGTGAGCAGGGAGTAGGACATAGTTCATCCCGCTAGCCTAAAGTGAGTTGGCAGACTTCAAACATTATGGAATACTCTCATGCGTGCAAATTTCCTCCTGATGTTTTCTTTTATTCTTAAAGCAAGTAATCAACAAAGCAAGTAGTCAACTGCTGATTTAATAAATCGTACCTACTAACGTTAAAATATGAAAATGATAAGAGGTGTTTAAATTGATAAATTAAATTCTAAAAATTCTGTACTCATTCTGTATGAACCGTATCCAACATAGTTTTGAACTTGACCTCGTGTTTAATACCTTCATAATTCGAAAATTTGGTCGGGTTGGTAATTTTTGGCAAAAGACCCAAATGCTCGCTCGGGATGGTTTTAATTGGAGGGTACTTTATGTATGTGGATGTAATATTTAAGTGGAGGAGCTTGGGATGTTAGGGGCTTAGCCGAAAGGTCTGAATTTGTGAAATTCAGAGACTCATGCGTGGAATATGTTAGGTTAGGTTAGGTTATTCACCTATTTGTCATTAATTACGGACGATAAGGAGAATGATCATGCTTCTAAGAAGTGCTAGTTTTAATTGCTAAAATTATTTTAGATTTTTCACAGTACGTTTATTTAATAATAAATTTCTACGAGCTCGTTGTACTAACGCGACGATACAGCGTAGTCGACCTTAAGGCTTATTAAAAATGGCTTATCATCGCGTCGACTATTACGCTTCTGCGTTATAGTTCGGAGTAGTGGTTAAAAATTAGTTTAAAACAAACTTAAGAAAGATATTGTTGTTTCAGCAAAAAGGTGAGGTTGGTTAGGTGCTCCAGAGCTCATATTTTAATACGATTTTCATATTTTTATTATAGCTATATGTTTATATTATATTATACTACTATTATTATCTGTTTACTTCACTAAACCTTATTTCGTTTATTTTCTTGTTATGTTACACTAACCCATAATGGGTTACTGTAACATAACAATGAAATGAAAATAACTAGGCACCAAGAGAACTGCCAGCGATCAAAACAAAAGCCTTCCTAATTTCCCTGAGAACCCCACTGATAAATTTTTGGCACGCAAGACCTTCGGTATGCCCCGATCGCATTATGCGGTTTTTAATATAATGGGGCCCATCGGTACGGGTCAAGGCACTGTGGGAACCGGGACAACCTTGGCGGCTTTCAGGTGAAAGCAGCGCATTTGTCAAGAGGGAGGAAGTCTTTGCGTCAACTTGATAAGGGCGACGTTTGCATAGGCTCTGTGCCATAAAGAGTTTGGACACCCAGTCATAATTTAATTAAAAAAATTCTTTTTAAAAAAGCGACTATTTTTGTTGTGCTCAAAACAAAAAAAATCGGTCAAGTGCGAGTCGGACTCGCGCACCGAGGGTTCCATACTCCAAAAGTAAAAGTAAAAGATAATATTATATTAATTTGCATAATTATCGTTAACTTTGTTTGTAGAGGTTTATTGTTAATATAAAAAAAACTATGCTAGTTAGAGCGTTGGTTTTATTTTTCCTGTAAAATATACATAAACCTCTATTGAACATAATTATTTCTGATTTTTCGATTGGTAAACTTCGGAGATAAGGGGGGGGGGGGGGGGGGAACGGTATTTTTTTCGACATTTTGGCCGATTACTCAAAAGCTATTATATCTAGAAATAAATAAAAAACTGTTTTAGAATGCACAAGTAAAGGCCTTTCATATGATACCCCACTCGGTATAGTTATCTTACTTTGAAATTTCAAACCCCCGATTTTCCCCCTTTTTTAATCAAACTAAAATAATTTTCGCGTTGCTTTTATTTTTCCTGTAAAATATACATAAACCTCTATTGATCATAATTATTTCAGATTTTTCGATTGGTAAACTTCGGAGATAAGGGGGGGGGGAACGGTATTTTTTTCGACATTTTGGCCGATTATTCAAAAACTATTATATATAGAAATAAATAAAAAACTGTTTTAGAATGCACAAGTAAAGGCCTTTCATATGATACCCTACTCGATATAGTTATTTTACTTTTAAATTTCAAACCCCCGATTTTCCCCCTTTTTTTAATAAAACCAAAAATAATTTTCGACTTTTCTTTATTTCAATGCTTTTGGGCCACTATTATACACAACTATGCCAAATTTCATGTCGATAGCTTTAATAGTTACTGAAATAATCGACTGTGACAGACGGACGGACAGACGGACGGAGAAAGTCTCACCATAAGGGTTCCATTTTTACCATTTTGGTATGGAACCCTAAAAAGACATGCAAAGTATAAACAAAATATACAAGTGTAAATTAAAAATTTTATTTTTGAATACAAGCTTTTAGTAGCTACATCATTAGACTCTGGATATCATCTAGGATCAGAGTACTTGTTATGTCGAATCAAACGAGCCCAAACTCGATGGGGTTACGTCGTTTTATTACAGAGTTCCGATAGCCATCCTCAGTTTCCATCATCAGATCAGCTCCATGTCATAATAATATTGCATTGTCATCCGATTTACATATACATGCAAAATTTCAGCTCGATCAGAAACCGGGAAGTGGGTCTAATTCATCTTGCAAGATTTGACCCAAACAAACATTGCAAGTTAAATAAAAGCTTGTAAAAATAGGATTTATTTATATTATTATACTTACGACGTAATTCCTGTAACGAAATAGGTATATCTATTTGAAAGCTTATGAGCAGATGTAAAATACAGACTGGCATTGAAACAAGATAGTGAATGAAATGAAAATTTGTCTACGTGACTGGGATTAATTCCAGCATCTCTAGAGATTTGCTCTCCACGATGCATTAGCTCCCCTATTGAAGTGAATATTTTTATGTTCTCAATGGATCTTCATGCTCTCCTATTGAATAGATTACAAAAAAATTGTAGTGCATGAATAAACATTATACAGTATACACTATAAAACTTTTAGAGAAATTAGAACAGGTTATGCTACAATTACTATTATTACAGCTCAATAATGGACTTAAATATTTTTTGCTAGTCAAAACTTTAGTTAAAACGCATTGAGAGAGAAATTTAATTTTTTGCAGAAAGTCATAATAAATTGATTATTATTTTCTATAAATCTTTACCAATTATAAAAGTGTACCGATTTGTTTGTTAGCTTTTCTTTCAGCAAAAAATTGATTATTTCAGGGAAATAAAATAATCCCGCGAGTTTTTTTAAAAAGCTACGCGTATAAAGTCGCGGGCATAATGTGCTAGTATTTTAATTATACTCATTATAATCAATTATAATTCACTTTTCTTTATAATTTAATCTATATAATTCTTTATTCTATAAACAAAGTTTATAAATAAGAACCGATGGATTAAAAGAAAAGTTAGTGAAGACTAAGTCAGGTCGTTTGTTGCTCTCATAAATATAATAATTATTTTTATTGCATATTAATCATCTAGTAGGTATTATTTATTATACAAACTTAAATTAAGTTTGATAGCTTTAAAAAGTTTAACACTTAAAACGTAGACTGCATTAACGATAACTATCACATGAAGTCTAGCTTACTTTAAAGTTAAACAAAAGAAGCTTCATTTATCTGAAACTTAATGTCAGCGGACATTAAAACTGCTATAAAATATCTCCTTGACAAAGACATCTTATAATTAAATTCACAACAAAAACCTTGGCGGGTGATCATTAGTTGGAGCTGAAGTATAACTTACATTCTGGCATAGATAGAGAACTTAAATATCTTTTATCTATGATTCTGGTCACGTGTGCTATCAAATTATTCTCTCTTCATACCGTTTATGCTATTTACCTTACAACTGTGAAAGCTTTAGCTTAGTGTTTTGGTAAAGTAGGAGAGGCTTCAGAGGTCGTTGGTCTTAACGGCTTACCGGGAAAAACCAGGTGTTTTTTACGAAACGAGATTATTGTAATACAGTCTCATATTTTTGTACCAAAGGTCGAATTACTGTTATTGCGACATTCTAATACGTAAGATAGTTAAGTAGATAGTTTTACTGATGATGTAAGGCATTTTTTGGGGTATGATTACTCGATTAAGTGTACGCGTGTGATTCACGCGTCACGCGTGCCAGTATAATTTACCGATTATACACACAGCCAGCCATTCACATGTCGGGGGTGTTTTAAATTTTCAATTTACACTTGTTACTTTAAAAGAAAGGTAAGCTTTAATTGCGTAAAAAAATGTTAATAAGGCAACTTGCAAAAAGGTAAAACCAAACAGATTCCAAGAAAAATACGTTAGAAAACTATTATAACAAAAACCCATTGTTCATTCATTTCTTACATCGAAAACCCGAAGAAGAAATAACAAAGCAGGAAATTGCCACGGAGGCTCCCAAAAAGAATTCTATTTTCTTTTGCATCACCCACATCGTTCTTTTGACCCAAATATAACCCAAATTGCTTTTCAATTTCCATATGCAAACACTTATCAGCTCTTGTTAATGTGTAGGCTTTTTTAGGAACAAGAAACTTTAAAGAGGTTTAGCCTTGACTTGCGTGGTTAGTGCAAACATAAAACATTTGCCAATTGGTTGTGCTATAATTTTACTTAATAAAAATGATATGAATGATGGTGCAGTATTTATTCTGACATGATGAAAATGTCATTTGAAGGTTGCGAGGAATAATTTTCTTAAAAGGTAGCGAAATTATTACTGTGTTCTTTTAGTAAAGGTATATTTTGATACCGCTCATAAAATCAGACTCGCTTCTTTATTTTTCTTTCTTCTTTTTCTTCTTCTTTTTATCTTCTTTTTTGTATTAGTCTTTGTATTCTATTATTTAGTATATTATATTCTATTTTTCTATTTATATCATAAATAGTTACTTTTAGCTTCACCATTCACCTAGAATCGAGTATACTTTTTAACAATAAATAAACTACCTATCCACCTACGATGGGTGACACCTACGTACGATCCTATTTTTATATCTAAGTGAAACTGCTGCAAAACGCTAGCTTATTGATAAAAATGAAATTCATTCAAATAATATCACTCTATTTTTACTTGAATATTCAATACACGCTTTAGTCTCTTAAGTTTTGGTATATATATTAAAATATTTAATCCCGGGCAAAGCGACAGGCTTCGTTAAATTATGAGATGTTTAGATAAATTGCTGGTAATGTATCATAAATTACATTAGATAGAGGACATTAGGAGAGATTTATCTCGCGTGCAACATTTTCCATTTCGTATTCCGGACACAGCTGACGATGTCAATGACACGGGCTTTAATTTACCTACACAAGACATAACTTTGGGTTTGCTGATTGTTCCCAGCTTTTGACGGGTACCCTCATTAATTTAGCTCATGTGTAGGTAAGTGAATTTTATCGAAAAGTAACTCAGATGTTGATAAAAACATTGTCTTTAGAAAAATCATGGTTGCCTGTAGTAATCAAATAGCAATTTAGATATTTTTGTGTATGCGTAATTAAAGTTGAAGGCGAAATAAAAAAAATTAAATTATTCGTTGACAATTTATCTAAATATATAAAAGAAAAAAAGGACTGACTGACTGATCTATCAACGTACCTACTGCTCAAACCACTAGACGGATTGGGTTGAAATTTGGCATACATATAGCTATTATGATCTAGGCATCCGCTAAGAAAGGGTTCTTGAAAATTCAACCCCTAAGTGGGTGAAGTTTGAAAATAGAACCTAACGTGATTCCCCTCTCCCCTCCGTAAAACGTAAAGCTTGTGTGAGAAGGGGGTACGACAATAGTGCTTCCGGTGGGGATTGAAGTCCTACTTTCAGTTTCCAGACGACACCTTTAACCGTTAGGCTGTTGAGGCTTTATTACCTGTATATTGAATTTTTAGGGTTCCGTATCCAAAGGGTGCCAACGGGACCCTATTACTAAGCCTCCGCTGTCCGTCCGCCCGTCAGTCCATCCGTCCGTCCGTTCCTCCGTCCGTCCGTCTGTCAGCGGGCTCTATCTAGTAGATCTTTATATACAGTGCTAATGATAAATCTGGAAGGTATGCAGAGATTAAATCTGCCCCTTGAATAACCCTGTTGGGAAAATCTGTGGCAACACCGCCGAAGGGAGTTGGTTCCACATCAGGCACCCACTTGGTAAGGCTGAAATTTTTTCGGTGGCGTGCGGTGCGGTTAATAAAAATATGCAATGTTTACAAAAATATATAATAAATATTAATTATGATATCACAATAAAATCACAAGTTTTCACTACAACTCAATGGTGGTGTACGGCCACAACGGGCGCATGTTTGACGATGGGCACCACGGGCGCGGCGTGCACGATGGGCGCGTGCACGATGGGCGCCGGGTGCACCACCGCGCTGTGGGACACCGCCACCGGGTGCACGGCTACGGGCGCCACGTGGTGCGCCACCACGGGGTGCGCTACCGGCACCACGGGGGCAATGACCCCGCAGTGCGCGATGGCCACGATCGCTAGGAGGATTGTCTGGAACAAAATGATAGATACGTCATTAGTGAAACAAAAAAACAATAATAATCATACTAATATTATAAATGCGAAAGTGTTGTTGGTTTGTCCTTCAATTACGCCGCAGCAGAATTACGGATCAACGTGATTTTTTTCATGGGTATAGATGAGGACCTGAAAAGTGACATAGGCTACTTTTTATCCCGGAAATTCAAAGAATTCCCAGGGATTTCAAAAACTAAATCCACGCGGACGAAGTCGCAGGCATCAGCCAGTTAATTAAATCAAAGTTTCAATAATAATAATATATCAGGAGAACCGAAGTCGAACCCGAGCCCATTTCGGACTAAGCTAACTAAGGATGTCCTGTAATATTATTAGTTTAAGGTGCTGAGCTCACCGCATTGTTATGCCAAGAAAACCCCTTCTATTATGTAACTATAGCTTTTACCCGCGGTTTCGAACACGTTCAGTTTGATTTTTCAAACCCCTATTTTACCCCTTTACGGGTTGAATTTTCAAAAATCCTTTCTTAGTGCATACTGCCTACGTCATAACTCATAATGGCTATCTGTATGCAAAACAGCCATCCGTCCAGTGGTTTGAGCTGTGCGTTGATAGATCAGACAGTCAGTCAGTCAATCAGCCAATCACCTTTTCCTTATAGACGAGTATGTTTAGAAGATAAACATAGAGGGGCAACATAACAATAAGGAAGTTGTAGAGAAAGAGAACGTAATAGAATAAATAGAATTATTTAGAATAAATTTGTATGTATTGTCAGTTACTCCAAAATAATTCACATCAGAGATATGCTGTCTCTCTCAACCATATGTAAAAAGAGAATACGTACTCTCTTCTATTCAACGAAGGCGTCGCTCGCAGCCACTATGCTCTATCCTTCTTTATTACACTAAATAAGCTCGAATTTCTCTCTTGCGCAACTTTACTTGCTTTGATTTTCAAACTTTAAATCCTGGCAATAGTGTTTCATGAACGGTTTATTGCAGGCAATACTATATCATCGCGTTTGTTATTAAATAATCTTTTTTTTGATATATATTTTGATTGGTAAACAAGTGGGTGAAACTCGCTAAAAAAATTCAATTATTATTTTTTTAATTAATGATAGTCATGAACATATTTTGATAGGCAATACATACAAGACGTATTTGTCTATGTATGGAATTTTATAAAAAAAATGTTTCATTCGGTAAACAGATGGGTGAAGGTCGATGTTATGTTCGGATCTTAGACCATAATATGAGTGTTAAATCTATCTATCTGGAAATAAATAAAATTAAAGTATGTGTTTGTAATCACGAAGATTTTGTTTGCCTCCTTTGATTATTATTATTAAAACGATAGCATAACCACAACACAATTTTCTGTCTGCCTGTATTCTATTCCATGCGAGCGAAACTGCGGCCCAGTCTTAGTATAAAAGAACTTTTCCTTACTGCTGATAAAGATCTGAAAGACTTATAGCTACGAATGAAAAACGAGGTATAAACGAAATTATTATAAAATTTTTTAGAAAAAATTTCCAGTTGGTAACGGAAAATTGGTCGTTGTTCTAAATTGAATAAGACTATTATGATATTCAATATTCGTTTAACCTAAAAATCCTTCAGACAGCTGTGGCAATGAATTCGTTAAATTCATTATTTAAGAAAATTTTCTTAAAAATTTTCAGGTTTATAAATATTCGTTTAGGTACATAAGAAGAGCAAAAATTTAAATGTTCAAACTATTGTTTGTTTTGTAAAACACTAGATGATGCCCGCGACTACGTGCTCGTAGGTTTAATTTTTAAAAGGCCCGTGGTAACTATTTGATTTTTCGGAATAAAAAGGTAGTCTATTTCTCTCTCCAGGTTAATCCGTTGCTCCGTTGCTGCGTGATTGATGGACAAACCAACTAAAAACACACTTTCGCATGTACAATATTAGAAGTGTCCTTGCTTACCAATAATAAAAACTTAAAAAAAATTAAATTGGATGGTTTAATCTTGTAATTGATTATTATTAAGTACTAGCTGATGCCCGCTACTTCGTCCGCGTGGATTTAGTTTTTAAAATCCCTCGGGAACTCGTTGATTTTCCGGAATAAAAACACGTCAATCCGTAGCCTTCTTGCGGCGTGATTGAAAGACAAACCAACAAACAAACACACTTTCGCATTTATAATATTGGTAAAGATTTAAATTCTGTCGTTTCTTTTTACAATCTATCTATCTATACTTATAAAAAGACTTGTCTTGACTGACTGACCGACTGACAGATCTATCAACGCACAGCCTAAAACACTGAAGTAAGAAACTGAATATTTGACAGTAAGTTCTTTTTATGACATGGACGAGTACTAAGAAAGGAATTTTTGAAATCCCACCCCTAAGGGGGTTAAATGGGGGTTTAAAATTTGTATGAAAGTCCGTCATTTTTCAAATTATACCCATGAAACTCAGTAATTGGGCTTTAAAAATTTTACCCCCAAAGGCATGAAATAGGGGATGAAATTTTTATGACAGTTATCATTCGGCTTATTTTTCAAGTTATGTGTATGAAACTTGGTATTTTGGCTTTTGATTAATTCAAAATAATAATAGATATAATAATAGATTATTCTGATAAAACTTACCAGCTTGATCATTTTGTATGTTTAAAGGAAACCGTTCGGTCGAAGGAAGTCGACGGAGACTTGTGCATAGAGCGACTAGTTCTAGCCCTTTTATAGGTCCTAGGCTTTATTCTCTAGGCTAAATATCTGTAATAAATCCTTATTCCGTTGTTAGGCAACTCGCAACCTGAGTGTGAGACTAAAACGCCACATACACAGGATGTTTGGTTTAAATTCACAAAATAATATAAAAAAAAGAAATGCTGTTGATAAGTTTGAATACAGAATATTGACGACAAAGGTTATTGTTCTTTCTGATGCTTAAATTATATTGAATTATTCAAATTAATTATATCATATTATTTTCATAATGATGTTTGTAAATTTGTTATTTTACGCGGTAAATTGCAGCGTGGTAAAATCTATGCAAGTAAATTTTAATTGAGTTGTCACTGTAATCTAATCTCCAAAGTAATTACTGAAGAAAATAAATATTTTTATCATTTAGTATTAAACTTTATAGACGTGCCGCCAAGCATTTTACGTTTGGCTCGATGGCGTGGAGAAACCAATTAGAGATATTCCAAGCTTAGCACGCTTTCAACTTAGGCTGCATCTTCACTTACCATCACATGAGATTGCAGTCAATAGAATATATAATATTTGTAATATTATGCTGTACTTACTCTACAATACTACTAACTTTTGATACAATAATTTTCGACCAACTTTTTAGGTAGACTACAAGGTAACTTTTGAATGGATACATTATACAGAGGGTGGAAGCTATTATGAAAGTTTAATTAATTTTTATATTTAAATCAGATTCGGAATCTCTGCTGAATTAGGCGAAACAGAAAACTTTTTTCTTTTAAAGAGAAAATTGTAACGTAATAAATAAAAAAAAATATGTTTTCCTCTATTTTATATGAGCAGTTAGAAAAATGGCAAACGTTTTAAGAAAATATCATTTTTCCCTGTAAGACCTTGGAAGCTAGGCTATTTTGTTAGTAAACACTATCTTTCTAAGACAACGGTCTTTGTGGCAATAAAGCATTTTACTACAAGGTTTTCTACCCTTGCTCCGTACATCAGTGGTCGTAATACCATCATTTTTACTTTATCACCCTGAAACTACAAAGCAAAATGTCAAGCGATATGAATTCGTATACTTTATAGTTATTTCTACACCGTTTTAAGCACAAAACGTTGTCTGCTAAGCTATAATCTATTTTAGATGAACACATTTTTTTCCTTAGAAACCCGAGACTACGAGACTACAACGACATCAATTTTATCGACAAATATACGGATTCACGGGATTCTAAAAACTTACTTGGGTATCATATTTAATTATAACCACAAATATTTTTGTGAGCTATGTATCAATTTACTCTTATCTTTTTTAATCGAAGATAGTAGTACTAGTACATAAGAGGAACAAACTTGGAAGAGGTTTTAAAGTGGTATCGTATCCAAACTCTAACTTTCTTGAAGCTTTTTACTTCTTTGTTGGTAGGTAAGGTGGTAGCTGGGCATTGCCGAAGCCTCCCACCAAACCATTATTTTTTCTCAGTTGAGAACCTATAGTAAGTGACATAGCCTACTTATAATCCCGAAAAAACAAAGGGTTTCTGCAAAATAAAAATAAAAAAATTCCACTATTAATCAATTCTATTATTAATTTATAATTGCATGAAAGGCTGTTAAAAATATAATACCTACCTATATATAAATGGTTAAATTTAAAAATGTAAGTAATGGCACGCATGGTATTTTTTAATACGATTAAAATAAAAAATATAAGCACCCTGTATTTATTTAAGTCAAAAGAAACACTACTCGGCCGCGATCGGGTCGCGATGTGTCTGTAGAAAATGAATTAATTGGTCCCGTAGACCTTTACCACTCACCTTTGTCGAGGCCGTGTCGCCTGTAATGAAGAGAATACGGAAATTAATGAGCGTTTCATTTGTATCTATAGGGTTGTGGACTGGCGCGACGCGATCGCCATAAAATACCGGCCGGTATTACCGCAACAGTCGATACTGCTGAGCATTTTTAAAATACGCTGAACATCCTTACTTATATTATCAAAAATGCGAAAGTGTGTTTATTTTTTGGTTTGTCTTTCAATAACGCTGCAACAGAGCTATGGAACGACGTGACTTTTTGCATGGGAATATAGTTGAGAACCTGAGCAAGATAATTATATTTATATTTTTATAAGGATTATATTTTTGCGGCGCTTGCTTTTGAGACTGTGGGTCCATGGTCATCGGACACGAAAAATTTTGTAAATGTCGTGTCCCAAAAATTGATCCACGCCTCTGGTGACCAAAGAGCTGGCGCTTATTTAGCCCAAAGGCTTAGCCTCGCGATTCAGAGAGGTAATAGCGCCAGTGTTTTGGGCAACATGCCCATTAGCGATCACTTGGACGGCGTGTATTTTTTGTAAATATAATTAGTAGTAATTTTTTCGCTTTTATATAATATCTAGATCTACTTATGTGAATGTTAAATGTATAAAGTTTTTTAACCAAATTTTATACAGTGATAAAGGCAACTTTTCGGAAAATCAATAAGTTTCCACGGGATTTACAAAGTAAGTCCACGCGGACCAAGTCGCGGGCATCAGCTAGTAATTAATATTCCCTTTCCCCTCCGACTAAGCTTAAAGCTTGTACTAAGAGTTAGAGTACATAGGACGGCAGTGAAAGGGGTGGATGGTTCGACCGACGTTTTTAGGGTTCCTTACCCAAAGGATGCCAACGGGACCCTTTTACCAAGCCTCCGCTAATCGTCCGTCCGTCCGTCCGTCCGTCCGTCTATCAGCGGGCTGTATCGCGTAAACTGTAATAGGTAGACAACAAATAATAAAAATTAAAGTGTGCGGCTCCCATGAAAAAGGAATCGAAATATAATTTTATTTTTTACCCTGGCATGTGGGATCCCATTGTCTAGAGCTTATTAAGTGGAGTTCAAATATATTTTTTATTATTTTTTAGCTTTAAAAATGAAGAAATGGGGGACATTCAAAGTTACCAAAACAAACGAGCATTTTTCCCCTTATGCTAATACTAGCTGATGCCCGCGACTTCGTCTGCGTGAACTTAGCCCTTAAATGCCTTGGGAACTCTGACTTTGCGGGTTAAAAAGTAGCCTGTCACTCTCCAGGTCCTCAACTATAGGTACACTGCAAAAAATCACGTCGATCCGTAGCTCTGTTGCGGCGTGATTGAAGGACAAACCAACGCACTTTCGCAGTTATAATATTTAATTATAATATTAATAGGATAGGATCTACACATGACCATTGACCAGTCATTATATAATATCTAGCAATGTACTCACTATGACTGGACAAATCGATACCTTGTACTATTTGTATTATTTATTTCGTAATCCATCCCTAATCCCTAAGAAATTTTCTATTGCTAATTAAAAACTTCACTAACTGTGTTTGTCCTACTTGATTGTTGAACTGGAATTTTTTACTTATTCTCGATGCTGCGGATAATGTAAGCGTGATTTAAGTACAATCAGCGCCATCTATCGGTGGTTTTTCAAAATCCCGCGGGAACCTTTGATTTTTCCGGGATAATTTGTAGCCTATGTGTTATTCCAGGGCATAATCTATCTCCATTCCAAATTTCAGCCAAATCCATCCAGTAGTTTTTGCGTGAAAGAGGAACAAACATACACACAAACTTTCGCCTTTATAATATTAGTAGGATAGTAGGATAGGATAATACTATCTAAGAACAAAGATATCAAAACAAAGTGGTTTGATCATATGTACGGAACCCTAAAGAGCCAGGCCCGACTCGCACTTGGCCGATTTTTTTATTCATGAATAGCAAGCAAACGAGCAGGCCACCTGGCCACACAGGGTCACCTGATGTTAAATGATTGCCGCCGCCATGCACAAAGCGCTGTTTTGTTGTTCCGCTCCTTAGATAACCCCATGTTGAAGTGAATTCTTTCGATCTTTTGATATTCGGGTCGCCCTGACTGTTGTCTGTTGAAGGAATATGATTTCTATGATAACTTAAAAACACAGTAGGTCACCCAACTACCAAGGTAGGTAGGCCCAACGAGACATGAAGTCTTGTGGCATCACGTCTGGGTCCCGGTTATTTTGAAGGCATCGAAATTGAATTGTATCCGAAAGCTGGTAAACCTAATGCACCTCTGCTCTACATATCCCAGTTTTCTCCGTATTTAGTAGAGCATCAATATTTTCATCCGAATAAATACGATCTTTTTGTTCGCTATCGCAGCATCCGTGACCTAAAACTCAGATATGGTGCACGTGTAACATTTTACTGACTTCAAAAGAGGAAGGTTTTCACCTCTAATTGGATCTACCCAGCTTGGATTGCAACTCATGGTTTCTCAGACACGAGCTTAGGTAGAAGCTTCGATCATAGAAGCCTACGTTGTTATTTGGTAAGAGCTTTGTCTTGAATCAAATTGACATAAATTGATGCGAATTGATCATTCTGCGTGTCTTCTTCTTCTTCTTTATCAACCTATAGACGTCCACTGCTGGACAAAGGTCTCCTGTATGGACTTCCACAGGCTTAGGTCTTGCGTTGCTTGGATCCAGCGGCTCCCTGCGACTTGTTTGGTGTCGTTGGTCTACCTAGTGGGGGGTCTGCCAACACTGCGCCTCTCCACTCGGGACACTCCGAGCATAGCTCTCTCCATCGCCCGCTGAGCGGTCCTGAGCCTACTTAATGAAGCCCTTTACCGTATATTATATTATGGAAAGGGGGCTGCTATCAACGCTTTGGGGCCGTCCTAGTCAAAAGCTGTACAACGCCATACAGTGCGTATACCAAGGGTGACATAACCATACCTATTGAGGTTGGCATAGGAGGATTTCAAACCGTGAGTGCTTAGAGTTGCATGTTCTTTTAATCTTTATCATTTTTAATCCGCAAAAATACGGAATTTTTCCGCTAAAATCGTGACCTAAAAATCATTGGATCATGCACTCGCACGTGTTATGCGAGTGTTATGTCGAACCCCAGGGGTGCTCCGCGAGCAATCACCAGCAAATCGCAAGCAAATAAATTATTGCATTGGATATTTCGTTGCGATTTCTTCTTTTAGATTCTATTTCCGGAGTATTTGACATGCACGGCCTTTATCTCCTTAAGGTTGAAGACAAGGTCTGGCCGCGAAATTCAAATTTAATTTGGTTTTTCGCAATTTGTAAACTAATACGACAAAGTAGGCTTATGGCATTCTAATTGCGCCAGTGGAATTATCATCTTCACAGGTTTACATAAAAATCTTTACTTGAAAGTGACCAGTTTAAGAAATTAATCAAAATACTGAGTTGGACGTGAGTTACTCACAAATTAGTCGATATTTTGATTAATTTCTTAAACTGGACACTTTCAAGTAAAGATTTTTATGTAAACCTGTGAAGATGATAATTCCACTGGCACAATTAGAAGGCCGTATTAGTTTACAAATTGCGAAAAACCAAATTAAATTTGAATTTCGCGGGCAGACCCTTGTCTTCAACCTTAAGCGACTGTTCGTTACCTCGACCGCGTCGAGTTTTTATGTTCCCGTGGAACTCTATGATAAATGAGATTAAATTCTTACTAATTTGTATATATAAATGTCAGTGTGTTTTTATGTTCCCGTGGAACTCTATGATAAATGAGATTAAATTCTTACTAATTTGTATATATAAATGTCAGTGTGTTTTTATGTTCCCGTGGAACTCTATGATAAATGAGATTAAATTCTTACTAATTTGTATATATAAATGACAGTGTGTTTTTATGTTCCCGTGGAACTCTATGATAAATGAGATTAAATTCTTACTAATTTGTATATATAAATGTCAGTGTGTTTTTATGTTCCCGTGGAACTCTATGATAAATGAGATTAAATTCTTACTAATTTGTATATATAAATGTCAGTGTGTTTTTATGTTCCCGTGGAACTCTATGATAAATGAGATTAAATTCTTACTAATTTGTATATATAAATGTCAGTGTGTTTTTATGTTCCCGTGGAACTCTATGATAAATGAGATTAAATTCTTACTAATTTGTATATATAAATGACAGTGTGTTTTTATGTTCCCGTGGAACTCTATGATAAATGAGATTAAATTCTTACTAATTTGTATATATAAATGTCAGTGTGTTTTTATGTTCCCGTGGAACTCTATGATAAATGAGATTAAATTCTTACTAATTTGTATATATAAATGACAGTGTGTTTTTATGTTCCCGTGGAACTCTATGATAAATGAGATTAAATTCTTACTAATTTGTATATATAAATGTCAGTGTGTTTTTATGTTCCCGTGGAACTCTATGATAAATGAGATTAAATTCTTACTAATTTGTATATATAAATGTCAGTGTGTTTTTTATGGATTGTCCGACAATCACGCCGCAACAGAGCTACGGATCGACGTGATTTTTTGCATGGGTATAGTTGAGGACATGGGGTGGAGAGTGACATGGGCTACTTTTTATCCCGGAAAATCAAAGAGTTTGCGCGGGATTTTGTAAAACTAAATCCACAAGGACGAAGACACGGGCATTGGTTAGTTTTATTTATAACTAGCATTTGCCCATTACTACATGATTAAAGCAGTCATTATTCTCTACAAGAAGGTCCGCGAGGAAATATTATCTAACTATCCTAATTAAGTTATAATAGTAGCTTTTGTGTTCTAAAATTTAATTAGATAGCCTTTATTATCGTGGTTTTAATTCTTCCTTACAATTATAAATGCAAAAGTGTGTTTGTTTGTTGGTTGGTTGGTTTGTCCGTCAATCAAAAACAAAGATGCACGTCGTCAAGAAAAACAAAGATGCACGGGTTAAATCAGCTTGGCATCCAGCTGCCCACAAGATAGTATAAAAACTTATTACAATGTAATAGCTACTTATTAATATTGTAAAATGATTATTTTGAAAAGAGCAACTGCTGAGTTTCTTGCCGGCTCTTCTCAGCAGAATCCGCTTTCCGAACCGGTGGTAGAGTCATGACGTGTCATAAGAGCCACAGGTTGGCCTACATGAAATAAATAATTTTGAATTTTGAATCACGCTGCAACTAAGCTACGGATTGACGTGATTTTTTGGATAGGTTAGATGGATTGATATAGTTCAGAACCTGGAGGGTGATATAAGCATCCCGGAAAATCAAAGAGTTCCCGCGGGATTTTAAAAACTAAATCCACGCGGACAAAGTCGCGGGCATCATTTAGTGGTAAAATATTTTTTTAAAGGCGTTAAATAAGACGGTAACGAAGTTTAAAAGTTCCCTTGAAGATAAAGCCATTATTCAGAGGCTATCTCGACAAAGCTGATTAGGTTAGGTTAGTTAGATTAATTAACACTGATAATAATTTAACAATTTAATAACACTTTTTTTATTCTTGATCATAATTTCTCCGACGTATTTTTTTAAGTTTTACTGTTTAAATTATTTTATATCTTCTAAATGTCATTCAACCTCTAAGATTCTAATCTAACGTCTGAGGTCATCTGCTTTCATTGCATAGGAATATTATTATTAGCAGCACCTTCGTTGATTAATTTTTTTTAAGAATTATAATAAACTAGCTTTTTCCCGCGGCTTTGCTCACGTTTAGTTCGATTTTTCAAACTCCTATTTTACCACCTTTGGGGTTGAATTTTCAAAAATTCTTTCTTAGCAGATGCCTACGTCATTATAGCTATCTGTATGCCAAATTAAAGTCCGATCCGTCTAGTGATTTGAGCTGTGCGTTGATAGATCAGTCAGTCAGTCACCTTTTCCTTTTATATATTTAGATGATGTCCTGAATGCTTTGACCAATTAAATGCACTAATTCTGAATTTGACTAATCTCCTCCCAATTAAACGTATAGCTTTATGCTAGTAGTAGGTAAGTACGACGAAGTGAAACTAGTGCGGTTCGAACCATAGAGTTTTGGGTTTCAGGGCCCACCTGACCGTTGCGCTATTAGAGGCTTGATATTGGCTTGCTTAAAAGGAAGTGGGCTTATTAATTTTGTAGTGTTACAGTATTGCCCTATTGTACTCTGTTTTATTTGTTGATTTTTGTTTTGTTGTTGTTGGCTTTGGTGAATAAAAAAATCCTTTAAATCAAGAGTGAATAGACATCTAGCCAAACGCGTTCCATCTTAGGCTGCATCTTCACTTATTTTCAGGTGAGATTGCAGTCAACAAAAAAATATTAATTTCATTCAATAATTCTTTTTTTTCCCCTCGAACGACGTTGTAGACCTCCCTAGCTCAGTGGTGAGCGCTGTGGCCTTATAACTGGGAGGTCTCGGGTGCGATTCCCGGCGGGGTCAATTTGGAAAATTATAATTTCTGAATTGTCTCTGGTCTGGTCTGATGGGAGGGTTTGGCCGCGGCTAGTTACCACCCTACCGTCAAAGACGTGCCGCCAAGCGATTTAGTTCCGGCACGATGGCGTGTAGACCAATTAGGGGTATGGATTGAATGTTCACTGCCATACCCCTTCCAAGTTAGCCCGCTGCCATCTTAGACTGTATCGTCACATACCATCAGGTGAGATCGCAGTCAAGGACCAGCTTGTCTTCGAATAAAATAAAAATAAATAACCATAACCACCAATTTTATCGGTTAAAATATCAGTTATCTGAAGTATCTCGTGCGGTGACACAGTTGTGATGACGCGTCCTCCACGGTCATTAAACTGCGAGCCGAGGCGTAAATTAGATAATCGTTGGTTAATGATGGCGGGCAATTAGCAGATTGCCGGTCTACAAATATTTACAAAATGTCTTGATGTTCAACAGGCTAAGGTTATTTGCGGTAATTTATTCGGAGGACTATCTCGACCGGAAGGGACAGTCTTTAGAAATATTCTTCTTCGTGCCACTCTTAACAGAGTGGTCGAGGTCATCACGAAGTGACGTCTTTAGTGGCAATTTTATACTTTGTATTGGCGTTTGAAGTCGGTTTTTAGAAAGAATTTTTATCTATTATAGTCTATTCTAATCCATCTTAAGTCGGTTCTGGTGGGTGACTTTGTCGTTAAGGTACGATGCGGCGTAGAAACAATTTAATACTAGTGGTTCGCCCCGAACTGAGACCTCGCGGTAACGGTTTCCCATAATTGACGATCAAAATTGACATTATTATTATGCCCGTTTTCACCAACCATACCTAAATCATCCCATTTGTAGAAGTCTCTTTACATAGGTAACCCCTAAATACAATTCTAACATCCCAATGTCATTTTCAACTTTAGTTGTCCCGTAGAGGTTCGTAATAACAAAGTTGACAGAAAGTGTCAACTAACTTAACATAGGTAGCCCGTAAAGGTTAGGGAACTGTTATAGTGAAATCCTCAAGGCCTCAATCAAACTTAGGTATAGTTTTTTGGAACATTCAAATTAAATTACTTGTACACAGCGTCAACTATTGACACGATCAGAAATATGTAAAAACAAACTGCAACGTGAAGTTTTATTGATGTTTGCTAAATGACTAAATAATAATCTTAATTGAATAATAGGTATGTTACATAAAGCTGCATTTGCTATATGAGATGAGAGCGCCATCTATTGACATCATTGTGAAGTTCTGTTGTTGCTGCTCATTAAAAGTTAAATAATTTAGTTTCCTTATTACATTTATCTAATTTTAGTATTTGTTGTTCAAGTACATGATATTACGCTAAAATTGTAAAACTTTCAAGCCCCAGCTTTCAATGGTTATTCCGTTCTGAGGTCAAATATAATCTCCACTTTGAAAGCCCCCCATTTCGTCAATTTTAGGAAAAAAATTTAAAAAAAAATACTTTTGTACTCTGTTCCAAATTATCTTTAAAATGAGGTACTGTAAACCTATGAAACGCAAAATTTTTTTTTTTCTTCGCATTCGCTTCTATGAGAGCCCCCTGAAATAAAGATTTTTATAACTTTTTAAGCCATTTTCGGCTGGAGGCCATCGGTTTACATATTATATCTAAAATTGAAGTAATTTCGTTCAGTAATTCAGAAGTTATAAGGCTCTGACAGACGGACGGACGGACGGACGGACGGACGGACGGACAAGTGCAAATTCACTCAAGTAGACTCAAAGACCTTCGCTTCGCTCGGTCGATTATGAGTTTTATAACTTACATTTCCGGTAAGTAGGTAAGTAGACAGAGTGATTTAAAAGCCTACATTTTTAAAAATATTATATTGTCCCAAAAAGAGTAACTTCTGAGTTTCTTGCCGGCTCTTTTCTGCAGAATCTGCTTTGCGAACCGCTGGTAGTGTCATGACTTGTCATAAGAACCACAAGTTTGCCTACATGAAATAGATAAATAATTTTCAATTTCAATTTATTTCGAGATGAGAAAACTCAAAATAAACATTGTCACATTAATCGTAATCTATGACTTGTTAACTGAATGGCTTGATCATTATTCAAATAAGTAAACGACCGGTTTCATGAACCTATCTAATGCAAAATCTAATAGTTCAAATACCTAACATTTGATACAAATATAATAATATAATAGTAATTTTCTACCTACATTGAATTATTGACACTCATTATACTATATTTTATTTGGATTATAAATATTGTTTAGAGTTTTGATTAGATAAGTAAATAATTATTATAATCGGACGTGAAGAGGTATGTATTCATTTAGACAGTCGCAGCTTGCTGGGTCATTCATCATCATCATTAGCAACCCATCAACGGCTCACTACTGAGCGCAGGTCTCTCTGAGAAGGGTTATCCTCTTAGTCAGGGTGCTGGGTCATTGGCCTCTAACAATTATTAGTGAAGATACTATCTCACTAATAGGTCCCTTTTAAATCAAATACCTAATGAATATCTAAGTTTGAGACCAAAGCTGCTTACTCATAGAGTGTGTAAGAAAGAAAAAAACATCTACATATTATGAACCTGTATTACATAGAACTACTTGTTCAGCTGTGACGCATTTTGCTCCTTGCCTGAAGGACTTTTCAGCACGTTCTATCGCGGCGGTAAATGCTTATCACAGAATTTCAAGATTTAGATTTCAAGATTTTTAGCTTTTAATTTGAGGTGCAATTTGTCAGGCGTATTTAATTAATTAAATTTTAATCATTTAATGCGTTTACTCACTAACGTTTGCTCAAATATTCGTATATTAGATTTGGGGCCTATTACATCATCTCCAAGTAAACTTTAACCGACAAATAAAGACGACAAAGACGTTTTGACTTTCCTATACAAAGAATGTCAAAACGTCAACATTTTTCGTCCGATAAAAATTATTTGTCGATTGTAAAATATGTCCTATGGCGTTACTACTAAGTTAATACAAACTGAATATTAAATTAAGCAGTGAGAGCCTAGTGGTTACGACTGTGGTCTCCTATTCGAGGGGTCGCAGGTTCGATCCCGGGTACGCACCTCTGACTTTTCGGAGTTAAGTGCGTTTAAGAAATTAAATCACATGTTTTAACAGTGAAGGAAAACATCGTGAGGAAACCTGCACACTTGAGAGTTCTCCATAGTGTTCTCTAAGGTGTGTGAAGTCCGCCATTTCGCATTGGGCCAGCGTGGTGGACTATGGCCTATAACCCTTCTCTGAGAGGAGACCTCGCTCAGTAGTGAGTTGATGTTGGGTTGCTAATGATGATGATGATGATGAATATTAAATTATTGTTGATGCTATCTGACACCGTCGGTGGGCACCCTTAAGTTGTCAGTTACAAGCTCTCTGTCTGTAGCGGCCTGGGTTCTGCGTCAATTAATACACAAACAGCAAAGTGAAATAAACGCAAACACTGTATTGCTGTGATTTCTGTTTATTAGATGCAAAGCTGTTTCGGGAAACACTTTCAACATAATATTGTTTGTTGCGAATTGTGTTTTAGAACTCAGTAGTGCGGGATAAAGCATGTCTCAAGCAGCTGGATGCTTTAGGGCGGATTGAAATCTGAAAATGCTCTTCAATACCCACCCTTGTTGTATCAAACACCTACTGTACTCTAACTACCTATCCAGGTAGGTAGTTAGGTAGCTGGCTACCTACGGGCGGGAAGGAGAACAAGTAGTCAAGGATTTGTAAATTGTAAAATCCAAAATCCAAGCAGGTAATCTCAAATGTCAATAAAAAAAAGTGTGTGTGTCAGCTCCGACGCACGATTGGAGTTTACTCCTTAAAACGTCGTAATGCATTCGCGGCGCTCGCTGCGTCTCGGCGCCGCTCGGACCCGATCGGTACGCGCTCGGCTTCCCGAAGCGAAAGCTCATTCGCATTCGGACTCAAGCGAAAACCAACCTTATTTACTCAAAGTTAGGGTAGAAATTTGCATCGTTGTGAAAAACGTAACGAGGTAAACGTAACGTAACGTATTCATAAGTAGATTTTACTCCTCGAATTTTTCTCATACCGGGCGCCTAAAATCGATTCTTAAGGAGTAAACTCCAATAAAATTATATTGATGTTTTAAGCATTTGTAATCGAATACCCCTTCAAATAATAAGAGATTGTAGGTGACAAAATACGCCGCAATAGCATCAGTTCATTATTCGTTGGGTTTGTAGAAACAGTTAAATATTTTGCTGGCTTACCCAAAATCTATAGCTATGAGAAGGGTGATCCTTCGCTAAGACAGAGAGGGGGAGAATGTTAGAGTGGATATATAGATTCATCCATTAGCAACCCATCAACGGCTCACTACTGAGCGCAGGTTTCCTCTCAGAGAAGGATTATAGGCCATAGTCCACCACGCTGGTCCAATGCGAATTGGCGGACTTGACACACCTTCGAGAACATTATAGAGAACTCTCAGATGTGCAGGTTTCCTCACGATGTTTTCCTTCCCCGTTGTAGCAAGTGATATTTAAATGCTTAAACGCACATGGCTCCGAAAAGTCAGAGGTGCGTACCCGGGATCGAACCTGCGACCGCCTGAATAGGAGATCACAGTCTTAACCACTAGGCTATCACTGCTTATAATTATATAGATAAAACAGGCTGAAATCTATAAACAGCTGATTTATGTTAGCACACAATATCTGTAGCTGTCTCAAGTCAGAGCACCTTCTATTGATCTAAGCCTCAATCTGAATGCTGCTACAAGGCATATTGTATTGATACCAGAGACAAAGTTTGTTTTTTCAGCGCAACAACAAAGGGTTTTTTTTTCACAGTTTTTGTGGTGAAAATGTAACCACACCATCAGCAGCATCATTTTTAGAATAGAATAGAAATGTTTTTTTTATTCAAATAAACTTTTTTACAAGTGCTTTTGAATCGTCGATGAGTCTACCATTGCAGTTTGTAAATGTAAATAGTCTTATCGATGTAGCTAGTAGGGGCTGTAGGGATGAGGGCTGAATGAACTGCGAAGGTCGGTAAAAGGGACAGTTATGGAACAGTTTTAAGATTCACAAAGTTTAATTAGCTCCAGTGCAAAGTAACTTCTTATTTGGAATTCACAATGTTTTCCGGAGTCGGTGAATGGTCTCTGCTCTCTATCTCATGTTAGATATTAATGACTTTGTTTATTTTAAGGTTCCGTACCCAAAGGGCGTCAACGGGACAAAATAAAGTTAAAAATTAAAGAGGGTCTCCATATTATTATAATTAACTTTTGTTTTTATTCTATCGTAATAATAGCTGGTATTAAATCTTGTTCGATGGTAAGGAACCCTTCGTGTGCGGTTCCGACTCGCACTTGACCGGTTTTTAGATTTAGCGCTCGATTGTTTTTCTCTTGGGAAATTCCTTGCAATTCTGATTAAAAAAATATTCATCTACTAGCCGATGCCCGCGACTTTGTTCGCGTGGATTTAGTCTTTCAAATCCCGCGTGAATTCACTGATTTTCCGGGATAAAAAGTAGCCTCTTGATCCTCAACTATACTCGTGCAAAAAATCATGTCGATCCGTAGCTCTGTCGCAGCGTAATTGAAGGACAAACCAACAAACAAACACACTTTCGCATTTATATTAAGTAGTTGGAATATACAGTTCCGCGCGTATGCACCTCTATAAATACGTGGACAGACCGATAGTAGTTTTCAGATGTACAAAGTTTAACGATGTTTTCAGTATGTGGGGCACATGTCACTGCTTATTTGCAATTCAAGCAGTTTACAATGTCGGAGGTCATTGAACTCGTAGCTACCTCGTGTCGGCGGAAAATGTAGGCGTTTTATAAATAGTTCTCCGGAAGCCTTCCCACGGGGGAGGCTTACTTTTTATTGGATTTGATTTATTACATACTTTCATACCGTACTCGCATAATTGCTTCAATGATTTTTTTATGCTCAAAACAAGTATATAATACTATAATAGAATATAATTGAATGGTTTTATACTCAAATAAACATTTACAAACAAAGTAATTTCGAATCGTCAAGTGAAGGGGTCAATTTGGGAATTTATAATTTCTGAATTGTCTCTGGTCTGGTTTGGTGGGAGGCTTTGGCCATCGCTAGTTACCAACCTACCGTCAAAGACGTGCCGCCAAGCGATTTAGCGTTCCGGCACGATGGCGTGTAGAAACTATAATTAGGGGTATGTGTTGAATGTTCACTGCCATACCCCTTCCAAGTTAGCCCGCTACTATCTTAGACTGCATCGTCACTTACCATCAGGTGAGATCGCAGTCAAGGACTAGCTTGTCATCGAATTAAAAAAAACCGAATTCCGTACTATAGTAACAGAGTTACCAGCTGCTAAATTAGAGTCGATAACTAAATAAATCCGACCCTAGCTCTTATGCACATTTTCAATTACGTTCCCTAACTTTTACGAGCTACCCAGGGTAAGTTAGATGACGCTTTCTGTCAATTTCGTGGTCACGAAACTTTAGGGACCACTTAGAGGTGGAAATGACATTAGGTAAGGGACTATAATTATTTAGGGGCTACCTACATAAAGTGACTCCTACTTAGGGGATTATTTAGGTATGGTTGGTGAAAACATCAGTGGTGGAGGCATCAATATCATAAACGTTCGTACGTCAAAAAAAGAATAATTTTAGTTTGCACAAGTACATACGTAGTAGAAGTCGGGCGGGTCTACGACTTCAACATACCTGTACAAACTAAAATTATTTTATACTTTGTAGTGGTGTTTGAAGTAGAATTTGTAAGAAGATTTTTTTTTTTATTATTATTTTAAGCTTTTTAGTGGTAGCATCATAGAATAAATCTTCACATTCTCTGATCGCTAGCGTTTCGCTCTTATTCATTGAGGCGTTCCGTCCTCTATCACCGAAGATATTCATACTTCATCTTTAAATGGGACTAACCTAACGGTACGTACTATCAAATATTTTTTTTATTGAAATCGCTTCAGATTTGACGGAGTAATGGAGTAACATCGCCAAAAAAATATACGCATCGAATTGAGAACCTCCTCCTTTTGTTGAAGTCAGTTAAAAATAATATAATATCCTCACCCCAAGACACAAAGGTATCCAATGCAATATAATAAAACATCATTAATTTCAAAAGTTCATTTAATTTTAATATATCTGGTAATGAGATTTCAGTTTATACTTATAAATAGGCGCATACGTTAGAGGTGTGTGGACAATGGGCACATTATGTACAGGTTGTATTATTCTCGAATGCACAGGAGTGTGAATTAAGGGAGCACTATGTATAGGATATTGTATAATTCTTGAATGCACTGGTGTGTGAATTAGAGGAGCACTGTGTATAGGTTGTACTACTTTTGAATACACTGGTGTGTGAATTAACGGTGCACTATGAACCGGAGTATGAATTATCGGGGCGCTGTGGTATCTGTGTACCGTATGTACCGGGTATTCGTACTGGTATATTGTTGATGGTACGTGGTATCCTGGTACAGGCGATGCTACTGCCAAGGCTAGGGTTGCCAGGAGCTGAAACAATAAAAAATAATAATTAATTGGTTTAGGTACTATCAGCATCCTTGAATTCCCTTCACTACCAGTAAGTAGTAACTGAGTTTAACTATTTTTTCCCAGTAGTTCAACTGTTAAGAAGATTTAGACGCAGTTGAACTACTGGAAAAAAAATTCCCACTAGTTCAACGGTTGAACTAATCAGTTGAATTAGTGGGAATGAGCCCTATTTTAGACATGTAATCCATATTTTTCCGAAAAAGCAGCAGCCACTTATCCAGTTAAGATAATCTTCAATTAAAACCTGAATTATTAATGACTGCATGATAACACGATTGGTGACAATTGCTCTTGGTGACAATCATAAATACTCGATACACGATTTGTTAATCAATTAATTGCAGAATTTTAATAATTTTTGCCTATTTATTTGTTATTTTGAAATATTAACAACCTTCAATAATTTATCGATACTAGCTTTTGCGAACGACTTTGTCCGAGACTATTCCACATTTATTATCAATATAATTTAATTTAAATATTATTTGCAAAGACTTACTATGATCAAGTGATGTGTCATCTTGAATGGGCAGCTGTTTATGTTGTAAGCAGATATCTAACTTACCAGTAATTTTTATAGCACTTTTTTAAACCCCATTATGGCGTTTCAGTACAGAGCTAAGAACACAATAGATACGAATCATGTCGTGATTTGTAATTATTGTTTCATAATAGGGAAATAGACTTTAAATACCAATTATTTATTGCTACTCCACTATTGTTTATGTATAACATTATCGTTAAATACATAAATATTGTATTGCGTTATTGTTTTTCATCATCTCATAGAATGGAAGCTTTTAATTCAAATAAACCTTGAATTTGCTTGCTGTAGATAAATTCACTTGCGTCAAGTGAATTTATCTACCCACTGCCTGGTTCAGAATACTGTCCCAACCTAGAAGAACTAGCAAGAAACTCATCGGTTGCTCTATTTGAAAAAAATAACAATATTATGTTCTGTACCTATAATAAATCCAGCTGTTAATACCATCTCATCAATAAAACAGCTGGAACGAGTAAAATCCACACATTTTATATTCATTCGTTTATTAATCATCATCGATTGTAGGTATAATTTTGATTTTTTGTCAAGGCTGGAAATTATGTAAGATTTCATCTGGCGATGATGCAGCGAGAAAAAAGAATGCGTTTAATTTTAATTTACGATGTTAAATGTTGCGAATGTCTCGCACAATAATTGCCCCCTTTATTAGTTGCTTCAGACGTGACTGAGACCGGCATTACACTAGCGGCACGCTATGATGGCCGGTTTGACACATTACAATAGTGATGTGGAATGTCAATTTATTCTCGAACAAAAAACAATTAAGTTTTGTTTTTGTACCTGATTAAATAGGTTTAATAAAACAAAAATGTATATGTTTATTTAATTTATTTGAACGAACTGAATATTTGAATGAAAATGAATATACATACTTTATATGCACACAAGAAACATATGAATACAAAAGATACCAAAAAAGGTGCCACAAAAGGCCATAATTAATCAGATTCGTCCATACTACTATTTTCACTGTCGTCACTGCTATCATCACCTACATTAATAATTATATGTTCGTTTTCTATAATATTATCTATTTTCACATCTCTTTCATAATCTTCCCTTATTAATTTAACAGTTCTATTCACAACCTTTTCCCAGTCTCTTTAGTCACATGTTCACAAGCTTCTTCTAATAATTTTAGCATTTTTTTTGTGGTAAATGGGGGTTCTGTATTGTGTCTTGCAGCATATCCCTTAATTTGAGCCCACACCAACTCAATCGCATTATACTCACAATGGTAAGGCGGTAACCGTATAACTCTGTGCCCATGTTCTAATGCTATTTCGTCAATGACGTATCGGATCTTGGTTGGTTTGTTTTCTTTTAAAAGACGTACTAATTCCGCTTTTAACATATTCATGTTTGCATCTACGCCATTTTTACGAAGCCATGCGACGATATCAGCTTTCTTTTGGGATTGGGCAGGTGGCTTGTCAATTTGCATCGAGTGGTATGGGGCGTTGTCCATAATTATAATAGATGGTTCAGGGAGGCTACACAACATTGAGGTAAACCATTCAGTAAACTTTTCTCCATTCATGTCTTCATGATAGTCTCCAGTGGTTTTTGACGCAAAAGCCATGAGAGAACCTTCGACAAACCCGTTGATGGTTCCGGCGTGACAAATTATAAGTCGCGATCCTTTTCCTACAGGAACTTTGGAAGTAGATGCTGCTGTGTCATCGTTCCAAGAACGGCCTACAGTATGGTTAGCATTAAGCCATGTTTCATCCAAGAACACAACATTTTGCCAATTTTTGATTTCTTTCACTTGCCGTAAAAAAGTATACCTTGCCATCGCTATATCAAATCTTTCCATCAATATTTTGCGTTTGTTATATTTTTTGTATCGAAATCCAATGGTCTTCAAAATCTTCGTTAAAGAACTTTCCCCACCGAAGAATAATCCAGCTTCCTTCAGTGAATGCACCAACTTTTTTCTTGTTGGATACTCCTTCTGTAAATAGTAGCCGTAAACATGTCTTCGGATAGCATCGGCATCAAAGCTATCGATGCCTACGACTGGTTTTGCTCGTTTTCTCTTTTTTGGTGTGTGAAGTTTATTTTCTTCTGTGCCAGTCTCGCCATATTTTTTTTTAGTTATCCGTCTAACAGTTCGTTGTCCAATATTAAGCGCATCAGCTACGCGTTCAACCACTGACGTTATAGGTAAAATTGGCCCTCCATTTTGAGCTTCACGATCGAAATAGTTACGAAGGCGTATTACGAACTCACGTGTCTGACTATTTAGAACAGTTCTCTGCGTACGTTCGGTCATATCGACGAAATCCACAACAAAGGGCTTGAACAGAGTCCAAATTAACGAGCAAGGGTCAGCAGTAATGCAGTATCAATATTTGAAATCCAAAGCCAGGTCAAAACTATATCACAATCGCATTGCACTGACAGTTTATACTTTTCGAAGCAACGTCAATTCGAAACTGCTTTGTTTTGCATTGAGCATTGACGCGAGTTTGCCGGAGGTAGTAGTTGTGCTAGCCAGCGATCCTATGTGACGATCGTATTAGATTCCATTTTTAAAAATTTTCAATTTAGAAAACCAAATGCCGAGTTGTGGTATATATCATATAAAAATAAAAATTTTACCTTTTGTATGAAACAGCTGATATTTTTTTGCGATTTCAGAGGTTTGTCCACATAGTGAAAATTGTTCATATTCACAAGTACATTCACCCCTTAAATGGTGCAAACTGATTTTTCTACACTTGTATACATTTTAGAAATCAATTTAATAAATAAATTTTGAGTCCTAAACCTAAAACTACATTCGATAAAATTTATGAATCTCTGCACATCACTATCGTCAATAAAGTAATACAATTATTTCCTTCAAAGTCGTTATCAATTAATACGGAACTTCATGAGCGGACAAACGTCAAACCGGCCATCATAGCGTGCCGCTAGTTTAATAGTAATTATGACGGTTGAACGGGTTTAAGAGTATCAATGTCAAAACACGTTGCACTTGCACTAGTATCTGTGACGCTTTCTCCTCAGTATTCCACCAATGGCCCAATTCAACATTTTTTTAAGCTATTGCATAGCTTTTATCGCGTGCTTTGAACTAGGACAACAGTTTGAGCGCGGCGACCGAATCAAGAAATTCCGTAACGAAAATAAACCTAACACCGTCGTTCAGTAAGCGTTCAACATTTTAGAGGGTCACAAGCAGCTCTGTTTGGCGCAGTGGGCGAGCGACCGCTTTCTTATGATGTCGCAGGTTCGAATCTCACTCGCGAAGTAGTGACAGTGCGCTTTTCTTGTTTGTTTGTTTTTTAATTATTTTTTTGCATAATTTTTATTACGCAAAAAAAATATTGCATGAATATTATAATTGCATAAGTTGATAAAAAATGCTATTGAATGAATAGAATGCAATAGCTTTACCGCGGCAGTTCCCGAGTGCCACTTAATTTTTTTCCCTTTTCAGAATCATTATCTCATCTTACGTATCACCTATGAGCCAATCATTAACATTTAGGCTGGAATCACACCTTTGCGCAGCGATTCGCATTTTGTCCATATAAAAGTGCTATTTTGTACGGAGTCGTGTACTCATCAATTCGGTTTTCGCATTTTTTGTACCTCAAATAATTTAGACGTCGACGCATGCGTACAGATACGAATGGCTCCTTACCTTAAATCATTCGGCTAAATGCGAATCGATGCGCACAGATGTGATTTCAGCCTAAAAAGGCTCAAAAGACCAAAGATTAAAGGTGCATAATGAAAACAGATCAACCAGTTTTGCACGAATCTTTTCTTTATTTGTTCCAATTCTGTTGATTGTAAGCTCTACACTCTACATAAGTAATTTAGTTATAGCGTTAATTAGTACTAAACTTGGTTGCAGGTATGATTTACTTAATCCAAACTATCTAAGTCATGAGACACCATAAGAAACTACGCGCGTAGTTCCAATGTCGATGCAAAGGTTAACCGCAGTAATGCGGTCATGATCCTTTATCTATATCACATTTCATTTACTTCAAAGACGTGACTTTATAGCTTAGTAGTTAGAATGTCTCGAAAAGGTGTTGTGTGTTCGATTCCTGACATTGGACATAAGAATTTTCCATATTAATAAATAAGGTGTGTACCAAATGTCAGATCAATCGGTTAACAAAATGGAATACCCCCATTTTCAATTAGTATATTTGACCCACACAAGACACAAACAGGGCCAGTTAAATACAAGTGTAGTTTAAAAATTGGCAGTCATAGGGACTGCCATTAGAAGTGAAAACTAGATTTGCTAATAATTAAAAACAAATATTAAAAAAAAAATTCACGTTTCGTGAGTGAGATTCGAACTTGCGACATGAGACATCATACATGATACATTAAACGATAAGGAAGGCGGCTGCTGGCTGACCGCGCTGTACAAGGTTGCTTGAGAATCTCTAAAATGTTGAACGCTTACTGAAATCTCCAGGTGACGATGGTGATGGTGATGCTTTCGCGATCCATGTTTTTCGCTCACCCAAGAAAATCCTCAACGTGCCTAAAGAAGTTTTCACTTCAAAAATTTAAAGCACCCCCGACATATGAATATATGGCTGAACTATGTAAAATATACCTGTCATTCTGTTACCCAGTTTTCTGCTCCATCATCAGATCCTCCTCCTCGATCCTTGATCATCATCTATCTAACGCCTACTCATTGAGACAATTCTAATGAGCCCAAACACTCTGCTGTGTAAGTTGCTGAGGAGTTGGATATCCCGCAGACTACTTGATACTGGAATATCAGCTCAAGGTTACCATGCCTTGGAAATAATCCTAAGTAACAGCACACTAAACAGAACCAGTGAAAGCTTGTAAGCCCCTTTAATCAAGTAGGAAATGAGCTGATGATCTTCAAACTCCTGAACAGATCTTCATAAATTATAACTAACATCCACCTCGATTACGTTAGCTTTCAAACAGAAAAAACCGCATTACAATCGGTCTGTTGGATAGGCTGCTACGAACAAACCGACATAATATACACAGATACATACGTTAAACTTATTACACCCCTCTTTTTTTCGGGGTTTAAAAACCGTTTAACAAGTTTTATATCAACGTATCATCAGTTATTTTGCATCCATTTTTGTGCGTAGCACCAACTCCTTGTCATCAAAATTTTGCAGGCAATGCGTACCAGCAAATACTCTAACTGGACGGAGTTTCTGCACGCTACCTCTATTCGACTATCTTTCGACTGCAATGTCCGATGGACATCCTTCGATAGAAGTGACCTGCCCATGAAACTCCAATCTGGAAAGGGCAACACGATCTTATCTAGCGGCTGTTGGACTAACTAGCTTGAGATCGCGCATCAATCGACGCATCAACGTCAGGCGAGATCGTTCGTTGTGATGTTAACTATGCACGCGAAGGTTGACGAGTCTACAATATATCTACCTATACCTGGGACACACGGTCCAGATAGGTAGGTCCAGTTTTGAGAAAGAGATCAATCACCGAAGCAGTGGATTTGAATCGTTTGAGATGGTGATGATGAGCTAGACCGAGTACTTCTTGATGCTGATGATATTCCTCAGAGCGCTGGTCTAAGCAATGGTGCAATATTTCTCTTTGCTATAGTATAGTTTTTGCAATTCACGAAGGCGAGTGAGCTTTACTTGAGGGGTATAGTTTCAAAAACTACAAAGTCCAATGATTATGTTTTTGAATAAAATTAAAAAAACATTTTTCTCCCCAAATCTTTACATTGAAATAACAAATTAGTTAAATTATGAACCGAGAAATAACAGCCTAAGATTAGTTGTTAGAAAACAACGAAACTATAGCTGTGAAAAGCTAAAAATACGAAAAACCAATGGACTTTGCGATTTTTGAAACTAATGTATGGACATTGCTGGTTTTGAATCAAACTTCGATGGACATTGCAGATTTTGATAACACAAATTTTAGTATAGCGCAATATGTATAAAATATATTTTGATACTTCGTGAAAAATAAAAAGTGACTCTTTGTTCATGCTTATTTAATTTTTATTAGAATACTGACATGAAATATGAAGGGAGTCTAAGTGGCAAAGAATGAAGAAGAAGACATTGATTTTATTTTATTGAAATTAAAAACTTATTAAATGTTAGCAATTTATTTTTTATCGTACATAACAAATTATCATAATATAATAAACGTTAAGTGTTGGCAAATAAGTTGGAAACTCGTTACAAAGGAGAAAATAACATCTAGTGTTGTTCCTCAAAATAATTGTGATTAATACTCTTAAAAAAAAATAAGTAACTCTACCTGAAATCAGAATTAGATTATTAATCAAATTCTGACATCAGGTAGGTCAAAATTTTCTTGACAGAATGCTTCTTCATCATCTGCTACATCCTGTTCTTCGTTTTCTACGCTTTCAATATTTTGAGGTATGAGCTTATCATAAAAGGACAAGCTAGGGAATGATCTCCAGGCATCCCCAAAATGAGATGTCAGCAATTTGTTGACATCTTTAATTTTCGCTGCTTTTATAGTCCCTTTATTTAGCATATTTCGAGGAGTTATATCAGATGCTTTTTTGTCTTTTTTACAAACGTTTCTATAAACGCCTGTGTCAATTTTATAATTTATTTCTCCTTTGATTACCACATTTGCCATCAATAATTTTGACCGTTTTATGATAAAACGTTTGCATTTCATAAAAGGCACATGCCACTGACCAGTATTTTTTATAACGTTCTTGACAGCTTCTTTCCAATCTTGGACAGTACATTCTTTTCCGACTTCAATCAAAGTGGCATTTTCATTTATTATATTTATGTAATCACACGGTTCCAATATTGTGTCTCGCTTCCGAAATTCTTTTTCCGTTCTCCCAAAAACGCGATCGGCTGGTAGGAATGAGTGCCCCACTATGGGAAAAATTATTTCCATTTTTTTTATATGTGTGGGTGCTGAGGTCATCCATTTTTGGCACATTCCAATTACAGTGCAATTTTTATTTTGGCCTGCACAACCATCAGCCATTAATCTGATCGTATCGATTTCTTGTGGGAATGAGGTATTATTCAATCGGTGAAAGACTGCAGATGCGATTAAGTTCGAATCTTTGGCATATCTGTCTTCCGTCCAGACATAACTGAAAGTATTATTTTTATTTAACATTGTGTTTGAAGGTCCAGTAACGATGGTAAAATTATAGATATAAAATTGTCGGGAGTAGTACGTACTTTGATCGGGAATTTTGGGAAGTGGCATATTTTTCTGACAGTCATACGACATTATTGAAACATTTGGTGATTGGTCTTTCAAATAATCATAGAAAGCTTTAGCTCTTTTTTTATGAATTGTTTTTTGGACCATCAAATCCGATTTAGTTTTTTCATCAACACATGTTTTGATTTTTTCCGTATATTGTAAACATACAGAGCATACATCCGTTTGGGGTGAGCCAAATCCTAGGTTAAATTTTCTGTTAGATATGTTTCTGAAATAGCTTCTCTTTACTTTTACAGACCTTTCCGCTTGATGATTAAAAATTTTCCATAATTTGTTTATACTTAGTTCAGCGGGTAAATAACATCTTTCGCTACTACCTCGACAATAGTGTGACTCAGAACAATTAAGTTTCTTAATAAATTCTATAACTGCTATTTGCTTCATTGAGTATTTATGAGATTTATGATCTCCTCCGCGGTTTTCTTCTGGCAAAACACCTTCACTGTGAAATCTTCTCGCAATAGCCTCCACACGATATCTTTTAATTCCAAGTACAGAAAGGAATGCTTTCTGACAAACTCTTAAGTTTTTCTTAATTGAATTGCAGCGTATGTAATATTTAGTGCTTGAATTCCTTCCCTTATATTTCGATTTTCTAGGTCGATTTCTTGCCACATTGGATATTTTCATATGTTTAAGTATGAAAGCATCTTGTGAACGTTTGTCCTTATGTTTATAAAAACGAGTATGGAAAATATTTAAATCACTCATTGTAAGAGAATTGCATTCATAGTTTTTTTTGTGACTACAATGGGGACGATCTGGCAAGCTTTTTGCAGAATATCTGAAAAGAGGAGTTATCGGATTAACACTTGTTAAAGAAAAATGAAATGAAATCAAATTAAGCTAAATTAAAATCTTACTTATATAAATGCGAAAGTGTGTATGTTTGTTAGTTTGTTGGTTTGTCCTTCAATCACGCCACAATGGAGCAACAGATCGGCGTAATTTTTCGCATAGATATATTTTATGGGCCGAAGAATATCTAATAGGCTTCTTTTCATCTCAGAAAATCACGAGTTCCCACGAGTATTTAAAAAAAAAAACAAAATTAACGTGGACAAAGTCACGGACATCAACTAGTAACTAATAATAATAATAATACTATAGTGTGTAAATAATTAACTATGGCTCGTAACAAACCCTAGTTAAAGTAACATAAATACATAAATAAAACAGCTGTAGGTACCTAATAAATTATTATAAATGAATACAGACTGATAAATATAATTTAAAGTTAGGTAGTCCATATCAAAAGCAAAAATAAAATAATTATATCATTGGTAAATAAAAAAATCTTGCATTAGTCAAAAAGGATCAAAATTAGTAAATCAAACTAAACTTACCGCTCCAATTTCTCCAAATTTCTTTTCCATTTTAATGGGTCACTTAGTCGTTTTCTAGCTTTATTTCGGTCAACAACTATCGGCGATTTATCCATCATTAAAAATTGAGCACTTTCACTATAAAATACATTGATTTACTACTAAAAATATTAATTTTTACTTGCTACAAAAACACACGACATCACTCTCTGCGCTTGTTTTCGCCATACTGTTTTGATGTGTCACGCTGGCCTCTCATTGGCTGGATGGACAATGCTGATTTTGATTCAACTGGACTAGGACATTGCTGTTTTTGTTCCAAATTTATTTCTTTGATCTTTAATTTCTATAGGACAAAGCCGATTTTGCTTCTATCAGTAGGGACCAATTTGTAGAAAAAGATATGAAGTTACTAGACGCACAAAAATGTTGCCATTCTAAAAAAATGGACTTTGCAGGTTTTGAAACTATACCCCTCACTTGTGGTTACTTCGTGTACATGCACGTTGCATAAGTGTGCGTGCCTGCCAAAGTCTAGGTGGGAGCGGGCAGGCGCGAGCATTGCGCTCGCTCACACTTGTACAGATGCGACACACACACAACCATAAGTCAGTCGCCCTCGTAAATTGCAAGAACTATACTAGTTTACGCGCAAATTATTTTGAGAGTACCTGTAGTTAGGTATAAGATTAAAATTGTAGATTTGTCTTATTGCATCTTATTTAAAGGTTTTGGTTTTGATACAGAAAATAAATATCATTGATATTGATATCTCTTTATAAAGGCGAACTGCTTTTACTAGTAACAATGTCAAAGGCAAGGTTGACATATTTATAGAGCTTATTACTAGCAATAGGCCATGAGACAGTTGCAAGTTTATAATAAACTAGCTGATGCCCGCGACTTCGTCTGCGTGGATTTAGTTCATAACATCCCGCGGGAAATCTTTGTCACCCTCCAGGTTCTCAACTATAACTATCCAATAAATCACGTCAATCCGTAGCTTTGTAGCAGGAAACATTTAATGATGATTCAAAGAGAATACATATTACTGATGATATTATCAATTACGTTAAGCTATCATTTTTATAATTGTCAAATTTTTTACCATACTTAACCAAAGACAAAAGTACGTTTAGCTGTCATTTACATTTTGTCACTGTCATTTGTTTTGTTATTCCATGTCAGATGCGTTTTTGTTATACCACGTTTTATAGTGACTTGACGGAAACGCGGTCGAACGGGATAAAAAGTATCCTATGTCCGTCTCCTGGTTCTAAGCTACCTCTCCACCAATTTTCAGCCAAATCGGTTCATCCGTTCTTGAGTTATAAATAGTGTAACTAACACCACTTTCTTTTATATATATAGATTATAAAAATTATTAATAAAAAATAGGTACCATGAACCTTATAACCGACTATGATATAACCATTTATAGCACTGACACATTCGCGAAATCGGTTAAAGAGACGCGTTTTCACCCAACTGATGAAGAGGTGTAATGTTTTCATCATTTTCATCAGGTGAGATTGCAGTCAAGCGCTAGTTTATATATTTAAAAAAAAAAAAAACATTTGCCACCCATCAACGGTTCACTACTGAGCGCAGGTCTCCTCTCAGAGAAGGGTTATAGGCCATAGTCCACCACGCTGGCCCAATGCGAATTGGCGGACTTCACACACCTTCAAGAATATTATGAAGAACTCTCAGGTGTGCAGGTTTCCTCACGATGTTTTCCTTCACCGTTGAAGCAAGTGATATATAATTGCTTAATCGCACTTGACTCCGAAAAGTCAGAGGTGCGTACCCGGGATCGAACCTGCGACCCCCCGAATAGGAGACCACAGTCCTAACCACTAGGCTATAACTGCTTTTATATATATAACAACTAGCTGATGCCCGCGACTTCGTCCGCGTGGATTCAGTTTTTAAAAACCCGAGGGTACTCTTTGATTTTCCGGGATGCTTTACTATACATAATATTACCGTGGCTTTACACTCTACAGGTTCTCAACTATACCTATCCAAAAAAATCACGTCAATCCGTAGGTTTTTTGCAGCGTGATTGACCGACAAACCAACAAAGACAAAATTACGTTTAGCTGTCATTTACGTTTTGTTATTCCACTGTCATTTGCGTTTTGTTATTCCATGTCAGATGCGTTTTTGTTATACCACGTTTTATAGTGACTTGACGGAAACGCGGTCGAACGGGATAAAAAGTCCTAAAAAATCCTATGTCCGTCTCCTGGTTCTAAGCTACCTCTCCACCAATTTTCAGCCAAATCGGTTCATCCGTTCTTGAGTTATAAATAGTGTAACTAACACCACTTTCTTTCATATATATAGATATGGACCTACCTAAAATATGTAAGTCTTATTGCTTTGGCATGCTCTGTAAAATTGTTTATGTTGATATTTTTAACAAAATCGAGTTTTATTTATAAAGCTTGTTGTTACTTATTACTTCCTTATTTCGTTGGCGTTATGTTGCTTATTTTACGCTAAAGTTACGCGTCTTCAGAGCATATCGTTATTTCAGAGAAGTGATGCGAGCTTGCCAATAGCCTGTGTGCCACCAGCAGTTGATGAAGGTATAATATTGCTCCCGTTACTATACCTTTGAACTTTATTCTGCTTTGTTTGCTCACATTGATTGTTCTCTGGAGAAACTTAGCGAATGGCGTAGCAGTAGGGTTGCGACGATTTTTAAATATTTTTTAGCTATTGCATAGCTTTTATCGCGGGCTTTGAACTAGGCCAATCTAGAATCAAGAAAACTAGCGACCGAATCGAGAAATTCCGTAACGAAAATAAACCTAACATCGTCGTTCAGTAAGCGTTCAACATTTTAGAGGTTCACAAGTAGCTCTGTTTGGCGCAGTGGGCGAGCGGCCACTTTCTTTATCGTATGGTGTATGATGACGCAGGTTCGAATCTCACTCGCGAATTAGTGACAGTGCGCTTTTCTTGTTTGTTTTTTAATTATTTTTTGCATCATTTTTATTATGCAAAAAAAAATATTGCATAAATATTATAATTGCATAAGTTGATAAAAAATGCTATGCCATTGTGTACTGTGTAGTGCCACTTAATTATTTTTTTAATATTTGTTTTAAGATTATTCTCTCCACTCCAAATAAACGGAAATGCTGTGTTAGGAGTCGGTACGATAATAGTGCAACGAGTGGCGATCGAGCCGTCGACTTTTCAGTTTTCAGCCCGTACCGCTAACCGTTTGGCTATTAAAGCTGAGTAAAGTAGTATGTACCGTAGTCCGTATCTACTATTAAAATGCTAACACTTTTTGACTGCAATATTTGTTTTAGCCTTTGACTGATACAGTTTAATAAGGTGGTGGTTTTTAGTGTCCCCCAATGTGCATTGGGCCAGCGTGGTGGACTATGGCCTATAACCCTTCTGTAAGAGGAGACCAGCGCTCAATAGTGAGCCGTTGATGGGGTGATGATGAGGTTTATAGCGCTAAATTTTCTTTAAATGCTTATAACAATTCCTACATTTAGGTTAGCAACTTTTTTCTGAGAAAGCATCTTATCTTTGAAGGTATTTTTTACACCTCAAAATAAAATTATTTGTAATAATTTACCAGGTGGTGATGCCACCCTTTTGGTTCTTTGTTTAGATTGATATTAATTTCAAATCTTTTTCACATCTACCCTATCTTTCCCTCCGTGCACTGAATATATCTTCGTGACGTCAATCAATGGAGACGCCATGACACTTAAATCAGTACGACTTTTCGTTCTCCGCGGGACGCATGTGCATAATTATTGTATCGCCGTCCTCGTGATTAATCCAACAAATAAGTGTGGTGAATAAGGACTTTTCGCTGCTGTACAGCCGAACCCAAAAACTACTCAAGTGCCCCGGAGACAGAAATCTGGTGTTTTTTGTGCGCTGCCGACGCGACGAGACCACAGCCGGGACGTTTCAAGGTTAGTGCACGGAAATCCTAGTTTCCTACCTAGGTCCCAGTTCTCCGAGCAATATACAAATTCTAAATTCCATACCTACAGTCCGCTAGCTCAGGCTGTGCAGTGGCATCAACCTTACAAACCACCAGGAATTATCGTTGTTGTCCTAATTCTAATATTTTATAACGTTAAGCTATATACCAAAATTATAACAATAGTTAAGTAATACGCATTAGAAATAATATTATTTGCGTGTAGTGTTTTTTTGTTCTAGAAAATCACGTCATCATGTTCGTCACGTTTTGACTTACAAAAAATTAAAATTATTCTAACAGTATAGATTTTTGTTTATTCAGGCAACCCTACCGATTTTGCTAGCCCAAGGGAATAGCTAATATGCCATACTTGGCCAGTAACCTAAATGTTTACTTGACCACTAACCTAATCTAGGTCACTACATACAATCTGAAAATACAAGCATACTTTAAGATATAACTTTCCAACAGATTTCACTATACATTGAGCTTGTTATAGGATTGAGCATCTTCCAAAATAGGAGGAGGTATGTATGAACACTGATTTTTAAATACCGATTAATTAATACTTCTTGATAGATTTTCAAAACAAAAACTATCAGAACGTCCAATTTGTTCCGGGATTATACTTAACTCGGCGATGTTGACATATGCCTTTAGAAAATTTTCTCAAGTAAACCACGAGGTTTCGTTATATTTACCGAAATTATCAACTGGGTACCATTTTGTTTAAAATATTATGCGGAATACTGTGTTTATGGTTATGGGGCTAAAATATACACTATCCTTTCATCCGCACACGCTCAGGGTAAGCTGGAGTTTAAAAAATAATACAATTGCTTAAGTTTAATAATAATTATTCTTAAATACTTTACAGGCTTATAATATTGTTAAATGTAATGTACGTATAGATTACAAGTTATATAAAGATACTAGCTGATGCCCGCGACTTTGTCCGCGTGGATTTAGTTTTTAAAGTCCCTCGGGAACTCCTTGATTTTCCGGGATAAAAAGTAGCCTAGATGTTGACCCGAGTAATAAGCTACCACGGTATAAAATTTTGTAGAAATCTGTGCGGTAGTTTTTACGTGAAAGAAGGACAAACAAACAGACAGACAAACAGACAAAAAAAATTTAGCTTCTGTTTTGATATCTATATCTTGAACACAATTCGAAGCAAAAACCCTTTTTTGAATCTATTTCATGTACAGAATTGGTTTCGTTTCTGTTTTATTATATGTATAGATAATATTATAAAACGATATTCACAATACGCCGTACAATTCTGCTATTTAGATAATATAATAAGCATAGTAAGTCATTTTAGCTACTACATTGTTTTTGCAGCAAAGTGAACGTGTCCATACAAATGAATTATTTTGAAATAATATTTTTTTCTTTAATTTTATATTATAATAAGCTATAGCGAAGTCTGAACTATCCTTTATTATAGCTAAACTCCGTAACTCGTTATCTGTAATAGGGTCACAATCTAATATTGCTACAAGAAACATAAAAATACAATAAAATACATAATATACAAGTACGATTAATTAAAAACCTCAAAAAATTAAACCAATTAGTAGTTAAAGATGCTCATTTTATAATTACTTAAAAGAGCACTTATTTATCCCATAAATATTACTATGCAATAACTGCAAAATTGATAGTTACTATGTAAGTATACAGTATAATTTTTATAATTAATTAATTAATTACATATAAATTATAGGAGGTTATTTATAACGAATAATATTTCTAACTTTACGCTAGCAAATGATTTTAGGATACCAATCATTTGACACCTAATTCCTCTCAGATTTTTTCGATTTTAAATCTACATCAAATCATCACACAGTTGCGTATAAATATTGAAATCCAAAAAATTATTAACGACTGCAATAGGAGCAAAATTTAAGTTGGACACCATTTTGATTTTTAATGTTACATGTTCTCCGTAATTTCGCTGGAGTTACTTAGACGCGGTGATAAAAAAATCACTTTTTCCACAGCAACGGAGAATGATAATGGGTTAATACGGGGTGGTGGTACAGAGTGCTGACGTGAGATACCGCTATGGGAGCGTGGTGTACCGCTGGTGTGTGGATCAGAGAGGTGTGGTAAATGGGCGCGTGGTGGAAGGACACCACTAGCGGCTCTGGCGCGGGCGCTGGTGCTGCGAATGCAGCTGCAATGAGCGCCAGAAGTGATTGCTGGAAAAAAACTACAGTAATAATAAAATTAGTCACTATTCTTTACATAGGTAACTAGCTGATGCCCGCGACTTCGTCCGAGTGGGTTTAGTTTTTGAAATCCCTCGGGATCTTTTTGATTTTCCGTGTAAAAATTGCCTATGTCACTCTCTAGGTCCTCAACTATAACCATGTGAAAATCACGTCGATACGTAGCTCTGTTGCGGTGTGATTGAAGGGTAAACCGATAAATCAACAAACCAAAAAAAACCAAGAAACCAACAAACAAATGAACACACTAGCATTTATAATATTAGTATAGTATAGTAACACATTGCACATAACATAAGTTATAAATGCGAAAGTGTTTATGTTTGTTGTTTATGTATAGATGAGGACAAAAATTTTTATTTTTAAAAAACAAGCTTTTAGTAGCTGGCTTCATCATCAGACCCTGGACATCTAGGATCGTAGTACTTGATAAGACGAATGAAACAAGCCCAAACTCGAGAGTGTTATGTCTTTTAAGTATATAGAGCTCCCAATTTAGGTGATATCCAGGTTCTGTTGATAGAGCTGAAAGGTGGCTATGGGAACTTCCCATAAATAATAGAACCATAAATACACACAATAGAAATATAATAGAACCTGGATATCACCTAAAACCAGAGAACTTACTTGTCAAGATTAATCAAACGAGCTTGAATTCAATGGGGTTACTTCGTTTTATTACAGAGTTCCGATAGCCATATTCCGAATCCATCATCAGATCATCAATAATATGCATCGTCATCTGATTTAGGTTCAAATACGTGCAAAATTTCAGCTCAATCAGAAACCGGGAAGTGTTTCTAATTCATCTTGCAAGATTTGACCTAAACATACATAATTACGTATTATTATATACGAGTACATTGCAAGTTAAATAAAAGCTTGTAAAAACATTTTTAAACTTAGAAACCTATAAAAAAGCCTATAAAATATAAGAAATTCTACTCACCACAGGAAACATTTTCGTAAAGCAACTAAAAGGTCGTAAATTCTCCTACTGACGAATTTTCCAGACACCATCAATTTATATTAACTTTAGAATCTGAGCAATTTGTACCCGACACTCTTATGGGCAGGAATGTCCTTAATTTCGAAACGACGCCATGATGCCTCAAGTATTCAGATGTAACGCAACCGATTCTAGTTAAAGTCAGGTCCGAAAGTGTATGTAAAGGCTACATAATTATGGTGTTTAAAATGTGAGGAAAATTAATAGCGAAGTTTTCCTTTGCTAATCCGTACCTAGTGGTTTAGTTGTAAGAACGCGTGAATCTTCACCGAAGTTAGCGGATTTGAATCATGGATTTGGATTTTTTTTAATACTTAGGTACCTGCTGGGTTATCAGTTTTTAAAGTCGCATCATTCCGACACAACCAAACAACTAAGGGCCGATTTCGCCATTGCAAAATAAATCTTATGCGAGCGTTTTGATATTCTGGATCCAGAAACTGTTAAAATGCCCAATTTATTCCTTGGATAAACGTCACTCAACTTTGATGAAATCGGCACTAAGCATTTCTTATTACTTAGTTTTTAAATTATTTCTTTGCCACGAAAATTTTAGAGTCTAATTTAGGTTGAATTTAATGTGGAGGCGAAGTCCCATCTCTATCTTTCTCTTTAATTTTATAATTAATTGTGCTTATTGTGTCATATTCTATTCTAACAAAGATGCACGGGTTAAATCAGCTTGCCATCCAGCTGCCCACAAGATAGTATAAAAACTTATTACAATGTAATAGCTACTTATTAATATTGTAAAATGATTATTTTGAAAAGAGCAACTGCTGAGTTTCTTGCCGGCTCTTCTCAGCAGAATCCGCTTTCCGAACCGGTGGTAGAATCTTGACGTGTCATAAGAGCCACAGGTTGGCCTACATGAAATAAATAATTTTGAATTTTATTCGGTTGTACAGAAATTCTCAATTAGGTTCCTACTTTAAGTTATCAATTTTGCTTTCTTTTTTCGCAAGGAACATTTTGAAGTGTATGAATATGTCTATCTTTTTCGGTTTAGCGATTGTTTAAGCAAAATCAAACTAAATTCACGAAAAAGTAAAATAAATATAAAAAGTTATTACGACCCTATAATATGGCAAAGGTTCTTTAACACTCCGTACCTACGCTCAAATGAAAAAGAAGCAATTGAATTATATAGAAAACTCCAAAGTACGAGTGAATACGTAGAAATGTAATTATGTTTTCACAGGGGAGACCAAGAAGGCATATAACATTCCAAACAAATTCTATCCAGCGATGAAAGAAATATTATGTTCATTTGCTGGTCCCATCTTGTTGGGAAATAATATGACGAAATCAATAATCAATTCTAATAAATGCAAGTCAATAGAATTACAAAGCAAACATTGTGTATTTTATTACGCCTATTGTATAATTTTGTTACAGAAAAAGGAAAATAAATACAGATAAATATTTTTTTTATTTGTAAGACTGCGCCTGGGGCTACATGAATAAGTGGACCTGAACCATGAAGTAACTGATAGCTGTTGGTCAACATTTTTTGGAAATTAAAATTAAGTAGTAGAAATGGGAGTTTTATAACACTTGGGGCAATATGAACCATAGGGAAAATGGGGTGACTTGATTCACAGAGGTAGTGAAAATTGGGACAATTATTATTATAAATGCGAAAGGGTGTTTGTTTGTTGTTTTATTGTTTTGCTGATTTGTTGGTTTGTTGCTACAACGGAGTAACGTGATCGACGTGATTTTTTGCATGGATATAGTTAAGGACTTGAGAGAGTGGACCTTTTGCCCTGGAAGAACAAAGGGTCCCAATGTGATTTTTTAAAACTTAACTCCATACGGATGAACTCGCGGATAAAAGCTAGTTTTACTATAAAATAAAACAATCAAATAAATGGTTGGCAATAATTTATTTTTAACGATCGTAAACTATATTATAATTTAATGTACGGCAACAATGGGGATGGCTTTGATGGGGGAGTGATGAACCACAGAGGTGCTGTGTGCGATCGCAGCTGGGGCAGTCTTGACGACAACTGGGGCAGCATGAACCACTGGGGCAGTGATGATTGGGGCAGAGTGAACCAAGGTAGCGGTCTTAACAACGGGCACAGCGGCTACAACTGGAGTGTGTACAGCGTGAACCACTGGGGATCCGTGGTTGACAAGCTGGCTGCTCTTGGTGATGGTGGTTTTGGAGCCCACGACTGGAACAACAGGGGCTGCGTGAACCGCGGCTACCACAGGTTGGTGGGCGACCAGGAGACCAGGGGCGGCGGCGGCGCAGGCCAGGAAAGCGGCGAATACTACCTGTATAATTAAAAAAAAAATTGTTTGAGTTACTTGAGCCTGGTATTTGTTCAGCTTGTTATATTGCGTGTTTATGGTGTCATTCAAACTATGGCTTTATCAAACTACTAGCTTTGGCGCGCGTCTTCGTCCGCGTAGAGCTAGAGTTTCGAAAATCATGCGGGTGTCCTTTTCCGGAATAAAAGGTAGCCCATGTCATTCTGAATCACGTTGATTCGTTGTTCCTTTTCTGTGTGATTGAGGGACAAACAAATGAACATACTCTCGCATTTATAATATAAGTAAGGATGATACATACAGAAATCATTTACAGATTTGAGTTAGGGTCTATTTCAACATCGGCAAGTAAACTGTAACCTGACGAATTTTGAAGGTTCCGCAGTTTTTGTAGCGGCCCGATTTTCTTTCGTCGTCGCTTATAGTTTATTTAAATACAATTTATTAACCATTTATACCACTGTTGGCCAAGATCGCTAACAGTAATTTTAAAAGTTTTAGAGTTTAAACTTTTTCGATTTTACATAATACCTACTAGAAAAAATATAAAATAAGAACTTTTGAATATTATTATTTCTTAGATTACATTAGATTTTATGTGCTTGTAACTTTACCATATTCCTTTATTATTCTATTTTAACGCTTCTTATTCCTATTTCTAAGCTAAAGTGTCTCTATTAATTTTCATTCCTATTTTTGCTGATTTTGCAATAATATAGGAATGAAAACATACTTGTGATTCTACTTGCAATTAAATTTTAGTAACTCAATTCAAAAGTTTTAATAGTAATGAAGCAATTAAAGTTTACTATTATTATTTTTCATATTCTCCTGTTGTTATTATTTTCTGAATATCTTTTTCATTTAATATAATTGGATTTTACTTGTATTGCATTGGTTCTGATTTCAATTTATCAATTTTATTCAAAAAACAAACTTATAATTTCACAAAAGCTACAAACATCTCCGTTATAAAAGCATTTAAGGAACAAGTGAAGGGTTTCACTTTCTATTAAGGTTTTGATTTATCAAGAAAATTGACAAAAAATACCATGCCCATGATAAATACCCTGAAGCTAGCGAGACGAAAAAAATATTATAATTAGATTTGTCAGAGGTTCACATAAAAGTTACAGGAAAATAAATAAAAATTAAAAATAGTATCTTTCTACTTGACGTAAACTGTGCATGTCATTTAGTGTGGATGAAAAAAGGGACGTAGAATTTTTTAATCCCTTTACCTTTACCTAACAATCAAATATTTATACGCTCACTTCCAAGGTATGGAACTCTCGGTGCACGATTCGTCTTGCACTTGACCGGTTTAATTTTACTACTCGGACTTTGAAGAAAACTTAAACTTCTTATTAGTAGTTGTCCTAACCCGGAAAAAAAATGAGTTCAGTGTGCGATTTTCACAAAACCTTAGTAATCCACGTGAACGGAATCGAGGGCAAAAATCCTTAATAAAAACGGAACTTACGAGTCCTTGCATGATGGTAGTTGTTTTGTTGTTTGGGTACAGTTGTTGTCGGGACAAGCTTGCCGAATTATCTAACCACAGGTCCGCAGCCCGCGCTATATATACCGGTTGCCGAAACTTTACAATACCAGTCGAGTACTTGAAGAATACTCATAATTGAAGGAGTTGCGAAGTGAGAGCTTTTTTGGAGGTGGCATTATTATTTATTAATTTTTTTATTTGGATATTCAATTTTATATCCCTTCAAATGTCATAACACTCAATTATTATGTACTAAAGCACTGTTATAATGCGAAAGTGTTTGTTGGTTTGTCCTTTAGTCAAGCAGCAACGGAGCAACGGATTGACTTATTTTTTGTGTGGGCATAGAATATAATCTAAATATATAAAAGGAAAAATTGACTGACTGACTGACTCATCTATCAATGCACAGCTCCAAACACTGGACGGATCGAGCTGAAATTTGGCATACCGATAGCGATTGGCATGGCGATTTTTGAAAATTCCACTCTAAGAGGGAATAAATAGGAGTAAAAGATTTTATGAAAGTTTGCATTTTTCAAGTTATATTTTAAAAGAATCGTCGTGATTTTTTTGCACAGGTAAATTTAGTGGAGAACCTCGAGAGTGACATAGACTACTTTTTATCTCAGAAAATAAAAGAGTTCCCTCGGGATTTAAAACTAAATTCAGGCGGATGAAGTCGTGTGCATCAGCTAGTATAATATAAGAGAGTAAATAATATAGAAATTCAATATAAATAAGAATAAAATAAAAAAATCCTCTGTTCCTCATTGTGGAAACACTGCATACATAGCATAATATCTACTATAATGTAAACTTGTTTTGAAAAGAGCAACTGCCGAGTTTCTTGCTGGTTCTTCTCGGCAGGAACGGCATTCCGAACCAGTGGTAGACTCATCGACGATTCAAAAGCACTTGTAAAAAAGTTTATTTGAATAAAAACATTTCTATTTCTATTCTATTCTAATAGAATAGAAAAGAAAAGCATAAATAGAGTAAAATAAAATAGTTTTTTATTCAATTAATAAAAGTGCTTTCGAGTCGTCAATTGAATATACCAGCATTGGTTCGGAATGCCGATAAACCAAGCTAAATTAGCTCAGTTCGTAATGTGGCTTACACTTAATACGACAGCTCCATAGCACAGTTCCATCGTACATCCTTGACTTTTTTAAGTTGTACACATGTGGATACGTATGAATATAATATGCATAAATGCAAACACGCTTTCGTCCAAGTAGGCTGATGCCAAGTTCACTCAGTCAAGTTTAAGTTACGTAACATGCATTACCGTGTTCTCGATACGCCTAATTAGAATAAATATCATGTGCATTTATATTATATCGAATTACAATTAATATTTTTTGGCCTCGTTGAAGACTTCGGAAGTTGGTTTATTTTTATTGACAGTGAAAGTAATGAGAAGGATTTTTTTAACCTTAACTTGTTTCCTGAGAGTGTGCATAACGCATATTTATTTCGGTCCTACAATCCTGCGAAATCTGCCTGCGGAAAGGGTAGAACAAGATTTAGATCTTTCAATTATTTAGTTTAGTGTAGAGATGGTGTTTATCAGAAATAGCCACAATATTCTTTTACTCATTCGTCTCACATCAGGTCTCCTCCAAAATGAGAATAATTAAGGCCACAAACCACAATTCTGGCCAAGTGTGAATTGACAGACTATACACACCTTGAAAAACATTATTGAGGACTCTGAGGCATGCAACTTACCTCGCTAGGTTTATATTTAAAGCAGCTTAGATAAAGCAAAATTTTATTTGTTAAGGCCTAAAACTGCAATCAAAGTTAGTGCTTTTAATATTCCCAAATTGACCCGTGGGATAGAACCCAGCACATTTAACTAATAATATCCCCGCATACCGTTATGTTAGGAAGGTCTTATAGAGGCCAAGGTAGAAGCTGTAGGTTTCGACATGATTGCAGGTTTGCGTGTTATCAAACATCGTGTTTTGATCCCAGATAATGTTGTATGAAATACCAACTGACGTTTTAACGCTACCAGAAATGGTTGTGAAATACAATTTTAAGCTTCTTTCAAAAGAGCATTAGGTTCATAAAAATATACTAGTAGTGGTAGAAAACTATACCAACAAAGAACAAACACGGAAAAATGAATACTACTTAGAGATATATTAATCACAATTATTCTAATAGAATTCGTGTGAATTCGTTTACGTGGAACTCCAGGTCTTGTAGTCTTTCTTAAGCTTTAGTTTTATCAGCCAATGCTAGTCATTGCAGTGAGTTACAATGTTTGATGTTTGCATGGCCAATATCTGAAACATTTTCAGCTCTATCAGTCTTTAAATAATTCATAGTTAACGGATTTGACGGATGGTTTTCGTGGACTTGGTGGAAAATAACCTAAAATACTAACAATATTTTCAAAAGTCAAGTCAATAATAGAGATGGCTTACCGCGTATGTTAGAGTCTAACCTGGTATTCTTCTTATTTTCCTCGGTCCAATCCTGGGTTTAGCAGTTGTCATTGCTCAGAGTGTTCGGGATCAGAGCAGAAGTTCTTTTCAGTATCTAAGTGGATAATTAAGTTTTGTTCTTCTTCTAGGGCCATCTCCTAGTTTAGTTTAGCAACTGTTATGGCTAGTTTATTCAACAGCTCTAGCGAGAGGCAACGAAGAGAATGACGCACGAATGACACCATTAGAAAGAAAGAAAGAAAGAAAGAAAATATCTTTATTTAGTAATGGTGACACAGACAAAAGTAGATACAAAAGAATAATTTAGTATGTGACACCACCCAGAAAGGGTGTACAGCTCAGCACTATGCCCTGCGTCATATGCAAAAAATACATACAATGCCAGGCGCTGATTTTCAGCTATGACCCAGGTGACGTCACAGTTACAAGTTACAACTGTATTTTTTTTTAATATTCAATCTATCTATTTCAATTCAATTCAATCTGTGGCAAAGTTCGAAGGGAAGTAGTAAGTAAGCAGTAGTATCGAATATAATTGTACCTATGAGGACTCACAGGTAAAAAAATACCCTTGTTTTGATACTAAATATTGTTAATACGACTGATAGTAGCACGGTTAATGAAGGGACTGAGCAAGAAGGCCCAGCCTCGTTGAAGATGACCTCTCTGTGACTTTATTTACTATGACCCAAAACAGTGACCTGGAGCTCATGTTAAACCGCTGGCGAAGATTTTACACTACAAAAAATGTCCAACAAATACCCATATATTATAGCGTTTCGTTGTTTGTTATGAGATTCAGTGTTTATGAAGTCATCTCGGTTAGCTAGGTATCTTAGTAAGCTAATAATATAAAACACGAATTTATTGTTTTTTTTTTGGACACTTTCCAGTAAATACAACTAAATTACACAACCCCTGAGATATGGCCTAATAAGTAGTCTTATCTAGAAAACGAAATTTTTCAAAGTCAGAGCCTACCGACGACCTTAAAGCTTCCAAGGTGATAGTTGGAGAATAATAATTTCACTTCATACTTAAATTCAACTTAAGCATTTCTCAATAAATAATCAATAAATTACCACATAATTTAAAAAATACATCAGAAACCGCAATTAAAAATCGATACAAAATTACGATTATAATATCTCCATTAAGTATATTCCATATAAGAAAAACGAAATTATAAGTTAAGATACCTATGCTTAATATTTCGATTTTCGATATTTCTGAGTTTCTTCTCCGATAACCGGTGACAAGTTAAGTTGATTTTGTCATCACGTGTGTATTTCGTAAGTTAATTTTTTGACATGCAAATCGATGCTTTCACATCAATCTGTTGCTCCGTTGCTGCATGATTGAAGGACAAATCAACAAACACACTCGCTTTCTTTGCATGTGTATTGTTGAGGACTTAGAGAATGACATAAGCTACGTTTTATCCGGGAATAAAAGAAGAAGAAGAAGACCGTGGAATTTTTAAAATCTAACTCCATGCGGATAAAGTTATGGTAGTCTATTGTATTCTGCTTTGCTTACTGGTTATATTCTTTGTTTTTGTGTGTGTAGAGTTATAATAAAAATAATTTCATTCATTCATTCATTCATTCATTACTTTGTTCGTTGCGTGTAAGCGCTGTGTCCATACGCAATGCCAAACAAAAAGCAATTTGTAGCTACAGAGCAACAATTACTGTCTACATTACGAATCGGTTGCGAAATATAAAATTCATTGTTACCGGTCGTCCTCCCATCGCGATATTCCATAATGATGTTGCGAAGCACGGACATTGACACTTTAGCCTTATTATATATTATTTATTATCACTAGTACCTACTCCTTTAAAAATAAAACATAACTACAAATGCTTTCCACGCGCCTGCCCAAAAAAAAGGAGTGTTACGTTTTCAAGTATTATGTATGTATGTATATGAGTTTCTTTATTCCAGCGTAACTTCTAAATGCCTGAATAGGCGGATGAAACTGTGCAGAGACTCCGTGCCCACCATACTGGGCGAGGCCTCTGGCAGAGATGCGTTCCTGGAGTACGCAAGCAAAATAGCGAGAGTAGCTATTGCCAGGAACAGAGCGACCGATAGAGATGCATAGTGCCTCTTATATCGTGAGCATATATAGATGGCACTTGCATATAAATCGCGTCGCTCTGCTCCTGGCAAAAGCCGGAATGATTCTCCTATTTTGCGCACTCCGGGCTCCGAGCTTTGAAGCATGACCACACCTTTCTTAGATTAAGTAGTACGGATTTAAAAATTTTAAAAAGAATTTTAAAAATGATTATAATAGGAATAGCTAAAAAGGACCCTTTCTATGAAAGGGGACACCCTGTATATTAAAAAAAAAAATGCCTGAATAGATATGGATGTGTGATGGGTTATCGTTAGAATCCTTTTATCATCCCGAGTGACACTGGCTATAAATTTTCAGTTGATTTTTTACAGCAGTCGGATTTTTTATTCTATTTCAATAATTTGCTTGTTAAAAAATCTTAGAATTACCTAATCTCTACGGAGGCTAAATGTCTGCGTGGGAGATATTACAGTGAACAAGTACCAACAACAACAAGTGCAAACACTCTCATAGTCTGGTCAGACGGAAATCCAATACGAAGGGAGAGAGATTCCGCAAGAATAACCTGAGCTTATCTCTCTCTCTCGAATAGCATGGCTTGAATGAACCGATTTGGCTGAGAATGGAGATAGTTTATACCCAAGATTATCACATAGGCTACTTTTAATCCCTGAAAATTACAGAGTTCCCGCGGGAATTAAAAACCTTTAATCCACGCTGACGAAGTCGCGGGCATCATCTAGTTTGTTTATAATTTCAAAATTGTTATCTCAGAATACAGAATTCTTGTATGCTTCGGAAGTTAAAAACAACCGATTGTCACCGACGTCACCAAGATAAGGGGTGCGGGTTTTATTTTAATTGCTTCGTCGTCACTTACTCCCAGAAGAGATCGTCGCCATAGACTTTCTTCTCACCGAATAAAAAAAACATTCTCAAAAAAAACTTCATTTATTAACAAAAATTACTTAAATTAATGTAGAGCATAATAAGACACCGAGTTGACTACAGGAACAGTTTCGTGCACAGTTGAGCTGTGATGGGTAATTGCTGAAGTGGGGGCCTTATACGACACGATTGGGGCAGAGTGAACCAAGACTGGTGAGTAGGAATGAACCACGGGGGACAGTGATCCATGGTTTATGTATTGACTGCTCTTTGTTGAGGTCGTTTTTGCCAACGGTACGTGGTATTCGACGTTATGGGTCGTGTATAAGGGTGTGTGTAAGACATGAGTACTTCCATGGTCTACCGTTTGGGTGCTGTGGGTTAGGGTGGATTTTGCTAATGGTATCACTGGGTGTAGTACGTGGGTGCTGCCATGGTCCACGGTTTGACTGCTACTAGTTAGCGTAGACTTCGATAGAGGCACATAGGCATTGTACGCTAGATTTTCTACTGGTGCGGCCGCTGCGATTGCCAATATGGCGTTGATGATTATCTGGAATTTAAAAAAATATGCTTAAAAGAGCCCTAAGTTGCCCACAAGTGGTTACAAAATAATTATAATATAATAAAATGTAACAAGAGTCCTATATTAAACCTAAATTAACTCTAAAATTAAAACTAAAATAAAAACTAATTAAAATATAAAAATAGCATCAGTCCATTGGATTGATATCGAAAATTAATTATGTAAACTACAATTTGATGATATCTTTTCTAATAAATGAGGTATTATCTTTTAATATTTTTAATTGTATTGATATTTCATCTAATGACAACACAACTTAGGAAAATAGGTTAAATGAAAGTTTTTCACTCTGTCACACGAGTTGATTTTTATTTTTTTATTTTATATTGAATTAAAGTGGTTAACTTATAGGTAAGTAATAATGATTTTTAAAATAAAATCAAACTCTGAGGGTTAAAAAATCAAGTTTTTTTTTAAATGGTTTTAGAGCTAAATATAAAATTTTTTTGGTGGATGTCGAATGAACTTATTTGCACACTTAATGCAACTTACAATTTTTTGCATTTTTGTGTTATTTCGTGTCACGTCTGGTATCGAACTGATGGACCACAGGACGACAGTGACCTTTTTATATGCTGCCCAAAATACTCCGCCCCAGATTGCACCCGACGTACTTGAGGACTTCTTTTGATAATAAATCGTTTTGCACGCTGTTACACCGCGCGTCAGTAATTGGCAGTTTTGCATATGACATGATAACAGTCAAGATTATATGTGACATGTATTGAACGTGCTATCTTTATATCTAAAGATCGGCGTCCATGAAAGAGCAATAGATATTATAATTTAAAGTCTTCCAGAGAGACCAGAGGAGGTATTTTTAGATCTACAAAAGGCTCAGAAAAACAGCACCTGGAAACGAGACGGTAGTGGATTTTTATTATAAAGGGACTAATTTTGCCAGCAGTTTGGCTGCGTGGAGCTAGGGGTTAAAAAGCGGATATTACATTATAGCCTTTGTAGCTCTACTGGTCATAAATACATACATCGTTCCATTGCTCAAGGACAAACCATCAAACAAACACCCTTTCGCATTTATAGTATTAGTAAGGATTAGCCTTTGCCCACAACTTCGTCCGCGTGGTGTTAGATCAAAATCCTGCGGGAATCCTTTTTTCTGGAATATTAAAGAGGTTTTAAAGACGAATGATCCAACACTTTTGCATTATATTCAGATTATTAATAGGATTTCACTGACGAGATGTGTCTAGATCACTCGGGAGTTAAACCACTACCTATAATTATTTATTAAATAACAGTAAAAGTAAAAGTATTGTAAAACAACAGTATTTACGGGGCTTTATGTTATGTTTTTTTTTATTCGATGACAAGATAGTCCTTGACTACGATCACACCTGATGGTAAGTGACGATGCAGTCTAAGATGGTAGCGGACTAACTTGGAAGGGGTATGGCAGTGAACATTCAACCCATACCCCTAATCGGTTTCTACACGCCATCGTGCCGGAACGCTAAATCGCTTGGCGGCACGTCTTTGACGGTAGGGTGGTAACTAGCCACGGCCAAAGAAAGCCTCCCACCAGACCAGACCAGAGACAATTCAGAAATTATAAATTCCCAAATTGACCTCGCCGGGAACCGAACCCTAGACCTCCCAGTTATAAGACCACAGCGCTCACCACTGCGCCAGGGAGGTTGTCAGAGATCTTTGAGTATTAAGTTTAATACTCAAAGTCAGAGATAGTCCTCCAGTAAAGAAAGAAACATTGTACAATGTTTAGTTAACAAGTGAGTGGCGAGCTTTATTCTTATTTAAAGCTCGTATCTAAAACAATTATCGACTATCGATAAATACGTGTGTCTTTGAGCCTTGATGCGTCTCATGTAACTAATATTTGCATAGATAATTAATGCTTACATTTTGCCCGTCTAACCAATTAATAGGTTACTGAGCGTAAGCACAATATAAATGCTATCTGTTTGGATAATTGCTGTTATTATCGTTTAGACAAGCATCTATTGGGCAGCAACTGCATGGTTTTGCTAATATTTTTTCAGTGATTCATATCACAAAATCAGCTGTATCTTGTAGGCTCACTTTATGTACTCTTAAGACATGAGTAAATCTCTACTACCGGTTCAGACAGCATATTCTAACAGGAATAATCAGCCAAAAACTCAACAGTTACCTACTCTTAAATGTTACCAGAGTTATTATTTCGATGTTAAAAAAATATTAGCTTGTGAGCTGCAAAGCCAATTGCAGTGTTTTTTACGCTTACCAAGTTTTCTATGTGAAAATATCTCAGGGTTCTTCACGACATTATTTTGCAGCTTTCTTCTGCGAAACTATAACAGTCTTAACAAAGGCAATTCTTCTTCTATGTAATCTAAATTCAAGATATTATTTTGCGTGGATTTTCCATTAGTTCTTGCATTTTGTTTCTGATATTATAAGAATTCTATCAAACAGTTGATGGCCTGTTTATAAAGGCTCATGGGATTATGATGAAACAGCTTAACACGATATAATGTTTCAATTATTATTATTGTTGAGAGAGAACAATATTTTCGCAATGTAAGCCTATTATAGTAGGAAATATGCTACTCACTGTGATTTAAGATGATTTTACATTAGTAATGAGATAAATGTAGAGACTGATTTTTAAATATTTCCTATAAATTATGATAATGAAATATCTTAATACTGCATTTTTAACTTTTTGATATTCATGAACTTTGAAAATATAAATTATAATAAATTATAATTATTATTGACGTTTAATCGACCGAGCAAAGTGAGGTCTCTGAGTCTACTTCGGTGAATTTGCACATTTCCATCTGTCTGTCAGTCTGAGTACCAGTCAGAGCCTTGCAACTCCTAAATTCACATACAACACGTGATATCAAAAATCTTCATTCTAGGAGAAAAGATAGTTGCAAATAAGGGACAAAAAATATTTTCTTTTGTTCAATTTTACTGCAAATATTGAATTTGATTTTATACCTACTTTAATTGTCAACTAATATTCAAAATTATGTTTATAAATTTACCTATCCAAATAAAAATAAAAATAAAAATGTACATTGTAGAGTCCTCTTTACAATTCTCTAGCGTAACCTTTAGCTAGCCAACATCTGATAAGGAACTGTTACTTCACCATTGATACGACTTACGACTTTTGTTTGTAAATAGTCTTACGTATGTTATTTTAACAAACGGACTAAGGTTGGGTGAAAAAACTGATATAAACTTACCTACTTATAGAATATTCTTATCAAAATCAGGTCTTTCATAGGTAAATTTTTTGCACAATGATCGCATATTCAACAACAATTAAAAAAGCATTTGTCCTTTAAAATTTTATACCTTAAACCACTCTTGCTCTGCTTTTTAAACCGGTGGTAGAGTTTTGACTTTTCATAACAGCCACAAGTCGGCCAACAAAATAAATAATTTTGAGTTCGATCTTATGTTTTTGAACAATCGCCCATGTCAAACCCAAACCCAAACTGTATTTCAAAGTACAGTAAGTAGACCAGTTTCGTTCACAATATTAAAAAGTTTTTAAGTTTGACTACGTTGAAAAGAAAAATTATTATAAAAATATTTTGAGAAAAGCTAAATATTCGGGAAAAATTATAATAAACACATTATACTACTACCTACTTTCGAAAAATAAACACAAAACTGATCTACGGTTCCTGAAAAGTAAAAGATCACGGAGTTCGTTGGAAAAAATATTATCATTAAGGTAGATCGAGTCATGACTTGTCATAAGAGCCGCAGGTTGGCCTACGTGAAATAAATTACTAGTGAATTAGGAAAAGTCCTGTAATGCTAGTTGTAAGTTGGGAAATAAATAAATAAATAAAAAATAAAAATAAAATAAATAAATAATTTTGAATTTGAATTTTGAATTTGAATATACGAAAAAGATTGCTGAGAGTTTTTAAATAAAAAGCTAAAATTTTACAATTATTTACATTGTAAAAACAAATCTCAGAGAAATCCTCCTGCTTTTTAGTTAGGTATTAGTACAAAAACTCAGTTACGAATTCTCAGATACGAATACACAATTCACGGAAAACATATCTGATCTGGACATCTTTTTCTACATCCTTTGACCTTGAATAGAGCCATAAAGATGGCTGGCAGGATTTGGGCTTAAAATAATGTACCCATTACTGTTTATCCATCTGTATTGTTATTTATATGGTAGTTATAGATTTAGTTAATGTGGTTCCCCGTAATTATGGATTAAATCAGTAAACATGTTTGCGGCAATACTTAAGGACAAAGATTTACAAGATGGAGCCTAAAGGCTGTGAATGCGTCGAAAATTTGTGCTGCCACATGTGGTTCACGCCCTTTTCCCGTGCTCAGTTTGAATTAGGTCATCACCAGATATGGAGCTCGCGAGCCAATATTTTGTTTTTTTAAATGGCGGTTTTTGGTAAATAAAATGTGAAAAAAACTTAACAGGACGATCTAAAATAACCAATAACATCACCTACCATCAGTAAATAACATTCAAGCACATCAGTTCCTGCAAAATAAGAAATTGAAATTTGTAGAAAATAATTAAATTAGAGTTCGCCATTTAATGTGTGTTACCAGTTTACGAACCCAAAATTTCCCTAATAAATGATGAAACCTTAGAATGTAGATACCGATAATATTCGAAAAGCGATTGCAGATAATGTCATTTTTTAATTTTCTTTCCAAGACAGTCCTTGTCCTACGATCTCACCTGATGGTAAGTGACGATGCAGTTTAGATGGTAACGGGCTAACTTGGAAGGGGATAAGCTAGGATTTATTAAATTTTTACACGCTATCGAGCCGGAACGCTAAATAGCTTAGCGATACGTCTTTGATGGTAGAATGGTAACTAGCCACGGCCGAAGCCTCCCACCAGACCAGATCTGAGATATTTCAGAAATTATGAATTTCGAAATTGTCTCCATCGATAATCGAACTCAAGAATTCCCCTCTCATTTTTTTTAACTTTTTCGTTTCTGATTTTCTTTTACTTATATTCATCTTAAATTTTTTTTTATTTTTTTAAACGAATATTTTACCGGGAGAGAGTTTTTATGACTTTAGCGATTTAGCGATTCACCGATCGAGTTGGAAATAGGGTTTAGGGTTACCTTGGATCAAAAATAGGAAATGGTTGCCAAAATTTTTAAAAGTCAGCGCCATATTGAAATTCTTTGTTATTGCACCGATGTCGTTCAAAATCGATATTTAGGGTTCCCTGGGGTCAAGAAAGACGAATTGGTGGCCAAAATTTTAAAAAGTCAGTGCCATATTGAAATTCTTTGTTATTGCACCGATGTCGTTCAAAATCGATATCTAGGGTTCCCTGGGGTCAAGAAAGACGAATTGGTCGCCAAAATTTTAAAAAGTTAGCGCCATATTGAAATTCTTTGTTATTGCACCGATGTCGTTCAAAATCGATATTTAGGGTTCACTGGGGTCAAGAGAGACGAATTCGTTGCCAAAAATTTAAAAAGTCAGCGCCATATTGAAATTCTTTGTTATTGCACCGATGTAGTTCAAAATCGATATTTAGGGTCCCCTAGCGTCAAAAGAGAGGGAATAGTTGCCAAAATGTTGAAAAGTCAGCGCCATGTTGAAATTTTTTGTTATTGACGCTTGGGGACCCTAAATATAGATTATCAGTATTGCGCTGACTTTTTAAAATTTTGGTAACCAATTCGTCTTTTTTGACCCCAGGGAACCCTAAATATCGATTTTGAACGACATCGGTGCAATAACAAAGAATTTCAATATGGCGCTGACTTTTTAAAATTTTGGCCACCAATTCGTCTTTCTTGACCCCAGGGAACCCTAAATATCGATTTTGAACGACATCGGTGCAATAACAAAGAATTTCAATATGGCGCTGACTTTTTAAAATTTTGGCCACCAATTCGTCTTTCTTGACCCCAGGGAACCCTAAATATCGATTTTGAACGACATCGGTGCAATAACAAAGAATTTCAATATGGCGCTGACTTTTTAAAATTTTGGCCACCAATTCGTCTTTCTTGACCCCAGGGAACCCTAAATATCGATTTTGAACGACATCGGTGCAATAACAAAGAATTTCAATATGGCGCTGACTTTTAAAAAAATACTGGCAACCATTTCCTCTCATTTGACGCTAGGGGACCCTAAATATCGATTTTGAACGACATCGGTGCAATAACAAAGAATTTCAGTATGGAGCTCACTTTTTAAAATTTTGGAAACCATTTATCTAAAACAAAATACTAAATACAATAACTCACTATAGTTAAAGGTATTAATAAAATTATTGTTTTATGATAAAAATTAAAAAAAAAGTAGATTTTATTTTTAAAGTTTAAAAATTTTAATGACATAATTCTCCCCATTTTATTGGAATCACCTGCGTACCTGGTATCATTACGCACGCTCAGTAATCCACGCCGCGCATGCGCGGCACTCACGTCACGCACACGAGCATATTCTCATTGGCCTGTTTTTTTTCGTTCTTTAGTAGCGCGATACTCCTTCTAGACATATATGTATTCATAGCTTAAGGACTTCTTTCTTTTTTCATTGGAGTAGTATTTCTGAGAGTTGAGGGTTTGAGCCCCTCACTTGTTTGGATATTTTTAAAAATCTGAATATTCCTTCATGAGGTAAACAGTATAATAATAAAAAAAAATTAAGTGGCACTCAAGGACTGCCGCGGTAAAGCTATTGCATAGCATTTTTTATCAACTTATGCAATTATAATATTATAATTAAAATAATTAAAAAACAAAAAAACAAGAAAAGCGCACTGGCACTACTTCGCGAGTGAGATTCGAACCTGCGACATCATACACCATACGATAAAGAAAGCGGCCGCTCGCGAACAGAGCTATTTGTAAACCTCTAAAATGTTGAACGATTACTGAACGACGGTGTTAGGTTTATTTTCGTTACGGAATTTCTTGATTCGGTCGCCGCGCTCAAACTATTTGTCCTAGTTCAAAGCCCGCGATAAAAGCTATGCAATAGCTTATAAAATCTTATACTATACTAATAAAATATAGATAGAATGTACCGTACCGAATTCAATGCCCGGTTCAGACAATTTTAGCTCTACTTCTTCCCCCTTGGCTCAGGGTTAAATCAGGCTTTGACTGCGTTTAGAATATGTATTATATGCCGAGCTTTTTACGCAATTTTTTTGAGTAAAAGTTACCAAGTCACACTTCATTGCAGTTTCGATTCGCTTTTATTTATCATAGGTTGGTTTGTAACCAAGCGAAACATAAAGGAGATGAGTTAAGGAACACGGAGTACCTACCTACTTATTTATTAAAAAAATGACATTCTTTTAAGGTAAGGCAAAGAACGTATTTTTAGGGTTCCTTGTTTACTACGGAACCCTAAAAATACGTTCATTATAGTTTCGCCATGTCCGTCCGTCTGTCTGTCTGTCCGTCAGTCCGTCCGCGGTTTAGCTCAGAGACTATTGGTACTAGAAATCTGTAATTTGATAAGGGTATAAATATCAATCACGCCGACAAAGTGGTGAAATAAAATTTTGAAAAATATTTTTTTTAGGGTACCTCCCCTACATGTAAAGTGGGGATGATTTTTTTTTCTCGACTATCCCATAGTGTGGGATGTCGTTGAATGGGTCTTTCAAAAATATTGTGGGTGTGGGAACACCATTTTTCAATTCAGGGATCCGTTTGTGAAATATGATATTTTTAACCGACTTCCAAAAAGGAGGAGGTTCTCAATTCGGCCGGTATATTTTTTTTATTTTTGTTCTATGTATGTCCACCGATTTTTCCGGGATTACTGGACCGATTCGCGTGATTTTTTTTTGATTCGCGTGATGTTTGCGAAATGGTCCCATAAAAATTTTAACCTTCAACTCCTCAAGCCTGATGCTGCAGGCTAAAACTATGGCAATTTAGGAAATTTCGATTACGAATTGATATTGTAGGTAACAAGTATGGACTACATCATGGAGCTCCAGGTCCTAGCTCCTCAATCATAGGATACTACACTTAAAAGCTTAAAATAAAAATTCTTTTCAAAAAACCGACTTCTAACGCCACTACAAAGTATAAAAATAATTTTAGTTTGTCCACGTTTGTTGAAGTCGGGCGGGCCTAAAATACAAACTATGAAACCGACTCGCGATGCTCGCTCGACTTCTGCAAACGAGTCTATCATATTCTGTAGCGTCGCGCATCGGTTTCATAGTTTGAATATAGGCCCGCCCGACTTCAACAAACGTGGACAAACTAAAATTATTTTTATACTTTGTAGTGGCGTTAGAAGTCGGTTTTTTGAAAAGAATTTTAAAGTGCTAAATTTTATTAGAGTCAAGTGTCCTCCCCCTCTGCCAGCTAAATGGTAGTATTTAGGATACAACAAAAAATTCACAGCAGTAGTTTATATAATGAATTTAAAAGGAAAACTATCACGGCTAAGTAGGGTTCATTAGTTAAGGAGTTATATCTGTTTTTTCTAAGTTAGGTATTACACGTAGTGTAAGTTCCATATTTTGTAGTATATTATAGTATTTAAACCATGGAACTCAAAATGTGTTCAATATTCATAAATAAAATAAAAGCACTATCCTAGGTCAGCAATAATATTTGAGACTTTCAACTACGGAACCCTACACTGCGCGTGGCCCGACACGCACTTGGCCGGTTTTTATTATCTTTATGGATCTGTAAACAGGTAAGTAGATGTAATTTGTAAACAGGTACTACACAAATTGCATTGTAACTTTTCAAAAGTATCGTAAGTTGTGTTCAATCGAGCACGTGCAATAAACATGGAGATAGCGGTCATTCCTGTCAAATTACAAGCCATTCGCGGGCGGCGTGTTATACTGCGTTAAAACACAAATTTTTACGGGAAGCCTTTTAATTCATGAAGTCTATTTATTATTATAATCACAGTTTTAAGGGTTCTGGCATCGGAAGGATAATTATTATTGTTTCATTAATTTTGTTGTTTTAATTGATGCTAAGCTTTGTAACAAGGACCTTTGATCCATTTTTAACCCCCGACAGAAAAAGAGGGGTGCACTTTTAATACTTACGCTAACGTTTTGTGATTTGATTTTCGAAATCTAATTGAATGTGCACATACTTTAACACTCTCACCGCCATACGAATATAAGGTTTTTACAGTGCAGCAGGCCATGTGGGCGGCCGGCGGGACACGTCGATAACTTTACCGGCAGGCCATGAGGTCCGCTGTGATCCCACAAATTCATATAATTTTATAGAGCTTGGCTTGCTAGATAAAGATTCGAAAATTATTGCTTCGATTAGTTTAGTCAAAACGCTACCCATAAAAAAAAGTTTGATGAAAATTGGACTTTATTTAAAGAACTATAGGGGTGAAAACTGAGTAAGTAAAACTAGTACCAAAAAGTATAATATTTATTTTTATTTCTTTAAAAACCAATTAAAATAAAAAATCTTAATGTTAATATTTATTAGAAAAAATAAGGTTTAATTTGAACATGGATTTCTGCGTAACATTGGCCACAAACACTAGATTGAGTTGGGCATTTCAGGCATACAGTGTTTACTTTTTTGTTCGATCCCTGGCTTGTTTTAGCTGACAGTCCACCATTTTTATTGTTTTCATAACAATGTATACATTTTTGGCTAATAAGTCTTCCTCTATGATCAAACTGTGATGATTTTTTGAAAAATTTATGAAAAAATTCTTTCCCAGCAGGCCACGTGAGCGGCGCGCGGCCAACTGACCTAATTATACTGATGGCCTGCCAGTTTAAATTCAAAAAACCGATAGTGGCCTGCTAGGATAGAATTTTTGTGGGCCGCCGGCAGCCCACGTGTCGGTGAGAGTGTCAAAACTCGCTAAGGCCGCATTCACTCATAGTGATATTTTAACCGTAACCTCACAATCAATAACCATTGGCCGTGTAATGGAATTATATTATTGATCGGTTAAGATCTTAACTTATGGAGTTTTTAAGTGAAAATATTGTGCACTTTATGGCAATAATTATTATAATTGGTTGCTTCACGCGTTAAACGCCAGAATTTACGACGGCCATATTGAAGTTATCTTTTGAATATAAATCAAGAATTATTGACCATCGGACTTTAAGCTTAACACATACAAAACGCAACGGAAAAACGTCCTAATGTGTTTTGCGAAAATGTCATGGGCTTATTACCATAGCGTAAGGTTAGTACGAGTTTGTACATTCCAACAAAGTCAATAGATAAATGTGTATTGAAACAATACTAGCAATTAAAAAAAATATTTTTAAATGCAAACTTTTAGTAGCTACATTATTAGACTCTGGATATCATCTAGGATCAGAGTACTTGTTATGACGAATCAAACGAGCCCAAACTCGATGGGGTTACGTGACGTCGTTTTATTACAGAGTTCCGATAGCCATCTTCCGTCCCCATCATTAGATCAGCTCCATGTCACAATAATATTGCATTGTCATCCGATTTACACATACATGCAAAATTTAAGCTCGATCAGAAACCGGGAAGTGGGTCTAATTCATCTTGCTTGCTTCTAAGATTTGACCCAAACAAACAAATAAATAAATAAACTGGTCAAGCTAAATAAAAGCTTGTAAAAAGCTGAGCTTTGTGAGGGCTATCTATATACAAAATTGTTAATGTTCAATTTTTTTTAATGGTTATAAAATTATATATTTTTGACAGATAACACATCTGGATATGAAGTTAAATTACTATGTTAAAGCACAAATCTTTAGGCGTGATAGGTATTCATTAAAGTGTACCACAAAAATGCTCAGGTTGTGGGATAGTGTTAGGACTTGCTTCGCTCGCCCTAATCGACCGAGCGAAGCGAAGGTCTTTGAGTTAACTAGGGCGATTTGCACTTGTCCGTCCGTCCGTCCGTCCGTCCGTCCGTCTGTCAGAGCCTTATAACTTTTGAATTACTGAACGTAATTACTTCAAATTTAGATATAATATGTAAACCAATGGCCTCCAGCCGAAAATGGCTTAAAAAGTTATAAAAATCTTTATTTCAGGGGGGCTCTCATAGAAGCGAATGCGAAGTAAAAAAAAAAATATCGCGTTACATAAAATTGTTACGTATCATTTTAAAGATAATTTTGAACTGAGTACAAAAATAATTTTTTTTTAATTTTTCCCTTAAAATTGACGAAATGGGGGGCTTTCAAAGTGGCGATTTTATACGCTCGCTTGAAGACGCTCTCTAGAAAAATCCGCTATGGATTTTCAAACTGATTTTATGTTTTTAGGTCACTTATATCCTGTACTTGAACAACAAATACTAAAATTATATGAATATTATAAAGAAACGAGATTATTTAATTTTTAATGGGCGTCAGTAATTCATATAGCATCAACATAGCTTCACAATAATGCTAATAGATGGCGCAGTCAGTAACTATTCCCATGGAACTATGAGTTAAATTCAATGTTTGATAAATAATTCAATGTTTTCACTAACGTTCCCTAACCTTTACGGGCTACCTATAAGTTAGGTGATTGATGTTTTCTGTCAACTTATTTATCACGATCCTGTACGGGACACCTAAAAGGATATTGGGACGGATGTTAGGACTTAGGATTGTATTTAGGAGCTACCTACGTTAAGAGACTCCTACTTAGGGGATGATTTAGGTATGTTTGGTGAAAACGGGCATAATAATAATGTCAGTTTTGGTTATCATGTATCGATTGAATGAATAATCATGGGATACCGTTACCGCGAGGTCTCAGTTCGGGGCGAACCACTAGTAAAGTTTAAGATAAAAGGGACCGTAACTGCCTTGGTTTTAGGCTCAAATTCGTTCATTAATCTTGGCTTTGTTAAACCCTTTGCGGTAGCAGTTAGTTTGTTGACTTTTTTGCTGCATACATAATGCGAAGACTATTAGGTACTATACTAATACACTATCAGCTATGATTAAATTAAGTCGTGACCCAAATATTACGCAAACAAAACCGAGGGCAAAAGTTGTTCATGATTACAAAGTGCACCTGTGGTACTCGACCATAAAAGTAATCTCGACAACTCTTTTATTACCATGTAAAGGTAGCTCTTAACACAATTCATTTTGCTTTACAAAAGGTAAGAATCAAAAGCTCCGCTCTACGTAAAAATTCAAAATGTCAATTATTTTCGTGTAAAGTGCAAAATAATTAGCGGTAATGTTTCAATCAATTAACAATTTAACACATAAAGAAAAGTCTCAAAATAATATTAAAATCAAAAACAGTATATATTATGTTGCTATATTGTGTAACTATGTAGCCAGTGGAAAGTTCAATTTTCCACATTGTTTTTTAATAAAGCCTGATGTGAGAGCGATAATGACATATTAAATAATAAATATTATTTTATTTAATATATAAATTACTGGCTATATAATATAATAATTATATAGCCAGTGGAAAGTTCAATTTTCCACATTGTTTTTTAATAAAGCCTGATGTGAGAGCGATAATGACATATTAAATAATAAATATTATTTTAATTGATTTACTAGATGATGCCCACGACTTCGTCCGCGTGGATTAAGGTTTTTTCGTTCCCGCGGAAACTTTGTAATTTTCTGGGGTAAGAAGTAGCATGAGCTATTTCCAGACAAATTGGTTCATTCGTTGTGGCGTGGAAGAGTTACATACAAGTACATCCATCCATCCATCCACACAAACTTTCGCATTTATTCTAGTATGATATTAGCAAAATGAAATAAATATAAAATATATTGCATGTAACAATTAAGGAATGAATATACTTATAATGTAGGTACACCACTTACAGCACAATAAAAAAAATATACAATGTACATCAGTTGAGTCGCAGGGAGCCTCTGGATACAGGCTCCGCGAGACCGAGTCATGTGGCAGTCTATGCAAGAGACCTATGTCCAGCAGTAGACGTCTATCGGTTGATAGAGAAGGAGAAGAAATCACGGCTCTTACAGTTTGTAGGTATATCGAGTTTTTATTTAGGTAATTATGTATCCTTTTTCCTTTATATTATATGCCATGCCATGCCTGCGTTCATAATATAGTCAACTTCATTAATAAGAATGGAGCCTTAAGTACTACAAGATTTGTAAACCCAGACGGTACACATCTCGAATTAAAAATTACAGACAGAAAAAAATCTTGCAACACAATGTATCAATTCTAATTTCCGACTCTATTTCCCAGTCTATAAAATTTACATTTACGTGGTTTCTTGCTTCTGTTTAAACTTTTCTTGGTTGGTAAAATTGGGTGAATATTAATTATTATAATTTTTTATGTCAATGTCAATGTTATCCCCCGAATGGCTACAGTTATTACTCATTAAACGTCACGCGACAGTTATTAAGGCGCCAAAATTTTTTATCCACAGCAATAAATGATATCAAGTTAATGCCAATGTTTATATCGATTTATTTGCGTTATTTACCCGAAAAAGTTCGGGTTTTATAACCAATGCAAATAAAGTGCCTTTTACGATGAGAGTTAAGGCGTAGGTCACACGTGGGTTCGGTTGAAAGCATAGTCAAAATAATAAAATAAGTCTAATTCGATCTATGTTGAGTAATGAAAACTGTGTCAAGCGTAATCTCTAATTCTCTACAGTTTAGTCATAATATTCTTGATACCTATAGATTGTATAATACCTTGTTTTAAGTATAAGACATATCTTTATGAATAAATTGAATTTAATTGAATTGATCACAATATACCTAATCATCCTCATAAGAGGCAGTTTTAATTTTGGTACAGCCTCTCATGATTTTAATTCATTCGCATTCTTCATACAGATTTATTCTGATTAAACTACACAGTATAATATTATCCCATCACATCAGATTACCACAATAATCACACTATCACACTTCACATCACATCACACTTCACACTAATCACACTAATAATATAAAAGCGAAAGATTGTACGTGTGTGTGTGTGTGTGTGTGTGTGTGTGTGTGTGTTTGTTACTCTTTTACGCAAAAACTACTGGATGGGTTTGGCTGAGAATGGAGATAGATTATACTCTGAATTAACACATAGGCTACATTTTATCCCGGATAATTAAAGGGTTCCCGCGGGAATTAAAAGACCTTAATCCATTTAATTGATAGGTACTGTGTCTTCATTAATTTTACTCGACAGAATATATAATTAATAGTACTCGACAGAATATATTAATTCTTTTCATCAATGTTCTTACAATGTATCGTGAGTGTATAAAATAAAATAAAAAACCGATCAATATTAACGCTACCATGCCACGGTCACGCAGTACTATTTTTTTTTCAGGACAAACTATATCGAAAATAATGAATGGTTCTATCACTCATGTATTCGTCAATATGTTTTCGGTTATTATCCTGCAAAAAATCGTGCGGTGTATTGCCGTGCGAACCTAGCCACACGAGTTCACATCTGTGTGCAGTGTGCACTCACCTTTACTTCAGATGACGCACGGGGGTAATAATTTAGCTCACACATTACATTTTTACGTGGAAATCCGTAGTATATAAAGTCTGTATATTAACTATAAAGTGCTATTTATTTCGTTTTCAATTCCATTCCGTTGATTATTTTTCTACAATAAAATCTAAATGTTTATGATGACTTTGGAGGCTATCAAATAAATTTAATATAACTTTCAGCTGTAACGAAAATCACAAGAGAAAATTTTTACTAATGCATTTTCATTATTAGTTTCTTTTTTTGCAATTTTCTGTTATTTTTTAATGTTTGTTGTACATAGTTAGTTACGCTAACTATGGGCCTCATAAGAAGGCTCAGGGTCACCCAGCGAGCGATGGAGAGAGCAATGCTCGGTATCTCTCTGCGAGATCAAATCAGGAATGAGGAGATTCGTAGGAGAACCAAAGTCACCGACATAGCTCAGCGTGTCGCGAAACTGAAGTGGAAATGGGCGTGGCACAGTTCGAAGAGCTGATGGTCGTTGGGGTCCCAAGATGCTGGAATGGCGACCCCACACCGGGAAGCGCAGTTTTCGCAGACTCCCACTAGGTGAACCGACGACATCAAACGTATCGCAGGGAGCCGCTGGATTCAGGCGGCGCAAGACCGAGGCCTGTGGAAGTCCATGCAAGAGACTTTTGACCAGCTGTGAGTGGACGTCTATCGGTTGATGAAGAAGAAGAATGTTTGTTAATATCTAAATCTATTTGTAATGTAATAAGTATTAAATATGTAATTTAATGTATTATTATATCGGCAAGCAATAGTTAGCGTTTATAGCCTATTAGTGCCTAGACAGCAGCCTCCTTTTCGGTAGGTCCGGGGTTCGATTCCAGGCAGGCGTCTCAGACTTTTCTGTGTTTATGCATTTTCGACAATTCTTTCATCTTTACTTTCATCTAAGCTTTTTGATGTGATAACGTCTTATAAATCGATGAACACCGGCTGCACGCACGAAAAAGTGTCACGTTCCGCCTTAGCCTGAGGGTGCAAGCGAGAGCGCAGAACAAGCGATAGAGAGGCACGATCGGCCCAAGCGTTGGCTTGTGACCGCGCCGCCTTCCGCCAGTCATCGTCACTGTTTCGTTATAACGTTATCACCTAAAACTATCGTCTGTAAGCCGAATTTACAGACAACCAATTTCTTTTGTCACATTACAGTTTCGAAAGCTTCTATTTCATTATACTGTAAACTTTTTGAAGACTGTAAAGCTTCTCGGCTTCAACGCGAGCAAGCACGTGTTAAGAACAAAAGTGGGTAGGTATTTCCAAAGAGAAGCGTAAGACAAGATTTATAGGCGTTTAAAATTGGTCGGTTATTTATATACAGTTGGGCAACGTTGATCGATGACAATACTCAATTATCTTTTATACCTTTTCACTGACCCATGGAAAAAATAGACGAAGCCTCAGAATGGATGACGTGTTATCAAAAGTGAAGCCAGTTTTTCGTGTCATAGCGGCTTCACTCAGATGGCCGCGTCTTGACTAATACCTATTTTATTTGACTAGAGGTCGCCCATTGGTTGGGTCGAATTAATGTTCTATGGCTCGACATAGAACATTAATTCGACCCGTTAATGTTCTATCTCGAGGCATAATAAAAGTAGAAAAAACTTTCATTATGTTTATGTTTGATATTCAGTCTATTAGGGTTCCGTACCCAAAGGATACCAACGGGACCCTATTACTAAGCTTACGCTGTCCGTCCGTCCGTCCGTCCGTCTGTCAGCGGGCTGTATCTCGTAAACCGTAATAGATAGACAGATGAAATTTTCACATATTATGTATTTCTATTGCCGCTTTAACAACAAATAATAAAAATTAAATTAAATTGAAAAAATTAAATTAAAATATTTCCATGGGTAAGTACATGAAAATATTTTAATTTAATTTTTTTTAACGGAACCCTAAAAGAGCGAGGCCCGACTCGCACTTGGCCGATTTTTATCAATTTGACGTGTGTGTTTCAAATACATGGTAGTGTTTGTAATGTTTTATTTATTTATTAAATGTATTTTTTATTCTGCACTCCTTCTCTATATAAACTAAAAGTGTGGGAAATTTCATACTCCTCCGTCCACGCAATTTTCGTAAAAAGGGCTACAAAGTTTTTGCTTCACGTATTAATATTATGATAAAGGCGGACTTTGGATGACGGAGGCATATCGAGGACCCACTACTAGGAAAAGATGAAAATGAAAATGAAAATGATTTATTTCAAAACTAAATTCTGTATACAATAGTATCAGGAGTCCCGATTTAAGTTAAATTAAACCTGTGGCTCGGGATTCCTGCTCTTCCTCCGTCGCTTACGTTATTATATAGGTACTAACGAAATAGTAAAAAAAAAATTAAAGCAATACAAAATTTAGGTAGTAAGGTGTGTGTGTGTGTGTGTGTGTGTGTGTGTGTGTGTGTGTGTGTGTGTGTGCGTGTGTGTGTGTGTGTGTAATGTGTGTAAGATCTCTCCTCGAATGAGAAAAGATTAAGGGCTGGCAGACTTGACACACCTTTGAGAACATTACGGAGAGCTCGCGGGCATGCAGTTTTCCTTACGATGTTTTCTTCCATCGTTAAAGCAAGTGTTATTTAATTGCTTGAAACGCACTTAATTTCGAAAGTCAGAGCTGCGTGCCTGGGAGTGAACCCCGGACCCCTGGAAATGAGACTGATGAAGTATAACCACTGGGCTACCACCGCTTTTAGTATTATTATTACTTTAATAAAATAACATAGTAATAATAATTCGTCAGTGCGAAAACTTGTGCATTGAAGTTAAGTAACAAATCCACAAGTATTGGCACCGAGATTCTGGCATCCTTAGACAAGCTTCAGTTTTGTAGCGCGGTCTTTTTCCTCTATTATGTTTTTCTTCTAGTCAGTGTTTTCAAGAATCATTACCTTCTGCCATAAAATACCACAATGTAATAATTCCTTTATAAGAAGTTCGACATTCTACGTGTTTTAATCAAGAAATGAACGAAAGGGCATAATAATATTACTTACAACAATCATCAATGTAGAGTCAGCCATTTTATTCGATTGCCCAATTCTGTGAGGACTGCAGCAGAGCTTCTTTTTAGGGTTCCTTGCAAGAACAATTTATTAAACCGTTCTAGTTAAAATACCCATCAAAACAGAGATCAGGGAAGATATATTTTTCTTTATCAACCGATAGACGTCCACAGCTGGACAAGTCTTTTGCATGGACTCCCACAGGTATCAGTCTTGTGCTGTATGTATCCAGCGGCATCCTGCGTCTCAGTTGATATCGTTGGTCTACCTCATAGGGGAGTCTGCCAACACTGCTCTATCCGGTGTGAGACCGCCATCGCCACTCCAGCACCTCGAGACCCCAACGACCATCACATTCTTACTTAGAGCCTCAATAGCCCAACGGTTAAAGGTGCGGACTGAAAACAGACAGAAACTGAAAAGGTCGCAGGTTCGAATCCCACCCGTTGCACTATTGTCGTACCCACTCCTATCACAAGCTTTCCGCTTAGTTGGAGGGGATAGCAGGATATTAGTCAACTTCACTTTGACTAATATTCTTTTTAACAAAAAAAAGACCTATGATACTTCAGAGTTATGATGATCTACGTATTAAAAATCCTTTATAACTAGCCTTTTCCCGCGGTTTCGCTCACGTTAAGTTCGATTTTACAAACCCCTATTTTACCAACCTAGGGATCGAATTTTCCAGTGGTTTGAGCTGTGCGTTGATAGATCAGTCAGTCAGTCAGTCACCTTTTCGTTTTATAAATTTTGAGATAAAAAATTCCTTTATAATATTTTTAACCGACTTCAAAAAAGGAGGAGGTTATTAATTCGTCGGAATCTGTTTTTTTATATCTGTTCACCGATTACTCGAAGACGCCTGATCCAATTTGGATTTTTTTTTGAAAGGGTATACTCCCCAGGTGGTTCCATATAAATTTTATCGAAATCGGTGGAGCGGTTTTTATAATATCTGCAATAAATTAATGTATAGTGAATTGTGTGTATATAGTAAAGTGGGAGTTTGAAGTCAGTTGTTTAAAAAAAAAATTATGTTAAATTATATAAGTCGAATTTATTCTGCAACATTATTAAAATGACGGGACCTAAATCATAAAGTTGGTCTCTTCACCGTCTCTCAAAGTAAATTATTCGTGGTTGAGTTATCGCCACGTTTAACCCAAATCGTTAATCGGGGTTTATGAGCTCTCAGCTCAGTCAACATAAGTGTCGCCTCGAGCGGCTGGCAGCTCAGGGCTCCGAGTGCTAAGGCCAGGGCGTGCTGGTGAAACTTTGAATTATTGAAATTGAAATTCGAAATGAACTAATTGAAATCTATATATATAAAAGAATGTGGTGTTATAGGTCGACCGTTTAACTCGCGTATCGCCTGCGCGGTAAGAAGGGAGCGGGGGCGGGTAACGCTACACACGGAGTCAATAATCCAAAGATTTATCTCGAGATAGACATTGTTGGTAAAGAATTAAGTATTTATTTTTAAGTTTTAACATCTCTAACATCTCCCTCCGCTCCCTTCTTACCGTGCAGGCGATACGCGAGTCAAACGGTCGACCTATAGTTACACTATTTATAACTCAAGAACGGATGAACCGATTTGGCTGAAAATTGGTGGAGAGGTAGCTTAGAACCAGGAGACGGACATAGGATACTTTTTATCCCGTTCGACCGCGTTTCCGTCATGTCACTATAAAACGTGGTATAAGAAAAACGCATCTGACGTGGAATAACAAAACGTAAATGACAGCTAAACGTAATTTTGTCTTTGGTTAAGTATGGTAAAAAATTTGACAATTATAAAAAGTGTTATAATAAAGCATTACTGATATTATAAATGCAAAAGTGTGTTTGTTTGTTGGTTTGTCCTTCAATCACGTCGCAACAGAACAGCGGATTGATGCGATTTTTTGCATGTGTATAGTAATGGATGTAGTAGTGGTTCCTCAGACCGGGAGAGCTACTTTTTATCTCGGATAATGAAAGAGTTCCCGCGGGATTTTTAAAAACTAAATCCATGTCTGTACTGACGAAGTCGCGGGCATCAGCTAGTTATGAAATAAAAATGTTCTTAATCTCTTAATTTTAATCATCATTAGCAACCCATCAACGGCTCACTACTGAGCGCAGGTCTCCTCTCAGAGAAGGGTTATAGGCCATAGTCCACCACGCTGGCACAATGCGAATTGGCGGACCACCAATTAGTTAGTTAGTTAGCGGTTAGTTTAATAAAATTACCTAATTAAAACACCTTACATTATAACAAATAATAAAATGAAATATAAATAACAACTCAGTATATATTTATAAACTACTTAACTAAATCTAAATAAATTCCCGAGTTTCTTGCTGGTTCTTCTCGGCGGGAAGGGCGTTCCGAACCAGTGGTAGAGTCAGTTGTAATAAGTTTATTTGAATAAAAAATATTTCTATTTCTATTTCTATTCTATTCTATCCTAATTATATAATGCATTGTAAGAATTCTTAAGATAAGATAATAGTGATTGGATCCACGTCGACGCCAGATGGTAATGACCCCAAAAGGCATTTCCTCTTTGAATGCAAATAGGTACTTAATTTTTGCCCAAAGTATGAGCCAGCCCTGGGGTCCTGGCTTGCATCAAACAGGCGCGTAGGCGTGAAATAAAATGAAATATTTTATTGAATTTATCAATAACTAGCTGATGCCCGCGACTTTGTACGCGTGGATTTAGTTTTTAAAGTCCCTCGGGAACTCCTTGATTTTCCGGGATAAAAAGTAGCCTAGATGTTGACCCGAGTAATAAGCTACCACGGTATAAAATTTTGTAGCAATCTGTGCGGTAGTTTTTACGTGAAAGAAGGACAAACAAACAGACAAGAAATCGTCCAGTTACAGTTTTATTATAAGTATAGATATAGATAGAAGATATTTATTTTTGTTGGTGGTTGTTGCACACTCAATATCGCAAATCTTTACTTAAGGAATAGGTAGGTACGCGGGGAACGGTGATGGATTATTGGTAAAGATTTTGGCTTCCTTTTCGTGGAGTGCGAAGTTCGGTCCCAAGCACGACCTCTGACTTTTAGGAGTTAAGCATTACTTGTTTTAACGATGAAGGAAAACATCGTGATGAATCCTGAGGTGCGATTGTCTAAAAATTACCGATCAAAATCTTATTCATTTCATGGCATTAGCGTCAAAGTAAAATATTCCTTGACTGTATTGATTTAAAGTCACAAATTCAGTACAACCGATTCTAACATGGAGCGTTATGGAGCGTATCGTACATACCTAAACGTATGAGAATGCTTACACGAAATTGAGCTCTAATATGCTACTATGGTTTATTTAACTTTGACTCTAATGCCATGAAATGAGTAAGATTTTGATCGGCAACTTTTAGAGAATCGGGGGGCTGTTTGCCTGAGAGTTCTCCATATCGTTCTCAAACTACTTGATTGACTATAGCCTATCCCTATTGACTTGGGCTATGGCTTGGGTAAATGGGTTAAATAAAGACCATTTACTATTTACCGAAAAAAGGTATATAAATAGGTATCAGTATTCACCCAATCCCATTTAGTAGCGAACACGCGGTCGGTTGGAGGTACAAAATTTCGGATTTCGGCTGTCAGTCGCACTGACAAATGATGTCCGTCAGATAGTCGGGCTGACCCGCCACGTTGCCGAGTGTAACTTCCGAGTTCAGCGACCTCTTGTCTATTGAAGTAAAGGTTGATTATACGGGTCTGCCCGCGAAATTCAAATTTAATTTGGTTTTTCGCAATTTGTAAACTAATACGACAAAGTAGGCTTATGGCATTCTAATTGCGACGATGGCAATATCATCTTCATAGGTTTATATAAAAATCTTTACTTGAAAGTGTCCAGTTTAAGATTAATTACCTAGTCAGAATATCGACTAATTTGTGAGTAACTCACGTCAAACTCGATGCTCGGGCAGCTGCTACTAACTCAATTGATATGAAAAAAAATTTTTAGTCATACGGGCTCAAAGATTTGCACGTACACTTTTCGCTAAAAAGCCTATTATTAATTAATACTATTTGCTATTCAACTACATGACAGGTATATTTATTACTTAATCAATTTATCTCACTTGGGTGACAAAACAAATAGAGCAGTTCTATGTCATAAATTATTTACTGTTGCTTGACACTCGTTAATATTGGCCTAGTTTTAACCATTGTAAAAAAATTGTCCAAGTGCGAGTTGGACTCGCACAAGAAGGTTTCCGTACCATCGTACTTACTAGATTTAACATTATGGAATTTTTAAATTTAATGTTAAAATTTTATACTATTTGTTGTTATGACGGCAATAGAAATACACATCTCTCTTTAAAAATTTTAACTGGTGTCTACCTAAGTTGTTGCATAAGATACAGCCCGCTAACAGACGGGTGGACGCCGCCGCCGGATGGACGGAGGCTTAGTAGGATCCCGTTGGCACCCTTAGGGTACGGAACCCTAAAAAGCTATTATTGATAGACTGTTGATACCCTTCGCAAAATAATTTGCATAATTTACTAGGTCGTTTCAAGGCCGATTGGATTTAGGTTTTAGACACAATAGGAGAGTACAGTACCCGGCGATATATATTGCACATCGGCCTTTGGAGTAAAACGATATTTCTATTCTATTGCAAGGAAAGCTAGCCAGAAATTCACGTAGTAATTACTGAAATCTCTTCACAATCGGCGAGCACATCACGTAACATATTATATAAAAAAAATGCAGTCGAACTGTGAATAGAAAATAATAGCGTTTTATTCCAAAGGCCGATGTGCAATATTATATATCGCCGGGTACTGTAAATAAAATTTTTAATGAGGTTTCGGCAACTTGCATGTTTTAAATATAGCACCCATGGACCTATTTCATCATCGTTGAACATTTAACCAAAGAATAAATTAAACGCTTTGTCAGGATAGAAATTAACAAGAAAAATGATTATTTTTAGCTACATACTTCTTTTATTTTGAAAAATCTTCTCATGTGTTGTTATAGTAATACCATAACGCACGCCATAGTATGGAGAATCATGCTCAGACATATGCAAAAAAAGCGTGGACATAATTCGTTCCAGCGATTCATGAGACAGTAGGTGGTAATTTAACTGTATAACTATTTTATTGAATGTAAACTTATTTTGAAAAGAGCAACTGCCGAGTTTCTTGCTGGTTCTTCTCGGCAGGAACGGCATTCCGAACCAGTGGTAGACTCATCGACGATTCATAAGCACTTGTAAAAAAGTTTATTTGAATAAAAAACATTTCTATTCTATTCTATTCTATTCAATTCTATTCTATTCTATGCAATCCTGGAAGGATTGTTAAATATTCATTCATATTATGAAAGTAATGAATGTTAAAAAGTTCTCGTTGTACCACCAACCTTAATCACGTTTCTGCACATTTGCATCTACAAATCACACAGGGGCATAAATTAGGTCTCTATTAGTTTGATTTCACTCTCGGGATCCTCAACCATACTTATGCAAAAAATCAAACTTTAAAAATCGAACTTTAGCTCTGTTGCGATATTAAAGGACAAACCAATAAAACAACAAACAAACACACTTTCGCATTTATATTATTACTAAGGATAGTAAGGATATGGGTGTGAATAAGTTTTTTGGAACTTTACCTCATTGTGGAAATATTATATCCTATTCTATTCGAACAAAGTTGCATGGGTTAAATCGGCATGGCATCCGGCTGCCCCCAAGATAATATAAAAAACTTATACAATATAATAGCTGTATAATAATAATATTGAAAAATGATTATTTTGAAAAGAGCAACTGCTGAGTTTCTTGCCGGCTCTTCTCAGCAGAATCCGCTTTCCGAACCGGTGGTAGAGTCATGACGTGTTATAAGAGCCACAGGTTGGCCTACGTGAAATAAATAAATTTGAGTTAAATTCTATAGGTATAGCTACAATTTGTACTAAGTGTTGTCTAAATCTCCGACCTAGATACCGCTATACATATAGTAGGTATATCTTTACAAAATGAAGCTCCTGTTTTCCTCAACGAAAAAGATTAAATAATCCACTCGACTTAATAAGCCCGGACTTAGCGCAGTCTACGGGCCATCAATTTGCATTTTCCGCAACGAGTTCCTTATTTTTTTCACAATTAACCTCCCAGACTGTAAGAGTGAATCATTAGCGTCCGGTCGACTCTACGTCTTCCAGGCAATATCGTCGGTCGATTCCGCAGAATTTACTGCCTTAATCTTTGTTGCAACTGCAGCTGAGATAACTTAGATGGGTAATTGAAATCGTGTTGTGCAGTTAATAAGAAGGTTGGAATTAGAAATAACAAATACGGCTCTTAAGTTTTTCAACTGTATTCTAGACTCTAGTGATATATGTATTTAATTTTATTCCAAGGAGCTATTTCACCATTGCGAAGCAAACTTTAACTGTCAAATAAAGATTTCTTCTATAGCCCAACAGTGAAAGGTGGTGGACTGAAAACTGAAAGGTCAACGATTCGATCCCGACCCGCTACACTATTGTATAAGCTCTCCGCTTATTTGGAACGATGATAAGAATATTAGACAAGTTCTGCTTGGCTAATATTCTATTTCTTTAAAAAGACATCTTGACGGTTTTTGTAAAGATAATCCGTCAAAAAAATCTTTATTCGTCGGTTTAAGTCAACTAGGGGATGATAACATAGGCCCTTAAACAAAGATGAACTGCTTTTGCTATTTTTATCCAAAGAGGATCATACTAATATAAACGCGAAAGTGTGTTTGTTGGTTTTTCCTTCAATCACGCCGCAACAGAGCCACGGATCGACGTGATTTTTTCATGGATATAGAGTGTGGAAACCTAACCTGGAGAGTGACATAGGCTACTTTTTATCCCGGAAAATCACAAAGTTCCCGAGGGACTTTAAAAACTAAATCCACGCGCACGAAGTCATGGGCATCAGCTAGTTAAACTATGATCATGAGATCAAACATATTTACCTATATCCTATATTATATCATTAACGTAACCCAATCCAGCAATAATAAATATACCCTCGTTACTGTCTGCTAACTTGACCAAAGCTCATAAAAGTCAAATAAGACTGACCTTAATTGAACCCTCTCTATCAGAAACTAGGTTTCTGTTATTAGATATATAAACAATTAACTCGGTTACTCGGATGAAGAATCGGGGTAATAGAAATCTTGAAGTAGATTTTGATTAAATAGCCTACTATCTTACATAATAGCTAAGTTGTTATCATAAAAATAATTGCATCAGTGTAAAAATCGCAGTCACCGTTGATTGGCTGAATTTATGGCAATAGGGTAAATACCCTATTGCCATAAATTCAGCCAATCAACGATATTTTTAATATGGTCAAATGACCATATTAAAAATATCGTTTCATTTGGCGTCATCCTAAAAGATTATTATCTAAAAACATTATTCCATACGACAAAACTAAAAAATAAAGTTTTATTTAATTAGAAAACATTAAATAAAATTGCTATAATTCCGGCCATGGTCACGTGAACGTTCCGTGATCTCAAATGACGTCACAGTCCACACCACCTATGGGATGTGGAATTGTCATTGTTTGAAATGTGAACTGTGACGTCATGAGAGCAAATGGAACGTTTCGGCGGCAATTTATTTTTTTGAATTTATTTCTAGATTTTTATGAAAAATACTGAAAATTATGCCGAAATATACGTTTTGTTAGCTTCAGCATAGCATTATTAACAATTTAAGATAATTTTCTAAAAGTAGTCCCTATTGTCTGCCCATTTTAAGATGTATTGAATTGTAAGTACCATTCAGAACCCGTGGTAGATTCATTTGATGATTCGAAAGCATTTGTCAAAGTTAATTTAAATAAAAAATATTGTTCTATTCTAATCGGCTTTGCTTCAGCTGTACACAAGATAAGCTACATGTAACATTTTTGTTTTGAAAAGAGCAACTGCTGAGTTTATTGCCGGCTCTTCTCGGCAGAATCAGCTTTCCGAACCGGTGGTAGATTCTTGACTTGCCATAAGAGCCACAAGTTGACCTACATGAAATAAATGATTTTGAATTTGAATCTTGCTACATCAATTCATTTTAACCAATAAAGAGAGAGTACCAGCCAACCAGAAGTCATTGCGATCGTCAGAATAATGCATTCATTTTAAGACAATCCCGCAGCAGATTCTAAAACAACTTATTATGTATCCAAGTACTGATATTGGCTTTTCTTATTGTTACAGATTCCTCGCAATCTGGTGGCCGTTGAAATGCCAGATCACAAAACGCCGTGCACGGATGATGATCGTCTTCATCTGGATCTTCGCTGTTCTCGTCACCACTCCCTGGGTCTTCTTCTTCGACCTGGTCGTTGTGTTCGAAGACAACCCTCACGTGCGACTCTGCTTGGACGTGTGGCCCAACCCTATCAGCGAAGTTTTATATTTCGTCATAGGCAACCTTATATTTTGTTACATCCTACCCATGGTCCTCATCACTATGTGCTACATCCTAATTTGGATCAAAGTATGGAGGAGATCCATCCCCACCGACACCCAAGACGCTCAAATGGAGAGGATGCAGCAAAAATCAAAAGTCAAAGTTGTGAAAATGTTAGTCGCCGTAGTGATCCTGTTCGTGCTATCTTGGTTCCCGCTCTACTTAATATTCGCGAGGATAAAGCTGGGTGGGCCGATACAGAAATGGGAGGAGGAAATGTTCCCCGTGGTGACGCCTCTAGCTCAGTGGCTGGGAGCTTCCAACTCCTGCATCAATCCTGTTTTATATGCCTTCTTCAACAAGAAATATAGGAAAGGATTCGTCGCTATTATTAAGAGTAGAAAGTGTTGTGGGCGGTTGCGTTACTACGAAACGATCGCTCTACAGTCTTCGAGCACATCGACGAGAAAGTCGTGGCATTATAACAATAATAACCACGCGTCCATCACGCGTCGATCGCCTCCCGTCGACAAGAACGCCGTGTCTTTCATCTTCAACCACACGGGGGTTTAATTGTAGCTGTGACACTGAAGGGAGTTTAATCGCAGCAGTGACACTGAAAGGAGTATAATTTCAGCAGTGACACTGAATGGAGTTCAAGTTTGGCCACCAGGCCTACCGTGTCTCCGGCCCGGCAAGCAGGAGACGTGTTTCAGCATATCGACAAATACGAAGATTTTAGTGCTTGAATTTTTACGTTCCTCAGTTTGATGTTGTTCTGTGTTAAATTCAAGTTTTCGAGCAACGTGACTATCCAATAATCTAGTAGACTTACGTAATATTATGAATATGTGTCATACATTGAAATTTCAATAAAATAAGTACTTTTATACGTAAACGTAATGTAATAGGTATTTCTGAAGAAGAAATAAATAACTTTGGAGCGAAAACGCACATGTCGCACAAACATTTTTGAAGTGAAGATTCCTTCACGTCACCTTATTTTGAATATACGTAAATACGATTGCAGCTATAGAAAACAATACCTATATCGAGTAAGATTCAGAAAGCAAAGCGATGGCAGAAATGGATTCGTAATTCATAGTCGTTTTACTGCCATGCTATCTATATTCATGCGCATATGAGCATGTTTTTGGCAGCAGACATATTATATTTTGTAATCGTATAAGCGTTTATTTTAAACGAGGTTGCACAGGTTCTTTTTCTATTAGTTGTTGATGCTTAGTAGAATTAGTATCATTTCTAAGTAGTACTAGCCAATGAAACCCTTTTAAGTTAAATGTTCCTGCATTTTAGTGACATCTTCAACTTAATGTATTTTTTTTGTACATATTCTCATTCTGAAGCTATGGTAAAATGCTGGTACCTGTTTTGTGTAATTTCCTACAAGGAGGAATTAAAGTAAATTTTGTATACTTATTGCATAAACCTTTTAAGCGTTTAAGATTGTAAATGGTAAGGGTAGCGTTAGTATTTTATAAAATCTTAAATAAATACATCTTAATTTTGTTACACCTAACAGTAGTACCTAAGTGAAAAATTAATTTGTGACGATTTTAGTACAAACTTTAGCCGCGAATTGAAACTTGAAGTGGTAAATGAACAAGGCTTTTATTTTTATTTAAAATATTTATAACTCATGATAAAACTAGTTACCTTTTATTTATTTAATACGTTTTATAACTCCTGATACCATTCATTCATTTTGCTCACTAGAGCTGGAGTGAAAAGTATATTATACAACGTTACATTATATTTACTATTTATTTCAAACACTAGCTTTTACTCGTAACTTCGTCTGTTTGGAGTTATTTGTCTGATTCATACAAAAAGTCACCTTGATCCGTAGCTCTGTTGAGGCGTGATTGAAGGAACAATACCAACAAACAGACACACTTTCGCATTTATTATAATATTAAGCAAAGATAAGAATTTTATTATTAATTTATGGACTTAGGTACTTTTTTCCCTTAGGATCTTATACGTCTTTATAACACGTCCACTATGAAATGAAATAGTTCCTTAGATTTGCAATCAATACCCAAATATACAGTTAATAATAAAATGAATTATTTTTTATCAACAATTATAATATTATTAACGTTTAAAAAGATCTCCTTTCATAGAATCCGTTAAAATCATTCATATTCATAATTAATTTATAGATGAGAGTATGTGTGGATTTAATAGAAAAATTATAATAATTGTGTTGTATTGGAAAAAATAGTCAAAATTGTAAGCTATACATTACCCTATTGAAGAGTTAGTATAGAATATTAGAATGTTTAAAAACTAGAGAAAATAATAATTTTCTCAATAATCATCTGTAGCCTAAGCACGAATATTTTCACTATCGAATAGTTAACGTAAAGTTAACGCCGACAAGATATTTTGTATGAAAACAGGCGTTACACTGTGACAGGCGGTGCAGTCGTTTTCATACAAAATATCTTGTCGGCGTTAACTTTACGTTAACTATTCGATAGTGAAAATATTCGTGCTTAGGCTACTGAAGCCATCGTCAGCCCACTACAGACTGGGGGCGTGTCTCCTCTCAGACAGAAAAGAGTTAGTCCAGCACGCTGACAAAGTTTGGATTGGCAGAATTTACACACCTTTGAGAACATTTTTAACCCCCGACAATAAAAGAGGGCTGTTATAAGTTTGACGTGTGTATCTGTGTGTCTGTCTGTTCCCTCATAGCTTCCTAACGAATGGAGTGATTTTAATGAATTTAATTAACTCCAAAAAGTTAGAGAGCCTGGGATTCAAACCCCGAACCCCGAAGTCTGAACCACTAAACACTAAGCTATCACTGCCGCTCTTGAATCTGTTTCTGCTTATGAATATTAATTTATCCTTTTTATATGAATATTAATTTATCCTTTTTACTTGCAGATACACTTTACATTTATTATTTAAACAAACACGTCTCACACAAACTTTAATATTCATACTTTTTAGGGTTCTGTACCCAAAGGGTGCCAACGTAGTAGTACCCTAGTACTAAGCCTCCGCTGTCCGTGGGTCCGTCTGTCAGCGGGCTGTATCTTATGAAACATAATACGTAGATACTTGAAATTTTCACTTTTTCACAAAAATTTCATTTTTCACTTTTTTTTTACAATTTTGTATTTCTATTGCCAGTATAACAAAAAAATATAATAAAAATTAAATTTATTAAAAAATAAAATTTTTTAAATATTTATTAAAAAATAAAATTAATTTTAAAACAAGAAACGTGATTTTTTCGGCGTTTTTTTACTCGACCTTAACAATCGCTGTAACGATGATATGGAATCCTTCGTGTGTTAGTCCGACTCGCACTTAGCTGGTATTTTTAGATAATATTCTTACTAACTCTTCGAAACCTTCACCTGCAGGAACGGGTCTGATAGCCGCTTCGAATGCACAAAGTTAATGGATAAAATTTTTGAATAATGTTAGGTAAGGTAATCGAATAAATATATTTAATAATAAAAAAACAATAAACTATGTGAAAAAAAAAAACAAAATATCTATTTACACATATTTTTTCATGTATGGCAATGTAACCAACTGTTTGATAGCTAAATAAAATTTCTTACAATAAAAATATAATAATATTGATCTTGAACACAAATACAGCACTAAATAGTACCTAAAAATAATAAAAAGATTTTATATAAAACATAAAAACTCTAAAAAATAATTGTATTTTTCTACAAGGAATGTAGCATGGATTGTAGAAGGCCTCAATTCTATTTTTTTTCTTTTAAATGTGACTGTTTTTCATTCCTCATTTCGTTAAAATAAATGCATTAAACAAATATTTTAAGTTTGTGTACAATTTTGATGTTAAAACATGATAAAATATTGAAAATGTTTGTAAAACATTATTTCATGAGCTTTTTTCTGTATTTAAATCGTGTGTGTATCAAGACGAAGTCGAAGCTTGCTGCAAGACTGATGTGAGAAACATCCTTCTAAAGGAAATAAAAATATCATCGTGATATAAAACTTGATCCTGCTATTTTTATATATGTATAGCATAACGTGCTTAGTTAAAATATATTGTTTTCAAAATATTTTATTTTTATTGTATTTAAAAGTATATGGTGTCTTATAATACTCATTCAATGATAATATTATTATTATAACTTCAGGATTGATTTATTGGCTTGTTTTAATTGTATACTTTGTAAAAACCAGGCAATGAAAATATTCTTAGTAAAACTAATTAAAGTTTACACAATAAAATAGGGTTGGATAGTTGAACAATTTTTTTAATAGTTTTAATTACTTAAGATTTAAATCTGTTTAAGCTACATTTATCACCAGTTTTTAGCAAATTTTATTTCACTCACAACTTGGATTCGCTAAGAAAAGATAAATGATGGAATTGTAAATGAACAAAGTTTATAGTTTTATACGTTACGACAAAAAAATGTTTAACATTGTTTTGTATTGGAGAATGTAATTCTATATTTGTACAAGAAGAAGATAATCAACACGTAAATTTCACATTGTGTAAATATATAAGTACATAAAGTAATAATTGTAAGTGTACTTAGTGTAATGTTTGTCATTTTATTTATTTTGAGTAGATGCATTTGTATATGGCTGAATTTATTTGCCGTGTTTGGTGTTAGTGATAAGATTTATATTATTAATATAACAATATAATATTAATAAAAGTAAGTATAGTAAGATTGTTTCGAAAACAATATTTAATCTACTTAAAGTTTAAGTAACATGATAGAAGTTTTTTTTTTAACTTTAACCAATAGATTTTACCTAATTATTATGGATCGAACATTATTAATTTTACGAAAACTTCCTCAATAATTATAAATATTGTGGTAAATGTGTTCAATTTCTAAATCATAAAATTAATTCTTACAATAATTATATAATAAATTCACTTTGCGGAAGATTTTATTATTTACACTTTTGTGGCAAACTTCCTTATGATTATGTTATGATTGTCATTTTTTATGCATACTTTATAATATATTATTATTAAGAATTACATTTTAAATATTATAGAAGTATAATTTTATTGTAATTTTAAACATTTGTTAGATATTATACTTATTATGTAAAAATAGTAGTGTATAATGTATAAAAATAACTGTAGAGTCGATGTTTTAAGCAATGTTAGTTGATTATTATTAGAGGATTGAACAAAATTTTAGTACGCTTTTTAATAGAATTAACTGATACGATTATCAAATATATTTGTATTTAAAAAAACAAATTGTAATAGAGCAGAATTTTCTTAATTTTTAAGTACATAATATTTCGTAATCGTATGAGTATAACAAGACGTATATTGCAATATAATATATAAAAATATTTACTGACTGTCGGAAAACATAAGCAATCTAAACATATTTAAGTACTGTCTTCACTGATTTTCTACATATCAAGCGGATAACGCCCTCTTTTAGATTTTTGGATTAACATTTTTGTTATTTTTTAAAAAATACTAAAATATGAACAAAAATCCTATATTTAACAACAATCACTTTTTTAACATCGACTTTTTCACTATAAAGTTATAATTATTATAATATAAAGTTTAAGGGCGATGACATGTCAAACGTAAAATGTACTTACCTAATGGAAATGAAGGGTACCTTGGTACCTTGAGTACCTTTCCATGAAAAACTACCAATTGTGTTTAATTTTATTAAATTATATTCTTATTTTTCTTTGAAGCTTGTGTCTACTGAAGTTTTTAATATGACCCAAAATATATTGAAATTATTAAATTAACTTAAATAAACCATATTACCATTAAAATGCCTAAGCATCTAAGGCATTATAATTCAATCTTATTATACGTTTTAACTTTAGTACATAATTATTATCTCAGAGCATAAATAATACTATTATTGCGTTCATAAGAACTACAACGAATTTAAGGTAGATATATAGATAACAGTCAATGCTTTGTTTCTTTAACTTCCTTTAGAATATTTTTCTTAGCGTATACAATCGTAGTTTCTACAGTACCCGGCGATATATATAGCACATCGGCCTTTGGAATAAAACGCTATTCTATTCTATTCACAGTTCGACTGCATTTTTTTATATATGTTACGTGATGTGCTAGCCAATTGTGAAGAGATTTCAGTACCTAATTACTACGTGAATTTCTGGCTAGCTTTCCTTGCAATAGAATAGAATAGCATTTTATTCCAAAGGCCGATGTGCAATATATATCGCTGGGTACTGTACATATATTTTCTACACATTATATTTATTATTATACTATGCAAACACAAGTTTCTTATGCAGTTTATTTAAGAAATTTACAAATAAATGCCTACCAATTAAGAATAAATAAAAAATTCATTATGCTTACATAATTATTTACACTTATTATTTTTGATCAAACGATGTAAAGTGCATTATTGGAACAAGTAATAAGTCTTAAACTTTCTTTTTTCTTTTTGAAAATGTCTTTATAATAATATTAAATTATAATTATGTATTTTTTTCTTCTTAAAAGGTTATTTATTATTTATTTGTTTCATATAAACAATGAAATATTAATATATGAATGTATTAGGTGCATATTATATGCCGTTTTAACTTAGGTGGTGAAAGTGAAATAAAAAAATATATATTTTATCAGTACTCAAACGTGCAGTTGTATACAAACATGTCTGCATTTCTGATTTCAAATATATAATAATTATAGTAGCTAGAGGGTGAAATACAATGTTTTATTCATTAAATCACTGTCAAAAGATATACTAGTCTCAGAGCTAGTGAAGCTAGTGAACTAAATTGTTAAAGGTTTACTACACATAAGAAGCGCCATACTATTTATACTAGTACATATACGTTTTAAGGAATAGCCATGCTGCATATCAGTGATGTTTTCTTCTTACTTCCAAATAAACTGATAAATTGTGTTAGGAGTGAATTCGACGATAGTGCAATGGGGAATGTACTGTTGACCTCTATTGAGCTATTTAGGCTTCATACAACAAAAATAGAGTTGTTTTAGGTTCGCTAGGCTATCACATACATATTTTCAATTTATCTTATACGATTATATTATTTTTTTATTTATTAATTACAACATTTTAGACCGGTAATTAAAAATGTATTGATAAATCGCTCACCAGCTCTGGGTCTATATGATATAATATCGATGTTTTCATACTGTATTAAATGCTTTAAGAAAATCACCTGCAACTATGGAATATAATATTTGAATAAACTAATTGGATGTAAGCTCTAGGTGATTGTTTTATTTATTTATTCATCAACTCAGGTCGTGTAAGAAACTACCTGGATGCTCCCGACTTCGTAGGCGTGGATTTTAAAATCCTCTGAGAACTGTCTGTGTCTAGTTACCTTAAGGTCAAAGACCCCCTTGGGTGCCGCCAAGAAGTTTAGCGTTCTGGCACGATGGCGTGAGAAACCGATCAGGGGTATGAGTTTAACTTACACTGCCCCCTTCCATGTTAGCCCACTAGTACGAAGCGAATCGCTAAGAGCCGCTACAAGCGGCACAAGTTCGTGTTTTGTGGCATACAAGAGACCTATGTCCAGCTATGGACGTCGATTGACGCAACGAAAATGGCCTCCAACTAAAAATATTACTTTAGTTATACTTCAGTTACTAACTTAGTAAAATAAGTTAGTAAATACTAAGAACAAAACGGAGATTTTCTTATTTCTATTTTTATGCTGTGAATCAAATAAAATACAATAGAATTCAAAAGTATTTATTTTTAAATAACTTTAATGAAATGCTTTTGAATTGTCAGGTTAATCTACTAACTAGTTCGCAATGCCGTTCCAACCGAGAAGAACCAGCAAGAAACTCGGCAGTTGCTCTTTCATATTGAAACCCGGCCAAGTGCGAGTCGGACGAAGGGGCGAAGGGTTATACAAGATTTTATAACCGCTGATAGACAGACAGACGGACGGACGGACGGTCGGACGGACCTAGGCATAGTAATAGTACCTAGGCTTAATAGTAGGCGGGATCCTTTGGGTTATGGGTCCTAAAAATGATTTTAAAAAAGCCGTGTGGTGTCGTGGGACACCAGATAGGAACGAAGTTCCGTATCATAAAAATATTAATTTCAAGTTATACATTTTTTATCATGATTTTTTTATCGATAAAAATCAAAAAAACTACTTTACAAAATTATCTTAACACCTTCATTTTGTTAACAATGATTTATAAAATATATAATAACAAGTGTAATTTGTTTTTAATTTTTTGCCAAATATTATAAATTATAAAATTATAAATAATAATAAATTAATAATAAAAATAAAATAAATAATAATTATCTGAAATCAGGATTCGAACCTCTGAACCGATAGTATCACTCCTTCTTTTTACCGCTGCGCCATCGAATCATCGATGGAATGTGTTAAATAAACGAAGACAATAAATAATAAAACAAGGACTGTGACGAAAAAATCTTACGCTTTTATTTAACGTTACGGACGTTTTTTGCCGGCTAGGGTACCCCTCCGCAACGCCCCATATGGAACTTCGTTCCAAAAAAAATCATAACATATTACAATAGTGTCTAAATTCCCAGACAACGAACTCGTAAGATGAATTTATTAAACGCTATAAGGGAATCTGCGTAGGGAGGTAAAGCGTAGTTCCTAAGAATTCCGTAAAAGTACATTATTCAAAAATCCGCCGACAAAGGAACGGCTCAATCTAAAATTTCGAATCACAAAGGAGTGACAGCACACAAATTACACCGATCACTTTGACGGGCGAACCGTTTCGCTTAGGGCTCGTTTCACAGACAAGTGCGCGAGGCGTGTGTGCCGACCTTAACAGATTGCATTATAGTGCATTTCAGCTTAATCTTATTCATACCTATTATAAATGCGAAGGTCTCTTGTTTGCTGGTTTACCAGAGAATCAAAGAGTTCCCGCGGGATTTTTAACACTAAAATCCACGCATACAAAGCCGCGGGCATCAACTAGTTTATAATAATTAATTAACTAGCTGATGCCCGCGGGTCCGTCGCGCCCTTCAGCCCTTCAATCACGCCACAACAGAGCTACGGATCGACGTGATTTTTCTTTTTTGCATGGACATAATTGTGAACCAGCCCCCGTAGATCTCTTTGATTTTCCGGAATAAAAAGCCTATGTCACTCTCCAGACCCCCTCTAGCCAAGTTACACTTCGTTGTATCTATTCTCTTTCTACGATCGTTGACGCTTGAAGTTTTGGCTAGGGCTAGACTAGATCGCGCTGCAGCTGATCAAAGACAGAAGTGTATTGTTCTTCGTGGCATTTTGTATTGTTTTTTGACGTGACAACGTCTTATAAATTGGTTTGCCGGGTGACACTTCAAGAAACTGCGTTACGCTCCGCTCACGTTATGCGCTCACAATGAGAGCGAGTGAGAGCCACTCGGGCATGGTTAGCCCGCCTAAGAGCGAGAGAGACAGACATAAAAAGTGAAAGGCACGCGTCCCTTCCACTCGAGCACAGTTAGCCCGCCTAAGAGCGAGAGAGACAGAGCGAGAGAGAGAGAGTGAGAGAGATAGGCATACACACCGGTTCATGTCTTGCGCTTCTATTTCGGTTGTCACGTAAAACTTTCGCCCGTATACCGACTTTACGGGCAACCAATTTTTTAGCATATAAAACATGTATAATACAAAATGCCGCAAAATATTATCAATACACTTCGGTTTTTGATCAGATGCAGCGCCATCTAGTCTAGCCCTAGCCAAAACTTCAAGCGTCAACGATCGTATAAAGAGAATAGATACAACGAAGTGTAACTTGGCTAGAGGGGCTGCAGAGTGACATAGGCTTTTTATTCCGGAAAATCAAAGAGTTCCCGCGGGATTTTAAAATTTAATTCACGTGGACGAAGTGTGTGTAAAGCGTAAAAGCTAGTTAAAAATAAAAATTAGTATACGCAACATTATTTAAGGCTATAATATGTATAACATGAAAGCTCCTTAAATTCAGGGCAATGAGTAGGAGACATTCGGGCCTTACAAATCAGTATCTACTAAGCCTAACCATGTGATCAGAGCCTTACGATTTTAATGGTAGCCATCGAGTCGAAGCGAGGTTTCTTAGCACTTAGGTAATTGGGTTTTTGGATTGCCCGATTAGATTATTGCTGTATCAATGTAGTAATCACGACGTAAAAGATATTTTTAGCGATATTTTTTCTCAATGAAAATATTTCCAGACTTTTTAAATTACAAGTGAGCGCAATATTGCTCTCTCATCTGGTAAGAAATGATGTAAGTTCTAAGAGGACTGATCTGGAGACGTAAAAAAATTATATAAATTATATTTTTGATTTTTATATAATTTGTAGTGGCTACTTATACCACATTATAGGGAGAAATTTCCTTACTCTGTGGTTATACTTTTAGTGGCATTTTAAGTCGGTTAATTTATCTATGCCCGCAACTTCGTCCGCGTGGATTTCGTTTTTAAAATTTTGATTTTCCGGGATAAAAAGTAGCTTATGTCGCTCGCTAGGACCTCAACTATAACCATGCAAAAAATCACGCTGATCCGTAGCTCTGTTGCAGCGTGATTGACAAACTAACTAAAAACACACTTTCGCATTTATAATACTAGTAAATTTTAAGCTTTTTAGTGTATAATTATCATAAGTTTAATCTTCTCCGATTTCGAGTGATTCCCTCTTATTCATTGAGGAGTTTTCGTTCTCTATCACCAAAGATATTCATCAGCAAATTTAAATGGGACCAACCAGACGCTATGTCCTTTCAAATAAAACAAAAAATATTGAGATCGGTTTAGATTTGATGGAATTATGGAGTAACATCTACAAAAAAAATATGCGTCTAATTGAGAACCTTCTCCTTTTTTTTAAGTCGTTTAAAAAGGTAAAATAGGCCAGATAAAGAACCTGGAAACTCTTACTATAGGGCATCGATCTTATAACAGGGTTAAAACGATATTAAGGGATTACATCGTATACATTGGTGCCAGGAAGGTCGTCTAAAATCACTACAAAATTATAAATTAATGCTTTCAGCTCATAGACATAGCAAATGCAGCGAGGGGCCTTGAACTGGCAATATTGGGTCACCTGGTCGATAGCTAGCGCCGGCTGTACGGTGTACGGTAAAGTACATCCTTATCTTGCCGGATGGAGAATAAAATAAACAATTTGTCCGTGTGGGGATATACTCTACATAAAACATAACAAACAGCTTTTATTTTCGAAACAGAAGTAAGACATTAATTTAAATACATGATACTTATATACCTACTCAATACTAGCTAAAAGACGGAAAAGCATTGGTGTTGCCTCTGGTGCTACAAATGTTCATGGGCGGCGGTAATCGCTTAACATCAGATGACCCGCCTGCTCGTTTGTCTCGCTATTCTTTTATATAAAAAAATATATAAATAAAAGTAATGAAATGAAATGAAATTTTATTTGCGGACTATGAGTACAGTATAGTTAGATGTAAACAATGTCATAAAAATTCCTCCATATTCTGCTAATAGCATGCAAATGTTTACATTAGGTACTCATCAAAATTTTGAAAATTTCTATCAGCTCAATTAATTGTAAGTTATTGTCAATAACGTTATAATTAGGTCAGTATGTAATGTCAATAATTTTTCATTAATTTCACTATTAATAAGATAGGTATTCTGGTAAGGAATAAAAAGATTTGTTACACAGCCAACGAAAGAGATTTTTTTAAAATGACCTGTAGGCAAATTTTTTAGGCCTGCATCAAGTTTATTATAAATTTTTATGCACATGGCATGCGGAGATTTTGATGTTTGTCTTAAGTTATATTTTGTGGTACTTATTCGATTCTTGTTTCTTGTTTTCCTGTAACATTTATTTACATTTGGAAGATCAGAAATCTTAAAGTAGTCCATGTGTCTGTGTACGAATACCGCTATTTCGTAAATATAGAGACATGGCAGGGTAAGAAGTTTGTGCGCTTTAAATAGTGGCCTACACGAATCTGAAGGGTCAATAAGGAAGATGCTCCTGAGGCATTTTTTCTGTGTCTGTGTGTGAAGGATGGGCCAAAATTTTGATCAGTCCAAGCCTTGCACTACTGCGCTATATTCTTCTTCTTTACCAACCTATAGACGTCCACTGCTGGACAAAAGTCTCCTGCATGGACTTCCACAGGCCTCGGTCTTGCGCCGCTTGAATCCAGCGGCTCCCTGCGACTCGTTTGATGTCGTCAGTCCACCTAGTGGGGGGTCTGCCAACACTGCGTTTCCCGATGCGGGGTCGCCACTCCAGCACCTTGGGACTGCGCTATACACAGCTTCCAAATCCAATTTAACGGGTAGTTAATTTAAACTGAACTTTCGGAAAACTAAAAGTAAAATGCAACAGGGCAGGCAACCTTGAACTACTAATACTTATTAGGTCACCCGGCCACAGATCGGGCCGCGGCCGGTCCGGTCGGTCAGTCTTATCAGACATTCACGTTTATTATCCACACATGTGGGGCTAACATGAGCGTCAAGAGAAAGTTTTGTCTACTCGTTTTCTCGCCATATCCCTCAGATTCACGAGTATATGAGTAGACAAAATTTTTCGTGGCGCTCATGTAAGGTCTACTGGACCGGACACTATCAACAGTTTATATTTGTATTGTAAAGTTATTCGTCTTAGATCTATGTATAAAATCTCGTGTCACGATGTATGTTCGGGATGAACTCGAAAACTACTGAACCGATTTTAATCAAACTTCGTAACCATCTGTAATTTGGTCCAACTTAAAAGATAGGATAGTTTTTATCTTAATTATTGACATCAATATTTGTTATTGCAAATGAAAATATGCTAATTACACGACAGTATGTTGCTATAGGCAACATAAATCTCGAACGATGTTAGATTGCGAGATAGTCTTAACCCAAATAGACTACTTATCTTACTAATCCTTATCCCAGGCATGTTTTACAATGACCAAAGCCTCAATAGCCCAACGGTTATTTTTGCGGACTGAAAGCTGAAAGGTCGCAGGTTCAATCACCACCCGTTACACTATTGCCGTACCCACTCCAAACACGAGCTCTGCTTATTTGGAGCGGAGAGGTGGAGAATCAAACGAGCCCAAACTCGATGAGGTTAAGTCGCGCGTCGTTCTATTACAGAGTGCTGAGTGCTGAGTGCAGAGCTATGAAGCTGCATTAACTTCCCACTCCATCATCAGATCAGCTCCATATCACAAATAATATTGCATTGTCATCCAATTTATATATTATGTACCTGCAAAATTTCAGCTCAATCGGAAACCGGGAAGTGGTTATTGCAAGATTTGACCTAAACATACATCCTACTAATATTATAAATGTGAAAGTTTCTGAGGATGGATGGATGTATGTATGAATAGATGTTTGTTACTCTGTCACGCCACAACAAATGAACCGATTTGGCTGAAATTTGGAATGGAGATAGCTCAAACCTAGGAGTAACACTTATAAAATAGGCATTTTATCCCGGAAAATTACAGATTTCCCGCGGGATTTAAAAATCTTAATCCACGCGGATGACGTGGCGGGCATCATCTAGTACAGTACCCGGCGATATATATTGCACATCGGCCTTTGGAATAAAACGCTATTCTATTCTATTCACAGTTTTACTGCATTTTTTTATATAATATGTTACGTGATGTGCTCGCCGATTGTGAAGATATTTCAGTAATTACTACGTGAATTTCTGGCTAGCTTTCCTTGCAATAGAATAGAAATAGCGTTTTATTCCAAAGGCTGATGTGCAATATATATCGCCGGGTACTGTACATATACCTAAATACAATGCAAGTTAAATAAAAGCTTGTGAAAAGCTAGTTTATCGCAAGCCGTCATTATTTTCAGTTTGGGCTGAGCGGCGCTAACGACTCGCGTGTCCTTGAAATCCTGCAAACGCCTGCAGCCTTGCACCACTGACCCAAAACGCGGTTCACGGCCCCCGCCGCAGCCTCGCACCGACACCAAGCCCCGCACAGACGTGCCGACACGTCGGTAGCCGACACCAAACCCACACAGACGTGCCAACAAGCCGGCAACCGACACCGAGCCCCGCACAGACATGCCGACACGCCGGTAACCGAAACTGAGCCCCGCACAGACGTGCCGACACGCCGGTAATTGACACCGAGCCCCGCACAGACGTGCCGATATGTCGGTAGCCGACACCGAGCCCCACACAGACGTGCCAACAAGCCGGTAGCCAACACCGAGCCCCACTCAGATGTGGCGATACGCGCCCAGCATCAATTTATTAAAGTACCTAATAAACACCAACATGGATTAAGCCTTATTTGAGAGTAAATTACAATTAATAAAGTGCCAATTGCACCATTGCATCGTTTTGACATATTAAATTTTTTTTACTTTGCCTTTTTGCTGCATCTTGTACAACTGACAGCCTCGCGACGTGCAGTACCGCGCAATCTGGCACTGACACCCAACTCTCCACATAGACTTGCCGACACGCTGCCAGCGACAACTTCTAATCAATTTATTTCATAAATAAGCAAGTAAATATTATAATCAATTCAATTCCCCGTAATCAATTTATTTCGTAAATAAGCTAGTAAAATAATTCATTTCACCATAGCAATACCATTTGTAGTGAGAGTATTTAAATAATTCAGTACCTAATTTAGTTAAAGTAAATATTTACTGGCTTACTTTATATATTTTATTATTATTAATTATTATTTATTTGCGACTTTCTTTCTTTGCTTGGTTTTCTTGGGATAGTAAGTATCATGTATCCACTAGAATGTACAAGCTATCTTTATGTCTTTCCGATCGCGACCTACAGATTCACATAAAGACGAACTGACTCGGAGTTGGGAATCGGTACGTCTGTAGAGGCCAATACCCGTTAGTTTAAGCTTTATTTTGTTTAATACTAACCTTGTGGAGACAGCTGCTTACAGTGATTTTAAATTGTATTGAAACAAAGTTTGTTGTAATAATAGACTGGTAAATCTTTCGCTATTTGCATTAAGCATTTTACTCGTAACAATTCATTGAATAAGATTTATCGAAGCTACAATAGCTTAATGGTCAGAGAGCTGATCTGTCCAAGGTTCAAACCCAACTAACTGCACTGTACAACCATCGCCTGCCCGTTTTTGGGCACCAGGTCTCCTCAAGACTTAGAAAGATCCACCACGCTGGCCAAGTGCTGGTTGGCAGGCTTCACACACCTTTGAGAACATCATGGAGAACTCTCAGACATGAAGGTAAGATAGAAGAGGTAGATAGAGAGAAGACCCCCCTAGACACCATAACATATATAAAGACACCACTAGGTTATAGCTGTTCGCTGAAAGTTCATCCACGAATCTATTCAATTGCAACCTCCGCAATACTGGCCTACCTGGGAGGTCTTTTTTTTATACATTATAGGCACACGCTTGACCACTATCACACCTGATGGAAAGTGATGATGTGGCCTAAAATGGAACGCGTTTGCCTAGAAGATGCCTATTCACCCTTGCTTTAAAGATACCCAAATTGTACGTGTTACGAAACACAGATCTCGGTAGAGCGTTCCAGACCCTAGCCGTGCGAATCAGAAATGAAGACTTGAACCGCTTCGATTCATATAAAGTCCTCCCGATTGAAACCGGCCACGGCGTTTTAACTCCACAAAGATTAGCCATCGCCAACAAGAAACACTCTTTATTCCCTGACTCTCATACTCTGATGGGATGGAAATCAGGCACACGACCGACGACTTTACGTACTCTCCGAGGCACGGGAATGCCACACCGCGAACATCTAGCTCCAGGGTCAAACGTCTTGCTCGTGAACAGGTACCACCGCCGGGAATGGGGCTACTTTATGTCTGCCCATCTTGGGGTATATTGCATTGTTAATAGGTATGCATTTTGGGACTTCCCTCATTGTGGAAACACTGCATACATAGCATAGTATTTATTTTTGTAAACTTGTTTTGAAAAGAGCAACCGCCGAAATTCTTGCTGGTTCTTCTGGGCAGGAAGGGCATTCCGAACCAGTGGTACACTCATCGACGATTCAAAAGCACTTGTAAAAAGTTTATTTGAATAAAAAATATTTCTATTCTATTCTATTCTATTCCAGACTAGTACTGACAATTTCTTATCTTATTTTTATCACGGCCAGGGAATCGAACCTGGTACCCTCGTCATCCGCAGTCGTATAATGGGCAGTTCTCCTAATTGTTGGCTAAAACGTCCGACAAAAAAAAAATTTTTTTTTTTGAGTTATTGATTTTTTAAGTATGCCTTGACAGAGAAGTGCCTTCACTTATCACAGTGATGAGGAAGGCCTCCACCAGAATCTAGTTTTCTTGGAGAAACAGCGTATTTGGTAATTATGGTGTCCATGGTAAGGATAAATTGTGACATGGTAATGAGGTCCGGAATATGGTGATTAGAATATGCTACATGGTAATTTGTTAAAATTTTGTGAATGAGAAACAAAAATAAAACATAAGTGTTTTTGTTAATAAAATCTATTTAATCAATAAATGTGGAAAAATACAGTAATAAAACTGAAAGAAATATCGTAGTATTTCTTTAAATATATGAAAAAAATCTGCTTAGGTAAGAAGGTACTTATTAATAGACCTCAAAATTGATAAATCAAATGTATCAATTACGATTTACAAAATCGATAAAAATGTCACTTATAAATTTTATTGATTCAATTCTGATTATTTATTGATTAATTATTATAGTTAATTAGTTACCTAGAAGAAGCGTCTAAGTAAATCTCGTAAAAACTGCATGCCAATCATAATCGTACAAAGATTCATAACAAAAGTCTGCCTTGCTGACGAGATCAATAAATTCAGTTATTTTCCTATCAGACCTACCTAGGCTTACCTACAAAAAGCGTCTAATTATATTATGAGTTTAATAAAAGATAGCTCTATGTACACAAAATATTCTTCAAATAACATGCCAAACATAATTAATAATTATTATTATATTATAAAATTTGATACAGAATTGTCAGTGTCGTTGATGAGATCTATATATTCGGTAATCTTCTAATCAAATAAGGGTCTAAGGGCTTTGGAGGAAATAGTGACTTACCTGTGACCGCACCTGTTAGGTCTTGATACTAAGCTAGGCTATCCACGCAACGCATTTGTTCGCTATAGACCCAAGCAACAAGGACTGTGTTATCATGAAGCTTGACATACATAACGCTTTCAATACATTGGAAAACGACATTCTACTGAGCGAAGCAAAGTTATTCCTACTCTGTATCCTTTTCTTCAGCAATTTTAACATTCCCCCTCAAATGTCTTCTATGACCAAACCTCTATCCTTTCGCAGATTGATGTCCAACAGGGAGATCCGCTTAGACCTCTCATCTTCAGCCTCAGCATTCAGAAAGTTCTTCACGACCTCAAATCCTCCCTTAATATCTGGTAACTCAATGATGGTACTTTAGGAGGCAAACCTGAAGTTGTGGAACGTGACCTACTGCTTTTAATACATTACTTGAAGGAGCTGGGGTTGAAGGTGAACATGCCTAAGTGAGAGTTCTTCCCCTGTAATCCAGAGTCCCATCTTCTGTTCCCTCACTTTGAAGACCTAGTTCCTGGGCTCAAGGAGTTTAACGCTGACAATTTTTTCCTCTTGGGGTCTCCTATCTTTTCTTCTGCTATCCCGGAAGCCATTGAGGCAAGGAGGCCACTCCGCCATTCAAGAGCATTGGAAAGATCTTTCGGCCCATGGTACGCTTACGCTCTTGCAAAACAATTTTGCTGTGCCGGAGATTACATATCTACTGAGGACTTCCCAACATGGTTGCATGCTGTTTGCGAATTCCATCGATGCATCTGCGGTTACATGGTGGAAGCCAACGGCCACCACGCATTGAGTTGCAGTCGTTGTGTGGCCAGATTCTCTCGTCACCACTCTCTGAAAGATATCGTCCGCACAGCCCTCGTCTCGGTCAACGTACCCTGCGTAGTGTGTACTAGAGCCACCCGGTTTGGGTCACATGGATGGCAAGCATCCTGATGGCTTGACACTCGTCCCATGGCAAAATAGCAAATGCATGCTGAGGGACGCAAGGTGCATGAGTACATTCGCACCATGTCATCTCAGCCGGAAAACATAGGTAGACGCTGCAGAGTCCGTTTCATTTAAAAACAGAGTAAAGATGCCCCTATTCTGGACAGCTACCTTTTTGTCCCTCTATCAGTGGAGACCATGGAATGCTGGAGTGTGGAAGCTTAGCGATTGTTGCACGATATCGGCCGTTGGTTAAGGTGAAGGGGTTGCGATCCACGTTCTGAGGTTTAACTGGTCCAAAGGTCGTCCATCACCATACAACGCTGCAATGCTGCGAGTTTGATTGCGATTGAGCTATAAAAAGAATTAAGATTTATTCTCCATCTTTTTCGGTATAATATAGGATCTTTTTTATCTTCGCATACCATTCGAGCCTTTTTTGCCCATCTTTTTCGGTTTAGTTAATTTTATTGTTGGTAAATATAACGATGTTGTCATTACCAACACCCAAACAGTATCAAAATACAGCCATAATCATTCAACACAGATTACTTATAACTTTTTATATGTTACTACAAGTTGGTCCTTGACTGCGATAATCTGGGGTAAGTGGTGAATGCAGTCTAAGATGGTTTCGAGCTTACCTGGTATTAAACTTAAACAACTTACCGGTTTCTACGCTGATACGTACCAGAACGCTAAATCACATGGCGCGGCATATCTTTTCTGGTAGAGTCATCATCATCATCATCATCCCATCAACGGCTCACTACTGAGCGCAGGTCTCCTCTAAGAGAAGGGTTATAGGCCATAGTCCACCACGCTGGCCCAATGCGAATTGGCGAACGGCTGGTAGAGTATTGGATGGTAACTAGCCTCGGCCAGACCAGACTGGAGACAATTTTACAACATCTAAAATTGCACCAGCCGGGAGTCAAACCCATGAAGATCCGGTTTTTAAGACCAAAGTACTCACCACAGGGCCAGGGAGGTCGTTAAAATCTAGAAGATCCCATACATTCAAGCATTACTCTAATTACCTAGCTAATGCCCAATTACCATAGTACGTAAAATGGTCCTGGTAATAATGGTAATTAGGATCATGGTAATTAGAATTGGTTAGTAATTAAATTTTTATTTGATAAGTAAACATAGTAATTTTTTTTAATGTGCTTTGTTAGAAAGTAAAACATATTTGAAATATATAAAAAATACAAACATATAAATGTGATAACTACTTACGGTATGGTGAGAGTCCTATGAATGAGTGATTAAAGTTGCCAAAATGAAATTTCCGTTGGAGAATGCCAAATATTTCAGTAATCCGACGACGTACACACCTCCATTCGACATGAATTGCTCAAGGCAACTGACTTTGTACGTTAGACGCGACGACGATGCGGATTGTATGGATATGTGGGTAGTTACGATAGTGTTTGCACTAGAGCACGGTAATGATTAAAAAGTCGTGGGACAGACTTTAAATACTAATAAAAAACTAATTCTAAGACGTAACCTCACGCTACTGTTGTTATTTTAAAGATTAATTATTCATTATTGAAATATATTTTTTTGAGAATTTTTAATCGACTATGTTTTTAAATAAGTAAGTTTGTTACATACAACATAAGCAGTGGGACAGTCATGGAGGTTAGAAAATGGAGGTTTAAATTTTTTTTTGAGCTGGATCTCACCTCTTTTATCTTCTTTTTCTTGATAGATGATAATTATAGAGGACACTATCTAGTATCTACAAAAAAAGTTACATGAGCCTGAGTTAGTTTTAACCTACGTTCTCCAGCCTGGGACATGCCTTAGCCAACATTTAGGAGAATTGCCCATAATATGCTAACCACTAGACCAAGGAGATTAATTTAAAATATTATGAATGTCACTTTAATACTTGGTAAGTGGTAACTTAAGTGACAAAAAAGTCACCTTCCTGTTTAAATGCGAGGAGCATTGAATTCAAATAGCTATCGATTGCGGTGCAGCGGCCTTGAACCGAATCCGGATGTAGGTCAGGCCGGATGTGCGCCGACTGCCGGTGCCGGGCCGGTCCGCCGGGCCGGTCTAACCGGGCCGGTGCGCCGCCGTCCGGAAGACACCTGTGCATGTTTGGCGAATTGTTGCAAAAACGGCCTCTGCGATAACTTGACGAATATAATATGATATCGTGATCTGACCAATTTACATTTGACGACTTTTGAGGTCGTCAAGGTGCCTGAAAATTCAATTCAAATAATAAATTCGAAAAATTCAATCCTAATATTTTAGAGTAAGACTTGCGAAAGCATAATAATTATTTTAACTAAATATAATAAAAGGAAAAGTTGACTGACTAACTAACTGACTGACTGATCAACATACAGCTCAAACCACTGAACGGATCGGGCTAAAATTTGGCATACAGATAGCTGTTACGACTTAGGCTTCTGCTAAGAAAAGATTTTTGAAAATTCAACTTCTAAGAGGGTAAAATAGGGGTTTAAAAAATCGAACATAACGTGAGAGAAGCCACAGGCAATAGCTATACGTATATTGCCTGCAACTTCATACATCGCGTAAAAACTTCGCTTCGCGTATTTATAATAGATCCCGCTGGATTTAGACTAATCTGATCTGAGATCTGGACTAATTTTTGAGTAATTCACGTCCAACTCGATAGTCTAATTTCTTAAACTGGACACTTTCAAGTAAAGATTTTTATATAAACCTGTGAAGATGATACTGCCGCTGTCGTAATTAGAATGACATAAGCCTACTTTGTCGCATTAGTTTACAAATTGCGAAAAACCAAATTAAAATTGAATTTCGCGGGCAGACCCGTATAATCAACCTTAAGCAGTTTGATTCCATTCGTTGTAAACATCATGTTATTTTATTATGCCTCATTGTTGTTGCTTGCCACATGTCCGTCAGCCAGGTGTCGTCTAATGCACCGCACAAGCAAACATCAAGTGCCGGTCGTCTCTTGACCCATTTCTGTGACCTATTTACCGCGACGCGGGCGCGCGCCGAGGGCGGGCGGAAATGAAAGCCTACGTTTAAATTCAATATATTCTGTTCCGTACACACTCCGTGAGATCGTTTTCACTGTTAATAATGCCTGACTTCACACGATACTGTTTGTGGCAGGATGGTTTTTGGGGATATAAAAAACGGTTGGGGGATATAAAAAGGGTTTACGAATGAGAAAAATCAGATAATTACTTTTTTAATTGATTACTACTACTGCACGGCGACTTCGTCTACGTGGATTTAGTTTTTAAAATCCCTCGGGAACTCGTTGATTTTCCGGGATAAAAAGAAGCCTATGTCACTCTCCAGGTCCTCAACTATACCCATGCAAAAAATCACGTCGATCGTAGCCCTGTTGCGGCGTGATTGAAGGACAATCCAACAAACAAACACACTTTCGCATTTATAATATTAGTAAGGAAGTAAGGATTAGCTCAGGTCAGATATCAGCAGGGATGTACCGTCAAGCGATCTAACATGAAACTAAATAATATCTACTGTGTAAAAAAAAAAGTTAAAAGCAGTGGTAGACTATACTTGATTTTGGATGATTTTGGATTTCGGCTACCTTTTCAGGGATCCGGGATTCGATCACAGTGATAGTTCTAACTTTCCGATGTTTCAAAGAAATTTTTTACTCCCTTGATCGGTGAGGGAAAACATCGTATGAAAGCCTGAAGTTTTATGAAGTCTGCCAATCTGCACTTGGTCAGCGTGATGGACTATGACCCTCATTTTAAGATGAGGCTTGTGCCCAGTAGTGGACTGTGGACGGCTGGTAAACCTATCAGCGATCTACTACAGGGCACAGATAATATGGGTCTTAATAGGAGTACATAACATCAACGGCTCACTACTGAGCGCAGGTCTCCTCTCAGAGATGGGTTATAGGCCATAGTCCACCATGCTTGCCTAACGTGAATTGGCGGAACTCACACACCTTCGAGAACATTATAGAGAACTCTCAGTTGTGCAGGTTTCCTCACGATGTTTTCCTTCACCGTTGAAGCATATTTAATTGTTTAAACGCACACGACTCCGAAAAGTCAGAGGTCAACCCGGGATCAAACCTGTGACCCCCCGAATAGGAGACCACAGTTCTAACCACTAGGCTAACTGCTTACCTTTGACTATCCGTTTCTAACTTTGTCCAAACAAATTTTTTAGACTGCATTTTTACAAACAATGAGACATTAACTTAATCATTACAGTGACGAACTCAAATACCTTTGACTAATTTGATATGCTATAAGTTTTTCTACTCAAGTTTCAACTTTCAAGTCGCTAACTGTGGGCCTCATAAGAAGGCTCAGAGTCACTCAGCGAGCGATGGAGAGAGCTATGCTTGGGGTATCCCTGCGAGATCAAATCAGAAATGAAGAGATCCGCAGGAGAACCAAAGTCACCGACATAGCTCAGCGAGTCGCGAAACTGAAGTGGAAATGGGCGGAGCACATAGTTCGAAGAGCTGATGGTCGTTGGGGTCCCAAGATGTTGGAGTGGCGACCCCGCACCGGTAAGCGCAGTGTTGGCAGACCCCCTACTAGGTGGACCGACGACATCAAACGAGTCGCAGGGAGCCGCTGGATTCAGGCGGCGCAAGACCAAAGCCTGTGGAGGTCCATGCAAGAGACCTATGTCCGTGGACATCCAAAGGTTGATAATGATGATGATGAAGTTTTTCAAACTACTATTAATAGTAGGTAGGCAGCACGAGATTGGTCCAGCTGTGTTTGTCTGACGGGCACGCGGCCGTGCCAAGACTCAATAAGTGCAGCGGAGATCGAGCAGGAGCAGTAACAGGAGGCTCAGCGGCGATGTAAACAAATGGCGCGGGCGGGCGTCCCAGCCTTGGGCGGATCTAGGTAAGCGGGTCAGCCGGGCGCTCGCAGTGCTCTAATGTGCACTTCACTGTTGCTACTGACTGCTTAGATTGTTCATGCCGCTGCTAGTTATCTCTCTAATATGTAAAACTCTCGTAAATCATCATACCTAATGCCGGTTTCACCAACGTGGAGTGATATTTTACCAAGGAATAAATTGGGCGTTCTGACAGTTTTTGTATTGAAAATACTGTCAAAATATCAAATTTACTCTCGGATGAGACTTATTTTACGTTGGTGAAATCGGCCCTTAATATTATAAATGCGAGTGTGTTTGTTTGTTGGTTTGTCCTTCAACCACACCGCAACAGAGCTACGGATCGACGTGATTTTTTGCATAGCTATAGTTTCTCAACTATCCTGGAGAGTAACGTAGGCTACTTTTATGCCGGAAAATCAGTGTTCCCGAGGTATTTTAGAAACTAGATTCAGGCGGATGAAGTCGCAGGCATCAGCTAGTCTTAAATGTAAATATATAAAAGGAAAAGGTGACTGACTGACTGATCTATCAACGCACAGCTAAAACCACCGGACGGATCGGGCCGAAATGTAGGCATCCGCTAAGAAAAGATTTTTGAATATTCTACCCCTAAGGGGGTAAAATAGGGGTTTGAAAAATCGAACTTAACGTGAGCGAAGCCGCGGACAAAAGCTAGTTTATATTATACTAGTCGATGCTCGCGACTTAGTGCGCGTCTATGTAGGGTTTCTATGATCGTGTTAATCAGGGATATTAGCTAGGTAAGTAAGTATCATCTTCATCTTGCAAAATTTTATCGAAATTTGTTTCGACTTTTGTGTCTTACGCATGAAAATGTAAAAGATTAGCCTCTCCACATTACCACACTTATAATAATTTTTTTCGCTGAACACAATTATTAAGACGAATAAAAACAGTGACAGTTTTTCCGTGAAAAAGTAAAAAAAACTTGAGAGGTGTCAAAGGACACCCGGATGGAACGTAGCTCCTTCCGAATAGTGAAGGAATTGTAATAAACTAGTGGTGTCATCTAGTATTAAATTGATTAACTACGACGAATTATATTATTTTGTTTATTTCTATTGCACTCATACAAAACCAAAGAGTTACTCTGGTGGAGTTACTGTTTTTTCACAGATGGCGTTAGCATTTTATCCAATTTATACAATAAAAAATTAGGGAAAAATTCCACATGTAGAAATTATTTAAAATAAAATTGAAAATAGAAAATTCAGTCTGTCGAGATTCGAACCATCGACGTTGAATTTATAGGCGACTGCCCTAACAACTAGGCCATGCAGACGCCGTGTTCTAAGGCGAAAATACCGAATACAATGCCAAATTCACATTCAAAAAAGTGTCGATTTCAAAAATGAGTTGAGGTCGAGTGTCGGTTCCTTAATTTTTTCCGTCTAGCCCCCTTCCGTACCGCGCGATAAGGAACTACGTTCCAAAAATTTCTATCGAATACAATGCAAAAAATCATGCGATGACGGAAAAACATTTTTGAATTTTTGAAAAAAAAAATTTTTTATAATGTTTCATCTTTTCGACGTATTTTAAATAAATTTCTAATTTTAAACGTATTTGATGTTGAACTATCAATTCCAATGCAAAATTTTCGAATCCGCTATGAGGGGACTTTCAATGTTACCGGTTCCTGGACCATATATCATTATTTCTAAGGTTTCACACAAGGTCGTTTCAACGATCGAAAACTTCCGAAGTACTGACATACGAGTTGACAATATCCTTCTGGTGCTACCCCTACTAGTGTTCCACGATGTCTATACACTGCATAGGTTTGGTCTTACATCATTTTCAAATTTTCATCCCCTATCCTGGAAGGAACTTATTTTTATCAGGATAAAACTATCCTATATATGTTGACCCAGAGTATCAGCTACCACTATACCAAATTTCATTTTTGTCCGTTCAGTAGTTTTCGCGTGATGCGCGGACACACAGGCAGACAAAAATTAAATAAAAATCTGTTTTGGACTAAGTATCGTTATTAACGCATCCCCTGGTCAAAATTTTCAAAATATATTCAATGTACAGAAATTGTCCAGTTAGAGTTTTATTACAAGTATAGAAATAGAGTATTAAGAGTAGGGACTAATAGACTTATAATATTTTGTAATATTATAATGAATGCATGCTATCTAAACTCGATTTTCGCGTGTACACGACATTGTCCGCATTTCGCAGAATAATTGAAACTTTTACCACCCTCACAACATTGGAGCAAGTTCTCAGATTTATAATATACGGCTATACAGAAGCATGGCTGGCTCAACAATTTTGGCATAATATAAATATTTTATAGAATAGAATAAAAAAGTCTTTTATTCAAATAAACTTTTACGACAAGTCAGAAACTAGCAAGAAACTAGTTGTTCTGACTAAAAAAAATAATATATACTATGTTGCTTACATAAGAAATTGCCGTCATATGCATTACTGGAGCGAGTTGTTTTTTATCATTTACTAGCTGACCCGGCGAACTTCGTACCGCCAACTTACCAATATAAATAAAACGAATAAATTATCTTAATTAAAAAAAAAAACTATACTATCTTTCAAGTTGGACCAAATTACAGATAGTTACGAAGTTTTGATCAAAATCGGTTCAGTAGTTTAGGAGTCCATCGCGGACAAACAACGTGACACGTAATTTATATATATTAAGAAGAAGAAGATATAACTTTCTTATTATTATACAATACGATTTTTTATGAACTTACTTTTAATAAATTTCTTGAACCGAATTCGAATTGAATAATACGACTGGAGATAATTTTTTTTACTAGAAAATATTATTTATTTTATTAACTTGATTAATAACTTAACATTACATAACTTAACTAATTTCCTCTCCCCTCCAAATTAACTTAAAGCTTGTTTTAGAAGTGGGTAGGTACGACAATAGTGTACGGGCGGCAAACTTTCGAACTTTCAGTTTTCAAGTTAGACAAGTTAGCCGTTGGGCTAATGAGGCGTTTGATTAAACCATTGGTAGGGTCTCCACTAACTAAGGTACCGTCTCGTAGCCAACTATGACAAGTGTAATTAATCTTCACCTTGATAACATCAACTATGTTGTTCAGAGTTCCGACCTTCACACAGTTGGGTATTGTTTAAGGCACACTTTCAGCTACATGTCATGTGGAAGGGACTAAGGAGGTTGGCGAAATTTGACCTAGTATTTTTAAAAACCATTCAGATTCAGAAAACTTAATTTATTAATTTAATTTTAATTAATATTTTTCAGAGTATTTTTCTGTGTAAACCCCATATTTTTGGAAGATGGGGATCAAAAATATAATTATTGACAAATACACATTATAAATAACCGTTATATGGCAATACAAGTGAATATGTTTTTTCTCCCAACTTTATTTGATAGACTTTGATTAATTTTTTGTTAGTCTGGTTTACTAGAACAAGTATGAGAAGTTTGATTCGTGAACGTGGGCGTTCAGAGTTCAGTTCATTTCATCTGGGTCAGAATTTCTATGGAATTCGCCAATCTCCTATAGATTAGGGTATCCACCAACATGAATGCTAATCAAGTCTATAAATGGTTTGTTGTTTTGAAACTATCTTCAAAGAAGAAAAAAGGGAACTAGAAATTACAACAATAAAACATCTATAGTCTAGATTTCCTTACTTGAGTATTCAGGTAAACAAACACCTCTTGATATAAATATCACTTATTTACACACCAACCACACATTTTGAACTATGTTTAACTGTCTAGATCTGTTCATTAAACACATTCGTTACGATTTACACTTGAATGTTTAGAAAAAACATTCAAATGAATTGAATTATAGTTATTTATGCAACTGTTGTATAATAAGGGGTATTATAGAATAGAATAGAAATATTTTTTATTCAAATAAACTTTTACAAGTGCTTTTGAATAGTCAAGGAATCTACCACTGGTTCGGAATGCCTTTCCTGCCGAGAAGAACCAGCAAGAAACTCGGCGGTTGCTCTTTTCAACTTTTCAAAACAAATTTACAATACAGTAAATACTATTAAAACACGAATGTGGGTTTATCACACGAGGCGTAGCCGAGTGTGATAATAGTATCACACTCATGTGATACTATGACACACATATGATTCACATGTGTGATAAACCCGCATTCGTGTTTTAATACCCCTTATTATACAACAGTTGCATAAATAACTATTATTCAATTCATTTGAATGTTTTTTCTAAACATTCAAGTGTAAATCGTAACGAATGTGTTTAATGAACAGATCTAGACAGTTAAACATAGTTCAAAATGTGTGGTTGGAGTGTAAATAAGTGATATTTATATCAAGAGGTGTTTGTTTACCTGAATACTCAAGTAAGGAAATCTAGACTATAGATAAATGAAGAAATGTATTTAATAAAGTACACTTAAAAAAGATCTATAAAATCTTAAAAAAGGAATTCTTGGGCTAAATCACTACAATTGTGCATGAATTGGTTATTCTAAGTAATCGGAAGACTTTATATTCTCTAAACGACCCGCTGTTTAGAGCCTTCGATGTGGCAAGTGTAAATTAAAGATTTTATTTTTAAAAAACAAGCTTTTAGTAGCTGGCTACATCGTCAGACCCTGGCTTTCATCTAGAACCAGACTACTTGTCTAGCCGAATCAAACGAGCCCAAACTCGATGGGGTTTCGTCGTTTTTTTTACAAAGTTGCCAAAACCACCTTCCGGTTTCATCATCAGACGAGTACTTTGTTTTTTAAAAACATTATGAAAAAAGCAGGTCAATAATAAAAGAGGGTCGATTTTTTGGGAACTTACTGAGCTGGAGAAAATAGTTTTACGTGATAACGTCATAAAGAAACATTGACGATGACTGACGGGCGGCACAAGCCAACGCTTGGGCCGATCGTGCCTCTTTATCGCTTGATCCGCACTCTCGCTTGCACACTCAGGCTCAGGCGGAACGTGACACTTTTTCGTGCGTGTAGCCGGTGTTCATCGATTTATAAGACGTTATCATGTCAAAAATGTCCAGTGATTCCTCAGGCTAGAATCTAACGTTCCACGTACCGAGCACCTCCAAATAAAATGACACCTCCATACATTCGGGAGACGTCGAGTAGGAGTGTTTACGTTCACCGGCAAGGCGTTGCCATCGCTCCATCGCTCCATCGCTCCATCGCTGCATCGCTGCACGCTCAGCGCCAATATTGACAGCTAACTTACGATCCGACGCCGCCGGTAAGTAAAGTGTTCAAAAAGACGTCGCACTCCATCGGGACTATTCATAACAGATGGACTATATTATGTATACGCCATCATGATGGTCGTTGTGATTAGCATTCCGAACTAGTGGGAGATTTGCTTGATGATTCAAAAGCATTTTGTAAAAGTTTATTAACTATTCTTATCTATTCTATGTTTTGCTCATTTCAAGCAAAACTAAAAAACAGTCATCAATATTTACGTCCTTAAATTGAGGATAGGTCATAATTGTGGCAATAATTTTGTTGTACACAATGTTTAAACTAACAAAATTGACAACTCTAATGCTGTCTTTTTCCGGAGGGAGCATTATGAAAGGGATGAGCAACACGAGATGTAGACCTGTCAATTTAATTAAGATTACAGATCACTTTTGTTTAACGGCTCCCAGCTACTCACTTTAGATCACCTTAAGATCTTCCACCGGGTGGAGAGTACAAAAAGTAAACAAAACCAGATAAGTACTATATTTGAACTTCATATTTATCTATCATTATGTTCTGCTTAAGATGATCGAATTTCAAGAGACCACATTTAAGACATAAAAATGGCAAAAGCTACACATTTACACATTTTTAGTAAAAAATGCTTTGTTTGTATCAATCAAATCAATTCTAAGAAACAACATTCACAGAGGTCGGTGTTGACGTATATTTTGCAAACGCATTTTATGGATGCATTTTTTTAAATTAGGAAAAACTGATTTCCTAACATAATCGTGCATATCAACTTTTTTATGTTATTAATTTCAAAACGAAAGCTGTTCGTTACAGTGAAGTTATGAATGATGCTTATTTTCGCACTTGACACCATTTTCACCAGCTTTTTGTTCTATTAGATGTTGCGTGATTCAAACTGCCATTTCATTTTTCCGCTGTTTTAATTAATTCTTGTTATACTTTAATATTTTAACTGTTTTATAGCTACGGGTGCTGGAGTGGCGACCCTGCACCGAGAGGCGCAGTGTTGGCAGACCCCCACTAGGTGGACCGACGACATCAAACGAGTCGCAGGACCCCGCTGGATTCAGGTGGCGCAAGACCGAAGCCTGTGGAAGTCCATGCAGGAGACCTTCGTCCAGCAGTGCACGTTTATAGGTTTGTGACGAAGACGTCACAAACCCGAAAAGCGAGGCGCGCACGTGGTTCAACGCGCGGCCTTCTAGAACATTCCACGAGACAACATGCGAGTGGCGTGATACCAACGCACCAATCAGCGCGCAGCAAGGCCCATACCGTCGACCGTCCCCCCGTCACCTGCCACCTCCGCCCGCCGGCCTATATATACAGCCCGGCCGGCGTCCGCCAGCAGTTCGCCTGCTACCTTGTCGTACGTCGGTTCGTGGCACTTCGGGCTCGACGAACGAACGGGTCAGCACCTGAACGCCGGAGGTGTTGGTCGAATCCAGGCTCCGGCCAGAAACGCCCAACACCGCCGTAACCCCCCGGTTCCCTCCCGCGTCACCTCTTCCCTCCGCGCTCGCGGTCCTCGCGTCACCGATATCGTAACCTTGCCGTCGGTATACCATCGGAATCGTGAAGTGCTACGCGAGTGTAAAGAGACTGTCCGACGACTCCCTCTGAGTCGTGCCGTAATCTAATAAGTGTAGTCATAAGGTCTAGCCCTTAAGTAACGAATGTACTTGTAAATAAAGGCCGAGAGCCAACGTCGTGTGTGACTCGTGTTTAATTGTCGAGTAACCCCTATCCCTTTATGTACGAAGTCACCTGCCAGTGAAGTCCTGGGCGCGTGACTTCGTTACATTGGCGCCCACGTGAAAAACCCACCCGGCTGTCCCGGGTTCGCGTCGCGGAAATCCGTCCGTCCAACCGTCCGTCCGTAAAACCGTCCGCGTCGCGTTCGTGGCGTCGTTACATCGGCGCCCACCGTAAAAAACTCACCCGGCTGTCCCGGGTTCGCGTCGCGAAAATCCGTCCGTAAAACCGTCCGCGTCGCGTTCGTGGCGTCGTTACATCGGCGCCCACCGTAAAAAACCCACCCGGCTGTCCCGGGTTCGCGTCGCGGAAATCCGTCCGTCCGTCCGTCCGTCCGTTAAAACCGTCCGCGTCGCGTCCGAGTAATCCGTTACATTAGCACTCAACTGAAAAACAGACCCGGCCGTCCCGGGTTAGCGTCGCGGAAAACCGTCCGTCCGTCCGTCCGTTCGCAAACCGTCCGCGTCGCGTCCGAAAATTGGTACGCCCTGCCAAATCGCAGTGGCTACCATCCGTTCTGTCTTCCATACTAGAAGGGTAGGCATACTCACAATTCACACAATAAGTAGAAAAGTTTTTTGTAACAACCGTCAAAATATTTTTTCTTTTGTATGAACAAATACAAGGTTTTCTGAGAAGTCGGTCCGTGGCAATTCGGATTCGACTGGAAAGCAGAGTATTTGAGCGGGATAAAAGTAGAAGCAAGAATAGTTTTTTTGGTAACAACCCGAAACGCATGCTGCTTCTAAATCAGTCGGTTCGTGGGAATTCGGGCTGATAGATTCAAGGAGAAGCATCCGAGCGAAAGACATGATCAAAAATTAGGAAGCACATAACACACACACACCGACACGGAGCTAAGGGGAGGAAGACAAGGGGAACCTCAAGAAAAAAAAATATGTAGTCACAACGCGCTAACCATAAACAATTAAACAATCCGTTCCGTATAAATAAGATAAACATAGTCCGTAGACCGTAATTCCGTAAAGATAAATAAATAAATTTTAGTCCGTCGCATATAAATAAATAAATAAATTTTTGGTCCGTCGCGCATAAATATAAATAAAGAATGCCCACATCCTGGATATATTCTCTGAGCAAACAGAAACTAACCGAAGAACTAGAAAACAGGAACATAGACGTCTCACTCACGAGCACAGTTGAGGAACTTCGAAAACAATTATCACAGTGAGTGAAAATCGAAGACGAAATAGCCCAAGAGAACACAATGGGGAGTGAAAAAGATATAAAAAACTTTGATAAAGCTATATCTCGTTGGAAAATTCAATTCGATACCACCGGGGATGCAGTGGAGTTCCTGGAGAGAATAGAGGAGTTAGCGAACACGTTGAACGTAAATAAAGACAGAATTATACACGTTATACCGAGATGCCTTACCGGAGCAGCATCACTCTGGTATAGAAACAACAACCACCAGTGGAAAACATGGGAAGACTTCACGGAAAACTTCAAGCTGTTCTACTATCCCAGGCATTATGAAAAAAATCTTCTAGAATCTATAATAAACAGACGCCAAAAAGTCAACGAAAACTTCGTATCATACCTGACGGAAATACAAACACTAATGAGAAGGTATAAAAGGTTACCTACAGATGAACAACTGGATAGAATATACGACAATATGAGATATAACTATCAGTACTACATAAAAAGGAAGGATTTCAATACAGTATCGGAACTCATTCAGTTGGCGGGCGATTACGAGAAAATAAACGCGGATAGAAGCAAAGAGTCGTATAGAAAAACGGCTTACCAAAGAAAAGAAAATCAAACAGAGCAACCAAGGGAAAAACCTGTAAGTTGGAAATCCGAAGAACTCAAAACAGAGAGAAAACCAATAAGCCCACACTACGACCCAGAGTCCTGCTGTTGGAAATGTGGAAGGAGAAACCACTCATCCAGGGAATGCAGGAGTAAACAAGTCCTATTCTGCAGCCGATGCGGCCTACTCGGAAAACTGACGAGAGACTGCTGCAACGATAGAAAGAAACCTAACAAAACAAAACAAGCATATACCTTAGAATCACACATAGAAAAAGATAAGAGAATCTTTACCGAAGTGAAAATAAATGGAATACCGTTCAAAGCCCTCATAGACACAGGTTCAACGAACACCTACATCAACAAGGAAATCATGGACCAGATAAAAGTAGACAACAGGAAAATGATACGGAAGAAAACCTCAATTAAACTCGCAGATGGATCGAGGATAAAAACGGACATAGCAGTAAATCTTGAGCTAGAAATAAATGGGAAAACATTGACACACCAAGCCATCTATCTACCATACACAACCATAATGATAGTTGGAATGGACCTATTAGCAAGAATAGGATTCACGATCAAGTTGGCAGACACACGTGAACAAAGAAACACCAAAAAGTGCGAAAAAACAACAAACGGCATCATCGAGAAATCGAACAGCCCATCTAGTTCACCAATTGTAAGGGCCAAGAAGGATAACGGCAACATCCTATACACAGCGGGAAAAATTAACGTCATAGTTAATGAGCTTCCACAGAACCCACTGTACACTACAACAATAGAGGAAAGCGATTGGTATTCAAAAAAATACGCCAACGTATTCGAACATCCCGAACTAGAAACCGACTACTGCATACGTGAAGGGAAACTATACAGAAGAATAGTCAACCCAAGGTATGGAGGGAAGCTAGACGCTGCAACAGAGTGGAAGCTGTGCGTCAGAAAAGAAGACAAAGATAAAATATTACATCAATATCATAACGAACCCGATGCAGGACATTTAGGAACTTCAAAAACATTTAACAAAATCGCGACACGGTATTATTGGCCAGGAATCTTCCGAGACGTATCAAAATACGTTAACCGATGTGAAGTATGTCAAAAGCACAAAACATCACAAGAAAAAAAATCAGGCCTAATGCACATAAATAACGCAGAAGAACCGTGGCAGGTAGTAACAACGGACCTTATAGGACCGCTACCCCGAACGGCAAAAGGATTCCAGTGGATCATCGTATTTCACGACAAATTCACCAAATGGTCAGAAATAAAACCGTTGAGAAACGCGACCGCGAATTCCGTCACAAGCGCTCTTAAGGAATTAGTCATGAGGTATGGGGGAATAAAGATCCTGGTAAGTGACAACACAAAATCATTTGCGAGTAAAAAATTCAAAGAAACTTTAAAAAGATACGGGATAGAACAAAAACTAACCGCTCCGTACACTCCACAGTGTAACCCGACCGAACGAGTCAACAGAACGCTCGAAACAATGATATCAGCATTCATCGAGAAAAACCATAAGAAATGGGACGAATACCTAAATGAATTTAACTTCGCGCTAAACACATCCGTCCAGGAATCCACAAGATATTCTCCAGCTTTCTTACTATTCGGTAGGGAATTAAGGAACGTCCACAACGAAAACCAATTCTCCACACCGACTTTAAAAGAAAAACAAAAACTAAAAGAGATTAACGAAATAGTAAGAAATCACCAAAACCAAGCATCGAACCCGCAAAAGAACAGAACAAAGGTCACCAGGAATTAAGAAAAAATAATAATAATAATAATCCACTTAACTTGGCGGAGCACTACCGTGCGCCCAAATTAAAGATAGGGTAAGAGACAAAACATGCACAACACAAAAGAAACAGAAAAGTATAACAGCGGAAAATGAAGAAACAAACGAGAAGTTTTTTAAATCCACCCTCAAGAAACAAATAAATGGGAAGAAAAACCTATAAATAAGTCGGAACATGACGTCAATCGCCACTCATTCACCATGCAGGGAGAAGAAATGGTACAAGTAACTAAGTGTGAGACAATGAACCAAAAGTTCAAATACAGCCCCGGAGTGAAAGTGGAGGGACCGGCGCGAAATAAGATCAGACTATCACCAAAAGGAAACGTGAAAGTGTGGATCGAAGCCTCGCCCTCGGCCGAAACTGACACGAATGAGTGCCTGGACATCGACGGGCACACGACGTCCGGCGAGTACCAGGCATTTGTTGCTGAGGCCGAGGACAACCCCACGACAAGCCAAAACCCCGCAAAGAAACGAAGGCGGGGAAAGAAGAGAAACGGGGGGTCAAGAATGGGACTGTTAAGAATGCCCAAGTACATAAGGAAGAACCAATAAAAAAGTATAAGAAAAAAAAACAAATAACAAGTAAACTAGCATTTTTTTTAACAACAGTGAATAATACGGTGATTTTTACAGGTAAAAATCTTCACACGGGGGAGGGGAATGTGACGAAGACGTCACAAACCCGAAAAGCGAGGCGCGCACGTGGTTCAACGCGCGGCCTTCTAGAACATTCCACGAGACAACATGCGAGTGGCGTGATACCAACGCACCAATCAGCGCGCAGCAAGGCGCATACCGTCGACCGTCCCCCCGTCACCTGCCACCTCCGCCCGCCGGCCTATATATACAGCCCGGCCGGCGTCCGCCAGCAGTTCGCCTGCTACCTTGTCGTACGTCGGTTCGTGGCACTTCGGGCTCGACGAACGAACGGGTCAGCACCTGAACGCCGGAGGCGTTGGTCAAATCCAGGCTCCGGCCAGAAACGCCCAACACCGCCGTAACCCCCGGTTCCCTCCCGCGTCACCTCTTCCCTCCGCGCTCGCGATCCTCGCGTCACCGATATCGTAACCTTGCCGTCGGTATACCATCGGAATCGTGAAGTGTTACGCGAGTGTAAAGAGACTGTCCGACGACTCCCTCTGAGTCGTGCCGTAATCTAATAAGTGTAGTCATAAGGTCTAGCCCTTAAGTAAACGAATGTGCTTGTAAATAAAGGCCGAGAGCCAACGTCGTGTGTAATTCGTGTTTAATTGTCGAGTAACCCCTATCCCTTTATGTACGAAGTCACCTGCCAGTGAAGTCCTGGGCGCGTGGCTTCGTTACAGGTTGATTGAGAAGATAGCTACAAAAATAAAATATAAGATTTCTGTAGGTTTGCATACTGAAATAATTTCTATTTTTTTTTTATTTCATGATCAAAATTTTGATTTTTTGTTGTAATTTTATTTTCTAATTTTTTTCAATAGCTTCTTAGTTCTTACATAATAACATTTAGAATGAAACAGAAGAAGTTTAGCTAAATTAGTTCCCTCTTCTTGATCATGCTTATAACAGCAACTCTAGTCAACCTAAATCTAGGATATCCGATGTCAGACGTGAGACGTTCAACATAAAAACTTTAAGTACTCCATCCAATGTGAACAGAGCACAATGAAGAAGCGATACAATTAATACGAATCGTTTCTTCGCATCTTATTAAAAGCTTACAGTTTTCTATCCGGTCATTTACCTGTTTATTGAACCCAAAATCGTTCAATTCAGTTCACAACAGATGAAGATATCGCTTATCAAACACAAAAAAAAAAATATCTGTGGCACACGGGGACTGCCGCGGTAAAGCTATTGCGCGAGTGAGGTTCGAACCTGCGACATCATACTCCATACGGTAAAGAAAGCGGCCGCTTGCCCACTGCGCCGAACAGCGCTACTTGTGAATCTCTAAAATGTTGAACGCTTACTGAACGACGGTGTTAGGTTTATTTTCGTTACGGAATTTCTTGATTTGGTCGCCGCGCTCAAAGCCCGCGATAAAAGCTATGCAATAGCTTAAAAGAACTGCGCACCCCCTCTCTTTTTTTCCCAAATGTAACCAACTTAAAACGGTAACAAGCACAGTCTAATTAACCCATATAACTAAAGTAGGGTCTTTAAAGTTCGGCTCGCGAGAGGGGTTCAAACCTTTACTCGAATACGGAGTTGACCTTGATGAGTTCACGCCTCATCTACAGTTTCCGATAAACTAATTATTCCCTGTTGTTCTCACTACGCGCCTCGCTCTCAAATTTTAAACGAGGGTTGACATTATTTCCTACACATCAAGCAAGTTGTGAATCTGGCCGTGTGGTGACGGCAGATCAGAATACAGTTGTCACCACCCCTGCTCTTCCCGCGGGTGTCGTACGAGGCGACTAAGGGAATATAACGGAGAGCGGGCAGCAGCGTCCTCTGTGCTACTACTATTGTATAATAAATTGCCAAAAGGGCTTAAAGATAATTCTTTGTCTTTAAATAAATTAAAAACTATACTTTTCGAGTGGTTACTAGGGAAATGCTTCTACAGTGTGGCTGAATATTTAAACCACAAGGCTATGGAGATCTAATGTTGTGGTGTGGGGGTATTGAGCGCAATGTCAAGTTCACATAGGAAAAAATATTATTCGGTCGGTATTGGACAGACATGAAGCTATAGGTAGCATAGATTTAAATTCGATAGAATAAGTAAATTAGATTTAAGTTGACATTTTTAATCAAATAAATTTAATATTTGACATTCTAATAAAATGAATTGAATCGATAGTACCTCCTTGAAATTCTACGGAGCACTTACTTTTATGAAATGTTGTTATTGTAGGGCTCTTGACTTGTACCACCTATATAATATGTAAACTTAGAATAAGAATTATTATTGAATATTATTTTTGCATGCCTATCCGGCAGATTGTAAGGACTTTTATTATAATGTAACACCATTGTACTACTCAATCTGTGCAAATAAATAATTTGAATTTTGAATTTGAATTTACTACTGCCATCTACTGCGATCACCAACCCGTCTGCCCCGCGTGGTGATTATGGGCAAACCCTCCCCTTGGGAGAGGCCTTTAGTCCAGCAGTGGACTGTTATAGGCTATTGATTGATGAAGCAATTTGTGGAGGCAATGGAAAACATCGCGTGGAAACCTGCAAGTCAAGCGAGCTCGAGCATGCTGTTTAATGTTTTCAAAGGTGTGTGAAATCTGTCAATTCGCAGAGACCTTACCTTAAGAACGCGTATAACACCAAAAAAAATCAGATTTCGCGATGAGATAACACATAGCCGCAACCTCATGTGAGGCGCGACAAAAGATAGCGCTTTGCGCGGAATAGGAGTGTAGTAAGCGCCAAATACTTTGTAACTCGTAAAATATTCATTTTCTTTTCAATTCACTAGGCTACTCTCTTGATAATATCAATCGGAATTTAATGTAAAAATTTTGGCTCTGTAATATGCAACACATTGAAAATAAATGAATATTGGTTAAAAATTAGACCTAACTTCGCGATTTTTTATTATCGAACAAATTTCATCATTTTATGTTTTTGCCCAAACACGTCCCTTGGCAGTATGATGTTATTTTTGCGTGTTTTTTTTCGGATCATTGAAACTTGATCTACTACTGTAAAAATCAAATCTGTTTACTGTTAACGAGCGCACACCCACTCTTAAACCGTTCTCACTCTGAGAGACCTGTGCCTAGTAGTGGATCGGTGATGGGTGAGATGAGTGATGGTTGATTGTGATCTAACAATACGATTGCTACGTTCCCTCAAATATGGTTGAGCGAAGCAATGGCTGGGGTCATGCGTCATGCTCGTGAACGGGTGCCACCGGCGGGAATGGGGCTACTTTCTGTCTGCCCGTCTTAACATGTGTTGAATTATAATTAGGTATGCTTTTGTGGAACTTCCTCTCATTGTGGAAACACTGCATACATAGCATAGTATCTATTGTAAACTTGTTTTGAAAAGAGCAACCGCCGAGTTTCTTGCTGGTTCTTCTCGGCAGGAAGGGCATTCCGAACCAGTGGTGGACTCATCGACGATTCAAAAGCACTTGTTTTACCACAGAACTTCGAGAAATCGTGAGCGTTGGCATCCTTACGTGGTTGAAATCCAACCTACTCGCACAAAACGCTTCAGTTCAACGTTTCTGAGTCGAACCGCTAAGGTGTGGAACGCACTTCCAACATGTGTGTTTCCGGCCACGTATAACCTCAGTACCTTCAAGGCAAGAGTGAATAGGCATTTTCTAGGCAAGCGCGCTCCAACCTAGACCTCATCAGTGCTGTCTAGCATTGATTGTCGTCAAGCGCAAGCCTATCCCGCAATAAAAAATAAATAAAAAATTAAACAAAAATATTTCCATGTACCCATGGAAATATTTTAATTAAATTTTTTTAATTTAATTTAATTTTTATTATTTGTTGTTATAGAGGCAATAGAAATACATAATATGTGAAAATTTCATCTGTCTATCTATTACGGTTTACGAGATACAGCCCGCTGACAGACGGACGGACGGACGGACGGACGGACGGACGGACGGACGGACGGACGGACAGCGTAGGCTTAGTAATAGGGTCCCGTTGGTACCCTTTGGGTACGGAACCCTAAAAACTTATAAAAAAGTTTATTTGAATAAAAAACATTTCTATTCTATTTTATTCTATTCTATTCATCACAGATGAGAAAAGTTTTTGCAGAACTAATGATATTTTTCCTTCAATTAACAGATTACTGAAAAGTTGACAAGCATGAACTTTCGAGGAGCCTTCGCGAATCATAAAAAGTTCGCAGCACAAATTATCACGTAATTAATTAGTGTTTCGCTCGAAGTGGAGTTTTCGCGGGCGCGGTCGACGCCCCCTTAATTAACTTAATTCCTCAATAAAAATGATGGAGGTGCCTTAATTAACGCTAAGCAATGCACGACTGCAGGTTTCCAACAGTTTTGCTTCTCCATAAAAAATTTCGAAAGAACGCAGTAAAAATACCAAAGAGTGTATGATTTTTCCTAAAACCCATGTATAATATTATTTGATGTTATATACATTAAATAATAGTATACAAAAAGGTAAATCCTCATTCTTACTATCCTTTATTCCTTCTTCTTTATAAACCGATAGACGTCCACAGCTGGACAAAGATCTCTTGAATGGACTTCCACAGGCCTCGGTCTTGCACCGCCTGAATCCAGTGGCTCCCTGCGACTCGTTTGATAACATGACATCCATATTATTATTATAAACTAGCTGCCCGGACAGACTTCGTTCTGTCAAAAGTTAAAAGTAAAAATTAAATTTTTTTTGTTTGTTTTGTTTTTTATTAAAACCTTCCGTGGACCTTAAGGAACATACAAAAAAAAATTAACCGAATTGGTCCATCCATTCTTGAGTTATGCGCTTACCAACATTCATTTTTATTTATATAGATGCAAAAGTATGTTTGTTCGTTTATCCTTCAATCACGCAGCATCGGAACACCGGATCGATGTATTTTTCAATTTTTCAAACTAAGCCATTAAAAATATCCTGTCGCATGTCTATGTAACAAATCTCCAGGGGTATTCACTAAAATAAAACTCACTTCGATTTGACATCGATGTCTGTATATCTGTCTGTCTGTCTGTGGCATCGTAGCTCTCAAACGGATGGACAAATTTCGATGCGGTTTTTTTTCATTTGAAAGCCAGTTTCCTTGCGGTGGTTCTTAGCTATGTTTGGTTTAATATCGGTCCAGCAGTGTAAGAGTATCAGCTCTTTTCCAAAATGATACAAGGCATTTTTGGCTTATGATTACTCGATTGCCAGTATAACCGTTAGATGACAATTAATTGATAACTTCGACAACCATAGATTCTCATGTCGGAGGTGTTTAAATTTTCTTTACACTTGTGTATTAGGAGTTAGGACGGGTGTCAAAACCGTTCTAGTCTTTGTCCGTGATTGGTGAAGTGAGTCTGCTTTCAAAGTGAGTTTGTAGTTTACAGAATAGCGCTGCTGCTATCGGTTCGTCGTCGCGATGTTCTTTTGTTTTCTTTAAAGCGTGATGAGTGATGACATCGTTCGAAGTATTGTCATTTTTTATTAGCTTTTTATCAACGTTAACTTTCCGAGCATCAGATTATTTATTTATCGAATTAGTTTTAATTAAGTAAATGATCTTATAAAAATTTTGTTTATGTAGGTAGGATGAATTTTGTTTAAGCATCATTTTAATAGTGTGTGGGTTTTTGAAGTGAAAACTTCTTTTGGCGCACCACACACACATTTTTTCGTAGGTAGTAATTTAGGCTGATCCGTCACGCTCTGAGGTGAAAGTCTCGATCGGGTTTTATACATGACAATATAGCCCTTGAATGCGATCTCATCTGATGTTAAGTGACGATTCAGTCTAAGATGTTAACTTGATAGGAAAAAATAATGGATTTTTTTAATTACCCCTACTCGGTTTCTACACGCCATCAAGTCGGAACGCTTTATTGCTTGGCGACACGATTATGAAGAAAGGGTGGTAAGCCTTAGTAGACCAGGACCAGAGATATTTCAGAAACTATAAATTTAAAAATTGTCCCTGTCAGGAATCGAACTCTAGACCACTTAAAGACCGCACAGCACTCACTAGTGCGCCAAGAAGCGCCTTTTCTGGGCGTTAAAAAATAACAAAATTTACTAAAAGAAAGTGTTTAATAAATACTTCGACACCCAACGTTGTATTAAAATTCTCAACCTTTATAAAAGTTACCCTTATTCAAAAACATAGAGTCATCCTTACACCGCAGATCCCGGTGCTAACGACCTGAAGTCCGAAATTGATTTCCTAATTTCCAACGAAACTCTAAAGTTACCCTTTGTGGCAAAAACCGAGGGAAAAGAGGGAATATACCTACCAACTATTTTCTTTTTGGAAGAACTGTTGCAGCAAGATTGCTATAAAGTCTTGCTGAGTTTATTATCACCACAACTAGATGAATCTTACTAATATTATAAATGCAAAAGTCTGTTTGTTTGTTGGTTTATCCTTCAATCACCCTGTAATAGAGCAACGGATCGACGATATTTTTTGCATGGGTATAGTTGAGTACCTGGAGAGTGACATAGGCTACTTTTTATCCCGGAAAATCAAACAGTTCTGTGTGATTTTAAAAACTAAGTCCATGCGGATGAAGTCGCGGGCATCAGCTAGTATGATAATGCAGTAGAAATGTTACAGATTTTGCTCAATCGGCCGGCTGAGAGGTTAGAGTTGCAGTCCCTAACTATGGGCCTCATATTTAAGGATCACTGCCGGCGATGAAGAGAGCTCATAGAGTATTCCTACAAGATCAAATCAGAAATGGGGTGATCCGTAGGATTACCAAAGTTACTGACATAGCTCAGCAACTCGCGAATGTGAAGTGGAAATGGGCGGAGTACATAGTTCGAAGAACTGATGGTCGTTAGGATCCCTAGTTGGTGGAGTGGTGATGCTGCATCGGCAAGCACAGTGTTGGCAGACCCTCACTAATAACATAAATTAAGGTTGAAGACAAGGGTCTGCCCGCGAAATTCAAATTTAATATTTTGGTTTTTCGCAATTTGTAAACTAATACGACAAAGTAGGCTTATGGCATTAATCTAATTGCGGCAGTCAAAATATCGACTAATTTGTGAGTAACTAACGTCCAACTCAGTATTTTGATTAATTTCTTAAACTGGTCACTTTCAAGTAAAGATTTTTATGTAAACCTGTGAAGATAATAATTCCACTGGCGCAATTAGAAGGCCATAAGCCTACTTTGTCGTATTAGTTTACAAATTGCGAAAAACCAATTTAAATTTGAATTTCGCGGGCAGACCCGTGTCTTCAACCTTAAGCCGCTGAATAATGGATTGAAGTCTATGCAAGAGACCTTTATCCAGCAGTGGATGTCGATCGTTTGATAAAGAATTATAATAAACCCCGTTCGGTAAACATTTAAAACTCGACCGAGATGGTTAATTAAATTAAATAAACAATTCCCGAAAGGTTGTTGATCGATAAGTCGATAATATTGTGACCCATTTACGCGTCGAGCCGTGCGTACACAAACAGGAGTCGCAGGGAGCTTTCATCAGACTGTCTCGATATAATGGGTTCCGGGGATCGGTCGATGACACCCCTTTTTTGTACATTCACGATTAATTTAAAACCCCATCGATATGCAAATAGAAACAATTCAAGTGTCTGTCTGTACTAAGTACTTAGTAAAGCGTGTTATTTTTTTATTACTAGCTGATGTTGCCGCTTGTATTTAGTTTTTGAAGTCCTTCGAGAGCTCTTTTATTTTCCGGGATAAAAAGTAGCCTATGTCACTCTCCAGGTCCTCAACTATACCCATGCAAAAAATCACATCGATACGTGGCTCTGTTGCGGCGTGATTGAAGGACAAACCAACAAACTAACAAACACAGTTTCGCATTTATAATATTAGTATCATTTCAGTTTTTTACAAAGGGACCCTCACTAGTTTTTTATATTAAGCTCAATAATGATCTTGATGATCAATGTTTCTATTCTGGAGACTTCTACTTTTTTCTTGGGGAATCAATAAATCCCCGCGTTTATTTGTGCGAACGGAGTCGCGGCCACGAGCAAGTCCTTCTATAATGAAATCGCTTAAATTTTTAGCCTAAGGGAGTATTTACATTGAATGTTGACATAAAAGGACGTGGACAGACTTTATAGACTGTGAAATCTATACATAAACTAGCTGACCCGGCGAACTTCGTACCGCCAACTTACCTATATAAATATCTTAATAAAAAAAACTATCCTATCTTTCAAGTTGGACCAAATTACAGATAGTTACGAAGTTTGATCAAAATTGGTTCAGTAGTTTAGGAGTCCATCGCGGACAAACAAGGTGACACGTGATTTATATATATTAAGAAGATAGCAGATACGCGATTTTGTCGCGAGGATTCAGGTTTTAGAATCACGTGAGAACTGTGATTGAAGAAGAAGAATGTCTGGGATTGAAATTATCCTAACTCCTTCCTTAGCATGTAGGCTATCATCATGCTAAATGGAACCTAATGTTTTTTTCTGGAAAGGTAGCCTATAATGTCACTCTCCAATTCCTCAGCTATAGTTCCCATACAAAAACAAAAAACCGGCCAAGCGCGAGTTGGACTCCGGTTCCGATGGTTACGTACTCCAGAAGTAAAAGTGAAACGATAATATTATATTAATTTGCTTATTAGTCTTTAACTTGACATTAAGCCCGATTAATCAAAAACTATTTTGTATAAAAATAAATAAAAATCGGTTTTAGAATGTACAGGTAAAGAAAGGCCTTTCATAATGATACCACACTCAGTATAGTAATCTTACTTTGAAATCTCCAACCCCCGATTTTCAACCTTTTTTAATTAAACTAAAAATAACTTTCGTTTTTTTTTTTTATTCCAATGATATTGGGCCACTATTATAAACAACTATTCCAAATTTCATTTCGATAGCATTAATAGTTACTAAAATAATCGACTGTGACAGACGGACGGACGGACGGACGGACGGAGAATATGTCTCACCATAAGGGTTCCATTTTTACCATTTTGGTACGGAACCCTAATTACCTCAATCCGTTGCTCAGTAGTTCGTTGCTGCATGATTGAAGGATAAACAAACAAATTTATTTTCGCATTTTATAATATTAGTTAGGATTATAGCGATTGGAGGTTATTCAACAGTAATGAAAAGGGGATGTTTGTAAACTGTTATGCATGTAAACTAACACAAATATCGGACCAAGCTCTTACAAAACTAACCAGTGAACTAATATCACGTGATATTACGTGAAATCTAGACAAAACACGTGTGCACAAGAAGACAAAGATCAAGAAGTTTATGCACATAATTATTAGGTATATTATTATTATATTACGAGGCAAACTTACCAACTCTGTGTGTTTGTTATTACATTGACTCTGATTCTATATCTAATATCTTTAAACGAGCAATTCTTGTATATTTATTTATGGACTGGACTTTGAGTATATAATCAACACTATATAATTTGAATCTCGGAAACGGCTCCAACGTTTTTATGAAATTTGGTATGCAAGGAGTTTCGGGGGCGATAAATCGATCTAGCTAGGTTTCATTTTTAGAAAAAGTCGTTTTATCCGTGCTTTCAGGCAATGAAAAACCCCTTACAATATCATTAGAATACGAAGGTAAATTTCGCCATCATCTATAAATTTCTGATAGCTCGGTAAGTCGGGCCCGAAACCAGAAGACCCCGGTTCGAGTCCAAGACGAATTATATTTTCCCCTATGAATTTTATTATTATTATTATTATTTATATATAATTTCAAAAAAACACGATTTTACGAAAAAAAAAAGAGCAAAGCTCGGTCACCCAGATATTTATAAATTATTTTGCAAAGAAATTCTTTAAATATAGAGCAGTGATAGTCTGTGGTGTCTTATTTGTTCGGGTTCAACCCCGGGCAGACAGGGTTTTCGGAGTTATTTCTAGTCTACCACTGATTCGGAATGCCCTTCCTGCCGAGAAGAACCAGCAAGAAACTCGGCGGTTGCTCTTTTCAAAACAAGTTTACAATTAGATATTATGCTATGTATGCAGTGTTTCTACAATGAGGGGAAGTATGGCTGCATCTTCACTTACCATCAGGTGAGATTGCAGTCAAGCGCTAGTCTATATACCTATTTAAAAAAAAAAGTTCCACAAAATTCCACAACAAAGTTCCACAAAAACATACCTAATTATATCTAATTATAATTCAACACATGTTAAGACGGGCAGACAGAAAGTAGCCCCATTCCCGCCGGTGGCACCCGTTCACGAGCATGACCCATGACCCAGCCATTGCTTCGCTCAACCATATTTGAGGGAACGTAACAACCCGCATCACACGACACCTCCACAGAAATGTTTAAAGAGAGCGTGACATACTTAGGCTACCCATCTTAAGGCACTGGACCAGGTGGACTATGGCCTACAACTCTTCCCGGAGAGGAGACCTGCGCTGAGTGGCGAGTCGTTAGTTGATGATGATGAATATTGATAATAAAAAATACGCTGACCTTGAAAGGTCTTCATGATTTGAATATTGTAAATTTGAATATTGGAACACACAAGTTCGTAATTTAAAGTTTCATCTTTTCAAACCAAAATAAAAAAGTTGCTTTAATAAGACACAGTATACTTTAATAAATCCTATTATTTTTTAAATGAAACTATTTTTTCTAACCAAAGATCCTTAATTAAGGAATATAAAATTTACCAAAGCTTTACAAAATTTAAACTAAAATTCTCTAGCTGAAACTCATACCTTATACGGGTGAGTACCTACCACTAAAGGAGATTGCTTTGTTTCTTCACATCTCTAAATATTAGTAAAAAATTCGAAATTTACGTATACCTACTTATGCCAGAGCTATGTATTTACGTAGATTTGCGTAGAATTTATATTAGGTAAGTAATTTTAGTTTTTCATTTGAACGAGAATCTACATTTTTTCAAACCCTCAAACATTTATTTACTATAATAAAAATGTCATCCTCAAGAGAGCGTGGGCTAATATTAAAGAGTCAGCAAAATTGACAGACTGACAAAAAATCGTGTGTTGAGACTGTGCTATCTATACTTTACTAATATTATATTATAAAGCTGAAGAGTTTATTTGTTTGCTTGAACGCGCTAATCTCAGGAACTGCTGGTCCGATTCGAAACATTCTTTCAGTGTAAGATTGCCCATTTATTGAGGAAGGCTAAAGGCTATATATCATCACGCTAAGACCAATAACGCGGACAAAGTCGCGGGCAGAAGCTAGTAGTTTATTTAAATAATTGTAGGTATAGTATGAACTTGATGAGAACCCACCTTAATGTCATCCTCATCTTAACAAAGTTTTCACTATTACGACGTGATAAATTAATGTGGTCACGACCCTTACCGATGTGGATTGCAAGACGAAGAAGATAGGAAGGAAGAAGAAGGAAGAGGCGGTGTATGTATAGAGATTAACTACAATAACATGGCTCGCCCCTCCAAAATTCAAACGTTTGAAAGTATAATGTGAAAGTATTTACAAAGCGCCGCCAAGACTCACAACGCATGTTTGCGTCCGGCCTACCTTCTGAAGACGACTTCTTACAACTACATTCAGTGGATTTCATTTATTACGACATCGGTTGTAGCGACCATTTGTCTATTACGCCGTTAAATCTAAGTCCCTTGAATTTAAAGCATACTTTAGTACAAAATATATCGCTATAGCGACTTCGGATGTAACGCCGAGTTCGGGTGTAGCGACTGCTTTTAATGAATGATTTGTAACAAATTCTTAGAAATCCCATGCAGATATTGCGACCGGAGTCGGCCGTCAAGGACACAAAGAGCTTTCTTATCTTTTGTTTACATCCACACAGATGGTCAGCAACTGTGGTGACCTTTAGTTTTTGTTTAGAGATATTAGCTAGGAAGGTAGATAAGCGTGTACGTTTCGGAGTTAAATTTATGGTTCAACTGTAACGACTTCCAGATATAATGACGAAATTACAGTGGTCCCTTCATCGTTGTTATACCTGAAATCCACTGTACAAACTTTTTCCTAAGGATGTGACTACACACATTTAAACAGTACTGGGCGAGCCATGTTAAAAAAAAATCTAAATTATTTATTTCACGTAGACCAACCTTGGTGGCTCTTATGACACGTCATGACACTACCACCGGTTCGAAAAGCGGATTCTGCTGAGAAGAGCTGGCAAGAAACTCAGCAGTTGCTCTTTTCAAAATAATCATTTTACAATATTATTATGAAGCTATTACATTGTAATAAGTTTTTTATACTATCTTGTGGGCATCTGGATGCCAAGCCAATTTAACCTATGCAACTTTGTTAGAATAAAATATAATATTTCCACAATGAGGGGAAGTTCCAAAAAAAAAAAAGAAAAGTACTACAATTCAATACATGTTAAGACGGGCTTCATCGTTGTTATACCCAAAATCCACTGTACAAACTTTTTCGTAAGGATGTGACTACACACGTTTAAACACTAGTGTGCGAGCCATGTTATCGTAGTTAATCTGTACCCGAGTCGATATTTAGCTCATAGTCATTGTAAACAACCTAGTCCATTGTAAATAAGGGATTTTAAACATCTTTAAACATCTGTTTTTCATTGCAAAGAGTGCCGCCGCCCGGCGGTGTCTAGCGCATAATAAACAATGCGTCTGTGGCGACGGCCATTGTTTGCCCTATCTTGCGATTGATTCTTTAAATAAAGAAAACAGCGTGACAAAAATAACAAGATCTCTCACCGCGTTTTCAATCTAAACTTGTATTTACCTATTTGTATATAGTACAAGAGCACGAGACGTAAAATTCCCTTACACGACATATACCTACCTACTACCGTTTTGTCAGCACCCATTTTGTCTCTATGTTAATGAATGTTTATATACTTACGGCCGAATACTCCAATGAAACCTAAATAAAATGTAATATGAAATATAATACAATAAAGAGCTTTTCAATTGCTGAATGCATGCATGTCATTTGTTGTATGGATAAAATTATGAATAAAATGGAATTCTTATTAATGACGCTCTTTTGGTACAGTTCTTCTTATAACCCATATTATTTGGCCATAAGATATCTAAAGATTATGACCGATTTATAAAGAAATATAATATTACGTTCGTCTTTCGCTGACCGCGTCTTCTCTCTCTCACTGTCCAGATTTAGACATAAATCGTTTCAAGCAACCAAGGACGGAAGACGATTTTGTGCACTTGATTACAGTAATAAAAGAATCTCAAATCTACTCTTGCGTTGAATTTTGTCTAATCGAATCGCTTCAGATCACTCACGGGTCTTCAACCATCCGATTTTCAATGCGTTGATGCCATTCCAGCACTACAACATACTACTCTATCGGTTATCTATAATATGATGAAAATCAACTTGCTTCAATATTATAGACACCAGATCTTGAACTATGATATTTGTAGAGTTCAACGATCGGGCAAAATGTATATTGACATCGTAAAGTTTGAGGAACAGTGGTTAACAAGTATTACTTACGAGTACATTGAAACAACTTGCTAATGGAATTTTCGCCAAATAAAAACTTTTATTGTCTGTTCAGTTTTTATAACCTTATTTAACAGCTAAATAGTTATGAGATTCAGTACTTACTTGTAGTTAATTAACACATATTATATTATACACAAATATACACAGTACACACCCCGATTTTTATTTTTATCCTTAGACTAGCTGATGCCCGCGACGTAGTCCGCGTGGATATATTTTTAAAATCCCTCGGGAACTGTTTAATTTTCCAGGCTAAAAAGTAGCCTATGTCACTCTCCAAGTCCTTAACTATACCCATGCAAAAAATCACAACGATCTGTAGCTCTGTTGCAGCGTGATTGTCGGAAAACCAACAAACCAACAAAAAATTATGATTTAATGAGCCAGTCGTTGTTCGGTACATTAAAATCGCAAGACATGTGCAGAGAGTGGATGATCATCGAAATCCAAATAAGCACCCACACACCCAGACGTTCGTAGAAGTATCTGTCGTTCAAAACATCGATGGTTGGATGCCCCTATCGTAGTCGCAAAACGCATTGGTGTAAGATGTTGGAGGGCGAACGTCGATGAAGAAATGGATGGAGAAACTTCTGCAGAAGGCCCGAGCTCGCAAGGGGCTTGGACGGCACTGATGATGTTGATGATTATGATGATGATTATTATGACTATGGTGGTTTTCTAAAAATCCTATGGGAACTCTCCGATATTTATTTCGGGGTTATCGTCATGAGCAACTCATTAACGTCTCGCTACTGGGCCCAGGTCTTCTCTCAGAGAAGGGTTATAGGCCACAGTCCACCACGCTGGCCCAATGCGAATTGGTAGACTTCACACACAATTGAGAACATTATGGAGAACCCTCAGACTTGCAGGTGCTAAAGCATGTGATATTTTATTGCTTAAACGCACATAAGTCCGACAGTCAGAGGTGCGTGCCCGGGATTGAACCTGCGACCCCCAGAACAGAGACCGCAGTCCTAACTACTAGGCTATCACTGCTATAACGGGGTTAATTGCAATTGGAATCAACCTAAATTGATCCCGGGCGGGGCCGGCATGTGATGATGTTGATGATAAAGTGGTAATCTCACACATTGAGTGCATGCCCATAAACCCGTTTTAGGGCTGTAAAAATTAATGGACGATAATGCGCAGCCCGCCCTGTCCTTATTCTATCCTAACTTTTTAGGTTTACGTCGATTTTACGAGGCCTTTTGGAAAAATATACCATGAAAATACAGTTAGACATCAAATAATATATACCTAACTAGCTGATTCCCGCGACTTCGTCCGCGTGGATTCAGTTTTATAATCCCTCGGGAACTCTTTGATTTTCCGGGATAAATGGCCTATGTCACTCTCCAGGTCCTCAATTATACCCATGCAAAAAATCACGTCGATCCGTAGCCCTGTTGGGGCGTGATTGAAGGACAAACCAACAAACAAATACACTTTCGCATTTATAATATTATTAGTAAAGATTATTTTGATTTTAGATTTAATTATTATAGACTTTACAATGTAATGTAAAGTTTGCATTCTTTACATTTGGGGGCATTTGATTTTTGCAATTTTGTACCCAATCCTCTAAGTCTAACGAACTTAGGTAACTACGGCTACCTTCCTACACCTCTTTATTAGGTACATAAGCTCTCAGGCTGATTTTGTTACGTTCGAGAAAATTAGAAAAGTTAAATGAACTTACAGAATTAATGTGAGCTCAACTTTAAATACTACGCGAAATAGTTTTTTCACCAAATAGTAAAACAATAGGAAAATAAGTAAATTAGAGGTAAATGGTGATAGGTGGCACTTACTCGTTCTCTTTGTAAGAAAGGTTTTCGAACCAGCCGTATAATCGTGACCAATAGTCAGATAATGTACCTGCTATATGTATAGCTGGATGTGTGATGCAGCTAATACATAGTATGTAAATATAATTTATCTATAAAAATATTATAAAGAGGAAAGTTTTTTTGTTTGTTTGTACCGAACAGGCTCTACTGGACTGATTTTAACGATTTTTTTCACCAATAGAAAGCTAAGTTACCAGGCAGTAACAAGGGCTATAATTTATTTTCAAAAAATTAATAATTAAAATGCATCCATTTACGTGTGCTGAGAAAACTATTGATGATAGATAAAAATTATGTACTACATGAATAAAGTACTCATTAATCTCTACAAAAAAAAATCCAGAGGACATATATCTAACTATCATATTTAAGTCACAATAGTAGCTTGTGTTTTTGTTAGCGGGAAACGCAGTGTTGGCAGACTCCCCACTAGGTGGACCGACGACATCAAACGAGTCGCAGGGAGCCGCTGGATTCGAGCGGCGCAAGACCGAAGCCTGTGGAAGTCCATGCAGGAGACCTTTGTCCAGCAGTGGACGTCTAAAGGTTGATAAAGAAGAAGAAGAAGTAGCTTTTGTGTTCTAAAATTTAATTAGATCGCATTTATTATCGTAGTATTAATTCTTCCTTATTATTACATAATTATAAATGCGAAAGTGTGTTTGTTTGTTGGTTTTGTATCACGCTGCAACAAAGCTACGGATTGACGTGATTGTTTGGATAGGTATAGTTCAGAACTTGGAGGGTGAGATAGGCATTCCGGAAAATCAAAGAGTTCTCGCAGGATTTTAAAACGTGGACGAAGTCGCGGGCATCAGCTAGTAATTTATACAAAAATGGAAATAAAATGAGATTGCTACCAACGATCTTCATCTACATAATATTCTGTACACTGGCCCATGGAAAAAGGGAATAAAAAAATATTAAAATCAGATGAATGAGTCAACAAGGCAAGGAGTGGGATATCCTGTAATAGTGTGATTTTAGTAGCGACGTAGTTAAAGAGGTTCGTTGACCCGTCTACCATCTACCAGCATCAATGGAGTAGTTGCCATATGATGAGAAAATTTTTCGTACATTCCCCGTTTCAGTGATAGATTCACTTTTTTTTTCGATGACAAGCTAGTCCTTGACTGTGATCTCACCTGATGGTAAGTGACGATGCAGTCTAAGATGGTAGCGGGCTAACTTGGAGGGGGTATGGCAGTGAACATTCAACCCATACCCCTAATTGGTTTCTACACGCCATCGTGCTGGAACGCTAAATCGCTTGGCGGCACGTCTTTGACGGTAGGGTGGTAACTAGCCACGGCCAAAGCCTCCCACCAGACAAATTATGAGTCAAAAGTACTTTGTAGAAGTTTATTTTAATAAAACCTATTCCATTATATTCCAATGGTAGTAAGTTATACTATTATGATTCTAATAGAAATATGAAATATTATCAAATTTTGTATTGTTCAGAGATGTCATATTTATTTATTGATAAATAATATGATATAATATGCTCATGAGACACTCAGCCACGCTTGCAGAAACGCCGGGTTATCCTTTTAAAAGAACAGATTTGTCAGATTTCGTATAAATCTTCTGTCAAAATTACAAATTTATTCCTGGGCTAACTAACCCGGCGTCTCTGCAAGCGGGCCTAAGGCATTTGAGTTTTAAAGGTTGAATTTCATTCAACTACGAAAACCATGGTCATCCTATGAACATACAGCCGAATGTTGTCATTAGGCAAACTCCAACGGTTCCTTATAAGCATATTAATGGGACACAATAACTCAGTCACATCCTTTACCCTGCCCCATTTATCCGCAAATGGTTTGTTTTTTGCAGCATCAGCGGGTGAGGTTATGAAGTGGAAAATAGACACCTTTCCCCTAAATATTTAGAAATAAACTGCTTCCTTCTTACAGAAAAAAGTTACAGACAAAAGTTAATAAACAAGTGTTTCAGAATGATATTCAGCTTATAACTTATACGTTTACGATAAGTTTAAGTTTAGTGTGGACTACTGTCAGGCGACAGCAAATCGAAGGTCATATATTTATTCATTTTGCCCGCGGCTTCGCTCACGTTAAGATCTATTTTTCAAACCCTTATTTTACCCCTTAGGGGTTTGATTTTCAAAATTCCTTTCTTAGTGGAATTCTATGTCATAATAGCCTAACTGTCTGCAGCCACAGCTAACAGCCCAATCCATCCAATGTGTAGTGGTTTGAGCTGTGCGGTGATAGATCAGTCAGTCATTTTTTCCTTTAATATATTTAGATTATTCTTTTAATAAAAAATGCAATTTTCATGATAGGCAAATGTTATACGAGTGAAAAGGCCAAACCTAAAAATGCTTACAAATTTATTTTTACAATAAAATTTACAATAGTTACAATACATTGTTTGTTCTTAATATGTTACAATAAGTTTAGTTCTATTATTCATACAGGTGGTTTTGGTTCGATTTACAAAAACGCTCAATTTTCAAAATGGCACACTTACAAAATAAAATACCATGATCTCAGAAAGAGCAAGTGCTTATTGACTATTTATTAGCAACTTAATAGGTTCTTGGCATACATATTTTAATCACCCATCGTGGCATCATTCCTTCCACTTATGTACAAGCAAGTCGTGGAACCAACTGTTAATTATTAGGGGGTGAATCAAATCGCCTGTAATTCATTGGGGTTTAATCTGGTGTTGGAAATGTTAATTGGCGGCGGTTATCACTAACAGCAGTATTCGTTTGCTCGCTATAATGTAAAAAATCGGCCAAGTGCGAGTCGGGCCTCGCTCTTTTAGGGTTCCGTTAAAAAAAATAAAAATAATTCCATGTACCCATGGAAATATTTTAAGTTAATTTTTTTAATTTAATTTAATTTTTATTATTTGTTGTTATAGCGGCAATAGAAATACATAATATGTGAAAATTTCATCTGTCCATCAATTACGGTTTACGAGATTACGACAGCCCGCTGACAGACGGACGGACGGACAGCGTAGGCTTAGTAATAGGGACCAACGGGACCGTTGGTACCCTTTGGGTACGGAACCCTAAAAAGAAGAGGGCGCCAGTAACTAATTTCACTCATCAATTTATTGCTAATAGAATGAATCTTTCATTTAATACATCAGTTATTATCATTTAAACTTTTTTCAGCAAATAATACACCTACGAACGAACGAATGTTAAACCTTAATTCTATAACGATTTAAAAAATTCATGTTAATTTTCATAACTATTTTATTCCGTTTCTGCTACCATAATAATATAATTATTTATATGATTTGAAGCATATTTATTTATATACACTAAACGAATTGCATAAATTTATTTATTTACAAAACTTAATATCTAAAATATTACACATACTTATAACATTAATTAAAAAAAACTATGTACAATATTTTAGTTACAATGGTAGAATATAAAGTGAGGAATTAAATTCTAATTTCTCTATCAACACGCTAAATTAAACAATTTTGCTTTCTTCATTAACCGCAGTATTTCGGTTCTTGTCAGTTTAACTTTGAACATTATTTTCATTTTCAGGGACTCGACAATTAAAATATATAATTTTAATCAAAACTGAACCTAATTTATATCAAAAATCTGATGTAGCAACTGTCTGAAAAATCAATTTTTTTGTATAAAATACTTACTGAAGTGCTGTTACAAAAATGAACAGGTATATACGACGGTTGGATAGAGCATTACAAAATTTTGGTCTCTTAAAAAGCTAATCAGTTTACTTTAAAACTTGAAAGGATCAATGATAATATTATTATGTAGTTTATTTAAGTCCCTGATCTTATTGATTCTCAAATTAAACATAAATTATAATTAAATTCTATATCTTTAGAACTGTAGCCTCTATAATTTTTTTAACTAATATAGTCTTCTATATGCTATAAGGGTCTCGCAAACACAATCCTTTCACTTCCTCTACGCATAATTTCAGCAGTAGCCGGATTAGCTACGAACACAGCTTGGTTTAAGTCCATCATACTACTATTCCTTTTTTTTGAACTTAACCTCCTATTCAGATTTGTATCAAACACATCATCTACTTCACTATGATCATAGTCTACCATCGGTTCACTGATCACTTCATTTCTATAATTCTTCTTTGAATTTAAGAAATACGGCTGGGAACTCACGTTAGGTGATGATATTTGTCTTGATACGTTTCCGGAACCAATTCTTTCGAAATTTGGGAAGTGTCTTTGGAGGTTTTCGGAAAAACTTTGTCGACGATGGTTGTACCTCCGGATGTCTAGAGGTTGGTTGTTGAAAGAAGCTCGTCGGATGAATCTGTTCCCAGCTTCAGCACGAAATAATTTTCTCTCTTGGTTGTGATTAGATTTTAGGGAGTCTTCGTAGCTGCATCTGGAAGAAGATTTTTTGTTAAATTTCAAAATTCTTCATGGAGGATTTCTGAAATTAGGTTTATAAAATCATGATTCACAGCGTAAAATAGTTAAATTTCCTTTCGTACATGATATAATAGGAGATACAATACTATAGTCTATACATACTGCTTTCCGAACCGGTGCTAGAGTTTTGACTTGAATTGCCTTAAGGTAGATTATACATACGGGTCTGCCCGCGAAATTCAAATTTAATTTGGTTTCTCGCAATTTGTAAACTAATACGACAAAGTAGGCTTATGACATTCTAATTGAGCCAATAGCAGTATCATATTCACAGGTTTATATAAAAGTGTCCAGTTTAAGAAATTAGTCAAAATATCGACTAATTTTTGAGTAACTCACATCCAACTAGATATTCTGACTACTTTCTTAAACTGGACACTTTCAAGTAAAGATTTTTATATATAAACCTGTGAAGATGATACTTCCATCGTCGCAATTAGAATACCATAAGCCTACTTTGTCGTATTAGTTTACAAATTGCGAAAAACCAAATTAAATTTGAATTTGGCGGGCAGACCCGTATCAATCAACCTTAAGACTGGGTTTCCACGCGCGGTTCGCACCCGCGCCCGCAGCGGTTGCGGTACCGCTAGTACTGCGCCCGCCGCGGGCGCAAACCGCGCCGTGGAAATTGAAACTTCATTTTCCATACAAATCTGCGTTCTACGGAGGCCGCGGGCCCGCAAGCGCTGTGGAAACTCAGTCTCAGTTAAATCTTAATGGAACTTTTTAGGAAAAAGTCTAAAGTAACGTACCCGCTGCTTTCTTCAGAGGTATGGTTGTTGGAGCGGACACAGTCGCAGCGCGCGTCCGCGATGCCGGAGTCCTGTCCACTGGAATGCACTGACGTTAGCGACGTGTCATGGCCTTTCCTATGTGTGGATGTACGTGTGTGTTAGAGGATATGTGCAGACATGTTTGTATATGTTGGAAGATACTATGATACTATGACAAATCAACTTGACTTGAATGGTATCACAAGTTTTCATGAACTGGTCAAAAAGTTTCATTAACTGTCGATCTTGTGACTATAACTTTGGGAGATATCGTAGATTTCCATTAAAAAATTAGTTGTCTGTAAAGTCGGTTTACGGACGATAGTTTTACGTGATAACGTCATAAAGAAACATTGACGATGACTGGCGGGCGGTGGCGGGCGCTCTCTAGTCACAAGCCAGCGCTTGGGCCGATCGTGCCTCTCTATCGCTTGTTCCGCGCTCTCGCTTGCACGCTCAGGCTCAGGCGGAACGTGAAACTTTTTCGTGCGTGCAGCCGGTATTCATCGATTTATAAGACGTTATCATGTCAAAACATACTGTTGAGCATTAGATACAATTTCCAGCAAAGCATCTACACCGCAGGCAATCTTACTGTAAAAGGCTTCAGAAAAAGTGTCAAGTTTAGGGAATTACGTTCAGAACACAAAACCCATACTATATTATGCGCCTTGTTAGTAAGCTGTTTGTGTTAGTACCTACTTGTGTTAACATAGTGTTCTAATGCATGAAAGTATTAGGAATTGATTGATTGATTAATGATTTTAGTTTTCCTGTCTGGGGTAATTAGTATTATGCAGATTAATTTATTAATATTAATTTAACTAATTATTTATTATTAACTGAATGAAGAAATTTTTTGTAGTCAAATAATTTGAAAAGCATTACATTAATATTTAAGAAAATTATTAAAAGAGACATTGATGAAATAAAATATATGCATTAATATAATGATGTAATATTTCCAAATTTTAAAGGCATTAATAAAATTTACCTCTTTTTCAAGGGTCGTTGATTGAATTTGATACAAATCCTCTCGTGCTTCTCTTTGGAATTCACATCAGCAAACTGTCCTTTGATACATTTCTGGTGAGCCTTTCCAAATTCTTCCACTGTGTTCCCATGAGGACACGTTTTCTTCAGGGTGTTTTGGTTTATCACATCGATGTAAGAATCTGCCTCGCTATAAGACTGATTCAGTTCTTGACACTGGTTATTCCCAGATGGGAATAGACTTCCATATTTAGTTAGATGCTCAGTTGAGAAAGCGTTAAGACGTTGTTGGGAAAATGGTTTTTGGCGATTTCTGTTAGGGCAAAGATAGAAAAGAATTCAGTCAATAGGAGTGTAATGTTAATCATGAAACTATTTATAATAGTGGAATTGTAGAGTCTAGAGATAAGAAAAAGAAATGAAGGCATTAGTAAATAATTAAAATAATAGAAATACCTATAGAGCATAGTAAACGTACTGACTTATCAACAAAGAATATGCAGTAGATTTAACCCAATGGTTCACTACTTGGCTTTGAAAATGAAATTGAAACTCAAAGGCTAATAAATAGTCATTGTTGATATTTTCAAAATTGTATACTTGCATAGTAAAGCGTGTTAAGAGATAAATTTAAAATTTTAACTCTAACCATCAGGAAATAATAAAATCATTAATTAATCTTTAGAAGTTTATTAACCCAATTTAAGAATATTTTATGACACTAAAAATAAATATTAGATAAATTCAACAATTCTTGGCTAAGTGAAACTGGAGTGGGTTTATTTATATGAAGTAATGATGAGCATGCTTTCTTTTGTGGTGGTGATGATGTCTGAAATGTGTAAGAAAAATATCACTCACCTTTTGTTGGAAGATAAGTAAAGGGCATTATTTAAGATCTACGTAATGAATTCGGATAAAGGTAAAGTTAATAAAGTAAAGCGGCGATGTTTACTTTAAGTTATTGAAGAGCCGTCGGGAAATTTAAAATAAATAAAAATTTTAGGATAGGATTTGTAATAATTAGACTAAGTTTAAAAAAAAACAAATAAAGAGCGTCTAAATAAGTCTAAAATGAAGAACTAAGAATTGAATTCTAACAATTTATGATTAAAAAAGGAATAAAATTGTTGTATTCTTTATCATCATCATTTCGATGATAAATAAATATCTAATCAAAATACAGAACCAGAGAGATTAAAATATTTACCTTCGTGTTTTCCTAAAGCATAGTATGCAAACAGCGGTGGTAAAAGCTCCGATGAATACAAGACATCCCAGGGCCACTACGCTTATTTCCATAGTGCTTAACATCTGAACACTTCTCGCCTGAACCATTGTTGTATCACCTACTTCTAACACTTTAAAGCCGGCTAAATTGTGACGTAGGATTGATTCTCTTTTCATTAATGATCTGCAAGAAAAAATGGTGCATTTAAAAAATGAAAATGGTTTCTTTCATTAAAAATGGTTATAATTTAATCTTTGAAAATAACTAATACGAAGATGTTTAACATACACAGATAATAATCCCATTAATGATTATAATCCCATTAATTTTATTTACCCAAAATGTACGATTTGTGCCACATGCACACATTATAGTTTGGTTTGTATACAATATATTACAATTATTACATATCATATTACAATATTACATATTATATAACTCACTTTTGTAGGATCTCCATATCAATTATGGCATTAGATATTGGATCAACAGCATAAATATACATATCCGTTCTGAAACAAAAACCAAGCATTTAGGAATTAAATTGTTGCTTGTAGAAATTCCCGAATATAGATTTTGCTAACAGCTGAAGCCAATGATCGATTAGACAATAAAATGATTCCAAATAAAGTGACAATTATTATTATTGCTAGTTTAAAGATTTTTCTGTTTTTAGGGTTCCGTACCCAAAGGGTACCAACGGGACCCTATTACTAAGCCTACGCTGTCCGTCCGTCCGTCCGTCCGTCCGTCCGTCCGTCTGTCAGCGGGCTGTATCTCGTAAACCGTAATAGATAGACAGATGAAATTTTCACATATTATGTATTTCTATTGCCGCTATAACAACAAATAATAAAAATTAAATTAAATTAAAAAAATTAAATTAAAATACATCCATGGGTACATGAAAATATTTCAATTTAATTTTTTTTAACGGAACCCTAAAAGAGCGAGTCCCGACTCGCACTTGGCCGATTTTAAATTATTTCAAAAAGATGGACGTACGCATAGCCATCCATAGCAGCCTTCGCACTGGATTCCAGTCGCCGCACTCTGACGTCAAAGCCTGTCATGTTGGAGAGATGCTTCACGATGTTGTCCATCTCGGCCTCCACCTCCATCGGCTTAGCGCTTATCACCATCACTAACTGCTTATTCTCATCCAACACGTACACCTGTAATTTTTTTTTCGTAAAATAATGCAGACAAATTTTGCATCACCGAGTCATTTTCAGCTGCATCCACTTTTAGTTACTAATTATTATATCTTGTTTAGTTGCAAAATCTTTTCAGATGAGTTATAGTATCCTCCTTTTAGGAAGATTCATTTAAAATCGATGTTTGAATGAATGAATGAATTCTAATGATTTGGTTAACTTATATACCTATCTTTACAATTTTAATAATTTATAATCATGTATCTATATTTTTCAATTTTTAAGTATGTACTTCTTGTATTTATTGCATATACAATATACTGATAGATATTAAGAAAGCTTTTCAATTTAATTTATCTGAATAAAATTTGTAACCAATAATCTGGTTAGCAATACTCACAAAAACATTAACAATAGCCGATCGTCCGTCATCAGCCCCGCGTCTGTCAGTGGCCTTGACATCAAAGCCCAGTACTCGGCCCGCAGCGCGCGCCATGCTGCCTGCCACGCGCACGCGACCCGACACCGGTTCCACCGTAAACCGGCCACCTTCGGAGTTGATGAGTTGGTAACGGATGTCTGCATTGATGCCTATATCTGCGTCCGTCGCCTGTGCCATACGATTATAATTTGCATCAGATCAATACAATTGTCTCAAACCACTTCAACCGTCGTGAGATCTTATTATTTATTTATCTATGCATTCACTTAATAAACTGCAATATCTTGCATATGAAACTGATTTACTTGAAAATTCATTTTTATTAATTCAAGTTACAATTTTTGAAAATTTACCTGCAATTGAATAACTTCATAACCGAAGGGTGCTGTAGTAGGTACAGCTGTAACCATGGGTCGTCCACCATTGATAAATCTGGGAGCATTGTCATTCACATCTTTAATTCTTACGAGTACCTTAACGTCAAACTTAGATAACCCTTCGAGAACATCATCAGAAACCGGATAAATCATATGAGGCAGCTCTCGACTCATCTTCTGTCTTTCAACTCTTACTATAATTTCATAGATGTCCCTATATTCCCGATCTGGACTTTTAATTAGGTATAAGGTACCATTGCGGGGGTCAATAACGAATGTTTTCTTTATATCTGTATCGTTCTCATTTTGTATAAAATATTTCATCTTAAAATTTTCATAATACTCAGTCAAGTTCACTGTCACCAGTTCAACAGGAGTGTGAACATTTTCATCAATTTCTAATTCGTAATATCGTGATATGAATATTGGTTTATCAGAGACTTCGATTTCATCAGGTATATCTACTAGACTTAACATAACTATGGCTGTAGAACTTAGACTTGGTGATCCTAAATCAGAAGCAACCACTGTTACATTATGAACATTCTGAGTTTCGTAATCTAATCTTGTTGTCGTGGTTAATATGCCTTCCTTAGAATCAATAGTAAACATATTCAGTTGGTTTTTCCTTTGAGGTAGAGTGTATAGAATTAATCCATTCCCATTACCTACAAAGTCGGAATCATTAGCATAAACCCTAGCTACTGTAGTGCCTATAGGCGCATTTTCTTCTAAAGATGCTTTGTATACTGGTAACATCATAACTGATTCATAGTTATGATTTGAAATTTCATCTGATTCTGGATGTTTCCATTCTAACAACTCATCATATGCAAAAAATTTTGGGGCGTTATCATTGACATCTAAGACTTGAATTTCTACACTCACAGATGAGGACAATTTTTTATCATTGCCATTGTCACGTGCCACTACTGTAAGAATATATTTATCTTCTTTTTCTCTATCCAAAACACCGTTTACACTAAAAACACCATTTAAAGAAGATATTTCAAAAGGAATGTCTTTACTTGAGGGTTGGATAAAGTATGTTAGATTAGCATTTTGACCAAAATCAGCATCTGTTGCGTCAACTTTACCTAGAACTCTTCTGCTATACTGAGCTTCTTCTACGTTAAAATTGTACCATGATTTTTTAAACATTGGAAAATGATCATTGACATCCTTTATCAAAAATCTTATAGTAATATGATCACTTAATTCTCCACCATCCAATGCTGTTACATTTAAGCGAAACTCGGATTCTGGGGGTAACGCTCTTGCAACAATAATATGACCATATCGTTCGTTTATCACAAAATATCTTTTAACTTGTAATAAATTTGGAGGTAATGAATATGGAGGTAAAAATACCTCTGAAGTGAATTCGTATCTTATTTGTCCGTTTGTCCCACTATCCATATCTATAGCATTTAATTTCAATACCATTGTTCCAATTGCAACATTTTCTGGCATGAAAAAAAGAGGTGAATCTGCTGTTATAGGATATTTGTTTTTTGGTTTAGCTTCAACTTTACCAACAGTGTTAGTCATGTTATTAAATATCTCTTTGTATATTTTTATTGATGTACTTTCATCGACTTCTAATAAATTTACTGGTTCTCCTAATGGAATAATTAATTGGTTAAATTTAGGCGCATTATCATTTTCGTCTAATACTGTTATTGTTAATTTTACTTCTGAGTTTAGACTGCCTTTATCTCTAGCTACAATTTTCAGTAAATATACACTCTTCTCCTCTCTATCTAACTTACTACCAATGTATGATATTACTCCTGTTTCTTCAGTAATGCTAAATAAATCATGACCGTCACCAAAAATAGTATACATGAATACAGCATTTTGATCTATATCTGCATCTTTTGCTCTTATTTTATTTGTCAATGTAACTTCTGTTCCGGGTTTCGCATTTTCAGTAATAAAACCTTCATAAGATAACATCTCAAAAATTGGTGGGTTATCATTTTCGTCATCTACGTGGATTGTGATTTGGTATAACCCAGCTCCTGATATAACTCCTTTATTGAATTCTGCAATGACTGTCATTCGGTATGTATCCCTTTTTTCTCTATCTAGTGCTTTTCGAGCATAAATAGTTCCATCAGGTCCTACGAGAAAAAAAAAACAATATTAAGATTTTTTAAATAAAGCGATACATATAAGTAGAACGATATATTATTTACCTATAGCAATTTCATCAGCAACGTCTTGTTCATTAGCAATTATGAATTTAATGTTTCCATTATTGATTGCCAAAGAACTAACATTCACAGGAAAAATGTGTCCAATTGTAGCCCCTGCTACATTTTCCTTGACATGAAATACAAACGGCGAATGCGTACCCCTGAAAACGAAAAGAGATGTTATTGTGAATTCAAGCCAATTAATTAATTATTTAAAATATAGAATTATTACTTCAAAAAGACACCTCTCTCGTCATTCACATCAACCACGTGGACTGTTGCATTTGTTGTAAGTGTTATGTTTAGCTTTTCTAATATTGCTACTGCTTCAAAATCATATAGAGGTCTTTCAAACTTAGCGAGTTCATTTATAACTGTGATTACACCTGATCTTTCTTCTACTGCAAAAGGTACTGAAAATAAACAATTTTATTAAGCTAAAAAACAAAATATTTACTAGCTGATCTACCTACTAATATATTTGCTGACCTTTAAATATTCACATACTACATACAAGCATAAAATATTCACATACCTCCTTCTTCATATCCATGTAACAAATCGTAAGTCACATCACTTTTCTCTGAAGCATCATTGACTTTTATTTGGCCGACACTGGTTCCAATACCAACATTAGACCCAACCCAAAATTCATAGGGCGCGCCTATGAAATCAGGCTTGTCTCTTTTAGAACCTTGAAATTCAGACTTATTAAGAATTTTAGAAATAATATAATGACGCAAAAATTACATTGCATTTTTATTGTTTTTACCTTTTTGGTTCCCAATGACATCAATAGTTACAACTGCCAAAGAATATCGTCTCTCACTTGGATTTGCAGGTTGATCCGATGCTTCAATAAATAAAGCATGTCTTCCTTCCAACAGTCTCGACTCTACTAAAGTTATTACTCCAGATTTAGCATCAACTTGAAACGGCGACGTGATAGTCAAGTTACTTGTCCTCTGTAAATCATACAGCACTATCCCGTTTCTACCTAAATCTGGATCAACAGCCTTTATTTTACCGATTTCTGTGCCAATTTCTGCATCCATACTGACTGAGAATTCATATAAATTACTCGGTATGAATACTGGATTATTATCATTAGCATCAAGTAAAGTTACTTCTACTGTAACGAATGACATGAGTTGATGTGTTTCTTCCATGAATTCAATATTCTCGCTATTGGTCCCTAACTTATCAGGGAACACGTATGTTGTTTTGTCCTTAACTGGAGTTCGAACTGTGGGGTTACGATGCCATTTCGAAAGTCTTTGCCTGTCTAGAAATGTTCCAACGATACTTGGATTCTTTTCTTTAGCGTATACTTTCATTCGTAGTGATGAATGTTGTTCACGATCTAATTCAGTCTAAAAATAAAACAAAAATATAACATTCTTCACTTCTCGTGTAATATTACTATTAGTCCCATTTTTAGCGGCTACATGTTTTTATTTTGTCCTCTTTTCTCTCAATTAAAACCTGTGAGACCTAAACTCTGGATCAAGTTTATATTATCACACATTGCGTAAATTTTAAATCACAGATAGGTATATTAATATCGTAAATTGAACTGGCAATATCTTACTTGGTTCCTAACAGTAAGCCAGCCAGTTCTAGGGTCAATAGAGAAGGCACCTATGGGATCATTCAGTTGATAGGTAAACTCTCCGTTATCTCCTTGATCTTTGTCTGTTGCCATCACTTGCAATACACTGAAACCTGGAAAATAATAACATGGACCGTTACAGATAACTTTTTCTTTATAAATTTTATAATTAAATATATGTTTTTTGTTATTTTTTTTTATAATTTATTGACAATATTTTAATAGTTTTTTTTTATTAAAATGTTACAAAAAAACTTATAGCTAAACTAATCTAATTACTATACAAATCATGCCCGCGTGGAATGGTGCCAAGAATACTGGCTGCATTTACGCAAAACTTACTTACTACTTTTGCACAAAAAATAAGCCAGCCCTTCTGTCACCACATGAGGCAATTAACCGCGGTGAAATGTCTCGTAAAAAATTTTTGTACTTTGACTCATGGCCCTAGGGTCTCCACAACAAACGGAACAAATATGTATGTAACTCGATCAGAGAGGCATAATAGTTAGTATGTTTTAGACCTATGCTGAGCGTTGTTTCATTATACGATTTAAGTCTTTTCTAATTTACTACTCTAAATGTGCAAAAAGTTCATCTGAAATCAGTTACTATAACTGTAACAGATTTATAGATAGCAACTATAAATATATTTAGTTAAAAAGATCTATATTTACCATTAGGCAAATTCTCGACAATACTGATGTTATAGAAATCCACCTCAAATTCCGGCAAGTTATCATTGAGATCTATTATCTCCACTTCTGCTCGGGCCACTGCTGTTTTCAACGGATTATCCACTTGAGATGCCTGAATTTGCAAAACAAAAGTGTTACCTGTAAGAATAAGAAATAATTTTATTGTTATTGTTTTCAATTTCTAATCTAAAGAATTTTGCCTATTTCTAAACATATTACAACTAGCTGATGCCCGCGACTTCGTCCGCGTGGATTTAGTATTTAAAATCCCGCGGGAAATCTTTGATTTTCCGGAAGAAAAAGTAGCCTATGTCACTCTTCAGGTCCTCAACTATACCTATGCAAAAAATAACGTCGATCCGTAGCTTTGTTGCGGTGTGATTGAAGGACAAACCAACAAACACACTTTCGCATTTATACTAAAATTAGTATGATTAGTAAGGAAGAATTTTAATACAACGATAATAAAAGCGATCTAATTAAATTTTAGAACACAAAAGCTACTATTGTGACTTAAATATGATAATTAGATATGATAGTTAGTTCCCTCGGGGACTTTTTTGTAGAAAATAATGAGAAATTTAATCATGTAGTACATAATTTTTATGTATCATAAATAGTTTTCTCAGCACACATTTTACATTACATTATTGCAATTTTCTTAAGGATCTTTAATTTTTTGGAAATAAATTAAAGCCTATGTTATTGTTCATGATAGCTTAGCTTTCTATTGGTGAAAAAATGGTTAAAATCGGTCCAGTAGTTACAGAGCCTATTCGGTACAAACAAACAAACAACTTTATAATATTAGTATAGAAATAGCCTAACCAGGTAAGGGAGGCTCTGCGTCCAAATCGACTTCTTTTTCCAGGAACAAGCTTCCATTGAGTGGACTCAACAGGAACAAGCGACGGTCATTGCCGGAGATCAATTCGTATCGTATGGGCGCGGCGACTCCTGCATCTTGGTCAAACGCTCGTATTGGCTGCTCAAATGATAACTCCTTGTGGATTCTTTTGCCCTGGTATTAAATTTTCCAGATCAGAAAACAGCAACAGTTAAAACAAATTTTTATCAACGTCTTCACAAAGAGTCAAAAATAGGCAAATGAGCTATCTAAATATTATGCTCGTAATTAGTCAACATTGGGTTGCTATTGATGATTATGATGATGATTAGTTAACTACGCCTCAAGAAAGTCTGATAGTCGTTTATGGGAATGGATGTGACGTTTTAGAGCAAAATTCAGGTCAATTTAAGATTTGCCTTTACATAAGTTTAAGAATTTTATTAAAATTGTGCTTGCTCATGAAAAAATAATATTTTACAAGAATTGACGATTATATAAAAATGTGTTAAAATATAACTCGATCCAGCACTTCATAAGACGGTATTAACTGAACAGTATTTTAAAAAGAGCAACCGCCGAATTTCTCGTTTCTTCTCTCTTGGAAGAATTTGTCAGTTGGAACGGTATTCCAAAACCGTAGATTCCAGTAGATTCACTTGACGATTCGAAAGCACTTTGCAAAAGTTTATTCGAGTAAAAAACTATTTTTTTTATTTTATGAAAGATTTTTTTCGTGAAATACTTACGAGTATAGGATAAAATTCCGAAATCTTAGTTCTGTAGACATTGAGTGTAAACTTTGGGGGCAGATCGTCGTTATCTTGAACCAAGATGTGAACAGTTGTGTTGGAGCTGCGAGGGGGAGAGCCGCGATCCTGGAATATAAAGCAAATAATAATAGTAGTTCCATCGTTGTAGTCGTCGGCGAGCGACAGACTCCCACACAGCTAGGCATAGGTCTGCCCAATAGGTGTCGCAATGGACTTGTCCCAATCTTTTTCTACGCTCACCCGCATAGAATCATTATTTTAAAATTATGTTTTTTTTCTAGATTCAATTTTACAATTAAATAAGTTTTACAGTAACTATATAATAAAACTAAATAATGTGGATGGTTTGAAACCAGCACATAATAATTATAGACTACATACACTAGCGGCACGCTATGATGGCCGGTTTGACACATTACAATAGTGATGTGGAATGTCAATTTATTCTCGAACAAAAAACAATTAAGTTTTGTTTTTGTACCTGATTAAATAGGTTTACAGTTCTCTGCGTACGTTCGGTCATATCGACGAAATCCACAACAAAGGGCTTGAACAGAGTCCAAATTAACGAGCAAGGGTCAACAGTAATGCAGTATCAATATTTGAAATCCAAAGCCAGGTCAAAACTATATCACAATCGCATTGCACTGACAGTTTATACTTTTCGAAGCAACGTCAATTCGAAACTGCTTTGTTTTGCATTGAGCATTGACGCGAGTTTGCCGGAGGTAGTAGTTGTGCTAGCCAGCGATCCTATGTGACGATCGTATTAGATTCCATTTTTAAAAATTTTCAATTTAGAAAACCAAATGCCGAGTTGTGGTATATATCATATAAAAATAAAAATTTTACCTTTTGTATGAAACAGCTGATATTTTTTTGCGATTTCAGAGGTTTGTCCACATAGTGAAAATTGTTCATATTCACAAGTACATTCACCCCTTAAATGGTGCAAACTGATTTTTCTACACTTGTATACATTTTAGAAATCAATTTAATAAATAAATTTTGAGTCCTAAACCTAAAACTACATTCGATAAAATTTATGAATCTCTGCACATCACTATCGTCAATAAAGTAATACAATTATTTCCTTCAAAGTCGTTATCAATTAATACGGAACTTCATGAGCGGACAAACGTCAAACCGGCCATCATAGCGTGCCGCTAGTGTAGTAATAGTTACAAGTAAGTTAATTAATTAGAATGTAATAATTGTTTATTTTGTAATAAGGTATATGTTAGTAAAGGTGATGTAGCCTAAATTAACATATATACTTAGTTAGCAAAGTAGTCTGTACTTTTGTATAACTTTTTTTCTTTAATTATATGTTTATTAATAAATAAATTTTAAAAAAAAAACAAACAATGGACTTGCATACACCGCAGTCATACACCACTTGTATGGGCTACAAGTACCGTAAGACTGGTGCTGTGGCTCCCTGCAACTATTTTAATGTTATGAACACTGATTACTGAAGGCTGTAGCTTATCTCTCTCTCAAAACGTTTATTAATATTCCTAACGCTTTAAAAATGTTCAGAGTTTACTATGTACTATTAAAATGTAGTATTCTTAGTTATTACATTATTTCATTGTTTTTAGGGTTCCATACCAAAATGTTAAAAATGGAACCCTTATGGTGAGACTTTCTCCGTCCGTCTGTCCGTCCGTCTGTCACAGTCGATTATTTCAGTAACTATTAAAGCTATCGACATGAAATTTGGCATAATTGTGTATAATAGTGGCCCAAAATCATTGGAATAAAGAAAAATCGAAAATTATTTTTAGTTTTATTAAAAAAAGGGGGAAAATCGGGGGTTTGAAATTTCAAAGTAAAATAACTATATCGAGTGGGGTATCAGGTATGACTCGCACTTGGCCGACTTTTAGCGATTAGTGCCAATGTTTTTCATGATTCTTCTAAAAGTTGAGTAGGTAAAACAAGTAAATAACAAGTGTAAATTAAAAAAAATATTTTTAAATGCAAGCTTTTAGTAGCTACATCATTAGACTCTGGAAATCATCTAGGATCAGAGTACTTGTTATGACGAATCAAACGAGCCCAAATTCGATGGGGTTACGTCGTTTTATTACAGAGTTCCGATAGCCACCTTCCGTCTCCATCATCAGATCAGCTCCATGTCACAATAATATTGCATTGTCATCTGATTTACACATAAATGCAAAATTTCAGCTCGATCAGAAACCGGGAAGTGGGTCTAATTCATCTTGTAAGATTTGACCCAAACAAACAAATAAATAAATAAACTGGTCAAGCTAAATAAAAGCTTGTAAAAACCGGCCAAGTGCGAATGTGACTTGCGCACCGAGGGTTCCGTACTCCAGAAGTAAAAGTATTTAAGTAAAACGATAATATTATATTAATTTGCTTATTCATATATTTTTTTATTAATCGTTAACTTTGTAGAGGTTTATTGTTAATATCAAAAATACTATGCTCATTAGAGCGTTGGTTTTAAATTCCTGTAAAATATACATAAACCTCTATTGACCATAATTATTTCTGATTTTTCGATTAGTAAACTTCGAAGATGAGGGGGGAACGGTATTTTTTTCAACATTTTGCAAGTTATAATAAAAACTATTATGTATAAAAATAAATAAAAATCTGTTTTAAACCGTACAAGTAAAGCACATTCATATTATGATACCCCACTTGGTATAGTTATCTTACTTTGAAATTTCAAACCCCCTAATTTTTCTGCTTTTTTAATTAAACTTAAAATTGTTTTCGATTTTTTATTCCAATGATGTTGGGCCAACATATAAAAATAGTACGAATAGTATATAATAGTATATATAACTATTCCAGCTTTAATAGTTACTAAAATAATCGACTGTGACAGACGGACAGACGGACGGAGAACGTCGCACCATAAGGGTTCCATTTTTACCATTTTGGTACGGAACCCTAAAAATTGATAGGTAAAAATATTTTTTATATAGAACAACTGGAAAACTTCTGTCGCTTAATAAGTTATTAGACTTTTTTTTATTAAAAAGTTTGCAGTGAGAATATTGAAAGAGATTTGCAATGAGTTCATTTTAATTTCTAACTTTTCTGCACAAATTGTTTTTGTATTCCACTTTGCGAAAGTATTTCTGAAGCCTTCGTTTGGTTACTAAAATATATTATACTATAAGTAATACTTTATTTAGACTTTTGAAGGGACATTTTGAACATTTTCACGTCATCGAAACTTCCTATTTCAATCAAAGTTTTATTTAGTACTTGGTTTATTGTTAATGCTAAACTTTAAGCCTAAGCCTATTTTCTGTGGTGGTGTCGTGTGATGTGGGTTGTTACGTTCCCTCAAATATGTTTGAGCGAAGCAATGGCTGGGTCATGCGTCATGCTCGTGAACGGGTTCCACCGGCGGGAATGGGGCTACTTTCTGTCTGCCCGTCTTAGCATGTGTCGAATTATAATCTGGTATGCTTTTGTGGAACTTCCCCTCATTGTGGAAACATTGCATGCACAGTATAGTATCTATTGTATTGTAAGCTTGTTTTGAAAAAGCAACTGCCGAGTTTCTTGCTGGTTCCTCTCGGCAGGAAGGGCATTCCGAACCAGTGGTAGACTCATCGACGATTCAAAAGCACTTGTAAAAAAGTTTATTTGAATAAAAAACATTTCTATTCTATTCTATTGAATCCTTACCGAAGCAGTAATGACAAGAAGGAACTCCTTGTCCCCGCTATCAAAGTCCAGCGGCTTGTTGAGGATGAGAGCGGGTTTGTGCGAGCTCTCCAGAGCAAAGCGGCCATCTTCATCTCCTGCCGAGATGCTGTAGTGGACGTCAGAGTTCGGCGTGTTGGGCTTGTCACGGTCAAACGCGCGGATGCCTTTGAAGATTGTGAGACCTGGAAAATTATGAGTTTTTTTTTATACAACGTGTACCGAAAGTCCGAAAAATGACTGCAGGGTACGTGTGTGTAGCAAATAAAGAATCATCTATAAAAATATCGAATAGAAATAAGTACATTATTTTTACCATACAAACTTATTCAATTGATATTAATGAGCTTTCTTGTGACAACCCTATGATTAACCGTGAATAGGTTACAATGTACGCGGCGCGCGGTAGTACATAGGTACACCGACGCGTTATGTTTTCTATAAGGGTTGTGCTAAGATTTTTATTGGTGAAAACTTTCAGTTTGGTTTACTCAAAATCTATACGGGCTTCGAGTCCAATGCTTGTGCTGAAGATGAAAGGTACAAAGCTACCCTGCAGTGATTTTTTGGACTTTCAGTACACGTTGTACTATAAACTAGTGTTTGACTACGATCATATCTTATGGTAAGTACCATAAGATCTGATCTGATATGATCTGAGAGAGTGATCTAAACATAAAAACATCAAACAAAAAAATCTAATAACTCAATATAGACCTATTTCTAAATTATGTATTCTAGGAAAGCTTTTCGAGAAAATAGTTACAAATCAACTGTCTTTGGCCATCCGGAACCACCTTAATGAAAATCAGCACGGTTTTATAAAGTCACGCAGTGTTGAGAGTAATCTAGCTGTATTTACAGACTTTTTGTATCGGTCTATGGACATAAATATACAGGTAGATGCTGTGTACACTGACTTTTGTAAAGCATTCGATAAAATTAACCACGATTTACTCTTGGAGAAACTTTGGAAACTCGGCATACATGGTAATCTGCTTAGATGGTTAGAATCCTATATTAAAAATCGTAGCCAAGCTGGTTGCCTTAAAGGTTTTCGTTCAAAATATTTTTCTGTCCCTTCCGGCGTCCCGCAAGGCTCCCATTTAGGGCCATTACTTTTTTCTTTATACATAAATGACATAGGAGACTCTCTATTTAATAGTAATTACCTTTTATACGCTGATGACACAAAACTATACAGAGTCATTACATCTTATGACGATTGTCTAAACTTCTAAAGTTACAAGCGGATCTTGATAATCTATCAGATTATTGTGCTCGTAATCAACTCTTTATAAATTCTGATAAATGTAGTGTTATATCGTACACCAGAAAAAAAAGTCACGAATAGAATAGAATAGAATAGAAATATTTTTTATTCAAATAAACTTTTACAAGTGCTTTTGAATAGTCAATGAATCTACCACTGGTTCGGAATGCCTTTCCTGCCGAGAAGAACCAGCAAGAAACTCGGCGGTTGCTCTTTTCAAAACAGATTTACAATACAGTAAATACTATGCTATATATGCAGTGTTTCCACAATGAGGAAAGTTCCAAAAATGCATACAGACTAACTTCTATCTTAAGATGGGCAGACATAAAGTAGCCCCATTCCCGCCGGTGGCACCCGTTCACGAGCATGACGCATGACCCAGCCATTGCTTCGCTCAACCATATTTGAGGGAACGTAACAACCCGCATCACACGACACCACCACAGAAATGTTTAAAGAGTGCGTGACATACTTATGCTACCCATGTCAAGGCATCAAACTGAAAACTAATATTCAAATGCTAATTTTAAGACATCACTTAGACACAAATAAAGTAGAAACACTGAATAGCACAGGATAATTTTGTTACACAGGTTGATTATTACTGTCTCATGAATCGCTGGAGCGAGTTATATCCACGCTTTTTTGTCATTAATATAGTCTTCAATTGTATAATATGCTTTTTCCATGAGAGAAGTTTTAATTGCTTTCTTAAACTTGTGTAAAGGCAAGTCTAAGATCGACTGTGGAATTTTATTATAGAACGTCACGCCCATTCCCACAAATGTCTTTCGGACCCTCCTGGAGGCGCAGTCGAGGAATCACGAGCCTATTTGGATCTCTAACCTGCCTATCGTGTAAATCACCCTTTTTTTTGTAACTTAAAATATTTTGTCTGACAAATATTATGTTGTTATAAATATATTGTGAAGCTACTGTCAGAATGCCTATTTCCTTAAATTTTTCTCGAAGGGAATCCCGCGGTTTTAAATTGTAGATTGCGCGAATTGCCCTCTTCTGCAATACAAAAATTTTTCCAATGTCGGCTGCTTTACCCCATAGTAAGATTCCGTATGACATAATACTATGGAAATATGCAAAATAAACAATTTTTGCAGTTTCTATGTCAGTTAACTGACGAATCTTCCTAACAGCGTAAGCAGCAGAGCTAAGCCTGCCAGCAAGTGTTGTTATATGGGTGCCCCACTGTAGCTTAGAATCCAGGGTGAATCCCAAGAACACTGAATTTAACTATCATCTCTGTAACAATACTCTCAAACGTGTAAATCAGGTTCGTGATTTGGGTATGATCTTAGACGATCAACTAACATTCAACTTACATATAGACAATATTATACGACGGGCTTTTAGAAATTTAGGTTTTATTAATCGTATTACTAAACCATTCAGTAAAACTATAACATTAAAAATATTATATTTCGCTTTTGTTCGTTCAATATTAGACTTTGGCTGTGTGATTTGGAGTCCTTTCTACAAACATCACATTGACAGAATCGAAAAAGTCCAACGTAAGTTCATCAGAATATTAAACTTTCGTTGTAATCGCTACAATGAATCCTACGACAATTCCTTAAAACACCATAGTATTTTAAGCCTTCATAGCCGCCGGAAGCAGTCCGACATCGCATTTCTACATAAAATCATAAACGGTCAAATTGATTGTCCTGTGCTGCTATCTAAATTAAACTTTTCATGTCGAATTAAACTCCCTATACGCCCCAACCGTAAATTAAACTTGTTTTCACCGCCATTTCTTCACAAAAAATACACACGCAACTGTTATGTATCTCGAGCTATGAGACTATACAATGATGAATTTTCTGATGTAGACTTATTTGTTAGCTCTTTGAAGGGAATTAAAACGGCATGTTTAAAAAAATATCTATAATATAAACTATAAACCTTACTTAACCTTACCAAAACTATACTTTTACTCTGATAAAGATATCATGCTATGTTTTTATTATATTTTTTATATTTTTCTTGTTTCTGCTCAGTGCTCCTATTTAAAACTTTATTAATTATGTATTTTCTTTTTCGGCAATGTTATGTCTATTTTTAAGCTTTTTTTTGTATCGATATGTATTGTTTTTAAGTTATGACTGTTTTTGCCAAAATAAATATTAAAAAAAAAAAAAAAGATACAACCTAAGATGGAGAGCGCTTGCTCAGAATATGCCTATTTTTTCTTGATTTGAAGATACCCAAGTTATGGTTAGTTAGAAAAACGGAAGCCGGAATAGGATTCCTTTAATCAGTATGTATAACGAACGAGGAAGGGAAATTCGATACCTTGATTAAAATGATTACAGCTTAAGGATGATGGCTTATCAGCAGAATGATATGAACACTAATCTATAACTTTCAACAAGTCGACTGAATTTTGGGGAAAATAGAAATAACCGTCGATCAAGTTACTTCGTAAACTATGTTTGTCGATTGTGATCAAATTATTTATTATTTATTAGTATATGTGGGCGCAATTTATTTCCTTGTTTTAATTATTATTTGATTAATTAAGAGTATTGTTTTGATTTCGGTTTGAATTTATATTAAAATAGTTTAATTAAATTAACATTTGACATTGTTGACAGCGAGGGCACGCCATCTTGAAATATTAGTATAAGACAGCTGTTTTGACGATATGAAATATTCAGTCTCTGCGCAGAGACTCATTTGACTATCACTAGTATGCTCTCGTAGGTCGTTCTATTTGATTGAGGGATTGCGATAGCAATCGCACCCCAATCGAATAAATATTGTCTTTAGATTAGTGTAATTGATTTATTTTTGATAACTACCCTCACGTTTGGATGGTGATTTGTTCGTCGTGTTGTGGTTCAATTGATTAGATGTGAGGTCAGGTTTCAGCGTTTTAAGACATGCGTTTTCTTAAAGCCTGATTAGTTTTTGAGTAATAATTCCCGCTTCTGGACCATGGCTAAAAAATGTAAAAGAGGGCCTTGGAGGGTACTTTGTTCGAAGAATAAACATCCTAAATAATGAAGTTATTTTTCCACGCTACCTTTACTCGTTGTGCAGCAAATGTCTGACTTTGCTGTCGACGAAGATACATACGCCGAAATATACCTAAGTACATGATCCGGTAAAGCAATAATCTAACCTGTAGGTGTGAGTTCATCGACGGTGACTCGATATGGCGTATCTTGAAACAGCGGCACATTGTCATTGATGTCTTCTATGTACACTGTCACAGACAAATACGCCGATATCTGGAAACAATATATAATACATTAGTTATGGCCACTTTTGAAAAATCTTGACCAGCCGGTTGGAGATTTTGGTCATAGGGTAGGTACTTTAGGAAAAATAAAAATAAATTCCTTTGTTATAATCTGCCAAACAGAACAAATTTTTCGACACACTCGACATACGTTTCACTACAAAACCGGAGCATCAATAGGATCTCCTAAGCAGGAGTCAAAATCTGTTGACTCCTGCGGTTACTTTGTATAAAAATGATAGTAACACTAATTATTATGTTGTGTTACAGTTTACTTTATCATTTTTATCATTTTTATAAGTACAATCTTACTTTATTAATGCGAATGTTTGTGAGGATGGATGTACGTATGGATGGATGGATAGATGGAAGGATGTTTGTTACTCTTTCACGCCACAACGAATGAACCGATTTGACTGAAATTTGGAATGGAGATAGCTCGTACCCAGGATTAGCACATAGGCCTCTTTTTTAGGCTTTTTATCCCGAAAAATTACAGAATTCTCGCAGGAATTAAAAATAACTTAATCTATGTGGATGAAGTCGCGGGCATCATCTAGTCTTCAATAATTGCATAAGAAGCTTTCTTTTTTTAATAATAAGTTTTTGAATAAAGAAAAATAAATGTTTTAAATATCCAAAATAGGCACAAATTCTAAACAGCAATGCAACAAAACGATATTAAAGCTCGACAAAGAAAGCTCGTTCGTTAACCGGCCGCACGTCTCGATGCGGAGGGGTATTGCTTCCCGGGCATATTGTCGGCGTCATGGCCAGCTGAACGCGGCAGAGATTAAATTCTCAAGAAAAGGAAATGCTTTCAAATTATATGCTGCTTTCCAAACTGGGTGAAGGTTGACACCGTCCCATGGCTTTCGCGAAGGCTGTTTAGCTTTTTGCCTAACATTCCGGACGACGCCGCACGTGCTAACTCCATTATAAAAGCTTATAATAATAGAAAATCAGAAAATAGAATATAATGGAATTGAAAAGAATTGCATGGAATTGAATGGAACGAAATGGAATGGAATGCAATGGACCGGAACGAATTATTAATAGAATAGAACAGAATAGAACAGGATAGAACAGAACAAACAGAACAGAGCATAACAAAGTAGAGCAGAAATAGAACAGAACAGATTAGAATAGAACTAGTAGGGCGCGTGGGTGCGCGGCCCGCAAGCGGACCGCGGTTTTTCTACTCGGCAAGTAGACTTTTAGGTCTTGATCATTGTCTATCAAAAAACCACTCTTCCATCTTTTATACTCTCCGAGATAGACACCGTTGAAGTTTGTATGGCCGCCATCTTGAATCCGCCATTTTGGATTTTTTTTCAGCTCACTGCCAATTGGATGAGGTTTCGAGTGACTTGTTCGAGCACCCTATCTTTATTACCATGGCCGTGCTCCTCACCCACCTTCCAAACCCTCGATCATCATATGTCATCATTTGTCATAATGAAAATTCTTCAATAAAAACAAATCTTGAAAAGGAACCGTATCAAAGTCTTGCATGAATCCCGCCTCCCGGCTTCTAGTCTCATCAATATTCGCCATATATTTTGTATGAAGAAAAAAAAATTCCGCCATCTTGGATTTTTTTTCTATTCATCAAATAGACCTTTTGGTCTTGATCATCTTTTGCCAAGAAACCACTCTTCCATCTTTTATACTCCCCGAGATAGACACCGACGAAATTTGTATGGCGGCCATCTTTTTTCCGCCATTTTGAATTTATTTTCAGCTCACTGCGAATTGGATGAGGTTTCGAGTGACATTTGTTCGAGCACACCCCACCTATCTTCAATACCCCGGCCGTGCTCTTCACCCGTCTCCGAAATCCTCAATCATCAGCTCTCTCCATAATTTTCCTCTGAATGAATTTTTGTCCTCTATACGAAACCATAGGTGAAAAAAAAAATTTTCATACAAAATTTTACAGGAGAGGTGATCAATCAGTCAGTGAGTCAGTGAATCAGCACGAGCAGCTATATATATATTAATAGAAAAGTTTTTTATTCAAATAAGTCTATACAAATGCTTTCGAATCGTCAAGATGTGAATTTACCATTACCATTAACTCTTAGAATTTACCTGCGTCTTTTATATTTATAAAAAAAAACTCGTTATTTATCACCTGCGGGAAAACTTACGCGGCATTTTTGGCGATCCGGGAGAGTTCCTTCAACCGAAAATGATTGTCAGTATTATCTCCGTTTTATATTTAGGTACACGAGAAAAGTTCAGTTTCATAGTAATAATATCATTTTCTTACTTTACTTTATTTGATTTTCTTTTAGATCAAGTTTTTATTTGTACTCGTAGAAAGATAATTAATTTATAACTTTTGAACTAACTATCTTTCGAAAAAAGAGTAAATTTCGAAGATACGACTCGTCATGAGAATTTAATTTTTTGAGAGTTACGCGCCTATCAATGGCAGATTGTAAGAAATAGTAAACTGTGACGTCATAAATATTTGACGCACTTTTTGTAGTTTGATGGTTACAATTAAAACTAATAGCGGACATATATTTTATTTATTTTGGTTTCAAGACCCTGTATTTATTACTACTATTTATGTATGTATGTATGTGAGTATTTACGAATATTCCATCGTAGTGAATAAACTACTGGGCCGATTTTAATGAATGAATAGTCAATTCATTTGTAATGATGGTCCGGGTGACATAGAATATAATATTTGACATGATAATAATTATAATATCATGTCAAATAAATCTTCTTCTTTAGCAACCGATAGACGTCCACTGCTGGACAAAGGTCTCTTGCATGGACTTCCACAGCCCTCGGTCTCGCGCCGCCTGGATCCAGCGGCTCCCTGCGACTCGTTTGATGTCGTCGCTCCACCTGGTGGGGGGCCTGCCAACACTGCGTTTCCCGGTGCGGGGTCGCCACTCCAACACCTAGGGACCCCAACGACCATCAGCTCTTCGAACTATGTCGAACGTCAAATAAATATATCGTTCCTATTATATTTTGATACGAATAAAATCCATATTACGGATGTAACATACAATTTTCAGTAGTCGGGTAACAGTGTTTACACTTTAATCCTTGTTCGGGAAGAATAAAATAACTCAAAGTGTTATTTGAGTTCTTTTAATTTTACGAGTGAGAAACGTTCGCTAACTCAAATGTACAGGTCAAGTAGAGAGGTTTATTTCAATGTCGCTGAAAAGCAAATAAATCTAGACAGGCTCTAAATTACAACTCGTCGACTAACCTAGTTTGTAGCGCGCCTAATTAATAAAATAATTATTTATGAGGTTTTGTTTTAAGTCTCGCCCTAAGGTCTGGCTGGCTATCATTACCTGGATTAATAAAGTTTTTCTTTTGCGTTTCAATTTTACCCTTTATTTGATCAGCGTTCCTTTCTTATCTACGGTCATATTTGATAGCAACAATTTTTTAATAAATACATAAGTTATTCAGTAGTATGTATATTATAAACATGGAACTATAAACGCTAAGAAAGGAAGTTTACACTCCGCTCCAACCGTAGGCTCTAAACATGAACCTACTTACTGTTCTGGTACTGTTTCTGTACTGGTATTGATAATTACGTTTTTGATGGTTATTGTGATGAATTATTATTATTTAATAAAAATTATGTACTTACTGTGATGTTAAAGGAAGTCCCTTTAACATCACAGTCAGTACGTAATTTTTATAATAATTTTCTATGATCTCGTCGTACTAACGCGCCGATAGTGTGTAGTCGGCCTTTAAAGGCTTATTCGAAATGGCTTATCGCCCCATCGATTATTGCTCTTCTAAGCGTTAGAGTTCTATTCGTTGTTTATTGTACATAAGTTAATCAGCAGTAGGTAGGTATGTAGGCGACTGGAGCTTCTGATCACCTGCCCACTAATTGGGCTCGTGTCTCAAAATTGTAACTCATACTTTTATGTATGAAGAGTACCTACTTAAAGATTAATTATTACAAACTAGATGATGTCCGTGACTTTTTTCGCGTGCGATTAGGTTTTTAATCCGATCCGTTGATCCGTTCCTCCGTTCTTGCGTGATTACAGGACAAATCGATAAATAAACACATTTTAGCATCTATAAGTTTTGTAAGGATGCACACTAAAAATCAGCAGATTTAAAAGCCTAAATTAAATAAAATTATCATCAATTACAGGGGATGCCGTAAAGTTATATAAAGGAGGTTGGCGAATTTTGACCCAGCATTTTTAAAAACCGTTCAGATTCAGAAATTATTTAATTTTAATTAATATTTTTCAGAGTATTTTTCTGTGTAAACCCGATATTTTTAGATGGGTATCAAAAATATAATTATTCACAAGTACACATTATAAATAACCGTTACATTGCAATACAAGTGAATATCTTTTTTCTCCCAATTTTATTTGATAGACTTTGATTCGTAAACGTGGGCTTGAGGCCCACGGTCCAGTTCGTATGGGTCAGAAACTCTATGGAATTCGCCAATCTCCTTTGGGCAAACAGAGAGTTTCTACGGAATTTTCAAAGATCCACACGGGCGAAGTTTAGTGAAGAGTAAAAGGCTAAAAGTTAGTCATACTCAACTCCTTAGAACAATGATCTTACAACTTTGCTTTCCATTTCTCATTTGTCTCATCTGTTAGTAATTGTATAACAATACATATTAATAATAAACTTAATAAACTCACACCTACTTAGACACATTGTTTCCTTAGATGAACGGCTGTTTCAAAGGGGAATTATGCAAATACTTGTGGAGCACTTACGTAAACATAACGGCGTCGTCTGGATACTGTGATAAACTTAGACTGGATATTACTCCAATCTAGATTAATTTCTTTTACTTTGTGAGCTAGGAATGATTTAGATTTTAGGTTGTCAGTCTATTAAAGCGGCAAGAAGCGGACCTGAGACGTGTGAGCTTTGCCCAAACAAATTCTTGATAAGTACTTAGATGACGTGATAATCTTATCAAGTTCTTTTTCAATAGAATCAGAGGCTCTACAAGTGTAAGAAGAAACAATATTACCTATTTCACAATTGCTGAGTAGTGTATACGACGACGAAAAAAGTTGTATTTTTTACAGATTTTGTATTTGCGATCTGTCAAACCCTGAAACGCTAATTTTTACTTTTTTCTCGCGTGACGCTGACGACACTCTACGAAGCTGACAAAAGCCGTTTTCTGGGGAACAATATTTAATATTTACAGCCGGTACAGATTAAGTTGAAGACCAGGAGAGTGAAATAGGTTACTTTTTATCCTGGAAACTCAAAGAGTTCCCGAGGGATTTCAAAAACTAAATTCACGCGGAAGAAGTCGCAGGCATCGTCATCGGGTTTTGACGATCTCCCTGGCGCAGTGGTGATTGCCGTTGTCTTATAACTGGGAGGTCTCGGGTTCGATTCCCGGCGGGGTCAATTTGGGAATTTATAATTTCTGCATTGTCTCTGGTCTGGTCTGGTGGGAGGCTATGACCGTGGCTAGTTACCACCCTACCGTCAAAGACGTGCCGCCAAGCGATTTAGCGTTCCGGCACGATGGCGTGTAGAATCTAAATAGGGGTATGGGTTGAATGTTCACTGCCATACCCCTTTCAAGCCCGCTGCCATCTTAGACTGCATCGTCACTTACCATCAGGGTGAGATCGCAGTCAAGGACTAGCTTGTCATCGAATAAAAAAAAACTTCTTCTTCTTCTTTATCAACCGATAGACGTCCACTGCTGGACAAAGGTCTCTTGCATGGACTTCCACAGGTCTCGGTCTTGCGCCGCCTGTATCCAGCGGCTCCCTGCGACTCGTTTGATGTCGTCGGTCCACCTGGTGGGGGGTCTGCCAACACTGCGCTTCCCGGTGCGGGGTCGCCACTCCAGCACCTTGGGACCCCAACGACCATCAGCTCTTCGAACTATGTGCCCCGCCCATTTCCACTTCAGTATCGCGACTCGCTTAGCTATGTCGGTGACTCTGGTTCTCCTACGGATCTCCTCATTTCCGATTCGATCCCGCAGGGACACTCCGAGCATAGCTCTCTCCATCGCCCGCTGAGCGGTCCTGAGCCTACTTATGAGGCCCTTAGTTAGCGACCATGTCTCGGATCCGTAAGTCATCACTGGCAACACGCACTGTTCGAAGACTTTAGTCTTCAGGCACTGAGGAATTTTGGACGAGAAGACATCTCGGAGCTTCCCGAACGCTGCCCAGCCGAGTTGGATTCGGCGGCTGATCTCTTTCTCGAAATTGGACCTACCTAGCTGGACTGTGTGTCCCAGGTAAATATACTCGTCTACAATTTCGAGTGCAGAGTTCTCAACAATTACTGGGTGGAGCGGTGCATGAGCATTGGACATGATTTTCGTCTTGCTCATGTTCATTTTCAGGCCCACCTGTTGAGAAACCCTGCTGAGATCGTTGAGCATTGTATTGAGGTCTCTCAGAGTCTCTGCCATGACTACTATGTCATCGGCAAATCGCAGGTGAGTGATGTACTCGCCGTTTATGTTGATGCCAAACCCGTTCCAATCCAGAAGCTTAAAGACGTCCTCCAACGCAGCGGTAAAGAGCTTCGGGGAGATAACGTCTCCCTGTCGCACTCCACGCTGCAAGTGGATTGGCCTCGTAGTCTGGTCCTGTATACGTACTGACATTGTGGCGTTTTCATACAAGCACTTCAACACTTGGATATACCGGTAGTCAATCCGGCATCTCTGCAGCGACCTCAACACAGCCCAAGTTTCCACCGAATCGAAGGCTTTCTCATAGTCCACAAACGCTAAGCAAAGTGGCTGGTTATACTCTTCCGTCTTTTGTACAACCTGCCGCAGCGTATGAATGTGATCTATGGTACCAAAGCCTTTTCGGAATCCGGCTTGTTCGGGAGGCTGGAAGTCGTCGAACCTACGAGCGAGACGATTCGTAATGACTCTCGAGAACAACTTATAAACATGACTCAACAACGAGATGGGTCTATAATTCTTCAACAAGGTATTATCACCCTTTTTGAAGAACAGAACCACCACGCTCCTGTGCCATGCTTCCGGCGTTGTGCCCTCGTGGATGACGGAATTGAACAATCGCTGAAAGATCATAAGTACCGGTTTTCCACCCGCTTTCAGGAGTTCCGCAGTGATTCCGTCATCACCTGGCGCCTTGTTGTCCTTGAGCTGTTTGAGAGCCATTCTAATCTCGTATAGGCTGACGTCCGGGATATCTTCGGTATAGTGTCGGGTCAGTTTGGCTCTGGGATCTTTCGCCAAATCTTCAACAGGTTTTTGTGTCGTGGTATATAACTGTCCATAGAACTTCTCAACCTCTCCCAAGACCTCAGGTCGAGAAGAGACGAGACGGCCGTCATCAGTTTTCAGCCGCGTCAACTGGCTCTGTCCGATAGACAGATCTCTCGCGAACACTTTTGAGCCTTTGTTCCGCTCAATGGTATCTTTAATACACTTGGTATTAAAGACACGGAGGTCGCGAGTGTGTGCCTTAGAGATCTGCCTATTAATCCGCCGGTAGGCAGCCGCGTCTGCCGATGACTGCAGCCTCATCTCTTGTCTCTCCTTCATTAGCTTGAGAGTATGGTCAGAGAACTTTTCGGTTCTTTTCCTGCGATGGGTCTTAAAGAATTTAGACCCCACAGTATGGACAGTTTCCACGAACCTGTTGTTTAGATCGTCCACAGAAACGCAGTCTGCTAGGCACTCGAATCGGTTCTGCAGTTCAAGTTGGAAGTTTTCGGGATTTTGGATATGAGCACGAGAAGGTCGGAGAGTGGACTTCACCAGTCTGGCCCTTTCCAGCTTTACATTAATATTCAACGTGCCTCTTACCATCCGGTGATCGCTACCGGTTTTCACCCTATTGATCACAGAGACATCATTGAATATATGCCGCTTGGTCGACATAATGAAGTCGATCTCATTTCTCGTGGAACCATCGGGACTCAACCATGTCCATTTTCTGTGTGGCCGCTTCCTGAAGAAGGAGTTCATCATAAAGAGGCCCTCCTTCTCCATGAAGTCGGCCAACATTTGGCCCCTTTGGTTCCTTCGCCCATACCCAAAATGCCCCACTCTCGTCTCTGCACCGCTTCGTTCGCCCAGCCTTGCATTGAAATCCCCCATCACAACACTGTAATGAGTGGTAGAGGCGTGTATGGCTTTTGATATATCCTCATACAGCGCCTCTACCTCCTCGTCAGAATGTGTCGATGTCGGTGCGTAGACCTGTATAACCTTCAGCGAATACCGTTTGGTGATTCTGAGTATAAGGTACGCTACCCTACTCGACACACTCTTGTACAATGATGACTTGTACAATGTTGTTGACGAGGGACTTGTGGACGATGAACCCGACACCACCCTGGGACTGTTGATCGCCCTCCCGGTAGTAAAACAAGTTGCCGGAATTGAGGATTATCGAGTCCTCCCCCTCTCTACGGACTTCAGACAATCCTATAATATTCCAGCGCAACTTGCTCACTGCTTCTTCCAGCTCGATGATCTTTTCGTCGGTCCTCAAAGTGCGTGCGTTATATGTCACCAGGTCCAGTCGTCGGGGTTGGCAGCGGAATCTCGTCTGGAGATTCTTAGCACCCCCTGCCCCGCCATTACCGTGACCGCTGCCAGGGTCAGGAATAGCGAGGCCGCCGGGAACTAGGGGCCATGGTCTTGTGCAAGTATCCATTACAAGGTTTTACCCATAATGACCACGCTGGGCAGGCGTGTTGGTCATCGCAGGGCTAAACTGATCGCACCCGTGTCGCTGCTGCCCAACACAAGCCTGTGCCATTTGCTCAGTTTAGCCAGTATGAAATGGTTATACCGCCATTTGTCGGTCGTCATAGCCTCGTCAGCAGACTAGCAGGGGGCACCGCGGGCAGGTGAGGTTGACGTTTGGAGCGCTAGGTGACGGTGCGCTCCCTTACCCCCCTAAAAAAAAACTAGTAGATGATAAATTAATTAACAGTAGACAGAAGCTCTTCTATACTGGTTATTGAATCTATCTCTGCGATGCTATTCGCCGCGCGTTCTCCGCGCGAAGGTTCACTGAACTTCATCTAAAAAGTAGCCTTTATATTTTTTATGGCCATGTTGTACTCATAAAAGCGTAAAATCGTTTCGGCCTTATTGGGTTTATGCTTTATAGTGCCTGAGTGCGTATGAGATTTATTGTTTCCTAAGTATACAGTGTTTTATTTTATTCCTCTTGAATTTTATTTTATTTATACCCCCATCAGGTAAAGAGTAAACTGTCTGGAAAAACTGTCCTCCATACGTTGTTCGTTAAAGTGTTAACACACTAGAGACGTAGGTGTGGATGTCTATCGGCTAATGAAAAGATTGATTGTTAGTGCAATGCCTTTCGATGCCTTAAGATGGGTAGCCTAAGCATGTCACACTCTCTTTAACATTTCTGCGGTGGTGTCGTGTGATGCGGGTTGTTGCGTTCCCTAAAATATGGTTGAGCGAAGCAATGGCTGGGTCATGCGTCATGCTCGTGAACGGGTGCCACCAGCGGCAATGGGGCTACTTTCTGTCTGCCCGTCTTGACATGTGTTGAATTATAATTAGAAATAATTACGTATGCTTTTGTGGACCCTTCCCTCATTGTGGAAACTCTGCATACATAGAATATCTGTTAAGTATATTGTAAAAGTATTTTGAAAAGAGCAACTGCCGAGTTTCTTGCTGGTTCTTCTCGGCAGGAACGGCATTCCGAACCAGTGGTAGACTCATTGACGATTCAAAAGTACTTGTAAAAGTTTATTTGAATAAAAAACATTTCTATTCTATTCTATTCTAATCAAGGCTCCGATTATATGTACACTAGCTGACCCAGCGAACTTCGTACCGCCAACAAAAATATTTGGGGGTGGGTCACCCTTATCATTTAGGGGTATGAAAAATAGATGTTGGCCGATTCTCAGACCTACCCGATATGAACATAAAATTTCATAAAAATCGGTCGGTTCGGAGGAGTTTGGTAACAAACACCGCGACATGAGAATTTTATATAATTATTAGATTTACGAATACCTAAGCTGTTGCAAAGTGGATATTTTTCCTGATAAATAATATTGTCGACGATTTGAAACACGATTTATTTATACGTTTCCGAGCACAGTTAATTTTCGCGCATACAAACTTGACGATCAGGTCGAAAACCGGCCAAGTGCGTGTCGGGCCACGCGAACTGTAGGGTTCCGTAGTTGAAAGTCTCAACATACATTTTGAGTTCCATGGTTTGAATACTATAATATACTACAAAATATGCAACTTACACTACGTGTAATATCTAACTTAGAAAAACCGATATAACTCCTTCCTTAATGAACCCTACTTAGCCGTGATAGTTTTCCTTTAAAATTCATTATACTACTGCTGTGAATTTTTTCTTGTATCCTATATACAACCATTTAGCTGGCAGAGGGGGGGGACACTTGACTCTAATAAAATTTAGCACTTTAAAATATCATATTTCACAAACGGATCCCTGAATTGAAAAATGGTGTTCCCACACCCACAACGTTTTTGAAAGACCTATTCAACGACACCCCACACTATGGGATAGATGAGAAAAAAAAAATTCATCCCCACTTTACATGTAGGGGAGGTACCCTAAAACAAATATTTTTCACAATTTTATTTCACCACTTTGTCGGCGTGATTGATATTTATACCCTTGCCCAATTACAGATTTCTAGTACCAATAGTCTCTGAGCTAAACAGCGGACAGGCAGACAGACAGACAGACAGACAGACAGACAGATGGACGCACATGGCGAAACTATAAGGGTTCCTTGTTTACTACGGAACCCTAAAAAGATCTACTTTTTTTAAAAGTTTTATAATACTTTATAGAAGGTTCTTACGGAAAGAAAAGTTAAGAAAATTGCGCAAAAAATTGTATAATTTCGAAAAGTTTTGTGTCGTTAACGCTAGACTATTTTAACTTCTCGAGTTTGACAGTTCGCGCGTTTGATGAATGTGAATTTAGCAGACGGCTGTTTTATTTTTTGTAACAAAAGAATTGTCTATGATTTTTGACTTATTGAATCAAGAAGCTTCACCTACCTTTTGAGTACCTATTTCTAATGGTGCTGGAGCCGGTAACGTTGAAAGTCCCCTCATAGCCGTTTCGAAAATTTTGCATTGGAATTGATAGTTAAAAACATAAACATTATAAGTTTATAATAAGATCGGTATACGTTAGTTTCAAAAGCCGAAACAATGTTAAAAAAAAATTTCAAAGACTAAAAAATGTTTTACCGTCATTGCGGATGTCGATTTTTGCATTGTATTCATTTCTATCAGGAAAAAATTACGCAAACCGCTTTTTTGGCCGGAAGAGTCTCGCATACCTACCATACTTCAAGTAGGTATACGAGACTCTTCCGGCCAAAAAAGTGGTTTGCGTAATAATTTAATATTAAAAAAAAGTGTGTGTGTCAGCTCCGACGCACGACTGGAGTTTACTCCTTAAAACGTCGTAATGCATAACGAAAACCAACCTTATTTACTCAACGTTAGGGTAGAAATTTGCATCGTTGTGAAAAACGTAACGAGATCATTCATAAGTAGATTTTACTCCTCGAATTTTTATCATACCGGGCGCCTAAAATCGATTCATAAGGAGTAAACTCCAATAAACTCCAATTATTTTTAAACAACTGACTTTAAACTCCTGCTTTACTACATTACACACACACTATCCAAAATAGAATAGAATAGATTATTAGAATAGAATTTATTTTTATTCAAATAAACTTTTTTACAAGTGCTTTTGAATCGTCGATGCACTTAAACTACTGATTAGGAATGCCCTTCCTGCCGAGAAGAACCAGCAAGAAATTCGAAGGTAATATATAATTTATTGTTGATATTTTAAAACCCCTCGACCGATTTCGATGAAATTTATACGGGAGCACCTGAGAAGTATACCCTTTCAAACAAAAAAATTATTTTCCAAATCGGTTCAGGTGTCTTCGAGTAATCGGTGGACATACATAAAAAAAAAAGATTCCGACGAATTGATAACCTCCTCCTTCTTTTGAAGTCGTTTAAGGTTGAAGACAAGGGTCTGCTCGCGAAATTCAAACTTTGGTTTTTACAATTTGTAAACTAATACGACAAAGTAGGCTTATGGCATTCTAATTGCGACAATGGCAGTATCATCTTCACAGGTTTATATAAAAAAATTTACTTGATAGTGACCAGTTTAAGAAATTAATCAAAATATCGACTAATTTGTGAGTAACTCACGTCCAACTCAGTATTTTGATTAATTTCTTAAACTGGTCACTTTCAAGTAAAAAAATTTATGTAAACCTGTGAAGATGATAATTCCACTGTCGCAATTAGAAGGCCATAAGCCTACTTTGCCGTATTAGTTTACAAATTGCGAAAAACCAAATTAAATTTGAATATCACGGGCAGACCCGTGTCTTCAACCTTAAAAAAGAAACGCTTCACGCGTCAATGCTCGTGAACGGGTGCCGGCGGCGGGAATGGGGCTTCTTTCTGTCTGCCCGTCTTTGACATGAATTGAATTGTAGTACGTTTTGTGGAAATGTCATATTCTACTCTAACAAAGATGCACGGGTTAAATCAGCTTGGCATCCAGCTGCCCACAAGATAGTATAAAAACTTATTACAATGTAATAGCTTAGCTACTTATTAATATTGTAAAATGATTATTTTGAAAAGAGCAACCGCTGAGTTTCTTGCCGGCTCTTCTCAGCAGAATCCGCTTTTCGAACTGGTGGTAGAATCTTGACATGTCATAAGAGCCACAGGTTGGCCTACATGAAATAAATAATTTGGAATTTTTTTTGGAGTTTACTCCTTAAGAATCGATTTTAGGAGCCCGGTATGCGAAAAATTTGAGCAGTAAAATCTACTTTGAATGACCTCGTTACGTTTTTCACAACGATGCAAATTTCTACCCTAACGTTGAGTAAATAAGGTTGGTTTTCGCTCGAGTTGTCGAATGCGAAAGCGCTTTCGCTTCGGGAAGCCGAGCGCGTACCGATCGGGTCGGAGCGGCGCCGCGAATGCATTACGACGTTTTAAGTAGTAAACTCCAGTCGTGCGTCGGAGCTGACACACACACTTTTTTTTTATAAAACAGAAACGCTTCACGCGTCAAGTCACCAGATCGTCGCCGGTGTCGAAGTCGCAGCCGAGGCGCAGCTTGAGCACGTTGTGCGGCGCGTCGCTGTCCACCAGCGCGTCCACGCTGCGCGCCAGCACCACCGCCACGTGCGTGCGGTTCACGTCGCGCAGCGCGAACAGCCGCGCGTCCTGCGCGCGCTCCGCCGCCTGCACCACCAGGTTCTTTCTGCGACAACCACACACATCGACTTAGTATAGCTATTTATGCAACTGCATCGTAATGAGGGTCATTTTAATTCGAGTGCTGTTTTTTGATTCGAGGACTGCCGAGTATCAAAATAGGATAGTACGAGAATTAAAATGACTAATTACGTTCAGTTGCATACAAGATTTTATCTACGACAAGGAAAATACAATAATTAAAAGTAACAAAAAGAAACTCCGTAAGACGCCACCAGCCGCCTGTGGCGCCTCTGTCGTATGAACGGTACAAAAGTGCCAGAACTCAGAGCCTTAGCTTTAAGTCTTCATGCTTTAGGTATCCTATTTTAAGAAGATAACCATTTCGATTCAGCTCCCATACAACGGGCTGCATCGAAATGAGAAGCAAAACCGAAAGAGGGTTCATTTCGATTCAGCTGTCAAATTCGAAATTGGAACTTTTCGATGCTGGAGTAGATAAACAATAACTAAGTGGCACTCGGGGACTGCCGCGGTACTTAAGTTTGCGACAGCAAGGATAGGTCGATGGAAGGAAACGAAGGCTTTAACTTTCAACTATAATTAACTAGCTAATGCCCGCGACTTCGTCCGCATGGATTTAGTTTTTAAAAATCCCGCGGGAACTCTTTCATTAACCGAGATAAAAATTAGCTCTCCCGGTCTGAGGAACCACTACTACATCCATTACTATAGTAATGCAAAAAATCGCATCAATCCGCCGTTCTGTTGCGACGTGATTGAAGGACAAACCAACAAACAAACACACATTCGCATTTATAATATCAGTAATGCTTTATTATAACACTTTTTATAATTGTCAAATTTTTTAGCATACTTAACCAAAGACAAAATTACGTTTAGCTGTCATTTACGTTTTGTTATTCCACTGTCATTTGCGTTTTGTTATTCCATGTCAGATGCGTTTTTCTTATACCACGTTTTATAGTGACATGACGGAAACGCGGTTGAACGGGATAAAAAGTATCCTATGCCCGTCTCCTGGTTCTAAGCTACCTCTCCACCAATTTTCAGCCAAATCGGTTAATCCGTTCTTGAGTTATAAATAGTGTAACTAACACCACTTTCTTTTATATATTTATAGACTAGCTGCCCGGACAGACTTCATTCTGTCAAAAGTTAAAAGTAAAAATTAAATTTTTTTGTTTGTTTTTTTTTTATTAAAACCTTCCGGGGACCTTAAGGAACCTACAAAAAAAAATTTATCGAATTGGTCCATCCATTCTTGAGTTATGCGCTTACCAACATTCATTTTTATTTATATAGAAGATAGATTTACTAGAATAAAATAAAGAACTTAACCTAGCTTAATTCTGTGTCGATATTAGATCACAGGTCTATTGCTTAATTCTAATTCCTAAACGCTGGCTTAAATATCTAAATCCCCACTACTACAATCTGCTGGGAGACGCTGGATCGCGTATGATGACGTGATGATCGCTGCATAGCTCTGCAGCCGTACGCTATTGCATGCGGGTGACATACCATCACGTAGGAATATGTAACTCGGCAAAGCTATTGCATAGCATTTTTTATCAACTTTCGCAATTATAATATTTATGCAATATTTTTTTATGCATGGTAAAAATTATGCAAAAAAATAATTAAAAAACAAACAAACAAGAAAAGCGCACTGTCACTACTTCGCGAGTGAGATTCGAACCTGCGACATCATACACCATACGGTAAAGAAAGCGGCCGCTCGCCCACTGCGCCAAACAGAGCTATTTGTGAACCTCTAAAATGTTGAACGCTTACTGAACGACGGTGTTAGGTTTATTTTCGTTACGGAATTTCTTGATTCGGTCGCCGCGCTCAAACTGTTTGTCCTAGTTCAAAGCCCGCGATAAAAGCTATGCAATAGCTTAATAAATTGGTTGTCTGTAAAGTCGGTTTACGGACGATAGTTTTACTTGATAACGTCATATATACATTGACGATGACTGGCGGGCGGCACAAACCAACGCTTGGGCCGATCGTGCCTCTCTATCGCTTGTTCCGCGTTCTCGCTTGCACCCTCAGGCTCAGGCGGAACGTGACACTTTTTCGTGCGTGCAGCCGGCGTTCATCAATTTGTAAGACATTATCACGTCAATAATTAAAAATAAATAATATTATTATTATTTAAGCAAGCGTTACTTTGCGGAAGTTCATGATTAACAAGAAAAGGTTAAAATTATTTTGCTATAATCCGCAAACAAAAAAACAATACTGCATTGTATAGTCGACATCTTCAGAGCATGCTCCAGTGTCAGGTCAGGCCAAAAAAAATTTGGGTTTTGTATTCACAAAATTCTTAGTAGGTACAAGCCCGGGGTTAGGAAGTTGGCGGTGTGTCACCCCGTGCCTCAGAGAGCACGTAAAGCGCGCCGCGCCTGATCTCTCCGGATTTCCGTCCCATCGGACTATGAGAGTGAGGGAATAGAGGGTGCACCTGTGTTTGCGCACACACTTATGCACTATAACATCTCCTGCGCAGATGGGTACCTATACCTAATCTCTGAAGAGGTTGGCCGTCGGATTCGGTCGGCAGGACATTATGTACCAATTTAAAATTAAGTGAATTTTAATCTTCTTCTTTATCAACCGATAGACGTCGACTGTTGAACAAAGGTCTCTTTCATGGACTTCCACAGGTCTCGAGCTTGCACCGCCTACATCCAGCGACTCGCTGCTAATTTTTAATACATCTAGGTACATAAAAGGTACAAAATAAAAAGCAGACAGTTTGTATGCTTAGATTTAAAACCTGATTGTGGGAGTACTTACTTGTCAAAATCAGAAGAGGCATAGCATGCGATTTGCGAACGAAGGGTATTTTGGTTACCGCCCACACCCGTCCATTATTTTATTTTATATTCGCTAGATATTCTCACTAAAACGACGCGACGCTACTGACTCAATTTATTAATATTATTTTATAAAATTTTGATTCTGTTATATTTATACGTATATTTAAATTCAAATTTATATTATATTTCACGTAGTCCAACCTGTGGCTCTTAAATGATACGTCATGATTCTAATTTCTACCACTAGATCTAGAGAAAGCAGATTCCTGCTGATAGAGCCGGCAAGAAATTCAGTAGTCGCTCTTTTCAAAACATTACTTCACATTTTACAATATTAATAATAAGTATGTAGCTATTACATTGTAAAAATTTATTAAACTATCTTGTTAATTTTATACAAAGTAGTAGGTATCATAGATTAGGATTTTGTCCTATTGTACGTAAATCTATGAATTCATGTAAAATATATATTTTTTAAAAATAGTATCCTCAAAAGCGACATCTATCAGTGTTTTTCAGAATTAAGTAGTCACCGAGGTTTCTTTTACACGGTCAGTTTTACATGGTATACTAGATGGCGCTACAGTTAAATGTTTTAATAATAATTTTAATCATAATTTAAAAGTATATTATTAAAGAAAACACATATAAATTATTATTGTTAGCTTCTTTAGAAATTGAGTGTGAAAATACCGTAATGTGCATTTAAAATGTATAATTTACAATATTAGCGACATCTATCACACATTACGTAAACTAATACAGAAGTAGCAATTGGAGTAGTAGTTTCTTAAGTTCCTCACAGATGGCATTAGCCAAACTTGGACAACACTTGTTAATAATTAATTTGGTGTAGGGCCTAAAGGTCTGATAGCCTATCCACAACTTATCTGACGGAAACCGTTTAAATTTCTGTTTCATAAGTATCTGAATCTGGCAGTTAAACTCAAAAAGATATCACACAGATTTATCCAGCAGATATTTTATCTGTTATAATATGTATATCAGGCACTTTATCAGTAGGTAGGTGGTGCAACAGGCCATTATAATTATTAAATGCTTGTCCACTTCTTCCACAGGCCTTCCACATGACTCTGTCTTGCGCCGCCTGCATATAGCGGCTGCCTGCGACTAGTTTGATGCCGTCAGTCCACTTATTTTGGTTTATGATACCATAATTATTTTCACTTATTTATTATCACAGCAGGAACACCATGCTTTACATCCTCTTGATTAGATTTTTATCAGAATGAACTCTTAAGAGATTCATCACATATAATCTAGACGTTTATAAAATGTAGTTCAGTTCAAATGTAGATCAACAACCCACTTTTCCATCATCGTCCCAACAACGGTTTTTAATAATAATATCATTATTATAGCAGTACGTAGGTTCATATAGCAAAGTGGAAAAACGGTGACGAGACATCTTCATTCGAGTCCCAGTTCACAAGAATTTATTAGTATGATAATGTTCATATAGTTTTTGTAAGTAATAATTTAATATAAAAAATTATTTTAAAAAACCGACTTCAAACGCCCGTGCCACTACAAATTATATAAATTTTATTGTTGATATTTTAAGAACCGTCTTTTGAAGTCGGTTAAAAATTGCTTGCACTCCATTTTAAAGTGTAGGACGTAGGTATTATGTCGTACGTTGGCACCTACGTATTTCTGGGGAATATCGTAGGAATATCTCTATAATTATTAAGCACTAGATTTTAACCGCGATTTCGTCCGCGTGGAGTTAGGTATTTCAAAAATCTTGCGGAAGCCTTTTGTTTTCCGGGATAAAAAGACTAAGTTTATACTTAATTACATCGCTTTACAGGCCCTCATCAATTACTTAGTTAATACTTAGTTAAAGGGCCGCCACTGGGATTACCCTAAGGCTCTTTCCGGACTTTTTAAAAACCGAATGCATTTTCCGAATTCAGAAAATAACATTCGGATCGGAGAATCCTTGGATTCTAACAAGATGCAATCTCGATCGACTTGTGCAAGAAAATAACATCGCAAGAGGTAAACATAATTAATGTTTACTGTATTAGCATAATGTTATGCCATATGCCAGCAACTTTTTATTTCCCTTCAGAGTGCTATTGCTACAATCTTTGTAACATTTCAAATGTCAACCGCTGAGCGTACCGCATTTACTAATGCGAAAGCTGCTTAACCCAACTGGTGATTCATCATCATCATCATTAGCAACCCATCAATGGCTCACTACTGAGCGCAGGTCTCCTCTCAGAGAAGAGTTATAGGCCATAGTCCACCACGTTGGCCCAATGCGAATTGGCGGACTTCACACACCTTCAAGAACATTATGAAGAACTCTCAGGTGTGCAGGTTTCCTCACGATGTTTTCCTTCACCGTTGAAGCATGTGATATTTAAATGCTTAAACGAACTTGACTCCGAAAAGTCAGAGGTATACCCGGGATCGAATGTGCGATCCCCCGAATAGGAGACCACAGTCCTAACCACTAGGCTATCACTGCTTTACTTTATCACTACTAATAATTATGGGTAGAGACAGACAGTATTAAAAATATTATCTACGTAATGTTATTAAAGTAGTTAGGTATCATTTTCGTGTAAGCACTTAACACAGTGGCACGGTTGTTGCACAATGCGGTGAGAGTAAAAGTGTATAACGATGTACAATATTCGTGTAACACTTATTTGGTGTCCAACAGTCCTACAGTCCAACAGTCCAGCGCTCACCAACTGATCCTACTGCTTTTGCTCGCGACCACGTACAAAATTGCCATGTGGTGACGGCAGATCAGAATACAGTTGTCACCACCCCTGCTCTTCCCGCGGGTGTCGTACGAGGCGACTAACGGAGAACGGGCAGCAGCGTCCTCTGTGCTACTACTACCATCTACTGCGATCACCAACCCGTCTGCCCCGCGTGGTGATTATGGGCAAACCCTCCCCTTGGGAGAGGCCTTTAGTCCAGCAAGTGGACTGTTATAGGCTATTGATGATGATGATGATGACGTACAAATAGGTTTTTAAAAATCTTACGGGCCGTTTTGTTTTCACGGGATAAAAAGTAGTCCATGCTACAATTTCAAGGTCCTAAACTATACCTTCCAATGCAAAAATCACGTAACAAATACACTTTCGCCTTTAAAGACTAAGTAGAAGATATATTGCTAGCTGATGCCCGCGACTTCGTCCGCGTGGAGTTTTTAAAATCCCTCTGGACATCTTTGATTTTCCGGGATAAAAAGATAAAAATTCATTCTCCTGGTCCTCGACTATACCCATGCAAAAAATCACGTCGATCCGTGGCTCTGTTGTGCCGTGATTGAAGGACAAACCAACAAAACACTTTCGCATTTATAATAATATTAGTATGATGTGAGCAGTGACAGGTCTAGGACTAGTGGTTAGGACTGTGGTCTCCTATTCGGGGGTCGCAGGATCGATCCCGGGCACGCACTTCGGACTTTTCGGAGTTATGTGTGTTTAAACAATTAAATATCACATGCTTCAACGGTGAAGGAAAACATCGTGAGGAAACTTGCACGCCTGAGACTACGTCTTTAGAGTTCTATAAAATGTACTTTTTTAAGGGTGTGTGAAGTCTATACCAATTCGCATTGAGCCAACGTGGTGGACTATGTCCTACAACCCTTCTCTGAGAGGAGACCTGCGCTCAGTAGTGAGAACAGAGAAGTTAATGGGTTGTTCATGATGATGATGATGATGATGAAAGGAAAAAAGAAATAAGAAGCTCAGTTTCATAAACAGTGTAACCTAGATTTAAAGACAAAACGTTATAAACTATAGAAATAGAATAATAATAAAGCAATTATTGAGTAGATACAAACCTACTACAAACATAAATCACAGATTTCCTTGAAAGGCGTGTATAATTTGATAATTACAGACGAGCAACACCGCGTGTCGCGCACTAGTTATGCCAGTAATATCTTCGTATTGCTCAATATTCTTAATTTGCTCACAGCTGGATGTTAAGCTCGATTTAGAGTTGATAAAATTTACGAAACTTCCTCTCAAAAGATTCTAATGACCACATATTAAATGAAAGGTAGTCTACAAATGTGGTTTATTATAATTATGTTGTAGGTATATAATATCGATAAACTTAATATGACAAGTCTAAATTAAGTGCTATCCCTTTCTTAATACTCCCTGCGGAAAAAGATAGGACTAGATTTCTTTAATTTGGATGCTTCGGTGCTCAAGTGATGCAAGTGACATTAAGATTCGAGATATTATTTACATGAATACACCAAACTATTCATACTTTAATATGCACACAAATAGAGGTCATTGAAGTTTTTACAAGATCACATTGCAGTCAGAATGATGGCATACATCATCATCATCATCATCATCATCATCATCGTCATTCGTACATCATATAATTTGACTACCATCACTTTTCACTATCATAAGAATTCTTTGCGGACTTATCAGTGTCTCGGTAAGTATCAAAATATGATTTATATCTCTAAATACCTACAGAAAGTGATTTTAATAAATCCCTAAAAGTACCGAAGTAGCAAACCCCTTACGAGTAAGTATCTAACTAAATTCATATCATACTATTGTGATAATTATGTTATATGTACCGTGATGAAAGTTTCCAGTCACTATACTGAGAACATGTTACATACGCCTGCCTTTTTAGAGGAGTAAGTTATAAAGTATCTAATTGGTAAAGTGGTTATCGTAATCAGATCATAATTTAAGTAATTAAAATTTAATTCATAAAATTCATTGGTTGGAATTTTATGGGCCTAATGTAATTCAAATTCAAATTCAAAATTATTTATTTCATGTAGGCCAACCTGTGGCTCTTATGACACGTCATGATTCTACCACCGGTTCAGAAAGCGGATTCTGCTGAGAAGAGCCGGCAAGAAACTCAGCAGTTGCTCTTTTCCAAATAATCATTTTACATATTATTCTACATATATTACATTGTAATAAGCTTTTTATACTATCTTATGGGCAGCCGGATGCCATGCCGATTTAAACCATCCAACTTTGTTAAAATAGAATCCTATTAATCCTATCCTATTAATATTATAAATGCGAAAGTTTGTGAGGATGTATGGATTTTTGGATGGATGGATGGATGGATGGATGGATGGATGTTTGTTACTCTTTAACGCCATAACTAATGAACCGATTTTGCTGAAATTTGGCACAGACATAGATTATAGTCTGGAATAGCACATAGGCTACTTTTTATCCCGGAAAAGCAAACAGTTCCTGCGGGATAGCATCGCTATTTTTTACGCATTTGTCCTTCAAAATTCGCGCAATGGAGTTTTATATTAACGTGTTTTTTTTGTATAGGTAAAGTTAAGGGCCTGAAAAGTGACAAAGGCTACTTTTTATCCCGGGAAAACAAACAGTTCCAGCAGGATATTAGTATTCTACTTTTCACATATTTATCCTTCAATTATGCGCCAACGGAGTTACAGATTGACGTGGTTTATTGTATGGGTATATTTGAGGACCTGAAAAGAGAAAAGGCTACTTTTATCCCGGGAAAACAAACAATTCCCGCGGGATATTCGTATGCTACTTTTCACATATTAATCCTCCATATGCGCCAACGGAGTTACAGATTGACGTGGTTTTTTGAATAGGCATAGTTGAGGACCTGAAAAGTGAAAAGGCTACTTTTTATTCCGGGAAAACAAACAGTTCCCGCAGGTTATTCGTTTGTTACTTTTCACATATTTATCCTTCAATTATGCGCCAATTGAGTTACAGATTGACATGGTTTTTTTGATAGGCATAGTTGAGGACCTGAAAAGTGAAAAGGCACATTTTTATCCTTCAATTATGTGCCAAGGGAGTTACATATTGATGTGATTTTTGGGATAGGCATAGTTGAGGAACTGAAAAATAACAACGGCTACTTTTTATCCCGGGAAAACAAACAGTTCCCGCGGGATACCTGCTCCCTACTTTTCACATATTTATCCTTAAATTATGCGGTGACATACATACATGCATGTATGTATGCAATGCAATGTGTGTATGCATGTATGTATGCAAGTATGCATGTATGCATGTTTGTATGTATGTATGCATGCATGTATGTATGTATGTATGTATGTGTGTGTGTGTGTGTGTATGTATGTATATTGTATGTATGTATGTATGTATGCATGCATGTATGTACATATCTATGTGTGTATGCATGTATGTATGTATGTTTGTATCCTCCCCCTCCAATAACTACATTAACTATATTCAATCCTACTTATCCCACTAATATTATTAATGTTGTTAAGTTAGTGTTAAGTTTGTGAGGATGGATGTATATTGTATACGGATGTATGTTTGTGTAGATGTAGTATAGGGATGTATGGATGGATGGATGTATGTTCTCTGAGATAGGGGTTGAACTATTTTGACTGTTTTACTCCATAACTTCGTTGAATTTAAACTAATTTTTATTATTATTTTAACCGACTTCAAAAAAGGAGGAGGATCTCAATTTTACGGAATCCTTTTTATGTATGTTCACCGATTAGGTACTCGATGACACCTGAACCGATTTGGAAAATTCTTTTTTGTTTCAAAGGGTCCAAGGTGGTCACATTTAAATTTTATCGAAAAATCCACAATAAATTATAATACTTTGTAGTGGCGCGGTCCTTTAAATGTATGTTCCCGGGACAAAAAGTAGCCTGTGTTATTTTCCAGGTCCTCAATATTACCTGTGTAAAAAACCACGTCAACTATATGCACTTGCACCTTATATGTGAAATATTATAAATGCGGAAGTGTGATGGTTTCTCCTTCAATCACGCCCGAACAGAGCTACGGATCGACGTGATTTTTTGCAAGGATACCTATAGTTGACCTGGAGAGTGACAGGCTACTTTTATCCCGCAAAATCAAAGAGATCCCGAGGCATTTTAAAAACTTAATTCACGCAGACAAAGTCGCGGGCATCAGCTAGTAGAATATAATATTTCCACAATGAGGTGAGGTTCCAAAAAAAGCGTAGGTACTACAATTCAATTCATGTTAAGACGGGCAGACAGAAAGCAGCCCCATTCCCGCCGGTGGCACCCGTTCACGAGCATGACGCAATTAGTTAGATGAAATTTCTGTCTTCTTTCAGTTGTTTACGACACTGTACTTTAAAGGCCGAGAAGCCGTACGTCAGAATTGCAGCGGCGATGAAGTAGCGAATCGCGCTCACTTCGCGTAATGACTAATGAGTAGGTACTAATGACAAATGCAGAGACGATTTTTTGTTAATATTGATTTATTAGGGCTCCGTACCCAAAGGGTGCCAACGGGACCCTATTACTAAGCCTCCGCTGTCCGTCCGTCCGTCCGTCTGTCAGCGGGCTGTATCTCGTAAACCGTATTAGGTGGACAGTTGAAATTTTCACATATTGTGTATTTCTATTGTCGCTATAACAGCAAATAATAAAAATTAAATTAAATTAAAAAATAAAGGGGGCTCCCGTAAAAGGAGTCGAAATAAAATTTTATCTTTTTACCCCGGCATGTGGGGTGTCATTGTCTAGAGCTCATTAATTGGAGTTCAAATATATTATATTTTTTTATCTTTTAGCTACAAAAATGAAGAAATGGGGGGCCGTCAACAATGAACCGGAACTTTTAGACCTATTTTGTTAGGGGGTATATCTCAAAAACTAAACTAGATAGGAATTTGAAATTGGGGTATATTATGTACAATATAGTTTATTTAAACAAAAAATACTGAAAACACCGATTTATAATGTAGTTTGTAAGTTGTGACCAAAACAAACGAGCATTTTTTCCGCATATGCTAATTTAGTACTTTCTAAGAACTAAGATATCTAAATATGTATCTAGTTTTAAAAAAAATATTTGGTCATATGTACGGAACCCTAAAAGAGCGAGGCCCGACTCACACTTGGCCGTTTTTTTTTACTATTTCTCAAATATTGGTAGGTCGGTACACTAAGATATTCCTAATTCCAAGGCAACTCCGTGATACTCCGAACACTTCAGAATTCTCCTTTAACTTATCGGTAAGATACAAGTAAGTACCTAATATTGTATTCATCAATAGCCTATAACAGTCCACTTGCTGGACTAAAGGCCTCTCCCAAGGGGAGGGTTTGCCCATAATCACCACGCGGGGTTGGTGATCGCAGTAGATGGTAGTAGTAGCACAGAGGACGCTGCTGCCCGTTCTCCGTTAGTCGCCTCGTACGACACCCGCGGGAAGAGCAGGGGTGGTGACAACTGTATTCTGATCTGCCGTCACCACACGGCAATTTTGTATTACGAAAGTGAAAATACTAACCTTGGATGCACCTCAACCAGCAGTACCTCCTCCCCGACATCCAAGTTTTCTGGTATCCTCACGAACTTCAGGTATTCGCCGACAGGGTAAAAGTTGCAACCTAGAACAAAAACCAACTGTCAAACACGAAGTTTCTATTCCTAAACGATCTTTGAAGTGTGGGTTTACGATCTTTAAACTCTAAGTTCATACATATTAATATAACCTCTGATCCTTGGAGATATCGTCTTAACCGGTAGATTTCCTGGACATAGTTTTATAGCGATCTTTTGCAACTTTTATCTAGCGATAATTATTGCTGGATAAAAGTTGCAAAGATTATAATCGAGCATCTTTGGAACTAGGTAAATGTGTATGAGTTATTCGAGCTCTATGAAGTCAGAAGTGCAACATCAGTAAGGCAATTTGATAAGGTTTACGGTGACTCTGATCCTCCTAACCTCTTATTTCAGTCTTTTAACCTTTTAATGGAAACTAGCTGTTGCTCACGGCTTCGCTCACGTTAAGTTCGATTTTTCAAACCCCTATTTTACGCCCTTAGAGTTGAATTTTCAAAAATCCCTTAGCGAATGCCTACATCATAATAGCTATCAGTATGCCTTTCAGCCCGATCCATTCAGTGGTTTGAGCTTGTGCGTCTGTGACCTTTTTATATATTTAGATAGCCTTTTATTTTGGCTTCTCCTATTTGGCTGCTATTTGTATGGTCTGATTTCCAAACGCATCGTTGACTTTGTATCTTCTGACAGGAAATAGAATAGAATAGAAATATTTTTTATTCAAATAAACTTTTTACAAGTGCTTTTAAATCGTCTGGCTCTACCACTGGTTCTAAATGCACTTCCTGCCGAGAAGAACCAGCAAGAAACTCGGCGGTTGCTCTTTTCAAAACAGGTTTACAATACAATAAATACTATATAAATACTATGTATGCAGTGTTTCAATTAGAATATTCCTTTTTTAAGCGTTTGCTACCAACTTATTTTTAGAAGCTACTAACAGCTGACAACTAGATTACTGAATCTAGTTGTCAGCTGTTAGTAAACAGTTAGTAAACAGTAGAGAAACAGTTGTTAAAAGTAAGTATCTCACTAAAAACACTTTTGTGCCCATTGTGGCATAGGTTCTCTATCGCAAAACAAATTATTTACTTTTCTTATCTCTGTCTTCGTTTTTAAATAGCGGCTTTGAGAACCCCGATTGTCCTATTTGTTTTAGAATCAATAGACTATAGAGCTCTTGGCGGCCGTTGAGAAAAATATAAACGTTGATAGATTGCAGCAACGCATGCATGGGAAACTCGAAAGTGTACCGTTCATTGATAACATACATTAACATTTTGCTGTGTTGAGAAACCTAATGGAGGCTACCTTTTAGTAGAAAGTGGACGCTGAAGTTGCAATGTGATTAAAGTGAAAAAAATTGCGAGATAAATCTAGGCAGAAGAGATTTAAATCTAGATTTTACAAAAAAAATTACCTTACATAATGTCTTGCATCTTGCATTCTTGCCGAGCATGTGCAAGAAAATAATGACTTTTGAATGCAGATAGCCTTTCTTGCAGGTTCTCCTAGTTTCTAGCGAAATAACTAATCTGAGTTTTGCTCCTGTTGTGGAATTACATTTAAAAAAAACATCGTAGCGTACTTAAAAGCTTGAGTAATATGGAGTTAAAAAGTTAAGGCAACAACCAAAGGTTTAAAATAAACTATTAGTTAAGTGACATTGGTGAAGTAAATTGTACTGCTTGTGAGCAAATTCTCGAAAAGCAAGACTTTGGTAAAAGCTTATCTTCTTCACTTCTCGTATATTGTATCCTTTCCTAACACAAGCTTTCCGCTTATTTGGAAGGGAGAGAGGAATTATTGGTCGTCTTCAGAATAGCTAACATTCCTTAAGGGGACGCAAGCCAGTACCTTCTTCATACAAACGTAGATGAGTGATTACTACATTATTTGATATTGTACGCTCAAAACTAAGTATTATGTCGATTTGCCTCGTCATTATCTAGGTTTATTGATATATAAAATAGTGAAAAAAATATTCGCTAAAAAGTTACGAGCCTCGAAAAATCGTCATTTTCACACTAAATTTATGACAACTTTTGGCGCAAATAAATAACATTAGGAGTATGAAAATTCCAAAAAAAATTATCATTAGACATAGTTTATTTATTCATCAGTTCAAATAACTTTACTTTGTAAACATACATTTAGTAGTTTTTTCTCAAAAACACTTTTCCCAAACGACTGTTCAACCCTTTTCGCGCGCTTGATTTCGGTGTAAATTATCGCGCCTCTCACCCGACACGGAGCGGAAGCGGGACGGTAGCACGGAAGTATGCGCGCATGCACTCGCTACACTGAGTCTATCTCTTTCTCATACAATGTTAGGTGAAATAGCAAGCAGGTTACCCACGTGCGCCGGCAACTTCGTTCGCGCATACTGAGCCCCCTTAAAACAAAAAAAAGATTTAAAACTGTAACCTTAATAGAAAACTGGATCCTTCATATTATGATTATTCTGATTTTGTCCATATAAAAAGTAGCCTATGTAAGTCGGACCCTAATACCGATAATAAAAAATCGGTTGACACATCATTCGTAATAACTAACCACACCACATATGTAAATACAAAGATACGTACATAATAGCTATTTATGCAACTGCATCGTAATGAGGGTCATTTTAATTCGAGTGCTGTTTTTTGATACGAGGCTTGCCGAGTATCAAAATAGGATAGTACGAGAATTAAAATGACTAATTACGTTCAGTTGCATACAAGATTTTATCTACGACAAGAAAAATAAAATCATTAACAAAATACGCCGTAGGCTCATTAAAGTAACAAAAAGTAACTCCGTAAGTCGCCACCAGCCGCCTGTGGCGCCTCTGTCAACAAAAAGTAACTCCGTAAGCCGCCACCAGCCGCCTGTGGCGCCTCTGTTGTATGAACGGTACAAAAGTGCCAGAACTCAGAGCCTTAGCTTTAGGTATCCTATTTTAAGAAGATAACCATTTCGATTCAGCTCCCATACAACGAGCTGCATCGAAATGAGAAGCAAAACCGAAAGAGGGTTCATTTCGATTCAGGTGTCAAATTCGAAATTGGAACTTTTCGATGTTGGAGTAGATAAATATATATATATAGACTGCTAAAATCATTACCCTACCTTTTTGGCTTTGTCGAAGTTGAGTAAATAATAGTTTTTAAGCTATTGCATAGCTTTTATCGCGGGCTTTGAACAAGGACAAACAGTTTGAGCGCGGCGACCGAATCAAGAAATTAAGTAACGAAAATAAACCTAACACCGTCGTTCAGTAAGCGTTCAACATTTTGGAGGTTCACAAGTAGCTCTGTTTAGCGCAGTGGGCGAGCGGCCGCTTTCTTTACCGTATGGTGTATGATGTCGCAGGTTCAAATCTCACTCGCGAAGTAGTGACAGTGCGCTTTTCTTGTTTGTTTGTTTTTTTTTTTTTTGCATAATTTTTATTATGCAAAATAAAATATTGCATAAATATTATAATTGCATAAGTTGATAAAAAATGCTATGCTTTACCGCGGCAGTCCCCGAGTGCCACTTAATTTTTTTAACTTAAAATACTACCTGTTAATGTTATTGACAAAATGATGACGCTCCGTGATCCATCGTCGGTTACGCTTGACCGAGCCTACTTATCTTTACTTTCAATAGAACGTTTGCTCAAATTCTAATAGAGCGTATAATTCTAAATTAACCGCAAAATACGGTGTTAACGTTAAAATGAGATTAGCGTTTTAAGTCGTAAGAACTAAATCTATCAAGTTGCGTCTTCAGTTAAATAATATCGGAAGTTATTATGAGCTTTATTAGTAGTTTAGCAAACCGTAAAACAATTATTACTATAAGGCCCGCTTGCAGAGACGCCAGATTAGGTTTAACCCAGGAATAAATTTGTATTTATTATTTCTAGAAGTAGGAGTTTCTATAAAGAGTAGAGAAAAATTGCAAAATGTTCGAATCGGTAAGTAACACTTTAATGCAAGATAAATAGATTTCTTAACTTTACCAAAATTGTTCAAAAGTATTCTTCAATTCATCGCATGCTTATTTTCTAACCTGAAGAGAACAGTGTCTAATATTCCATGGCGTAATTTTGGAACGTTAATTCAAAACAATCATTTTCGATGCCATGGTGATTCGACGTAGTTCTTGCAAAATACCTTAAATGTAATATCTCTGGTCTTTGCTGTTGTCCGTATAGGCCATAAAAGGTAGGAAAAGAAGTAAAAGCCTAAAAGTTAGGACTGGTCTCCAATTGAGGAGGTCACGTTTTCGATCGCGTGCACCCTTTTATTATTATTACATGCTTCTAAAGTGAAGGAAAACATTGTGAGGAAACCTATACGCCATGAGTTTTCTATAATGTTCTCAAAGGTATGTGAAATGTACCGGTTCGCATTGGGCCAGCGTGGTGGACTATGGCCTACAGCCCTTCTCTGAGAGGAGACCTGCGCTCAGTAATAAGAGGTCTTAGAGGCCTTAGAGGTCAGCCATCTGCGCGGGAGATATTATAGTGCACAAGTGTGTGCGCAAACATAGGTGCACTCTCTATTCCCTCACTCTTATAGTCCGATGGGACGAAAATCCGACACGACTGGAGAGAGATCAGGCGCAGGACCGACGGCTTTACGTGCTCGCCGAGGCACGGGGGTGACGGAGAATTTCTTTGGAAGAAAAACCCAATACATTTTTTTAACGGCCCGACCCGAGAATCGAACCCGGGACCTCGTCATCTGCAGTCGAACAAGCTAACCACTAGACCAACGATGCAGTTGCGCTCAGTAGTGAGCCGTCGAGGGGCTGCTGAATCTGATAGCAGTTAGCAGGATAATTATAATGTAACGCTCAAATCCCTTGTTATTAAACGAGCAATTCAACGTGTCACGTTGTTTGTCCGCGATGGACTCCTAAACTACTGAACCGATTCAGATCAAACTTCGTAACTATTTGTAATTTGGTCCAACTTACTTGTACTGGGTCACAGCAACGCGTGGCTGGGTCAGCTAGTATATAAATATATTCTGAATCTCGGAAACGGCTCCAACGATTTTCTTGAAATTTAGTATGCAGGGGGTTTCGGGGGCGATAAATCGATCTAGCAAGGTTTCATTTTTAGAAAACGCCGTTTTATCCATGTTTTCAGGCAATGAAAAACCCCCTACAATATCATTAGAATACGATGGTAAATTTCGCCGTTAACTGTAAAATCCCAGTAGTTCGGTTAAATTTCGCCGTTAACTGTAAAATCCCAGTAGCTCGGTTAGGTTATGGGGCGGCCCCGAAACTAGAATACCCCGGTTCGAGTCCAGACGATTATTTTTTCCTCTATGAATTGTATTATTATTTTTATATATAATTTTCAAAAAACACGATTTACCAAAAAAAAAAATTAATAACCGAGCAAAGCTCGGTCACCCAGATATTCCCTTGTTAAACTAGCAAAGGTAAGCAATCAAAATCACTAGTATCCTAGACGATTCTGAGTTTATGGTGTTAAGTAATCCAAAGCAGGCATGGGAAAATTTGCTATTGCAAATCTTCTGGTAGAGTTGGTCACGGTGATTGAAATTACCTATCGATAATGAGGAAATCTATAGTACGATTGTCGATGAAAACAATTTGAATTGACGCGACTAATTTGACGCTTGATTCTATTTTTATTTACAAATAATATAATTTCAACTATAATTTTAATGTTCCTATCATTGAAGATTATGCAACGCAATCAAAATGACGATTTGCGCAATTTTAAGTGCAACTTACATTTTACCAGATAGATTTTGATTTGGCTGAATCTGAATTAATACGGGTACTGTACGAACAATTTATAATTATTAATACGGTTACTGTACGAACAATTTATAATTATTCGTACAGAAGTCGGAAGAATAATTTTGGTCAAATATTTGAATCGTGCTACCTGAATTTGGGGGTGGGGAGGGGGGAGGGAGGGAGGCCCCCCCTTAGTCTTGCCATAATTCGCTTAGTGAAGGAGTGAAGGTAAAAAAATAGTGGGAGAGGGGAAAAGGAGTAGAGGAAGCTTAGAAACCCCTCCAAATTAATTTTTCATTTCAAACCAATAGAACCTAAGTGCCCGGCCTGCGGCCGGGCACCGCAATCTTTTATGTTCTAACCTAACCTAACCTAACCTAACTTTAGTTTTTGCACAGTCTGGTGGTTCTCCCAACGTGTTGCAGTGTAACTAATTTAAAAAAAAAATTGACAAATAAAAAACAAGCTAATCATCCCATTTCATTCTTAATTTAAAAAACAAATTCTACATGTGGAATTTAAAAAATAAAAATGAAAATAGAAAAAGAAAATAAAAATAAAAATGAAAATAGAAAATTTAGTCTGTCGAGCCGGGATTCGAACCATCGACTGTTATTAACTATTAGGCGACTGCATAAGCCACTAGGCTACGGAGTCCTGATATAGTATCGCGAAAATAACGAACACAATGACTCCAAAAAAAATTGAAGAACTGTACGAATAAATATAATTTATTCGTCCAGTACCCGTACAACTAGTCACTCCGTTTTGATTTTACTTAGCTTAGTCGTATAGAACAGAACAACCAAGTAGTCTTCTCGTTTTGTCTGGTCAAAGAAATATCTCTTTTTGAAAGTTGGTTAAAAAGTAATCCTGAGGTACTCCAAATACCCACAGACACTAATTCCCCACTAGGTGGGCTGATAACATCAAACGAGGCGCAAGGAGCCGCTAATTCAGGCGATAATTGTATCGCCTGAATTAGCGGCTCCAAAGGTCTCGCTATTGAGCGAGACCTTTGGACTTTCATGCAGACCTTTGTCCAGCAGTGGACATCTATCGGTTGATAAAGAAGAAGAAGAGTCGGTTTAATGATTACTCCGTTCTAAAGAGGAATACCTTTCTCAAACAAAATCTCCATGAGGGAGCTGTAACAAAAATAAGAATTCCCGTTTTGCAATTCTGATTTCCCGAGTTTTTCCGTATTACTTTCCTAGACTTATTGTCTACTCTGAACTTTAACTTAATAAGTACCATCTCAGCCAGGCCACGGCCCTTCCGAAGACCTCATCAGATCAGATATAGGTAATATTGACCTTCAGGCAAATTTCCAACAATACGCAACGCATATCTGATCTCTGAAACAATGCAGCTATTAGATAACTATAAAGATTCCCCCGACGAGCCTTTCAATTGAAACGATAAATCTGTTCCCATACATACTTTAATAGGTAAGCTACAGTACAACACAGACGCTAATCTTGTAATTGTACGTATCTATTGTGTTATCGCAAATCTAATTTGCCTCTGAACTGAGGATAGTACTTTAACTGTGCAATATACTCGTAGATGGTTGAACAGATGTACCTAATGATGCAGATAGACATTGAGCGGGCGATGAAGAATACCATGCTCTGTTAGTGATGAAATCAGAAGATAAGGAGATCCATAGAGCAAGAGTAAGCAACATTGCCCAAGAGTCGCGGATCTGTTTGACGATTGATGAAATTTGACGAGCCGATAGACGCAGGAGTTATTTAAGGGGCTTGAATGGTTCATCGAAATGTCTAGCATTAGATTTCAACGAAACGGACGAATCTACAGAAATGCTAACTTTGACTCCAAACTACCTACGTTTCAGTAGCCGATCTTCTCTAACACTTGTTTGATTTTAATTTATTTGTCAATTACCTATAAAATCACTATTAAAGATGAAAGGCACAATTTTATAGTACCGTAAAAGGTAGTTTTTAGGGTTCCGTACCCAAAGGGTACTAACGGGACCCTATTACTAAGCCTACGCTGTCCGTCCGTCCGTCCGTCCGTCCGTCCGTCCGTCCGTCCGTCCGTCCGTCCGTCTGTCAGCGGGCTGTATCTCGTAAACCGTAATAGATAGACAGATGAAATTTTCACATTTTATGTATTTCTATTGCCGCTATAACAACAAATAATAAAAATTAAATTAAATTAAAAATATTAAATTAAAATATTTCCATGGGTACATGGAAATATTTTTATTTAATTTTTTTAACGGAACCCTAAAAGAGCGAGGCCCGACTCGCACTTGGCCGATTTTTTAATTATTCATAATATAACTGTGTAGAAAATTGCAAAGCTCCATTTAAAAACGAGTTTTCTATATGCACAAGCTATATAATTATCTGTATCTGATATTATGTAGAAGCTAGCATATTATAACTCTAATAAATAGTAGATTATTAACCAAGGGGATAAAGCAGTGTCTTCTGTCGCGGGTGACGATTTAAATCGCGAGCGTAACGAAGGACTCGAGGTTTACTCCCGAGCGTAGCGAGGGTGTTAAAAACTTAAATCACGAGCGAAGCGAGGGATTTAAGACGAGTCCTGAGTGTAGCGAGGGATTTAAGTTCACCCAAGACTAAGACAGCTTTATCACCGAGGAAAATACTCTACTTTTCGTACCATTTGCGAAAAAATTAACACAATAATAATATGAGATAAGCATTTATTAAAAAAATCTTTTCAAAAAACCGACTTCTAACGCCACTACAAAGTATAAAAATAATTTTAGTTTGTCCACGTTTGTTGAAGTCGGGCGGGCCTAAATACAAACTACGAAACCGATGCGCGACGCTACACAATATGAGAGACTCGTTTGTAGAAGTCGAGCAAGCATCGCGAGTCGGTTTCATAGTTTGTATTTTAGGCCCGCCCGACTTCAACAAACGTGGACAAACTAAAATTATTTTTATACTTTGTAGTGGCGTTAGAAGACGGTTTTTTGAAAAGAATTTTTATTTTAAGCTTTTAAGTGTAGTATCCTATGATTGAGGAGCTAGGACCTGGAGCTCCATGATGTAGTCCATACTTGTTACCTACAATAATAATTTGTAATCGACATTTCCTAAATCTCTTTATTTTAGGTGAGCAATATCCCTGCAGCATCAGGCTTGAGGAGTTGAAGGTGAACATTTTTATGGGACCATTTCGTAAACATCCTCTGTCGATTAAAAAAATAATCACGCGAATCGGTCCAGTAATCCCGGAGAAATCGGTGGACATACATAGAAAAAAAAAAAAAAAGATACCGGCCGAATTGAGAACCTCCTCCTTTTTGGAAGTCGGTTAAAAATAATGACAATTAAAAGTAAAAGTTAACATTCGAAACATTGGTCCAATTATTATTGATAGAGAGAGTTACATTTTTGTTTGGTACATTTATTGTTGATGAGTTGATTTGAGTATTTCTCTGTTCTTGCGTCTGAGCATTTGCACTGATGGAATCCGACAATTCACTGTCACTGTCGCTTTGATTTAACATCGTAACGTATTTTTAGAACATTTACTTATTTATAAAAATAAATTAAAATAAACTTAACGTTTATGTATTTGAAGAAAACAAAAACGCGGCAAATTCCTAGACTAATATTTTTTTGTCGGAAAAGCAAAGGCATCAAGCTCATACGGCCTCGTCGGTTTTCGTAATTTTATTTAATAATCATAACTGCATAATAAATGCGTATTCCTTTTTCAAAAAGATGTATAATGCTTTATATACAAACTCAATGGTGTAAACACAGATGTAGTTCAGTATAAATTTCGGTAAGTATTCCAAATTTAAATCACATTCTCCCCCTAGAGGATGAATGAAATTCAGTACAATTTTCTTTCCCTGTTTTTAACAGATTAAAAATGACTATTGTTATGTTCGCTTTTTGTGGCACAGAATGTCACTTTTTTGAGCAAGTGGTACGAAAAACCTACTTAAAGTGATGAGGTGCTTCATCTTGACTGCAAAATCTATACAATCCAGCACGAATAGTTCAAATTACCAGTTACAAGGTACCCTATCGCCCTTCAATGCTTTTCATCTTCAGACCCGTTATTCCGTTCTGCGGGCAATGTAAATCACAGTTGCTTGTAATGCCTATTATACTCCTTAAGACCGGTCGCACATTATCACAAATGTCAGAAAAAAGATCGTATGGGCGACATAAGATAATTCTACTGAATAAATTTTGTATCTGCTCACCGGACTTATGAAATTTAAGGATTTCTGACTCTGAAAAATCGGCCAAGTGCGAGTCGGGCCTCGCTCTTTTAGGGTTCCGTTAAAAAAAATTAAATCAAAATATTTCCATGTACCCATGGAAATATTTTAATTTAATTTTTTTAATTTAATTTAATTTTTATTATTTGTTGTTATAGCGGCAATAGAAATACATAATATGTGAAAATTTCATCTGTCTATCTATTACGGTTTACGAGATACAGCCCGCTGACAGACGGACGGACGGACGGACGGACGGACGGACGGACGGACAGCGTAGGCTTAGTAATAGGGTCCCGTTGGTACCCTTTGGGTACGGAACCCTAAAAAGCGTATTATATCAACCAGCAGGTCGATTGTGGAAAGGCATATATTAATTAATATTATTATTATTAAGCTATTGCATAGCTTTATCGCGGGCTTTGAACTAGGACAAACAGTTTGAGCGCGGCGACCGAATCAAGAAATTCCGTAACGAAAAAAACCTAACACCGTCGTTCAGTAAGCGTTCAACATTTTAGAAGTTCACATTTAGCTCTGTTTGGCGCAGTGGGCGAGCGGCCGCTTTCTTTAGATGTCGCAGGTTCGAATCTCACTCGCGAAGTAATGACAGTGCGCTTTTCTTGTTTGTTTGTTTTTTAATTATTTTTTTGCATAATTTTTACTATGCAAAAAAACATATTGCATAAATATTATAATTGCATAAGTTGATAAACTTTACCGCTTTACCGCGGCGGTCCCCGAGTGCCACTTAATTTTTTTTTATTTATTACTACAGTCTCAACTGTGGTGATTGGTTGAATTTACAGGGTTCTTGGTGCAGAAATGCATTTTAGCCAATAGTAAAAGAGAATCGGCCAATCGGAGGTGATTGCCAGCGTCACACTTTGGCAATCATTTTTAGACAATCCTGCAGCTCAAAGATTCAGCAGCTTTGAGCACGGGTGAAAGACAACTTACGTTAGCGGAGGGCAACAATTTATGGATGAATAGAATAGAAATGTTTTTATTCAAATAAACTTTTTTACAAGTGATTTTGAATCGTCGATGAGTCTACCACTGGTTCGGAATGCCGTTCCTGCCGAGAAGAACCAGCAAGAAACTCGGCAGTTGCTCTTTTCAAAACAAGTTTACAATGTAATAGATAGTATGCTATGTCTGCAGTGTTTCCACAAAGAGGGAAAGTTCCACAAAAGCATACCTAATTATAATTCAACACGTGTTAAGACGGGCAGACAGAAAGTAGCCCCATTCCCGCCGGTGGCACCCGTTCACGATCATGACGCATGACCCAGCTATTGCTTCACTCAACCATATTTGAGTTTTTTGTTTTGATTTTATGACATAGTTTAAGTGCTGAATATTGCGGCCCATGCGTATCCTAAAATTTGTATAGTAGTGTGCGAACTTGTTTTGATGATCGAGATAAAGATTGAGAGGTGTGTTATTGACTTGCTGTTTGGTTTCGATAATCCATTAGAACATGCATGATCGAAAAATTGATGGTTTCATAACACCTGTCATCAGTGAAGCATTAGGTACTTATGAAATTTCGTATCTTCAACGAACACACCTCTAAGAAATACATACTTAATATAATAAATGTAGATATTATGCAAAGTAAAATTTTGAAATCAAATAAGTTAAATAGTTCTCATTTTAGTTCGAAAACCGTTCGTAGTCATATTATTGTAGAAAAGCTACTTATGTCAATTGTATTGAATTTTTTTTTGTTACAAGAGAGGCTTGTAGTTGATGACAGTCAATGATGGAAAGCACTGATTAGGTCTAGGTTGAAGCGCGCTTGCCTAGAAGATGGTTAGACACGGATACGGGAAGAGTGTTCCACACCTTTAAATAGGCAGAGGAGAGAGGAGAGGGTTCGTTTAAGAACGTTGAACTGAAGCCGTTTCGTGCGATTAGGTTGGCTTCTATTTATATTAATTAAATAATACTGATAGAAAGCCTCCTAACTAGTTCTTTTTAAGGTATGAAAATCTAAAGAATTTACCGATAAATTGGAAAGCACTCGCATATTCCCAAGTATTGGATAATAATTTAAGAGCTGGTGGACGTTTATTGCGTTATAATTTATACAATTAAATAAAAAATGTCCGTATTTGCTTCTTTTTATGATCACAATCATTTTAATGATTAGATATTGTTAAGTACTTTTAGGTGTTTTAACATCTCTGTGATCTCTGTCTTTTTGTACAGCTATCGACGTTAAAAACTTTCCTCTTCTCTTTCATCGACCTATTTTTTTTTTATATTGTATTTGTATCCAATAAAAGAGGTGCCAATCCGTATTGATTTAAATATTATAGTAGAATGGAAAATAGGCGTTGGTGTGGTTATAGGTTTTAACTGTTATGTTTTATTTTGACTGTTATGTTTTATAAGGTACAAAAAATATACTTCAAAATAATATTGCTCTACTACGAAGTTTCTAGTTTGAAACTTGCCAATTTGGTGAGTTATGGTCCGGAGCTCATACGAAAATCCCATAGAAAAGAGGAAGTTCAGGTTTTTCCGAATTTGTCCGGGCAAATTGTAAATTTTTCTTTCCATTAAAATTTGACCTAATTGAACATTAAAATTAATTTTATACCCAAATCTGTCCAGCCGGGTTCTCCAGTGATGCGCTTACCAACGCTGTGTCAAACAGAAGTATCGACACATTGAAAAGATATTCCACCAGACCTTAAACTACAAATGCGTTTCCTTAACCTGTCATTAAACCTTTGCATAATCATTGCTTTCCACGTTACTCTCAACGCGACCAGTTTATGATTGCTACGTCAAAGACAACTATTAAGTATACACGCCTGCCTAGAGATAGGGAATAGCGGTACAAGCCTAGAACAAGGAAGTAATGGATGTTGAGCAGGAAGTGTTTCCTGGACAGGTGAGAGAAAGTGTAGCGAACTAATATCAAGCGATATTAGATCAGGTACAAAAACAAAACTTAATTGTTTTTTGTTCGAGAATAAATTGACATTCCACATCACTATTGTAATGTGTCAAACCGGCCATCATAGCGTGCCGCTAGTGTAGCGGCACGCTATGATGAAGTTTTGTTTTTGTACCTGATTAAATAGGTTTAATAAAACAAAAATGTATATGTTTATTTAATTTATTTGAACGAACTGAATATTTGAATGAAAATGAATATACATACTTTATATGCACACAAGAAACATATGAATACAAAAGATACCAAAAAAGGTGCCACAAAAGGCCATAATTAATCAGATTCGTCCATACTACTATTTTCACTGTCGTCACTGCTATCATCACCTACATTAATAATTATATGTTCGTTTTCTATAATATTATCTATTTTCACATCTCTTTCATAATCTTCCCTTATTAATTTAACAGTTCTATTCACAACCTTTTCCCAGTCTCCTTTAGTCACATGTTCACAAGCTTCTTCTAATAATTTTAGCATTTTTTTTGTGGTAAATGGGGGTTCTGTATTGTGTCTTGCAGCATATCCCTTAATTTGAGCCCACACCAACTCAATCGCATTATACTCACAATGGTAAGGCGGTAACCGTATAACTCTGTGCCCATGTTCTAATGCTATTTCGTCAATGACGTATCGGATCTTGGTTGGTTTGTTTTCTTTTAAAAGACGTACTAATTCCGCTTTTAACATATTCATGTTTGCATCTACGCCATTTTTACGAAGCCATGCGACGATATCAGCTTTCTTTTGGGATTGGGCAGGTGGCTTGTCAATTTGCATCGAGTGGTATGGGGCGTTGTCCATAATTATAATAGATGGTTCAGGGAGGCTACACAACATTGAGGTAAACCATTCAGTAAACTTTTCTCCATTCATGTCTTCATGATAGTCTCCAGTGGTTTTTGACGCAAAAGCCATGAGAGAACCTTCGACAAACCCGTTGATGATTCCGGCGTGACAAATTATAAGTCGCGATCCTTTTCCTACAGGAACTTTGGAAGTAGATGCTGCTGTGTCATCGTTCCAAGAACGGAAGTTTATTTTCTTCTGTGCCAGTCTCGCCATATTTTTTTTTAGTTATCCGTCTAACAGTTCGTTGTCCAATATTAAGCGCATCAGCTACGCGTTCAACCACTCACGTTATAGGTAAAATTGGCCCTCCATTTTGAGCTTCACGATCGAAATAGTTACGAAGGCGTATTACGAACTCACGTGTCTGACTATTTAGAACAGTTCTCTGCGTACGTTCGGTCATATCGACGAAATCCACAACAAAGGGCTTGAACAGAGTCCAAATTAACGAGCAAGGGTCAACAGTAATGCAGTATCAATATTTGAAATCCAAAGCCAGGTCAAAACTATATCACAATCGCATTGCACTGACAGTTTATACTTTTCGAAGCAACGTCAATTCGAAACTGCTTTGTTTTGCATTGAGCATTGACGCGAGTTTGCCGGAGGTAGTAGTTGTGCTAGCCAGCGATCCTATGTGACGATCGTATTAGATTCCATTTTTAAAAATTTTCAATTTAGAAAACCAAATGCCGAGTTGTGGTATATATCATATAAAAATAAAAATTTTACCTTTTGTATGAAACAGCTGATATTTTTTTGCGATTTCAGAGGTTTGTCCACATAGTGAAAATTGTTCATATTCACAAGTACATTCACCCCTTAAATGGTGCAAACTGATTTTTCTACACTTGTATACATTTTAGAAATCAATTTAATAAATAAATTTTGAGTCCTAAACCTAAAACTACATTCGATAAAATTTATGAATCTCTGCACATCACTATCGTCAATAAAGTAATACAATTATTTCCTTCAAAGTCGTTATCAATTAATACGGAACTTCATGAGCGGACAAACGTCAAACCGGCCATCATAGCGTGCCGCTAGTGTAGTGTACAATATTATGGAACTGTTCAACGGGCGGAAGAGCAAATTCTTCAAGAGTCGGTAACGCGTTGGTGCTTCCTCTGATGGTGTATTTACATAAAAACTAGCTGTTGCCTGCGACTTTGTCCACGTGGATTTATTTTTTAAAGTCATTCGCGAACTCTTTGATTTTCCGGGATAAAAAGTAGCCTATGTCACTACTATACCCATGCAAGAAATCACGTCGATCCGTAGCTCTGTTGCGGCGTGATTGAAGGACAAACCAAAAAACCAACAAACCAACAAACGAACACACTTTTATTTTTATCGTATTTATAATATTAGTATGAAGTATGATCATATTGGAATGTTAAACTGGTTTAACTGGTGCGAATCACTACATAATATACCAGCTGTTTGGTTCTCTAAAAATTATTGCTACAGTGTAACGTTTGCGTTCGCCAATGATTGGCCGATACTCACTCGCTATTGGCTAAAATGCGTTGTCGCAGAGAGAACGCGATAAATTCAGCCAATAGACTGTAGCAATGATTGATGCAGCTTTTTAACCGTATTCGAAAAAGGAGGAGGTTACAATTCGTCGGAATCTTTATTTTTAATGTATGTTCACCGATTACTCGAAGAAGCCTGAACCGATTTGGAAAATTCTTTTTTTGTTTGAAAGGGAATACATCCTTCTTCCAGAGATCCTTATATTGGTTACCGACTTCGATGCTCGTTTTCATCGACGTTCCCTAACTTTTACGGGATACCTAAGATAAATTACACCTAATTTAGCTTAGATAAATCCCGTACGTATCAGACGCTTTCTGTCAATTTCATTGTGATGGACCTCTAGGAAACACCTAAAGGTGGAAATGACATTGGGTAAGGGATTGTATTTGGGGGCTACCTACGTAGAGACTCCTACTTAGGGGCTGATTTAGGCATGGTTGGTGAAAGCGGGAACGATTCACTCGTGCCCGTAAAAATTTTCATAAATGTCTATTTAAGCATCACAATAAATTGCTAGCGTTTTATTTCGTGTGTGTATTTTTCAAATGAGATAGGTAAGTGCAGTCACAATCCTGTTGCATGGCATGCATGGCAACTAGCAGCAGGCGACAATGACATGAAAGCGCGAAAGTGGCGAGGAAAGCGAACGAGCGTGCAGCCGCGCGGAACCAGACCTAGCCAAGGTCGAGTTCACTTTGCATTTACGGTAGATCTTAGCGTTTGAATACATGGGGACATTTGAACATTTAGTCTCCCGTAAGCTCAAGCCAAAATCATCCGCTAAGTAGGAGTGTCACTACGCAGGTATACAATCCCATATCTAATGTCATGTCCTTCTTTAGGTGATCCCTAAAGGCTCGTGAAAACGAAATTGACAGAAAGCGGCACCTAACTTAGCTTAGATAGCTCGTAAAAGTTAAGGAACGTTGTTGAAAACGGACATAGGTACGACTTTTTTATTCCAATTTGGACAAAAGGTCTGCAAACTTTGCAATTAGTGTAATGTGGTGACATTTATAAAGGGTGTTTAGGTTTTAAATGTTTGACATTGTGGACTTGGAAGTTTTGTAAATAAGACATTTTACCTTGTGACAATTTGACCAAAGTCGAGTGACGTTTAGCCTAGGAATAAATAGGGCGTTGTGACAATTTTTGTATTGAAAATACTGTCAAAATATCAAATTTACGATCATCGTCATCATCATCATGAGCAACCCATCAACGGCTCAATACTGAGCACAGGTCTCCTTTCAGAGAAGGGTTATAGGCCATAATCCACCACACTGCTGGCCTAATGCAAATTGGCAGACGTCACACACACCTTCTCTCGGGTGTGCAGGTTTCCTCACGATTATTTCCTTCACCGTTGAAGCATGTGATCTGTGAAATGATCTGCCAAAATATAAAATTTAATGTGGTGAAATCGGCCTTTAGCTGACTATAATTATTTTGGTTTTGTTTATATATTTCAAAATCAATTTCACCTAAGCATCTTACTGACTACAATACAATTGATAGATGAATGATAGGGACCCTTACTAATAATAATAATACTTACAAGTACTCATATTATGTGCGAAAGTGTGTTTGTTTTTTAGTTTGTCTTTCAAACATGTAGCAATGGAATAACGGATGTGTGATTATTATTTGCATGGGCATATTTTAGGGCCTGGAGAAGTGTCAAAAGCTTATTTTTATCCCAGAAAAACAAATGATTCCCATGGGATGCTGAAAGCCTAAAATCTCGTGGACCAAGTTGCTAACAAAAGCTACTTCGTACGTTAATTTTTATTTAATACCTGAGATATATCTATTTCTCCTTTCGGTACATGGTATTTTGATTGAATTGGTCTTATTAGTAAAACTTGTCCGCTGAGCAAGTTTTACAAAGGTAAAATATATAGTTAGGTCGCGGTGTAGTCTATCTAGAATGTCTCTATTTAAATACAAGCTACCATAGAACCAAGACCAGTTATAAACTTTCTACACCATCGACAACTATTAAGTATTTAAAAACATTAAATTTCTCTAATGTCTTCGAGATGGTCAATTTTAGTCTTTGTGATAGACGATTTATTGTTTGGAATATCTTTGGATTTAATAGATTGGTTATTATTATTTAAAAATGCTGATTCATATTAAGTTTTTACTGCTATAAACAACTTGCGATTTTTACTTGCCCTAGATACATAGTTTTGTATTTGTATAGACCCCTCTGGCTCAGTGGTAAGGACTGTAGTCTCCTAAGATATCTCGGGTTTGAATCAAGGCCGAGCTAATTTAGGGATTCATAGTTTTTAAATTGTCTCTGGTCTGCTCTGGTGAGATTATCTATCGAACTTGGACTTTATCATCACTTATCATCAAGTGAGATCGCTGTCACGAGCTATCTTGTCATGGCAATTTATTTTTTTTGGCAATTTGCTAGATCTATCAAGAATTTCGGAAAAATTTTGCCGTCTATTTTTTATAAAACCAATACAAACTGGAGAAAAAAATCTATGAATTTTATGGTATTGGTATAATTATTTTCTGTATTGTAATTATTATCAGGGAAAGCAGAAGAAAGAATTAATTTGTGTGGACAAACGGCCGCCGGTTTTTTCTGAGTCTTAAATAATATGAACATCATCAAGTGAAGTGTTTTGTCAAGAGTCAATACTCGTATGGTGTGAAGCCAAGTTCATATAACTCTTATGTAACTTCATACTTAACATTATGTGTAAAAGTAAGTCTTATTCAGTCGGTTATGGAAAAAAAAACGAAAGTTGCTACACTGGTTTGGGTGTTCTTTAACCGCAGGCGTGATTAACTTTTTATGCCTTATGTGAAGGTACCTATAGGTATGTTTTTATTGCATAACACTTTCTTCAGTTTACTGTCCGTCGTTAGCTCAATAATCTTAATATATATAAATTACGTGTCACGTTGTTTGTCCGCGATGGACTCCTAAACTACTGAACCAATTTTTATCAAACTTCGTAACTATTTGTAATTTGGTCAAACTTAAAAGATAGGATAGTATTTTTGGATTGGGATAGTTTATTTGTTTTATTTATATAGATAAGTTGGCGGTACGAAGTTCGCTGGGTCAACTAGTTGAATATAAAAAAATATTTTTAAACAACCGCCTTCAAACTCCCGCTTTACTACATTACACACACACTATACAAAGTATTTAATTTATTGTTGATATTTTAAAAACAGCTCCACCGATTTCGATAAAATTTAAATGGGACCACCTGGGAAGTATACCCTTCCAAACAAAAAAAGAATTTTTCAAATCGGTTCAGGCGTCTTCGAGCAATCCGTGGATATACATGAAAAAAAAAGATTCCGACGAATTGATAACCTCCTCCTTTTTTGAAGTCGGTTAAAAACAAGTTGATGCTTCACAGATAGTTTTAACTGAATAAGTAGATGGCCAATGATATACATATTTATGTTATAAACTACCTAATGCCCGCGATTTCGTCCGCGTGGAGTTGGGGTTTTAAAAATCCCGCGGGAACCCTGCTGTTTTTGGGATAAAAAGTAGCATATTTCACTCTCCAAGTCCTCAACTATATCAATGCAAAACAGTATATCTATGGCAAAACATCACGTCCATAGATTGCTCCGTTGATACATGATAGAAGGAAGTCGGGGGAAAAAACTAGTACAAAAATAAAATGAAAATATTGAGGCCAAAATTGAAAATTTCAGAGATTCGCATGGTCACTATGCTTTTTTCAAGTCATAGTGAAACTGCTGCATTAATATCTGGGTGACCATGCTTTGCTCAGTTTTTTTTTTTGGTAAATCGTGATTTTGGAAAATTATATATTAAAAAAACAAAACATAGGGGAAAAAATAATCGTCTGGACTCGAACCAGGGTCTTCTGGTTTCGGGACCGCCCGATGTCCTAAATGAGCTACTGGGATTTTACAGATAATGGCGAAATTTACCTTCGTATTCTAATTATATTGTATATTATATTATAATTATATTGTATATTATATATATAATATGATTTCCGGGATATAAAGTAAAAAAATAAAACTAACGCTCTAACTATAATTGCATACAACTTAACTAACTATAACTGCACCACAGACCTTATAATACTGACGTACTGACGTGACGTGACTGCACTAACGAAAAGTCAGAGGTGCCCGGGACCGAACCTGTGAATAGGAGACCACAGTCCTAACCACTAGGCTAGTTACCACTGCTTATTATTATTTATGTTATTTTTATTATTGGAATTAAACCCCAGCGAATCTCTAAAAACCGGCCAAGTGCGTGTCGGGCCACGCGCAGTGTAGGGTTCCGTAGTTGAAAGTCTCAACATACATTTTGAGCTCCATGGTTTAAATACTATTATTATAATATACTACAAAATATGCAACTTACACCACGTGTAATATCTAACTTAGAAAAACCGATATAACTCCTTCACTAATGAACCCTACTTAGCCGTGATAGTTTTCCTTTAAAATTCATTATATATACTACTGCTGTGAATTTTTTCTTGTATCCTATATACAACCATTTAGCTGGCAGAGGGGGGGGACACTTGACTCTAATAAAATTTAGCACTTAAAAATATCATATTTCACAAACGGATCCCTGAATTGAAAAATGGTGTTCCCACATCCACAACGTTTTTGAAAGACCTATTTAACGACACCCCACACTATGGGACAGATGAGAAAAAAAAAATCATCCCCACTTTACATGTAGGGGAGGTACCCTAAAAAAAAATATTTTTCACAATTTTATTTCACCACTTTGTCGGCGTGATTGATTTTTATACCCTTGTCAAATTACAGATTTCTAGTACCAATAGTCTCTGAGCTAAACCGCGGACAGACAGACAGACAGACAGACAGACAGACAGACGGACGGACATGGTGAAACTATAAGGGTTCCTTGTTTACTACGGAACCCTAAAAAGCGACCTCGAAAAAGACAGCGCTCTCGCTGGGTTTTAAATACTACTTAACTGTTACTTAATGTTACTAAAATAATCGACTGTGACAGACGGACGGACGCAGAAAGTCTCACCATAAGGGTTCCATTTTTACTATCTTAGTACGGAATCCTAAAAACAGAAACGTAACATTTAATTGGCGGCCACAACACATTTGACGAATTTAATTATGCAATGGTAATTCTAATTACACTTGTAATTCTGCTCGAGCCGGAAGCGAGCGTGGCGGAGAGCTCCCCGTGCGCACAACAAAAGCATTTTTGTGAGTGACTACCATTGCATAAGTGTAATGCATCTTCACATTTCAGTTAATTTACATTACCTTCTCTAAGTGCCAATTTCCAATTTTACCAACGACGCCGAGTTAACATTTGGGGGTTTAAACGTTGAATACTAGCATAATAAGCAGTGATAGCCCAGTGGTTAGGACTGCGGTCTCCTATTCGGGGGGTCGCAGGTTCGATCCCGGGCACGAAAAAAAAAGATTCTGCATTAAAAAAGTTTTTTTTACATGGGCGTCGCCAGGGGGGTAGGGAGGGGCAGCTGCCCCCCCCCCCCCCCTAGACATTTGAAAAATATAGTACTAGTAGATACTTCATCATTGAAATCCAGATACCGCTGCCAAATCTTCAACTGTGAAGCAGAAAAACTTATACTTAACTAGCTTTTGCCCCCGACTTCGTCCGCATGCCCCCCCCCCCCCCCCCTGGCCATCGACTGGCGACGCTCTTGTTTTTTTACAAGCTTTTATTTAACTTGCAATGTATGAATGTACCTATGTTTAGGTCTTTGAAAGATGAATAATAGTGGTATAATAGAAGTCTAATTACTTATTAGACTTCTATTATACCACTTCCCGGTTTCCGATTGAGCAAAAATTTAGCATGTATAAAGTAAATCGGATGACAATGCAATATTATTCTAATATGGAGCTTGAGCTGGAAAATGGCTATTGGAACTCTGTAATAAAACGACGTTACTCATCGTATTTAGGCTCGTTTGATTTACCTTGATAAGTACTCTGGTCCTAGATGATATCCAGGGTCTGATAATGTAACCAGATACAAAAAGCTTGTTTAAAAAAAATTACACTTGTTTACGTTTGATTGAACGTGGGAGCCATGGTGTCGGGTTTCTCTTGAGGTCCGCTGCAAATATCACAACACGCTATCACACAAGTATATTTATAATAAATCATAATACCTGGAATCGAACCCGCACTCTGCAATTACGAGTCAGTTATGTGCTCTCTGTAATCGCGTCTCGTTGCCCGGGGACGGCATTACGTACGCAGATTATTTGTAATATGTGCGTGTTAGCAGAATACAGTTGGTAATATACTGTTACAGTTCAATAACTTATACAATTTTCTCGTGAGACTGGAAAATCTATACTTTAAACTATATACTATACTATACTAGCCGATGCCCGCGACTTTGTCCGCGTGGATTTAGTTTTTAAAGTCCCTCGGGAACTCCTTGATTTTCCGGGATAAAAAGTAGCCTAGATGTTGACCCGAGTAATAAGCTACCACGGTATAAAATTTTGTAGAAATCTGTGCGGTAGTTTTTACGTGAAAGAAGGACAAACAAACAGACAAACAGACAAAAAAAAATTTAGCTTCTGTTTTGATAACTGTATCTTGAACATAATTAGAAGCAAAAACCCTTTTTTGAATCTATTTCATGTACAGAATTGGTTTCGTTTCTGTTTTATTATATGTATAGATTATATACTATATTATATCATTAATTTTATAAAGAGGAAAGATTTTTTGTTTGTTTGTTTGTTTGTACCGAATATGTTCTGAAACTACTGAACCGATTTTAACCATTTTTAACCCACGACGCAAAAAGAGATGGGTGTTATAAGTTTAACGTGTCTGTGTATCTGTGTATCTGTCTGTGGTAGCGTAGCCGCCAAACGGATGAACCGATTTTCGTTTATTTTTTTTTGTGTCATAGATAATTTTATCCCGAGTGTTCATAGCCATGTTTCATGAAAATCTGTTCAGCCGTTTGAAGATTATCAGCTCTTTTCTAGTTGATTAGGGGATCTGACTAACTTCCTTATGTCCGATCGATTCGAAATTTGGTACCGTGTTACTTCAATGACATTGAAAGTATATGGTAAGGTAACCATGACCTGATCAGCCGTTTGAAGATCATCAACTCTTTAATAGTTGATGAGGGGATCTGACTACCTTTCATATGTCCTATCGATTCGAAATTTGGTACCGCGTTACTTCAATGATATTGAAAGTATATGGTAAGGTAACCATGACCTGATCAGCCGTTTGAAGATCATCAACTCATTAATAGTTGATGAGAGGATCTGACTACCTTCCATATGTCCTATCGATTCGAAAGATACCGTATTACTTCAATGATATTGAAAGAACATGGTAAGGTAACCATGACTTTAAATATGACATGTTAGAGTAAGGTTTAGATTTCGAAGGTGGGTAATTAAATGGGATCAATTAGGCTCAATTACCACTGCGCTAACAAATCACTATAAATACCTTCCTAATATTTATACCTACTTTAAAAAGGACTAAATAAAAGTAAAACTAAAAATTTTAAAAACCCCCCGACACAAAAATTAATCTCTAAAAACTAACAAATAATATTTTAACAATTAATAACAATAAGTGATGCAGGATACTTATCTTGGAAAGTCCAAAAGTTTATTAGGCACTAGCTGATGCCCGCGACTTCGTCCGCGTGGATTTAGTTTGTTCCTAGTTTTCCTGAATTTTCTTTGCTACAAACCTCACGGAGCCCGAGACCTTTCCAACGAATGCAAAACCGTGGAAATCGGTTCGTGCGTTCTGGAGTTATAGCGTCAGGAAGGAAAACCCGACTTATTTTTATATATTAGATTAAAAAAGATTTTTTTACAAGCTTTTATTTAACTTGCAATGCATGTATATGTTTAGGTCTTTGCAAGATGAATTACTTAGGGCCGATTTCACCAACGTAAAATAAGTCTTATCCGAGCGTAAATTTTATATTTTGACAGTATTTTCAATACAAAAACTGTCAGAAAGCCTTTATTCCTAGGATAAACGTCAATCGACGTTGGTGAAATCGGCACTTAGTACCACTTCCCGGTTTCCGATTGAACAGAAATTTAGCATGTATAAATCGGATGACAATGCAATATTATTCTAATATGGAACTGATCTGATGATGGAGCTGGAAAATGGCTATCGGAACTCTGTAATAAAACGACGTTACTCATTGTATTTGGGCTTGTTTGATTTGCCTTGATAAGTACTCTGGTCATAGATGTTATCCAGGGTCTGAGGATAAAGCTAGAAGGTGGCTATGGAAATCTTCTTCTATAATATAATAAAACTGTAACAGGTCCAATTCTGTACATTGAAGATATTTTGAAAATTTTTGTTTGAGGGCACTCTATAATCGATACTGAAGCCAAAACAATTTTTTTTTAATTTTTTGTCTGTCTGTCTGTCTGTCTGTCTGTCTGTCTGTCTGTCTGTCTGTCTGTCTGTCTGTATCTTGGCCGCGCATCACGCCGAAACTACTGGACGGATTTAAATGAAACTTGGCACGATTTAAGTTAATACTCCGAGGTATAATATAGGATACTTTTTATCCCGAAATTCAGCACGGTTCCCCTGGGAGAGGGGATGAAAGTCAAAATGTGTATTTCACTGTAATTCATTAAGGCGTATTCCGATTTAATCCATTCTTTTTTTGTTAGAAAGCAGATTCTTTAGAGATTGTCCTGTAATTATTTCAGGGTCGTCAATTTCGTAGTTCAGAAATTATAGACATCACAATCTTCAGTATAGGTCCAAATAACTTGAACCCCGGAATCTACAGGATACTTTGAATGAACGGCTCATCTTAAGCTGGCATGCGTAATTTATCGTATATAGCCATCGTGGATACTATTTTGTCAAAGTCAAACTACTCCAAAGGCGTCAGATTTTGCCAAACGATCATTATACCTACATACTACATAGTAGGTATGAATGTAATACATCGTATGGACTTAATATTACAGTGTTTTCCTATGTAATTTAATATTCTAATCATACTACTATTATTATAAATGCGAAAGTGTGTTTGTTTGTTGGTTTGTCCTTCAATCACGCCGCAACAGAGCCACGGATCTACGTGATTTTTTGCATGGGTATAATTGAGGATCTGGAGAGTGACATAGGCTACTTTTATCCCGGAAAATCAAAGTGTTCCCGAGGGATTTTAAAAACTAAATCCACGCGGACGAAGTCGCGGGCATCAGCTAGTTCTGTAATAAAATGACGCAACCCCATCGAGTTTGGGCTCGTTTGATTAGTCATGGCAAGTACTCTGGTCCTAGATGATATCCAGGGTCTGATAATGTAGCCAGACACTAAAAGCTTGTTTAAAAAAATTACACTTGTTTACGTTTGATTTAATTATTTGTTTAGGCAAACTAAATGGATAACAATACTTAACTTAAACCTAAACTCTTAATCTATTAATTACATTTCAGTCTTATTGTAATCTTATAGGACTGCACAGCGTGATCAAGGTCTCAAAAACACAATAATTGTACATAATAGGCCTATTATAGTCTGGCACGCGAGGTAGGTAATTAATAGGAATGCAATAAGCACACAAATATCTATGAATAAATCTATACTAATCTATATAATATTATAAAGAGGAAATATTTTTTGTTTGTTTATTTGTTTTTATTTGTTCGTTTGTTTGTTTGTACCGAATAGGCTCTGTAACTACTGGATCGATTTTAACCATTTTTTCACCAATAGAAAGCTAAGTTATCAGGAAGTGACACAGGCTATAATTTATTTTCAAAAAAATTAGAGATCCTTAAGAAAATTGCAATAATGTAACCAACCCAAAGTAGCAAAATTTTGCCTATAAAATGCATTATTTGGCGTGTGCTGAGAAAACTATTGATGATACATAAAAATTATGTACTACATGATTAAAGTACTCATTATTTTCTACAAAAAAGTGCCTGCGGGAATTTATTTAAATATCATATTTAAGTCACGATAGTAACTTATGTGTTCTAAAATTTAATTAGACTGCCTTTACTATCGTAGTATTAATTCTTCCTTACTAATACATATTATAAATAGTGTGTTTGTTTGTTGGTTTGTCCGTCAATCACGCTGCAACAAAACTACGGATTGACGTGATTTTTTGGATAGGTATAGTTGAGAACCAGTAGGGTGACATCCCGGAAAATCAATGAGTTCCCGCGGGATTATAAAAACCAAATCCACGCGGACGAAGTCGCAGGCATCAGCTAGTATTATGTAAAACGAACAAACGACAACGCCACCCATCTACATAATTAACTTACAAATACAATTACAAAATAATGAAAATCTGGGATTAAAAATACATTAGATTGAACGTGGCCTCTTTAATTTCGATCCCGATCGAAACAATCACTACCATGGGTCGTCGACGCGAAGTTAGTGCGAACTGCGAAATGCGCAAAAACGCGGAAAATGGCGAACGCGAGCAACCGCATGGGAGCCGGGCGCATTGTGTCGGATCGGAAATCAGCACCATTCCGCATTCTATACTGATTGCTTTATTCTTCACACTTGAGAACGCCGCTACAGTTTTTACTTTGCGTGATATTGGCATGTATATAATTGTTTTATTTATTTTTCTGTTGTTGTTTTCTTTTTCAGAGCCGTAGACCGATCTCTCCCTCATAGGCATCTCCTTACTTACATCTTTTACGTTGGTTTCGCTTAGGTTTTAAAATTTTCTAACTGTGGGCCTCGTAAGAAGGCTCAGGGTCACTCAGCGGGCGATGGAGGGAGCTATGCTCAGAGTATCTCTACGAGATCAAATCAGTAATGAGGAGATCCGTAGGAGAACCAAAGTCACCGAGCTGAGCTATGTCAGCGAGTCGCGAAACTGAAGTGGAAATGGGCGGGGCACATAGTTCGAAGAACTGATGGTTGTTAGGGTTCCAAGGTGCTGGAGTGGCGACCCCGCACCGACCGACGACATCAAACGAGCCGCAGGGAGACGCTGGATTCAGGCGGCGCAAGACCGAGACCTGTGGAAGTCCATGTAAGAGATCTTTGTCCAATAGTGGACATCTGTCGGTTGAAAAAGAAGAAGAAGAAGTATGTTCCTGTTTAAATCTATTATTTTATATTTATTCTTAGATTTCCTGCAATTTTCAAAAAGATCATTCATTCATTTTATGAGATTTGAAAACCAAGAAACCTATTCTTATTGAATGAATATTATGGATTTTTTTCTGAACACACCTGACTTTATTAAAATTGCGACCAATATACACGTCACACGACCATAACTGTAATGAACATAACTGTAAACCTGAGGCTTAGAGCTTTTTATTTTTCGAATACAAAATTATCATCCACAACTTCAACCATCGTTAGTAAAAGTCATTTCCATAATTGAAGCAATAACGGTGGAATTATCGCGCCCATTTCCCGAACACACTTCCAAGTTCCAACAAGTAACAATACACAGCAGCATACCTAGATTTAGCAAAGAAATCGCATAATCAACTCAATATGAGAAAAATGCCTTATAAATTATTGTATACGGGCTAAGTAAGGCGCGTCCCACGACCGAGATCAATACAAATCACAACCTAAATTAAATCTTATTCTGGTATTAATAAATCTTAATATCGATTATATACACGAAGGAATAATACATAATAATAAATGCACTTATCGTGACCTCTATTGCGTATTATTAAAGCTCAAAGTTGTATAATAGAGGTAAATGCAGTCATGTAATTGTTTAAAAAGATGACACGCCATGCTACTCTGAAGTTAATTATCAATTCGGTCTGCTTTGGTTGGAGAAATTCACGGGAGATGTAGCGTTGCGGACTCCATTCTTATGGTTATGTAGTTTTAATGGTAAAATAATGGTTAAGTACACTGAAGAAAGTTGAATAAGGCTGATATCCCAAATATAGTGCATAAAGGCCGATCCACATGAGATAAGTTAAGTTCCTAAACTTCTTCTTCTTCTTCTTTAGCAACCCATAACGGCTCACTACTGAGCGCAGGTCTTCTCTCAGAGAAGGGTTATAGGCCATAGTCCACCACGCTGGCCCAATGCGAATTGGCGGACTTCACACACCTTCGAGAACATTATAGAGAACTCTCAGATGTGCAGGTTTCCTCACGATGTTTTCCTTCACCGTTGAAGCAAGTGATATTTAATTGCTTAAACGCACATGACACCGAAAAGTCAGAGGTGCGTACCCGGGATCGAACCTGCGACCCCCCGAATAGGAGACCACATCCCTAACCACTAGGCTATCACTGCTAAAAGTTCCTAAACACTTTACTGTAATTGAGTTACCATAGACATAAGATTAACTTGGGTGACCATCCTCACAACAATTTTCAAACACTAAAATTGAACCTGATTTAAAAAAATCGGGACTTTTAAGATAAAACCAGATAAAACGGTGTTGCAGTAACTAGTAAGTGAGCGATCAAAATAATTATTATGTAAGTAGGTGCTTTATTATGTAGGTAAATTATACGTAATGTGAATAATTTAAACACAGTTTTGAGCTATAAAACCTACACTTAAAAAACTTAATTATTTTTTTAATTAAATATTAACATACGCACGTTTAGCTTTTATGCGTTATATATGTATACCTAATGAAAAATTTAAATAAATTATTTAAAGATTTTCATTCAAATATACAATCCGCATAATTATTATTGTAATTTTTTGAAACTGTTTTCCAGGCTTCAAACCATTACGTAAATGTTAAATAATGTACTTAATTAATTATTATTTATTTCATCATGGAGTATAATTAAATTATAAGGCCCATGAAAGTTATCTTGTTACCACACGGCTAATCTGTATTCTGTAATTTGTACCCAATTACAAATACCTACATAATTACCACTTTTAGCATTTATTAGTAATTAATCTCATTTCAATGAATAATAGTTTTTCCACAGAATTGACGTTCAATTTGTTTATCAGAAAACTGAGCTGGCGAAGAATTTAACTCCATTGGCTAAAGCAAATACATAAAGTTTTCCTTTAAGTCGATTTAAAAAAGCACTTTGATATGCCCAAAGATAAAATGTTAAAGATTTATGATTATTATATTATTACCTAATTGAAGAGTTCAATTGATTCACCGTATTTTACTGACATGTTTTCATTTGGTAATTACTTATTTAATGATGTGGTTGGAACTGTAAATACTATATTTTATTAATATTAATTGAGATATATCCACTCCTGTTTTGATGTTTTAAATTTTTTTTTTTGGTTTTTTACGAGCTGGAATGTCAGCCCTATGTTATCAAGGGTTTACATTTAGATGAAGTGAGAATTATTTTTGCACGCCAAGCTTGGCAGGATATTATGTTGCCACTATATTATTGTAAACTTAACACCTATGTAGTTGATATAACCTTTGAATATCTATTTGCCATGCTGAATTTGACAAGTTCCCCTCTCCCCTCCAAATAAGCGTTAAGCTTGTGTTAAGAGTGGGTCATGGACCTATGAGTGGGTATGCTAATACTGCAACTGAAGGGGATAAAACCATTGATCTTTCAGTTTTCAGTCCGCATCTTTAACAATTAGGCGATTGAGGCTGAACTACTTCTAAAACTGTTGATATAGGGGTATTAAGTGCTAACTGACCATTAGCATCAATTTGAGTGATTTCTGTAGAATCAAGGTAGGTTCCTATTATGTAATATCTGCTTATCAGTTTATATTTTTTTTTTCCATAAATTGACATAAATATGCTTACAAAAAAATACATCACGAGTCGTCATGATTTTCTAAAGAAAAATTAGATGTAATGTACGCTAATCCCGCGAGTTCCCTCGCTTATCTGTCGCCTCAGATCTGGTGACACAGTTCGTCTACATGTAGACCGAGACCTGATGCCAATCGTAATGGGTTAGACGTGTAACCACGACCGTTTGTGGGTTAATTTTCATATTTGCCTCTGACATGTCAAGGCTTGCGCGCAGTGATAGCCCGTTAGCCTAGTGGTTGGAACTGCGGTCTCCTATAATTCGGGGAGTCGCAGGTTCCAGGCCTCTAACTTTTCGGAGCTACAAAAAAAATATCATGCTACAACGACGAAGGAAAAAACCGTGAAGAAACCTTTCAGTAAAAGTGAGAGTTCTTCATATAATATTCTCAAAGGTGAGTGAAGTCTGCCAATCCAAACTTGGAAAGCGTATTGGAATATGGTTTATTCTCATTCGAGAGATGTGCCTGGAAGACTGTCGGCGATGGGTTGTTATGAATGAATGAATGCAGACTAAAAATACTGCCTTAGCGTGTACAGTCAAAGTCTAAATAAATCATACCAATAAAAGATTTACAGTTACAGTTTTAGAAGTATTACGGAGATGGAATTGATGGTGATAATTACGAACATTTATAACTAAAGCACAAACCTAATACTATTAATAGTACAGAGTCACTTCCTAGTTCCTATAGATAAACTATTAGATAACCACGAAATAAACACTATATTAAGTTCATTGTTTAGGAGCAGTTATATACAAATTAAACACAAAATATCGTGAGACACTCCAATTACGCTAGAAATGTTATCTCCTAGACAAAGGACTGATAATCGCGGCACAAATCGCTCATTTTTCGCAAATAAGTTCCGGTGAAAGTGAGAAAGCATGTCTTGAACCTTTAGCCCTGACCAAAGGCGGCAAGAGTTTAATTATTACATAATGAGCAATTCATTAAAATAAAATAATCAAGAACGTCAGAGCAGTAAATATTCCGTGGAGCATAAAACAGATTCAGAAATAGTTATAAAAAATACGTTGTCTGTAAAGTCGGTTTATGGACGATAGTTTTACGTGATAACGTCATAAAGATGACGGCGGGCGGCGGCGTGGCGGGCGCTCTCTAAGCCAACGCTTGGGCCTCTCTATCGCTTGTTCCGCGCTCTCGCATGCACGCTCAGACTCAGGCGGAACGTGACACTTTTTCGTGCGTGCAGCCGGTGTTCATCGATTCATAAGACGTTATCACGTCAAAAAGGAGATTGGCGAATTCCATAGAGTTTCTGACCCACACGAACTGAACCGTGGGCCTCAAGCCCACGTTCACGAATCAAAGTTCTCATGCTTGTTCTAGTAAACCAGTATAACAAAAAAGTTCATCAAAGTCTATCAAATAAAGTGGGGAGAAAAAAGATATTCACATGTATTGCCATGTAACAGTTATTTATAATGTGTACTTGTAAATAATTATATTTTTGATCTCCATCTTCTAAAAATATCGGGCTTAGACAGAAAAATACTCTGAAAAATATTAATTAAAATTAAATGATTTCTGAATCTGAACAGTTTTTAAAAATGCTGGGTCAAAATTCGCCAACCTCCTTTGGAAATTGCATCGGAAAAGTCTGTTTGGATGGTGTTTTGTATGAAAATATCAATAAATACTTTTCTTATTCTTAATTATTAAATTGTACCATTGTAAAACAATGAATAATTCAGGGGTTACTTACTCCAAAAGATTCAGAGATGCATTTTGTCCTAATTAATAGGATTAAGGATTATTATACGAGTCTGCCCGCGAAATTCAAATTTAATTTGGTTTTTCGCAATTTGTAAACTAATACGACAAACTAGGCTAATGGCATTCTAATTGCGTCAGTAGAATTATCATCTTCACAGGTTTACATAAAAATCTTTACTTGAAAGTGACCAGTTTAAGAAATTAATCAAAATACTGAGTTGGACGTGAGTTACTCACAAATTAGTCGATATTTTGATTAATTTCTTAAACTGGTCACTTTCAAGTAAAGATTTTTATATAAACCTGTGAAGATGATACTGCCATTGTCGCAATTAGAATGCCATAAGCCTACTTTGTCGTATTAGTTTACAAATTGCGAAAAACCAAATTAAATTTGAATTTCGCGGGCAGAACTGTGTCTTCCACCTTAACGGATTCGAGTAACCTATGTACTTACGTTTATTAGTGCCCATTTCACCAACGTTGAGTGACATTTAGCCGAGGAATAAGTTGAGCGTCCGACAGTTTTTGTATTGAAAATCTGCCAAAATGTCTTTATCTTCGTTTGGATAAGACATATTTTGTTTTAATTGTGAAGGAAAAAATCTTGAGGAAACCTGCTTGCCCGAGAGTTCTCCATAATGTTTTCAAAGGTGTGTAAAATCTGCAAATACGCACGTGGCCAGCGTGGTCGTGTAGTGGGCTGGCGAATGATTTAGATGATGTCTAGGTACCTAATGATGATGAGAATGGAATTGGAATCAAAAATGGTTATAAATATATAATTAATTATTAAGCTATTGCATAGCTTTTATCGAGGGCTTTGAACTAGGACAAACAGTTTGAGCGCGGCGACCGAATCCAGTAATTCCGTAACGAAAAAACCTAACACCGTCGTTCAGTAAGCGTTCAACATTTTAGAGGTTCTCAAGTAGCTCTATTTGGCGCAGTAGGCGAGCGGCCGCTTTCTTTACCGTATGGTGTATGATGTCGCAGGTTCGAATCTCACTCGCGAAGTAGTGACAGTTCGCTTTTCTTGTTTTTTTTTTTGGAGTTTACTCCTTAAGAATCTATTTTAGGCGCCCGGTATGAGAAAAATTCGAGGAGTAAAATCTACTTATGAAGACCTCGTTACGTTTTTCACAACGATGCAAATTTCTACCCTAACGTTGAGTAAATAAGGTTGGTTTTCGCTTGAGTTGTCGAATGCCCGCGTTACGTTTTTCACAACGATGCAAATTTCTACCCTAAAGTTGAGTAAATAAGGTTGGTTTTCGCTTCGGGAAGCCGAGCGCGTACCGATCGGGTCCGAGCGCCGCGAATGCATTACGACGTTTTAAGGAGTAAACTCCAGTCGTGCGTCGGAGCTGACACACACACTTTGTTTTGCATAATTTAAGTATGCAATAAAAATATTGCATAAATATTATAAATTTTTATTATATTTACTTACATATCGCCGTCCCCACCAGCGCTATGAACACAAAACACACTTGGGAGCACATCGTCACAGTATATCTAGACACCAGCGTCACCACCCCTAGCTCCCCGCTCGGAACGGTGGTACTGCGCTCCGCTGTTGCAGCTTCATTTTACTCTGTGACATTACCTGAAATAAATAGAGACATTTTTATTCGATGATAAATCGGATAAGTAGGTACCTAATGAAAACATTGAAAACTGAGGTCACCACTGTTTTCTTGGGAATAACCTTGGTTCTTATTTTCAACTCTATTGGGGAAGAAGCGACGAGGGATCAGACAGACACACAGATAGACAGATAGAATAGAATAGAAATATTTTTTATTCAAATAAACTTTTTACAAGTGCTTTTGAATCGTCTGGCTCTACCGCTGGTTCGGAATACCCTTCCTGCCGAGAAGAACCAGCAAGAAACTCGGCGGTTGCTCTTTTCAAAAAAATTTACAATACATTACAGGTTAATCATTACTGTCTCATGACTCGCTGGAGCGAATTATATCCACGCTTTTTTGTCATTTATATAGTCTTCAATTGTATAATATGCTTTTTCTATGAGAGAAGTTTTGATTGCTTTCTTAAACTTGTGTAAAGGCAAGTCTAAGATCGACTGTAGAATTTTATTATAGAACGTCACGCCCATTCCCACATATGTCTTTCGGACCCTCTTGAGGCGCAGAGGAATCACGAGCTACACAGATAAGATAGATAAGGTACACATGTTATAACACCTCTATTTTTGTGTCGGGGGTTAAAAATCATACAGCTCTTGTTTTAATCAAGGTCAGAACCGTTATATATGCTGTGTATATCAATCGCATCTCTGGCATTGCACAATTATACGGACACGCAACGCGGTGCACGCAATGGCGCGATACATGGCAGAGAAACAGCTACTCCATTAGCTATGGTGAGCTTTGGAACAGCTCTAAAAAAAATTATTATCAATAAAATTATTCTTTGTACCGGTGGATGTAATTCTACTATTATTATACTCGTATATTATGTGAATGTTTGTGAGGAAGTTTGGATGGATGGATGGATGTTTGTTACTCTTTCACGCCACAACGAATCAACCGATTTGGCTGTTTGGAATGAAGATAGCTCGTATCCAGGATTAACACATAGACTACTTTTTATATCGGTAAATTATAGAGTTCCCGTGGGAATTAAAAACCTAAGCCCATGCGAACGAAGTCGCGGGTATCATCTAATAATTACTTAAAAAGTGTAGAAGTGTTTGTTCAATTTCATCCGTGGTGGGGACCCACCCTTAGTTTATGAGCTAACAAGTGTAAATTGATAATTTAAAACGCCCCAGACATGTGAATCTATGTCCGAACTATATGCCTGATACCTGACATCCTACTAGCCAGTTGTTTGCTCCATCATCAGATCTTCCTCCTCGATCTTCGATCCACGATCTACGATCCTCGATCATCATTTACCTAGCACCTCCTAATGGAGACCATTCTAATTAGCCCAAACACACTATATCTGCTGTAAGTTGCCGAGGTCGAGTTGTGTATCCCACAGACTCAGCTCAAGGTTACTATGCCTTGTATTTCCAAGGCATAGTACCAAAATAGTAAAAATGGAACCATTATGGTGCGGCTTTCTCCGTCCTGCCGTCTGTCATAGTCGATTATTTTAGTAATTGTACCTTAAACCAATCGTAAAATCAGAAATAAATAATTATGATCAGTAGAGGTTTATGTATATTTTACAGTAAAAATAAAACCAACGCTCTGTCTAGCATAGTTGGAACGTAGTTCCTTATCGCGCGGTGCGGAAGGGGGCTAGACGGATCGACACTTTTTTGAAACCGACACTTTTTTGAATGTGAATTTGGCATTGTGTTCGGTATTTTCGCGGTACAATATTGGATCTCCGTAGCCTTGTGGTTTCTGCAGTCGCTAAACAGTTAAAAGTCGATGGTTCGAATCCCAGCTCGACAGACTGAATTTTCTATTTTAAATTTTATTTTAAATAATTTCTACATGTGGAATTTTTCCCTAATTTTTTATAACTTATTTTAATTTAACTTAAAAATAAGTTATAAAAAATTAGGGAAAAATTCCACATGTAGAAATTATTTAAAATAAAATTGAAAATAGAAAATTCAGTCTGTCGAGCTGGGATTCGAACCATCGACCTTTGGCTGTTTGGCGACTGTGGAAACCACAAGGCTACGGAGATCTAATATTGTAGTGTGAAAATGTTGAACACAATGCCAAATTAATTAATCGAAAGGAACTTCGTTCCATCCGGGTGTCCCTTGACACCTCTCAAGTTTTTTTTTGATATTAACAATAAAACAAACAAAGTTAACGGTTAATGAAAACAAAAAAAACATGAATAAGAAATTTAATATAATGTTATCATTTTACTTGAATACTTTTACTTCTGGATTATGGAACCCTCGGCGAGTCCGACTCGCACTTGGCCGGTATTTTATTTTACGGCCCAGATTTGAGTAAGCTTATTTTACTTTTGACCATTCTTCGTTCCCAGGTATATTGTGAATCATACTATCATGCAACATACTATCTAATGTATGATTTGTGTGTAGTAATCTACACACAAAACTATATCTCCAAGCGATTCAGAACCATCCAGAAGATAGAAATCTATCGAAAGTCCACATTCAGACATCCACAGATTAGCGCAACGACTGTATCATGACTTCTCATTGGAACTTTGAACTGAATGTAAATTTTTAATTTTTAGGATTATGATCTAAATTATTTATCTATACGTAAGAAATACTGTCTTCTATTTGTATCACTTATTAAAGCTTTGATTATAATATTACACCAACACCAACCTAAAATATTAGAACAACGACATAATTATAAAACACTTCTTTTGACGTGATAAAGTCTTATAAATCGATGAACACCGGCTGCACGTACGAAAAAGTATCACGTTCCGCCTGAGCCTAAGCGTGCAAGCGAGAGCGCGGAACAAGCGATAGAGAGGCACGATCGGCCTGAGCGGTGGCTTGTGACGTTAATTTATCGAAAAAATTGTAATTTTCAATTAACTCCTTCTTTGAATGTCTGAATTATCATTATTTTGTATAAATACTAAATATTTTTTGAAAATAGTTGTTAATAATTCAGTGATAATAATTGAATTTGAATTATTATCACTGAATTATCATACAAAATAATGATAATTCAGTGATAATAATTCAATCCAATTCATAAAAGTATGCAATATTTCATCAATGTTTCTTTATGACGTTATCACGTAAAATTATCGTCCGAAAACCGACTTTACAGACAACCAATTTTTTCAATTGCTCATGTAAAATGCGTGTGATATATAAAAGTGATATCACGTCAGCTTATCGTGTAAGATTGTCGGCGAATCGAAATAATTAAGCACCCCAATGAACCGTGGCGGTAACAGTAACGGGAACCGAACCCGTTACCGCCGCCTCCTCCCCAGGCGACGCGCTAAAGCGCCTTTGTTTTACTACTACAATCTACGTGCTATGGAATTCATTGTAATTCCTAGGTAGAGTTTACCTTATACTGATCTGGATTATAAAGTTGATAGAATATATTTATGCTCAAAACATTGGCGCGTAAAATGGGTCTTACTACATCGCTGTGAAAAGCCTAAGGGCCGATTTCACCAACGTATAATAAGTTTGATATTTTGGCAGATTTTTCAAATCTGCCAAAATATCAAAACGCTCGGATACATAAACTGTCAAAATGTCAAATTTACGCATATTTTACGTTGGTGAAATCGGCCCTAAAGCGATTATAGCGATCAAAATTTATAGATTTATTGGAAAGTAGTTCCTTATCGCGTGGTACGGAAGGGGGCTAGACGGAAAAAATTAAGAAACCGACACTCGACACATTTTTGAAACCGACACTTTTTTGTTGAATGTGAATTTTGCATTCTGTTCGGTATTTTCGCGATACAACACTAATAGTTCACAGTCGATGGTTCGAATCCCAGCTCGACAGACTTTTTTAAGTTATAAAAAATTAGGGAAAAATTCCACATGTAGAAATTATTTAAAATAAAAAGGGGTAATGCTGCCAGCATCTTAGGTACCATGCCACACTGCAGTGACTTCGATGGGGTTTTAGATTTTATTTAATTTTTATTTTAGTTTTAATTTTAGAATAAATTTAATTTTAAAATAAAATTGAAAATAGAAAATTCGGTCTGTCGAGCTGGGATTCGAACCATCGACTGTGAACTATTAGGCGACTGCCGGAGCCACTAGGCTACGGAGACGCCGTGTTGAATCGCGAAAATACCGAACACAATGTAATCGAAAGGAACTACGTTCCATCCGGGTGTCCCTTGACACCTCTCAAGTTGTTTTAGTGTATTTTGAAAAAAAAACGTTTTTATTTAGAAGTACATGTGACGAGACCTATAGACGTCCACTGCTGGACAAAGGACGTCTATAGGTCTCCACCTGCCTTTGTCCAGCTGTGGACGTCTATAGGTTGATAAATAATTAGCTATAACTTTCTTTTTTAATAATTCTGCAATATTGAACGCCCGTTTATTTGTTATTTTAAAGTGTTCCCTTAAGGTTCGTAAAAACGAAGTTGACCGAAATCGTCACCTAACTTAGCTAACGTAGGAATGTTGGTGAAAACAGGCATTACCTAGGTATTACTTTGACAATATTACTTGTACTATGCATTATGTAGTCTGTGTTTTTAGGTACATGAAAATACAAGCTTTTGCGACTTCGTCCGCGTCAGTTAGGTTTTAAAAAAATTGCGGTAAGCCTCTGTTTTTACCGGGATAATGTTTTTAGGGTTCCGTACCCAAAGGGTGCCAACGGGACCCTATTACTAAGCCTCCGCTGTCCCTCCGTCCGTCCGTCCGTCTGTCAGCGGGATGTATCTCGTAAACCGTAATAGATAGACAGTTGAAATTTTTACATATTGTGTATTTCTATTGCCGCTATAACAACAAATAATAAAAATAAAATTAAATTAAAAGATAAAGGGGGCTCCCATACATGGAAAAGGAGTCGAAATAAAATTTTATTATTTTAGCCTGGTATGTGGGGTGTCATTGTCTATAACTCATTAAGTGCAGTTCAAATATATATATTTATTTTTTAGCTATAAAAATGAAGAAGTGGGGGGCCGTCAAAGTTGTCGGTTTTAGACCAATTTTGTTAGGGGGTCTATCTGAAAAACTAAACTAGTTAAGAATTTGAAATTTTGGTATATCATGTAGTATGTTGTGTATTTAAACAAACAAATACTAAAAACACCGATTTATAACGCGGTTTTTAAGTTGTCACCTAAACAAACGAACATATTTCCCCATTTGCTAATTTAGTACTTTCTAAGAACTAAGATATCTAAATAATTATGTATGTAGTTTTAAAAAAATGATTTTGTCATATGTACGGAACCCTAAAAGAGCGAGGCCTGACTTGCACTTTGCCGATTTTTTTAAATTTATTTAATCATTCTAATAATAACCAAAGGATCTTATGATACTATCTCGCTAAACTGGAGGGCCAGTTTCTTGTCGAGGTGGCGTTCTTATTACTAAATACCATTTAATTAAAACCTTACACAAGTTAACTATATTTTTAAATTATTTTCAAGACTCCGTTGATAGAATTTCATTCGTAACCCTAATTAGTTTAACAAAAACTAGTTACTGAAAGCAGCAGGTACGCTCCGCGACTCGTATGATGCGTAACCACACGTTAGTTGTTACCGAGGCACCAGTAACGAACTAACAGACGCGTTAAGATTGTAATTATTTCATGCAGGCGTAAATAATTGTTCACTTTGCAAGTCTACGATGCCTAATACGCTGATTTGTATCAAACTTACAGTTATCTGGCGAAGGATCTTCAATGATTTTTTTAATTATAGCCATTCAACATGAGTTATAGTTCCATTTTCCCAACTCACTAAGCGGGGTTGTGCAATATTGCAACGGATGGGATTTGAACCGTCCGCATCCCAACTGCCCTCTGCCCTGAATGTTGCGCCCAAAGATTTACAAGATGGAGCCTAAAGGCTGTGAATGCGTCGAAAATTTGTGCTGCCACATGTGGTTCACGCCCTTTTCCCGTGCTCAGTTTGAATTAGGTCATCACCAGATATGGAGCTCGCGAGCCAATATTTTGTTTTTTTAAATGGCGGTTTTTGGTAAATAAAATGTGAAAAAAACTTAACAGGACGATCTAAAATAACCAATAACATCACCTACCATCAGTAAATAACATTCAAGTACATCAGTTCCTGCAAAATAAGAAATTGAAATTTGTAGAAAATAATTAAATTAGAGTTCGCCATTTAATGTGTGTTGCCAGTTTACGAACCCAAAATTTCCCTAATAAATAATGAAACCTTAGAATATAGATACCGATAATATTCGAAAAGCGATGGCAGATAATGTCATTTTTTAATTTTTTTTCCAAGACAGTCCTTGTTCTACGATCTCACCTGATGGTAAGTGACGATGCAGTTTAGATGGTAACGGGCTAACTTGGAAGGGCATAAGCTAGGATTTATTAAATTTTTACACGCTATCGAGCCGGAACGCTAAATAGCTTAGCGATACGTCTTTGATGGTAGAATGGTAACTAGCCACGGCCGAAGCCTCCCACCAGACCAGATCTGAGATATTTCAGAAATTATAAATTTCGAAATTGTCTCCATCGATAATCGAACTCAAGAATTCCCCTCTTATTTTTTTTTAACTTTTTCGTTTCTGATTTTCTTTTATTTATATTCACCTTAAATTTTTTTTATTTTTTTAAACGAATATTACCGGGAGAGAGTTTTTATGACTTTAGCGATTTAGCGATTCACCGATCGAGTTGGAAATAGGGTTTAGGGTAACCTTGGATCAAAAATAGGAAATGGTTGCCAAAATTTTTAAAAGTCAGCGCCATATTGAAATTCTTTGTTATTTCACCGATGTCGTTCAAAATCGATATTTAGGGTTCCCTGGGGTCAAGAAAGACGAATTGGTGGCCAAAATTTTAAAAAGTCAGCGCCATATTGAAATTCTTTGTTATTGCACCGATGTCGTTCAAAATCGATATTTAGGGTTCACTGGGGTCAAGAAAGACGAATTGGTGGCCAAAATTTTAAAAAGTCAGCGCCATATTGAAATTCTTTGTTATTGCACCGATGTCGTTCAAAATCGATATTTAGGGTTCCCTGGGGTCAAGAAAGACGAATTGGTCGCCAAAATTTTAAAAAGTCAGCGCCATATTGAAATTCTTTGTTATTGCACCGATGTCGTTCAAAATCGATATTTAGGGTTCACTGGGGTCAAGAGAGACGAATTCGTTGCCAAAATTTTAAAAAGTCAGCGCCATATTGAAATTCTTTGTTATTGCACCGATGTAGTTCAAAATCGATATTTAGGGTCCCCTAGCGTCAAAAGAGAGGGAATAGTTGCCAAAATGTTGAAAAGTCAGCGCCATGTTGAAATTTTTTGTTATTGACGCTTGGGGACCCTAAATATAGATTATCAGTATTGCGCTGACTTTTTAAAATTTTGGCAACCAATTCGTCTTTTTTGACCCCAGAGAACCCTAAATATCGATTTTGAACGACATCGGTGCAATAACAAAGGATTTCAATATGGCGCTGACTTTTTAAAATTTTGGCCACTAATTCGTCTTTCTTGACCCCAGGGAACCCTAAATATCGATTTTGAACGACATCGGTGCAATAACAAAGAATTTCAATATGGCGCTGACTTTTAAAAAAATACTGGCAACCATTTCCTCTCATTTGACGCTAGGGGACCCTAAATATCGATTTTGAACGACATCGGTGCAATAACAAAGAATTTCAGTATGGAGCTGACTTTTTAAAATTTTGGAAACCATTTATCTAATACAAAATACTAAATACAATAACTCACTATAGTTAAAGGTATTAATAAAATTATTGTTTTATGATAAAAATTAAAAAAAAAGTAGATATTAATTTTATTTTTAAAGTTTAAAAATTTTAATGACATAATTCTCCCCATTTTATTGGAATCACCTGCGTACCTGGTATCATTACACACGCTCAGTAATCCACGCCGCGCATGCGCGGCACTCACGTCACGCACACGAGCATATTCTCATTGGCCTGTTTTTTTTCGTTCTTTAGTAGCGCGATACTCCTTCTAGATATATATGTATTCATAGGTTGCGCCTTTTCTTCATCATCATCATCACTAGTCTTTGCGAATCCACTTTTAACATACGTTTAAGATAACGTTTCCTATCGCATATCCTATAGCCATGGATAAGTTGCAGAAGATATGGAGGAACCGTAATCTATATATATAAAAGAAAGTGGTGTTAGTTACACTATTTATAACTCAAGAACGGATGAACCGATTTGGCTGAAAATTGGTGGAGAGGTAGCTTAGAACCAGGAGACGGACATAGGATACTTTTAATCCCGTTCGACAGCGTTTCCGTCATGTCACTATAAAACGTGGTATAAGAAAAACGCATCTGACATGGAATAACAAAACGCAAATGACAGTGGAATAACAAAACGTAAATGACAGCTAAACGTAATTTTGTCTTTGGTTAAGTATGGTAAAAAATTTGACAATTATAAAAAGTGTTATAATAAAGCATTACTGATATTATAAATGCGAAAGTGTGTTTGTTTGTTGGTTTGTCCTTCAATCACGTCGCAACAGAACAGCGGATTGATGCTATTTTTTGCATGGGTATAGTAATGGATGTAGTAGTGGTTCCTCAGACCGGGAGAGCTACTTTTTATCTCGGATAATGAAAGAGTTCCCGCGGGATTTTTAAAAACTAAATCCATGCGGACGAAGTCGCGGGCATCAGCTAGTATATTATAACACAGGCCACTAAGACCCGGCTAGTTAGAGCGCTTGTGTTCCCCATAATCCTCTACGCTTCGGAAACGTGGACCCTGCGAGAAAGTGAGAAGAAGCGAGAGTGAGAGAAGAAGTCCTGGACCGAATTCCGGACCAATAAGTCCATTCTCGGGATCGAACTTGAGTACGCACCTCTGTCTTTTCGGAGTCAAGTGCGTTTAAGCAATTAAATATCACTTGCTTCAACGGTGAAGGAAAACATCGTGAGGAAACCTGCACATCTGAGAGTTCTTCATAAGGTTCTTGAAGGTGTGTGAAATCCGCCAATTTGCAATGGGCCAGCGAGCGTGGTGGACTACGGCCTATAACCCTTCTCTGAGAGGAGACCTGCGCTCAGTAGTGAGCAGTTGATGGGTTGCTAATGATGATGATGAATGAAGTCTGTTCGCGCCGGAATGCGGCGCTGAACGCTGAAATGTGGTTTCAGCCTTCTCTATGCCAAGTCGCATGGATCTAGGAAATGCGATGGCCCGGGTGGCGCCACTGTCGCCTATTTTGTCTATCTGCGACTATGAACCTGACACCTAATGTCACTGAAAAAGGTTGGTTGGCTACTTGAAGCCGTGCTGAAAGCATGGTGATTTTCACGACTCGAAGTCCTAATAGAAGTGAAATCTTTGTTAATCCGGACTAAAGTGACCCGTTTTGTTGTGCTACTTGATTGAAACACGCAATTGGTGCCCTGCGAGCGCGCGTGTGTGGCGATTTTGGACCGAACTAAGACGATTTTGTGAACATTGTGTCGACGCCAACCTCCTCTCAGAAACTTGCGCGTCCACGCGTGGGATCAGCGGCCCACGCCTGTATAATACACTAAACTGACCCCTTACACAATACACAACACCACTCCACAATACGGCCGTTGATGCTAGAGAGAGAAGACGCTCTAAGCGGTAAGTGTTTTACTGTAGTGTACTGTAAGATTAAGTTTGTGACCACCATGCCCTTTGTTGTAATAGGCATCTTCAACGAGGGACCCCATCTCTTTTGTAGGGTGAGATAGCTAGCCCAGCCCCCTCATCCGACCATCGACTCAGCCGGGCTGCTTCACCTTCCTATGGGCCCGAGGGTGGAGTCGAGTACCCTTGAGGGCTGAGCGTTGGCCTAAACAAAGTCCATTCTCGAAGAACTCCGCATCAAGCAGCGTCTGTCCTCTATTGTGCAAGCTCACATACTCACTTTCTTTGGTCACGTGTCAAGACTTAATGATATCTCGATTGAACGTCTAGTGGTCCAGGGAAGAGTAGAGGGCACTAGAGCACGTGGCAGATCGCCTATGAGATGGACAGACCAGGTGAGGGCTGTGGTGGATGTCCCGTTGCATGAATGCACAAGTTAGAGAGGAGTGGAGGCGTATTGTAAACCGTGCCAAAACACCCAAGTGACGACCACGACCGCTCTGTCAAGAGCGTATCGACTGAGAAGAAGATCCTATCACATCCTATCATGTGCAATTACTTTCCGGATGTCATCTCGCTACCTCGTGTTAGTTGTTCTACACTCCGTACTTTTTGAAGTGAAAACTTCTTTAGGCGCGTTGAGCACTTTTTTGGGTGAGCAAAAAACATGGATTTCGCGTCATCGTCACCTTCACAATCGTCACCTGGAGATTTCAGTAAGCATTCAACATTTTAGAAGTTCCCAAGCAACCTTTTACAGCGCAGCGGGCAAGCAGCCGCCTTCCTTACCGTTTAATGTACCTACGATGTCGTAGGTTCGAATCTCACTCACGAAATCGTGAATGCGCTTTTCTTATTTGTTTTTAATTATTTGCAAATTTAGTTTTCACTTCTATCGGCAGTCCCTATGACTGCCAATTTGTTTATGCCTCGTTGTGGTTAACATGTTCGGATGGCGAGGTCTCGGGTTCGATTCCCGGCCAAAGGTAGTCATTGGGTTTTTCTGTCAAAAAATGTTCATCAGGTAGTTATCCGGAATCAGGAAGAAGGCGGTGAGGCACTCCCGTGCCTCGGTCCTGCGACTGATCCTCTCCCGTCCCGATTTCCGTCCCTTGATTGTCCCATCGGATTATGTGAGTGTGGGAATAGAGAGTGCATCCGCGCCGTGGCCGAATTCGGTGGGGAGGACTATTCTACTGTTTACGTCTCTTTCCTTCTGGAAAGAGCAACTCCGTCATACTTTGAGCCGTGAAAGAGCCGTTTAAATAAGAATTTCTTTTCCACTTCCGAGTTAATGGTAATGGCATTGATATAGTAAAACTATAAAAAATTTATTAAACTACCTTACGAGAAAGTGTATATCTGCGGTAATAAATAAAAATTACTTATCGAACTTTCCCAAGATTTAAAAATGTACAGTACTAGATTCAAAACAACTATTGGTTTCATTACTTTCATCGGTGAACATTATATTTTATTTTGGTAGCATAGTACCTTTATATTTATTGTAAAGTACTTATCACTAATAATGCTAGATACCTGTCCATTTTTATGATGAAATTGAGATAAAACTACTTACTATTTTATAAGTACATCAAGAGGTTAAGTATCTTCACACTCAAGTATAAAGTTATCCTTATATATATTTTATATAAATGCGAAAGTGTTTCTTGGTTGGTTTGTCCTACAATCACAATCACGCAGCGATGGAGCACCGATTCGGCGTGACCTTTTACATGGGTATAGTTGATGAAAAAAGTGTAAAATGAGAGATAATGTTAACGAATAGGAAGGTGAGATCTTTAGTGCCAAATATGTATAACTACTACGGTAGAAGGATAAGCGCTTATGAAGTTCTTAAAATATTCAATGCAATCGATTGAGTTGGAGAGAATATCGATAGTGTCGGTGAGGGAGTCCTTAAGAAGAGGTTAAAGGAACACTTTCTTGGGGACTCTCTATCTGACTAAATTAGGCTTTTCAAAATGGTTTAGTTGTGTTTTTATTTATTTAATTTGTGTTGTCTGTAGTAATTTAAAAATAAGCATGCTTATTAATTTGTGTTATGTTTATTTAATTGTTAATTTGTGTAAGGTTTTAATTTAATAGTATAGGATATATATAGTTATAAGTGCGTTAGCGTTAAGTCAATGATATTATTAAGTATTATTAGGTTATGTAAATATTATTAGTAAGAACGCCACCTCGACAAGAAACTGGCCCTCCAGTTTGGCGAAATAGTATCATAAGATCCTTTTGTTATTATTTTAAATAAATAATAAAAAATATATCCCGGTAAAAACAGAGGCTTACCGCAATTTTTTAAAAACCTAACTGACGCGGACGAAGTCTCAAAAGCATCGTAGTCGTTTTCCTAGTTCCATAAGCAAAAGCTTGTATTTTCATGTAATAACACAGACTACATTATTATATAGTCTGTGTTATTATTACATGAAAATACAACATACATAGTACAAGTAATATTATCGTCAAAGTAAGTACCTACGAGTAGGTAATCCCTGTTTTCACCAAAATTCCCTAACTTTTACGTTAGCTAAGTTAGGTGACGCTTTCAGTCAATTTCTTTTTTACGAACCTTTAGGGGAACACTCTAAAGTAACAAATAAAGGGGGCGTTCAATATTGCAGAATTATTAAAAAAATTATAGATAATTATCAACCTATAGACGTCCACAGCTGTACAAAGGCAGGTGGAGACCTATAGACGTCTTTTGTCCAGCAGTGGACGTCTAGAGGTCTCCACATGTACTTCTAAATAAAACGATTTTTTTGTTTCAAAATAAACATAAGTTCTATTGAGCTTACTTCATTAGAGCCTTATTTATTTACATTTAAAAATATTAAAGTTCTCCTTTAAAGTTAGTCGGTTAAAAATAGCTGTGGATGTCTTAATTAAAATCACGGATTCCGCCATAATTTCGCATATTTACCGCCTAAAAAACGGCCATGATTTCACTCCCAAAACATATAATTAATTTTAAAACGCATTTAAGTTCAAACAAAGCTTAGGAGACTTACTCAGAAGTGTGCCCAATAAATCCATACAACACAGAAAGCACGCTCCACTTAATTTGACATCCAAGTTTCTCGTCAGAAAGCGTCAAATTCAAAATTATACGAAATTACAGAATTCATAAAATTTAAACCGCGGCGCTCGCTCCCGTCGGCCGTGCGATGCGACTGCGAGTTTGTCGAACTTTGCAGTTCGCACGTCGCCAGTCGCGGCTTCGCGGCGAATTATTGTGCGATTAGATCTTACTACAAATCTGCATTACAGATTAAATTTATATTATGAAACTACGCCAGCACCCCGATTCAGAACCTTACGATAACATAATTATCGATCGATTCGGTTTGTTATCGCACGTTAAGATGAATTTTCAATTCAGAGTTCTCGTATCGACAGAGAAGTTGTCGAAATCGAAACCGAATCGAACCAACGTAGATATCGTTCGACATCTTCTATCAAACGCTATTCACAACAACCGTATTGAATAAGATTTTCCGAACGTCCGATAATTTTAGTTGGTTACTTATCGAAAGCTACAGGGCATCCGGTATCCTTTTGTTTACGTACTGTGTTTATTGGTTTTTCGTATAAAATGATTATGATGAATGATTTTGGTATGTAAATGTTTACTTACCATATTGTACGTATTTTAACATTAAATTAACATATTATGTACACCACAACAAAATAAAATAAGAACCCAGAGGGATGAAACATGAACTTAGCGCCATCTATCGACAAGGCTGAAAATTGGCCGTCAATAATTTAACAAGTTATCATTTTAAATAATTACTTCGATGACCTTCGAAAATGATTAAAATCTATTTATTTAGTGCTAACATGAATTTAATAACAAGTGAAGTTTTGGTAAAACAACAAACTTCGTAAATCCACATGTAATTTAATGTATCTTGTCGATACCGATACCGAAGCCGATTCCGTAGTCGACATCGAATCGAATTCTCTAACCGAATGTTCTGAATCGCACGACAAAAAATTTTCGATACGAGATCGATATCTAATCGTATCGAAACGGGAAGTTATCGAAATGTTCTGAATCGGGGTGCAGGTAAGGTACGTAATAATTTGATGAATTTCCTCCCTCTGACCTAATAATTACATCTAACTAAAAAGTTTTTGTTTGAGTAGTTCCTATTAAGAAATCTTCGTCTAATCTAAAGTTGTTGTAAGTTACCACTTGACATAATAATATTCTTATTATTAAAAATACATAAAAGCGTGGAGATGATTTTTACAGATTGAAAACCTCCGTGATTCTTAGACGAAAAATGAATGTAATGACGATGAATGAAATGTTACGACTGTGGTCTCCTATTCGATCCCGGGACCTCTGACTTTTCGAAGTTAAGTGCGTTTAAGAAATTAAATATCACATGCTTTAACGGTGAAGGAAAACATCGTGAGGAAACCTGCACACCCGAGAGTTCCCCATAATGTTCTCGAAGGTGTGTGAAGTCCGCCAATTCGCATTGGGCCAGCGTGGTGGACTATGGCTTATAACCCTTCTCTGAGACCTCGCTCAGTAGTGAGCCGATGATGGGTTGATAATGATGAATGATGATGACGATTTAGGCGATGGTAACGCTGTGCTCCACGACTCCGCGTTTTGTTGACACTCGCAAGTAGGTCAGTAAAAATTTACCAAAAACACATGTAACGAAGTGAAACAGAGTGTACCAGTGTATGTGTGTAGGTATATGCATCGGTCGTGAGGCAAACTTTCACACAAACACGTTTTGAGAAAGGTCATTGTAAAATGGAAATTATTCAATTGATCACACTGTTGATTGTTGGTATTACGATAGATTAATGATATGAAACGAACTTACCTGTAAGTGAAGTTTTGTCATAATTATACGAAGGCTTTGTATCTGCGATTTTTATGTTGATATCTGATGGAGGAATACTGATGTTACAAACTTTTATTTTGATAATTTTTGCACTCTTTGTGCAGTAAGCGTAACTAATTTTTTATGAAATGATTATGAGTTATGACACATTAACATATTATTATGATGAAGATGATGATTGTGACGATAAGGTATTATATTAATATGTGGGTAGATGCAAAACAGAGAGGCGTGTAAAAAGACACCACTAGATCGTAGGCCAGTTGTCTGTGAACCACGGACGGAGCATCACACGTGCATAAAGTGTCATGTGAGGAGTGTGTGTAATCTACACACATCAAAAGTGTCTAGGGATCAAGCATTTTTATGCGGATTTCTTGAGATTGAGATGTGGCTTTGTAATAAATTTATGATTTTATAAATTTATATGGATCCTTTTTGGTGCATTTCATAATTTGAATCAGGAACTGTCAATCAAATTCGAATAAAAGATGAAAATCAGCTGTCAATATTTTCCCTATAAAAACATACAACGCATTGAAAACATTATTAGTGCTACTGTTTCCCTACTACTGATTAAAACCAACGTTATTATGGAGCGGCGACGTCATTTAAGCAGGGAAGAAATGCTCAGAGCCGTGGGAATGATAGAAGCTGGTTCCCGGCAACGTACTGTGGCTTTAGCTCTGAATACAAGTCAGAGTGTTATCAGTCGACTTTGGACACGTTACCGAAGCACTGGTACCGTGGCTGAGCGCCATGGAGGACGGTATCGCTGCACCACACGGAGACAAGACCGATACATTCAAATCTTAACTCGAAGAGCTCCAACAATAACCGCCATGATGTTAGCCGTGAGGCTTCATCACTCTTCAGGGAACTTAATTAGCGACCAAACAGTCAGAAACCGCTTGCATGAAGTGAACCTTCATTCCCGAAGACCGCTACGGGTACCACCTATAGCAATGCACAATCGTAGGATTCGATATCAATGGGCTCTTGAACACAGAAATTGGGCAGAAGAACAATGGCGTTTCGTGTGCTTTTCTGATGAGTCTCGTTTTGGTATGAGACCGGATACAAGACGTATACGACACTGGAGAACCCCTGGACGCCAACAGCGATTAAAATCCTGCCAGGAAGTCCATCCTTATAGTGGTGGAACCATCATGGTATGGGCGGGTATTTGGATCGGCGGAAGAACTGAGTTGATTTGGATCAGAGGCAACCTCAACGCTCAAATGTATGCTGAGACGATTGTATCAGACGTCATCGTTCCTCTACAAGTGCAAATCGGTCCCTTATTTCAGTTAATGCATGATAATGCACGACCGCACACCGCAAGAGTTGTAAGACAGACTCTCGCCGCAGCTAACATCAATGTCCTGCCCTGGCCTGCTCAGTCGCCAGACTTGAACCCGATTGAGCATGCATGGGATATGCTACAGAGAAGAGCTCTGCCGAATATGGAGGGTATCCAGTGGCAAGAAGACCTTTTTTTGTTGTTGCAACGAACATGGGCGGCCATTCCACAGCGTGATTTGGATGAACTCATTTTGAGTATGCCAAACCGATGTTCTTGTGTTGTTAGTGTTCGCGGTAGAAACACGAATTATTAATTGTTTAAGTTACCCAATAAAATTTTAAAGAAAACTGTTATTTCAGTCTTTTTTTCGAACTTTAATGTTAGTGGTTCAAATGTCAAAAATCCCTTTATTAGGAAAATGGCAAATTTCTTTATTAATGCAAAGGTGACTTGGTTTATCGTTACTTTGACAAACGAAAACACTTTATTTGATGAATCCTTAAAGAAAATTTTAATTAATATCAATCAGGAGAAAAGTTATTGCAAAAATATATGTTGATCCCTAGACACTTTTGATGTGTATATCTATATATATAAAAGAAAGTGGTGTTAGTTACACTATTTATAACTCAAGAACGGATGAACCGATTTGGCTGAAAATTGGTGGAGAGGTAGCTTAGAACCAGGAGACGGACATAGGATACTTTTTATCCCGTTCGACCGCGTTTCCGTCAAGTCACTATAAAACGTGGTATAACAAAAATGCATCTGACATGGAATAACAAAACGCAAATGACAGTGGAATAACAAAACGTAAATGACAGCTAAACGTAATTTTGTCTTTGGTTAAGTATGGTAAAAAAATTGACAATTATAAAAATGATAGCTAAACGTAATTGATAATATCATCAGTAATATGTTTTCTCTTTGAATCATCATTAACAATGCCGCGAGCAAGACGATCAAATGTTTCCTGCTACAAAGCTACGAATTGACGTGATTTATTGGATAGGTATAGTTGAGAACCTGGAGGGTGACAAAGATTTCCCGCGGGATGTTATGAACTAAATCCACGCAGACGAAGTCGCGGGCATCAGCTAGTATATAATATATTACGCATACTACATATTATGCACGGTACATCTTGTGAACACATAATATGTACATATACAGGGTGGATTAAATTTATGGGCCCTGGAGGGGAACTACCTTAAATCCTTAAGGTGGTAAAAGCATGCGACAGGCGATTTTGCGGTGAGCTAACAGAGCTTACAAATTGAAAACTATAATTCCAATTTGAATAATTTCAATGCAATATGTAATTTGTGTATCTTAACTAAATTCGCTTAGAGATAGAAACACGATTGGAAAAAAAATTCTCGATAGAAAGTTTTCCCAAACTTTGATCGAATAATCACCGTTTTTAGGTTTAAACCTTGTTAAAACAGAAACGGTAGGTTCTTTTCCTGCTATTTTTTTTATTTGTGTTGATATAAATAATTACTAAAAGCGGTGAGAAAAATTCTTTGATTATTGGCATCCATAATTTTTTAAATCAATTTTAAAAATTTTTTTCAATTCCCGACCCCTGAATCCATAATTTCCATCTCTTTCCTAGCACTGCAAAATATATAGCTCTATCCCACTCGTACGACCCAAACAATTTAGGATCGTTTTTGCACCTTAAGTTAGATCATTTTACTTAAAGGAAACATTCCCTTATTTTTAAAAAGAAACAAAACTGCATTCAAAGTTTTTCAAAAATTCGCGTGTCTCACCCGGGAATCTAACCAGTCTATCTATTTTATTCAGTCAATCTATTTTATTGCACTAGTCGATACAGTCAATGTTAAAGACAAAATTTCTCCAAGAAATCGGTGAACATAGATTACCCGAAGACGCCTGAACAGATTTGGAAAATTCTTTTTAACCGACTTCAAACAAGGAGGAGGTTATCAATTCGTCGGAATCTTTTTTTATGTATGTCCACCGATTACTCCATTATCCAAGACGCCTGAACAGATTTGAATTTTTTTTTTGTTTGAAAGAGTATACTCCCCAGGTAGTTCCATATAAATTTTATCGAAATCGGTCGAGCGGTTTTAAAATATCAACAATAAGTTATATACTGTGTATAGTGGCGCGGGAGTTTGAAGTCGGGTTTTAAAAAGAATTTTCTTTATTAAATTTTAATTATATTAATTTTCTGCACTCGGATAATATACAGTTTTTATAATTTTATCCTTGTTTGTTAAGTTACTCCTACTAATATTACGGAAGAAGCCGAGGCTCATTGCTAAGTTCGCACGTGCGTTGCTTCTCTTTCTACCTACGCTGGATTATTGCGGGTCGTCTCGTAGCAAACGATCTTACTCTTGCAGGTTTTGTTCAGTAATTTACAATGTATGATGAATATATTATATGCATTTGCAACGCACAATAAACGGCACGTGCGAAACTGGAGCATGTTGGCGAATTGACGCAACCTCGCGTTACACACTTGTTTAACATCTGCACCAACCAGTCTGGACTGGTAATAAAATATAAAACTGGTATTAATTTATAAGGATGTACGGTGGTCTACTTTCAGTAGTGGTATTCTCTAAACTCGATTTCATCAACGATCGCAATGACCTTTGATTGGCCGGTATTCTCCCGCTATATACATTTAGCCAATCAGAGATATTGCGATCGTTAGAGCATACTACTATACAGATTGTTAATATTGACACAAGTGTAAATTGAAAATTTAAAACACCCCAGACATGAGTGGCTGTCGAAGTTATCAATTAATTGTCATTTAACGATTATACTGGCACGCGTGAAGCACTTAATCGAGTAATCATACGCCAAAAATGCCTTACATCATTTTGGAAGAGCTGATACTCTTACACTGCTGGACCGATATTAGCCAAACAAAGCTAAGAACCACCGCAAGGAAACTGGCTTTCAAATGAAAAAAACCGCATCGAAATCGGTCCATCCGCTTGAGAGCTACGATGCCACAGACAGACACACACACACATAGACAGACAGACAGACAGACAGACATCGACGTCAAACTTATAACACCCCTCTTTTTGCGTCGGGGGTTAAAAATAATTAAAAGTAGGTAATGTTCTAAAGAAGCAGTGATAGCCCAGTGGTTAGTATTGCGGTCTCCTCTTTGGGGGGTCACCGGTTCGATCCCGGGCACGCACCCTCTAGCTTTTCTAAGTTTTGTACGTTTAAGAAATTAAATATCACAAGCTTCAACGATGAAGGAAAACATCGTAAGGAAACCTGCACACCTGAGAGTTCTTCATAATGTTCTCGAAGGTGTGTGAAGTCTGCCAATTTGCATTAGGCCGGCGAGGTGGACTATGGCCTATAACCCTTCTCTGTGAGGAGACCTGTACTCAGTAGTGAGCCGTTAATGGGTTACTGGTGATGATGAATGTTTTCCTGGCCGAATTTCACCCACTATTAAAGATACTAGCTAATTAAGCAGGAGATATTATAGTACATTATTGTATGCGCTATCTGAGGGGATAAAAATCCGACACGGCGGGAAAAATCAGGCGTTGGACTGGACCCAATTCTCAGCTACGGCACAGGCTACGGCTTCTACTGAGAATTTATCGCTAGAAAAAACTTTTAATATCAGTTATTGGGTTTATGACACGATCCGGGACTCGAACTTGGGATCTCATTTTTAGAAGCCGGTAAGCCAAGGCCGGTAGACCTCAGCAGTTTTTGAGTATATTGTTTTGATAGATGCTTCTTATTATTTTGATGATCCTAGAGCTATTTTTCTTTTTAAAAACTAATGTAGATTATGCCTTGCAAATTTTTATTATAAACAGCTGAAGACAATTACCTACTTTATACATACGAAAATATTATTAATGGTTTTAAATACATACTCGAATCCGTACTTCCTTATACCTACTAATAGAATACTTTACTGCTACAAAGCTATTGACAGCATAGCTTATGTAGCACAGCATTAGTATAATACTAGTACTATAGTTACAAGGCTCTGGCAAAAATACTAAATTTTTATTAGCAGATATTTCACAGTATTGAAAAACATGTTGCATAAAGATCGAATGGAAAAGATGAGCCAATAATTATTTTAATAAGACACCACATTGATTAACAACCAGAAATAATTTGCCACATCATGTTTGGTTTGTTTGAGGTTAATTAACTAACTTGAAGCCAATGTTACTCAATTTTAGCAAAATGTAACAAGTTATGTAATATGCGTAGCGAAGCAATGGCTGGATCATGCGTCATGCTCGTGAACGGTTGCCGCCGGCGGGAATGGGGCTACTTTCTGTCTGCCCGTCTTTGACATGAATTGAATTGTAGTACGTTTTGTGGAAATGTCATATTCTATTCTAACAAAGATGCACGGGTTAAATCAGCTTGGCATCCAGCTGCCCACAAGATAGTATAAAAACTTATTACAATGTAATAGCTACTTATTAATATTGTAAAATGATTATTTTGAAAAGAGCAACTGCTGAGTTTCTTGCCGGCTCTTCTCAGCAGAATCCGCTTTCCGAACCGGTGGTAGAATCTTGACGTGTCATAAGAGCCACAGGTTGGCCTACATGAAATAAATAATTTTGAATTTTGAATTTTGAATATAAGGTAAATTCCTATATTTTCGCATTCACCAGGTGATAGGCCTATTAAAATATGCTCTCTCATCATCATGATCTCAACACTGTTAGACATTGTTGTCTTAAAATGATCGTCACAGGATACGATTCAACGGTTCTTACACCCAACGGCTGCCAGTGACTCGTCTGAGATCGTTCGTCCACTCAGCGGGGAAATCGCAGCGATCGAAAATCGCTGAAACTCTAAATCGCGCAATTTGGGTTATTCCTTTCTGTTCACCTGATTTGTCCCTTCAGGGGGACAGACAGGAATTAAAGAGTTCGATCTGTCCCCCTATAAGCGACAGGGTGACAGATCGAACTTTTTTATTCCTATCTGTCCCCCTGTTAGCAACGAAGGACGAACTAGTCGAAAGAATCAGACAGATCATCATCATCATTAGCAACCCATCAACGGCCCACTACTGAGCGCAGGTCTCCTCTCAGAGAAGGGTTATAGGCCATAGTCCACCACGCTGGCCCAATGCGAATTGGCGGACTTCACATACCTTCAAGAACATTATGAAGAACTCTCAGGTATGCAGGTTTCCTCACGATGTTTTCCTTCACCGTTGAAGCAAGTGATATTTAATTGCTTAAACGCACTTGACTCCGAAAAGTCAGAGATGCGTACCCGGGATCTAACTTGCGAACCCCTGAATAGAAGACCACAGTCCTAACCACTGGGCTATCACTGCTTCAATTGCGTCAAATCGCGCAATTTGCCGTTTTTGCGATCGATCGCTGAATCGAAAATCGCTAAAAGCCATAAAAACGCCGATCTCTGCCGCTAAAAGTAGCCAGTTTTCCCTGTTGTTGCAGCCGTTGGATACAAGCGGGACAGCATCGTGTTTTGTGGCGATCCAGCCAGCTGCGGACGTCTATCGGTTGAGATGATAACTAGTTTACTCAATGTAAGGCAGTTTTATAATCAACTCATTTGTCGTTATGTAATCTATATATATAAAAGAAAGTGGTGTTAGTTACACTATTTATAACTCAAGAACGGATGAACCGATTTGGCTCAAAATTGGTGGAGAGGTAGCTTAGAACCAGGAGACGGACATAAGATACTTTTTATCCCGTTCGACCGCGTTTCCGTCATGTCACTGTAAAACGTGGTATAACAAAAACGCATCTGACATGGAATAACAAAACGCAAATAACCATGGAATAACAAAACGTAAATGACAGCTAAACGTTAAAAAAACGTCTTAAAAAATTTGACAATTATAAAAAGTGTTATAATAAAGCATTACTGTTATTATAAATGCGAAAGTGTGTTTGTTGGTTTGTCTTTCAATCACGTCGGAACAGAACAGAGGATTGATGCGATTTTTTGCATGGGTATAGTAATGGATGTAGTAGTGGTTCCTCAGACCGGGAGAGCTACTTTTTATCTCGGATAATGAAAGAGTTCCCGCGGGATTTTTAAAAACTAAATCCATGCGGACGAAGTCGCGGGCATCAGCTAGTATTATTATAAAATGTGAAGCAAAGGCCTAAATTAAGGCCATTTCACTTTTCGATTCGTCAAACTGGTTCGAGTAACGTTTCCAAATCAAAATGCCTATCGCACTCATAATTACACACAGGTGATCTATGATTTCATCGAAATGCCATCGCAGAGTTGAGACAAAAAGTCTTGACTTATTAAACGAAAGCCAAATATACCGAAGGAAATAAATATTCCTTCGTTGTTCATATTTTTTGACGTGATAATCTATACCTACTAATATTATCTATACTAATATTATAAAGAGGAAAGATTTTTTGTTTGTTTGTTTGTACCGAATAGGCTCTGTAACTACTGGACCAATTTTAACAATTTTTTCACCAATCGAAAGCTAAGTTATCAGGAAGTAACATAGTTTATTGTCAAAAAAATTAGAAATCCTTAAGAAAATTGCAATAATGTAACCCAAAGTAGGAAATTTTTCCCTATAAAATGCATTATTTGGCGTGTACTGAGAAAACTATTGATGATACCTACATAAAAATGATTTACTACATGATTAAAGTGCTCATTATTCTCTACAAAAAAGTTCCGGAGGGAATATATCTAACTATCATATTTAAGTCACAATAGTAGCTTTTGTGTTCTAAAATTTAATTAGATCGCCTTTATTATCGTGGTATTAATTCTTCCTCACTAATACGTCATACTAATATTATATAAATGCGAAAGTGTGTTTGTTTGTTGTTTTGTCCTTCAATCACGCCGCAACAGAGCTACGGATCGACGTGATTTTTTGCATGGGTATAGTTGAGGACCTGGAGAGTGACATAGGCTCCTTTTTATCCCGGAAAATTAAAGAGTTCCCGAGGGATTTTAAAACTACATCCACGCGGCTGAAGTCGCGAGCATCAGCTAGTGTCTTATAAATCGATGAACACCGGCTGCACGCACGAAAAAGTGTCACGTTCCGCCTGAGCCCATGGGTGCAAGCGTTGGCTTGTGGCTATGATGCGATGTTTCTTTATGACGTTATCACGTAAAACTATCGCCCGTAAACCGACTTTACAGACAATCAATTTTTTTATTAAATTGTTTTAGCTACATAGTTGTAAAATTGTTCATTTTAATTCAGTTCGATTCAATTTATTTGCAAAGATCTACTCTATAGTGTACAAGTATACGAGGTCACTTCTATGCTTTGAATTTATAATATTGAAAAGAGTAACTGTTGAGTGTCTTGCCGGCTTTCTCAGCAGAATCTGCTTGCCGAGCCGGTGGTAGTCCTGATATGTCATAAATTCAGCAGTCGTACAAACATTTTTTTGAACTTTGTGTAAAAAAAGCTTTTAATGATTACTTGTTGCAGCTTAGAGCAAATGGTAGACGTAATCTAAAATGAAGGTCGCGTAAACGCACTTTCGAATTCTTTTTTCTCATGCAAGAATTGATGAAGTACAGATTTATTTACTTTCAAAATATACATTGATTTCAAATTACACAGTAGATAATCTAATGAGATGTCAAGATGAAATCTAGGTTATTCGAAACGCAATTGCCTAGAAGGTGTTTATTTATTGTTGTCTTGAAGGTACTCATATAATAAAGTTTATTCTGAGACCTGAATTCAAATGTCTTATGTCTGTACAACTACGTTTTTACCGTTTGATTAACGGAATCTAATTTAAATATCAGAGTTTCTAGTATAATATTACTCTATGTTATATTTTTTTAATTAAAATACGTAATGGAATATTTGTATCAATACGGTTATGTAAAACACAGTTTAATTATTACATACTAGGTACTAACTATTTATTTGTGTTGTGATACTACTGGCTGACACCCATAAATTGTCCGCATGAATTGAGGTTTTAAATAAATCCTATTGGAAATCTTTGATTTTCTGAATGCAGATAAAAAGTTGTTGCATTACCTACCTACAATTGCAAGCATACCTTGGTATCAAGTATCAATGGATACCTCGTACCTACATGAATTGAATAAATTCACACCGCTATGCTAGCAAATTTTGGTGATATCTGTATGCGACATTTCCATAGTTCCGGTTTTATTTTATGACGCCTCTTACTTTCGCAGGTTGAAAGGTTATGGCACAGAGCAACACGGCCACTGACCCAACGCGAAGCAGAGCGAATACAACGTTTCAAGGCTGAGCTTCTATCGCTGAAGCATTTAGCTGAGATTTTGCATCTATATTTGATACTATTACTTTATCTTTAGGTTTTATGTCTACCTAGAGACATAAAACCTAAAGATAAAGTCATAGTCCCTAAAAATCAGACAGCTGTTGATGCGAAAATTTTGCTCAAAAGCTTCTGGCGTTATGATGACCTTAAAATACCGTGATCTATCTTTACTAAGAAATAGCATCAATCTGTAACAAAAGAATAGACGTCCTTACAATATTTATCGCTAACATTTACCATAATTATTAGCTATTACTAAAAGATTAATACCTAGGGTATATAAGGATTAAAGTATAAATCTTAGCGAGTATAAAACTCTGATGGGTTTTAGTCCAATTCACTTGTGACCTAGGGATTTTTTGTTGATGGTGTGTGGTTCCCGCAGCTTATAATGCCTTACAACGTAGTCAAGTGATTCTACTGTTTCGCCGTTTGACTAAATAAACAGACCGTGTGGGCCGATACTTTGGGGGAACGTAGCTTAGGCCGCCTCCCCGCGTTTTTCAATGTTCCGAGTTAATGTTATGTCAGCATGCATTGATGTAGTAAGACTGTAAGAGTGATTGTCCGCCATTAACGCATAGAATTTCGCTAATGTCCTCCTTTTGAGTCATTTATCAAACCCATAAGTGTTATTAGTATAGCCTACAACACATAGTAAGTACTTACTTGTATGTCTACAAATCTAATATACTATAAAATTCTCCTGTCACAATGTTAGTTATCTTTCTCCTCCGAAACGGGTGGACCAATTTTTATGAAATTTTGTGTGCATATCGGGTAGGTCTGAGAATCGGCCAACATCTATTTTTCATACCCCTAAATAATAAGGGTGACCAACCACTAAATATTTTTGTTGGCGTTACGTAGTTCGCTGGGTCAGCTAGTTAATATATAAATGTGAAAGGTGTTTGTGTTGGTTTGTTCTTCAATCATACAGCAACAGATCGACGTGATTAAACTTTTTTAGGGTTCCGTACCCAAAGGGTACCAACGGGACCCTATTACTAAGCCTACGCTGTCCGTCCGTCCGTCCGTCCGTCCGTCCGTCCGTCCGTCTGTCAGCGGGCTGTATCTCGTAAACCGTAATAGATAGACAGATGAAATTTTCACATATTATGTATTTCTATTGCCGCTATAACAACAAATAATAAAAATTAAATTAAATTAAAAAAATTAAATTAAAATATTTCCATGGGTACATGAAAATATTTTAATTTAATTTTTTTTAACGGAACCCTAAAAGAGCGAGGCCCGACTCGCACTTGGCCGATATTTTTTAAGGGCATACGTGATTTACGTGACTTGGAGATTGACATATATATATATTATGCTACTATTATCCAGGAAAACATATATTAAACATATATATTACTAGGGCTGCACTACTTAACTATGTCCTTCATACTTGGTTCTTACAATACCAATCAAGAAAAGACCCAATTTCGCGAGCAAAGCGTGCGCAAAAATTTTAGATTGCACTACGCTCCTTTTTAGGGTTCCGTACCCAAAGGGTACCAACGGGACCCTATTACTAAGCCTACGCTGTCCGTCCGTCCGTCTGTCAGCGGGCTGTATCTCGTAAACCGTAATAGATAGACAGATGAAATTTTCACATATTATGTATTTCTATTGCCGCTATAACAACAAATAGTAAAAATTAAATTAAATTAAAAAAAATAAATTAAAATGGGTAGGTGGGTAGATGGAAATCTTTTAATTTAATTTTTTTTAACGGAACCCTAAAAGAGCGAGGCCCGACTCGCACTTAGCCGATTTTTAGTTTCTACTTAGCACCTACATTAGCAAGCGAAAATAGAAATTTTCGCGAGCGAAGCGAGCGCAAAAATATTTTGATCGCACTACGCCTCTGTGTAGTCCATACTAATTGGTATAGACAAAAGCAATCTACAACCGATATTTTCGCGAGCGAAGCGAGCGCAAAAATTTTCGATTCTTCTTCTTCTTCTTTATCAACCGATAGACGTCCACTGCTGGACAAAGGTCTCTTGCATGGACTTCCACAGGCCTCGGTCTTGCGCCGCCTGAATCCAGCGGCTCCCTGCGACTCGTTTGATGTCGTCGGTCCACCTGGTGGGGGGTCTGCCAACACTGCGCTTCCCGGTGCGGGGTCGCCACTCCAGCACCTTGGGACCCCAACGACCATCAGCTCTTCGAACTATGTGCCCCGCCCATTTCCACTTCAGTATCGCGACTCGCTTAGCTATGTCGGTGACTCTGGTTCTCCTACGGATATCCTCATTTCTGATTCGATCCCGCAGGGACACTCCGAGCATAGCTCTCTCCATCGCCCGCTGAGCGGTCCTGAGCCTACTTATGAGGCCCTTAGTTAGTGACCATGTCTCGGATCCGTAAGTCATCACTGGCAACACGCACTGTTCGAAGACTTGAGTCTTCAGGCACTGAGGAATTTTGGACGAGAAGACATCTCGGAGCTTCCCGAACGCTGCCCAGCCGAGTTGGATTCGGCGGCTGATCTCTTTCTCGAAATTGGACCTACCTAGCTGGACTGTGTGTCCCAGGTAAATATACTCGTCTACAATTTCGAGTGCAGAGTTCTCAACAATTACTGGGTGGAGCGGTGCATGAACATTGGACATGATTTTCGTCTTGCTCATGTTCATTTTCAGGCCCACCTGTTGAGAAACCCTGCTGAGATCGTTGAGCATTGTATTGAGGTCTCTCAGAGTCTCTGCCATGACTACTATGTCATCGGCAAATCGGAGGTGAGTGATGTACTCGCCGTTTATGTTGATGCCAAGCCCGTTCCAATCCAGAAGCTTAAAGACGTCCTTCAACGCAGCGGTAAAGAGCTTCGGGGAGATAACGTCTCCCTGTCGCACTCCACGCTGCAAGTGGATTGGCCTCGTAGTCTGGTCCTGTATACGTACTGACATTGTGGCGTTTTCATACAAGCACTTCAACACTTGGATATACCGGTAGTCAATCCGGCATCTCTGCAGCGACCTCAACACAGCCCAAGTTTCCACCGAATCGAAGGCTTTCTCATAGTCCACAAACGCTAAGCAAAGTGGCTGGTTATACTCTTCCGTCTTTTGTACAACCTGCCGCAGCGTATGAATGTGATCTATGGTACCAAAGCCTTTTCGGAATCCGGCTTGTTCGGGAGGCTGGAAGTCGTCGAACCTACGAGCGAGACGATTCGTAATGACTCTCGAGAACAACTTATAAACATGACTCAACAACGAGATGGGTCTATAATTCTTCAACAAGGTATTATCACCCTTTTTGAAGAACAGAACCACCACGCTCCTGTGCCATGCTTCCGGCGTTGTGCCCTCGTGGATGACGGAATTGAACAATCGCTGAAAGATCTTAAGTACCGGTTTTCCACCCGCTTTCAGGAGTTCCGCAGTGATTCCGTCATCACCTGGCGCCTTGTTGTCCTTGAGCTGTTTGAGAGCCATTCTAATCTCGTATAGGCTGACGTGAGGGATATCTGCGGTATAGTGTCGGCTCAGTTTGGCTCTGGGATCTTTCGCCAAATCTTCAACAGGTTTTTGTGTCGTGGTATATAACTGTCCATAGAACTTCTCAACCTCTCCCAAGACCTCAGGTCGAGAAGAGACGAGACGGCCGTCATCAGTTTTCAGCCGCGTCAGCTGGCTCTGTCCGATAGACAGATCTCTCGCGAACACTTTTGAGCCTTTGTTCCGCTCAATGGTATCTTTAATACACTTGGTATTAAAGACACGGAGGTCGCGAGTTTGTGCCTTAGAGATCTGCCTATTAATCTGCCGGTAGGCAGCCGCGTCTGCCGATGACTGCAGCCTCATCTCTTGTCTCTCCTTCATTAGCTTGAGAGTATGGTCAGAGAACTTTTCGGTTCTTTTCCTGCGATGGGTCTTAAAGAATTTAGACCCCACAGTATGGACAGTTTCCACGAACCTGTTGTTTAGATCGTCCACAGAAACGCAGTCTGCTAGGCACTCGAATCGGTTCTGCAGTTCGAGTTGGAAGTTTTCGGGATTTTGGATATGAGCACGAGAAGGTCGGAGAGTGGACTTCACCAGTCTGGCCCTTTCCAGCTTTACATTAATATTCAACGTGCCTCTTACCATCCGGTGATCGCTACCGGTTTTCACCCTATTGATCACAGAGACATCATTGAATATATGCCGCTTGGTCGACATAATGAAGTCGATCTCATTTCTCGTGGAACCATCGGGACTCAACCATGTCCATTTTCTGTGTGGCCGCTTCCTGAAGAAGGAGTTCATCATAAAGAGGCCCTCCTTCTCCATGAAGTCGGCCAACATTTGGCCCCTTTGGTTCCTTCGCCCATACCCAAAATGCCCCACTCTCGTCTCTGCACCGCTTCGTTTTTTTCGATTACCCTACGCTTATTTGTAGTTCATATTTGGCACCTACAGTAGCAACCAAAAACTGATATTTTCGCGAGCGAAGCGAGCGCGAAATTTTTTAGGACTGCACTACTTAACTATGTACTCCATACTTGGTTTACACTCAAAACAACAATGAAGAAAAGACATTTTCGCGAGCGAAGCGAGCGCGAAATTTTTAAAGACTGCACTACTTAACTATGTACTCCATACTTGGTTTACACTCAAAACAACAATGAAGAAAAGACATTTTTGCGAGCGAAGCGAGCGCGAAATTTTTTAGGACTGCACTACTTAACTATGTACTCCATACTTGGTTTACACTTACAACAACAATGAAGAAAAGACCCAATTTCGCGAGCAAAGCGAGCGCAAAAATTTTAGATTGCACTACGCTCCTTTTTAGTTTCTACTTGGCACCTACATTAGCAAGCGAAAACAGAAATTTTCGCGAGCGAAGCGAGCGCAAAAATATTTTGATCGCACTACGCCTCTGTGTAGTCCATACTAATTGGTATAGACAAAAGCAATCTACAACCGACATTTTCGCGAGCGAAGCGAGCGCAAAAATTTTCGATTGCCCTACGCTTATTTGTAGTTCATATTTGGCACCTACAGTAGCAACTAAAAACTGATATTTTCGCGAGCGAAGCGAGCGCGAAATTTTTAAAGACTGCACTACTTAACTATGTACTCCATACTTGGTTTACACTTACAACAACAATGAAGAAAAGACCCAATTTCGCGAGCAAAGCGAGCGCCTAATTTTTTACAATTACATTGCATCACTATGTAGTCCATACTTGGCAATCGAAAACGGACATTTTCGCAAATTTTTTAGGGCTGCACTACTTAACTGTGTCCTTCATACTTGGTTCTTACAATACCAATCAAGAAAAGACAAAATTTGTTACCTATCATTGGTGAGCAGTACCCAGCAGCATCAGAATTGAGTCCTCTTTTACGGCTCCACTACACTATTATATTTTTAATATTTGGCACCTACAATATCAATTCACAATCGACAGTTCGTAAATATCCATGATTTAGGTGGGCAGTACACTGCACCATCAGGATTGAGGAGCTAGGGCCTGGAGGTCAGTGATATAGTCTAAAATTAGTATGTAATGAATAGCTCAGGTCAAGATATGGCTATGGTATGAATGTAATAAGATCTATATACGTATATATCGTATGCGAGTGACCTGGAACTATCTGAGAGAAGTTTTGTCCTCTATCTCCGATAATATCTAGCAGATCTTCACCAAAATTGGCCATTGTATTTCTTGTCGTACACACTTTCAAATAAAGAAAGAATTATTAAAATCCGTTCAGATTTGACTGAGTTATGGAGTAAAATAAACAAAAAGTTTCATCCCCTATCTCGGAGTAACCTTATGTTTTATCGGGATAAAAACTATCCTATATGTTGACCCGGAGTATCAGCTACAGCTGTACTAAATTTCATTTAAATCCGATCAGTAGTTTTCGCGTGAAGCGCGGACAGACAGACAGACAGACAGACAGACAGACAGACAGACAGACAAAAATTAAATAAAAATCTGTTTTGGGCCCAGTATCGATAGTCAAGCATCCCCCAATTAAAATTTTCAAAATATATTAAATGTACAGAAATCTTCCAGTTACAGTTTTATTATAAGTATAGATAGTGTATAAAGGTGAAGAAATAAATAAATAATATTAACAATATGCATAGGTATTCATACTTAAGCTATAACTCAAAGGACAATTCAAAAAGCATTAACACGAACGTTAAATAAATCGTTATTTCTTGATGTTATTTTCTATAATCAAATCTTTTAAGCGGTGTTGAAATATGCAAATCAGCCATTGCAAAATCATTATGTTGTGCAAATACCAATCTTATATATAGACCTAGTTGATGAAGCAAATCAATTTGCTGGAGTGGTGACCCCGCACCGGGAAGCGCAGTGTTGGCAATCCCCCCACTAGGTAGACCGACGACATCAAACGAGTCGCAGGGAGCCGCTGGATTCAGGTGACGTAAGACCGAGGCCTGTGGAAGTCCATGCAAGAGACCTTTGTCCAGCAGTGGACGTCTATCGATTGACAAAAGAAAGAAAAGAAAAAAGAAAAACTTATCACCCCCAGTCCCCACGTCCTGAATTCCTTAAGCTAATTGCAAAAAATAAGTTGTTCTAGCTCTGTTTTAGGGTGATTGAAGGACTAACTAAAATACCACCAAATACTCCCATCTATAATGTTGCCTAGCTTTTGCCCGTGGCTTCGCTCACGTTCAATTTTCAAAAACCCTTTCTGTCTGCGGATGCCTACGTTGTAATAGATATCTGTAAATATTGTCAGTCACTTTTACCTTTTATATATTTAGAAGAAAAAAGAAGAAGATTAGGATAGTATATTTGTGCTTCTCTAAAATTAGATTAATAAATTCTTTTTCTATCCTATTTTAACTATGATAAAAAGAATAACGGGCCAAGTGCGTGTCGGGCCACGCGCAGTGTAGGGTTCCGTAGTTGAAAGTCTCAAATATTATTGCTGACCTAGAATAGTGCTTTTATTTTATTTATGAATATTGAATACATTTTGAGTTCCATGGTTTAAATACTCTAATATACTACAAAATATGCAACTTACACTACGTGTAATACCTAACTTAGAAAAAACAGCTATATCTCCTTAATAATTTAAATAAATAACTAAATAAATAATATTATTATTATTAACTACAGAACCCAACTTGGCCGTGATAGTTTTCCTTTAAAATTCATTATATATACTACAGCTGTAAATTTTTTCTTGTATCCTATATACAACCATTTAGCTGGCAGAGGGGGGGGGGACACTTGACTCTAATAAAATTTAGCACTTTAAAATATCATATTTCACAAACGGATCCCTGAACTGAAAAATGGTGTTCCCACACCCACAATGTTTTTGAAAGACCTATTCAACGACATCCCACACTATGGGATAGACGAGAAAAAAAAAATTCATCCCCACTTTACATGTAGGGGAGGTACCCTAAAAAAAATTCTTTTTCACAATTTTATTTCACGACTTTGTCGGCGTGATTGATATTTATACCCTTGTCAAATTACAGATTTCTAGTACCAATAGTCTCTGAGCTAAACCGCGGACAGACAGACAGACAGACAGACGGTCCGGACATGGCGAAACTATAAGGGTTCCTTTTTTACTACGGAACCCTAAAAACGATTAGAATTATTTGTTGTTTTCATTATTGTTTTTAATGTTTTCTTAAAGCTTTCATTTCTGACAATAATATAGTGACCTTGAACTACTTGGAGCTTCATAGACCGTAATCCATACAATCAATAAATAATGAATAATGACCGCGCGTATAGTAATGGTCGCATCAGAGAGCTTACGATATGATGTAAGCGCAGGCTCTAGCGGCTCTATTTGCCAGCTATTGCAGCAGTGTATAGAGTTGCTATTACCTCCTCAAGGGTATTGATTTTTTGTTCTCTTAAATTCTCTCAAGATCAAAGCTGTTTTATTAGTGTATTAGTTGACTGACCCCGGCTCCGCATGGGTTGGCTACAAAACAATGTTACAAACATCTGGGGCTGGATTAAGTCCAAATTTAATTTCACTGACAAAAAATTAAAAAGAAATTGTTTTGGGCTCAGTATCGATAATTAAGCGTCCGCCAATGAAAACTTTTGAAATATATTTAATGTACAGACTTCGTTCAGTTACAGTTTTATTATAATTAGTATAGATTGCGTGAGTTACGAGTATAAATAGTAATACTAATTAAACATGTTTATAAAATTATCATTATAATTACCCATTTAAATTTATTCAATTCTGGTTTCTTTAGAAATGATTATATAATGATTAGTTGATTAAATGTTTAAATTTTCATAAATAAATATCATCATTTTACCTGACTTCTACTCTTGGAAGCACGTAAATCAAACTGAGGTGCGTGTTTATAGACATTTTCTATATTATATGCATACTGATTTCACAGATTTTTAACTTACGAGTTCTTTTGAGAGAACTTGTGTTGGAATTATCCTGAATAATCCCATCTAATCCAATCTAATCCAATAGAGATATACATACCTATTTTTGTCAGATAAGTCTGTGGCGACAAAATTGCAATGCATAAAAAAATTTTAGATTTTCACACTTCAGTGGTTTATGCCTATGTTGATACAACCCTTCATTCTATTAGATTTTATCCTAATTTTTAAGTAAAAAAAAGATAAGTTTTTTAGAAATCCTAAGTCGCACGAGAATGATCAACCAACACACTTTCACAACTCTCAAGCAGTCGACATCAATGCAGGTTAAGTCCATACGGAAAATGGCGATAACCAAAGCATGTGTCGTAATGTAACATTATTACATTACATACAATGGTGCCGCCGGCCCGTGAAATTATGGCAATGTGACGTTTCCTGCACCTGCAGGCAATTTGCTGCCTTGGGACATCTTATTCGATTTATAGGTACCTACTGTTGTTATTCTAAAAAATCATTCTGTGACCTACTCACGGATTATTAAGTTTACATTAGCTTTCAAGGGTGAATCGGCATTTTCTAGACAAGCGCGCTCCAGCTGTGTCCTCACTTAATCGCAGTTTATTTAAAAAATAAAGCTTTAATTTAGTATTTAAATCATCATCTTTTGACGTGATAACGTCTTATAGATCGAAACACTTCTTTTTAGGGTTCCGTAGTAAACAAGGAACCCTTATAGAATAGAATAGAATAGAAATGTTTTTTATTCAAATAAACTTTTACAAGTACTTTTGAATCGTCAATGAGTCTACCACTGGTTCGGAATGCCGTTCCTGCCGAGAAGAACCAGCAAGAAACTCGGCAGTTGCTCTTTTCAAAATACTTTTACAATATACTTAACAGATATTCTATGTATGCAGAGTTTCCACAATGAGGGAAAGGTCCACAAAAGCATACGTAATTATTTCTAATTATAATTCAACACATGTCAAGACGGGCAGACAGAAAGTAGCCCCATTGCCGCTGGTGGCACCCGTTCACGAGCATGACGCATGACCCAGCCATTGCTTCGCTCAACCATATTTTAGGGAACGCAACAACCCGCATCACACGACACCACCGCAGAAATGTTAAAGAGAGTGTGACATACCTACTTAGGCTTATAGTTTCGCCATGTCCGTCCGTCTGTCCGTCCGTCCGCGGTTTAGCTCAGAGACTATTGGTACTAGAGATCTGTAATTTGGCAAGGGTATAAATATCAATCACGTCGACAAAGTGGTGAAATAAAATTATGAAAAATATTTTTCTTTAGGGTACCTCCCCTACATGTAAAGTGGGGATGAATTTTTTTTTTCTCGTCTATCCCATACTGTGGGGTGTCGTTGAATAGGTCTTTCAAAAATATTGTGGGTGTGGGAACACCATTTTTCAATTCAGGGATCCGTTTGTGAAATATAATATTTTAAAGTGCTAAATTTTATTAGCGTCAAGTGTCCCCCCCTCTGCCAGCTAAATGGTTGTATAAAGAATACAAGAAAAAATTCACAGCAGTAGTATATATAATGAATTTTAAAGGAAAACTATCACGACTAAGTAGGGTTCATTAGTTAAAGATTTATATCTGTTTTCCCTAAGTTAGGTATTACACGTAGTGTAAGTTGCATATTTTGTAATAAAATATAGTATTTAAACCATGGAACTCAAAATGTATTCAATATTCATAAATAAAATAAAGCACTATCCTAGTTCAGCAATAATATTTGAGATTATATTTGTAGGGTTCCGTAGTTGAAAGCAACTACGGAACCCTACACTGCGCGTGGCCCGACACGCACTTGGCCAGTTTTCTTACATTGCGTGGATGTGTTCTCAGTTATGCCGCCGGATTAATCTCAAATGGTTTTTTGGTTCAGAGATAATCAAAAGGCATCAGAAAATTATACAAAATATACGGTCTATGACATAAATTGAAAGTTTTTAGCCAATATTGTATCACGTATGTATATGTAGCAGTGATAGCTCAGTATTACCACAGTGCCCAACCTCTGACTTTTCGGAGTTATGTGCGTTTAAGCAATTAAATATCACATGCTTCAACGGTGAAGGAAAACATTGTCAGGAAATCTGCACGTCTAAGAGTTCACCATAATGTTCTCAAAGGCGTGTGAAGTTTACCAATTCACACTGGGCCAGCGTGGTGGACTATGGCTTATAACCCTTCTCTGAGAGGAGACCTGCGCTCAGTAGTGAGCCGTTAACGGATTGCTCATGATGATCCAATATTCATTTATAATTTCTCACAATTCACTTGCCTTAGCTTCACTTTGTAAAATGATATGATATTTAGAAAACAAACCTAAGACCTAAGTATCAAAAAACACGAATTGAAGATTTAAGTAAGTAAGTATCCAATATACCTAATATGGAATGAAAATAATCTCAAGAAATTAGTGATACTCTTGAAATTATTTTAATTCCATAGTTTAATATCATTTAAACAGACAGACGTGGCTGAAATATTTCACTAATAGCTGATGCCCGCGACTTCGTCCGTGTGGATTTAGTTTTTAAAATCCCTCGGGAACTCTTTAATTTTCCGGGATATAAAGTAGCCTATGTCACTCTCCAGGCCCTCAACTATACCCATTCAAAAAATTCCTGCTCTGTAGCTCTGTTGCGGCGTGATTGAAGGACAAACCAACAAAACAACACACACACACTTTCGCATTTATAATATTAGTAGGTATGATTACTCAGGGTCACTCAGCGAGCGATGGAGAGAGCAATGCTCGGTTTATCCCTGCGAGATCAAATCAGAAATGAGGAGATCCGTAGGAGAACCAAAGTCACCGACATAGCTCAGCGAGTCGCGAAAATGAAGTGGAAATGGGCGGGGCACATAGTTCGAAGAGCTGATGGTCGTTGGGATCCCAAGGTGCTCGAATGGCGACCCCGCACCGGGAAGTGCAGTGTTGGCAGACCCCCCACCAGGTGGACCGACGACATCAAACGAGTCGCAGGGAGCCGCTGGATGCAAGCGGCGCAAGACCGAAGCCTGTGGAAGTACATGCAGGAGACCTTTGTCCAGCAGTGGACGTCTATAGGTTGATAAAGAAGAAGAAGGTATGATGGAATGAAAATAATTTCAAGAATATAGTGGTGTTCTTGAAATTATTTTCATTCAATAGTTCAATAAACAGACGTCGTATATTTTAACGTATTTTACAAGATGTGTAACAGTTAACATATAACGTTGCAACACCGCATCATCATACTTAATATCACCGCATCCTTTCTCTCCGGCTTCTGTGTCAAGAGCTGCCACAAATCTCTTAAACTTTGAGCTCAAAATATCAATGCAACACGTATTTAATTTAACCATACTATCGATCCAACTATGAACGAAAACTATACTGTACCACCTTGAACATAAGAGCTTGTATTATTACGTGTGTAGAGTTGGAAAACTGTATCGGAAAGCGCAGTGTTGGCAGATATAGAAACCACTGGATACAGGCGGTGCAAGACCGAGGCACGTGGAACTCCGTGCAAGATGTAAAGGGCCTTTTTGCTATCTTTCTGCAGTGCGAGATATATACCTACCTACAACTTACGTTAACAACAAAATGAGGTAAAGAACAAACAAAATTATTATATTACTAGCTGATGCCCACGACTTCGTCCGCGTGGATTTAGTTTTTTCCTCGGGAACTCTTTGATTTTCTAGGATAAAAGTAGCCTATGACACTATCCAGGTCCTCAACTATATCCATGCAAAAAATCAAGTCAATCCGTTGCTCTGTTGTGGCGTAATTGAAGGACAAACCAACAAACAAACACTTTCGCATTTTTAATATTATTAGTAAGGATTAGTAAGATAAGTAGTCTATTTGGGTTAAGACTATCTCGCAATCTAACATCGAGATTTAGGTTGCCAGGTTGCCTAGCAACCTAAATCTCGAACTGTATATTTATGACTGTCGTTTAATTAACATATTTTAATTTGCAATAACAAATATTGATGTCAATAATTAAGATAAAAACTATCCTATCTTTTAAGTTGGACCAAATTACAGATAGTTACGAAATGTGATCAAAATCGGTTCAGTAGTTTAGGAGTCCATCGCGGACAAACAACGTGACACGAGATTTTTATATATATAGATATACTAGCTGATGCCCGCGACTTCGTCTGCGTGAATTTAGTTTTTAAAATGCCTCGGGATCTCTTTGATTTTGCGGGATAAAAAGTAGCCTGTCACTCTCCAGGTCAACTATAGGTATCCTTGCAAAAAATCACGTCGATGCGTAGCTCTGTTCGGGCGTGATTGAAGGAGAAACCATCACACTTCCGCATTTATAATATTTCACATATAAGGTGCAAGTGCATATAGTTGACGTGGTTTTTTACACAGGTAATGTTTAGGACCTGGAAAATAACACAGGCTACTTTTTGTCCCGGGAACATACATTTAAACGACCGCGCCACTACAAAGTACATAATTTATTGTTGATTTTTCGATAAAATTTAAATGGGACCACCTGGGACCCTTTGAAACAAAAAAGAATTTTCCAAATCGGTTCAGGTGTGGTCGAGTAATCGGTGAACATACATAAAAAAGATTCCGTTAAATTGAGATCCTCCTCCTTTTTTGAATTCGGTTAAAATAATAATAAAAATTAGTTTAAATTCAACGAAGTTATGGAGTAAAACAGTCAAAATAGTTCAACCCCTATCTCAGGGAACATACATCCGTATACAATATACATCCATCCTCACAAACTTAACACTAACTTAACAACATTAATAATATTAGTGGGATAAGTAGGATCGAATATAGTTAATGTAGTTATTGGAGGGGGAGGATACAAACATACATACATACATGCATACACACATAGATACGTACATACATGCATGCGTACATACATACATACAATATACATACATACACACACACATACATACATACATGCATGCATACATATATACATACACGCAACATACATGTATGCATACATGCATGCGTACATACATACATACATACATACATACATACATACATACATGCATGCATACATATATGCATACATACATGCATACATACAAACATACATACATACATGTATGCATGCATATTACCGCATAATTTAAGGATAAATATGTGAAAAGTAGGGAGCGGGTATCCCGCGGGAACTGTTTGTTTTCCCGGGATAAAAGTAGCCGTTGTTACTTTTCAGTTCCTCAACTATGCCTATCCCAAAAATCACGTCAATATGTAACTCCCTTGGCACATAATTGAAGGATAAAAATGTGAAAGTACCATACGAATATCCCGCGGGAACTGTTTCTTTTCCCGGGATAAAAAGTAGCCTTTTCACTTTTCAGGTCCTCAACTATGCCTATCAAAAAAACCATGTCAATCTGTAACTCCGTTGGCGCATAATTGAAGGATAAATAAGTGAAAAGTAACAAACGAATAAGCTGCGGGAACTGTTTGTTTTCCCGGAATAAAAAGTAGCCTTTTCACTTTTCAGGTCCTCAACTATGCCTATTCAAAAAACCACGTCAATCTGTAACTCCGTTGGCGCATATTGAAGGATTAATATGTGAAAAGTAGCATACGAATATCCCGCGGGAATGGTTTGTTTTCCCGGGATAAAAGTAGCCTTTTCTCTTTTCAGGTCCTCAAATATACCCATACAAAAAACCACGTCAATCTCTAACTCCGTTGGCGCAAAATTGAATAGAATAGAATAGAATAGAATAGAAATGTTTTTTATTCAAATAAACTTTTACAAGTACTTTTGAATCGTCAATGAGTCTACCACTGGTTCGGAATGCCGTTCCTGCCGAGAAGAACCAGCAAGAAACTCGGCAGTTGCTCTTTTCAAAATACTTTTACAATATACTTCACAGATATTCTATGTATGCAGAGTTTCCACAATGAGGGAAAGGTCCACAAAAGCATACGTAATTATTTCTAATTATAATTCAACACATGTCAAGACGGGCAGGATAAATATGTGAAATGTAGGATAAATATGTGAAAAGTAGCATACTAATATCCCGCGGGAACTGTTTGTTTTCCCGGGTTTAAAAGTAGCCTTTGTCACTATTCAAGTCCTCAACTATGCCTATCCAATAAAACACATCAATCTGTAACTCCGTTGGCGCATAATTGAAGGATAAATATGTGAAAAGTAGAATACTAATATCCTGCAGGAACTGTTTGTTTTCCCGGGATAAAAAGTAGCTTTTGTCACTTTTCAGGCCCTTAACTTTACCTATACAAAAAAACACGTTAATATAAAACTCCATTGCGCGAATTTTGAAGGACAAATGCGTAAAAAATAGCGATGCTATCCCGCAGGAACTATTTGCTTTTCCGGGATAAAAAGTAGCCTATGCGCTATTCCAGACTGTAATCTATGTCTGTGCCAAATTTCAGCAAAATCGGTTCATTAGTTGTCGCGTTAAAGAGTAACAAACATCCATCCATCCATCCATCCAAACATCCATACATCCATCCTCACAAACTTTCGCATTTATAATATTAATAGGATTATTAATTTATTTGGAGTAGGTAGGTACGAATAAAACTAAGATAACTTTCAAATTATATTAAGATAAGGTAACAAACAACACAACATAAACATACATCACTGTTAACTTAGACATAGATAACCGATACAGTGTACTGTCAGGATAACTACAAAGCTCTTAGAAACTAAGTAAAAAGAACGTCTCGTAAGCTTTCCAGCTATATTAATTAATACAAGTTACAACTTAAAATAAGTAATAAAATTCGTGATATCTACAATCAAAATTTCCTTCATTCCACCATTCTCGAAACATGCTCCATACAGTGACTTTCGACATCGCTTCATCATCGTTCAGCACAGCACACAGGTGACATACGTCCGTTCGCGCTTCTTTATTCGCACTGACATACGTGTAGTGATTCCTCCAGCGGAAGAACTCGTGGTACATTGTTCGATTGTTCATGATATCGTTTATTTTGTAGGCGAGCTCCACATCTCTAAGCTCTCTGGCGTCCAAGTATGCGCTTTTAGGGACAAATCTGTAAAATTGTAGTGTGATAAGATTTTGTAACTGCTGAATACTGTCAGTGTCGTTAACAAAGAGCATGTTTATGGAAGTAGGTAAGTATTTTATGGCATAAAGCTGATGCCCGCGACTTTGTCGGTGTGGGCAGAACACCTGAAGCATCAGGATTGAGGAGTTGGGTCCTGAAATTTAACTATATATAGCTTTTGCTTAGTACCTTAAATAACTATTTCTAATCTTCAGTTAATAAATAACCATAGTTTAGGTGGGCAGTAACCCTACAGTATAAGGATTGAGGAGTTAGAACCCTAATTTTTTATGGGACCATTTTGCAAATTTTCTTTATGAATTAAAAAAGATTCACGCAAATCGGTTCAGAAAACACGGATATATTGATATACATAGATAGAAAAACAAAACTCCTTTTTTGAAAGTTGGTTAAAAAAAAGTAGTCTATGTACTCCTTATAACATCTATCAGCTACGTGGTACTGAGTCCAGCCATTCCCGATATTAGCCTAAACAAACAGACAGACAGAAATTTTAAAATTACCAATTAAAGAAATCCAATAATACACATGGAAGTGCTATATACAGGACACGCGGCTATGCATCGCATGCCCTCACAATACTAGAAACATAAGAAGAACAATTGACCACGCAAGTAAAATGCAAACAAACAACATGCAACACTACACAAACTCATTAAATACACAGTTTGAAACACTTTATGCTAATTTATTTGGAGACACTTAAAAAGATCTGGGTTTCTGGTGGTGATAGTGTCGTTCGAGGAATAGGACGTAATGGATATATTGGACTTTCGACCCTCATTGTGGAAACACTGCATACATAGTATAGTACCTATTGTAAACTTGTTTTGAAAAGAGCAACCGCCGAGTTTCTTGCTGGTTCTTCCCGGCAGGAAGGGCATTCCGAACCAGTGGTAGACTCATCGACGATTCAAAAGCACTTGTAAAAGTTTATTTGAATAAAAAATAATTCTATTCTAGTCATCATCATCATTAACAACCCATCAACGGCTCACTACTGAGCGCAGGTCTCCTCTCAGAGAAGGGTTATAGGCCATAGTCCACCACGCGGGTCCAATGCGAATTGGCGGACTTCACACATCTTTGAGAACATTATGAAGAACTCTCAGATGTGAAGGTTTCCTCACGATGTTTTCCTTCATCTTTGAAGCATGTGATATTTAATTGCTTAAACGCACTTGACTCCGAAAAGTCAGAGGTGCGTACCCGGGATCGATCCTGCGACCCCCCGAATAGGAGACCACAGTCCTAACCACTAGGTTATCACTGCTTCTATTCTACTTTATTCTAATCTAATCTAATCTTTTCTATTCTATTCGAGGAATTAAACCATCTGGGCCGTAAAGCGACAATCTGGTGGGAGGCTTTGGTTGTGGCTAGTTACCACCCTGTCGTCAAAGACGTGCCGAAAAGCAATATAGCGTTCCGGCACGATGGCGTGTAAGGTAGAATCGATTAGGGGTTTGAGTTAATTTAAAACTGCCATACCCCACTTACAAGCTAGCTCACTACCATCTTAAGCTGCATCGTCACTTTACCATCGGGTGAGATTGCAGTCAAAAAAAAGAAAAGATTAGGGCATTTTTCTACACGTAGTTAGTGGTCACCAACCTTCTGTAATCAGCTCCGCCATATACGATCGGCACCGCATAATTGTTCAGAGCTCTCGACAGTTCCCCCGTAACATAATCTGATGCCCACGAGTTCTCGAAAGCCAAGTAGAAAAAGTAATTATCCTCGATCAACTTATCGCATTTCTCACGTTCGTTTCTGGGACATTCTAACGTGCCACATTTGCCATAAACATCAACGGTTAAACCGAATCTGACCAGTTGAATCCTTAGCTTTTTAACTAATTCTTCTCTTTGGCTGAAAGTGACACATCTGTCTACAACCCAGGCTACTGCTCTAGTCTTTGTCGACAATTTTGACTTTAATTCTTCGTTTATAGGAAGCATATTGTTAACCCATTTTATTTCTCTTTTAGGACCTACGATATTACCTTCCACGTTGTATATTTTGAAATATGTCGCAACAATATCAGAATCAAGTTTGTACGTCCAAGTTAAGTTGAAAAACCCATCGAAATGTTGGAAACACATCGGTACATATACTGACGACTCGTAAGCTGCAAAAATGTACTTTTGTTTCGATGATCTCTCGTTGAGTAACTCATTTTTTTGTAGAACAGTTATGTCGACGCCGTTCAACACTATGGCATCGAAGTCTTTCACACTAGGTAACAAGTGTACATCGTCAGTAGAAAAACAGTTTTTGTATTCGCAGTTGTTTTTCACAAAACTCTCGTCTCCTTTTTCTAAAAGCTTAAACCCATTTTGGTTCGGCCATACAAGAATGTGCTTATATAATTTATATGAATCGTACATTTTATTGTTGTATGTTATTGTATTATTCCTTATGTATTTTTGGCTCACGTTTTTAGAGATAAACGATAAATAATACAGTTTTATACCGGTACAAAAAATTAATGTTAAGAGAATGTACCACCAAATTATTATAATCACTCTTTTGTTCAAATGAAAAGACGTTAAAATCATAATTACCGTACGTTTTTTTTCGTTTAAGTTAACTTCTTGTTTAAGTTTATTATAATATTTAATTTAATATTAGTGAAATAATCAAAATTAAAAATACTTTATTATACGAACCTAATTTGACATTTTGACATGTTTCTAAAAACATCTTTTGAAAATCATTTGAAGTAGGCAGGAACTCTTTTCTCCCTTCCATGAGCATTTTTCAGGATTTTTGTCATGGAACTAGGAGGAATTACGAGTTATTCTTCCCACTTCCATGATTTTAGATACAACAAATTACAGCTGATTACAGATTAAAAATTATGAGTAATCCTTCAAACGCCTGATATATAATTCTACTTCTGTGTTAGAATTTTTGTAAGCTTAAAGCTGCACTTTTAACGCCATCTACCGGCATTTTTTAAGACAGCTAGGCAAATGAAAGTGGCAGCAGCAGCAGCAACAACCATGAAAGTTGGCATGTGAACGCAAGTTAGTTCATTAAGACGATGCTAGATGGCACGCAAATTAAAGTTTCCAAAAATCGAAATAGATGTCGCTTTATCTTATTAAACCACGCTATATTGTAGGTCCTATCATTTTTATCAACCTGCAAAATTCTCTCCAGAGGTCTCGATTCAGCGAGTAAAATTTTTTCAATAAGAATAATTAATACGGAATACCTAATTATTTATTATTAATTGTTAAACGATGGATTCTAGAAATCATTTAAAACATCTTGGTGATCTTATTGATAGAAATTACGGACGGTAATTAAAATTATATTTTAGTATCTACTCAGAATATTATCTTTATTTAAACGAGAAGTTATAATTTTTAATTAAAATTGTTTCAGAACTCGCAGTGAAAAGAAAAAAGAAATACCTTCTAATATCGATGATAATAATTATTCTGTAAGCAGTACAAGGATGATTAAGGAAAGTTCTCATCATCAAAATGTCAAAACCCACCCGGGAATGAAGTTTATGTCATTGCAGGTGATGACAAAAAAATCGGCCAAGTGCGAGTCGGGCCTCGCTCTTTAAGGGTTCCGTTAAAAAAAATATTTCCATGTACCCATGGAAATATTTTAATTTAATTTTTTTAATTTAATTTAATTTTTATTATTTGTTGTTATAGCGGCAATAGAAATACATAATATGTGAAAATTTCATCTGTCTATCTATTACGGTTTACGAGATACAGCCCGCTGACAGACGGACGGACGGACGGACGGACGGACGGACGGACAGCGTAGGCTTAGTAATAGGGTCCCGTTGGTACCCTTTGGGTACGGAACCCTAAAAACCGGAGGTTATCATAGATTTAACGAGTAAATTACACGAGTAAATTAAGTAAAATAATTACAAACACGAATCTATTTTTTATTTGAGTCCTAAAAAGGGAGGTGTCGAGTTCGATACCCGGAAGGAACAATTGAATGGCCCAACTCAAGATAAGTCCATAATGGCCTATTATATATATGGCATATTCATGTCCATTTTTCTTTTATGGAAAAATGGATTTTAGTTTTAGAAGTTATTAAGTAATTTTTTTCAGTTCAGGAAAAATGGACTTAGGGCTTCTTGAACTGGGCCATCAATAAAGAAATCTATAATTTCTGAAATGTCTCTGGTCTGGATTTGGCCGTGGCTAGTTAACTTTTAATCTGACCAGGAAGCAAATCCGGTACCCCCCGTTCAGGGTTCGGTTCCCAGTTGAGATGAGACATTAAAGTTTAAAGAAGGAACAGATAATAAAGTAGTATGTAATGTGAAAGTATGGCGTTATGAGAGTTAGTGCAAAGTGTCCGTCGCTGCTGAAAGCAATGCCGCGTACTGCGGTAATGTAAGTGAAAAAGCAATTAAGACTTGACAAGAACGCGTTCACACTGGCTCTCTACCACGCACTGACTTTATAACTTTACTAGCTGTGCCCCGCGGTTTCACCCGCGTAAGTTTCGATTCCTAATGAGAGATTTTTTACTCTACAATTAAATGCACAATCGTAAAGTTGCTTTGTAGTCTTTGTCGAGTCTTTGCCAAAAGAATAATAATTGATAATATCATAATATCTCGTCATATATCATCCGCATGTTCTTTTGAAAAATGCTAAAAAACAGTTGGGGTGTTTTTTTTTTGTCTGAGATCATAAACATCAGATAGGCTGGTTTCACCTTAGTAAAGAACGTGTTTTGCAATATTTAACAAGTGACCTGATGGAAGGTGTCGATGCAGTCTAAGATGGTAACGGATTAACTTGATATGGCACTTTTAAGTAAACCTATAAGTATCCGTAATCGGTTTCTACACGCTATCATGTCGTGCCGAAACGCTAAATCGCTTGGTGGCACGTCCATAACGGTAAAGCCATAAGTTGGCTTACATAAAATAATATTATGTAAATAATTTTGAATATTTTCACATTTGAACTCCATCCGAAACAGCCCAAACCAAGTTTTGAATTATAAAATGTAAAAATGTTCTCCAGTTGAACTAAAACCTTACTAACACTTTATGTGATGTTGTAGGAGTCACTCTGTGCAGTGACCCGTTACGTGCCCATGACTTCTCCTGTGGTGGCATTTTGTTGTGTACCTCCACATTGGACAGTGGTCACTGCTCAATACAATATGACCGCACATTTGGTTTTACTAGCTGTAAGTAGCTAATAACTCTTTCGTAAATCCTTTAAGATTTTGTTTATGCAGGTATATTCTTAATCTTTTTAATTTTTAATTTAAAAAATTCGTATAGAATCAAGTCTTTATGGCGTTGGCAAAATTTTTTTATAATTATAACATTAGTACCGTGCTTCTTCGACAATCTTCGTCTAAAATATAGTCTACTAGCTGATACCCACGACTTCGTCAGCGTGGATTTAGTTTTTAAAATCCCAAAAGTGATAGGCTACTTTTTCTCCCGGAAAATCAAAGATTTCCCGGCAGAAAAAGTAGCCTATGTCACTCTCCAGGTCCTCAACTATACCCAAGCAAAAAATCACGTCAATCCGTAGCTTCGTTGTGGCGTGATTGAAGGACAAACCAACAAACACACTTTCGCATTATATTGTCGCATAATATTAGTATGATAAGTATGATGACGTCAAGTACTTTGTATTTCCAAATGCCCAATATATCGACTCGAATCAGGAATCTGAAATAAGGAGGCCTGGTGGAAGTCCATGCAAGAAAACTTCGTCCAGTAGTGGACGTCCATCCGTTGTTACCTACTAATTCTGTTGTAGTTCTTCTATACTATATTCTATACTAATCTATACTAATATTATAAAGTGGAAAGATTTTTTTGTTTGTTTGTTTGTTTGTTTGTTTGTTTGTACCGAATAGGCTCTGTAACTACTAAACCGATTTTAACCATTTTTTCACCAATAAAAAGCTAAGTTATCAGGAAGTAACATAGGCTATAACTATCAATCATATTATTTAAGTCACAATAGTAGGTTTTTTGTTCTAAAATTTAATTAGATCGCCTTTATTATCGTGGTATTAATTCTTCCTTACTTATACGTCATACTAATATTATAAATGCGAAAGTGTGTTTGTTTGTTAGTTTGTCCTTCAATCACGCCGCAACAGAGCTACGGATCGACGTGATTTTTTGCATGGGCATAGTTGAGGACCTGGAGAGTGACATAGGTTCCTTTTTATTCCGGAAAACCAAAGTGATTTTAAATTTTTTCCCGAGGGATTTTAAATACTACCTACATCCATGCGGACGAAGTGGCGGGCATCAGCTAGTAGTAAATAAATTTCTAAACTAAATACGTGATAAGTCTTAAAATACTACTATTATTTCCACAGTATTGCTTGCGGACAACATTGCATTAAGATTTAACAGCTATCAATAAAGTTTATTTTAGTCATTTTGTTACAACACAGTTAGCATCATTATGTGACATCACTCTTGACTAAATAAGATTGCTTACTCAAAATATTTTTATAATAATCTTAATCTACTTTTCAAACAAAAGATTTAAATTAGCCCTCTCTAAAAACGCCTTTCAACCTCGTCCGGCGCTGTATAAATGATCAAATCCACAATTAATTTATCTTTGTTCTAGCTGACCTGTTTCTTTGTGAGCGCAAACCGGGCTGACAACTTTTACCCAGACAATGGTTGGAGACCCATGTCAATTGAAAAAATCCTGGAGCTGCAAAGGGGTTTCAGTAAAACGTCCGATGTTTACATAAAGGTACGTTTTGTACAGAGCCATTGGCATGCCAAGGATGAAGACTGAAACAAATCAGTTTTAAGTTTCCGTGCCTAAATAAGTGTGAATGTCTTTTTAAAATTTTTATTTAATTTCTTTCTTTAATGGTTGCCTAGAAGAGATCACTCTGTGTGATAAAGTCGCCTTTTGTACAAGATATCATGTACATAAAATTACTCCTGTATTTGTGTACGCAGTAAAGCTGTATAAATAAAATAAATCATCATCATCATCATTAGCAACACATCAACGGCTCACTACTGAGCGCAGGTCTCCTCTCAGAGAAGGGTTATAGGCCATAGTCCACCACGCTGGCCCAATGCGAATTGGCAGACTTCACACACCTTCGAGAACATTATGAAGAACTCTCAGATGTGCAGGTTTCCTCACGATGTTTTCCTTTACCGTTGACGCAAGTGATATTTAACTGCTTAAACGCACTTGACTCCGAAATGCCAGGGTGCATACCCGGGATCGAACCTGCGACCCTCCGAGTAGGAGACCACAGTCCTAATCACTAGGCTATCACTGCTATATATCACTGAATAAAATAAATAAATAAATAAATATCTATATGGCACTTTCGCGCGTCTTTCCCATCACTTCACTGTCGCAACGCGTCGTGTTTGTCCAAGCATTTAATGTTCAATCTTTACAGAATTTGCCTGAACGTCCGACGGTAATGGATGACTTGGAAGATAAGCATTTTGTGAAAATCATTCAAGTAAATGAAATAAGTAAAAAGCCTATTGAAGATCATAAAGTAGTACCAGTGTCTGAAAGTTACGAAGAGGATACAAATGAGTATCAAGGTAAGTAGTAGGTACATAATTATAGCAAGAATATCTTCAGTAGATTAAGTTTTTGAACCGTTGATATATTTACAAACGGCAGCCTACTGTGACTATTCAAAATGAATGTCAGTTTTACGCCAGGAGTTTAAAGTTAAGTTTCCGTTATGTTTTCTCACTTGATCAAGTAAAGTGGCATAACTCAGTATTCTTACCCCATGGTTTGAGATAAAGAGTCTATGTAATAAGTTAAAGAACCCTATCAAACCCGTTCGACTCAAAACAGAACCTTATCTAAACCTTAGTCACCTGATAGGCCCAAAAACTTCATTTTTCAGAGTCTAAATAAATTTAATTTTCTTATTTTGCAGAACTTATTCAATTAATTCGACCTCCTCATAGAGAAATGATAAAATACGATGACGTGAACCCATCATTTAATCACGAAAAACAAAGTCGCCAACTACGCAAATCGAAGAAGATTGAAAATTCCAACATTGTTGTTCAGGAAAACACAGTAACTGATCAAAAGAATAGTAATGATGAAAAGGAGAAAGCAGAAGACAATAATTACGAAACAGAATCCAGCGGAACTGATGAGGTTAAAGAAGAACATCAATCGGGTTCTGATCAGAAAGTATTCTTTAACAAAGAATTGAAACATCAAACACTAAAATCAACGGACACTAATAAAAATTTTAACTTAACAGCTAATCTTTTAGATATTCTTGCGAATTACAACATAAGGACGAGTGATAATTTACGAAACTACGATATTTCTTTGAGGTCTAACAGTCGAAAATCGCATAATCATGATTTCGCTTACGTGCCTATAAAAATTCCAATGAGATATAACAACGCAAATCACTTGCTAGTAGATCCTTTGCTAGCTGTTTTCTTATCAAACTATGGTCATTATCTACCAAGTTTTTATGGTTTTCATGGCGGTTATAACAATTTGTATGGGTACCTTGCTTCGAACAACATCCATAATAACAAACCTTTTGGTTCTTACAAAATATTTTCAGATACTGATTCTATTAATTGACATTTCAACCATTACAATATCATTGCCAATAATTGTTTCAATAGATATTCTTACATCGGATTATGTCTCACATTCGCATGTTAATTTAAAAAAAGCTTAAAAAGATCCAGAATTCTTAAGTCTTTTGACAGTAATTTTAATTATCTATTTATTAAGTATGTTTTTTTTTTAAATGTTTTACACTACCATATTATTTTATTCAAACATAATTTTTCATGATCAATCAAATCAATAAAAGGAAAGCTTCTTTGTCTGTTTTAATTTAGAAGTAAGTCTTATTGTAAAGATGAATATTATCCTTTGTCTCGTTAAACTGTGTATAAGTACGCTCATAAATTCAATGCACAATAAAAATACACATTTTATGACTAAAGTCCTGGTTGTACGCATCAAAATTGTCTAGCATAATATGTTTTATCTTTTATTCTGTAGTCGAAGGAGGTTATATTTAGGCCATAAGTACGACAGTTTCATTGCCCCTCCATGAAAAGTTGCTTTTGTGTTTCCAGCTTTCGTCGTAAAAATAAAAGTTTAACGCAAACTCGTTTTTGTTGGTTACTAGTTGTTCTCCGTTAACCTCAGCACTGTTTTAACTGCTCTTTGTTTTACTTTTATGCGAAAAAGTTAAAAAATATTAAGTACGTAAGTTTAATCTACCTTATTAGGGTTCCATACCAAAATGGTAAAAATGGAACCCTTATGGTGAGACTTTCTCCGTCCGTCTGTCCGTCCGTCTGTCACAGTCGATTATTTCAGTAACTATTAAGGCTATCGACATGAAATTTGGCATAGTTGTGTATAATAGTGGCCCAACATCATTGGAATAAAGAAAAATCGAAAATTATTTTTAGTTTTATTAAAAAAAGGGGCGTTTGGAAAATCGGGCGTTTGAAATTTCAAAGTAAAATAACTATATCGAGTGGGGTATCATATGAAAGGCCTTTACTTGTGCATTCTAAAACAGTTTTTTATTTATTTCTATATATAATAGTTTTTGATTAATCGGCCAAAATGTCGAAAAAAATACCGTTCCCCCCCCCCCCCCTTATCTCCGAAGTTTACCAATCGAAAAATCTGAAATAATTATGTTCAATAGAAGTTTATGTATATTTTACAGGAAAAATAAAAGCAACGCGAAAATTATTTAAGTTTGATTAAAAAAGGGGGAAAATCGGGGGTTTGAAATTTCAAAGTACGATAACTATATCGAGTGGGGTATCATATGAAAGGCCTTTACTTGTGCATTCTAAAACAGTTTTTTTATTTATTTCTAGATATAATAGTTTTTGATTAATCGGCCAAAATGTCGAAAAAAATACCGTTCCCCCCCCCCTTATCTCCGAAGTTTACCAATCGAAAAATCTGAAATAATTATGGTCAATAGAAATTTATGTATATTTTACAGGAAAAATAAAACCAACGCTCTAACTAACATAGTTTTTTTTATATTAACAATAAACCTCTACAAACAAAGTTAACGATAAATAAGCAAATTAATATAATATTATCGTTTTACTTTTACTTTTGGAGTATGGAACCCTCGGTGCGCGAGTCCGACTCGCACTTGGCCGGCTTTTTTTTTGTTAATGTTTGTTATAGTGGTTTAAGTTCCGAAGAGAGGTCGTCCTTCACATGTCCTTCACCCATCTGTTTACCAGATGAAAAGCATATTTTATCGAATATTATCTATAAAATAATAATTTTCGCAATTGTATTGCCTAATAAAATGTAGTCAAGGCTTTTTTTACTAAAATTTTGATGACGTTGCATTGTGTTGTAATATTTAAAAACTTTATTTTAAAAATAAAGTTTTTAAACATTATAAGTATTATAACACTGCCATTTTTCTTTTTTAATATCATAACTAGTCTCGGAAATATAGAGTTTTAAAATTTACTGTTAGTTAAAGAGAGCGCTAGTGAAGTGTGACGTCACAAGACAGTAGATCCATGCAATCTTTATAGAAAATTTCGTTTTAGAAACAGACAGATATAGGCGCAGTAAAACAGCTTAAAAATAATTTTATTTTGACTATGGAACTAGGAATTATGACTACGTCTAAGTTTTTGACCGATTTTTTTCTGTTTTTACAAATGTCATTCTTACACAACAACAGTCAAATACCCAATTTAACTGATATTTTGGTACAGTCCGTGTAGACATATTGTGAGTATTCTTTCAATAAATCTAAATTTTTTCCGGCGTTTATTTTTGCAATTATGTTATTTTTTGATATAGGTAGCAAAGTCTACAGTTCTATAAAATAAAAATAGTAAATAGAACGTATCAGTACGGGATAAATCATTATTATTATTTTCTTTCGAAATAAATATTAATTAAAAATGTTTCTATAGAAAGAAGAATTCGCAATAAACCTCAGATAAAAACGTCGACTATTGCAAACAGGACCCAAGCCATTAGAGACGAGCGTATCTCACTAGCAATTACGTGTGACATTTTTTGAAGATAAACCAATTTAATTCATTAAGAAGTACAGAAGTTTTATGCGAATACTCAGACAAATGCGAATTGCAACATGGATTTTTTTATATAATATATATATATATCTTTAAAGAAACAAATTATTTGTGTTTTATAGTACGATCCAAAAATTACTTTAAAATTTAATCATAATTATCTGCTATAAGCCTTATGAAATCGTTACATTTACTATAATTATATTTAAGCTAACTTTATAGCGTAATAACTCAGTACCTATACTAAGAGCTGATTTAACCAACGTTGAAGGACGTTTAACCGAGGAATAAATTGGGCATTTGACAGTTGAACTTGCATTGCAAATATGTCAAAATATGTTTATTCTAAGTTAAAACCTTACTCAACTTTGGGGGAATCATTAATAATTTGATTCATGATAAGGCAGCCTTTGACTGCGTCCCACCTGATGGTAAGTGACGATGCTAAGATGGTAGCGAGTTAACTATGGCAGTTTTTAATTTTAGAGCCATACCTACCCCTAATTGGTTCCTACACGCCATCGTGCTGGAACGCTAAATCGCTAGGTGGCACGTCCATCAAGATTCACGATTGAGTGCTAATTAGCCGTGACCAAAGCCTCCCACCAGAATATTGTTATGTCGCTACATACTATAACTTAGCCCAAGTTTTGTCGAAGCAGAGAGCTTATTGGTTCGGTCGATGTGTAAACTTAAGATTTCCTTTTATTTCTGCCACAATGCTACTTCCAGAGCTTAATGAGCGCGGTAAATTACTGCTGGAACCATCCATTACCGTGGTATATCGACCTAAACTAGCGGCACGCTATGATGGCCGGTTTGACACATTACAATAGTGATGTGGAATGTCAATTTATTCTCGAACAAAAAACAATTAAGTTTTGTTTTTGTACCTGATTAAATAGGTTTAATAAAACAAAAATGTATATGTTTATTTAATTTATTTGAACGAACTGAATATTTGAATGAAAATGAATATACATACTTTATATGCACACAAGAAACATATGAATACAAAAGATACCAAAAAAGGTGCCACAAAAGGCCATAATTAATCAGATTCGTCCATACTACTATTTTCACTGTCGTCACTGCTATCATCACCTACATTAATAATTATATGTTCGTTTTCTATAATATTATCTATTTTCACATCTCTTTCATAATCTTCCCTTATTAATTTAACAGTTCTATTCACAACCTTTTCCCAGTCTCCTTTAGTCACATGTTCACAAGCTTCTTCTAATAATTTTAGCATTTTTTTGTGGTAAATGGGGGTTCTGTATTGTGTCTTGCAGCATATCCCTTAATTTGAGCCCACACCAACTCAATCGCATTATACTCACAATGGTAAGGCGGTAACCGTATAACTCTGTGCCCATGTTCTAATGCTATTTCGTCAATGACGTATCGGATCTTGGTTGGTTTGTTTTCTTTTAAAAGACGTACTAATTCCGCTTTTAACATATTCATGTTTGCATCTACGCCATTTTTACGAAGCCATGCGACGATATCAGCTTTCTTTTGGGATTGGGCAGGTGGCTTGTCAATTTGCATCGAGTGGTATGGGGCGTTGTCCATAATTATAATAGATGGTTCAGGGAGGCTACACAACATTGAGGTAAACCATTCAGTAAACTTTTCTCCATTCATGTCTTCATGATAGTCTCCAGTGGTTTTTGACGCAAAAGCCATGAGAGAACCTTCGACAAACCCGTTGATGGTTCCGGCGTGACAAATTATAAGTCGCGATCCTTTTCCTACAGGAACTTTGGAAGTAGATGCTGCTGTGTCATCGTTCCAAGAACGGCCTACAGTATGGTTAGCATTAAGCCATGTTTCATCCAAGAACACAACATTTTGCCAATTTTTGATTTCTTTCACTTGCCGTAAAAAAGTATACCTTGCCATCGCTATATCAAATCATTCCATCAATATTTTGCGTTTGTTACATTTTTTGTATCGAAATCCAATGGTCTTCAAAATCTTCGTTAAAGAACTTTCCCCACCGAAGAATAATCCAGCTTCCTTCAGTGAATGCACCAACTTTTTTCTTGTTGGATACTCCTTCTGTAAATAGTAGCCGTAAACATGTCTTCGGATAGCATCGGCATCAAAGCTATCGATGCCTACGACTGGTTTTGCTCGTTTTCTCTTTTTTGGTGTGTGAAGTTTATTTTCTTCTGTGCCAGTCTCGCCATATTTTTTTTTAGTTATCCGTCTAACAGTTCGTTGTCCAATATTAAGCGCATCAGCTACGCGTTCAACCACTGACGTTATAGGTAAAATTGGCCCTCCATTTTGAGCTTCACGATCGAAATAGTTACGAAGGCGTATTACGAACTCACGTGTCTGACTATTTAGAACAGTTCTCTGCGTACGTTCGGTCATATCGACGAAATCCACAACAAAGGGCTTGAACAGAGTCCAAATTAACGAGCAAGGGTCAACAGTAATGCAGTATCAATATTTGAAATCCAAAGCCAGGTCAAAACTATATCACAATCGCATTGCACTGACAGTTTATACTTTTCGAAGCAACGTCAATTCGAAACTGCTTTGTTTTGCATTGAGCATTGACGCGAGTTTGCCGGAGGTAGTAGTTGTGCTAGCCAGCGATCCTATGTGACGATCGTATTAGATTCCATTTTTAAAAATTTTCAATTTAGAAAACCAAATGCCGAGTTGTGGTATATATCATATAAAAATAAAAATTTTACCTTTTGTATGAAACAGCTGATATTTTTTTGCGATTTCAGAGGTTTGTCCACATAGTGAAAATTGTTCATATTCACAAGTACATTCACCCCTTAAATGGTGCAAACTGATTTTTCTACACTTGTATACATTTTAGAAATCAATTTAATAAATAAATTTTGAGTCCTAAACCTAAAACTACATTCGATAAAATTTATGAATCTCTGCACATCACTATCTTCAATAAAGTAATACAATTATTTCCTTCAAAGTCGTTATCAATTAATACGGAACTTCATGAGCGGACAAACGTCAAACCGGCCATCATAACGTGCCGCTAGTTTAGGTATCACTTTTATTTATTGTCCTTGGTCGCTTTTATATTTTTCCAAAAGATTACCGATAGACCTTGGATCTCATAGATCCATCCGATGTCGCATTAGAACGCACCGCGTAAGAAGAATCACTTCCATATATGGATGGACGGTCTCTCAAACGAGTTGTTGGTAGCCGTTGGATACAATGACCATAAGATCGTGCTTTGTGGTTACCCTTGCAATAAACCTATATCCAGCAGTGAAAGAAAGGATTTAGACGACAATTTTAATCAAATCAAACCATAAAATTATTTTTTATTTCTTAATTTTGTAGGCCAACCTGTGGCTCTTATGACAAGTCAAAACTCTACCATTCGATGACGAAAGACGATTTTCACATCCTTCCTCTAATTTCTGTGCCTTGCATTTAATTAATTACGGCACTTTAGCAGAATTGCGAGCATTAATTCACTAAAAGCTGTAGTACTAGCCATCTAGCACGAAGGAGAAAATTAACTAAGTGTGAGATAATGTGATCTGTAATGCTTTTATCAGCGTCTGCGCGATCGAGGCATTAATGAATTAATTGCTCGAGCGACGAAATTAGCTGTGAGTGTACAGTCAGCGACTCTGAAAGCGAGTCTGAAATCTATAGAGCGTGCTTTGATTTGGCTAGGACTTGAGACAGAGTTAAAACGTAACAACCAAAATACAACAAAATCTAGATAAATATAACTAGGCATCCTTCACTACGCCACAACAACTGCTAAAACTGTATCAAGTTCAGGTCAGGTCGTGCAGGAGTAGGCAGTAAAATGCGTGGATATAATTCGTTCCAGCGATTCATGAGACAGTAGGTAATGATTAACCTGTAAATTCTCTTTTCCCTCATTGTGGAAACACTGCATACATAGCATAATATCTACTATATTGTAAACTTGTTTTGAAAAGAGCAACTGCCGAGTTTCTTGCTAGTTCTTCTCGGCAGGAACGGCATTCCGAACCAGTGGTAGACTCATCGACGATTCAAAAGCACTTGTAAAAAAGTTTATATGAATAAAAAACATTTCCACACCTTTTCGATGACTCCCTGAAGTTCTAACTGGCAACTATTGGTCATCAAGCTAGGAGACTTATTGTGAAGACTCGCCACTTTTAGCCTAAATTCAGTCTCGGCCACCGAAAAGTATTTTATAGGAGGAGTAGGTATATATTTCAATGATAATATGCTTACCACCGCACCGCAATACTTCGAGAAGGCGAAAGCCTTCCCTTAGATCCCTAAGACGTTGATCGCACTTTAAGTCTTTAGAAGAAGATGTGGCTGGGTGGTGATCAAATTATACTAAATAAGGATACATTTAACAAAAAGAAGTATCGTTTTGTTATATGAATCCTTTCACGCAGGTCAGCGCTACGCCTCAGGATACTGCACGGTTCTATGATAATAGATACACGATGCAAATATATGTTCTATGTTCTGTAGATTTATTACACTTGCCACATAGTGAACCTGTGTGGTCGGGTGTACCCCCTAAATGACATCAATTTACCGGAGCGCCCTGGATTATGTGACGCTTCCAGACTATTTATTGAATATTAGAAACGGTACCGAGCTCCAGATATTTACGGCATATTAAATAGATTAGCTCGTTTTGGAGATTTCTGTAGTACATATTAAAAATTTCTCCTAACTTCAATAATATCTGTACAACGATAATATTATTATGTACAAGCAATCATGTATTATGTGATGTTTCAACGGTAAAGGAAATTATCGCGAGGAAACTGCACGCCGGAGAGTTCTCCATAGTAATTATCCTGGCCTATAACCTTTCTCTGACAGGAGACCTGCGCTCAGTTGTAAGCGTTTTATATACTGATGATGATGTTGATGAATTCTACCAATACTCCATCCCTTTCCTGTCCATACTAAAGGTCTGATTTACGTACATCTAAATATAAAAGGAATCTAGACGGATCGGGCTTAAATTTGGCTAACAGATAGTTCTTATGACGTAGGAATGCGCTAAGAAAGGATTTTTGAAAATTAAACCCCTAAGGGCGTAAAATAGAGAGTTGAAAAATCAAACTAAACGTGAGCGAAGCCGTGGGCAAAAGCTAGTTTAAAAATAAAACTTGCAAGGTAGAAGACATAGTGATTGGAGTAGATCTACTACTGCATATGCAAACGATGGAAACATTCCAATAAATCGTAGTAGCACTTATTGTTTTCGCTTCTTAGTACCTGCTACAGAGGAAAATCACAGTCATTAAAGCATTTATTCACTACGGTTCACTCAATTATAAATATCAAATAAGCCTTCCGCAAATAGATAATTAGGGAGCACATATTTCAAAGTTTATTCAAACAATGAATCACAATATTGCGATGGATTAGCACCATCCGCAGACCAGCCGCCTGTGGCTCCATTAGTATGCAGTAAATTTACATTAAAAGTGCGTACGTACCTGTACTCTATGGGTACTAATAATTATGTAACATATCTGCTATTCACATCTACCTTTGTTTTTAAAATACATTGAACGTATTAACGATGTACTTATGGGATGGGCCCTTGATGGGCCGCATAAGAAGGCTCAGGGTCACTTAGCGAGCGATGGAGAGAGCTATGCTCGGTATATCCCTGCGAGATCAAATCAGAAATGAGGAGATTCGTAGGAGAACCAAAGTCACTGACATAGCTCAGCGTGTCGCGAAACTGAAGTGGAAATGGGCGGGGCACATAGTTTCAAGAGCTGATTGTCGTTGGAGTCCCAAGGGGTTGGAGTGGTGCCCCCGCACCGGGAAACGCAGTGTTGGCAGACCCCCACTAGGTGGACTGACGACATCAAACGAGTCGCAGGGAGCCGCTGGATTCAAGTGGCGCAAGACCAAAGCCTGTGGAAGTCCATGCAGAAGACCTTTGTCCAGCAGTGGACGTCTATAGGTTGATAAAGAAGAAGAACGATGTACAATTATGAATCGGTTTGTGGCAGATATTCATGATAATGAATCTATTGTATCAAAACTTTTCTGTCACTTCTTCCTCTTTTCTAACAAGAGATGAAACGGATAGTGGTTTGGCCGGATACCGGATAACGGATATTCGGCAAACTACGAGGCCGGAGCGCTTGATATGCGGCTCCCGAATATTCGGCTCTTTACATATCGCGATCAGTTTATCTTTCAGCACCTGGCAGTAGCGTTTATAGCGAAAGGTTATTTTCGGAGGCTGGTTTGGTATACGAAGCTAAGCGGAGTCGACTCTTACCAACAAATGTGGAAAATTTGGTATTCATTCACCACATTTTGCCACTTGTTAATTTTGAGTACTAAATTTTTATAACACAATATGTTTTTATATGCGATTATAAACAGTGTCAATAACTTATTATTTTGTATAATTTACCCAAAGTATAGTTGACCGAGCGAAGCGAGGTCTCTGAGTCTACTAGGTGAATTTGCTCTTGTCCGTCCGTCCGTCCGTCCGTCTGTCAGAGCTTTATAACTTTTGAATTACTGAACGTAATTACTTCAAATTTAGATATAATATGTAAACTGATGGGCTTCAGCCGAATATTGCATAAAAAATTATAAAAACCTTTATTTCAGGGGGGCTCTCATAGAAGTGAATGCGAAATAAAAAAAATTTTATCGCGTTATATAAAATTGTAACATATCATGTTAAAGATAATTTCGAACTGAGTACAAAAATATTTTTTTTTAATTTTTCCCTTAAAATTGACGAAATGGGGGGCTTTCAAAGTGGAGATTTAATACGCTCTCTTGAAGACGCTCTATAGGAGAATTGACTATGTATTTTCAAGCTAATTTTAGTTTTTTGTTTCACTTGTATCCTGTACTTCAACAAATACTAAAATTGTATGAATATTATAAAGAAATGAGATTATTTAATTTTTAATGGGCATCAGTAATTCATATAGCATCAACGCTATGTTCACAATAATGCTAATAGATGGCGCAGTCATTAACTATTCCATGGAACTAGGGAGTTTCGACTATCCCAAAAACAGTTTTGCGTCGAACATTATTATTTAGTTACATAAAATAATAACTTATTATTCAATTAAAACTATTGTTTAGTTAAATATCAAACTTCAATTAACTATTAATTACTGCATTTTGTATATTTTCTATTCGCGTCGATAGATAACGATTTGTACAGATGCCCGTAACCCGTTTTCACTCGTTAGTACTTATTAATTCAATGTTTTCATTAACGTTGCCTAACCTTACGGGCTATGATAAGTTAGGTGATGATTTCTGTCAACTTCTTTATCACGATCCTGTACGGGACACCTAAAAGGATATTGGGACGGATGTTAGGACTTAGGATTGTATTTAGGAGCTACCTACGTAAAGAGACTCCTACTTAGGGGATGATATAGGTATGTTTGGTGAAAACGGGCATAATAATAATGTCAGGTTTGGTCGACATGTATCGATTGAAAGAATAATCATGGGATACCGTTACCGCGAGGTCTCAGTTCGGGGCGAACCACTAGTAATAATATTGTTTAAATTTTACTATCCGATGGTAATGGTGGATGGATGGTAAATCATACTATCCGGTATCGGGCCGAATAGTGAAAGCAAGGCCGGATACCGGATAGTTAACGGATATCCGTTTCATCTCTAGTTCTAACCCTTCATTTGTTGGACATATTATGCCTTGTTCTTGTTATTCCTTTTGATGTTGTGCTAGTCTCATCAAAGTCTTCCCCAGAGCTTTGATTTGATTGTTTCTGTCACGATGCATAGAAATTGGGTATTGGTATATTAGTTGGTAGACTAATGTCCAACTCGTTAACACGTAAGCCCTTTTTTCGGGTGATCCGGAGTACAAATCCTAGGCATGTACCTCAAACTTCTCGGAATTATGTGCATTTTAAATATTTAAACATTACTTGCTGGAAAACATTAAATCATGCTCTGCCAGCATCTGACCGTTGCGTTATTAAGGCTTGGAATTTTTGAAAATTATAATTGTATATAATAATACTTACAGTTGATGTTCAATTATTAATCGCAAATCGATTCCTGACGATCGATTTAAATTCGTAAACGGTAAATCAATTTTCTTAACCGGTTCTTTGTAGCCAGCTCACAGGCGCCACTATTTAAAGAGTTAGCGAAATCGAACAGAGGTACAGTGGAATTGCTATAAGATTTATTATTTTCGGCCCCCAATATTGTGACTACCGCCGCAGCCGCCAAAATGCGTAATTTATTTGTGCATCATCATCACAAATTACTCATCGCCCACCGTGCCCAGATCTCCTCTCAGAATAGAAGGGTTTAGGCTCCTTAAAGAACTTAACAGAGAACTCTCAGGTATCTAGATCGATAAATCGTTTTCCTAAACCGTTGAAACAGGTGATTGCTTAAAAAGTAACATAAGACTGCCCCGCCACTTCACATCAGATTTTCATCAACAGTAACATATCATTACATTATCATACAATTATCATACATTTTCAACAGTAACAATTTGGCGATTGACTTTCGTCAATCGCCAAATTGTTACTGTTACCATTAATACTTAAATAAATATATTATAAAGCTGAACAGTTTGTTTGTTTGCTTGAACGCGCTAATCTCAGGAACTACTGGTCCGATTTGAAAAATTCTTTCAGTGTTAGATAGCCCATTTATCGAGGAATGCTATAGGCATATAAATAGGATATATATCATCACGCTAAGACCAATACACTATTCCACGCGGACGAAGTCGCGGGCAGAAGCTAGTCGAAAAAATAGGTATCAGTACATAATGAAGGATCCCTACAAAGGAATTGCTCTCCTTCATATTTTCCAGTTCCCATCTCGAGCAGAATATTTATTAGCAGCGCTCAGTCTCTGTTTTTAACCGAACTTAATTAAAACTTCCGCTAGTTTAACGGTTCATTGAATTTAAATAGAACCCTGGCCTTATTAACGAATTTTTAATTCACGCCAGCAACTTGTATAAAAAGCTCTCTCTAAGCTATGGGGCAAAAAATATGGGTTACGCGAATTACATCATAAAATGATTAGTATTTCCAACCTAGCATAATAATTATAGTATCTCAGGCTGAGATCTATAGATCGTACTCTGGCTCTGCTCAAGACTTAAGATAGAGCTAAAATGAGACAGAAATATGTCCTGACATAAATCTGTCTCGTTTTAACTCAGTCTTCAGTCTGAGTGCCGTCCTTAGATCTCACCATTAGAGGAGTTAAACGAGAATGCAACGGAAATCCAACACCACCAGAGTCTGTGTTGGTATTCTCTACAGTTAATTGCATCAGTGTAACTATCGCAATAGCCTCTGATTGGCTGGTACTCTCCAGCTATTGGTTAAAATTCATTGACGCAGCAAGAACGCCATAAATTCAGCCAATCATTGCGTACGCTACACTGGTGCATCATTTTTAGAGAATCGACAAACATATGTAGGACCGAAGGCTTTACATCTTATCATACTTACTCTTAATCGAAGCATTGGGGTTCTACGCCGCCTATTTCCTAACTCCGGGCTAATAAGTATTATACAGACTTGATAAGGAAACCTAATTTGTACTTACATTTTTTTAGCCCGACCCTGGTCTTGGAATCTGAACCCAGGACCTCGTCACTCGCAATTGAACTTACTAACCACTTGATCTTAATGACTTACGTATCCAAAACATGGTCGCTAACCATGGGCCTCATAAGAAGGCTCCGGGTCACTCAGCGGGCGATGGAGAGAGCTATGCTCGGAGTATCCCTCCTTACGTTTCCTCAAATATGGTTGAACGAAGCAATGGCTGGGTCATGCGTCATGATTGTGAACGGGTGCCACCGGCGGGAATGGGCCTACTTTCTGTCTGCCCGTCTTAACATGTGTTTAGTTATAATTAGGTATGCTTTTGTGGAACTTCCACTCATTGTGGAAACACTGCATACATAGCATAGTATCTATTGTATTGTAAACTTGTTTTGAAAAGAGCAACCGCCGAGTTTCTTGCAGGTTCTTCTCGGCAGGAAGGGTATTCCGAACCAGAGGTAGACTCATCGAAGATTCAAAAGCACTCGTAAGTGTATTTGAATAAAAAACATTTCTATTCTATTCTATTCTATCCCTGCGAGATCAAATCAGAAAGGAGGATATCTATAGGAGAACCAAAGTCACCGACATAGCTCAGCGAGTCGCGAAACTGAAGTGGATATGGGCGGGGCACATAGTTTGAAGAGCTGATGGTCTTGGGGTCCCAAGGTGCTGGAGTAGAGACCTCGCACCGGTAAGCGCAGTGTCGACAGACCATCATCCACTAAATGGACCGACGACATCAAATGAATCGCAGGGAGCCGCTGGAGGCGGCACAAGACCGAAGCCTGTGGAAGTTCATGCAGAACTTTGTCCAGCTGTGGACGTGTATCGGTTGATAAAGAAGAACCACTAGATCTACGAGGCAATTACCTACCTACCTATTAAGCATTTTGTAGCCTTACTCTGATAAACGGAAAATATAAAATAATAAATCTACAAAAAAAATTATTTAAAAGCTTCACTTAGTTAACAATTAAGGCTACTTCAAATATTATAGTACTACTTAATATCAGTAAGTTAATGTGTCATACTAATAGGGCTCAAAGAGAACCTTCCCTCGTGGCTAGTCGGGGTGTTTTGCTCGAATTCCACAAACGATAAACCCTGGCTGTTGAAAATTAAACAAGTGTGTAATGAAATCTTGTTGCCTTGTCCCAGGTAACCCATAAATTGCAGACACTGTACCAAGTTAAACAACCACCAGTAAAATGAAGGGATAGCTTCGTTGTTTTCAATACATTGCTTGTTGGATTTAGAATTCTTCAGGATAGGTACATTAAGTTCAAAAGTAGGAGTCTTTTATTCTCAATCGCTAAATAAAACGTTGACTGATAAATAGATGGACCCCACCCGGTGCACTATTGCCATGCTCAATCCAAACATCCGTTTATTATAAAACTAGCTGATGCCCGCGACTTCGTCCGCCTGGATTTAGTTTTGAAATCCCTCGGGAACTCTTTGATTTTCCGGGATAAAAAGTAGCCTATGTCACTCTCCAGGTCCACAACTATACCTGTGCAAAAAATCACGTCAATCCGTAGCCCTGTTGCGGCGTGATTGAAGGACAAACCAACAAACCAACACACTTTCGCATTAAATAGTATTTATTAGTAAGGATATATTTAAATTAATATTATAGTGCACTTGTGTGTGAACAAATGCAGATATTCGCTCTACTCCCTCACTCGCCATTTTTCAACCTCCGGGCTACTACTGAGAATTTCTTGCAAAGAAGAATTGATAAACGTTGGTGTCCCATCGACCAGGCACCGGGAACTGCAGTGATGATCGTCACTAATCGCCGCTGGATATAGAAGCACGGTGGCTCACCTTCCAAGAGACCTATCATCATCATGAACAACCCATTAACATCTCACTACTGAGCGCAGGTCTCCTCTCAGAGAAGGGTAAAAAACAAGAGACCTATGCTCAGCAGTGGATGTGTATCGACTGAGGTAATTTTATTTAGTCTTCAATGTAAAATAATGAATAATGTCCTCCCGACCGAATCCGATCACGGTGGCCAACCTGCTCAGAGATTAGCCATCTGCGCGGGAGATATTATAGTGCACAAGTGTGTGCGCAGACACAGGTGCACTCTCTATTCCCTCACTCTCATAGTCCGATGGGACGGAAAATCCGACACGACCGGAGAGAGATCAGGCGCAGGACCGACGGCTTTACGTGCTCTCCGAGGCACGGGGGTGACTCACCGCCAACTTTCCTAACTCCGGGCTAGTAATGAGAATTTCTTGACAGAAAAACCCAATACCTTTTTTTTTGGTTCGACCCGGGAATCGAACCCGGAACCTCGTCATCCGTAGTCGAACGTGCTCACCACTAGACCAACGAGGCAGTTAAATCAATCGTTAATCAGTCGTCAATGTATATCGTACATGGCGGTTGTGCGGTGGTGTCACCCGCAGCGGTGTGCGTGCAGGGTGACCCCACTATAAAGCGGGTAAGGAATTTTAATTTACCCTCGTTAGAGACATGTTCGGGTCCGGGGTGTCGTTTTATAAAGCGGAATAATGCTAGCGGTAATGGCGAATCGGACGGACGTAAGAATGTTATTAGTTGTTTTATTTAGGGAGCCGATGCGAAGTTCTTAAATTCTTTGTTATTTCGATAATAGCGAGGAATTTTTTGTCTGCAAATTCGTATTTGACCAGCGTGTTAGACTATGGAAGGAAAGAAAGAAAGAAAATCTATTTATTCATCAATGGTGTCGCAGATAAAACAAGATAAAAAAGTAACTATCGTCTGTGATACCACCCAGAAAGGGTGTACAGCTCAGCACTATGCCCTGCGTCATATGCCAAAAAATGCATACAATACCAGGCGCTGATTTTCAGCTGTGACCCTTTGGCTGAAAATCAGCTTTTCTCATTGTGAGAGGAGACTGGCAATGAGTTCAGATGATAAAGATTTTCCAATAAATACCTACGTATAATATTTGAGGTGCTTTTTCTATCAGAAACAGGAAACAAAGAAATAAGGGAAATTAGGTTTAAATCCTCCACCCTTATGGAGTGATTCCTACTGTATGAGTGTTAATATTGTGATGTTGCATACAATTTTAAAAAACAACAACCCAAAAATTCAATTAAAACTCTAAATGACGCGGTCGAAGGTAAATGACTAACAAATACTAAGAGCAGAGCTCAAACGGGTAATTCGATTAAAAAAACGAGTATCAGGCTTAATCGGCATTACCCGGTCTGGTGAACTAGCTGTATCCTCTAAAGAATAACAGGATCTAAAGGAATTCTATCCTTATCTCACTTGAATTGAGGACCAATATCGCCTGCATGGATTCGGCATGAAATTACGCTAAATTTTTTCAGCTGTTACAAAAGTGTTCTTTATGTATTTGTCAATAAGGTTCTTATTTGTGTTTATCCGTAAGGGATACTGTATGCTATCTTTTTATCAGACACCTCTTTGTGATGTAAAACGTTGTTGGTCGGATTTTCGTCAAGTTCGTCTATTGGATATTGGAATTTCAAATTGAAACGTTATATTGTGACAGTATTCAGTGATCTTTTTTCTATAAAATTAAACCTTTCGATAAATTGCTTTAGTTATTAAACTATAAATAAGTAAGTGAACAGGCATCTTCTAGGCAAGCGTGCTCCATTTTAAGCTTCGTCTTCACTTACCATCAGGTGTGAGATCGCAACTTCGTAGCTTTATTTAAATATCTTTTCATTACAATTAAATTCAATATCACCTGATATGAAATTGTGGGACAATTATTTTACTAAAACTGAAATCGTATGTTTGATAATCCATACGTTTTAATACAACTTTTTACATATCACTCCGACGACAGTGAATTAATGGTTTACCCCTTTAATTAAACTCCTAACTTATCTCGTGAACTCTTAACCTTAAAAGGCACTTTCATTCATTTGTATTTTCAAGGATATATTTCAAGAAATATATTTCAAGAAAATTGTTCTATTAAGTTATTTTGGCAACGACAAAATACCTAATATTCAAATAGATTTATTTTCGATGGTTTTCTCATAAAATGGCCGGTTATACCTACTCTTCTGTCTCTTGTATGTTGGTTTAATACTCAAAGCTTGTATATCCTGCTGCAGCGTATGGATGTGATCTATAGTAGGTACTAAAGCCTTTTCGATCCTGCTGAAAGTCTGAAAGTCGTCGAACGTACGGATTTAAAACGTTTCATCATTTGACTTAGGCTGGAACCACATTTGTGCGCATCGATACGCATTTTGTCCATACAAAACTGACATTTTTCATAGAATCGTTTACGCATCGAAAAACCGTTGATGCGTAAATCATCATCATCATCATCATCATTAGCAACCCATCAACGGCTCACTACTGAGCGCAGGTCTCCTCTCAGAGAAGGGTACTTATAGGCCATAGTCCACCACGCTGGCCCAATGCGAATTGGTGGACTTCACACACCTTCGAGAACATTATGAAAAACTCTCAGATGTGCAGGTTTCTTCACGATGTTTTCCTTCACCGTTGAAGCAAGTGATAGTTAATTGCTTAAACGCGTTTGACTCCGAAAAGTCAGAGATGCGTACCCGGGATCGAACCTGCGACCCCCCGAATAGGAGACCACAGTCCTAACCACTGCTTCACGACTCTAAGAAAAATGACAGTTTTGTATGGACACAACGCGAATCGATGCGCACAGCTTATGTGATTATACTACGCTACGCACGTATCTTTTTTCTTCGTCTGCCTTTTGTACTAACAATTCACCAATCGTAGAAGCAGCTTTATTCTTTTTTTAATCCTGACGTGTGCTTTCTATCACTGATGCTAATCAATGATAGAAAGCACTGACGAGGTCGAGGTTGTAGCGCGCTTGCTCGCTCGCTCGCTCTTGCCTTAAAGCTATTCAAATTATACGTGGTAGGATTAGGAAACACGGACGCCGGAATGTTCCACATCTTAGCGGTTCGTTTCAGAAACGTTAAACTAAAGCGCTTCGTGCGAGTGATTCAACCAACGTAAGGATGCCAACGCTCACGACTTTCTTCACTTCTCCGACCCTTCTCTACTTATTTAGTTTTTCATGTAAGTTTTAATCAGATAAAAACGGAATTTTATCCCTTTCGTCCGGCTCTCAAAGAATAGAATATAATAGAAAAGAAATGTTTTTATTCAAATAAACTTTTTTACATGTGCTTTTGAATCGTCGATGAGTCTACCACTGGTTCGGAATGCCGTTCCTGCCGAGAACCAGCAAGAAACTGGACGGTTGCTCTTTTCAAAACAAGTTTACAATACAATAGATACTATGCTATGTATGCAGTGTTTCCACAATGAGGAGTTCCACAAGTTCCACAAAAGCATACCTAATTATAATTCAACACATGTTAAGACGGACAGACAGAAATTAGCCCCGTTCCCGACGGTGGAACCAGTTCACGAGCATGACGCATAACCCAGCCATTGCTTCGCTCAACCATATTTGAGGGAACGTAAAGAGGTCCTGCAATAGGTTCGTAAATGTGAAATATCTGGTACCTACAGTGCAAAGTGGAACCCGTGCTCCCAGTTCCTGGCGGAAATGAATCGAATTTCCTCCTCTCGACCTCTCCTCCCCCTCCCCGCCCCTCCCCGCCTCCCCGCGCCACTCACATTGACATTGTGCTGTTCAAATCACGACACATGCGAGCTAAATCCATGTTACATGACAGTTCACCTCGTTGGTCCAGTGGTTAATATGGTCGACTGCGGACGACGAGGTCCCGGGTTCGATTCCCGGGTCGGGCCAAAAAATTGTATTGGGCTTTTCTATCAATAACTCCAGTACTAGCCGAGTAAGGAATTTGGCGCTGATTCACCCCACATTGTACTGTGAGAGTGAGGGAATAGAGAGTGTACCTATGTTTGCGCACTTACTTGTGAACTATAGTAATATCTCTGAGGAAGTTGGCCGCTGGGGTTCGGCTGGGATGATATTATTATTATTTTTTAACTGACTTCAAAAAAAAAGGAGGAGGTTCTCAATTCGGAGCGTATTTTTTTTTCTTTTGTCGATGTTACTCCATATCTCCCTCAAATCTTAACTGATTTCAATATGTCTTTCATCCCTTCTTCCAAGGAAATCGTGCTGAATTTCGGGATAAAAATTATCCTATGTCCTACCTCGTAGTATGAACTTAAATCATGCCAAGTTTGTTTTAAATCCGTCCAGTGGTTTCGGAGCCTATTCGATTCAAACAAACAAACAAACCTTTCCTCTTTATAATATTAATGTGGATAAGTCATATTATTCATTCATTCATACACTCAGGGATTTCTTGGGGACTATAAAAACTTATTCATTGAGCTTTATGTTACAAGGATGTGAACGTTAAAGCACTAATTGGACATACTTATAAGCATCTTATAAGGGCCATTTTAACCACCTTCTGATAAGTGTCCGATAGCTTATTCGCATATTTTGTCTTTGTCACTTGACATAAAGTAAGAAAGTGACAAAATTTACGGTTAGGCTATCCAAAACTTAACCTATGGTAATACAGGCCCTAAGTCTCTCAAGAAGGGCCGCCACAGAACACGTTCTTGTGCCTGGATAGTAAAATATCTCGCGTCTTCCATTGGTACCTGGAAACAGTAAACTCCATGATACTGTACTAAACATTGTATTTACATGTTTGAGTCAAGTCAAAATATTTTATGGATTTTAGCTTTATGATACTAGATGATGCCCGCGACTTCGTCCGCGTGGATTAAGGTTTTTAATTCCCGCGAGAGCTCCTTAATTTTCCGGGATAAAATGTAGCCTATATGCTAATCCTAGGTATGAGTTGTCACTATTCCAAATTTCAGCCAAATCGGTTCATTCGTTGTGGCGTCAAGGAGTAACAAATATCCATCCATCCATCCATACATCCATGTATCCACATCCTTCCATACATCCATCCTCACAAACTTTCGCATTTATAATAATACTAGCTGCCCGGACAGACTTCGTTCTGTCAAAAGTTAAACGTAAGAATTAAAATTTTTATGTTTGTTTTTTTTTTATTAAAACCTTCCGTGGACCTTAAGGAGCATACAAAAAAATAAATTAACCGAATTGGTCCATCCATTCTTGAGTTATGCGCTTACCAATATTCATTTTTAGGGTTCCGTAGTAAACAAGGAACCCTTATAGTTTCGCCATGTCCGTCCGTCTGTCTGTCTGTCTGTCTGTCTGTCTGTCTGTCCGCGGTTTAGCTCAGAGACTATTGGTACTAGAAATCTGTAATTTGACAAGGGCATAAATATCAATCACGCCGACAAAGTGGTGAAATAAAATTGTGAAAAATATTTTTTTTAGGGTACCTCCCCTACATGTAAAGTGGGGATGAATTTTTTTTTCTCATCTATCACATAGTGTGGGGTGTCGTTGAATAGGTCTTTCAAAAACGTTGTGGGTGTGGGAACACCATTTTTCAATTCAGGGATCCGTTTGTGAAATATGATATTTTAAAGTGCTAAATTTTATTAGAGTCAAGTGTCCCCCCCCTCTGCCAGCTAAATGGTTGTATATAGGATACAAGAAAAAATTCACAGCAGTAGTATATATAATGAATTTTAAAGGAAAACTATCACGGCTTAGTAGGGTTCATTAGTGAAGGAGCTATATCGGTTTTTCTAAGTTAGATATTACACGTAGTGTAAGTTACATATTTTGTAGTATATTATAGTATTTAAACAATGGAACTCAAAATGTATGTTGAGACTTTCAACTACGGAACCCTACACTGCGCGTGGCCCGACACGCACTTGGCCGGTTTTATTATTTATATAGAAAGATTAGTAGGTAGTAGGATTCCTTTAGCCAACCCGCTACACAACTATTTTCATATTCCCCTTGGTTTATCTTATCAGCAAGTATGAAAAGGGGTCGATCTCCCAAATAACATTACTTAAGCCTAAGAAAAAGACTTTCCTTACAGAGTCAACGAGGACTAAATAGTCATTTATCATGCTCAACGAATCGGCGTAATCAGGACAACAGAAATCCTCAGGACGTCGGCCAGATCACGAGATTTATAAGTCTAGCAGCCCGGGGCGAGGGGCGAGGGGGGAGGGGAGGGCATTGTGTCCCCAACGTGGCCCCAAGGTTTTGAGGAGTTTGCATTTTTATCTTGACTTCTTTGCCTTTCGTGATTTTTCCGTTTGACATAGGTGTCATGGCCAATTTCACCAACGTCGAGTGACGTTTTACCGAGGAATAAATTCTGACAGTTTTTGTGTTGAAAATACTATCAAAATATCAAACTTAAGCTCGGATAAGACTTAATTTACGTTAGTGAAATCGGCCCTAAGTAGATATAATAGAACAAAGAAACAAGGAAAACTCTTTATTGAATAACATAATTCCAATAAAACACTAAACAATCTAAAATAAAACAAATTGCATAAAATCAACTATAAGTCTCCCAATCGGCATCAGGCTGCAGCAAGATGCAACGCTAGATTTCAGTGGGAGAATTTACATGAGTGTAATCACGGACACATCTGGATATAAAAGCATATTTTTTGAAAATTTTTACCGTTGGCGAATGACAAGATTGCACGTCATGCTGTACTTATTAAGAAAAATAAAGGAATCCCGCGCAAAATTATTAAAAAGCCGATAAAGGAATTTTTAATTATTCACATAGAACTTCTTCTACGCCACGAATTCTCGTAGGCAAAAGCTAGTTTATAATAAATTAAGAAAGACGCAAAATGTGATAATATAACATTGCATTTAGAAGCATCTTAAGATATTATATGGATGTTAAGTCATCAGATGTCAATTGGTACCATAAAATACTCTTCAAAGTAAAACAATCATAAAAAATGGAGTATTATGACGTGGCATAAAGTTAAAGTAACGGAAGCGCAGCACCGACCCTATCTGCAGCACCCTTCCAACATTATCCTTGATGCAAAGCAAGGAACGCCATTAATTGTTCATCCCGCACTCGTAATGCACTTATTATACAATATAAATGCTAATAGCGTTGTTGTTTCTCGATGATGGCTCCGATAAATTGGAGTTCTTCTAGTCAAAGCCATGGGTCCGCCAAAATGGATGAATAACAATAAAATGGTAAATTGATGTCAAGATACCCCCCAAGGGTTAAACCCTTTGGTTTGGATGACCAAAATAGAATAGAATAGAATAGAAATATTTAATTTACTTCTTCTAATATTTATGAATTATCCAAATAAACTTTTTACAAGTGCTTTTGAATTGTCTGACTCTAACACTGGTTCGGAATGCCCTTCCTGCAGAGAAGAACCAGCAAGAAACTTGGCAGCTGCTCTTTTCAAAACAAGTTTACACTACAATAAATACTATGCTATGTATGCAGTATTTCCACAATGAGGGAAGTTCCAAAAATGCATACCTACTAACAATGCAATATATCCTAAGAAGGGTAGACATAAAGTAACCCCATTTCCGCCGGTGGGACCCGTTCACGAGCATGACGCATGACCCAGCCGATGCCTCGCTCAATCATATTTGAGGGAACGTAACGTAAAGAAAACTAACATAGCTCAGCGAGTCGCAAAGCTGAAGTGCATATGGGCGTGGCATTTCAAAGAACTGATGGTCTTTGGGATCCCAAGGCTGGAGGGGCAAACCCCAAAACGGAAAGCGCAGTGTTGGCAGACCTGCCACTAGGTAGACCAACGACATCGGACGAGTTGTAGGGAGCCTCTGGGTACCAGCGCCACAAGACCGAGATCCGTGGAAGGCCAAGCAAGAGACCTTTGTCCAGCAATGGAAGAAGATGTTAATATAAGAAGACAGTTTAGCGGATATCTACGAAAACAATGGCGTCAATGTGACAGTCAAAGGCTAATAAAAACCACGTAAATCCCATTTATTGACTGTCATTTAAAAAACATCCACGACAAGTTCACAAGGTCCTGATGTAACTTTTCCTGCCGCGTGTAACTTGAGTAGACAGTTAGGTAGTGAACATAGTTCGAAGAACTGATGTTCGTTGGGGTCCCAAGGTGCTGGAGCGGCGACCCCGTACCGGAAAGTGCAGTGTTGGTCAGATTCCTCTACCTACAGGATATAGGTGGCACAAGACCGAGGCCTGTGGAAGCCCATGAAAGAGACCTTTATCTGGAACGCAAACGAAACTTAAGCAGTGAACGTTTCTTCTTCTTCTTTGTCAACCGATAAACGTCCACTGGACAAATGTTTCTTGCATGGACTTCCACAGGCCTCGGTCTTGCGCGGCCTGAATCCAGCGGCTCCCTAAGACTCGTTTGATGTCGTCGGTCCACCTAGTTTGCCAACATTGCACTTCCCGGTGTGGGGTCGCCACTCCAGCAACTTGGGACCCCCAACGACCATCAGCTCTTCGAACTATGTGCCCCGCCCATTTCCACTTCAGTTTCCAGTGAACGTTTATATGTAATTAAAGAAGAAGAATGAATTTTGTCGTCTCCATGTCTTCAACCGATCGTCATGACGTATTGTGGAAGTTAATTCACGAGATCTATAATATCTCGCAGTGGACATATCAGTTGATGAAAAAGAGAAGAAAATGTTAGTTTACTTGATGAGTTATACTTATACTAGAGCCTAGCTTAATAAGAAAAAACTGACTCAAGATCCAATGTAAACGAGGTTCCGTAAATTAGGGTCACTACACTGAAACCCGACAGTTGCATGAAACAGTAAACATCCGTGACAATGTAACACGTCTATCAAAGTTCGGAAGGGTGCTCGGCGTTAATCGACACAACTAGAAGGGCAGTTAGCGTCGGACAGGCCACTTCCTTTCCCGAGGGACCCATGTACCACTCAGCCCACAGTCAGCGTCTACCATCTAGCCAGACTACAACGTGTCCAAATAAACATAAATAAAATTGATTGACTATAATTTGATCGGGACACTTTGCCTGAATACAGCATAACAAATTTTTCGGTGAGAATATTTCAGAATTTGTGCGCTAGAAACAGAGCGCTGTGCCAATCTATTTGTAGTTCAGCAATTTTATTTATTTCCAGTTTTGCGAAATAGTGGCAAGACTTTCCCATATTATCCATCACTGGATGGATTGGACAGTGAAATGGTTCAGAAAAAAGTGCGTTGTTAACGGATTCGAAAATGGGAAATCCAAGTGATAAGAGATCCTGTTGGAGCAGTGCAGTGCAATGGTGTTTCTATGTGTTTATTGTCGCCACGTGTGGGTACAGTTTAGTGAGGCAGCAGAGGTTGGAACATCGTCTTCGGGTGCTGGAGGAGCAGCACTTCCAATTGGAAGAAACAGTTTATAGCTTCCACGAGCCGCAGGAAGAAGTGCTGACGAGGAAAGCCCGAGATGTCACAGACTGCATCTGTCCATCAGGTAGGTTTAGTTGTAAATCATAGCTTAACGAAAACATGCATAATAGTTTTACAAGATAATACCGCTTAAAACTTGTGTGAAAAACATAATTTAATTGATCTATGAAACCTTGCGTGTAAAGCTGATTATAAATACTATTTTTTCACTCAATATAACGGCAGATATGCTTTGGACTTTGAAACTTTTCAATTTCTACAAATTTAATTTCGCTTTACAACTGTTTTTACGGAGTAACGGTCCATTTCAGTTCGATGCGAAATCGTTACAAACGAGCGCATTCAAATTCATCGCTTTACCGAATGTACCTAACGCCGTGTTCACTCCAGCAAGCTTGATGTGGCGATTAATGAAATTAATTTCGGTTTGCTCCCAAACACAATCGCGGCCCGCAAGCCGCCGCGGCCGCTGCCATCAATGCCTCCCGACACATTGTATCGTAACTGCGACCACTTTACAATATCCGGCGATAAACTCAATTGGGACACCATCGCACTTTCTCGTACCCGAAAACACACCTTCCAGCGTTTAATATAAGAGCGACATTGTCTTCCTCCGCGGAAGTATTCCTTGGGCCGATACGCTTCTAGGAGACGACGCGACGAGACAAATTGTAACGCTCTATTGTCGCAGCCATTATGCCTAATGGTTCAATAAGGAGTATTGAAAACGTTCTTTCAGATCGTGGCCGGGCCTACAAATCAGCCTTTATCCAATTGAGCACGGTGGTCGCAGGCTGCAGGGCCGTGTGAAGGGAAAGGATGTTGACCCCGGGCGGATATTAAAAACGGCCCCTTAAATTGGTTCACAGATTTGTTATCATTTGTTATCGACGGCATATTGCGTGTTTCCGTCGAACTTCCAATCGGGATGAAGTCCCATAAGGCGTCATCGAACGCTACGTTCTGATGTTAATGGATTTCTCTCGAGGGTCATCCCCTGAGTCGAGATTGATGAAAATTTTCCCAAACAATAGAAGGGGGCGCGGTGGAGTTTTCTTTTTTAAATTCCCAGCCGTCAGTTCGCTAATTACTTCCCATTGTCGGGCCGCGATATAAAGGCTTAATTGTTAGAAGTTCATCCAAAAGTAACTTTGGGTCCCGCTTTATCCGAGACGCCGTGAACTCGGAAGCCCCACGGTTTTACTGTTTAAGTTCACTAAAGATTTAGTTACTGCCGCTAACAAGACTTTTGTTTCTAAGGTTTGACTTGCTAACACTTTGTTGCCTCAAAGGCCTAAATATGTACAAAGGAAAACACCCATGCCGTTCTTACGTAAGTAGGTGTACACTATCACATTATAATCTGTATAGTTAACAATTTGCATCATCATCATCATCATCATCATCATCAGCAACCCATCAACGGCTCACTACTGAGCGCAGGTCTCCTCACAGAGAAGGGTTACAGGCCATATTCCACCACACTGGCCCAATGCGAATTGGCGGACTTCACAAACCTTCGAGAACATCATAGAGAACTCTCAGATGTGAAAATTTAAAACATCCCCGACATGAGAATCTATGGCTGTCGAAGTTATCAATTAATTGTCATTTAACAATTAAACTGGCACACGTGAAACACTTAATCGAGTAATCATACGCCAAAAATGCCTTACATAATTTTGGAAAAGAGCTGTTACTCTTACACTGCTGGACCGATATTAACCAAACATAGCTAAGAACCACCGCAAGGAAACTGGCTTTCAAATGAAAAAAAAACCGCATCGAAATCGGTCCATCCGTTTAAGAGCTACGATGTCACAGACAGACACATACACACACAGACAGACAGACAGACATCGACGTCAAACTTTATAAGTTTTGCGTCAGGGGTTTAAAATGTAAGAGCAGGGTCTCTTTCGGCGTACGTGTAAATATTTCTTAAACATTTTGATAAATGCCTAAGGATTTCATAATTAACAGACTTAACCTCAGTCGAAATTAACATTATTATGTGAAGAAACTATATTTCTGATGGAAACTAAATCCACGCTGAATATGAAGAAATCTGAGATTATAGGCATCTTCTAGGTATACGCTCTCCAACGTAGATCTAATCAGTGCTTTTCTTCATTGAATTATCGTCAAGCACAAGCCTTTAGCCTATCTCGCAATAAAAAAAAATGTACCTAAGGAGATATTTTAATAAAAAAAAAACTTAAGTGGCACTCGGGGACTGCCGCGGTAAAGCTATTGCATAGCATTTTTTATCAACTTATGCAATTATAATATTTATGCAATATTTTTTTTGCATAATAAAAATTATGCAAAAAAAAAGAAAAGCGAACTGTCACTACTTAGCGAGTAAGATTCGAACCTGCGACATCATCAAAGAAAGCGGTCGCTCGCCCACTGCGCCAAATAAACCTACTTGAGAACCTCTAAAATGTTGAACGCATACTGAACGACGGTGTTAGGTTTTTTTTCGTTACGGAATTTCTTGATTCGGTCGCCGCGCTCAAACTGTTTGTCCTAGTTCAAAGCCCACGATAAAAGCGATGCAATAGCTTAAAATCCAATTCGCCAATGGGTGTCCTAAAAATCAATTTGTAAGTTGCTAGAACTTCTGGTTTATGGTAGCATTTAATCCAAGTTTCTCATACGGCACATCGGGGAGCGATACATCGCAGTAATTGTTACATCGAAGCCTCCAAGTCGTTACAGTTATTGCTTTAGGTACTTTCCCACTCTCCTACGCGATACACATTTATTTCCACAATACCAGGCGGTTTCGTTTCCAAGTAGAGGAGCCACGTGGGAATAAACAGATTAACAACAGCCTCAATAGCTCAACGGTTAAAGGTGTGGACCGAAAACTGTATGGTTAACGATTCGATCTCCACCCGTTGCACTATTGTCGTGTCCACTCCTAACATTTTTTTTTTTTTCCTGATACTGAGTACCAAAGTGGTGCTCAATTCGATTACAATCTAGCCTAACTTAGGTGGCTAATGAGTAATTTTAATTTAACCTAAACTTATAAATTATTATCTTATATACTAAGAGATTGTCCAATGACACATCTTAGTTTTTCTTGGAAATAGTTTTTAGACACTTTGTTCATGTGTTCTTTCAGGCAGCACTAACACTACACTATCACTATTTCACTATTCACTATTTACTGTACACCAACTCAAAAGGCTTTGTTCTTTTTAATCGTCTCACTAGCTCCGTTACGTCAAGCAGCTGGATTGCTTCAAGGTCAACATGATGGTGAAGCCGTTTATCGTGGGCTTCGGCAAATTTTGGTATAATTTTGTCGACGAATTCAATTTGTAGGTCCCGATGAATGTCGTCATTTCTGATGTACCAAGGAGCTTTCACAATATTCCTCAGTACTTTGTTTTGGAACCTTTGTATAATTTGAATATTAGTTTTTTTGGTACAGCCCCAAAGCTGTATTCCATAGGTCCAAACCGGCATCAGGACTTGTTTATATAAAATTAACTTGTTGTGTATTGATAGCGAGGAATGTCTTCCCAGTAACCAATACAACTTTTTATACTTTAAATCAAGTTCTTTTCTTTTTGTCTTGACATGAGCTTTCCAGCGTAACTTCACATCAAGTGTCATTCCAAGATATTTAGCTGTATCCACGTATGTAATTTGTTTGTCATTAATGAAAACAGCGTGATAATTTCCTGTTTTATTAGTAAAATCAATATGTACTGATTTTGCTTCGTTCAACTTTATTCTCCATATTTTGGTCCAATTGTACACCTTATTTAGCGCTGTTTGTACTTTTTCCACTGCCTCACTGTGCGTTTCTCCTATAGCCATAATAGCTGTATCATCAGCAAAAGTGGCAATGGTATTATTTTTTATTTACTCCTAACATAAACTTATTTAGAGAGAAAAGCAGAATATTAGTCAAGTACAGCTTGACTTATATATTCTTTAAAAATATATGCCCGACTATGTCAGTAATATTATCCTCGTGTGTAATGCGAAAAATCTTGGAGATCAAGCTAGGTAATATCACCTAGCTTGATCTCCATCGCTGAGAATCTTTGGTGTGTAGAGCGCTTTATGTAATTAATCTATAAATCGAATGTTGCGAAACAAGATTCAATCAGCGAATTATTTCATAGAATTTATAAAGATTTCAAGTTTGTCCGAACAATTTATGATTGATGAATTAAATTGTTTGAGATGAAAATATTTCAATAGGCACGTATTGAAAGAATTCTACTCTGGAGAAAAATAAATCTTTATTTTTTTTTCAGTGGAAGACGCTAAGTATAATAAATATTATATGGCGTTCAAAATAGAACACGATTGTACCCCTACGAGCCATGACTGTGTCTCCTTTTAGTTTTGAAGGGAATATACTTTACGAGTTACTAAGTAGATTTAAATCCTTTAACACTATGGGGAAAACTTTCGTAACTCAGGCTTTTCTTAGCCAAAAAAGCTTGTACTTAGAACAATTTAAATGTTTTCATAAAGAGATCTGTTAAAACAAAAAAAAGTAGCACTCGGGGACTGCCGCGGTAAAGCTATTGCATATCATTTTTTATCAACTTATGCAATTATAATATTTATGAAATATTTTTTTTGCATAATAAAAATTATGCAAAAAATAATTAAAAACAAACAAACAAGAAAAGCGCACTGTCACTACTTTGCGAATGAGATTCGAACCTGCGACATCATACACCATACGGTAAAGAAAGCGGCCGCTCGCCCACTGCGCCAAACAGAGCTCCTTGTGAACCTCTAAAATGTTGAACGCTTACTGAACGACGGTGTTAGGTTTATTTTCGTTACGGAATTTCATGATTCGGTCGCCGCGCTCAAACTGTTTGTCCTAGTTCAAAGCCCGCGATAAAAGCAATGCAATAGCTTAACAATACAAACAAAACAAGATAAATGCCCTTAATGTTGTCGTGAATGATGTCGCGAAGACCATCTAGTTAGAAAAGACGTGGATAATTACGTAAATGAATTAGTATGGGCGCAACAGAAGCAAATTAATAAAAGCATGCGTCCTCATTAGCGAAGAGGTACAAAGGACAAAGTCTTCAATAAACGATTCGTCGGATCATAAACAACCATAATCTCCCTTACAGGCCGATGGAAATGCAAAAACAATATAGCAATAATCCCTGGCGAAGTGCCAAACTTGTTCAATATTCTGATAGATTTACGAGAAATGCTCGCGCTTGACAAACGAGCGATCAAGAAAACGGTCCTTATAAATTCATCTGTCAAAGGGAAATTATGAGCCTTCGCAAAGATTAGTCGGTGTGATCGTCACTTTTTCTCGTGATGACCTCATGTTTTGCTCCGATAACTTTTTCGCTTTCAAGGTGAGTAGTTCATCATAGGACTGAATTGAACACAATTTTTTCCAATTTTGGAACGTAGTTATCGTGCGGTGCGGAAGGGGGCTAGACGGATCGACACTTTTTGAAACCGACACTTTTTTGAATGTGATAACTTACAAGTTATAAAAAATTAGGGAAAAATTCCACATGTAGAAATTATTTAAAATAAAATTGAAAATAGAAAATTCAGTCTGTCGAGCTGGGATTCGAACCATCGAATTTTAACTGTTAAGCGACTGCCGAAACCACAAGGCTACGGAGACCCAATATGTACCGCGAAGATAGCGAACACAATGCCAAATTAATTAATCGAAAGGAACTGCGTTCCATCCGGGTGTTCCTTGACACCTCTCAAGATTTTTTATTTTTTATTAGCTTTTGACCGCGACGTCGTCTGCGTGGAGTTAGCTTTTTAATAATCACGCGGGAGTCTCATATTATAGTTTATGATGGATCTTGTGTTTCTCCGGGATAAAAAGTAGCATAAATCACTCTCCAAATCCTCAACAACCTATCCAAAACAAACTATCATACAAACACACTTTCATGTTTATAATATTTATGAATTTCATGATAAAGTTGAAATATATTTTAACTTTTAATAAATTTGGCATACATAATAATCAATTGTACCTACATAAAGTTTGAAATGACAAATCTTTAAACTCTGAACAATTTCACGAATGAAAATTTACAAATGCATGAAAATAAGTAATCCTGTTTTCTCTACAAGGGACGCGAGTTACACTGTCGGTGTATTTACATAAATCAGAGGGTGCCAGAATGTAAATCTTCCTGGAATAAACAAGTTAAGACGAGGCCAAAGTAATGAAAAACTTCTTGCCATGCATTACACAACACAATCTAGGTAAATATTTTTTGGAGATTTTTTTTTACCAACGGCAGAACGAATACAGTAGGTACATTATCTGTTCATCACAACGAGGCATTTTCACCATCACCAAATAACGGTTAACCAACGAATGGTGATTTGAAAGATATTCAGTACAAAAACTGTCAAAACGTGACTTTAACTCCTCGGTTAAACCTTACTTAGCGTTTATAATATTGCAATAATTCTCATAAACTGCTAGGCTGATTCTGATGTGGTTTCTTGCATTAATTACTTTATATTATCACCTCAGAGCTATTTTTTCTCATGAAATTACTGAGCCGATTTTGATTCGAAGTTTTGCATTTCGAAAATAATGGAAAAGGGTAACACCCAAGGGTAAGGGTAATTGAAGGATCTAAGATTTTTAACTCTTTCAGGCCACAAGAACTAAACCGTTTTTGGCTAAAATTTGAAATGGAGATAGCTTATATCTAGAAATAACACATATAAGCTACATTTTACTTCGGAAAGTTGAAAAATTCGAAATCGGAAAGCCTTAGTCCACGCGAATTAAATCAAGGGCATTATCTAATAATATGACATACAGATAATATAGGAATAGCTACAGATGTTGGAAAGCAAAATCTCGACGATACTTTGCGTCGAACGCAAATCGAATGAAGCTCAATGCTCGCTGAAGGCAACAATCCGTCATAACAGAGTTGTTTACGCCGAAACTGAGTCGAGTTAGGAGGGAATTAGATTTATCGAACGGAATCTTATTAATAACAACCTCTTTGCTCCTCTAATTTCAATATGGCTTTATAGCGTCGAATATTTCGTATTGAATGAGAATAACAGTGTATTTTAAGATAACGAATTTTGGCTTAGTTCCATTATTGATATATTCAGTAATTTCTATTCAGTGTTTATCTCTGTCGGTGTCTAAGGCTACAATTTTTCCCAAAGAAAAATAATTCTTCTTTCAGTAAATGTGAATTATTTACATTGGTATCTTTTGTAGTTCAAAACCTTAATTAACTCAAATTCAAGTCTAAAACTTTCATTAAACAAGTGTAAATTAAAAATTGTATTTTTTAAAAACAAGCTTTTAGTAGCTGGATATCATCTAGTACCAGAGTTCTTGTCAAGACGAATCAAACAAGCCCAAACTCGATGGGGTTACGTCGTTTTATTACGGAGGCCCGATAGCCATCTTCCAGCTCCATCATCAGATCAGCTCCATGTCATAACTCACAATAATATTGCATTGTCATCCATTTTTCTATATAATATTCTATTATTGCTATTATTCTATTTGCTATTATTCTTAGAAAAAATTATGATTTTAAATTTTTCTTTTATTATGATCTGGTGGTACGCTATGACTATGGCCAGTTCTATACGCTATATTTTTTTCGACATTTTGGCCGATTAATCAAAAACTATTACATGTATAAAAATCTGTTTTAGAATGTACAGGTAAAGGCCTTTCATATGATACCCCACTCGGTATAGTTATCTTACATTGAAATTTCAAACCCCCGATTTTCCCCTTTTTTTAATTAAACTAAAATAATTTTCGCTTTTTTTTATTCCAATGATTTTGGGCCACTATTATACACAACTTGTGGAAATTTCATGTCGATAGCTATAATAGTTACTAAAATAATCGACTGTGACAGACAGACGGCTGGACGGTCGGACGGAGAAAGTCTCACCATTAGAGTTCCATTTTTACCATTTTGGTACGGAACCCTTAAAGGAACTATAAATTTTCTAAATTGTCTAATAATGTTCAGCCAAAATATATTCTACTTTCTCTTCCTAGCTGTAAGTTTCCCGTGAAAATAAAATAAAATATATGGACGTCAATGTAACAGAACCTGAATAAAATTAAATGAAAGTTCCATATCATAATGCTTTAAGACCCCTTTTTTAAATGCTATCAGATTTTTCACCCCCTGACTCCAAAATCATATTTCTTTTCCGTATGCAAATGTAAACTTGTAGAAAAGCTATCCAATTTGACTAACTCCCACGAGACAAGCTACGATTTTAAATTAATGTCCATGATTTGAATAAAACTCCACCTTATTTAGTGGAAGTTTGAGTTTATTTTTAATTATTGTTTTTATCCCCGTGATTATAGGGCTTGTTGTACATGGACGGGAAATGTTTATGGAAGACGGTATATAGCTTACAGTGGTTAAGGCGGGCCGGATAAACTTCCATTTTCCCAAAATTCAATGTCTTATAATAAATAAAATAGAAAAAAAACTGTGTCCAAGTTAAACAAAATCATTTTATATTTCAGTGCAGATTTTACTATATCTTTTCAATTTTATTACGTGATAACGTCTTATAAATTGATGAACACCGGCTGCACGCACGAAAAAGTGTCACCTTCCGCCTGAGCCTGCGCGTGCAAGCGAGAGCCCGGAACAAGGATAGAGAGGCACGATCGGCCCAAGCGTTGGCTTGTGACATAAATTATTTTATTCATCAATGTTTCTTTATGACTTTATCACGTAAAACTAACGTCCATAAACCGACTTTACAGACAATTATCAACAATTTATCGTTTGTTGAGATTTTTTTAAATCTTAAATGATCAAGTAGTCTCGAATATCAAGGCTCTGAGTTATACCTATTATTCGGTGCAAGTAAATCCACTTACAAAACTCTTTCACATCGGATGAAGCCGGCTACAATCCTGAAAAATGTCCTCTCTTAAAAATTTAAACGTCTACTCGGAAATTTCGGTATTACGTCGGCGATTTTTCCACCGGTTATTTTTTTTTGTTTTTCTGTCGACTCCATGGCATCCATGTTCGAGACTCAAGTGCTCAGTCGGTAGCCGGTAACAAGCGATTAATTCGTTTCTATTGAATTGCAAATCACTGCCGCTTTTCGGTAGTTGAGACAGACAGGGCAAATAGCACACCTGAAATCTTCTAATTTAAAAATGAAAAAAAAATAGAATAAAAAAAGCCTTTGTCGTAGAAGTCTAGTCTCTTCTCAGACTAGACTTTTTATGGGCTCTTCTCAGATTAGAGCGCATTTGAAACCCAAGTAGATTGAGTTTTAAGTTTGTCACTAAATACATCTCACTTGCTTAATAATAATTTTGAATATAGGTACATGGAAAATTTCAGCAGCTGTAGGTAACCTGACTTCGGAAAAAATGATTGTTCGTATAAAATATAGCATATCACCCGGAGCATAATAACGAATCGATTGACACCTCATTAATCAAAATCGGCTCAGCAATTACATTATGCGCTACGGCACGCAACATACGTAAATAAAAATGTACTGTACATACATAGACTGCGAAAACCATAACCCTTTCTTTTAAAACCTTTATTTTTACCCAAATCTCGAATTATCGAAACACAAGCTATAATTTAGAAAAAATTAAACTGACTTCAATATACCGAAATAAAGAAAAACTGAAAAGGGAAAAGTGTCCGTATCTCGAAATCCACTGAACCAATCAATTTTGATGCAATCTTTACTGTTCCCGAAGTTGAAGTAAATGTAAGCAAATAAAAAAAGAATGAAATAACTCGGTTAATAGTTTCGGAGAAATGCGTGAACAAACATACATATAGATTAGAATAGTAATGTTTTTTATTCAAATAAACTTTTTTACAAGTGTTTTTGAATCGTCGATGAGTCTACCACTGCTGGTTCGGAATGCCCTTCCTGTCGAGAAGAACCAGCAAGAAACTCGGCGGTTGCTCTTTTTAGAACCAATAGATACTATACTATTTATATGCAGTGTTTCCTCAATATTGGGAAGTTCTACAGAAGCATACCTAATTATAATTCAACACATGTTAAGACGGGCAGACAGAAAGTAGCCCCATTCCCGCTGGTGGCATCAGTACATACATACACCTATATAATTTTATATATTTGTTTGGAAGCCCTAAGAAGATAAGTGAATATTTTGCAGTTCCAATAATATTATATAGGTACATACGTGTCGAATAGATAACCTTTTTTGAAGTCGGTTGGTAATAAAAAGTAAGTAAAAAGAATCATTTTGTTAAAACTTTTTTTTATACCTTGGGAGCTTTATAATCTTTAATTCAGTGGCAAGTTAAAGAGTATTTAAAATGCAAATGACGCTTAAAGTTAGGCCATTTCGGTCGGCTCTTGAGACGATTTTTCCGTCGCGTCGTGCGCTTCCGTGCCCGTAACAAGCGATCAATTCATTTTATATTGACTTGCAAATAAACCTATTTACCCCTGATTCTGTTGTATTGAAGCACATCGTAGTGGAATTCTGCTAAGATTTAGATCATATCGAAATATTGAGCTAGTACGATATAACGAACAAAACGCTAACAAGCAAAGTATTAAAAAAAGAAAAAAAAACCCGACTGCTTTAAAGAATATCAATGAAAATATAAATTTTATCTTTATGAGAAAAGAAATGAAAAATATGAATTCTTAATCACCTTTTCGAACCCTTTAATTTGATACCCCACTCGATAGGTATTAAGAAAAGAAAAAAATTTGAGCCCCACATTATGGCGTCCAAAATCCGCCATTTTGAATTTTTCAAATTTTTATGTTCTTGTTGACACTCACGCTGGTATGGCGAATCTAACGACGTGCCAGTTATCAAAATTGGCCCACGCGTTTGGACTCTAGAGTGCCACAAAGGAACAAACATACATGTCTATGTATGATAAACACATTACCACTCCTTTGCGTCGTGCAGTCGGGTGAAAGAAGTCCACGCGGAAATTTCGTTTAGCATCGTCATGGCCAAACAGCGTATTGCGGCGTCGCAATTAAGTGATTTTGTTGGATTGTGTGCTGGAGCGACGTTGCAAGGTACATTTTTTTAAGAATAATACTAATATTATGGTCCATTTGATGTTAAGTGCAGATACAACGTTGTCTATTGCGTTCTATTCAACTGTATAATTTAATATTAAGTTTTCTTCAAGAATATTTGCCTTGCTGAATATGTATAACTAATGTTCCCCTTGCCCCTCCAGATAAGGGTAAAGCTTTAAAGCTAGTGCTAAGCGACAATAGGTGAACAGATGAGGTTTAAACTGTTGACCTCTCGGTTCTACATTCCCGCTCTGAACCACTGCGATATTAATTGATTTAATTTTGACAGATAGTAAAATTGACTTTTTCCAGCGTAAAATTGATTTACATAAATTCATGAATTTTTCTTTCGTTAAATAGTAGAAATATATCAAGCTACATGGAGCTTCAAAAGGCACGGGATTATACTGAAAACCGAAAGAACGGTTCAATCATAACACTATTGCTATACCCACCTCTAATAGCAGGGGTTAAGTTATTTAAAGGGGAGAGGAAATATTAGTCATGTATAGCATGGCTAGTGTATTCTTTAAAAAAATAGGTAATTTAATATCATACAGTTGAATAGTAAAAGGCGATGAGTATCTGCACTTAACATCAAATGAACCATATTATACTCGGATGAACGCTCAAGCGATAAAAATATTCAGGAAAATGTTTTCAACGAGATTTGAAAGGCGACCTGTGAGAAAGAAACGACTTTCCACGTAAAACGTAAAGTACTCTTAAGTAGCAATTTCCTAAACATTTTACACGTATCCGAAAATCCTTTTATTTTATAATGTTTACCATCGATAAAAATTCAACCTTAAATAGTTGAACCTAAAGATTGAATTGGAACAAAAATTAAATATATTTGGAGCGTTGCAAGTTGCGTTGAAATATTGGAATTCCTTAGAATGGTAACAATTTTTTTATTACATCCACCCAGTAATTTATCTTCTAGGGGTTAAGGTTCAAAATTCCATTTTTTCCAATCGAAGCTTCTGTATGGATACAAGGACTGTTTGTGACACTTGTTATTCAAGAGGGATGTGGTATATAAGGAATTCTATTTAGCTTAACATTTGTGGATACACTTCTATGAGTGATGATTTCTATTGAACGCATCGGTTCGAAAGTAACAGAGTGACGAGACGCCAGAGTAACAGCGATTACAAATTTAAACCCTCTACGAAACTCTACGAAACGTACTACGGCCTACGGGTACCGATTTTCCAGTTATCAAACGTGATATCGAAGATTTATATTTTTTTTAGGAATAATAACTGAATAATGGATGATTTTGTTAGGTATCCAACTTATATTTCAGTTTCTTTTTTAATTATACTTATAATTTTTACTTTATTATCTAAGCCCTTATTTACAACCCAATAATTTATTAGAAACCTTTTTTGTACTTCACTTCGATCCATCTTCTGTGGAGAGGCAGAATAGTCTTAGAACGAAATGATAGATGCGAAATTGTGTTTGTTGGTTTGTCCTTCAATCACGCCGCAACATAGGCACGGATCGACGTGATTTTTTGCATGGGTATAGTTGAGGACCTGGATAGTGACATAGGCTACTTTTTATCCCTGAAAATAAGAGATTTTCCGAGGGATTTTAAAAATTAAATTCACGCGGACGAAGTCGCGGGCATCAGCTCGTGTATTATAAAAAGGTACTCAAGGAGCGTAAGAAGCCGGAGCGAGTGCCCTATAGTCACCAATGCCTAAACGGATAAACATAAATAAAAAAGTTCAGTAATTTATGTGAAGACGGAACATTCTTTGGAACGTCGCATCGTAGCAGTCATACGCAAAGTAAATTCGAGCGTAATAAATCCTTCCCGTTCCAAAACTTGCACCAGAGGGGGAGAGGGGGGGGGGGACTAGGGACATTTCTAAAGAAATTCCTCCTAAGCAAGTTCACTGGATGTAGGATGTAAAACCACATTTATGAACCGAAATATATTCAACTGTGGGATAAACTTTATTCCTGCATAGCTCTCATTTCCCTTATTGTGTCTTCCTTCGTTTTTGTAAAAAGGAGAAAACTTCTTAATTTCTTGAATGCTTATAGTAGTTTTCGGCTACAACTTTGTTCAAGCATCCAGTTAAATAGTGTAAAATTCCTTGGGGACCTTTTGTTTTGTCGGGATAAAAGTTATGGGTACTTTTATCCCGACAAAATATGTCACTGCAGATTTTTGACTATATCTATGCAGTAAATTATGTCGATCAGCTGCTTGATGCCGCGTGACACGGTTAGTTACACTTCAATTTTTTGAAACGATTTAATCTGTTAGTTTTGGTTTTGTCGAGATAAATTTTTCCAAAAATTTTTTAGTTCGTATTCCTCAATGCTGAGCTTTTCAATATGACATATATGATGTTATGATTAGTAATAACATTGAAACTCACGTACTAAACTTTATTAATTAATTAATTAATAATATTTGTTTAGGATTAAAGACATTTATTCTCATAAAGACTTCAGTCACTTACATGAGAACTTAATTTACAAGCTTCGCCATTAGGTACATTTACTTATAAATACTCATTCAATGCATTAGTTTTATTTCAAAGTTATTTGTATTACTCATAATTTTTAAATTTAATTAATAATATTTATTTATTAAGTAACTCAGAAAAAGTTTGTACAATAAAACAACTCTTTAAATCTTGCATTGAAAGTACAGATAAAGTCGTTTTATTAGCTTTATGTATGTTTAAGGAACATTAGCTTTGCTGGACTTGACCAATATTCCCCTCTCCACTCCAAATAAGCGTACAGCTTGTAGCTTGTAATCATTAAATGGATTGGGTGTGGGTACAGCAATAGTGCAGCGGATGGTGACTGAACCGTCGACCTTTCAGTTTTCAGTCCGCACATTTAACCATTAGCCTATTGAGGCCTATAATGTACCTACTAAAAAGCCCTGAAGGTAGGTTTGTTGCCCAATTTCCCCTACTGGTTGGGCTTTAAGCGCGTTCAATACAATGATGCCTCGAGGCGCCTGCTACTGGTCACGTTCCAGTACCATCGCAAATATTTAACCAAACTGGCGGTTTATAGTTGCACTGCTATTTCACAATAATTTAACCCTATATTGTTTTGTAACACATAAAATACCCGTCTGTTACTAAGCACTAATGAACGGCTCAATAGTTGCTGAAAAAATCTTAATAAAAAATTCAGCATACAAATAGCCTGCAGCTTGGATACTTGTTATTCCATAACATCAACGTTTCCTCATATGAATTATCACAAAATCTCATGCTATGAGAAAGAAGTCACTGGCATTAGCTAGTTTTTTTAAATTGGTTGGCATCGATTGAAAATAAAACATAATATTTTAGAAGAGCCAAAACTCGTGTACATTTTATTTGTACAGAGAGTACCAAATTATTTTATATAATTATTTAATTTACCTATTCTTGTATTGTTTTAATTATAAAATCTACTAGCTAATACTCTAATACTCGCGGCTCCGTCCTCAATTTTGGTGTTAATGTTTTTTTTTAGAAAAGACCTGAAAAATTGTAAGATTGACCAAAGATAAAAATGCCTATAAGGTTAAAGATGGCCAACATAAAGTAGTTCGTTTGTTAAAGAAACAAAACAACGTACCTATCTGAACTCCACACGAGGAACAAATAAAGCGTGATAGAGCAATGGCGCGGCAAAGTATTTGGGCGTTGGACAAGTACGACGCGCGGTGGATGCGTGACCAACACGGCTTATTTATCTTTAATATATATAAATTACGTGTCACGTTGTTTGTCCACGATGGACTCCTAAACTACTTAACCGATTTTGATCAAACTTCGTAACTATCTGTAATTTGGTCCAACTTAAAAGATAGGATAGTTTGTTTTATCCCGGAAGTCGCGAGCATCAGCTAGTGTATTATATTTTATCCGCTGGGATGCTTTGGCAGTTGCTATTGTTACCACCCTACCGTCAAAGACCTACCTCCAAGCTATTAAGCGTTCCGATAAGTGGGTACGATAGCCTGTAGACACCTATTGTTATGGACTTATTTTACACTACTATACGCCTTTCAAGTTAGCCTGCTGTCATCTCAGGCTGCATCGTCACTTACCATGAAGTGAGATCGCAGTTAAGATAGCCCTATCTTGTCATCTAATTTTTACAAAAATTCCGCGGAAATCCTTTGATTTTCTGGGCTTTATTGTAGCTTTACCGTTCTTCAAGTGCTCAATCAATGGAGCAATGGATCGACATGATTTTGCATCTAAGGCTTAGTTGAGCAGCTCAACTAAGCCTTAGATGCAAAATCATGTCGATCCATTGCTCCATTGATTGAAGGGCAAACCAATAGAAAACACACTCGCATTTATAATAATAGTATATTAGTAAGGATTACTAAAGATAGATGTTCCGTGCCGATGTTCTTTCCGCGTGACGCTGCCGCCTCGTTTTGTGTACGTCCAGGCCCTTAGATTGATGGCGTCCGATGGTGGCCGTAGTTTCATGGGCAAGTGCGTTTCAGATAGCCTCCGTAAATGGATCCTCGCCCTCCATTGATTTATGGCGGATCTGTTTGCAGTGGCCGGATAAATGGGTTCTTCATAAAAATAGTTTATCTTTATGTGTTTGTGGTACAGGCTTACAGCTAATGGATCTCAGTGGTGGGATGCTGTAAACTAGTAGAATAGAATAGAATAAAAATGTTTTTTATTCAAATAATTTTTTTTAACAAGTGCTTTTGAACCGTCGATGAGTCTACCACTGGTTCGGAATGCCGTTCCTGCCGAGAAGAACCAGCAAGAAACTCAGCAATTGCTCTTTTCAAAACAAGTTTACAATATAATAGATATTATGCTATGTATGCAGTGTTTCCACAATGAGGGGAAGTTCTACAAAATTCCACAACAATAAAATTCCACAAAAACATACCTAAGTATATCTAATTATAATTCAACACATGTTAAGACGGGCAGACAGAAAGTAGCCCCATTCCCGTTGCACCCGTTCAGGAGCATGACGCATGACCCAGACATTGCTTCGTTCAACCATATTTGACGTTGTAAGACTAGTTTAATATTAATGAGAAAAACGTTTAAAAAATGTAACCCGACTGAGAAATTGTATGTAGGTAACATTCGTAATATTGATTTGATTTCGCATTTCTGTTATGTCACCCGGACCACAGAATATATAATAGTACAACGTACCCGGCTCATATACCTAATAACGAAACTATTGACACTTCAGTCATAAAATTGGCTCAACTAAAGGTGGAACATACGTAAATACCACAACGGGAAACGCAGTGTTGGCAGACCCCCCACTAGATGGACCGACGACATCAAACGAGTCGCAGGGAGCCGCTGGATTCAAGCGGTGCAAGACCGAAGCCTCTGGAAGTCCATGCAGGAGACGTCTATAGGTTGATAAAGAAGAAGAAGATACGTAAATATAAGCATTATAATATATACGTTTAAGTAGGTACACAAAAGTTAAGCAAAATCATTAGGTGGACCGACGATATCAAACGAGGCGTAGGGTGCCGCTGGATTCAGGCGGCGCAAGACCGAAGCCTGTGGAAGTCCATACAATAGACCTTTGTCCAGCTGTGACGTCTATTGGTTGAAAACGAAGAGGCAAAATCATAACCCTTCCATTGCCCTCCATAAAATCTCAACACTGAATTCACTGAGCCAAGTCTAGTTTCAAGAAAAACCATTTGTTTCGAGAAAATTCGGGGAAATCCGGGTTAATTTTCGCCGGCAATTTAACGCGACGGCATAGCTGAGCCTTTATGGGGCTCCTTTATTGGACGATATATCCCATCGGACGAACATAAAAAACACGTGGGTTATTGGACGCCATGGGTTCACCGGAATTTATGGGGGGCGTGATGAGGTCACTATTTTTATTTTATTTACATTTGCGCTTGAACGCGATCTAGAATGTTAAAATCATCCACGTTCAACCACGAGTTCAACAATGGAGACTAACCCGAAATATTTACTTGAAGAATTTAATCATCTTACTGCTGTTATAAAAAAAGTGGCTGCGAAGTAGTGATAGCCTAGTGGCTAGGACTGTGGTCTTCTATTCGGGGGGTCGCAGGTTCGATCCCGGGTACGCACCTCTGACTTTTCGGAGTTAAGTGCGTTTAAACAATTCAATATCACTTGCTTCAAGGGTGAAGGAAAACATCGTGAGGAAACCTGCACACCTGAGAGTTCTTCATAATGTTCTCGAAGGTGTGTGAAGTCCGCCAATTCGCATTGGGCCAGCGTGGTGGACTATGGTCTATAACCCTTCTCTGAGAGGAGACCTGCGCTCAGTAATGAGCCGTTGATGGGTTGCTAATGATGATGATGATGACTGCTGTTATAAATGCAAAATTAGTTTTTGTTGGTTTGTCTTTTAATCACGCTGCAACAGAGCTACAATCATCATCATGTACAATCATGATCCTGTTATTTAAGTTTGGCGGTCATCATGCAAAAAGCCTTTCAATTTAAATCCGCAAATATATGGATCAACGTGATTTTTTACATGGGTATACCTAGTTGAAGACCTGGAGAGTGACATAGGGAGTTAGGGACACACTTTTTATGTCGAAAAATCTAAGAGTTCCCGCGGGATATTAAAAAGTAAATCCACTCGGATGAAGTCGCGGGCATCAGCTAGTACTACAATTTATTTTCGGACTGGGTATACAGCTAGACAAAGTGACCGATACAAAATCACTAGGGGTGGGAATTACGGCGAACGCGAAGATTTGTAAGGGAGGTTGAGCTATAGGGGCTCGAATAATTCAGGGGAAACATCTTCCTTATGGCACCTCCTGTGAGGATGGGATCTAGGCGTTAGAAATCGGGGGCCTTGTCTTAACCGGCGAAGACCCTGCGTAGAGGTTGACGATGTGTGTAGCCCTCCAGGTAGGGTGCGTAATCTGTCGTTATCTAATCGTTAAGATCATGCAAGACGTGCTTAGGGGGTAGTACGAGGACTACTTATGATCGAAGATGTAGTTATTTGCCGCTACAATCAGAGGGTTAGGGGTAACTGCTTTAATATTATAATCAATGCGAAAGCGTGTTTGTTTGTTCTTGGGGAGAGAGTGTCATTTTTATGCCGGGAAAACAAAGGGTTTCCGCGGGACTTTTAAAACTTAAGTCCGTTAAAAAGTAATTTTTTTTCTTTGGCCATCTTTGGTGAACTCCCAGAAGCTTTGCATACGAATAAAAGTTAGATATCGACTCTTTTGGTTTAACGTTTATTATCAGACTTGAGACTTTATAGTTACAATAACCGGTATAACTTAAACTTCATGAAGTTTGGTAAGGACGGTTAAGTAGTTGCCTTCAGGCCCCATTTTATTTCCAATAATATAAAATATTGAGTTCTTTTTATCATTCACGTTACTTATTGCATTACTTAATCATAATATCAAAAAAAATAGCTGACATCGACATATTTCATGATTCACCTGTTAGTTTTAGAAAAAAACTCATTGATTTTTATCGATGAGTCATGTCGTATATTATATCTTGCATCTAATATGTACTTAGTTTTATTTCCTAGCTTAATTTTCTTTTTTCTTTATAACTTTAAATTCAAATATTATTTTTAAAATTTTTAAATTTTCACTTTCTTAGGTATATAAGTTATTCTTCTTAGTTTGCACAACTCTATGTTATGAATGCTGTGTACAATCATTATTGATATTCATATCAGCTACTTGTTTTATGTAATTGTTAATTTATAGCAATGTTTAATATGTATATTGTGATTGTACCTTATTTAATAAATAAAAAAATAAAATAAAAAATTACTTACGTTACGTAGCCAGTACACTGCAAAGTGCTTCAAGAAAATAAATTTAAACTTGATAAATGATAACTTTAAACACTCGATGACTTCCAGCGAAATTTGGGGCTCGTCTGAGTGGTAAGTTTAACTACTTCTAAGTTGGAAATTAATTCGATTCGCGCGTGAGCTATAATCCGGCTTCATCAAAGTTATAAGGTAGAAGTTGATAGAATGTAAGCCACATAACAATACCTACTTTTGTTGCGTTTAAGCAATTAAATATCACATGCTTCAATTGTAAAGGAGAATATCGTGAGGAAACCTGCAACCCTCGGAGTTGTTCATAATGTTCTCGAAGGTGTATGAAGTTTGCAAAGTCATATTGGGCTAGAGTGGTGGACTTTAGAATAGAATGGAATAGAATAGTTTTTGTTCAAATAAACTTTTACAAAGTGCTTTGGAATCGACTAGGCTTACTCTTCTATGAGAAGAGATCTGCACTCAGTATAGAATCGAATAGAATATAGAAATGTTTTTTATTCAAATAAACTTTTTTACAAGTGCTTTTGAATCGTCGATGAGTCTACAACCTGGTTCGGAATGCCCTTCCTGCCGAGAAGAACCAGCAAGAAACTCGGTGGTTGCTCTTTTCAAAACAAGTTTAGAATACAATAGATACTATGCTATGCATGCAGTGTTTCCACAATGAGGGGAAGTTCCACAAAGTAGCGAGCCGTTGATTCGTTTCTGATGCAGCTGACGAATATACCTCTCTCTATATCCTCAAGCTCAACGAGGATGGAGAAGACTGAAATCCGCAAAGTCGACGATTCAAACCCGATGGACGTTGCATTAATTTTCGTACTTACCTACACTATCACTTCTAGAGGAGGACTTTGAGAACATTATGGAGAACTCTCAGGCATGCAAGTTTCATTAAAAGCAAGAAATATTAACTATTTAAAATGCTCTTAACTGTTAAAAATCAGATATGTGTGCCTGGGATCAAACTCCCTAAAATGAAGGCCAAAGACTTAAACCACTAGGCTATCACTGCTATCTTGATGCTGACCCTACAAACACTTTAAAATATTACAAGCATCCCGACATGGCCAGCACTTCACATGATATTTTATCAACTCTAACCCGAGGTCCCCGAAGCGCATAAAAGTTTCACTTAACTCAGAATAACTTTTCCGCTACATTACCTCATGTGCCACTTCTTGACGAGAGCGTCTTCATGATAACCCTTAATGCGAGTAGCACGAGAGATGGTTGTATGAAGTAATATCAGTTTTCTGCGTTTAACTGCCTCGTTGTTTGGTCCCGGTTTCGATTCTCAGGTCAAGCTAAAAAATGTATTGAGTTTTTCTGTCATCAGTAGGTACTAATCCGTGAGTTAGATTTTCACCATGAAAAAAATTTCTGTTGGATATAAGGTCAAATTCAAAAAATTAAGTGGCACTCGGGGAATGCCGCGGTAAAGCTATTGCATAGCATTTTTTATCAACTTATGCAATTATAATATTTATGCAATATTTTTTTTGCATAATAACAATTATGCAAAAAAATAATTAAAAAATCAACAAACAAGAAAAGCGCACTGTCACTACTTCGCGAGTGAGATTCGAACCTGCGACATCATACACAATACGGTAAAGAAAGCGGGCGCTCGCCCACTGCGTCGAACAGAGCTACTTGTGAACCTCTAAAATGTTGAACGCTTACTGAACGACGGTGTTAGGTTTATTTTCGTTACGGAATTTCTTGATTCGGTCGCCGCGCTCAAACTGTTTGTCCTAGTTCAAAGCCCGCGATAAAAGCTATGCAATAGCTTAAAAATAGTAATTATATTGTGGTCTACGAAATCGGTGTTGAGGCCAACGGCTTGGCCAACGAGTCAAGGCCTGGAACCCTGGTTACAGGGGCCCATCAGCTATAACCTGAGTCCAGGGTCGCTGCCCAAGCGGCCTTTGACCGCGGTCAGATTTGTTCTCAACGTAACTTAATGGTAGGGTTGCACTGACCTTCCTTTGCAGCATTCAATCCTGGTACGGCCTGAGATGGTATGAGAGTGGTGGTGTGGTGTATTGTGGAGTTGAGTGTAATGTGAACTTCTCAGGCCGCTAGCAGTAGCGGGCAGGCTGCCAACTATGGCCTGCTGAAGACGCTGGGCTGGCGTGGCACTGTACACTCGGCTTGTCACTAGTTTGGTCCAACGAGAGCTGGTCTAAGTCACTTTTTCACACTTAACGTGGCGAGCAAAAAACCACTTGTTAAGGGTCGCCTTTTGTTACAAATAACACGTTAAACCGTAATAAACCAAATCTAGACACTCAAAACAGCAAAAACGTGCGCGAGACGACCGGAATTTTCGTGAAAAAACGTGTTGGCTGTCAAAAGCAAAAGGGAACTTGCAAACCACACCCAAATCGCGGCAAGTTTTACCTTTCAAGTGTCATCTGTCAAATTTCATTGCGAGCCAAAGAGGTTGCTAGCGCCATCGACCATGGAACAAGGAATTATGGCGCGAACAATCGGTCCATGAGTGTTAGAGTGCTACGATGACAGATGATGATTCAGACACACTGAAACACGCATGGAAGTAGGAAGACTACGTAGTCGTAATACGGCTCATGGAAACACGATAAACAAAGCGGTGAAACTTATTTACATTATCTGACGCAAAAACGTTGAGAGTTGAGGACGAAAACGTCTTTTTGTGAAATCCTAGTCATTCTTGTTACTCTTTCTTACTCCAAATAAAAGTTTCACGCGAGTTAATCTAACCAGGTAACAATCTCATCGCATTTACTGAACAAAAAACTTCTCAACCATCTCTGAAACTACTAACACGCCCGCACTTTATGTTCTCATACTAAAAATCCGGAAAAATCCGCTCGCGTCCGGTGTGAGCCGCTTGTAACTAGTTTTGTCTTCGGATTACAAATTCCCCTTCTCTCTCTAACCTGTATCACTCAGGGTATCAGAGCAGGATAGAAGGATTAGTTCATGATAGATTTCGACAGGAATAGCGTCGGCTGCGGCCACCCCATCAACACTCGAGCCTGATTAAATGACGGTCGGGCCGTTAAGAGGCCGCGGAAATTTGTTTCGGCCCGCCTTTTCCCGATCTGCAAGTAAATAGCCGATAACGTCGGACATGGGAAACCGAATCGCGCTGCCGAGTTGGAATTTCAAAATAATCTGAGTGCGTAGGTACTTGTAGGTACGATAAAAGTTTACATTATAGAAATAAAGGAAGATAATATTAAATCATCATCATCAGCCGAACCAATAGATGTCCAGAGGCGGGCGTCATGCACTCAAGTGGCGGGCAGCCCATACATGCAAAAAAGCACTGCTTGTTCTATAAAAATCAAAATAAATTAAAGCACATAAAATATATTGAAATAGGAACACGTCTGCAAATACCTACCTATTTATTTCCCGCACAACATCAGTTCATCGGATGAACGCCATCTATCGCTACTAACAATCCCTGTACAGGATTATACCTATACATTCGCGCGATGGACGGACGAAAAGCATAATTTAAAATGCCTCGATTCGCGTACATTTACACTCTCATAGATAGTATATTACACGGCTTAACACAAGTAAACGTTTAGATGTGCTTGTGATTTCATTCACTGTTCTACTCCAAATTATCAATGAATACGCTTCAAATAAGCAGAGCCTGTCGGTTTGTGATTGGTTAATCTTAAATGCTAGTAGTTTCGTAGGCGAATTGAAATAAATAAACCAACAAAATAGTAACTATTAAAAAAAATAAAACATTTTATAGCCCTAAGATAAACATTAAAAATGAGAATAGTATTTAGTTATTTAGATAGTAAAACTCACAAATAAAATTAAAATTAAATATTTTGTTTACACTTAAAATTTAAAAGTAATTTTTGACTCGAGTTTTTAGATTATATCTTTTCTACGCAGGGGCCATTTTTTTTTTTTTCATTCTTTTCGTATGAGTGCATAGTGTTTTTGTTTATTTTGTGAATTGTTAAAGTTTTTGCGGGAATAAGTAAGTGAAGTACTTAAATAAAAACCAATCGGATTTATGATTTCCTAGCCCTACAAAGTGTAAGATTTATCGAATTTCGACGAACTCCATCGTTTTACAGCGATGTTTTATTTACAATACTATCACACCGGCATATTTAGCGGAACATAAAAAAAAGGTTTGATATCAGTATCATATAAGGTTGCTGGCTGGTTTATACGTCATTTAATTTAAAAAGAAATATTTTCAAACTAAGAAAACAACTGAACATCACATTTTATGCAATTGTTTTAATTTTATTCAAATACACCTTATCTGGAGCGAACTTCGAGTATTTCTTCCTTCTGAGTTTGATTTAAAATTTCATTGAAATACTGTTTTTTTTTAGTTTTTTTTAATCGCGTATCTTTCTGGAGTTGATGACTGAATTATGCCTGACTTAGCCCCAACGGAGATTGCCAGGGCACTCGAAATGCGAAGAAATGGTCAAACCTACAGAGATCTTCGTCGACCAGTTTCAACGATCCATCGCAGTATCCAACGGTTCAGGGAGACAGGTACTTATGTGAGAAGAGCAGGACAAGGCAGAAAAAGACGCACTTCGAGTAGGGATGATCGTTTCATTTGGCTTCGTGTACGTAGGAACCCCCGTTTGACGGCCGTCCAAGCCCGACATGAGTTAGAAGCAGTGCGGGGTGTAACCGTAAGTGAGCGTACGGTACGAAGAAGGCTCGAAGAAGCTGGTTTGGGTTCATTTGTGCCCGCCAAGGCTCCAAGGCTCGAGGTAAATCATCGTAGAAACAGGTTAACTTTTGCTCAGGAACATCGACTTTGGAACGCGGACCAATGGAGAAAGGTATTGTTTAGTGATGAGTGCAGAATTCTCTTAAATCAAATTGACGGCAGGCAAAGAATATACAGACGCAAAGGAGAACGATACATTCAGACAAATTTTGAAACTACAGTTGCATACGGTGGTGGATCAATAATGGTTTGGGCGGGCATTTGTTTGCGAGCTCGCACAGACTTGGTAGTGATTGACAGAGGGAGTCTGACTGCAGACCGCTATATCAGAGAAGTTTTAGAAGAAAATGTCGTACCGTTTGCCCCATATATCGGTGACGATTTTGTTTTTATGCAGGATAATGCTCGGCCGCATACCGCTCGGGTAACTCAAGCTTATTTTAATGATATGAATATCACTGTTATGGAGTGGCCGGCGAGATCACCGGATATGAACCCAATAGAGCACGTTTGGGACTTGCTGAAAAGAAAAGTTAAGTCCAGAATTCCAGCTCCTGCCAACGTGGGAGAACTGCGAATCGCCGTAGTTGAGGAATGGCGGAGACTATCCCAGGAGACCATCGATAACATCATTCTCAGTATGCCTAGACGGGTAGAAACTTTAATAAGAGCACGTGGAGGAAATACGCGATATTAATCACCATTTTTCTAATTTAATTAATTGTTATTTTAATATTAAATTTCACTTTTCCCGGTTACATGAAACGTTCAAAAATGTACAATTTTTCACAAATAGCCTTTACTCGCAAAATCTGTTCTTAATGTGATCTCATTTTAAATAAAACAAATGGAACTTTAAATACCTAACAAAAGAAGTGTAATAAGTAGATTTTAAAATAAAACCATATTTTTTTAATTATGGACCTTTTTTTTATGTTCCGCTAAATATGCCGGCGAGTTTATTTTAAAAAAGATAGGCGCGTGGAATTAATCTATAAATGAACCTTTTTTCGTGTATTGTGTATTATCGTACGAAGGAAACAATTAGCCTTGGCCTTTTTAAAGGCCACTTCGGATATAATTTAAGTGATTTGTGACGTAATTATCAGTCAGTTATTTAGATGTCTGATGTCGTTCTTGCGGCATACGCCATGGCGAGCCGACAGGCTAAGTCCTACGTCAGTTACTTTTGTGTTGCTGATACCTGAGAAGCAGGTATGTAGTACTTTTATTTTATCTCATAATAAAAAGAAATATTTTAACTCACAACTGGCTAGTGGCTCATTAACGCCTAGCTCAAATATTGGACCTAGAAATGTGACAACTTTTTTCCATTTTACCCATAGACGAATGATATTTACTACAAAGATTTTACCTAATGTATACAGTACAGACGTATACAGACTACACTTAGGTAAAATACGTGCATGCCCTTATGCCTACCCTAAGTTCAAATCCTGTGCACGCCACTCAGACCAGAGCTGGACAAAAGTCTTTTGCATGGACTTCCATGTTCCATGTTCCATGGAGCATATACCTCAGTCTTGTACCGCCTGAATCCAGCGACTCCCTGCGACAAGTTTGATGTCGTCGTTTCACCTAGTAGGGGCCAACACTGCGCTTCCCGGAGCGGGGTCACCACTCCAGTACCTTGGGAGTCTTGGGACCCCAACATTAAAAGGGGCGCAAACCTCTGTAACCGAAGACTAAAAGTGACCAATATTTACGACGTCTAAACCAAAAGCGCTTTAAACTTAAACCCAGATATACCCACGTGAACATTAAAATTTTATTGCCTAGATAATCTTTACTCAAGCATTTATCAGGCTCGAGTTTTATTACTTCAATAAACTTTAACCGCAGCTGTTTTAATCGCCCGCGGTGTAACCGAAACAATCGGATTTTACTGCTCTTAGGTAACCAGAGATTAAGGTGGTACTTATTAGGTTTAAGAATGCCATTATGACAATTTGCTCATAGGTAGCCCGCCTTGTAACCGCGTCATCATCATCATCATCATCAGCAACCCATCAACGGCTCACTACTGAGCGAGGTCTCCTCTCAGAGAAGGGTTATAGGCCATAGTCCACCACGCTGGCCCAATGCGAATTGGCGGACTTCACACACCTTCAAGAACATTATGAAGAACTCTCAGGTTTGCAGGTTTCCTCACGATGTTTTCCTTCACCGTTGAAGCAAGTGATATTTAATTGCTTAAACGCACTTGACTCCGAAAAGTCCGTGGTGCGTACCCGGGATCGAACCTGCGACCCCCCGAATAGGAAACAGTCCTAACCACCCGTTAGGCTATTGTAACCGCGTACTATATCTGAATCTAAATCAGTAGGCTCACGTATTAGGTGAATGTGCCATGGAACTATTATAGCATGGAAGCAGCATCACCTACAAATTCGTACGCCAAAATTGTCCATGTAGTCACTACAAACACACTATTGAAATCGCACTAAATAATACGAGTGACTCACACAAGACTTAGTTATTTATTTAACTCAACACATTAAATTGGTACTTAAATCGCGCACACACTTAACTTTTAATAGGTGCTTCTTGTGCACTCTCCCAAAATCAGACTAACTAGATATTTTCCAAAAGTTATAATGTCGCCTCGTGACGCCCCACTATTGCTTTTGACGAGAACCAATCGGGAACCAATAGCGTGGCGACACGATACAACGAGGCATAGACAGAACTGCCAACTTCATAAATTAATAGCCGAAGCCCAATCACTTAGCACCGCTTTTGGCGGGAACCAATAGCGTGGCGACACGATACAATGAGGCATAGACAGAACTGCCAACTTAATAAACTAGTTGTTCGCCCCGAACTGAGACCTCGCGGTAACGGTATCCCATGATTATTCATTCAATCGATACATGATAACCAAAACTGACATTATTATTATGCCCGTTTTCACCAAACATACCTAAATCATCCCCTAAGTAGGAGTCTCTTAACGTAGGTAGCTCCTAAATACAATCCTAAGTCCTAACATCCGTCCCAATATCCTTTTAGGTGTCCCGTACAGGATCGTGATAAATAAGTTGACAGAAAACATCAATCACCTAACTTATAGGTAGCCCGTAAAGGTTAGGGAACGTTAGTGAAAACATTGAATTATTATGTAGGTACTAACGAGTGAAACCGGGTTACGGGCATCTGTACAAATCGTCATCTATCGACGCGAATAGAAAATATACAATATTTAACTAAAATTTAACTAAAAAATAATTTTAATTGAATAATATGGTACAAAAAAATTACAATACAATTATTGTATTATAATAAGTAACTAAATAATAATGGTCGACGCAAAACTGTTTTTGGGATAGGTCGTTAGTCGTAACTCGTAGTTCCATGGGAATAGTTACTGACTGCGCCATCTATTAGCATTATTGTGAAGCTATGTTGATGCTATATGAATTACTGATGTACATTAAAAATTAAATAATCTCGTTTCTTTATAATATTCATATAATTTTAGTATTTGTTGTTCAAGTACAGGATATAAGTGACCTAAAAACATAAAATCAGTTTGAAAATCCATAGCGGATTTTCTTAGGGAGCGTCTTCAAGCGAGCGTATAAAATCGCCACTTTGAAAGCCCCCCATTTCGTCAATTTTAAGGGAAAAATTAAAAAAAAAATATTTTTGTACTCAGTTTAAAATTATCTTTAAAATGATACGTAACAATTTTATGTAACGCGATATTTTTTTTTTTACTTCGCATTCGCTTCTATGAGAGCCCCCCTGAAATAAAGATTTTTATAACTTTTTAAGCCATTTTCGGCTGGAGGCCATCGGTTTACATATTATATCTAAATTTGAAGTAATTACGTTCAGTAATTCAAAAGTTATAAGGCTCTGACAGACGGACGGACGGACGGACGGACGGACGGACGGACAAGTGCAAATCGCTCTAGTTAACTCAAAGACCTTCGCTTCGCTCGGTCGATTAATAGCTGAAACCCAATCACTTAGCGCCGCTTTTGGCGGGAACCAATAGCGTGGCGACATGATACAAGGAGGCATCGACAGAGCTGCCAACTTAATAAATTAATTATTTTATGTTTAATCTTAAATTTTACAATCAGTTTTATAATTATTGTTTTATGTTAAACAATTAACTTTATAATTGTTAAAATATATACATTATTATGCACACATAAAATCTTGCATCGCGGCGACAACATCCGGCCCTCCTGCGCACGCATCCGTCCCTGGATAGCGTCTATGTCTGGTGCAGTTGCTGAGAACAGAAAACAACAACAATTAGAAAATTGGACTTAGCTATTTCCAGAATTCCAACGAGTGGCCTCCAATCTACTATCCCGTCAACGGCTCGTAACTGGAGGCCCACCCAACGAGGACTTTGAAACATTTAATCAATTTAACTAAGGGATTATGAACTACATACTTGTATATCTGATACTTAGACTTGTTCCGAACTGTTCCATCAGCGGTCAGTTATTTTGTTAAGACTTATAGCTTTCCCTAGGCGATGCCTTTGGCCAACCCTAGTTGCATATCACTATAAATCTTAACATCAGTTGTAACGGATTTATTTTACACGATTAAATACCGTCACAAAGTATACTCATCTTACATCTATGTACCGATATACAAGTTCGAAGCAAAATGCACTAGGCATTTAAAAGGTTATAGTAACACTCATAATAGGTATTTTAAATATCAATCGATCAAAGAGCCCTACAATTAGTAATAATATTATGATATTACCTGACAACATCTTAGGTCATACCCAAACGCTTCTCACACAAATCGTCCAGTCTTATCCAGGGTTTCATATTTTCGGCACATGTGGTCCCCTCATAGCATTTACCAGTTCTTTCAGCACCTCTCATATCTTTTACCTTATAGCGGTCATGGCCCAAAACTTTTGTCACCTGAAAAGGTCCTTTAAACAGCGGTAGCAATTTAGTGCTTTGTCCATCGTTTGACTGACTGGGAATTTTAATAACAAACAAATCATTGACGTCGTAAATTCTAGCAGGTTTTCGTTTAGCATCGAATATACGCTTCTGGTTTTCAGCATTCGCTTGGATTCGATTATTGACAATATTTCTCAATGAGGTTACATCGATTGTTTGTTCATCATCTTCTTTCACAAGTTGATCAGAATCGGTTTGCAACCGGTAACCAAAGAAAACTTCGCTAGGAGCTGCAGAGGTGGTTTTGTTGATTGTACTGTTTATACCTTGTTGAATACTTGAAATATGTGTATCCCATTTATTATAATCAGTACTGGCACCCATGGTTCTCAGCGCATCAAGGATGGTACGATTAAAGCGTTCCACTTGGCCATTCGAACGTGGAACCGCGGTTGCAATTACATGTTGCCTTATGTTTTTATCCTGACAGTATTTTACAAACGATTTGGATGTAAAGGCACTTCCGGCATCACATATAAGCCGTCTAGGATTACCAAAAATTTTAAATATTTTATCAAGCTCATTTATAACCATTTGGCTTTTTGTATTCCGAACAGGTGATATGAAAACAAATTTCGTAAAAGCGTCAACTGTCACGAGTAAGTAAGTATTTTTCTGTGTGGTCTTTACAAAGGGACCTAGATGGTCTATATGTAATGTATGGAAAGGTCTCGCATATTTCGGTATAGAGAACAACTTTCCTTCCTTTTTGCCGTGGATACTTTTGGAATAAATACAATAAATGCAATTCTTTATATATTTGGATACAAACTTTTTCATTTTAGGAAACCAATATAGTGACTTGATTCTTTCCATTGATTTATCCACGGCAAAATGGCCTATCTCATCATGATTCGCTCTAATCACTTGCCAAATACATTTCTTGGGAACTACCCATCTCCTACCATATTCAGTCCGTCGATACACTTTATTTCCTAACAACTCATAGTCATTAAATATTTTCTTGTTTAGCTTGGCTTGTCCTGATTCTAATATTTCTCTAATTGCGCAAATGTTAGGGTCTTGCAATTGGACTGACATTAACCAATCGCCCTCTGTTATTTCCAACACGTTCTCATGACATATGAGAGTGGGATTTTTACAAATAGCATTCCTACTTAGCGCGTCCACATGTTGCATTTGTGTTCCTGGTTTGTGTACAATGTCAAAAGTGAACTCTTGGGTCAGTAACACCCATCTACCAATTCTAGAATTAATTTCTTGTTTATTTATAGTATATTTAACAGCATTGCAATCTGTATAAATTTTAAATGTTGATCCGAGTAAGTAATGACGAAATTTTTGCAAACCAACGACAATAGCTAAAAACTCTAATTCAAATGAATGATACTTCTTTTCTTCGCTAGAAGTTTGACGACTGTAAAAAATGGATAGGTTTTTCCCCATTTTCAGTCATTTGTGTCAATATGCAACCTACGCCATCGCGACTGGCATCCGTGTATAGGATGGTGGGTAATTTAGGATCATAAATTGTTAATAAAGCATTATTTAATAATTCTTGCTTTAATTTATTAAATGCCTGAACTTGTTCAGAGTTCCATTCCCATACGGCCTCTTTCTTCAAAAGTTTTACTAAGGGTTTTGATATCAAAGCACAATTTTTGATAAACTTACGGAAATAGTTGATGAACCCTAAAAACTGCCTAACCTGGTGTACATTTTTCGGTTCAGGGTATTCCTCTACAGACTTTAATTTCTTTTTACCTGGGCGAATTCCTTCTTCAGAAATATCATAACCAAGAAAATTAACAGAGCTTTGAAAAAAATGACATTTTTCTAAATTTATAGTCAGCCCATTTTCTTGTAATACTTTCAAAACCTCTTCCAATTGCTTAATATTCTCATCAATGGATTCTGTTGCAATCAACAGATCATCCATATAACAAATAACCTTGCCAAAACGCAGATTGCCTAATACAGTATTCATGAGCCGCTGAAAAACTGATGGTGCATTACAAAGGCCAAAAGGCATTCGTCTGAATTCGTAATGACCATCAGGGGTCACGAATGCTGTTTTAGGTATCGAACTTTCATTTACTTTAATTTGGTAATATCCACTTTTCAAATCTAATGATGTATAAAATTTACACCCTTTTAACTTATCTATCAAATCTTCTATGATAGGCATGGGGTACTTTTCTTTCACTGTAACTTTATTCAGGGACCTATAATCAACACACATGCGTTTTTCACCCGAAGGTTTGTCAACTAATAAAACAGGACTTGCATAAGCAGAATTGCTTTCTTGTATTATGCCATTTTTTAACAGTTCATCAATTATTTCGCGTGTAGCTAATTTCTCTGATTCCGACATACGATGTAGTCGGTGACAAACAGGTTTATTGGTTGTGACCTCGATGTCTAATTCCACACACGATGTTTGGCCTAACTCCTTCAAGTCTTTCGACACAACATGAGGGTATTGCTCAAATATTTTATTTAACAAAGAAATATGACTGGCAGAATCGGCATTGAACCTGGATGATTCTATTAAAGCCACCTGATCTTCATTTAAAAGGCAAAACGACAAATTGTTACCTATACGTGAATACATAATTCTTTTATCTTCGGTAAAATTTCTTCCTATGAGAATTGGACAACCAGACAATTCATCGAAAATATATAATGTAATATTTAGCTTTGCTGTATCTACTTTTATATCAACCTGTACCGCTTTAGTAACCTGAGAGCACGAGTCAACTTTGAACCCTGTTAATAGGACTGGCGTATCTAACTGAAATGGTTCAAGATTTAATTCTTGTACCAGAGTACTTGTTATCAATGAACAGCTACTACCCATATCAATGAAAGCTTGTTGTTCAATTCCGTTTAGTTCAACAATTTTGTAAAATTTATCCTTAGAGGTTGGCTCAGTAATTAATTTAACTTCACTATCTTTTTCAATTTTAGTTTTAGATTTCGATCTACACGCAAGTTCTAGATGACCTAATTTATTACATAAATTGCATTTTACATTATCCTTCTGGTTACACATGGGCTTTTTATGACCCCATTCACCACATCGGAAACACGTGATATGTGAATTAGCAGTTGGTAAAGACGTACTATTTGATGAATTAGTGCCTATAGAATTTTCTAGTTTTTTATCAGATTGATTGGGCACTAAACGAGTAAAATTTTTAGTATGAGAACTACCCTGTTTTTGACCGGTCTTATGATCAGGTTCAGAGTGTATTTTCCCATGTAAAAATGAAGCCAAATCATCACAGTATTTAAAACTACCGGCTTCTGCCGCTGTGCTTATATTTTTGTCACCAATTGATCCTACAATTACTGAAATGGTATCTTGTTCGGAAAAAGAAAGTCTCAATTTATCAATTTTTCCCTTTTGTTGGAAATAAAATTCATATAACGATTGGCCGTTCGTAGGATTTGTTTGAATCAACTCTTTTAGCAAACTGAACATATTACGCTTAATTTGAAACGTATCTAAAAGAGTATTTCACCAATCCTTCCATTTCCAGTTGGTCCAACATGTTCTATTTTTTTGAAGGGAGTCGTACCACGTTTTAGCAGTGTTACGTAATTTTTGCAAGGCTTGATATTGCAAAGTACGGTCAGACCAACTGAAAGCGCGAGCATTAGCTTCCACAACATTTATCCACATTTGAATATCGTCAACTAAGGGGTCAAACTCCGGTATCACAGAAGATAATACAACATTTTGGCTTACTGCGAGAGACTTAATAAATAATTAAAAAAATTAAAAAACACGACTGCCCTGCCAACAAACGAACTAAAAAGTTAAAAACAAGTTGTATTAGTTAGTCTGTATATGTAAAAGCGATAAGTCACTTATTTACGCGTTGACTAAAACAATTTAAAAAATTGTCATCGCAGTCGGGGGACTTCAATTTAAAATGTGTTCCACAGAACGTCCCCCGACTGCGATGTCAATTTTTTAAATTTTTTTAGTCAACGCGTAAATAAGTGACTTATCGCTTTTACATATACAGACTAACTAATACAACTTGTTTTTAACTTTTTAGTTCGTTTGTTGGCAGGGCAGTCGTGTTTTTTAATTTTTTTAATTATTTATTTTTTATTTCACACCTTTTAGTGACGATACTTATCTATTAAAATTAGCTAAGCCAATAAACAACTATCTCAATAAAAACATAGTTATGTTAATATAGCCACCCCAGTTGGCGCAGTCACCGCGACAGCTTTACAATGGGAATTTTGAGACAGTCGACGTATCTGCTCCACTATGAGTTTCAGTGTAAAAGTTTTACCAGTTCATGCGCCTCCTGTCACAAACACTCGCAATGGCTCAATAGAGGTGTCGGTATTTAACAGCTGTTCGGATATTCGTTTGAACAAATGACGCTGCTGAATATTCATAGAGGTGACTGCTGCAGTATATTGTTGATCGGTCATTGAATGCATTTCTGGCACCTCTGGCACTTCTTCAACAACAATATCATTGCTTTCGTCCAACATAAGCTGATTCTGCTCTGCGATGTGATTGTTATGGGTATCAACTCCATGAGTGTCTATGTCATTGGCTCAATTTTCAGCAACAACACGTGAGATTGCTTGCTGAATCTCCTGTTCCTAACTCTTACGGTAACATATATAAATATGTTACCGTTAGAGTGCATAATACGTTAATGTGCACATTAACTAGGTAATCTGCAGATGCTCGGATACGATGCGTTAAAGTGCGAAATTTGAATTAAAAAAGGTCTTATTTGCACTTTACCTAGTTAGTCTGCACAATAACGAATGGTACATCGTTAAATTGCGGAAGCCACTGAACGAAATACTTTTGTTTCGCTCACCCGCTCCTCCCGCGCCCCTCAGGTTTTTTAAACTTAAGTTAGGTACATTGACCCAATAGAATAGAATAGAATAGAAATATTTTTTATTCAAATAAACTTTTACAAGTGCTTTTGAATAGTCAATGAATCTACCACTGGTTCGGAATGCCTTTCCTGCCGAGAAGAACCAGCAAGAAACTCGGCGGTTGCTCTTTTCAAAACAGATTTACAATACAGTAAATACTATGCTATATATGCAGTGTTTCCACAATGAGGAAAGTTCCAAAAATGCATACAGACTAACTTCTATCTTAAGATGGGCAGACATAAAGTAGCCCCATTCCCGCCGGTGGCACCCGTTCACGAGCATGACGCATGACCCAGCCATTGCTTCGCTCAACCATATTTGAGGGAACGTAACAACCCGCATCACACGACACCACCACAGAAATGTTTAAAGAGTGCGTGACATACTTATGCTACCCATGTCAAGGCATCAAACTGAAAACTAATATTCAAATGCTAATTTTAAGACATCACTTAGACACAAATAAAGTAGAAACACTGAATAGCACAGGACAATTTTGTTACACAGGTTGATTATTACTGTCTCATGAATCGCTGGAGCGAGTTATATCCACGCTTTTTTGTCATTAATATAGTCTTCAATTGTATAATATGCTTTTTCCATGAGAGAAGTTTTAATTGCTTTCTTAAAATTGTGTAAAGGCAAGTCTAAGATCGACTGTGGAATTTTATTATAGAACGTCACGCCCATTCCCACAAATGTCTTTCGGACCCTCTGGAGGCGCAGTCGAGGAATCACGAGCCTATTTGGATCTCTAACCTGCCTATCGTGTAAATCACCCTTTTTTTTGTACAATACAACCTAAGTGCCCGGCCTGTGGCCGGGCACCTGGCTATTCATGTATAACCCTAACCTAACCTAACTTTAGATTTTGCCAAAATATGTATATAGCACTTGTTGGGTTTAGTTTGGTTATTTTATTTATTTTATTTATTTTATTTATTTATTTTAAGACATACCCCGGGAGAGTTATGTTAGGTTAGGTTAGGTTAGTAATTATCTACAACTAATTAAAATGCTGCTGCTGCTGCGTAAAGATACTACATAGTCATTTGGAATCTTACCTTTGGATCTTAATCACATTTTTTAAATGATGTTTTTTTTGTGAATCACTGGATATTGAACTATAGTATTATATATTTTTGAAATCTACTCATCTTTTTCTAGATGATGGTTATATACCTAATCTTATTTTCGAAATTTTTTTTTCAACTTTAGTCTTTAGTGCGGAACCATGGTCACCCTTTCAATTTTTTTTTTAATTTTTCTAGCCTATGTCACCCGGAATAAGCTAAGGATTCTAACGATACCTCATTCGTCAAAATCGGTTGAGGCGTATAAAAGTTATCGTGGAATATACAAACTCACATACATACATACATACATGAACCCTGAAAACAATATACTCCTTTTTTCAGGCAGTCGTATAAAAAGAGATCATTTCGTGAGCGAAGCAAGCGCGAAATTTTTTCGAATCAATTTCACTACGCTTCTATGTAGTTCATACTTGGCCCATGCGGTAGTAAAGTAAAACTGATATTTTCGCGACCGAAGCGAGCGCGAAAATTTTTTGATTGCGCTACGCCTCTGTGTTGTCCATAAATTGGTATCTACAAAAGCAATCTTCGGCAATCAATCAAACCTCTGACTTTTCGGAGTTTAAGAGTATTTAAGCAATTCAAAATCACTTGCTTCAACGGTGAAGGATATCATCGTAAGGAAACCTGCACACTTGAGAGTTCTCCATAATGTTCTTGAAGGTGTGTGAAGTTCGTGGTGGATTATGGCCTATAACTCTTCTCAGAGAGGAGGCCTGAGCTCAGTAGTGAGCCGTTGATGGGTTGCTAATGCTGAATGATGATGAATGGCTCAGGTCAAGATATGGCTATGGCATTAAGATCTATATATCGTAAGCGAGTGACCTGGAACTATCCGAGAGAAGTTTTGTCCTCTATCTTCGATAATGTTTAGTACATCTTCACCAAAATTGCACAAAATGTTTCGTATTATAGATACTTTCTAATAAAGAAAGAATTATTAAAATCGGTTCAGATTTGACTAAGTTATGGGGTAAAAACAACAAAAAATTTCAGCCCCAATCCTGGAGAAACCTTATGTTTTATCGGGATAAAAACTATCCTACGTGTTGACCCGGAGTATCTGATACCAGTACCTATACCAAATTTCATTTAAATCTAAAACTACCTGTCAACTGGACTATTGGAATCTTAATATTTATTTGTGAATTAATGGATATCAAACAATAGTCTTATATAGTTTTGGAATCTACTCATCATTTTCTAGATGATGATTAGATGCTTAATCTTATTTTCGAAATTTTTGTTTCGAATTTAGTCTTTATTGCGGGACTATGGTCACCCCATCATTTTTTTTAAATTTTACTAGCCTATGTCACTCGGACTCAGCTAAGGATTCTAACGATACCTCATTCATCAAAATCAATTCAGGCGTATAGAAGTTATGGCGGAATAAAGAAACTTACATACATACATACATACATGAACCCTGAAAACAATATACTCCTTTTTCCTCCCGAATGGAAGTAGGTACGGCTACCACTGCTGCTACGTAAAGATACCACATAGTCATTAATTACCTTTGGAATCTTAATCACATTTTTAAATGATGTTTTTTTGTGAATCACTGGATATTGAACTATAAAATTATATATTTTTGAAATCTACTCATCATTTTCTAGATGATGATTATATACTTAATCTTATTTTCGAATATTTTTTTTCAACTTTAGTCTTTAGTGCGGTCCCATGGTAACCCTTTCAATTTTTTTTTTAATTTTTCTAGCCTATGTCACCCGGAATAAGCTAAGGATTCTAACGATACCTCATTTGTCAAAATCGGATCAGCCGTATAGAAGTTATGGTGGAATAAAGAAACTTACATACATACATACATACATACATGAACCCTAAAAACAATATCCTCCTTTTTTCAGGCAGTCGTATAAAAACACTTTCGCATATATAAATGTACTAGCTTTTGTCCGCGATTTCATCCGCGTGGAGTTAGGTGTTTAAAAATGCCGCGGGGACCTTCTGTTTTTCCGGAATAAAAGAGAGCCTAAGTCACTCTAAAAGTTCTCAAGGATAAAGTATACCCATGCAAAAAATTACGTCGATACGTAGCTCAGTAGCGATGTGATTGAAGGACAAATCAAATAAACACACTTTCGCATTCATATATTAGTGGGATATCTTGTAATCCTTGTCACTGCGCTTCGTCTGAGGCGCGTGTTGTAGCGGGCCGACTGTCATGTCGCGCCTGACAGCGGTCCGCCCCAACCGTGTCGGCTCTGACCCGGTCACCCCGCGCGGGTGGCCGCCTTAAATCTCATTACCGAAAAGACGAGTCACATTTCACTTTTAAAATATAAGACAAGAGAAAGACAAGAGAACATTGTCTCGGGTAAAATCACGTACTTAATAATTAACATAATCACACTTCACACTAATATTATAAAGGCGAAAGTTTGTGTGTGTGTGTGTGTATGTTTGTTACTCTTTCACGCAAAAACTACTGGACGGATTTGCTTGAAATTTGAGATGGAGTTAGAATATACCCTGGATTAACATAGGCTACATTTTGTCCCGGAAAATTAAAGGGTTCAAATTCAAATGAAGAAGAAACTGCGAATGGCATACTATAATCATAATAAGAGTATTACCTACTTAAGTACTTACTAATACATACGACACGATGATGCGAAAGAGTTTTTTTACCCGACTACGGCAAAAGGAAGGGTTATTATTTTAGCTGTCAATAGCGCCATAGCGCCTAAACTACTGAACCGATTTTGATAAATGAGGTGTCAATCGGTTCATTATTACGGTGGGAGTGGTATAGGCTACACTATATTATACGAATACAATCAATATGACGCATGATATTATCCAATTTCCCATAATCGGGTTTTTAAACTTTTTTATTTGTCTCTATTTTTAATTTGTCATTCAATCACGCTATTGCAGAGCTCCGTATCAACGTGATTTTTTTGCATTTATAGGTATTGCTGTTGCTACGATTTTGCGTGATTGACGGACAAACCAACAAACCTACACACCTTAACTAGCTTATAATATTAGTAGGGATGAATTTACGCTACCAATTTACTCCTTTTATTACAAACAGCACTCTTCACTGAATACTTTATTGTTATTATTCACTTTACTGAAGTGCACACTGCACAATCCTCGCTTCACAAAAAGCATAAATTTCACATGAATTAGATAATCCTTGTGCAAGCCTTACGAAAATCGCGAAGGGTGCAAAACACGCAAAAACCGCTGAAACCATCAACAAGATGCAATCTACTCAAAACTTAACCTCGAGAGCTGGTGGGGAATTTTCGAGAGCAGCCGAAAGCGCTTTATGCCTGCTTACCTGATTAGAATGAAAGAAAATATTTAGTTTATTTACATCCATAACACAAAGTCTTATACTTTGCGTTATGGAAAGCGAATAAACAAAAAGAAAATCAAAAATAAGAAATTCCAAAATTGGCTTTTGCACATATCCGTTAGAGAAGCAAAAATAACATTTTAAAAAAGTGCATAAAGTATTTCATGGTATTCTTCATTACATAACTTTTTATTTGTTTTGTATTATTGATATTACAATGTAAAAAATAAGTGATCAAAAATCAGGTTTTATGGTTTGCCCTTAATAGATAATAAGTATGTAATCATAAATGCAAAGTGGTACTGTATATTGTCAAATAATAGGAGATGCACTTAAATTAAAACCAATTCAAGAGTACTGTATCTGTGTGTGTACTGTGTGTGTACTGTGTGTGTGTGTGTAAGCAAAAATTATTTGAAAAAAAAAACTGGTTCTCTGTAAAGTCGGTTTACGGACGATAACTTTACGTTATAACGTCATTAGGAAACATTGATGAAAAATTGCATACTTTTATGAATTGAATTGAATTATTATCACTGAATTATCATTATTTTGTATAATACAAAGAAGGAGTTAATTGAAAAATTACAATTTACTCTTACTCTTAGTCACAAGCCAACGCTTGGGTCGATCGTACCTCTCTATCGCTTGTTCCGCGCTCTCGCTTGCACGCACAGGCTCAGGCGGAACGTGACACTTTTTCGTGCATGCAGCCGGTGTTCATCGATTTATAAGACGTTATCACGTCAAAATTCCTATTTTATAGAGATCATAAAGCAGCTGATAGATCTTCGTCTTCCTTCTTAGGTGAAGTACGTCTATTTCAGTTGTTAAAAGTATTATATTACAGCGATTTTTCCTATCATCTCTCCGGCTATGAAACGTATGCAAAATTCACACTTGAAAAATGGCAGCTCCATCCAATCTCGCAGTTGCTATTTAGTTGAAAAATGGGGTGCAACACGCCCCCATAAAATAATATCGGGATGACGGGAAATGGGTGATAAAAGTGGGGAAGATACCGATCAGGGCTGTCACTCGCGGAGTTATGGGCAGGATTTCGATTATATTTCAGCCTTGCATATAGAATTACGAAGCCAGTATGGCTTTTATGAACTGAACCGATTCGTCATAGGTTTCTTTGCAGTTTTATTTCATGGGAATAAAATAATCATTTATCGGACTCGGTAACAGTCAGATTTATCATCTTACTAGATGATGCCCGCGACTTCGTCCACGTAGATTAAGGTTTTTTACTTCCCACAGGAACTTTTTAATTTTCCGGGATAAAATAGCCTATTTGCTAACCTGGGTTTGAGTTCTCTCCATTCAAAATTTCAGTCAAATTGGTTCATTCGTTGTGGCGTTAAGGAGTAACAAACATACATCCATCCTCATACGATTAACTTGTCACGGTCAGTCTTGCATTCAGCAAAGTATACCTAAGTAATGTAAACAATATTATTATTTTGCAGTATGTTAAATATTACAGCTTACTAACATTATTTTTTTTACTATTATTAAATCTTTTGAAACAAAAGAAGTGTTTACAAAATATCATCTATTAATCTGAAATTCAATATTATTTTGAATGCAGTTTCGTCCAGGGTAATAATTATAAGCTCAGTCATATGCAATGGCATTTGGCAACCCTGTTTTTCATGATACGAGCAACGTCGAGGAAAGCGATTTAAATTATAATATTTTGAATATATTTTGTATATTTTAGTTTTATTAAAAGGCTTTCACAGTTTCAGACTGATATTCATAATATGAGCGTTTCGTAGATATACTTTGTCACTGTCCTATTTCCATTCCCAGTTACGTCTTCAAACATAGCTTGCCTGAAAATCTTTAAAGATAACTAAACTTAACTATTTTTATAGTGTATACTAACTTGAAAAGATACACTCACGTAAAAACTAGGTTGAGTTAAAAGTTCTTTTGTCCCAAGCGTCTCCTACTTGAGCAGAAGTGCAAGAGCTTATCGCATACCTGACATTCAATATCTTAGCGCTTCAGACGATCCCCTACGATTTCCTATTGCATAAATCACTGAGCTTATAATTAATCTATGATTAACAATGGAGAGGTTAAACAAATATGTCACACGTTCTTAGACTATATGAATTGAGTTTTATGTGCGCTCAGCACATAAAACTCAATTCATTTGCCCTTAAACAGAGAAAAGACATTCGGAATTCACTTTCTTGCTTGGTGTTAAGATAAAGGGTTGGGTAAGGCCTAATTAACGAGTTTAAAGTTAACTATTTGTTATCGGTGCTAGACATTAGGAACGCCATCAAAATGACACTTAAATAAAAATAGGTTAAAAAATTACTAATGCATTGATAATATGAATCTGGTTCGATGTAGTTTTGTGGGAATACTAATAAGTTAATTAACAAGCTTCTTAGCTAAGAAGCTAGAGACCGTGGCAACGATCACAACGTTCAAGATAATTTTTTGGGTTTCCTCTGGGTAACACTGGTTTTTCTACGTATCTCCTCATTTCTAAATCTAATATTTCTTCTTCTTTTCCGGATCTATCCGGCAAACAAACTCCGAGCATAGCTTTATTCGTCGCCCGCTGAGCGACCCTAAGGCTTCATATTATGATACAAAATGCTAGCTTTTGTCCACGACTTTGTTCAAAAATTCTATTCCATGATCTCGCACTAAGCGCTCTGCTTCCTCGTTCCTAATAGGGACGCACCGACACAGAATCTAATATATAAAATTCTCGTGTCACAATGTTCGTTCCCGTACTCCTCCGAAACGGCTTGACCGATTCTCATGAAATTTTGTGTGCCGATCGGGTAGATATAAGAATCGGCCAACATCTATTTTTCATACCCCTAAATGATAAGGGTGACCAACCACTAAATATTTTTGCTGGCGGTACGAAGTTCGCGGGGTCAGCTAGTATATGTGTAATAGTCCGCTAAAAGGAATGCCCTTCCGGCTTCCGTTTTTCCAACTGACTATAACTTGGGTACCTTTAAGAGTGAATAGACATCTTCTAGGCAAGCGCGCACCATCTTAAGCTGCATCTTCAATTCCCATCAGGTGAGATTGCAGTCAAGCGATTTAGCGTTCCGGCACGATGGCGTGTAGAAACCGATTAGGGGTATGGGTTGAATTTTCACTGCCATACCCCTTCCAAGTTAGTCCGCTACCATCTTAGACTGCATCGTCACTTACCATTAGGTGAGATCGCAGTCAAGGACTATCTTGTCATCGAATAAAAAAAAGCGCTAGTGTATATATATAAAAAAAAAAACTATTCTTGTACTCTATGTTGGCCAAGCTATAATTACAACAGCTAATAGAATATGACCCCATCGTCTTTTTGAATTCAACCCAACTTTCTTAAAACAGTAACTAAGTAATAGAATTTGATCCTGCCGCCTTTCCGAGTTTATTACCCAAACCTCAAAACATGAGCTATTGAGTCTTCTTAAATGATAAGCCGTAATTACTGTTAAATAAGCGCTACCGTTAACTTTAATGTTTATATTACAGTTCCTTCGTTACATTATCAGAGGCACAGCCCACGCGGCGCGCTGGCGTGGTTAGATCACATTCATGATTCAATTAAAAATGCAAATCCTCTCCGAGGAGGCTTTTAGATGAGATTCCTGATAGGGCTAATATAATGGGTAGGTAAGTACTTCTGGTTAATTATTACCGATATTTATATGTATAAGATTTCTCTCTCGGTTTGGGTCTTTGGGAGAGGGTAGACTGGCTACTTTTAGCGGCAGCGATCGGGGTTTTAGCGACTGCATCGCGGTTTCGCGACTCAAAAGCGTTCGATACGATAGTAAAAGCAGCGAAAGTCAGTTTTTAAAAATCGCGAAACTTAACACAAAACTAAACTAAAAAAAACACAAATCGATCGCTGCGACTGGCGTTTGTTGTGTGCCGGCCAAAATGTCGAAAAAAATACCGTTCCCCCCCCCTTATCTCCGAAGTTTACCAATCGAAAAATCTGAAATAATTATGGTCAATAGAAGTTTATGTATATTTTACAGGAACAATAAAACCAACGCTCCAACTAGCATAGTTTTTTTTATATTAACAATAATAAACCTCTACAAACAAAGTTAACGATAAATAAGCAAATTAATATAATATTATCGTTTTACTTTTACTTTTGGAGTACGGAACCCTCGGTGCGCGAGTCCGACTCGCACTTGGCCGGTTTTTTTTATATATAGCCTAACAATTTTAATCTGAAAATTTTTAATCCTTACTAATATTATAAATGCGAAAGTGTGTTTGTTTGTTTGTTTGTTGGTTTGTCCTTCAATCACGCCGTAACAGGGCTACGGATTCAGGTGAATTTTTGCATGGGTATAGTTGAGGACCTGGAGAGTGACATAGGCTACTTTTTATCCCGGGAAATCAAAGAGTTCCCGAGGGACTTTAAAATCTAAATCCACGCGGATGAAGTCGCGGGCATCAGTTAGTAATTTTATAAAATCGTACTAGCCAAACAATTTTAATCTGAGAGATTTTAATAAAATCATAATATTTCTATTTCTGAAATAATATAATAATAATAATATAGTTTTTAGTTCTTAGAAATTCAAAGTGTTTCTCGAGAGAATATCGCTCGCAGGTCACAAACTCAGTTCTTCCGAACAATAAGCCTCGAGCAACACCGCGTTTATGATTCTGCCCGGGAAGTAGAACACCCATCAAAATCCCATCAGCCGAGATGTCGGCGACACGTGGCGTATTACTGCGAAAAAACTTTAATACGCCTACACGAAGTTTTACTGTTCCTTGTCAAAGAGCTGATGGAAAAATCTTCCATGAGCATAATATATTTTGCGTATATTAGCAAACCCTCCTCTTGGGAGAGGCCTTTAGTCCAGCAGTGGACTGTTATAGGCTATTGATGATGATGATGATGATGATGATGATATTATTTTTGAAGTGAAAACTTCCTTAGGCGCGTTGAGCACTTTTTTGGGTGAGTAAAAAACATTGATTTCATGCTTTCAGTATTAAACCAACTCACGTCAAAGTATGACCGTCACGCGTCACGCTTTCCGTGAGCTATATATACTTTGTATATATATATATGTACATAGATATACCTCCGTGCGTTATTAGTATACAAACTCGTCTTGTATAAGAAACTCAAGTTACAGGCACAGGCACTGGCACAGACACAGGCACAGGCATTTAGTTACTTAAACGTACTTCACTTCTATCGACAGTCCCTATGACTGCCATTTTTTTATTACAATAGGTATTAATATCGTTATCGTCATCCCAGCTCTCTTGACATTGATCTCTTGCAAGGCTCGCTATAAAATACCACCTCGTTCCGCTTGTATTCAGTTACTGATAGCTTGAGATCATTTGCCCTTCTATGGGGATCTTACAATCTCTGGCTTCCAGTTTCTATCGATTCGTTCGTGCCCAATCTATTACCAAATTAACTTCAAGACTCAAAAATTTCATTCTTTAGTTCTTGAAGATAAAAGTCATCGTATAGGCAGTGATGACTTACGGATCCCCAACATGGTGCTTCGTATGGCCTCATGATGGCTTAGAGTTACTCAGCCAACGATGCAGAGGGATTTGCTCGGAATATACCTGCGAGATTAATTCAGAAACGAGACGATCTATAGCAGAACCAGATTTACAAATTTAATTTTTAATAAGTAATGTTTATGTATTTTTTGGTTGTTTTGTCAATCTCGTAAATAATGATACAGTTATACATGTTAGATCGCTAAACTGGAAGGAGGCCGACATTTCTTTAGTAGCCCAAAACTGTTACTATTTTTTGCGTCATTGTACTCAAATGTCAGTAGGTACAGTTTGTGTAGGGACGATAACTACCTGTAGCTAAAGTCTTCAATCTTCCGCAGATAAATAAATAATGAGCTTACAAAGATAAATATTAAAATTAAATTGTAATTTTAACATTATTATACTAAAATTTCTTTGAATGAAAGGAAACCCTGGATTAAAAAAGTCTCCAATTAGAATCCATTAATATGGTTCTACTAATGAGCCAATGTAAAAGATGGCAGGTGCAATTATTATTTCCTATCTTTGGATATTATGTACAAACGTTTTGAGTAAATTCTTCACCAGCTCACAGCCTAAGAAGTTGTACAAGTTGGGGCAAACTGTTTGTTAGCAATGGATGCCCCAATTCGATTAGGTTTTGGTGGAAAGTTATAATTTGGAAAACTTTTTCTCGTTAGAAATAAACTATTTAGAGTTAATGTCAAAAGCATCGTTCCATTTCCTCTTATTTTATAATTCGTACTGTAAGGGTTTACGTATATTTAAAATGTACCTATATAGAAATCGATTGCTGTCCGTCAGCCTGATGTCTGGCTTAAACTCAAAAAAAACTTAAAAACCTTCTTAAAAAAAAGCCGGCCAAGTGCGAGTCGGACTCGTGCACCGAGAGTTCCGTACTCCAAAAGTAAAAGTAAAACGATAATATTATATTAATTTGCTTATTTATCGTTAACTTTGTTTGTAGAGGTTTATTGTGAATATAAAAAAAAACTATGCTAGTTAGAGCGTAGGTTTTATTTTTCCTGTAAAATATACATAAACCTCTATTGACCATAATTATTTCATATTTTTCGATTGGTAAACTTCGGAGATAAGGGGGGCGGAACGGTATTTTTTTCGACATTTTGGCCAATTACTCAAAAACTATTATATATAGAAATAAATTAAAAGCTGTTTTAGAATTCACAAGTAAAGGCCTTTCTTATGATTCCCCACTCGGTATAATTATCTTACTTTGAAATTTCAAACCCCTGATTTTCCCCTTTTTTTAATTAAACTAAAATAAGTTTCACGTTGATTTTATTTTTCCTGTAAAATATACATAAATTTCTATTAGTCATAATTATTTCAGATTTATCAATTGGTAAACTTCGGAGATAAGGGGGGGGGGGAACGGTATTTTTTCGACATTTTGGCCGATTAATCAAAAACTATTATATATAGAAATAAATAAAAAACTGTTTTAGAGTACAAAAGCAAAGGCCTTTCATATGATACCCCACTCGGTATAGTTATTTACTTCGAAATTTCAAACCCCGATTTTCCCCCTTTTTTAATAAAACTAAAATTAATTTTAGTTTTTTCTTTATTCCAATGAAGTTGGGCCACTATTATACACAACTATGCCAAATTTCATGTCGATAGCTTTGATAGTTACTGAAATAATCGACTGTGACAGACGGACGGACGGACGGAGAAAGCCACTTAATTTTGACGACCTCCCTGGCTCAGTGGTGAGCGCTGTTGCCTTATAACTGGGAGGTCAATTTGGGAATTTATAATTTCTGAATTGTCTCTGGTCTGGTCTGGTGGGAGGCTTTGGCCGTGGCTAGTTACCACTAGAAACCAATTAGGGGTTTGGGCTGAATGTTCACTGCCATACCCCTTCCAAGTTAGCCCGCTACCATATTAGACTGCATTGTCACTTACCATCAGGTGAGATCGCAGTCAAGGACTAGCTTGTCATCGAATAAAAAAAATAATGGTGGGAGCAAAGCCACGGGTAAAAGCTAGTAATAATAATATAAATGTTTTTCTGTAATATATTTATTTTTATTACAACCATCACTAATACCAAGTACCAACACAGCGGTGTAAAACAAAAAGAAGTATGTGCAATAAATGTTCATATTGTTATGTACTACAGACAATTGCAGTCTATTCACATCGACTTTCTGAACTATAAGATGCACCCTATGGACAGACCTGGGATAATTCAACTTAAAATTATTCTTGATAAACTTCAAAACCGACTTCAAACGCGTGAAACTCAATAAAAGGGAACCATCCCCTAGTTTTCTATAGCAAGTGGTGTTGAATTGAGATCAAAATGAAATGACTGATAAATTAAGTAAGTACTAACATCTTACTAACACTGAATCTACCAAAATTATCCTTAAACTAAATGCTAATATACAAATCTAGCGCGAACAATTCAAGATGATTTATTGCCTTAATGCCTTATGTATATTCCGACTTGGTGCAAAGTTCTGGCATCACAAGTTCTGCGACTATATTATTCACGACGAAATACGTGCGCGACGGGGTGAGAATTTGTTTTATAAATTCGGCAGTCATGTGTGTTATGGCTGAAGCATCGGTTACATTGCAGAAAGTATAGAACACAAGCAATAACCTCCACATCAATAGCTATAGGGGAGATAATAATTATGACTGTAAATTAAAGTCTAATAGTATTTATTAGCGAGCCCTAACACTATCCCACAACCTGTGCATTTTTATGGTACACTTTACTGAAAAACCATCACGCCTATCGATTTGTGCTAACAGAGACCCCAGAGAAGCCTAAATATCGATTTTGAACGAAATCAGTCCGTTAACAAAAAAATTCAATATGGCGGGGGCAAGTAGGAAATGAGCTTCATCTTCTTCAAACGCCTAAGCAGATTTCGTAAATCATAGCTAAGATCCATATCGATCACGTCTTTCAAATATAAAAAAACAGCATCAAAATCGGTGTATTCGTTAGGGAGCTACGAGGGAACAGACAGATATACGGACACTAGCGTATTCTTATTCACTATAGGGCGAATATGTAGTTATTGTGACATATCTGTAATAGTTAGATTTATGGTATTGCCGACTTTTTTTGTAGATATTGATGTCCTCTATAAAACTTGTAGTACATTACTTTGCTCTATTGTCAATAGATTCCACAGCATACGCGATATAAGAATTTTTGTGTTTTTTTACAAAAAATACTTACATCGTTTTGTCGATAGACGTACACGAGATTACGATCGAGACGCGATCGGTGGGTTGTTCTGCAAAGTGACGTGGACTCACTCTGAACACTCGTGGACGACTGAATCACAGAGCACGAACGACGCGTATTTAAACCGGCGCGTGGCCGCCATACAAAAATGTATGGCAGATTTGAAGTGCTTTTTGATAAATATGTATCTTAATGGTCATACAGTAATTTAAATATTTGAGACGGATTTATTATAATATAAATATTCATGCTTTGTTTGAACTGAAAATTACGTTAGATTTCTATTGTTATAATATAAATAATCGCTTAACGCCAGCATACGTTTTTGCAGTTTTCATCCAACTTTATGTAATTTTGTAGGCTAAAATATTAATCATTTTAAGTTTTTGCCACGGTGTAATTGTTAACGCATTCTTCGTTATGGTTAATGTATATATTATAGATGTATTGAACAAATGCTGTTGATTTTATCAACTTAACTGTGACTGCCTGTTTGGCACATTTCGCTCGGCACAGTCTTAACATTTGTATTCATTGGGTAGAATGTTATTGTACTACTAACACCATCTGTTAGAAAACCAAAGAGTTAACATCGCATTTAAGTGTTCCCTAAAGGTTCATGAAAAGGGAATTTACAGAAACCGTCACCTAAATAAGCTTAGGTAGCCCGTAAAAGTTAGGGAAGGGTGGTGAAATGGGCATTAGCTGGGTTAAGCGGAGTATGACTTTTGTGACGAATCAGATTCAGAGGGATGCTACATTTTTGGACATTGCTAGTATCACCGTTCCATCATTATCATGTCAATAGACGTCCACTGAACGCAGGTCTCAAAAAATGATCGCCACAGACCACAATCTTCTGCCACTTGCATTCAGCGGTTGCCAGAGACCCGCCTGAGGTCGTCTATTCACTAGTGGTGGGTCTATCAACCTCCACTAGTGGTCAAACGTTGTTAGGACCCCAACGCCCATCGGTTCTTTGAACCAGATATAATTATATTTTTTTATTCGATAATAAGATAGTCGTTGACTGCGATTTCGCCTGATGGTAAGTGACAGTGCAATTTAATGGTAGCGGGCTAACTTGGAAGGGGTATGGCAATGAACATTCAACCCATACCCCTAATCGGTTTCTACACGCCATCGTGCCGGAACTCTAAATCACTTGGCGGCACGTCTTTGACAGTAGGGTGATAACTAGCCACGGCCAAAGCCTCCTACCATACCAGACTAGAGACAATTCAGAAATTATAAAATCCCAAATTGACCCCGCCGGGAATCGAACCCGAGACCTCCCAGTTATAAGACCACAGTGTTCACCAATGCGCCAGGGAGACCGTAGGCTTTGTAATTCACTGACTCAGAACAATAATATAATTATGAAGTGGTTCAAATCCTGTATTGGCATCGTTCTACAACGATAAATTGCGGGTTGCAGGTAACTTTTGCATGTAAAGAGACTATAGCGCTGTTTCATCAGAGATTCGTCTCAGATTCGATTCAGAGACATAGTTTGCTACATTAAAATAAACCACACCCTTCCAAGTCGCAGCATTACATACATTAACACGTTGGCTGCGATGCCATTTTTGATGGCCTTTCGGCCAGTGCGTATGAGGTCTTTTCAGGGCAAGGTTGAACTTCTTTAGAGTGCGTATGAGACCAACTCGGCCTCATAAATTAAGTTTTTAAAAAACACCATATATGTAGCTCAACAATAATAATATTTGTTTGATATTTTTCCGTTATAAACTCAAATAGTTGTTAAAGTTAAATCTAGCTTCGCCGGCCTCTATGACAATTCAGTATTGAATTAAATGTAAAAATATAATTTGACATCTATTCTGTCTCATATCGCACTGAAAGAAAGTTCGATTTGTGTCTCGACTAGTGATGGGAATAATAAAGAGATATGCACTTACTAATTACCATATAATATTTTTAATAAACTGATTAAACAAAATGTTTTGCATTAAAACAGGGCAAACATAAGGATTTGTTACACTGAACACAAAAAGTTACAATTTTTTTAGTTTTTTTTGCAGCCTCACTACTATTTAACGTAAGCCTTAATTTATCGTAGCAACCAACGCAGCGCTTTCTTTGACTGCCTTTTTGAAGCGCATGATCAGCACATCTGCCACTAGGAAATTCTGGAATAAAACACTTGCGTTAGGTTTTTTTAAGCGATATTTGTAGTTTCAAAGTATGTGAAGGTGTGAGCGTATGTGTGTGGATGTGTAAGGGTGAGTTGCTAGATGTATGTACCCTTACTCATTGACTATTCAGTCAATTGTAATCATTGCAGGAACGATCTCGAATTCGCCAAAAGAGAAGGTAGACTTCATAACTAGGAATAAGAATTTGGAATAAACCGGAGATGTAAAGTAAACAAAAGGTTAAAAATACGTGTAAATCAAGAATCAATTGTCCGTTATGCAATTTAAAAGACCCAAGTAAAAAATTGCAGAAGTGTAAAGGTGATTTTGCTCTAGTCAAACATTTTAGTCATCATTTTGAGTAAAAGCAGTCGCGAATATTTAACGATAAATCGAACGGTGACTTGCTTACAGCAGTGAAGAAGCATCCACCGCCGGATTTGTTTTCAAAGTTTAAAGCAACGCCATATTGTTTCGAAGAATTAAAACGACCTATTGTGTAAAGGGTACAGAACTAGAAGAGGCTCATCGACATTTTTTTATAAAATCAAACAAAGAGTCACCTTTGATAAATTTTGAAAGGGCTTTCTATATGAGATATTTAGAACAACCAAAAGGAGGTCAAAATCGGCTTATTAAAAAATCATTGATCAGAAACATTTTTGCTAATTATTCTAATTGTCATTGAGCCCCTTCTTTTCCAGTACCCTTCGTCACAGAATATATAATAGTACTATGTATATAAAAGCAAAATCGATAGGTGCAAAAGAAGTGATTTGCGACTAAAAAAAGTGGCGATTTATAAAAAAGTGTTAATTTAAATTAATTTAATTGTAAAAAAGTTAATTTGTGTGTAAAAATTTTGGGTCCGAGTTGTGCACTTTTGGTTATTAGAATTAAATTTCTACCATGGATCCTCTTTTTCTCCACTCTCATCACCACATTTTTACATGTGGAGGAAAGTCGGAGTCAAAATTATCATATTAGGATGGGTAAAAATTTGATAGTTTAGGCAAAAGAGCACAATTTGGACACCTCTACTACTAGATGAATTTAAATGATAAGTCTGGATAAAAACAATTTCCCATTTCCGGACTTTTGGCATGCCTTATATTAATGATATTGGATCAGTAGTTTAAAATGAGATGGAATAACAAGATAACCAAGTAGACCACCATTTCTAGAAGACATACTTTCAAATAAAAAATTGATGAGTATGTCAAATGTTAGTATGGAATGTTAACGTACCTCTTTCAGAAATGCTTCGCCCGGTGAGTGCTTCAATAATTGATTCTGTAAAATCTTTCTTCGGCATTTTGTTATTAGTAGTAGACATATTATAGATTATCCAGGCATTTACAAGAGCAGTGCCAAATAAAAATTCCGCCATGACTTTTCTGTACCATTTCAGCCCTCGTTTTAAAGTCGTGTAATATGACGACATTTGGTCGCTATAGTCTATACCTTTTTTATTTTTATTATACAATATAACGCATGAAGGCTTTTGTATGTCTTCGTTAGTTGCTCTTGTTTTTTTGCCTGTGTTTACTAGTACAGCATTGTGATTTTTACATGTGGTGATCATTAATACTTGGCGCTTATCACACCATTTTATAACTTTTACGCCATTTGGTTTCATTTTTCCTGTAGATTGACCTTTTTTCAATTTTGTGGATATAACGTTCTTAGACAGTCCTCTACGGTTGGATCGGAGGGTACCACAATAAAATGTTTTCTTAGCTAAAAGTTCTTCAGCCAACCCAACAGAGGAGTAGAAATTGTCAGCTATAACAATACGACCCTCATTTTCTAGCCCTCTTATTAGCCTCAAAACTGTATTTTTGCCGTGATCTTGCTCTCGATTATTGCCTTCTTTGCCTGTATAAATAAGTGTATTATACGTGTATCCCTCAGGGGTGCACAATTTATATAATTTGACTCCATATTTATGTGACTTATTCTTTATGTATTGTCGGAATTTAAGTCGTCCGCGCCACGGTATCATAGATTCATCAATGACTACAATTTTGCCAGGACGAAGTACTTGTTGAAATCGGGTATTCAACATGTCGTGTATTTGGCGAATTTTATACAATTTATCCCTTTGTGTATTAAACCTGTTATCCTCAGTATTATTAATTGATTCGTCACAAAAATGCCAAAATGTTAATATAATTAAAAATCTGTCCCTGGACATTATAGAACAAATGTACTCGTTTCTATAAATTGCCTTTTTAGACCAATAGTCGTTAATATGTGGAACTTTGTTTAGACCCATTACAAGTATGACTCCAAAAAATCTTCTCATTTCTTGATCTTCTGTGGGTTTCCATGCTTTGAGACGAGATTTTGCCTTTATGTCATCTTGATGGTCTTCGAAATACTTTTCTGCATATTTGTTTGTATCTTGTACTATTTTACTTATAATTTCTTCGGTTAGGAATAAACTGTATATCTCCATTGGTAACTTGTTATGCAAGAGAGGAATAATAGCACTATTAAGGGTACTCTCATCGAAATCAATACGAACATCATCAGATATATCAATCCAACCGTCTTCATTGTCATTACATTCTGATTCAGCTATTTGATTTTCTTCTTCCAGTTCATTTTCATTTTCACTTTCTTCCCCTTCGTCCACTTCTATGTCACTTGATTCTGAGCTCTCAATTGAAATATCCGTGTCTCCATCTGTTTCATCGTCATTGTTGCTAGCTTGAATAATATTTTCACTATCTATATCATTTTCTGCTTGCTGTTCACTGTAATCCTGTCTCACTTGTTCTTCTTCTTGCTTCTGATGTTCTTCTTCCTGATCTTGATGTTCTTTTTCCTGCTCCTGGTGTTCTTTTTCCTGCTCCTGGTGTTCTTTTTCCTGCTCCTGGTGTTCTTTTTCCTGCTCCTGATGTTCTTCTTCCTGCTCCTGATGTTTTTTTACCTGCTCCTGGTGTTCTTTTTCCTGCTCCTGATATTCTTCTTCCTGCTCTTGGTGTTTATTTAACTGTTCTACTAGCTGTTTTGCTTGCTCTTTTTCTTGACCTTTGTCTTGCTGACTTTCTTGCCGTCGTTCTTGCTGCTTTGTTTCAAGTGATGTTGTTTTTAATAATTCTTGTATATTTTCTTCACTTAACTGTACGGGTAATAAGTTTGAAAATGAAATATTACTCAAAGATGAACATCTGCTTATTTCGCCAAAAATATTCAATGAATCGGGAGAAGATGTCCGGCTTTTGTTGTAATTATTCTCTCTAAATTTTTGAGTTGGTGTGAGCACAATTGGGCTACACGAAACTTCAGGGTTGCGAAGTTTTGTACTTCCGAGGACACTATATTGTTTACCAGTGCTTGGACTTGCAAACAATTGGTTATCTTTTTCTTGGTTAATCTGGTTACATATTTTCTTATGTTTTTTAATAGGTGTGAAAATTTCGTAATCAGAATTACTGTCACTCTCATTTAATGCTATTGCAGTAGATGGGGGGCAAGATTGAACATTTTTTAAAATTTTTACATTTTCCACACGACTTCTGATTGGTATAACCCGTTGATACACTTTTCTATATTTTAAATGTTTCGACTCTTCCGATTCACTGGACGAATCTGAATCACATATGAGCCTTTTTTTGCATCTCTTTCTGCTTGAATATTCCATAATTTAACAAACAACTAATATAACAACAAAACTAATATCGTCAAATGAGAGCGAACCGGCGCGGCAGCGTGCGTCCGTATAGAAACTTGTCACATCACTAAGCTAAGACACGCGGCGCCCGCGCCGCCCGCACTCCGCTCCGTGCGGTTGTGAGGCCTATAATTTTTGAGGCACTTTAAACCTCACTCCGCACTGTACGTGATTTATTTATGTTCAGTGCGTATGAGGCCCATTCAACCTCATTATTTTATAATTGCGCCGTTGGGATAGATTTCCTAAGGGAAGCAATATTATATATTCGTCTCTGTCATACCCAAAGAAATGTGAACATAGTCGCTTCCCGCACAGAGTGAAAGAGCGCGATTTTGACTGCCGCATCTGCGAAAAGTCACGCATGCGGCTTTTTAGACCGCATAACGCAACGAAAGTGTTAACTTCTATTGTCGATGTCAGAGCGCTGAAAAGTTATATGTACGCCCCGCTTTAGATCGAGATGCAAGTTGCAATATTCATAAGAGGGGTTCAGTAAAGAGGGGGTGGAAAAAATGATCGCGTCGTGACCATAAAATGCACCTGACGTCTCGTTGGCGAGTTAGCGCCAACTTTCATATGTCTAGGGGAAGTTTTTTCTGTGCTTGGTAGTTTGTCACGTTAATGACAAATAATTCGGTGCTCAACCAGTAGGATTAAAGGATAGGTTATTGGCTCAGAAAAGCTGTTCAGTTGACTAACTAGCATTTTAATGATACATTCCATCATTGCATTGTGCATTGGCACAATTTTCCTCTCAGAATGAGATGTCATATTCCAGAGTTCATACTACTTTGAGAACGTTAAAAAGAGCCCTCAGACTACATGCCTTGATTGGTTGGTTTGTTAATCAACCTTGGATCTTTTAATAAAAATATTAATATAAAAAATATGAATACACAAAATAATATTTATTACTAGCTGATACACGACACTAATTTTCCGCGCGGATTAAGGGTTTTTGATTCCCGCTGGAATTCTTTAATTTACGGGATAAAATATAGCCTTTGTACTATTCTGATAAAAAAGCTATTATAATAATATTACCTGGTGCAGTTTCATGAAATTCTGTCCAGTAGAGTACAGTGGTCCTCTAGACCAACGAGGCAATCATACTTCATACTTTATCATACTAATATTATAAATGCGAAAGTGTTGGTTTGTTGGTTTGTCCTTAAATCACGCCACAACAGAGCTACGGATCGACGTGATTTTACGTATGGGTATAGTTGAGGACCTGGAGAGTGACATAGGCTACTTTTTGGAATGTAGTTCCTTATCGCGCGATGCGAAAGAGGGCTAGACGGAAAAAATTAAGACTAAATTGAACCGACACTTTTTTGAATGTGAATTTGGCATTGTGTTCAATATTTTCACACTACATCAATATTAGATCTCCGTAGCCTTGTGGTTTCTACAGTCGCATAAAGGTCGATGGTTCGAATCACAGCTCGACAGACTGAATTTTCTATTTTCAATTTTATTTTAAATAATTTCTACATGTGGATTTTTTCCCTAATTTTTTTATTGTTATTGTTAATTTATTATTAAAAGGAACTTCGTTCCAACCGAGTGTTCCACGACACTCAGGCATTTTTTATCCCGGTAAATCAAAGAGTTCCCGAGGGATTTTAAAAACTAAATCCACGCCGATGAAGTCGCGGGAATCAGCTAGTAAGGAATACGACGGTATCGAATGAGTAGAAGGGAACAGGAGCGCACACAGCCAAGACAGAGCAAGTTCTCAACAGCTGCTGCGAAGATTTGTCTCCGCAATAGCTTGTACTTAGCTACTGTAGCTGGGCCGAGCTGCACGGGCGTTGCGGTATTAGATTACACTCACACTATAAGGCCAGGAGCACTAACCACTACATATACTTCTGTTTTTGACGTGATAACGTCTTATAAATCGATAACACCGGCTGCACGCACGAAAAAGTGTCACGTTCTGCCTGAGCCTGCGCGTGTGCGAGAGCGCGGAACAAGCGATAGAGAGGTATGATCGGCCCAAGCGTTTGCAGAGCGCCTGCCGTCGGGCCCGCCAGTCATCGCGTGCGCGCTGTGGTTAGCGGTCATCAATGTTTCTTTATGACTTTATCACGTAAAACTATCGTCCGTAAACCGACTGTACAGACAACCTATTTTTTATGGGAGTTTATTGGAGTTTACTCCTTAAGAATCGATTTTAGGCGCCCGGTATGAGAAAAATTCGAGGAGTAAAATCTACTTATGAATGAACTCATTACGTTTTTCACAACGATGCAAATTTCTACCCTAACGTTGAGTAAATAAGGTTGGTTTTCGCTTGAGTTGTCGAATGCGAAAGAGCTTTCGCTTAGGGAAGCCGAGCGCGTACCGATCGGGTCGGAGCGGCGCCACGAATGCATTACGACGTTTTAAGGAGTAAACTCCAGTCGTGCGTCGGAGCTGACACACACACTTTTTTTTTATTTTTTAGTAGTTTTAGTCCCCAAATTCGTCCGCGTGAAGGACTGAACTCTTTAATTAATGTATGAATTAACACTGAACAGGCTGTCATTGCCAGATTATTATCATCATCATCATTATCACAGCAGTGATAGCCTAGTGGTTAGGACTGTGGTCTCCTATTCGAGGGGTCACAGGTTCGATCCCAGGTACGCACCTCTGACTTTTCGGAGTCAAGTGCGTTTAAGCAATTAAATATCACTTGCTTCAACGGTGAAGGAAAACATCGTGAGGAAACCTGCACACCTGAGAGTTCTTCATAATATTCTTGAAGGTGTGTGAAGTCCGCCAATTCGCATTGGGCCAGCGTGGTGGACTATGGCCTGTAACCCTTCTCTGAGAGGAGACCTACGCTCAGTAGTGAGCCGTTGATGGGTTGCTAATGATGATGATGAGGCTGTCATCTTTTTTTGGACCTTCTTGATTGACGCCATTTTAGCGCTGTAAACAGTTACGAGTACATTGAACTAAAAAATAATAGGTTGTAGTAGCTACTATATTATGTAGTCGACTATATAATCGGATTGCTCGTGAACGGGTTCCACCGGCGGGAATGGGGCTACTTTCTGTCTGCCCGTCTTAACATGTGTTGAATTATAATTAGGTGTGCTTTTGTGGAACTTCCCCTCATTGTGGAAACACTGCATACATAGCATATTGTATTGTAAACTTGTTTTGAAAAGAGCAACTGCCGAGTTTCTTGCTGGTTCTTCTCGGCAGGAAGGGCATTCCGAACCAGTGGTAGACTCATCGACGATTCAAAAGCACTTGTAAAAAAGTTTATTCTTCTTTCCTTCTACTTCTCTCTTTGTCAAATGCCGAAAATTATTCAGGTGTTAGTACATAGTAGGTAAGTTTAGTAGGTTTCAAGTAGGTACTAAAAGTTAATCACATAACTGTATGGACACATATTACATACCCACCCACACATGCACACACTCGCACACACACAAACACACACACACACACCCACACAAACTTTTTGATTATTTAATTTTATTTCTTTGTAAAGTTATGCTATCTTATATTTTCTACGGAAGAGCGGGACATCCTGGCACAGGTATACTTACCTAAAAGGATGTCCCAACGACGGATTAATATTTTTATGTAACTTTTCATGAATCATTTTTCATTTTAATTTTTTCAAAAAAAAATATTACTAAGTATAACGAGAAAATCAGAATGAAGACAAAAAATAACTTAAAAGATTACAGTATTTTATTATAACAATATTGTCTCTATTGATCTATCACTGCTGTCCCACTCAAATAAAACAAACGGTACAAGTAATACGTAATCATTATTTTCATTTACATGCAATATATCTGTCCGTCAACGGTAAAATATCGCTCAATTCCCAAACCAAATAATATAATACACGGCTTAAATCGGTAAACATTTCGGCGGCGCGATTTAAATCGTATTCATATTGTAATAACTGTGACGGTGAGAGGGCATCTACACTTAAACGGACTCATTCAGTTTAGCAACTTGTAATATTCAATCACCGAACCGAGCGACGGACTAAACGTTCTTACAGACAGTAAAAAACTAAAGTAGACAGAATCTATTGAGTTGTAATTTTTCAGACTTGCAAAATATATATTAAGATTTCGATTTTGACAAATTTTTGCGCTATTCATACAAATTGGCGATAACTACATAATTCGTTAGAAATCGTAAACAATGAATTTTTTTTATTATTTATAAGTGGCTCATTGTTTTCATGAGTAGGTCACACGCTCATGAATTTATAAATTACAAATACCTACAAAAAGTTTTGACGGAGGTATGACGCGATAATGACTCAGTAATATTCCCGCCTTGTCATTTAATTTTAACAAGCTTTTATTTAACTTGCAATGTATGTTTGTATGTTTATGTCAAATCTTGTTATATGAATTAGAAAAATAAAAGGAGGAAGAGACATACCTTCTCAAGAAAAGATTCACGCTAGATGGCGCTGTTAGGGCGTTTGACAGATTTTTAATTTTTTCGCATAGTTGCTATGCACAGATTTTAAAAATATTGAAATTGCGCCAGTATACCAATGCCTATTATTTTATCAAATCATTAGCTTACTTTAAAACGAAGCCATTTAGATGATTAATCAAATATAAATATCTGTCATATCGAATTACTGTAGAGACGCGATACCCACGCACACATTGACAACATGGTTGGTATCCATTAGGGTTGTGGTTCTAACATGAACTACGAATTGTTTACTATAAAATTGAACTAGATGGCATTAAAACAAAAGCTGCTTCGTTTTGCATCGTATTTTTTTTATAAATAATTCAGATAAGTACAAGTTAGCCTTTTTTGAGCTTTGACATGGTGGTAAGTGATGATGCAGTCTAAGATAGGAGCGGACTAACCTGGAAGGGGTATGGCAGTTTTTTATGAAACCCATACTGTATGTATACCCCTTTGGTTTCTACATGGAATAGTACCAAAACGCTAATCGCTTGGAGGCACGGCTTTGCCGGTAGGTTTTATTCGCCACGGCCGAAGCCTCCCACCAGACCAGACTAGAGAAAATTATAAAATTTTATAAATTATAAAATATACTTATTATAAAATATAAAATTCAAAATTTCCCTGCCGCGAATCGAACCCGGAACCTCCCTCTAATAATACCACAGCGCTTACCATTGCGCCAGGGAGGTCGCAAGACTAAAGACTTTAGGTACCTACCTACATCAGCAGGACTCACATGCACGCTTTACCGCGGACGGCAAGGGCTGCGGCTAGGGTTGCCTATTGGGTTGTTATTTCAAATATACCTAATGAAAACGAACAATAGGGTAGGTATTTGACTACTTTTAGAAAATCATATTAAATTGTTAATAATGCTATGCTGAAGCTAACAAAACGTATATTTCGGCATAATTTTCAGTATTTTTCATAAAAATCGAGAAATAAATTCAAAAAAATAAATTGCCGCGGAAACGTTGGTTCCATTTGTTTACATGACGTCACAGTTCACACACAGTTCAATGACAATTCCAAAGCCCAAAGGTGGCGTGAACTGTGACGTCATTCGAGATTCAAGAACGTTTTCGATCTCGTGAACATGGCCAGAATTAAAGCAATTTTAATTAATGTTTTCTAATTAAATAAACCTTTATTTTTTAGTTTTGTCGTATGGAATAATGTTTTTAGTTAATAATCTTTTAGGATGACACCAGATGAAACGATATTTTTAATAATAGTCAAATACCCTATTGTCCTTATCTTTAAAACTATTGAAACGATTTAAATAACGATATCTTGAAGTAAATGTAAGCCAGTAAAAAAAGATTGGTCGCATATTTTCGGAGAAATAGAATAGAATAAAAATGTTTTGTATTCAAATAAACTTTTTTACAAGTGCTTTTGAATCGTCCGTCCATGAGTCTACCACTGGTTCGGAATGCCGTTCCTGCCGAGAAGAACCAGCAAGAAACTCGGCAGTTTTCAAAACAAGTTTACATTATACTTAGGAGATAGCTATGTATGCAGTGTTTCCACAATGATGAATCGCTGGAATAAATTATATTCACGTTTTTTTGTCATTTATATAGTCTTCAATTGTATAATAATATGCTTTTTTCATGAGATTAGTTTTAACTGATTTCTTAAACTTGTGTAAAGGCAAGTCTAAGATCGACTGTGGAAATGCATGGACAAACATACATACATACATTATTATGTTTGTAAGCCCTAATAGATTGTGATATAGGTGATTTGCATTTCCAATAATATTACACACATGCATGTCGAATTGATACCTAACCTCTTTTTGAAGTCGGTTAAAAATAGTTTTTTCTTCAAAAGTTGTGAAAATATAGTAGTTCTGTAAAATTAAATAATTTTAGGTTTTTAATGATTTCAAATATTTTAAACCTTATCAAGCCATTTGACAATTTTGAAATTCAGTCTTAAGAGTAATAAAATAAGGTTAACATTCCAACCGTACAAATTAAAGCATAATGTCGCTGATCGCTAGTTTCGGCCGGCGCGGCGGCTTCTTTGATATTATTACTATCGAGTGTCGCGGCCGCCGGCCGGCGCGCAGCGCAGTTTGTTTCTTGTGATCTTGTCTAACTTCACTTGGTAGGTAGGTACTTACCCTAATACATGACTGCTACTTTCTTCAACGGGCTTTATTTTTTTAGCTCGCCAACCGGCTTCGGGGCGACTGTTTTTTATCATAAAATGCACAAAAAGTATTAAATTTTAGAAATGGTTGTTTAGATATAATATTTTTATACCTATTTTATTTTCTTCACGACACAATAATTAGGTAAAATATATACCTACTGAACCGATTTGGCTGAAATTTGAAATAGAGATAGCTTTTTCCCTGGATATTAGTCTAAGCCCTGGATTAACTTAATTATAGAAAATTTTCATCCCGACAAATTCACAGTTCCCGCGGGATTAGTACTAAAAACTTAAATCCACACAGGTAAAGCCGCGCAAAAACAGTAGGTAAATTATCAAAACATGAAGGCTACACAGTAGACATTAGACAATCATACTTCATAATATAAACGCGTAAGTGTGTTTGTTTAGTTTGTTGGTTTGTCTTTCAATCACGCCGCAACAAAGCTACCTACGGATCGAGGTGATTTTTTGCATAGGTATAGTCAGGTATAGTTGAGGACCTGGAGAGTGACATAGGCTACTTTTATCCCGGAAAATGAAAGATTCCCCAGGGATTTTAAAAACTAAATCCACGTAATAAAAGTTACCTAAACCGACTTTATATCACTTTTTGGACCATCTTTTAAACTACTGAACCGATTTTGATAAAACTTGCAATGTTCCCTAGGTTGAAAAATACCTAATCCAATTTAAAAAGAATTATTGCAATTTGATTAATATTTTTGGAGAAATACATGGACAAACATACATACATACACTTGTGAAATTTAAATCCGAAAATTGTGCAATTCTAATAATATAACATCCATTCGGATCGAATTGATAACCTCCTTTTTTCAAATCGGTTATAAAACAGCATTATAAAAGCAGAATTCGTCGTTTTAGCCCACGACGGTGTCCACTGAATAGATAGGCGGAGATAGTGTCACTGTAGTTGGAAAATTAAATAACTACACTTTTTGCGAAATCGACTTTATTACATTTTCAGAAAGTCCAATATTTGAAATATTACCTTTTACTAGGGGTCCAATCAATACAAACTATCGTCGCTGTAGTTGGAAAATTAAATAACTAACAAAACCAATATCGCGAGTAAAACGCGATTTAGTGTTTGTTTGTTTGTTGTTTTCATAAACAATTTAACGGTCCATGTTTTGATATTATGTTATAGATTGTTACTGTATCTATTTTTGAATCTACTTGACGTACATTTTGATTCATTTGTTTGTGAGAAAAAAAATAAAAAGCAATTATTTAGTTTTCCCTCACCAAAGTTTTGAATATTTGATGCACTTATTTATTTTTCCATGTCAGTTGTTTAGTTCTTCCTCGTCAATATTGCGTTGAAGTACGATAATGTGACGATATAAGTACCATTATTTAGTTTTTCCACTTTACTGAGATGTTAAAATGACCCGTTATTTACTTATTTTACTATGACAATCCTATTTAAGGGTATTAATTTAATAAAAAAACCGGCCAAGTGCGTATCGGGCCACGCGCAGTGTAGGGTTCCGTAGTTGCAAGTCACAAATATTATTGCTGACCTAGGATAGTGCTTTTGTTTTATTTATGAATATTGAATAAATTTTGAGTTTCATGGTTTAAATACTATAATATATTACAAAATATGCAACTTACACTACGTGTAATACCTAACTTAGAAAAAACAGATATAACTCCTTAACTAATGAACCCTGCTTAGCCGTGATAGTTTTCCTTTAAAATTCATTATATATACTACTGCTGTGAATTTTTTCTTGTATCCTATATACAACCATTTAGCTGGCAGAGGGGGGGACACTTGACTAATAAAATTTAGCACTATAAAATATCATATTATTTCACAAACGGATCCCTGAATTGAAAAATGATGTTCCCACACCCACAATATTTTTGAAAGACCTACTCAACGAAACCCCACACTATGGGATACACGAGAATAAAAAAATTCTTCCTCCACTTTACATGTAGGGGAGGTACCCTAAGAGAAATTATTTTTCACAATTTTATTTCACGACTTTGTCGGCGTGATTGATATTTATACCGTTGTCAAATTACAGATTTCTAGTACCAATAGTCTCTGAGCTAAACCGCGGACAGACAGACAGATAGACGGACGGACGGACATGGCGAAACTAGTAAGGGTTCCTTGTTTACTACGGAACCCTAAAAAAGGAGGATTTTTAAAAGAAATCCAACAAATAAACATTTCTTTTTATATATTATTGTAAAAAGTAATCAATAAAACGACTGAAGCAACTAGATTCTTCTATCAGACTTACAAAATAAAACATAAAAAAAAACCACATAACAATAAATTATACGATTCTACTCATAAAATCAACAAAATTTCACTTTGAATTTAACAATTATACTTATTAAAAACTAAGTATCAACTGAAATGATAATTATCAACTTTTCTTCAGTTTTACCATTATAAATTTAAATTTAACAATTAAGCTCAGCTGGTTCAAATCAAATAGCGAGTAAAGTTCAGTATAATCAAAACTATCCTTTTCAAGTTATAATTAAACTAAGAATGGTTTAATCGAACTAGGGGTATGTAAGTGACGCTAGTAATTGTTATAATAACTACTCTACTCATAAAATAATAAAGATTTTAATAGTTTGTGGAACACTAGGATTGAAGACTAGCTAATGATTGATTCCCGCAGAAGTTCTCTAACTTTCTGGGATAAAATATAGTGCATGTTCTATTCTGATGTATAAGCTATGACATCGTGAAGCTTTATCAAAATCCGTCTAAATGTTTTTGCGTGAAAGTGTAACAAACATTCATCCACCCACCTTCACAAACTTTTGTATTTATAATATTAGTAGGATGCCAAAAAGAAAAAGGTACATAATTACGTCCATTTAAATTTAAACTAAGATTCTAATGAAATTATAACAGCTATCATCTTTCTTTTAGTTTTACCTTTGTATAAATGTACTTATTCAATTTTAATAGTACCTATATCTTTGCAATCATGGGATGATAAATTAAATAACTGACTTTGTTTAATTTTTCCGAACTTAATTCCCCTGTAAATTAAAAATTCGAGGGAAACTAAATAACTAACTTTATGCATTTTATTCGCTTTTGAAGTGATGTAAGAGAGAACTTATTTATTTTTTGCTAAGTTATCTACTTTTTCTTAGCTACTTTTTTATCAATTTTTCAATATATATTTTTCCAAGTATGGCGCCTTGCAAGATTCATCTTATATATAAAATTCTCGTGTCACAATGTTCGTTCCCGTACTCCTCCGAAACGGCTTGACCGATTCTCATGAAATTTTGTGAGCATATCGGGTAGGTCTGAGAATCGGCCAACATCTTTTTTTCATAGCCCTAAATGATAAGGGTGACCAACCACTAAATATTTTTGCTGGCGGTACGAAGTTCGCTGGGTCAGCTAGTTTTCATATAACTTTTTAATCAATGATGATAATCAAAAATTAGAATTATAGAAAGATGCGGCTTTAATTGGACTTTCTGAAAATGCAACAGTCGATTTCGCAAAAAGTGTAGTTATTTAATTTTCCAACTACAGCGACAATATATCGTCGCTGTAGTTGGAAAATTAAATAACTAACAAAACCAATATCGCGAGTAAAACGCGATTTAGTGTTTTTTTGCGTCAAAAATGGCGATAACTTTGTTTTCATAAACAATTTTATATATGTTAAAGTTTCTTACTGTATCTATGTCCGAATCTACTTGCCATAAACTTTGATTAATTTGTTTGTGAGAAAAAAAATAAGATGCAATTATTTAGTTTTCCCTCACCAAGGTTTTGAATATTGATACACTTATTTATTTTTCCATGTCAGTTATTTAGTTTTTCTTCGTCAAGATTCCATTTAAGTTCGAAAAACTAACGATATAAGTGCCTTTGTTTAATTTTTCCACAGTAGTGAGACTTTATAAAGACCTATTGTTTACTTATTCAACTTTGAAAATCCTATACATGTGTCTCATTAGATCAAAAATAGAATGTTTTTTTAAAGTAAAACCAACAAAAAACGTTTCTTATTATTAACAGCTTAAAAATAAAATGAAAAAAACACTGAAACACCTTCATTCTTCTATCTGACTTGATAACAACTTATCATGATCATTCGAGTGTTTAAAACCAATGGTTACGTTTGTCAAATGGCTAACTCAAACTCTTAAGGAAGTTCAAAGATGCTCATCGATTCGCAAGTATCTATGAACTTATTAAGCTTTTCAATTAGCCGATTAGCTAAAGTAACTTATGAGAATTTTCTTATACATTCACTCTATGGAAACAAAACATTCACAAAAACAAATTCGATACATTATAGGTACTCACTTGATCACTATCATCTCTGATGAAAAGTGATCTGAAGTGAAGTGATGAAACGCGTTTGCCTTGAAGATTGGCCTTTTCACTCTTGTAGTATCGGGAAACCCACGATTTCAGAAGAAATATCCGGAGCCTAGTCGTGCGAACGAGAAATGAAGACTTAAACGCTTCGTGTGCGTAGATGGGATATCAAAGATGTAGTAATGGAAAGCATCCGATGACTTAAGTAGTCCACTCACTTATTAAACGACTTCTTACGCTCTCTACCTATAAAAAGACTTGTCATCATCACTGACTGACTGATTTATCAACGCACAACCTAAACCACTAGATTTAGAAGCTTGAAATTTTGACAGTAGGTTCCTTTTATAATGTAGGCATCTAATAAGTAGGGATTTTTGGAAATTCTATCCCCATGGAGGTTAAATAGGGGGTGAAAGTTTTTACGGTAGTCAAACATTTTTGCAAGTTAAGTACATCAATGAAACCTGCTATTTGAGCTTTCAATAAAATATGAAGACAGGGATTTAGCTTTTCGATTATAAATAAAGAAGTACGTGTTTCACAATTTAAACCTGATTTCATGCGGATGAGATCACGGGGGCAAAATCTATTTTACTCATAATCTTGAGCTTGATGGCTACAAATTCCAAGTACCCTATTCAGAACCATTTCAGGATTAAAAATCGTCAATGTTTTGCTTTGTGACGAAGGAATAGATGCATAGTGCATACCGCCTGTAATCGAACATGTATTAATCTCATTATGCGAAAATTATTAAGTTTTTGTAATCGGCAAAGGGTGTTATGCCATTGTAATTAACTCGTGAGCAATGTTAATTTCCCTTCCATTATCCTCCTTGTCGGTCGCCCAGTAGTACGGTACAAGCCCTTAGACATATATGGACCATCATTACCATATTGACAATAATGATGCCTGAAAACTGGACAGTGGAATCTTACTTACTTACTTTTCAATTTAAAAAGTACCCTTACATTGCAATCATGACACACGCAAAATTAAATAACTGATTTTAATTAATTTTTCTGGTCTGCATGGCCCCTGTTAAGCAGAATATGTGTCGAGGGAAAACTAAATAACTAACTTTATGCATTTTATTCACTCTCGAAGTGATGCAAAGAGAGAACTTATTTATTTTTTGCTAAGTTATCTACTTTTTCCTCGCTACTTTTGTATCAATTTTTCAGTATTTATTTTTCCAAATGTGGCGCCTTGCAAGATTCATTTTCATATATCTTTTTAATTAATAATGATAATCAAAAATTAGAATTACAGAAAGATGCGGCTTTAATTGGTCTTTCTGAAAATGCAATAAAGTCGATTTCGCCAAAAGTGTAGTTATTTAATTTTCCAACTACAGCGACGATATAAATGTGACCATTCCGTGAAAATGGCAACTCTGTAACTACTGTGAATACCTCATGGAACTAGGAATTGCGACTACGTGAATACCTATTATTGGGTATGACCACTGATACTGTGACGTCAATTCAGTATACTGTGAAGCCTTGCCTTTTTAATTTGCTATACTGGTAACTGTTTAAAACGGAACGCAGTCCAGTATACTGTCATCCCCATTTTTCAAATCTCTAGGCGCTGTAATTTTTTTAATCACTTGGTCAAAGTATTGAGAGCTCCTTACCTTGAAAGCGCCAGTGCTCAAATTACAAAAATGGTAGCGATTTATGACGTCCCTAGGGTAGGTACTGCGGCAGTGTACTGGCAGTCCATAACGGAACGAATTTTTCACCAGTAAGAGCACTGAGCAGTGCTCGCAGTGTTTATCGGAACACACCCATTGTAAATTCAATTCTCGTTCTTAGTTAAGAACCTTCATAAAATAGGTTGTTAATAGGTTCCTAGCTATCCCATATCCAGCGAAGTACTTTTACAGTTTATTGAAAGATGGCGCTGACAATGTTTTTAAACTTTCATGGTAGATGGCGCCAAAAAATTGATTAACCAAATGTAAATTGACACTCACACATTCGTAATTTGAAAGGTTTTGATGCCCCTTTTTTTATTGAAATATAATGATAAATAATGAAAATATTTGCCTGAAATTTGTATTTGCGCCTATAAAAAGGCCTAAAGGAATGATAAAACAAATTAAATAAAATAAAAAATGTATATCTTTCAAGATTAATCAAAAAGAAAAATGTATGAAAGTCGAGCTCTGCACACTCGTTTATGATATGTGCAACAATTACAACACAAAACGTTAAAGCACCAGCTTTGTTTCTTGGTTAGAAGTCTGTCTGTCTGTCATTTTTTCTCTGGTCCGCCATCATTACTTGTGATATGGATTGTGTTTGTGCTTAGGTTAATTCTATAGGCCGGTGCGTATATTTGTGGACGCACCCTCCTTGTTTGTTTATCGTGATAAATAAAAGCCGCGTGTATGCAAATTTGAGAGTCCCCGCTGATTTATAAATATAAGTCCCGGCTTCCTACCGGCAGCTCGCCGGCGTGTGTAACTTGGTTTTATTGGCGTGAAAAAATATTTTGTTCTCACGCTTTTTGCGGTTCTCTGTGGCTCTATCAGAAAAACATCGATACGTAATGAATGAATCAATTAATGAATATTTTGATTATTATAGTATAGGGGTTATTTATTATTATTTTATATTATTATACATTAATTTTACGGATGTTTGCACTCACTTGGCGAAAGCCAGAAGGAATTTAATTTCGAATACTGCTTATAATAATAGTAAATAATTAATGATTAAACGAACTTACCTGTACGTGAAGTTCTATCATAATTATACCAGCGCCGAGTCCGAAGAGATTAGTAATGTAGATTTTATTTACACATGTAGTTACGCATAGTTTTCACCACTCTGCACTAAGTTGAGAAAAAAATCGGCCAAGTGCGAGTCGGGCCTTGCTCTTTTAGGGTTCCGTTAAAAAAAAATTAAATTAAAAGATTTCCATCTACCCACCTACCCATTTTAATTTAATTTTTTTAATTTAATTTAATTTTTATTATTTGTTGTTATAGCGGCAATAGAAATACATAATATGTGAAAATTTCATCTGTCTATCTATTACGGTTTACGAGATACAGCCCGCTGACAGACGGACGGACGGACGGACGGACGGACGGACGGACGGACGGACGGACAGCGTAGGCTTAGCAATAGGGTCCCGTTGGTACCCTTTGGGTACGGAACCCTAAAAAGTATTAATTTGACTAAACTTTTTTTTTTTGTGGGTAGGTAGATGTCATCCAGTTTTTGTGGGTAGGTATTGTCCAGTTCCGATCTCAGACGATTGTCGCCATTCATTTAGTTTAGAGTAAGAGATCCTGATATTCATTGATGTATTTCCGAGACACTTGGGGTACGCACAGTACTGGGCGGGCGGGTTACTAATCTCTTCGGACTCGGCGCTCGTATAATTATGATAGAACTTCACGTACAGGTAAGTTCGTTTAATCATTAATTATACTCGCGCCTCGTCCTCGAGATTAGTAATGTAGATTTTATTTACACATGTAGACATTGAGAGAATTGCGGAAATATCATCAATAATAAGCGTTGTTATATCTTTTGGTACAATCAATAAACATAAGCAACAGCTTTGTACTTCTATGATTATCCTATTAATATTATAAATGCGAAAGTTTGTGAGGATGGATGTATGGATGTTTGGATGGATGGATGGATGGATGGATGGATGGATGTTTGTTACTCTTTAACGCGACAACTAATGAACCGATTTTGCTGAAATTTGGCACAGACATAGATTACAGCCTGGAATAGCACATAGGCTACTTTTTATCCCGGAAAAGCAAACAGTTCCTGCGGGATAGCATCGCTATTTTTTACGCATTTGTCCTTCAAAATTCGCGAAATGGAGTTTTATATTAACGTGTTTTTTTGTATAGGTAAAGTTAAGGGCCTGAAAAGTGACAAAAGCTACTTTTTATCCCGGGAAAACAAACAGTTCCTGCAGGATATAAGTATTCTACTTTTCACATATTTATCCTTCAATTATGCGCCAACGGAGTTACAGATTGATGTGTTTTATTGGATAGGCATAGTTGAGGACTTGAATAGTGACAAAGGCTACTTTTTATCCCGGGAAAAGAAACAGTTCCCGCGGGATATTCGTATGGTACTTTCACATTTTTATCCTTCAATTATGTGCCAAGGGAGTTACATATTGACGTGATTTTTGGGATAGGCATAGTTGAGGAACTGAAAAGTAACAACGGCTACTTTTATCCCGGGAAAACAAACAGTTCCCGCGGGATACCCGCTCCCTACTTTTCACATATTTATCCTTAAATTATGCGGTAATATGCATGCATACATGTATGTATGTATGTATGCATGTATGTATGCATATATGTATGCATGCATGTATGTATGTATGTATGTATGTATGTATGTATGTATGTATGTATGCATGCATGTATGTATACATGTATGTATGCGTGTATGTATATGTGTATGCATGCATGTATGTATGTATGTGTGTGTGTATGTATGTATATTGTATGTATGTATGTATGTATGTATGTATGTATGTATGTATGTACGCATGCATGTATGTTTGTATCCTCCCCCTCCAATAACTACATTAACTATATTCGATCCTACTTATCCCACTAATATTATTAATGCTGTTAAGTTAGTGTTAAGTTTGTGAGGATGGATGTAGGTATATTGTAAACGGATGTATGTTTGTGTAGATGTAGTATAGGGATGTATGGATGGATGGATGTATGTTCCCTGAGATAGGGGTTGAACTATTTTGACTGTTTTACTCCATAACTTCGTTGAATTTAAACTAATTTTTATTATTATTTTAACCGACTTCAAAAAAGGAGGAGGATCTCAATTTAACGGAATCTTTTTTATGTATGTTCACCGATTACTCGACCACACCTGAACCGATTTGGAAAATTCTTTTTTGTTTCAAAGGGTCCCAGGTGGTCCCATTTAAATTTTATCGAAAAATCAACAATAAATTATATACTTTGTAGTGGCGGGGTCGTTTAAATGTATGTTCCCGGGACAAAAAGTGGCCTGTGTTATTTTCCAGGTCCTAAACATTACCTGTGTAAAAAACCACGTCAACTATATGCACTTGCACCTTATATGTGAAATATTATAAATGCGGAAGTGTGATGGTTTCTCCTTCAATCACGCCCGAACAGAGCTAAGCATCGACGTGATTTTTTGCAAGGATACCTATAGTTGACCTGGACAGTGACAGGCTACTTTTTATCCCGCAAAATCAAAGAGATCCCGAGGCATTTTAAAAACTAAATTCACGCAGACGAAGTCGCGGGCATCAGCTAGTTAATAATAATTCGAATCCCAAATGTATGTTAACTAACTAGGGATAAATTATTCTTATAGTAGCTATCATAGGTATTTGTAAAGTTATATTCTATATTATAAAAAGTAAAAAAGTAATTTACATAATATATATCTACTTAATACTACATTAAAATTAAATTTATTCTAAAATTAAAACTAAAATAAAAATTAAATAAAATCTAAAACCCCATCGAAGTCACTGCTGTGTGGCATGGTACCCAGGATGCTGGCAGCATTACCCCTTTGGATGGCCAAGCTAATCCTTTGGCCAAGGTAGCTGCCAGCTCTTGCATCCCCGGTAGACTCGATCACCTTTTTAGACAGCTCTACAAAAAGCGCTCGAGCCTCCGGGCCCCACGGCCCCAGGGTCTCTACACCAAAAGGCACAAATATGAAACCACTGTCAAGTTTTTCATATTTGCGCCTCTTAGCCTGTTCGGCGCTCGTAGCCGCTGCACCCGCCACAGAGGAGGTCGCATGGATGTGGGATGCAGCTAGAGTATCTACACAGGTGGCATCCCACACAAGCGACCTCCCTGTCCTCCAAGGAACAAGCGTCATACCATCAGGTCTCTTGCCATCACTACGTGCCAAACCAATAGGTTCTAATACAGCTGGCACGTGAGCAGTAGCAAGAGACCTGCGGATGATGTCGTTGAGGGCATTGTGGCGGGAGAAACGACCAGCGCTCTTCGAACAGGAGAGTCCGTGATGACCGTAAGCGTCGACGTGGTCACCGCAGTGGCAACGGTGAGGCTGGGTTATTTTGGCGCCGAGCCTAAGGCCAACTACCACTGCAAGAGTGGCGTGGTTTAAAAGAGTGCCCAGATTAGCAGAAGGGAGAGCATGGAGCCAGTGCCCGGATTCTTTCGCAGAGACAGCGAGAAGACGAGCACGGTCTTTAGAATTTGCTTCCATTAACATTGCGTCAAAAGTTTTTTTACAAATAATGTCATCCCACTGTCTCTGGGAAGGAAGAGAAACCGGCAATTGATTTGGGCTAATCGCTGACCACTGTAGTGTAATGTTACACACTACTTCCAAAGTCACTTTACCTGCGCATTCGCAGTTCCATGACATATTAGATTTCCGAACGCACTTGACGGAACATCAGAACAGTCTGTCCCTCTCTGTGGTATCGTAATTCGTAACCCGTCTCTTTCATACTCGAGCGGCGGCCACGAGAGTGACAGACGACAACCGACAGTTAGTCGAGGCTCGAATACCGCCACCGGAGGTCGCGTACGTGATCGACTCCCGCGTTTTTGTCACCGTCTAACCTGGGACGCGCGGTTTATTTGGCAACCATGTTCTAAAATCATCCCGTTTTAAGGGCATCTTGAGAGTTTTTACCTCTCCTTAACTACCGATCATGTGACCGGACAATTTGACGTCGCCGCAGCGACGTATTTTGGCAACGGACCTATCAAATTAGTATGGACGCCTGCCACGCCACGCGATTACCCTGTCTACCATATAAGCGATATTCTCGTTAAGTAGCAAGAACAATGTAGTCGGCTTAGACTCAGTGACGTCTCTAGTGTAAATAGTGAGTGAACTATGTGAGCTCGACGCAATCTCCAGGAGATAGCCTCCTCGCCGCGCCGGTTCCCGCGAGACGCACCAAGGAGGCGGCGAGCTGACCGAGCCGCGCCTCCTCGCCTAACCAACCCTGCGGGGTCCGTAACCCCTTGGTCGAGCGGACCTTCCCTGCTACGGTCGGCTTAAGGCGGGCCTGACCAGGTCAGCCTCTGGCCCAGCTGTCAGCCCTCGTATTCGTGAGTTACAACATTAAATTCTACGGACGATGCGTTGGACTCAGTGCCACTAGTCTGTAAGTCTTTTTAGTTAATTTTAACTTAGTCATAATCTAAATCCTTGCAGAAACTTAAATTAAATCACCATCTTGTATTTAGTCAAAAAGGTAATTTCATTTCAACTGCAACCTCAGACTTCCCTCCTCATCAACAGCGCATCCAGACCGACGGCAAAAGGACGGCCTTTGAAAATAAAGGCCCGATGCTCACGCCGCTAGTATCCAGCAACCGGTCGCCACACTACAATATGGCGTCCCCTACTTTGTACAAAATCGCATTCTCATTCTGTTCGCGTGACACTACGCATTAAGTAGGTTGTAGCTCCCCCATCGTTACACACGACAACATGGCGCCCGAACGATAGAAATGTCATCGGTCCATCGCTGTTGACCGCGACGGAAGTCTGACCATAAATAATTTTCTTCATGTTGTTAATTAAGTAACATAGATAATGTGTTTGACATTTCCGGTTCCATGTAAATTACCAAAGAGTTAGAGCGACACTTGGCAACACTGCTAATACGGCCATGTTGGTAGACAGTAACAAATGACAAAAGCAACTGCCCAAGTGACACTCAACGAGTCATGTGACAACTACTGTCAACATTGACGCTTGACAGCAGTTTGTCATCGACAATTTTACATAGCTGGTTAATTTATAACCTTGTGTATTTTACTTTAATCATGTATAAATTAATTTAAGTGTTTTTTAACATAACGTGAGTGATTAACGCTAAAGATAACAATCTAGTAATTAACAATCAGTGTGAAACGAGAAAATCGTATAATGTGAGACGGATAAATAGTAGTTTTTGTAACGCAATATTTAGTTCGAAATTCGTAATTTATACATTCGAAAAATGGATAGCGAGATTCCGTTACGCGAGCCCGCGAGTGTAGCGACCTTTACTTCCCCCGTGTCGGTTCTAGAGGAAGGGAACGTAACCTCAGTGTACGTGGATATGCAGGATGCGTACGTAAACACCAACCCCAGGCATGTCGAAAAGAAGATAGCCAAAACTGACGTTTCCTACACCACGACAACAACACCACACGCAAAAACATCAAACCCAATAGCCTTCCAACCCGCCCTCAGCACAGGTAGTACACCCATACAATACAACGAGTTGAATAACACTCTCGCAAGAGAACAACCGATTATTTATAATATGCACAATTTAGCTAACCTGAAGTCCTGGAATATTAAGTTCTCCGGAGACTCTTGTGTGTATGAATTTTTAAACAGGGTTGAAGAAGTGCGAAGCGCTAGGGGCATAGACATCAACATAGTGCTCAGAGGATTCTCCGAGTTATTACAAGGTACGGCATTACAGTTTTACAGGCAAGTACGGCACCAAATAACATCATGGGCCGTCCTATGCTCAATATTTACACAAAATTTTCAGCCAATAGATTTTGAGTTTTCAACAGAAAAATTAATTAGGGATACAAAACAAAATAACAAACAATCAGTGTTTTCATTTGTCATACATATAAGAGATCTTAATAGTAAACTAGCTAACCCTATCCCAGATATATCATTACTGGAGATAATAAAACATAATTTATTACCATGCTACGGCTCATTGTTGGCTAACAACGCGATCACTTCTATAGAACATCTAATAACATTAAGCAGAAACTATGAAGCCTACGCATTACCAAACCACTCCGGTAATGCAATGAATAGAGACCGGGAAACATTTAAAAAGTTTCAAACTGCCCCCTCACAATCTATCACTTGCAAAAAATGCAAGCGGCAGGGGCACAGTCATAGAGACTGCAGAAAATACCCAGGGCTAGTATGTTTTAACTGCCACATGCCCAATGTATACTCAAATTCATGCCCGCGCTGTAGTAAAAGCTCGGCAAGCAGTAAAACAAAGAACACAGGCAATCATAAGCCAAATCATAATTATAAACCATACAGTGGATAGTTTACCAACACTTTACCACTTTCATAAGAATTACACATAACATCTAGGTAAACCATAACTACCTATTCACATCTTAATACTCTTAATTTTCAAATAAATTAAATAAAACAACTCCTTTTTAATCTCAATATTTACATAATTTATTCAATATAATCACAAAAAAAAAAAACCCTTTAGCATAACTAGCATATAACAATATTACATAAGAATTCTCATCTAAAATAAACATAAGTTAAAAAATGTCTTAAATTATATTATATACCTAATATCTATATAGTATTCAAGTACAGTAGATAAATACTACATACTACTGAACTAAAAATATCATTGTATGATTAGGTTATCACATCCTTTCCATCCAATTGAAGTTTAAACACTTTTCCAAACAAGTAAATTTCCACGAGGGGAGGATGGGAAAAATAGGGGTCACAAGAAAAAAGACCTCAATCAAAAAATATTTTGATTCTCATTTAATTGTTTATTAACAAAGATCGGTGATATACAATGTACAAAAATTTTTTTTTTCACCACAATTTTTTTTTCAAAATAATTTTATTTAAAAAAAAAAAAAAAAAAGATTTTTTTTTTCTCTCTTTACTTTTCATCGCTTACTAAATGAAGCATGACTGTAAATAATAAACATCTATTAAGGTTCAACAAAATTTTTAGTTCAATAAGAACTCCACATGTCGAACCATTGGCTAAAGAACTGTGTACTAGTCTCCGTTGCCAACATGATACAACTACAGACTACTACACACACACAACTGTAAATACTATTAATACCTACTCATTACTTATGGCTAGATATAACTTATTACTAACAACACATAAATTCTAATCGGAACTCTAGTATTATTGGTACGAGAGCGTGAGGTATGCCAGCTATGAATGAATGAAGAACAAAATTGCGCGCAACAAATAATTCGAAAAATGTATGAAAGGAATATAGGTTAATTTTATTAGGTTACAGTACTAACACACTAACTCCACATTTGTACATACCTTCATTCTTAACAAAAAAAAAAAAAAAAAATTTTTTTTTTCTTTCTCCGGTTACCACGGCTGTGGAGACAACCGGGTTGTCTCTCTGCTTTGTTAGGGGGGTATTGTAGTGTAATGTTACACACTACTTCCAAAGTCACTTTACCTGCGCATTCGCAGTTCCATGACATATTAGATTTCCGAACGCACTTGACGGAACATCAGAACAGTCTGTCCCTCTCTGTGGTATCGTAATTCGTAACCCGTCTCTTTCATACTCGAGCGGCGGCCACGAGAGTGACAGACGACAACCGACAGTTAGTCGAGGCTCGAATACCGCCACCGGAGGTCGCGTACGTGATCGACTCCCGCGTTTTTGTCACCGTCTAACCTGGGACGCGCGGTTTATTTGGCAACCATGTTCTAAAATCATCCCGTTTTAAGGGCATCTTGAGAGTTTTTACCTCTCCTTAACTACCGATCATGTGACCGGACAATTTGACGTCGCCGCAGCGACGTATTTTGGCAACGGACCTATCAAATTAGTATGGACGCCTGCCACGCCACGCGATTACCCTGTCTACCATATAAGCGATATTCTCGTTAAGTAGCAAGAACAATGTAGTCGGCTTAGACTCAGTGACGTCTCTAGTGTAAATAGTGAGTGAACTATGTGAGCTCGACGCAATCTCCAGGAGATAGCCTCCTCGCCGCGCCGGTTCCCGCGAGACGCACCAAGGAGGCGGCGAGCTGACCGAGCCGCGCCTCCTCGCCTAACCAACCCTGCGGGGTCCGTAACCCCTTGGTCGAGCGGACCTTCCCTGCTACGGTCGGCTTAAGGCGGGCCTGACCAGGTCAGCCTCTGGCCCAGCTGTCAGCCCTCGTATTCGTGAGTTACAACATTAAATTCTACGGACGATGCGTTGGACTCAGTGCCACTAGTCTGTAAGTCTTTTTAGTTAATTTTAACTTAGTCATAATCTAAATCCTTGCAGAAACTTAAATTAAATCACCATCTTGTATTTAGTCAAAAAGGTAATTTCATTTCAACTGCAACCTCAGACTTCCCTCCTCATCAACAGCGCATCCAGACCGACGGCAAAAGGACGGCCTTTGAAAATAAAGGCCCGATGCTCACGCCGCTAGTATCCAGCAACCGGTCGCCACACTACAATATGGCGTCCCCTACTTTGTACAAAATCGCATTCTCATTCTGTTCGCGTGACACTACGCATTAAGTAGGTTGTAGCTCCCCCATCGTTACACACGACACCACCCATTTCTTGCCTCTGCCAAGTACGACACCTCAATTGATCCCAAAGACTGGGATATAATTTTTTCAAAGAGAGTGTGTGTACTATAAACAGAGGAAAGAAATGCTGGCAGTGAGACACTAGAAATTTTGCGGATTCCCAGACCTCCATACCTGATCGGAAGAGAAGCCTGGGCCCATACTTGATCATCTAACGGACAATTTAAGATGTCAGATAGAATATTTTGTATAATATTATCCAGATTTTCCAATAAATTATTAAATTTCCAAAGAGGTGAACATCTTAGGAAATAAGTAAATTTTGGAACAAATAAGCACAATCGAATGATGGTCATTGCCATATGAGGATTAATATCGAAAAGGTGATGGGAAGTGTTTTTGAATTTAGAAATTAAGTCAGTAAAAAATTGAGGAACTGAGGCCTCTAGAACAGGTGCTCCTAGGAGGCGAAGTGACTCATCATTTAAAATTTTAATACCCGGAGCTAAGGTATTGAATTTATTTAATATGTGCAGTTTAGATTCCGCCGAAAAAGAATTAGGAATATAAATTTCACATTTATCAAAGTTAAGTTCCAAGCCAATAGTTTTAAATTTTGATATAATAATTTCTAAATCCTCCAAAACCGAATTCACTTCGCCGCCCAAGGTTCCATCATCCAAATACCAAACATTGAATTTTGAATTTAGAGCCGAAATTATAGGGTGGATGGCCAAACTAAAAATAACTGGTCCAAGCGGATCCCCTTGCTGACAGCCGACAGCGGAGCTCAGAACATTCTTTCTGTGTACGAGCTTTGAAGGTTCCCGGTAGCACTGCGCCAAGTACGGGAAAAACTGTGGAAATTTATTTTTTACTTCTGAGAGGAGGACCCCCCGATCCACTGAATTGAAGGCATTCTTCACATCAATTTTAAGGAGTACCTCCTCCCGGGAGTTAAGGAGGAATGTGCGAGCAGCGTGAACAGCTGCTTCGCATCCCCCCTTTACCCCAAAGCCTAACTGAATTGGGACAAAATTAGAAGATATCAAAGGAAGAATTTTTTTACAGCAAATTTTGGAAACGACGCGCCGAATCGTTGAACCCACTGCTATGGGGCGAATACCACCATCCTTTTTTTTAGGGCACATAAATTTGCTCCATATAAGGTTTTAGTTATTTCATGGGGTACTCGTCCAGATAGCATCAGGTTCACTAGATCAGTGATGGATTTCAGAAGGGTACCACCTACGTCAACGTTTGCACCACAAATTAAGTCTCTAAAGTGTTGTGGTGACAAACCATCGAGCCCTGCAGCGGAACCACTTCTGAAAGACATCAGAGCTCCCAGCACGTCATGTGTAGTGGCCTGAAAAAGAAAATCGTCATTTGTCGGTGGGTCTGGAAAAGAGGAATCAGGAGAAGGAGATGGGTGTTTAGAACGCAGTGCTTCCAGAGTCTCCGCTGTATCAGGGGCAATTGTGTCACTGGAGAATAAAAGTCGAGCCGCTCCCTTAAGGTCGCCGTCGCTTACTTTATTTTCAATATTTTTTTTTTATCATAATTATGTTTCAGATATTGATGAGATTGTGTATGTGTCACGTGTGGTGGATTTAACTGTATGGTAGTATTGTAAATATTGCTGTCATTTATAGAGCAGTTATTTTTTATTTTCTGTGTAAGGGAGAGGTCTTGACTCTTATCCGCGTGTAGCGTGCGGTACGCGAAAGTGAGCAGGAGCTCCCAGCTATGACAGGTGTTATGAGAGATGACATTATCTATGGTTTTTTTTAAAGAACATGAAACTGAATGGCGTGATCCTCGAGGAATGCGTCTGATTAATGGAATGGAATTCTTAAAAGTACTTAATGATTCCCAAAGGTTACCATCAAGTCCTTTAATTGGAAGGGAAGAAAATGAAATGGGAGGTATCGATGATGCAAATGATGATTTGTGAACTCTACCTACATGAATTTTCAAACCTTTACTATTTTTAAAATACCGAGGCTGGGAACACTGCTCACAACGCACGCTATCCTGCGACATAAAAAACCCCGGCTGTCTCAACCTAGAACAAGTGGCTCGGCGCCACAACAACACATATGACTTATATATACAAATAAAACCTAAAAATAAGAAAAAATACAAAATAGCAGCTTAAAATTCACACTACACACTTCACAATTTAACTTGGTTAAGGCATTTGTCTTCGAGCTTCTTTACCGAGGATTCCGTTACGGAAGATGCTGCCTCATTATCCTGCGTGGATACTTCAAATAAAACTTCTGTAGTAAAGTTTATCTGCCCTTTCAAGCTACTTAAATCCTCTGGTTCAGATTGAGCCACGACATATTATTTAATATTATACGAAATTAAGTCCACAAATCACAGGCAAACGTATGGCATCAAAATATTATGGAAATATAGATGTAAACAGTAAATAAATCGCAATTTTTGTCGCAATTTTTGTCGCATTTGTAAATAATTATGTACTAAGTACAATAACTATTTATAATAAGCTTGGCGAGTGATTTCACTGGATATAATTGATTGATCATAATTATAATAAATTTTGGTTAATTATTTATTGATTTTGCTAAAGTAGTACCATCATGGTTAACAATTATCCCGTTGATAAAATTTAGCAAAAGTTGTGGAATTCCTACTCCAATCTGCCGTTTTACGAATAGTATCTAGGCTAAGTCCGAGTGAGTGCGCGCGCGACGATGCAGCATGTCTCATGCTGTGATCACTGAATACGCTCGTTTCGACCTCACACTCAGAGTGTTTGCGATCCTACTGGTTTATTGGGTTTCCTAATGCCAACAAATAATTCTTCAGACATTCTTAATTATGAGGTGCGTTCTATATAACACAGCAATTTAGTGGCTGGGTATATGTATAGCTGTTTTTTTTTTTACAAAGAAGGGTAAACGAATAATGGGTTGTTGAAACCCAGGTTTGGAGGTTTTTATAATGTCTGGGATTTTAATTGTGATACGCTGAGGGAGAATTTGAATATAAATAACTTTTATCTTCGAAAGAGTTTGTGCTCTTTGTGCGGTTGACAGAGCTAGTAAAGTAATGGTTTTATTTGTAAGCTTATCTAAGATTAATTCCTCATTGGGGTGCAATGAACTCATTTTATCTAATACTAGGTTGACATCCTAGGTAACATCATATTTAGGTTTTGGTGGTTTTAGTCGAAAACCCCATTTAAGGAATCTTTTTATGCTATCACCATTAATTGGTTCTGGACTAAGTATCGGTGAAAGAGCAGATTTGCACGAATTGAGTGTACCATATTGGCAACCATCATTAAAGAGTTGGGTTAAAAAATAAATTGCTGTGGGCATAGATTGATCATAAATATTAATCGAGTTAGTTTGACAGAAATACCACCATTTCTTTAAGTAAATATCGTATTGCTTCAAGGAATTAGGTGCTAATGATGCCACAACATTATTTCAAGAGATGATTCTGGTATGTTTTTCCTTGAAAATGCTTCCTGCATAATAAGCCTGCCACCAGGGTAATTGAGTCGTGTATTCGACGGGAGCTCGTGCCTTGTCTGTAATTATTTTTATAAGTGTTTTAAGTATGACTGAAAAGGGCGGGAATACGTAGAAGTCATAATTTGATCATGAAACTGTAAATGAGTCTATAGCGAATGCGTCTGGATCTTGGTGCCTGGATATGTATGTTGTGCATTTGTTGTTGATGCGACTTGCAAACAAATCAATATTTGGATAACTGAATGTGTTGGGTGAGACTTTTAAACGCCCAATCAGACAGTTCCCATTTTATGTCTGGATGAGTTCATCGAGATTCATAGTCTACAATTGTATTGCCACTGGATTTTATTAACGAAGCGAAAACGAAAAGTTCTTTGCTTTCGCACCACTCTCATATATCACGAGTAATTTTGGTGAGGTGAGGGTACTGTATACCCTCTATTTTATTTATGTATGCTACTGCCGTCGAATTGTCAACGCGAAGCAATATTTGGCAGTCAAAATAGTTTTTTTTTTTTTGCAAAAAAAAAATTTAAGGCTAATGCAGCGAGCAGCTCTAAATAATTTATGTGTTGCTCTCGTTCGATATTCGACCACAGCTAACTTGCAGATCTACCTTCACATGCGGCCCCCGACCCTGTCGTTGAGGCGTCAGAAAATACCTCAACTTGATAGGCATAAATCCTTATGCGGTGGAAAGAACGTTCTATTTTATTATCCACCAGTCAACGTCAGGTTGAAGTGATTCAGGTAATTCATAAAATTGTTATAATCATCATGATCTTTCAAGTTGAGATATTTACATTTTTCCATTTCTTTAGTGTGCAGCCATCCGTATTCGATGGCTGGACAAGTAAATACTAATAAGCCTAATAGCTGAGCGAAAGTCCTAATTTTGTAAAGCGTTAATTATGAGAACATTGTTAGTTGCACTTTAATTCGTAATCTTGTGTCTGTTGGTAAGTTAATTTGAAACTTGTGTGAATCTATGATCATACCTAAAAATTTACATTTACTCGAAGAAAAAGAGTACGCTTTTTTCTTCATTAATAATGAAACCAAGTAACACTAATAGTTTTTTAGGTAAATGGATGTTAGTTAGACATTCTGAACAATAGCCAATCGTCTAAATAAACAGAAGGCCTGCGGAACGCAATAATTTAGCTATAGGTTTACATATTTTTGTAAAAACGTATGGGCCGTGCTCAGCCCGAACGGCAAGACCTTAAATTCGAATAATTTACCCTCAAAAGAGAATCTTAAATATTTTCGTGATTCTTTATGCATTTTAATTAAAAAATATGCGTCTTTTAGGTCAATTGATGCCATTTGACAATCATATGTTACAATTTTTTGTGATGTTCTTAAATCATCTAATTTAAAATGATCCGTTGTAACAAATTTATTTAGATATTTTAAATTCAATATAAAGTGCATTTTTCCACATGGTTTTGGTACCAGGAAAATGCTTGAGACAAATTGGTTTTTACGAGGAATACATTCTGATATGGCTCCCATATTGAGTAGGTTATTAATAGTTTCTAAGTAAAGAAGTCTTTCATTAGCCGAGTAAGTTGGTCTAGCAGGAGGTATCTGTTGTACAACAAGTGATGTAAATGGTATTTAATAACACTTTATCCAGGATAGAATTATCGTTTGTAATTGCAGCTCATTGTAGATAAAATTTAGATAAACGGCCTGCGTGCTTAACTGTATCTAATAGCAGCGACGGGGATACGTCGCCTGATGACCCCGCGATCATGTCTTCGATGAGCGTGCGGCGCGACAGGCTTGCGGCTCCTCGGTGGCCCCGCAGGTGGCCTGCGTGCCTGGGGGAAGCCTTGTGGTTTAAATTTCTTTATGCCGGTTCTTTATAATAGGTGTTCGCTTTTGATTGATTTCGAATTCAGTTGAGAATTTATGTCAAGCTAAACAAGCTATTGCACTATACATTAGTTTTTGTTTATTTTCAATGCCTTTATCTCGTTTGACTGCAGTATCAGCAATTGCTGCTTTAATTTCCAAATTTATTTTAGGGGCATCTAGTTAAAACAAAATTTTTTACGGCTTTCCTTATTGAGACCGTTTTTAACAACGTTTTAACGTTCGTTGCGTATCTCTGGCACGTATTTGTCATTGCAGGTAGGATCATCGCCTAAAATTTCTAGAATTTCTGTATCCAGATCAGGAACATTTGTACCATGAACAATACTTAGGCTCTTCGGGGGGGACATATATGTCAGTACTAGGGCCTGGCTGAGGTTCACACGTTTTATTCAAATTCTGAACTGTGTCGTCCTCAGTTTGCCAGTCTAACAAGCAATCATTTGGTTGCGATGCCCCCCGCATTTTGAAAGTTATCATAGATATGTGAAATTTTAAAATTCGTAAACTAAATAACTTATTAAAAGGGTAGACTTTAATAAGCCTGTGACCAATTTTCGTAATTTATTGAAGTGAAAACTTCTTTAGCGGCGTTGAGCACTTTTTCTGTAATGGGTATAAAATCTTAAACTCGCGTCAGGACACGTGACCTGATCGAAAAAGCGTAAGACGGATGGTTACTATGGTTACTTACCTCTCTACGGCGCGGCGAAAATGTATGCCTGGGCCTACTGTTTCTTTATTTGTTTTTAATTATTAGCAAACTAGCTGATGCCCGCGACTTCGTCCGCATGGATTTAGTTTTTAAAATCCCTAGGGAACTCTTTTGATTTTCCGGGATAAAAAATAGCCTATGTCACGCGGACGAAGTCGCGGGCATCAGCTAGTTTGCTAATAATTAAAAACAAATAAAGAAACAGTAGGCCCAGGATTTTATACTTAATATTAGTATGATCTAGTTTTCACTTCTATCGGCAGTCCCTATGACTGCCAATTTTTTTTTTCTTTAAACAAAGAAAATGTATGGTACATTTGAAATTGAAAAATTTGAAATTGAAATTTGAAATTGAAATTATTTATTTCCTTTCTTTGATTACATAGGTGCTTAAAATCTATGAACGTTGACGACTGGAAAAGTTTAAACTGCGTTCCAGTCGTCACGCCCACCTCCGAGACTTAATTATTTATATATACGGAAATATTAACACGATTCAATTTATCCATTTATATAATATTAAATTAAATTTACAGCATGCAGGAAGTGTGAGTGAGTGTGTGTGTGTGTGCGTTTGTGTGAGTGTGTGTGTGTGTGTGTGTGCGCGCGTGTGTGTGGGTGCGTTCGTGTGTGTATGTGTGTGTGAGTGAGTGGAAGCGTTTGAGTATTATTGTACTATTTGAGTGTGTATAAAAGTCTTTCGGTCTCTTCATAGGAGAGTGATTTTAGCCATTTGAAACATTTAGATTTACATAAATTACTTGTTAAATGGTAGATATTTAATGATTTATTAATTCTGTTGTACAGTAAACAGCTTAAAAACGGGTAATGGCGCCTTGAGATTGCCGTTCGAATCGATTCCATTGCACATACCATGTAGGATCTGCGTTTGGAGCAAATTTTTGGGTCATAGGGTAGCTCAAGGTGTTTACGTAGAATTGTGCACAAAATAAACAATTGTCTCACTGTTAAGACCTTAGTGTATGCATAAAGATCGACAGTAGGAAAAAATATGGGTTTATTGCACATGACCTTTAATACTGATCTCTGCGCCCTTTCAATTCTCAGCATTGCCGTTTTTCCTGAGCCACCCCAACAGGCAATGCAGTACGACAGAATCGATTGAGCCAAGGAGTAGTAAGGAGTAGTAAACTGTCTTTAAGCAAGCCAAGTCAACCACATTCCTCAGTCGCTTAAAGACAAAGATAAGTTTCCTCAGTCGAGTCACCAATGAATCTATATGTTGGTTCCACGTCATAGCACCGTCCATAGTTACACCTAGGTATTTGGTGCTTAGTGAGCGCTCCAAGAGTGGACAGTTACAAGCATCGATATTGAGACAACAGTGGGCTCGTATGATAAAAGAGGGTGGAGCTTGTGAGGGTGAAGAAGATGCAAAAGTAATAAATTTTGTTTTTGCAACGTTAAGAGTTAGCAAATTCAGTTTTAGCCATATCAGCACGGATCTTAAAGAAGATTCAGAGCGATTTTGCGCTTCTTGCCAGTTTTTCCCATGGGTAAGGAGTACTGTATCATCCGCATACATGATAATCTTACAGTTAGGTAGGTTTATGGTACACAACTCGTTTATGTAAATGAGAAAAAGGGTAGGCCCAAGGACACTACCCTGTGGGACACCGTAATTAATTGGGGCCTCTTTGCTTAGGAAGTTACCTATATTTACGCACTGGGTACGATCAGTTAAATAGCTTTCAAAAATATTAAAAGCCAAACCTCTAACACCTATCTTCTCGAGCTTATTGAGCAACTTGGGAACAGAGACAGTGTCAAATGCTTAAGAAAGGTCAAGATAAATGGCAACAGATTTTAATTTATTATCAATATTTTTTAGAATGATTTGTTGGACGAGGACGAGGCGCGAGTATAATTAATGATTAAACGAACTTACCTGTACGTGAAGTTCTATCATAATTATACGAGCGCCGAGTCCGAAGAGATTAGTAATGTAGATTTTATTTACACATGTAGTTACGCATAGTTTTCACCACTCTGCACTAAGTTGAGAAAAAGTATTAATTTGACTAAACTTTTTTTTTTTGTGGGTAGGTAGGTGTCGTCCAGTTTTTGTGGGTAGGTATTGTCCAGTTCCGATCTCAGACGATTGTCGCCATTAATTTAGTTTAGAGTAAGAGATCCTGATATTCATTGATGTATTTCCGAGACACTTGGGGTACGCACAGTACTGGGCGGGCGGGTTACTAATCTCTTCGGACTCGGCGCTCGTATAATTATGATAGAACTTCACGTACAGGTAAGTTCGTTTAATCATTAATTATACTCGCGCCTCGTCCTCGAGATTAGTAATGTAGATTTTATTTACACATGTAGACATTGAGAGAATTGCGGAAATATCATCAATAATAAGCGTTGTTATATCTTTTGGTACAATCAATAAACATAAGCAACAGCTTTGTACTTCTAGGATTATAGACCGAGCGAAGCGAGGTCTCTGAGTTTACTAGAGCGATTTGCACTTGTCCGTCCGTCCGTCCGTCTGTCAGAGCCTTATAACTTTTGAATTACTGAACGTAATTACTTCAAATTTAGATATAATATGTAAACCGATGGCCTCCAGCCGAAAATGGCTTAAAAAGTTATAAAAATCTTTATTTCAGGGGGGCTCTCATAGAAGCGAATGCGAAGTAAAATTTTTTTTTTGCGATTCATAGGTTTTGCTGTGTGTCATTTTAAAGACAATTTGGAACAGAGTACAAACGTATTTTTTTTTAATTTTTTTCCTAAAATTGACGAAATGGGGGGCTTTCAAAGTGGCGATTTAATACGCTCGCTTGAAGACGTTCTCTGGGAAAATTGGCTATATATTTTCAAGTTGTACTTATTTTCTTACTTCACTTGTATCCTGTACTTGAACAACAAATACTAAAATCATATGAATATTATAAAGAAACGAGATTATTTAATTTTTAATGAGCATCAGTAAATTTCACATAGCTTCACAATAATGCAAATAGATGGCGCAGTCAGTAGGAGTTACGACTACAATCTATCCCAAAAACAGTTTTGCGTCGAGCATTATTATTTAGGTACATAATATAATAACATATTATTCAATTAAAATTATTCTTTAGTTAAATATCAAACTTCAATAAACTATTAATTGCTGCATTTTGTATATTTTCTATTCGCGTCGATAGATGACGATTTGTACAGATGCCCCTAACCCGTTTTCACTCGTTAGTACCTACATAATAATTCAATGTTTTCACTGACGTTCCCTAAACTTTACGGGCTACCTATGATAAGTAAGGTGATGATTACTGTCAATTTCTTTATCACGATCCTGTACGGGACACCTAAAAGGACATTGGGACGGATGTTAGGACTTAGGATTGTGTTTTGGAGCTACCGACGTAAAGAGACTCCTACATAGGGGATGATTTAGGTATGTTTGGTGAAAACGGGCATAATAATAATGTCAGTTTTGGTCGTCATGTATCGATTGAATGAATAATCATGGGATACCGTTACCGCGAGGTCTCAGTTCGGGGCGAACCACTAGTTAATAATAATTCGAATCCCAAATGTATGTTAACTAACTAGGGATAAATTATTCTTATAGTAGCTATCATAGGTATTTGTAAATAATTATGTACTAAGTACAATAACTATTTATAATAAGCTTGGCGAGTGATTTCACTGGATATAATTGATTGATCATAATTATAATAAATTTTGGTTAATTATTTATTGATTTTGCTAAAGTAGTACCATCATGGTTAACAATTATCCCGTTGATAAAATTTAGCAAAAGTTGTGGAATTCCTACTCCAATCTGCCGTTTTACGAATAGTATCTAGGCTAAGTCCGAGTGAGTGCGCGCGCGACGATGCAGCATGTCTCATGCTGTGATCACTGAATACGCTCGTTTCGACCTCACACTCAGAGTGTTTGCGATCCTACTGGTTTATTGGGTTTCCTAATGCCAACAAATAATTCTTCAGACATTCTTAATTATGAGGTGCGTTCTATATAACACAGCAATTTAGTGGCTGGGTATATGTATAGCTGTTTTTTTTTTTTTACAAAGAAGGGTAAACGAATAATGGGTTGTTGAAACCCAGGTTTGGAGGTTTTTATAATGTCTGGGATTTTAATTGTGATACGCTGAGGGAGAATTTGAATATAAATAACTTTTATCTTCGTAAGAGTTTGTGCTCTTTGTGCGGTTGACAGAGCTAGTAAAGTAATGGTTTTATTTGTAAGCTTATCTAAGATTAATTCCTCATTGGGGTGCCATGAACTCATTTTATCTAATACTAGGTTGACATCCTAGGTAACATCATATTTAGGTTTTGGTGGTTTTAGTCGAAAACCCCATTTAAGGAATCTTTTTATGCTATCACCATTAATTGGTTCTGGACTAAGTATCGGTGAAAGAGCAGATTTGCACGAATTGAGTGTACCATATTGGCAACCATCATTAAAGAGTTGGGTTAAAAAATAAATTGCTGTGGGCATAGATTGATCATAAATATTAATCGAGTTAGTTTGACAGAAATACCACCATTTCTTTAAGTAAATATCGTATTGCTTCAAGGAATTAGGTGCTAATGATGCCACAACATTATTTCAAGAGATGATTCTGGTATATTTTTCCTTGAAAATGCTTCCTGCATAATAAGCCTGCCACCAGGGTAATTGAGTCGTGTATTCGACGGGAGCTCGTGCCTTGTCTGTAATTATTTTTATAAGTGTTTTAAGTATGACTGAAAAGGGCGGGAATACGTAGAAGTCATAATTTGATCATGAAACTGTAAATGAGTCTATAGCGAATGCGTCTGGATCTTGGTGCCTGGATATGTATGTTGTGCATTTGTTGTTGATGCGACTTGCAAACAAATCAATATTTGGATAACTGAATGTGTTGGGTGAGACTTTTAAACGCCCAATCAGACAGTTCCCATTTTATGTCTGGATGAGTTCATCGAGATTCATAGTCTACAATTGTATTGCCACTGGATTTTATTAACGAAGCGAAAACGAAAAGTTCTTTGCTTTCGCACCACTCTCATATATCACAAGTAATTTTGGTGAGGTGAGGGTACTGTATACCCTCTATTTTATTTATGTATGCTACTGCCGTCGAATTGTCAACGCGAAGCAATATTTGGCAGTCAAAATAGTTTTTTTTTTGCAAAAAAAAATTTAAGGCTAATGCAGCGAGCAGCTCTAAATAATTTATGTGTTGCTCTCGTTCGATATTCGACCACAGCTTACTTGCAGATCTACCTTCACATGCGGCCCCCGACCCTGTCGTTGAGGCGTCAGAAAATACCTCAACTTGGTAGGCATAAATCCTTATTCGGTGGAAAGAACGTTCTATTTTATTATCCACCAGTCAACGTCAGGTTGAAGTGATTCAGGTAATTCATAAAATTGTTATAATCATCATGATCTTTCAAGTTGAGATATTTACATTTTTCCATTTCTTTAGTGTGCAGCCATCCGTATTCGATGGCTGGACAAGTAAATACTAATAAGCCTAATAGCTGAGCGAAAGTCCTAATTTTGTAAAGCGTTAATTATGAGAACATTGTTAGTTGCACTTTAATTCGTAATCTTGTGTCTGTTGGTAAGTTAATTTGAAACTTGTGTGAATCTATGATCATACCTAAAAATTTACATTTACTCGAAGAAAAAGAGTACGCTTTTTTCTTCATTAATAATGAAACCAAGTAACACTAATAGTTTTTTAGGTAAATGGATGTTAGTTAGACATTCTGAACAATAGCCAATCGTCTAAATAAACAGAAGGCCTGCGGAACGCAATAATTTAGCTATAGGTTTACATATTTTTGTAAAAACGTATGGGCCGTGCTCAGCCCGAACGGCAAGACCTTAAATTCGAATAATTTACCCTCAAAAGAGAATCTTAAATATTTTCGTGATTCTTTATGCATTTTAATTAAAAAATATGCGTCTTTTAGGTCAATTGATGCCATTTGACAATCATATGTTACAATTTTTTGTGATGTTCTTAAATCATCTAATTTAAAATGATCCGTTGTAACAAATTTATTTAGATATTTTAAATTCAATATAAAGTGCATTTTTCCACATGGTTTTGGTACCAGGAAAATGCTTGAGACAAATTGGTTTTTACGAGGAATACATTCTGATATGGCTCCCATATTGAGTAGGTTATTAATAGTTTCTAAGTAAAGAAGTCTTTCATTAGCCGAGTAAGTTGGTCTAGCAGGAGGTATCTGTTGTACAACAAGTGATGTAAATGGTATTTAATAACACTTTATCCAGGATAGAATTATCGTTTGTAATTGCAGCCCATTGTAGATAAAATTTAGATAAACGGCCTGCGTGCTTAACTGTATCTAATAGCAGCGACGGGGATACGTCGCCTGATGACCCCGCGATCATGTCTTCGATGAGCGTGCGGCGCGACAGGCTTGCGGCTCCTCGGTGGCCCCGCAGATGGCCTGCGTGCCTGGGGGAAGCCTTGTGGTTTAAATTTCTTGATGCCGGTTCTTTATAATAGGTGTTCGCTTTTGATTGATTTCGAATTCAGTTGAGAATTTATGTCAAGCTAAACAAGCTATTGCACTAGACATTAGTTTTTGTTTATTTTCAATGCCTTTATCTCGTTTGACTGCAGTATCAGCAATTGCCGCTTTAATTTCCAAATTTATTTTAGGGGCATCTAGTTAAAACAAAATTTTTTACGGCTTTCCTTATTGAGACCGTTTTTAACAACGTTTTAACGTTCGTTGCGTATCTCTGGCACGTATTTGTCATTGCAGGTAGGATCATCGCCTAAAATTTCTAGAATTTCTGTATCCAGATCAGGAACATTTGTACCATGAACATTAGGCTCTTCGGGGGGGACATATATGTCAGTACTAGGGCCTGGCTGAGGTTCACACGTTTTATTCAAATTCTGAACTGTGTCGTCCTCAGTTTGCCAGTCTAACAAGCAATCATTTGGTTGCGATGCCCCCCGCATTTTGAAAGTTATCATAGATATGTGAAATTTTAAAATTCGTAAACTAAATAACTTATTAAAAGGGTAGACTTTAATAAGTCTGTGACCAATTTTCGTAATTTATTTTTCTTTAAACAAAGAAAATGTATGGTACATTATTAATATTGTTATGTTGTAAATTTGTCATAGTCATATTAGGGTTAGTTTACAATCCCCAGCGGAAGGAACGCCAACTGTATTTTGATGTGTTGAAATTTATCATAGATATAATAAATTTTAAAATTCGTAAGCTAAATAACTTACTAAAGGGCTGGACTTTAATAAGCCTGTGACTATTTTTCGTAATTTATTTTTCTTTAAACAAAGAAAATTTATGGTCCTTATTCATTTTGTTATGTTGTGAATTTGTCATAGTCATATTAGGTTAGGTTACAATCCCCAGCGGAAGGTACGCCAGCCATATTTTAATGCGTTGAAACAGCCCCAATGACAGTTCAGGTTGCATTTAAATATAATTATTTTCAGTACGTAAGGTTAGGTGCAATCCCCAGCGGAAGGAACGCCAACCATGTTTTAATGCGTTGAAACAGCCCCAATGACAGTTCAGGTTGCATTTAAATATAATTATTTTCAGTACGTAAGGTTAGGTGCAATCGCCAGCGGAAGGAACGCCAGCCATATTTTAATGCTTTGAAACAGCCCCAATGACAGTTCAGGTTGCATTTTGTTAGGTATTCGGGGGCGGATTCTTTGAAGGGATTTCTGCTAACTTCTAGCACTATTTAATCTATGACAACTTTAGTTCTTTCTAGGTACATCAATCTTTGACAAAATTACAACTAAAACATAACCTTAAATGTAAATAATGCTCATAGGCAAATACTATTATTCTAATTATTTAGTAATAAACTACTAACACTCTTCTAAACCCATACAAGTTCTAAAATAATTGAAAAGATTTCTGTGTAATGGTTTCGTCAAGATATCTGCAATTTGTTCTGAAGTTTTAATGTATTCTAATACAATAATATTCTGTTCTATTAAGTTTCTAATAAAGTGATGCTTTATGTCAATGTGTTTTACTCTTCTGCTATTTTCTCTATTTTTAGCTATATGGATACAAGACTGACTATCTTCAAATACAATTACACTGTTACATTGAATTCGAAGATTATTCAAGAGTCCTCTAAACCACACTGACTCTCTTGCTATCATACTTAGAGCCATGTATTCTGATTCGGCAGTAGAGAGAGAGACTGTTTTCTGTTTTTGAGTAGACCATGACACAATATTTCCATGTAATAGTAAACAATACCCTGACAATGATTTTCTATCAACATCAGCTGCCCAATCCGAATCACAATATCCCTCAGCTACATTCTTACACTGCTTATTTTTATACACTAATCCATAATTTGCTGTTAACTTTAAGTATCTGAGAACCCTTTTCAGGTAAGTAAAATGTTTGTCAGATGCATTATTTTGATATCTACTAAAATAACTGACTGCAAATGATAGATCAGGCCTGGTACAAATAACCAAATATATTAAACAACCAATTAACTCACGGTAAGGCTGGGTACAAGTATAATTTTCTGGTTTTTCCAATTTCAGTCCAACTTCACACGGAGTGGATACACTTTTACAGTCTATCATGTTAAACCTTTTAAGAACTTTTTCTATATAATTTTTCTGATGAATTTTAATAACACCTTTAGCAAAGTCTCTTTCTATCTCTATCCCTAAAAACTTATGAACTTGTCCCAAACTAACCATTTCAAATTGTTTTTCTAATTTAAACTTAACATCTCTAATTTTCTTTTCACAAGCACTCATAATTAAAATGTCATCCACATATAGGAACACATACACACTTATTATATTAGTTTCATCTTGTAACAGATATAAACAATTATCATATTCTGAACACTTAAAGTTATTTTCACACATAAACTCGTGGAATACTTTATTCCAACACCTCGGACTTTGTTTTAAGCCATAAATTGACTTGTTAAGTTTACACACTTTATCGACTTTATGCTGACCTGGAAGACTCATATATATCTCCTCCTTAAGTATACCATGAAGGAAGGCAGTTTTCACATCCATCTGTTCTATTTTTAGGTTGTCATGATTTGCAATTACAAGCAATGACCTTAAAGTTGTGAGTCTTCCAACAGGCGCATATGTTTCTTCATATTGTGAGGTCTGGAAGCCTTTTGCCACTAACCTGGCTTTATAGTTATTCTCCGATTTCTTTCTAAATACCCATCGACTTTCTACAACTTCCTTATCCTTCGGTCTTTCTACAATAGTCCATGTTTGATGCTTCTCATGCGACTGCAATTCGCTTTCCATTGCTTCTTTCCACCTGTCACTCTCTGCGCTTTCCATTGCTTCTTGTAATGTCCTTGGTTCATCATTTATAAATGCTTCAGAGATATATGCAGCATGGAAGGTCTCATAATCTTCTAACCACACTGGTCTTTTTCTCTGCCTCTGTTCTCTTTCTCCATTTTCCATGTCTTTAGTTTCTTGACTATTTTCTGTAGATAGCTTTTCTTCCTCAGTACTACTAGTTGTTGTGTCTTCCTTCATCTCTTCACAGCTAGACAATGGCAAGTTTGATGATAAATTATCTTCTTCTGTATATGTAAACGTTTCCATATGTTTCCTTGGTTTTTCATTAAATATTACATCTCTACTTCTTATTATTTTCTTCAACTCAAAATCCCAAAGTCTATATCCATTATTACAGTAGCCAACCATAATATACTTCTTGGACTTTTCATCAAACTTTCCATTTCTGTGCTCCTTGCCGATATGTACATATGCTTCTGTACCAAACGCTTTCATTTTAGAGTAATCTGGACTTCTACCATACCAGATCTCAGCAGGAATGATACCTCTGCTAGTTGGAAGGCGGTTAATTATGTAGGTAGCGCTATACACTGCTTCTCCCCACAGTTGTTTTTCCAGACTTGTGTCAGCTAATAAAGTTCTCGCCTTTTCTACCACAGTTCTGTTAAATCTTTCTGACTTTCCGTTTTGTTGTGGTGTGTAACTTATTGTAAATTCAATTTTAATTCCTTTTTCTTCACAATAGTTTTTTAAACTCTATGTTATCATATTCTTTTCCATTGTCGCACCTAAATCTTGATATTTTAGTTCCAAATTGGGCTTCTACTAAATTGACATATTTCTTGAAACACTGTAATACCTCCGTTTTGCTTTCTAACAAATAGACTGTTGCAAAATGACGCAAAACTGTAATCATCGACAAAACTCAAGATATATTTCTTATTACCATATGTTGCAGGACTAATCGGACCACACAAATCTGAATGAATAACTTCTAAAATTCTCTTACTACTGTTATTATATTCTGTGAATGGCAATCTAGTCTGTCGCCCCTTTAGGCAAGGTTCACATAGTATCTCTTTGTTTGAACCTTCATATGATATTAATTTTCTAGACTTCAATTCTTCTAATTTTCCCTTTGAAGCATGCCCAAGTTTTGTATGCCAATCATTCTGAGTTTCAGATATGCTATAAGCTTTCTGTACACTTATCTCTTCATATTTCAATACAAAAGATAATCTGTATAATTTATTTATCTTATATCCTTCTATAATTGTCTTCTTTTCCTTGTAAATAGTCACTCTATTTTTCTCAAAAGTTATTCCAAATCCAGCGTTTTCAATTTTATTTACTGACAGCAGATTACACCGCAGCTCGGGTACAAACAGCACTTCTTTCTAGGTAACATTCTGTGTAACAATAACACCTGACTCATATGCATGTAACACCTCACCATCCTTGGCAATATTAATTTTAATAGGAGTCTCTAATTTCTCAATCCTACAAAAGTATTCTCTTTTGTTAACTAGATGATCTGTTGCCCCAGAATCAACTATAAACTCAATTTTTCTGGACCTTTCTTGTGTTAATACTTCTGGCATTGTTGAGGATGTCACAAAACAAATCTCATCTTCTTTATCCATTTGGACAACGTTGGCTGAGCCTTGCGCTTTCTTAAATCTACACTGCGATTTTTTGTGCCCCCTCTTGCCGCAGTTATAGCAGTCAAAAGGAAAGCTACTGCTGCTACTACCGCTGCCACTACTGTTTCTCGGTGAATTATTAAACTTCTTAATATTCTGCTTCTTTCTTTGATTCAACATGAATGCATCACTCTCCTCCTGAGTTCCAAATCCTTTTCTTTTAATTTCTTCATCCAATAGTCGTTTCTTTATAAATTCTAATGATATCTCCGAACTACTTAATGTTTCTATTGCTGTAACCACATGCTGGAATACTGTTGGCATCGCTAGTAATAGGTAACAGCTAATTTCACTCTCACTGGGTTGAGCCCCCGATTCTTTCAATTCCCTAACTAGCTTGTCAAAGGTCATGAAGTAGTTTTCTAATCCTTGTACTCCGTCATATTTCTGAGTTAGTAGCCGTTTTCTTGTAATCAGCTGAGATGCTATTCCCGTTCTAGCGAAATTGTCCTCTAGTTTCTTCAATAATTCTTTAGACGTTCTACATTCCTTGACAATTTCCAAGTGCGTGTCACTAATGCATTGCACAAGAATGTCCATGCACTTAGCTTCATTTGTCGAATCCGGCTTTTCTTCTGTCCCAAATACATAATTGTATAGATTCTGTGCTTGGAGTACTATCTTTATTCTAAATAGCCAGTTACTATAATTTGTGCCGGCGAACGGCGTGACGCCATACTTGTTCTTCTTGTCGTCTTCCATTTGCGTTGAGCGTGGGACGATTTTCAAACTTTAAACTTCTAGTTACTTCTTCTTCTTGCGTATTCTGGGCCCATAACCATGTTAGGTATTCGGGGGCGGATTCTTTGAAGGGATTTCTGCTAAAAGAAAATACCGCTTCAACTTTCTTGAAATATTTTATTTCGCAACGCAAGCACATACAATAGAGTCACACCATAGACTAAGAACACAGAGAAGATTCTGGGTTGCTAGTAAATAGACAATATCAACACATTTAAATATAATTATTTTCAGTACGTAGACACGTACAGAGAAAATACATCACCTTAAAATGAAAGAAAAATTTGTAAATACCTGCTCCAATATCTTCCATTTCAGGAACCGCTTCTTCCAAGTCTGATACACTTTCCAAAATACTAATTTACCGATGACGAATTTTACGTTCTAACTTTCTTATTTCATATTTTATAACAAACAGTGCGAAAAACGCTAAATAGGTGTTGAGTGGTTGAGCACTAGAATGCGAATGAATGGCGACAATCGTCTGAGATCGGAACTGGACAATATCTACCCACAAAAACTGGACGACACCTACCTACCCACAAAAAAAAAAGTTTAGTCAAATTAATACTTTTTCTCAACTTAGTGCAGAGTGGTGAAAACTATGCGTAAATAAAATCATGTGTAAATAAAATCTACATTACTAATCTCGAGGACGAGGCGCGAGTATAATTACATATTAAGCTTTTTTAAATCGTTGGATTTATGTGAAGAAACCTAAACCTTTTTGTTGAAAAACCTTACAACAGTGAACTAAGAGCCAGCCCCTTGGACTATTTAATTTGTCGTATCAACTCGGCTTAACAATCCATTAACGGCTAAAACTCGTATCAAATTAATATATCTACTTAACTTTCTATACAAATTATGGGTAAGTATTAGAAAGCAATGTGTGTGTAAGCTTTTAAAGCTTTTTCGAATTAAATTATAATTATATTACCCACAGGCTCCACCACAAAACGGTAGGAATGTCCCGCCCGCGTGGATTGCTTTTGAATGTGGAATTTTTATTCACGCAATCAATAGGCTTTTATTTGAAGCCTTGCTTTTTTGGAAGGTTTGATTGCGTACGTTATAACACGTCGTTGCTCGCGGCCGAATTTATAGCGGTTTTTAAAAGAGCAACATTGATACACTATATCTAAGACATGGCTACCTACAGGGAGCATTCGGAACCTATTAGCCGCGCGCAGAAAGTTTGCCGATGACAAGCCCTCCCGCCTCCGCCGAACGCGATCCGCGCTCGCCTAATACGTTACGGTAATAAACTAGGTTTGTTTAGTACGTAGCTTTATTTTTTAGTTTAGTCTTATAAATCGATAAACACCGGCTGCACTCACGAAAAAGTGTCACGTTCCGCCTGAGCCTGAGCGTGCAAGCGAGAGCGCGGAACCAGCAATAGAGGCACGATTGGCCCAAGCGTTGGCTTGTGACATTTTTATTCATCAATGTTTCTTTATGACGTTATCACGTAAAACTATCGTCCGTGAACCGACTTTACAGACAACCAATTTTTTTGTTAAAAAAATGTAAAAGTGTAATACTCCTAATAAAGGCTGATTCAAATCGCACTGTGCAGGGTCCGTAGCTCGGCCCAAAATAAGTATCATGTGTATAATATTATTATATATTTCGTGTTAATGTATAATAATATAATATTGTATATTCGACGAAGCCAAGTCTGTGCCTCAGCTGAGGCAAGTTATTTCATATAAATTATTTAATCTAAATCTATCCTAATTCCTTACGCTTCGCTAATTTTTTTGCTGTGGCTTCTAACACTAAGTAGTTGTGATGTGTTCACGCATTTTGTCTTATGCCGCTTATAATATTATGGTTGCACTTTCCTTGAATTCGACGTTGACCTAAAACAGCTGATACTATGTCTGCTAAACGTCCTAAAGAAAACATGTTGTTAAAATTATAAAAAGGCCACATACTTAATGTAGTAACAATAAAACAGTGAATGAGAAAATGAGGATGTAACAATATTTATCAGAAACTGTGAATCGTTATTTAATATCTGTATCAGTGACGGATGGCGTTGAAACTAAAACCTGCTCCGAGTATGAATAAACTAGCGCTGTGGGCGAAATATTCCATTCAGGTAGGTATAGGATAGATGTAAAAAAATGTGAATATTTGTTATTTTTCTCAAATATCACATGCTTCAACGGCGAAGGAAAACATCGTGAGAAAACCTGCACGCCTTCTGCATTTCATTGGTTCAGCGTGGTGGACAATGTTATTTTAACCCTTTTCTGAGAGTCTCGTGCTCAGTTGTTTATGGTTTGCTGATGTTGATGTAAATATAAATACAGTTTAAGGCTTCTTTTTCTTCTTTCGTCTTAGGAAATGAATGAATCTACTTTTATTGTATCCTACATAATAGCTATTTATGCAACAGCATGTAATGAGGGTCATTTTAATTCGAGTGCTGTTTTTTGATACGAGGCTTGCCGAGTATCAAAATAGGATAGTACGAGAATTAAAATGACTAATTACGTTCAGTTGCATACAAGATTTTATCTACGACAAGGAAAATAAAATCATTAACAAAATACGCTGTAGGCTCAATAAAGTAACAAAAAGTAACTCCGTAAGCCGCCACCAGCTGCCTGTGGCGCCTTTGTCAACAAAAAGTAACTCCGTAAGCCGCCACCAGCCGCCTGTGGCGCCTCTGTCATATGAACGGTACAAAAGTGCCAGAACTCAGAGCCTTAGCTTTAGGTATCCTATTTTAAGAAGATAACCATTTCGATTCAGCTCCCATACAACTAGCTGCATCGAAATGAGAAGCAAAACCGAAAGAGGCTTAATTTCGATTCAGCTGTCAAATTCGAAATTGGAACTTTTCGATGCTGGAGTAGATAATAGCTATTTATGCAACTGCATCGTAATGAGGGTCATTTTAATTCGAGTGCTGTTTTTTGATACGAGGCTTGCCGAGTATCAAAATAGGATAGTACGAGAATTAAAATGACTAATTACGTTCAGTTGCATACAAGATTTTATCTACGACAAGGAAGTAAAATCATTAATAAAATACGCTGTAGGCTCAATAAAGTAACAAAAAGTAACTCCGTAAGCCGCCACCAGCCGCCTGTGGCGCCTCTGTCATATGAACGGTACAAAAGTGCCAGAACTCAGAGCCTTAGCTTTAGGTATCCTATTTTAAGAAGATAACCATTTCGATTCAGCTCCCATACAACGAGCTGCATCGAAATGAGAAGCAAAACCGAAAGAGGGTTCATTTCGATTCAGCTGTCAAACTCGAAATTGGAACTTTTCGATGCTGGAGTAGATAAAGTAAATAATAATACAAAGAAGCTAGCCTTATCACTTTACCTAGCTATCTCTTCCAGGCAGCCAATTGCACATTTTACATTAACAAAATAACCTTGTAAGGGGATTTTACCAACGTTAAATATGTCTTATCTGAGTGTAAATTTGATATTTGGCAGTATTTTCAATATTACAAAAACTGTCGGAACGCCTGATTTATTTCTCGGTTAAACGCATGGTAGGTATTTGCTACCTTCATGGTTAAACGACACTCGACGTTGGTGAAATCGGCACTAAGTATAGGAAGGTATATGGGTTACGAATGAAATAGCAAGCCACATAAGCCCAAATCGAAATCAAGTTGGGCCCATTTAAGAAAATCAAGCTTAGCGCCCCCGGGGGCGGCTCACCCGGGCGGCCTTATTTGATGTCGCAAATTGGGGCTCCTCTTACACCCTGGATTTATCGGCTGGAAGGGTCGTGTGTGCTTAATTATGTGCATCATTAACTATTGCCTAATTAATATTGCTGATAAATTTTATAAGGCCAAACCACTGTGGTCCTTAGAGCAATATATGAATAGAATAGAAATGCTTTTAATACAAATAAACTTTTTTACAAGTGCTTTTGAATCGTCGGTGAGTCTACCACTGGTTCGGAATGCCCTTCCTGCCGAGAAGAACCAGCAAGAAACTCTGCGAATATGAATACAATATTATATTATGTCCCAAGGACTAAACAAATTCAAATTCTAAATTTTTCTCATTTAGGTCAACTTGTGGCTCTTATAAGAAGTCAATACTCTAACAACGGTTTAGAAAACAGTTTTGCTGAGAAGAGCCGGCATGAAATTCAGTAGTTGTTCTTTCAAAACAAACTGCAGCTTATCTATCTTGTGGATAGCTTAATCAAAGCCTCTTTTCAGAAACTAGTAGAAGTGATTACCGTGTGTGTACGAACAATTATTAAGTAATTGTAAAAAAATATGGAACTCTGAAACGAGGATTCATATAAGTAATCAACTATAACTTTAATCACGACTTATCACTAGGTACGATCTATCTCCCTTTAAGGTACTCTTCATGTCATCATCATCATCATCATCATTAGCAACCCATCAACGGCTCACTACTGAGCGCAGGTCTCCCTCTCAGAGAAGGGTTATAGGCCATAATCCACCACCATGGCCCAATGCGAATTGGCGGACTTCACACGCCTTCGAGAACATTATAGAGAACTCTCAGATGTGCAGGTTTCCTCACGATGTTTTCCTTCACCGCTGAAGCAAGTGATATTTAATTGACTCGGAAAAGTCAGAGGTGCGTACCCGGGATCGAACCTGCGACACCCCGAATAGGAGACCACAGTCCTAACCACTAGGCTATCACTCTTCATGTAGAAAGGCATTATATACGAACTGAAAAAATCTTCAGCAAATTACATCAGCTAGTAAACGTACTCCAATAATCTCTGCTGTATTACCGGCGATGCCACTAGGGAAAAGGGGGTCGAATGAAGGGGGGAGAGAAATGTAATATTTTCACATTACAGGGCCCCCGTAATCAGAATACGCGGGGGACATCACTCGATAAGGGAAATAGGTAAAAATATAGAAATTCTCCGTATGATCGGATTTTCTGCTTATTAATCTGGTGATTTTTTATGGGAAGTACCTATGATGCTAGAGTTGATGACGCAGTCTTATGTTCAAACAATTTTTTTATTCGATGATAATTTAGGTCTTAATGAGTAGGTATAACATGGTAGTAAGTAATGATGAGCATACGCATAAGATGGCATTGAGCTTACAGAGAAGGAGTATGGGTGAATGAATGAAATTAACTAAATTGCTTATTGTATGAAATTAACAAAATAAACATTAAATGCGGTATTATTGGGCCAGAGTGTACAATATGAGAGGTCACTAACTACGACTGAAACTTACCTGATCTGAGCTAATTTAGAAATTATAACTTAACCTAGCCAGTAAATAAACCCAGGATGCCTATGCAAGATAAGACTTGGTGTTGACTACAGCTCAAGGGACACTGCCAAAAAAAAATTAGTTCAAAACTGTTGCACCGTGATTCTTTTCTTATGGACTTTTCATTCACAAACTTTTTACTTATCACTCCTACATAACACCCTACCCTTTTTTTTAAAGTATATAGACTAGCGCTTGACTGCTATCTCACCTGATGGTAAGTGAAGATGCAGCTTAAGATGGAGCGCGCTTGCCTAGAAGATGCCTATTCACAATTGATTTAAAGGTACCCAAGTTATAGTCAGCTGGGAAAACGAAAGCCGGAAGGGCATTCCAAATTTTAGCGGTGCGTATTAGGAACGAGGAAGCAAATCGGTTAGTGCGGGGTCGTGGAATCTCCACCACGGAGCGGTGCAGATCCGCGCGATGCCTTGCGGTTCGGTGGTAGAAGGGTGATGGTGGAACTGAATCGAAGAATAATTCTTGAGCACACTTTCAGTATCAAAGAGAAGAGTGATTGCTACAAATGCCATCAACCAAGCAAGCCATCATTTTTAGAAGCTCAACTTTTGGACATATAAAGATCGTTGAAAAACCCGGCACATAAACATTATAGAGCAACCCGGAGCGAGCTTATTGTCCGTGAAACGGTCCGGCCGGCGGCGACCGGAGCCGGGCCTCCGGTGACCGTGGTGTATATTTAAATTAGGCCGACACTTATTATAAAGGATCATTGGATTTACGCAAATACGTATATTTTATTACTGATTTTATTTCCAGTTTGGCTACAAACGATGGTAATTCTGTTTACTTTAAAAAAAATTAAGTGGCACTCGGGGACTGCCGCGGTAAAGCTACTGCATAGCATTTTTATCAACTTATGCAATTATAATATTTATGCAATTTTATTTTTTGCATAATAAAAATTATGCAAAAAAATAATTAAAAAAAACAAACAAGAAAAGCGCACTGTCACTACTTCGCGAGTGAGATTCGAACCTGCGACATCATACACCATACGGTAAAGAATGCGGCCGCTCGCCCACTGCGCCAAACATACCTACTTGTGAACCTCTAAAATGTTGAACGCTTACTGAACGACGGTGTTAGGTTTATTTTCGTTACGGAATTTCTTGATTCGGTCGACGTGCTCAAACTGTTTGTCCTAGTTCAAAGCCCGCGATAAAAGCTATGCAATAGCTTAATAAAAGCTATTATAGGTAAGTATATGCAATGAAATGCAGTTTATTTGAATTGCTGGATAGTATAATAATAAGGCAGGAGTTTACAATATTTTGAGAGAAGGGTTCATAAGAGAACCCTTCTCTCAAGGGAGGCCTGTGGTCAGTAGTGAGCCGTTGATGGTTTGCTGATGATGATGATGATGATATAACATTTTCCCAATTATAATCTGTAGAGTAACTATCATCTTAATAATCCTTGCTAATACTATCTACTTCCTGTTATTATTATATAAATCCTATAATACTAATCCTATATAATACTATCTACTTCCTGTTATTATTATATAAATCCTATACCACTAATCCTATATAATACTATCTACTTCCTGTTATTATTATATAAATCCTATACCACTAATCCTATATAATACTATCTACTTCCTGTTATTATTATATAAATCCTATACCACTAATCCTATATAATACTATCTACTTCCTGTTATTATTATATAAATCCTATACCACTAATCCTATATAATACTATCTACTTCCTGTTATTATTATATAAATCCTATACCACTAATCCTATATAATACTATCTACTTCCTGTTATTATTATATAAATCCTATACCACTAATCCTATATAATACTATCTACTTCCTGTTATTATTATATAAATCCTATACCACTAATCCTATATAATACTATCTACTTCCTGTTATTATTATATAAATCCTATACCACTAATCCTATATAATACTATCTACTTCCTGTTATTATTATATAAATCCTATACCACTAATCCTATATAATACTATCTACTTCCTGTTATTATTATATAAATCCTATACCACTAATCCTATATAATACTATCTACTTCCTGTTATTATTATATAAATCCTATACCACTAATCCTATATAATACTATCTACTTCCTGTTATTATTATATAAATCCTATAATACTAATCCTATATAATACTATCTACTTCCTGTTATTATTATATAAATCCTATACCACTAATCCTATATAATACTATCTACTTCCTGTTATTATTATATAAATCCTATACCACTAATCCTATATAATACTATCTACTTCCTGTTATTATTATATAAATCCTATACCACTAATCCTATATAATACTATCTACTTCCTGTTATTATTATATAAATCCTATAATACTAATCCTATATAATACTATCTACTTCCTGTTATTATTATATAAATCCTATACCACTAATCCTATATAATACTATCTACTTCCTGTTATTATTATATAAATCCTATACCACTAATCCTATATAATACTATCTACTTCCTGTTATTATTATATAAATCCTATACCACTAATCCTATATAATACTATCTACTTCCTGTTATTATTATATAAATCCTATACCACTAATCCTATATAATACTATCTACTTCCTGTTATTATTATATAAATCCTATAATACTAATCCTATATAATACTATCTACTTCCTGTTATTATTATATAAATCCTATACCACTAATCCTATATAATACTATCTACTTCCTGTTATTATTATATAAATCCTATACCACTAATCCTATATAATACTATCTACTTCCTGTTATTATTATATAAATCCTATACCACTAATCCTATATAATACTATCTACTTCCTGTTATTATTATATAAATCCTATAATACTAATCCTATATAATACTATCTACTTCCTGTTATTATTATATAAATCCTATACCACTAATCCTATATAATACTATCTACTTCCTGTTATTATTATATAAATCCTATACCACTAATCCTATATAATACTATCTACTTCCTGTTATTATTATATAAATCCTATACCACTAATCCTATATAATACTATCTACTTCCTGTTATTATTATATAAATCCTATACCACTAATCCTATATAATACTATCTACTTCCTGTTATTATTATATAAATCCTATACCACTAATCCTATATAATATGTATTATGGTGGTGCCGATTTCACCAACGCGGTCGAGTGACGTTTATGCGAGGAATAAATTAGGCATTCTGACAGAAAATACTGTCAAAATATCAAATTTTACACTCGGATGAGACTTATTTTACGTTGGTGAAATCGACCGTTCATTTTATAAAATGCGAAAGTTTGTGAGGATGGATGTATGGGTGGATGGATGTTTGTTACTCTTTCACGCCACAACGAATGAACCAACTTGGCTGGGAATAATGATAGCTCATACCCAGAATTAATACATACGCTACATTTGATCCCGGAAAATTAAGTAGCTCCCGCGGGAATTAAGAAACCTTAATCAACGTGGACGAAGTCGCGGGCATCATCTACTATTATTATAAATGCGAAAAAGATTGATGTGTTGTGTTTTTAGTTTGTTCTTCAATCATTCAGCAACAGAGCAGCGGATCGACTTGTTTTTTTTCATAGGTATCATCATCATCATTAGCAACCCATCAACGGCTCACTACTGAGCGCAGGTCTCCTCTCAGAGAAGAGTTATAGGCCATAGTCCACCACGAATGTCCCAATGTGAATTGGTGGACTTCTCACACCTTCAAGAACATTATGAAGAACTCTCAGGTGTGCAGGTTTCCTCACGATGTTTTTCTTCACCGTTGAAGCAAGTGATATTTTAATTGCTTAAACGCACTTGACTCCGAAAAGTCAGAGGTGCGTACCTGGGATCGAACCTGCGACCCCTCGAATAGGAGACCACAGTCCTAACCACTAGGCTATCACTGCTTGAATAGGTATAGTTGAGGACTATCGACCAAAATAGGCTGCCTTTTATCCTGAAAAAACGGGTTCCCGCGGGATTTTTAAAAATCTAACCACGCAGACAAAGTTGCGGGAAAAGCTAGTATTCTTCATATTACATTATTATCTACTCGTATAAAATATATTGTCAACAAAATAAACAAGAGGATTTTAATTCTACTCGTTTGAAGCGGTATAGAGCATACAAATGTATCTAATCGTAGTTCGTACTCAGAACATCCAAATTGTTAGTTAGATCTAGGATATTTGAATATAACCGAATAGATCTCCATTCTCTCATTCAGATCGCAATGAATATACATGTATTCCAATAATTTCGAGTCGCAGGCACCGTTAGCTCCCATAGATCATGCTGCAGTGTTTCAGCGCACCGTTCCCATCTATTCTAGATGAAATATGGCGGAATAAACGCAGATAAGCGAATTTATTTCGCCTTTAATTACCATCTGAGCAAGTAATGTAATTTGTGAGTTATGCCACTTTGCCGTAATCTCGCTTCTGTCGTTTCTCTAAAGTCTAAACGTTAGTAACAATTCTGCATTGCTTAAGTTGAGTTATTTTGAAGTGCAATTAGTTCCGAGGGATTTAAGTTGAGCTGCTATATTATTTTGTAACAACAAGTTGTGAATGTATTGAATATTAAATACAGCGTACCTGATGTTATCTTCATATTCCGGCAAAGTATAATTAATATTTGTGAAAAAAGACTTAATAATAATATTCACGAACCTTTAGGGAATACCTAAACGTGGAAATAACATTGGGTAAAGGATTGTATTTAAGGGCTACCTAGGTAAAGAGAATCCTACTTAGGGGATGATTTAGGTATGGTTGGTGAAAAAGAGCATCAGACCTTTTCTTTTAAAATTATGTAATCTTTTACGTGTAGGTACGTACAGTCTCAAAAATGGTGTGATTCCAGTTGCTCTCTCTATTCCCTCACTCTAATACACTCTAACACTCAAAGCCACCTGTCTCTATGCATTTTTCTACATATACAGGTACACTGATTACACTGCAAATGTAACTTTGTAATCCTATCTATTTATATGGGATTACAAAGTTATTTATGCAGTTGGTGTATCTAGAAAGCTGGACCGAAATTGCAAAATATTTTAGCTCTTCCTTAATTCATCCAATATGAAGTGAACGGATTTAGCTACGAGTATATATTAGGCAACTGCATCGTAAAGATGGTCATTTTAATTCGAGTGCTATTTTTTGATATCGAGGCTTGCCGAGTATCAAAATAGGATAGTACATACGAGAATTAAAATGACTAATTACGTACAGTTGCATACAAGACTTTATCTACGAAAGGAAAATAAAATCATTGACAAAATTACTTCGTCTTTATAATTTTTTACTTTCCTTTACAATTACCTATTAAAAAAGTCAAATCAATCAATATATTTGCAAAAGTTATTCGTTTGCCGCGTTAAGTTTTGTTTTACCTAAATATTTTTTTTTTAATTTTTTTTATACTTTTTATACGGTTTGATATTAATATTGAGTGGCAGTACCAACCATAGAGTTCGTTGGGTAGCCAAAACTACCCTCTTAGCTTTAGATATCCTATTTTATGAAGATAACCATTTCGATGCAGCTCCCAAGTCCCATACAACGAGCTGCATCGAAATGAGAAGCAAAACCGAAATTAGAAAGTAGAAACACCGTATTTTTAACTTTGCAAAGTTGCAACACGGTAACTTTCGATTTACATATTATGGAAACACTGTCCGTAGTCCGTACCTACTGATATTAGTGTCTCCATTTACAAAGTTCCAACTTCCAATTTCCAAACCGCCTGATAAGTGATAGCTGTTATCTGATAATAAGTAATAAACTGATAATTACACAGTCTCAATTCACGGTTGAGACTTTCCAAAAATTACTAAGATTCAAAAGCTTGTAAAAATTGTCAGATACGTGGATGATCAACCTATTATACTTTTCTTGGCCACATAAATTAGCGCGATGCAACACCACTCAGCGCCATCTATCGTGACACATAGAAAAGACTTGTCCTGACTGATTGACATTGAAGGCGCTTTAATAATTCTCACGTCACGTTATCGTCCACGATTTTCCGTGTACGTCAACGTCCACGTTAAAGTCGCTTTTATAATTTTCATGCCGCGCCGTGGACGTTTAACGTCATTTGCGTAGTATAATCGGAAGAGTGTGGATGACATGGCCAATAACTTACTTCGACTAGGTAGGTAGATTTAATGTATATAAGACGTAAAAGACAAATTACTAGAAGTTTTTGGCAGCATCCGATGCTAAAAGTGAAATATTTAGAAAGATCATTTTTTTAAATATAAAATTAATGTTTGTCCCAAAAACAAGGTTTCATCTCTATTAGTTCGATTACGGTAACAACTTGATACTCAAAGGGTAATAACATCATGTTTGAATGCCATTTTTAATAAATATTAAAAATATAAAAAAATAGTAACTCAAACAATGAGTCACTGTAGGGGGGCGGGAGGTGGGGGAGCGCGGGCACGTAGACTCTCACTCACACAACATTAATCCTTCTCACTATACCGACGTTTTTTCAAAATTCAAAAATATGTCATATTTAAGTTGGAATGAGTACTTTAATGAGAAATCGTTCGTTAAAGGTATATGGTATAAAACAATACAGTCCGAACCTCCTCGTGTGCCTTGGTTTGTAAATAACAAAATAAATAGAAATAAATTAGTTGTAGCATTTAGACTTAGATCTGGACACATGCCATTAGGAAAATTTAAACACCTTATGAAGAAAACTGATACCCCAAATTGTGAAGTATGTGGCGAAATAGAGGATGTTTCACACCTGCTATTGGCATGTGTTCGGAACCACAATTTGAGAGAAACACTAAGGTATGAACTTAATTTAAATTTTATGAATATTGGCATATTTAACTCTATTTTCAGTACACCTTTGAGCATTCCGGCTATTAAAGTATACTTGTTAGTGATTCTCTCAAATTGGTATAATTTTAGTTTTAGATTTAATTATAATTGAATCAATGAATGATTTTTAATGTAATTTGTGTGTACCGATGGGGCTGACATGTAGGTCACCTATAAAAGCTCCTTAAAATAAATAAGATTAAAAAAAAAACATTAATCCTTGTAGCTACGACGCACTACGTCGCCAAAATACCGTGACCGTGCCGTTGTGCCGTGGACGTCCACGGTAATATCGTCACGGTAATAATTATTATAAAAGCACCTTGACTTCCTTTAAATGAAAAGTCCAATATTTTTGTCCCCAGGACCTCGTTTTCCGCAGAACACGCTACCTATACTAAACCAAACTGAATCACACACACATCGGTGCATGTAAAGTCTCTAAGTCACTCCCTTGAACTCCCCAAACGCGTTAATGCAAACATTTTAGACTGGCAAAGACAATTTGATAGAACAAATTAAAAGATCACACGCCGTCCCACTCTATGGATGTTTCGCGCGATGAATAAGACATGAAGCAATTACTCCTCGATCTCTCTAGACATTCGCGTAAACAGGGTTTTGGAAACTTACCCTTAGCTCTTATCACTTACATGATAGAGGTCAAAATACAATAGCATGGAGACAAGCAATTATCAAAACGTTTTAGCCGCAGTTTATATCCACATGCTGCTTGAAAATGAAAACTTGCAAGCGCGCTTCGCTTAATTTTAAAATTATGTTTAATTTTAAAGTTTCCATTTTTCCGAGACAAAAGCCTAAGTAACTCTCCAGATCCTGAAGTATACCATGCAAAAATTCACGTCTAACCGTAGCTCCGTTGCTTCGTGATTAATTGACAAACCAACTACCAGCAAAAATCACAACCACTTTCACTTTTATAACGATACTAGCTTTTGCCCAGCTTTACTCACTTTAAGTTCGATTCTTGAAACCCCTACTTTACCGCCTTACAGGTGTTGAATTTTCAAAAATCCTTTCTTAGCGGACGCCTACGCCATAATAGCTGCATACCAAATTTTAACCCGATCCGTCCAGTGGTCTATAAAGATTGATAAGGGTTGTTTCTGAATGAAAACGAAAACAAATGAAGTAATTAGTTATTTATAATACTTACAAGCCTTACTTACTTACATGCAGCAGTGATAGCCTAGTGGTTAGGACTGTGGTCTCCTATTCGGGGGGTCGCAGGTTCGATCCCGGGTACGCACCTCTGACTTTTCGGGGTCAAGTGCGTTTAAGCAATTAAGTATCACTTGCTTCAACGGTGAAGGAAAACATCGTGAGGAAACCTGCACATCTGAGAGTTCTTCATAATGTTCCTGAAGGTGTATGAAGTCCGGCAATTCGCCGCCAGCGTGGTGGACTGTGGCCTATAACCCTTCTCTGAGAGGAGACCTGCGCTCAGTAGTGAGCCGTTGATGGGTTGCTCATGATGATGATGAATACTTACAACAGAAGTATTTAGCGTCAGACTTCAGCCATTGCTTTGCCATCTCAATTCTCGAACAAAGGCGAGACTGATAAATGATGTAACGAGATAAAGAATAACACTCAGGCATAGCGTGATGATAAATAGTATGCATTGAGTCTAGACTTGCGGAGTGCGAGGTGAATCGAGGTGCTGATGGGTTATTTATTGTTTGTTGGTGTGATAAGAAACTAATCATTCGAGAAACAAAATATTATACTTATTGTGTTTGCAACTTGGTTAAAATCATTGTCTCTACGTATCTAGTATAGATAGCCCAGTGGTTAGGACAGCAGTCTACTATTTGGAGAGTCGCAGGTTCGATCTCGGGTTCGACGTCTGACTTTTCGAAGTTACGTGTGCTTAAGAAAATATTACATGCTTTAGAGGTGAAGGAAAACATCATGAGGAAACCTGCACTCCTGAGAGTTCTCTATAATGTTCTCGAAGGTGTGTGAAGTCCGCATTGGGCCAGCGTGGTGGAATATGTCACTCTAGAGGTCCTCAACTATAAATACATATCCATGCAAAAAATCACGTCGATCCATAGCTTAATAATTGCAGCGTGATTGAAGGACAAACCAACGAACCAAGAAACAAAACACCTTCGCATTTATAATATTATAGTAAGGATTTTTCTTAATATACACAATACAAGTAATTTCAATTGTAATTCTTGAAACACTTTGTCTACGATCGAATAAACCAGTGCCTAACAAAAAAAAAAACAGCAACTATCATAGCATTATCATAGCACAATATTTACAAAAGGAAAATAGTGTTGGCATTTTTCACTTAAGCATATAAGTTATGAATAATCCGGGGAGTCCGAAGGCTATTGTATATTTAGGTGTGGGCTCAGGATATTTATCATCCGTTGACAGAGCTGGGTATTATTCGCAGTTTATCTCGCGAGGTCATTTTTCAGAATCGCCTTTATTTTTTTCAGTAAACCAACTGAATTGTATTCATGCAATTGCTTCTCCCTATCTGAGATCTTATTCAGTTTATTTTTGTGCAATATGTTTTCAGCAGTATACTTACTTAATAACCAAGCACTAAAAGAAAACTAGACCTATAAGCGATTTAGTTAGTTCTCTAAGCGATAATAGTATTTTAAAGGGTTTTTAACCGACTTCCAAAAAGGAGGAGGTTCTCAATTCGGCCGGTATCTTTTTTTTTTTTTCTATGTATGTCCACCGATTTCTCCGGGATTACTGGACCGATTCGCGTGATTTTTTTTTAATCGACAGAGGATGTTTGCGAAATGGTCCCATAAAAATTTTAACCTTCAACTCCTCAAGCCTGATGCTGCAGGGATATTGCTCACCTAAAATAAAGAGATTTAGGAAATGTCGGTTACGAAATATCATTGTAGGTAACAAGTATGGACTACATCATGGAGCTCCAGGTCCTAGCTCCTCAATCATAGGATACTACACTTAAAAGCTTAAAATAAAAATTCTTTTCAAAAAACCGACTTCTAACGCCACTACAAAGTATAAAAATAATTTTAGTTTGTCCACGTTTGTTGAAGTCGGGCGGGCCTAAAATACAAAGTATGAAACCGACTCGCCATGCTCTCTCGACTTCTACAAACGAGTCTCTCATATTGTGTAGCGTCGCGCATCGGTTTCATAGTTTGAATTTAGGCCCGCCCGACTTCAACAAACGTGGACAAACTAAAATTATTTTTATACTTTGTAGTGGCGTTAGAAGTCGGTTTTTTGAAAAGAATTTTTATTCGTAGCTACAGATGGGCTTTATGTCATCCTACTATACGAACAGAAAAATAAAGTTAATTCTAGAGGATAGAATCAATTTAATTGACGATCAATTAATTAAATTGATTCATTATATAGCACTAAGAGCTTCATATTGCCTCATACTTCAAAAATATTACAAAAAAAGAACTTATAGTGATATAATTTCTAAATACTTTTTTCATCATACCTATTCGAAAAACGAATATTGGCTTCAGAGGACAGCGGGAGCAAAATTTCATTTTAACCCCATGGGACTTTTCATTTCTCTCTTCTGATTGGTCCGCGTTATAGTGCTTTAACATACTAAAGCACTAACGCGGACCAATCAGAAGAGAGAATTCAAAAATGTGTCGAAATTCAAAAATGTTTGAGAAGCTGTTGTCTACGATAAGTCACGTGATCAAATTTGTCGATTAGACATAATATACGCCCATACTTCCAACATAAATATTAATGTTTAATTATTTCATAAAAAATTGTGTTTTATTTAAACTTTCAATTACATAAGTATACGTATTGGTAATGTCTATACTCTATATGTATATAGTAGGTTGATACTCCTAGCTTTTTCTCATAGGTAATGATGAAAAATAATGTGTGTCATTCGGGGCCAAAATTTTTTGTTCTCGGGCGGCGTATATTGAATTCCTCGCTACGTTCAGGATTCTACTTTAGAATCCCTCGCTGCGCTCGGGAGTCTACTATAGAATCCTTCACTTCGCTCTGAATTCAAAATAACGCCCTCGGGAAACAAAAAATTCCTTTGGCCCCATATAACACAAATAACTATTAAAGACCTGCCTAATGACGTTAAATCGATAAGTAAAATATTATTGTGTGTGTGAAGCAGTGATAGCCTAGTGGTTAGGACTGTGGTCTCCTATTCGAGGGGTTGCAGGTTCGATCCCGGGTACGCACCTCTGACTTTTCAGAGTCAAATGCGTTTTGAGCAATTAAATATCACTTGCTTCAACGGTGAAGGAAACATCGTGAGGAAACCTGCACACCTGAGAGTTCTTCATAATGTTCTTGAAGGTGTGTGAAGTCCGCCAATTCGCATTGGGCCAGCGTGGTGGACTATGGCCTATAACCCTTCTCTGAGAGGAGACCTGCGCTCAGTAGTGAGCCGTTGATGGGTTGCTAATGATGATGACAATATTATTTCTCTATGACGTACTCGTATTAGCATGCGTACAAGATACAATGCTTAAAATCGTGTACACGGGTACATAGTGTTAGTTTCGATAAAGTTTTGCAGATATCTCAGTGTTTTAACATCACGAGACGTTCAAAGTTTGCGCGCCACACACCGCTACCACAGGGTCACCAACGCTACACTAGCGGCACGCTATGATGGCCGGTTTGACACATTACAATAGTGATGTGGAATGTCAATTTATTCTCGAACAAAAAACAATTAAGTTTTGTTTTTGTACCTGATTAAATAGGTTTAATAAAACAAAAATGTATATGTTTATTTAATTTATTTGAACGAACTGAATATTTGAATGAAAATGAATATACATACTTTATATGCACACAAGAAACATATGAATACAAAAGATACCAAAAAAGGTGCCACAAAAGGCCATAATTAATCAGATTCGTCCATACTACTATTTTCACTGTCGTCACTGCTATCATCACCTACATTAATAATTATATGTTCGTTTTCTATAATATTATCTATTTTCACATCTCTTTCATAATCTTCCCTTATTAATTTAACAGTTCTATTCACAACCTTTTCCCAGTCTCCTTTAGTCACATGTCCACATGTCCATGTTTGTCCACATAGTGAAAATTGTTCATATTCACAAGTACATTCACCCCTTAAATGGTGCAAACTGATTTTTCTACACTTGTATACATTTTAGAAATCAATTTAATAAATAAATTTTGAGTCCTAAACCTAAAACTACATTCGATAAAATTTATGAATCTCTGCACATCACTATCGTCAATAAAGTAATACAATTATTTCCTTCAAAGTCGTTATCAATTAATACGGAACTTCATGAGCGGACAAACGTCAAACCGGCCATCATAGCGTGCCGCTAGTTTAAGTGCAGAAAAAGTAGTAGTAGAGTCTGTCAATAGAGGGCGCTAGAGGTAGCGATTTGAGATTTATTTCATGAAATTCAGCTTACTAGCGACAAGCGGCAATTATTTGAACTACATTGCAAGATGAAATTATGAATAGTTAGGTTAACAGATGGCGCTTTAAAAATTATAGATCAGAAGATTAACAGATGGCGCTTATTAAAAATTGATATTTTATTTTATTTATTCATTTAATTTATATGTTTATTTTGGTTCTTTCACATGTATTATAATACTATTGGTACGTTTCAGAGTTATTTTTAAATTTCGTATTACCTAATCCCCTAACCACAGATATTATAACATCTATGTTTTGCCTGTGGTTTTACGATCCCCGTCGATGACAAAGCAATATTGCCAGTGTGACCACTTTTAGTAGATTTCATCTTTTATAGTAGATTTGAAGCAAATAAGACGATAATCTAGTAGGATATTTTAATGTCTGAGTAGAATTTAGTAGAATTAATGAGAAACACATCAGTAGGTTTTGCTATTAATTCGCTATCAAAGAATATTAGGCATCCATGTCCAAAAAGTTTTACTTAATTTTACAGTTGGCAACACTTGAAAGTGATTTGGGGGATTCCCTTATTATTGAATGAACGTTACTGTGGGCACAGACCATATAATACTGACGTACTGTGGGCATAGCAAATTGAATTTAATTGTCCAATAGATAAATACAATTTTTATAAAATACCTAGGTCTTTCAATCATTTTTAAGTTGCTCCTATAATGACAACATAATAACAACAACATTTTTATTTAGTCGTTTGCATTCGCAGAATCATACATTTATGTATTTAAAATGCGACCTAGTATATTTCAGTAGATTTAGCAGTGTCTTTGGTAGATTCCCTCATTAAAAAGTGGTCACACTGAATATTCCCCAATGTCCATTCTCTTTGGTCTTTGAACTCGACCGCGCTTTTAACTACATAAAAGTTATAGTCGTTTTATTTTCAAAACAACAATATTGATAAGTAATTATTTGTGTTTAACCCTGTGACACAGTTTAACGAAATGCAAGAAACACACAAGCGTAATAAAGCGTATAAATACAAATGTTCATATTACAACTGCTCATCGGTAAATGGTGAAAAAACCATGTTTAAATTTCCATCGATGGACGCAAATCGTTTAAAAAAATGGCTGGAAAATAGCGGTAAGTAATTATTTTTCCACGACGTATATGCATTTATCATAACACTAACAGCACACATTAACTATTATAATATCTATGACCAATGACTATACAGTAATAGTCGGAGCGCGAGCGACGACCTATATAAATCTATGATTTAATGGTTTAAGTATATTAATAGATATCTCCCATAATTAAAATGCTTTCAGTGTACATTGCATTCCATATTACCTATATATCACAATATGCTATATTCTTATTACCCGACTGCAAGAAGGGTTATGTTTTTCGCGCAATTTCTTTATTACCTCGTAGGTATCTTCCAAACAGCTGGATGGATTTTGACGATTGAGGCATTGTTACGAGTAGATTCGTTTCAGCTACCCAAGTGTTCTTAGATAGGTTTTAAAAAAAAATATATCAATATGCTGGGTTTTTGGCGCCAAAATGTAAGTCATTCAAAAAAATATATTACATATCCAAACCTATCGAGTGGTGTATCAAAATGAAGGGAATTAAAAGGAGATTACAAGAATATATATCATATATTTAAATGTACCTAATTAGGAACTTGGAGTCGGGTTTTTAAAATTTACAGACTTAAATGATTGCCATAGAATCTAGATCTTATATAATCTAGATCTTATAGTAGTAGAAACACATAAAGTAAGTATAACGTATCTATTGTTGCTAGCTGTAGAATGGTGTTTTTTTTCTACACTTGCTATATACCTAACTTTCCTCGCGTTTCATCATCAAACTTAAATTGCTTAAGGCCCGTGTATTTCTCAACGGCCTTGAGGGTCTGGGCGGAGTGGTCCAAGATCCCAGTGCCGCCAGACCTAAGTTATTTTCTCAGCAATTATTTGTGTACGATAGAGTACTGTTCGAATGTCCTTTCAGTATATGCGTACCAGCTAGATTGTGCCGACGGCCAATTTCCAGATACCAGGTGCTAAAGGTAGGTAAAAACTAGAATAACTTATCTTAAATTCTCAGGGCTGATTTTCATATATGTTTTAAAGAATATAGTAAAAATTAATAAATTATTACTGCCAGACGCTTACCGCCGGCGGTTACTTTAGCCAGACGCTTTGAAGCTCCCAAAAAATATATATAATTTAAGTTAACTTATATTCTCAGTTCTGATTTTTATACATGATACTCAGGGAACTATTGCGATATTATCTGTAAGCTGCCAGACCTATTGGAAGGGTCAAACATTCCCCCAGACACACATTATGCGTCCCCATATGTATGAGCGCTAGAACATGATTCACTTGTTTAAGTGTGTGAGAGATAATATCATCATACTATAATATTATAAATGCGAAAGTGTGTTTGTTGGTTTGTCCTTCAATCACTCTGCAATAGAGCTATGGATCGACGTGATTTTTTGCCTGGGTATAGCTTAGGATCTAGGGAGAGAGAACTATTGCAATATCTTCTGCAAGCTATACACAGGCAAAAAATCACGTCGATCCGTAGCTCTGTTGCAGAGTGATTGAAGGACAAACCAACAAACGCACTTTCGCATTTATAATATTATAGTATGATGATATTATCTCTCACACACTTAAACAAGTGAATCATGTTCTAGCGCTCATACATATGGGGACGCATAATGTGTGTCTGGGGGGATGTTTGACCCTTCCAATAGGTCTGGCAGCTTACAGATAATATCGCAATAGTTCCCTGAGTATCATGTATAAAAATCAGAACAGAGAATATAAGTTAACTTAAATTATATATATTTTTGGGAGCTTCAAAGCGTCTGGCTAAAGTAACTGCCGGCGGTAAGCGTCTGGCAGTATTAATTTATTAATTTTTACAATATTCTTTAAAACATATATGAAAATCAGCCCTGAGAATTTAAGATAAGTTATTCTAGTTTTTACCTACCTTTAGCACCTGGTATCTGGAAATTGGCCGTCGGCACAATCTAGCTGGTACGCATATACTGAAAGAACATTCGAACAGTACTCTGTCGTACACAAATAATTGCTGAGAAAATAACTTAGGTCTGGCGGCACTGGGATCTTGCTCTAGAGCGAGATGTTCTCCCCGCGCCAATCACGCATCCCCTCGAATGATAAATTTAAAGTATAACCACAGACTTTATAATAACAAAACAGAATTTTTTCACTATGGCACAGTATAAGAATATAATATACTAGCTGATGCCCGCGACTTCGTCCGCGTGGAATAAGTTGTTTTATATATATAATATACAATAGGCGGAAATAGCTGTACAATAGGCGGCCTTATCGCTAAGAAACGATCTCTACCAGGCAACTTAAAGAGGAAATAATAATAGAAATATTCGACGATAATATTGGACGTAAATATCTATGATAAAATATTGGTGTTTTTAAGCAAAACTAAAAAATAAAAAATACGTGTTAATTCAATTTCAATAATATATAATATATTGAAATTTGAGCACTAAAAACCAATTTCCTTTTAAATTTCCGTTATATTTCTTGTATAATAAATAGTTCGTCCTTCTGTCTATCTGCCAAGTAAAATGTTTTACAATATAACTGAATTTAAAACAGTCTGAATATTGCTACTGTTATTTTTGCCTGTACATCTGAACATGAATAAGTTTGTTTCAGGCAACATGACTATTGACCATCTACCTCCTAAGTGTTTGGAAAATAAACGCATATGTATTGATCACTTTGATGCAAAACACATAATTCAGAATGGCTTTAGAAAACTCCTGACACCATCAGCTGTACCCGAACCATATCTGAATTCTCAACAACCTCATGGTTTACATTCACGAACTCCTTCACCAGGTACCTATTCATTTTTTAAATTTATAGTTTCAAAAAATCTGAACAAAATTTTTTAAAATTTTAAAGATGTAACCTTTTGAATGCAAAATGAAGAGGTTATTTTCTTTAACAATGTTGAATTTTTTTTACAGTGAATTATGATGACACCAACCTACAAAGGCAACCTCATGAACATTCACGAACTCCTTCTCCAGGTACCTAGGCATTTAAATTTATAGTTTCAAAAAACCTGAACTAAAATTTTTTGAATTTTTAATTATTGTAACAAATATTCTTTCAATGCCCTTTACACACCCAAACCACAGATATTATAGCCCAAACACACACTCACTCACACCCACACACATGTACACAAAAACCACACCACCACCACATCAACCCATTGACGGCTCACTGCTGAAGACGGGTCTCCTCTCAGAACGAGAAGGATTATGCCATAGTCCACCTCTCTGGCCCAATGCGGATTGGTAGACTTTACACACCTCTGAGAACAGTAAGAACTCTCAGGTATGTAGGTTTCCTCACGATGTTACCCGTTCACCGTTCACCGTTAAATCAAGTGATATTTAATTTCTTAAAACGCACATAACTCCGAAAAGTCATCGGTCGTGCCAGGCTCGAACCCGCGACGCCCGATTAGGAGGCCGCGGTGTGTAACCACTCGGCTACCACGGCTTTTTTTACACCCGAAATTACGTTTTCACATTATATTCAGTTCATGGCCTTATTTAATGACTTTAATGTTATTATAAAACCTAGAGTTTTTCTAGTCCTCATTTTTGACTCGACTCTTAAAATTTATTAGTGTTTTTAAAGGTTGGTTGGATCACTTTTTTGTTTCGTTATTATTATTTGTAGGATCACCAGATCTAAAGGTTCTAACACCTAAAAAGGTATATAGTAATAAGCGACGATTTCACGAAGTCGCAGTCGACACAGCTGACGAATCACATGAGGAACTGATTTGGAGCACACCTAAGAAAAGACGGACACGGGAAAAAGATGAGTATACAGATACACCTAGATGTAAGAAACTAAAAACTTTATTAAAAGACACCAATAACAAATTAAGACGTTCTATTATGAAAAATAAATATTTGAGACATAGGGCTATAAATAAAAATATTGTAGATTTGTCAAAACACAAATTTAGAAGTGAATCGAGCAAGTTATTAGCTTTGATGCAATTTAAAAAACCTAGGACAAGTTGGACTGAAGAAGAGAAAAAATTTTGCATGTCCTTGTATTATAAATCACCTGCTGCGTATAAATACATGTTAAAATCGGGGACTGTCTTAGCTTCTATAACGTCAATACAGCGTTGGTTACAAGAAACCAATTGTCTACCTGGTATTAACGAAGAAGTTTTTGAGAATATTAAAAATAAATTTTTACATAAATCTATTAAAGAGCGTGCTTGTGTAGTATGTTTTGATGAAATGAGCATCATGACTAATTTAGAGTACACATCAAAATATGATTTAATTGAAGGGTTTGAAGATTTTGGTAATGGTGAGAGAAATGGAAAAGAAGCTAAATACGCGTTAGTATTTATTGCCAGGGGCCTTTATATTAATTGGAAGATCCCAGTAGCATACTTTTTGGGGTCAAGAACTATTGAGTCCAGTAAATTAAAAACAATAATTGAGAATGTAATTAGTAAATTGTTTGAATCAGGTTTATTACCTAAAGCAACTGTTTGCGATCAAGCAACGACAAACGTAAAAGTAATTAAAGATTTAGGTGCCACTATTAATTACCCTTTTTATTTCTTAAATGGACGTAAAATTTTTGCAATATTTGATGTCCCACATTTGATAAAAAATGTGAGGACTAATTTAATTAATAATAATTTTTATTTAAATGGAAATCAAATTTCCTTTTCCGACATAGTTTATGTGTATAATACAGATCAAAATAATAAAAGCAAATCTGTACATAAGCTCTCAGCTGCGCACATAAGCCCTAATAATTTTCAAAAAATGAAAGTCAAGCTCGCCACACAGGTTTTAAGTAAGATTTACTTAAAACCTGTGTGGCGAGCTTGACTGTGTGGTGAGCGTGTCAGCGGCAATTCAAACTGCCATCCAAAGTGGAGAGTTGAATAACGACACTGCACAACACACAGCTCATTTTGTTAATCTCTGTAATGATTTATTTGATTGCCTTAATTCTAAAAATAAATTTAATAGAAATCCGTACAGATGCGCGATCACAAAAAACCGAAACTCGGAAGTAAATCTAACTTTGATTAAAGGCAAAAAAACTTTTTGTGAATTACAAAAAATAACAATTAATAACAAAAATGAACGGCAGCTAACTCGCCCCCCTTGTTTTGATGGTATGGTTCAGACAATTAATGCCGTTCTTCAACTCTCTGCTGAAGAATTTACACCGGGCACTGGCAATAAATTTTTATTAACATATCGATTAAATCAAGACGTAATTGAAAATTTGTTTGGAATTTACAGATTAAAAGGAGGTTGCAATAGAAACCCCACATCAAGATCACTACGATCAACGTTTCGTTCCAATTTGTTAAATAACTTGATGACATTTGAAAAAACAAATTGTGAATCAGATCAGGATTTGTTCCTACCTACAGCCACTACAAACCAAGAAAATACACGACAGTGTGATTCCATACCGTCAACATCAATGCAACAAGGTTTTATAGGTGAAAATATTGAAGGCCCTTTAACAGAACTTCCAATCCTAACTCAAAGTAGCAATATTATAGAAATTACGCAGTCTCAACAAAATTTATCATTAGAAACGTGTTCTGTTGTGTATTTTGCTGGGTGGATAGGTAAATCTTGCATAGATAAATTTGATTGTTCAGATTGTAAAAAAATATTATTGAACAATCAAGTTGATTTAAATGATAAAAAACAATTACTGTTAATCAACAAAACATACTCCAATATTTCAGTGCCAACACTTAAATCTCCCACTGAATATTTAGTTAATTTAGTTGATAAAATGTTAGACTGTTTTCAGGAAAATATTGACCAATTACATAAAAGTAATGTAATATCTAACTTGATGAATAATTTTAAAAATAAAATAAACTTTCATACTCACTACCATAACCTTGATCATTTTGATTACCTAATTAGGAAATTAATGGAAGTTAAGATTCACGACTTTTGTAAAAGTCGGAAAAAATCTTTACAGTCTGCATCTAAATTAAGAATTCTTCAAAACAAATAATAAATTGGATCGATATGTTGATGGTTACATTTCTTATTTTATTTTAAATTCCGTTACAAAATCTTTAAACTTATCATCTGCAGTATGTCGTTATCGATGGTACGTGTTTCTTATATCATTTTATAGTTTAAAGGTACAGATCCCCCATTTTGCGTGTAGGACTCGCATAGACAAGTTTCCCAAATTTTTTTTCTATTAATTATGAAAATTAAAGTAAAATTATTTTGTGAAAATATGAACGATTGGATATCCTAATCCTAATATCCTAATATCCTTACTAATATTATAAATGGGAAAGTGAGTTTGTTTGTATGTTTGTTCCGCTTTCACGCCGTAACTACTGAACCGATTTGGCTGAAATTTGGAATGGAGATAGATTATACCCTGGAATAGGACATAGGCTACTTTTTATCCCGGAAAAATCCTCGGTTCCCGCGGGAACCAAGTAACCTCAATCCACACAGGCGGCGCCGCGGGCATCATCTAGTTTAAAATATAAGAAGCTATTATAAGTTATTAGTACACATTAAAACACAATATTATGAGTTTCAGAAATTTGCGACGTAGTTCACACCGTTTAGATGGTTTAGATTTAGACAGACGATCGAGATTGGAAGCCGAGGACATGCCGAGGAAGACTAGAATAGGATGGAAGTCCTAATGTGTTGTTTAACGCAATGATTTAATTTGTTACTGTCGTAAAAGCTCACTGGTTTAACGTCTGATTAAAGTCATTTGAGAATTTACAAATCAAATTAGAGACATAGTTGTGCCCTTTGATGATAAACCACTGTAATATGGGCCTTATGGGTAGTTTAAACTAAAGGGTAGATGCCACCCAGTTTTCTTGCTGGTTCTTTCTGGCTAGGTTAAGTGGCAATTCCGAACCAGTGTAGATTTAGTTAAATCAAATTAATCAGTAAACCTTGTTTTTTTTTGAAGTCGGTTAAAAAAAACCTTCTGTTTTCACTTTTCACTGAGGTAGGCCTTACCGGATTAAAAGTTCAAAATTGTACGTGATTGTATAAAGAAAACTACTGTTTATTATCAAATAATATTTATTAATTATTTTAATTCAGTCAGTCCTCATTGGTACCTGTATTCTTAATAAATAGTTCGTAAGCTTAAATTATATTTTCAGGACAGTTTATTTGCCCACTATACCACAAATTTTGATTGATTATTATAATTATGCCTAAACAACATCAAGCATTGATTATTTATGATTTATGACATTTCTACTTAAAAAATCTACTTAAAATAATTTCTAAACATTAACACAGTTGAAGAAAACACTTGAATTATTTTGTTAATTAAACTTTTAATTTAACAGTTTATCTACGCATTGTTTTATTTCTGAAAGACCTCAATTATATCTTTTATTTTTTCATAGCGCTTACCGCCTTCATATTTTTCTAGCTCTTTTGCAACAAACTGACCAATAAGCGTGTTACCCATCTTTATGTTTTCAAAATTTTCATTGTTGAATGATACCATTATACCGACGTCATTGGATGTTTTCTGCAATGCTAATTTAACTGTACAGCCCGTAACCTTACTAGAATCATTTCCATCTTCCGAATCTGACCACTTTTGGGCGTTATGTCGAAATTCTTCACAATCATTGTTATCGGCCTTTTCGGGGCTCGGTGAAGAAAGACAGTGTGATGAATTTATTAATTACGATTATTATCGAATCGAACGATGGTTTACGACGGCTCTACTTGTAAGTTGTAATGATGAATCATGAAAATGAACGCGCGAGGCGGCGCGGTGAGAGGTGGCGGGCGGGTGGCGGGCGGCGCGGTGTAGAAAACATTTAAGGCTCCTATATTTCCCAACGGCCTTGAGGTTCTGGGCGGAGCGAGATGTTCTCCCCGCGCCAACCACGCAACCCCCTAAATTTTTGGGCGCGCAGTCGGCAGGTATAGAGGTAATGTTTATAATATGTGGAAATACGTAGGTATAGTTATATAATATAAGAGTAGGTAATTAAATAATATAATAAGTAAGGTGAGTGGGGGTAAGTCGAAATGGTTTTTTGATGAGATAAATGTAAACGAATTGCGTTTTGCATATTTTTACGACGTAAATGGCATGTTTTCTTCTTATTTGTTTCATAATAAAACCAACGATATCTTAGCTCAGGAACATAGCTTATATTGTTAAGTTACAAAATAACAACACGAAGTGAAAAACACAACAAATTTTCATTCATCATTTTTGGTATTTACGGAAAAAGACCAAATGTTTAACAAATTCGGACGCTAAATATTGCTGTCGCACCAAGCATGGAGCCGCCTTTCTCAGCCAAATAGAGATAGCAATATACCGGCCGATTTTTGCACGCGCCTTGAATAATTGGAGTTGCGAACTATGTTCGCCGGACCCTTAATTGAAAATTATAGTTATAATACATGTCTGCTAAAATTAGGTACTTACATAGAAGTTTTATTATTATTGTGATTGCAGGTTAAGTTCAATAATGTTTTTTTTTCACATCATGAAAAAAAAATGGCTGATTTTATGTATAATTCGTAAATGTATGATTGGTAGGTATATGATGAATAATATTATGGCACTAAAAACTATATTAAATATGAACGTTTTGTTATTTTCAATAATTAAATTATTTTAAGTATTATTAGTTTTTCGTATTAAATCAAGTGGTCGCCGACTAGACAAGGGGTCGGTCGTAACTCGTAAACTACCAAATGTCGTCGCTAACTTGCATTTCACGTAGTTTTTATAATTTAACTAGCTGACGCCCGCGACTTCGTCCGCGATGTTTAAATAGGTAAATGGGATAAAATGTAGGCTAAGTATGTGTTAAGTCAGGATATAATTTAGCAGGCTATCTCCATTCCAAATTTCAGTCAAATCCTATATAAACATGCTACATGCTCTAAAGGGCCATATTGATCTATATTAAATGCACAATTTATTTAAGGTACATAATGGAATAAGGATTAATACTGTATTGCTTAAAATCGCTTCGTAAATAAGCCATTATTTCTCGTAAAAAGTACCTAAAGGCTAAAAAATGGTTATTGTGAGTTATCCCTAAGAGATAGACATAGTTATATAACTTCGCGGACTTTTTTGTAGACCTTTTTAAGGTGTACAATACTGTAGTCACAGACCTTATAATACTGCTGTAGTACATTATTTTGATCTATCTAGGGTAGGGTAGGGTTCAGCCAGCGTTTGCAATGTAAGCGCAAAAAAATGTGTTTATTTACGACATCACATTAAAAACCTCTAAAATTATCAGTGTTTCTCTACTATATTATGCATGTTATAAACATAAAAACCTTCCTCTTGAAACACTCTATCTATTAAAAAAACCCGCATCAAAATCCGTTGCGTAGTTTTGAAGATCTAAGCATACATAGGGACAGACAGACAGACCGACAGACAGACAGCGGGAAGCGACTTTGTTTTATACTATGTAGTGATAAGTAGGTACATTGACCTAAAAAGTTGAATACTGCGCCATATATTATCTGCGCCACATCTGCGCTACACTAGCGGCACGCTATGATGGCCGGTTTGACACATTACAATAGTGATGTGGAATGTCAATTTATTCTCGAACAAAAAACAATTAAGTTTTGTTTTTGTACCTGATTAAATAGGTTTAATAAAACAAAAATGTATATGTTTATTTAATTTATTTGAACGAACTGAATATTTGAATGAAAATGAATATACATACTTTATATGCACACAAGAAACATATGAATACAAAAGATACCAAAAAAGGTGCCACAAAAGGCCATAATTAATCAGATTCGTCCATACTACTATTTTCACTGTCGTCACTGCTATCATCACCTACATTAATAATTATATGTTCGTTTTCTATAATATTATCTATTTTCACATCTCTTTCATAATCTTCCCTTATTAATTTAACAGTTCTATTCACAACCTTTTCCCAGTCTCCTTTAGTCACATGTTCACAAGCTTCTTCTAATAATTTTAGCATTTTTTTTGTGGTAAATGGGGGTTCTGTATTGTGTCTTGCAGCATATCCCTTAATTTGAGCCCACACCAACTCAATCGCATTATACTCACAATGGTAAGGCGGTAACCGTATAACTCTGTGCCCATGTTCTAATGCTATTTCGTCAATGACGTATCGGATCTTGGTTGGTTTGTTTTCTTTTAAAAGACGTACTAATTCCGCTTTTAACATATTCATGTTTGCATCTACGCCATTTTTACGAAGCCATGCGACGATATCAATTTTCTTTTGGGATTGGGCAGGTGGCTTGTCAATTTGCATCGAGTGGTATGGGGCGTTGTCCATAATTATAATAGATGGTTCAGGGAGGCTACACAACATTGAGGTAAACCATTCAGTAAACTTTTCTCCATTCATGTCTTCATGATAGTCTCCAGTGGTTTTTGACGCAAAAGCCATGAGAGAACCTAAACATGTCTTCGGATAGCATCGGCATCAAAGCTATCGATGCCTACGACTGGTTTTGCTCGTTTTCTCTTTTTTGGTGTGTGAAGTTTATTTTCTTCTGTGCCAGTCTCGCCATATTTTTTTTTAGTTATCCGTCTAACAGTTCCTTGTCCAATATTAAGCGCATCAGCTACGCGTTCAACCACTGACGTTATAGGTAAAATTGGCCCTCCATTTTGAGCTTCACGATCGAAATAGTTACGAAGGCGTATTACGAACTCACGTGTCTGACTATTTAGAACAGTTCTCTGCGTACGTTCGGTCATATCGACGAAATCCACAACAAAGGGCTTGAACAGAGTCCAAATTAACGAGCAAGGGTCAACAGTAATGCAGTATCAATATTTGAAATCCAAAGCCAGGTCAAAACTATATCACAATCGCATTGCACTGACAGTTTATACTTTTCGAAGCAACGTCAATTCGAAACTGCTTTGTTTTGCATTGAGCATTGACGCGAGTTTGCCGGAGGTAGTAGTTGTGCTAGCCAGCGATCCTATGTGACGATCGTATTAGATTCCATTTTTAAAAATTTTCAATTTAGAAAACCAAATGCCGAGTTGTGGTATATATCATATAAAAATAAAAATTTTACCTTTTGTATGAAACAGCTGATATTTTTTTGCGATTTCAGAGGTTTGTCCACATAGTGAAAATTGTTCATATTCACAAGTACATTCACCCCTTAAATGGTGCAAACTGATTTTTCTACACTTGTATACATTTTAGATATCAATTTAATAAATAAATTTTGAGTCCTAAACCTAAAACTACATTCGATAAAATTTATGAATCTCTGCACATCACTATCGTCAATAAAGTAATACAATTATTTCCTTCAAAGTCGTTATCAATTAATACGGAACTTCATGAGCGGACAAACGTCAAACCGGCCATCATAGCGTGCCGCTAGTGTAATCCTATTTTGCCTATTTTCTTACTATCTTGCGAAATTGCGAAAAACGAAATAATTGTGATATTGTCCGAGCTGGCAACCTCGCAATACGTTCTAGGTATATCGTATACGAAAATAGACACTATTTCCATTCATGTTAGAACGATATCGCTGTGAAAAAAATACAAACACTTCCGAATATTCTATTGTAGGTACTTGCATACGCCATCTATTAGCGTTTTCATAACTGCAACGACAACAAAAGAACGTCATCTATCGGGGCTCGATCAAACTGTTCCCTAGAGCGCCATCTAATTGTAATCATATTAACTGTTATGAAGCTGCTCGCTACAACAGCGCCATTAATTCCCGTTTTAGCCATCGGGTGGTCCACCCGAGCAATTTATCAGTGTTTCGTTTCTTTGTTCCTGATGGAGTATCTGTACGTCAGTATTATAAGGTCTGTGCCGCTACACTTCTACCTGCCTGATGTGTACTTATTCTTGCGGATTATCGTTGCAAACTTACAATGTTGCCTTTGTACTAATGGTATGAGTATTTACTTTATCAGCAGTTTTCTTTAAATTAATATAATCTAGTGGTTCGCCCCGAACTGAGACCTCGCGTTAACGGTTTCCCATAATTACTTATTCATTCAATAGATACATGACGATCAAAATTGACATTATTATTATGCCCGTTTTCACCAACCATACCTAAATCATCCCCTTTGTAGAAGTCTCTTTACGTAGGTAGCCCCTAAATACAATCCTAACATCCCATATGTCATTTTCACCTTTAGTTGTCCCGTAGAGGTTTGTAATAACAAAGTTGACAGAAAGTGTCAACTAACTTAACATATGTAGCCCGTAAAGGTTAGGGAACTGTTAAAGTGAAATACTCAAGGCCTCAATCAAACTTAGGTATAGTTTTTTGGAACATTCAAATTAAATTACTTGTACACAGCGTCAACTATCGACACGATCAGAAAACATGTAAAAACAAACTGCAACGTGAAGTTTTATTGATGTTTGCTAAATGACTAAATAATAATTTTAATTGAATATATTATGTTACATATAAGCTGCATTTGCTATATGAGATGAGAGCGCCATCTATTGACATCATTGTGAAGTTCTGTTGTTGCTGCTCATTAAAAGTTAAATAATTTAGTTTCCTTATTACATTTATCTAATTTTAGTATTTGTTGTTCAAGTACATGATATTACGCTAAAATTATAAAACTTTCAAGCCCCAGCTCTCAATGGTTATTCCGTTGTGAGGTCAAATATAATCTCCACTTTGAAAGCCCCCCATTTCGTCAATTTTAGGAAAAAAATTAAAAAAAAAATACTTTTGTACTCTGTTTCAAATTATCTTTAAAATGACGTACTGTAACCCTATGAAAAGCAAAAAATTTTTTTTTTCTTCGCTTTCGCTTCTATGAGAGCCCCCCTGAAATAAAGATTTTTATAACTTTTTAAGCCATTTTCGGCTGGAGGCCATCGGTTTACATATTATATCTAAAATTGAAGTAATTACGTTCAGTAATTCAGAAGTTATAAGGCTCTGACAGACGGACGGACGGACGGACGGACGGACGGACGGACGGACGGACGGACGGACGGACGGACGGACAAGTGCAAATTCACTCAAGTAGACTCAAAGACCTTCGCTTCGCTCGGTCGATTAAACTTTCCTTCACACATAGTTCGAAGATGGTCGTTGGGGTCCCAAGGTGCTGGAGTGGCGACCCCGCACCGGTAAGCGCAGTGTTGGCAGACCCCCCACTAGGTGGACCGACGACATCAAACGAGTCGCAGGGAGGCGCTGGATTCAAGCGGCCCAAGACCGAAGCCTGTGGAAGTCCATGCAAGAGACCTTGGTCCAGCAGTGGACTTCTATAGGTTGATAAAGAAGAAAGAAGAAACTTTCCTTCGGTTTCGTTTAAGTAGCTTTTCTTAAGGCTTCATTCGCCTGGATTTAATCCATTTCGTAAAGAAAGTGTTTTAATTGTAATTTTTAACTAACTTAGATAAAAAATATTGTTATAAAATTTATATTGCTCTCAGGTTCGTATTTTAAATATCTTTCCACAATCTCCATGGTCTACTGCTTACATCGCCAATATTTTTCAGCAACAAAGACAAATTAACATAGTAGGTACAAGGGCCTGATGTCCCAAGGTGTAAAATACCCTAAATAAATGAAAAATAAAGAAAAACCTAGCTAGTAGCAAACATATTATGTTGTTTTGAATTAATATGTAGGTATATTACCTAGAATCATTCCATCTAACAGTCAGACTAGTTCTCGCTATAATAGTTGAAAACAATGCACAGATTACCAACAATTTTTCACCGAAAGATTTAATTTCTCTCGTAGATGTTTTTACAAGCTTTTATTTAGCTTGACCAGTTTATTTATTTGTTTGCTTGGGTCAAATCTTGCAAGATGAATTAGAACCACTTCCCGGTTTCCGATTGAGCTGAAAGGAGTTTGGCGAACGCCCATAGTGTTTCTGACCCAGACTTGCGGCCCACGTTCACGAATCAAACTTCTGATACTTGTTCTAGTAAACCAGACTAACAAAAAAGTTAATCAAAGTCAATCAAATAAAGTTGGGAGAAAAAAGATATTCAGTAGTAAATTGTTACAAATGAGGTTATGTTTCCATTTAATATATTTAAGGCAAATTACCACTATAGCTTTGAATCAATCATTACTGTGCTTTGAATAATCTAATAGGCACAGAATATTATTGTCTGTATACATATGAGAACATATTATATTCATTTATTTCTGGTGTTCAAGATATATAAAAATACTGAAAACCACAAAAAGTTAGAATAAATTATAACTTCAGGCTCAGAAGGGCTGGAACCCAGAGCCGTAAAGCCAGTTAAATAAAAAATAAAAAAAACGCTTCCTACCAACCTTACCTAAAATGTGTAATTTGTCGAAATTCCTAGTTCCATGGTAATTCGACTAGTATTGTCTTCTTCTTCTTCGTTTGTTTAGTGGCTCCGCGCGTCGAGCGTTTGAGCCATAGTAGTTTTTCTGATCCTTTCCAAAATTCCGTTTTTTCAAATCCCGATTCCACCATTACAAAATAAGTTTCTCCGTTTCAAATAAAAATCTATTTTATTAGTTTAATAGTTTCTACAAAATGTGGTTTCATGTAATGCGGCCAATGGTATTAGCATGGAACTAGGAAAACGACTAAGTGATTGTGGTTGTCATGCTGTTCTATTTTTTGGAAAAAGATTATTATAGAGATCCATTACTTCCATCACTTTCGTTCGATGTCATCTTATCGAGCGATATGTAAGGAACTTTGCTTTGGAACCAATTTGCTTGTAATTACTTTAAGTTCAGAAAGAAATGCTGTGTCTTGTCCAAAATCACGCCAAATCGTTAGTATTAATACACTACAATGCATAACAAACACAAAACGAACGAAAAAATAAAATAAACGCGCAAATGCCAAATGCCAAACAATTAAAAAATTAAATGACCACGGACAATGAACATGAAGCTAGGAATTACGATCTTCCTATTTCTATGACCACGAAAGACATTTGCATGGAACTAGGAATTAGAAGCAGTGATTAGGACTGTGGTTAGGACTGTGGTCTATTCGATGAGTCGCAGGTTCGATCCCGGGTACGAACCTCTGACTTTTCGGAGTCAAGTGCGTTTAAGCAATTAAATATCACTTGCTTCAACCTGAGAGTTCTTCATAATGTTCTCGAAGGCGTGTGAAGTCCGCCAATTCGCATTGGGCCAACGTGGTGGACTATGGCCTATAACCGTTCTCTGAGAGGAGACCTGCGCTCAGTAATGAGCCGTTAATGGGTTGTTAAGGATGATGATGATGATGAGGAATTACAACTCATCTTTCTAGTTCCATGGACATTTGAGTGAGTTGACCATGGAACTAGGAATTGCGACTATAGTCTTCCTATTTATAGGGAGTTGACAATTGACATTTGACATAAATAATTTGACAAGCTTTTACTCTTTACTCCGTAGAATGTTAAGTATTGCCATTACAACGGTTAATTATATTGTGTAATTGTGAATAATTATATTTTTGATCCCCAACTTCTAAAAATATGGGGTTTACACAGAAAAATACTTTAAAAAATATTAATTAAAATGAAATGATTCCTGAATCTGAACGGTTTTTAAAAGTCCTGGGTCCAAATTCGCCATTCTTCTTTTGCATGTATGTGTAAATCGGATGACAATGCAATATTATTGTGACATGGAGCTGATCTGATGATGGAGACGGAAGATGGCTATCGGAACTCTGTAATAAAACGATGTAACCCCATCGAGTTTGGGCTCGTTTGATTCGTCATGACAAGAACTCTGATCCTAGATGATATCTAGAGTCTAATGATGTAGCTACTAAAAGCTTGTATTTAAAAATAAAATTTTTAATTTACACTTGTTTAATCTTAAAAAAACATCTATGACTGTTAACTATGTAGATCCGTAGCCACCTACGCGTAGCCGGGATGTGAAAGTTATACGACGTAATGTAGGCATATTATTGAATGCTGAAAGCCTGAAAGAGAGCCCCCCCCCCCCCCCCCACGCAATAAACATGATGTATGTAATGACAGTCATCAAAAAGCAATCTAGCGCGCCACGGGAAAGCAAATGAATTTGAATATAAATAACGTCCCCGATACGTGTTAGACGTTAGTATGGATGCACACTAAACATGTTAACCTAACACGCGCTCGTGGAAGAATATTTTTTTTTTTCAAATTCAAATTTATTTCACGCAGGCCAACCTGTGGCTCTTATGACAAGTCATGAATCTACCACTGGTTCGGAAAGCGGATTCTGCTGAGAAGAGCCGGCAAGAAACTCAGCAGTTGCTCTTTTCAAAATAATCATTTTACAATATTATTATGAAGCTATTACATTGTAACAAATTTTAGGCTATTGCATAGCTTTTATCGCGGGCTTTGAACTAGGACAAACAGTTTGAGCGCGGCGACCGAATCAAGAAATTCCGTAACGAAAAAAAACCTAACACCGTCGTTCAGTAAGCGTTCAACATTTTAGAGGTTCTCAAGTAGCTCTATTTGGCGCAGTGGGCGAGCGGTCGCTTTCGAGCGCTGATGTTGCAGGTTCGAATCTCACTCGCGAAGTAGTGACAGTTCGCTTTTCTTGTTTGTTTGTTTTTTAATTTTTTTTGCATAATTTTTATTATGCAAAAAAAATATTGCATATATATTATAATTGCATAAGTTGATGATAAAAAATGCTACACAATAGCTTTACCGCGGCAGTCCCCGAGTGCCACTTAATTTTTTTATACTATCTTGTGGGCAGCTGGATGCCAAGCTGATTTAACCTATGCAACTTTGTTAGAACAAAATATGTTCTGAGCCTCCGTCTTCCATGCAGGCGACCAAACACACCCGAGACAACGCTCCCTCCGGTCTATGGCTCCACAGCGTCAGACTGGTCGGCTCATTGGAGGGGCGAAAATTCTTTTGCTATTTTAATCCGCAAAACCAGAAAAATCTGTATGGTACAACATACCACACGCGCTGTGCACTGCCGCTCTTCTATTACTAGAAAAAATAAATTATTAACTTGTGACGAGCGCCGTCACAACGCAAAGCAGCCTACACGGGCGGCGTGAATCACCGCACGAGGGACCCGCGTGAACACGCCGTCACAGCGCAAGCAGCCCACAATACACGTGCCGCCTGACTCACCACGCGGGGCCGACGTGAACGCACTCGCCAGGCCAATGACCTCATCGGCGCGACCTCCGCCGAACCGCGCCGAGGCCCACCGAAGCAGCCAACAGAAAAGTATAAAAGCCGAACAAGAGCGTCCAGCATCAGTTCGCTAGCGGCGCTCGTACCATCGGGGTCGGTCTGATTTCCCTCTGGATCGATCCCATCGTCGGCCTGATTACCCTCTGGGTTGACGAGTGGTACGAGCTCTCTGGTGGACCCACAGGGGCTGTTGCTCGCGCCTGGCCTCGCGGCCCGGCCCGTCCAACCACCCCGAGCGTCTGCGTTCCCCCCGCGACCGCCGCGTCACCCGCGCTCCACCGGGAGTCCGTCGTCCTCCCGTCAGCCGCCCGGGCGGTCCCGCTTCATATAATATTGTAACCGTGTTTAGGCTTGCGTCAACGTCTCTCGATATCGTGTAATAGGTTAAGAGAATTGTAAATAAAAGTCGTTATTGTTTATCGAGTATTTTATTCCTTGTCCTAGGAAATAGTGAAAAACGAGGTTCGATCCCTCACATCTAATGAACGAAGTGGGTCGCTCTCAGCCGGGCCGATCCACTCCGTTACAAACTCAACACGAAACACCACACTACCTTCCGAAATACATGACTCATTCGTTCATTAGCAACCCATTAACCGCTCACTACTTAGCGCAAGTCTCATCTCAGAGAAGGGCTATAGGCCATAGTCCACCACGCTAGCCCAATGCGAATTGGCGGACTTCACACACCTTCGAAAACATTGTGAAGGACTCTCAGATGTGCAGGTTTCCTCACGATATTTTCCTTCACCGTTGAAGCATGTGATATTTAATTGCTTAAACGCACTTGACTTCGAAATATAGTTCAGTTTGGATACCAAAGCTGTTTCTAAAAGTTAGAAGCTCAGCTTCATGATGCAATCAGAATCGATGTGATCGATACTGACGCTGCTGCTGATATCATGCATGCACACTAATGCTAAACACGTCTTTCACATTTGAATAGTTAAAAATGTATAGTAGGTAGGGAATTACATTGTACCACATAATTATTGCTTATGTTAACTCAGATTGTACCGTTCGTATCGTGTTCTGAAATCACAAGTCACAACATTTAAATACTTAAAAAGTTGAGCGTGTGTTTTTAACAGTGTTCCTCTTCCCTTAATCGTAATCTAAAGCATTTCAATCGTTTTATGCACAGCTCCTCGCGAATTCAAAACGTGTGATATATTACAGTTCATCATAACTATAAGTACCTACCTACCTACCGTATACGAAGGAATTTTCAGCTTGTATGCTTTGATTGAAAGCTTGTATGTTTGGCAATACGTGTAGACAATATTAATATTTCTCCGTGTCTCTTAAATACGAAAAGATTACGCGAGATTTGTAAAACACTCCAACGGGCAAATTCGCAGGCATCCTACTATCCTATACTAATATATTATCAATGCGAAAGTTTGTGAGGATGGATGTATGGATGGATGGATGGATGTTTGTAGATCTTTCACGCCACAACGAATGAACCGATTTGGCTGAAATTTGGAATAGTGGTAGCTCATACCCAGGTAACCTAGGATTAACACATAACCTACATTTTATACCGGAAAATTAAGGAGTTTCCGCGGGAATTAATTAAACCTTATTCCACGCGGACGAAGTCGCGGGCATCATCTATTATTCAATAAATAATTATCCTTTTACAATAGAGTATCAATCAATTCGTTGCTTTCTTACGAAAGTCCAGCCTTCTTTATTTTTTTTTTATATTTGGAGTGCTTACTTACATAAATTACTCAGTACGTCTTTTACGCCTGTTTCAAATAAAAGAAAATTAAGTTAATATTTTTCTAATTGCCTACTACTCCAATTATTCTTAGGTACTGTTGAGTACCTCTATCGTTACATAGGTACAAAAACATACCCAAAAGAAACTTGGCTTGCAAAATACTTTTTAACTTAACACAAAGCGACTTTAAATTTCATCCGGGTATTTTCGCGAACAAATTTTTTACTGCCCCGGACGGTGCCATATCTCCCAGGAATTAGCGTTCACAACACCTGCAGCAGATAAACGTCTTTAATTACCTTAGTTCACCCCCTCCTTACCTTCCACACCCCCTACTTTCATCCCCTGCAGCGCTGGGGCGAGGTTTTTACAGTTTCAGCTTAAGATAACAACGGTTTTAGGAAAATTTACGTTCTGTTTGTGTGGAAGATTTAAATACGAACAATTTATACATTTCTTTAAAGTTTCTGGGCTATAACTAATTAGCACTTTTCGTAATGGTGTGAACCATTACGAAAAGTGCTAATTAGTTATTATTATAACTTGACGTTGAATTTACGATAGGTTATGCTGACAGATTTTTTTTAGGGTTCCGTACCCAAAGGGTACCAACGGGACCCTATTACTAAGCCTACGCTGTCCGTCCGTCCGTCCGTCCGTCCGTCCGTCTGTCAGCGGGCTGTATCTCGTAAACCATAATAGATAGACAGATGAAATTTTCACATATTATGTATTTTATTGCCGCTATAACAACAAATAATAAAAATTAAATTAAATTAAAAAAATTAAATTAAAATGGGTAGGTGGGTAGATGGAAATCTTTTAATTTAATTTTTTTTAACGGAACCCTAAAAGAGCGAGGCCCGACTCGCACTTGGCCGATTTTTTTTGTAAAATGTTAATTAGTAGAATGGTAAGATCTATATTTGTACTTTAATTCATATTAATGTTATAAATTATACGGCAGTTGGTTGGTTTGTCGGTTTGCACTTCAGTTATCTATGCAGTATGCAGTAAACAAGCAACAGATTTTGGCATGAATATAGAGTCATGTCACATTGAATGAAAGTGTTTCCGCGGATATTTTAAATACTGTTTTCTATACAGACGATCAAATCGCATTGGGCCAGCGTGGTGGACTATGGCCTATAACCCTTCTCAGTGAGCCGTTAATGGGTTGTTAATGATGATACAGACGAAATTGCGAGTGAAAGCATAATTATCATGAAATCTAAATTACTTAAAAACTAATTAATTAAATTAATTACTGACAGATCTATGAGTGCACAGCTACAACCCCTAGATAGATCGAGCTGGAATTTGGTATACTATACCTAGCTATTATGACGTAGGCATCCGCTAAGGATTTTTGAAAATTCCACCTCCAAGAGGGTTAAATGGGAGTGAAAGTTTGTATTAAAGTTTCCATTATTTCAAATTATTTTTTATAGGAATCGACGTGATTTTTTGGCATAGGTATAGTTAAGAAAGAACCTCGAGAGTGACATTTTTATCCCGAAAAATCACAGAGTTCCCGCGGGATTTAAAACTAAACCCACGCGGACGAAGTCGCGGGCATCAGCTAGTTTTGCGTAAAATGGCAACAGTTTTCTTATATGATGTGGAAAATTGCTGAAGTCATTATCGAAATCGTCCTTCGCGACACCAGCCCGGGGACAGTATTGTTTGTGCAGAGCTCCACGCGGGCCGCCTCGATAGGGCTGACAGCTGAGCTCACTTTGTTGAACTAGCTGAGTTTTGTGATTCTGGGAAATCTTTTGAATAGAATAGAATATAAATGGTTTTTATTCAAATAAACTTTTTTTACCAGTGCTTTTGAATCTTCGTTGAGTCTACCACTGGTTCGGAATGCCCTTCCTGCCGAGAAGAACCAGCAAGAAACTCGGCGGTTGCTCTTTTCAGAACAAGTTACAATTCAATGTATGCAGTGTTTCCACAATGAGTTACATAAAAGCATACCCAATTATAATTCACACATGTTAAGACGGGCAGACAGAAAGTAGCCCCATTTCCGCTGGTGGTACCCGTTCACGAGCATGCCGCATGATCCAGCCATTGCTTCGCTCAACCATATTTGAGGGAACGTAACAACCCGCACCACACGACACCAACACAGAAATGTTTAAATAGAGCGTGACATACTTAGGCTACCCATGTTAAGGCATCGAATTGATACTAATATTTAAATACTCATTTTATGACAAACGATCGAGTTTATTGCGGTCGAGATGTACAATTACCCATGACTTCTTATCTACATAACTGAAATCATGGCGCTCATTTTGTTGTACCTAACAATGTTCATCTCAAAAAGTGATAGTGATTTGAAGTAGTCCTTGCTACCTTACTAATTTATGAATGTTTCTTTGTTGGTTTGTCCTTCAATCACGCCGCAACATAGCTATGGATTGACGTGATTTTTTGCGTGGGTATTGAGGACCTGAATAAGTGCCGATTTCACCGGCGAGTGACGTCTTATCGGAATAAATTGGGTATTCTAACAGTTTTTTGTATTAAATTATCTGCCAAAATAGTAAATTTACGCTTGGATAAGACTTATTTTACTTTGGTGAAATCAGCCCTAAGTGACAGACTACTTTTATCCTGGGCAATCAAAAAGTTCCCGCAGGGTTTTAAAAAGCCTAAATCCACGCAAATGAAGTCGCGGGCACCAGCTAATACCTAATGTAGAAAAAATTGCCGTATAGAAGCTTTTGTAGAAAAGTAAAGATTTTTTTATTAATTCTCGCAATCCATACTTACTTAGTGCCGATTTCACCAACGTCGAGTGATGTTTTATCGAGGAATATGTTGGGCGTTTTGACAGATTTTGTATTGAAAATACTGTCAAAATATCAAATTTACACTCGGATAAGACTTATTATACGTTGGTGAAATCGGCCCTTAAAAATAGATTAAGTATAATGAGAGAATGTAATTTTACAAAGATGCTACATAATGTACTTTTTATACCCCAACCCAACCTCTCTGTGACTGTACTTTGTACGTGCGGTCGAGTTGTCCATGAAAAAAATTAATAAAATTAAATTAAGACAACTCGACCATTGGGTCGAGATGTACAATTACCCGAATATGCTCCTCAATTTCTTGAATAACCTCATGTTGGAATTCAGTGAGACAGTTCAGGTAGTTGGTTCCACATTTTCCATGAAGTTGTTTGTAGTTGCAGCCCTACGTTGGAACAATAAGCGTCACTCGGCGAGATTGCGCCCCAGCTATCGAAGCTTATGGAACTATTCCCGCGCTCCGAACACCATGAGGAGATAATAATTATCATATTGGTATTCGTCGTAATCATATTTCACTGGTAAATCTTCGAAAAGGTTGGATAAGAAAATCTTATCCGTACTTTACGATGAGAGTGTCCCTTTAATGTGTGGGAATTGAGCGATATTATAGCCCAGTGGTTTAAACGTCGGCCTTCTTTTCGGACGGTTCCAGACATGCACTGTTTAGGGTTCCGTACCCAAAGGGTGCCAACGGGACCCTATTACTAAGCCTCCGCTGTCCGTTCGTCCGTCCGTTTCTCAGCGGGCTGTATTTCGTAAACCGTAATAGTGAGACAGTTGAAATTTTCACAGAGTGTGTATTTCTATTGTCGCTATAAAATCAAATAATAAAAATAAAATAAAATTGAAAAATAAAGATGGCTCCCATACATGAAAAAGGAGTTGAAATAAAATTTTATTTTTTTTACACTGGCATGTGGGTGTCATTGTCTAGAGCTCATTAAGTGGAGTTCAAATGTATTTTTTACTATTTTTTAGCTTCAAAAATGAAGAAATGGGGGTCCATCAAAGTTGTGACCAAAACAAACGAGCATTTTCCCCCATATTATGCTAATTTAGTACTTAATAAAATATCTCTATAAGTAGACCAATCAGATTAATGACAGATGACGTCACGTCATCTTTTATTGATATTTATGCTTTCCTCAGCTTCAATGGAAACACACCTTTAAATTTTAATTTTGATTCAACGCTATGTTCCGTTGTAGGAAAGTACCAGTATAGTAATTTAATTTAATAAAGTTAAATTACCTTACCAATAAGAGTCTATGGACTGTTAAATGGTGCTACTTTCTGTCTACCCGTCTTAACATGTGTTGAATTATAATTAGGTATGCTTCTGTGGAACTTCCCCTTATTGAGGAAACACTGCATACATAGCATAGTATCTATTGTATTGCAACTTGTTTTGAAAATTTGACTAGGTATTTAGATGATAAAAAAGCGTGGACATAATTCTTTCCAGCGATTCATGAGACAGTAGGTGGTAATTGAACTGTTTAACTATTCTATTGAATGTAAACTTATTTTGAAAAGAGCAACTGCCGAGTTTCTTGCTGGTTCTTCTCGGCAGGAATGGCATTCCGAACCAGTGGTAGGCTCATCGACGATTCAAAAGCACTTGGAAAAAAGTTTATTTGAATAAAAAACATTTCTATTCTATTCTATTCTATTCTAAAAGAGCAACCGCCGAGTTTCTTGCTGGTTGTTCTCGGCAGGAAGTGCATTCCGAACCAGTTTTAGTTTTAGTCTAAACATCATAAGGTTACATTAAAAACTGCATGCAGCTGATCTCAACGTATAGCGCATAGTATCCATTACAGTTAAAGCTGGATAAACATTGTTGTTGCTGTAACAGTAAAACTCTGATAGGTCGGTAACAATTGCACTCTTATCAATTTCACAGTCTTTATCTGCTGTCTATTCTATAATTAACGCCTTTAGAGGGTTGTTTGTACAAATACGATTGGAAAGCTTGTATCGCAATGTTTTCTCACAATCGGCAGCACCACCTGCAAGATAAAAGCTTAATTATTGGCGGGACTCAACACGGGACGGGAGCGGGACGGGGGCGGGACGGGGGCGGGACGGGAGCGGGACGAGGGCGGGACGAGTGCGGGATGCTTCATTAGCGCGGATAAAGACAAAGATTGCATTACACTGGCTGGCATAGACTAAAACTAGACAGCTGTAGATATGCACATGCGAATTGATATACATAATATCTAAATTTTTAAGTGCAATAATTATTACTAATAATCATCAGGTTTATATAATTTTTGGTATGTTTTTTTTTTGAAGACCAATTTAGTTTTAGTATTTGATTGTTAAAAGTGTTCTTTATTATAAACTAGCTGATGCCCGCGACTTCGTCTGCGTGGATTTAGTTCATAACATCCCGCGGGAAATCTTTGTCACCCTCCAGGTTCTCAACTATACCTATCCTATAGCTTTGTAGCAGGAAACATTTCGTCTTGCTCGCGGCATTGTTAATGATGATTCAAAGAGAAAACATATTACTGATGATATTATCAATTACGTTAAACTATTATTAACCAAATACAAAATTACGTTTAGCTGTCATTTACGTTATGTTCTTCCACTGTCATTTTCGTTTTTTTATTCCATGTCAGATGCATACCTGTGTCCAAACACGGGGAATTGGGTGGAATAGTTCCGACACAGGACTGATCACCCGCCTGGCGTTAGCAGGCGTCCCCTCCACAAATACATACATACATGTCAGATGCATTTTTGTTATACCAGGTTTTATATTGACTTGACGGAAACACGGTCGAACGGGATAAAAAGTATCCTATGTCCGTCTCCTGGTTCTAAGCTACCTCTCCACCAATTTTGAGCCAAATCGGTTCATCCGTTCTTGAGTTATAAATAGTGTAACTAACACCACTTTCTTTTATACAGTGTGTCCGGACACGAACTAGCGATATTTTAAACACTTATATAACAACTAATTTTAAGTAGAAATACACTCTAAACTTGGGTCCAATCCACTTCCCCTCTATGTGGCAGCCATTTTGTTTTTTTGCTGAAATATTCTCTAAGCATGTACAAAAAAAATCATATCTCTCAAAGTTTTGGTCTTACTGAGATAAAAATGGGCTTATTCGAAGCGCAACAATACTGTCCTACCGTCTACATAACAAAACAAAGTGTTCACATTTCCTTAACCTTTGAAAAAAATATGAAACCCGAAAAAAATTATCGTAAAATCATGCAAATCAACAAATTATTGTAAATATCTGCAAAAACACCCCCGATAACCCTTTTTATTTTTTTACTAGATCAAGAGATTTTGAGCTATGCTATAATACAACATTTAATTTATAACTGTATGTCTAATACTTTCAGAGTTATTGTTGTTGGAACATAGCGCATACGCATGAATGTTATGTGTTTTTAATGATTTCCTGTTTAGGGTTCCGACAAAGGCCTTTTGTGCTTGCGTATGCGCTATGTTCAAACAACAATAGCTCTGAAAGTATTAGACATACAGTTATAAATTAAATGTTGTATTATAGCTTAGCTCAAAATCTCTTGATCTAGTAAAAAAATAAAAAGGGTTGTCGGGGGTGTTTTTGCAGTTATTTACAATAATTTGTTCATTTGCATGATTTTACAATTATTTTTTTCGGGTTTCATATTTTTTTCAAAGGTTATCGAAATGTGAACACTTTGTTTTATAACGTAGACGGTAGGACAGTATTATTGCGCTTCGAATAAGCCCATTTTTATCTCAGTAAGACCAAAACTTTGAGAGATATGATTTTTTTTGTACATGCTTAGAGAATATTTCAGTACAAAAACAAAATGGCTGCCACATAGAGGGGAAGTGGATTGGGCCCAAGTTTAGAGTGTATTTGTACTTAAAATTAGTTGTTATATAAGTGTTTAAAATATCGTTAGTTCGTGTCCGGACACACTGTATATATAGATTATTGTTAAGTTTAAGATTTTAATAAATACTAATGTTTAAATTGTAAGATCAAAGCCCCAGAATCTGACAAACCTTTTGAGATTCTACCGTATTTTTACTCTGTGATTCTACTGTGACGATGGCGCATTTTGCACTCAAAACTATAGCTACTGTGCAAAAGAGGGACTTAGGTTAGGTCAAGTTTTTATTTTCTGCCTATTGACACATCTCTACTTTTATTCTTCCTGTATTGCCCGTAGCCTGCCTAATAATTAGCAAGAAAGCTTGAACACTATACCGAATAAGCCAGAGAAAACTACCAATTTATCTAAACACCCCATCAATCCTTAAGTTGATTGCATTATGGACCATTTTAGTGAAAACAGTTGGAAAACTTATTTTGTATTTGCACTTACCTTTGTACGTAGATAACTTAACCTATGGCTTAATTAAATGTGTTTTATCTGCATTTGTTTCTTAATGTCAGGGAATACAATGCTGTTTTAATCGAACCTTTACCAATAATAGCTGGAGCTTTGTGGTATGGCTATCTGATGTACAAATGCTTAGCTAAGAGCATTCAAAGTACTAGTCCTACTACATTAATTATAGTAACATGCAGGATTACAAAAAATACTCTATACAAAATGCAATGCAGGACTATTCATCGAGTTACCCCTAACCTTGTAAATCGTACCCTTGTTGGCCAACTTCATCCCAGTGGATTCAGATTTGCAAAAATTACGTGGAAACCCTTTAATTTTCCGAAAAAAAATACTAAAGTTCGGCCGTTCAGAGAATGCGTTCCTGACACCTGTCAGTTAGTCACGACAACTGTCACAAAATTATAACATTAATTGATTATTCATATAATAATGTTGTTTTAATGCTCATCAATTGTTAAAACGGTAAACAACCAGCAATAATATTTTTATCGTAACTGCAACGCCATTACAAAGTTACGTCGTCAGTTCAATCGCGACGTGTCAGGAACGCGTTCTCTGAACGGCCGTAGTTTAAGTAGGTATTACTCATATAGCAATGATAATGTTGTCACTTATAGTGGTTAAAACTTCGATCTCCTTTTGGAGGTTCGGGCTTTGATCCCAGGCTCGTATTTTTGACTTTTCGGAGCTATGGACGTTTTAAACAATTAAATGCCACTTGCTTCACGATGAAAACTGCATGCCTGAGCATTCTCCATAATGTTTCTCAAAGCTATGTGTATTCTGCCGATCCAAAATTGGCCAGCGTGGGCACTATGGCCCAAAACCTCCTCATTTGAGAGGAGATTTGATTTGAGGGCACACCGCACAAGCCCAGTAGAGGAACGGTGAAAGGTTGCCATGGTCATGCAATAAAGCATAGTTAGCAGTGAAGTTAGGGATTTATCCAGTGATTTTTTATACTCGAAACACTATAAAGCGTTTACTTCATTTTTTATTTTTTCAAAGTTAATCGAGGCGTGAAAATTTTCGCTAGGTACCTTTGTTAACCCTGCGACATAACCTGTATCTCTCACAGGTCATTAACCCCGCGTCGGATGCCCCTTAAAAATACTAACATAAAATACCCTTTATACTTGATACTTACCCGCTGAATTAATACATGTTGCGACCATAAAGAGTAACGTTTTGGATGGGGTAACATGACTTTTTATAATATTTTCTCGTGTAGTGTACGCTGTTGCTCAACAATTAGACAGTATGTAAGGCAAATATATTTATTGTAAGTGAAATCTTTTGACGTGATAACGTCTTATAAATCGATGAACACCGGCTGCACGCACGAAAAAGTGTCACGTTCCACCTGAGCTTGAGCGTGCAAGCGAGAGCGCGGACCAAGCGATAGAGAGGCACGATCGGCCCAAGCGTTGGCTTGTTGACACATTTATTAATCAATGGTTCTTTATGATGTTATCACGTAAAACTATCCTCCGTAAACCGACTTTACAGACCACCAATTTTTCTTATATACTAAGGGTCCATTAGTACACCACATCGGAAAAAGTGTCGCCAGATAAAAAATTTGTATGTGGTTGTATTTGTGACAAGTGACAACACAACGGCATACTGCAGCGAAGCGTTTGAAACGAATATCTGGCAGCAATTTTCCATCTGGCGACAATTTTGTGTAGTCCATCTGAATAGAGCCTTAGATTCATCTTACAGCAACTTTTGATAGTTGTGTACTCAGACGGATGACGGGCGTATAATATTATTAATTAATTATTATAAGTACATATAATAATATAGCACAATACTGATCGTTGTATGGCATGACAAAAGAAGAACAATTCAAAAGACGTTCCAAACACCTCAGGGTCATTTACTCAAATCTCCCTTTAAATTCCCATCGGATAATCCTCAACGTTTCACTCGCTAACTCCTGAAATACTTCAAAAGAAATATTAAAGCTTTTGTTTCAAATTTTATTACAACGGATAAAGAAGACTTCCTTTCTAATTTTCGTATAGCCGCTGGCAAACGAGAGCAGGTTGGTGCGTATAACTAGGTCCACCATACTGTATCTTATGAATAGGATAGTCCTAATAATAGATTTAAGATAGTCGCTTAGTGACTAATTTACCAATCCTAAATCTTTGGTCCTAATATCAATTAGCTTTCAAGTTGTAAGATTAACCTAGTGCCGATTTCACCAACGTCAATTGACGTTTAACCAAAGAATAAACTGAGCATTCTGACAGTTTTAGTATTGAAAATCGGATAAGACTTATTTTACATTGGTGAAATCGGCGTTTGTAGTCCGCCACTTGATTTCCACTTTTGGATAAAGGTCACTATGGCCGCGGGTGCCACTGTTGTCGAGCGACTCGTTTGACTTCTGTCAATATAGTGACAAATTACCTCTCTAGATTAGCAATTCTAGTTTTAAACAGTTAATTTATTCTTATAAAAGTTACTAAACTTTACAATTTTATTATAATAATCTAAATATCGACGCACAGCTAAAACCACTGGTCGGATCGGGCTGAAATTTGGCAAGCAGATAGCTATTATAACGTAAGCATCCGCTTAGAAAGGATTTTTGAAAAATCAACCCATAAGAGGATAAAATAGGGGTTTGAAAAATCGAACTTCACGTGAGCGAAGTCGCGGGAATAAGCTAGTTTTTTATATTAGTCTTGCTGAACTTTGCTAATATTGGATAGAAGCAGGCGTTACTTTGCGGAAGTTCATGATTAGCAAGAAAAGGTTAGAATTATTTTGCTATAATCCGCTAACAGAAAAAATCTGTATGGTCAAACATGCAATTAAAAGCTAAGCACCACACACCTACCCAGACAAGCAAGAAAGCCAAGTTCCCAAGCAAGCAATGCCACCACCACTCACATGCACCACCACACAAGACTTTTACACTACAATGCTAGACAGCATTGTAAAGTCGACATCTCCTGAGGATGCTCCGGTGTCGGGGCGAAACGTGCGTCGAGAGTAGTGTAAAAGTCTTGTGTGGTGGTGCATGTGAGTGGTGGTGGCATTGCTTGCTTGGGAACTTGGCTTTCTTGCTTGGCTGGGAAGGTGTGTGGTGCTTAGCTTTTAATTGCATGTTTGACCATACAGATTTTTTCTGTTGGCGGATAATAGCAAAATAATTCTAACCTTTTCTTGCTTTGCTAATATTGTTTTCTCCCATTCAAATACTAAGCGTAAAGCTTGTGCTGGGAAAGAGTACGTCAATGGTGAAACGAGTGGGGATTGATCCGTCAATATTTCAATTTTAGGGAAGATTTAACCAACGTATAATAAGTCTTATCCGAGCGTAAAATTTATATTTTAACAGAATTTTCAATACAAAACTGTCAGAATGCCCAATTTATCCTTCGGATAAACGTTAATGAAATCGACACTTAGTCCGCTCCTTTAACCGCAGGGTTATTGTCATTGACTTGATGATCTTAATCAGTACAATGATGCTGAAAATGCTGCGGAAATATCAATAAATAATTAATGGTATAATATTTGTAACGTTTCCCTTTCGAAGCTCTTTGTCCCTGATCGGCTCACTCGTTCATGGTAAACTTACAACTAATAGAGTTCTACACAAAAGTCGAGTGTAATTATGATGTGTTGGCAAGTAATATTTATTATAAGAATTTAGAAAAATATACTGTTTGAATGAGGAAATTCTAACCTCTTTTTCTATAAAATGTCAACAACTTTGCATTCAAAACATCGCGTCTTTAGAAAATATAAAAAAAAATCGGCCAAGTGCGAGTCGGGCCTCGCTCTTTAAAGGTTCCGTTAAAAAAATATTTCCATATACCCATGGAAATATTTTAATTTTTATTATTTGTTGTTATAGCGGCAATAGAAATACATAATATGTGAAAATTTCATCTGTCTATCTATTACGGTTTACGAGATACAGCCCGCTGACAGACGGACGGACGGAAGGACGGATGGACGGACAGCGTAGGCTTAGTAATAGGGTCCCGTTGGTACCCTTTGGGTACGGAACCCTAAAAAGCAAAGTATTATCTCATTATTAAATTGGTGAATATTTTTTTTTAAACAAGCTATTGATTTTATTATTAGTACATAATATATTTTCATCAACCACATTATGTCATTAAAGTTAAACTACTATAAGCATTCGTGGACTATCCTGTCATCAATAAACAAAAAAACTTTTGAGTTTAATTTTGTATAATGTTTTGAGTTCGAGTGAGTACCTTAACATAACACATAAAAAGTGTGTGTGTCAGCTCCGACGCACGACTGGAGTTTACTCCTTACAACGTCGTAATGCATTCGCAGCGCTCGCTCGGACCCGATCGGTACGCGCTCGGCTTCCCGAAGCGAAAGCTCTTTAGTAGAAATTTGCATCGTTGTGAAAAACGTAACAAGGTCATTCATAAGTAGATTTTACTCCTCGAATTTTTCTCATACCGGGCGCCTAAAATCGATTCTAAAGGAGTAAACTCCAATAAACTCCAAAAACATTACATACGAAATACTTCGACATAAACGAATTTTATTTGCTGTAACACATTTGCACGCGCGTATCCAGGGTATCGTTACTTTCAGTCGATTGGGTGCATTATGGTAGACCATTGAAATCCGAAATATTGGTGCGATACAATACAATATTCTAAGACTTTGAATTTTTATGTAGGTGATCCTAAACTACTAATCCTACTTCCTACAATCCTACTTCCAATTAATATTATAAATGCGAAAGTTTGTGAGGATGGATGGATAGATGGATGGATGTTTGTCACTCTTTCACGCCACAACAAATGAACCGATTTGGCTGAAATTTAGAACAGAGATAGAGAGCAGAACAGAGAGAGAGAGAGTTCTTACCTAGTATTGAAATATTGGTTACATTTTATTCCGGAAAATTAAAGAGTTTCGGCGGGAATCAAAACCTTAATCCACGCGGACGAAGTCGCTGGCATAGACATACAAGTGTAAATTAAAAAAAATATTTTTAAATGCAAGCTTTTAGTAGCTACATGATTAGACTCTGGATATCATCTAGGATCAGAGTACTTGTTATGACAAATCAAACGAGCCCAAACTCGATGGGGTTACGTTGTTTTATTACAGAGTTCCGACAGCCATCTTCCGTCTCCATCATCAGATCAGCTCCATGTCACAATAATATTAATCGAATAACAATTATCCGATTTACACATAAATGCAAAATTTCAGCTCGATCAGAAACCGGGAAGTGGATCTAATTCATCTTGCAATATTTGAAACAAACAAACAAATAAATAAATAAACTGGTCAAGCTAAATAAAAGCTTGTAATTAATAAACTTATGTACATATTTTCACAGACATGGGGCCCTTCTGTTTCCGCCAAAAGCACTATTTTATTTTCCTAGGCGCATTGGTAACGATATTGGTAAGTCGCCGAGACATTTATCAAGACCTTTTCGGGGTTTCGTTAGTTTCGATTCGATTTTCATTTTATGCAAATACGATCCAATTTCGCGCGGGCAAGGGGCAGGGTCAGGGAGGGGAAAGGGGGACTCAATCGGGATAATGTTATAGAAGAATGATCCAAATTGAATTCGTTGAAGGCGAACTTGGCCCCGGCTAAGCCCCGGTCTGGCGGATGCCTTCGCGTTAGGCTGAGCACACACAGTTGGGAGGATCGTCTCTGAATACAAAATAAAACACCCAACCTATAGTGCAGGTTCATCTACATAAGATAGTATTGAACTAGCTGATGCCCGCGACGTCGTCCGCGTTGATTTAGTTTTTTAAATGCCTCGAGAACTCTTTGGTTTTCCGGGATGAAAAGTAGCCTATGTCACTCCGGGTTCTCAACTATATCCATGCAAAAAATCACGTCGATCCGTAGCTTTGTTGTAGCGTGATTGAAGGACAAACCAACAAACACACTTTCGCATTTATAATATTAGTATAATTATGCAAAAATAAATTTTCCTATCGGCTAGATAAGGGAATAGGATTTATTCTTGCAGGATCAGGTGAGGACGCCTACAAGTGCTACCTAGTCTATATTATATAAAAATATATATATTTTTACATTGTTTCTTGCTATTCCATCTTTAAAGTTATGAAATTTGAAAAATCTTGATATAATAATGTTTTCCTATTTCTGTAATGAATAGATTTAAACCAATATAGGGACTTCATAGTTTTTAGGGTTCCGTACCCAAAGGGTACCAGCGGGACCCTATTACTAAGCCTACGCTGTCCGTCCGTCCGTCCGTCCGTCCGTCCGTCTGTCAGCGGGCTGTATCTCGTAAACCGTAATAGATAGACAGATGAAATTATCACATATTATGTATTTCTATTGCCGCTATAACAACAAATAATAAAAATTAAATTAAATTAAAAAAATTAAATTAAAATATTTCCATGGGTACATGGAAATATTTTAATTTAATTTTTTTTAACGGAACCCTAAAAGAGCGAGGCCCGACTCGCACTTGGCCGATTTTTTATATTTACTTTAATTTAATTTGTCCTCATTCAACAAGGGACCGTATTGAAACTATTAACAAGAAGAGATCGTAATGCGACTTTTCGTAACCTTTAATTGAAATCGGTTGAAAAAATAGACCTCTCGTATTATTTTTTGATAATTAATGGAAAGCAACAAATAAATGATGCCTACTGACATTAAAGTATCATAATCATATCACCAGTCAAGACATTACGAACGCATCAGTGTGGTTGCCCTTATAGGGCTGCAACTCAGCGAAATTATTCGCTCGGTTACGCTTTTTATTAAATTTTTTCACGATTTCCGCGCGAAGGGACAATAGCAATGCAAGCGTATACAATTATGTGTGTCGAGTCCAAGATACGTCTCAGAGTACGGGCTACTACAGTTTAAAAAGAATTAAAATAAATTAGTTGATTGTAGCTATCGAGGTATATCGCTTAGAACCGAAGGTTCTAACAAAGTTCCGCTCTAAACGTAGGCTAAAAACAACCAATGAACTTACGGTAGTAAATATATAGTCTATGCCAATGAATGTGTGAGTGCCATGTAATTATTTTCTCGTACAGACTATCTAATACAAGTTGCTGGGACGCAAGAAGATCGTGTCTGTAGCAATCCTTGTCTCATTACAAGTACTGCTTCAGAATTTTAGCTTCCCGCTATTCAAAAAAATAATTAAACATTCAAAATTATTTTCATCATACCTATTCGAAAAACGAATATTGGCTTCAGAGGATAGCGCGAGCAAAATTTAATTTTAACCCCATGGGACTTTTCATTTCTCTCTTCTGATTGGTCCACGTTCGTGCTTTAGTATGTGTCGAAATTCAGATATGTTTGAGAAGCTGTTGTCTTCGATAAGTCAAGTGATCAATTTTTCGATCGGATATACGCCCATACTGTATCCAACACAAATATTAATGTTTAATTATTTAATTATAATTTATTTGTGTTTTATTTAAACTTTCAATATACGATGTCTATACATCTACTATGTATGTATGTTGATACTCCTAGCTTTTTCTCATAGGTAATGATGAAAAATAGTGTGTGTCATTCGGGGCCAAAATATTTTGTTCTCGGGCGGCGTATATTGAATTCTTCGCTACGCTCAGGATTCTACTTTAGAATCCTTCCCTTCGCTCTGAATTCAAAATAACGCCCTAAGGGAATAAAAAATTTCTTTGGCCCCTTAGAACACAAATAACTATTATAGCAGGTACGCAATTTGCCAATCCGTGATTAAGACTCTGCCACTGGTTTGCAAAGCAGATTCTGCTGAGAATAGCTAACAGTTGAATGATGATGTCGATACCTAGTGTAATTCTTCGAAGTTAGATCGTCCAGAAACAGTACGTGATGCGAACGTTTAGATAACTTGTGTCCAATATGGGTCCAATCGTAAATACACGGAGATGGATCACCGGCTCGGATGTCGATAATGCGTCCGGTATCCGGTCATCTGCCGACTCCCGACTCCAATACATCTATCAGGATTTGTTTTCACATATCTTTTATATTCAAAGCTTTATATTCTAAAAATATAGTCTAAAATCGAATTAAACGCCTGAACCTCTAATTGATTTCATCTGTGTTTTATTATACAGTAGAAAAAATGCCCATTTTTTTTGTTTTCAGGTAAGCTACTACAGCTACAAGGTTTAATTACAAAAGAAGAAACTTGCAATAATGTGTATTAAGTAAGTACCTATTAATAATTTATTCACATGAACTATTTAATTCTTTACCAATGTATCCCATAATAAGGTACGTAATTATATATAAAAAAAGCAATCCAATGAGTTATGTACCTACCTATTTTTCGTAAATTTCTAACTAAATTCTTTCAGCAAAACATTGAATGCCAAACGTGTATTTATATTAAAAATAAAAGTATGGTAATTCTGGGAACATATTTAAATACCTTTGAAGTTAAACCTACCGTGCCTTATTTATTTAAAGTCCCTCTCTGTTTTGGGGCAATTTATCGTTTTTATCGTTTTTTCTCACGACTCATTGGTCGGAGGATAAAGGGATGGCTTCACAAAATAGAAATATTTCACCAAGATGGAGAATCACGAGCAATTTCACCCGCGTTTGATCTTCGTCGTCTTATGTGGCTACCCACTGAGAAATACCTACTCCGCTTAGCGTATGAAGAGTAGGCGCCTACTCATGCCTATAATACGATCGCGTTGAATAGGAATGTGAAGTTGCAATTTTCTATTTTCGTCTTGCTCATTGAAGACACACGTGAGCAGGACAGAAACAGAAAATGGCGGCTTAAAATTTCCATTCTCTATAATCTTTAGTTTGATCGTATTATACCTACGCACTTTCATTAAAATTCCTCTTCGCACCTGTATACAAGCAGGTATATTTGACCTTTCATAACTAAGCAATATTTTGGGATTTAAGGTTCGAATTCCCAGGCACCTCTACAAACTTATCGGATGTGTGTGCGTTTTAAGCAATTAAATAACACTTGTTATAACGATTCGTGTGGAAAGCATGCCTGGGAGTTCTCCATAATGTTCTCAAAGGTGTGTGTAATCTGCCAATTCGATTTAGGCCAGCGGGGTGGACTATGGCCATGGCTATAACCATGCCTATAACCCTTCTCTGGGAGGAGACCTACGCTCAGTAGTGAGACGATGGGTCGAAATGAATGAATCCATGAATGATGATTATCAATCAAACTACACTAAGCGCCTACGCGTTGGTACCAACGCTAACCAAGAATTATTTACTACAATAAGTACATAATATTATAATAACCTTTCTTCGTTAAGTCAGTTAAGAGCTTTAAACACCTCTTAACCTATTTGTACAACCGTGGTAAACCGCGTTAAGTACAAACACGGCTTGTACCCTTCAAGGGACATTGCGCATGATATATTCAACATCACAGAGAAAATAAACACCTAATAACCTATTGTAATTTACTTTGACATGGCGTGGTACAGACTACATACACAAATTGGTCATTTTAAGATTTAATTCCGCTTTCACACTCTTCTTGACAACTGAAAAATGGAGAGTGTAGGTAGCACACGTTTTAGTATGTCTACCACTCGCCATGAATTAATTACTTTGAAAGTGGTGCTCGCGAGAGTGTGGATCAAGATTGACAGATTAAGGCACTTAACTCATCTTTATGATAATTCGGTATGGTCTCTACGCAGACATGCATTTTTACTTTTTGTAAGAAAAAAACGCACAGTAAACATACTTTGTTAAAAAAATCGGCCAAGTGCGAGTCGGGCCTCGCTCTTTTAGGGTTCCGTTAAAAAAAATTAAATTAAAAGATTTCCATCTACCCACCTACCCATTTTAATTTATTTTTTTTAATTTAATTTAATTTTTATTATTTGTTGTTATAGCGGCAATAGAAATACATAATATGTGAAAATTTCATCTGTCTATCTATTACGGTTTACGAGATACAGCCCGCTGACAGACGGACGGATGGACGGACGGACGGACGGACGGACGGACGGACGGACGGACGGACAGCGTAGGCTTAGTAATAGGGTCCCGTTGGTACCCTTTGGGTACGGAACCCTAAAAACAGTTGCTGCTTTGCACTATGATTTCCACCCATTTTATAACGATTTATTTAAATTCTGGAAAGGTCAAAGAAAGTATTTTGGTTTATTACTTCGCTTAAAAAAACGTAAACCCTCTTAAAAAAGAAATGCTAATTAATCAAAATCAAAATCAAAATTTTATAAAAACCCTTTTTTACTGACCGTACCCATAATATCCGGTCCTTTGAACGCGGCGGGTTGAGTAAATATTATCTGTAATAATTTCCCGCCATCGCGACCACAGATAATATTCGCCAGCTGTCAAAACACGCGCACCATTCTAACACCTATGACTTTGTACGAACGTCCATTTTTACATGTTTAAAATTTCTGAAATATTTGTCAAGTCACACTTCATACCAACTTACATTAAAGTATTATATCTGTTTAGGTAAGAGTAACGAATACTACAGCTTGGTACTATATTATTATTACTAGACTAGCTGATGCCCGCGACTTCGTTCGCGTGGATTTAGTTTTTAAAATCCCTCGGGAACTCTTTGATTTCCAGGATAAAAGTAGCCTATGTCACTCTCCAGGTCCTCAACTATACCCATGCGAAAAATCACGTCGATCCGTAGCTCTGTTGCGGCGTGATTGAAGGACAAACCAACACACCAACAAACAAACACACTTACTTAATATGATTGATTTATTTATTAGCTGAACAAGAATTTAAAAAAAAATATTCCTATCTGTCCCCTTAAGAAAACATCGTGGGGACAGACAGAAATTAAGAAGTTTGATCTGTCCCCTCATCGGTAACAGGGGGACAGATCGAACTTTTTTATTCCTATCTGTCCCCCTGAGGTGACAAATCAGGGGACATATAGGAATAATCCTGTTAAAGAATAAGTGTTAAAGTGTCCTATGTGCATTGTGCATCTCTATAGTACCAAGGTTCATCAAAATCGCTTTACAGATAAAACGGTTTATTAATCCAGAAAATTAAGATTTCCATTTTAGGTTTCAGCCAGTGGTCCATATTTTTCGAAAGTTAATCACAAAATATATACAACCACAACGCCGCAATGCGAATTTTAGCTAACTTATAGTCGCAAAGATATCACGACTCATACGTGGACAGAATGACGACTGCCATTAACGAACCGCCACAAAGCGCCATGAGATGGTAGCCCGTACTACTACTTAGGTAGCAGCTAACTCGCTACCGAATAAACATTGAGTTACACCATAGAGTAGAGGACATGGCGTCAAAAAGCAATACACCAACGACTACAAAGAATTTATTTTGGAACTAAAACAGGAATAAACTTACAAGTACAAGGCAATAAAGATGTCTCACTTGGTGGAGGTCAATTTTTAGACGTGATAACGTCTTATAAATCGATGAACACCGGCTGCACGCACGAAAGTGTCACGTTCCGCCTGTGCCTGCGCGTGCAAGCGACAGCGCGGAACAAGCGATAGAGAAATTGTGACTAGAGAAAATTGTAATTTTCAATGAACTCCTTCTTTGTATTATTAATTATTATTATACAAAATAATGATAATTCGGTGATAATAATTCAATTCAATTCATAAAAGTATGCAATTTTTCATGATGGTGAACTTTGTTTTCAGTCTACAAGCAACATATTTAGCCTCAATAGCCCAACGGCTTAAAGTACGGCCTGAAAGCTGAAAGGTCGACGGTTTGAACCCCAACCATTGCACTGTTATCATGCCAACTCCTGACACAAGATTTCCCCTTATTTGGCGAGAAGAACATTTAGTCGAGTTCAGTGTAAATTAAAATTTAAAACACCCCTGATATGTGAATCTACGGCTGGTCTTTGTATGATAGGTATACCTGAAATCCTGTTACCCAGTTTTCTGCTCCATCATCAGATCCTCCTCGATCCTCATATATCTAACGCATTGAGACTAATGGGCCGAAACACACTATATCTTCTGTAAGTTGCTGAAGAGTTGGGTATCCCGCAGACTATTAGATGCTGCAGCATCAGCTCAAGGTTACCATGCCTTCAAAATCATCCGAAGTAACAGTAAATCAAATTTCAAATCAAGGGTACCAGTGTCCTTTAAAGAAATGAGCTGATGATCTTCAAATGCCTGAGCTGATCTTCAAAATTATAGCTAAGATCCACCTCGATTACATTAACTTTCGAACAGAAAAACCGCATCAAAATCTGTCCATTGGAGAGGCTACTACGAGGGAACAGACAGACTCATGCGCAGATACACAGATACATCTAGGTTAAACTTTTAACACCCATCTTTTTGCGTTGAGGTTTTAAAAAATTGGTTGTCTGTAAAGTCAGTTTCGGACGATAGTTTTACGTGATAACGTCATAAAGAAACATTGACGATGACCGGCGGGCGGCACAAGCCAACGCTTGGGCCGATCGTGCCTCTCTATCGCTTGTTTCGCGCCCTTGCTTGCACCCTCAGGCTCAGGCGGAACGTGACACTTTTTCGTGCGTGCATGTCGGTGTTCATCGATGTACAAGACGCTATCACGTCCAAAAATATGGGCCAGTTTTCGTCCATTTGCGGAACATTGCTTCTCTAGTAACGAGTGGACTCTCCGGCTGCGGTAGCCGGTCGCATCTCATGAGTCAGTAAATCACGGCAGATACTGAACGGAGCACAATAGCGGCGTGCGACGGTGCTCTCATCCCGGTGATTTACGTACGCTCGTGTTAGTTACTGTCTACTAGTTATATCTACCTATTGAAACTGCCACTTTGACGATTATTTCGCTACCGCATAAGTTTCAAAAACTGTCGCTTTGTGAAAAGTAATCTCATAAATGAAATGGATAAACTTTTTTCTACACTACATTATAAAATAAATCTTTTAAAGTAAACTTAAAATAATTTAATGTAAAAAATTCTTTTTAAAAACCGATTTCAAATACCCGCACCACTACAAAGTATATAATTAATTGTTGATTTTTTAAAAACCGCTCGAGCGATTTTGATAAATTTAAATGGAAACACCTGAAAAGAATACACTTTCAAACAAAAAAAGAATTTTCCAAATCGGTTCAGGCGTGTTCGAGTAATCGGTGAACATACATAAAAAACAAGGTTCCGACGAATTGAGATTCGCTTTGCTTAGAAGCGATCTCTGCCAGGCAACCACGTTTCAGAGGATAGGAGGATAAGATAGTAGGATAGGATCTGAGAGAAAAATTATAATTAGTGACTTTCTACTAAAATTGACTTTAAAATCCTTTTTATTTTAGGGGTTCCTACTTCCTACTGCAAATATTTATTATCGACCATTCCGGAAAAGTTGAAGATATATTTTCATGTTATTTTTAGCAATACAATCCCCTATTATGAACTTGAAGCCGTTGAAACTGCAGGCAGGAATAATTTTAACGTTATAAAGAGTTTTAACAAATGTAAGCAGCACTTACAATTTAACAGGAACCATTGTGCAAATATATTCAAATTAATAATACCTTTCCAAGTAACTTCATTTGAAGCAAAGAAATTAAGTATTCCCTACTAAAATGAAATAAAATATTATATTTTACTTAGACCTGAAATGTAAGATTTTGGTACCTAATAACTAGTGGTTCGCCCCGAATTGAGACCTTGCGGTAACGGTATCCCTTGACGACCAAAATTGACATTAGTATTATGCCCGTTTTCACTAACCATACCTAAATCGTCCCCTAAGTAGGAGTATCTTTACGTAGGTAGCCCCTAAGTACAATCCTAAGTCCTGACGTCCGTCCCAATCATTTTCACATTTAGGTTGGTGGCGCGTATAGGTTCATCATAACGATGTTGACAGAAAGCATCACCAAACTTAACATAGGTAGACCGTAAAGGTTAGGGAAACGTTAGGGAAAATTAAATAATTTCGTTTCTATATGAATATTAATTCATATAATTTTAGTATTTGTTCAAGTAAGTATAGGATCTGAGAGTTTCAGCCAGAAAATATATCGCCGATTTTGACAGAGCATCTTCAAACGAGCGTATTCAATCTCCACTTTGAAAGCCCCCTATTTCGAAAATTATTACTTCTGTTTAAGTTTGGAAAAGAAACAAAAAGCGGTACTGTATTTCAGCTGCAATGCAGTTTAGTTGTTTGATTATGGTTCAGTACTTACTTCCGAGACGTGGTCGTGGGGCTTGCAGCACAAACCGAATCAAATATGCAGCACGATGTCTGCATTTTGCAGTAACTTGCTTACTTTAATGTTGATTTATGTATTTTTTACTCAACTGTGTTTTTGTAGCTAGAAGGAAGTGAAACTTTAGTTATATTCGATTAGAAAATTTGAAAAGTTGGCTTTTTTATGTGTAGGGTACCGTGTACCCTTACACTTACGGGTACGGGTACAGGTGGTAATGCCTATTTTCACCAACGTTCCCTATTTTTACGGGCTACCTAAGCTAAGTTAGGTGACGCTTTATGTCAATATCTTTGAAACTTGTGGAAATTATATTGGATAGGGGATTGCATTTAGGCTACCAACATTACAGACTCCTACTTAGGGGATGATTTAGGTATGGTTCATGAAAACGGGCATAAGCCCGCTTGCATTTTTAAATGACTTTAAAAAAGGAGGAGGTTCTCCATTCCTCGGAATCATTTTTTATGTATGTTCACCGATTACTCAAAGACTTGTGAACGGATTTGAAAAATTCTTTTTTTGTTTCAAAGGGCATACTTCCCAAGTGGTCCCGTATAAATTTTATCAAATCAGTCGAGCGGTTTTTAAAATATCAACAATAAATTAAATACTTTGTATAGTGTGTGTGTAATGTAGTAAAGCGGGAGTTTGAAGTCGGAATGTTTAAGGTTGAAGACAAGGGTCTGCCCGCGATATTCAAATTTAATTTGGTTTTTCGCAATTTGTAAACTAATACGACAAAGTAGGCTTATGGCATTCTAAATGCAACAATGGCAATATCATCTTCACAGGTTTATATATAAAAATTTACTTGAAAGTTTCCAGTTTAAGAAATTAATCAAAATATCGACTAATTTGTGAGTAACTCACGTCCAACTCGGTATTTTGATTAATTTCTTAAACTGGTCACTTTCAAGTAAAGATTTTTATGTAAACCTGTGAAGATGATAATTCCACTGGCGCAATTAGAAGGCCATAAGTCTACTTTGTCGTATTAGTTTACAAACTGCGAAAAACCAAATTAAATTTGAATTTCGCGGGCAGACCCTTTAAAAAAATTTACATTAAATTATAGACTAACTTTTTCAGTTAAGAGATAACTAATTTTCATTAAAAAAGTAGATTCCTTTTCATATCTTATCGTATGGTGTCCTGAGAAGCGAAATCAACGCTAACACAGTTACGCGTAAGGCGACCGCTCACCGCTGCTTGTGAACATGGCCGTAATACCCGTACCATGCCCGAAATTACTTGTGTATTATCTCTGCACGTAAATAATGAGCGTGTGCGCGAGTGTCCTTTATTATTTCCGTGTTGCGCCTAATTGCGCGCTGGCCCCTATTAATCTGTGGACGACGGGCGTGGCCCAAGTTGTAAGCTCTAGCGGTTATTTCGATTCGGTCTATTTATTCACGCGATTAGTAGCATCAATATCTCTGCCCCAAAATAACATGGTTCTGTTAAACAAAGGCGAGTGTATTGCGCTGCGACTGCTTCGTCTAACGCAAACATTTGATTATGTATTTACTTATTCCTTTCGTTTGCTATTATTTTATGTCGGAGAGGGTCTAAGCAGTAGCCGGGACTTTGCTAAATAATAGGTCTTTTACCTATGAAATTGCCGTTTTGTATGCAATAAGTGAAATTACTTATTTTGTCAAACTTTTTTATTTCTGTTATTCGAAGTAATCACCCATGCAATCGACGCATCTTTGCCAACGCATTGGCAGTTTATTGATGCCCTTCTTGTAAAAATCAGCTGGACGGGAGGCAACAAACTCTTCAAAGGCATTTTGTACTGCCTCTCGGGAATTGAATTTTTTACCCACTAAAAAGTTGTCTAAATTTTGGAAAAAGCAATAGTCGGTAGGTGCAAGGTCTGGTGAGTATGGCGGATGAGGGAGAGCTTCCAACCCCAGCTCTTGCAGCTTGGAGACTGTCTGTTGCGCAGTATGGGGTCGCGCGTTGTCGTGAATGAGCAGTGGGGACGACCGATTGACCAAAGCTGGTTGCAGATGTGCAAGCTTCTCCATCATTCTCTCCAGTTCTTCACAGTACACATCTGCATTAATGCTCATGCCGTTTTGTAAAAAGCTGTAGTGAATCACACCCGCACTAGACCACCAAACAGTGTTGGTTTAATACTCAAAGAACAGTGACCATCACCTTTTTAGGGGTCATTTTTGGTTTAGGGCATTGCTTTGGTGCTGAACCAGGGTCTAACCAACTTGCTGAGCGCTTTCGATTGTCGAACAGAATCCATTTTTCGTCGCACGTAACAATTCCTTTCAAAATTCCTTCATTTCTTTGCCTGTTGAGCAGCGCAAGGCAGGTCTCGACGCGTACGTTACGCTGGCGATCGTTAAGGTCGTGGGGCACCCATCTATCAAGCTTTTTTACCTTGCCAATTTGTCGCAAATGGATCAATATTGTTTTGATGCTTACATCAAAAGCTGCTGCTAGCTCAGCTGTAGATTGAGTTTCGTCAGCTTCCACAATCGCCTTTAATTCATTATTGTTAACCAAAGTCTCCGGACAACCACGAGCTTCATTTTTCAAGTCAAAATTTCCAGAATGGAACCGGGAAAACCAGTAACGGGTTGTGCGATCGTTTGTACAGTTCTCTCCGTAAACGTTTTTGACGTTACGGGCCGTTTGTGTCGCGTTGGTGCCACGACGGAACTCATATTCCATAACTACACGAATTTTTAAAGTATCCATTATGACGAAAAATATTCAAATGTAATGAAAATACAACGCTAATCAAAAAACAAAAGACTGAGTTTGTAAATAGAATGTCATGGTTTTAAAACAAAATTAATTTGAATTTAGAATACAGAGCCATTACTAACTTTTTTTTATTTGAAATGACCAGTACTGAAGAAAGGCAATTTCATAGGTAAAGACCTAATATTTCCAAGAATTAAAAACAAATTTTCTTGGTCATCCTTACGAAATAATAACTCTTGCAAAAAGCACATCTTTCTTGCTTAGGATATAAATAAATAAATACCTTACCTCTTTCGGACAAATTCTGATTGAGATGTTGTCTCCATACTTGTCGCAAAGTACCGATAGTTTATTTCTCTTTCAAATGTTGCAGTTTTTATAATGACATAAATAATTGGTAACTGCAATTTTTGAGCAATTTCCGATCTTGGTCAATTTAAACCCGAATATTTTTTCGACCAATCCGAAAAACAGGTGCCATCAACCATGGCACCTGTTTTTCAGGTTTGCTATAGCAAACTTCGACTATATACTATAGTATATAGTCGAAGTCATGAGATAGTCTTCAAGAGACATTCGGTACTTATAATCTTACTAGCAGATGCCCGCGACTTCGTTCGCATGGATTTAGTTTTTAAAAATCCCGGGGGAACTCTTTCATTATTCGAGATAAAAAGTAGCTCTCCCGGTCTGAGGAACCACTACTACATCCATTACTATACCCATGCAAAAAATCGCATCAATCCGCTGTTCTGTTGCGACGTGATTGAAGGACAAACAAACACACTTTCGCATTTATAATGTCAGTAATGCTTTATTATAACACTTTTTATAATTGTCAAATTTTTTACCAATGTACTTAACCAAAGACAAAATTACGTTTAGCTGTCATTTACGTTTTGTTATTCCACTGTCATTTGCGTTTTGTTATTCCATGTCAGATGCGTTTTTGTTATACCACGTTTTATAGTGACTTGACGGAAACGCGGTCGGACGGGATAAAAAGTATCCTATGTCCGTCTCCTGGTTCTAAGCTACCTCTTCACCAATTTTCAGCCAAATCGGTTCATCCGTTCTTGAGTTATTAATAGTGTAACTAACACCACTTTCTTTTATATATATAGATTTTAGATATTCCACTCATCACTTATCACTTATTGCTTATTTTATCATTAGCCTCACGAAGTCGGACCTTACACGGACACAATACATTATAAACTAATTAATAGCACTTCCACTGAACCAATTCCGAACTAGAATTGTCTATATTCAACATGGATTACATAAAACTTATTCTCAAATCTGGGTAAGATCGGAAACATAAATATTTTGTAATACGCCAAGTGTTTGTAATGTGTTTTTGGTCATCAAAAACGTCAAGATTGATTTGACTCCACAATCTTCCTATGACTATCTATTAGTAACTAAAAATATAATAAGTCAATGCAATCGTCACATGGTTTTGACTTTTGAGTCGCATTTATAATGTGTATTAGTAAGGAAGAATCAATACTGCGATAATATAGGCGATCTAATTAAATTTTAGAATACAAAAACTACTATTGTGACATAAATATGATACTTAGATATAATCCCTCGGAAACTTTTTTGTAGGGAATAATAAGTACTTTAATCATGTAGTACATAATTTTTATGTATCATCAATAGTTTTCTCAGCACATGCCAAATAATGCATTTTGTAGGCAAAATTTTGCTACTTTGGGTTACATTATTGCAATTTTCTTAAGGATCTCTAATTTTTTGGAAATAAATTATAGCCTATGTTACTTCCTGATAACTTAGCTTTTTATTGGTGAAAAAATGATTACAATCGGTCCAGTAGTTACAGAGCCTATTCGGTACAAACAAACAAACAAAAAAAAATCTTTCCTCTTTATAATATTAGTATAGATTTATATGACTCTTGAAAACTAGCCGAATTAAACTATTACATTGAACCACTGTCTATAAAGCTATATAATGAGTCATCTGTGCAAAGTACAAAAACATAGAAAAAGAAGCGAGAGCCTAATCGTAGCCTGTCTGGTGTTAAAGTTGTAATTAACACAACTGTCAGTTTCCCCGTATTTATCCAAGTCTTGGATCGATGGTGTGTGTGTTCCTGAGACATATACAGAGTATACCTGAGGGTATACGCGTCACGCGCCGCGGCGGCGACTCTCTACGAGCGAAGTCGGGGCAAAGTCGTGTGTGCGCCTCAAATATTTACCCACCGCGAGAATCAGCCCTGCTGGGCGCGCGGCCAGCGAAACAGCGGGTAAGGGGAATATACGTCGTCTTGCCTATTTCACTAACGTCTACTGACGTTTTACCGAGGAATAAATTGAGCGTTCTGACAGATTTTGTATTGAAAATACTGAAAAAATATCAAAGAACATTGGCAGGGGTTCATATATTATCACTTTACCTGAAATCTATTTGAAGCGTCTATACATGAAAAATTGTTAAAATTGAAAAATTGTTAGAGGTTCAATTACTAAAACATAATCACTGAGATTTTTAGTTTGAGGAACTCACAAAAAAAAGATATTAACAAACTTTATTTATATTTTGAGGTTATAAAAATATGTAGATAGGTATAAAGAAGTAGTCATAATTCCTACTTACATGTTATTTTAAGTACTAATTTGACATTGGGCTGTGTTACTTAGTAGTCTATAGAACACTCTACACAGACAAACTCTTCAATTTCCGGGCGAGCAATGTCATCGAGAAACGATCCAAACTCAAAGCGCGATATAAATTAGTCAGATGATGGTTCATTATTTATAATTATTTATTTTTATATTATTGATGCGGGTTGTTGCGTTCCCTAAAATATGGTTGAGCGAAGCAATGGCTGGGTCATGCATCATGCTCGTGAACGGGTGCCACCAGCGGCAATGGGGCTACTTTCTGTCTGCCCGTCTTGACATGTGTTGAATTATAATTAGAAATAATTACGTATGCTTTTGTGGACCTTTCCCTCATTGTGGAAACTCTGCATACATAGAATATCTGTTAAGTATATTGTAAAAATATTTTGAAAAGAGCAACTGCCGAGTTTCTTGCTGGTTCTTCTCGGCAGGAACGGCATTCCGAACCAGTGGTAGACTCATTGACGATTCAAAAGTACTTGTAAAAGTTTATTTGAATAAAAAACATTTCTATTCTATTCTATTCTATTTAACCAAGGCAAAATATGTAAAACTAATTTCATGTAAAAAACGAACTAATTTAAATACTTTGTTTTGTATAAACCATATTTGTAGACGCCTCCTAAAACATTCAGGTACAATTATTCTGTCATTATCCTTTACGTATTCAGTGACAGGAAAATTCGCACTTAGCTTGTAATACTTACTCAAAGGAAATAAAAGATACTTTCACATCCAAATATTTACAAAATCTAACATTGGTGCTACGAGTAGAAACTTTGGTTGTTAAAGTAGAATATGTTTAAAATAGTATATTACGCATCTAGGGCAGTAAAGTAAGAAATGTCTCAGATCACATGTAATTGTTGTCCGAGGCGAAGCCGAGGTCAATAAACATGTGATCTGAGGCTTTCTTATTTACTGCCCGTGGTGTGTATACTATTTTTCTCCTCGACGGAGGCGGAAAGCGACATTTTCGTATAGCGCAGCGGGAGGAAAATTGACGCTTTCCGCCCGGAGGTGAGAAAAAATCTTTTTTGATTTTGTTTTAAACTTTGACTTAAAGTTCACTTTCGGGATTGTGTCTTGTGTGGAAACGAACCAAATAATCTTTCGATATATAATATAACATTTTACTAATCCGATTTTTTAACTGATAAGTTCCGCCTTCTTAGTGGCCTCATTGAGTGTGAGTATACGCTTGCAGGTCTGCATGTCATGGTAGTAAAGACTCGTCGATTAATAGATGAGACACTGAACTATGGACGCGGTATCTATTTTGAGGTATTTATCGATTCTATCGAGTTGTACAGACGATAGATAAGTACCTTTTAAACCCTTAGTTCTTCGGCTATATCTTCAGAAACGAAGGATCAATAGTTGAGTATTTGGACAAGGATAGCTGATGGTAGGTTACTTTGGTTCACTTTGATTAACAGAAAACTACAGCGAAGTTCCTTAGCATCTCTACTAATAGGCACGAATGATGACAGTAACCAATAATCAATGAAATTATGAATTTATTTAATGAAATAGGATTCATGGATTATAAAAAAATATCGAAGCGAGATTGATATTTATTTTGATAAAATAAAACTATAAAATACAGCAATCCGCCATATTGGATTGAACACCAATCAGGGCGACACGTGACGTCATCTATCTTCAAACTTTGACAAACTACTATGAACAAACATAAAGGTGACGTGAACGAAACATGAAGGACGACGCCATGACACCTTTGAGCGTCTGCGTGAATTTTAAAACTTAAAATTGAAATGGCAATTTTGTTAAACAGACCTTTTTTTGCTGAAATAAGATTTTTTTTTCCAAATAATAGATACTTCTGAACATCATTCAACAGTATTTCAAAACCGGTCATCATACCTATTGTGATCGCGAGAAATATCGCTGAAATAAAGAGACCGATGATTATACATTATACCAGCAGCCATGACCACTTTGTCTTTCAATTTATATGCTAGTATGCAACGAAAAAAGAAACGCTGCAACGTTTTTTTTTTCGTTGCATACTTGCAATTGATTAGTACCTACTATGGTAAGTAGGTACAAATTGGCGATCGCATAGACATGCTCCGCCCCTTTCCATTACCATGGACTCTTTCAAAACTATGTCAGTTGATCGAGTTCTTTCGAAAACTCACAACGTTCTATTAAATCAGAGAAGTTGGCAAATGTTCACCCAGGTAGAATCTCTAAGTTTGTTGAGGTCAACACCCTCAGATGCAGATTCCTCTCGCATACAATGGCGACCTGTGACATGCAGGCATGAGGCAGGCACTGCTCAGTGCTCACCACGTGGGCGGGTGAGTTGTTGGCTTTCGTAATGAATCTCTACAATATCTCTAAGTTCTGTAACCGTTCACATGGATAATGTATTTCAATTAGTTGAGTTATGGCGGCATTGTTAACGAGTGGTGACTGTTTAAGTTACATTTCTGTGATAATAATATATCGTCGTATAGCTATTTCGTAAATCCGTGTATAAGGTTACCCTGCAAGAGACTGTCTGGCGGTGGACGTCTAGAAGTTGAGATAATGAAGACTATGGATCCCTTAGGGACCTCCTTCGCTTAAATTAGGAATCACTTTATCAGATGAAAAAATACCACGTGTTCCATTTTCTTGCGAATTTGCTTCATAGCATAGGCATACATTGGATAAAAACAAATAAAGCAGTTAATCGCAATTCAATCTTTATTTGAGTTAATATTACTACTAGTGGTTCGCCCCGAACTGAGACCTCGCGGTAACGGTATCCCATGATTATTCATTCAATCGATACATGATAACCAATACTGACATTATTATTATGCCCGTTTTCACCAAACATACCTAAATCATCCCCTAAGTAGGAGTCTCTTTACGTAGGTAGCTCCTAAATACAATCCTAAGTCCTAACATCCGTCCCAATGTCCTTTTAGGTGTCCCGTACAGGATCGTGATAAATAAGTTGACAGAAATCATCACCTAACTTATCATAGGTAGCCCGTAAAGGTTAGGGAACGTTACTGAAAACATTGAATTATTATGTAGGTACTAACGAGTGAAACCGGGTTACGGGCATCTGTACAAATCGTCATCTATCGACGCAAATAGAAAATATACAAAATGTAGTAATTAATAGTTTATTGAAGTTTGATATTTAACTAAAAAATAATTTTAATTGAATAATATGGTATTATATTATTATGTAACTAAATAATAATGGTCGACGCAAAACTGTTTTTGGGATAGGTCGTAGTCGTAATCTCCTAGTTCCATGGAATAGTGCCTAATGTAATGACTGCGCCATCTATTAGCATTATTGTGAAGCTATGTTGATGCTATATGAATTACTGATGCCCATTAAAAATTAAATAATCTCGTTTCTTTATAATATTCATATAATTTTAGTATTTGTTGTTCAAGTACAGGATATAATTGAAATAATAAAAATAAAACAGGTTGAAAATACGTAGCGGATTTTGCTAGAGAGCGTCTTCAAGCGAGCGTATAAAATCGCCACTTTGAAAGCCCCCCATTTCGTCAATTTTAAAGGAAAAAATAAAAAAATAATATTTTTGTACTCGGTTCGAAATTATCTTTAACATGATATGTTACAATTTTATATAACGCGATAAATTTTTTTTACTTCGCATTGACTTCTATGAGAGCCCCCCTGAAATAAAGGTTTTTATAATTTTTATGCAATATTCGGCTGAAGGCCATCAGTTCACATATTATATCTAAATTTGAAGTAATTACGTTCAGTAATTCAAAAGTTATAAGGCTCTGACAGACGGACGGACGGACGGACGGACGGACAAGAGCAAATTCACCTAGTAGACTCAGAGACCTCGCTTCGCTCGGTCAAAAAGGAAGGTAAGTTTCGATAATCAACCGTTAATTTATGTAAGTATTACTAGCTGATGCCCGTGACCTCGTCCGCGTGGATTTTGTTTTTAAAATCCTGCGGGAACTCTCTGATTTTCCGGGATGGCTATGTCACCCTCCAGGTGCTCAACTATACCTATCCAAAAAATCACGTCAATACGTCACGCCGTAGCTTTGTTGCAGCATGATTGACGGACAAACCAACAAACAAACACACTTTCGCATTTATAATGTGTATTAGTGAGGAAGAATTAATACTGCGATAATAAAGGCGATCTAATAAAATTTTAGAATACAAAAGCTACTATTGTGACCTTAATATAACAGTTAGATATATTCCCACGGGAACTTTTTTGTAGAGAATAATAAGTACTTTAATCATGTTGTACATAATTTTTATGTATTATCAATAGTTTTCTCAGCACACGCCAAATAATGCATTTTTTAGGCAATATTTTGCTACTTTGGGTAACATTATTGCAATTTTCTTACGGATGTCTAATTTTTTTGAAAATAAATTATAGCCTATGTTACTTCCTTATAACTTAGCTTTCTATTAGTGAAAAAATGGTTAAAATCGGTCCATTAGTTACAGAGCCTATTCGGTACAAACAAACAAACAAACAAACAAACAAAAAATCTTTCCTCTTTAATAATACTAGCTGATGCCCGCGACTTCGTCTGCGTGGATTTAGTTCATAACATCCCGCGGGAAATCTTTGTCACCCTCCAGGTTCTCAACTATACCTATCCAATAAATCACGTCAATCCGTAGCTTTGTAGCAGGAAACTTTTGATCGTCTTGCTCGCGGCATTGTTAATGATGATTCAAAGAGAAAACATTATTACTGATGATATTATCAATTACGTTTAGCTATCATTTTTATAATTGTCAAATTTTTTACCATACTTAACCAAAGACAAAATTACGTTTAGCTGTCATTTACGTTTTGTTATTCCACTGTCATTTGCGTTTTGTTATTCCATGTCAGATGCGTTTTTGTTATACCACGTTTTATAGTGACTTGACGGAAACGCGGTCGAACGGGATAAAAAGTATCCTATGTCCGTCTCCTGGTTCTGAGCGACCTCTCCACCAATTTTCAGCCAAATCGGTTCATCCGTTCTTGAGTTATAAATAGTGTAACTAACACCACTTTCTTTTATTTAGATATAGATTATGTACAGATACTCATAAAAAATGTTGTGGGTATGACAATTAGAATAATGCTCGAGTGAGGTTAAAACCGTACCTCTCCTTGCCCACTGAGCGATTGAAACTCATTCAATTCTCATTCATTCACACTCATCAATTCACTTTACGTTCCTAGTAAGAACCGTCTTCATAAATCATAGCTAAAATCGATGTCAATCACTTGTAAGCTTTCAAACCGAACAAACCACATCAAAATCAGTCTATTCGTTGGGGAACTAAGAGGGAACAGACACACACACAGATACACAGATACGTACGTCAAATTTATAACACCACTTCTTTTTTGTTGGGGGTCGAAAAACTTCGAAATACATAAAATTTTCCAATTAAACCGCGGAAAAGTGTCACGTCGCCGCGACGTTTATGAGAAAATTATCCAAACTTTGTCGCGTTCCCGACCGCGGGCTGAATATTTTATATTCCCCCGTTGTTGTTAACGGTCGCCACTCGTTCCGATGCAAACGGCCATTTCCTGTTGGGGTGGCGATACACGGGTAGTCTTCTCCTTCTAGTTCACTTCTGAAGCCTGAAGCACATGTGGCTTGTGTTCTTACAGTTCGTGTAAGTAGGTGCACCGAATCCGCCATCAGCCAAAGTATGCTCGGGCGACGTTGGCCAAACTTAGCCGATTGATCCAAACGCATTTCAAAAATACAAAACGCGTACACTGACTGCGTTTTGACGACCTCCCTGGCTCAATGGTGAGCGCTGTTGTCTTATAACTGGGAGGTCTCGGGTTCGATTCCCGGCGGGGTCAATTTGGGAATTTATAATTTCTGAATTGTCTCTGGTCTGGTCCGGTGGGAGGCTTTGGCCGTGGTTAGTTACTACTTTACCGTTAAAGACGTGCCGCCAAGTGATTTAGCGTTTCGGTACGATGGCGTGTAGAAACCAATAGGGGTATTGGTTGAATGTTCACTGCCATACCCCCTTCCAAGTTAGCCCGCTACCATCTTAGACTGCATCGTCACTTACCATCAGGAGAGATCGCAGTCAAGGACTAGCTTGTCATCGAATAAAAAAAACAGCTGCGCCAGACATCGTCCGATGATACCCGATAATTACCGATCAAACCACGATATACAAACTTCGTGGCCGGCGATGGATCAAGATGATGAAACGAATGTCCAAATAAATCTCTGGAGTCCCCTGTAGCCAAATTACACTTCGTTGTATCGTTTCTCTTTCTACGATAGTTGTCACTTGAAGTTTTGGCTACGGCTTGACTAGATGGTGCTGCAGCTGATCAATAATTGAAGTGTATTGATAATATTTCGCGGCATTTTGTATTATATATGTTTTAAATGCTTAAAAAAAACAAAACAAAATGTCGCGAAATATTATCAATACATTTCTGTCTTTGATCAGCTGCAGCGCCATCTAGTCTAGCCCTAGCCAAAACTTCAAGTGACAACTATCGTAGAAAGAGAAACGATACATCGAAGTGTAACTTACGTACAAACCCAGCCTGTTTTGCAGCCAAGATATTATTTTGGTGGTTCTAGATTTCAAACTCACTTTGAATAAGAACTCAACACCAACTGGTATTATTTCGTGATTCGCTTTTTATAATCCAAAAATTAAAATTTTCAAAGCATTATGCTTTACATAGCTTTCCGTGTATTGCTGCCCTTATGAAGTGAAAATTTTGTGCCAAACTTCGTAACTACAACATGAAATTACCTAGTTTCAAGTATTTTACCGAATGGAGCACACAGTTGTAACCATCTATTGAGGCAGTTTCATAACTTGTCTATCTAGTTATTTCTACCTCCAGTTTAATTTCCGTTTTTGTTTGCTCCGAAGCTGATACTTACTGATAGCTTCGTAGAATCTCTTTTGTTTCTTCTTGTTTGACCGGGGCGTAATAATCTTTGTGGTTAAAATAGGGTTAGTATTGAATGTTTAAATTAAGAACGCGTATAACGCCAAAAAAATCAGATTTCGCGATGAGATAAAACATAGCCGCAACCTCATATGAGGCGCGACAAAAGAAAGCGTTTTGCGCGGAATAGGAGTGTAGTAAGCGACAAATACTTTGTAACTCGTAAAATATTCATTTTCTTTTCAATTCACTAGGCTACTCTCTTGATAATATCAATCGGAATTTAATGTAAAAATTTTGGCTCTGTAATATGCAACACATTGAAAATAAATGAATGTTGGTTAAAAATAAGACCTAACTTCGCGAATTTTTATTATCGAACAAATTTCATCATTTTATGTTTTTGCCCAAGCACGTCCCTTGGCAGTATGATGTAATTTTTGCGTATTTTTTTTTTTCGGATAATTGAAACTTGATCTACTACTGTAAAAATCAAATCTGTTTACACCCACTCTTAAAGCGTTAGCTGTAAAATCAAAGCAATCACCCCCTCGTCCAAAGAACGAGTCAATAGACTCTAGAAAATACTAGCTAAAGTCCCTATCTTCGTCCGCTTGCATTAAGATTAAAATAATGTTATTTCATACAAACAAATGGACATCGGTCTCCTCCCGAAAGAGAGTTTGTCCAATTTTAACATTAATTCACATGAATTAGTTATTATTAAATAGAGCGACCTCTATGTAATACACTCGCGAGCAAATACTACGCGAGCACTCAAAAATAATTTAAACTACGAACATATATCTAATAAATATTATTATTAGCAAGAAAAGGTAAGAATTATTTTGCTATAATCCGCCAACAGAAAAAATCTGCATGGTCAAACATGCAGTAACAAGCTAAGCACCGCTCACCTTCCCAAGTAAGCAAGAAAGCAAAGTTCCCAAGCAAGCAATGCCACCACCACTCACATACACCACCATACATGACTTTTACACTTATTTCGACACCAAGACTTTTACACTAATTTCGACGCACGTTTCACCGGAGCATCCTTAGGAGATATCGACTTTACAATGCAGTATTGTCTATTCAATAAAATATTATTGTCTATTCAATAAAAAAATTTTCATTCGTGTGAAAGCCCTAACAATTCACTTGTCAAAACAGAGTACTGTAGCATCTTTAGGCGAGTTAATAAGACCATAACAACACAACCTCGAAGGGTATTTCCATACTGACACTCCATAAATCACAAGTCCACCTTCAGGGCTGCCCACGCGTGATCCCACACTCAATTACGACCTAAATTCGGGTGTTATTTTAAACAACGTACAGTTTATAATCCTTTGACGTAAGGAAAGTCAACTCGGAGAAGTGGTCTTGAAAAGCAAACTTTTCTTTTCACCTCTGTAAATGGTAAGTTGTGCACATTTGGCCTGTATTGCGTACGTGTAGAGGCGTTTGTGGCTTGACGGTTTAGTTCGGCTGGTGGTGGTGTATGTTTGTGTGTGCGTATGAGTGAAACAGTCAGTGTAGCGAGTGGAGTGTAGTGTAAATTTGCGGCGGTCGTTGTGCGGCGCTCGTTGATGGCGGTGCTCCACATAGCCTTTGTGATTTATACCATCACTTGTCACTTGTCACTTGTATCCCGCCTCTCGCCCTTTTTACTTTAGTATTTTTGAGATTTCATTCAATTATACTCTCCTAGTAGAAGTCTAAACACATCGTTCGAAGAGCTGATGGTCGTTGGGGTCCCAAGGTGTTGGAGTGGCGACTCCGCACCGGGAAACGCAGTGTTGGCAGACCCCCAACCAGGTGGACCGACGACATCAAACGAGTCGCAGGGAGCCGCTGGATTCAAGCGGCGCAAGACCGAAGCCTGTGGAAGTCCATGCAGGAGACCTTTGTCCAGCAGTGGACGTCTATAGGTTGATAAAGAAGAAGAAAGAAGAAGTAGAAGTCTAGTCTACGACTTCTAATCATCCGCGTGAATTATTTTTTTAAATCCCACAGGAACTCTTTGATTTTCTGAGATAAAAAGTAGCCTATATCACTCCTCAGGTTCTTAACAATACCCTTATAAAAAATTACGTCAATCCGTTCGTCTGCTGCAGCGTGATTGAAGGACAAACCAACAAACAAACACACTTTCGCATTTATAATATTCGTGAGATGAAATCATACGCTGATAGAAGATTGTATTAGCATATCTTTTATTTATTTAGCAGAATAAAGTCCCAAGCATTTATAGTATCTAATCATCATCATCATCGTCGTCGTTCACCGCTGGACATAGATCCACGCGGACGAAGTCGCGGGCATCAGCTAGTTTATAATATTAGTGAGAATCACCACTACAACGCTTATGTATTCGCGTCAAATTAACTGGAGTTTAAGCTAGTTACAGGCATTAGAGTTAACTGCGCGGAAGTACCAGCATTCAGCGCACGGCGACAATGGCTGCCAACTGATCGTCTCCAAACAATAAACTTGTGTTACCCAGAGCTCGATACTAATGCCTGGTTAAGTCATTCGGTTCAAGTCACAAGCTCAAGCGATTTCTGTACCTCACTGAATAGACCACTGAATTGTGACGAAACGTTTGTTTTGTCAATATCTGATGAAAAAACCAGAAAACTGATAATACCACAATGGTGCCATTTCGTCCTAATAATGTTAATCATGCTAAGCATGATCCACAAGAACATCCAAACTAATAATAAAAATGCGAAAGTGTGATTGTTGGTTTGTTCTTCAAATAAAACCGAGAAACAGATTTATATGTTAGTGAGTAGTTATTCAAAGTAAAGAAGTTCGAAGAGCTGATGGTTGTTGGGGTCCCAAGGTACTAGAGTGGTGACCCCGCACCGGGAAGCGCTGTGTTAGCAAACCCCCACTAGTTGGAGGAGTCGCAGGTAGCCGCTAGATTCAGGCGCAAGACTGAGGCCTGTGGAAGTCCATGCAAGAGACCTTTGTCCAGCAGTGGACGTCTATCAGTTGACAAAGAAGAAGAAGAAAGAATTAGTTCTGGGGAAGAAATTGTTATTTTAGTAGTAGTTTCTGGGGAGTGTACTTTGGCTAGTTATTATATCAGAAAAACGACATTCCCTTGGAATTTTTTGTAAACGTAACGTAAAGTTTTTCTTCATATATTGAGTGTTATGTGTAAAGCTAAGCATTGTAATATACAATATATATTACAAAGAAAAAAGCACCGATAAAAATGACAATATCACAACGGTGCTGATTTTTTCCTGATCATGAGATAATAGTATGATCAAGCTATAGTCTGTTTAAGAGCGTCGCTCATAGCTAACGCCTGCGCTCGTATTAGCACAAGCACTAGCTATCACATTACGGCTGCCATAAGCCCTGTTAACTGCTGGTATTGCGTGTAAATGCCGGGTTCGACTCCCGGCTGAACACGTTGGCTTTATTGACCTGGAGAATTACAGCTCTAATTACTGATGAGATAGTCTGCTATGTTTTGTTTATTAGTAACTTTGCTCGTTGTAAAACTAACCTTACAATACATAATCTGCAAATGTGTAAAAAGGACAATACTAGAAAAATAATAAGTTACACAAAAAATTACAGGTTAAATACCGTCTCACTCGTAATTTGAAGAACTGATGGTCGTTGGGGTCAAGATACTGGACCGGCGACCTCACAACGCATGTACCTATGCAATGTTGGCAGACCTCTACAAAGTGAACCGACGACATCAAATGAGCCGCAGGCAGCACCGGCAGAGGATACAGGCGACACAAGCTCGCTGCGTGTGGAAATCCCTAGTCGAGAGACCTATACCTTATGAATTTAAGGAAGAAGAAGAATTACCACGACATCAACAATGCCTCAAAATGCATCAAAATTTTATAGCCTCAATAGCCCAACGGTTAAAGGTGCGGACTGAAACTGAAAGGTCGCAGGTTCGAATCCAACCCGTTGCACTATTGTCGTACCCACTCCTGGCACAAGCTTTCTGCTTATTTGGAAGGGAGAGGAGAATATTAGTCAAGTTCAACTTCAAAGTTGATATTCTTTTTTTTAAAAAAATGATAATAATGAATCGATTGAAAAAATTGAGCTACGCGTTAGCCTAAAAATATTTGTATCATCCTTACTATCTTTATTAATATTATAAATGCGAAAGTGTGTTTGTCTGTTGGTTTGTTGGTTTGTTGGTTTGATGGTTTGTCACGCCGCAGCAGGGATACGGATCGACGTGATTTTTTGCATGGGTATAGTTGATGACTTGGAGAGTGACATAGGCTACTTTTTGTCCAGGAAAATCAAAGATTTTAAAAACTAAATCCAGGCGGCATCAGCTAGTCTAATAAATAATATATTATGCTAGTTCTGAGCAAGTAGGGTGTGACCATAAACCTGTGTCCAGCAACAAGTATCGATTGTTTATCCGCCATTACTCCGACGAGGGCCTGGTAGCGTGCCATGTCGTCATGAAACCTGATAACCCTTCATTACCGTTATTACATTCTTAGCGTGGGGTGCGACCGGCCCCATCGTTCTTCTGTTACAAACTGTTGGCTCTTGGGGGTCTAATATGACAGTTGCCCTTTTCGCTATCCAATATGGTGAAATTCTAGTGTTTGAACAGGTGGTGAGTGCGTCATTGCAACGAGGAATATAATAGCATAATATTAAAATCAATTATAGGTGTAAAGTATGTTGAAAAAGAGAGGTACAGCTGATTTCTGCCCACGAAAAAAACTGGGCATTGGTTTCAAATCCCTTCCGTCGCACTAATGTCTTACCCACTCCTTTCATAAGAAAAAAATGTTGAGAAAAAGTTCAAACCTTTGAGTATTAAACCAACACTATTACTCAAATGTTCAATAATTTATCTATGGTTCAAACCGAAGAGATATTTTTATTCAGAAAAGATTCCTAATTTTGCTGCATATAGTTTTAACTTCGCCTATACATACCTTTTAATTTATTTTTCGTGTTTCAAACATAGACATTATAATATTATGAGGGAATCTGTTGCTCAGTTTCCAGTAATTATGAAAATTTTACATCCATTAATTAATATTTTAATGTGATCGAGATGAAACCTGCACGCCTGAGAGTTCTCCATAATGTTCACAAAGGTGTGTGAAGTCCGCCAACCCGCACTTGGCCAGCGTGGTGGAGTATGGCTAAACCCTTCTCATTTGAGAGGAGACCCAAGACCAGCGATGAGATGAATGAAAAAATTATGAAAACTCTATTTCAGAAGGTTCTCCATCTTTGCTTTTTGTTTTCAAAACCTATTTCACTGAATATTATAGTATATAGTAAGTTAGCTGCTTATCTCTATGGTTTTCTAACATCGTCTCAGAGATTTTCTATAAAGTCGCTGATTCCGAAACATCTCCAGAGACTGTAGAGAAGTTCATGTACGAAGCCGGAGGTAGTAAATTATGAAAATCTAAAATGTAAGGAAGGATACTAACGAGCGCAGACATTCGACAGATGGACAAGTTGACGACTGAAATCTATTATGCAGATCTAATGTCGTTGCAACTGTACTGACACTAACTTGTGGGAAATCTAGGTCGCATCACTGACAGTCCGAGCTTGTCCAATGTCTGGATTGTCAGGTAATAAAGATTAAAACTTTGGTTTCCTGCAGTCAATATAATTAATAGAAAATATTATTAAAGAGAAGCTTTGAAAATGAAAAATGAAAATATTCTTTATTGTACACCACAGCAAAACAGCTTACATGACTAATACTTACATAAAAAAAACACAAGCTTTAGTAGACGTTAGCCGTATTGGATGAAACTGTCTTACCTATTAGATAGGTAAGTGCTTATTGAAAGTGCTGATAAGTCTTTAATTAAAGTCAAAAGCCTATTATTCTAATATATCAAGCAAAATTTCTTTATTTTATTTGTGAACGTACAAATAAATATTGATGGATGGTGGATGGGCATGGAGTTCATTTGTTCTAAGCAGGTTTAAAAACTTTTTCATCATACTTCTTACGAAATGAGATGGTATATTGCCTTACTGAAAAGAAAAGTGTAATATTCTATCACTGTTTAAGAAACATTATTTTCAGCTACTCTAACCGCCAAGATCCAAGCTTAACACACTATAGGGAATACAATCAGTTTGATTATGGTATTTCACCAACGCGTCGAGTGACGTTTAGGCGTGATATAAATAGTGCGTTCTGACAGTTTTTATATTAAAAAAAAATCGGCCAAGTGCGAGTCGGGCCTCGCTCTTTTAGGGTTCCGTTAAAAAAATTAAATTAAAAGATTTCCATCTACCCACCTACCCATTTTAATTTAATTTTTTTAATTTAATTTAAATTTTATTATTTGTTGTTAAGTATAGCGGCAATAGAAATACATAATATGTGAAAATTTCATCTGTCTATCTATTACGGTTTACGAGATACAGCCCGCTGACAGACGGACGGACGGACGGACGGACGGACAGCGTAGGCTTAGTAATAGGGTCCCGTTGGTACCCTTTGGGTACGGAACCCTAAAAAAGATTAGTTTAAGTCGAAAAACCGGTTTTATCAAAAAAAAAATTGGTTGTCTGTAAAGTCGGTTAACGGACGATAGTTTTACGTGATAACGCGCTCCGCGCTCTCGCTTGCACGCACAGGCTCAGGCGGAACGTGACACTTTTTCGTGCGTGCAGCCGGTGTTCATCGATAAGACGTTATCACGTCAAAAATTATCCTCTGCTTTGACCTGTTATAAAATGATTGTGTTGCGTTCGTCTTGTCTGTTGGCTGCGCCACTGGGATGGGGGCGGAAGCGGCAATGCTCGGGGGATAACAGAGATTCGGCTGCAGCGCCGCCATAACCGTGTATTGTAGCAACTGGCGAGGCGAAGCTCTCAGCCTCGCACGCTAATGTTACAATGGACGAGATGTGGTAACTACCGTCTTAGAAGCCGTTTTCTATTCCATATTCCATACTTTTATCGACTCTTGTAAGTGGATGGAGCTGTTAGGCTAATTTGCTGACTCAATATTTTCCCAGTGAAAACGTTTTGTCAGTTGTATTACTATTCAGAACTAGCACTTGCCGGTGACTTTGTCCGCGTGAAATAAGGTTTTTTAAAATTCCCCGGGAACTCGATGTTTTTCCGCCATAAAACCACCGCCAACCACTGTCTATGTCTTCAACTAACTTTGCTTGTTGCTGAGTGATTGAAGGATTATCCAATAAAATTCAAAATTCAAAATGATTTATTTCACGTAGGCCAACCTGTGGCTCTTATGACAGGTCATGCTACCACCGGTTCGGAAAGCGGATTCTGCTGAAAAGAGCCGACAAGAAACTCAGCAGTTGCTCTTTTCAAAATAATCATTGTACAATATCATTATGTAGCTATTACATTGTAATAAGTTTTTTATACTATCTTGTGGGCAGCCGGATGCCAAGACGACTTTAACAACAACTCCACAAACCAACACACTTTCCTGTCTAGGATTCGAACCCCAGAACCCGCGAAAAGGAAGCCCAAGGTCATTGCCAATTAACTTTACTGTTCACTTTGGCAGTAGAATATCGAGCTCACAATGTGAACTACAAACTAAAGGGTCACAAATTTAAGGCGAAGTAAGGATAAATAAATCCACAATCAGCGGCCGCGCCCCCGCGCGTTTCGCAAATGTATTGGATTATGCATCTGTGGTGATTTGTTACTGCATTGTTTTGCTGAGAGACAATCATAATTCGCGACTTGCTTATTTGTTATAGGCTACAGCTCGGGTGAAAGTTACAAAGCTTTATCGTGTTTTACACTTATATAATTATCTTATACTAATAGCCTATACCAAAGTAACTGACATTCTCACTCGAATAGATCAAATGAAGTGGAGATGAGCTGGCTACATAATTAGAGACAGACAAGGCAAATGGAGTACAACCGTCTGCGAATGGTACCCCAGAGACAGCAAACGAGACAAAGGACGTCAACAAGCGAGATGGACTGATGACCTGAGGCTCACGGCTGGTCACCACTGGAGAAGGGTAGAAAACGCTAGAGGAGACCTATGCCAAGAGGCGCTCTGAATTACGAGATATCTTATAAACTAACTGTCAAATTCCTTAAGTTTGTTTATTCGGAATAAAGGGCTTATTGACCGAGCGAAGCGAGGTCTCTGAGTCTACTAGAGTGAATTTGCACTTGTCCGTCCGTCCGTCCGTCCGTCCGTCCGTCCGTCCGTCCGTCCGTCTGTCAGAGCCTTATAACTTTTGAATTACTGAACGTAATTACTTCAAATTTAGATATAATATGTAATGGCCTTCAGCCGAATATTGGATAAAAAATTATAAAAACCTTTATTTTAGGGGGCTCTCATAGAAGTGAATGCGAAGTAAAAAAAATTTTATCGCGTTACATAAAATTGTTACGTATCATTTTAAAGATAATTTTGAACCGAGTACAAAAATATTTTTTTTTTTAATTTTTCCCTTAAAATTGACGAAATGGGGGGCTTTCAAAGTGGCGATTTTATACGCTCGCTTGAAGACGCTCTCTAGGAAAATCCGCTATGGATTTTCAAACTGATTTTATTTTTTTAGGTCACTTACATCCTGTACTTGAACAACAAATACTAAAATTATATGAATATTATAAAGAAACGAGATTATTTAATTTTTAATGGGCATCAGTAATTCATATATCATCAACATAGCTTCACAATAATGCTAATAGATGGCGCAGTCAGTAACTATTCCCATGGAACTACGAGTTACGACTACGACCTATCCCAAAAACAGTTTTGCGTCGACCATTATTATTTAGTTACATAATATAATACAATAATTGTATTGTAATTTTTTTTGTACCATATTATTCAATTAAAATTATTTTTTAGTTAAATTTTAGTTAAATATTGTATATTTTCTATTCGCGTCGATAGATGACGATTTGTAGAGATGCCCGTAACCCGGTTTCACTCGTTAGTACCTACATAATAATTCAATGTTTTCACTAACGTTCCCTAACCTTTACGGGCTACCTATAAGTTAGGTGATGTTTTCTGTCAACTTATTTATCACGATCCTGTACGGGACACCTAAAAGGATATTGGGACGGATGTTAGCACTTAGGATTGTATTTAGGAGCTACCTACGTTAAGAGACTCCTACTTAGGGGATGATTTAGGTATGTTTGGTGAAAACGGGCATAATAATAATGTCAGTTTTGTTTATCATGTATCGATTGAATGAATAATCATGGGATACCGTTACCGCGAGGTCTCAGTTCGGGGCGAACCACTAGTTTATTTATAATAGCCTATAGGGATAGCCTAAAGGTCAAGAGGACTGTGGTCTCTTATTTGGGGGGGCAATCGGCTGTGCTTCAGCTGTCCACAGGATAGCTACATATTGCAACATATTTTGAAAATAGATAGCAACTTATGAATTTCTTGCCAACTCTTCTCAGCAGAATCAGTATTCCGAACCGGCGGCGGTAGTAGATTATCGACAATTGTCATATGGCTTCCATGAAATAAAATATAGTTTTAAATTTGAATTTGAATTATGTTATAAAGTATATTATGTCATAAAGTTTATTTAGTTCCTAGCCTTCCGTTACTTTCCTCCCTTGTCGTGTTTCGTAGTTGGAGAATTTATACCCTTTTTCCAAAACAACCCCTCTCCTTTTTACCGAACCGGCGAGTGTGGTTACAGTCTAATCCCACGCTCGAGTAGACATCGACACTTGTGCCGGTTCCGTTTGTGGGTTGACCCCGAGAACGATCCCCCACCGGGTATATTGGTTAACTCATAGACTTAGAATTTTTTCGATGGGTTAACTAGCTTTTGCCCGCGACTTCCTCGTAAATAAAAATGATAAGGATAAATGGTATTAATGAATATCTCTCTCCAAGTTGAGAGACGTCGTAGAAGAATTACTATACTAATACTATACGAGGAAAGTACTAGAACTATACTCATGCAAAAATGGCATTGTTTCGTTACTCTGTTTGACGGACAAACCAACAAATAATAGCTATTTATGCAACTGCATCGTAATGAGGGTCATTTTAATTTGAGTGCTGTTTTTTGATACGAGGCTTGCCGAGTATCAAAATAGGATAGTACGAGAATTAAAATGACTAATTATGTTCAGTTGCATACAAGATTTTATCTACGACAAGGAAGTAAAATCATTAACAAAATACGCCGTAGGCTCAATAAAGTAACAAAAAGTAACTCCGTAAGTCGCCACCAGCCGCCTGTGGCGCCTCTGTCAACAAAAAGTAACTCCGTAAGCCGCCACCAGCCGCCTGTGGCGCCTCTGTCATATGAACGGTACAAAAGTGCCAGAACTCAGAGCCTTAGCTTTAGGTATCCTATTTTAAGAAGATAACCATTTCGATTCAGCTCCCATACAACGAGCTGCATCGAAATGAGAAGCAAAACCGAAAGAGGGTTCATTTCGATTCAGCTGTCAAACTCGAAATTGGAACTTTTCGATGCTGGAGTAGATAAACACACTTTCGCAACACGTGAAGCAACACAAAGTACGTAACGATTGGCAATAGAATAATAAATAACATTAAAATATTCAAGCAATAATATAATAATAGAATAGTGTTTGCCGTGGGTTAGGTTTTAAGAAATCCCGCAGGAACTGCTGTTTTTCTGGGATAAAAGGTAGCCTATGTCACATCTCCAAGCTCCAAGTTGCTCCATTGCTCATGCAATAGATCACGTCGATCCAGTGATCATTTGTTGCGTGATTGAAGGACAAACCCAAACATACACACTTTCATATTTAAAATATTGGTCAAGATGTTAAAATAGGCAGTTAGCCACTACGAATATAAAACCGATTTATGTAACATGTAAGTACATTATTCAGCAATCAACCATACAACTGATTCTTAATAGATTGTATCCCATATAAATATGTGTATAATGTAGACAAACGTACAAACATTTAGTCCTAATGGAGGGAATCCATTAAAAATACAACTTAGTGGTGGAATATCCGGATCTGGCCCGTTGCCCGGATGAGACGGCCGTTACCGGGCGATTCGTCTTAATAGCGGTTAAGTGATGTTTGCCGCAACTTTGTTTTGTTTTGTACCACAAGTGTGACTTTTGCGTAAACACTTTAAGGGCCTGTTGCACATCAGCTTGCATATCTTTGAGGGTGTCATAGAAACTTAACTTACCTAAGTTAATTAACTTGCCCACCAAAGTCAGATATGCGTACCTCTATGGTGTCTTAAATGGCTATCACAAAGGAAAAAAAAATTGGTTGTCAGTAAAGTCGGATTACGGACGATAGTTTTACGTGATAAAGAAACATTGATGAATAAATGTGTCAAAAGCCAACGCTTGCACGCTCAGGCTCAGGCGGAACATGACAATTTTTCGTGCGTGCAGCCGGTGTTCATCGATTTATAAGACGTTATCACTTATCACGTCAAAAATTAAAAATCCCGAATTTCGCAATTCAACTTTTTTATCGGTCATTGATTAAACTTTTAAGTATTCATATTAATATCAAACAGTATAGTAGTTTTGTACGTCAACAGCGCAGCGGTTTGGTCGGTGACCGGAACGTTGACGGTTCAAACTTCAAACCCCATCCGCTGCCGTACCTAGCACAACACTCCTGGTACTAGCACAAGCTTTAAGATTATTAGGAGGGGAAAGGGGAAATATTAGTCTTCTTCAGCATTCTTTAAAAAATATCATAACTTAAGTTAAAAAAATTATAACTTAAGGTAAGTGTAAGGTCCTTAAGGAAGTTAGGTAGATAACTTAAAGTAAAAAAAAATATAATGAATTAAGGTAAGGTAGTAGTTGAAACAATAATTAAGACTAATATAAACAAACGATTGCCCATAAATCACTTGACTGGGCAGTAGTAGTGTTTACTCAACACACCACAACCCCGCGTTACTGCAGAGTCTGATATTATATTATAATAGTCTCCATCTCCAAGCGGCAGTATCTCAACGCGTTTTCTCATTCAATTAAAACGTCAATGTTTCTCGGCATGCCTTGATGTGGTCCCCTTCAAGCTGTGGGAAAACACACTCATAGAGAATATCTGGAAGTGCTGCATTTATATATCTAGTATTATTTTTAGTACCTACCTACAGTTTATATTACTTCTTTACTTCGTTTTTAGATCGTTTATATTAAGATTTAGTCCCGTTGTTCACTTTTTCAAAGCAAATACTTGTTTAAGACTTTCCCCAACTTAATTTGAATTTTATTATTAAAAAGTTAACGAATTCGTTTTTCAAAGTAAGCATATATTATTAAGGTGAAATTAATTTCAACATCAATATTAAAATTACAAAATCAGACATAAACAAAGTATATTGAGATATTAGTATTTAATTCCTCTGACCGAATTCAGACTACGGCAATCAATCTCAATGAAAAAGTGACTGCTATCTGACACGACTAGAGATAGGTAAATCTTTCCGAGGCACGAGGTCTAACACCGCCATCTTTCTACATGATCCGCAGCCGATTATTCTAGCCACCGCACCAAAGAAGCAGTAAGATAAATCAACTATAGTCGAGCAGGGGCAGTAAAACAAATGAGCTATAGTCAACCAGAGGCAGTAAAACCAATCAACTTTAGCGCGGCGCCCACTGACGAGATATCTAAAAATGTGGCTCCTGTCTCTAGATGGATAGGAGTTTTATAATAATATTTAATAGGGTAATAAAGCCAAGCTTCGACACCTGTAGAGGACACATATCACCTAAGAAGCAGTAAAAAAAATCAACTTTAGCCATCCAGTAACTCTACATCAAGTTTAGAACGTCCCATCCTGCGTCTACGCCTCGTTCCCGGGATGAGAATTGCGTGGAGCGCACAATAGACCAACCTACATCGCCACTAAAGCTGAATTCTCACCGGCTACGTAGCACAGCCACGTATAGAGCCGGCCAACGAACAAAGCGAGCCGTCATTTGAATATCATTTTGTCATTTCCATATCCACGTCTTCATCTTATTGTGACTGCGGAAATTGTTCAGGAAATATCCATCCATCCATCCATTATCAACCCATCAACGGCTCACTACAGCAGGTCTCCTCTCAGAGAAGGGTTATAGGCCAAAGTCCACCACGCTGGCCAAATGGGAATTGGCGGACTTCATACACCTTTGAGAACATTATGAAGAACTCTCATGAAGAAGATGTGACTCGACGAAGATGTGCAGGTTTCCTCACGATGTTTTCCTTCGCCGTTGAAGCAAGTGATATTTAATTGCTTAAACGCACTTGACTCCGAAAAGTCAGAGGTACCGTACCCGGGATCGAACCTGCTACCCCCCGAATAGGAGACCACAGTCCTAACCACTAGGCTATCACTGCTTCTAAAGGGAGGAAATATAATTTCGATAAACTTTCCTTCCTCTATCCAGTTTCACAATCGTTCGCTACCAGGAACGTAGCCGGACTATGTTCCTGAAAAATTATAAGTAGTTAGTTAGTTAGTTTCTGCAAGCGTGCCTGATTTGTTTTGCCATTTGATCCTAAGTTCATGCCATTAGATCACTGATCATCTTTTTTTTATGAAATTATAAATGAATGATGTAAAGAATCTACCAGTGGTTTGAAATGCTTTTTCGTCACAATAGCCATGATGTGACGGTGATATTTGTATTTATAATATTTGAAAGCTGCAGCGTACAAAAGCCCAATCTTTTAGTAGAAAGAAAATTCGCAGCGCTTTATAGGCCTCAACCTACATCGCTACTAAAGCAGAGTGCTCACTGGCCATGGATCACAATCGTACAGTATACCTCTTGTATACCTATGATAGACAGCAAACAAAGCATCTCGACCGTTCCTCCAGTAGATTTTATACAATGGCAATACTTTGAATGGTTGGTTTGTCATCTGTATGTCTTCATATTTTTACTGTGATTGTAAAAATTTGGAAATAAAAATGTACACTACTTATTAACAGAAATAATGTACATACACGTAGCAAATTTGGTAATCTTTTCTTTGTGATAGCTTTACGAAAAGTTTTTACTAAACTGAACTTTGTGTAGGTACGTAAATAACGTTTTAACTATAGCTATTTTAACCAATAAATAAACTAGTAAAAAATAATCTAATTCATCGTACACAATCCTAAAGAATTTAAATTTAAATTAAGTTTAAAATTTAAATTAAAGTTAAATTAGCACAACTTTAGTAAAAAGTTAAATTCTCTAAGAAAATATTCAATTTCAAAATTAAACACTTCCACTAAGTTAAAGGGCAACATCAAAATAGCACTTAGGTTCAAAAATCCAAAAGAATGTTTCCCATTAAAAATAATTAAGAAACAATGTAGTGAAGTGGTATTCGTACAGGTTGAAGTAAATAGTCAGATAAATTCGTTGCCCATTAAATCTTCTCTAAAAATAACGTTAACAAAGCGTGTCGCGAGTAAAAAATCCGAAAGATTCACCGTAGAGGCAGAGATTAAGCGATCTTTTTAACTATTCCATCCGTCTTGTTAATCCGTCGGTGGAACTAATGATATCTAGCGGGGACTTGTAAAAATAGACGCTCTTTAAGGTTAGAGGGATTGTCCTCGGGATTTGAATGATTACGATTTGATATCTGACTCCGTTAATGGTGATTATCTTATAGTTCTTCCTTCGAAGACTATTTTCATAAACGCAACGAGCACAATTCCTTCTTTCTCTTATTCACAACCGTTGCCATGTTGTGACAGAGTAGCAAATATCTCAAAACGTTTGATTTTTAGGGTCTAGTGTGGTTTTAAGCTAGCTAACGTCAAACGTGACATTATACAGCGGTAATAGGTCTAGGAGATAATACTATGTTTGAAGGAAAACATTGGCGCAAAACTTAATGCCTGAGAGTTCTCAGAGGATTTTAAAGGATTATTAACAGAAGGCTATTCAAAAGGATTTTTTGTATTCCACCATAATAATTATTTGGCTTAGCCTCAATAGCCCAACGTTTACAAGTTAAACTGAAAATGGTAAGACCAATGGTTCGATCCACATTCTTTACCTCGTACTGCCCACTCCTAACACTAGCGTTCCGTTTATTTGGAGGGGAGAGGAGAATATATTTTATCAGGTGATTTGATGATTTTCTATTTTATCAGGTGCCACCGGCAGGGCTACTTTCTATCTGCCGATCTTAACATGTGTTGAATTGTAATAATTCCAAACCAGTAGATTCATTCGACGATTCGAAAGCACTTGTAAAAAAATATTTAAAAAAAAAATATTTCTATCCTATTCCAAGCGGTTTTGCTTCAGCAATCCACAAGGCAGATAAGCTACATTTTGTAACATTTTTGTTTTGAAAAGAACAACTGCTGAGTTTCTTGCCGGCTCTTCTCAGCAGAATCAGATTTCCGAACCGGTGGTAGATTCTTGACTTGTCATAAGAGCCACAAGTTGGCAGCCCGATCTGTCCAGTGGTTAGAGCTGCGCATTGATAGATCAGTCAGTCAGTCAGTCACCTTTCCGTTATATATATTCAGATTATACAATAAATATTTAATAAAAATATCTGCCAGTAATATTCCAAACTCAATAGATTTGAACTTAGCTTACTAATCTTCTAGACCACCGACATAACAATACATAGTAGCTACATACGCACGTTTTAAAATCGGAATTAGAAACTGAAAGCCTAGCTCTGAACGCCCTGCAGACTGCACGCAAATATTTGCTAGTGCATTACTTTCCCCGTCTGGATGTGACGGCTCTGCATACACATTAGCATTCTGATATGTATCTTTTGCATCCCTAGCCTACCTCTCAGTACCTATCTATCTTGATATTTGTTTAAAAAGTTAAACTTTAAAGACGAGCGTCTAAGTTTATCTTAGAATCACTCTAGATCTTACATTCCTCGTCGTTTGGCCCTGCAATGCTGTACTAAACTAACTTTAAAGCCAACTCATGCGATTTCTTTCATCTCACGCCAAGCTCGATTTTGAGTAACTTTTGCAGCACGCCATGTGAGCTGCCGGCGGGACACGTCGTTAACTTTACCGGCAGGCCATGAGGTCCGCTGTGATCCCACAAATTCATATAATTTTACAGAGCTTGGCTTGCTAGATAAAGATTCGAAAATTGTTGCTTCGATTATTTTTGTCAAAACGCTACTCATAAAAAAATTGATGAAAATTGGACTATAGTTAAAGAACTACAGCGGTGAAAACTGAGTAAGTAAAACTAGTACCAAAAAGCATAATATTTATTGTTATTTCTTTAAAAACCAATTAAAAACAAAAATGTTATTGTTAATATTTATTAGAAAGAATAAGGTTAAATTTGGACATGGATTTCTGCGTAACATTGGCCACAAACACTAGATTGAGGTGGGCATTTCAGGCATACGGTGTTTACTTTTTTTTTCGATCCCTGGCTTGTTTCCTGACAGTCCAGCATTTTTATTGTTTTCAATGTATACATCTTTGGCGAATAAGTCTTCCTCTATGATTAAACTGTGATGATTTTTTTAAAATTTTATGAAAAAATCTTTTCCCAGCAGGCGCGCGCAGCCAACTGACCTAATTATACTGATGGCGTGCCCTTAAAATTTTTGACAAGCAACGACAAGAAAAATTACAGCAAATTTGGCGCAATAGTTGTGGTATGCCAGCCGCCCACATGGCCTGCCAGTTAAAATTCAAAAAACCGATAGTGGCCGGCTACACTCGAATTTTTGTGGGCCACCAGCAGCCCACGTGGCGGTGAGAGTGTTATAAAAAGTTGATAAAAATGCTTTGCAATAGCTTTACCGCGGCAGTCCCCGAGTGCCGCTTAATTTAATAATACTAGCTTTTGACCGTAACGACGTCCACGTGGTTAGGCTTTTAAAAATCTTTTGTTTTCAGGGTCAAGTAGCCTTTAACACTACAGTTCCTCTATCATACCTACTCAGTACTCACGCTAAAAATCTGATAGATCCGTACCCTGTCGCGGTGCGATCGACGGATAAACCAACAAACAAATACACTTTCGCATTTATAATAGTAGGCAAGTTAACCCCCATACCCCAAACCACCACCTCATATTCTAAAACTAGCTCTTGCCCGCGGCTTTGCTCACGTTAAGTTCGTTTTTTCAAACCCCTATTTTACCCCCTCAGGATTGAATTTTCAAAAATCATTTCTTTAAGCGGATGCCGACGTTATAATAGCTATCTGTATGCCAAATTTCAGCCCGATCCGTCCAGTGGTTTGAGCTGTGCGCTGTTAGATCAGTCAGTTAGTCAGCTAGTCACCCTTTCCTTTTATATATTTAGATCAAAATACTATCTATTTATTTTACGATGCATCTACGAATATATACCAACATACCCAAACCAACAAAAAGTCAAAATAGAACTTTCATGATATTGCATCTTACGATCCCGGAAATGAGTCGTTACCCTTCTTCACACCTGAGGTCCTTTCTTCCAAATGAAGTCTAAAGTTATCCTCTTTATGTGCATGGTTATAAGACTCAAAATAAAAGTTATCGACAAAAATGGGTACAACGGAAATTATTACGACACAAGAGTTTTATTAGAATAGGGTTGAACATGACTATTAATTTATATAAAAAAAGCTTTAACATTAAATTATTTTTATAACTTTAAGCAGCCCCTTCAGATGGAGATTACTTGAGATGAAGTTTGAGAAATTAAAGTTGAAGTTTACTACCTTCATTTACGCGGATGAAGTTGGGAGTGGCAAACTTTTTAAGTGTTACTTATTATTTATCTTTTACGGCGAACTTGTCATCCCAATATTTGGAAACTTGCTCCTAAACTATGACATTGAAATTACAACTACTTGAGAAATGCATGTAATTTCACCAAATCATACAAGAACTGTCTAGACATCACTTATACCACAAATTACTTGACTTTAATAATAATGAACCGAATATTAGTTCGAAGAACTGTTTTTGGGCGCCTAAGGTGCTCCAGAGAGTGTAGTAGTGTTGACAGACCACCTACTAAGTGCACAGACGATATTAAACAAGTCGTAGGGAGCTGCTGCGTAAAACCGGCTTCAGTCCGAGTGATAGTACCTAGAAGACGCCTATAACCAGCAGTGGACGCCTGTTGTTTGACGAAAAAAAATAAGAAGAATATGGACCCTAAAATCAAAAATGCGAGCATAAACGTTGGAAATAAAAATTTAGAGTCTGTTAGGAACCACACAAAGCATCTCTCACAAGATCTCTTGTTTCCTCCCGAGTGAGTCGTTCAAAAAACTCGAGATAAAATAATTTAAGAGCGAACGTTACACAGACAGTAATTAGCTACAGAATCGCTCCCGCGGGCGTCGCCGCCCTCGCCGCTCTCTACAAATCTTTCAAATGTTACTTGTTAATAAATTATTATTTACAATAAAAAATTCAGTTAGTATTTGTCTTTGATAAGAATACGTTGTTATGAACAAAGTTATTAGTTGATCCGCCGACTTCGTTCGCGTGGATTGATTTATAATATATTTTAGCCAAAATTCGTGATCGAAGATTTAAGCTAAAAATGTAGTCATCATGGTTAAGTGGACTAATGCAATAAATCAATCTAAGACTGCGATAGTAGAAGCTGCCATTTAGCCGTCTGGTACAAAGTTACAAGACACAAGTAGAAAGTAGATTTACTTACTTAAAAAATTGCCAATAAATATAGAAGCCTAAGTAAAAAGTGGTAGCCCTGAAGCCATAGATTATATTAATATGAATGTGAAAGTGACAACTTATTTCGTTAGCCGCTTACAAACTGATTGTGGGCCGCCGCATTTACAGGAAACCTCCTTTTAACTTCTATTACTGTAACATGTTGTCTATTTTGATCAATAGGATATGGCAACTCAAAAATACGCTTTAATGTTCTTGTTGAATTAAAATTAACGAATTAAATTAACTTCTAGAAAGAAGAAAGAAAATCTTAAAGATTCATATTGTTTCAAAAGTTTACCTAGTATTATGATGATTTTTAAACTAAGAGTGAAGACTAACTAAACAAAACTTTCATGAGCCATGACCAATCGTGTTAACTGCCACACAGTGTTATTGACCTTTTAAAAAATTCTTTTCAAAAAACCGACTTCTAACGCCACTACAAAGTATAAAAATAATTTTAGTTTGTCCACGTTTGTTGAAGTCGGGCGGGCCTATATACAAACTATGAAACCGATGCGCGACGCTACAGAATATGATAGACTCGTTTGTAGAAGTCGAGCGAGCATCGCGAGTCCATAAAAGTGCACAAAAATCGGCCAAGTGCGAGTCGGGCCTCGCTCTTTTAGGGTTCCGTTAAAAAAAATTAAATAAAAATATTTCCATTTACCCATGGAAATATTTTAATTTAATTTTTTTAATTTAATTTAATTTTTATTATTTGTTGTTATAGCGGCAATAGAAATACATAATATGTGAAAATTTCATCTGTCTATCTATTACGGTTTACGAGATACAGCCCGCTGACAGACGGACGGACGGACGGACGGACGGACGGACGGACGGACGGACAACGTAGGCTTAGTAATAGGGTCCCGTTGGTACCCTTTGGGTACGGAACCCTAAAAATTAGTTCACTCATGTTTACTGATTGCAAGAAAATCACCTGCAACAATTCAGCTGAATTTAAATCCTCCTTTTTCTAAGAAAGTCTCAATTCTCAAACAGAAATCAATTTTGCATTTGGCCCTCTGCGTCCATCCAGTATGCGGAGACATTAGTGAGCCGAGGAGCGGGAAACGAAATCTCCAAATTTCGCGGAGCTCAAAGCAAGGCGCGATATTTGCATAAATTTGCGTTAAGTAAATGGTCCCCCTGACAAGTTTAATCTTGTCTTTGGAATTTATGGCCCCCGACTGCAACCTCTGTGTCTGCAGTAGCTGAATAAACATTTGCTCGCAGTTCAAGCTCAAGTTAAGCCTCGAGGATATACCGAATTAAATAGTTATTCCTGATATAAAGTTCAAAGAAAAGAAAGTTGAGAGAAATATAGTACAAAAACTCTTTTTATAGAGATGAAAACGATAACTGTCTCTACTCTACGGGGACTGAGATAGGGTTGTTAAGACGGCAAGTGGCATATTATTGCGCCGCGCATCTTTTAACTTTCAATATCAACCTTTGAGCAGCATGCTGCATTTTTCATGTTGTTGCTAACCCTAGAACAGCTTCTGGAGATAAGTCTTTACTCGATGACAAAGAAAGATTTACGTATTTTGACGCTACAGTCTGTTCTAGTTCTAGGTACACCAAGTAAAGAAAAATAACAAATAAAAATATAAATAAAAATAAAAATTACAATGGGCGGTATTGGCATACAAAAACTAAATTGCAAAATAAACAACCTTGTTTTATTTTTCAATTTAATAAATAATAAACCTATTAAAACACTCAAGTAATGATAAAAGTCGTGTGGTGACGTGGGACACCAGATGGGAACGAAGTTCCTTATTATAATAAAAAACTTGAGACGTGTCGAGGGACACCCGGATGGAACGTAGTTCCTTTCGATTACATTGTGTTCTGTATTTTCGCGGTACAACATTCGGTCTCCGTAGCCTAGTGGCTCCGGAAGTCGCTTAACAGTTCAAAGTCGATGGTTCGATTCCCAGGTCGACAGACCGAATTTTCCATTTTCAATTTTATTTTAAACAATTTCTACATGTGGAACCTTTCCCTAATTTTTTATAACTTATAAGTTATAAAAACTTAGGGAAAAATTCCACATGTAGAAATTATTATACCGCAATATTGTACCGCGAAAATACCGAATACAATGCAAAATTCACATTCAACAAAAAAGTGTCGGTTTCAAAAATGTGTCGAGTGTCGGTTCCTTAATTTTTTCTGTCTAGCCCCCTTCCGCACCGCGCGATAAGGAACTTACGTTCCAAAAAATAATGATAAAAACAAAAAAAAAATACCCGAATAATTATTATTTTCTTTATACCTCGAATAGAACTTGGAATTAATATTGTGGAACGAAGACAATAATAAAACAAGGACTGTGACGAAAAATTCTTACGATTTTATGTAACGTTGCGAATGTCTTTTGCCGGCTATGGTACCCCTCCGCAACGCCCCATAAGGAACTTCGTTCCAAAATATTTCATTCTAGGTATCCGAGTGCGTAGATAAAGCACTTTATTATGAGAATATAAAAGTGAATTATTTTTCCCGGAGAGGAAAATACGCAAAAAAAGCTTACAAATGTGAAGAATTTCACAACTTCGTCAATATACCTAACGAGGTATATTGACGAAGTTGTGAAATTTTATGTTCTGACGCAGAAACTTATTCCTTTATTCAACACTAGCTGATGCCCGCAACTTCGTCCGCGTGGATTTAGTTTTTAAAATCCCTCGGGAACACTTTGATTTTTCGGGATAAAAGTAGCCTATGTCACTCTCCAGGTCCTCAATTATACCCATGCAAAAAATCACGTAGATCCGTGGCTCTGTTGCGGCGTGATTGAAGGACAAACCAACAAACAAACACACTTTCGCATTTATATTAGTAAGTATGATTAGAATATTAAATTACATAGGAAAACACTGTAATATTACGTCCATACGATGTATGGATGTATTACATCCATACCTACTATGTAGTATGTAGGTATAATGATCGTTTGGCAAAATCTGACGCCTTTAGAGTAGTTTGGCTTTGACACAATAGTATCCACGATGGCTATATACGATAAATTACGCCTGCCAGCTTAAGATGAGCCGTTCATTCAAAGTATCCTGTAGATTCCGGGGTTCAAGTTATTTGGACCTCTACTGAAGATTGCGATATCTATAATTTCTGAACTACGAAATTGACGACCTTGAAATAATTACAGGACAATCTCTAAAGAACCTGCTTTCTAACAAAAAAAGAATGGATTAAATCGGAATACGCCTTAATGAATTACAGCGAAATACACATTTTGACTTTCATCCCCTCTCCCAAGGGAACCGTGCTGAATTTCGGGATAAAAAGTATCCTATATTATACCTCGTAGTATTAACTTAAATCGTGCCAAGTTTCATTTAAATCCGTCCAGTAGTTTCGGCGTGATGCGCGGCCAAGATACAGACAGACAGACAGACAGACAGACAGACAGACAGACAGACAGACAGACAAAAAATTAAAAAAAAATTGTTTTGGCTTCAGTATCGATTATAGAGTGCCCTCAAACAAAAATTTTCAAAATATCTTCAATGTACAGAATTGGACCTGTTACAGTTTTATTATATTATAGATTTGCACGTCGCGCCTACGCGGCCTAAGTTAATAAAGGTATATAAAGTTTGCAAAGATTTTTTTGCGTCTGTTGCGTAGAGATGTCGGATTTGCAAAGATTAAAAATAGGACTATTATTTAGTGTACTTTGTATTTGGTTATGATTGTCTTCACACCTCTACACTACGAGAATAACGCACGAAAATACAAAAATCAGACTGCAAAAATAGGAAACCTAGAAAGAGGAAAAACTAGAAATAAAATAAACTAAGGTAATTACCTGATATACAATCAAGATTTTAAGGTAATTTGATTTTGAAATCTACCTACTTTAGTCAGTTAAAATTCCCCTTGCAGCTTCTTACTATTGCTGTTTCCCGTCTTTCGTAGCTAATAAGAATAAACAAGTTAAACGCAGCAGCAAGTTTCTCTATTCTCTAGTTGGAGCTAAACTTTAATAAGCAATTTTATCTCTCCCGCCCCTTGCCGAACCATTCCCCTCTTGTGATGAATTTATAGTCTTACAAGATTAAAATCGTCTCCGTGTTTCAGTAATTGTCTAGCTCCTAGTTGAGTTCATCAAAGCTTAGATTTAGAGGATAACTTTTGGCTGTCTGTGAAGTATTTACTTTATTATAATTAATAGCGTTTCAGTCTATGGCAATCTAACAAAAAACAGCCCGATCTAAATTATAATACAAAGTTTTATTATATTACAAAGTTTTCTCCGAATGATTTGAATGCGATTATACTTTCTAACTATAATGTTGACTTACTTAAATATTATAGTTTAAATAATTTGTTTTTTGATGCTTTGTAAGCTTTATTGCATGTTAATGACGATGCAGCCGAAGATAGAGAGCGCTTTTCTAGAAAATGCTTATTCACTCTTGATTTTGTAATGAATCTTTTAAAAATCACGCTTTCATTTTTTATATACTATCATTTTATGATCTCAAGCTATATAATTATACCTACATCTACTGCCGGATATAGTTCGCTTACTACAGCGTTCAGCTTTGCAATGAGCTCATTTCTGATTTGATCCTGTAGGAAGAATTTCCGAGCATGGTTCTTGCAGTGCTTGCTGAGTGACACAGAGCCTTCCAACAAAGCCAATTGTTAGTAGTGACTATATTTTTGATGGAAAATATTTATTATATTTGAAAAACTTTACAAAACCACTGTAGTTTTACATCGGATGCTTTTGACCATCCAAATTATTACTGGTCTATTATAGGCCTTTATTGTTTTTCTTTTTTTTGTTGATTAATGCCTAATCACCCGATACATCAATGTTACCATAAGACACTTTCCTGTACACCACTCGATGTATTTCATTAATCACATCATAGAGAAAAGTATATGCGTCTAATGTATCATCTGTACTTTCGACTCTATTATATTCGAGTTTAAAGTAGATTTTTGTTTATCGGTCGGCAGTATAGAGGATCATAGTGCATTATTTAGTAGGATCTATGTGATTGATTGGCGTCGTGCGGGTCAGAGATCAATGGAGAGCTCCTAATTCATTCTTGTGCCTTATTTTGATCGATTGCTATATAATAGACGTCTGATTAAAATTTGAGTATCGTCCTATATATGATTAAGAATTAACTATACTTTTTCTTTTGAGTTATAAATAATAATACAAAAAGGTTACCCCATCCTGTTCAAATTAATACGGTCTAAAAATTACACAGAATAACGTATCACGTATCCTCATTAAGAATTTAAGTAAAGATTTATTTTATTTCGTGTCGTTGCCAAAAGTCGGGATTTTTGGCTAACGACTTAATCAAGTTCTTACAAACGAATATAGCAGTGCTAGCATAGTGATTAGGATTTCAACGTAATTTTCGGAGGTCCAGGGTTCGAATACTAACTCTATCTATCTAACTTTTTGAAGTTTTATGTCTTTCAATTAAATATCAAGAAGATGTGGTGAGGAAACCAGTATGCCTGAGTGTTGCCATGCCTCAAATTATGAACCGTATATGATTTTCAAAGAGGAAAAAGAAATTCGTTAACCTCATGATTTGCCAGAGATTTCTCTTGTACGATTAGTATTAGTTTTACAGTTTTTTTTTGCTACAGCATGGTATGTACTTAAAAAATTCAACTTGTGATTTTTTCAATAATAAAATTCAAAATTATTTATTTCACGCAGGCCAACTTGTGGCTCTTATGACACGTCATGACTCTACCTTCGGTTCGGAAAGCGGATTCTGCTTAAAGTATTACTTGTCGAGGCTGAAACCTCCCATTACACAATTTCCAAAATATCTAACCATAATAATAAAGTGTATTTGTTGTTATTATTATTATAATCTAGTACAGAGTACGCTAAAATGTCACATTTTGTTATTGCCGCGCCGTTAAAGCTTTTATTATGAAAGTGGTAGAGACCATTATAGTAATGTGCTTGGTCACAGGAGTTGGCTAAAGCGTTTCATTTGCAAATGGAGTCGTGTCGTAGGCCTTGCAATTTGGCTTAAGCGACACTCTTAACACGACGACGTTCGTAAAGTAATTGAATTTAGAAATACACTTGAAATGATAGCCTCGAAGTGCTTTCACTTTGCTCGAGACAATAATATAGCGGAAGAATTTCCTTTGAGAAAAGACATTGAACTAGATGAGTTTAAAAACTGCACAGCAATAAGAAATTGATAATTAATTATAAATTACTGTCAAGAATGCCATTTCCGACACTAATATCTAATTTACACAATAAAATTGTCACACACCAAAAATTTCGTCAACACGAGTTAAATACTGACTCCGTTACTCCGCTGAATAGTGTGTTTGTTTGTTAGTATGTTGGTTTGTCTTTCAATCACGTAGCAACAAGCAACAGCAATATAAATTCTTACAACGATGTAGGTCTTGGCGGGTGACAAACAAAGGTGACAAAAGCTACCTTTTAGCCGGAAAAACAGAGGGTTCCCGAGGAATTTTTAAATACCTAACGCCACGCGGACGAAGTCGTAGGGAAAAGCTTGTATAATTATAAATGTTCGATTAATAACTAGAGCAATTCGATTCCCGGCGGGGTCAATTCGGGAATTTCTTAACTGTCTCTGGTCTGGTGGGAGAATTTGGCCGTGGTTCGTTAACGCCCTTATCTGATTAGACTGCATCGTCACATAGCATCAGGTGGGATATCAGATGGGATCTCAGTCAAGGACTATCTTATCATTGAATAAAAAAAACTCTTTTTGTCTGTCTTTTACTTTTTTACCTAAAGTTCTTAAATTTCGACAGGATATCTCTAGTTTGTGTCTTAAGTACCCTGGGTAGTTAGTACTTAAGTAGAGGATTCTATTTACCTTAAAATATCAAGGAGTTCCCACGCATGATTTAGAAAAATCTTTATCCATGCAGACGAGGTCGCGGGCATCAGCTAAACTCTCTAAATCTTTATGTCAAACATCTCACATACCGCACGCGACCGTACCTATATATTTTAGTAGTTGGTTTAGCGAAGTTGCAAAGTCGAAACAAAGTCTGTTTGTGTAAGGTTGCTAGTTTATGGAGCGCAGGGAACTTCGTTAATGTGTGTTCTTAAGTAACAGTTGTATTGTTGTTACCCTCACGTATCGCTGTTGTTTCTGATTGTTACATTTTTACTGTTGCTAAGGGCTTCTACGTTTTTGTTGAATTGGATTTATAAAGTCTTGTAGAAATGGCTTAAGTTATATTGCTTTCTTTTGAGGTGCACGTGTTTACGTTTACTTGGGAGCGCCGCCGTGGCGGGTTAGCTCACGATATGTTGACCCTGTAGAATAAATAGAATAGAATAGAATTGAAATATTTTTTATTCAAATAAACTTTTTTACAAGTGCTTTCGAATCTTCGATGAGTCTACCACTGGTTCTGAATGCCCTTCCTGCCGAGAAGAACCAGCAAGAAACTCGGCGGTTGCTCTTTTCAAAACAAGTATACAATTCAATAGATACTAAGCTATGTATGCAGTGTTTCCACAATGAGTTCCACAAAAGCATACCTAATTACAATTCAATACAATATGTTAAGACGGGCAGACAGAAAGTAGCCCCATTCCCGCCGGTGGAACCCGTTCATGAACATGACGCATGATCCAGCCATTGCTTCGGTCAACCATATTTGAAATAGTAATACGATGCTCCTTTGAAAGAATTCCGAACATGTCGGCCAATCTCAATGGATATAAACCCACAGCTCTGGCATTGGTTTTTCCAAGCATCTCTTTATCAGTTGAAAACTCATGTAACTCTACCTGGTCTAGTGACAAAACATAGTAGGTAGACCTGCTGTAGTGCTTAAGTAGACACAATTTGGTATGTAAAGCAATACATTTATTGCATAAATTGCTTTGTTGTAATATGAAGAACCATTTCCAAGGTAATGACTCTGAAAAAATGCTCAATTTCTGCACAGTGCGTAGGCCAAGTGTGTATTCCCAGACACGCAGATTTCATCTCGATGTTTTCCTTCACCTTTGTTTACCTTTCTTTACTATTAGCATCCATTTGGGCGTACAGAGATCAACTACGATATTGCACGCGCCTCTATACATAGGTAACTAAAAAGTCGTGTGGTGTCGTGGGACACCAGATAGGAACGAAGTTATTATTATAAAAATATTAATTTCAAGTTCTATCCGAGGTACTTATAAAGAAAATGATTATTCGGGTATACATTTTCTATCATGATTTTTTTATCGATAAAAATTAAAATGACCCCAGGGAAGCCTAAATATCGATTTTATAAATATTAAAAATAAAAAATGAAAATTAAATTGCGCGCCCCCGGGTGGGCTCGAACCACCAATCATTCGGTTAACAGACGCACGCGAGCCAATTGAGCCACGGGAGCGATGCACAACTTGTTGAAATTATTATATAAGATATTTTTAGGCCATCAAAAGTGTCGAAAGTGTCGTTACAACTTTTGGTCTTACTTCCGTCTAGCCCCCTTTCGCAACGCGCGATAAGGAAATTCGTTCCAATAATGAACTAATATAATACTAGTGGTTCGCCCCGAACTGAGACCTCGCGGTAACGGTATCCCATGATTATTCATTCAATCGATACATGACGACCAAAACTGACATTATTATTATTATGCCCGTTTTCACCAAACATACCTAAATCATCCCCTATGTAGGAGTCTCTTTACGTAGGTAGCTCCAAAACACAATCCTAAGTCCTAACATCCGTCCCAATGTCCTTTTAGGTGTCCCGTACAGGATCGTGATAAAGAAGTTGACAGTAATCATCACATAACTTATCATAGGTAGCCTGTAAAGGTTAGGGAACGTCAGTGAAAACATTGAATTATTATGTAGGTACTAACGAGTGAAAACGGGGTAAGGGCATCTGTACAAATCGTCATCTATCGACTCGAATAGAAAATATACAAAATGATATTTAACTAAAGAATAATTTTAATTGAATAATATGTTATTATATTATGTACCTAAATAATAATGGTCGACGCAAAACTGTTTTTGGGATAAATCGTAGTCGTAACTCCTAGTTCAATGGAATAGTTAATGACTGCGCCATCTATTAGCATTATTGTGAAGCTATGTGAAATTTACTGATGCTCATTAAAAATTAAATAATCTCGTTTCTTTATAATATTCATATAATTTTAGTATTTGTTGTTCAAGTACAGGATACAAGTGAAGTAAGAAAATAAGTACAACTTGAAAATATATAGAAAATTTTCCCAAAGAGCGTCTTCAAGCGAGCGTATTAAATCGCCACTTTGGAAGCCCCCCATTTCGTCAATTTTAGGAAAAAAATTAAAAAAAAATACGGTTTTACTCTGTTCCAAATTGTGTTTAAAATGATACACAGAAAACCTATGAATCGCAAATAAAAAAAAATTTCTTCGCATTCGCTTCTATGAGAGCCCCCCTGAAGTAAAGATTTTTATAACTTTTTAAGCCATTTTCGGCTGGAGGCCATCGGTTTACATATTATATCTAAATTTGAAGTAGGTAATTACGTTCAGTAATTCAAAAGTTATAAGGCTCTGACAGACGGACGGACGGACGGACGGACGGACGGACGGACGGACAAGTGCAAATCGCTCTAGTAAACTCAGAGACCTCGCTTCGCTCGGTCGCAAGTACGCAAGTACAAGTACGCAGACATTCGTTGTGAGTCTTGGTGGCGCTTTGTAAATACTTTCAAACTTTTAAATTTTGGAGGGGCGAGCCATGTTATCGTAGTTAATCTCTGTTAGTTTCTTAGACTGTGGTTACGAATAGGTATGATGACGACAGTGTAGCAGTGCGCGAGCGCCTTTACTCATACAATCTGACCTTAAGCAAACACTCGCTCACAAAGAGTCATATATCAAGCGCTATGATAGTTGATGGCTGGCCCTCGAGGGACGGCGGGAAATATCGCTCCGGCCTCCGCCTACGCTGCCATTCCGAACAATAACACTTTTTCAGGATTCCTTTACAGGAATAGGCTGAAAATAATCATATTGTTTGATAGAGTAGTAGATATGGCTAGTATTGATAATATAAATTATAGATTACTTCTAAAGTAGTAATTGTCTGATTTTACCCTTTGCACGTTTTAATTGGTAAAAGCGTTCTTGATCTTTGGCACAAATATAGCTTGCGCTTGACAGGGAATTAATAAACCATTTTTGCCAAGTAACGTTACATTTTAATTCGAATTTGTTCTTCCCATCCCATCAACTACTCACTACTGAGCGCAGGTCTCTTGTAGGTCTCATTGAAAGGTTATATAATTATAGATCCATAGTCTACCACGTTGGCCCAATGTGAATTTGTCTACCAATTTCCAATGCGAATTGTCTTCACACACCAATGAGAACATTATGGAGAATTCTTAGACGTACTTACAGGTTTCCTCACAATGTTTTCCTTCACCGTTGAAGCATGTGATATTTATTTGCTTATTTACAATAACTCTGAAAAGTCAGAGGTGAGTGCTCAGGATCGAACCTCCAACACCCTGAATAGAAGACCGAAGTCCTTACTACAAGGCTATCACTGATTTTTTTCTATGCTTTAATTGTAATTAAATCTTTATTTAGATAATCATTTTCAAACACTAAACAGAGAACAGTTTTTTAGCCACAGTCCAAAATGGTACAGATAGCCTGCCAGTCATAACTGGTTATTTTACATGTAATAATAAATAGTCGTGTTAACATAGAACCTTGCAATACAGACACTTTACAGGTAATTAGTGCTAATCAATGTAACTGGCCTAATTGACATCGAGCCAGCTAAATTACGTCCCGTGAGATAAGATTGCATCGTGGGTCGCGAATCTTAGCTAATTGCCGATCGACATCATATTTCAAATCGGTTTCTATCGGTGACAAATGTTCTGATAAATTGTATAAGCCTTTTAAGTTTTGATCTACACCAAGTTTATAATTCGTTCGGTGTCAGGGAATAGAGTTGCCGTAATCTCTTAGGCTGTGTCTACACTAGTAAAGTCATGCAGAGCAAACGAGCAGGTTCAGAGCATGCATTTAGTTCTAGCTTGCGACGTTCCAACAGATGTCAACTAGAAGAAAACAAAATATTTATTACTTTGCCCTGACAGTGAGCTCGTAGATATATTTAGTGATCCGAGTATTTCCTATAGTCAACTGATATAAATCAATATCCTTGAGAACGTTTTTAGTTGACATTTCCACGAAGGCAATCAAAAAAGTAATAATATTTGGTAAACAAACAATGGAAATGGGGGCGAAATAAGGAATTGTGGGACTTCCCCGTAGAGGCTTCACGGCAATCCAATCAGAACTGTTCGCAAATTAAATAACCACGAAAATAAACGGAAAACTCTAATTATATTTAAACGAATTCTCGTGATATCGGTGGATTATCGCGTGGTTACCCATCACTCATGTAGACTCAAATTCAATACATTGGAATCATTATGATGATGGTGATTCTTGTTTATTCATTCATTATTCTCAACCAATTACTGTCTGTATTGTAACATTGTTTTGTTATTGTGTCAATGTCTGCTGAGCATGCTCCGGTGTCGGAGTGAAACGTACGAAGGTAGAGTGTGTCATCATTGGGTTGGTGTGGTGTTGGGTGTTGGTGTTGTGTTATTTCTGCAGTTGCTCCACTATTGGAAGAACGGCAGCATGCAATGCGAGCGGCACCATAGCTACAGATTTTTCTATTTTGGTGGATTATAACAAAATATAATATTTTTTTATTTTTCTTGAGTATAAAGCCTCAATAGCCCAACGGTTAGAAGTGCAGACTGAAAACTGAAAGGTCGCAGGTTCGAATCACACCCGCTGCACTATTGTCGTACCCGCTCCTAACACAAGCTTTCCGCTTATTTGGAGGGGAGAGGAGAATATTAGGCAACTTCAACGTGGCTGATATTCTTTTTAAAAAAACAAAATTGCCAAGTAACGCCTCATGCCTAAATATTATGTGAATGAATAATGGAAGGGGTCACGACCCTCAGCAATGTGCAATACGATACAGAGTGAAAGACACTACAGCATGAAAACGATATAAGTTTATAACCAAGACCGAAGACGTATCCAGAAATTAAGGAAGCAGTCGTAAAACCCCAATCCCGTAGCCCTAACCGCGTTACCCCTCTCCCCCGTGCCCCGCACACCCCCTCGCATGATTAATGGCAGCTGACAGCGCCGCGCACATCCGAGAACATGACTTGGAGGCTGCCCTCTGACCGCTCTTTTGTGAAACTGCTTTGTCCTAGCTTTTTGCCTATTAAAATGAAGAGTCGTATCAGGCAACTTTATAAAGTTACTAGTTTTTGCACGAGTCATTGCTCGCGTGGCGAAAGGGTTTTAATAATCACGCGGGGACCCACTGTTTTTCGGGGATAAAAGGAAAATGGTGGTATGACTGTGACTGGCTGACAACCAATGCACAGCTTTACACACCAGCACACCGATTGGTTTCATTGAAAGGTCCACTAAGATTTTTCCTTATTCGATGTTGAGTTAGACCTTGGCTACGGTCTTACTGATGGTGAGTAACGTCATCATCATTAGCAACCCATCAACCGCTCACTACTGAGCGCAGGTCTCCTCTCCGAGTAGGGTTATAGGTCATAGTCCACCACGCTGGCCCAATGCGAATTGCCGGACTTCACACACCTTTAAGAACATTATGAAGAACTCTCAGGTGTGCAAGATGTTTCCTTCACCGTTGAAGCAAGTGATATTTAATTGCTTTAACGCACTTGACTCGGAAAAGTCAGAGGTGCGTACCCGGGATCGAACCTGCGACCCCCGAATAGGAGACCACAGTCCTAACCACTAGGCTATCACTGCTTAACAATGAGTGAATGGTGAGTAACAATGTAGTCTAAAAATTCTTTTCAAAAAACCGACTTCTAACACCATTACGAAGTATAAAAATAATTTTAGTTTGTCCACGTTTGTTGAAGTCGGGCGGGCCTAAATACAAACAATGAAACCGATGCGCGACGCTACACAATATGAGAGACTCGTTTGTAGAAGTCGAGCGAGCATCGCGAGTCGGTTTCATAGTTTGTATTTTAGGCCCGCCCGACTTCAACAAACGTGGACAAACTAAAATTATTTTTATACTTTGTAGTGGCGTTAGAAGTCGGTTTTTTGAAAAGAATTTTTATTTTAAGCTTTTAAGTGTAGCTATGATTGAGGAGCTAGGACCTGGAGCTCCATGATATAGTCCATACTTGTTACCTACAATATCAATTCGTAAACGAAATTTCCTAAATCCCCATAGTTTTAGGTAGGCAGTACCCTGCAGCATCAGGATTGAGGAGCTAGGACCTGGAGCTCCATGATGTAGTCCATACTTGTTACCTACAATAATAATTCGTAATCGACGTTTCCTAAATCTCTTTATTTTAGGTGAACAATATCCCTGCAGCATCAGGCTTGAGGAGTTGAAGGTGAACATTTTTATGGGACCATTTCGCAAATATCCTCTGTCGATTAAAAATAAAATCACTCGAATCGGTCCAGTAATCCCGGAGAAATCGGTGGACATACATAGAAAAAAAAAGATACCGGCCGAATTGAGAACCTCCTCCTTTTTGGAAGTCGGTTAAAAATGGTAGAGGGCTAACTTGAAAGAGGTAGGTATGACAGTGTATGTTAGACTCATACTCCTATTTTTATTCATTCTATCCCTAGAGGGGGGATTTTAATGACACTTATATTATACTCGTAATAAATAAGGAAAAGGTTTTCCTAAGTAAATCTTCGGGCAAAGTGGGGAAAACTTGTAAGAATTTGAGAACAGAGGTGGGCGTGGAGCAATATATTGTCTCTTCCCGCGAGACTGCATCAGTTACTTTATATCTCTTTTGTAGCTCCTCTTCCCGTAGGGAACTTGCTACTCGCAGAACAACTCTAAGATCATTGTAACATTAAAGGTCAAACCACAATATAGTAGCGCGGCATGACGCGGTAGCGCAGTGGCGCGACATGACAGCAAAGAGGCGCGGCGCGGCGTTCTTTCACGCCACAAAGAATGAACTTATTTGGCTGAAATTTCGAATAAAGATAGCTCATACCCAGGATTAACACATAGGCTACTTTTTATCTCGGAAACTTTAATCCACGCGGACGAAGTCGCGATCATCATCTAGTGCAGTCATATGAATCAATACATGGACTTTTATTTTTATTAATTTTATTTTATTTATTAGGTTTGCTAGTGATTTTTACAAAGTAAGACTTATGTTACTTACAAGTAATTCTCATGCACAATGTATGCAAAATCGTTTTAAAGCAAACACTGCATGCATATAACAAGATCAGGTAGGTATATAACATTTTGTCTCGTTGCGTCGCGCCGCTCCGCTTCTGCGTCGTATACCCCTTTAGTGCGGTTTGACCTTTAGAACATATTCGCCCGCGGTCAACACAGCTGCTGAGTTTTGCTAACGTTTGCTCGTTAGTTACTTAGTTTCCAAACGGTCCAAGTGCAGTTTATTTAACCGCCGCAAAGAACTACTTTAGTGTGTGTAGAGACCCCAAGCCATCACAGACTGCAATACTCGTACCGTAGTACTATTATATTATATTCTGTGCTTGTATGTACACGAAAGTCAAAACAAAAAACTCTACTAACACCACTTTCTTTTATATATATAAGATATATTTTATATTTTTTTATTTATTATAGTGACTCGACGACGCGACCTTGAGTTCCGTTCCATAAAGATAAACAAAAAACAATTTTGGCAGTCTTCGCAATAATTTGATCCCTGCAGTTGTTCAGGTTTTCTGCATCAGTGTTTTTAGACTTTTACTCATTCAGCTGGCAGGAAGTCATTTAATGCATGGCTTTGCGATCTGTCATCGAATAAGGATCGTGAGGGATTGTCTGGCGACAGAGATGTAACGACAAGTCTGCTGAAGGTACTTGCAGAATGGTACCAATGTACTAGTCCGCTACTATCTCTGCTATCGAGCTTAGTACGCACATAAATGCACACTTTTTTTAAACTATCACTTCTTCTTCTTCTTTTTTATCAACCTATAGACGTCCACTGCTGGACAAAGGTCTCCTGCATGGACTTCCACAGGCTTCGGTCTTGCGCCGCTTGAATTCTGCGGCTCCCTGCGACTCGTTTGATGTCGTCGGTCCACCTAGTGGGGGGTCTGCCAACACTGCGTTTCCCGGTGCGGGGTCGCTACTCCAGCACCTTGGGACCACTACTAAACTATCACTATCAGACATATTTTATTGTTAAAAATTATTTCTCAGGTTACGTGTACTTACCTTAGTAAACAACATTGTTTCGTACTAAATACTTACATACTACATACACCATGTATGTATACATCGTATATATACATGTAACTACTAAAGCCTACTTTATAACTATTAATATAAACTATTGTATGTATTCAATGTTCCCTGTTATATAAAGATAAAACAAGGCTCTCTTATAATAATATTTAGGTAGATTAAGTAGATATACTATACGAAACTAACCGACAAGCGCGTGACACTTGTGTCGCAATATCTGGAGTGTACGACATCGTGACGGCAAATTGGAGCGGCCATGTGCCGTGCGTGCCGCCTCACGTCTGCGGGAAATTGACGAGCACTGCGATAACAATAGTACAGCCGACGACCGACCAAATGTACGAGTACGTGTGACTGCAATAAGCGAAGCCGTGGCGTGTGCTTGCGAATATTACACGCGCTGGCAAACGAAATGAAGCTAGGGAAGCTAATCCTACTATCCTACTAATATTATAAAGGCGAAAGTTTGTGTGTATGTTTGTTCCTCTTTCACGCAAAAAGTACTGGATGGATTTGGCTGAAATTTGGAATGGACATAGATTATACCCTGGAATAACACATAGGCTATAAATTATCCCAGAAAAATCCAAGGTTCCCGCGGCATTTTGAAAAACCACTGATAGATGGCGCTGATTGTACTTAAATCACGCTTACTTTATCCGCAGCATCGATTTTTTCATCGGGATTCGGGTTTTTTTAAATCCTGCAAGCAAGCATGCAAGAAATCAAGCAAGCTTCGGTTTCAAAAAACCATAGCAAGCATCAATTTTTGAAATTTCAAGCACAAGCGACTGCATATCCTAACGCTTACGAGCGTCAAAAATTGACGTTGTTACATAAAATTTAATTATTATCTATCTATACTTATAATAAAACTGTAACTGTAACTGTAACTGTTCCTACATACACTTCGCGCGGGATATTAGTGTGCTACTTTTTACATATTTATCCTTCAATTATGGGCCAACGGAGTTACAGATTGACGTGGTTTATTGGATAGGCATAGTTGAGGACTTGAAAAGTGACAAAGGCTACTTTTAATCCCGGGAAACAAATAATTCCCGCGGGGTATTTGTACGCTACTTTTCACATATTTATCCTTCAGTTATGCGCCAACGGAGGTATAGATTGAAGTGGTTTTCCTAGCACTGGTAAAGTTAAGGGCCTGAAAAGTGACAAAGGCTACTTTTTATCCCGGTAAAACAAACGGTTCCTGCGGGATATTAGTATGCCTCTTCACATATTTATCCTTCAATTATGTGCCAAGGGAGTTACATATTGAAGGGGGTGTTTTGGATAGGCATAGTTGAGGACCGGAACAGTAACAACAGCTACTTTTTATCCCGGGAAAACAAACAGTTCCCACGGGATATTCGTATGCTACTTTTCACATATTTATCCTGAAATTATGCGCCAACGGAGTTATAGATTGAAGTGGTTTTTTAGCACAGGTAAAGTTAAGGGCCTGAAAAGTGACAAAGGCTACTTTTATCCCGGGAAAACAAACGGTTCCTGCGCGATATTAGTATACTAGCTGATGCCCGCGACTTCGTCCGCGTGGATTTAGTTTTTTAAATCCCTCGGGGAACTCTTTTTAATTTTCCGGGATAAAAAGTAGCCTATGTCACTCTCCAGAAGCTCAATACTCATGCAAAAAATCACGTTGATCCGTAGCCCCGTTGCGGCGTGATGAAGGACAAACCAACAAACCTACAAACAAACACACTCGCATTTATAATATTAGTAAGGATTTTATTTTTATTCCAATGATGTTGGACCGGCTAAAAGTCAAAATAATCGTACGTAGCTATTAGAGATGTAGGTAGTTACAGGAATTCCGGTGAATAACGTTACTCACAGGAACATAGGACGCATTCGGATTTAAACAAAAAATGTAATTATTATCGTATATAAATAAAAATGTATATTCCCTATATCCCGTGGTAGAAACATCTCGCGTGAACGGATGGACTGATTTTGAAGGGACTTCCAATGACAGATAGCTGATGGTATAAGCCTAGCATAGGCTACTTTTTAACTGATTTTCAAAAAAGGATCAAAAAAGTATTGTGTTTTTTAACCTATAAATATCAATATCTCCGTGATTTCTACACCGATTTGCCTGAATTTTTTTTAATCGATACAGAAACTTTGCTAGATGGTCCCATAAAAGTTGTAGTTGTAGTTGTTGTAGTAGTTATAGTAGTAGTAGTTGTAGAAGTAGTTGTAGTAGTTGTAGTTGTAGTTGTAGTAGTTGTAGTTGTAGTAGTTGTAGTTGTTGTAGTTGTAGTAGTTGTAGTTGTAGTAGTTGTAGTAGTAGTAGTTGTAGAAGTAGTTTTAGTAGTTGTAGAAGTAGTTGTTGTAGTAGGTAGGACCTGGGAAGTATACCTTTTGAAACATAAAAAGAATTTTCCAAATCGGTTCAGGCGTCTTAGAGTAATCGGTGAACATACATAAAAAAGATTCAGTTGAATTGAGATCCTCCTCCTTTTTTGAAGTCGGTTAATAAAATAAGAATAAAAATTAGTTTAAATTTGAAGAAGTTATGGAGTAAAACAGTCAAAATAGTTCAACCCCTATCTCAGAGAACATACATCCATCCATACATCCCATCCATCCATCCATCCGTATACTAAGTACATCTATCCATACATCCATCCTCACAAACTTTCACATTAATAATAATATTAGTGGTATAAGTAGCATAGGATATAGTTAATGTAGTTAAAGTTAGTAGCAGGAGGATACAAACATAAATACGTACATGCATACACACATACATACATGCATGGATACATATATACATACATGCAATCATGCATGTATTTTTATATGTATCCATGTTATCCATCCATACATACATACATGCACTCATGCATGCATACATACATACATACATACATACATACATACATACATGCATGCATTCATACATACATGCATACATATATACATACATGCATACATACATACACACACTATTACATACATACATACATACATGTATGCATGCATGCATGCATATTGGCGCATAATTTAAGGATAAATATGTGAAAAGTAGCATTCGAATATCCCGCGAGAACTGTCTGTTTTCCCGGGATAAAAAGTAGCTGTTGTTACTTTTCCGGTCCTCAACTATGGCTATCCAAAAAACCACGTCAATATGTAACTCCCTTCGCACATAATTGAAGGATAAATATATGAAAAGTAGTGTACTAATATCGCGCAGGAACCGTTTGTTTTCCCGGGATAAAAGTAGCCTTTGTCACTTTTCAGGCCCTTAACTTTACCTGTGCTAAAAAACCACTTCAATCTATAACTCCGTTGGCGCATAATTTCAGGATAAATATGTGAAAAGTAGCATACGAATATCCCGTGGGAACTGTTTGTTTTTCCGGGATAAAAAGTAGCTGTTGTTACTGTTCCGGTCCTCAACTATGCCTATCCAAAACACCCCCTTCAATATGTAACTCCCTTGGCACATAATTGAAGGATAAATATGTGAAGAGGCATACTAATATCCCGCAGGAACCGTTTGTTTTACCGGGATAAAAAGTAGCCTTTGTCACTTTTCAGGCCCTTAACTTTACCAGTGCTAGGAAAACCACTTCAATCTATACCTCCATTGGCGCATAACTGAAGGATAAATATGTGAAAAGTAGCGTACAAATACCCCGCGGGAATTATTTGTTTCCCGGGATTAAAAGTAGCCTTTGTCACTTTTCAAGTCCTCAACTATGCCTATCCAATAAACCACGTCAATCTGTAACTCCGTTGGCCCATAATTGAAGGATAAATATGTAAAAAGTAGCACACTAATATCCCGCGCGAAGTGTATGTAGGAACAGTTACAGTTACAGTTACAGTTTTATTATAAGTATAGATAGATAATAATTAAATTTTATGTAACAACGTCAATTTTTGACGCTCGTAAGCGTTATGATATGCAGTCGCTTGTGCTTGAAATTTCAAAAATTGATGCTTGCTATGGTTTTTTGAAACCGAAGCTTGCTTGATTTCTTGCATGCTTGCTTGCAGGATTTAAAAAAACCCGAATCCCGATGAAAAAATCGATGCTGCGGATAAAGTAAGCGTGATTTAAGTACAATCAGCGCCATCTATCAGTGGTTTTTCAAAATGCCGCGGGAACCTTGGATTTTTCCGGGATAATTTATAGCCTATGTGTTATTCCAGGGTATAATCTATGTCCATTCCAAATTTCAGCCAAATCCATCCAGTAGTTTTTGCGTGAAAGAGGAACAAACATACACACAAACTTTCGCCTTTATAATATTAGTAGGAAGTAGGATACTACTTTTCATATATTTATCCTTCAATTATGTGCGAAGGGAGTTACATATTGACGTGGTTTTTTTGGATAGCCATAGTTGAGGACCGGAAAAGTAACAACAGCTACTTTTTATCCCGGGAAAACAGACAGTTCTCGCGGGATATTCGAATGCTACTTTTCACATATTTATCCTTAAATTATGCGCCAATATGCATGCATGCATGCATACATGTATGTATGTATGTATGTATGTGTGTGTGTATGTATGTATGCATGTATGTATATATGTATGCATGTATGTATGAATGCATGCATGTATGTATGTATGTAGGTATGTATGTATGTATGCATGCATGAGTGCATGTATGTATGTATGGATGGATAACATGGATACATATATACATACATGCATGAATGCATGTATGTATATATGTATCCATGCATGTATGTATGTGTGTATGCATGTAGGTATTTATGTTTGTATCCTCCTGCTACTAACTTTAACTACATTAACTATATCCTATGCTACTTATACCACTAATATTATTATTAATGTGAAAGTTTGTGAGGATGGTTGTATGGATAGATGTACTTAGTATACGGATGGATGGATGGATGGGATGTATGGATGGATGTATGTTCTCTGAGATAGGGGTTGAACTATTTTGACTGTTTTACTCCATAACTTCTTCAAATTTAAACTAATTTTTATTCTTATTTTATTAACCGACTTCAAAAAAGGAGGAGGATCTCAATTCAACTGAATCTTTTTTATGTATGTTCACCGATTACTCTAAGACGCCTGAACCGATTTGGAAAATTCTTTTTATGTTTCAAAAGGTATACTTCCCAGGTCCTACCTACTACAACAACTACTTCTACAACTACTACAACTACTTCTACAACTACTACTACTACAACTACTACAACTACAACTACTACAACTACAACTACTACAACTACAACTACTACAACTACAACTACTACAACTACAACTACTACAACTACAACTACTACAACTACAACTACTACAACTACAACTACAACTACTACAACTACTTCTACAACTACTACTACTATAACTACTACAACAACTACAACTACAACTTTACGGGACCATCTAGCAAAGTTTCTGTATCGATTAAAAAAAATTCAGGCAAATCGGTGTAGAAATCATGGAGATATTCGACCGAGCGAAGCGAAGGTCTTTGAGTTAACTAGGGCGATTTGCACTTGTCCGTCCGTCCGTCCGTCCGTCCGTCCGTCTGTCAGAGCCTTATAACTTTTGAATTACTGAACGTAATTACTTCAAATTTAGATATAATATGTAAACCGATGGCCTCCAGCCGAAAATGGCTTAAAAAGTTATAAAAATCTTTATTTCAGGGGGGCTCTCATAGAAGCGAATGCGAAGTAAAAAAAAAAAAATCGCGTTACATAAAATTGTTACGTATCATTTTAAAGATAATTTTGAACTGAGTACAAAAATATTTTTTTTTTAATTTTTCCCTTAAAATTGACGAAATGGGGGGCTTTCAAAGTGGCGATTTTATACGCTCGCTTGAAGACGCTCTCTAGAAAAATCCGCTATGGATTTTCAAACTGATTTTATGTTTTTAGGTCACTTATATCCTGTACTTGAACAACAAATACTAAAATTATATGAATATTATAAAGAAACGAGATTATTTAATTTTTAATGGGCGTCAGTAATTCATATAGCATCAACATAGCTTCACAATAATGCTAATAGATGGCGCAGTCAGTAACTATTCCCATGGAACTACGAGTTAAATTCAATGTTTGATAAATAATTCAATGTTTTCACTAACGTTCCCTAACCTTTACGGGCTACCTATAAGTTAGGTGATTGATGTTTTCTGTCAACTTATTTATCACGATCCTGTACGGGACACCTAAAAGGATATTGGGACGGATGTTAGGACTTAGGATTGTATTTAGGAGCTACCTACGTTAAGAGACTCCTACTTAGGGGATGATTTAGGTATGTTTGGTGAAAACGGGCATAATAATAATGTCAGTTTTGGTTATCATGTATCGATTGAATGAATAATCATGGGATACCGTTACCGCGAGGTCTCAGTTCGGGGCGAACCACTAGTGATATTTATAGGTTAAAAAACACAATACTTTTTTGATCCTTTTTTGAAAATCATTTAAAAAGTAGCCTATGCTAGGCTTATACCATCAGCTGTCATTGGAAGTCCCTTCAAAATCAGTCCATCCGTTCACGCGAGATGTTTCTACCACGGGATATAGGGAATATACATTTTTATTTATATACGATAATAATTACATTTTTTGTTTAAATCCGAATGCGTCCTATGTTCCTGTGAGTAACGTTATTCACCGGAATTCCTGTAACTACCTACATCTCTAATAGCTACGTACGATTATTTTGACTTTTAGCCGGTCCAACATCATTGGAATAAAAATAAAATCCTTACTAATATTATAAATGCGAGTGTGTTTGTTTGTAGGTTTGTTGGTTTGTCCTTCATCACGCCGCAACGGGGCTACGGATCAACGTGATTTTTTGCATGAGTATTGAGGTTCTGGAGAGTGACATAGGCTACTTTTTATCCCGGAAAATTAAAAAGAGTTCCCCGAGGGATTTAAAAAACTAAATCCACGCGGACGAAGTCGCGGGCATCAGCTAGTCTACAATATCTTCTTGCAACGTGTCAAAATAAAGCCATAATTTAATATAAAAAAAAATCTTTTCAAACAAACGAATTCAAACTTCCGCTTTACTTACATTACACACACACACACTATACAAAATATATAATTTATTGTTGATATTTTAAAAACCGCTTGACCGATTTCGATGAAATTTATATGGGACCACCTGAGAAGTTAACCTTAAGAAGAGACCTTTTAAAAAAAAAACAAGTATTTTCCATATCGGTTCAGGTATCTTCAAGTAATCGGTAGACATACATAAAATAAAAGATTCCGACTAATTGATAACCTCGGACCTCCTCCTTTTTTTGAAGTCGGTTAAAAATAATACTTATTTAAGAGTAGTGAAAATACCGTCGGGATGGAGCTTTCTATTAATATCGCGTATTAATCACACTTTTGCGATTGACGCTGCTTTTGGCAGGGTGACTTTAAAATCGTTTACGGCACAAACATAGTTCCGGGATAAGATAAAACCTTCGCAAATGTAATCGCTGCATTTTTTCAATTGTGGAAAAATAACTTTTTGCTTGTTATACGGAAACATTTTCGTTTCGAATCGAAAAGCTTCGTCGCGAAGATATGAATTTCTCCATAGTATATTCGTAAATGTATTATCAGCTATAGTAAAGGCATGTCTAGTGCATTTAATGGAAGGTAATGTATTAGGTATTAGCAGTGATAGCCTAGTGGTTAGGACTGTGAACTCCTATTCGGGGGTCGCAGGTTCGATCCCGGCTACGCACCTCTGACTTTTCGGAGTCAAGTGCGTTTTAAGCAAATTAAATATCACTTGCTTACACGGTGAAGGAAAACATCGTGAGGAAACCTGCACACCTGAGAGTTCTTCATAGTTCTTGAAGGTGTGTGAAGTCCGCCAATTCGCATTGGGCCAGCGTGGTGGACTATGGCCTATAACCCTTCTCTGAGAGGAGACCTCGCTCAGTAGTGAGCCGTTGATGGGTTGCTAATGATGATGATGATGATGAATGTATTAGGAGCGATGTAGGTGATAATGTTATCATACTTCGCAAATGCAGTTGTACCTTCTCTTTTATCTCATAATTCGGTACAACCGAAAGGAATTCAGGAATAGGACCGACTGTATTGTGTTTGTGTCATCTCCAAGAAATGAAGGTGTAACACCAACTCCCTAACTCCGGACCGGACTTATTTTTGACGTGATAACATCTTATAAATCGATAAACACCGGCTGCACGCACGAAAAAGTGTCACGTTCCGACTGAGCCTGCGCGTGCAAGCGAGAGCGTGGAACAAGCGCTAGAGAGGCACGATCAGTCCAAGCGTTGGCTTGTGACACATTTATACATCAATGTTTCTTTATGACGTTATCACGTAAAACTATCGTCTGTAAACCGACTTTATAGACAACCAATTTTTGACAGAAAAACTAGTAGGTAATTAGGAATGTTAATAGGCATTTAAATTAAAGTCACTTGAAACTTTGTCACAGTAAAGCTTTTATATATACAGATATACTAGTTTTTGTTTCATTTAAAAATACCAAGAAGGTAGTTATGATTTTACATGCATTCAAAGTTCATATTTTCCAGTCCCGCTAACAGTCACGTGACTGCGAGTGACGTCATTTTCCAACGCTCCGCTTAGTCGCAAGTTGCCAGCTCTAGTGGAGTAGTTTACTCGCGCAGTGTTTTTTTGTTTCATCGCTTCCAGTTGAAACGCAAGCACAGAATACCTAATAACGCCATACGGAAGAGCGGGAACGGGCTGAGCGAGTGTTGTACTATGACGTCACGCGCATTGAACTCGGGTTGTCGCGAGCTCACTTTAAAATTATATATCTTGGAAATTAATTTATGTATCGAAATAGTTCTTTCACTAGTATGTTTTATTTTCAACGGTGAATACAGAAAGCTAACTTAAATATTAGATGAACATTCTTCATTGCAAGCGAACCTAGTACCCAAATATCCAAAGTTGAACCAGCTTTATAACGATGTTAAACTTGGTCCACTCATAATTAACAACCGTTAAAAGGGATAGTAATGTATTTATTGCCGCGCTATCATAAAAGATGTATTTTATTGAGACAAGCGACACACACGGCTGGCTACAGATGGGATGCTGGGAAGAAGATTGTATTGATCTCATTAGTTTTGTTTCAGTGCTTCGTAAAATATGGATATTATGTCGATCATTTAATGAGCGGCGATGTTGAATGTGTTATAAAAGGTGTTAATAGTAGATTATTAACCAAGGGGATAAAGCAGTGTCTTCTGTCGCGGGTGACGATTTAAATCGCGAGCGTAACGAAGGACTCGAGGTTTACTCCCGAGCGTAGCGAGGGTGTTAAAAACTTAAATCACGAGCGAAGCGAGGGATTTAAGACGAGTCCTGAGTGTAGCGAGGGACTTAAGTTCACCCAAGACTAAGACAGCTTTATCACCGAGGAAAATACTCTACTTTTCGTACCATTTGCGAAAAAATTAACACAATAATAATATGAGATAAGCATTTATTAAAAATAATGACAATTAAAAGTAAAAGTTAACATTCGAAACATTGGTCCAATTATTATTGATAGAGAGAGTTACATTTTTGTTTGGTACATTTACTTATTGTTGATGAGTTGATTTGAGTATTTCTCTGTTCTTGCGTCTGAGCATTTGCACTGATGGAATTCGACAATTCACTGTCACTGTCGCTTTGATTTAACATCGTAACGTATTTTTAGAACATTTACTTATTTATAAAAATAAATTAAAATAAACTTAACGTTTATGTATTTGAAGAAAACAAAAACGCGGCAAATTCCTAGACTAATATTTTTTTGTCGGAAAAGCAAAGGCATCAAGCTCATACGGCCTCGTCGGTTTTCGTAATTTTATTTAATAATCATAACTGCATAATAAATGCGTATTCCTTTTTCAAAAAGATGTATAATGCTTTATATACAAACTCAATGGTGTAAACACAGATGTAGTTCAGTATAAATATCGGTAAGTATTCCAAATTTAAATCACATTCTCCCCCTAGAGGATGAATGAAATTCAGTACAATTTTCTTTCCCTGTTTTTAACAGATTAAAAATGACTATTGTTATGTTCGCTTTTTGTGGCACAGAATGTCACTTTTTTGAGCAAGTGGTACGAAAATATTAATATCTGTGTAAATCGTGTTTTTTAAAATAAATGTAAATCGCTCAGCGGGCGATGGAGAGAGCTATGCTCGGAGTGTCCCTGCGGGATCGAATCAGAAATGAGGAGATCCGGAGGAGAACCAGAGTCACCGACATAGCTAAGCGAGTCGCGATACTGAAGTGGAAATGGGCGGGGCACATAGTTCGAAGAGCTGATGGTCGTTGGGGTCCCAAGGTGCTGGAGTGGCGACCCCGCACCGGGAAGCGCAGTGTTGGCAGACCCCCCACCAGGTGGACCGACGACATCAAACGAGTCGCAGGGAGCCGCTGGATTCAGGCGGCGCAAGACCGAGGCCTGTGGAAGTCCATGCAAGAGACCTTTGTCCAGCAGTGGGCGTCTATCGGTTGATAAAGAAGAAGAAGAAGAAATCGTGTTTTTTGGAAATAATATATTAAAAAAAATAATAAATAAAAAAATAATAATAAAATTCATAGGGGAAAATATAATCGTCTTGGACTCGAACCGGGGTCTTCTGGTTTTGGGACCGCCCAACTTACCGTCGAGCTATCGGGAATTTATAGATGATGGCGAAAACCGTCGTATTCTAATGAAATTGTAAGGGGTTTTTCATTGCCTGAAAACACGGATAAAACGACCTTTTCTAAAAATGAAACCTAGCTAGGTCGATTTATCGCCCCCGAAACCCCCTGCATACCAAATTTTATGAAAATCGTTGGAGCTGTTTCCGAGATTCAGATTGTATATACATATATACAAGAATTGCTCGTTTAAAGATATTAGATAGATAGGCAATGGATTCCATATCATATTTAGCCTAAGCAATAACTTCACGTATCGGTAAAAAGGGAAACATAAATGGGAACGAGAAAATTCTATAAAGAGCGTGCAGACGACGGTCATCGGATATCGGCAGTGGCGACGCCGACGAGAGATCAGGCTGCATTCAGGGACGCAAGATGGATCGACCGCATTAGGACTGTGGCCAACATAAACGGTATTTCGGACATATTTATCGCTTCAATGAGCTCAGGGGTACGTAGAGAAATTGAAATCTAAAACGCTTTTGTACCTACTCTATCGCAAACTTTGGACGAAGTTAGACTACTTTATATATTTTTGAAATGAAATGGTGTGAAATTATGAATGAAAATATTTCTTATTATACATATTTTCGAAATTAAAATTTATGATACATAATATATACAATATTATAATACATAAAATACATAATAATATATATACAGTCAGACAGCCGCAGCGTGCAATTTATAAACAGATTTAGTTTTTAAGGAACACAGGAGTTTCATTCAAAATACGCCATAATGAAATAATCTTCTTTTTGCATAATTTGACAAATAGGTAATGTTTGCCTTCGTATTTCAGTTAGCAATATATTTCGATTTTAAATTGTATGATTCATTGTTATATCAACCACCTTTGATTTATTAATATTATTAATTATTATGTATGTAATGATTAACCTAGAAGCTTGTCTTGGCTTCGATTAGAAAGGAAACATCAAACAATGTATTAAATTACTTGAAAAAACGTGTGTGCTCCCCCTTAACGAAAATGTAACTTCTCTCCAACTTGAATACGGTGATTGCATTAAACATTGAAATGGTGAATTAAAATGGCGTCCCACAAACATAAACAATAATCAAGATATTACCTTACGCTCGAGTAATGAGATACTGTAAATGTTGTAATGGAGCTACACAGGCGTAGATCTTTATCGGCTAATGTAGATCTTATTGCATAAGTAATAAAGGTCAATTGTGTAGAGGAAAAGGTCGCAGTCAGATGGTAATGATAATTGAGTTATTATGTTAATTGTAGGCGACATAAAGTGTCATGTTTAGGAGCTTTCGCTCCACTTTGTTAACGTTGAAATATGTAATAAAGTTACCGTGTTTTGACGTTAAATTGTAACTTTTGTATTTTAAAATTTTGAGGTGTATACTTGCTGAAATTTTGAACCTGCATCGAAAATCGTAGAGGTGACCTACGATACGATACGATACCATCACTAACAGAATCCGCGATCGCGAGTCGCCGGGAGTCACTGAAAACATGTAGTAGACTATGGTATTTGGAAATCCTCAGAAGGGATGTCTAATATGTCAAGCAATAGACGACTTTTCTTTTAAGCTATTGCATAGCTTTTATCGCGGGCTTTGAACTAGGATAAACAGTTTGAGCGCGGCGACCGAATCAAGAAATTCCGTAAAGAAAAAAAGCTAACACCGTCGTTCAGTAAGCGTTCAACATTTTAGAGGTTCTCAAGTAGCTCTATTTGGCGCAGTGGGCCAGCGACCGCTTTCTTTACAATATGGTGATTGGTGTATGATGTCGCAGGTTCGAATCTCACTCGCGAAATAGTGACAGTGCGCTTTTCTTGTTTGTTTGTTTTTTAATTTTTTTTGCATAATTTTTATTATGCAAAAAAAAATGTTGCATAATAGTACATTATTGTCGAGGCTCGGAATAAAGCAATTTATGGACGAGTAACATTGGAAGGCCGAGGCGAAGCCGAGGACTTCCAAGTGATTTTAAAAGGACGAGGCGCTAGCCGAGGCCTTTTTAAGTAAACGAGGCCATGAATTGCTATTTCGGCCGAGGCTTATATAGTACTTTTCTCTAATTTGCGAGGAAACAACAAAAAAAATAACCTCCAATTAAACCACGCTCTTTTTGTTCCATTTAAAAAAAATCATTCTTATTTTTTTAAATTGTATAACTCAGCGAAAGAAATGCACATTTAAAACACCTAATCACAGAGGAGAAACACCTAATAGAGGAAAGTGTACATTTTAAAAACCTCGTACCTGTCCAGCAATTTACATTATTGTCCTGTTACGTAATTGCTGGCGCCACGCCAGCAATGAGCCAATTGACGTTTCGTTTTTTTTAAATAAAGAAGCGATTTCCGAGCAAATTTGAGAAAATATTATAATTGCATAAGTTGATAAAAAAATCGGCCAAGTGCGAGTCGGACCTCGCTCTTTTAGGGTTCCGTTAAAAAAAATTAAATAAAAATATTTCCATGTACCCATGGAAATATTTTAATTCATTTTTTTTAATTTAATTTAATTTTTATTATTTGTTGTTATAGCGGCAATAGAAATACATAATATGTGACATCTGTCTATCTATTACGGCTTACGAGATACAGCCCGCTGACAGACGGACGTACGGACGGACAGCGTAGGCTTAGTAATAGGGTCCCGTTGGTAACCTTTGGGTACGGAACCCTAAAAATGCTATGCAATAGCTTTACCGCGGCAGTCCCCGAGTGCCACTTAAGATTTTTTTTATTCGATGACAAGATAGTCCTTGACAGTGATCGCACCTGATGGTTAGTGACGACGAAGTATAAGATGAAAGTAAACATTCAATCCATACCCCTACTCGGTTTCTAGACGCCATCGTGCAGGAACGCTAAATCACTTGACGGGACATCTTTGACGGTAGGGTGATAACTAGCTAGGACCAAAGCCTCCCACCAGACCAGACCAGAGACAATTCAGAAATTATAAATTCCCGAATTAACCCCGCCGGGTATCGAACCCGAGACTTCCCAGTTATAAGATCACAGCACTCACCACTGCGCCAGGGAGGTCGTCAAAATCGTCTATCGGTTGCTTAATTATATTATTAGTAATAGAATACATATCTAATACAAAATTCGTCGTTCAACTTTTGGGCTAGCGCTTATTCCCTTAAAAAACTCAATTTGACTCTATATAAGACAAATCTATGCTGAATTTCTTGCCGGCTCTTCTCAGCAGAATCCGCTTTCCGAACCGGTGGTAGAGTCATGACGTGTCATAAGAGCCACAGGTTGGCCTACGTGAAATAAATAATTTTGAATTTGAATCTATTTCATTTAAGTATTTGTGTAGTGCTAATATAAAGCAAACGTGAAACCGGCGTGACATCAGGCCACTGCGACGTGTCGGCCGGTCTGTCGCAACTCGCGGACGTGTCGCCGAACTAACATTCTGTTGCCGACATGACATTTCATAGTTTGGAAATTCGTGTCACTACATTTTACATTTCGTTTCATACTCTCATTGCCTCGAAATTCACAAAACTAGCATGGATGGTTTTTGAATTTAACCCACATTAGAGTTTAGACAGTGGGTTGAGCGAAATACTCTAGAAAATGTAAAAGTGTGTCAGTGGCATCCTACAGATGATTAAAGGATACCTTTTATCCCGTAAAAGAAAATAATCCAAAGGTCTTTTTGAGTGTTCCTTAAGTTCGCTAACCTAACCTAGCTCTTCTATAGATGATGATGATGCTGATGATGACTCATGTTCACTTGTGGATTTGATAGAGAACTGTTGAGAAATCATCGAGCATTATAATATGAAGGTCTCGGGTTCTCTAGCCTAATCTATATAAATAAAAATGAATGTTGGTAAGCGCATAACTCAAGAATGGATGGACCAATTTAGTTAATTTATTTTTTGCATGTTCCTTAAGGTCCACGGAAGGTTTTCATAAAAAAAAAAAAACAAACTTTTAACTTTTGACAGAACGAAGTCTGTCCGGGCAGCTAGTAACGTAATAGTAATAACCAGTGGTTATAGAAATGAATATTGTTATACTTATTATTTTCTTTTTTCAGGTCGCATAAAGTATGACACAAACAATATTTTGAAATGAAACTCAACTATTTTACAAACCTACTTTTAACCTTTTCACTCAAAAAGACTACGAAGTTCTTTAGTTTCAAGTCACCGAGAATGATTTGTGAATGGTTTAACTCAGCTTAAATTTTCTTCATTCATACTTCATTCAGGTCCCCCATTCAAGTCACTGAACCGTTCTAATGGTCTCGTAATAAATTTTTTCTTCCAAATCGTTGCGGTGAAAAACATCCCTTTTCCATATAAAAGAATTCGGAATTTGGATGTTTTGTCGTGAATTTGTAAAGCATTATTGTGTCTTTTGACTGGTTTCTACAAAAGGTTACTTTCGTCGGCCTTTAAAGGGAAACAAATAAGAAAATATATTGAGGAGGCTTTTATTTTTAAACCACCTTTTTCCTTCAGCTTTTTTATGAAAGGACGTTAGCCATGCTGATCATGACTAATATTACCCTTTTCCCTTTCAACTAAGCGTAAAGCTTATGTAGGTATGACAATAGTGCAACGGGTGGGATTTGAATCGAACGGCAGACTGAACTAAGCTCTCCGCATCTTTGGAGGGGAGAGGAGAATATTAGTAAAGTTGAGCTTGGCAAATATTGTTTTAAAAAAGTGGATACACAGATTCTGCATGGAGTGAAGCATTAAATGTATACTGATTGTCTAGTTTTTTACAAGCTCTTATTTAACTTGCAATGTTTGTTTGGGTCAAATCTTGCAAGATGAATTAGACCCACTTTCCGGTTTTTGATCGAGCTGAAATTTTGCATGTATGTGTACATCGGACGACAATGCAATATTATTGTGGCATGGAGCTGATCTGATGATGGAGACGGAAGATGGCTATCGGAACTCTGTAATAAAACGATGTAACCCCATCGAGTTTGGGCTCGTTTGATTCGTCATAGCAAGTACTCTGATCCTAGATGATATCTAGAGTCTAATGATGTTGCTACTAAAAGCTTGTGTAGCTACTAAAAGCTTGCATTTAAAAATATTTTTTTTAATTTACACTTGTAATTATAAACGCTTGTACAAGTTTTGGTAGTTAGCTAATATCTGGGAGCAAAGTGCACATTTTCCAACAGAAAACAACACTGCTCACGAGGATGCTGCCGGGAACTCCGGGCCTTGATAACAGCACGTTAATGAGCTTAATTTGCAAAAGTCACGCGGAAAAGATTAAGTCCGGTGAGATGGGACTTTGTCAAAGGGCAGTTTGGAGCGCCTCACTCGCGATCGTTAATTTAATTATGCAGTTAAGTTTTGCTTGTGTAGTTTTAAACAAGTTGATACGTTTGCAGTTGTTAAAGTAGGTAATTAATGGACGGATCCCGCGTCGCAATTTGATTGCAGCGGACCTAGACTCTTTCATTTAATCACACATAAGCAAATTCTTATTCCTTGAGGTGAAAACACAGTGGAAATTCAATTCCTTCCAGATTAATTAAAATTTATTTGAAGTTAAGAACTATATTTCAGTCATAATTTTTTGGTTTCGATTTTATATATTCTGCAAGAAAAATGATTTCATGTTTATATATTTTTTTAAATAAAGAAAAAAGATTTCGTGTTTTGGTCCGGCCAATTGCCTGCCGATCTATCGAGGTTCAAATGTATAGTCATAATAGCATATCACCCCCGATTATAAATAGAATAGAATAGTATAGAAATTTTATTCAAGTAAACTTTTACAAAGTGCTTTTGAATCGTCAAGTGAATCTCTGTCAGACTTAATTAACTGATAACGTTAACATTGTTTTCCTTTTTGGTATTTATGTAAATTGTAAGCTTAAATAATATTGTGGTCTTTTTCAGGTAAGCGTGGAAGATAGAGTAAATGAAACCGGAGGAATGTGTAAGTTTTAAAAAATTAATGTGCGCATTATGGCAAAATTGTCACAGTAGTCTAAGGTTTTGCGTCTGTTAATCAACCATCATTAATGAAATAATTAGAAGTCAAAAACATAATTATTACCACACATATCCATAGTGAACATAATTACGTCAAGGTTTTACCCGTCAATGATCAAGACTGGACTACAGAAACAAAAAGAAAACTCTGCTAACTACAAACGATACTACGTTTCTTACCTCAACCATTTACTTTGCCTCTATGAAAAAGCTATTCGTTGTAAAAACCCCCAAGTGAAGTCACTCCGTATTCCGAACAATCCCGACTAAACTGCGCACCGCATCTCATGCGCACAAATTACCTCCAATTAGTGCTTAACTACGACAAACCACCCCAGCAAGACCTCCCACACCCTCCTTGAAACAACGACATCCTAGATATCTGAGGAGTAACACTAGCCGAATCGTAAGCTCTACATAATCTGGTCACTTTCAGACCCTATCTTCTGGCTTATACTAACTTTCGGCAGTGACACTATCGGAGACAAATAAAAACAAACTTTATTACTATGTAATTTAAAGTTGTAAATTACATAATGTGTGGGAGATGAGGTTAGATGGAAAGCAATACAAATTGATCCCATCAGCATTGTCGGATTCGGGATACGGTGTTTTAGAGATCCAGGCGATAGTGTCAGGAATTACGTTCCATATCCTGGAATTAGATTTAATGGCCGGGTTAATATAAATCACAGGCTTTTAAGGTTGGTATTACTTAGTTTAAACAGATTTTGGGGAGTAGGTAAATGAGTAATAATCTATTTGGACGAGGGAAAATGTATGTCTAACGGTTAATTCTTTATCCATACCTAAAATATCTTTTGCCCACGATTTTTTTCGTGTGGAGTTAGGGAAATCTTAAAAAAACTAAAAATCCACGAAAACCCTTTATTTTTCCATAAAAAAAGTACCCTATGTCACCTTATAAGTAAGTCTTTAACTTCATGCAAATGATCACGTCAATCTGTTGTTGTTTGAATCGCAATTATAATATTATTAGGGATATGATTCTTTTTTATTCGAATTAATAAAGAAAATATATAAGTTTCAGCTGCCTGATATAGTGGTCGAAAATAGCCACAGAGAAAAATTATCGCTTATACAGAGTGCGTTACACGTGTCGTCAGCTACGACGAAAAGGTCCATGAGACATGAGACGATGAATGTAGTAAACACCTGAATAAAAATAAAGGATATCGAAATAAAAGGTTAACAAAAACACATAGCAAGGGGAGCCAGTAACACCGGCGGCGGCGGTTATCTGCGGTTAACGGCGTAAATACAGAGAGCGCCGCGAGCGCGGTGTGATGGGCGCCCGCGAGCCGTGCGTACGTTGCCAAACTACCCACCACCCCTGTTATAAATAGTGGGGTCTATATTATAGCAGGGCTGCCAACATCCTTACTGATATTATAAATGCGAAAGTGTGTTTGTTTGTTGGTTTGTCCTTCAATCCCGCTGCAACAGGGCTACGGATTGACGTGATTTTTTGTATGGGTATAGTTGAGGACCTATGGAGAGTGACATAGATTACTTTTTATCCCGAAAAATTAAAGATTTCCCGAGGGATTTTAAAAATTAAATCCACGCGGACGAAGTCGCGGGCATCAGCTAGCTAAAAATAAATCATTTTTATCCGACCGAAATGTTGATAGATGTCGGAACTCTTACTTAGGTTTCAGAACTCTCAGGCATGCAGGTTTCCTTGCGATGATTTTCCTTCAGCATTAAAACAATTTCGATAAAGTAAAACGCGCATTATTCCGAAGTCTGAGAAACTTAGTTGGAATTTAAGGAGAATATTGATGGAAGTAGCAATTCAGAAAGAGGTAAAATAAAGGCTTTTCCAGTTGGTAGAAGTCTGCCCTGAAAAGTGTTAGCCCAAGTACTAACCTTGGTATAAAAGTGTTTGTAATATTTTGTTACAACATGCCAAGTTTGATGATTCTTTTTCATTTGATTTGCTTTTATTTGTTTGACTAATTTAATTTAAATAATATACAGGTAGTACCTACTTACATACTTGAATTTCATATAAATATTATAAAATGGCTTTTATCACAATTTTGAATTAGCATGCCTATGTAGGCGAAAGTTACTAGGAAGTTTACAGGCTCAAAGCCCGTATAACTTCGACAAAGCTAACTAAGCTACTAAATAAAACATACATCTAGTCGGATTTTAGTTTTATAGCTTTATTTAGGGACTCTCTTTTCTCACCCCTGCGAGGCTCACACCTACATGCAACTGTTAACACGGCGCGCTAAGCTTCAGCTTGATTTGGCACACTTTCAGGGTGCTCAATTGTACAGCTCGGCGGAATATCGTAGTTTTAGGTTTTGGAAAACGTTTAAAATTGTGCGGCTTTAAATTTAAACTCGGATTTTTATGCTGCCGCAGCGCTGTGGGGCTTAGCGGCTTACAGCGGCTGTTATAATGCGGCCCGGGGCTTAGCATATGTATTAATTTAGGGTTTATGGGGTGTTATTTTAAAGGAATTAAGGATTTTATTACTTTATAACGTTGTTCTCTCAAATACAGAAGCTGAAGAATGGATTTTGTGCACATATCGAGATAGATACATAATAATATTATCTTCCAGAATCTATTGGTGTATACGAATATTTCAATTTAATTTGTCGTTTACTTATCCAAACCATTAAGTACATTCATTATTATTTATTTTGTTTATTTATTTCTTAGAAATAAATTATACAATGATCTTATAATAAACTTCTTAAATCTACAAAACTGTATTCAGTTTGACTGTAGTTTCTTAGAATTCTAATAAGTAGGTAAAGTAATTAAGTATAATATATTATATTAATTATAGAATGTCCGCAAACTTTTCACGTGGATTTAGTTTTTAAATATCCCGTGGGATTTGATTTTCCGGGATAAAAAGTCTATGTCACTCTTCAGGTCCTCAACTATAATATCATCTTCATCATCATCATAGCAACCCATCAACGGCTCACTACTGAGCGCAAGTCTCCTCTCACAGAAGCGTTATACGCCATGCTGGCCCAATGCAAATTGGCAGACTTCAAATAACTTTGAGAACATTATAAAGAACTCTTAGGTGTGCAGGTTTCCTCGCGATGTATTCGTTCACCGTTGAAGCTTGTGATATTTATTCTCTAAAATATATAACCATGCAAAAATCACGCCGATCTGTAGCTCTATTGTGGCGTGATTGAAGGACGAAGCAACAAACAACTGAAACACACTTTTGCATTAATAAAAGCAAGGATGATAGTGTCTATAAACCACCAAATAACTCTAAAATCTTAAATATATAAGGGCCAAGTTTACGACTTATAAAGAATAATATTTACCGTGTACTTGCCTACTACTTGTTATTTTTAATTAAAGTAGGTTTAGTAAAAAAAATTATTCATAAGTATATAAACATAGAAACTCTACCTTACCTACTGTTAAATAGGGTTTATAGCATTAAAATTATTTCTTTAAAGTCGGTACTGCTTGATTTGGCATTCTGTCAGGTTTCAGTCGATGCCAAAGTAAAAATGGAAAGCCATTTTACTGTAGTAACATTTCAGCATTGAAATGGTATTTAATATTGCATTGGTCTTATTTTATCTGCAAAAGATTTACACCCATATTCTAAGTCGTAACCTCGAAAGCCCCTCGACTCATCCTCACTCGAGGGAGCCTCAAGGAAGGACTCGAACGTTCCTCGAAATTGGTATTCTTAGTTGTAAAGCTAAGGAAATAATGAGTTTCCTTGAATGAGTGTGAGTCGAGTGGAGTCGAGGTAAAAATCAACGATTGCGTCATCATTTTAAGGAATGTTTCATTTGTTATGTTGACTAAACTTACTTTTAAACGAAATTTGAACCTTATTGAACTATGGCTTTCAATTTCAAGTGTCACATATTTATTTCGAGTGTTAAAAATATGAAATTGAACACATTTAAACAAGTAAATATTTATTTTAACTGATAATCTTCTTCTTCTTTATCAACCGATAGACGTCCACTGCTGGACAAAGGTCTCTTGCATGGACTTCCACAGGCCTCGGTCTTGCGCCGCCTGAATCCAGCGGCTCCCTGCGACTCGCTTGATGTCGTCGGTCCACCTGGTGGGGGGTCTGCCAACACTGCGCTTCCCGGTGCGGGGTCGCCACTCCAGCACATTGGGACCCCAACGACCATCAGCTCTTCGAACTATGTGCCCCGCCCATTTCCACTTCAGTAACGCGACTCGCTGAGCTATGTCGGTGACTCTGGTTCTCCTACGGATCTCCTCATTTCTGATTCGATCCCGCAGGGACACACCGAGCATAGCTCTCTCCATCGCCCGCTGAGCGGTCCTGAGCCTACTTATGAGACCCTTGGTCTATGTCGGATCCGAGAGTAGTAATTCGCACTAGAGTTGTGCTGTCCTTTTGTGGATGACAATGCAATATTATTGTAACATGGAGCTGATCTGATGATGAAGCTGGAAGATGGCTATCGGAACTCTCTAATAAAACGACGTTACCCCATCGAATTTGGACTCGTTTGATTCGTCTTGACAACTACTCTGGTCCTAGAGGATATTCAGGGTCTGATGATGAAGCGGGAAGGTGGTTTTGACAGCTTTGTGATTAAACGACGTAACCCCATAGAGTTTGGGCTCGTTTGATTAGTCTTGACAAGTACTCTGGTCCTAGATGATATCCATGTTCTGGTGATGAAGCCGGAAGGTGTATTTGACAGCTTTGTGATAAAATGACGAAACGCCATAGAGTTTGGGCTCGTTTGATTAATCTTAACAAGTACTCTGGTCCTAGATGATATCCAGGTTCTGATGGTGGAGCTGGAAGGTGGCTACAGGAACTCTGTATTAAACGACGTGACCCCATCGAGTTTGGACTCGTTTGATTTGTCTTGACAAGCACTCAGATTCTAGATGATATCCAAAGTCTGATGATGAAGCCAGAAGGTGGTTTTGGCAACTTTGTAATAAAACGACGTAGCCCCATCAAGTTTGGGCTCGTTTGATTCGCTTTAATAAGTACTCGGGTCCTAGATGATGTACCTACTACTAAAAGCTTAAAATACATTTTAAAAATATTTTTTTTTAATTCGCACTTGTTTCGCTCACGTTAAAAATAGAGGATAACGTGAGCGAAGCCGCGGGCAAAAGCTAATATTCAATAAACTCTTCAAAAACATTTTAAAAATCTGATAAAATACGCGTTATTAAGCTACGATTTACACAAAACCATCCTCAAGGTAGATGCCGATTAACCTTACGTTTACTCCACTCATACTCACCTCGAGTGAGGAAACTCCTCGAGTGGAGGTGAAATATTACAACTAAGAATATGAAATCACCTCAGTGAGCTTGAGTCGAGTGAAGGAAATCGTGAGGTTACGACTTAGAATATGGGTGTTACACCCATATTCTAAGTCGTAACCTCGAAAGCCCCTCGACTCATCCTCACTCGAGGGAGCCTCAAGGAAGGACTCGAACGTTCCTCGAAATTGGTATTCTTAGTTGTAAAGCTAAGGAAATAATGAGTTTCCTTGAATGAGTGTGAGTCGAGTGGAGTCGAGGTAAAAATCAACGATTGCGTCATCATTTTAAGGAATGTTTCATTTGTTATGTTGACTAAACTTACTTTTAAACGAAATTTGAACCTTATTGAACTATGGCTTTCAATTGCAAGTGTCACATATTTATTTCGAGTGTTAAAAATATGAAATTGAACACATTTAAACAAGTCAATATTTATTTTAACTGATAATCTTCTTGTTTTTTATCAACCGATAGACGTCCACTGCTGGACAAAGGTCTCTTGCATGGACTTCCACAGGCCTCGGTCTTGCGCCGCCTGAATCCAGCGGCTCCCTGCGACTCGCTTGATGTCGTCGGTCCACCTGGTGGGGGGTCTGCCAACACTGCGCTTCCCGGTGCGGGGTCGCCACTCCAGCACATTGGGATCCCAACGACCATCAGCTCTTCGAACTATGTGCCCCGCCCATTTCCACTTCAGTAACGCGACTCGCTGAGCTATGTCGGTGACTCTGGTTCTCCTACGGATCTCCTCATTTCTGATTCGATCCCGCAGGGACACACCGAGCATAGCTCTCTCCATCGCCCGCTGAGCGGTCCTGAGCCTACTTATGAGACCCTTGGCCTATGTCGGATCCGAGAGTAGTAATTCACACTAGAGTTGTGTTGTCCTTTTGTGGATGACAATGCAATATTATTGTAACATGGAGCTGATCTGATAATGAAGCTGGAAGATGGCTATCGGAACTCTCTAATAAAACGACGTTACCCCATCTAATTTGGACTCGTTTGATTCGTCTTGACAACTACTCTGGTCCTAGAGGATATTCAGGGTCTGATGATGAAGCCGGAAGGTGGTTTTGACAGCTTTGTGATTAAACGACGTAACCCCATAGAGTTTGGGCTCGTTTGATTAGTCTTGACAAGTACTCTGGTCCTAGATGATATCCATGTTCTGGTGATGAAGCCGGAAGGTGGATTTGACAGCTTTGTGATAAAACAACGAAACGCCATAGAGTTTGGGCTCGTTTGATTAATCTTGACAAGTACTCTGGTCCTAGATGATATCCAGGTTCTGATGATGGAGCTGGAAGATGGCTACAGGAACTCTGTAATTAAACGACGTAACCCCATCAAGTTTGGACTCATTTGATTTGTCTTGACAATCACTCAGATTCTAGATGATATCCAAAGTCTGATGATTAAGCCAGAAGGTGGTTTTGGCAACTTTGTAATAAAACGACGTAGCCCCATCAAGTTTGGGCTTGTTTGATTCGCTTTGATAAGTACTCGGGTCCTAGATGATATCCAGGCTCTGATGATGTACCTACTACTAAAAGCTTAAAATACATTTTAAAAATATTTTTTTTAATTCGCACTTGTTTCGCTCACGTTAAAAATAGAGGTTAACGTGAGCGAAGCCGCGGGCAAAAGCTAATATTCAATAAACTCTTCAAAAACATTTTAAAAATCTAATAAAATACGCGTTATTTAGCTACGATTTACACAAAACCATCCTCAAGGTAGATGCCGATCAACCTTACGTTTACTCCACTCATACTCACCTCGAGTGAGGAAACTCCTCGAGTGGAGGTGAAATATTACAACTAAGCATATGAAATCACCTCAGTGAGCTTGAGTCGAGTGAAGGAAATCGTGAGGTTACGACTTAGAATATGGGTGTTAGTGTTCACTCGTTTTCTTAAGAATATTGTAATTTTTGTACAGTCTAATATATAATGAATCTAATTTAATTTTTGTCTAATGAATAATGAATTTAATTTACCTACGAACGTCGGTCGATCTTTGATTAATAATTCCGCGACATAACAATACAAAGCGCCTTCGAAATATTGCAAATAATTGAATGTAACTTATGCCTTATCAGCGGATTTATTAGTATCGAAACATAAAATAAATTCTCAATTTCAATTCTAAAGCCCCGAGAGCCTGTCAGCATTAACTCGATAGGAATTGAAATAAACGATCGAAACTGCTGAGATCATTTAAATACAACTTGTATACTTGTTACGGCGGAACAACGAAATGTCAATTCTCCGAAAGATTTATAAGAAACCAATTTATAAAGACCGACGGACGCGACAAATTGTCGAATCCACTAACGAGAGTACTCTTATCTGAGATCGACAATTGTAAATAAATTTATGTTCCTTTAGATAACTTGAATACACCCGCATCCAAACTTCTGACCTTCTACCCTTGAATTACGCCATCGTTGTCAATTACGTTATCAGCATCCATTGCTTCTTCGACGTTTGTATTATATTCTAGGTTAGACACAGTAACATCAATGTAGTTTATTCTTTCAATATTATTGATTATGTTGAGGGAATTATTTGGAGAGACACCACCAACCATTGATCGATCGTTATCACTTGATTGCTCGATGTCATCTGACAACGCGCAGTGAATTCATAGCGAACGGAATACAATAGAATTAAGTTGTGTTAAATCAAACCCCAGTCAGGCCCGTTCGTGGAATAAATAACGAGTGGATCTGATAGAGATGTGGCTCTTTTGCTATTGTTATGCGATGGAGACGAAGGAAGTATGGCCTCACAAGTAGCGGATGACAAATTATGTAACAGCTTGGGTTTAAGAATTGATTCAATTCTTATTATCCAATTACTCCAAAGCCAAAAGGAAGCGTTATGATTTTATTACTCTATGTATGTATGTTTGTATTTACGTTTGTTTCCACCGTAGTGCCTAAACTACTGATATTATGATAATTGAAGTGTCAATTGATTCGTTAAATTCTGTTTTATGCTTGATCCCTGTGCAATTTGTCAAAATAGGGAATTGTATGGAAGCTAACTAGCTGTATTGATTTTCCACACAGTGACAAGATTTTATAACCTAAATGGGTTTAAACAAATGTTTTAGTTAAGTGGTAATCTCTTTAAGGAGCAAACCATTTTTATAGTAAGTAATTAAAATGTTTTGGACATTAAATGAAGATTTTGTCACTAACTGCCGCACTCAGAGTCGCTAATCGTTACTTAACGACTTAATCTTGGATTTTAATGTTTCAATCTCAGAAGTTAACGCTTCGTTTGTACATTAATGACAATTCAGTAATAGATTAAATGATAGTTAATTAATCATTAAATAATATTTAATACACGTGGCTGAGTGCGGCAGTTAATCACAAGTCAATGATTAATTAATCATAATTTAATGAATGACTCTGAGTGCGGCAGTAAGGAATGTCCAAGAAGCTAAACAGATTCTTCTAGCTCGTGTAAAGAGCAGTCGTACGCATTTTCATTGAAGAACGCTAACGGCGGGGCAGGGTGATCCATCAAAGATAGCCGCGGCCGATACGACACGAACCCGTATTTGTTGCGACGAGACTGACGTCACCCGAAATATAATGAAAGGAATAAACCTACCAAAATACCCATTTTGATACGATTATTCAATCTGGAAGTCATGGATTTACTAATGGTAGTCGCTTCGCATACCACTAGATACCGTCGCGTCGGCGTACTAACGCCGTACTAAAGTGCGGCAATTTATAGTACCCATTTAGTCACGTAGCAACCAATTTTTGACGTTTTCAAACTATGAAATTACATTCACTTCACCCAGTTTTCAATTCTCGGGGGAACTCTGTAATTTTCCAGGATAAAAAGTAGCCTATAATATGTTAACTTGGGTATGAGCTACGTCCATTCTAAATTTCAGCCAAATCGGTTTATTCGTTGTGGCATGCAAGAGTAACAAACATACATAAATCCATCCATCCTCACAAAATTTCATATCCTATCCTATCCTACAATATATTATACACAAAAGAGAAAGTTTGTGAAAATGGATGTACGGATTGATGTATGGATGTATATCCGATGTTTATTGTTACTCCTTAACGCCACAACGAATTCACCGATTTGGCTGAAATTTGGAATGGAGATAGCTGATACCCAGGATTTTACACATTTTACCATTATATTCCGGCATTATGACATTTTATCCCGGAGAATTAAAGAGTTCCCGTGGGATTTAAAAAACCTTAATCCACGCGGACGAAGTCGTGGGCATCATCTAATTTATAATACGAATATTAGATTATTAGTAGAAAGGGGGGAGGGGGGGGTAACGTCAATCTACGCTGAAAGTTTTGTGTCATATTTTCCTGACAGACAGCGTGTAAGACTGTCTGTATCATCAAGAACTGCATTCCGAACCGATGGTAGAATCTAGAACTGTCATGAGAACTACATGATTTAAATAATTTTAGAACATAAAAAGCCATATTTAGTACCGACGTAGAACAGTCTCCGATCACCATGTTGGAGGAAAAAAGGGAGTCGGAACACATAAAAAAAAAAAAAATTTTAGAACAATAGGAATATCAAATGTTGGCGATGGGCATAAATTCTTACTAATATTATAAATGCGCCAGTGGGTTTGTTTGTTGGTTTGTTATTTTGCCCTTTAATCACGCAGCAATGGAGCTACGGTTCGACGAGTTTTTTTGCATGGGGAGAACTTGGAGAATAGTTCGCTACCTTTCATCCTGGAAAAACTGAGGACGAAGTCGAGGGCAAAAGTTAGTGGTTATATAATATCTGTATTTCATTTCACTGACTAAATATACATGCATGTTGATTTAACATTCCATCTTCTGAAATAACATCTCGCACCAACATTAAACGAAGCATTAAAAGTAAGAAGACCTTAATTGTACGTCAACACTGATCTCCGAGCGCCGTATTTGCTGGAGGCTTGTGAAAACATATCGGGTACTTGTTTGTAATATATTCTAAGACAAACGTCTCAATTTCTAAGGGTGTGCTCCGTAGTGTGTACGCAAGGGGTGCCTTTTGTCCTTGTTTGATGAGAATGAAGGATGGCTCTAGGTTTGTAGGCATGTGTGCGGATGGTCCACTAAACTTGTAGATAGGCTGTTGTATTATCTTAATGATCCATAATGTTCTCAAAGGTGTCTGAAGGGCTAATCCGGCATCCGCACGTGACCAGCGTGACCCTTCTTATTTGAAAGGAGAACTTTTACTTCCTCAAGTTATAGATGTACATTGTTCATTGCTGGAAAAGGATTTTTTAAGCTATTGCATAGCTTTTATCGCGGGCTTTGAACTAGGATAAACAGTTTGAGCGCGACGACCGAATCAATAAATTCCGTAACGAAAATAAACCTAACACCGTCGCTCAGTAAGCGTTCAACATTTTAGAGGTTCACAAGTAGCTCTGTTTAGCGCAGTGGGCGAGCGGCCGCTTTCTTTACCGTATGGTGTATGATGTCGCAGGTTCGAATCTCACTCGCGAAGTAGTGACAGTGCGCTTTTCTTGTTTGTTTGTTTTTTAATTATTTTTTGCATAATTTTTATTATGCAAAAAAAATATTGCATAAATATTATAATTGCATTATGTTGATAAAAAATGCTATGCAATAGCTTTACCGCGGCAGTCCCCGAGTGCCACTTAATTTTTTTTATAAATAGGAACTTCCATACGCTTTAGTATTGCGCCGCTTGTATCTAGCGGTTGCTTGCGACTTATAATAATTTTATCTTGAAAGGTGTTTTAATTTATTTTTGTAACAAGTGTAAATTGAAAATTTAAAACAACCCCGACATGATAGAGCAAGATCCCAGTGCCGCCAGACCTAAGTTATTTTCTCAGCAATTATTTGTGTACGATAGAGTTCTGTTCGAATGTCCTTTCAGTATATGCGTACCATCATAATATCATCAAACTATAATATTATAAATGCGAAAGTGTGTTTGTTGGTTTGTCCTTCAATCACTCTGCAACAGAGGTACGGATCGACGTGATTTTTTGCCTGGGTATAGCTTAGGATCTAGAGAGAGAGAACTATTGCAATATCTTCTGCAAGCTATACCCAGGCAAAAAATCACGTCGATCCATAGCTCTGTTGCAGAGTAATTGAAGGACAAACCAACAACCACACTTTCGCATTTATAATATTATAGTATGATGATATTATCTCTCACACACTTAAACAAGTGAATCATGTTCTAGCGCTCATACATATGGGGACGCATAATGTGTGTCTGGGGGGATGTTTGACCCTTCCAATAGGTCTGGCAGCTTACAGATAATATCGCAATAGTTCCCTGAGTATCATGTATAAAAATCAGAACTGAGAATATAAGTTAACTTAAATTATATATTTTTTTGGGAGCTTCAAAGCGTCTGGCTAAAGTAACCGCCGGCGGTAAGCGTCTGGCAGTATTAATTTATTAATTTTTACAATATTCTTTAAAACATATATGAAAATCAGCCCTGAGAATTTAAGATAAGTTATTCTAGTTTTTACCTACCTTTAGCACCTGGTATCTGGAAATTGGCCGTCGGCACAATCTAGCTCGTACGCATATACTGAAAGGACATTGGAACAGAACTCTATCGTACACAAATAATTACTGAGAAAATAACTTAGGTCTGGCGGCACTGGGATCTTGGACCATGAGAATTTATGGCTGTCGAAGGTATCAATTAATTGTCATTTAACGACTATACTGGCACGCGTGAAGCACTAAGTGCCGATTTCACCAACGTCGAGTGTCGTTTATCCGAGGGATAAACTGGACGTTCTGACAGGTTTTGTATTGAAAACCCTGTCAAAATAAAAAAAAATTCCTTCGTATAAGACTTATTTTAGTTTGGTGAAATCGGCCCTTAATCGAGTAATCATACGCCAAAAATTGCGTCAGCGGTTAATAATGGTTTCTGCAACCTAAAATATGCCTAATTAAACAATTTAGGTACTACCAAGCTTGATAACTACTGCTTATAATAATAACTTATATCGCAGTAATTTAAGCCGGTATTTCTTCAGGCGACACAATAAAGTCGTCCCATAGACAGTAACTGCATTCTACCCTCAGCCCGCTGATAAGCGCTACCCCAATAAACAATAAACACCCTCGTCTCCTTCTGCGGGAATGCAATAGAGCATACGCAAATATTTGCCCCAACTAAGACTTACGAGTACGTACCTACGACCCAGCGGGTGCCTTCACACGGGAAACGGCAAATGGGTAAACAAAACGTTGTACCTATCGTGCAGATAACATACTATAATTGTGACGACATGGTCGCTAACTATGGGTCTCATAAGAAGGCTGAGGGTCACTCAGCGAGCGATGGAAAGAGCTATGCTCGGTATGTATCCTTGCGGGATCAAATGAGGAGATCCGCAGGAGAACCAAAGTCACCGAAATAGCTCAGCGTGTCGCGAAACTGAAGTGGAAATGGGCGGAACACATAGTTCGAAGAGCTGATGGTCATTGGGGTGCCAAGGTGCTGGAGTGGCGACCCCGCACCGGGAAACGCAGTGTTGGCTAACCCCCCCCCCCCCCCCCCCCCAGGTGGACCGACGACATCAAACGAGTCGCAGGGAGCCGCTGGATTCAAGCGGCGCAAGGCCGAAGTCTGTTGAAGTCCATGCAGGAGACCTTTGTTCAGCAGTGGACGTCTTTAGGTTGATAAAGAAGAAGAAGATTATTGTGACTTCTTCTTCTTTGTCAACCGATAGATGTCCACTACTGGACAAAACACACTGTCTCTTGCATGGACTTCCACAGGCCTTGGTCTTGAAATGCCTGAATCCAGCGGCTCCCTGCAACTCGTTTGTTTCCCGGTGCGGGGTCGCCACTCCAGCACCTTGGGACCCCAACTATCCCCCAGCTATTCGAACTATGCGCCCCGTCCATTTCCATTTCGGTTTCGCAAAAAATTGAGCCTATTATTGTGACTAGCCGCAAAAAATGATTGCATTAGTGTGACAATAGCAATCACCTCTGATTGGTCTTAGTTTATGGCGTTCTTGCTGCATCAATGAATTTTAACCAATAGCGAGAGAGTACCATCCCATCAAAGGTGATTGTGGTCGTCATACTACTTAACCAGTTACGGCACGAAATTTTAGTTAGGAACCCGGATAAAATTAACCAGTTACTAAACGTTCATATTTTGTAGCTGTTTACGAAAAATAGTTACCAACGTGCACGGAAAGTCCAATTTGGCCTATTACCATGGTCTGTAGAAAGTGGTACCGACGGTTTTAGAACATGTAAAAAATCGGCCAAGTGCGAGTCAGGCCTCGCTCTTTTAGGGTTCCGTAAAAATTTATCTAAAACCGACAACTTTGATGGCCCCCCATTTCTTCATTTTTGTAGCTAAAAAATAAAAATATATATATTTGAACTCCACTTAATGAGCTCTAGACAATGACACCCCACATGCCAGGGTAAAAAAATAAATTTTATTTCGACTCCTTTTCCATGTACGGGAGCCCCCTTTATTTTTTAATTGAATTTTATTTTTATTATTTGTTGTTATAGCGGCAATAGAAATACACAATATGTGAAAAATTCAATTTGTGTATCTATTACGGTTTACGAGATACAGCCCGCTGACAGACGGACGGACGGACGGACAGCGGTGGCTTAGTAATAGGGTCCCGTCGGCACCCTTTGAAAATGAACCTATTTGCGATTGATGGTCAAAATTAGGTCTCTATAACTAACGCGCGAAGAATAGATTACTTGACAATTCTAAATTCAAATTTATAAAAGTCTTATGTAATGAAAAAAATTCGATTCTAATTTATAAAGCTATAAAACTAGACAACGTCCAAACTGCAATGAATATGAAAGTGCCTTAGCCGAGAGTTGCGTCAGTAAATTATTGAGATACATCCTGGCTGTTTTAACACCAGATGCCATTTAGTTCTCCACTACATTAGTGCGCCCCCCATTTGTCATCGCGTGTTGATGGCTTTAATTTACTATGGGATGTAGACCTTGGGCCCTTAGCGGACGGATTTATGGCGTCACATAAATATATGGGTGACTGTTTTATCAGTAGCATACGACGTTATTCAGCAGTAATTTAAATGAATAATGGGTATTTGAAACAGTAAGACGTTCCGAATATAGAGAAATATACAATTCTTAGAAGCCTCATCTGAACCCATCGCGAGCCTATATAAGTGGACACGGATCTCCTATCAGAATGAGAAAGAAGGTTTATCACCATGCTTATAAAGAATACTATGGAGAACTCCCAGGCATGCAGGTTTCTTTATTATGTTTTCCATAACCATTAAAATATAATTCTAATTATAATTCCATAAAAAGCACATAGCTACAAAAAGTAACGTGTACACAATCCCAAGATTAGACGATTTGAAATCCTACTAATCCTACTAATATTATAAATGCGAAAGTTTGTGAGGATGTATGGATGTTTGGATGGATGGATGGATGTTTGTTACTCTTTAACGCGACAACGAATGAACCGATTTTGCTGAAATTTGGCACAGACATAGATTATAGTCTGGAATAGCACATAGGCTACTTTTTATCCCGGTAAAGCAAACAGTTCCTGCGGGATAGCATCGCTAATTTTTACGCATTTGTCCTTCAAAATACGCGCAATGGAGTTTTAGATTTACGTGATTTTTTGCACAGGTGAAGTTAAGGGCCTGAAAAATGACAAAGGCTACTTTTTATCCCGGGAAAACAAACGGTTCCTGTGGGATATTAGTATGCTACTTTTCACATATTTATCTTTTAATTACGCGGCATTTATGTATGTATGTATGTATGTATGTATGTATGTATGTATGTATGTATGTAAGTATGTATGAATGTATGTATGTATGTAAGTATGTATGAATGTATATATGTATGTATGTATGTATGTATATTCCTTCTACCTATCCGACTACCCTACTTCCTCCTACTTAACTTATATATTATAAATGCGAGTAAAGTTTGTGAGAATGGATATATGGATGGATGGATGGATGTTTGTTACTCTTTAACGAGACAACGAATGAACCAATTTTGCTGAAATTTGGCACAGACATAGATTATAGTCTGGAATAGCACATAGGCTACTTTTTATCCCGGAAAAGCTATTTTTTACGCATTTGTCCTTCAAAATACGCGCAATGGAGTTTTAGATTGACGTGATTTTTTTGCACAGGTAAAGTTAAGGGCCTGAAAAATGACACAGGCTACTTTTTATCCCGGGAAAACAAACGGTTCCTGCAGGATATTAGTATACTACTTTTCACACATTTATCTTTCAATTATGCGCCAACGGAGTTACAGATTGACGTGGTTTTTTGGAGAGGCATAGTTGGTGACTTGAAAAGTGACAAAGGCTACTTTTTATCCTGGGAAAGCAAACAATTCCCGCGGGATATTCGTATGCAACTTTTCACATATTAATTCTTCAATTATGCGCCAAGGAAGTTACAGATTGACGTGGTTTTTTTGATAGGCATAGTTGAGGACCTGAAAAGTGACAACAGCTACTTTTTATTCCGGGAAAACAAACAGTTCCCGCGGGATATTCGTATGCTACTTTTCACGTATTCATCCTTAAATCATGCGCCAATATGCATGCATGCATACATGTATGTATGTATGTATGTATGTATGTATGTATGTATGTATATATGTATGTATGTATGTATGTATGTATGTATGTATGTATGTATGTATGTATGTATGTATGTATGTATGTATGTATGTATGTATGTATGTATGTATGTATGTATGTATGTATGTATGTATGTATGTATGTATGTATGTGTGTATGTATATATGCATGTATTAATGTATGTTGATTATTAATGTGAACTAATAATATTATTAATTAATTATACAATAATATTATTAATGTGAAAGTTTGTGAGGATGGATGTATACGGATGTATGTTTGTATAGATGTAGTATACGGATGGATGGATGTATGTTCTCTGAGATAGGGGTTGAACTATTTTGACTGTTTTACTCCTTATCTTCGTTACATTTAAACTAATTTTTATTATTATTTTAACCGATTTCAAAAAAGGAGGAGGATCTCAATTCAACGGAATCTTTTTCTATTCATGTTCACCGATTACTCGAAGACGCCTAAACCGATCTGTTTAAAAAAAAATCTACAACAAATTATATACTTCGTAGTGGCGCGGGCGTTTAAATGTATGCTCCCGGGACAAAAAGTAGCCTGTGTTATTTTCCAGGTCTAAAACTTTACCTGTGTAAAAAACCACGTCGACTATATGCACTTGCACTTTATATGGTGAAATATTATAACTGCGAAAGTGCGTTGCTTTGTCCTTCAATCACGCCCCAACAGAGCTACGGATCGACGTGATTTTTTGCAGGGGTACCTATAGTTGAGGACTTGGAGAGTGACAGGCTACATTTTATCCCGCAAAGTCAAAGAGTTCCCGAGGCATTTTAAAGGCTAAGTTCACGCAGACGAAGTCGCGGGCATCAGCTAGTATTAAATTATTTCGAACAAGCACATTTTCCAGCGTCCACTTTTTGAATGGCAATCAATTTTGCAAATGGTAGTGACTAGTGAGGTAAGAGTTGTACCGAAGTAGATATTTTACTTTCTAATCTCAGGAGCTTATAGATTACAATGCTGATCATTATTTACGTAAACTGAGCTAAAGCTCTTCGATAAACGTCTGTTAAATGCAAAAGATTAACCACTATAGGTAGGCTTATTCAACTCAAAGTGCTCACTTCGCTTAAATATTTCGAAATTGTGAATTGCGATAATTTACTCTTTAATAAAAAAAGAATATCGAGTACCTACTGGAAAGGATATACGGGAAAATACTATCAACAAAAAAAAATATTTTTTCTCTCAAATGTGTGCATGCATATTGCATCCCGAATGAATATTGCATCCCTTTTGGAAACCGCTTAAAAAGATCCAGCGAAACATTTTATATAAATTCCCCCATTTGCGCTGTGTTCGTGTAAAATAAATGAAAAATAAATGTAAAAAACAAAATGGCCGCCTTGAAAAGTGCGGCAACAGCAACAGAACGTCAATGAGCGGTGCCATTAATATAAACTGTTGAAATCATTTTTCCCGATGGAAACTTCATAATAAATTGCCGCGCAGCCACCTTACAGTGCGGTCGCACACACACAATTTTCTACTTAAAACATTTTGTCGTGTAACTTTCCTTTACACACTTCCTTTATCACGTACACGTATTATTAATCTAAAGAAAGGTGGGTTTAAAACCATAAAACATGACAAACGACAAAGTACTACTAATTATGACAGTTTTGTCTTGTCCTCTTTGTTCGCTTTCCGAACCGGTGGTAGAGTCATGACTTGTCATAAGAGCCACAGGTTGGCCTACGTGAAATTAATAATTTTGAATTTGAATTTGAATTTGATATATGATTTAATTTCTTTTTTTTTTTTAATAAATGGGGCGAAATTAATGTTGCTAATTAGTGAGGCGTCGAGGAAAACTTTCAAGTATTACTTGTACAAGTACGCTGCATTCATTTTTAATAGCCCTCGCTTATTGCACTATACTATTTTTTTAGTTTTTATGGATTTTGCATATAATATGTAAAATGTGGTACTTTTTTAGGTGCTTTTTGTCGAGCCAGAGTTGCGAGTGTATCCTTTCTCTACAAGCGGTCTTAAATAATAGCTCGTTCTCACATGAATGAGGAAACCTGATAAAAGGAATTTCTCTGGAGATCAGCCGGAGTAATAAATGGTCGAACCACCCCCGGTGTCGACGGACGAGAAATCTTTCGCTAAATCGCATCTTCCATACGCGCGAACGTCATTTTATCCACTATTTTATGATGGTTGTTTGATTTCTTTCCGTTTTCTCTTAACTTTTATTGCTGCAATCAAATTCTCAGCTCAGCAAACTATTCTTTTTAACCGACTTCCAAAAAGGAGGAGGTTCTCAATTCGACCGGTATCTTTTTTTTTTTTTTTCTATGTATGTCCACCGATTTCTCCGGGATTACTGGACTAATTCGCGTGATTTTTTTTTAATCGACAGAGGATGTTTGCGAAATAGTCCCATAAAAATGTTAACCTTGAAATCCTCAAGCCTGATGCTGCAGGGATATTGCTCACCTAAAATAAAGAGATTTAGGAAATGTCGATTACGAATTATTATTGTAGGTAACAAGTATGGACTACATCATGGAGCTCCAGGTCCTAGCTCCTCAATCCTGATGCTGCAGGGTACTGCCTATCTAAAACTATGGGGATTTAGGAAATTTCGATTACGAATTGATATTGTAGGTAACAAGTATGGACAACATCAAGGAGCTCCAGGTCCTAGCTCCTCAATCATAGGATACTACACTTAAAAGCTTAAAATAAAAATTCTTTTCAAAAAACCGACTTCTAACGCCACTACAAAGTATAAAAATAATTTTAGTTTGTCCACGTTGTTGAAGTCGGGCGGGCCTAAAATACAAACTATGAAACTGACTCGCGATGCTCGCTCGACTTCTAGAAACGAGTCTCTCATATTGTGTAGCGTCGCGTATCGGTTTCATAGTTTGTATTTAGGCCCGCCCGACTTCAACAAACGTGGACAAACTAAAATTATTTTTATACTTTGTAGTGGCGTTAGAAGTCGGTTTTTTGAAAAGAATTTTTTAGATTCTAGAACTAAGTCAAGTAAAGTATTATCATCATCATCATTATTATCATTGTCACCCATCAACGGCCCATTACTGAACGCAGGTCTCTCAGAGAAGTGTAATAGGCCACCACACTGGCCCAATGGAAATGGCAGAGTTCACACACCTTTGAAAGTATTATATAGAACTTACAGGCATGAAGTTTTCCTAGCGATGTTTTCCTTTACCGTTGAAGCATCTAATATTTAATTGTTTCCAAATGAATATATTGATTGCCTAAATTAACAAATGCTTACCCACCACAAATTGGGAGTAAGTGTGGGTAATTGTGAAATCTAGTTATTCTTACTCCATTTACGTATTTAATTTCGAAAGTTGCCAAGATCACCCGACTCCATGCAGTCTTATCTTATCAGTCGTAGACCTGCAATTTTCATAAAGCCAGAAACTCGCCAAAGACGTCCAGAACGAAGTGAAGCCTCAGAGGCCGAGTGGAGCAATAAAAATTCTCGAAGGATGATAAAAGATGGAACGCTAAAATTGAATGAAAACATTTCCATTAGCGTATGTCTATTAGTTTTTTACTCGTAAGTCCGATTACACAGATCAAAGCGAGAGAGAAATGACGGAATGAAACGAATTTATGAAGGCCAGATGCAGGAGCATAAACAGGGGGTGACAAAAATAGGGTTGTCAACTGTGTAAGGCAATTTTCTTATAATCCGGAGAGTTTCTACGCACGTGCTGGACATAAGTCCCTTGCAGCAATAGCCACAGAGCTAGGTGTTGTAAACTTCTATCCATTGGCATTCAGCAACTCTTTTGAGATCGCCCATCCACCTAGTTAGGAGTCTTCCAACGCTGCTATTTCCGATTCAGGGTTGCCATTCGAATACTTTGAAACCCAATGTGTACTTATGGGTATTTGAGATAAATGCTTGGCCAATTGCCACTTAAGTCACTAGTCTATTGGAATGTTTTTTGTTTAAATGCTACTTGTTTGCTATAATGCTTTCGCATAAATACTTAGTTCTAACACTGGTCTCCTACATCTAAGCTAAGCTCCATTGTTGTACCCATTCCTAAAAGAAGATTCACACTCAATTTAGGGGAGGGGAAAGGGGAATATTAGCAATGTTAACATAGCAAATAATATTATTTTTATAAAGAAAAACTAAGAAAATATACTCCCAATCTTTTGTTAGTTGTAAGATAGTTTGCTTTCGAAAACCTCGGCACTTGTTACTCGGGGTTCTACAGGGTGGGAATACAGATGATTTATCTCACGCGCGATGGTTCGCAACCCTGGTTGGGGGCTTGTATCTGTTCACACAGGCCGGTGGGTGCGCACAAAGCGCGGCCGCGTGCCGTCCGCGAGATTGTCCGCCGCCTGATGTGTCCTTTTTACTCGGATTCGTCTCTGTTTGCCTAATTAATGCTGGCTGCACTGAAATAATACGATTTTGACCGAAGTTCTTGTTAATAAATCTAAAGCTTAGCGCACATTGACTGCTTACCTACCTGAGCTTCAATCAACAGCTGGGCTGCTAAGTTTTTCATCTTAAGCTTCATCGGGATCTTTGAAAGCTCCATTTCATAGCTTCTAGAGAGATAACAGTTTACCAATCAACTAAACAACTTAACAGCCTAAGTTTTATTTTCAACATCACAGCAATCAAATTTTTATGTACAACCAATTATTATAATTGGTTATTTATCACCATATAAATTATTATAATATTATTTGTTTTGAATAAGAGTTAGACTATCTCATTTTGGTACCTAATTAAAATTTTACAGATCTGCAAGATTCCTACCTATTCTCTGACTCTGGATAATTATTTGGTTCATCATCATCAGTCAAGCAAGATCGGAGTACGATAATATTATGATTACATTACATAAGTATGCATTTATTTTTCTAATTAATCATTGATTTAAGCCATAAGTACTGAAATAGAAAAAAATATAGGGCAAAAGAGAGCGAATAACAACCTTTTAGAGAGTCGAAAATACAAATTTAACATTTTTAAATGAACAACAGCTAATATGATCCTAAAACTAGGCTTGTAACTATTAAATTTCATTACCAGTAAACCCGTAACATCTATTCAACTGAACACTTCAATTTTATAGTAGTCCATTAATAGGAGGTGGAATGATTGTTGAAATGAACTGAATGACTACAAAATTACATTAACTCGATCATAAAACGGCTGCCGGGGAATACGCTTTGTTGAAATCAGTTAACAAGACCGTTTACTCTATAACATGTAGTCTGGGAGATGGTGACCGAATCCCATCAAGTGTTTTAGTATCAAAGTTGCTTCATTTAATTCTTGTAATCATGTTGTAGTACGTTTATTTTCTTATAATCCAGATTTAATACCTCAGTTTTGTCCTTCAATAACGCAATAACGGAGCAAGAGAGTGACACGAACATGCCAGATATTGTAACCTATCTATGCGAATGGTAGTTAAAAGCTAAGTATAAATAAAAAACCACATACTTTTGTGAAGTGCTATAAAAAATACCACTACAAAAAGTTTTGACAATTGCCTTAACGCCACTTGAACTGCAAAATATAAATTTAAAAAAAAAACAGAAAAATAAGCGGAACGAATTGAAGGGAAAACGAAAAATGGAAAATGAATCGTTGGTTTCCACAGAGAGCAAGTCCAGTTGAAAATTGAAATAGGTACGGGTGGCGTGCTGTTATATTTCAGAGTGTAGCGATTTCCCCCTTTTGCAGTAGAAACCCCGCTCAAGATTTGATTTAAGATTACTGTGCGCATAGCAAAAAGTGCAGTTAGTATAGCGTAATGTATCTTAAAACAAAAATCACGTGGTTACATACAAGGTACAGGAATGCCAACAAACGTAACTTCTGAAAAAGTAACGGGTTTGATATAAAATGAATTTTATGAACATCATCATGATTCCTTCGTAATAAAATACACAAGGAAATAGATGTGATATCTTAGGCGTTTAAGGTTGTTCGTATAGTAGTAGTAGTTCGTAGTTTGTATAGAAAATACGCACGGAAGACACACACTAACAACGCATCCCCGCGCGTGTAATCGCGCAGAATCACGCGCCCCGGAGCGAGGCGCGTTGAAGTGCGAGATTCGCTTTAAAAACGATTTCACAAATCAGTCATAAGCTCCTCGCCTACAAACTGCGGTACGCCCGTGGTGGCATTATTTACACTAGTGCGCTACGGACGGCTAACGACACTGTAGCAGCTATCGATATTGCCGCGCGTAATATTACTATTTTAATATTTCTGCCTCTCATAACTGCTTCTAAAATGGCGTGATTATACCTATTAGAATAGAATAGAACAGAAATATTTATTATTCAATTAAACTTTTTACAAGTGCTTTTGAATCGTCTGACTCTACCACTGGTTCGGAACGCCCTTCCTGCCGAGAAGAACCAGCAAGAAACTCGGTGGTTGCTCTTTTCAAAACAAGTTTACAATACAACAAACACAATGCTATGTATGTTTCCACAATGAGGGTAAGTTCCACAAAAGCATACCTAATTATAATTCAACACGTCATGTCAACACTTAAGACGGGCAGACAGAAAGTAGCCCCATTCCCGCCGGTGGCACCCATTCAGTTATGCAACGTTAACCCCGGTCGGTAAATGGATGTGTGATTGACATTAGATATCTCCTGCCCTTGTCGCTCCCTCGGAGAACACGTTAAATCTGTCTGTCCCGGCTATTATCACTCACATGTGAGTCATACGCGGAAGGATTTCGCAAAACAGGCGGGCATCGCCTACTTGCGGAAACAATTCCCAGGATGTAGGGAAGAGAATGCTCCTACCATCATATCCATCATAATATGAATAGATAACTGGATAGAATAGAATAGAATAGATTTTTTTTATGATGTCCGCGACTTCGTCCGCGCGGATTAAGGAGTTTTTTTTATTCCCGCGGAAATTCTTTAATTTTTCGGGATTAAATATAGCGTGAGTGCTATTCTGATGTATGAGCTATTACATTGTTAATTTTCATCAAAATCCGTCTGGTAGTTTTTGCGTGAAAGAGTAACAAAGATCCATCTACCTATCCATCCATCCTCATACACTTTCGCATTTATAATATTAGTAGCATAGTAGGAAGTAGGATGGAAAGGGGTCACGACCCTCAGCAATGAGGGATAGGAGTCAAAAAGAGAGAACTTTGTCTCGTGACAGTCAGGAATCAAGAAGAAGAAAAAAAAAAAAGAAGACAAACCTCGTCGATTTCCCGAAAGACATGGAAATAAACTAACCTTACCACTATCAAAACTAAAACTTCACACCTCGAGTCCCTTCGTAATGTCCATAAAAATATATAATAATTTGCCAGACTGCATTCGAAACGTTGAAAAAGAAAACAAATTTTATAAAATATTAAAAATCTTTTTATTGGAAAAGTGTTACTACAATATTATATATGATTTTTTTTGACGATGCAAATAAAAATAAATAAAATCGGTCTCCCTACTACGGTCGATTCCAGACCAAGTTGCTACACCCTAACGGGGTATGTGTAAAGAATCTGCAACTGAAATAAATAAATAAATGAATCAGGATGCGATCTTCAGACTCACATTGGTTGGAATCCCGCCGGTATCGCAACTTTTATATGAATTTTAAAATTATGTTACTAGCAAGCTACTCGTAAGTCGTAACTAACTGATGTGATTCGGGGTTTTGTTTACACGACTGTTCCCTCTAGGTCTCTATTCACCTTTTCCTTTATGGTGCTTTCACAATGTGGGTGGTAGCAATTGTTTACTGTTTGCGTACAGCAATCATTTATTAGAGTTTATTGGATAGTCTCGAGACAATATTGTGTAACTAAATAGATATTATTTTCTATTATCTATACTAATATTATAAAAAGGAAAGATTTTTTGTTTGTTTGTTTGTACCGAACAGGACAGATCCTGTTCGGTACAACTACTGGACCGATTTTAACCATTTTTTCACCGATAGAAAGCTAAGTTATCAGAAAGTAACATAGGCTATAATTTATTTTCAAAAAAATTTGAGATCTTTAAGAAAATTGCAATAATGTAACCTAAATTAGCAAAATTTTGCTTATAAAATGCATTATTTGGCGTGTGCTGAGAAAACTATTGATGATACATAAAAATTATGTACTACATGATTAAAGTACCTACTCATTATTTTCTACAAAAAAAGTCTCCGAGGGAATATATCTAACTATCATATTTAAGTCACAATAGTAGCTTTTGTGTTCTAAAATTTAATTAGATCGCCTTCTTCCTTACTAATACATAAAGTGTGTTTGTTGGTTTGTCCGTCAATCACACTGCAACAAAGCTACGGAATGACGTGATTTTTTGGATAGGTATAGTTGAGAACCTAGAGGGTGACATAGGCCTCCCGGAAAATCAAAGAGTTCCCGCGGGATTTTAAAAACTAAATCCACGCGGATGAAGTCGCGGGCATCAGCTAGTTTTCTATAAAGATACGTCATAAAATAATATAGGTATTTTAAGTTACTGATCGGTTGTTTGAATCGACCTAAAAATTGTTGATTGTGTAAGAAAATATACAAGGAGACCTACAGTCAAATGAATAATGATTCCCTTATACGCAATTGAAACCAAAAAGAAGATACAACCCTAAGGGCCTGTTTCACCAATTGCTGATAAAGTGCCTGATAGCCTATCCATAACTCATCTGACAGATTTAAGATAATCTAGCAGATAAAAAAAATTCAAACAGATTTATCTGACAGCTATTTTATATCTGTTATGGTCCGGGAGCCAGTGTCAGATTTTCGTGACCAAGTCCCTCCCAATCAAAACTTCGTGAAATGCATTAGGGATTTATATTATGAATATTCGCGGCCGTCAGCTGCGACTCCGTGGGTGGGGCGGGCAGTGGCAGCCTCCAACGCATGGAGAAAAAAAAAAGTTTTTTAGTCATTTCCTTCCATTTGAAAATTTGTCAGATTATAGTTTACCTAATATTTTGAAGGAAAACTAAAGTCAGCTGACCATAACATGGTGGATTATACGTCAGCTGGCTGTTTGAACATGAAAAAAAAATTATATTTTTAATGATTTCCTCTCAACTAAAAATTTACCTGGTGATCGTTTATATGCTACTATGAATGAAAATTAATTTCAGCTTGCTGTATAGCAGTGGAAAGTTTGTCAGCTGGTACCTTGAAAGGTGTGACGCAGCAGCATCTATCACCTACTGAATCTTATCAGCTGACGACTTTTCCCTTGACTTACAGCTAGCTGATTTTTTTCATTATTTACTAATGCATGTTAACAATCCTCTTGTAAATTTTCATCCAGGAGGAAATCACTTTTCTTAAGTTATTCTCTTTCTTTTTACAGATTGAGGCTATACATAAGCATGGAGGAAAAAAAAAGTTTTTTAGTCATTTCCTCCCATTTGAAAATTTGTCAGATTACAGTTTACCTAATATTTTGAAGGAAAACTAAAGTCAGCTGACCATAACATGGTGGATTATACGTCAGCTGGCTGCTTGAACATGAAAAAAAAAATTATATATTCAATGATTTCCTCTCAACTAAAAATTTACCTGGTGATCGTTTATATGCTACTATGAATGAAAATTAATTTCAGCTTGCTGTATCGCAGTGGAAAGTTTGTCAGCTGGTACCTTGAAAGGTGTGACGCAGCAGCATCTATCACCTACTGAATCTTATCAGCTGACGACTTTTCCCTTGACTAGCTAGCTGATATTTTTCATTATTTACTAAAGCATGTTAACAATCCTCTTATAAATTTTCATCCGGGAGGAAATCACGTTTCTTAAGTTATTCGGCAGTATGCTTTATTTGAGTGTTTTGATAACAAATATGAAGTTTATTAATGGAGGAAATGTTGGTATAAGTAAATTAATTAATGCATAATTTATTGTAGCATATTATATTTATTAATTAATGCATAATTTACTGTAGCATAATTTATTGTAGCATTTATTGTAGCATCAATGTTTCTATAAGACGTTATCACGGAAAACTACCGTCCTTAAACCGAGTTTACAGACAACCAATTTATTTCTACCAAAAATCTGCATGTGCACTATACACAATAAAGGGCCTTTGTACGTAGTCATGGGTAAAACTTACCCCCTCCAAGTGTACCTTTAGCATTCTATGCTCTGCTATAGCATAGCATCTGGAGAAGGTAATTTTAATCCACAATCTAGCTGCAATATAGAAAGGGCTTATGTATAGCCTCAATCTGTAAAAAGAAAGAGAATAACTTAAGAAAAGTGATTTCCTCCTGGATGAAAATTTTTAAGAGGATTGTTAACATGCATTAGTAAATAATGAAAAAAAATCAGCTAGCTGTAAGTCAAGGGAAAAGTCGTCAGCTGATAAGATTCAGTAGGTGATAGATGCTGCTGCGTCACACCTTTCAAGGACCAGCTGACAAACTTTCCACTGCTATACAGCAAGCTGAAATTAATTTTCATTCATAGTAGCATATAAACGATCACCAGGTAAATTTTTAGTTGAGAGGAAATCATTAAAAATATAATTTTTTTTTTCATGTTTAAGCAGCCAGCTGACGTATAATCCACGATGTTATGGTCAGCTGACTTTAGTTTTCCTTCAAAATATTAGGTAAACTATAATCTGACAAATTTTCAAATGGGAGGAAATGACTAAAAAACTTTTTTTTTCTCCATGCGTTGGAGGCTGCCATTGCCCGCCCCACCCACGGAGTCGCAGCTGACGGTCGCGAATATTCATAATATAAATCCCTAATGCGTTTCACGAAGTTTCGCTCGAGAGGAAATAATTGACCGAATTTGTACCTGGCTCCCGGTCCATTATATTAGACACTTTAACGGATAGTGGTGAAACAGGCTCTTAGCATTATTTCTTTAAAAAACAGACATTTTTAGAACTTTTACAGCAGCAAGCGGAAGAATGTTTATTACATTAAAGCACAGTAGTTGTATTTGTTGTAATAGCTTAGACCGCGTCCTTCCAATCTGTCCCATCCTCGCTCCAAGTTTCTAATTAAGTTGTTACTTTACCATTTGTTACAAACTACTTTATTGCTCTTCCTTTCTCTTTTCCAATTAGTTTGTTCGCGACGAAAACTTATTAACTTCCATCTAGTGAAGGAAAGTATTTTGCAGATTTTACTTGTATAACTAGCAAAAAGCTGAGCTTTGTGAGGGCTCGCGTAGTTTTTGTAACGGGTACTTAATAAGTTCTGTTGCAGCCCTTGTTTCTGTTATCTGTGGTTGCAGCGATGCTAACTCTTTGGTTTTCTAACAGATTGCGTTAGTAGTACAATAACATTCTATCCAATGAATACAAAATTGTTAATGTTCATTTTTTTAATGGTTATAAAATTATATTTTTTTGACAGATACCTAACACATCTGGATATGAAGGTAAATTACTATGTTAAAGCACAAACCTATACGCGTGATAGTTTTTCAGTAAAGTGTACCACAAAATGCTCAGGTTGTGGTATAGTGGTAGGGCTCGCTTCGCTGGCCCTATATAATAATCCACAAAATTTTATGATAATACGCTCAAAAGTCCGAACAGCCAATTGTCGTTGGAATCCCCAAGGTGTTGGAATAGCGATCTACAGGTTTTCGAAATTCCCGCGGAAAACTTTTAATTTTCTGGGAATAAAAGTAGCCAATAAATAAAAATCAATGAATCAATAAAAATAAAAGAGGTTTATTAGAGAAGTCCTCAAATTAAAACATGCAAAAATCACGTTGATCCATCGTAATATTGCTGCTCATTTTCGCATATGTAGGTAATAAAACCGGAATTAAATAAACGAGTTTTCACAAATTGCTTGAATTCAAGAAAACTCGTTTATTTAATTCGGACACTTTTATACAAATTAACACCTTACAACAGCGAGCGGTTCTCTTAATTGAACCAATTTATCTCTAACCGTGCGGCACAAATCTAACCCATTAACATTATCTAACCATCCCATCGTAATCCTCAGAGCTATTTGGTCTATAAAAGGTGTATCAAAGCATAAAAATGAAGCTATAAAATATTTAAAGTAAAAAGGTGGCGCTAACTGGAGCACCATCTCACGAACTTATCATTAGAGGCGTTGTGGATTAAAAGCCTGTTCACATTACTCCAGTAAGTCTGTATAATATACCAGTACTGAACTCAAGTTAAGACCGTGCACACATGTTTTGGATTGACTGCATTTTATTTCAAACAATCTTGTTGCGATCTCAATATACTCGAATATTGATCCGGCACCGGGAAACACCGTGTTAAGATAACCTTACCCTCCCCCCTCCCCCAGATTTAGCGATTCAAAAGCACCCACCAGTGGTAGAATCAGACGATTCAAGAGCACTTGTAAAAAGTTTATTTGAATATAGTTATTTGTGTTATATGGGGCCAAAGGAATTTTTTGTTCCCCGAGGGCGTTATTTTGAATTCAGAGCGAAGTGAAGGATTCTATAGTAGACTCCCGAGCGCAGCGAGGGATTCTAAAGTAGAATCCTGAGCGTAGCGAGGAATTCAATATACGCCGCCCGAGAACAAAAAATTTTGGCCCCGAATGACACACACTATTTTTCATCATTACCTATGAGAAAAAGCTAGGAGTATCAACCTACTATGTATAGAGTATAGACATTACCAATACGTATATTGAAAGTTTAAATAAATAAATTTTTATGAAATAATTAAACATTAATATTTATGTTGGAAGTATGGGCGTATATGTCTAATCGACAAATTTGATCACGTGACTTATCGTAGACAACAGCTTCTCAAACATTTTTGAATTTCGACACATTTTTGAATTCTCTCTTCTGATTGGTCCGTGTTAGTGCTTTAGTATGTTAAAGCACTATAACGCGGACCAATCAGAAGAGAGAAATGAAAAGTCCCATGGGGTTAAAATGAAATTTTGCTCCCGCTGTCCTCTGAAGCCAATATTCGTTTTTCGAATAGGTATGATGAAAAAAATATTTCTATTCTATTCTATTCTATTCAAATCCAAATGTCCTTGTGTTCTTTAGCGATACTTTCAAGAGACCATTCATCAAACAGTGAATAGGTAGCGCGACGGTGCGGGTGTCTTACCTGCCGCACCATTTGTTTTTCAGAAAAGCAGTAGTATAATATATCAGTATAATGTGAACCGCCTTTAACAAATTTTTTTTTAAATGAAATAATTATTTAAAAGCGCCTTATAAAGTTATGAATATTACTCGACTTCTGTCACGACTAAGTCATTCATAAATAATATACCTAACATTAAAAGTAGGTACTAGTGTCTGGAAAATTGTATTATTTTTAACAGACTTCAAAAAAGGAGGAGGTTCTCAATTCATTGGAATCTTTTTTTATGTATGTTCATCGATTACTCAAAGGCGTGTGGACCGATTTGAAAAATCATTTTTTTGTTTCAAAGGGCATACTTCCCAGGTGGTCCCATATAATTTTTTTTCGAAATCGGTGAAGTGGTTTTTAAAATATCAACAATAAATTAAATACTTTCTATAGTGTGTGTGTAGGTAATGTAGTAAAGCGGGAGTTTGAAGTCGGTTGTTTAAAAAGAATTTTTATATTAAATTATATCTTGAATTAAATTCAATAATAATAGTTTACTTATTGTAAAGCTTTGTGTAAGTATATATGGTAGTATTTTAGTAGCCACACGATCGACCACTGTACGCAGCACACTGCTCATATGAGCAATTGAGCATACCTTCTCTCCGCTTGCGCAGTGCCCACTGAAGCTAAGTGGAGAGAAGAATTCATGTAAAAAACTTGAGAGGTGTCAAGGGACACCGGGATGGAACGTAGTTCCTTTCGATTAATTAATTTGGCATTGTGTTCGGTATTTTCGCGGTACAATAATGGGTCTCCGTAGCCTTGTGGCTTCTGCAGTCGCCTAACAGCCTAAGGCGACGTTTTCGCATAGGCGTGGCGTTGCGCTTCTCGCGGCGCGTCGAGTCGCGTGAGCGGTCGCGCGATATGGCCAAGGTATGAGGGCGAGCGAGAGCGAGCGAGCGACGCGCCGCGCGACGCGCAACGCCACGCCTATGCGAAAACGTGGCCTAAGGTCGATGGTTCGAATCCCAGCTCGACAGGCCGAATTTTCTATTTTCAATTGTATTTTAAACAATTTCTACATGTGGAACCTTTCCCTAATTTTTTATAACTTATAAGTTATAAAAAATTAGGGAAAAATTCCACATGTAGAAATTATTTAAAATAAAATTGAAAATAGAAAATTCAGTCTGTCGAGTTGGGATTCGAACCATCGACTTTTAACAGTTAGGCGACTGCAGAAGCCACAAGGCTACGGAGACCCAATATTGTACCGCGAAAATACCGAACACAATGCCTTCTAAAAAGTGTCGGTTTCAAAAAGTGTCGATCCATCTAGCCCCCTTCCGAGTTCCGCACCGCGCGATAAGGAACTACGTTCCAATAACGATAACCTTTAAGGTGGAAGACACAGTTCTGCCCACGAAATTCAAATTTAATTTGGTTTTTCGCAATTTGTAAACTAATACGACAAAGTAGGCTTATGGCCTTCTAATTGCGACAATGGCAGTATCATCTTCACAGGTTTATATAAAAATCTTTACTTGAAAGTGTCCAGTTTAAGAAATTAATCAAAATATCGACTAGTTTGTGAGTAACTCACGTCCAACTCAGTATTTTGATTAATTTCTTAAACTGGTCACTTTCAAGTAAAGATTTTTATATAAACCTGTGAAGATGATAATTCTACTGGCGTAATTAGAATGCCATTAGCCTAGTTTGTCGTATTAGTTTACAAATTGCGAAAAACCAAATTAAATTTGAATTTCGCGGGCAGACTCGTCTATTCATCCTTAAGCCGTCAATAACGGTAGCGATTCGTAGGTTAAGCCGTGTCAATAAAGAAAGGAATCTGAAATGGCGGCTTGTACTTGTAATGACAGGCACAGGTTGGACCGTCAGCAAAAAACGAAGCGAAGCTGGGCTGCTATATGTGTAGCTATACAGACACACATTGTATGTTTATATTATTTATTTAGTATTTGTGTTGATACCTTATTCATTTATGTACCTATATTATGTTATTAAATATACCTATATATCACTTGATTTATATACACACATCAAAAGTGTCTAGGGATCAACATATATTTTTGCAATAACTTTTCTCCTGATTGATATTAATTAAAATTTTCTTTAAGGATTCATCAAATAAAGTGTTTTCGTTTGTCACAGTAACGATAAACCAAGTCACCTTTGCATTAATAAAGAAATTTGCCATTTTCCTAATAAAGGGATTTTTGACATTTGAACCACTAACATTAAAGTTCGAAAAAAAGACTGAAATAACAGTTTTCTTTAAAATTTTATTGGGTAACTTAAACAATTAATAATCCGTGTTTCTACCGCGAACACTAACAACACAAGAACATCGGTTTGGCATACTCAAAATGAGTTCATCCAAATCACGCTGTGGAATGGCCGCCCATGTTCGTTGCAACAACAAAAAAAGGTCTTCTTGCCACTGGATACCCTCCATATTCGGCAGAGCTCTTCTCTGTAGCATATCCCATGCATGCTCAATCGGGTTCAAGTCTGGCGACTGAGCAGGCCAGGGCAGGACATTGATGTTAGCTGCGGCGAGAGTCTGTCTTACAACTCTTGCGGTGTGCGGTCGTGCATTATCATGCATTAACTGAAATAAGGGACCGATTTGCACTTGTAGAGGAACGATGGCGTCTGATACAATCGTCTCAGCATAAATTTGAGCGTTGAGGTTGCCTCTGATCCAAATCAACTCAGTTCTTCCGCCGATCCAAATACCCGCCCATACCATGATGGTTCCACCACTATAAGGATGGACTTCCTGGCAGGATTTTAATCGCTGTTGGCATCCAGGGGTTCTCCAGTGTCGTATACGTCTTGTATCCGGTCTCATACCAAAACGAGACTCATCAGAAAAGCACACGAAACGCCATTGTTCTTCTGCCCAATTTCTGTGTTCAAGAGCCCATTGATATCGAATCCTACGATTGTGCATTGCTATAGGTGGTACCCGTAGCGGTCTTCGGGAATGAAGGTTCACTTCATGCAAGCGGTTTCTGACTGTTTGGTCGCTAATTAAGTTCCCTGAAGAGTGATGAAGCCTCACGGCTAACATCATGGCGGTTATTGTTGGAGCTCTTCGAGTTAAGATTTGAATGTATCGGTCTTGTCTCCGTGTGGTGCAGCGATACCGTCCTCCATGGCGCTGAGCCACGGTACCAGTGCTTCGGTAACGTGTCCAAAGTCGACTGATAACACTCTGACTTGTATTCAGAGCTAAAGCCACAGTACGTTGCCGGGAACCAGCTTCTATCATTCCCACGGCTCTGAGCATTTCTTCCCTGCTTAAATGACGTCGCCGCTCCATAATAACGTTGGTTTTAATCAGTAGTAGGGAAACAGTAGCACTAATAATGTCTTCAATGCGTTGTATGTTTTTATAGGGAAAATATTGACAGCTGATTTTCATCTTTTACTCGAATTTGATTGACAGTTCCTGATTCAAATTATGAAATGCACCAAAAAGGATCCATATAAATTTATAAAATCATAAATTTATTACAAAGCCACATCTCAATCTCAAGAAATCCGCATAAAAATGCTTGATCCCTAGACACTTTTGATGTGTGTAGTTAGCACATGTTTAATATCTCTAGGTATTTATTTATTTCTTGTTATCTTTAAGTCCTCTAACTTATCTTGTATGTTTCGCGTCAGGTCGCAACGTATTTTATATTTCTTCTTCAAAATATTTTGTAACATTATATACGATTTCACCCTCATCACTTCGAAGAATCTTTCCTCGTTTCGCGTAAACGCTCATTAAATTAAAGCTCATTTTTTAAACGTAAGATAATTATTGATCAATAAACAGCATACGAACGACAATAACAACGAAAAAACTTAACAGAAAACAAGACAAAGAACAGTAACAAAAACACAGTGTGCAAGCAGATACAGACTGATAATTTTTTTGCGTGCTGTAACGACGTGTGCGAGTGAGAGGGAATGATTAGCGACGCCATTTACAATTCCTTTCTTTAATGACACGGGTTATATAGTAGATCAACTGTCAAGAAATAATAATATTCTCGTGATGGACGCGCTTGTCTTCACCACATGTTACGAGTCGAGTAACTATTTACTGTTCCACCAACTCGCTTACTTTGTAAAGTAACTCGTTTATTATGAGACTATCACAGTCGGGCTCGCATTAGGGTAGCTGTAACTTGTTCGAGTAACTTGTAACCGCCAGCTGTTGCCGAGTTGTGCAACTATTGCCGTGTGATATATTGTTGTACTTTTACATTACTTGCTATTAGCAAGTTGCTAACTTGTGTACTTTTTACTTTGTGTAAGCTTGATTGACCTCCCAAAAACAAAAATAAGATTTGGGATTTCTTTCTAAGATATATAGTTAAGATACTGAACATAATTTTGATTTCACCATCACCACTACGTACGTAAAACTTTAAATAATAATTTTGTTTTAGTGTGCACCGATGGGGCTGACATATTAGATCATCTATAAAAGTCTTATTAAAATAAGAAACATAATTCATCTTACTAATAAATAATAAACATTTAAAAAGTCATTGAAAGCTTTTAAATACTTAAAGATTGAAATTCAAAAACAAAATTAAATATTAAGCCTACTTCCTACTGATATTATAAATGCGAAAGTTTGTGAGGATGGATGTATGTATGGATGGATGGGTGGATTTTATCACGGAAAACAAAAACCTTAGTTCACGCGGATGAAGTCGCGGGCATCATCTAGAATTATTAATAATTTAAACTCCGCCTTTAACAAATCATAATTATGTATGCTACTAGTAATTTTGGGTCTGGAATAGGGTAGGGGTTAATAATATTTTCCTTGGTCTACTTAAAGCATTTCATGTTTGGAACTATTTAAATAGTACCTACCCGGTTACCCCTAATTGCATTGTATACTTAAGTAAGCAAGGCAAGATATACTTTAAGTTTATCGCTTTAAATACCGATTGGAGAGTAATTTACTTATCAATTTATTAGGGCCGGGTGACAGAGCGACAACAATTAGAGAAACTATTAACTCCCGGGCGAATTCAAATTGGTCCCTGAAGACAAATTATCTTGGACCCCTCCAATTGGCCGTAGGCGCGCGACAGGCTAATCACTTCTATCCTTCTCTTATCAGAAAGTTTCGCTCAACATATATCGCACTATGACGAAATATATTTAACTAGCTGATGCCCGCGACTTTGTCCGCGTGGATTTAGTTTTTAAAGTCCCTCGGGAACTCCTTGATTTTCCGGGATAAAAAGTAGCCTAGATGTTGACCCGAGTAATAAGCTACCACGGTATAAAATTTTGTAGAAATCTGTGCGGTAGTTTTTACGTGAAAGAAGGACAAACAAACAGACAGACAAACAGACAAAAAAAATTTAGCTTCTGTTTTGATATCTGTATCTTGAACACAATTAGAAGCAAAAACCCTTTTTTGAATCTATACACATCAAAAGTGTCTAGGGATCAAGTAAATTTTTCTATGTTTAGTTAAAAACTTATCCCGGGTTCCTTGTTTACTACGGAACCCTAAAACTTAAAAAAATCTTCATTCTTTTGCCTTTTTTGCCATTTAATTGACGACATTTACTTAGGTTAAGACTGGATTGGATAATTTTTCATAGTTAAAAATGTAGTTACTATATAGTTGATCCCTAGACACTTTTGATGTGTGTATTTCATGTACAGAATTGGTTTCGTTTCTGTTTTACTATATGTATAGAACTACCCATCGAGAGTAGAAGTAAAAAGTTTCTGAATACCTAACACAATTTTAGTTCAGGGAAAAGCTTAGTAACATTTCACCAGATGATGATTAGTATTAATAGTCTAATACATATTAAACATGAAGCAAAGAATATATAATAGTAAGTCACTCCGCTGAGTTTTCCTGTCTATACGTGCTAATCGCAAAAATGTATTAAACTTATTAAAGGTAGGTAACTATTTTCATGTGGTTCCAATGTTCACCAATGTAGATATACCGCGATTCATTGTTCAGGTTTAAGTGTATACTTAAATAAGATTAATTCAGTGTAAACTTGCTGAACTTTGAAGATAAAACTAAATAATAAAAAAGCTGTGACTCGGATACCTCACTTTTATTTGATCAAAATCAAAAAGGTTAAATCGTTAACCCTTAAAACGGCGGCCATATTTATGACTTAACTAGGAGCATTTAAGCCTGAAGCTTGGCCTAGAGGAGCAACGAAAAAATTTGCAATTGGGTTTCGAACCATCGACCTTTCGCCGTTGAACACTCGAGGTAAGCAGTATATACTCGAGAGAGTATTTTTGCTGTATCAATAAGTTATAACAATTTTACCTTGAGCTAATGACATCAAACCTAACAAAGTTAGAAGTACACCCAATCCGTGATATATTTTCATAAGTTGAAAGCAGAAAACCTTATAAACTTAAGATAATCGTTTTTGTTGGCGAACTTGCAGATATTTAGGAGGCAATATCGGTTTAGCACGCAGCTCACAAGTGGGTGAGCGGGGGTGAGCGGGGGTGATTGGGGATGAGAGGGACGCGGGGCGAGGGGTGAGCGGCGACAATTCATAAAACGCTCAGTGGCTCAATTTACACCCCTAAGACTTTACCAATGCCGCCACAGTAACTAGTGTGACCACGGAATCGAATTTTCAATGAATAGGTATTTATTTTAATATTACCTTGCTAAGATAATATTAAAATATTTTGGAGTTTACTCCTTAAGAATGATTTTCATATATAAGGCGCCCGGTATGAGAAAAATTCGAGGAGTAAAATCTACTTATGAATGACCTCGTTACGTTTTTCACAACGATGTAAATTTCTACCCTAACGTTGAGTAAATAAGGTTGGTTTTCGTGCGAAAGAGCTTTCCGAGGGAAGCCGAGTGCGTACCGATCGGGTCCGAGCGGCGCCGAGACGCAGCGAGCGCCGCGAATGCATTACGACGTTGTAAGGAGTAAACTCCAGTCGTGCGTCGGAGCTGACACACACACTTTTTTTTATTTTCCGCGCTGCATCATGTGGCCGACATACGAGATCATAATTCCGGAAATAACTTATGTAAGAAATTCATGCATTCGGAGTTGTGAAACACGTATGTGCGCTTGACAGCCCACGGAATCCGCGCGTGGTATGTGCCCTCAGCATCACATTTTGAATGAATCTTTTGTCTAGGTTTCTTCCATGATATTTATACTTATAGAACATTTCTGTAGATTTAATTGATTTTAAAAATTTTAACCTGGGGTTGCTTTATTATCGACTAGCTGATGCCCGCAACTTCATCCGCGTGGATTTAGTTTTTAAAGTCACTCGGGAACTCTTTGATTTTCCGGGATAAAAATTGGCTAAAAATTAAAAATTTAATATAAAAATTAGCCTATGTCACTCTCCAGGTCCTCAACTATACCCATGCAAAAAATCACAAACACCAAACCAACAAACACACTTTCGCATTTATAATAATATTAGTTTATAATATTATTAGTATGATACTAAGTCCAAAATAGATAAAATTCTGTCTGTATGTGTGTCCGTGCACCAGGCCCTAGGTATTTGCACCAATGTGTTTATTTTGTAGTTTATCCATGCGAAGTCGGGCGTGTGAACTAGTATTATATACATATTAAGAAGGGCACGGACAAGGCGGCTGGTTTTAGAGCTAGAAGCTTGTATTCTTCTATAAAGCTGGAATATATTATCATGACGACATCTAATTAGGAGAGTCCTCGAAATAATCACCCACGTGGTCACCCCACTTCAAGCCTCACGGGCCAATACCGTCACCATTTCCACGCGGGGTCGGGATTCGCTTCCGCGCCAGTTTGTTGTTTATACCTTCTCTTTGTTTGCTCTCAATATTGGTTTGTTTTGACCGAAAGCCTACAATATCCCATAGGTTTACTTTTGTTTATTCCTTCGCCCTTGGTTCTGATTGCTGTTACGAATTAAATAATGTTGTGCTCAGGGTCGTTCCTTGAACCCATCGATTCGATTTTGAAGAGGCATCGTATTATAAAACATGGAAGGAAAAGTTTATATAATAGCAGCTGTTCTCAGCAACTTTTTTATGGAATATTAATTAGCCAATCTCAATTTGATAGTTATTCCACTCTCCCCTCCAAATAAGCGTACAGTTTGTGTAAGGAGTGGGTATTTTTTATTTTATTTTATTAGGTTTACTAACAATCACTTACACCAATACACTAACAAAAATACTTAAGTTTAACTTAATACTAGCTAAGTGTAGTAATTACTTAAACGTAAACACAACTTGGACAGATAGCAAAAAGCATTCACAAAGAAGACAAAAAGAAATTAAAAAAGCAAAAGTGATATCTTAGAAACAAAACTATATAATACAATATTATATAGTAAAAACAATAATATATCTTACGATTTAGTGGAGAGACAAAAAGGAATTCTCAAGTCCCACCTACTTCCACCTGAAGGTTAAGCAAATAAGACTTAATAGAAGGGTACGACAATAGTGCAACTGGTCGAGGTGAGCCGTTGACTGCCAGTTTTGTCGGCACCGGTAGACCGTTGGACTACTTTGATTCTGAAGCGATGATAAAAATATTCACCAAGGAATCGAACCCAAAAACTAGCCGTAAAAATGTCATAAAGCGACAAGACACCAGCGCGACAGAATCGTAGTCAAAACTGTTTAAATAATTATTTATTTTTCGTTATTTCTTATAATTATTTGGGTTGTTAGGTCTGTGAACACTGCCTGACAATATTCCTTGTTTTTGCATTGTTCGCTTGTTATTCGTTGATTTTCAATCTAAAACTTCATGAATATTTATGTCATCTTGGATATTACTGACTGTTGCTCCACCATTTGGCAACCATACAGCTCGGAAAGCGAAACAATATGGTACCTAGGAGTCTAGGAGTCGCTTCAGAATAAGTTCAAAGAACTATGCAAAAAATTATATGGGCACTGTCTCCACCCCCCCAAAGGACGTGGTTTTATTTTTAATATCATTGTGACGTCCCATAAAAAGACTATTAACCATTTTCAATTCAAAAATTGTTTTTTTTTTAAATACAAAAGAATGTACGCACGCCGAAGTACGCACGCGCATGCACAGGCGAGGAAAGGGCGGTAGGTGGTGAGAGGGAGCGCGAGCAGCGCACGGCGTGGTTTTTCTCAGAATTTCGTTTCGTTTTATAATTGTAAACTACTAAACTGGTATCCAAAACAATTCACTGAAAAATAAATAATTCAAATTCGATTTGCATGAAAACCCCAATGTCTAGGGCGGATGTTTTCATGGTAAAAAATCATCAGGCTGCCATGATACATGGTTATTTTCCCCGCCATGGATGAAACAAAAGATAGAGTTAAAGGAACATAAAATAGATTACAATATATCTTTGTAAGTTATATTTTTTTTAATCAGAAAACCGAATACAATAATTTTTAAACTATGTCATATTTTATTCCAAAATGTAATAAAAAGACGTGAAGTGCGAGCTACGAGCTATCAAAACTATTTCATCAGTTTTCATTTATCTATATATATAAAAGAAAGTGGTGTTAGTTACACTATTTATAACTCAAGAACGGATGAACCGATTTGGCTCAAAATTGGTGGAGAGGTAGCTTAGAACCAGGAGACGGACATAGGATACTTTTTATCCCGTTCGACCGTGTTTCCGTCAAGTCAATATAAAACCTGGTATAACAAAAATGCATCTGACATGGAATAAAAAAACGAAAATGACAGTGGAAAAACAAAACGTAAATGACAGCTAAACGTAATTTTGTATTTGGTTAATTATGGTAAAAAATTATGGTAAAAACAATTATAAAAATTATAGTTTAACGTAATTGATAATATCATCAGTAATATGTTTTCTCTTTGAATCATCATTAACAATGCCGCGAGCAAGACGATCAAATGTTTCCTGCTACAAAGCTACGGATTGACGTGATTTATTGGATAGGTATAGTTGAGAACCTGGAGGGTGACAAAGATTTCCCGCGGGATATTATGAACTAAATCCACGCAGACGAAGTCGCGGGCATCAGCTAGTTATTTATAAAAAATATGCAGAGATTCTCAGAATGAAAATGTTCAATACATGCTTCAGCTTTTATATGCACAAAAAATAATTTTAATGTGTCTATAATACTTTATTTCAGAAATATAAATTATAGAACTAGGCGCCATCAAATCACGCGCGTCGCGCATGAATTTACAAATAAGGGTCCAGTTGCGGCATCGTCTGAAAATTATTTTAACAGTGTATGACGATCGTAATCACCGCTGATTGGTTGATACTCTCTCGCTGTTGGCTAAAATGTATTGTTGCAGCAAGAACGCCACAATCGCCACAATGGAGTCTGTAGCAATGCAGATTTTCCGCACTCGAACAGCTGAACTGTACGTTCGCTAAGCTGGGACATTATTACTGCGGTATTGTGTTTATTTAGACCGCTGGCATTTGAGATAATAGAATATTAAATTACCCTAACCTATCCCGTGACAGCTTAATGCTATGCCGAGGAAAACAGCCGCGGGGGGCATTCGCATTACGGCTCACAGCTAGTGCTCGTACAGCGATTACGAAATTATGACTCTCACGCTATAGCTGGGGTATGCCAGACCCTAGGCTTACGATGCGTAGACCTTTGAGATGGTTGATGATTTGACTGTTCTGTTAATTACTTAAACTATGTAGTCCTCAACAGCCCAACGGTTAAAGGTGCGGACTGAAACTGAAAGGTGACGGTGATCCCCACGCGTTGTGTTATTTTTATACCCACCTTTTCGCTTATTTATTTATTTATTCGGAGGTGAGAGGAGAATATGTATATTAGTCCAGTTCAGTTTGGTCAATTTTCTTTTTGAAACATTACTTTTGTCTCATCAATCATCATCAATAGCCTATACCAGTCCACTGCTGGACTAAAGGCCTCTCCCAAGGGGAGGGTTTGCCCATAATCACCACGTGGGGCAGACGAGTTGGTGATCGCAGTAGATGGTAGTAGTAGCACAGTAGCACCCCTCCTCTTCCCGCGGGTGTCGTACGAGGAGGGAATATAACGGAGAACAAGCAGCAGCGTCCTCTGTGCTACTATTGTCTACTTCTTACAAATTTTTCTTCTTCTAATCCTATTAAACAATACTGTTAGATTATCTGAAAAGCAAAGGTGGACCTAAAGAATTAAAAATTGGGGGAATCTCAATTTGTATTCCCATTATTAAGGGGCTGAAAAAGGCTGATAAAGTTTTTATGAAAAACTTTTTTAACTTCCACCACCCACCCCGACAATGTCATGCGCATCTGCTGGTTCTTATTATACCGAAGAAATTCTTTATGTTTTTATTTATGTAATATTTATTCATAGATATTTGGTTTTCTTACAATGTAGATAACTTACAGAACTGCGTAAACTTTTATGCAGTAAAGTAAAGCTCTCAACAAACAAAACACGTGCGATGCTCTTAAGGCTATGCTGCTTGCCTCTGCTCGCGCGTTGTTCACATAGACAAATGTTTATTGTCAAAGATTGGTCATAAAAATTCTGTATTACGCTTTTATTGCTCCGTATCTGAAACAGCCTACTTAAATAGGGAAAATCTGATAAAAATAGGCTAAGTAAAACAGCTGAAATAAAATTAGTTTCGGGATATATATAACGAGGTTATTGGGAGTACACTGAAACACTAATAGAATAATATATAATTTAATAATAGATACTATAAATATATATTTTATATACATATTCTACATTGAAGCTAGGACTATCCCAATTGCCCGAATTGAGGGACCAAATGAGTTTCAGACTTAGTTCGATGAGAATCTTAGAGCCTTTCGCTCAGCTATAAAAGGTGCACGGTAAGCCTAGTTAGGACAATCTGATAATTATTAAATAATCGCAAAGGTGCTGTAGCTATAACGCACGTCACTACCGCTATGCGTTGCATATGTCCACGCCTTTAGCATCTAGAATCGAAGATGTAGATCAGGAAATGGCACTTTGAGCAAGCCCTCCAGCGAGAGGACGCCAATCTGAATTTATATTGCCCACTATAATACTTTTTATTTCCAAATAAAAGGGAATAGTCGAAGTTTTACGATTGTTTCACTCGACTCGGCAACGATTGGCTCGCTTCAGATTTCCCCTGACGCTCGTCCAGTTTTCATAATCGTTAGCCGAACTTCTAGTTATGTCTGCCATCAATATACAAAATCCATAACTCTATCTTTTTCTCTCTGTCTGTTACCTTATCACGCCTTCTTCTTCTTCGCTTTTATCCATCGATAGATGTCCAAAGATCAACTGCTGGACAAAGGTCTCCTGCATAGACCTCCACAGGCTTCGGTCTTGCGCCGCCTGAATCCAACGCGGCGGCTCCCTGCGACTCGTTTGATGTCTTCGGTCCACCTATAGTGGGGGGTCTGCCAAGACTACGCTTCCCGGTGCGGGGTCACCACTCCAGCACCTTGGGACCCCAACGACCATCAGCTCTTCGAATTCTCTGTCCGCCCATTTCCGTTATCATTTGAGAAGTCCTCTTACGGATTGTTTAAAAACATAAATCGACAACGACGAAGTCACAGGCATCAGTCGTACGTATGTGACCATCTCACGGCTCATTCCTATTTATTGAACTGGTTTAGACGAAATTTGGCACCGAGATAGCAAAGCAAAAGAATTTTGTTTTCACATGACGACATGGGATTCCACAAAGTAAAACCTGCTTCTGTCCGTTATGTGAGATAACGGGTTAAATACATTTAACATAGGTATGCAAAACACATACTCTAATCATATTGTTAAGTAACCAACGTAAAATAAGTCCCGTGCGTAAAGGAGATCGCCAAAATTAGGCCAAATCGTTACAGACACCCCGTATACACCAAAAAATAGAAGATTTTTTTCTGATTATATATCAGATTAAATATTAACAACTTTCTATGGTAATGTACTAAAACATATTTAATAAATAACCCATAAAAACCACAATGGTCACGTTTTACTGGTCTGTACTCTGTGGTCTAGCTATGTCTATACTCTATGTCATAATGTATGTTAGTTAGGGATGCAATTCTTTCCGAAAAAAATCGATACTTAAATCGATTTGAATCGAAATCTATTCGATATGATAAATAAATTGAATTTTTAATTTAAATATTAATTCAATTGCTAATAATAATAATAAAAATTGATTTTTCATCTATGTATTAAGGAGAGGCAACGGAAACTGAGCATAAAGCTATCTTGTGAGTTTTCAAGTAATTAACACTGTCTTTGAGTCATCATCATTAGCAACCCATCAACAGCTCACTACTGAGCGCAGGTCTCCTTTCAGAGAAGGGTTATAGGCCATAGTCCACCACGCTGGCCCAATGCGAATTGGCGGACTTCACACAACTTCAAGAATATTACGAAGAACTCTCTGGTGTGCAGGTTTCCTCACGATGTTTTCCTTCACCGTTGAAGCAAGTGATATTTAATTGCTTAAACGCACTTGACTCCGAAAAGTCAGAGGTGCGTACCTGGGATCGAACCTGGCCCCTCGAATAGATCACAGTCCTAACCACTAACCACTTGTCTTTGAGTACATTGTACATTGAAAATTATTGTTATCACAACATAACAAATCGAATCACGATTTTCTAATGCTGAATATCAATCCACTTGATTGATTCAGTACCATCTATATCAATTTAAAAGTTCATTTTTTTGGTTCAAGAAGTCGATTCCTTTATTAATCGATTTCAGATTGTCATGCGTAATCCCTAACCTAGATTTTTTTATTTTACATTACATGACATTTTTACTTTACTCTTTGTATTCGTTTTTCGTACTCAAGCGCTTACGGATGTGTTTCCAGTATTTTCGCTCTCATCTCTCTCGCAGAGATCATTATTTTGGTCTTAAATACATTTCTGTGGAAAAAACTTGTCATTTTTACCGTTTTATCAAGTACTAACCTAACCTAACCTATGTAAACCAAAAATATTGTTTTCTCCTAATCCCCATTGAATTTTGAAAAAAATCTTTGAGATGCTAAAATGTGATATATTTAACGATTTAATAATACAAGAATGATTGCTGTAACGTATTTAGCCCAAAAGTGTATGGATTTTTGGCGGTCTCCTTTAATATTTAATGTCCATAAAAATATATAATAATTTGCCAGACAGCATTCGAAACGTAGAAAAAGAAAACAAATTTTATAAAACATTAAAAAACTTTTTATTGGAAAAGTGCTACTACAATATAAATGATTTTTTAAACGATACAAAAAAAAAGCGGTCTCTCTACTACGGTCGATTTCAGACCAAGTTGCTGCACCCTAACGGGGTATGTGTAAACAATCTGCAACTAAAATAAATAAATAAATAAATTTTGACAGTATTTTCAATACAAAAACTGTCAGAACGCCAAATTAATTAATTAAAGTTTGATTGCCGTCGCAAGTTGACACGGGTCCTTATCGGCCGCTTGAGCAATAACATGTAATATCACGTGTGGCTCGGTAATCGCTTTATTCGAGCTAATAGACATAATAGGACACTGTCCGGATGTTTTCCCTGTCTTATTGACAAATGACAACTAACAATGGACAGGTTAATAGGCAATTACGATGGATTAAGTAACTGCATTAGGTTCCAGTTAAGCTGATGTGGAACATCGTTATGGCATTAAGCCTTGACAATTTCGGAGAGGTCATTAGCCTTTCTGTACCCAAGTAGAATAGTACCTACGAGACCCCTAGTACTTTTATAATTTTTCGAATACAAATGACGTTAAATTGCTGCTATAATATTATTACTATAGATTTAAGATTGGTAGTTTAGTCGCTACTAGATACCGCCCTTCCTACAAACAATAAATGCAGCGACGAAATATCATAGTGTGTTCGAAAATGTCAAACATTGGTTTCTACGAGACTATGTGGGTACGCCAGTTCAGGCGTACTATGAATTGCCACAATTTATTAGTACGCCGACGGTATTTAGTAGGTGGAAAGCGACTACCAATCCTTAATCTAGGTATGATTATTATCGTACTTCTGACGTTCCTTGTGATTTTTTTTGAAATAATTGAATATCGTTTTAATCAGTAGTCAGGAAAACCTGCGTGCCTCAGAGTTTTTTATATATTTATTTATTTATTTAGTACCAGTAATATAAAAAGCAATGTAAGAAAGATATAAAGGACGTGCACAAGGACAGCTTATCTCTAAAGAAGAGATTTCTTCCAGAAGCCCTCGAATGTGAGAACAGTGAGAACATACAGAGGTAGGTAGGTACTAAAGACTAATCTTTAAAAATTTATAAATGGCTACAGATAATACAATACATATTATATTAAAATACTAATATATAATATACATGATATTATAATAATTAAGTATACAATTTATACTACATATATACTTCATAAAGAGTAATAATAATATAATACTATAATACATAATATACTATATATTATATAGGGGGAAAAAAAATTACCGGGCATATTAAAGATGAAATTAGGAGGAAAGATAATGCTGCTTCAGTTTCGACTTAAAAACAGCAACAGATGGACTGTTGTGGATATTCTCAGGAAGAGAATTCCAGAGGCGCGCTGCAGTTACCGCAAACGATCTTGCGAAGAAAATGGTGTTGCTGTGGGGCACTTTTAGTATTTTCAACTCGACGCAGGATCGGAATGGTCTAGCTCGCGGAGGAGCATCCAGAAAATACTCACGTAAATATCCTGGTGAAGAAAACTTAAAAATTTTGAATAATAAGGTTAAAATGTGAGCATTCCGGCGAAGTCGAATAGGGAGCCACTTCAGTTGACGACGGAACTCAGATATATGGTCGAATTTGCGCAGTCCGAAAATAAAACGGATGCACAAATTCTGAAGTCGATCTAATTTATCAAGTAGCTCTTCAGTTGCATCTAGATAGCAAACGTCAGCATAGTCAATGAGAGGAAGGAGAAGAGATTGTGCTAGCATTATTTTAGTGCGTAAAGACAAGAAACTTTGAAGTCTCCGGAGTGAATGTATGGAATAGTGCAAACGTCTACTCATCTCATTAATATGAGCGGACCAAGAAAAGTTAACGTCAAAAATTAAACCCAAGTTTCTAGCTTTGTCAGAGAGAGGTATAGGTATATCGTCGTAAAGAATGTGAGGTAAAGTATTAAAATTAACTTTACAGCGCATCCTGCTGCTACCAATTATGAGAGCTTGAGATTTTGTAGGATTGACAAGCAGGCCAAATGACGCTGCCCATTCCTTAATTCGAGTAAGGTCAATGTTAATAGCATCCACTGCAGATGGAAGTTCGGATAATGCCGCGTGCCTATAAAGCTGCAGATCATCGGCATAGAGATGGTAGTGAGAAGAAATTACTTTAGAGATTTCGTTTATAAAAACAGAAAACAATAAAGGTGATAGCACACCGCCTTGGGAGTTTTTTATAATGTCCTCAAAAGTGTCTGAAGTTCATAAATCTGCATTTGGCCAGCGTGGCCTTAAACCCTTCTCATCTGAGAATCTGAGAGGAGATCCGTGTTCAGTAGTAGATAAAATGCAAAGACGTTCTAATAATCGGTAGGTAGGTACACACTACACATACTCATACGTATTGAATGAATCGCGAGTTTTAGAATTTCTACGCTATGCGGACATGAAATTAGATACTAGAGAGTTAGGTTCTGCTTGATTGACAGACAATAGCTCAGATCATTGGAGATAGTAAGTCGGAAACTGTATAAAGTCTCTATTAAAGTAGGATTTGTAAACTTGTAGGAGCACCTCACGACCTCAACCCCGTCGTGACCTCGATCCATGCAACTCGGTTGAAATAGTGAAGAAATAAATAAATAAGTAGCAACGGTTGTGGTACATGATCGCAACAAAAGACTACCCACCTACACAGAAGAAAATATTACCTACTAGCTGATGCTAGTGACTTAGTCCGCGTGGATTTAGTTTTTAAAATCCCTTGGGAACTCTTTGATTTTCCGGGATAAATAGTAGCCTTTGTCACTCTCCAGGTCTTCAACTAAGCCCCCTGCAAAAAGCCACGTCGATCCGTAGCCCTGTTGCAGCGTGATTGAAGGACAAACCAACAAACAAACACACTTTCGCATTTATAATATTAGTAAGGATAGAGTTTCTCCCTTACGGAACAATAGCATCAATAGGACCAACATTTTTACAAGCTCTTCAAGATGCGGGGGTGACAGCTTAAAAAGTCAATTAACTTTTAAGTGTGATCCGGACTCAAATCTGGAACCTCGTGACCAGCAACTGGATTAAGAATGAAGCCTCAAATATAGTCAAGCGAAGTAACGGCTGGATCGTGCGTCATGCTCGTGAACGGGTGTCGCCGGCGGAAATGGGGCTACTTTCTGCCTACTCGTCTTAACATGAATTGAATTGTAGTACGTTTTTTTTTTGGAACTTCCCCTCATTGTGGAAATATTATATTTTATTCTAAGTATAACAAAGTTGCATTGGTTAAATCGGCTTGGCATCCAGCTGCCCACAAGATAGTATAAAAAACTTATTACAATGTAATAACTTCATAATAATATTGTAAAATGATTATTTTGAAAAGAGCAACTGCTGAGTTTCTTGCCGGCTCTTCTCAGCAGAATCCGCTTTCTGAACCGGTGGTAGAGTCATGACGTGTCATAAGAGCGACAGGTCGTACGTGAAATAAGTAATTTTGAATTATGAATTTTGAAGTTTTTAAGCTAACTATGTGATTAGCTTTATTATTAAACATAATAGCGCAGCATAAGTTACTGTCCTTACTCTGTGGTGATAGTGTATTCTAACTCAACGGTGCAACGGATCGACCTAATTTTTTGCATGGGTGTAGAGAACCTTAAGAGTGGCTTTTGATTCCAAAAAAAATAAAACACTCGAAATTTTTGAACCAAGCGGGCGTCGCGGTTAAAAGCCATTTGTTATTAAAACCAAAACCATTCGTAACTTTGCCTTTTGATTCAACGATTATAGTTATGAAAATCTTTGAACCCAAATTTATTGGTTATAGATAAAGCTCCCACCACAAAGTATTTATGGTCGGGAGTTTTTATGAGTCCAATTAAAGGGCCGTAGCGTTGGACGCCGCTGGCCGCCGGCCCGTAGCAACACGAGTCCAAAAGAAATGCCCATTTAGATATTGATAACGACGGGTATTTGTGGGACGGTGCCATCTCTGATGGTATGTTTTATTACATTATTGGTCGGCTGGATTTATTTGTATTTTCACTAATTATGGCTACTGGGTTTGGCCGTTTCATTAAAATAGTTATTTGTGTTATATGGGGCCAAAGAAATTTGTTCTCCGAGGGCGTTATTTTGAATTCAGAGCGAAGTGAAGGACCCTATAGTAGATTCCCGAGCGCAGCGAGGGATTCTAAAGTAGAATCCTGAGCGTAGCGAGGAATTCAATATACGCCGCCCGAGAACAAAAAGTTTTGGCCCCGAATGACACACACTATTTTTCATCATTACCTATGAGAAAAAGCTAGGAGTATCAACCTAATATGTATAGAGTATAGACATTACCAATACGTATATTGAAAGTTTAAATAAAACACAAATAATTTTTTATGAAATAATTAAACATTAATATTTATGTTGGAAGTATGGGCGTATATATCTAATCGACAAATTTGATCACGTGACTTATCGAAGACAACAGCGTCTCAAACATTTTTTAATTTCGACACATTTTTGAATTCTCTCTTCTGATTGGTCCGCGTTAGTACTTTAGTATGCTAAAGCACGAACGCGGACCAATCAGAAGAGAGAAATGAAAAGTCCCATGGGGTTAAAATTAAATTTTGCTCCCGCTATCCTCTGAAGCCAATATTCGTTTTTCGAATAGGTATGATGAAAAATATTTTGACCCCGAATGACACACTATTTTTCATCATAACCTATGAGAAAAAGCTAGGAGTATCAACCTACTATGTATAGACATCGTATATTGAAAGTTTAAATAGAACACAAATAAATTATTATTATTAAAAAATTAAGTATTAATATTTATGTTGAATACAGTATGGGCGTATATCCGATCGACAGATTGATCACGTGACTTATCGAAGACAACAGCTTCTCAAACATAATATTTGAATTTCGACACATACTAAAGCAAGAACGCGGACCAATCAGAAGAGAGAAATGAAAGTCCCATGGGATTAAAATTAAATTTTGCTCCCGCTATCCTCTGAAGCCAATATTCGTTTTTCGAATAGGTATGATGAAAAATACATTAATTCCTCAAGAGCACATAGGACTGAAAACTGAAAGAACGACGACGTTTCAATCTCCACCCGTTGCACTATTAACGCACCCACTCCTAACATAAGCCTTTAGGCTCTTGTGCACTTCATCGTGTTCGGCATCGGCAATCATCATTCCAAACTAAGCAATAAAATACGAATACGAATCGAATGAGTGCACAAGCACACGTACGTTTTGTATGACGGCCACCTCGAATCGTATTTTCACGAATCACGAAAATGAATCGAATATGAGGAAGTGCACAAGAGCCCTTACGCTTATTTGGGGGAGAGAGTTTAGCATGGTTTAGTTCTTAAAAAAATTCGATGGGCATGCAATCATCATGCAACTTGTGTATTGTAATTTTCTAAAATTCTGAAAAAGAACTGAAAGCTTATGAAAAATGTTTGCTTAAAGAAAAATTGATATTACTTTGCTATAATCCGCCAAACATCTTTCTTTAAATATCTTGGAATTCCGCAAAGTAACGCCTGATACCAATATTTAAAAATATTTGCTTTTAAAAAAAATTTCTCCCATCCTCCAGGCCCTCGAAAATATGAATTCTAGAGAATAATATTATACAGATAGATATATGAAGACAACTTTATGAGTAGTTACACTACACTCTACACAGGTCTGTAAGTTTTTTCTCGCGAGCCAGTCACTGGAGGCATTCGGAGCTGCCACACGGTTCTTAATGACTCTATTAAAGAGATTAATTAACCTATCCCCTAAAAAACATCTCCGCCTTTTTCATTCCGTACAAATTTAATTAATACCGATACAGATCTGTGAGACGCGAAGGGTTATGTTATAAAATGCATTCTGTGTATGAGAAACTTGATATGTTAATTCGATTGTAGTATTTTATAACAATTAATTTTGAAATCTTCCGATAGTAATTACTGTAATTTTTGTCGAACGATAGATATGGTTAGCAATGACATTATGTAAAAACGAATTTAGATTTAAAGGAAAATTGAGAAAGTTCACTATCTTCTATATAAATAAAAATGAATGTTGGTAAGCGCATAACTCAAGAATGGATGGACCAATTCGGTAAATTTATTTTTTTGTATGTTCCTTAAGATCCACGGAAGGTTTTAATAAAAAAAAAATAAAAAAAAAAACAAAAAAAAAAATAATTTTTACTTTTAACTTTTGACAGAACGAAGTCTGTCCGGGCAGCTAGTGATAAATAAATATATATAACTTGATGAACTGGTAGGTAGTTAAGTTTTGATTCAATACATTGTAAGCTACAAGCTGCAAGACAAAAATCAGTTTGAATTTGGATAAACAATGAAATAGTAGATTATTAACCAAGGGGATAAAGCAGTGTCTTCTGTCGCGGGTGACGATTTAAATCGCGAGCGTAACGAAGGACTCGAGGTTTACTCCCGAGCGTAGCGAGGGTGTTAAAAACTTAAATCACGAGCGAAGCGAGGGATTTAAGACGAGTCCTGAGTGTAGTGAGGGATTTAAGTTCACCCAAGACTAAGACAGCTTTATCGCCGAGGAAAATACTCTACTTTTCGTAACATTTGCGAAAAAATTAACACAATAATAATATGAGATAAGCATTTATTAAAAATAATGACAGTTAAAAGTAAAAGTTAACATTCGAAACATTGGTCCAATTATTGATAGAGAGAGTTTCATTTTTGTTTGGTACATTTATTGTTGATGAGTTGATTTGAGTATTTCTCTGTTCTTGCGTCTGACCATTTGCACTGATGGAATCCGAAAATTTACTGTCACTGTTGCTTTGATTTAACATCGTAACGTATTTTTAGAACATTAACTTATTTATAAAAATAAATTAAAATAAACTTAACGTTTAGGCCTAGCGCAAACATACAACTTTTAGTTGAACAACTATTTAGTTGTGTTTCATAAGTTTATGGAAATGTACTGCGATCATAGAATGTGCGCAAACTATCAACACGATAGTTGCTCGACAAAAAAATCAAAAAGCCTTACGATTTGCTTTTGATTGTATGGAATTCACGAAAAGTACACAACTCGACTAAACAGCTTCGTCGATGTAAAAGTTGTATGTATGCGCCTTACCTTATGTATTTGAAGAAAACAAAAACGCGGCAAATTCCTAGACTAATATTTTTTTGTCAGAAAAGCAAAGGCATCAAGCTCATACGGCCTCGTCGGTTTTCGTAATTTTATTTAATAATCATAACTGCATAATAAATGCGTATTCCTTTTTCAAAAAGATGTATAATGCTTTATATACAAACTCAATGGTGTAAACACAGATGTAGTTCAGTATAAATTTCGGTAAGTATTCCAAATTTAAATCACATTCTCCCCCTAGAGGATGAATGAAATTCAGTACAATTTTCTTTCCCTGTTTTTAACAGATTAAAAATGACTATTGTTATGTTCGCTTTTTGTGGCACAGAATGTCACTTTTTTGAGCAAGTGGTACGAAATAGTAGATTATTAACCAAGGGGATAAAGCAGTGTCTTCTGTCGCGGGTGACGATTTAAATCGCGAGCGTAACGAAGGACTCGAGGTTTACTTCCGAGCGTAGCGAGGGTGTTAAAAACTTAAATCACGAGCGTAGCGAGGGATTTAAGACGAGTCCTGAGTGTAGCGAGGGATTTAAGTTCACCCAAGACTAAGACAGATTTATCACCGAGGAAAATACTCTACTTTTCGTACCATTTGCGAAAAAATTAACACAATAATAATTTGAGATAAGCATTTATTAAAAATAAAATAAATTAAAATAAACTTAACGTTTATGTATTTGAAGAAAACAAAAACGCGGCAAATTCCTAGACTATTATTTTTTGTCGGAAAAGCAAAGGCATCAAGCTCATACGGCCTCGTCGGTTTTCGTAATTTTATTTAATAATCATAACTGCATAATAAATGCGTATTCCTTTTTCAAAAAGATGTATAATGCTTTATATACAAACCCAATCATGTAAACACAGAAATGTAGTTCAGTATAAATTTCGGTAAGTATTCCAAATTTAAATCACATTCTCCCCCTAGAGGATGAATAAAATTCAGTACAATTTTCTTTCCCTGTTTTTAACAGATTAAAAATGACTATTGTTATGTTCGCTTTTTGTGGCACAGAATGTCACTTTTTTGAGCAAGTGGTACGAAAACATAAATCTACTTCCGAAGATCGCAAAGAGCATCAAAAGGAGTGGACTGAAAACTGAAAAATTGTAAGCTTTTAATCTCGCGGAAAATTGATTCTATGTACCTACAAAGAAAAAAACAGGAAACACCAGTTAAATTGGAAGGAGTACGTACCTAGGTGATAGAATATTGCAAGTGTTTCATTCCAAAGCTAAAGAATTTAAACGAAAAATATCCAAAACCAGTAAGTAACTTGTAAAGCGTTTGTCGCATCAACTCTACCAATACAAAAACTCTACAATCTACATAGAGTAGCGCCAGACCTGAGGGCTGAGCTGAGAAGTGAGACCAGTGGCGTGCCGCCTGTCTAAAGGAGAGGACGTGTTTGTGTCCCCTGCGAACCCCGCGCACCATCGTACCCGAATACGATCACGTAGCGTTTTCCTTACAAAGCTACGAATTTTCTACTCGTAATTCAAATTATAAATCGAAATATTTCGTATAACTCGTAATTTTTGTTAAATAAGTGAGATTTTCTGTCAAAAAATAATAAAATTTTAGTTGAACGTGAAAACGCGTCGCGTTCATTGTGTATCGTAAAAACTTAGATTTTCTTTTGAAATTTTTACTTTAACTTTTAATTTTTTAACTCGCGTGTTTGAAATTTCATTTGAAATCATCGTAATTTAAAGCAACTAATATGGAATAGGACGCGTTGGTTGTGTTGACCCTAAACCCTGTGCGTGCAAAATGATGACATTCCAAACCACATGATCCCGACCCAGCCATGATATTCAAAGGAGGCATCGGGGGGAAACCTCCGGGGAAAACCTCCCCCGAGAAGAGCCAGAAAGAGGAGAAGAAGGTGAAGGAGAAGAAGTGGGAGAAATGCGAGAGATGTCCGGGGGACCCGTGGCTGTACTGTTGTGTGTTGTGGTGCGCGTGCGCCATGAGCCTGATCTCGAGCGGGTACAGCCTGCACAAGCAGCACGGGCTACAGGCGCGGCTGGCGCTGCTGGAGGAGCAGCACCTGGCGCTGCGCAGCGCGGTGCTGGAGCCGCAGCAGCCACTGGTGGAGCGGCTGCGGCGCGAGGTGCTGGCGCGGCCGCGCCGCAGCATCCGGGACTACGGCGACTGCGTGTGTCCATCAGGTGAGAGTGCAGTTACAAGTAAAATGCATGCCAGGTTTTACAAACTGGAAAATTACTTAGGAATTTTCAGTACAAACTCTGTGAGAACATCATATTTTATTCCCCGGCGATGATGAAATTGGGCTTTAAGAACGCGTATAACACCAAAAAAATCAGATTTCGCGATGAGATAAAACATAGCCACAACCTCATGTGAGGCGCGACAAAAGAAAGCGTTTTGCGCGGAATAGGAGTGTAGTAAGCGCCAAATACTTTGTAACTCGTAAAATATTCATTTTCTTTTCAATTCACTAGGCACTCTCTTGATAATATCAATCGGAATTTAATGTAAAAATTTTGGCTCTGTAATATGCAACACATTGAAAATAAATGAATATTGGTTAAAATTAGACCTAACTTCGCGATTTTTTATTATCGAACAAATTTCATCATTTTATGTTTTTGCCCAAGCACGTCCCTTGGCAGTATGATGTAATTCTTGCGTGTTTTTTTTTTCGGATACTTGAAACTTGATCTACTACTGTAAAAATCAAATCTGTTTACTGTTAACGAGCGCACACCCACTCTTAATAGGAATTTTCAGTACAAACTCTGTGAGAACATCATAATATTATTTATTCCTCGGCGATGATGAAATTGGGCTTTAATCGAATACTATACGTAATTTGGCGGAAAACGTAAAAATAAACTGTTAAAACCTACAATTTACTAGGTACTTTCAAGTGTCATATATTTTCCGCGTTTAAAAAATAAAAACTGAGAAATTAAGTACTTACAAAGACTAGTTTACTACATAATTTAATACTTATAAAAATTCTTTTTAAACAACCGACTTCAAACTCCCGCTTTACTACATTACACACACACTATACAAAGAATTTAATTTATTGTTGATATTTTAAAACCGCTCGACCGATTTAGATAAAATTTATATGAGAACACCTGGGGAGTATACCCTTTTAAACAAAAATAAAATTTTCCAAATAGGTTCAGGCATCTTCGAGTAATCGGTAGACTTGGTTAGCATGATTTTATATTAATCACGTTTATAGTAAATATTTTATTTATTGAGATATGAAAACTCTATTAAATTCCTGAAAAAATAGAATTTATTTTTCTAATAAAGTTTTATCGATAGCCACGTTGAGAACTCCAATACCAATTACATATTATGATTTGCTGCTAATTATAATGTACCTACTGACTTCCAATAGACCAATTTCCTAACACAAATAAATAAGCAGGTCTGTCACAATATTATCACCATCAATAAAACATAATAAGTGTCCATTGAACGCTCCACGCAAATATACCTGCCACTGCTAAGTATTTACCGACTAAGGACTAGCACAGACGACCGACTTTAAAATGGTCCTACGAAAGGTATTACAAATATAGTACCACGAGAAAAAATCTAATGGAAAAACAGAAATTCCACGCGGACTCTTTTTAAATTAATGTCCTCCCGAACGAGTTCGGCCACGGCGGTTTATTAGTCTTAGGGAGATATTAAAGTGCACAAGTGTGTACTCAAATATAGGTGCACTGTGTATTTCCTCATTCTCATAGTCCGATGGAAACGACAGCTTCACGACAAGGCACAATGCTGACACATCGCCATCTTCCTTATTCCGTATCCTAGTAGGTATCTGCCTAGTATTAGGTACTGAGAATTTCTTGACAAAAAAAATTAAGTGGCACTCGGGGACTGCTGCGGTAAAGCTATTGCATAGCATTTTTTATCAACTTATGCAATTATAATATTTATGCAATTATTTTTTTTTTTGCATAATAAAAATTATGCAAAAAAATAATTAAAAAGCAAACAAACAAGAAATGCGCACTGTCACTACTTCGCGAGTGAGATTCGAACCTGCGACATCATACATAAAGCGGCCGCTCGCCCACTGCGCCAAACAGAGCTACAGCTTGTGACCCTCTAAAATGTTGAACGCTTACTGAACGACGGTGTTAGGTTTATTTTCGTTACGGAATTTCTTGATTCGGTCGCCGCGCTCAAACTCTTTGTCCTAGTTCAAAGCCCGCGATAAAAGCTATGCAATAGCTTAAAAACCCAGGGCCTCCTCATCTGCAGTTGAACATACTAACTACTAGACCAACGAGGTAGTAAGCGAGTGACTGTTAACAGAGAGAGGGATCGATATATTTTATATTCGTTATTCGTTTAAATGTCGGTTGTATGCATCAGGCCTAAGTGAGGTCCAAACATAAATATTGGAGTTGGTTGGGAACGGACAAATTGAATCGACAAGCAAATACACCAGTGTTTACCTCATCTCAATGCCACGGTAAATAACTATTAAAACCGATCAACTTTATCAATATTTGTCCGCGCGGTGAAAGCCTTTCATTCGTATACGTGCTTGTAATGAAGTCTGCTCGTCTCTGTTTTTGTTCCGTTCGCGTAAAGCGGCTGAATATGTTGCGAATGGAGTTGATTTTTTAAAAAGCTTTCTGTGGTTTTTAAATGCGTCCGTCGAGTATCTTTTGTGCAGATGCTCTGAAACTTAATAGAAATAACTGGGAAATTTTCAAGCAGTTTAATGTTCCACTGCTGAAAAACGTCTCTGCTAAAAAGAGTACCTAAGTCCTATGAAAGAGACGCTCTACTCACTCTGATCCATTGTAGATAGCTGCACATATGATGCCAAAATTCTCCTATTATATTATTATTACCTATTATGCAACCTGCATATTATCATAAATACTATGCTCGGTATATCCCTGCGAGGTCGATTAAGAAATGCGGAGATCCGTAAGAGAACCAAAGTCACCGACATAGCTTAGCGTGTCGCGAAACTGAAGTGGAAATGGGCTGGCACATAGTTCGAAGAGCTGATGGTCGTTGGGGTCCCAAGGTGCTGGAGTGGCGACCCTGCACCGGGAAACACGACGACATCAAACGAGTCGCAGGGAGTCGCTGGATTCAAGCGGCGCAAGACCGAAGCCTGTGGAAGTCCATGCAGGAGACCTTTGTCCAGCAGTGGACGTCTATAGGTTGATAAAGAAGATATTATCATAAGGCTTTTATAATTTATCAAGAATTTTTCGATGAAAAAAAAAAATAGAAATCTGTAGGTACATAATTTGAAAAGGGGAAAAATTAGGTTCAGTATGGCTTATTTTTTTTGTTGTAAGTGTTGTGTTTTTCATTGTCGGGACAAGGTTTTGTATGAACGAATTTTTTTTGGAAAATTCAATGAAAATAATTGCTGGAAAAGTCGGAATAGTTGAACTTATGCTTAGAATATTTTAAATCAGTGCTATTATAACACACAAGTTGTCAAAAATGTTAATCAATGTGCAAGACAACATTCGCGTATATATGTCGATTGCATTGTTTTGGAAACCACATTACATTTGATGACACACTGCCAATGGCGCTTTGCATTCATCGCGTACCGCGTTATTTATATCATTAATGATGGGGTGGAATAGCCGCTCGTCCTAACACAATGCACGCCAATAAATAACTGTATTCATACGCGACGAATCGTAATCATTGGAATTTGATAAATGTGCTTTATTTTACAACAATTCCATTTGATATTCTGCCAAAACAGCGCAGTGTTCGGGACCCCCGACCGAGTAGGTGGACTGACGGCATCGAACAAGTCGCAGGGAACCGTTGGATATGTCAATGTAAGATTGTAAAAACCTTTAAATTCTAAAATATCGTAATATTGTAAACTAACACAATATTGTGAACTTTATCTAAGCTTTGGTGATCATGAGTTCTGGATAGACAAGACTGCGTGGAGTCGGGGCGTTTGCATTTCGTCTTTGGGAAATTAACAAGTGATTTCCAAACAACAATAATCTTAATATATATATAAATTACGTGTCACGTTGTTTGTCCGCGATGGACTCCTAAACTACTTACTTAACTGATTTTGATCAAACTTCGTAACTATCTGTAATTTGGTCCAACTTGAAAGATAGGATAGTTTTAGTAGTTATTTGTTTTATTTATATAGGTAAGTTGGCGGTACGAAGTTCGCCGAGTCAGCTAGTAAGTTATATTTTTAAATAAACAATTTCTACTGTCAGTTATTTCATCTTTTTGTCATATGATCAGTGGTCACCCTGTTGTAGGATTTGAATCTTACGCACATTAAATTATAAACTTGCGGCATTTTTCAAAATATTTCGACAGTTTACAATCTTACTAGTGTACTGACGATTTTCACAATCTCAAAAATCTTTTTAGGACGCTGACGTTTTTCGCAGTACGGGGTAAAGCTCTAAAGTTTAGGTTAGGTTAGAGGCAGAAAGACTTTATTTCATTTCCTTCGATCAAATACCTTACTTTGACCTCACTTCACAAGCCTTAAGTAAGAATAAACCCATGATATTAAAAGGTGGGTCCAAAAAGGTCGAAAAAAGCTATTAAATTTTTTCCGGCGCGATACCGAGTTAATCCGGGGTTGAAAGCTGTCACCAGCCCCATAGTTATCACAGTCGCCCGCAGGCTGATCGAAAAAATGATAAACGGTCCCGGGTGGTGCGAATACGGGGCGACACTTATTTTAAGGTTATAATATAAGGCCGTTTTCTAACGATAAGTGTAACTAACGCAAGCAGCAGGTAATCTATACTTTATTTTTTATTAATTTTTTTTAATATGCTGAAAAGTTTGTTTGTTTGTTTGCTTGCTTGCTTGAACGCGCTAATCTCAGGAACTACTGGTCCGATTTGAAAAATTCTTTCAGTGTTAGATAGCCCATTTATCGAGGAAGGCTACAAGCTATATATCATTACGCTAAGACCAATAGGAGCGGAGTACCAATGAAGAATGTTTCAAAATCGGGGTTTTTTTTTCCTTTTGAGAGCGTCCGCTGCGTGCGCTGCGTAAACGATTAAATTTTTGCAAAAATCATGTATGACAGAATTGTTTCCCTTTCAAAGTTCTAAAAATAATCCGCAACAACATATGTCTAACATATATCTTTTAAGGTTGGCTTACTATAACATTTTTTATGCTAACCTAATTTGTTCTAAAATAATGCATTATTTGCGAAGGTGTTTTACCTTTTTATAATCTCAAATAGAAAATCAGAAATTCTACGCGGACGAAGTCAAGGGCGACCGCTAGTTACTAATGTAATTACCTGCTGCTGGGTTGATAAGCCGGTACCTACCGACTTCACGTAAATTCAACCAGTGCCAATTTTTCAAAGTATTGAGGCATGCTTCATTGAGCCCTATTTACAGAACCTTCTATAAAAGTGGCGAGCATTAAAGGTCTACTTAGAGATGAGCCATAAAACATAGATTTTTAATACAATAGCATTTACTACTCGCACGTAAGACTTGAAGTTATCGTGTGATAAAATATCATCAAGAGGCTATTTTTAATGATATCAATTCGGCTTAGGAAAACGTCGAAGTAAAATGTCGGATTGACTAAATGTCGTAAGTTGTAGAGTCGAAACTTGAACCTTGCTTACCTACACAATAAATTATGTCAGGAGAAATTTAGAAATCAAAACTTCCCTACGAATATTATAAATGCAAAAGTGTGTTTCATTGTTGGTCTGTCCTTCAATCACTCAGCAACGGAACAACATGATTTTTCCGTGCTAATAAAAATGCTAGTTGCATTTTTAGATTTAGTATATTACACACGTACCAAATCGTTATGCAAGGGTGGCTTAATTGTATGGGCAGTTAAAGGAGCCTGTTAAAATATAACAAAGTGGTAGCGACAAGCTGCACTTCATTATCACTGAGTATACTATAAAGCGCTCGCGATCGAGCGTACCTACTACGATTAACCTATCGTCCGCTTTAACAGCGCTAAATCGCGTCGTTAACAAGCTGCCTTAACTCCCTTTAATATACAGGAATAGCTTTTTTTACTGCGGCTTACTTTAATACTGTGTTTATTAGACGCCTACTCGGTCGCCAGTATTTGAGTTTGCCGCCATTCTCAGGGCTCTTACCGCCGATTTTATAATTTTGTTCAAAAATCACCGAGGTGTTGTTAAAATCCTCCCCTTAGGGGATGATTGTCTCTAATTTTGTGTAAAAAGGATTGTATTTTTTTTTTACTGCATGTGAATAAAATGTCACATGAAAGAAAAAAAATATTAGAAACATTAAAAAGTGTAGGTAGATTCGTCTAACGTCCCAGTTTATTTTTCTGAAATCACTCAAGCGGATTTTAAGGCTTTTAAGATTACAAAAGGGACAATTCAATTAATTTTTTTAGGTTGATTCTCTTTTGGGTAAAATGAAGTTAAGCGTCCATTTTCAATGAGTATGATCTACGTAGTTTACCATCGCAAACATTTGAATTAACAATTTGATCAAATTATAAAAACATAATCAAGTCGGAAATTAAGCATTGTAGAAGACCTGTATTTTTGAAAGCACAATGATTTACCACGTGTATAAATTATAGTTCCATTTATTGCTGTTTATCTTGATGCAGGCGCCGCTTTACAAACAGACCGCATTCACACAATTTTCCCAAAAACGTGGGAACGACGTGCGATCGTTTGAAAAAATAAACTGAGGGGTACGTCGTACCCTACGCTAGTAAACATGACGTGATAAAAGTGACGCGTGCATGTGACAGTACCTTGCGGGTTGATTAGTTTCCAGATGTTAAAAAAATATGGAAATTATTAATGAAATACATTGAAGAAATAGTCAAACACATTGAGACTATGGGGCTCTTCAGCCGCCCCATATTGTTATTGCTGGATAGATGAATGAAAGACTTGTAGTTGTAAAAATACTTGGGTTGAATACTATACTGAATCGTATGATTAAATGGACATAAAAAATAAAAAAATAAAAATGTCACACAAGCATTTTGAAAGATAATGGCCGGCCTAAACGGGAATTGATGCCGAATTATTCTCGTGCAGACAGCTTGCGCATCTATTTATATGTTTTTAATGGTCGGAACTCAAAACGTTCTCGCTGTCATGACATGTGGCTATTTTTTAATTCCATTAATAGAGGTTGTATATGCCACAAGACATCAACTGCACAAATAAATAATAAATTATTTGAAAAAAATCGAAAAATAACTCAAAAAGATCAGGATTATCTGAACAAAACAGAAGAAATTTAATGGTCTTTTTTGTTGGCACCCCACAGATAGATGTGGAACGCACGCTTGGAGTTAATGTAATGTGAAGTGTCATAAATATGGCAATAAAGAAACGAAACCGACAGACAGTACATAAAGACGCGACGGTAAAAATGTAAACGAACCTCAAGACAGTGAAGTTCTAGATGGGAGTATATATATAATATTATACTGTCTGAAGAGTAACTAGTGGAGAATATATAATATTTGTGAGATTTTATTCTTGAATCATGAATCACTTTACGTCGTTAAGAGGTCGGTATATGCCACGGACAGGGTATTGCAGAATTTTAGTTAAACTTGGTTTAGCACAGGCTGGAATGGAAAGCGTCTTTGGATAGGTCCTTTATATTACACATATTACACACATCATTACGCACTAATTTAATAGTTCGTTTCCTTTCGTTAACTCTATTCTTTTCTTTTTATATATCCTTGGTTCCTTGGTTAAGTTTAGAAGCAATATTTTAGACCTAGCTATTCCACCTTCGATTATAACATGCATACAATTATCACTGCCATCATCGATAACGCATTTTATTGAAAATTCATACGTCAAATTCAGATCTAAATCGTTTTATAACATTTCGGAATATATCCCAGCATTAATTTGCTCGTACAGCACTCACACGTCGGATCATTGTTAAGTGCTTCGGAACATGTAGTGGACACTGAGTGACACTCATTTATAAACCCTTGTGGGTTGTGGATTTCGATTGTTAAAGTTAATCGGTGTTTGCGTAAATATCACAATAATAATAATTGGACTTCATTGGAGCTATGTTTAACATAAATGGAATTCAATGAGTTATGTATTCGACATTTTACTTGTGACTGGTTTCACAAAATCCTTGAAAACCATTTTAAAATTTCACAGCTAAGTTTAAGTAAGTTTTATGTTATAATCATAATAATATTTCATGCTACAGTAATTGTTACTATTATGATTAATTTAAAGCCTTGCTACGTTTCACTATTTTTCACCCTTTTGCACAAAATAATATTTAAGTAGAGAGCTCTCTAAGAGTTCTCGAATGTGTGTGTGTGTGTGTCGTTCATATAACAGAGGCGCCACAGGCGGCTGGTGGCGGCTTACGGAGTTACTTTTTGTTGACAGAGGCGCCACAGGCGGCTGGTGGCGGCTTACGGAGTTACTTTTTGTTACTTTATTGAGCCTACGGCGTATTTTGTTAATGATTTTACTTCCTTGTCGTAGATAAAATCTTGTATGCAACTGAACGTAATTAGTCATTTTAATTCTCGTACTATCCTATTTTGATACTCGGCAAGCCTCGTATCAAAAAACAGCACTCGAATTAAAATGACCCTCATTACGATGCAGTTGCATAAATAGCTATTTAAGATTGTGTTACATTTTATTTGTTAAATTTTCAAAGTTGACACAACACAGACAACACTGTGTCGTGTGTCAAACTTAATACAGTCGTTAGGTGTCGTTATGTTAATTGCATTTAGCTGCGATGTTGATGTTTGGCGCGCCGCCAGGGGGCGCTGGGGGGCGAGCCTAGTCTGCGGCGGGTTCTAAGGCTTAAGAGATTTAACTTACTAAACTAAATTATTATGTGCACTGCATAATATTATGATGTAGACTATAATGCAAATTTATTTATACTTAACAAAAATTAGGAATTTTTGAAGTGCAATCTACGATGATTTATATCAAACTGTACTCTGCTATGTTTTGTAGATTATCCTGACTACACTGTAAACAATAGGTCCTACTCTACCTACGTATAGTACCTATTAAAAATGCATCAAATATACGAATAAGTTCTTAACAGAAATCCAAAATGATTCTAGGCGACACTGAAAAAGTACAAATATAATATAGGTACAAAACTATTGTCACAAAAATCTACTTTACTTCAGTAGAAAACTGTAGCAGACTGTTAGTGGTAAAAGAACGATAACTGAACTGGTGGGCGCTCCACTTTAAATGCAGATCTGAATGTAATAAACCCCAACATTTATAGCTCTCTAAACAACACGAAGTATCGCAATGTCCCGCACTAAATAAGGAGGAATACATTAGCGTGACACAAAGCCTGGAAGGGCTAAGTTAGGCCTAAGTGGAGCGACCCGCCGACATGTCGTTTCCGACTCACTGCATTCCCCTAATTGTTCAAAGCAATGCCTTTCACGCCTTAGGAAAACGCATGGGAACTAATATGATTAAGTTCGTACTTTCTCTACTACTATTATTTTCCTCGTCACTTTCATAGTTTTATCATTCATCATCATCATCATTAGCAACCCATCAACGGCTCACTACTGACCGCACACGTCTCCTCTCAGAGAAGGGTTATAGGCCATAGTCCACCACGCTGGCCCAATGCGAATTGACGGACTTCACACACCTTCAAGAACATTATTTAGAACTCTCAGGTGTGCAGGTTTCCTCACGATGTTTACCTTCTCCGTTGAAGCAAGTGATATTTAATTACTTAAACGCACTTGACTCCGAAAAGTCAGAGGTGCGTACCCGGGATCGAACTTGCGACCCCCCCGAATAGGATACCAAGTCCTAACCACTAGGCTATCACTGCTTTTATATTTTATAGTTTTATAATTTAGATTAATTTATTTGTGAGTAAATAAATATTTCGCAGGTAAAGACCACAGTCTAACTCAAATTACTGCTATTTTAAAAGATACATGAAGTCTACGTAAATGAAGCTGTGGGCAAAAGCAAACTGATACTGCCAATTAGACCTCATTTACATTAACTATGTGAGTTACGTGAGTTTAACCTTAAACAACAAGTGGGGGCACGATTTTTGTGGATTTAAATCAAAATATCAGTTGCACCTCACTAAATTAATATTCGTTGCTAAAGTATTTAACTTTGACTGTGCATTACATATTATCTCCGTCATTTCATGACGAATTTCAGAAATATGATACTGATTTGGGAATTTTCGATATACGTAATTATATTTTAATAATACTAAAATCACCACAATGAAACGACTCTATTAATTAGTTACTTACTCGTACAGTTTACGAGTAGCAAAGTAATGTTGTTCTGAAATTAGACCCAAAGCGTATCTCCCCAATTTCATCCACTGTTTAAAGTTGAGACTTTATTAACTACCTACTGAAATTAACTGAATACAGGCTTTATTTTATTGTTTTATAACATAAAACCATAAAATATTAAAGTTTGTATTGTATTATAATTATAATACAATACATGTTTTAATATACTTACCTTCATAAATTATATTAATTTATGTAGGTAAATGTTTATCAAAGTAGGTACGAAAAGTTGTAAACTTTTAGAACGTTGTTAATGTATCTTATTTCAAAAATGAGCAGTATCGTGGGAGATATAAAAATATATACTTACCTACTGCTCCACCAGTTGGTAATATTCTTTGGAGTAAAACTTTGCATCAACATTATGCAGCCAATTAGCTTTCGCTAGAATTATACTGTAACTTAAGCAAAGGAAAATGGTTGTGTTAAAAGAAATAGAAAAGGTTATTTTTGTAAGACTTAAAGTGAAGTTACTGTTGCAATTATGGAAAAGTGCTCTCTCATAAGACAGAGGAAAAAAGATCCATCGGGGACCCCACAAAACGAAGCCAAAGTATTCTAGGTACTGCTATCTACAAGTAGGCTATCTACACAGCTTAATATTGTAAGACGATGTACTGATTTATTTCATCATCATCATCATTAGCAACCCATCATCGGCTCACTACTGAGCGCAGGTCTCCCTCTCAGAGAAAGGTCATAGCACATAGTCCACCACGCTGGCCCAATGCGAATTGGCGGACTTCACACACCTTCGAGAACATTATGAAGAACTCTCAGGTGTGCAAGTTTCCTCACGATGTTTTCCTTCACCGTTGAAGCAAGTGATATTTTATTGCTTAAACGCACTTGACTCCGAAAAGTCAGAGGTGCGTACCCGGGATCGAACCTGCGACTCCCCGAATAGGAGACCACAGTCCTAACCACTAGGCTATCACTGCTTGATTTATTTATTGAAAAGCAATAAAAGCAATAAGTACCTAAGTCAGATAGCTAACATAGACATTTCTTAGATCTAGCATCAGTTTGAATTATAGAATAGAATAGAATAGAAAATACTTTATTGCACAACAAGAAACAATGGTTTAAATACAACAAAAGAAAATAAGTACAAGGTGCAAAGGCGGCCTTATTGCAAAAGCAATCTCTTCCAGGCAACCCTTGTCTGGAGAGGAAAACGCCAAAGAAAATGGGATAGTGCAAGCTAAGATCGAGGAAACTTATAAACATTATAGACTATTGTTATTATTATTATAGACTATAGTAAAATAAATAATATGACATAATATAATGCAATAGATAAATATAATATTACATGTATATCATACATAACAAAAAAATATTTGAAATAAAGTATATATATATATATACACATAAATTTCCACTATATACACTTATGGATTCATAGAAAGAAAATGACTTTTCAGACGCTGTTTGAAGATAGGGAGTGATTTGGAGTGTCTTATTTCGAAGGGGAGGGAGTTCCATAGAAAGGTAGCCTTATAGGTAAAGGACTGACCATAGGAGCGGGCATAACAGGTGTTAAAAGTGAGGCGATTATCGTTGTGCGATCTCAAATAGCGGCCAGGTGCATTAACACTGTTGAGGAAAGAAAAGCGTTCTTTAAGATAAGAAGGAGTAGCGGGATTAAAAAGAATGGAATAGAGAAGAGTAAGGATGTGCATGTCACGACGCTGCCTTATCGGAAGCCACTCAAGCTGGGCACGGTAGCAGGATACATGATCAAACTTGCGCAGACCAAAGATGAACCTGATGCAAAGGTTTTGTAACCGCTCCAGCTTGTTAAGTTGTTCTTCCGTTAAGTCAGGGTAACAGCAGTCAGCATAATCGAGTAACGGTAATAGAAGGGAATTAGCTAGAGAAGTTTTAGTTTTAATTGGTAAAAGGTTTTTCCAACGCTTTAGCGAACCAATTGTTGCAAATATTTTGCGACTCACTTCCGACACTTGTGGGATCCAGGAGAGAGTGTTATCGATGAGGAGGCCAAGATTTTTAACAGTACCGCTAAGTACCAAATGAGCCGCATCAACTCGAATGGGGGCAAAGCGTTGGTGTCCACCTTAACCAATTGCTTAGGACTGCCAATCACAGCTACCTGGGATTTACCAGCGTTAATGCTGAGCCCATAGGATTTACTCCATTCACAGATCCTTTGTAGTTCAGTATTTAACCTGTGAATGGCCGAATTGATGTCATGGGCAGGAGCAGCAACGTAAACTTGTAAGTCATCAGCATACAGATGAAATGATGATGAGAGAAGTTGAGTGACAGTATTAATAAAGATTGCGAAGAGGAGCGGAGAAAGGACACCACCTTGTGGAACGCCAGCTGCAAGTGATAGTAGAGAAGAGAATTTATTATTGAGAGTCACACACTGCCGGCGGTCACACAGATAGCTAGCAAACCAAGAAATAGTGTTAGAGGAAATATTAACGGATTCCAGGACAGCTAACAGTAAATCAAAGTCAACAGTGTTAAATGCATTACTGAAGTCAAGTAAAGCAATGACAGAGACAAGTTGTTGGCCCATATTGTCACGGAGATCATCACAAACTTTGACGAGAGCCGTGGTAGTACTATGCCCTTTCCGAAAGCCAGACTGAAACGGACTAAGGATGTTATTCTTAGTTAAGTAGAGGTTAAGTTGCTGGCAGGCAATACGCTCGAGAACTTTGGAAAGGAAGGGTAGAATGGAAATAGGGCGATAGTTATTATAAGAAGTTGGATTTTTAATCTTTGGAATAGGGATAACGTGAGCGTTCCGCCAGGTACTGGGAAATTTATTGGAAGCGAAGGAAAAATTGAAGATATGGGTGAGAATAGGCAAGACATTATCAAGAAGAAGTAAAATCATCTTGCGATTTAAACCATCACACCCCATAGCGTCCGACTTGATCGCGAGAATATGTTTCTTTATGTCATCTTTGGAAACAGGATCAAATCGAAACTGTGAGCAAGATAAGGTAGGTAGTGATCTAAGATGATTTAGTGTCGAGGCTTTTGCTTGACTGTCAATGGGAGTGATTGAGGTGAAATGTTTGTTGAGTGCATCAAGATCGAGATTGTCTGGAGTAACTTGTTGTTGACGCCCAATCCCAAGAGTCTCCAAAAATTTCCAAGTACTTTCAAGGCTTTTTTCAATAGATGAAAAAATAAAATTCCTTTGGGCTTCTCTGCAGACCTTGTTACAGTGATTACGCAATGATTTATATTTATTACGATTATTTTCAGTTGGACGTAGCTTATATTTTGATTTAGCAGCATTCCGCTTAGCCATCAAGGCTCTAATGTCCTGCGTCAGCCAAGGGGCTGGTAAATGTTTGAGTTTCATTGGGCGAAGCGGAGCGTGCTTATCAAACAGATCTGTCAGGAATGAGTTGAATAACTCGACTTTTTCATCAACTGTTTCTGCCTGAATTATAGTGCTGGTCCCTCGTAAGCTCCAGCCTAAAGAGGCTTAAGAAAGCCCACCGTCGATGTTATCAAACCGATCGATCGGCTTTGCCGCAAAGTAGTAACTAAAGTAGGGCACATTATAATATTTAGGCAGCTCCTAAACAAGTATTTGCGAAGTAAAATTGCGTTTGCCGAAGCTTTCAGTTCTCTATGAAGCTGATCGCACATTGGAGTACCTACTCGTATGTGCCGCACATGCCATTATGACTCGTAACAAGTTACAAGGTAGTCGTAACAACAAGCTATTTTCTGCTTAGATAAATGTCAGTCACATTGAGATAGAGTCAATCTGACTCTATACTATGTATTGTTATGACCTCTTTCGTACAGTTGAAGAAATTAAATAAAAATGTTAGTATCTTTTAAAAATGCAAAAGACATATCGACCGAGTAAAGAAATTCAAATGACATCATTATTTTAAAGAATGTGTCAAATAAGTATGTGATGAGAAAGTGTGGGAGTGTGGGCCAAACTTTCTGCATAATTTATTATCATACCTACACAAAACTGAAAAATTAGTCATTTGCGGTGGATACCACTCCGCCTCTCGTGCGACTCAAGCGATGATGATGTACGCTCAGCTTTATTCCAAAGAGCCCGAACTAATAGCGGTGCAAACAGGGCGGGTTAATCAGAACCATGTGAGGTGACGCGGAATGAAGCCTTTGAATATTTCCCAAATTTCCGAACCCGCAAACATCCGCTCTTGTATTGAATGATTAAAAGAATCTATTGCTAACTTATGCCACAATCTTCGAGATATTATGTTCAGTTTTGATGGAAAAATATTTTGTCAAATTCTGTTACCTCCTAAGTTACTGACTTCAAAAAAGACGCATCGAATACGGAAGCTATTTCAAACTCTTCTGGTGTAGCCCATTCAGAAAACTCCTTGTAGGTGACATAATATTATATTTAAAAATTAATAATAATAATATATACCGTCGCACTATTGCGGCTCAGCGAATGGTTTTCACCCGCGACGTCTAAAAAGGCTACGGATAATTTCTAGATTTGAGTGATGTGATGATGTCCAAAGCCTTAGTTTTGAGCTTTAAGTGTCCAGCTTTGTATTTTTCACTACACCAAATGTGCGTTTCGAAATTTTCTATGGTTATATATTTCTAAATGATTTCTTTTTCTTTTCATATTATTTTCATATATTTCCCAACAACTTCCAATTGATAAATAATTAAAGGAATAAGAAGGTAGTCAATAGACATTAATTGGCATTATTAAACAAGGTTATCCTAAATTGTCTAACATAATTTTCTGATTAAACTGTATCTTCAATCAGGATATAATATATCCCTAAAGACCCTCGATTGACTCAATTTCGTCCCCAAGAATTAATGCAGAATATTGTTCAGGCTATTATCCACCATAGGTTGTTGCTAGTAAAGATTTTTATCCGGTGTTGCAATCTATTTTAAAATAAAGCATTAACTCAGACGCATAATATTTTTTTTGTTTTAAGCGATTGTGTTCTTTATTTTAAGGACGGAAAAACGTTTTTTCAGCGTAGCTGATTTGCATACTGTTCGCAGCGTTGGGGAATCTACAGCAAACATTCAATTAGAGGCAACCTTCCACCTTTGAAAGCTTTCAGCTCACACACGCCTGTGGACAAACAGCGACAAATAAGGGAGCTTTAATGATCATCTTTCATAAGTTCAGGGAAAACTGATATTGGAATAGCAAACAGAGATGCTAATTTTTAGGGGTTTTTCATTTCTGTACGTACAACCGTTTGAGAACAGACAAATACAAAAAAATTCTGAGTTCCTAAAAAAAATTATCGTAAATTAGCTTGTGCCCGGGATTTCGTTAGCGCAGAGGTTCTTAAAAATTCCGCGAGAGCCCTTTACTTTTCCGGGATAAAAGTCTATGTCATTCTCCAGTTCCTCAACTAAATCCATGCAAAAGATCACGGCAATGCATTGCTTCGTTGCTGCACGATTGAAACCAATAAGCAAACATGATGGTGTCTCAGAAATTAAAATAATATCTTGAAAGCTATCACGCACACTATCGTGATGATGATACATGATGTGGCCGATAAAATAATATCAAGCCGTTCGGAATGCGTAAAAAATAAACAGAAAATTGCTTTTGTAGTATTTAAGTGAATCTAACACTGCTACGGGTTGTCCAATAGATTAAATTTTTCTAAAATATACCGCAAAATAAAATGAAAAGCTTGATTAAGTCTCGAATATAAAAAAATATACCTATAGGTATTTAAAAAAACAACTGCTGCCACAAATTGATAAGTTGAAGTTGCAGCGGAAGATTAAATAAGACTAACTTAGTTTTATCAGTGCACACCATTCAAGCTCCTCAAACCAACTCCTCGCAGTCCAACTTGCAGGCAAGTTTAAGCCTTTCCAACTCCGTGCAACCCATTCAAAGCCTGAAAGAATGTTTCCTATCGGTAATTAATCGGATATTAATTATCGAAGGCTTGTATTTGAACGATTACCGGAAGCGTTTCTATTTAATTACCAAAAATTCCAAATCCGTGCTCAAATAGATAAACCAAACATTGTCGAAGGTATTTTTTAACTATATGTATTTTAATATTATTTACTAGATGATGCCCGCGACTTCGTCCACGTGGATAAAGGTTTTTTGATTCCCACGGGCGCTCTTTAATTTTCTGGGATAAAATGTAGCCTATGTTCTAATCCTGGATATGAGCTGTTATCTCCATTCCAAAAAGCCAATTCGGTTCATTCGTTGTGGCATTTAAACATCCATTCATCCATCCATCTATACATCCATCCTCACAAACTTTCGCATTGATAATATTAGTAGGACAGTAAGAAGTAAGATAAGATAGGAAGTAGGATCATTCATATTTTGTGCAAGTACTTAATTAAAAACCAAAAAAGCTTTGCGTTGTGAAAATCTCGGTCCCTTGCTGCATAAAAAGGAGAAATTAACAATTGTTAATACAGATTCGTAGATAAAAAACGTATCGCCTAATTTTCCTGAGAGAACTTCACCGAATTTAAGAATTGATAATGAAAACGAGCATTTAATGGAACCATGGTAGGTTTTATTGAAAGCTCGTTTTCACATTTATGTTTGTTACAACATCCCGCGTCTAGATATAAACAAGCTGAATGTAGACAGTACCATGAAGACACTGGAAAGTTAATTTAGTATTTAAATTGAACATAAGGTCGGCAAGAAGTACGCGGTGGCCGGTGAAGCGGGGAACACGCGGCGAGTAGTAAATTAAAGCCATTGACGGCTCAAAAGGAGGCGATACATTAGTGGCACACAACAATGCAGCCGTGGAAAACATGTGCGGCGGTTCGACGATTGCGGAACGGTACATTTGCTGTCATGAGCATTAACTACTAACTTTAAATACTGTTACTTTTGTCACGTCGTCGACTCACGCCATGTAGTCGGTCTACTATTCAGCACGGGTTTTCTCCCATTATAAGAAGGGTATTGTCCAGCATGCTGGCCAAGTGCGGGTTGTTAGGCTTCAGACATCCTTAATTTCTCGGATTAAGGTGCGTTCTTCTTTTTTGTGAACCGAGAGACCTTTGTCCACTGCTGGACAAAGGTCTCTTGCATGGAGTTTGACAGGCCTCGGTCTTGCGCCGCCTGAAGCCAGCGGCTCCCTGCGACTCACCAGTGGGGGGTCTGCCAACACTGCGCCTCCCGTTGCGGGGTCTCCAGCACCTTGGGACCCCAACGACCATCAGCTATTCGAAATGTCTGCCCGCCCATTTCCACTTCAGTTTCGCGACTCGCTAAACTAGGTATATCGGTGACTTTGGTTCTCCTACGGATCTCCTCATTTCTGATCTTTCCTCTTTTTGGGATTTCCTTAAAAAATTATAATCAGCCAAAGATTTCTGTGGTCGGCAACCCTAAATTTTAAGTCATGTTAAACATGGCTAATATTTTTTATAAGCAAAACTCTTTCGCTAATACTGTGCGCGGCGCGTCGCTGCCAGCGTGTTTGTTGACGATGTTGACAGTTGGGAACGGCTCAAGGTAGGCTCAAGGTGTTTTCTCAGCGTATCACTGAAGGGTGCTCTGAGGTACGAGTTGACTTTCCGATGTGAATAAATACTACGAGTATTTCCGTTGTTTGTCTGTGGGAAGGCGAAGGTAATACTTACTCTTTTTGAGTGCCTCTTGAAACAGATAAAACTGGTTTGTAGATAAAGGGTAGGAATTCTTGACCATGTTGCTTAGCACAGTGTAGATTCGAATGCAAATGTATTCGCGAAAAAAACGATATACATATTATCTAAAGTGTAGATCAAAGCTCTAGTAGTTTCTTGGAGATTCTAAAGAAGGCTAGTAATAAAACTAATAATAATGCCAAATCAGTCAATTACAGTCCAACATGATCTTCTGTCTCAGAAGATCTGGTTTCATTAGAATATTTTCCCACCGCAACTAAAAAAGTTGTACATGAAATTCTACGAAATTAAAACAAGTATTATAGGTAGCTGATAGATCGTGTCATCTGAGCAAAAATTTAAATAAATCTGAATTATCATTTGTTTTGGCAACTAACTTTTGTCCGTCACTTCATCTACGTGAAGTTAATTTTTTTAAAAGGGTATCCTTTATTTTCCAAGAATAAATAGTATCCTCAATCGTTGTTGCTGCGTGATTGAAAATAAGTTTACCAATTCACATAATTTAAAATGTTACGAGTGCAAAAAGTGTCTAATTACCATACCCACTAGTATTTATTGATTAAGGTTAGGTTATATTTTTTATGGCCGAATTAACCAACGTCGACTGACATTTTACCGAGGAATAAATTGGGCGTTCTGACAGTTTTTTTTTTTTCAAAATACTGTCAAAATATCAAATTGATGCTCGGATAAGACTTATTTACGTTCGTGAAATCGGCCCTTAGTCAGATAGCACGATACGCCTAAGTTTATTTCAGCAAGTGTTTCTGTTAAAACGTCACATTTCGCACTCGGACTACATTTGCGCGATACATCGGACATCGGACTATGCTAATTGGTTCCTGGTTGTAGCTCCGGAACGTAGCTTCTCTAAGTGCGTACTTAGAAATAATTTCATTTTTAATTCAATGCATTTTAGTTACTTTAAAACTTAATACGCTACTATATTTTAAGATACATACATATATCGTGAAAGTTTAATTTATTATTCACTTTCTATGCAATAGCTTAGGTCTCTATTAAAACAGTCAGTTTTGCTTTGGTGTGAAAATAAAGTTTTAAAAATTTAACCGCAGTGAAGAAATGAACATATTTTGACCTATTTGTTTTTGATTAGTCAGTTTGATCTCAAAACTTTAGACCGATGACAGTGGGACCGACACCCAAGTTAGTTAATTATCAGTTTCTTGATGAATTGTTTCCATCCAACAAAAGCCATTTGCTTGAAACTTAGTCCGTCGTCAGGACAAAATTTAACAAAGTTTTCAGTTTCTATTCAAACTTTATTAACTTCATTTATAGTCCCTCATAAACATTCATATCTGACAAGTTGTATCATAATTATTTGATTTGAATAGAAATTAGGCTTGATAATATTTTAAGGCACTATTAGGTATTACCCACTTCTAACACAAGCTGTCTGCTTATTAAGAGGGAAAAGGAGAACATAGCTAAGATAATATTCTTATAAAAATGTGAAATGTAAATTATTTATTATTCTTAAATTATGTGACATTTGCGATAATTTAATCATTGGTTCCTTCTCATTTATGCTTTTTAGGGTTCCGTAGTAAACAAGGAACCCTTATAGTTTCGCCATGTCCGTCCGTCTGTCCGTCTGTCCGTCCGCGGTTTAGCTCAGAGACTATTGGTACTAGAAATCTGTAATTTGGCAAGGGTATAAATATCAATCACGCCGACAAAGTGGTGGAATAAAATTGTGAAAAATATCTTTTTTTAGGGTACCTCCCCTACATGTAAAGTGGGGATGATTTTTTTTTCTCGTTTGTCCCATAGTGTGAGGTGTCGTTGAATAGGTCTTTCATAAATAGTGTCGGTGTGTGAACACCATTTTTCAATTCAGGGATCCGTTTGTGAAATATAATATTTTAAAGTGCTAAATTTTATTAGAGTCAAGTGTCCCCCCCCCTCTGCCAGCTAAATGGTTGTATAAAGAATACAAGAAAAAATTCACAGCAGTAGTATATTATATAGTGAATTTTAAAGGAAAACTATCACGGCTAAGTAGGGTTCATTAGTTAAAGAGTTATATCTGTTTTTCCTAAGGTAGGTATTACACGTAGTGTAAGTTGCATATTTTGTATATTATAGTATTTAAAGCATGGAACTCAAAATGTATTCAATATTCATAAATAAAATAAAAGCACTATCCTAGGTCAGCAATAATATTTGAGATTATATTAATTTTTAGTGTAGGGTTCCGTAGTTGAAAGCAACTACGGAACCCTACACTGCGCGTGGCCCGAGACGCATTTGGCCGATTTTATTATAATCTTTATCTGCTTATAGTTTCCTTGTATGCATTATGTCAACATTTAGTAGATAATTAAAATAACTGTGAGCTTTCTTAATGCTCACATTCATAATGCCGTAATCACGATCTCGAACTGGTCACTAATCAAATGCACGCACTTCACAATGAAAGTCTAATTAACGGCAAACAGCCTCATGCAGGGATAAGTCAATTTGGTCAGTTTGGTCCCACCCACGTGCACTCAACTTTAAAACTCATCAAGTTCATTGAGAAGATTGCATCTACGAGAACATAAATGGTGCTTGCTATTCGTTTGAAGAAAGGCAGATGAATTTGTGTCAGTGTGTAATAAATGGTTGTCTTTATCGTCATTAACTTCATTATATTATTATGTCATACTAGCTGATGCCCGCGACTTCGTCCGCATGGATTTAGTTTTTAAAAATCCCGCGGGAACTCTTTCATTATCCGAGCTATAAATAAAAAGTATCTCTCCCGGTCTGAGGAACCACTACTACATCCATTACTATACCCATGCAAAAAATCGCATCAATCCGCTGTTCTGTTGCGACGTGATTGAAGGACAAACACACATTCGCATTTATAATATCAGTAATGCTTTATTATAACACTTTTTATAATTGTCAAATTTTTTACCATACTTAACCAAAGACAAAATTACGTTTAGCTGTCATTTGTCATGTCAGATGCGTTTTTCTTATACCACGTTTTATAGTAACATGACGGAAACGCGGTCGAACGGGATAAAAAGTATCCTATGTCCGTCTCCTGGTTCTAAGCTACCTCTACACCAATTTTCAGCCAAATCGGTTCATCCGTTCTTGAGTTATAAATAGTGTAACTAACACCACTTTCTTTTATATATATAGATTGCGCTAAGCGATCGAATGAAATTCTTTCTTTCTTGTGTCAACTTAGATTTGTAGTTATTTTTACCAATAGCTCATTCCAATTCAATTAGTACCCATGTTTAAAAGCTTCATGGCCAAAAGATTTAACCTTATTTAAAATTCTAAGGATCCAAACTTTTTTAATTATTTTTAGTACAAAATTCACGTATTTTCTTTCATCAAGCGTGAAGCAGTGATATTTTTAGCCTTTGTAAGCCGACGATAAATTTATCCGTGTTATTTTAAGCAGGATGATTGTGCGTGGGTAGTTTTAATTGTGAAGATGGATTGTCTTCATTCCAAGGGGTTGAGGAGTGAGCTTTAACGCGTAGTGAGGCATATATGTGCCGCTCTAAAATTACTCACCGAGCATGTTAGTCTGGATTCATATTTTTGTTGTTTAAATAAATGAGCGTGTACTTCAATATTCACGACATAATTACTTGTTTTCTAACAGTTCAAATTCAAATTCAAAATTATTTATTTCACGTAGGCCAACCTGTGGCTCTTATGACACGTCATGAATCTACCTCCGGTTCGGAAAGCGGATTCTGCTGAGAAGAGCCGGCAGGAAACTCAGCAGTTGCTCTTTTCAAAAATGATATTTGTTATAATTTGCTGTACCTATTGCTATAATTTCATTACAGGTTTTAAGATTGTGCAGTCAGTCGACAGCTACTAAAATTGGGGGTTTTAAACATTTAATTTTTGTCTAAAATCTTGAAAAGACTAAGTGCCGCATTCACCAACATCGCATGACGTTTAACCGAGGAATGAATTGGGGTTTTGACAAGTTTTGTATTGAAAATCCGCCAAAATACCACGCTCGGATTAGACTTATTTTGCGTTGGCTAAATTGACCCTTAATCTTTTAATCGGCTTTAAAATGAAATCCTGAGCTTAAAGCTATGAAGTAACTTAAGGTTGATCGTTCAGGGTGCATTGCCAATTCCTGTCTCATCTAGATAAGAGTGTAATTATGTTGGAGGGCGAGAAGTAATGGCGCGGGGCGGAGTTGGGGATTATAAGTAAAGTAGATAGAGACATTAGCTTGCTCGCGCTGTTGGTATTTCGCAGTTAACCCGCGGTTGCACGGAGGAGTATTAAACGATTTACTTTACTGCAGGTACTTAGCCAAAACATTTAAATTGCAATGCTTCTACAATATAATATTCAAAAAACACTTATTGGGATATTATTTATTGTAGATCAATAATAATAATTACATTGCGTCGCTACACTGTTTGAAAGTACATAGATTTCAGTGCTGACAGGCATTTGGAAATGGAATAAATAAAGTCTGCCTATTTGAAATGGGCCAGTATGGTGGACTGTGGCCTATAACCCTTCACTGAGAGGAAACCTGCGCTCAGTAGTGAGGTGTTGATGGGTTGCTGCTGCTGCTGATGATGATGATATTTAAAATTTATTAGGAATATTATTTATACAGTTTGATGGTTAATAAATGATACTAAAATGGAGATGACATTACTACAGGCTAGATCTAACTTGATAGTAACTCTATCTCAGCGAAATTGGCAACAAACAAGCTCAATCTATCACCAATTAAAACATGTCAAACATCAATTAAAACAACACAGTTTGTATTAATTTAATTGTTTGACGGTAGCTGAAGTTGTAACTAGGGAATCCCGCATTGAAACCTTAACCCCACAGACCCGCGGGATTGAGAGACCGCGAGACCCCGCAGTTGCGGGATTGGATTCTCTAGTTGCAACTGTACCTTAAACGTGCTTAAACGGACCAGTGTGAACTCGTGCGCTAGCCGCTGCCTGGGAAATTGTTGACTGAAGTTATTACTCGCTTTATTACTGGCCACGGGAAAATAAACACTAAAGATATCATCGATTACTTCGCTTGGATGAAGTGGTAATAGGAACTCTATTGACGCAACGAACTTTCAAGGTATTAAAATGATAAATCAGACTCTATGGTACCTACTTGTATAATGTAGTTAAGCCAACCCATTAATTGAATACCAATTTCAAGTTAGTAGATACGTATTGTTATTAAGTTTTTAGCTTCTTCTTTTTCTTTATCGACCGATAGACATCCACGGCTGGACAAAGGTCTTCTGCATCGACCTCCACAGGCTTCGGTCTTGCGCCGCCTGAATCCAGTGACTCCCTGTGACTCGTTTGATGTCGTCGGTCAACCTAGTAGGGTCTGCCAACACTGCGCTTACCGGTGCGGGATTGCCACTGCAGCACCTTAGAACCCCAACGACCATCAGCTCTTCGAACTATGTGCCCCGTCCATTCCCATTTCAGTTTCGCAAAGGGCAGGTCGGTGATTTTGGTTCACCGACGGATCTCCTCATTTCTGATTTGATCTCGCAGTGATCCTCCAAGCATGGCTCTCTCCATCGCCCGCTGGTTGACCCTGAGACTGTAAAAACATAATACAAACATAGCCGTTTTTAGCTATCAAAACCTTAGATTTATTCTTAGATCAAAACATATTTTATTCCCATATCATGGTGCCTCTACGCGCTTCCAGAGCTGACATACAAATCTTCTGGTACTTTAACTGCGGGTTGTTTCGATGTTTCCTTTGTCAGTTGTCACGTCCAAAAACAAACCAAATCACATGACGTCCTCCTGCCATCCACTGCCATCACCCTTTGACGGCGGCTTTTATTTTTATGACGCCCTTTATGAGCCGGGGATTTATTTTATAGTCTGTGGTAATTGAAATGCTTTTGTCTATGGTTTTATATGAAGCCGGTATTTATTTTTTAAGCATTTTACGATTGGAGTTTAGAGTTTTTTGTGAGAGTGTATTAGGTACAGTTTTATTACTTGGCTTTTAAAGTAGTACGTAAACGTAAAGTGATTAAAAAAAGCTTTATGTTTTTATAAAAAACTAGGCACATTATAACGAGCTTTAAAAATATTTATGACACACCCACGCAATGGAGAATTTTAAATACCTACCTACCTATATTAAGTGTGGGTGTACGTTCGTTAACAGTAAACAGATTTGATTTTTACAGTAGTAGATCAACTTTCAACTATCCAAAAAAAACACGCAAAAATTACATCATACTGCCAAGGGACGTGCTTGGCAAAAACATAAAATGATGAAATTTCTTCGATAATAAAAAATCGCGATGTTAGGTCTAATTTTTAACCAATATTCATTTATTTTCAATGTGTTGCATATTACAGAGCCAAAATTTTTACATTAAATTCCGATTAGTGTTAAGTATCAAGAGAGTGCCTAGTGAATTGAAAAGAAAATGAATATTTTACGAGTTACAAAGTATTTGGCGCTTACTACACTCATATTCCGCGCAAAACGCTTTTTTTTGTCGCGCCTCACATGCGTTGCGGTTGCGGCTATGTTTTATTTCATCGCGAAATCTGATTTTTTTGGTGTTATACGCGTTCTTAATAGTATGTTTTTTATGGCGTCTGTGGTCTGTGCAAGCCAGCAGAAATAATTAAAATAAATTCAGAATAAATAATAAGTACTTACCTAATTTTATTTTTAAAATTTAAATAAATACCTACTTTATCAACATCACCTCAATTGTGGATCCACTACTAGTACCTGCTGGGCACGTGTCTCTCAGAATGAGATAGGTTTAGTTCACCACGATCAGTGGGATTGACAGACTTCACACAGCTTTGAGAACATTTTAGAGAACATTTTAGGTAATAACAAATAACTGGATGAGATATTATGTCGATAATTCCTACGGATCCCTTTTTTCTCAAACCAGAGAAACAGTACCTACTGTTTAAGTATTTTAGGCAATAATAAAACAAACAGACTCATTACAAAGCTATCTGCGATCGTCAAACCACCCTTCGAAATGAAACCAACAGATCTCATCAATGCAAAAGCACTTCCGACACTTTCTATTAATCTGCAACACACACACACTCACACATGTACAAAATTAAACGCATTCACGTACGGACACTATTTTTAATGCACACATTTATTTTCCATCCCCGATATGCCACATCAGGGTTGCCACAACAAAAGACAAAATCCTTGTTAAACTGTGCTGCACAAAGCTCGACGTAGTTAGTGGACGGGATACTACAAGAACAAATAACATAATTAAACAAAATTCTATCCGTTCAAGCTCAATTATTTTAAAAAACAACGCAATTTCAGCCAAAATTAAAATCTCAATCCTAGTTCCTATTCTACTAATAACGTCCAACTGTCCTCCAAATAATAAATGCAAAATGCTGTTTCTGTGTTGGATGGTATTTCCTTTAATCATGCCGCAACAAAGCAAAGGATGTGATTTTTGGACCGGGAGAGTGCCATAAGCTATTTATTAGCCCGGAAAAATAAAAGGTGCCTGTGAGATTTTTAAAAATTTTTACTCAACGCGGTCCAATTTTCGGGCTTATGCTAGTATATTTTAATCTAAAAATCTTAATTTCACCTTTGCTTACATCGCGACCGCGCCGACGGGCACTTTTGAACCCTTGAAAAAAATATTTTCCTTAAGAGGACTATAACATTTTGCATCCCTCTTGAGTTACACTCATTTTAGAATGTGTGAGAGAAATCAAATATAATTTTGAACAAAATTATATTGGACCAAAATATGGTCAAATATTTTGACCATAATTTAGTCAAAAATCTTAGATACTTTTGACTAAATTACGATCAATTATTGACCACATTTTGTTAAAAGTATCTGAGATTTTTAAAATCATTTAAATATTAGAATGTGCGAGAGAGATGGATGCGAAATGTAATAGTCCTCTTCATACATAAGTATAAATTTGGCTGAAAGAGTTTGTGTACCTATATAATATTGTGATTAAATATTTAATTTGAATGAACACATGAAACTTCAAAGTAACGCGTCTCACATATTTTGTGGCTGTGACAGCCCTGCTCAAAAAGAGACAATGACCTCCGGCAGCCCCTCTAAATGGCTGGGGCGCGGTCAACCCTTTGTGTGTATGTTTTGATTTGTAATTTGTTCGCTCAAAACTCCCGCGAACGCTCGTGCGCTCAAATTAAAAGAAAATATTTTATGAACGTGTTTTATTTTATTATGCTCAACATCGAATGTAGGTATTTCACCTCGTAATCTCTACTAATGTTATGAATGCGATAGGGTTAATGTATGTTGGTTTGTTATTCGAAACCGAGCTATGGGTTGAAATGCATGAGAGAATATAGTTGAGGATCTGGAAAGTGTCGTAGGCTACTTTTACGACGGAAAAACATTTCGGGAATGTGAGATTATTGAATAATTTAACTCCACCCGGATGAAGTTGCGGGCAAAAAAAAAAGCTAATTACTTAGTGAATCCTAGTTAAGTAATAAATAATTTTTTTTAGCTCTTAGAACACCCACCACTTACGTTAGTTAGGTATAACGGAAATAGCGTGACAATTTTTTTCGGAAATATTTGTTTCGAACTTCTTCGGATAGTATACCTAAAGTTATGTCTATTTATCACCCATTTATGTTATTCGCCGGCTACGATGTTCAGTTCTCTTCGCCGGAAACTAAATCACTAGAGCGTCTTTCAAAAGTTTAAACTACAGTTTTAAAGTGGACGTTCTACGAAGTGGGACACATTCGAACTACTAACGATAAAAGCAACTTCTAGTTATAGGTATAGCAGATATTTAAAATCAAAGGTGTTTATTTTTAACATACTACATAATAACATTAGATTGATCAAAAATCTTTTAGCAGATATCATCTTAAATTATTTCATAAGGAAAATGTAGGGCCCTGCCCTTTGTTCCCACACACTGATGTAATGGCTAACTGCAAATGAAAATACTGAAACAAAAAAATACCCACAATTAATGTTATCTAGCTGAGGAGATTTTTGGTATCATATTTGGGACTTTTCCCCTAGTGTATTATTTGTAATTCGGATTTTGAATTAACGTATAGGTACTTTAAAAACTTTTTCAATTATAGCCTCCTTGTAAATAGGATGATTGTAAAAAATCACATCAGGTAAACAGCAAATTAGCGTGACGTTTTGTGGTCGATAAGTCTCAGTAACCGACGGTCATATAAAATGCACGTGGGAAGCGTCTTTTGCAGTCTATTTGTGGCATTTAACTGTACTGTGCTTTCCGTGAATTTATAATCTGTTTCTTTTAAAGCAATTCAATTTTTTTACGTAAATAAAAATTCAACATTTTTTACTACAATTAAACTTGCTATAAAAAAACACAACCGAAAATTGCGTGACTGGTTCGATTGCAACGATTGCATTGGAACAAAACTAAGCTTTAAAAAGCTTTGAACAAAGCTTTGGAAGGTTTTATCCTGGGTACTCAGTAGTATTTTCAAATAACAGAATTTACTACTTGCTACTATAATAAGAAAAGTATGAAAGCAAGTATTGTACAACATTAAAGATTTAACGACTTATTGAACAGATTTGTCCCAGCTCATTCTCCACGCATCCCGTCGACTCTAGGGCTGTAAAGGCCGTCACTACAGGGTTGTCACAACGTGTTTATTGTTCCACCCAATGTTCCTTACATTACGTGTGACGGATGCCGTTTCGTTCCGCATCTGACAGCCCTATAAATTAACCAGATTTGAACTCTACCTTTCATAGTAATAAGATATGAAATAAAGTTTTGGATATTATGGTATGCTACCTAATTTGAGCTCTATTACTGTTGCAATAAGAAGGTACAAATAATACGTATTATGATGTTATGCTGAAGCGTTAATAATTGTTATGTTTCCATTAACGCGACGTTCACTAAACGTGCAATGTTTGTGATAATTAAATGATCATCAGGTAATTAGCGATGCCTGTAAGAATGGCAGTTTTTTATTAATTATAAAGTTAGTACTTTTATTTTTATTATTATGCAATTTTCGATAGATTAGACGAAAGCTATTTCGTCTTATATAAGGAAAACAACATTATAATATTTTAAACGCCATCGAAATGATCCTTCAAGCGTAAGATTCAGACAATAGTTTTTTGTATGAAAACAAAAAATAAATATTTGGGAGCCTTTTTCGCGTCTCCACACGTCATTTCCATTTTCATAAAGGATAGTTTTTATCCCGCCCCATTGTCAGAAGTCCGCCAACAAAGAACAAAAAGTAAATAAGTCTTATTCGTTGCAAATATTTTCGCACACAAAAACTCGAAGAATAAGTGAGAGCGAGTCGACTTAATGCCGCGTCGAGATACGACGTGTGACAATATTTATTGTGGGCTCGGAGCCGGCCATTGTGTGCCGACTGCCGGTGCAGGGCACACCACACAGCAGTGTGTGGCCGCACCCTATTGTTTGCCCTTTCATAAAGACGATGCTATCAACCCCAGAATTGTAATTTGAGATAAAAACACTGAAATGGCGAGTACTTTTTGCTCGACTACGGCAAAGCCAAAAGGAGCTATGATTTTAGCATTATATGTATAAATTTTATGTATCATATATCATATGTATTTATCTATTTACGTATGTGCCATCGGAGCGCCTAAACTACTAAGCCAATCTTTATGAATGAGGCGTTGGTCAATTCGTTATTAGGGTATGGCGACTTAAATTAACAAAATCAATTCATATAGACGGATTTTATATCCAATTTTCCAAAAAAAAAAATATTAACTGTAAATCCGAATACGGAGTCGAGTTTACAGTTTATAACTTTTTTCTTGTTACTATTCGGTAAAACTAAAACTTTGTTCAGGATACATACTCGTACATATTATTCAAACAAATAAAAGCTATTTATTTTCTTTAAAATATAGAAAGAGAAAAACGACGCGAACGATAGGATAAACCTAAAACCATGGTAGGTAGGAAAAAACCATGGTAGGTAGGAAATAGATGGAGATGAAGTATATAAAGTAACTACTAGTCAAGCCGGGTGCCATCCGCCATTTTATGAGCCTTATGTACAACACATTATGTATTCACTCTTATTGGTTGAACTTCAGCTGTCAGCCTGTCAAGTAGTTGCGTGTTATTGGATTTGTGTCAATGGAGTATCGACTTGTCGATATTATTATAGGTGACGTTAAACGACTTGAATAAATTCTAATGCATTAGGTACTGCTCATCACCATATTATCAGATAATACAAGAAGTTTGGTGTTTATAGTTGAAATTTATATCATTTGTCCGGTTATTTTAATACTTCACATAAATAATAAATGCTAGAATCTAATACCTCTATATAATAGATGATAATGTCCGTGTTTTCTGCTGTCGTTTCCGGCTAGTGAAAACTTAAAGAAAAAAATGGATGGGTGCTATAGGCGTGGAAAATATAAATATAACACACATCCCTCTACATAAAATATGAAAAGATCGTGTGATACATTTCTTTTCTGCGGTAAGAGCAAGAGGTGGATTTAATAATAATCCCTGTGCAATTCAATTACCGATTTTAACCGATTTTTATAAAACTTCGTAACTATCTGTAATTTGGTCCAACTTAAAAGATAGGATAGTTTTTGAATTGGGATAGTTTATTTGTTTTATTTATATAGATAAGAAGCGGTACGAAGTTCGCTGGATCAGCTAGTAATATATATAAATTACGTGTCACGTTATTTGTCCACGATGGACTCCTAAACTATTTAACTTGTGTGATAATAATATATTGTGTGATATAAAATTAAATTTAAATTAAAGTGACTTTGATCAAACTTCGTTACTATCTGTAATTTAGTCCAATTTGAAAGGTAGGATAGTTTATTTGTTTTATTTATATAAAATATAAGTTGGCGGTACGAAGTTCGCCGGGTCAACTAGTATTCTATATTTGTTTATTTATATGTAGGGCATGCAGATAGCTGTCTCATGCTAAGCACGTCATGTTTCGACTCTACCACAGCTTATAGAAAGAAATTCTACTACTATGAGCCAGCAAGTTGCTCTTTTAATGAAAAGAAATAGTGGTTTATAATTAACAAACGATTGATACATATTATAATTTATAAATGAGTACTTTTTTATATATGGTGATCTCTTTCAATTTCACAAAACGGCAGCGAAACTGTTTGGATATTCCAAGATCTTTAAAAACCTAAATCCACGCGAATAATATGTACCTGATAGAGTACAAACGTACGTTACGTAATTATTATAACCTATAAATACTACGTATACATAAATGCTTGATTATCGCTTCACTCCTTATCGATGTCGATAGTTTCGAAGCACACTCCCTAATGGGCGGCCATTTTATGAGTTTTTTTCTGTAGGTATGCACCCGATTTTTGTAGGTAAGGCACCTCCATGTATTTGCTACCTTCATGCCTAAAACTTATGTTTGTTATGTTTAAACATTTTGAAATGTGATAATTTCGCAATATATACAAAATATAATTACTACGTAACAAGCTTGCCAAATTGTCCCCTAAATAGAGCAGCAGGAGCCGTCTTCGCAGCTTAAGCCCAGTAATCACATTTGGTACTCATTTTTCAAACGCACCCTCGCTAGCCGTAATAGTGTTAAAATCGCATTTAAACGAGAAAATCAATGAGACAAATGAAGTACATAAACGTACCTATTGTTGTTGTATGGAAAAATTATTATGCTAGGATTACACGCTTGGAAATTTACAATTTGGAGAAATTAATCTTCTAGTTTAAAAAAAAATATTGAAGACCATACGTATTCATAAAAAAGTCTGCTTTGTGCATACCATCCTATCAATTAAATACTGAAATCGTACAGGTTCATCATTAACATAGCGCATATTTCACCATGCCCAAATAAACTTTAACCGACAAATTAATTTGCCGTCCTGACAGAAGGCCAATACCAAAAACTGTCAAAAATTCATTCGTCGGTTAGGTTTATATGATAACGGTGAAAGTTGCTGACAGAACAATATGTAAGTGATGGTATTGGTCTAATAATTCAATGTTGGTCATACGTATTTTATTGATGTTAGCTAGGTACTAATTTTTTGTTTATTTAGGGCCGATTTCACCAACGTAAAATAAGTCTTATCCGAGCGCAGTTTTGATATTTTGACAGTATTTTCAATACAAAAACTGTCAGAACGCCCAATTTGTTGCTCGGTAAAACGTCATTCGATGTTGGTGAAATCGGCTCATTTTAGCTTTATTCGAATAACTAGCTGATGCCCGCGACTTCGTCCGCTTGGATTTAGTTTTTAAAATACGTCGGGAACTCTCTGATTCTTTGGGATAAAAAGTAGCCTATGTCACTCTCCAGGTCCTCAACTATACCCATGCAAAAATCACGTCGATTTATAGCTCTGTTACTGCGTGATTGAAGGACAAACCAACAAACACACATTCGCATGTATAATATTAGTATAATATTTTTAAAACATACTCAATATTAATACATGTAGAGTTAGGTTGGTACAGTTTGGACTATCAATCAATGCCAACGCTAAACAACGTAAAAACTACAATAGCCATAGAGTATTGTCGTTGTTCACTGAGCCACTGACCCCAACTGTACACTAACAAGCTGCAGTTCCTATTTGGAGCGACAGATGTGTGCCCGCCCTTCACTTAACTCTCTTTATTAAATGCCTCTATTTTGTGTTTATTTTAACGGTTACAATTTAGAGCTTGACTGCAATCTCACCAGCTTCTGAGAGCTTCCCGCACAGCGGCTAGCATTGAGAGTCTTGAAGTCCGAATATCAATTCCCGATTGACACAATTTGGAAATTTATAAATTATGATTTTTCTTTTGGAGTTTACTCCTTAATCGATTTTGGGCGCCCGGTATGAAAAAAATTCGAGGAGTAAAATCTACTTATGAATGCCCTCGTTACGTTTTTCACAACGATGCAAATTTCTACCCTAACGTTGAGTAAATAAGGTTGGTTTTCGCTTGAGTTGTCGAATGCGAAAGAGATTTCGCTTCGGGAAGCCGAGCGCGTACCGATCGGGTCCGAGCGCCGCGAATGCATTATGACGTTTTAAGGAGTAAACTCCAGTCGTGCGTCGGAGCTGACACACACACTTTTTTTTTTGTTTATCTCTTGACTTCTTGTCTAGCCAATCGAAAGATTTTAGTACATTTTATTGATTTCACCCGCTAGATATTCAGGCCACTATCTCGGTTTATTGCGGTAGAGTCATGACTTGTCATAAAAGCCACAGGTTGGCCTACGTGAAATAAATAATTTTGAATTTTGATTTTTTTTTTGAATACCATAGGAATAATTGTGATTTAGATGAAAGTATGGGTGAAAAACATTTTCAGCCATTTGAGGTTCCCGAATCACAAGCGCAATTACGTATAAGTTCTTCCACACATTGTAGTAACACTATAATATGTCACTACAATGGAATACATAATCAATTCACGCACACTTCTATAAATTCATGATCACTGATCAGATTGCCTGCGAGCTTTGCTTGAGGAAGTTCCGGATTTTTCAAAAAAATACCCAATCATAAAGGAAAAAGAAATTTTTTCCGTAAGTAGGTAGGTAGATATAGTTCCATAGAATTATACAAAGGATCTTGGAAGATAATTAGATGGGCATATTGTCGGAAACACAATACAAACAGGCGAAATCTTCCCTTGCCCGGAGCCAGCGATCGTCAGTCAATATCAAATTCTACAATATTGACTGATATCTAAACATTGTATTTGTTACGACATTGATAACCACAACGATTCAGCTGTTGATTTTAATAAGGGTAATAAATGTCTTCTAGTCATAACTGAACGAGTTAGGCATGGTATGTTTGCTTTAAAGAATTGATTTTAGTCGTATATGAAAGCTAGATACTTAAATAATTTACTTGGCGATGACTTATAGATCCAAACATGATCGCTACTGATGGTCACTAGAAAATCGAATCAGAAATGAGGATTTATGCTAATGTCGTCACTCGAACTGAGTGATATAGATACGATCCAATGAAGTGTTAAAGTTACAGTCCAGTTAAAGGTGATAATTAGAGGCTACTTTGCTTTACCAAGGCAAATATTTTTTGCTAAATCGATCAACGAGGTAGAAATCGAGTAGGGTTAGGTAGTTGATTTTATAAATTTCTTATAAAGAGGAAAGATTTTCTTGTTTGTTTGTACCGAATAGGCTCTGTAACTACTGGACCGATTTTAAAATTTTTTTCACCAATAGAAAGCTAAATTATCAGGAAGTAACTTATGCTATAATTTATTTTCAAAAAATTAGAGATCCTTAAGAAAATTGCAATAATGTAACCCAAAGTAGCAAAATTTTGCCTATAAAATGCATTATTTGGCGTCTTTTGAGAAAACTATTGATGATACGTAAAAATTATGTATAAGATGATTAAAGTACTCATTATTTCTACAAAAAAGTCCTGGAGGGAATATCTAACCATCACATTTTAGTCACAATAGTAGCTTTTGTGTTCTAAAATTTAATTAGATCGCCTTTATTATCGAAGTATTAATTCTTCCTTACTAATACATATTAAAAATGCGAAATCGTGTTTGTTTGTCCGTCAATCACGCCGCAACACAGCTATGGATTGACATGATTTTTTGTAACCCGGAAAATCAAAGAGTTCCCGCGGGATTTTAAAAACTAAATCCACGCGGACGAAGTCGCGGGCATCAGCTAGTTTCAATTAAATCGCCTCCAACGCTATAGAAATCGTTCTAATGCGGTTCAAACGCTCCGAAGCTCATTATTATAGAGTAATGCTATCGCGATGGGCTAAACCGTGACTAATTATAATGATACACCGATACAGGCCACATTACAGAATCTATCAACGCAGCTAACAGAAATCAAGCGAGCCCGGGGAAGGAATAAGATTGATCACACTCGAGACCGAATTATTCATGGAGCGACACCGCGCAGCATCATTCCATCATACTGATTTATCTCGCGACATTAAGGGAGATGAGCTCTCCTGATTACGATTCAAAACTTAAAAGCCGCAAGATTATGGGCTCTTAACAGATCAAACATTTGTACCTATTACGTGCCTAATATTATGCCTGATTTCACTGGAGATTTATCTAATTCTCTAGGTAACAGCTATACCTCAGAACATCGGTGTATTTAAGTATTTTAATTCGTTATTAACCACCTGATTGAACATCACCTGATTGAGCTTAGTTGTTCCTAGAATTAACGAACTGTTATAAGGGGTCTAGCTAAGGCCTTTTTAAAAAAAAGGTTTTATTAAAATACACGATTTAATTACACTTTGAATAATTGTAAATTACATTTAAACAGAAAATAGAATATAAAAAATGGATATAGAATGAACAGCCGTGTTATGGCTTTGGCGATCCGAATAAGACTGGCTGTGCTGTACCCCGCTTGCAGGTGGTCAAGCGTGATCATGCTGATTCAGCATGATGCATCAGCACTTAAGCTTACAGAGCCAGGGTGTAACAGAACACACGTCATGTACCTATCTACTAGACTCATCTAAAGACTGTACGTAGGTATAGAAAAGTACGTATAATTGATTAAAAAAAAATAATACAAATAACAAAAACAACAATACAAATGATAAACTATTCAAATAAAATCACAAAACTACGGATTTATGAGTAATAGGCTAATAGGGTAACATGGGGTTTTCTGTACAAATGTGAGTCACTTTGTTTTAGACAAAAACCCTATTACTTTAACATAATATGAATCTAGACTTAGTCTACTGACATTCATATGAAATTAACTACGATATTAAAATTTATTTCACCATCTCCAAGTAAACTTAACCCCCGCATAAAAACAGATAGCCAGTACAAAAACTGTCAAAATGTCAACTTTACGCGCTTGTTAAACACTGTTGGGCGATTGAGTGAAATACTTACGCCCTTAATTTTCTCCTTCTATATAGTCCGCACTCCTATATTATATAGAAGCCTTAAAATTATGTACTCAGTTATAAGTAGGTAGGTAATACATCTGTATGTCCAAAAAAAACTCAAATATGCTGACATGTCCACATAAACACGAATTACTGATGTTGAAAAACCACTCGTTTTGTGTGTGCAATGAGTCGGCCACAAGAGCATTTTTATACGTCAACTCGGATGAAATGCAGCATCTTATTTCAGACATCTGTAACGCGAATGAATGATATTAACCGTGAACGCGACGTTGACTCCAATAAAAAGGGCTTTGCCGTCGCTTTGACTTGCACTGCTTGAAATTAATTCAGTCTCGGGTTTATTCTTAGTGTATCTGACAGCTGGTTCCACCTTAACGCAATAACTGTCACGAAAATATGTAAACATCGCACCGAGCGCTTTTAAATTGCCCTTAGACGGAGTGGCCAACTAAATCTTTTACATTTTTACCCAAATACCACAGCTAAATATATTCTGACAAAACTTTAACCAATATTTAAAAAAATCAATATTAACTCCGATTCCTTCGAAAGGCAATTCTCATGAGAGTTTTCAAAGCTTTACTTTTTTATTTTGATTTAATTTACGCGTTAAAAATGCTAGACTTAAACTAGATGGTAGCAGTAACCAAGTTACTAATTTATGATGGTGATTGATATGTTAAAGAAAAATAAAAAAATCTGATTGTACATAACGATTAAAATCTGTTTGGAGCAAGAGCTAAAATAAAACCACCGATATTTTCATACTCAAGTGATGTAAAGGTTCTGCTCAAAATTTCATCAGTTTTAACAGTTCAGTACCTATTACAGTTCATTGAATACCTATACAACTATTATGGATAAATTATGAAGAGATAAAGCTACCGAAAGTACGTCGCCCAAATACAATGTATCCGAAACAATTAAGTTAAACTCTTCACGTTGCGAGTTTAACGTCCATAAACTAATAGCTGCCGATACTGCAGACAGCAAATAACGTAAATGAATTATCCAATATGGCGCATAATTGAAGATAAACACGGCGTCAGACGGACGATCAAATACGTCTATGATGACGAGGGCAATACAAAATCAAATTCCACTCAATACCCGAGCAAACAGAGTAGCCTCAGAGACCACCTTAGCGAAACCTGAAGCGAAAAACGTCAATATTGCACTGTACAGTTTAATAGTACGTACAGACTGTGTACAGACTGTTCAATATGGGAATGAATCATCGAGCACCTACCTTTAAGCGCCGTGCGAGTTGTTAGCCGGGCCCGGCATAATCCGTCGATTTCTTCCCGATATTTCACACTATTAGAATGTCACTGGTCCCGTTCGTCAACACTATCACGTTAACACAAGGAAGTATCCGAAACCACCAGTTAAGGGTTGGAATAAAAAGAGGAATTAATAAACAATTGCACTGGAGCGCGTGTAATGTTCGACATTGAAGTGAGTTCAATCACAAAAGAGGGTAGTCATCAATCTAGCCGCTTCAAGCACAGTGGCTCGCAAGTCGGCGGCAGGAGGGTACCCAAAGATTAAACCCATAATAAATAATGATATGCTAATGAAAAAAAGAAAGAAAGACCTCCAAATTGTGTGTCCTTTTATTAATACTGTTCCGCATTTGAAATTATTTTGGACTAACTGATGCCCACGACTTTGTCCGCGTGGATTTAGTTTTTAAAATCCCTCGGTTTTTTTTTTAGTTTCCGGGATAAAAAGTAGCTTTATCACATCGTAGCACACAGTCGATTCGTAGCTCTGTTGCGGCGTGATTGAAGGATAAACCAACAAACAAACACACTTTGGCATTTATAATATAAATATAATTTTTCCAAAATATACATTCCACAGAAATTTGGAAAAATCCAAATTAATTTCACTATGGGCTTAAATCCTTCGTTCTCACTTTGAAAGGTGACAAGTCCAGATGCAGATGATGGGTTAAGTCAAGATGAAGACTATGTAAATGTTCCTCGTTAGATTTCCTGACCTAGATATATCATAATTTGTATAATTTCTATAGTGATAAAGGTTCAACCGTAGCAAATTACCATTTTTATGTCAAATTAAACTAGCGGCACGCTATGATGGCCGGTTTGACGTTTGTCCGCTCATGAAGTTCCGTATTAATTGATAACGACTTTGAAGGAAATAATTGTATTACTTTATTGACGATAGTGATGTGCAGAGATTCATAAATTTTATCGAATGTAGTTTTAGGTTTAGGACTCAAAATTTATTTATTAAATTGATTTCTAAAATGTATACAAGTGTAGAAAAATCAGTTTGCACCATTTAAGGGGTGAATGTACTTGTGAATATGAACAATTTTCACTATGTGGACAAACCTCTGAAATCGCAAAAAAATATCAGCTGTTTCATACAAAAGGTAAAATTTTTATTTTTATATGATATATACCACAACTCGGCATTTGGTTTTCTAAATTGAAAATTTTAAAAAATGGAATCTAATACGATCGTCACATAGGATCGCTGGCTAGCACAACTACTACCTCCGGCAAACTCGCGTCAATGCTCAATGCAAAACAAAGCAGTTTCGAATTGACGTTGCTTCGAAAAGTATAAACTGTCAGTGCAATGCGATTGTGATATAGTTTTGACCTGGCTTTGGATTTCAAATATTGATACTGCATTACTGTTGACCCTTGCTCGTTAATTTGGACTCTGTTCAAGCCCTTTGTTGTGGATTTCGTCGATATGACCGAACGTACGCAGAGAACTGTTCTAAATAGTCAGACACGTGAGTTCGTAATACGCCTTCGTAACTATTTCGATCGTGAAGCTCAAAATGGAGGGCCAATTTTACCTATAACGTCAGTGGTTGAACGCGTAGCTGATGCGCTTAATATTGGACAACGAACTGTTAGACGGATAACTAAAAAAAAATATGGCGAGACTGGCACAGAAGAAAATAAACTTCACACACCAAAAAAGAGAAAACGAGCAAAACCAGTCGTAGGCATCGATAGCTTTGATGCCGATGCTATCCGAAGACATGTTTACGGCTACTATTTACAGAAGGAGTATCCAACAAGAAAAAAGTTGGTGCATTCACTGAAGGAAGCTGGATTATTCTTCGGTGGGGAAAGTTCTTTAACGAAGATTTTGAAGACCATTGGATTTCGATACAAAAAATGTAACAAACGCAAAATATTGATGGAAAGATTTGATATAGCGATGGCAAGGTATACTTTTTTACGGCAAGTGAAAGAAATCAAAAATTGGCAAAATGTTGTGTTCTTGGATGAAACATGGCTTAATGCTAACCATACTGTAGGCCGTTCTTGGAACGATGACACAGCAGCATCTACTTCCAAAGTTCCTGTAGGAAAAGGATCGCGACTTATAATTTGTCACGCCGGAACCATCAACGGGTTTGTCGAAGGTTCTCTCATGGTTTTTGCGTCAAAAACCACTGGAGACTATCATGAAGACATGAATGGAGAAAAGTTTACTGAATGGTTTACCTCAATGTTGTGTAGCCTCCCTGAACCATCTATTATAATTATGGACAACGCCCCATACCACTCGATGCAAATTGACAAGCCACCTGCCCAATCCCAAAAGAAAGCTGATATCGTTGCATGGCTTCGTAAAAATGGCGTAGATGCAAACATGAATCCGATACCGAACCAACCAAGATCCGATACGTCATTGACGAAATAGCATTAGAACATGGGCACAGAGTTATACGGTTACCGCCTTACCATTGTGAGTATAATGCGATTGAGTTGGTGTGGGCTCAAATTAAGGGATATGCTGCAAGACACAATACAGAACCCCCATTTACCACAAAAAAAATGCTAAAATTATTAGAAGAAGCTTGTGAACATGTGACTAAAGGAGACTGGGAAAAGGTTGTGAATAGAACTGTTAAATTAATAAGGGAAGATTATGAAAGAGATGTGAAAATAGATAATATTATAGAAAACGAACATATAATTATTAATGTAGGTGATGATAGCAGTGACGACAGTGAAAATAGTAGTATGGACGAATCTGATTAATTATGGCCTTTTGTGGCACCTTTTTTGGTATCTTTTGTATTCATATGTTTCTTGTGTGCATATAAAGTATGTATATTCATTTTCATTCAAATATTCAGTTCGTTCAAATAAATTAAATAAACATATACATTTTTGTTTTATTAAACCTATTTAATCAGGTACAAAAACAAAACTTAATTGTTTTTTGTTCGAGAATAAATTGACATTCCACATCACTATTGTAATGTGTCAAACCGGCCATCATAGCGTGCCGAGCTATGATGAGCTATGATATGCCGATGAAGCTAGTGTAGTGTTGCCAAATGATTCAGGTACCGTTCCGGTAAAATACCCAAAATTACCAAATAAAAATCGATCAGGTGTGTGGATTTACTAAAACTTACGTAGCCTTCCCAAGTTAGTCCACTTCCATCTTTGTTTTTATCGTGTTTTAGCACCAAATGGGCATGCAGTAACGATCTAACTTGACATTAAATAAAAATAAACTACGACTTTTATGATTCATCTAAATGGTAAACGTATAAGAGCTACTAATATAAGTAATATTTGTTAAGACTAATTTCAAAGGGATTTTGTCCAAACTGCCTGTCTGAAACTCACGATAGTATCTACTTAATGATAAAGGTCGAGGTCGGCTATCGTTTAAGATAGTATAATTCTTACAGCAACGTCTCAGTCTTAACTAGCAGGTTGTAGTTGTATTTTAACTTGTTTGAGCACGGGCTCCTCGCCTCTGAGGTACACAAAACAAACAAAGAGGGACAAGCAGTTAGCAGTCGTCCATCGAGGAGCTAACGAAGCGGAGGCACGCGAAGGTCCAATTAACTAATTGTCGGAGCTTGTGACCGACTCCATGCGAACTTTGTAATGGTAGGTACTTACTACATACTTTACATGTTACATTGCCCTGCCGAAGACTATTACTTGAAATTAGATCAACACCTACTGTCCTATCCTAACTCAAAGTATCGTACTAATATACTCGTGCGTATTTATAGTATAATATAAATACCCGGATTAAAGACACACTTAGCGAGTGAAGTGAAATAGTTTTTATGCCGGAAAAAAAAATCGGCCAAGTGCGAGTCGGGCCTCGCTCTTTTAGGGTTCCGTAAAAAAAAATTAAAAATTAAATAAATATTTCCATGTACCCATAGAAATATTTTAATTTAATTTTTTTAATATAATTCAATTTTTATTATTTGTTGTTATAGCGGCAATAGAAATACATAATATGTGAAAATTTCATCTGTCTATCTATTACGGTTTACGAGATACAGCCCGCTGACAGACGGACGGACGGACGGACGGACGGACGGACGGACAGCGTAGGCTTAGTAATAGGGTCCCGTTGGTACCCTTTGGGTACGGAACCCTAAAAACGAATAGTTTCTGCGGGATTCTCACAAAAACTTAACTCCACAAGGACTAAAGTTATTTCATTCATGGTAATTATTTTACACGCTTCTTAGTAATATGAGCAAGACAAGACAGGTTTCTGAAGACATTCTAGGAATCAGGAATATTATAATAATAAACGGCAATTAGTCAAGGTTAAAGAAATAGAAATTTAACTATCGAATGTCAATAATAATATAAGACCTTATTTACCGCGCTATCTAGAATTATAACTTGAGTAATACAAAAATCCCATAGAAAAATTTCCGAATTACCTTGATATTGAAAATAAAATGATGGTAATTTAATAAAAAAATATCGATAGCTTCAATTGAAGTAGATACTTATGTATCTTCATCCATCCAACTTGATAAGCATCAAAAATGGATATCTCTGTGAGCAGTCGCAGCTATTTTAATGAAGGCATTTCATCGTTATTCGGATATAAATTATAACGACGTCAAAGTCCGGGCTGCGCTAATTGCACTTGACTCCCTGAACTTGTAACACGAGGAAACTGTGTCATCCGAACACCGACACGCCCATACCTAGACTATCTGCAGTCTACACGCACGCGGTAATAACCTTAACGCTCCACGAGATATGAAGGGGGGTAGAGTGACAATCGCATAAACTTTTATTGATAGTTATAAAATAGTTGAGACGTAGCACGTCGTTGATTACAGCTTAGCAATCGTACAGTTACAGAAGCGGCGATAGTCTAGTAGGACGGTAGACTTATGCCCGTTTTCACCGACCATACCTAAATCATCCCTTAAGTACGAGTCTCTTTACGTAGGTAGTCCCTAAATACAATCCCCAATGCAATTTCATTTCCACCTTTGGATTCATGAAAAGAAATTGACAGACAGCTACTTCATCAGTCATATAACTTAACTTAAGTAGCCCATGAAAGTTAGGGAACGCTGGTGAAAACAGGCATCAGGCCTCTTTTTCGAGGTGTCCGAGGATCGATATCTAACTTTTCTGAGCTATGTGCGCTTTAAGCAATTAAATTCTACTTGCTTTAACGATGAAGGAAAGCATGGTAAGGGTTGTGTGTGAAGTCTGCCAATATGCCTTAGACCAGTGCGGTGGATTAAGGCTTAAAGCCTTCTCATTCGAGAGATAGGTTGAGATGAATGAAATGACACAATTCTAAATCTACCTTACGGTGCAGACTGCAGGTAAAGGCACGATGTTTTTTTAAAACAGACCGACAATTTGTAATAACATGCGGCTAGACTTACCTACATCACAACCATCTGTCGCATGTCTCATTAGATAAACTGATGTAAAATCATAACTAAAACAAATGCTTTAACTAGACTAAGGGTCTGTTTCACCACTTGCTGATAAAGGTCTGATAGCCTATCCACAACTTATCTGACTGATAGCGTTTAAATTTCTGTTTCATAAGTATCTGAGAGTCAATCTGGCAGTTAAAATCAAAAAGATATCATACAGATTCATCCAGAAGATATTTTATCTGTTAGATATATATCAGGTACTATATCAACAAGTGGAATTCTAGTAGCAAGCAGAGAAAAAGTAGTGACATTTAATGCTGATGTCCACTTGAATTACGCTTTGTGAGATGTGAGATGATAAACACGTTGCCTGCTTCCCCTAAGAGAAATATAATATATTTGTAGGAATATATTTGTTTCCGCACTGTATGGAGGCTAAGCTGTGTTGTCGACGTAGTTTCGGAATTCTTTGTTAATGACGCTATTGCTCGATAGAGACGTTATGTTCTGAATGGAGTATTTCATTGTAATGACTGGCTTTAATTAAGACGCTAGGACCTTTGCCTCCAATTAATACGGATAGTAAATAGTTTATTGTAGTTATTTCTCATGCGGCATTGACATTGATTAGCTTAACTATCCGTTGTAAGTTGTAACATCGAATGTTAGATATGTAGATTGTGTAATTAGTAGTTTTGTTAAAATTGTTACCGTTAAACAGTAACTGCAAGTTTAAATTGAAGCCTCAAGGTGTGAACTGAAGACTGAAATGTCGACAGTTCGATCTCCACTCGTGTCTAATTAAGTTACAGACCAATTACTATTTACTATAAATCAGAGTTAATAAAAAAAACCGGCCAAGTGCGTGTCGGGCCACGCGCAGTGTAAGGTTCCGTAGTTGCAAGTCACTAATATTATTGCTGACCTAGGATAGTGCTTTTATTTTATTTATGATTATTGAATAGATATTGCTCATGATGATGATGATAATACCTCCAGGATACAAACTTAAATAGCTTTAGCAAAATAATTAAGATATAAATTTTCCAGAGTCTTTGTACATGCCAAAGTACACTTCTAGCTATAATATCTCGATAACTTCATACCTAGGTACTGGCAGTATGAGCTTTTGTGCTGGAGTAGGCCAAAGTAGCGTGCTATACGCACAATGTGCATCTCGTCTGTATAACCGTCCGTATAACCACAGTAGAAATATGACCAGTAGTGAAACTACCTACAAACGTTCGAAACGGCTCACTCACACAAACTCAGTAGTGACTGCCGCGTCGAGACGAGTGGTCATGTACAAGTTTATTTCAGCGATCTTTTAAAATGCCAGGAGCGTATTGTGTAGTAAACAGCTGTTTGAACTCTGCTTTAACAAAACCGGAGCTATCGTTTTTTAAACTTCAATATTAAACTGTTTTCTGTATTTTAAACTATCGAGATTAACCGATGCCATGAGATACCTAATTAAATTTTATTTGCAAACTAGCTATGAAATAGCTAGTTTGCAAATAAAATTCGATTAATTGATCACTACAGAACATAGAATGTATTAATTTAATAAACAATATCATAAAACATAAAAAGTGACAACCCTATGGCTTCAATGGAGCGTAGGTATTTATTTTATCAACTAGGCTTAGTTTCCATACTGGTCATAATTCTACTGTGGTATAACCTCACATTACGCGGAGGCAGCACCTCTTTTGTGCTCGGAGCACAAAGGCAGGTCGTGGGACCCCCCGCGACCGACCACCGGCGTGGCGGGCGGCGGCAGGCAAATAAACCTCCGAGGGGAAAGAATTATGCGGAATGTCAAAATAAATGGCTTGACTCCCTGACTCCTGACTGGCGCGGTCCACAATGTGAACCTACACAATTTTTTGAAGTAAAACTTCTTTAGGCGCATGAGGGTAAAATTTTTACAAATGTAACGTCCCGCAAGCATGCAACGGAAGTGTCGAAAAAGAGAGAGAGAGCGATCGAGACCGATTGAGAGAGAGTAAGACAGGGCGAACGTAGCGTATATAAATATAGACAAGACTGATAAATTAGTTCGCCAAAGAAGTTTCACTTCTGACATGTGTACTTTGTACGCACGCACTTTATTTTTTTTCTGAATCGAATGGTGACCATTTTCGTTTGAGGGATTGTTATACACACGTTGTGGCAAAACAACTGCTATGGAATTGTCTATAATTTAATATAAAAAATCTTTTAATAAACCGACTTCAAACGCCCGCACCACTGCAAAGTATATAATTTATTCAAGATTTTTTAAAAACCGCTCAACCGATTCCTGGGAAGTATACCCTTTCAAACAAAACAGAATTTTCCAAATCGGTTCAGGCGTCTTCGAGTAATCGGTGAACATACATAAAAAAAAAGATTCCGAGGAATTGATAACTTCGTCCTTTTTTGAAGGACGTCGTCGGACGACTTCGTCCTTTTTCGTCGGTTAAAAATGATTGCTTCAGTGTGACGATCGCAATCGCCTCTGATTGGCTGGATATAACACGGCATTCTTGCTGCATCAATTATTATAGTTACTCTTTATTTTTAAGTGTCTGTCGAAGCATTTTATAATATTTTTACGTCTTAAATAAAGGGTAGGATCACGTCTAGGTAGCGTTGCTGAGCAAAGGCTTTGTCCAACATCATAAGTTCACTGCCGATTTCGGCAACAGCGACTGGATCTCTGTCAACTTTGAAAGTTCAATAAGGGCTTCGCTCGTGTGCCCTGATATGGCTCATGTACCCTATTTTTGCACGAAATAGCCGCGCGCAGTGAGGACATGATAGGGCACCATCGACGTAATTATAGGTTATATTGGAGGGTGGTCTACTTTTCAGTTGATCTCGGTAAACATCCAGATCCACCCTCCTTTTGTCTTCAAAATCCGTGACAGCCTGCTGAACCAAGTGCCTCCACTCCCCTCGGTTTTCAGCGAGACTTTCCCAGCGAAAGGAGTCGATGTTACAATTGGTCATATGCCTCTTTAGCACATCTTTATTCCTAAGGAACTGACCGCCTTGTTTCCGCTTTCCGTCCTTAAGCTCAGAATAAAAGATGCGCTTGGCTATCCTTTCGTTGGGCATTCTAACAATATGTCCGCACCAACGCAATTGCCGCCGCATAAGATATGCCTCAATGCCACTGACTTTTGCCCGCCGCAACACGTCTGTGTTTCTAATGCGGTCGGACCACCTGATGTTCTGTATTTCACGTAGACACTTGAGGTGGAATCTATCCAAAGTACGAATATGCTTGCGATAAAGCGTCCAAGTCTCAGCGGAATAAAGTAGATTTGGCAATACAATAGCCATGTATACCTTGATTTTTGTGCTTAGCTTAATTCCATGCAGACGGAACACCCTCTCTCGGAGTTTACCAAATGCCGCTGAGGCAGCACAGATTCTGCTAGTCCAACATCACGATTGGCACAACTCCATACCAGCCTCGCTTAAGCGTAAAAGGATTGCCTCGCGAGGCAGCTGGCCTTTAGAGCCCCAGCTACTTAACAACCCTTTTTAAAAAGCTTCTAATTTTAAAAGCTTAGGCACATCGATTCAAAAATACGTTACAAAAGTTCAACATTTCCGGTCCAATAAAATAACAAAGCGAACATGCCACGTCCTTATAAAGTGTTTTATTCTGTACTCGCTCGTTATACGATAATATCGCACGCATTGTCTTCTCAGCGGCGATCGTTCGATAACCGCGCGAGCCCGCGGGGCGCCACGAGTGCACAAAAAGTAATAATAAAAAAAAGACAACGTAAAAAGTTCCCAGAGCATTGTATCATTCCCCGTTGAGTGTGATTTATATCCCCCTCTGTCAGAAGTTCCGGGAGTCAATAGTGTTTTTATTAGCTTTTATGATATTGTGACATGTCCTTACAGAAATATCAATGAATTACTGAATGAACGGTGATATCCCAGTGTTTAGGACTTCGAGCTACTTTACGTAGAGTCCAGGGTTCTATTCCAGGCACGCATCTCTGACTTTTCAGAGTTAGAAGTGCGTTTTATGTAATTATGGGAAATATAGTAGTAGGTAAGGAAACCTGCATGCCTGACAGTTTTCATGATGGTCTCAGAGGTGTGTGAAATATGCCAATCCGCCCTTGGTTAGCGCGGTAGCTTTACCTTCTCCTTAGAGAGAAGATAGCTGTACCCACTGCCCAGAAGTGGGCAAGCGCAGCGCTGGCTCGAGATGATTGTATGAGACATTTCACCATTACCAAGTCAATACACATTGCATATACATGAATATTCAGGTCAAACTTAATGATAGAAATGTCTGTAATATTTTTATTATACTATAAGGGCCAATTTCATCAACGTAAAATAAGTCCTATCCGAGGGTAAATTTTGATATTTTGACAGTATTTTCATTACAAAAGTCAAAAACTGTCAGAACGCCCAATTTATTCCTAGGATAAACGTCATTCGACGTTGGTGAAATCGGCACAATATATTATACAATATATATAACATATATTTTTGTACATTTTCATTTCATATGACGAAACATACTCTCCAAATAAGAAGAAAAACTAGCTATACTGTCTGCTAGTATAGTTCATAGTTCAACTTTGAACAATTTATTGTAATGCGATGCCAATTTAATAGTCTGCTCCATTATTCATAGCAACATAAAGAGCCCATTGAATTTTTATATTCCTCTTTTGATTAATTTGTAATATAAAACGGTTATATTGTTAATTTATTGTTTATTTTAGTTTTAAGAATCTTATAAATTAGAAGTGAAACAAACAATGTGTCTGTTGTCTATTTTTGCGTCTGTCTGTTTGTACGCTCGATTCAGTTCTTCAAACTACCCAACTGATTTTGATACGGTTCTCACTAGCACTTAGAGAATTCCTCCTATGGGGTTTACAATCAACTATATCTAATAAAAGCATATTATACTTAGTTAAAGATAGGAAACGAGAGAAGTGGATTGGATAGAGTATTTGTCTAAAAGGATCGGAAATTCATGATGCCTATTTTTATTATAAACTAGCTGATGCCCGCGACTTCGTCCGCGTGAATTTAGTTTATGAAATCCCTCAGGAACTCTTTGATTTTCCGGGATAAAAGGTAGCCTTTGTCAATCTCCAGGTCCTCAACTATACCCATGCAAAAAATCACGTCGATCCGTAGCCCTGTTGCGGCGTGATTAAAGGACAAACCAACAAACAAACGCACTTTCGCATTCATAATATTAGTAAGGATAGCGTAAATAATTGATTATTTAATAAGGAATCTACCGCGTAGCTACGCCAGGACCGTTTTCTGAATCCTTCATCACATTGCGATAACACAGTTTGTGCCACGAGTGAAGTCTGTAGACGTGACGATGTTATCGCTCTATGAAATTATATTAGATTATAATTAGATAACGAGTTCCGGAGAGCTGTCGATTAATCTTTATTGATTGTTACCGGCTCTCTGCGATATTACAGATTGCTACGTAGATAGGGAGGTACCTGCAATGTACCTACATACTAATATTTTCGATGCAATTTTTATTACATCCTGTGTTTTGACTTTTGATATGTCTCTTTATAGTCTTTTTCTCAATATAATCTTCAAAGCATTGGTAAAGATAAGATAAACTAATAGTTTCAATTAACAAAAGAGCATAGATTACCTACTATCTACCTATATAAGGTGTGTTTGTATAACATTAGAGTCCACACTTGACAGTATTTCTATTGTTTGTACTCCTACTTACACTAATTTTATTGGTTAACCAAAAGTTCTTTTTCGGTCCAGTCAATAAGTTGAATCTACACAAAAATGTAAAAAAAACAAGAAGTTCATACAAATTCTATGTGGTATCGACTGAATAACTAATAATTCTATAATCAGATACCGTTCTATCCTGAGAAATAAACCCACTATAGATAATAGGGCCCACACACACAGAGTTAGCCCGGTACAAAAAAGGGCCAAATTGATTTCAAATGTAAATAAAAACAAAGGTCTTCATCAGACTAACAAATCACTTGGTTTTTTGTGACACAGCTTTTTATCGAAGTTATTGAACGAACAGAGTTTTGCTTTCGGTTTGTGATACCAACCGCGATATATACGTACTCTATCCTAATAAATGGTATATTTCGATAGAACAATCAGGTTACGATCAGGTTTATAGGGCTAACATCTTTGTTTTATATTGGGGTAGGATAAATTAGATTGGATTTATTGTACTATCAAAAGTAACTGTTTTTTTTGTACTTATTACATTTCTTTTTTTCGTTAGAAGCCTAAATATTAACTTAAATATTAACTCCCAATTCCAATCCAATCCAAAAATCTCCTATTAACTCCCAAGTGTAATACCTAACAGCATTATACCTATGAGTTCATCATCATCAATAGCCTATAACAGTCCTCAGCCTCTCCCAAGGGGAGGGTTTGCCCATAATCACCACGCGGGGCAGACGAGTTGGTGGTCGCAGTAGATGGCAGTAGTAGCACAGAGGACGCTGCTGCCCGTTCTCCGTTATTTTCCCTAATTCGCCTCGTGCGACACGAAGGAAGAGGAGGGGTCGTGACAACTGTATTCTGAACTGCCGTCACCACACGGCAAATAATATGATTTAATATTTTAGCACGTTCCTATTAAATTATAGATACATTTACGATTAAACAAATTATCATGGAATTCTTACTTTCATCATCATCATTAGCAACCCATCAACGGCTCACTACTGAGCGCAGGTCTCCTCTCAGAGAACGGTTGTAGGCCATAGTCCACCACGCTGGCCCTATGCGAAGTGGCGGACTTCACACACCTTCGAGACCGTTATGAACTCTCAGATGTGCAGGTTTCCTCACGATGTTTTCCTTCACCGTTGAAGCATATTTAATTGCTTAAACGCACTTGACTCCGAAAAGTCAGAGGTAGACCCGGGATCGGACCTGTGACTCCCCGAATAGGAGACCACAGTCCAAACCACTAGACTATCACTGCTTTATTTTACTTTATATTGAGTAAATTATACCTAACTTATTCAATATCTTGAAGACTTTATTGAATAGCTTTTTTATCATCCGGTCAAGATACGAAGAATTGATATCATCCGGCCAAAAGCCGTGAGGCAATTAATAACGCAATTCAAGTAAAAACGAGGCACCGGTTTCGCGCGAATTTCAAACTGGTCCTGCCCAATATAATAAGTCTATGGGTCCTACCAAAAACAAATACACTGAATCGTATTTTAAATTACATCAAAATGGAATTCCTTCTGGTCATTATTTAAATTGTGTTTTATTTTTTATTAAAAGTATCTTCTTGTGAAGTTTAAATTTTAGCTCTTCGTAATCGAATTTTGTACAGATACCGATAGACGTTGACTGCGATCTCACCTGGTGGCAAATGACGATGCAGTTCAAGATGGTAGCAGGGTAACTAGGAAAGAGTCTGTTTCTACACGCTATCGTGCCAGAACGCTAAATCGCTTGGCGGCTTTTGATGGTTGAGTTAGGTTAGCCACTAAACTAATAAATTTTTGGAATGCCGTCCTGCTTCCGTTTTCCGTACCTTTAAATCAATAATGAATAGGCTTCTTCTAGGCAAGCGCGCTCCATCAGCTGCATCTTCACTTACCATTACATGTGTCGTGCGGTCACAGTCAATCGCTTGTCTTTATTAAATTAAAAAAAAAACTGCTCTGATGACCTTTGCAACTTAACAAATTGTCCTAGATCATATCTACTGTTTCAGAAGTTGTGTATCCAAATATGTCCGTATATAGCTAAATTATGTCTTATCTCGAGTGTAATTAAACGTCGTAGTCCAGTGTTAAACGCTGCTGGTCCGGAGGAGGTCCGAAGTTACATTTGCATGACCCAATTACATCTCTGGTATATACGGTCTATAATCTATATGATACCTTACCTTCCGTGGAAATTAGCTTATGTATGAATTGTTCTTTACTATTTTTTTTATAATTTTCATCGATTTTGATTTTTTTAGGGTTCTGTTATCAAACAAGGAGCCCTTATAATACTTTCTTCTAGTACGTCTGTCTGTCTGTTTGCATACTTCACAGGCATTTTGTTAAGAAACTATTTAAGTTGCAAAGTTAGGAATAATTAAAGATTCTTGTTACCTTTACAGTCTGTAGGTTGTGTTAATTAAAAAAAACAATTTAAACAATATCATTCCGAACATAAAAAGTATATCTAAATTTTATTGTAATCGATTCAGTGGTTGAAAAGGTAACAGACATACTTACAGCCAGAGTAACTTTCGCATTTTTAATACATAATGGGTTTCATAATAATATTATTATAGATAATGCAAAGGCTGTCGCATCTCTATGGAGGAAGTAATAGTTAGGTTAGATTAGTTTAACTTCTGCCCAGAACTGTTCTGGATTCCCCACAAATTCTCACTTCATCGTAAAACGCTTCATAATACCTACTTTCATCTCGAAATTTTTAGTTTCCTCAAATATGCGACTATTTAATTCAACCAGCGTTCAAATATACGACAGATGTGTTATCACCATGTTCTTGAGTTCTTGACCGTAACCGCAGCCGGCCCGAGCTCCCGAGCATCGTGAACGCGGTGAAAATTTCATATAACTTGTGTCAAGCTGTGGAAAACTTGGTTGAAAGTTGGGACGTGGTGAATTTTTCAAGCAAGCTCCGGCCCGGTGGGGCTGCATGCAAGTTTATTTGCTCGCTGCACTGCCCTCCCGGGAAATGCCAGTTTTATTAGCAGCAGTGTAAGGACTGCAGATATCTAGTTCTTATTATGGACTAAACAAATGTTTATACATGAATCGATATTATGGGTAGTTGTTAAAATAATTGTTTGCACAGACGCTAAATTAGGGTCAACAAGCATTACAACCCAAATCATAGCTCATCAATTACAGCTCTCGTTGAATGTAAGCGGTACATAAAGCTACCAAAGAATAAAACAATATAGTGAACTCAGAGATAAAGTAAATGAAGTATGTATCAGTCTGAAATGACAAATCAGATTTTTAATAATGCATTATGCACGTCATAGTTTGGAGCAAATACTGTTAATAGAGTAGCAATTAAATGTATCATTTACTATCAAATTAGGCTTACCTGTAAAGATAGATTTAAGTTTATTTTATATCAGTAAATAAATAAATTATGCGTACCTACAGTAGGAAAATGTCAACGAAAAAATCTTAGATACTTTCATACTTGGTGAAACTTATAGTTGTTGTTGAAAAAAACACGCGGCTAATCATCTATCCACTGGTCAGACCAGGTCAAGTGTCTCAATGTCCCTTACAACCGTATCAAGAAAAGCCAAGGGCCGGACAGAGTGGAAGGCAGTAGTTACCAACACCACAAATGCACTAACTTACAGACATGACCTTTAGTAATGAAGTATGCGACCAAGAAAAGAAGAGGACTCGTACCGACTAATGTACATGCCTGTATTAACTCTCAACGGAAAAATAATAAATAATCACTCTAGGGGAGTGTGAACAAAACCACAACAGTAAATTGATAAAACAAGTTTCCGGTGCACGCCATAAAGTATAATTTAAACGAGTCTCGAGCGTAACATTCAATTATTAAAATAAAATCCGTCCACAATTCCCGTACACAATAATTAAAGCGGGCGGCAAGTAATAGGTACTCAAGTATTAAACTATTCAATTATTCATGAGGTGTAAAGCCCACGAGCGCGGCGTCTTCGGCTCAAAGCATTGGGAACTATTAACATTTTAATTATCCCCGTTATTAGATAGAAAACACTGCAGCCAAGATTATTGCGGCCGGCCGCTGATAAGGACGCTGAGTGCGACCATCGATGTATCGATAGGAAAATCATCGAGGTCTAATTGTCGTCTTCAGGCATATTCTCCGGCAACTGACGAGACCGATGAGCAGAAAGAAAGAAAGAAAATATAATTATTCACTAATGGTGACACAGACAAAACTAGATACAAAAGTGTAATTTCGTCTGTGACACCACCAGAAAGGTGTACAGCTCAGCATTATGCCCTACGTCATATGCAAAAAATACATACAATGCCAGGCGCTGATTTTCAGCTGTGACCCAGGTGACGTCACAGTCACAAGTTGCAACAGTAAATTCAAACTATAATTACAGCAGCAGTTATTACGTCCACACTAATTACGACAAAAAAGCCACCTTCATGCTCTCATACGCGCTAAAACATCAAATCGGCTGAAGGATTGTCGTAAATGATTGGTGATGAGTTGATCGCAAACATTTTTGATTTGCCGACACTCTCTTGCTATTGGCTAAAATGCGTTGTTTCAGCAAGAATGTCATAAATCAGCCAATCACCCCAACTGAGACTATAACTTACTAGATGTTGCCCGCGACTTCGTCCGCGTCGATTAAGGTTTTTTAATTCCCGCGGGAACTCCTTAATTTTCCGGGATAAAATGTAGCCTATGTGTTAATCCTGGGTATGAACTATCACTATTCCAAATTCAGCCAAATCGGTTCATTCGTTGTGGGGTGAAAAGGTAACAAACATCCATCCATCCATACATACATACATCCATCCATTCATTCATCCTCACAAACTTTTGCATTTATAATATTAGTAGGACTTATCACTTAACCTAATACTTGTAAGCAAAGATTGATACAGATCTTCGGTAATCTACCAGCTATTATCATTACGTTCAGCTGAAGTCCCATCCCTCACTCCTCATCACATCTAAGGGTAAAGATCGCTTCTAACCCTGAATACAGATCCAGCGGTCTGTAAATAAAGTATGGTACGTAACAGAACGAGCTTTCGAATCATGCGTCATGCTCGTGAACGGGTTCCACCGGCCGGGAATGCGGGCTACTTTCTATCTGCCCTTCTTAACATGAATTGAATTATAGTACCTACGCTTTTTTGGAACTTCCCCTCACTGTGGAAATATCATATTCTATTCTAACAAAGTTAGTTGCATGGGTTAAATCGGTTTGGCATCCGCCTGCCCACAAGATAGTATAAAAAAACTTAAGCTTACATAATAATATTGTAAAATTTTTATTTATTGATTTTTTTGAAAAGAGCAACTGCTGAGTTTCTTGCCGGCTCTTCTCAGCAGAATCCTCTTTCCGAAACGGTGGTAGAGACAAAACGTGTCATAAGAGCCACAGGTTGGCCTAAGTGAAATAAATAATTTTGAATTTTGAATTTTTTTGAATATCGATGTTTTAAATATCATCGATTGGGTCGGAATCCCTAGCCGTAACCCAACGTCTCCCGGCGCGCCGTGGGTGTCCGGTAATTAATTGTAGATACCTGCGCCATTAACGTCAGCCATAAAATAAACTCGTCACTTTTCAAATTGATAACTGACTTTTATAGCTTTCATAATATCATGGCAAAGTTCAAGTTCTTTGGTACCTTTCATAATAATTATAATATTATTATGATTTTCCCACGGCGCGGCGTTCAGTCACAGACATCTATTTATAGCAATCAATTTATATTGAGAAAATGAAGACTAAAAGCCGTTTCAAAGCTAATGATGTTATAATATAAAACGTTTAGAAAGCTTAAAGGTCAAACCTTTCAGGCACAATTATTTACGTTATAAAAATAATTCTTGTACCTACAAATACTTGCCATAATAATGTCAATCTCCGAAGTGCATTAATTTAATGTCTTCTAAGTTTCTAATCTTAAAATGAACCCTGGTCTTGCCAAAGACAAGACTAGAAAAAATAACTATATAAATAATTATTTATTTGTTAGAATGCTTGTACAGATAAATAAATAACTTATTTGTGTTGTATAAATAACGATGTATCTGAAAATAAGAAAGGTATTATCATAATCATCAGCAACGGCTCACTACTGAGCGTAGGTAGGAGCGTAGGTATGACCTCCCAGTTATAAGACTACAGCTCCGATGGTATCGCTCACCACTGCGCCAGGGAAGTCGTCACAGGAGAAGGTCGAGGAGGATACCGAAAAAATTCCGAACTGGGTTTAAAAAAATCGGCCAAGTGCGAGTCGGGCCTCACTCTTTTAGGGTCCCGTACATAATATGACCAAATCACTTTTTAAAACTAGATGAAGCTTATGAAGCTATTACATTGTAATAAGTTTTTTATACCTACTATCTTGTGGGTAGCTGGAAGCCAAGCCGATTTAACCTATGCAACTTTGTTAGAATAAAATATAATATTTCCACAATGAGGGGAAATTCCAAAAATAAGAAAAGTACTACAATTCAATTCATGTTAAGACGGGCAGACACAAAGTAGCCCCATTCCCGTAGGCGGCACCCGTTCACGAGCATGACGCATGATCCAGCCGTTGCTTCGCTCGACCATATTATATTTGATATCTTAGTTCGTAGATAGTACTAAATTAGCATATTATGGGGAAAAATGCTCGTTCGTTTTGGTCATTGATGGCCCCCATTTCTTCATTTTTGAAGCTAAAAAATTATAAAAAATATATTTGAACTCCACTTAATGAGCTCCAGACAATGACACTCCACATGCTAGGGTAATAAAATAAAATTTTATTTCGACTCCTTTTTCATGTATAGGAAGCCCCTTTATTTTTAATTTAATTTAATTTTTATTATTTGTTGTTATAGCGGCAATAGAAATACACACTCTGTGAATATTTCAACTGTCTATCTATTACGGTTTACGAGATACAGCCCGCTGACAGACGGACGGACAGACGGACAGCGGAGGCTTAGTAATAGGGGATTAGAAGTCAAATCACATACAACTAGCTCAATATACAACTAGCTGATGCCCGCGACTTCGTCCGCGTGGATTTAGTTTTTTCCTGAATTTTCTTTGCTATAAACCTCACGAAGCCCGAGACCTTTCCAACGAATGCAAAACCGTGGAAATCGGTTCGTGCGTTCTGGAGTTATAGCGTCAGGAAGGAAAACCCGACTTATTTTTATATAGTATATTGTGAGTGTCAAAGAAACTGTGCACCGCGTGCCAAACCACACATTGACTATGCAGGACGCCGCAACGGAACCGCAGAAGGCACGGCATTTATAGCTGCGGTGCCTTCTGCGGCTCTGTTGCGTGCGAATCGAATACGCACGCCGCATCGCTCATAGTTTAATCAGAGACCTGGTAAAATATAAATACGCCACGATGAACAAGTTGAATTCGCGGGTTGTCTGTCCAAGCCTCAAGCCCCACACTGCGAAAGTAATAGCAATCAGTTTTATTTGGCGCACTGTCGCAGGCACGCCCGGAAATTGCCCATTGATTCACTTCACAGGCTCCGTACCCGCTACCGCCACTACCCCGCTACAGCGTACACTTGTATACCTACAGAGTACAGGTGGCAGCACTTGCGCTCCCTCTCCCAACATTCATATACAGCTCACTTGTAGAGGGTCTGACCAAGAAAAAATCCAGATACAGATAAATTGCTATATCTTTTTGATAATTTTACAAATATAGTGATAGCCTAGTGGTTAGGACTGTGGTCTCCTATTCGGGGGGTCGCAGGTTCGATCCCGGGTACTCACCTCTGACTTTTCGGAGTTAAGTGCGTTTAAGCAATTAAATATCACTTGCTTCAACGGTGAAGGACATCATGAGGAAACCTGCACACCTGAGAGTTCTTCATAATGTTCTCGAAGGTGTGTGAAGTCCGCCAATTCGCATTGGGCCAGCGTGGTGGACTATGGCCCATAACCCTTCTCTGAGAGGAGACCTGCGCTCAGTAGTGAGCCGTTGATGGGTTGCTAATGATGAAATGATGAAATTAACTGACAGTTCCTCAAAGCCGGTAGAGCTTCGTCTGCCAATCAAAACTGTGTTACTATTTGTATCTAAATATGTATTTAAATAAAATCAGCAAGAATGCGATTTTTTTAGATATTTCTGCTCTATTTGTGGCACTCCAGAGTTGCTATTTACTTCTTTGCTCTTAATTCTCTATAATAAGTAAATAAAAGCTGATGAGATTTAATAATAACTAGAATTTATGCTCGTGAAATTTTTAAAACTACGAGAGTTTTAAAAATTGTTATAATTTAACTGGACACATTCCAGTTAAATTATAACAATTTTTGTCTGCGTTAGTCTACAGATCCTCAAGTATGCCCATGCAAAAACAGACCGCTTCCATTGCTGCGTGATTGAAGAACAAACAAATAAACATAGTACATACTTTTGCATTAATAATACTACTCGTATAAGTATGGATTAGACTAAATTTAATAACAAATTAGACTGTAATTTTAGGAATGGTACTAAGCGCGGTAGAATAAACAAACGGATTTTGAAGGGGTTACTTACTCTATAAATACGTGTTAAACTTAAGCTCCAAGTTTTAAGCCTATAAATATCCTATTCAACATGAAGCAAAGCTTAAAAGACCTTGCTATTTTTTCACGCCTTCTTATAAAGTATTTCATAAGAAAATATTATAAAAGCGCCAGGAACCTTGCTCTGGCTCTTCAAGTATTTAAGAGCAAGTGACTATGACGTACGACGTAAATCCTCAGAACATTTTGGTTCCTATTTCGTCAAGGATAGAGTATATAATGTGATAGCAATAGATTCTGTAGGTGTTAAACTTGTAAAGGCTCACTCGAGCAGGAAAGCTATGGTATTAGACGCCCTCTTCAGGTTGTTTGAAGTGAGTGAAAAATTGTGTTACCGAAAGTATGCTACTGTCAGGAGATCTTACGACATGCACGAGCACAGACATGAAGGAACGCAAAACAAGAAATTGATACATCTTCTTCTTTCTCAACCGACAGACGTCCACTGCTGGACAAAGGTCTTTTGCATGGACTTCCACAGGTCTCGGTCTTGCGCCGCCTGAATCCAGCGTCTCCCTGCGACTCGTTTTGCGAATTGATACATATCTGATTGAAAATGATGCAAATGATAAAAAACAGCGTGGATTTAATTCCTTCCAGCAGTGTATGAGAAGGCATTCAATTATAAATGCAGAATAAAATATGCATTGTAATTTTTTACTTCAATGCATTGTAATTTTCGCTTCATTTCTCACATTTTGCAAATAAACGATTTCATTTCATTTTTAAGATCAATCGCTGTTTGCTACTGGTTCTTCTCAGTTGAAACTGCATTCCGAAGTAGTGGTAGATTCAGATGAGGATACAGTTCAAGTTAAAGTAGTGACAACAGCCAGAACTATAAAAAAACACAAAACAATTTTCGACATAACACTACAATTAAAAAAATTAAGTATAGATATCTCACAGTTCACTGTACGTAATCTGAAGAGCTACTGGGAAATATCACAGTCTTTCAAAATCACGATTTCCAAAAAATGCAGATCTACTATAGCATGATTACGGAAAAGAAAGAATAAATGGATAAGAGATCCATTTAAAATCCAAATGCGAATATGGCCGGTAAAGGAAAGCCAAATAAAACGTTGCAATAATTTTCAGTGCGCACTCAATTTTTTCGTGTAAAATGAGAGCTACGACAATTTAAAAAGAATCAAAGCTATCTCAATTAGAACCGTTTCGTCGGGACTTGTGAATAATTTGTGTGCAGAAACACTATGCCGTTGCTGCAAATTGGATAAGCGAAAACTGCGAGTGACATACCTATTAGCAATGCTACCTTCTTCGTTATGGTGTAAGCTTTTAATAACTTTGGTTTATTTTTCAATTAAACTATGTAACTCTATTGTCATTATGAGGAAAAAAAAGACATCTATCTTCTTCGTGACTGTAAAAAAACTGTAGAACTGTCGTGAATTAACCGAGAACTGATTGTTGGTATTGTAGGAAGAGTAACAGAATACAATAAGACAATTTAAAAAAAGTTTTAGTCTGCATGAACACGCTAATCAAAAAAATTTATATGGGGTTCTCACAGTTAGGTAAGGCCGTAAATTTTGCCAATTTTTTCTCAACTAGGTAGGATTTGTACTAATATCGTAGTTTAATTGTAACTTAAGAGTATCTTAAGAGACCTAATTCTAGTTCCTAATACGCACCGCTAAAATTTTGAATACCCTTCCGGCTTCTGTTTTTCCAACTGACTGTAACTTGGGTACCTTTAAATCAAGAGTGAATTAGCATCTTCTAGGCAAGCGCGCTCCATCTTAGGCTGAATCTTCACTAACCATCAGGTGAGATTGCAGTCAAGCGCTAGTCTATATTATATTTAAAAAAAAAAGATTCAAAGAGTAACAAAGAAAGTGGAAGATAAAAGTGATGGCAGAACTCGAATAACTTAAAATACCGTCAAATCTCAAGGTACACATAACGGAAGCTATGATATTATCTAAGCAAAATAATTATAATCTGTAAATAATTTAATTGTAATAATAATTATATGGATTTGCTTATTGGTTGGAGATAGTAACCCAGCTCAACTTGTATATCGTGATATTTAATGAATAGTAGGTACTGTGAACTGGCTGGGAGCGGTAACAAATGGTGGATGCCTATGCAAATGCGTAATAACAGCGTCGGTTACAATAGTACTTAGCATTGTTATAGAGTTACGTTAAACGCTGTTACATACGTGTTATTACTTGTTCAAATTGAACTTGTGGAAACGGAAATAAATATGGCATTATTGCTCACAAAATACTGTAACAATGCAGTGAAAAATTATTATGTTTTTTCTATTGTAAGACAGGCTTTATACAGTCATGCTTGATAAAAAGCTGTGATGTGGTTTTGGTTGGAGTTGGAGATAGAGGTTGATAACAAATCCAGCACAACAAATATTTTTTTATTTTATATCTGAAACGTCACAATATCTAATGGTTATGGTAATGGTTAGGACTCAATGTTTGCCTGCTTCAAACGTGAATAAAAACATCGTTTGGAAACCTGCACGCCTGAAAGTTCTCAAGATAAATCTGTTAATTTACATTATGCCTATGACCTTTCTCTGAGAGTAAACCTGAGCTTCGAAGGGAACCGTTGATGGGACAATGTTGATTATGATGATGATGTATCGGTATATTGTTAGAGAAAGAGAGACCAAAATTTTTGGATGACTTCGATCAAAACTTACTTTGTTCGTAAAAACGAGATGAGATTCTGCTTAAGTAAATGCAGATAAAAGATAGCGTGTTAAAAGTAATACAAAATATGATATTAAATAAAAAACATAGGTAATAAGAAAGCGAATAAATCTGAAATCACTTTTAGCGTGCAGACATAACCTGCTCGTACTTAGTCGTCCTCATAGGAAACGTGCGCTCAATTAGCAGCACGCCTCGGTTCAGCAATTTGTATATGTGGCAGTAACGGCAGCCTTGCAAATTGGATAAGTGGAACTGCCGGGGACAGGCATTAGCATTCCGACGCGGATGCGAGGTGCATATATATTGCTGCTGAATGAAACATGCAAAACAGCGTAATGTGTGCTTAGTGAAATTATAAACAAAAGCAAACAGCCAAAATGTAAAGGCGGTGTAACGACATCTATTTGTTCTATGACATAATTTAATATAAAAAATTCTTTTTAAACAACCGACTTCAAACTCCCACTTTACTACATTACACACACACTATACAAAGTATTTAATTTATTGTTGATATTTTAAAAACCACTCGACCGATTTCGTTAAATTTTTATATGACCACCTGAAAAGTATGGCCTTTGAAACAAAAAAAAGAATTTTTCAGATCGGTTCACACGTCTTCGAGTGATCGGTGAACATACATAAAAAATATTTTGACGAATTGAGAACCTTTTTTGAAGTCGTTTAAAAATAGCCCATTGGCTGTGATCTCATAACCTTATGGTAACTGAAGATGCAGTCTAAGAAGGTTTTAATAATAATTATATTAGATCCATACCTTAATCGGTTAAAACCGTCATGCTAGTGCTAAATCACTTGGCTGCACGATGGGACGAAGAAACCGAAACGGCACATCTTTGACGGTAAAATGGGCACCTACAAGACCACACCAGTAACAAATTAGAAATAGTAAATTATTCCTTGCTAGAGCAAGTCCCGGTAGACCGGGAATACAACCCGAAACTTCCCACTTGTAAGATCACAACACTAACCGAGTCACCGCCGTGATAGGTAAGTTGTTTAGATAATACCGAATGTTCAAGCAGAATTGCAAAAAGGGGTTGTTTCAAATATATATGGAGCCTGGGCCAGGTCTCTGTACAGTCTTTCAAAATGTTTGGAGTTCAAAATTAGTGATTATGTTTTCATTTTTTCTCATTAAAAGGTTCTTTTTACGAGGTACAATGCGAAATTATTTTGCAAAATAAAAGCGCAACAACATGGCGTTCTTTTTGACAATGACACGTACTTACACGATTCATGATGGCATTTGACATAAAAACAACCACAATTGACAGCAATTGACATTTGACTTACCAGCAATTGACGTTTGATAATTGAAATGACATTAAGATGACGTAACATCATTACAAACACAGAGAACAAAAGCAGATGGATGCACTCTGCCATTCTACAGATGTACCCAATTATCAATTTTATATCTTTACCTCTTATTCACTATAATACTACAAATAAAGCATATTTTTTATTTCAATTTCTATGATTTAATACTATTTTTGGTATAGCGTACAAGTACCTGGCCCATGATGAAACAACCCCTTTCCTTAAAAATCATCTTTGTATACCTAACATTCTAAAGTATACAAACTATACAGTAAGATAACTTTGAAAGGAAAACAAAACTCGGTTGCGGGAAGCTTTCTCTCAGAAGAATAACAGACAAGAGAGCAGCGAGGCAGAACACGGTCCGGAGGTAAAACTGTAAAACATCTGAATTTATTCGGGCGAGAAAAGTTCCGAGCCGTGAGACCGCTCCGTGAGTCGTGACCCGGAGTCCGGACGCCACGTGCCGCTGCTGAAACTCCGGTTTATCGAAACCATTCCAAAAATACCTACTACAGGAAAAGAGTATGGGTAAGAGTGGATCCATAGACTAAGGTAATTGTATTAATATTGAAATATGTCGATATTTGTTGCTCTAGTAGAGTAGTTTAATAGATCTTAAGACAGTGTCTGAATTCGCTTGGAGAAAAAATATATTCAACCTTAGATTAATCATCATCATAATCATCATGATCAACCCATTAACGTCTCACTACTGAGCGTAGATCTCCTCTCATAGAAGGGTATAGATGGATAGGTCATAGTCTACCACGCTGGCCCAATTCGAATTGGTAGATTTAGATTAAATAGATAGTTTACAGTAATTAATTGTTATGAAAAATCAATTCTTCTAATGAACATAATCTTTTTTCTCCACGTGAATCAGGCATGCTGTCTGAAGATTAATTAAACTACTCCATGAGAGCAACAACAGCCGTCATAGTTCAGACTGGTTCAGACAGTAGCCTTGGGTACGGGGCCCATTCAAAATTACCCATTATCCTTTTAAGGTTGAAAAAGAACAACAGACTCGGAATTGCGAATGCCTTATGAATGGCAACAATTTCCGAAAATTTCCTCCCCGTAATGTGATTGACCTAATTCCTGATTGAATTTGGTTTATGGATGCTTACAAATGAGAGGAGCTTTCATATTTTGTGAGATGGATTTGAGCAAATTAAGTTACAAATAGGTATAGCTTTATGACTTAAATTTTTATAAAATTTTTCTTCTGACGTGGATGGGTCTTTTTTTCCCCGACTACGCCAAAACCAAAAGGATGGGTTTTGATATTAGCAGTATATGTATGTGTGTAAATATGTATGTGACTAATAAATAAATCGAGATTCGAGGAGGTTATTTAATCGAGTTATTTTAATGTGCTTAATAATGTAAATTAGTAGGAAACCGTTGAGTGTGGGGTGTGGGGTGTGGGGTTTACTTCCACGAGGAAATGGTTCGTTCCGTCGAATGATAATGCTCGTTAATTTCCGTTACGAGTTACAAGTCACCTGTCATATTAGGAGGGTGATGGTTAGTATGGGGTGATACCATTAACATTGACATTTTAGGGTTCCGCACCCAAATGTTGCCAAAGTGACCCAACATCTCAACCCATCTCTGCCCGGCCGAGATTGCTCGAATAACTGCAAAAAGTCAGAGATGTATGCCGGCGATCGAACCCTGTCTTCAGCCGAATGGAGGTATAATCGGATATGTAGAAAAGAAAAAAAATATTAAAAATTTGGTAGTGAAATGCAGGTAGTGTATTGTTATTCAGACGCTGCCTTGTTTTTGTTGCTCTTGACGTATCTTAATCCTACTAATATAATAAATGTGAAAGTTTGTGAAGATGGATGGATGGATGGATGTTTGTTACTCTTTCACGTCACAAGTCACAACGAATTCTTAATCCACGCGGACGAAGTCGCGGGCATCATCTAGTTAGTAATAAAATTGTGTGGTGGTACGGAACCCTTAGTGAGTGACTATATATTTTATGCAAATTTGAAAGCTCTTTATAAAAGAAATTATTCTATTCTCCTTTTTACTAACAAAATAATATAAATTACTAGCTGACCCGGCGAACTTCGTACCGCCAACTTTTCTATATAGTTAAATAAAACAAATAAACTATCCTAATCTAAAAAAACTATCCTATCTTTCAAGTTGGACCAAATTACAGATAGTTACGAAGTTTGATCAAAATCGGTTAAGTAGTTTAGGAGTCCATCGCGGACAAACAACGTGACACGTAATTTATATATATTTAGATTTTCAACTTAATAAAGATACCAATCTTCAAACACTAAACACTTGAATTAAAATATGAATAATAAAACAAGTTATCTTTGGTGCGGTTAAAGAGTGACAAAATAAAAGAACAGAGAGCCGACAATAGAGCATTCTCTTTACATTTACAAGTTCAAGATGTCCTCAAAACCTTTTGAAACGTTACACCGAGCGACGCGACGATCCTTGGGAAGGCAAAAAGATGAAATAATTCGTCAAAAAGGCCGTCGTTTCTCATTCTTCGCCATTATATCAATTACTTCAAGAGCGGGTGAGCTTTCTGTTGAAGCGTTTTATACGAGAGAGAAAAATTCATATAATTTTTATGAGAGTAGCATAGAATTTTGTGTCCTACATTACTTCTAATACCACAATTAGAAGATCCATTTACAAAGGAAAGGACTCTTTGATATTACTGAGTATGACTAGTTTGAGTTTGAAATGCGTTATCTATTTCCAAATACAATTATGGAATTTTTGACGAATGACTATGACTTGATAAGTATAAAATTTAGTATAATATGTACTATATTATAACTACTTGTAATATAGAACATTCCAATTTTGCCCACGAAGCGATCGAGTTAAGGGCATGGGGATAGATTTTTAAAATCCATCTGAATCCCTCTATTTTCCAGAGGCAAAAAGTATCCCTATGTTATACTCTCTAAGTCGAAACGACTTCAAGAACGTCGTATCCAATTTCCATACAAAAAATCAAATAGATCCGTTGCTTTGTTGCTGCGTGATACTACCACCAGTCAAACAAACACACTTTAAAATTTTATAGCGCATTTTAAATGTTAAAGTATGATTTTATAGTAGAATTGCTCTTAGAGTATCTCCGGGTGATATCAATTGTTGATTGTTATCATTCCGCCGCATCATCCCGGGTGATCCTCAATAAAGGGGCGACTAAATTACTCGAGATTAGAACCAAGCCCGGATTAAAGGATATTGAAATTTTACGACACCCTTCCGAAGTGTATTTTCATATTCAGTTTCCCATCGAGAACTTTGAACTTCCTCGTAATTGTAACTTTGTGCGATTACCTCTTGCTGTATTTCGGCGGAATATTAAATTAAATACAAACAAACCTAATTAATTATTATAAGAACTCATCTGTCATTCTGGCTTCATCCTTTTAACTCTAAAAGTTTGCCGCGGTTTTGCGCCAATTGTATCCAAAGGTTGAAATTTCCGAATAAATTTTATGTTTAATACTTTATAGGATATATTTCGGTGAGTGTGCTCAGAAGCTCTTCAACCTTGTCTCTCCTTCACCTTCACCACAGCACTGCAAGACATCAGGAGGGCTTCCATCCCTACATCGTTGATATACCATGAACTATCCACGCGCACGAAGCGGTTCAAGTCTTCATTTCTGATTCGCACGGCTAGGGTCTGGAACGCTCTTCCGAGATCTGTGTTTCGTAACACGTACAATTTGGGTATCTTTAAAGCAAGAGTGAATAGGCATCTTCTGGGCAAACGCGTTCCACCTTAGGCCACATCATCACTTTCCATCAGGTGTGATAGTGGTCAAGCGTGTGCCTATAATTTATTAAAAAAAAGTGATACATACATTTATTATTGCCGAGAGGTTTGAGTTGGACCCGTTTCACAATTTTTGATATTTATTTAAAAAAAACTTGAGAGGTGTCAAGGGACACCCGGATGGAACGTAGTTCCTTTCGATTACATTGTGTTCGGTATTTTCGCGATACAACATTAGGTCTCCGTAGCTTAGTGGCTCCGGCAGTCGCCGAAAAGTTCAACGTCGATGGTTCGAATCCCAGCTCGACAGACCGAATTTTCCATTTTCAATTTTATTTTAAACAATTTCTACATCGACGTTGAACTTTTAGGCGACTGCCGGAGCCACTAGGCTACAGAACCTAATGTTGTATCGTGAAAATACCGAACACAATGCAAAATTCACATTCAACAAAAAAGTTTCGGTTTCAAAAATATGTCGAGTGTCGGTTCCTTAATTTTTTCCGTCTAGCCCCTTCCGTAACGCGCGATAAGGAACTTACGTTCCAATATTCGTTTGAAATTGTCTATTTATCTAGTGCAGGATCTGCCAATACTGTGTTTCAGAACAAAGTCGTCTACAGAAAGATAAATATTGTACAAGTTTACGTTATGTCTTCACAAACAACTGTTGTACTATCATCAGTTTCCTTGTGATTCTTTGAACTGCGTCAAGGTATCCGTCCTGTTTTATAAATTATTGATAAAATCCGTAAGCTCTAGTGTTATTGCCAATCTCGGAAAGTGTCGGCCAATGTCCGCGTGTGTCGGTGAACGTCGGCATAAGTCGGCTGTTGTCGGTCAAGACAGAGGACGAATGGTTTTTTGAATAATGCAGGAGTAAGTCCAGTCAATCTTTATCGAGTATTGAAAGAGGTGTGATGTATGTGATTTTACACCATACACGTGCTGGTGTCCAAGTTGGGATTATATTTATTTGTCGTGCCTGTTAAATTAGCATCATTCATATATTTTTTACTTTTTATAAGGACGACTTATTTATTCCTTTAACAAAAGTTTTGTTTATCATTACGTAAACTAAACCAGCACAAAAATTTAAAAAACGGTACCCATCGTTCAAATTGTCATATTACAAATAATCTTAATTAAAGACAGTCGACATCACAAAAACGATCAGTATAGATAAATAGCCCGGCAAAATTTATTACATAATTACTTTATAAATTAAATAAAAAACAACGGTAATCTTACGGTCTATTGCAAAATAAGCCTGATAGATTTTTTTGAGTTTTTTATATGTGAATCACTTGGAGGATTTGATTAAATAAATAAATTTAAAGATATTTTTCTCTATTCAATTAAAGTTCAAAAGCCCTAAACTTCAGAAATATTGGTTTTCAATTCAATTTCAACAAAAAGTTTGCGTCATTTGATTTATTAAGTTCATAAAAATAGTCAGTTTGCAATCTTATTTCATCACATTTTTGTTAAAAATATATTTTCTCATATCTTAACATTCTTAATATTATGTTTACCTCTATTACAAATGTTTTATTTTGTTTCAGGTATGTCATCTTTTCAACCTATTCTCTCTAGTACCTACTTGTAAGTATTTTTCTCACCATACTATTGACACATACAAGGAACCATGACAATGTTTTTGGAACAACATGACATGTTACTAATGATGGTGTATATTAAGTTGTATTCGAACTGTAACTTGAACTTTTAACTCTGTTGTCTAAGCAGAACGGTGTAAATCCGTTTCGGGTTCAGGTGTTACAATTGAAACATGTTTATTTACGACATGTTCCTACCGGTGACGACACTACTATCAGATAAGGCGAGGCACTGTTCTTGTATTCTGGAGCATGCATTATTCAATAGATATTGAACCAACTTTTACAAATCTTTCGCTTTTTGATACAGCATCAGATTTGACTATATTATTATTCTGGCTAAGTTTTCCGATATTTTAATAAAATATGAGTTTTCATGATATTTTGGTAATAATATCACGTTATTATTATGTATCGTAAAAGATGAAATGGATACACAAAATAGATGCAACATTTGCTTCACTGTTCAGAAATACTAGTAAAATAGTGCTATGTATCTAATATTTTATCTTCTCGCAAACAGATACCTAACCGAGATGTTTTCCCATGTTGAAAATGGTATGTGCATCCTAAGATTACATTCTTAGAATCTATCACTGATAGATCTCCTAGATAGAATCCCTAGAAACAATCTGCTAAAAATATTGATTTTCATAGTTCAAAAGTGAAAAAGTAACAGTAAGACAAATTAAATGTTTGAATTTATGACATTGGTCGAATGAATCTTTTTAGTAACCTAACAACGCTGCCATAATTTGCAAGTTGCAACGTATTATGTATACCTTGTATGTTCTTTATTTTATGACAACAGTGACTTGTAAAGGAATGCTGCGAGTCTTTCACTATCATGATTGCCATCAACACAAAGAACTGTATTGTTACAACAAAGACAAGATGAGAGAATGGCTATTGTCTAGGTGTGGTAGGTGTGGGTTTAGTTTTACGCACATTCGCTAAGCTGCCCGGACAAAGCCGCATAAACTAACAGTGCGTAGTAAAAGTTTTACTCCTCCTTTTAATAGCTCCGCCATGAGCTCCGCCACAAAACGTCAAACAACTTGTATGTCTAATATTCTATCTTATGTTAAGTGAATAAAGTTTATTTTTCATTGAACAAGTGTTTATTATTATATTAAGACATCTTCTGTACAGTAACTTTATTTAACCTAAATAATACCTATTTACTCAAGTAAATAGTAAATGAAAAAGAAGTTTATGATTTTAACAAAGCAGTCTACATTAATAATGAGTCCTCTTTTGTCTATAAGTAAAACTCATATTACCTTATAATCAATTCAATACAAACCTACATATTATAGACATGACAAACAAAAAAAGGCGAAGAAAAATATCTCAAAATGAAAAAAATCTCAACGAAGGTTGTATGTAAACCCATAATAAATTGTAACATAATATTACTAGCTTTCTAGCTCTTTCTTTTACAAATCTGGGATTTCAGAAATTAAGTAGCCATGTCTCTCTACGGGTCTACATCTATAACTGTGCAATATATCACGTGGATTCGTGTTGAAGCAAACCATCAAACTAACAAAAATACATTTTCGCATTTATAATAGCAGTAGAATAGAACAAGGCATGAATAAAAATTTACCATACCTATTATGATTAATTTTTGTAGTAGCTGTGATAGTAGTTAAAAACCCAAGTCACTCAAGAGACATAAGAGTTCTAAGAAGACGGGTTATCTAGTGTTTTAAGTTTGCGTTGTTTAACCTTAATAATACCTTTCTTCTGGAAGGTGAGTGTATGTTGTTTGTCGAGCTCTCAAGGAGACTGTTGATATGTGGCAGGAGCTCCTCGTAAGATGAGGGCAGCATGACGCGCTGTCGGCTAAGACTGAAGAGGTGTGCTTCAAAATTACTGTTTCTTGAGCTTTTATTGTTACTTTGTAAGCAAATATTACAGCACACTTGGTTTGTGGAAGGATCTGGGAAGCTTTATTTTTATTACAAAAAAACTTAAACAGTTTCTTTAGTTACCTACCTCGTTTACCTATTTTGCTTCTTTCTATTCTATTATGACTGTGTATTGTTAACCTGAAATAAAATATTATTTTAACTCATTTATTCAATTATTATCTGTGATAACATTATACAGAACCCTCAGTTCATAAATGTTTTCTTTATTCAATTCTTATTTCATTTTCTCTACAGTTTTACTTACTTACATGGTTTGAAAATAAATTCATAAAAACTGGGTTTTTCTAAAAATTAATATTTAGTAGCTTGCAGAATCTAGATATAAATGCATTATTTGACAGAGAACAAGTACCTACTGATTTAACAAAATAAAGTACGTTTTGGCTAAAATTTTAACTAAAAACTCCATCAGTAAAACAATTATGATTTCATACCTAATTAAACCCAAAGTCGGCGTTTCAAAAATAATACAAGGCAATTAATAATTAAATTACCCGACACACATTAATCTACGCTCGGGCTCGTTCGCGAGTAATTTCAACGCGTTAAATCAAATCAGTTTTGAACAAATGGATAATTGCGTTCCAGTGTACCCAGTAGGTACCCACCTGCTGCAGTTGCACCGCTCCTCTAAATGCAATGATTTAATTCAGCTCATTCAGTTGTTCGCAGAGCTACTGCATTAACAATACACTAAATGTAAATTAATGCTAGGCAATATGTTTACATCATTTAGATTCAGTAAACCTATCATTTAACAAAAAACCAATAGATGTACTTAAGAAATTTTAATTTTATAGACAACGTTTGGCCAAATTATAAATCATATTCTAAACTTTATAAAACTACTGGTTCTATCAATAATTCAACAACATATTTGACCAAATAATGACCAGAACAATTATTTCATAAATTATATAATTTGACAAGCAATTGATCTATTAATCACGTTAATTAATAAAAAAGCATGGCATATTTTTATTAATATTTTTTTTTTGGTGAAACGGTTTTAGCTAATAATCATAGATAGGTATAATATTATTACAGACATACAAGTAGATACATTTTATTGATTTGAAAGATTTAAACAAGTTTTGTTTCCTTTTATCAATCTTAATCCAATCGATCTAAACATCGACACAACCCTTTTTCGTATGTACGTGCCTACATAGTTCACTACTCCTACACAGGCGGGCTATTAACTGGCCGGACAAACAGACGAGCCCTATTAGAGTAAACCCATTACCCGCCGCCCACGCCCACGCCCACGCAAGGCCGAAGACAATCGTCCAATTTATGCCTCGATACCGACCGTAATTACGAACATCATCCTTTTAGGACCATCACTGTTATTAAAAGCTCTCTATTATTTTTTACTAATAACAGTAATATGTATCTATACCTTTGTAATGCTTCCATTCAATTTGATCCTTAAAAATCATTTTGGCCTTGTAGTTAGAATGTATGGATCCTCATTCCTCTCCGAAAGTGTTAAAAACTTGTTAAAAGTACTTACCATTTTTAAAAAAGAAAATGTTCTCAGTAGGCATCTCCTAGGCAAACACTTTCCACCTTAGGCCACATCATCACTTTCCATCAGGTGTGATAGTAGTCAAGCGTGTGCCTATAATGTATAAAAAAAGCGGATAGATGCATGCACGGATACCTATATAATAAGTGTAAAGAGATCTGTGACCGTGCAAGACGTAAAACTGTAGGTAGAGTATAAAGAGGTGCAAATATTGGCGGATAAAAGGTAGAGATATAAAATAAGGATGGAAACATACTCAAGAAACATGACGTGGTTCAATAATAAGCCATACAACAATAATTTGACCAGCTATTCTAACTAAAGTTCATGACGAATCTAGTTTATCTTACTAATACCATGAAAGTGAAAGAGCGTTTGTTAATTCTTCAATCACGCAGCAAAGCAGCAAATTATTATTTATCGAAGGTATTTTTTTGCATTTTTATTGGGGATATTTAAAATCCTGGAGTATGACATAGTCTACTATTTATCAGGAAAAACATAGTTCCCGTGGGACTTTTAAATAACTCCATGAGCAAAAGCTAGTGACTAATAAATAAATATCAGAAAACTAGTATAGCGTCCATGGCGTCTCATTCTCGATTTACTTTAAATATCAGTCGCGCTCCAAAAGTATGTTTCGACTTTAAAGGTTGCAAAGGAACGTGATTGTGATATGGAAAAGGAAAGCTTGTGAAAACGCTCGCAGCTTTCAGGCACGTATCGAATATATTATTACAAAGCGAATAATCGTACTCGCGCTGTAAGGTGAGATGGTTCGGAGCGGTATTCATAATTATTATAAACTCGCAACTGTAGTATACATGTATTCTCGAATAAAGATTATTTTATTTTATAACAGATTTTCAGGTTTTATTAGTATCTCATCTGGCCTTACTGCAATTCCTAAAGTGATAAGTCTTTAGCGTTGAGCGTTGTAGACAGTAGTCATAAACGACGTAAGTACACTGAAAAAAATACGTGTGGCACTCGGGGACTGCCGCGGTAAAGCTATTGCATAGCATTTTCTAGTCGCACGCACACAAACACCGTGCCGAAGTCTGCCGAACTGAAACGACGTTAGACGATGCACGGCTTGTGTTAGGTTTATTTTTGTTACGGAATTTCTTGATTCGGTCGCCGCACTCAAAGCCCGCGATAAAAGCTATGCAATAGCTTAAAAAAGATAAATTATAGTACCGATTAACCATGTACAATAATAACTGGCGATAAAGTCAAAATGATTGAATAGGTTTGAATAATTCCACCACAAACCTTGTCGCCATCATCAAAAACTATGATTAGAAGTAGCAAATAAATAACTAACAAGTTTATCAACTCAACTAATCCCCTATCCCCTATACGAACATTTTACTTGACAACGACTAACAAAATTTTGGTGGCAGCGATCAAATTTTTTTCACCTACATGTATGTTATAGCGTAGGCTTCAAACCAGTTAGATATACACTTAATGAATTCTTGAATGTAAATCAGTTCATCCTCATTACAATGTAGGTCAGGTCTACAGAAGCAAGAAAGGTAGTAATTACAACCTGAGGCGCGAACACGCGAGGCGGCGAGCGAGGTGTCAGCGCGAGGGGCGAGGCGCCGCGCTGTGATGCGACGCGATACATAATTATTAGAATAGAATAGAATAGAAATATTTTTTATTAAAATAAACTTTTACAAGTGCTTTTGAATAGTCGATGAATCTACCACTGGTTCGGAATGCCTTTCCTGCCGAGAAGAACCAGCAAGAAACTCGGCGGTTGCTCTTTTCAAAACAAATTTACAATACAGTAAATACTATGCTATATATGCAGTGTTTCCACAATGAGGAAAGTTCCAAAAATGCATACCGACTAACTTCTATCCTAAGATGAGCAGACAGAAAGTAGCCCCATTCCCGCCGGTGGTACCCGTTCACGAGCATGACGCATGACCCAGCCATTGCTTCGCTCAACCATATTTGAGGGAACGTAACAACCCGCATCAACATTCAACACACATTGTCGGTCCTCTCTAGCTCTGATATTATGTCGTGCTTATCATCACTAGACTATGCACATATCATATCTTAATAATACTAGTGGTTCGCCCCGAACTGAGACCTCGCGGTAACGGTATCCCATGATTATTCATTCAATCGATACATGATAACCAAAACTGACATTATTATTATGCCCGTTTTCACCAAACATACCTAAATCATCCCCTAAGTAGGAGTCTCTTAACGTAGGTAGCTCCTAAATACAATCCTAAGTCCTAACATCCGTCCCAATATCCTTTTAGGTGTCCCGTACAGGATCGTGATAAATAAGTTGACAGAAAACATCAATCACCTAACTTATAGGTAGCCCGTAAAGGTTAGGGAACGTTAGTGAAAACATTGAATTATTTATCAAACATTGAATTTAACTCGTAGTTCCATGGGAATAGTTACTGACTGCGCCATCTATTAGCATTATTGTGAAGCTATGTTGATGCTATATGAATTACTGACGCCCATTAAAAATTAAATAATCTCGTTTCTTTATAATATTCATATAATTTTAGTATTTGTTGTTCAAGTACAGGATATAAGTGACCTAAAAACATAAAATCAGTTTGAAAATCCATAGCGGATTTTTCTAGAGAGCGTCTTCAAGCGAGCGTATAAAATCGCCACTTTGAAAGCCCCCCATTTCGTCAATTTTAAGGGAAAAATTAAAAAAAAATTATTTTTGTACTCAGTTCAAAATTATCTTTAAAATGATACGTAACAATTTTATGTAACGCGATATTTTTTTTTTTACTTCGCATTCGCTTCTATGAGAGCCCCCCTGAAATAAAGATTTTTATAACTTTTTAAGCCATTTTCGGCTGGAGGCCATCGGTTTACATATTATATCTAAATTTGAAGTAATTACGTTCAGTAATTCAAAAGTTATAAGGCTCTGACAGACGGACGGACGGACGGACGGACGGACGGACAAGTGCAAATCGCCCTAGTTAACTCAAAGACCTTCGCTTCGCTCGGTCGATTATAAACTAGCTAATTAGTGCTCGTGACTTCGTCTGCGTGGATTTAATTTTTAAAATCCCGCGGGAACTCTTTGATTCTCCGGGATAAAAGTAGCCTATGCCACTCTCCAGGTCCTCAACTATAACCATGCAAAAAATCACGTCCATCTGTAGCTTTGTCAGAGTGATTGAAGGACTAACCAACAAAGTAACAAATCAATAAACCAACAAACAAACACACTTTCGCATTTATAATTTATAATATTAATAAGGATTAGTAAGGATGCGAAAGTGAGTTTGTTTGTTGGTTTCTTGGTTTGTCCTTCAATCGCGCTGCAACAAAGCTACGGATCGACGTGATTTTTTTACATGGATATAGATTATACCTGGAGAGTGACATAAGCTACTTTTTATTTCGGAGAATCAAAACCCGTACCCGCGGGAGATACAAAACTAAAGACGCGTGGACGAAGTCGCGGGCATCAGTTAGTTTGTTATAAAATAATACAGACTTTAAAGCGCATCCCTGCGAAGACAACACCTCATTTATAAGCAGGTTAAGAAACCTCATTTGTCAGCAACTAAAGAGTAGTTAAACAAAGGAATGCCTGGATTCTGGACAAAGTAACAACTACACTAGCGGCACGCTATGATGGCCGGTTTGACGTTTGTCCGCTCATGAAGTTCCGTATTAATTGATAACGACTTTGAAGGAAATAATTGTATTACTTTATTGACGATAGTGATGTGCAGAGATTCATAAATTTTATCGAATGTAGTTTTAGGTTTAGGACTCAAAATTTATTTATTAAATTGATTTCTAAAATGTATACAAGTGTAGAAAAATCAGTTTGCACCATTTAAGGGGTGAATGTACTTGTGAATATGAACAATTTTCACTATGTGGACAAACCTCTGAAATCGCAAAAAAATATCAGCTGTTTCATACAAAAGGTAAAATTTTTATTTTTATATGATATATACCACAACTCGGCATTTGGTTTTCTAAATTGAAAATTTTTAAAAATGGAATCTAATACGATCGTCACATAGGATCGCTGGCTAGCACAACTACTACCTCCGGCAAACTCGCGTCAATGCTCAATGCAAAACAAAGCAGTTTCGAATTGACGTTGCTTCGAAAAGTATAAACTGTCAGTGCAATGCGATTGTGATATAGTTTTGACCTGGCTTTGGATTTCAAATATTGATACTGCATTACTGTTGACCCTTGCTCGTTAATTTGGACTCTGTTCAAGCCCTTTGTTGTGGATTTCGTCGATATGACCGAACGTACGCAGAGAACTGTTCTAAATAGTCAGACACGTGAGTTCGTAATACGCCTTCGTAACTATTTCGATCGTGAAGCTCAAAATGGAGGGCCAATTTTACCTATAACGTCAGTGGTTGAACGCGTAGCTGATGCGCTTAATATTGGACAACGAACTGTTAGACGGATAACTAAAAAAAAATATGGCGAGACTGGCACAGAAGAAAATAAACTTCACACACCAAAAAAGAGAAAACGAGCAAAACCAGTCGTAGGCATCGATAGCTTTGATGCCGATGCTATCCGAAGACATGTTTACGGCTACTATTTACAGAAGGAGTATCCAACAAGAAAAAAGTTGGTGCATTCACTGAAGGAAGCTGGATTATTCTTCGGTGGGGAAAGTTCTTTAACGAAGATTTTGAAGACCATTGGATTTCGATACAAAAAATGTAACAAACGCAAAATATTGATGGAAAGATTTGATATAGCGATGGCAAGGTATACTTTTTTACGGCAAGTGAAAGAAATCAAAAATTGGCAAAATGTTGTGTTCTTGGATGAAACATGGCTTAATGCTAACCATACTGTAGGCCGTTCTTGGAACGATGACACAGCAGCATCTACTTCCAAAGTTCCTGTAGGAAAAGGATCGCGACTTATAATTTGTCACGCCGGAACCATCAACGGGTTTGTCGAAGGTTCTCTCATGGCTTTTGCGTCAAAAACCACTGGAGACTATCATGAAGACATTAATGGAGAAAAGTTTACTGAATGGTTTACCTCAATGTTGTGTAGCCTCCCTGAACCATCTATTATAATTATGGACAACGCCCCATACCACTCGATGCAAATTGACAAGCCACCTGCCCAATCCCAAAAGAAAGCTGATATCGTCGCATGGCTTCGTAAAAATGGCGTAGATGCAAACATGAATATGTTAAAAGCGGAATTAGTACGTCTTTTAAAAGAAAACAAACCAACCAAGATCCGATACGTCATTGACGAAATAGCATTAGAACATGGGCACAGAGTTATACGGTTACCGCCTTACCATTGTGAGTATAATGCGATTGAGTTGGTGTGGGCTCAAATTAAGGGATATGCTGCAAGACACAATACAGAACCCCCATTTACCACAAAAAAATGCTAAAATTATTAGAAGAAGCTTGTGAACATGTGACTAAAGGAGACTGGGAAAAGGTTGTGAATAGAACTGTTAAATTAATAAGGGAAGATTATGAAAGAGATGTGAAAATAGATAATATTATAGAAAACGAACATATAATTATTGGTGATGATAGCAGTGACGACAGTGAAAATAGTAGTATGGACGAATCTGATTAATTATGGCCTTTTGTGGCACCTTTTTTGGTATCTTTTGTATTCATATGTTTCTTGTGTGCATATAAAGTATGTATATTCATTTTCATTCAAATATTCAGTTCGTTCAAATAAATTAAATAAACATATACATTTTTGTTTTATTAAACCTATTTAATCAGGTACAAAAACAAAACTTAATTGAAGGGTTGTAATTCTAAAGGGTCTAAGTGCCAATTTTATTATTTAGAGATATAACAAAAAAACATAATAAAATAAACAAATCAATGAAATAATTATTTATTTTTACTTAAATCAATTAAAAACATATCTTATAACTATACGAAGTCGTCAAAATCGAAAAAAATAGGAATCCAAGGAAGTAATGAAAAATAAACATTCATTATTTTGGAATATCATAAGTGCCTTATGAAGTAATATTGAAAATGGGCTAAGTGCCTTTATAAATAACGTTAAAAACATTCTCAGGCTTCAGTTTGATTAATCAAATGTTCGTAGAATGCTTTATTTTCGGTGGGTATGTATGGTAACATGTCCGTCAAATCTTTCAATTTTTCTTTCGAAATATTATTTCGTGCTTCAAGCGCTGGTAAAGTGTAGTTTTTAAGTGATTCGGAGACTTGCCTTTTTTGAAAATATTTACACTCTGCCACGGTACTGAGTCATTATGCGATTCCATTAAATCAACATGAGGTAACTTATTTTTATCAATGCGAATCCATGATATTGTTGATATTTTTAACTTTGTAGTATTTAAAAAATCCGTGGAAGCCTTGTTCAAGTCTTTAAAATCATTTCTGTCCATATTAACCACTTCATATGGATTTTTGTGGCATGATTCTTGTATCATTTTTTCCACATCCTTTGGTTCAAAACACTTAACTACTTACTTTCTTTTTTCAATTTGAGCAAAATCTCGATCGCAAGACATAAAGGAGTGACCACTTACTAAGTATTTATGATCAATAATATCATAAATGCCATTGGCTACTAAATAGATCAAGGCGAAAAGAACCATTCTATTTTTGTTTTGCCCTATGCAGTTATCACTCCAAATAACTGCACGTTTTTTTAAAGTTTTAGATGACATCAAGATTAGTACCTTGAATATAGAAGAACCGACCTCATTACCACCTCTTCCCGCATATGACTCATTCCAGAGGCACATGTAAGCTTGGTTATTGTCAGCAATATGAACACATAGGTTGTAGCATGATAGTTGCCTGCTGTAAAACATTTGACTATGTGTCAGTGTTGGTATGAAAATTACTTGTTGCATATCCATAGCCATCGTCATTGTGCTACTAGCTGGAGACTGAGATTCTATTGAATCAGCTTTCATAGCTTTTTGTGCACTCTCAGCTTTACGATGATGTATTTCTAACTCTACAGTATATTTGGTTTTATTTCTTCCTTCCGAGCTTTTTACTTTTGCGTGCATCAAATCGCACTTTGGACAAGTATCGGTTCTAGGACGCCCAAATTTCAAATTAGGAAACTTATTTTTGAAAATTATAGTAAAAATAGTAATATCTGTAGTTAACAGGAGAATCAGGGTATTTTTCTTTAAATGCCATGAATAAACGGTTAATATTCAAATCAGGGCTTAGATATAACTTTTGGGTATCATGTCGACTGTAATGACTTTCCTGGTATGGGAATGATTTTATATGTTCTATTACAAGATTTTCTTCATCAGGAGTATATTTTCTCGGCTTATTTTTTGATCCACGGTTGTCTTTATAAATATTTTCTCCACTCTTCTTTTTCTCTAACAAAGTTTGTACTTTTTTATGGGTTATTGCAAATACTGCTTCAAACATTTTTCTACATATCTGTATGTGATTACCGGTGCCATCAGGCAACGTATAGGCTACAGAAATCTGTCTGCGACTTTCCGATTGATCGGCATATGTTCCATGACGTCTTCGACCTACAGGTGTTATTTGAATGAGGCCGAGTAAATAAGTACCTGAAACAAAATATTAGTTTCAAAATATATCACTTTTGAGTATCTTTTTGTAACATTTAGTAATAAAATATTATTAGAATTTTGTCAACCTTGCTTTATAGTGTCTCCTATACTATAATATTCCTTAAAAATTTCTTCTTTTCTGGCGCGGGAGAGAAGTTTACATTGAAATTTGCACTTGCAATCCACCTGAAACACAAGAAAAATTTTTATAACGAAAAGCATCTAAAATATTCGCACTACTGAATATTATTATGTATTAATATATTACTGAAACTAAAACAAAATCAAAACCGAAAAATTTACTTACGTTACCGCTATGGCAATTTTTTATTGACATTAAAATATTCCGAAAAAATACATAGCTATACTTATTACCAATAGCATAATAGAACAAGAAAACCAAAATATCAAACTTACCTCTTTTAACGTTTTTTTTGCAACTGTAACCTTTTTTGATGTTTTGTATTCATCTCCATGTAAGCGACGTTTCTTTTGTTCGACCTTAAAATTTTGTTTATTACGTTTTCTCTGAATATTCTGATCATTCGATGAAGTAGCGTCCATTTTTAACCGCGTAATTTAGTCAACTAACCGCACATCAACAATAACACCATGCTAACAGCCGTCGCCACCCGCAACCGCACCCCGCACGCACACAAACACAGACCTTTATGAGCGAAACTTCGTTGGCACTTAGATCCCGCCGTAACTTTATTTGTGTGTGGGTAAAATTTTAAACGAAACAGGCACTTGGATCCATTTGGATATTGTTAGGCTTGGCACTTAGATTGTATTTTCGTAAAAATATTGACTTTTGATTTTTGGCACTTAGACCCTTTAGAATTACAACCCTTCAATTGTTTTTTGTTCGAGAATAAATTGACATTCCACATCACTATTGTAATGTGTCAAACCGGCCATCATAGCGTGCCGCTAGTTTAACGACAAGGCTGTCTTTAACGTATATCAAAATTCAAATTCAAATTCAAATTCAAATTAATTTATTTGCAAGATTGGGTAGGAAAAGGATCTTTTACAGTGTTCTGTGCTCCAAACTGCCACAGAGTAGCATGCAATTTTTTTTTATACTCCATGATACAATAAAACTATACAAATAAAGTCACATTCATTTGAACTATTGCATATTATATAGATATTATATTATATATACTATTATATAGATAGATACAATAGAAATCTCCAGGTTCATGAAAATCTGCTTTTTGCAAGGCAAAATTAAAATACATTTATCAGTGAACATCAAAAGAAACTAATTACCTACGAGCCCGGTGTGAAAACACAACACTTGCACAAGCAGAGGGCGGTGAAGTTTACACGATAAATATTCATTAAGGTATTGTTGAGTTTGACCTTATTTCCAAGTTTTATATTATTAATTATTATGTTGAGCTTCTTCTCATATTAAATAAATGAACTTTATAGAAACCGTTTTAAGGGAGCTTTGCTTAGACCGGCCGCATATTGGCAGAAATCTGAATTCTGTTCTGTTCATTTAACCTACCATTCAAGTTAAATGCTGATGGTTTGCAAGTGTAGTACAAACAAAGTGGCGCGGGCGCTTATAATAACGCGGTTGGCCTTAGTTATAGGTATTGAACAGATTTATCTTGTTTTTTATACCTTAGCTTTTTCTTTATAACAGAAATGTGCATTTTTATTTAATACTAGCTGACACGTCGAACTTCGTACCGCCAACTTATCTACTATAATTTTTTTTTTGTATTTTTTTTTTATTAAGTATTAAAACCTTCCGTGGACCTTAAGGAACATACAAAAAAATAAATTAACCGAATTGGTCCATCCATTCTTGAGTTATGCGCTTACCAACATTCATTTTTATTTATATAAAGACTAGCGCTTGACTGCAATCTCACCAGATGGTAAGTGAAGATGCAGCCTAAGGTGGTGCGCGATTGCCTAGAAAATGCCTATTCACTCTTGATTTAAAGGTTTATTCGGTTGAAAAAACGAAAACCGGAAGGGCATTCCAAATTTTAGCGGTGCGTATTAGGAACGAGGAAGCAAAGCGCTTAGTGCGGGATCGTGGAATTTCGACCACGTAGCGGTGCGGATCCGCGCGGTGCCTTGCGGCTCAGTGGTAGGAGGTTGATGGTGGAATTAATTATTTTCATGCTCAAATTGGGTTAAGCTAATTCTCGAATTATATCATACCGACGCCTGGATGAAGGCGGCGCAAGAGCGAAGCCTGTGGAAGCCTGTGAGCAGTTGACACCTATCAGTTTATAAAGAAGAATTCTTGAATCACTTTTTAAGTTAATTTTTCAATCATCTACAAAACGCATAGAACTTTTTCTCATTGACTGATAAGTAGGTGATTTGTTTTTAGGTCCAAAACTGTTATAATATATTATCACCAAAAACAAGGAGGGAAACTACAGCCTGGTATTTTTAGAGGAAACTTGACAAAATCTCGTTACTTAAAGAACGTATCGGCGTTTACGATTGTATCGGCAGTCGGGACGGGGGTCGGGATGAGATAAAAAGCGGGACACGTTATTTATTGGCAATAAACGCCCCGCGGTGAGTCCCGCGTCGCACCCCGCTGTACGGGAAGTTAAATGGTCTAAACAAATATCAGATGCCTACTCACTACTGGCGCTTGGACTGATTCATAATTTGGCGATTTGAAAAAAAAACTGCCCTGTCCTTCAGATGTTTTATATCATTGCCCGTCTTTTCATAAATGTTTTCATAAGTCTCTATAATTCTCAAAAACCAATCTTGGTCGGCTCAGTTAAGTAAATTAATAAAATTATGATCTTTTAAACTTTCACTCCACCTAAGATGCCAAATTCAATTAACCAACGTGGTAACAACCACGTTTTAAAAAAAACAAATTACACAATCGAAGTATTAGATTCATTTGAAGATTCAAAAGCAAATTGTAAAAGTTTATTTGAATAAAAATCTATTTTATAAATGGCAAAAGGCAATAATTAATTACCTAGATAGGTACATAAATTTGAAATTATAAAAGAGGTACCGCTGAGATTCTTCTTGAAAAGAAAGGCATTTCAAAACAACGTTAGATACACTTGACGATTCAAAGCACTTTGTAAAAATTTATATGAATAAAGTTTTCTATTTTATTCTTTTCCAAATGAAAATAGATTCAGAAGTTACAGATTAATATCAAAATTAACTTCTCAAAACAACGAGCAACGTTCGTTTTGTAGATATAGCAAAGAACACAATCGACGCCAGCAAAGTTTTAGATTAGCATAAAACAAAAATCCCCGTCGCGTCGGGTGTTCACCCCGCTCGGGGTAAAGCTCGGATTTGATGTCACGTGTGTGTACACTATAGGGTTGCATCCGTCTAATCTTACCTTACATTACCTTACCTTAGGTTAATTTACCTTACCTTACACTACGTTGGCTTGGCATTTTGTTCTATAAGTTTACCTTATTTATTTTTGGTTTACAAACATGACACTCATTTAACTGAGACCTCCAACAAAGGAGGAGGTTCTCAATTCGACCGGTATCTTTTTATTTTTCTTAGATTCTAAATACTCGTGTACATTTTGTGTAGTTAAAACTTTACTAGCAAAGTTGATGCATACATGGACAAAATCTCTAAACTAAACCAAGCCTAAAAATAGTTCTATTTTTTACGCTGAGTTTCCAGCCGAGTGACTTAGCACTAATTTATGACAAAATAAGTCAAAGTAGTCAGCTGTTACGAATAAAATATAATTATCATCGATAAATTCAAAAGTTCCATCTTTATTCAGAACATAATATTATTATCATTCAACCAATTATTCTACATATTTCATTCAGTTAATAATATAAAATGTCTTCTTAGGTATATTCTAAGCGACCCAAATAACATATTCCTTTGATGGGAATTTTGATTAATTGCACCATCTCACTCTCGAGCATAAAAGCTGTAAAGCCGAAAAGACCCTATAAATTATCTAAGATGTTGAAGATAAGATTTCCTATCAAGGTATACAGCCCTGCATGTGCGGGACTTCACGAGGGTTCGACGTGTCCCTCGGATCGATCACCCTCCGGCCCTCCGCGGAACAAAACATGTGTGCTGGAGGATTCCGACTACCGCCAATTTGACGTTCTCTCATAAAACTAATGGGCTATAAATGACCTCACTGAACACTGAACAAAATCTCCTAGATTCGTTTGGAACGTTCGCGATTGTACCATTTGAGATGATAAGTAATTCTTTAACTAATAATTAAATATATATGACGGAGGCCGCATGCGGTGGGTGGCTCCTCATTATCGTGGGCATGTTGTTCTTGATCAGATTTCATAGTTGTGGGTACTCGGGCAAATAAACGCGAGAAGCTGATTACATGATTTATTGCACTGCACACAATATTTAAAAGTTTGTAGAATTAACACACAGTAGTTCAAAACACAATTACTTTTAAACACTTTGCAAATAGCTAGGTAAATGATTAACACCACCATATAGCGAACGATGGGTTTGGCGCGACGGTGTGACTGGGAGACCATGCTCCACTAAGCTCTCATGAACAACTATTAAGACTACTACTGACTGTCTCATGACTGTCAATAATAATGACTTGTCTAATGATAATAATGACGACTTCTCTAATAATCATAATGATGACTTGATGACTTCTCTAATAATAATGACCGTCTGGCGGGCACCAGCCCTACTTATAGACGAATCGTCAACCCCCGCCACGCCAACTCCATCCAGGTTTGAATGTCAATGGAATCAATTGAGTGATTGAATAAACTAGTACATCCAATACCTGAGTTCGCTTATAGAGGGCGCTTTCGAGTCAATTGAGTGACTTAATAAACTTACTAACAATTCAAGTCAATTGAGTGACTGAATAATCTAGTACAAACCATTCGAGTCAATTGAATGACTGAATAAACTAGTACAACTATTTCATAACAGATGGCGCTTAAATAATGGCCATTTTAATTTTAATCTCCGACACGGCCAGAACTGACAATCACACGTCCCAGTGTGGCAGCGTATCTGTTGACAAGAAAAAGAAACATTTGAGGCACCTTAGCTACAAGGTTCGGCCTACCTGACATGTTATTCAAAAATGAAGCAATGTTATTCATCTGTACACAATTAATTGTAATCAAAATCATTTGACCAAATGAAAAGTTCCCATTAATCAAAATTAATCAAAATCGATCAAAGTAACAGTTACATATCAGTACATCATAGTACTATACCATCCATTAAAGGAATCAATAATTGTTAATTGCTTAATCGTACATCTTGGCCCAACTGCCACATGCAGCGCATAAGTAGCGACCATTGGTCACCCAGGTTAACACCACAATGTGTGATTTAACCAAAAACTGTAGTCTCATCAGAGACCCCGGCCACCCTAGGCCAACACAGTAGTCTCATCAGAGACCCCGGCCACAAAGGCCCCGGCCACAAAGGCCCAACACCGTAGTCTCCACGAGACCCAAGCAACACCAAGTTGCCAAAAGTAGTCTCCACTGAGACCCCGGCCACAAAGGCCCAACACCGTAGTCTCCACGAGACCCAAGCAACACCAAGTTGCCAAAAGTAGTCTCCACTGAGACCCGAGCAACACCAAGTTGCCAAAAGTAGTCTCCACTGAGACCCAAGCAACACCAAGTTGCCAAAAGTAGTCTCCACTGAGACCCAGGTTTCACCACATAGTCGGACGCTCATTACACCAATACAAAGTTTGGAAGCGACACATCCGATGTCTGCAGCTACGCCTAGCCAATGTGTACGTTTAAACATCCTCATCAACATGCTTGTCACTATCGTTATCCAACTCTAAGGGAACTTCACATTCAGGCATCCTTCGGAACCTGTCGTGAGCGTACTTGTAAGTACGATTACCAGTTAAAGATTTCAGAACGTATCTGTCACCATCAAGAACTTCGATGACCTTAAAAGGTCCCTTAAACTTAGGATCAAGTTTAGTCTGATTGCGTTCTTCATTTTTTAACAAAACATAATCATCAACATTAAATTTTAAAATTTTAGCTTTATTTGCATCAAACCTAACTTTATCATAATTTGAATTTTTAGTTATGTTCTGGACCACCTGCTCTCTTACGTCAGAAAGATCTATTTCAACTTCGTTATCATCAGGACTCAACAATGACAACGGTCTCGCTACACGCCCTATTAGAAGTTCTAAAGGACTCGACTTTGTCACACGACTGATTGTACAATTGATAGCAAGTTGTACTTCACGAAACAAAACACCTGAATGCAATTCGTAGGTTTTAGCTATTTCTGTCCTGCAGATATCTCATAACCCAGATACTCGACTTTACGTTTAAGAAAAAGAACACTGAAAGTATTAGAGAAAACCCACATTTGGTTAAAGTGTCAAGAACAACACGTAGTCTTTCGAGACCCTGATCGACGTCATGTGATGGTATCATAACATCATCGATGTAAATAATAGCATACAAATGCACTAAGTCACCAAGAGCCTGAGTGACTGAACGTTGGAAAACGCTGGGTGCATTGCGTAATCTAAAAGACATGGTAAGATACTCAAATTGACCGTCCGGGGTTACAAATCCAGTAAGATCAACGCTATCTGGATGGACTTTAATTTGATTAAACCCACTGGCACAGTCTAGACACGTAAAATAATTACCCCTACATAGACTCGCAATTTGATTCGAAATAATAGGTAAAGGAAAACGATCAGAAAGCGTGTTGCTGTTTTAGTTCTCGATAATCCACACATAACAGATCTGTACCGTCTCGTTTTTAACTAATATTATGGGACTCGAAAAAGGTGAACAACTAGGTTGGATAATACCCGCATCCAACATTTAATTAATTTTATCACGAACTAACTGCCGCTCATCAGGCGAAAGACGGTAAGGACGACGTTGAACCGTTTTACTAGGATCTACTAAACGAATCTTTAGTTCTCCGGTTGTAACTCTTGAACGCTGTAATCCGTTAATAAAAGCATCTGAATATTCGTTAAGCAATGACAATAGTCGCGGTCTATCCTCAGCTGGTATATCCGTATCAATATTCGTAAAATCAATATCCGAATTAGAAATACTACATTCATCAACAATCTTACACTTTGAAATAGAAAAAGTACCCGCAGTCATCGTAATTGAAAAACCAAGCTTTAAAATATCACGACCTTCCATAATATCGAAATGTAAAAACTCATCTGATATCACGTGAAACAAGATTTCTAAACTACGTCCATCAATCGTAATCGTTACTTAAAATTTGCAATTTACCATCAACACTTTAATTTCCACGGTAATATTTAAGACTTTATTATAACGCACACACGATAACCTATTTGCAACACTTTCTTTGACGAGAGAGCATTCGGCACCAGAATCATAACAAAATGAAAACGACCGACCTGATTGATTTAATCGACCGGTGACCGGGAGAATCTCGCATGTATCCATGCGTCACCGCTTCAGACGCCCCAGGACTGCTGCCGCCGGCCGCATGCGCCGCGTGCACTGCCGCCGACATTGCCGGCGCCACTGCCGATAAGTGACATGTGCAGAAGCACCGCGCTGGTATCCAATTGCACGAAGTATTCACATGAAAATAAAAAATCATTGTTAAGGTACATTCAAACTTCCTAAAGTACTTAACTGCAAACGAAGTACCCACATGTAAATAATAATCATTGTTTAAGTAGGTACCTGCAAACTTTTGCATTAATCAGTGGGTGAACGGGTACGTTCAAGTTTCATTGAATCTAACTAACAACTTGTAATTGTAATTTTAATGTCTAAACTGAATATCATAAAAAGGGAATTTAAAATAACCTAAAATTCTTAAATATTCAGAGATGGGAATCGAATGTTAAAAAGCTCTGTCTAACTCTTCAACAACTCGTAGGTACTACATTAATACACACAACTAAGCGTACCGCCCTACGTATGGGCTAAGACAACGTAATAATAGAGAAACTACAAAATAGTATCACTAAACATTGGAACGATACAATGAACTCACCGTACAATCCAGTAGTACTTTATAGTGATATGGTGGTAGACATACACCAGAATTCCTTAGTGTTAAGATTTTTTTTCACACAGTCATAATCGTTGACAAAAGACAACTTCCATACGCAGCTAGACCACTCATTTTCTTTCGGATAACTATTATTCAAATTAATTAAGGCTGCAGCTGTAGTTTCATTATTGTAAAATCTCGCTAGGAAAATGTCCTTAAACTGGTTCCAAGTAATACCGTACGCCGGTAAAAGGAAACTTGCGAAAGCCACGTAGATGCAGTTCCTTTCATCGCTTTATTCAAAGCAATCACAAGCGCACAACCCTGGAGAGGCTTCTCAGACAAACACAGGTCTATAACAGTGGAGCACCATGCCTGTGGATCGATATTTTGGTGTTCAGGATCGAAATCAGGCAGCGATATTTTCGGCACGGAGGGTAGTTTAATCACCTCGATTAACTGCTTCATATTTTGGTTTTGTAAGTCCATTACAACACTCAATTAATCATCAGTCTTCTCGGTAGCCCGAGGCGATCCCACTTCTGATGACGGAGGCCGCATGCGGTGGGTGGCTCCTCATTATCGTGGGCATGTTGTTCTTGATCAGATTTCATAGTTGTGGGTACTCGGGCAAATAAACGCGAGAAGCTGATTACATGATTTATTGCACTGCACACAATATTTAAAAGTTTGTAGAATTAACACACAGTAGTTCAAAACACAATTACTTTTAAACACTTTGCAAATAGCTAGGTAAATGATTAACACCACCATATAGCGAACGATGGGTTTGGCGCGACGGTGTGACTGGGAGACCATGCTCCACTAAGCTCTCATGAACAACTATTAAGACTACTACTGACTGTCTCATGACTGTCAATAATAATGACTTGTCTAATGATAATAATGACGACTTCTCTAATAATCATAATGATGACTTGATGACTTCTCTAATAATAATGACCGTCTGGCGGGCACCAGCCCTACTTATAGACGAATCGTCAACCCCCGCCACGCCAACTCCATCCAGGTTTGAATGTCAATGGAATCAATTGAGTGATTGAATAAACTAGTACATCCAATAGGTACCTGAGTTCGCTTATAGAGGGCGCTTTCGAGTCAATTGAGTGACTTAATAAACTTACTAACAATTCAAGTCAATTGAGTGACTGAATAATCTAGTACAAACCATTCGAGTCAATTGAATGACTGAATAAACTAGTACAACTATTTCATAACAGATGGCGCTTAAATAATGGCCATTTTAATTTTAATCTCCGACATATATTTATTTTAAAGATCTGAATATATTGTTTATTTGCAAGAAACATTGTACAAAGTAAATGTAAAAAGTAAAGTAAATGTAATTTTTTTTTTGCCAGCTACCCATAGATAGTATAAAAAACTTATTACAATGTAATAGCTTCATAATAATATTGTAAAATGATTATTTTCAAAAGAGCAACTTATTGCATTATTAACTTGCAGCTGAGTTTATTGCCAGCTCTTCTCAGCAGAATCCGTTTTCCGAACCGGTGGTAGATTCATGACTTGTCCTAAGAGCCACAGGTTGGCCTACGTGAAATAAATAGTTTTGAATTTTGAATTTAATTTGAATTGTTGAATATTAAAAGATTGCATAGATTCTTCCTATTAGCTTGCTTCCGCTTTTTTCCTCTATTCAATCTATCTGTAATATGTCGATAACATAGCAACATTATTGTGTTACACAATTTCAATTTTTGAAAAATAGCAAGGCTGGTAGGATTACTGTACTGTATGTCAACAACATACGCTTCCATTGAACAAGTTGAGAGTTTTAAAATTTTTCGCTCATGTAATATCTTGTTGAGAAAATTTCGACAAAAGATTTTTCAGATTGCTTCAGACGTAAGTAGTTGGATGAGCTTAAAGTGCATTACGGGGACCAAATTAAATTGGTGGCTAAATATTGAAACGTACGCGTCACTGCTGGGATAATTGTAATTTAAATTTCATTTATGCTATCTGACTTGAAAGCAAAACTTTTCTTTAGTAAAAGTTTCATAACGTTTATATCTAACTAGTCGTATGAAAATAATAAAACTAGAAGTCGTAATGAGATTCCAAACTTATTAAAGTTTTATACTTTCCGCGGAGTGCCAACTCTGTCCTGAGTTACGACCTTTTGCCTGGAATGCTATTGTTTTATCACTTTGTTGCTCTTTTAATCTTGTTAAAAATACAAAGTGCGGTGCAGACAACTTAATTTCACCAAATGAAATATATTTTTTGTTACAACTTTATGTTTTTCTTCTCTAATATCTAGTGGATCTGTTTCTGCAGAACTGTTTTCGACTAAATAAATAAGTTTAAACTAAAATAATACAAGGCATTCTTTAAAATTTCATAGAGTTTTAAAATTTCCAAAAAATACCTTTTAGACCGACTTCAAAAAAGGAGGAGGTTTTCAATTCGTCGGAATCTTTTTTTATGTATGTCCACCGATTACTCGAAGACGCCTGAACCGGTTTGGAAAATTCTTTTTTTTTTAAAAAAAAAAAAGAATCCATATTATCGAAATCGGTCGAGTGGTTTTTAAAATATCAATAATAAATTAAAAACTTTGTATAGTGTGTGCGTAATGTAGTAAAGCGGGAGTTTGAAGTCGGTTGTTTAAAAATAATTTTTATATATTAAATTATTTAGCACTTTTTTCTTCCTCAGGTGTATTTTATTGTGATAAAAAGTAAACATGGACGTAATTTATAAGTAATAATTCTAGTCTAGTAATTAAGTCTTCTAGGGGTGAAAGATATTATAATTTTCGAGTTGACTTCCAGATGATTAAGTGCTATATTTTGGAGAATAAGATTTTTACGTTTTCTATTAGGTAAACTAAGCCATATTGTCATAAATAAAATTCTACTATTCGTACATGTTACTCGTAATTAATGGCTCATATCCTTGGCTTCTTGCCGTGATATCTTGAATCGTGACTCGTGACACGTGAAACAGCAGCGTGGGGTGAACTCGGGTTTATGTCTCGATAACTGTCATTGCTCGTGATTGGAAAGTCCGTTAGTTTGACGCAACCCTAAAGGTCATGTCTCACTGGGACGCTTAACGTAAACTAACCATATTTATATGGTGTTTCACCTGGAATTGCAAGGCATTGAATTTGGAAGTGTTGCTATTTCAGATGGCACTTTTGCTTAAAATGAAACACTGTCTCCTGGCAAGCGACGGCAATACTCTAAACAGCTCAATAACGCTGCTGATGCTTCCAAAAAAAACGTACCTATAGACTTCCTTACATAGTTGCAAGCATAAGTTACCGATTATATTGACCTAACGTCGATTGAAGCCACTCATTTCTCGTCGTACATTTATCCAGAATTGACGTAGGTTTTCCAGTGCGATATGGCTCTAACTCGTATCAATTTTCTAATGCAGTTAACGTCAAAACTGGCCTGGGTTTACTTTGCGTGCAGGAATAGGTCTTCTGTTTTGAAGGGCTTATTTCGAATTCCCTTTGCCGCTTATAGCTACGTGTATTATTTATTACTTAATGATGTTTTGGCATTCACTTGCAGGAATCGCGTTGCGATTGTTTGTTGAAGCTGATTTTGTTTATCGTAACTTTTTCAAGTCCTTGATTGCCAACTTTTATCGCGGGCTTTGAACTAGGACAAACAGTTTGAGCGCGGCGACCGAATCAAGAAATTCCGTAACGAAAAAAAACCTAACACCGTCGTTCAGTAAGCGTTCAACATTTTAGACGTTCTCAAGTAGCTCTATTTGGCGCAGTGGGCGAGCGGCCGCTGTCTTTGTATGATGTCGCAGGTTCGAATCTCACTCGCAAAGTAGTGACAGTTCGCTTTTCTTGTTTGTTTGTTGTTTAATTTTTTTTTACATAATTTTTATTATGCAAAAATAAATATTATAATTGCATAAGTTGATAGAAAATGCTATGCAATAGCTTTACCGCGGCAGTCCCCGAGTGCCACTTAATTTTTTAGGGTTCCGTACCCATAGGGTACCAACGGGACCCTATTACTAAGCCTACGCTGTCCGTCCGTCTGTCCGTCCGTCTGTCCGTCCGTCCGTCCGTCCGTCCGTCTGTCAGCGGGCTGTATCTCGTAAACCGTAATAGATAGACAGATGAAATTTTCACATATTATGTATTTCTATTGCCGCTATAACAACAAATAATAAAAATTAAATTAAATTAAAAAAATTAAATTAAAATGGGTAGGTGGGTAGATGGAAATTTTTTAATTTAATTTTTTTAACGGAACCCTAAAAGAGCGAGGCCCGACTCGCACTTGGCCGATTTTTTTATTTTTAACTTGGATCAATCAATATTTTACATACTTTCAGTTTGAATTTCTGTTACAAACCTTTTTTTAAACCTACCTATAGTACTATTTTATTATGTATCAATCAAAATGAAGATTTCTGAAGCTGAGAAGTCTCAAAAAAGACACAGAAGTTTTAGAAACAATATTCCTAACAGTATAGTTGCAGATGATATTATAAGGCTATCTCTATTGCGAGCGCAGACAGCAAAATTGGAACATTAAAGTGGTCATAAAATTTTAAATTTCATCGATCGCGAGTGTATAAATCGGGTATTCCCCAAAATCAGCAAATCCCGGCGCTGCGAATGGCTCTCCCCGTGTATGATTGTCCATTACACATGAAGGAGTATCGGAAAACGATTTGACTCCAGACGGGATCGCAACAAAGGGAAGGGAGGAATAAAACAAAGAAAAGTTTTTATAACTCTCTCGATCGCCGCTCTCCGCTCTCCGCTCTCCGCCCGAACACTCGCCAAAACAACTCGCTGGAAAAGTGTTCAGTATTTATTTTAGTTACTTTTTCTTTTAAAACTTCAATGTTCACTTGTTCATCGTCTTTTACTTTTATATTTTTAGTTATAGCGTCATGAATACACAACTGAATCAGTTCGATTTTCACGAGGAATCTTTGTGCAAAAAGCACTCCAACCCTCTTGCTATGGCGTTTGCTTCAGCTGTTGAAAATGGATACACATTCGTATCACAAACGGCACCGACGCGCGACGGCAAATAACGGAAATCCGGCAAACTACAGATATTTTAACTGAGTTAAGTCATCGACCGAGCGAAGCGAAGGTCTTTGAGTTAACTAGGGCGATTTGCACTTGTCCGTCCGTCCGTCCGTCCGTCCGTCCGTCTGTCAGAGCCTTATAACTTTTGAATTACTGAACGTAATTACTTCAAATTTAGATATAATATGTAAACCGATGGCCTCCAGCCGAAAATGGCTTAAAAAGTTATAAAAATCTTTATTTCAGGGGGGCTCTCATAGAAGCGAATGCGAAGTAAAAAAAAAAAAATCGCGTTACATAAAATTGTTACGTATCATTTTAAAGATAATTTTGAACTGAGTACAAAAATATTTTTTTTTTAATTTTTCCCTTAAAATTGACGAAATGGGGGGCTTTCAAAGTGGCGATTTTATACGCTCGCTTGAAGACGCTCTCTAGAAAAATCCGCTATGGATTTTCAAACTGATTTTATGTTTTTAGGTCACTTATATCCTGTACTTGAACAACAAATACTAAAATTATATGAATATTATAAAGAAACGAGATTATTTAATTTTTAATGGGCGTCAGTAATTCATATAGCATCAACATAGCTTCACAATAATGCTAATAGATGGCGCAGTCAGTAACTATTCCCATGGAACTACGAGTTAAATTCAATGTTTGATAAATAATTCAATGTTTTCACTAACGTTCCCTAACCTTTACGGGCTACCTATAAGTTAGGTGATTGATGTTTTCTGTCAACTTATTTATCACGATCCTGTACGGGACACCTAAAAGGATATTGGGACGGATGTTAGGACTTAGGATTGTATTTAGGAGCTACCTACGTTAAGAGACTCCTACTTAGGGGATGATTTAGGTATGTTTGGTGAAAACGGGCATAATAATAATGTCAGTTTTGGTTATCATGTATCGATTGAATGAATAATCATGGGATACCGTTACCGCGAGGTCTCAGTTCGGGGCGAACCACTAGTTATTTATAATCAAACTTTATTTCTATCAAGCGTGCAAATCTCCTTGAAAACTTGATATTTTTATTATTTCAGTGTCAAAAACATTTCCTTTTTCTGCATTGAAATTTTCTTTGATATAAGTGACCACGAGTTTCTAAATATATTACATTTTGTTATAGTAGCTCACTTTCTGACTAAGTTCCTCACAAGAAGTAAAAATTGTACGTGCATCGCTCCCGCGGGAGCAGTACACAATATTGGTACAGATTTTGCAAGTTACGAGCGCAGGGAACAGAAACAATAGGAAAAGAATTAAAGATGAATAAAATTAGTGTGCAAAAGTATTGCTATCCTTCCTAATATTTCAATTAATGCGAAAGTGTGTCGGTTGTTTGGTTTGTCCTTCAATCAATCAAAGAAGCCACAGATAAACGTGATTTTTTGGAGTATTGTTGAGGACTTGGATAGTGACATAGACTAACTTGTATCCCGGAAAAACAGAAGGCTCCCACGGTATTTTAAAAAACCGGTATTTTTACTCCACGCAGACGAAGTCGAGGGCAAAAGTTAGTGACGTATAACTTTGCAATACTTAGTTCTAAAATGTTATCTAACAAAATGTTATACAACAATAATTAAATTAAGTGACTACGAAGTTAACTACGAATACGTAGACATTCACTCAAAAATTTTGATTGCAAAACGTATTGATAAAGATACTTGACAAGAACATTTAAAAAATAATTATACTATGTTAATAGATCTACAAATAAAAAATTTTGTAACTGCTGTGTGGCTACACTAATTGCACTGCAAATCTGTAGTGTACTAGAACCATAAACGTAGTATTAACTTGTTATATAACAGTGCTGTAACCAGCTCGTCCGCTCGTCCCCCGGGGCGGCGACAAGTGTGGCCAAAAGTCGAAATTCCACCACCACTACTAACTCTAACTTTACCGCGTTGCCTCCAGGTTAGCACGTGGATATTCCTAACCAGAGATACTCAGCAACTTGCACTCGTAAAATTATCTTTAAAAATATTTCCATCACTGTAAACATAGATTTAGGATTGCTAGTTGCTTCGAACCTACTTATACTTATATTATTATATTATTATATTATACCATACTTGTACTTGTAAATTGCGGCTAATGATTGATGTTTTCAAGCAAACTATAATAATATTAGCACGTTGCCGCATTTATGGAGCTACTAGCTGATGCCCGCGACTTCGTCCGCGTGGATTTAGTTTTTTTTTACTTTTTTATTCGATGACAAGCTAGTCCTTGACTGCGATCTCACCTGATGGTAAGTGACGATGCAGTCTAAGATGGTAGCGGGCTAACTTGGAAGGAGTATGGCAGTGAACATTCAACCCATACCCATAATTGGTTTCTACACGCCACCGTGCCGGAACGCTAAATCGCTTGGCGGCACGTCTTTGACGGTAGGGTGGTAACTAGCCGCGGCCAAAGCCTCCCACCAGACCAGACCAGAGACAATTCAGAAATTATAAATTCCAAAATTGACCGCGCCGGGAATCGAACCCGAGACCTCCCAGTTATAAGGCAACAGCGCTCACCACTGAGCCAGGGAGGTCGGCCAAAATCCCTCTTAGTTTTTAAAATCCCTCGGTAACTTTGATTTTCCAGTATAAAAAGTAGCTTATGCCATTTTCCAGGTCCTTACCTAACAAAACAAACCAACTCGCAAACACTTTCTCATCCATAATAGGTATTATAGATGTAGCTAAATATTGTGAATGTATGTATGTGGATATTAATAGTAGTAATTTATAATTGTGGATAAGAAAAAGAAGAATGATTTTTTAAGCCCGGTCATGTCTTTAATATTCTGGAATAAGTATATCAATGTCTATGACAAAAATACTTGTAGTTTGTTGGAATTCTCAACTGCCACAGATTCATGAGCGAGATTTGGAGAGTGCTCCGAGTTAGACAATGATAAACTGTCCGTCGGTTCGTTATGATTGTTTTGTCTGTCACGTGTCTATGGAGAACAATGTATCAATGTCACGAGTTTGGATTTTTGAGTGCCATCCAGATGATGAAATATTAAGATAACGTCACTCAAGTATCGTTCTAAGTGTTGGCCGTGTAGTTATGATCGTAATTAAAAACAATCAATTGGAAAATAATAGCTGACGATGAATTATAATAATGATTTCTGAAAAAATATATTATCTTAATGTAGAACTTTTCTATTCGTCTACACAATTAACAAACTGTGGCCTTTATTTTAAATCAAGACTCACTGGTTCAGAAAGTAAATTCTGCAGAGATGAACGGGCAAGACACTCGGGAGTTGTTCTTGAAATGAAATGAAATGAAATTTATTTGCATAAACATGGGTAATAACAGTATGGCGTAGATTATGATGTAGTTCCAAACATGTTTTGCCTCAATTCTGGCGTGCAAAATATTATAATTACTAAAGCTAATTTATTTTATCTCTACATAATATTAAAGAAAGAAATGTCGAAAAGTAAATAACAAAAAAAAAATAGATATATAGGAAGAAATTTCCAAATACAATAATTATTTATTAATATTATTAATGTCAAATCGTTATCTATGAAACAATAAAGAAAAGTAATAATAATGATAATAATAATTAAATGAACTGTTTGTTAAAAATATCATTTATTTCATAGATAGATTCATTTATTAATCTATTAAAAAGGTGCCTTTTAAATTTTTCCACTGGCATCTCCTGAGTTTTGTTATGTAAGTGATTAAACACTCTTACAGCCGTGCAATATACATTTTTTTTTGAAATATAAATCGTACCTTATAAATGTGTACCTTTATATCAAACTAATTTTGCTTCTACTAAGTACTAGGTAACAATCAAAGTGACGGGCAGTTAAAAGTCCTATATTAATTCTTGAAAACACTAAACAAATGTTAACAACTAATGGAGGCCATACACGTTAGGGTTTGCATGATGGTTTTAGCCGTACATGCATAACCACAGGTATAACCGAGTTTCATATTACACATACACGTTAGGGTTTGCATGCACAGTTTTGCCATAAACTCTCAGTTGGAGCTACATGACGATCTGTGTAGGACAGTTATCTATACCTACTAAGTACTGTGTACGGCATACCAAACTTAATAATGGACGTCGACGATGTGATACCTATACTTGGCATAACACTTGTTCTACAGAACAGGAAAAGAAAAGAGATCGCAGTGAATCTTAACGCTGGATGAAAAGAAAGTAATTCTCTCACGTAAATGTAATATATGAATTGAGATTTACACCAACAGCAGATAACAAAGTTAAAAAAAATCTACCGTCACAGATAATAACAAACTGAGAACTGTGCAGGCAAGCTCGCAGAACGCCACACACGCTCGGTTATGCTCGCGCGCAAACGTAACCGAGCGGCAAAAATATCAATTTTGATATTTGCTTGGTTGCATGTACATGCGCCGATAACTGTACAGTTTTATCACATACACGCTAGGGTTTGCCTGTCGGTTATGCATGTACGGCTAAAACCATCATGCAAACCCTAACGTGTATGGCCTCCTTAAGTCAAAACTGACACTAACGACTTGCAGTAATAAGTTATGCTACAATATCGCTAATAAATTGGACCGAATCAATGTCTCGCGTAACGCCTCCTTCTCTCGTTGATCTATTCCTATTGTTATCTCCCTCATCGCCATTCGCATGAAACATGCAACAGTCGCCAGAGTTATGAAGCGCGGGCAGCGCGAATGGTGGGAACACAAAAAGTTGTGCATCGAAGGTATCCCCGCTTACGATTTTACGACGACGAACGCCCAGGCAAGTTGGAAATTAATTTAACTTCAAGTTTCAACCATGGAACTAGAATTACGACTACCCTTCAACTATATTATGAAAATTGAGTCACGCATATAAGCTATAACAATTTCGATGTTTGTGAAAACGTTTTGATAAACAAATGACACTTAAAAACTCTTATGAAAATAATTTGTGTAAGTTACTATGTTAATACTTCTCCAAGTAATTCTATGTGGTTAACTCTTCTCTTCGTTGTTATTATTGTGTCATGTACACACTACAGTAATGAAAAATATGTATTGTTCAATATGGGAATGAAACTAATCTAGCACCTACCTCCTTTTAGCGCCGTGCGAGTTGCTAACCGGGCCTGGTTTAATTCATCGATCTTCTCCAAATATTTACACCATTTGAATGTCACTGTTCACTCACTGGTCCAGTTCACTATTAGCATCACAATAAACACCAGAAAAAGTACGGAGACACCAGTTAACGTTTAGAAAAAGGGGAATTAATTAGTAATGACACAGGAGCGCGTGTGGCGGTCGACATTGATGTGAAAAGTAATAAGAAGGTAGTTGTGAATCTCGCCGCTTCAAGCGCAGTGGTTCGCAGGTCGGCCACAAGAGGGCACTTGAAGATCAAACCCATAGAGAAAAGATCGGTTGTCTGTAAAGTCGGTTTACGGACGATAGTTTTACGTGATAACGTCATAAAGAACCATTGATGAAAAATTGCATACTTTTATGAATTGAATTGAATTATTATCACTGAATTAATATTATTTTGTATAATACAAAGAAGGAGTTAATTGACAATTTTCTCTAGTCACAAGCCACAACTCTTGGGCCGATTGTGCCTCTCTTTCGCTTGTTTCGCGCTCTCGCTTGCACGCACAGGCTCAGGCGGAACTTTTCTTTTTCTTTACACTTTTTCGTGCGTGCAGCCGGTGTTCATCGATTTATAAGACGTTATCACTCTTAATATATATATTTCTTGTGTGCGTGTGTATGTCACTGAACTCCTCCTAGACGGTTGGACCGATTTTGATGAAATTTTTTGTGTGAGTTCAAGGGGATTCGAGTATGGTTTAGATTCACAATTTGGTCCACTGGAAAATGTTTATTTTACTAATTTGTCATTTATAAGTAGTTGTTAATTTTGGAATGTTTTACATTGGATCCGGTAGACTGCGCTACCATCGCAGCATCAAATTTTAAATATTATTCTATTTTAATTTCAGTTTGTCCCGACAGTTGGTGCTGCGATCAAATTGAGAAAAATATTTGAAATTTTGTGTTATTGTGTTCGTTCAAGTCGTGTGCTAATTAAAATATTAACTACGAATAGAAATTTATGTTTGAAGAGTTTTGAAGTGTGCCTAAAAAACGATACTTTTTGCGAATTTAGGGTGGAATCGAAGTAAGTATATTTTGTATAAATTTTTTATCAAATTTACACGTGAGTTTTATAACAACCTACTTAACTTAAAAATTTATTTGTGTAGCTCATTAATTTCATAATATTTTTTTTAAATTGTTTTTATTAATCATGTTTTAAATAAAAAAAAATATTATAAAATTAGAAAAAAATTCTATTAAAAATTATATACTTAAAAAAAATTTTCATTTTCAAAATTAAGAAGCAAGAAAATAAAATTCTTCTTCTTCTTCTTCTTTATCAACCGATAGACGTCCACTGCTGGACAAAGGTCTCTTGCATGGACTTTCACAGGCCTCGGTCTTGCGCCGCCTGAATCCAACGGCTCCCTGCGACTCGTTTGATGTCGTCGGTCCACCTGGTGGGGGGTCTGCCAACACTGCGCTTCCCGGTGCGGGGTCGCCACTCCAGCACCTTGGGACCCCAACGACCATCAGCTCTCCGAACTATGTGCCCCGCCCATTTCCACTTCAGTATCGCGACTCGCTTAGCTATGTCGGTGACTCTGGTTCTCCTACGGATCTCATCATTTCTGATTCGATCCCGCAGGGACACTCCGAGCATAGCTCTCTCCATCGCCCGCTGAGCGGTCCTGAGCCTACTTATGAGGCCCTTAGTTAGCGACTATGTCTCGTATCCGTAAGTCATCACTGGCAACACGCACTGTTCGAAGACTTTAGTCTTCAGGCACTGAGGAATTTTGGACGAGAAGACATCTCTTTAAATAAAATTACACGTTTTTTATCTAAAATTTGTTACAATACTTATAGGAGATAGAGGACATAATGCTTCACGGGTAGCAGCAAAAGTCACTCACTAGGACAACGATCGAATACAGGCATTCCATATTTATATGAGGGTTTTAGCCATAGACATAGACTTAATCATTAGACCCTAAATGATAATACCATTTTGTTTGTTTTGTAGCCTACCCGTGCGAAGCCGGGGCGGGTCCACTAGTAACAATGTATTAATATGCTAATGACAAAAAAAAAACTCCATATTCTGGTGTCCCGTTAATACTCTGTTCGGGTACGGAACATGGATTGTATCATAATTTTCAGACTAGATAGGTATAGAATTTGTCTCGGCTGTATAGTATTATTACTGTAAATACATACCTCTGAAAGTATTCAAACGAATATAAAAGCTAAAGAGTTACGTTTAAGAGAGTCATGTGTTTCCCACTTTTTGCTCTACAACTTTAAATTACTTTGCGTAATTTGTTTTGTCAACGAAATTGTCGCCGCTATTTTTACTCCAGCAAGTGGAAGACAAATAAAGAAAATGTTGTACAAAAAGGAAGCGAAACAAAAAGTGCAAGCTGGCGGCTTAAAGGCTTAAACTGAATTACAGAGCGCGCTAACATGTCGCGGCTGAGCCGGCGCTAAATTACAGGCCGCTCCGAGCCCGGCCGCGGCGCGCGTGCACTGCTGCCGTCGCCGAGAACGGAAGATAATAGGAAATACTAGATTGGGAACTCTACATAATATATTTTAATTTTTCTCAATAATGAAGAGTAACTAATCTCGGCCTAGAACCAGATGACGTCACTGAAGGACCAATCATACTAATATAACAGCTAATATTACTAGTGGTTCGCCCCGAACTGAGACCTCGCGGTAACGGTATCCCATGATTATTCATTCAATCGATACATGATAACCAAAACTGACATTATTATTATGCCCGTTTTCACCAAACATACCTAAATCATCCCCTAAGTAGGAGTCTCTTAACGTAGGTAGCTCCTAAATACAATCCTAAGTCCTAACATCCGTCCCAATATCCTTTTAGGTGTCCCGTACAGGATCGTGATAAATAAGTTGACAGAAAACATCAATCACCTAACTTATAGGTAGCCCGTAAAGGTTAGGGAACGTTAGTGAAAACATTGAATTATTTATCAAACATTGAATTTAACTCGTAGTTCCATGGGAATAGTTACTGACTGCGCCATCTATTAGCATTATTGTGAAGCTATGTTGATGCTATATGAATTACTGACGCCCATTAAAAATTAAATAATCTCGTTTCTTTATAATATTCATATAATTTTAGTATTTGTTGTTCAAGTACAGGATATAAGTGACCTAAAAACATAAAATCAGTTTGAAAATCCATAGCGGATTTTTCTAGAGAGCGTCTTCAAGCGAGCGTATAAAATCGCCACTTTGAAAGCCCCCCATTTCGTCAATTTTAAGGGAAAAATTAAAAAAAAAATATTTTTGTACTCAGTTCAAAATTATCTTTAAAATGATACGTAACAATTTTATGTAACGCGATTTTTTTTTTTTTACTTCGCATTCGCTTCTATGAGAGCCCCCCTGAAATAAAGATTTTTATAACTTTTTAAGCCATTTTCGGCTGGAGGCCATCGGTTTACATATTATATCTAAATTTGAAGTAATTACGTTCAGTAATTCAAAAGTTATAAGGCTCTGACAGACGGACAGACGGACGGACGGACGGACGGACGGACGGACAAGTGCAAATCGCCCTAGTTAACTCAAAGACCTTCGCTTCGCTCGGTCGATAAATGCGAAAGTGTGTTTGTTGGTTTGTTGGTTGGTGTGTTTTGTTGGTTTGTATCATATTGTAATGTATTGGTTGTTTGTATTGTAATCAGGCCGCAACAGAGCTACGGATTGACGTGATTTTTTGCATGGGTATAGTTGAGGAACTGGAGAGTGACATAGGCTACTTTCTATCCCGGAAAATCGAAGATTTCCTGAGGGACTTTAAAAACTAACGCCACGAGGACGAAGTCGCGGGCATCAGCTAGTATATTATATTATTATTATTAAGAACATGCACATACGAGAGCATTGTCTGGTCACGGCCACTGAGTTTGTGAGTACGCTACCGACAATCAAAAATGAATGAACGAATGAATATATCTACTTTGATTGTATACAACATACAAAAACGTAGGAGTTTTTTCACGCCGGTGCAAGAGCTAACGCACCGAGATCGGCGCTGTGAGATCACGATCACCGTCACTTTATTACGAACTCGGTGTGAAATAATATCGTCGGCGACGGCTCGGCTGCGGTGGACAAGCGCCCTTACGCTCGGCGGTCCGCGGCGGCGGCGGAGCCGATTTAATACGTCGCTATTTTTGTGGCGAATTAGCGCACTTTCAACATTATGTGTAGAGCGACCACGTCGCTGTGCGGGTCAATATGAGACATGACTTATTTTGTCGACAAGTTTGACTAAGAAAAATAGACATTAGTAGGGATCTAAGAATAATAATATAGGGTCAACTGTACTACATACTGGATTACCTATTTCCTAAACCTTACCAAATACCCATAAATAATTCAATCAAAAATAAAAAGTCGATGAAGCCTGTAAACTCACGAACATTTTTATTAAAATTTCGTGGGAACTATTTGATTTTCTGAGTTAAAAAGTATCCCATAATATTATCTGTCCCCCGAATGCAAACTATCTAGGTAGGTGCACTAGAGAGGCCGTGAAAATGAAACAAACGCACTTACATGAAACAGACAGTATCACAGAAACTTTCGCAGTGCTTTCGCATTTGTAATATCCAAGCATTGAAGTAAACTCAAAAAACATCGCAAAAAACACAATGAATATTATACACAATACATATTATTAATATACAATAATATATACTTTTAGTTGATTCCGCAAATTGTGTTCTATGTATGTGCAATCATGATATAACTTAAAACTATGCTGCGGATTGCTGCGCCGAAAAAGATAAAACACACGTGAAATGAGGCAGCTGCACCAATATTCCCGCTTGGGTGTAATCTCCGACGCCCGGCGCGGCTTGTCATGCCGCCGCCCGGCCGGTGAGATTAAGGCCCTTCTCCCATTACGATACGCACAGGCGATTCAAGTATCCTGCAACTTGCAAGTCTCGGAGACTAGTCGCTGCCAAGTATCTCACATACATTTGAATGCAGGCTCGCACACTACGCTACAGGTATCCTACGCGTCCGCGACTAGTATCGCGCGACTCGCCGTGTTGGTCGCTTGTGCATCGCGTCTCGACAAGACGGCGGTGGAGCAAGAAATAAATATTAAGTTTGTACAAGAAGTTCTCTAAATATAGTATTTCGTTGATGTATAGCAAGGCTGTAATAATATAACAAGATGCGGATAGGTCTCTTTAGACATTCGGTAGAAAGATAAATAGTTATTTGTGTTATATGGGGCCAAAGGAATTTTTTGTTCCCCGAGGGCGTTATTTTGAATTCAGAGCGAAGTGAAGGATTCTATAGTAGACTCCCGAGCGCAGCGAGGGATTCTAAAGTAGAATCCTGAGCGTAGCCAGGAATTCAATATGCGCCGCCCGAGAACAAAAAATTTTGGCCCCGAATGACACGCACTATTTTTCATCATTACCTATGAGAAAAAGCTAGGAGTATCAACCTACTATGTATTGAGTATAGACATTACCAATACGTATATTGAAAGCTTAAATAAAACACAAATAAATGTTTATGAAATAATTAAACATTAATATTTATGTTGGAAGTATGGGCGTATATATATCTAATCGACAAATTTGATCACGTGACTTATCGAAGACAACAGCTTCTCAAACATTTTTGAATTTCGACACATTTTTGAATCCTCTCTTCTAAGTTCTGATTGGTCCACGTTAGTGCTTTAGTATGCTAAAGCACGAACGCGGACCAATCAGAAGAGAGAAATGAAAAGTCCCATGGGGTTAAAATTTAATTTTGCTCCCGCTATCCTCTGAAGCCAATATTCGTTTTTCGAATAGGTATGATGAAAAATTTATTATCATCATGTTGTAGTTCTTGTGCGGCTACAGAAGCTCTACAATTTATGTTTCTTTCAATATATGGATGAATCCAGTATTTTCTATTCTTGCGTTGACGTAACAGAAAAACTGCAACTGCTTCTTCGTCACTGGAATCGCTCGACATAACGTCCGTCCACAAAAAACGAGTGCACAAATGATGAATTTAGTAATTTTTCAGTAGCATAATATGCGAGCATCGGGTAGTGAACAAGTATCCAACTAGTATTCTACTCGAGTATCGTCTCCTACAAGTATTGTAATGGGAGAAGGGGCTAACATTTAGCGCGGAATTACTTACGAGTATATACTACCTACTATCCTCTTATCTTTTAATGCATTCCTATTTTGTAAATAAGATTTTACAGGACATTTTTACATGTAGATATTTACATAATACAATAATTTTAATTGTATTATTATTTTTTATTAAAGTGTTAACCTACACTTAAAGAAATATCAGAATAAAATAAACACATATCAAAAATTCCGAAGCCAGCGGAATTCGAACCCACGTCTCTTAGGAATCGCGCCCGAGTGTTTTACCGCTACACCATGGCCGCACACACGTCAGCATCGAAATTAGTGATATGTGTCTACTTTTTCAGTTTAAGCAACTGTTAGCGACATCTATTAGCAACACGTTACAGTTGTTGAACTACGTTTTTCTAAGACTCCATATTATCGCTGGCCTCGGAATTTTTGATATGTGTTTATAAATTTATTTTAATTGTATTAATTTTTGGTTCTAAATAAATACTTAAAATAAAAAATAATGATTATAATGTGTGCATTACACACTAAGCAGTGATAGCCTAGTGGTTAGGACTGTGGTCTCCTATTCTGGGGGTCGCAGGTTCGATCCCAGGTACGCACTTCTGACTTTTCGGAGTCAAGTGCGTTTAAGAAATTAAATATCACTTGCTTCAACGGTGAAGGAAAACATCGTGAGGAAACCTGCACACTTGAGAGTTCTTCATAATATTCTTGAAAGTGTGTGAAGTCCACCAATTCGCATTGGGCCAGCGTGGTGGACTATGGCCTATAACCCTTTTCTGAGAGGAGACCTGCGCTCAGTAGTGAGCCGTTGATGGGTTGCTAATGATGTGCATTAAAACCAAGCTCCTTAAGAGCAATTTATCAATTGACAAAAAATGTTTAACCAAAGTTAATCTTTGGTTAAAAATTTTTTGCTTGACAGATTTTGTACGGGAATTTTGTAACGATGACAAATTCGACTAGATTTTTGGTATACCAAAAGTTTATTTGGCGACTAAAAAATCACTAACCATACCTACTTACTTTTTAAAGTAGAAAAATGGGGGGTTCTATTTATATCATGACCACAGTCTACGAGTAGGTATTATCTAATAAGTAACTATTAGCAAACACGTACGTAGGTATTCCAGCCGCTTGCAGTGGGAGTTGGTACTAGCACATTCTGCCATAGAATGTTCACACGGTGTACATTTGAATAATCTTGCGCAATCGCGTCAGTTTGTCAGAGGGTGCATACCTCCGTAACTTGTCGAATTATTATTCCTAAGCGAACTTTCAGGAAGTAAAGGAATTGGATAACCCTTATTGATTTCCTTACCTACAGTATCTTCAATTTCTATGTGGACATGCTGTTAGAAATATTTTTAGCGTCTTTTTCATAAATTACTCTAGCTTCTACTATAAGTGTGTGCTATAGGTAGATACAGATACAAAATAGTCCCACTATTAACCGCGCAGATAGTAATTAACTGTCGCTTATAACAAAGATTATTATTTGATCGATATGATTTTTATCTACTCGTGTCTTGCACAAACGATGGAACTTTATTCTGTGGTCTGTGAACTCATTGTTGAAATAATAATAAAATTCAGACCTCTATTTAGTCCAACTTCTTCTAAAGATACTTAATACTTGTAATTTTATCCATACCCTTTCATTAATAATCTAGGTATCACACCTATTCTTACTCTGTGGTATCACTGAGAACATGTCGGCCCTACCTACCTACATGGAACAAAAACTCCGTTGTTCCAACTTCAATTCGAACAAATTACAAAGCGACCCTTCCTCCAAGTTCGCTAAAAAGCTGATACTAAATTAGAGCCGACCTAATGAAAATTATAGCGTGAGAAATCATTTCATTCCTTTTGTCCGCATTTTCTCGTCTACGAAGACGAAGACGGTTTTAAGGTTAGGTGAAAAGAATGAACTATGTCATGCGAATTTTAAAGGGATTTACTAATATTAATAGTAAGAGATCCGAACATAACATCGACCTTCACCCATCTGTTTACCGAATGAAACATTTTTTTTATAAAATTCCATACATAGACAAATACGTCTTGTATGTATTGCCTATCGAAATATGTTCATGACTATCATTAATTAAAAAAAATATTAATTAAATTTTTTTAGCGAGTTTCACCCACTTGTTTACCAATCAAAATATATATCAAAAAAAAGATTATTTAATAACAAACGCGATGGTATAGTATTGCCTGCAATAAACCGTTCATGAAACACTATTGCCAGGATTTAAAGTTTAAAAATCAAAGCAAGTAAAGTTGCGCAAGAGAGAAATCCGAGCTTATTTAGTGTAATACAGAAAGATAGAGCATAGTGGCTGCGAGCGACGCCTTCGTTGAAACTCGCTAAAAAAAATATTTAGTTAATATTTTTTTAATTAATGATAGTCATGAACATATTTTGATAGGCAATACATACAAGACGTATTTGTCTATGTATGGAATTTTATAAAAAAAATGTTTCATTCGGTAAACAGATGGGTGAAGGTCGATGTTATGTTCGGATCTTAGACTATAAGGATTGGGAGTCGCTTTATAGCGACAACCAATTCCAAATCTATAGGACTCAATAAGCGCATGCAAAACTTGTACTAGTAAAACTACTTATCACATTTTAGGCATACTAGCTTTTGTTTGCGACTTCGTACGTGTTGAGTTAGATTTTAAAAATCCCCAGGTCCAACTAAATCCATGCCATTTAGGTAGTTTCATAGCTCCGTGATTGAAGGACAAATAAAAGCAATTTTGTAAGTACAATATTGTAAGGATTTCCTATTTTTAGGGTTCCATATCTAATAAAAAGAAAAACCGAGCCTATATTATTAGGACCACTCGTTTGCCTGTCTGTCTATCTGTCTAGTCCAGATAATTTTCTGGTCTTTTTCATTTTTAACAAAAAAAATACATACTAAAAAATAATAAGGTATCTAATATTATTTGCTACTTAGTAATAAAATGAAGCTTTCGACAGCAAAAACTCGTTCCAAATCGACAACACGCGTAGCTCTCGTAAAGAAAATTACAAATGTAATAACGGAATAGAACGGAGCAAGTAGAGCAAGTAGCAGCTTCTGAATTACACAACGGCCAGTATTGTTACACTTGGCTATTACTTTACTTTTCCGCCGGGAAAATACAGTAATACCTACCGCTATAAAAGGATATTTCTTTCATACGCCGTATAAGTTGGTAACTTCGCCGGGAGGATAATATTACGTTCTATATTATTTGTTGCGGAAACCGCATTTTACGTTGAAATGTTTTGTGAGTTTATCATTGAATAGGCCAATAGTGTTTTGTTGATTATTTAAAGAAAGTTACAGAATGTATTTTTAGAAAGAAATAAATACCTAAGTTGTGTTATTCGAAGGAAGAAAAATCTGGGCAGTTACTGAATAATAGTAGTTATGGATCGCTGTTCTTATGTTTATTTAAAATTTCTAGCCGTTCCAAATTAATCCTACTAATATTATAAATGCGAAAGTTTGTGAGGATGGATGTATGGATGTTTGGATGGATGGATGTTTGTTACTCTTTAACGCGACAACGAATGAACCGATTTTGCTGAAATTTGGCACAGACATAGATTATAGTCTGGAATAGCACATAGGCTACCTTTTATCCCGGAAAAACTAACAGTTCCTGCGGGATAGCATCGCTATTTTTTACGCATTTGTCCTTCAAAATACACGCAATGGAGTTTTAGATTTACGTGATTTTTTTGCACAGGTGAAGTTAAGGGCCTGAAAAATGACAAAGGCTACTTTTTATCCCGGGAAAACAAACGGTTCCTGCGGGATATTAGTATGCTACTTTCACATATTTATCTTTTAATTACGCGGCATTTATGTATGTATGTATGTATGTATGTATGTATGTATGTATGTATGTATGTATGTATGTATGTATGTATGTATGTATGTATGTATGTATGTATGTATGTATGTATGTATGTATATTCCTACTACCTATCCTACTATCCTACTTCCTCCTACTTCCTATTAATATTATAAATGCGAAAGTTTGTGAGGATGGATGTATGGATGTTTGGATGGATGGATGGATGGATGGATGGATGGATGGATGTTTGTTACTCTTTAACGCGACAACTAATGAACCGATTTTGCTGAAATTTGGCACAGACATAGATTACAGTCTGGAATAGCACAAGGGCTACTTTTTATCCCGGAAAAGCAAACAGTTCCTGCGGGATAGCATCGCTATTTTTTACGCATTTGTCCTTCAAAATTCGCGCAATGGAGTTTTATATTAACGTGTTTTTTGTATAGGTAAAGTTAAGGGCCTGAAAAGTGACAAAAGCTACTTTTTATCCCGGGAAAACAAACAGTTCCTGCAGGATATAAGTATTCTACTTTTCACATATTTATCCTTCAATTATGCGCCAACGGAGTTACAGATTGATGTGTTTTATTGGATAGGCATAGTTGAGGACTTGAATAGTGACAAAGGCTACTTTTAAACCCGGGAAAACAAACAGTTCCCGCGGGATATTAGTATGCTACTTTTCACATATTTATCCTTCAATTTTGCGCCAACGGAGTTAGAGATTGACGTGGTTTTTTGTATGGGTATATTTGAGGACCTGAAAAGAGAAAAGGCTACTTTTATCCCGGGAAAACAAACCATTCCCGCGGGATATTAGTATGCTACTTTTCACATATTTATCCTTCAATTTTGCGCCAACGGAGTTAGAGATTGACGTGGTTTTTTGTATGGGTATATTTGAGGACCTGAAAAGAGAAAAGGCTACTTTTATCCCGGGAAAACAAACCATTCCCGCGGGATATTCGTATGCTACTTTTCACATATTAATCCTTCAATATGCGCCAACGGAGTTACAGATTGACATGGTTTTTTTGATAGGCATAGTTGAGGACCTGAAAAGTGAAAAGGCTACTTTTTATCCCGGGAAAAGAAACAGTTCCCGCGGGATATTCGTATGGTACTTTCACATTTTTTTATCCATCAATTATGTGCCAAGGGAGTTACATATTGACGTGATTTTTGGGATAGGCATAGTTGAGGAACTGAAAAGTAACAACGGCTACTTTTATCCCGGGAAAACAAACAGTTCCCGCGGGATACCCGCTCCCTACTTTTCACATATTTATCCTTAAATTATGCGGTAATATGCATGCATACATGTATGTATGTATGTTTGTATGTATGCATGTATGTATGCATATATGTATGCATGCATGTATGTATGTATGTATGTATGTATGTATGTATGTATGTACGCATGCATGTATGCATACATGTATGTATGCGTGTATGTATATGTGTATGCATGCATGTATGTTTGTATCCTTCCCCTCCAATAACTACATTAACTATATTCGATCCTACTTATCCCACTAATATTATTAATGTTGTTAAGTTAGTGTTAAGTTTGTGAGGATGGATGTATATTGTAAACGGATGTATGTTTGTGTAGATGTAGTATAGGGATGTATGGATGGATGGATGTATGTTCCCTGAGATAGGGGTTGAACTATTTTGACTGTTTTACTCCATAACTTCGTTGAATTTAAACTAATTTTTATTATTATTTTAACCGACTTCAAAAAAGGAGGAGGATCTCAATTTAACGGAATCTTTTTTATGTATGTTCACCGATTACCGACCACACCTGAACCGATTTGGAAAATTCTTTTTTGTTTCAAAGGGTCCCAGGTGGTCCCATTTAAATTTTATCGAAAAATCAACAATAAATTATATACTTTGTAGTGGCGCGGTCGTTTAAATGTATGTTCCCGGGACAAAAAGTAGCCTGTGTTATTTTCCAGGTCCTAAACATTACCTGTGTAAAAAACCACGTCAACTATATGCACTTGCACCTTATATGTGAAATATTATAAATGCGGAAGTGTGATGGTTTCTCCTTCAATCACGCCCGAACAGAGCTACGCATCGACGTGATTTTTTGCAAGGATACCTATAGTTGACCTGGACAGTGACAGGCTACTTTTTATCCCGCAAAATCAAAGAGATCCCGAGGCATTTAAAAAACTAAATTCACGCAGACGAAGTCGCGGGCATCAGCTAGTTCATAATATAATCATCTACAATATAGGTAGACTGAACAATAACTTCTCACTTATTATTTTACCTAATTGCGAAAGTGTGTCTGCTCGTTGATTTGTCCTTGAATCATGCTGCAACAGAGCTTTTCGATAGATCGACGTGATTTTTTATAGGTATAGTGGAGGTTATAGGTTAGCCTGGTGGTTAGGACTGTGGTCTCCTATTCGGGGGGTCGCAGGTTCGATCCCGGGTACGCACCTCTGACTTTTCGGAGTCAAGTGCGTTTAAGCAATTAAATATCACTTGCTTCAACGGTGAAGGAAAAATCGTGAGGAAACCTGCACACCTGAGAGTTCTTCATAATGTTCTTGAAGGTGAGTGAAGTCCGCCAATTTGCATTGGGCCAGTGTGGTGGACTATGGCCTATAACCCTTCTCTGAGAGGAGACCTCGCTCAGTAGTGAGCCGTTGATGGGTTGCTAATGATGATGATGATAGTGGAGGACCTGAAGAGTGAAATAGGCTTTTTTATCCCGGAAAATCAGAGTTTCCGCGGGATTTTAAAAACTAAATCCGCGCGGACAAAGTCGGGGGCATCCTACAAAAACTATATGAAAGGTACTCCACATGCGCTGTGCTTGGACAGATTGACCTTAGACAGAACGCCACCCGGCGGACTGAAGACTGGAGTACAACACGACAGTTTTAACCTCATTCTTGGCTGGAGTCCACAGCGTTCGCGACGACATTGTTCTCGCTATAAAGGGCCGGGCGGAGAGGCATTACTTGACTTAGACCCAAGTGGCCCGCAATATGTTTATCCCCTCCCCCTCCCCCTCCCCCTCCCACCTCCCCCTCTCGACCCCCGCACCATCTCAAATTGTCTGCGTCTTACGCCCTTAATTGAATTTATAATGGGTTAGTTTGCGTATTTAGTGTTTTCGATGTGGCTTCGGAAGGGTTAAGCCAGGTTACACACAAATTTGTGGAAGGGACCGAAATAGATGGTGCAGAACTTGTATATACTCACAATAGATCTATGTAAAGATGCTGAGGAATGTAATTTCTAAATGTCTGGGATGGGTACTTGAATAGATGATGATATTAGTTTGTCGAACTCCTTTTGCATAGTCAGCAGCTACGTGTGTAATGTCCTGTTGCTTCTTAATGCAACAAAAAGCTGTATCTATTTAAAATCATTAACTTTTCAAACTCTGGTTTTTTAAATCGAAGGTTAACTGCTCGATTTATTGAAATAAATAGGTTCCATGTTCAATGAAATTTTTAGCATCATTTTTTTTTTCTTCTAAAATACGACATAATATAATGTCAACGTAGTCCATCTCAACAATGAATGCTAAGAGGCTATGCCAAGTTGGCAGGTTTCCGGAGTTCCACTACGGTTTAAGACACGTCATAAATCGTGAATAAAGTGCTCAAGTTTTTTGTCTTACGACAGAAATGCTCGCCAAGAATTTGTTCTTTGACCCCAATGCCATAACGCATAAAATATTTACTTACCTACTAGCTTATTAAAACCTTTTGAAAACTTAGCGGGCTTAGATAGAAATGGATTTGATTCAGAAATAAGGGTAATTTAATCTGTATTTTTAACCAAATGTTTTTAGCTATAGCACTCCTACAGTTTTCACAAATTGTACGAAATTAGAATAATTTATGAAACTAGATGTAGTTAACTACAGCAGTATTAAAATTCATTTGGAAATTTCGCTCGTTAGCTTCGAAACAATAACATAATTTCCATTTTAAAGGGATCCCAATAACCAGCTAATCCAATAGCGGTTGCATACAAGCAAGTTGGATAGTTGGGAACTGCGAACTGGACCAGTAATATCGCTAATGGCTGCAGCGTTGTTCTGTAACTCGGTTAGCTTCTCCTTGCTTGCGTGATGAATTTCTTAGCATGCTGCACTTGATCACCTTATTGGGTTATCCGCATATCCGCCGCCTTTGTGCGAGGATCACTTGAATATTGATAATAAGTTACTGATCAATTTTATTGCGGCTGCATAATAACAGGAATTAGGCGTTTCTCAACACCATCATTGGGAGCATTTTTAACGTCGATATTATTTGAAATTTGTCTAATCAGTAATGATTCCCGTAGCGCAGCGGGTTTTGTTTTTTTATCTTTCTCATGGTTTTTGGGTTCTTTGAATTGATTTAGTGCTTTAATTATTGTACTTAAAAAGCTTATAAACCTTATTCGTTTGCTAAGTTACTTGATGGCGTATAACTTTTTAGTCAAATTGTCATTTTGATGTTATCCTAAATTCTTTTAGTACCTATACTATGCAGTCTCATATCCATTTAGAGTTGATTCAAATAATAATGTTCTAAATTCCCAATTAAGTAACGCTCAATTTTACGTATCATTAATATCGGCACTACAGAACACCGAAGAGCATACATCACAGATGACGGCGGTCCCATGTCCTATGGCGTGGATAATTTTATTATTCAGACCCAATCCATTACCGTGATTGAACAGCGCGTAGTTGCCCCGCTTACTATAGATGACTCATTTAACTTTCATTTTCCAATCCACATGATCCGAATCAGCTGGTTGTGTTTGAGTTACCAGTGGAACGTGATTTGCATAGAGTTGCCGGGTTAAAGCTTTACCTTTGATTTCAATGTGTTTAATCAAGGACTCTAGTTTTCACTTGAGAATTCTGCGCACGTTTATCTTCTGCTTTAGAGTAAGTGTTATTTGGTTTATCTTATTTTTATATTGCACATTATGCAAAACCAATAGAACCATCGAGTGATTGCCTAGTTCAAAACCATCATCGGCTTTCGGCTCCATACTTCAAAGTCTTCGTTAATTTTAAATGAGCATCGTAATTGCCGATTAAAATCATAAAAATAAATTTTAAAAAGATGTTACCCATTTGGTAACCAAACCTCCACTAAGCCTACACCCCATAAAGTAAAACTTCCGTATCAAATATTTGAACTTTTTGAAGCCTACGATCTTGTAGCCGTTTATTCCCAAATGGCTGTACCTGGAAAGGGTACTCCAAAGCAAAGTGAATAATTTATTGGACTTAACGAGGATTAATATGTCACGGGAGCGTTAAAATATCATCCCCCCTGGCCCTCGGTAAATGAATCGTTGTTTAGTTAACAGACGTTCAGAGATCAAAGTGTGTAATAGAATTATATTGGATTTGACTGCTGATGAAGGTAGGGTCGGGACTCGGGACTCGGTCTTTAGCTACAGCAGCATTAGGTGATCTCATTGAAGTGAGTTATAAATGATTGATAATTGAATAATAATTAATGAAGGCATGTACAGACTCAAATGAGTGTATTTAAAGAGCATTTTGATGTAAACATGACAGATTATAAAGAACAGAAATGGAGAACAAGATTATTTACGGTGTAAATATAATAAGTCTGCAAGATTACGATACAGAAATTTTCAAAAATAGTTTTAAATTAGCTTACATTAATTTCGATTAAATTGCATTGGTTGGTAAAAGTGGATGCAAATGAAACTTTCCGAAATATTTCACAGAAATAAACGCCATGATATTTTGTTCGACCTATGACGAAGGATGCTATTATTATTTGATAAAAAAACTATCCCCGTAATAATATCCACCAGACGCCCTGGAAATAGCTTACGTATTTTGTGTGAAAAGAGTCGTAAATAAGTCCGGCAAGGTTTCGACAACTGTTATCGCAGTTCCGGACTGGACGCGAGGGATGCAGTGTCGCCAAGTTTCTGTGTGTATAGCTAGAGGAAATTAAATGTTTCACTTCAGGATTGCTTCTGATATCGCAGACTTTTAAACTTTTCCCTATTTTTACAATTTAGAGAATTTTGTTCAACTTGTGCCAAAATCTGCAGTATATTTAATTGGAAAATATTTCAATTCTCTCACAAATTCTTTATTGAGATAGATAAGTATTTTATAAATTATAGTTATCGCGATCGTTTGATGTAGTAGTGCGAGAATCTTCTTTCCGGTTTAAAGAATAAAAGACATTCCAAAACTGTTTGCTGTAAATAATGAAAGATTTATAACAACAAAAGATTTTTTCACTGTCATAAGCTCCTGTTTGTAATAAAAGAAACTATTATGACCAGAAGCTCTAACACCTTTTCATTCCTTCTCGCTTTTTTTGGAAGCTTCAAATTCCTCACACCTTATGTGTCAATACATTACAATGGAGATAGAGTCAACAGTGTTTTCTAAACATGTCATAACAAATAATACTTAAACATAAGCCTTGCTGTACATTAGCTACTACGCCTGAGCCAGAGTTGTATAAACAACTAGGATGGTAGTTTCTTGCCTTAGTCGTTGCGTCTAGAAAGATGCATGTGCAATTAATATATCGTAGGTTTATCAGAAGCCGATTCATCTTACGCCGTGCGGGGGGCGTGTAATGGATGTGGCACAATTAATTTTTTTTGTATGAAGTAGCACACGTGAATTACACACTAGGTCTTACATAATTGAGTTCATACTAAATCATACTAAAAATGAGTGAATCATGCACGGCACGCCGGCACGCCGCAACTTCAATCAGTCTTTGTGCTTTTATATACCTAAGGCAATGAATGATAAAAATAATACAATTAGAAATCTAGATTGCTGTATTTAATCGCTTCAAAAATATCTAAGTAGCGCCTCCGACTATTGCTTTTTAAGTTATCCTAGCAAATGTGTGGCCAGTCTTAGCTACATTCTGAGGCTAATACTGGCCGGGACGATAAACAGAAACGAGGGATAAAGCCTTCATTGTTAATCGTGTATTGAAACCGAATCCCGGCACGCATGGCCGCTCATGCAAACGTTGAACGTATGGAGTGGTATTAAGGTCGCAAATACAAAGCACATGAGGATAAAAATGATACACAGGTGTCGAGTGGCGGCATTCTTACCTTTGTAGAGACTCCACATATTGTTAAATAAAATGAAAAATGAGCATTATTTTAACTGCCCCGTATTTTATTTGTAAAAGAATAACTGAAGTTGGTGCAGAAAATGATAATCAAGCTTTGAGATTGTGGGCAGTTAGACAATTATTACTGACTGTTGCATAATAATATGTTATGATTTATTTGTAGATTTCTCAGGATTTGCAAACAAGATAATCATATTTTCAAATAGATGATAAGAGTATGTAAAATATGGGTATAAAAATGGCTTAAAACCTTTTTAAAACTTAAAATATACCTCCGTTCCATCTACTGCAAACGATCAAACGCAGCATACAACTCATCATGGAGGTAGGATGCAACTCATTGAAACAACTTGAAAATTGACAGTGGATTATATTAAATGAAGTCACTCACTCAATTAAGAAAGAATTTTTGGAAATTTCATCTCTTAGTCCCGCTTGCAGAAACGCCGGGTTATCCTTTTAACCCAGAGTTAGCAGCTAACTCTGGGTTAAAAGGACAGATTTGACAGATTTCGTATAAAGCTTCTGTCAAAATTACAAATTTATTCCTGGGTTAACTAACCCGACGTCTCTGCAAGCGTGCCTAAGAGGTTAAATATTTTAAGTCCATTGGTATTTATTTATGCATTTGGTTAGAATTTAATAAAGGGGATGATAAAGTTTGGATATTAAATCCACGTTGGGGGCATCAGCTAGTATACCTGCTATAAAATTTGTCCGCATCAGAACAAAGCCAGATGGTGAAACTACGCAATATGGTTCCTATGACGTAGCTCCGTCGCATCACCTGACACCGCATTGTGCTCACTTGTTTGCTCCCAAATAATTCAGGTGTGGCGAACTAGTTCAGTGGTATAGAAATATCATACATCCTTATTAATATTACAAGCGAAAGTGTTGGCTTGTTCTTCAATCATGCAGCAACAGAAATACGTGATCTTTTGCATGGATATCGTTTAAGACTTAGAGTGCGACTACCTTTTATCCCAGATTAGACAGGCCCCGTATATTAGGATAGATATTAGATTAATTTATCCCGGAAAAACAAAAGATTTCCGCAGGATTTTTTAAACCTAATTGATGCTGACGAAGTCACGGGCTACTGTAAAATAAACTGAACTCAATGGACATGCGAAATATTGCCTTCTGCTAGCTCTTGAGCTAACTTGTAATCGAATAGAAGAGGGTATCTTTCTGTTCTTCAAACAGAGCGTGTTGTCAGTGATGACATATGGATCCGAAACTTGGTCGCTAACTATGGACTATGGAACTCAGGATCATTCAGCGAGCGATGGAGAGAACTCGGAGTATCCCTGTGAGAAATCAAATCAGAAATGAGGAGATCCGTAGGAGAACCAAAGTCACCGACATTGTAGCTCTGCGAGTCCAAAACTGAAGTGAAAATGGGCGGGGTACATAGTTCGAAGTGCTGATGGTCGTTGTGGTCCCAAGGTGCTGGAGTGGCGACCCCGCACTAGGTGGACCGACGACATCAAACGAGTCGCAGGGAGCCGCTGGATTCAGGCCGAGACGGCGCAAGTCCGAAGCCTGTGCGAAGTCCATGCAGGAGACCTTTTTCCAGCAGTGGACGTCTACAAGTTGATGAAGAAGAAGAAGAGAAGATCTTTCTGTAAACTTCTGTTTTCGTGTCGTAAAAAATAATACCTAATAATAATAAGATATTCTTACGGAATCAAATATCTCTGTTCTTATGTATCTGAAGAACTTTAAAGGGAATATTCCGTCAACAAATCGTGTAGAGCTGATAAGACGAGCGTGCAGATGTAGTGCCGTTGACGCCGATAAAAGTTTACGAGTTGACGCCGCGCGCCGCAGTCTGCGATCCGACCGCGATAGCGCGCCGTGCACTAGCGATGACGTGAACTATCATATCATATTATGTTCATATCATAAGAACATAATTAAGTAACAAGTTGTACGAAGATTTTATCTCCAGAAGATCAGTGATAGCCTAGTGGTCACTGTGGTCTCCTATTCGGGTGGTCGCGGGTACGATTCCGGGCATTCATGCATCATCCATCTCTGACTTTTCGGAGCTATGTGAGTTTAAGCAATTAAATATCACTTGCTTCAACGGTGAAGGAAAACATCATGGGAAACTTGCACGCCTAGCAGTTTTCCGTAAAGTTCTCAAAGGTGTGTGAAGTCTCCCAATTTGCATTAGGCCTGCTTAGTAATCTATGGCCTATAACCCTTTTCTGCGAGACGACCTGCGCTCAGTGGTGAGCCATCCATGGGTTGCGGACGATCGTATTTTTTGGGACTTAAGACTTAGGTACTACTTTGCATTTTGGCATTTTCCAGGTTTCTCACTCTTTCCCTGTCGTGTCTATTGTAATCCTCATCGCTGAGTCTCATGACTTCTTGACATTCCAGAATAATAACGCCAAGGGCTCAATCCAATGATATTGGATGGAAAAAGAGGGCTCAATCTTTATGCAGTAAAAGACGAGTAAGTGCTTTCAATTCTTAGATTTAGTGATAATTTTTACCAGAAGTGATCCGAAATATCCGGAACCGACAGCTTAAGGTTCTCTCCAAGGCATGGACAAAACGAAAAAAACCTAAAACGGACCCATCAAGTTACCAACTTTTGTCAACGATGCTTATCCAGCTGAATCGGATGATATGCATGTCGCAACTGCTGGTCGATTGCAATCATTGCTACCGTTTCAGTTGTGGTCGTCAGTTGGATTTATGGCTTGCTATCTTGCTGCAGCAATTCATTGCAATTTGCAAAATCATTAGAGTTTCGGCTAATAAGAAGTGATTGGGATCGTCGGGACAGCAATCATTTACAGACAATCCTGAAGCCACACGCCCTCAATTTCCAGCGTTAGCTTGTTCAAAATAAATACCTAAGACTAAGACTTGTGTCTTGTAGAAATAGTTGGTATTGAATTGTGTGATAGGAAATAGGAGTAGGAAAGTAACTAACTTAGTTTAGCAAGTGGCTTGACGAAGTAAGGTTCACTCCAGTTGCAGTTAGTTCATAAACATCTATGTTTCAACCAAAGACTTCTTTCTATTTATAGACCGGCAATTCGTAATAAGAACTGTGTCGCAGTTTTGGATTGCGCGGGCTGTGGCAGAGAGAGCAGCCGGCACGGTACATAGGGTTGCAAATCGTCATTGAATCATAAACTCGCGGGTCGCAGAGGCGTGAATGGTGTGCGGGGTGCGGGAGGCATATTATATCCTTGCAAATATCGCTCGGTCATTCGAAAATGAAGAAATAATTTTTATTTCATATCTAGTGTTATAAATTAAGATGTCGTTATCTAATTATTCACTATAATAACTATACTTTTTATATTTATTCATTTACTGTTTTATCGCATAAATAGCGCCCGAGTCCATACGTTGCGAATGCCACAGCCACACTAACTTTAGTGGTGTGCATTCTGTACAACTCAGTTGAGCATGTTAAGTTTTCGTAACCGAAAATCTAGTACTACATATACATTGGTGGTTTTAACTTTGAAGCAACAAACTTTTGAAATATCAAATGTTCTAAAATACGGTTGGTACCTTATAAAGCTTTTGAGGACAAACCAAGAAGCTTAAATACGTGTTGTAGGTATTTAAGCTTCTTGGGACAAACCTTATTTGAAAGCTTCTAGAGAAAAAGACCACTGTAACGAGTAAAACGAATATAAACCTCAATATTGACGTTATAAAAAATGAGAATGGCACGCGTAAGTAAAGATTAAACGATCTCTCCGTACTGACCATTATTCCCGGTTAAATGGCAATATATATCTTTTACAGCATTCATAAAAATATTTATTGGAGAAACATCTTTTGCAATCCAAGTGGAAATGTTATTGCACAATTGAGTGGCGTGATTTAAAATAACGATCACAGCCTCTCCTGTCCAATCTTGACAAAGGATCCCTTGGGATGCATTTACTTCGCAAACATAACTAGGCGCAGGGCGAGGGTGACTCACTGCACCTAAATATGACACTTGATGGACTGAAATGTGAAACGACGTCATAAATGAATACCAATATGCTTTACAGCATGGCTACGTCTCAGATTTTTGTAAATAGGTATGTAGATTGTTGCTTTTGTGGTGCAGATAATAATAGGTACTAATTTAGAAGAGGTGAAATAAAGAACGGAAGTCCTAAATGTTTTGTTTGTGTCGTATCACGCCTCATAGGTACGTCGTATCAAGAAGTACCTATGGGATTTTTCTTAATTTAAAAATTAAAGACAGAGTATATTTCCTTACAGAAATTACAGGAATTAGAAAAATAAATATGATACCACGTACAACTAAAGATAACTAACAAGATTTAAATGAACACAATAATGAAAGGAAAGTCAAAGTATTGTATAAAAAGTTTAATAAATCAATATTGAAATAGGTCACAGTTCCAGTAATCGATCTACGTCCTCAAAATACATAATATATTATGAAAAGGTAGACTTAAAAACTTCAGTACCTAGTTATACAACGTCAAATAATACAGAGAGTAATTGATACAATAATATTTAACAATAGGTAGTACAAACGAAATAATTATCATAAGAACTAACAGGTGTAAATTTTGTAGCAATTAGTGGTATTATCGTTGGTGGCACGCAGTTGTTGTTTGTAAACCTAAATAAGAAGGTAAGTAAATTGGGCTGCACTGTGTAGGTAGGTATTATAATTCCAGAATTCTCTTTGATACGCGACACATTTTACACGATGTTTGGATAAATCGGGAGCGTGAAATTTGTCTGGAAGCGAGGTGGATGCGACGAAGCCATGTATTTTAAGAATGCATGCAGTTTGTTACGCCGCGCCACGACGCGTCGCGCCACGCTGGGGCACGAGAGATGCGGGCCAGGTGCATGTTCTCACAGCAGATAGATAGTATTCACTTTGAATGACGCATCGCTTTTTATTATTTCACATGCCAATATTGTATTCGTATCGAAATATTTTTGTCCATTTTTCCAATGTTCTTTTTAAAATTTCGTATAGGCATGGTAAATAATTTTAAACTTATCATACCCAGAGGTGACAACGTGACGTGCAGCCACGTCTCGGCCCCTATAGACACTAATTATACATAAATACGGTAGTATAATGTTTTGGATATCTTAGATACTTATAACATTTTAGACTAATCTAAGATATGCCGCTTGCCTTGCCACCTAGAGAAGTTGGAAAAAAATTGGGTATAAAAAGAGCCAACTTCAGTCGTCCAAAAGTTACAGACAATATAGAATACAGATAATAGAATAGGACGCCCCTAGTATGGCTGTATAGACAATCAGCAAGCCCTCAGAATACCCCATTCGTGGAAAGCGGCGCAGAATAGGAAAAAGTGACAGCTTCTAGTGTTGGAGGCCTTATAAGATTACAACGAAAACGTTGTTACTATACCCTTAATTTTATTCCAACAAATCCCTCAGACACCGCTAACTATTCACAAACATTGTAACCGATGGGGGCCAATCGAAAACGTAAAACGTTCCCAAAATACCCGCGTCTGTCGACTCGCCGCTCTCACAGCTCTCGTAAATTAGCCCGACACATTGACACTCCAACGCGACACCGCGACACCCGCTGTCGCTCGCTGACAGATTTCGTTGTCGCGACCATCTAGCTGTGAAACGTCCCACCCTCGAATCCAATTCCATAAAAGAGTCGACATTTTTCATTTTATTTAGAGAATTCTTAAAAGTTCCGATAGGATGTTAAAAAAAACTTGAGAGGTGTCAAGGGACACCCGGGTGGAACGTAGCTCCTTTCGATTAATTTTAGTGAAGGAATTGTAATAAACTAGTGGTGTCATCTAGTATTAAATTGATTAACTACGATGCATTATATTTTTTAGTTTATTTCTATTGCACTGTTACAAAACCAAAGAGTTACTCTGGTGGAGTTACTGTTGGAACGTAGTTCCTTATCGCGCGGTACGGAAGGGGGCTAGACGGAAAAAATTAAGGAACCGACACTCGACACATTTTTGAAACCGACACTTTTTTGAATGTGAATTTGGCGTTGTGTTTTTTGTTGAATGTGAATTTTGCATTGTATTCGGTATTTTCGCCTTAGAACACGGCCTCTGCATGGCCTAGTTGTTAGGGCAGTCGCCTATAAATTCAACGTCGATGGTTCGAATCCTAGCTCGACAGACTGAATTTTCTATTTTCAATTTTATTTTAAATAATTTCTACATGTGGAATTTTTCCCTAATTTTTTATTGTATAAATTGGATAAAATGCTAACGCCATCTGTGAAAAAACAGTAACTCCACCAGGGTAACTCTTTGGTTTTGTAACAGTGCAATAGAAATAAACAAAATAATATAATTCATCGTAGTTAATCAATTACTAGATGACACCACTACTTTATTAAAATTCCTTCACTATTCGGAAGGAGCTACGTTCCATCCTGGTGTCCTTTGAGCTTTGACACCTCTCAAGTTTTTTTTTTCACAGATGGAGTTAGTAGTACAATAAAATTTTATCCAATTTATACAATAAAAAATTAGGGAAAAATTCCACATTTAGAAATTATTTAAAATAAAATTGAAAATAGAAAATTCAGTCTGTCGAGCTGGGATTCGAACCATCGACGTTGAATTTTTAGGCGACTGCCCTAACCACTAGGCCATACAGACGCCGTGTTCTAAGGCGAAAATACCGAATACAATGCAAAATTCACATTCAACAAAAAAGTGTCGGTTTCAAAAATGTGTCGAGTGTCGGTTCCTTAATTTTTTCCGTCTAGCCCCCTTCCGTACCGCGCGATAAGGAACTACGTTCCAAAAAAACAAAACCGACTTTAGACAAGCTGCTATTTTTATCTAATGAAATCATAAGGGTCCCTCTCCCTTTACATTATTATAAGGACTTGTTGTTTTACACCTTTGACTAGCCTGTATTTATTCGGTTTTTAGGGTTCCGTACCCAAAGGGTACCAACGGGACCCTATTACTAAGCCTACGCTGTCCGTCCGTCCGTCCGTCCGTCCGTCCGTCCGTCCGTCTGTCAGAGGGCTATATCTCGTAAACCGTAATAGATAGACAGATGAAATTTTCACATATTATGTATTTCTATTGCCGCTATAACAACAAATAATAAAAATAAAATTTAATTAAAAAAATTAAATTAAAATGGGTAGGTGGGTAGATGGAAATTTTTTAACGGAACCCTAAAAGAGCGAAGCCCGACTCGCACTTGGCCGATTTTTGTACAATAGAGACCTACAGTTTTGGTTGTGATGTTTAATTTTGACTATTAGGTGTTTCACTAATTACCTCTTTCTCAGTCGCCAATTGAACTTTAATCGGTTAGTTTAATTTAACCTTATGAATGCTTTTCTTTAACATTATAATTATGAGTCTGTTGTGTGATATGAGATATACCAAATGACATTCAATGTGCAAACTTTGCGAGTGTAAAAAGCTTACACCATTTGGGTTAGAGGTCTAAGATAAAAAGAGAGATTTTTTTCTACAATTGAGATCATTGCGTGGGTTTTACAAATGTCTACATACAAAAGAGAGCATTAATGGTGAACAGAGAACACAAATAGCATAACAATTTTGTATTATGGACGTTCTTTTATTCCGCGAAAAAACTTGATAAAGTAAACCGTTAACTTGATAGCGCGGACCGACAACACAAAGGAGATATTTTAGGCACGCGAACCCTCCATAACAAACATGGCGGTGTCAATTTAGCTACGAGTTCACACAGGAAAAAGATTTTACTTGAATCATCAATGTTGATAATCAAAGGCCTTTGTCAGCGAAAGAGATCGTTTAAAACGTAGCGAAACGCTTTTCAAAAGAATCAGATTTACCAATACACCTCTGTATTTTAGTTTTCCATGTTTTTTTGCGAAATTGTAATTTGTCTGTTGTACGACTAAATTAACTTGCTGTGAGATGCACTAAAAATATTAAAATTTTTGCCGCCACTGCCGTTTTTCTTGCTGGTTCAGCATTCTGACCCAGTTATAGATGCACTTGACAATTCAAAAGCACTTTGAAACTTTTCTATTCTCTATTATTTATTTTCAACCGCTAACGTTTGGCATAGAGATAGCGTTACACGATCCAGGATTGTGTACCTACCTAAAAACAAAAACAAAATTGAACACTTATCAAGGGATTTTCAAAAACAACACTTTCAATCCTGTACAGATCAAAGCCGCGGACATCAGCTAGTTCTTTTTATAATGAAAATATTGCTTAACTTTTTGAATAGAATGCACATAAATCACAACAACAAAAAACGCATTGTGCGACCTCAACAACGATCTAACAGCGCTATTTTGTATACATTCAATTGCATGCACCTTTTATCCCACTGCTATTTAATCCAACATCCGCACTTCCTCTATTATAAGGCACACCTTCCCATTCGATGAAAGTTATAAAGCATTTATTACTTGCACGATACCATCGAGTGTTCAATGCGTTCGCACCCAGGGCAACTACGTCAATGACGCTCCACACACTTACTTTTTGTGAATAATCTGAAATTACATACGTCAACGCATTCAATGGGGCATTTAAAAGCATTCCTGTCTCGACTCTCGCCCCACGTGCACTCCACTCTTCTATTTTGAGCTCCACCTTGACACATCCGAGTCCCGCCGTGCTAATGTTTGCTAGCACAAAAAGGATCACACTTCGCTGCACCCATCCACCAGTTGTCGGATTTGTGTAATCAGCTTGTTAATCCTTAATAACCTGGCTCCTATTAAAATTATTACAAGAAAACGGGTTGTATTTTCATTTGTAATGTAAATAATATTTTCGTATACTAATTACCTACGTCGCCGCGGCTTCGTTCCGGCGAATTTTTTTCAAATTCTTCCTTAGTTGTTAGTTATAGGGTTTACATTATGGAGAACAGCTCCATGAAAATTATCAAGTTTCTAGACTCAGTAATTTTAATAATTGGTAGGTTGCAGAAATTTTATTTAGTTAAAATTCCCTTTTTACGATTTCGGAATCTTCATAATGGAAATTTTTTGTCATTCGTCACTTCATAGTGATATCGCGTACCCGATAATACTCCTATATCAGAATAGAATGGATAGTTGAATAGGAACCAGGAAACAGATGAGCGTACATTCAGAGACTGCTAAAGCCATAAAACTTAAAGGCGAGCAAAAGAATCAAAGGTCGTGCATTTGCGTTAAACCTATTTTCCAGTTGTCAGATCTATGCAATGGACGCTCGGTAATCCCTAATTACAAAGCGCCTCGCATCCGCCACATCATTTACACTTTGCTCATCGTTATCTTATAAAACGTGCAGCACTTTGAACAATTTAATATTCTCTCAGACTCTCAGCATTATGGCTACTGCGCTCAAAGTTTTATTAACATGAAAAATGTTCGAGTTCGCAACCGCAGCAACACAACTAACTTTAATATTTTAAATGTGGCAACTAAGAAGTTGCTTAGCTTGCAAACTTTGTTCTAAAGCACTCGCTGTTAACTTTTGCGAATTCCGTAAATAAAATGAAAAATTGTCGATTCATTTTAACTTCAACATAGCAAGACTAGGTATGTATTGTCTATTCGAGGTTTATCTTTTGGCGAATACTTTAATAATATTATTTGCAAAAGTCACAATGATTACAAACCTGATGTAGGTGATGGAAGCACGAAGCATTGCTTTTCAAGATAGAACCGTAAACTATTTGCAATTAGTGCAGCGGTGTGCAGTGCAGTACCTAGGTGATACCTACCAATTTAAAGAGCCATAGAAAGGTTCCGATAAGTTTACATATCAAAGCCATATTTCTAAAGCGTGCTCATTGTGCAAACAGCAAAAAGTGTCGGCTACAGTCCCATGTTCCAGCCTCCCTATACAGCTATCGCGCCGCGGACCAGTTCCCACTCTCCCAGTATGTCTCTACCAGTCTACACTTCGACTGGTTTAATCAGCGGAGTTATTGTTAGCAACAAAGTACAATTTTATCAAAAAGTCGACTTTAAAGTCTGGTCGTAAAGCTCGAGATGATTTTAAATAGCGCGCTCGAAGCGCGCAATGCGTTTTTGAAACCTGACATCAGATTATTATTTTTTATTTTATTTATTTTATTATTAATTTATTTACTATAAGGAACTTCGTTCTAACCGAGTGTTCCACGGCACTCACGCATTTTTCGATACTAAAAATGGTTGTGACGTCAGTAGCAAGTTTCAAATTGGTACTGTCTACTGTCTAGATCTCTTCTTACGTTATTTTCTTCTTTGTCATTGCGCTCTTAGCAGAGATGTCGAGATCGAGATAAAGATATCCTGTGTAGGGGTACCTACACAGGATATCTTTATCTTTCCAACTCCAAAACCTCAACCAACATTCAAAAAATTACGTCGACTTTTTACTTTTTACTAAATATCATATGAAATAATGAGCGATATTTACATGATTTCGCACTGTTCTTACTCCCCCCCTTCACCCCCCTTCGTGATGATAATCTTAAGAAATTTGATAATCTGAAAGTTTCAATTTTTTTTTTTCAAACAGTTAACTAAGACATTTTGGCTTTTAAAACGAATATAATGCCAGCCGTTTGGAATACATTAATACATTACGCGCGAAAAACCTTGTTATTATCGCGAAAGGCCTTGGCAGTCGGGTAACAAGAATAGAAAAACCAAATCCACTATGCCGGGACAGGGGACTCTGTTCCCTGTTTTTGTATAATAGTCAAGGATAAATTTCCAGCTCAAAAAAATTTTTTTTATCGTAATAAAGACAAGTTGCCCGTCATGTTTTCAATTATAAATGAAGCAAGCGATGTTTTCAGCCTCTTTAAAAAGCTAATTTAATTTGTAAAGTCCTTCCTTAATCCTCGGCTGCACGACGAAAAGAAAAACCTCAAGAAAGGAAGTTAATAAATAATTAAATAATGCTCAAGCTTTTATTTTCTTTTTTATATAATTAGTAGAAGTTCCATTTTCCTTTTCTCAAGATTCCGTACCTAAATAGGACACACTTGAGAGTTCGCGAGCTGAGAAAAGTATAAAGATTTGACAGAAAAGTAGTAGAAAAGTATGATTTAGATCTGATAGATCACGTCGGACCCCAGCGGCAATGGAATCTGCTTATTTAATCATCATCTATCATCTTTTTGAGAATACGGTCACAGGAAAAAGTGATGCAAAGGCATCACATCACAATGTTATACGCAGAGCCCGTAGAGCGTTTGTCTACGATGTACGGCGAACTATTGACTTAGTTTTGTGACAAACGTAGCCCGTAGTGCGCCTGTCTACGATCTACGGCGAACTATTGACTTAGATATGTGACAAAGGCATCACATACGCAGAGCCCGTAGTGCGCCTGTCTACGATCTACGGCGAACTATTGACTTAGTTTTGTGACAAAGGTAGCCCGTAGAGCGTCTGTCTACGATCTACGGCGAACTATTGATTTAGATATGTGACAAATCCTGTTATCTTTTTGATTTGAGTAAATTTCTGTAAGCTTATACATTAGGTAGGTACAATTTACACTGTACAGCACATAGTATGCGCTACCAGGTTGGTATTTATCCAACAAACTGCTGCAATTGCACTGACGTTTACTTTATAAAAACCTCACTGGTACAAAAGTGTATAATTTGCGTACACTACATAATTAGTGATAGTAACAGGTTATTAGATCCAAAGGAGCGATTAGTGTTGAGGCAGGGGGCTGGCGGGAGGGGGGAGGGAAATGAAGTAAACGCAGTTATTAATTGTCGTATGCCGTCGATTCAACGCATTGGTATTAAGATATCCCTCCACGCCACGCCTCGCGAAGGATTAAGCGTTAGGAGGGAGCGACAAAACATACACACGGGAAAGGCAGGTGAGGTGCGACTTTGTAATCGCTTGAGAAGCTGGGGTTTAAAGTGCCACATTACTCATTAACATGTATCTGTATAAGTAAATCTGTTTGGTCCAACATGTTCGCCCGCCCTTCTAGCACCACATACCTATGCAGAAAAAGCAATCAAGTAATATAATAATACTTACTACGCGCAACTTGTGTGTAATTAAACAATGACTAATAATAATTATTTCATCATCATCATCATTGTCATGAGCAACCCATTAACAACTGTACCGTCTCACTACTGAGGCCTCCTCTCAGAGAAGGGCTATAGGCCATAGTCCACCACGCTGGCCTGGAAACCTGCTGGCCTGAGAGTTCTCAGGCTGAGAATTGGTAGACTTCACACACCTATTAAGAACATTATGTTCTTAATAGGTGTGTGAAGTCTACCAATTCGCATTGGGCCAGCGTGGTTGACTATAGAATAGAATAGAATTCTTTTTTCATGAAATAAACTTTTACAAGTGCTTTTGAATCATCGATAAGTCTACCACTGGTTCGGAATTTGCTCTTTTCAAAACAAGTTAACAATAGGTACTTAATGCTATGTACGAAGTGTTTCCACAATGAGGGGAAGTTCCAAAAAAAGCAAATTTACAATTCAATACATGTTAAGACGGGCAGGCAGAAAGTAGCCTCATTCCCGCCGGTGGTACCCGTTCACGAGCATGATCCAGCCGTTGTTTCGCTCAACCATATTTGAGGGAACGTAACAACCCGCACCACACTACACCACCACAGAAATGTTTTAAAGAGACCTATAACCCTTCTCTGAGAGGAGACCTGCGCTCAGTAGTGAGCCGTTGATAAGTTGCTGATGATAATGATAAACGATACAGTCGGAATTCCGCATAAGCGTATGCCTTGTACAGCAGCTAACGAGTTTCTCCTGTCGTTAGCTTATTTGCTTTATCAATGCTTATCATTACCGGCCACTCGGCACGCGGGATGCCCGGCTCCACTCGACGACGGAAATTGTGCCCCGGAGAGCTTTGCACCGACGACCATTGTTAACCTGAGATTGAGATAGGACCATTGATACCTGCGAGCTATGCCCTGAACACGGGCAGGTGTCATGTGGGAGTGGAACGGTCATTAATGTTATCAAAGGAATTGCTGAGGCTGTCATTTACGCTAGTGTTGTTTAAGGAAATGAAGGTATTATTTAACTAGGTGAGCCAACGTTCAAGAGAAAGCCTGCAACTTCCTTGCAAATTGTTCTTTGACTTTAAATATGATGGTGTGATTTTGTTAATTGTTGTTTAAATTAATGGTTATTATGTTGTGCTCAAACTGCATAGAAATAGAAATAGAAACTTTTTATTCACATGATGTTACACGGTGCGAATGTGTGCCAACAACGTCGCGTTGCTTGGAGAACTGGAGAACACACATAGATGGTTGCTCCATTTTTTTTTCAACTCGTTCTTAACTTTCCAAATCTCCAATCTATCAAAGGCAACTTAAAGAAAAGTTAAAATGCAGCCCATACCTAGTAGAAACGTTGTATTCTTAAAATTGTCTTATTCCTTTTATAAGGGTAGAACACAGTATGAAGTAAATTATACCTTTTCTATCTTACTGAACGTATTTTACACACAAATAATTTGTTCTCGATAATTAATAGCATTTTATAGCTACGTAAGTGGTACGTACATGTACACAACCCTCCATTACCATAAATCACACATATAAGTGCAGTAGTATAACTTTCATCGTACCTTCTCTCGAATTAAGTCGTCGCGTATCTGGATCGAGAGCGAGTGTAAACACGTATCATTATTGACCCGTCAACGGATAATACCCGGCCATCGTACCCGGGCCCCGGCACACCCGCGCCCGGATCTGTCCGCCCGGATCTGGGCGACGAATGATTTATATGACGATCCTGGGAGGGTGATGTAGGTACTGTACTTTTGATTTGTTGGCAACTATTCCATGAAGAAAAAGTAGAACATACTTTCTTTTCGTAAAGGTGGTAATCTTATCTTAGAAAACTTTATACTGACTTGCCCTAACTTATTGCCTAACTTTCATGTAAATAGTCTTTGATCGTTGATAAGGTAATGCCCAAAATATCACTCTATACAAATGAAGTTTCAAGAATTCTATAGACGTTCTTGAACGTAATTTTTGCGTCAGGTATTTTCATGGAATTTTCTTATGCAGTCGCATTCCTAACTCCGGATTGCTTCTGAGCTTCGTGATCGGGTTTGCCTGAACGTGGGACGTTCTTCCGCAGCTCAGTAAGAGATCCACTTACCCATTGAGATCGTTTATAAAATAATACCTTTAAAAACAAAAAAAAAAGATCTAGGATGATTTTCAAGTCATTCTACCAAGATGAAGTTCTCAATAAAAGCCAGAGCAATGGATCTCTCAACCGTTGGATGTTCACCGCTGGACACATGTCCCACACGCATCCCCACAGAACCAGAACGCTTGCATCCAGCGTATGACAGCGACTCACTGACAGCTTGCGATCGTCCTTCCACCTAGTGGAGATCTTCCACAAGTTCGCCAGTCCAACAAGTTTAGGAGCCCAGCATCCATCTGTTCTTCGTGCACAGCTTATTCGCGACTTGCGGAAATTGCGGAAAGCCCCGGGACCGGACGAAATAGCACCAGAGGTAGTGAAGCTAGCTGCCAAAGTGATCCCAGGGAAGATAAGGGAAGTCATGTGCAACATCTTTCGAAGTGGCCAGTTCCCAAGCATTTGGAAAGCTGCGAGACTAATCCTGTTGAGAAAAAACAATAAACCAGCAGATGACCCTACAGGCTATAGACCTTTGTGCCTCTTGGACTGTTATGGCAAGCTTCTAGAACGATTGCTGCTAAATCGAATTGAGCAAATGCTCCCGGATCATGGCGGACTATCAGACAAACAGTACGGGTTTAGGAGCGGAAGATCAACTCTGGACGCTATCGAAAAGGTTAAAAGCATCGCAAAAGCTGCCAAACGTGGCACACAGCGGACCAGGAAACTGTGTGCACTCGTCGCTTTGGATGTCAGAAATGCTTTTAATTCCGCACCGTGGAACCAAATACTCCAGGAATTCAAGGTAAGAAATTTCCCTGGATATGTTAGTAACCTCATCAGCAGCTACTTAGACCAGCGAAGTGTATTAATAACTGACGCGGCAGGAATGACAAAAACATTCAAAGTAACAAGTGGAGTGCCACAGGGCTCGATCCTCGGCCCGACACTGTGGAACATCCTCTATGATGGAGTGTTCAAACTCGATCTTGGCGAAGAAGCCCATCTAGTTGGGTTTGCAGATGATTTGGCCCTGGTAGTAGCTGCCAGAACAGAGCAACACCTAATGGAAAGAACTAATAGAGCGCTAAATATAATCAACGGGTGGATGGTCAGCAAACAACTCCAATTAGCCCCAGAAAAAACCGAAGCTATCATGCTGAGCGGCAGAAGGAGGCATGGACAAATCACTTTTACCATCGGAGGAGTGCAAATACAACCAGGTGAAAAAGTGAAATACCTTGGCGTATGGCTAGACAAGAGCTTGAAATTTGACAAACACGTCGTGGAAACAGCTGCTAAGGCCGAAAAACTAACAACAGCGCTTAGCCAGCTGATGCCCAGGAAAGGAGGACCCAGAGCCAGCAAAAGAAGGATTCTAGCATCCGTTGCGCAGTCGGTTATGCTATATGGAGCGCCGGTCTGGGGCCAAGCTCTACAAATGGCCAAATATAATACAATGCTAGGCAGGATACAGCGGCGACTAGCCATTAGGATTTGTGGTGCGTATCGGACTGTATCGAAAGAAGCTGTCCTGGTAATAGCAGGATTGGTTCCTATAGATAGGCTGGTTATGGAAAGAACGCGGCTGGACAAAAAAGTTGACTCTAAGACCCCGGAGGAAGAGCGGCAAAGGACCCTGCAAGAATGGGGAAACGAATGGAAGGAAAGAGGAAAGGGACAATGGACTAGGGATCTTATACAGGACCTTGAAAAATGGCTGAATAGGAAGCACGGTGAAGTTGACAAGCTAATGACACAGGCACTAAGCGGACACGGAGTATTCAACACGTACCTACATGCGATAGGCAAAGCAGAAAGCGACAACTGTAGCTACTGTGGCGAGGAAGATACGCCAAACCACGCAATTTTTGAGTGCAAGGAATTCGAAGAGGAAAGAGAAAATGCACGCGGAAATGCGCGAGAACCTGTCACAAAAGGCAATCTGGTGAGGTTGATGTTGGATAGCAGGGAAGGATGGAACAATTGTGCAACATTGCTCCACAAGATAGTAGGACGACGAGTCAAGGATGAGTTAAAAAGGCAAAACCTGAACACAGCCTAAACTGACAGCCCCCATCCTGAAGTCATGCGCACAGCAGTACCGGGATGGACGGCCGGAGACGGGGGGAGGTTTTAGTCCGTAGGGCACTACACAGTGAAGTCGGACATGCCATCAAAGGGTATCCATGAGGATTTCCTCCACCCGAAAAAAAAAAAAAAAAAAAAAAAAAAAAAAAAAAAAAAAAAAAAAAAAAAAAAAGCTTATTCGCGACTAGATAATTCAGTCGGTAACTCTGGTTTCTACGACGTATCTCCACATCATACAAGGATCTAAAATTAATTTAAGAAAATACGTCAGCAAATATTTGTTTTCACTACGAAATGGAAATTGGAAATGGCCCGCAACTCATCAGATTCTGCCAAGAGCGGAGGCAAGCGATCGCAGAAAAATTATAATTGAATGCTAATTAGAATGGAGCTCGTTCGACTCGACTAAATTAGGAGCAGACGGTTTTGGCGCTGTTTGTTTTATTTGCGTTGCGCATTCCCTCCGCTCCTGAAAACATTTCGCCGAGAAATTAATATTATTATCTCTTCACAGAACAAACATAAATAATATTAATTCAAATTGTTTCTCGTAGCTATTACAAAGCTTATATTTGTATCATGTACCGCAAGAACGTTTAAGCTTTCGAGAGCCTTACAAAAGTATAATATTAGCAAGAATCGTTTGCTAAGCTTTTATCATTTTTAGGGTTCCGTAGTAAACAAGGAACCCTTATAGTTTCGCCATATTGTCCGTCCGTCTGTCCGTCTGTCCGTCCGTCCGCGGTTAAGCTCAGAGACTATTGGTACTAGAAATCTGTGATTTGACAAGGGTATAAATATCAATCACGCCGACAAAGTGGTGAAGTAAAATTATGAATAATAATTTTTTTTAAGGTACCTCCCCTACATGTAAAGTGGGGATGAATTTTTTTTTCTCGTCTATCCCATAGTGTGGGGTGTCGTTGAATAGGTCTTTCAAAAATATTGTGGGTGTGGGAACACCATTATTCGATTCAGGGATTCGTTTGTGAAATATGATATTTTAAAGTGCTAAATTTTATTAGAGTCAAGTGTCCTCCCCTCTGCCAGCTAAATGGCTGTTTAAAGGATACATGAAAAAATTCACAGCAGTAGTCTAAATAATGAATTTTAAAGGAAAACTATCACGGCTAAGTAGGGTTCATTAGTTAAGGAGTTATATCTGTTTTTTTATTAGGGAGTTATATCTGTTAGTTATGTATTACACGTAGTGTAAGTTGCATATTTTGTAGTATATTATAGTATTTAAACCATTATCCTAGGTCAGCAATAATATTTATGATTGGCAACTACGGAACCCTACACTGCGCGTGGCCCGACACGCACTTGGCCGATTTTTATTGATATTTTATATTAGTTTTTCTCAGTTCTCTCATTGAAATTAACATTAATACTCAGTCCTTTTGGACTGAGTATTAATGTTAATTTTACCTTAGGTTTAATTAGAGTAATGTAAATGCTAATATTATTTTATTCACTAACGTTACACCGCAGTTCCCAGAGATTGCAGCAATAGATAACAACGTTAGTCATGAACAAGACAGTCCCGACTCGCGACAAGCTATTTGGTCTTTGGTCTAATAGTGTATTGTTCTACTGACAGCTTATGTAAACGTATCTATTAACTGCGCTATTAACTTGAATATTCTTTATAGGGCAATTTCAACAGTGTCAAGTATTTTAGAACTAATCTAGTGAATGATATTATTCGCCCGGGCGACCGATTCTTCTCCTTGTCATTGTCAACTGATTGGCGTCCACTGGTCGACACAGGCGTCTTAATAAGAACTTTCACGAGACTCGGTTTTGTGCCACTTGCATCCAGCAGCTTCTTGCTACTCATCTGATAATGAATACCAACAACATCAACATGGCGAATCTCAGCTGATGGTAAGTGGCGATGATGTCTAACATGGAGTGGGAATGGCATTAGAATAGAATATAATAGAAATGTTTTTTATTCAAATAAACTTTTTTACAGGTGCTTTTGAATCGTCGATGAGTCTACCACTGGTTCGGAATGCCTTTCCTGCCGAGAAAAACCAGCAAGAAACTCGGCGGTCGCTCTTTTCAAAACAAGTATACAATTCAATAGATACTAAGCTATGTATGCAATGTGTGCAGTGAACATTCAACCCATACCCCAATCGGTGTCTACATGCCATCGTGCCGGAACACTAAATCGCTTGACGTCTCTGACGATAGGCCACGGCCAAAGCCTCCCACCAGATCAGACCAGAGATAATTCAGAAATTATAAATTCTCAAATTGCCGAACCTGAGACCTCCCAGTTATAAGACCACAGCGCTCACCACTGCGCCCGGGGGTCATCAAAAATGTTAGTATACAATTTCAGTGTTGAATGTTCAGATTAGTTTTTTCTAGGCATCAGCAGTTCAGGCTGCGGTCGGGCGCAGTGCTCGCGTTCTGACGGCGCTGGCAGGCGTCAGCAATGAACGATTCCAACTTAAATTGGATTTAGCCGTAACCATAGCGTTTCGTTTGTCCGCTGACTTCGCGCTCTTTTAGCTTTTGCGATTAGCGGCCGACTGGCAGCTGATCGATACGAAGCTATAAGGCCTGTAGCACACCGCCGCGAAGAAAGTAGCGAACCGTTGAAGCTCCGACGTAATCTTTAATGTATACTAACTGACGCAGCGAACTTCGTACCGCCAACAAAAATGTTTAGGGGTGGGGTCACCTTTATCAGTTAGGGGTATGAAAAGTAGATGTTGGCCGATTCTCAGATCTACCCGATATGCACACAAAATTTCATAAAAATCGGTCCAGCCGTTTCGGAGGAGTTTGGTAACAAACACCGCGACATGAGAATTTTATGTATTAGATTTAGGAGCAGTGAAAGCTTAGGCGGGTCACACACTGCGATCACTCGCTCCGGGACGCGGGATTGCGTGCTTAAGGTTTGTATAGAACACACGCACGGTGTGAGGTGTCAGTGTCACACCCCAACAACGCATCCCCGCGCGTGGAATCGCGCAGAATCACGCGTCTCGGAGCGGGGCGCGTCGCAGTGTGATATTCGTCTTAGGGGTTAGGACTGCGGTCTCATATTCGGGGGGTCGCAGGCTTGATCTTGGATATGCATCTCTAACTTTTCAGAGCTAAGTACGTTTAACCATCTAAATATTTTCAGAATCAGTTTTCAGAATAAACCTATCTAGGTGTAAAATACCCCACCAAAAAAATTTTATGTAAAATGTTGCCAACGCATTGTAAGAAAGATCACTGTAATCAGATTTCATGTAGAGCCAAGCTTCTAACTACAAGCCCTAACTTCACAAACGCTACACCATAGTCAAAATAATATGTGTCTGTTCACAAAAGCACAATTTTTCGTCTCTAAACTAGTTTTCTCGCGTCCTATTCCACTTATTTCTTCCCCCGTCGTGTTTCTCCGCCAATATACATATTCCCCGACTCCGCTCGTGCCCCGCGCCCGTGTCCCGTACGCTACGTGCAGCTGCACTGGAAATTGCCTCCAATAATAATCCGACGCAGACTACACGAATAAGCTAGAAGGCGGTATGTTAAAGTACGTATGTTTCTAGAAAAGAATAATCAGCTTCTTTTTAACCGACTTTAAAAAAGGAGGAGGTGCTCAATTCGTCGAAATCTTTTTTTAATGTATGTTCACCGATTACTTTAAGACGCCTGGTCCGATTTGGAAAATTCTTTTTTGTTTGTAAAGGTATATACCTACTTCCCAGGTGGTCCCATTTAAATTTTATCGAAATCGATCGAGCGGTTTTTAAACAATTGTCAATAAAGTATATACTTTATAGTGGCGTGGGTGTTTGAAGTCGGTTTTTGAAAAATAATATTTTATATTAAATTATTTATTAAAGATACTATAGAATTTGTAAAATAAGTTATAGTTTAGTGTTGCCTTCAGTCTACTGTTCGGGGGGTGCGGATTCGAATCCTTCTTCCACCTCTATCTCCTCGAAGCTAAGCAATTGATATCATTCGCTTTTAACAGTAAATGAAAATATCATTAGGAAGCCTGCATACACCTACCTGGACCTACCAAAAAGTTCTCCGTGAATCGTGATGTTCTCAAAGGTGTGTGAAGTTGGCCAGTCCACGTGGAAAACTTGTCATTCTGAGAGACAGACACCTGTGCTCAATATTTGGCCGGCGATGAGTTTAATTTTTTTTTCATTAATATGAGTATACATTGCAATATATCACTAAAATTACAGTCTAGCCTAATGAGTTTAGATGATGATAAAATTCGAAAATTTTAACCACTACTATCCAAATTATAATAAGTGAAATGATTTAATGATATTAATTGTAAGTCATTTTACACAATAAAATCAACGACTCTTCATGTCTCAAATCCGATGAGTGATTTAGATAATACAACGAAAATAATTAATTTATTTATTTTACTTTCTTACTTACTACTTAACTTACTTTCAAAGTCGTAAATAATAACCCATTAGCAATTAAGTAAATTCGAATTGGGCTAGCGTGGTGGACTACAACCCTTCTCTGAGAGGAGACCTGCGCTCGTAGTGAGACGTTAATGGAATGCTCATGATGATGATGATGAACTGAATAAATGAATGCTGTTTGCGCATGATAATGAATTGAGTAACTGAATGCTGTTTGCACAATAAAATGATAATTATGAATTGAGTAAATGAATGCTGATTGCACAATACAATGATGATGATGAATTGAGTGAACGAATGCTGTTTGCACAATACAATGATGATAATGAATTCAGTAAATGAATGCCGATTGCACAATACAATGAAACGCACACCGCGGAACAAAGCTTCACTTTTATGTCTTGTCTAGCTTTTCTTATATGTCTGTGTAATTTAATAAAACGCCCTGCGGGAGCATGTTTATGGTCTTCGTTGAAAAATATTGTTCGTACTTACTTGCTTACCGAAGCCGGTCTGTTGCTGCGAATGTAGGTCGGATCCTAGCAAAATGCTGACGCCAAATACGCCAATTTACAGTTGACACCAGTATGTGACCTCTGGTATTGTGTTTCTGGATTTACTAGATTTTTCTTTTTCATTGTATACTAGTGGTTCGCCCCGAACTGAGACCTCGCGGTAACGGTTTCCCATAATTACTTATTCATTCAATAGATACATGACGATCAAAATTGACATTATTATTATGCCCGTTTTCACCAACCATACCTAAATCATCCCCTTTGTAGAAGTCTCTTTACGTAGGTAGCCCCTAAATACAATCCTAACATCCCAATGTCATTTTCACCTTTAGTTGTCCCGTAGAGGTTCGTAATAACAAAGTTGACAGAAAGTGTCAACTAACTTAACATAGGTAGCCCGTAAAGGTTAGGGAACTGTTATAGTGAAACTCTCAAGGCCTCAATCAAACTTAGGTATAGTTTTTTGGAACATTCAAATTAAATTACTTGTACACAGCGTCAACTATCGACACGATCAGAAAACATGTAAAAACAAACTGCAACGTGAAGTTTTATTGATGTTTGCTAAATGAATAAATAATAATTTTAATTGAATAATATGTTACATATAGCTGCATTTGCTATATGAGATGAGAGCGCAATCTATTGACATCATTGTGAAGTTCTGTTGTTGCTGCTCATTAAAAGTTAAATAATTTAGTTTCCTTATTACATTTATCTAATTTTAGTATTTGTTGTTCAAGTACATGATATTACGCTAAAATTATAAAACTTTCAAGCCCCAGCTTTCAATGGTTATTCCGTTGTGAGGTCAAATATAATCTCCACTTTGAAAGCCCCCCATTTCGTCAATTTTAGGAAAAAAAATTAAAAAAAAAATACTTTTGTACTCTGTTCCAAATTATCTTTAAAATAAGGTACTGTAACTTTATGAAACGCAAAAAAATTTTTTTTTCTTCGCATTCGCTTCTATGAGAGCCCCCCTGAAATAAAGATTTTTATAACTTTTTAAGCCATTTTCGGCTGGAGGCCATCGGTTTACATATTATATCTAAAATTGAAGTAATTACGTTCAGTAATTCAGAAGTTATAAGGCTCTGACAGACGGACGGACGGACGGACGGACGGACAAGTGCAAATTCACTCAAGTAGACTCAAAGACCTTCGCTTCGCTCGGTCGAATATAGGTTTCCCTAACGCACGGGTTAGCAAAGTTGCTCTCGAAAAATAATTTTGTAATTTCAGGTTTTTGCTTATCTGAAGTTTGAAAACTGTTTTGTCACCATCCCACCGTGTTTCGTGTTACTGTTTCTCATAAAGATATTTTATGTTAGTAAAAGATAAAAATATGAATAAAAACATTATGACGGATTTCACATCTAATTTTCCATAATTGGGTTCCCCTGGCCGCTGAGCGCCTGTGTGTTCCACCGGTCTACCTCCCCGTGTTTTCTATTATGCCAACCTGGATTAGCTCTCTGGTCCAGGCACCTTCTCCTGCTCCCCGCCATATTTCCCAGTATGCCAGAATGTTCTCGCACACGTCCAATGGCGTCTGCTCTTTGCTAGAGTACAGCATGGCGCGTTCTCTGGCCATCTTGTCTATGGGAATAAGTCCTGCAATCACAATCACTGCATCCGTAGAGATTGTTCGGTATGCTCCACAGATGCCTATCGCCATTCGTCTTTGTACTGCTTCCAATTTTATCCGATAGGGTTCTATCGTCATTGCACCCTTGAAAATAGGCGCAACGTAAAGAATGACGGAGTGGGCCACCGAAGCCAGTACCCTTCTTCTGCTTGCTCTTGGGCCTCTCTTTGTTGGCATTAATCTATTCAACAACTCCGCTAGATTTGTTTTTTGGCAACCTCTTCAATGTGTTTTTTGTAGCTGAGGTATGGCTAAGGTAGCTGCAAACTCTAAGATCTCGATGACTCGTATACTACCTGTCTACCTTGGTTCATGCTGCAATATAAGGCTGGCTGGAGTGATCCGGTGTGGAGCTGCACCTGTGGATTCACATAGCGCGGGAGGACATTCACTAAATAAATCCCTGGAAGAAGTGAAGGGTACACGAGTATCGTGTTAGAGTTCGGTGCCTCTGGTGGATACGAAGTTGTACCATCGTCGATCAAAGCTCTCGGATCTTGTAGCAATACCGCCATTAGCGCGATTTACGCACAAATTACCGCGTTATTGCTTATTAGTATCGGCTTTCCGTCACGCGATACATGGTACACCGCAGGCACCTCTTAGCGCGTCGAGCCGGGTCAAATCCATGTCGGGCCTGCGTTAATTGACTGCGGCTTAGGTACAGTTAATATTATTCACGACTCGTAGGAACAAGGTGGCCTACGCTGACGTTCGTCTCTATCATTCTAACTTCATAGCTGTCAGTAGATTCCCAAAAGGCCGGTTAATAGCAATTATTATAGGGAGATGAATATTAATGTCTCGACATACTTTAGTTTTGGTCGATGTTTCGACTGTGTTTGATTAATGTTTCAATTGCTCATGTCAAGGCATTGTACATACTGTTAGTCGTTGAATATATAACCCGCACAAACCATGCACAAAATTGCATTACAATCGGCCCAGATTCTGTATATAACCGCACAAACATACAAGCAACGCTATTTGCCATCTACGCGGACATATGATAGTGCACAAGTGTGTTCGCAAACATCAGGGCAACAACATCATATTCCCTCACTCTCATAGTCTGATGGGATGGAAATCTGACACGACCGAAAAGAGAGATCAGACACAGGACCGACGGCTTTACGTGTTGTCCGGGGGTGCCACATCGCCTACTTCTTGACTCCGGACTAGTACCTACTGAGAATTTCTTGACAGAAAAGCTTCCCTTTTTTTGACCAATCCAGGTATTGAACTCAGGACCAGGACTACAGACCAGATACTAGACTAATGAGGCAGTTACATACAATAACGCAACGGCCAACTTAGGCGAGAACTGAAAAACCGGAAAATCAACGGTTCATAGTCCAAACTCCACCCATTGCGCTATTGTTGAACTGAAGGAGCAAGGGGAGGATAGAAATCAAAACACGTCTTCACTCTTCGACGTTTATTGCGTCTCCACTTCTAACTCAAGAACTAAGGTCTACTACGTGCGTAGTACACCACTCCTAACGCGAGCTTTAGGGGGAAATCAGTCATGTTACACTACACGGCTCATATCCCTTCTAAACTTAACCACATACTTAAACGTCTCTGTAGTCCGTCCGACGTAGCTCAAATTGAGCCAATAAATATTATAACTGTGCGAGAAAACGGAGTTTGACTTATGTTTCTCTCATTGGCAGGTACTCTCACGTTGGTGATTTAGCGCCGCCGGCTGACTGCCGCCGTCGGCGCCCACGCGACATCCCAGTCTGTATAACTTATTCATTTATTATTATTTTATCCATTTTATTAGTTGTTTGCTGTTTCGCAAGAGCCGACAACGGCAGGTAATTAATTTTTAGTACGCCCAAATATGAAGAAAACTAATTTGGGTTACCTACCGCCATCTGAACCTCACTTTTTATTAACCTTCAAAGGAAAACGGGGCGTGTTATAAGTTTAACGTGTGTATCTGTGTATGAGTCTATCTGTGTGTCTGTCTGTGTGTCTGTCTGTTCCCTCGTAGCAGCCTCCCCAATAGACCGATTACGATGCGGTTTTTTCTGTTTGAAAGCTAATGTAATCTAATGTAATGTAATAATGTGGCTATTAGCTACAATTTATGAAGATCTGCCGGCACCGGGTTATTTCCTACTTGATTAAAGGGTCTTACAACTGCTGCGAATGATTTGAAATTGGGTGTACTGTTACTTCAGTTTCGCGACTCGCTGAGCTATGTCGGTGACTTTGGTTCTCCTGCGGATCTCCTCATTTCTGATTTGATGACAGGATCAGGAATACTGCAAAACGTTCTATTTCGATACTCAATATTTTGAATTTTTTTCGCCCGAGTAATGTTCTGATTTATTTAGTAACTAGGTTATAGTTATAGGTACTTAACCGTCCTTTGATTTCAAGTCTAAAAAGAATTAAACCTGTTTGACAGACTCTTCTCAACTCTGTTCACTAAACGTTTTTCCGATGCCATAACCACGACTTTTTCCTAGTGATAAAGTTTTGATTAGAAGCTGAGTCAGCTGGTTTAAGTTCAGAAGCGCTCGAGCGACGCCGTTGACCTCTCGTGGCCGGAATCATGAGCGCTTCCAACCAGGAGCGAGGCGATAGGGAAATGATTTGCTTAATTAATTCAATAAGATCTTAATATAGCATTCTATGTATACTAACCGACTATAAAAAAGGAGGTTATCGATTCGACACTTATGTATGTAATATTATTGGAACTGCAAAATATTCACATAATTATTATAATCCATACTATCCAAACAAATATACAAAATGTTATAAGTGTATATATGTATAAATAAGTGTTTATCTACACATTTTTCAGAAACTGTTCTTCAACTTAGGCAATAGTAAGGGTTACATCAGAATCGGTTCAGTAGTTTTCAAATTATGGACACTATCTCTATTCAGATAATCTTTATTTCGGTATAATGAAGTTGGTTTAATTTTTCCTAAGCTTGTGTCATAAAGATGCTATAATATTCATATTTTGTGGCAGTGTTATAAAGTGTACCTAAAGTTATTATAATACTAGCGGCCCGTCCCGGCTTCGCACGGGTAGACATAAATAGGTACAGATATTTAAGTTATAAGCATGCTAATTATAACGCCCATGAATCACTAAATTAGAAAAAAATTGTATGCTTATTTTAAAGCCTCCCTGTACACTACGTTGGCTGTGGTATTTGTAGGTGGCAACAAAACGTATTGATTTTCAGGAGATCCTACTCGAGAAAGTGCCACATACAATTGCCCGTGGGAAAAGCACTCTTTCCTTAAGTCGATACCAACTATGGAAAAAGTTTGTCCCTGGGATTTATTTATTGTTAGGGCAAAGGATATTTTTAAAGGGAACTGTAACCTTTTAAAAGATATGGGCAAATCAGTTGGTATCATCGGGATCCGCGGAACATGTGCGAGCTGACCGGCCGCGGGACCCGTAATGACAGTTGCTACAATCACATTATCTCTTAATTCTTTGATCAATAGTCTTGTACCATTACACATATTGGGAGGGCTTAAATTTCTTAAAAGCATAACAGGCGTACCTATTTTTAATTTTAGTTCATGAGGTGGCAAGCCAGCAGGATTGAGGGAATTTAAAAATTCCTGTGGGTAGTGCACTGTATCTTCGATGTTGCACACGGTGTCAACAGATTTGTAACATTTAAAGTCACTTGGTACTTTTTCAATAATAATTTTGTTTATCTCATTCACTGAGTCGTTTCTGGGTGACAATATCGCTCTCGAACAGAGCCAATGGAAATTTCTTACTGTAAGATTGTTGATGTCGGGATAGATTGTGTCTATAAGGATTTCTAGACTGTGAACAGTTTGAGCGAATTCAATATCCAACAGTACTTGGGAGCTGTTAGCAATTGGAGTAGTAAATTTTCCGTCTCCTAATTTAAGTATATTTTCTGAGAAATTACCACCGCGGTAATTGCATAAATGTGCTCTCATATTCGTGCGCAAATTGAGAGTTTTAATTGATAGCCACAAAGGTGATGATTTGAGGCACGCTTTAATAACGTCGGCACGTGTACCTTTTGTTACAACTGGTAGAGTTTGGCGAAAGTCTCCAGCGAAAACAAAAGTTACGCCACCCATCATATTGCATGAGTTTCTTAAATCTTTTAATGTGCGGTCCACTGCTTCTGCTGTTAGTTACTCGATGCGCTGCGTGGCGGCCGCCGCCGCCGGCATGTATTTTTATTTTAATTTCATGATATCTTTTGAATGGAATGTCCGATTTCAATAATTCAAAAAGTAATCATCAGGTATTGAGACAGTCTTGAATATTAAATTATTTATTTGGATAAAAATTTATAAATGGTATGGATAACACGGTCTGATTTTGATCGGCATTTCTATCAATTTGTTAAATGTAAAAAAGTAGTTATAGTGACGTAACTACAATAGTTAGACACATGGTCTCGCGAAGTTTTTTGTAGATATTGATATATTCTATAATATTGTCGAACATTTTTTTGTCCTATCATTAATACTCTTCGCAGCGTATGCGATGAAAGACATTTTATGGCTAATTTTTTTACACCTTCGGTTGGTTTTAATAGGAATTTCTAAAGATTTCTATAGTAATCTAGTACTAAATATAGCCTATGTTACTCAGTGATAATGTAGCTTTCTAATGAAAAAAAAATATTAAAATCGGTCCAGTACTTTTTGAGTTTATTCGTTACATACAAAAATACAAAAATACAAATCTTTCCTCTTTATAATATTAGTGTAGATAAAGTATTATTAACCACTAGCTTTTACCCGCGACATCGTTCGCGTGGAGTTAGGTTTTTAAAGTCCAAGGCTCTAACCAAAAAGTAAAGTCGATATCACACCTGTAAGTTTTACTGAGTTTCTATAGATTAGCACAGTTAGGTGTATACACTCTTTTATGTAGCTGAATACACCTTGCAGGTGTAAGGCCACGTTTATGTGGTTCAGACTTAAGAGACCAAGGAACCAGGGAGCCAAGGTCTGCAAACTGAGTCCCTATACAAAGCGTACAATGACATTAGAGGCGTTCATACATACACAACAACGCGACATAATCTATCTCACGCGGTGTCGTGTCGACACGATGAAGAGGAATGAATTACCAACGCGACGCGACACCACCGCTAATTAATTAACACCCTAGTGCGGTAATGTTGATGACGTTCTACACAACACGTACCGTGTTTTTATCCCGGCTACTGAAAAGAAAATAGAGTAATCTTTGTATTCTTTGTGGTTGAAAAGGTTTGGAAGTTGGAACGCTCTGCCGGCTGCGCGCGGCGTCTGTCTTCCTTGCTTGGCTTCCACGTGAATAGGCATCTTTAAGGCAAGCGTACACAAAGTGCTTTCTAATTGACTGTCATCATTTGCAAAACCTTCAAATCATATATATGTTTGTCTATTGCCGTAATTATTTATTTATTTCAGTTGCAGATTCTTTACACATACCCCGTTAGGATCTGGAATCGACTGTAGTAGAGAGACCGATTTTATTTATTTTTATTTGCATCGTCAAAAAAAATCATTTATATTGTAGTAACACTTTTCCAATAAAAAGTTTTTAATATTTTATAAAATTTGTTTTCTTTTTCTACGTTTCGAATGCAGTCTGGCAAATTATTATATATTTTTATGGTCATTACGAAGGGATCCAGTCCCTTCGGTACGGACGGTACGGGACTGGAGGTGTGAAGTTTTAGTTTTGATGGTGGTAGGGTTAGTTTCTAGTTAGTAATTACTTCTAGCTTCAAGTTAACTTTTATAGACGAAAAACGGATTTCGGTAAAAATATATTGGAATTCTCACTTTTCTTTATTTAGACGAGGTCAGGAGGTAATTTTCCCATCCCGGTGTGGTTTATTTTAACTTCCGATCTGTAGACGAGTTGACGCGTTCAGGTCAAGCGGCAATTACCCGCGATAGCCTATCTCCCGGTGGCCTCTATTTCTTGTCAGATAAGCTCAATGGTTAATTAAAGCTTGCGAGCTTCTGCTGCCACTGTGCTTGGTGTGAACATTCTAAACTAACATTCTTTCTCTGATATCGCTCGATTCCAGAGGAAAATTTTTGATTGAAGTTGGAGCGGAAAGCTTGTACCAGGAGTGAGTACGACAGTAGTGCAACGAGTGGCGTTCGAACATGCGACATTCAGTTTTCTATCCGCACCCTTAACCGTTTTGCTATTGAGGCTATATGTATATTATAATTATAATATATGAATATGATTCAAACCGACAAAATTATTACAATTATTTTAAAAACACTTTAAAGTTTCAGCTCGTAAATGTAGGTAGGTATTTTTGTTTTAACTAGCTTTTGCCAGGGAATTGTCCTCGTGAAGTTGGATTTTAAGAAATCTGCGGGAAGTCTGTTGTTCCAAGATAATAGGCAGCCTCTGTAATTCTCCAAGTCCTCAAATATACTCACGCAAAAAAATCACATCCATCCGGTGCTCCATTGCTGCGTAATTGAAGGACAAACAAATAACACATTTGCATTTCCGCAGCTTCTAACAAACACATAAAAGACGTGCACCAGAGCAGCTTATCTCTAAGGAAGAGATTTCTTCCATAATTTCGAATGTGAAATGAGAGCAAAATATTGCAGAGGTACTTTTAAACTTACTTATTTCATTCAAATAAATAATTATAATGTCAATGTTTCAACAAGAGTTGAAATTCCACTTAGTAACTTTTGTACAGGTCGTAGGTGGATTTGATTAAATTATGAAAACAAATCAATTTGCCGGGCCGGTAAATTCTATTACCCAATCAATTAAATCTGTCGCGATAACCCGCAAACCAAAGCAATTGCAATAAAATAACTATTCCCTAATTGCGAGCAACATGCTTGTCGCAGCATATTATATTTCGCTAGAGATTGCAATGTAGGTAGTGTCATGCAGTACCTAGTAGTAGACTACACTAGCGGCACGCTATGATGGCCGGTTTGACGTTTGTCCGCTCATGAAGTTCCGTATTAATTGATAACGACTTTGAAGGAAATAATTGTATTACTTTATTGACGATAGTGATGTGCAGAGATTCATAAATTTTATCGAATGTAGTTTTAGGTTTAGGACTCAAAATTTATTTATTAAATTGATTTCTAAAATGTATACAAGTGTAGAAAAATCAGTTTGCACCATTTAAGGGGTGAATGTACTTGTGAATATGAACAATTTTCACTATGTGGACAAACCTCTGAATTCGCAAAAAAATATCAGCTGTTTCATACAAAAGGTAAATTTTTTATTTTTATATGATATATACCACAACTCGGCATTTGGTTTTCTAAATTGAAAATTTTTAAAAATGAAATCTAATACGATCGTCACATAGGATCGCTGGCTAGCACAACTACTACCTCCGGCAAACTCGCGTCAATGCTCAATGCAAAACAAAGCAGTTTCGAATTGACGTTGCTTCGAAAAGTATAAACTGTCAGTGCAATGCGATTGTGATATAGTTTTGACCTGGCTTTGGATTTCAAATATTGATACTGCATTACTGTTGACCCTTGCTCGTTAATTTGGACTCTGTTCAAGCCATTTGTTGTGGATTTCGTCGATATGACCGAACGTACGCAGAGAACTGTTCTAAATAGTCAGACACGTGAGTTCGTAATACGCCTTCGTAACTATTTCGATCGTGAAGCTCAAAATGGAGGGCCAATTTTACCTATAACGTCAGTGGTTGAACGCGTAGCTGATGCGCTTAATATTGGACAACGAACTGTTAGACGGATAACTAAAAAAAAAATATGGCGAGACTGGCACAGAAGAAAATAAACTTCACACACCAAAAAAGAGAAAACGAGCAAAACCAGTCGTAGGCATCGATAGCTTTGATGCCGATGCTATCCGAAGACATGTTTACGGCTACTATTTACAGAAGGAGTATCCAACAAGAAAAAAGTTGGTGCATTCACTGAAGGAAGCTGGATTATTCTTCGGTGGGGAAAGTTCTTTAACTAAGATTTTGAAGACCATTGGATTTCGATACAAAAAATGTAACAAACGCAAAATATTGATGGAAAGATTTGATATAGCGATGGCAAGGTATACTTTTTTACGGCAAGTGAAAGAAATCAAAAATTGGCAAAATGTTGTGTTCTTGGATGAAACATGGCTTAATGCTAACCATACTGTAGGCCGTTCTTGGAACGATGACACAGCAGCATCTACTTCCAAAGTTCCTGTAGGAAAAGGATCGCGACTTATAATTTGTCACGCCGGAACCATCAACGGGTTTGTCGAAGGTTCTCTCATGGCTTTTGCGTCAAAAACCACTGGAGACTATCATGAAGACATGAATGGAGAAAAGTTTACTGAATGGTTTACCTCAATGTTGTGTAGCCTCCCTGAACCATCTATTATAATTATGGACAACGCCCCATACCACTCGATGCAAATTGACAAGCCACCTGCCCAATCCCAAAAGAAAGCTGATATCGTCGCATGGCTTCGTAAAAATGGCGTAGATGCAAACATGAATATGTTAAAAGCGGAATTAGTACGTCTTTTAAAAGAAAACAAACCAACCAAGATCCGATACGTCATTGACGAAATAGCATTAGAACATGGGCACAGAGTTATACGGTTACCGCCTTACCATTGTGAGTATAATGCGATTGAGTTGGTGTGGGCTCAAATTAAGGGATATGCTGCAAGACACAATACAGAACCCCCATTTACCACAAAAAAAATGCTAAAATTATTAGAAGAAGCTTGTGAACATGTGACTAAAGGAGACTGGGAAAAGGTTGTGAATAGAACTGTTAAATTAATAAGGGAAGATTATGAAAGAGATGTGAAAATAGATAATATTATAGAAAACGAACATATAATTATTAATGTAGGTGATGATAGCAGTGACGACAGTGAAAATAGTAGTATGGACGAATCTGATTAATTATGGCCTTTTGTGGCACCTTTTTTGGTATCTTTTGTATTCATATGTTTCTTGTGTGCATATAAAGTATGTATATTCATTTTCATTCAAATATTCAGTTCGTTCAAATAAATTAAATAAACATATACATTTTTGTTTTATTAAACCTATTTAATCAGGTACAAAAACAAAACTTAATTGTTTTTTGTTCGAGAATAAATTGACATTCCACATCACTATTGTAATGTGTCAAACCGGCCATCATAGCGTGCCGCTAGTGTAGTAGAGTAGCGGTCATAAGTTTTGATATTGGGCGTTGCCACCCTGATAATAATTATACGAAACATTGACATACGAAAACCTAGACAATTTAATAATTAAGTTCAGCTACCTAATATTTAGTTAATTTTAAAACGTCTGCTATCTTTAAACCAAATATACCTAAGCTTTATTTTTATATCTGCTGAATAAATTGTAGCCTCTCATTTAAAAAATCATTAAAAAATCTCATTTAACCCTTCTCTGTTCTCTGAGCCGATTATGGGTTGATAATGATGATGATGATGATTTAAAAAATATTGTAAAAATAATCCTTAGACCAAAGAAAGTTCAACCTCAAATGAAACAAATATGTATTATGTTTTCTATGTAAGTTCGATAAATGACAAGAATTTATTTGTTAGATCAATTAAAACATTTGTTCATAGTGGAGTCTCGACGTGTCATAAAGGCCACAGGTTGGCCTACATGAAATAAATAATTTTTGAATTTTGATTTTTTTTTTAAATTTTATTCATAGGCAAAAAGATTTTATATTCTAATTAGGGCCTGTTTCGCCACCTTCAAGAAAATTTTATCCATCAAATAAAGTTGACGTTTTGATAGGTTTTGTATGGGCTATCTGTCTATCTCTCTGTAATCTGTCGATAAATTTTATTACCTATCAATCTTGGTATTATTTCGTCAAAAATGTATAGACTTTTTTTAACCGACTTCCAAAAAGGAGGAGGTTCTCAATTCGGCCGGTATCTTTTTTTTTTTTTTTTTTTTTTTTTATGTATGTCCACCGATTTCTCCGGGATTACTGGACCGATTCGCGTGATTTTTTTTTAATCGACAGAGGATGTTTGCGAAATGGTCCCATAAAAATTTTAACCTTCAACTCCTCAAGCCTGATGCTGCAGGCTAAAACTATGGCGATTTAGGAAATTTCGATTACGAATTGATATTGTAGGTAACAAGTATGGACTACATCATGGAGCTCCAGGTCCTAGCTCCTCAATCATAGGATACTACACTTAAAAGCTTAAAATAAAAATTCTTTTCAAAAAACCGACTTCTAACGCCACTACAAAGTATAAAAATAATTTTAGTTTGTCCACGTTTGTTGAAGTCGGGCGGGCCTAAAATACAAACTATGAAACCGACTCGCGATGCTCGCTCGACTTCTACAAACGAGTCTATCATATTCTGTAGCGTCGCGCATCGGTTTCATAGTTTGTATATAGGCCCGCCCGACTTCAACAAACGTGGACAAACTAAAATTATTTTTATACTTTGTAGTGGCGTTAGAAGTCGGTTTTTGAAAAGAATTTTGACTGCTAGCAAAGTCGCTCGGTGCCTATGGACAAATTACAGACAAATAGATTGAATATTGGTACTGGGCGCTCAAACTGTGAATGAAACCGTGAAAAAATGTGTGAAAGTTAAAGAAATTAATAATGAATATGGCGGCCTTTACCTTTACATAACATTTCAGCTGCAGTCGGAGTATAAATCCGAGCAACACGGTTTTTTCGTAGTACTTTCTTGTGTCCTGTACTTAGAGCGTTGCGTACGCTTTTCTGCAAGAAACTGTTTGTGTACCTTTTAAGAAAGCTGAGAAAAAAGGAAAAAATAATAAATGTTATTATATGTAATATCTTTGTAATTATATCAATGGCTGTAAGATACGTAAGCGCGGTAACCAATTAAGCGAGTTATCTAGACTCGAGGCCCTGCGGTGGCGTTGCGGTGAAATAGCGGTTTTCTAATTTCTGCGGACGCACTGCGCAGCGCGCCTCAGTGTTATCTGCGTGAAGTATTCCCCTTTTAAGGAATTATCTCTCTGGTGGGAAATGGTTGATCAATAACCAACTTGCCGGAGTCTCTGCTGGTTCATTTTTTGGAGCGGGTGCTACCTGACCCACTCAACCCTGTCAAGGTGAAAACCAGGATAACTTGTAGTGAGACGTTAATGCGTTGCTGATGATGATGATGATGAAAGTATAAAAACATTCTGTTTACAACCAGCAAAATGCATATTTGAAGTTTTGTCGACTGAAGCATTTTTGGTTGCAAAAATAAACTATTACCGTAACTCACCCGTAACTTAATGTGCAACCTATATTTAGAGGTTGACAAACCTAAGAAATGTTTCAAGAATTGTCTCAATTTGCTGACACGGCGTTTACAGTGAGTGCGCACACTCGGCAGCAAACAATCGGCGAAGTGGCGTCTGTTTGCATTACACGGACCAGTGTGTGTACACACTGATACAACATTATGTCGAGTAATTGGATTGTCTGACAAACAAGCGATCGGATGTCTGCACTGGCCGACACAAGATCTTATCCAACACAAGTGTTTTCTCGAGCAGACACCAGCTACTTGAAGAACAAACGTTAATTTTCTTGGGCTTAAATTACTTCTATTGAATTTTAAGCAGAGTTTACACACCATTTACAGTTAGACACTCCTGAAAAACTTCAATTTAGATTTTCTTATATACGTTCTGATTCAGTTGTAAATTTATATCAGTTCAAATCAGTTGGTCAAGATAAAACATTTACAAAAACTTGGCGTTCCACGTTTTTTAACACGTCTTGAAATAGAATAAGAAAAGAAATTGAAACAAAAATAGAAAAACGTTGAATAAAGAATGTGAAAGAATAGAAGCTCTTGATAGCCAAAGGGGGCAAAAGCACTTAACACTAACTTAATAGTTGATTCCGTAAATTAAAACAAAATTACTTTTGTTATTAGGTCTTCTTCAAAGGTTACTTGACTTTCATTTTCTCTCAACTCTAACTAGGGGTCAATGAACCTTGATTTCATTAGGGGTCTTTTCAGTGCCCTTTTCGTACAGTTTTCTCGCCAATTCTGCGAGCCGAGGTCCCAAGTTGTACATTATTATCTTATCTCACTTAAATTATACTCAACGTGGGAAATACAATGTTCGCAATTAGAGGATAGGCGGTGTATCGGCCGTCGTCGGTGCACTGTGCACTGGTATAGAGTACATAACCGAGCAGAGACAAAGCTTCATACAACCCTGCTGTGACATACACTACAATCAGGTAATTTAAAAAATTCAAAAAAAAATTCAAAATTCAAAATTATTTATTTCACGTAGGTCAACCTGTGGCTCTTATGATAAGTCATGACTCTACCACCAGTTCGGAAAGCGGATTCTGCTGAGAAGAGCCGGCAAGAAACTCAACAGTTGCTCTTTTTAAAATAACAATATTATTATGAAGCTATTACATTGTAATAAGTTTTTTATACTCTCTTGTGGGCAGCTGGATGCCAAGCCAATTTAACCTATGCAACTTTGTTAGAATAAAAGACATTTCCACAATGAGGGGAAGTTCCAAAGAAAAAACCTCAGACAAGCTGAACTGAACTTGACTAATATGCTCCTCTCCCCTCCAAATAAGCATTAAGCTTGTGTTAGGAGTGGGTACGACATTAGCGCTACGGGTGAGAAAAGCTGCGACCTTTCAGTTTTAAGTCCACACCGTTAACCGTTGGGATATTCAGGCTTAAGAGAAGATTAATGTATACAAGTATGAGGCTCTGACTGCGTGATAGACCACTCACGGCTGCGTACGCACTGCGAGTGGACATGACAGATTTAGGCCAGTTTGGCCAGTGGACAAACTTTATTGGCTGTGTTTCGCATGTGCGTTGTATTTCTTTTCGCTCCAGGTTTTTAACCGACTTCCAAAAAGGAGGAGGTTCTCAATTCGGCCGGTATCTTTTTTTTTTTTTTTTCTTTTTTTTTTTTCTATGTATGTCCACCGATTTCTCCGGGATTACTGGACCGATTCGCGTGATTTTTTTTTTAATCGACAGAGGATGTTTGCGAAATGGTCCCATAAAAATTTTAACCTTCAACTCCTCAAGCCTGATGCTGCAGGCTAAAACTATGGCGATTTAGGAAATTTCGATTACGAATTGATATTGTAGGTAACAAGTATGGACTACATCATGAAGCTCCAGGTCCTAGCTCCTCAATCATAAGATACTACACTTAAAAGCTTAAAATAAAAATTCTTTTCAAAAAACCGACTTCTAACGCCACTACAAAGTATAAAAATAATTTTAGTTTGTCCACGTTTGTTGAAGTCGGGCGGGCCTAAAATACAAACTATGAAACCGACTCGCGATGCTCGCTCGACTTCTACAAACGAGTCTATCATATTCTGTAGCGTCGCGCATCGGTTTCATAGTTTGTATATAGGCCCGCCCGACTTCAACAGACGTGGACAAACTAAAATTATTTTTATACTTTGTAGTGGCGTTAGAAGTCGGTTTTTTGAAAAGAATTTTTTAATTAACCATTTTGATCATTGAAAGTTCTAATGTGTATCAGAGTATGTTCCGTAACAACTAAGTTAATATTTTGCTTCATTTTCATTTTTCTTCTGCGAAAACTACCGAAATAGGTATAAATTAAGCACGGTCTTTGAAAGCTTCGCCTCCTTTCGGTAATGGACTCACGTGACAGTTCGCGCCCGTGTGGCTTATCGTAGATTTAATTAATTGAGCACACTGCACATTGCTTGTGGTGTTTGCAGCGAAAATAAATTAAAGAATTTACGCACGTGAATATGTGAAAACAGAAAATAATTCGAAGGTACGAGAGCCTAACTAATATATTACTATAACTCAAGTTATATATTCTGGTATTATCTACATAAATATAATATTGTAACCTGGTTCGCTCATTGAGTAAAAAATCTGCTCAGAACGCATAGCGTGTAAGCCATGCTACTCGTACAGCGCTTGAACAAACTACAAATAAAACTTGACTAGCGTAAGTAGTAACTACCACTTTTAGCGGCAGCGATCGGCGTTTTTGCAACTGCACCATATTTTTGCGATGCTAAAAGTAACAATATGCTAAAAGTCAGCGTGAAAAAATTGGGAAACGCCGATGCTAAAAACCGCAACTCGATCGCTGCGACTGACGTTGATGTGTGCCCATGTTAGCGTTCGGACGCGAAATCGAGCTTCCGAACAGTGACTCAAATCCATAAAAACGGCGATCGCTGCCGCTAAAAGTAGCCAGTCTGCCCTCTCCCTTAGAAGTCAGAAGTGTGTACGACAGTGGCGCACTGGGGTTAAAAAGGTCAACCTTTTTCCAGTTTTTCATTCCGCGCCGTCATCCTTCCTTTATTGAAGCTTTAAGATAGAATTGACAAAAATAAGCAAATATATAATAAAACTGTCCACTCTGACCTTCGAGTATTTAATACTCAAAGACTCTGCCTATTATAAATTCAAACGTAACCGTAGCTACTCGCAAATGCCTGGACAGACATATCATTGTGACGTCTGGTACATCGCTATCGGATAGACGTACGGAAACGGATTAATTCCAAACGGTTGGCTCAGCCGCGTCTGCAGTAATCGGCAATGCATGCTCGGTGCAGCGCCGCACCGCACCGCACCGCACCGCACCGCGCCGAGTGTTGCGGTGAGCGAGCTACACGCCCCGATGAACTTAGTATAGAGCTTACAACTGCGGAATCTGAATAGGCTTAATTAGCGTACGAAAGAACGGAATATGTAACTAGCGATGTAGTGGTTAGGCCTGCAGTCTCCTATTTGGGGGGTCGCGGGTTTGGTCCCGGATAACTCTGATTTTTTTGGAGCTAGCTATTAAATATCACATGCTTCAACGGTGAAAGAAAATATCGCGATGAAACCTGCACATCTGAGGGTTCTCCTTTTCTCAAAGGTGTCTGAATTCTGACAATTCGCAATCAGCCAATGTGGTGAACATATTTTATCCTTCAAAAAGGCAAGATATAATCCTTCGCTGAAATCAATTGCTGATCATGATGATTAAAAATCCTTTTTTCAGATTTAGTAGAATATTTCTTTTCGCCTTTAATCTAAAAGATCCCTTTCAAGCCGAACGCTGATGCATCATTTTTCAGTAAACTGCTTTCACGTTAAAATCTGCACATTCCGGAGAAGTGATAAATTTGCATTCAATGGCTATGGTTTTTAACTTATGGGACGCATTAAAAGGGAAGGGAAACAGAATAATGCTGAGCGATTGAATCGAGCCCGCATCTCTGTGATCGGCAATGCATGCGCGATGTTCGGTACGCTGCCTGCCGGCCGCCGCACTCCCTGCTAGTTAAATGCTGCCACTATATTCCCAGCTATTCTGTTGTCAGTTTATATTCTAGACTAACTTTTGCCAGTGACTTGGTCTGGTTCAGTCTTTACGTTCAAATACATAGACAGCAGACTCGTCTTTGCAGAAAACAATCGCCGAGTTCCTTGCTGATTCCTCTGCGTCGTAAAGGAATTCCGAACCAGTGCTAGGTTCACTTGACGATCGAAAAGAACTTTATCTGCTCCAGCATCGAAAAGTTCCGATTTCGAATTTGACAGCTGAATCGAAATGAACCCTCTTTCGGTTTTGCTTCTCATTTCGATGCAGCTCGTTGTATGGGAGCTGAATCGAAATGGTTATCTTCTTAAAATAGGATATCTAAAGCTAAGGCTCTGAGTTCTGGCACTTTTGTACTGTTCATACGACAGAGGCGCAACCGGCGGCTGGTGGCGGCTTACGGAGTTACTTTACTGAGCCTACGGCGTATTTTGTTAAGGATTTTATTTTCCTTATCGTAGATAAAATCTTGTATGCAACTGAACGTTACTGATACTCGGCAAGCCTCGTGTCAAAAAACAGCACTCGAATTAAAATGACCCTCATTACGATGCAGTTGCATAAATAGCTATTGTAAAAGTTTATTTGGAATAAAATCTTTTCTTTTTGTTTTGGATTAGGCGATGCTCGCGACTTTGTCCGCGTGGATAAAATCCCTCGGGAACTCTTCGATTTTCCGGGACAAAAGTAGCCTATGTCACTCTCCAAGTCCTCAACTATACCAATGCAAAAAATCACGTCAATCAGTCGCTCTGTTGCGGTGTGATTCAAGGACAAACCAACAAATAAACACACTTTCGCATTTATAATATTAGAATGATTAGTCCTTGCTAGATCAAGTCAGTGTCTTGGCTTCAATCCATAGTTCATCGGAGTAAAACTCGTGTTCTTAATGTTTGTTTAAAAGATAAAATTGTTCAATTTAAAGTACAGAATGAAGAACGACATTTTTTATGATCTCATAAAAATCAATTGGGTTTATATTGTTCTTTTGCCGTTATATTATGGGTTTGATCTAAAAATGTGCGTTTTTGTTGTAATTTTGATACACATTATGGCATCTATATTTCACTTTGAGTATAACAAAGATATTTCAGCACATGGTTCGATCTTGTAGGTGGATGTGGCACAAATTCGTTTCGTCATGCTTCATTATTGATGTGCCATCAGTCAAGACAGATTGATAAATAATTCAAGTGATTTATTTGACACCGTTATGCAGATCTGTTGACATATATTTGACACCGTTATGCACATAGTTCGGAGAGCTGATGGTCGTTGGGGTCCCAAGGTGCTGGAGTGGCGACCCCGCACCGGGAAACGCAGTGTTGGCAGACCCCCCACCAGGTGGACCGACGACATCAAACGAGTCGCAGGGAGCTGCTGGATTCAAGCGGCGCAAGACCAAAGCCTGTGGAAGTCCATGCAGGAGACTTTTGTCCAGCAGTGGACGTCTATAGGTTGAAAAAGAAGAAGAAGAAGATGCAGATCTGTTGAAGACTTTGTAATTCATTACATTAAGCTTTTGCCTTCGACTTCATCCGCGTGGAGATAGTTTTTTTAAAATTTATTTAAAAAACTATTAAAATTTAAAAAACTCTGTTTTTTTTTTTTGTATAAAAGGAAGCACATGTCACTCTCCACGTCCTCAACTATATCCGATTGATAACCTTCCTGGCGCAGTGGTGAACGCTGTGATCTAATAAATGGGAGGTCTCTGGTTCGATTCCCGGCGGGGTCAGTTTTGGAATTTGTAATTTCTGAATTGTCTCTCGTCTGGTGGGAAGCTTTCGTTGGCCGTGGCTAGTTACCACCCTACCGTCAAAGACGTGCCGCCAAGTGATTTAGCGTTCCGGCACGATGGCGTGTAGAAACCGATTAGGGGTATGGGTTGAATTTTCACTGCCGTACCCCTTCCAAGTTAGTCCGCTGCCATCTTAGACTGCATCGTTACTGACCATCAGTTGAAATCGCAGTCAAGGATTATCTTGTCATCGAATAAAAAAAAATATCCATTCCTAAAATCACTCCGTTGCTTCTTGGCGTGATTGAAGGACAAACCAAGCATCCAACAAACATATACACATTCGCTAACTATACAAATGAAATTGTCACAACATCATAATTATGTATTGCTCGGTTAAATGTTACTCGGCGATGCTAAAATTGGCCCTAACAAAATTTTAGATAGTGACGTCACATTTAATGAAGTACAATGAATAATTAAAAAGCCATTTCACGATGAATGGAGTACGTCTTTACGCCGCTCGGGCGCCGCGCGCCGGTCCCCGGTCACGTACTGGCGGTGCGGGAGGAGGCTCGATTAATACAGCTCACCATCCTAATCATCGTCTTTTACAAAATGGAGAGCAATTTCACAATTTCTATCTCTGCTCTTATTAAATGTCATCTCAAATTAATTGGTTACGTGACTTATACAGAAGTTTAAGATATGCCGACATCATCATGGCTTGAATTAAAAAAATAATTAAAAAAGAACATTTTGGTTTTTAAAAATCTCTTTTTTCTTGTGGGAACTTGTTGTGGGATTTCCTGGGATAATTATTTTAAAATTATTCTAATTCCGCTTCTAGGCTGTCCTATTGTTAAATTTTGATCAAGATCCGTTCAACGGTGGAGGCGTAAAATAGAAAGCAAACAGATGACGTATTTTATTCGAAATTTTTATCAAGACAAAATTTAATAGTTATTAGTTAAGTAGTAAAAAACGATAGCAGCGGTTCTAAATAAGTTATTTTAGACCAAGTTTAAAAGTATTACTGATTTTGTAAGTTAACGTGAGTTTTCCTACATTTTCCAACGGTATCAAAGAATTTCATTTCCCTAATTTTTATTCTAATAATACCAGAATATGCGAAATTTTCAAGCGTCCGCGTCCCTTTGTTCGCCATCCGGTTCGGTAATGAGTTCGGGATTTGGGACCAGTTGGGTCGAGACCTCGTCAGATCACCAAGCACGTACCATTTGAACACCCCCTCGCCCCGCAACGGTCTTTATAATCCTCTTTAACGTCAATTATGAGGAATTTTATAAGATTTTATAGGACAAATTAAGGTTACTAAAATTAACCTTAAATATTGTGAAACAAAACAATGCATGACTTGTCTGATTTCTGATAGTATATTAATTATATGCACTTTCTCATTTGTGCTTGATGCACTTAACTGAAAATCTGTTGTAAATCATCTGGGTAATTCATAAAAATGTAAAGCGAAACACAAAAATTGTACCATTTCAGTCTAGTTATAAGCGGTCGATAATAACGCAAAGTGCTATTACGACGTCTATTCCTAGAGCCTCCCCACAGATGCCTTTGAAGTTAAGTGCGCCTCATAATGTTCTCGAAGGTGTGTGAAGTCCGCCAATTCGCATTGGGCCAGCGTGGTGGACTATGGCCTTTAACCCTTCTCTGAGAGGAGACCTGCGCTCAGTAGTGAGCCGTTGATGGGTTGCTAATGATGATGATGATGATGTGCATCCTGCGATATTGTGATGCACATACACATAATCATCATTTCATAATAAATACGCCATTTTGTATTGGGACGCATGCGAATCGTGTTCTTTCACACTGTCGTGATATTAACTATATTAAATTACCTTCGACCCAAACAGTTTCCTCCACTGTGGTTCTTTTTCGAGTTTTAAAATTTCAGAAACTGTGATCGATGATCCTAAGCATCCCCTACTTTTACAACCCCGTCCAAAAAGTTTCGCAGCCCGCTCAAGTTCTCTTATATTTTTGACAGTTAAATAGATTCCGTACCCTTCAAGGTAACAACCCTTTTCAGCGAGCCCTCCGAACGTAATCAGTTATTTGGACACTAAACAAGTTTTAATCCATTTAATTCAGAAATGAGAATTCGGCGCAAAGTTACAAAAGCTCCTTTATTTGGGGCACGAGAATGTTGCCTCTTTTAATAAAAGGCTCGGGAATTAATTCGCACTTAGCGTATTCCTTAAAGTTTATGTTAATCTTGAATAGGTGCCTTTTCCGTAAAGTTTCTACATCTTTAACACTCAATTTCCTTTTTTCTTCTTCTTTCAGATTATTTTAAAGGTCAGTATCATATTTTTTATCTACATTGATAATCTAACTGCATTAACTACCGACTAACAACCATTTAAGATTTTTGCTAGTTTTCACTAAACACCAAACCTTTCTTTTATATAGAGTTAAAACCTGCGCTTAACCACGATTACACCCGATGGTAAAGTCCTCTGGTAAAGTCCTTTGCTCTTAGATTATCATTATAATATCTTCTGCAACGTTTTCTAAGCGATAATGCCGCTGATCGTACTATATTTTCTTTTTTTAATTTGGTATACAGTAAAGTGTATTCATTTAAGTGTAGATCGAGTGCGCTTGCCCAGTAAAGGTCTATTCACTCATAATTTAAAAGTACCAAAGTTTAAGTTAGTCCGAAAAACGGAAGCCGGAAAGGTATGACGAATAAATTTCGTTTATTCGTTTGATTAAACTTGCGTATAAATTTAATGAGACCAAGTATAAACTCACATAAGCCGACGGGGATATCCTCATTATACAAGTACCTTCCTGTATCGAGTACCTTTTTCCCAACAGGTTTATTAATAACACAGACGGGTTTAGATTGAGACAAATCTAAAGACAGATAATCGCCATTGAGATGACCGAGCCCCGGTGAATGGGAGCTCGTTGCTCATCGAGGAGATTACTCGACAGACCACTCGTACTTATCTTTTAATAACTCTATATAGACGGTCTGCTTTAGAAATGCATTAGAGTTATTTGAAAGACCGATATTATATTTCTTAGGATTAACTAGTGTACTTAGACTAGGACATACCTCTTTATTGATAGCTTGGTTCAATTTATCGTTAAATATTACTTAATTCTACTTCTTCTTATTTACCAACCTTTAGATGTCCACTGCTGGACATAGGTCAGGTGGACCTCCACGGGCTTCGGTCTTGCGCCGCCTGAATCCAATGGCTCCCTGCTGCGACTCGTTCGATACCGTCGGTCCACCTAGTGGGGGGTCTGCCAACACTGCGCTAACCGGTGCGGGGTCGCCACTTCAGCACCTTTACTTAATTATCTAATCTTATCTTATTTAGTCGTACTGTCCCACGACGTGGCAAAGTTTTCCCTCCGATTTCTCCACCTTTTTCTATTCTGTGCCTCTGGACAACTAAACTGTGAATTTTTCTAATTCAAAACACCAACGTCGTGTTGGCGTACCACCCTGTCAATTATGATTTTGGGGGTCCAGAATTTAGCAGATTTAGCTCATAAAGCCCAATTTAGACGGTGCCTCATTCATCGTTCATTTTTGTAAACATTTTTTGCAAAAATGAACCCTTTGCCCTAAGGCCGAATTTAAACGGTTCATTTTCGATGACTCATCGATGAAGCCTCAAAATTGAAAGCAAAAATCTCGAAAAATGAACCGCCTAAAGTCCTTAGGGCGAATTAAGACGGTTCATTTTCGCAAAAATGAACGACGAATGAGGCACCGTCTAAATTGGGCTTAAGTTATCACCACGCAACGTACGTACTCGTAACATACGTAGATACAAATTATGTACATTACACAGCTAATCATAACCGTTTCCTTTGGTTTTACTGTAAAACACCCCTAGTCAGTCAGTCAGTCAGTTTGCCGGCAGTCAGGTAAAGAAAAGAAACATGTTACGATGGGTAAATGGTATTCTTCCTCCCGCATCCGACTACTTCCTGCTATTTCAGCGAGGTCAACTGTGCATCAAGCTAACTCATTACTTTCTGAACGAGCAACGTAATTTCAATCAATAACTTAATAACCACATCCAAGTTGTTTATTTATCCACTGCACTATCTGATTGCAAGTATGATATTTCAATCGCAGGTCTAGGCTATAATTTCTTTCGCACTTCTCTTGCCTTATCAGATACTAATAACTCGTTCCACATGAGTAACAATGCAGCGTGAGATACAATCATCTGCACCATCCACATCTAAGCCAATAACGAGCGTAAATTCGAATGTCTGTCTATCTAGTGTTCGGAATTTTTTTACGACTTATATAAAGTTTCTATATCTGTAATAATTAATGGATTTATTCCGTGGTAACTGTCGAAAAAAAAGCATGGAGTTTAGTCTTAAAAAAGTTTTCATTTCTACTAAGATGTACTTTGTATTTTCTGCAAAATTATAGAATAAGTTTAAGTATGAAAATTCCACCGGAAACCTCTGTTTTATCGGGATAACAGTAGCCTATATGGCTCTCCAAGTCGTCAACTTTACACATGCAAAAAAAAATCACTTCAGTCCGTTGCTATGTTGGTGTGTGTTTGAAGGAAAAACCAACTAACAAATTCAATATCGCATTTATAATATTAGTGAGGATTGTAAGCTTACTACATCTATTCGCAAACGAAGTCGCGCATCGCAGCTTGTGAGAGATAAGATCGGTGTGTGGTGTCGGCTCACACCTGGCCAGAGCCTGGTTATCGGGGTCTGAGTGACGTCACGGCAGAGCTGCGACTATGAAGTAGATGCTATCGGCTGAGAGCTCTCGTAGATGATATCTCTATAGTGGGGGCTTCAGCTTACGGATAGAGAGGAGCGATTTGAAAGTTTTATAAGTTAACGCTTGTTCAGAATTTGCACGCTGCACGAGCATCTTATTGATTTATAAAATAAAATTTTTATTCGTATTATTCCTACAAATCTTGCGAAGGACCATTTTACGTATGCAATAAATGACTTTGACTTTGACTTTGACTTTACGTTCTTACTAAAGTGTTACCAATAATATATTGAAAATGCAGATTGTAATCTCAGTAGGTTCATTTACGTCTGAATTAAAATTTTATTTTTCAATCTGTGGGCTGATATTATATTATACGTGACCGTGTCAATCGTGTCAATTTAGTTTAGTTAACAGGTATTCGTATTTGTGCATTCGACTAAGTTCCATCGTCCCCATAGGATTTAATTGTCTTTATACAAGATACTTACTGTATCGATAAGAATTATGTTGGGATTTTTTTTACATTGGTAGGTATACATCTACATTTTTAGTTTCACGTAAAATATTACGACTACCGTAAAGTCACAACCACTACTCAGTTTGCTGAATCACAAAAACGACTCCTGTTCGAACTCACAAATAAATTCTCCCGGGATTCTGCGGGAGACTGTCGTCGTATAGTATTAATCTAGTATTAATATTATAATACTCCCGGGTTCGATTTCCAGGTCGGGCCGTTAAAAAAAAATGTATTGGGTTTTCTACCAAAGAAATTCTCAGTACTAGCCCGGAGTTAGGAAGTTGGCGGTGTGACACCCCCGTGCCTCGGAGAGCACGTAAAGCCGTCGGTCCTGCGCCTGATCTCTCTCCGGTCGTGTCGGATTTCCGTCCCATCTGACTATGAGAGTGAAGAAATAGAGAATGCACCTGTGTTTGCGCACACACTTGTGCACTATAATATCTCCCGCGCAGATGGCTGACCTCTAAGGAGGTTGGCCGCCGTGATCGGATTCGGTCGGGAGGACGTTATTATTATTATTAATATTATACTTCATGGCTTCGTACTCAAGGTTATAGACTTGGTAGTATACGCATTCGTAGTGGTTACCGTTCACTTTATTGAGATTTAAATATATTTTTTTTTTAAATAGGGTAGGTTGATATAATATCGTCCCTGCGCCGTACAGCTATTAGGTACCTCATTCGCTTTTTAGTGCGCTACCGTTCCACCACGCCCTCGCCTAATTTAATTTTAAAGTGTTATTTAGAGTGATATTTAAAACGTAAAAAAGTAAACAAATAATATTTTTATAATGCCCAAACCTAAGGGTGATAAATGTGAATGTGTTAAAAGCAAAAATTAAGAAGTTTGAAATGAAATTACAATCAGTCGGATGATTCTGACACAACGTCGATTGCACATAAATCCCAAAATGCACCGTTGGGTTATCAAGGTAAGATTGATTATTATTAAGTAATAATAATTGTGCTATGGTTTATTGGTGCTCGAGAAATTAGTGTCTTGTGTATTGTACATTGGGATTGTTTCTTCACTATACGAGTTGGCTATTACACGATATTATTAACCCTAATGTAGGGACACAGTATTGTGGACAGTTCGTGCTTTTGCATTGGGGCTGTTTCTTACTGTTTATTATACTCGTGATAGCTAATAAACCTGAGTGAAAGTGTTTTCTTATAAAACACACAGTATTGTGGACAGTTCGTGCTTTTGCATTGGGGCTGTTTCTTACTGTTTATTAAACTCGTTATAGCGAATATACCTGAGTGAAAGTGTTTTCTTATAAAACACACAGTATTGTGGACAGTTCGTGCTTTTGCATTGGGGCTGTTTCTTACTGTTTATTAAACTCGTTATAGCGAATATACCTGAGTGAAAGTGTTTTCTTATAAAACACACAGTATTGTGGACAGTTCGTGCTTTTGCATTGGGGCTGTTTCTTACTGTTTATTAAACTCGTGATAGCGAATAAACCTGAGTGAAAGTGTTTTATTATAAAACACACAGTATTGTGGACAGTTCGTGCTTTTGCATTGGGGCTGTTTCTTACTGTTTATTAAACTCGTGATAACGAATAAACCTGTGTGAAAGTGTTTTCTTATAAAACACACAGTATTGTGGACAGTTCGTACTTTTGCATTGGGGCTGTTTCTTACTGTTTATTAAACTCGTGATAGCGAATAAACTTTATTGAAAGTGTTTTCTTGCGAAACACACAGACTGTGGACAGTTCTTACTTTTTGTATTGGGGGTGTTTCTTACTGTTCTTTAGTCAGTTTGTAGGCAGTAATTGCTATTTTATTGGGACTGCTTCTTACCACAGATATATGATTAACTTAAGGAAAGTCTGTTTTGACTATGAGACACAGTATCCGGAGTATGAGAAGTATGAGAAATATTAAAATCAGCTCATCGTTTATGGTTTACTTACCCTTTTTTCTGAATTCTATTTTTCACATGTATTTTACATGTTGATTTCGGACAGTTAAATTATGAATGTCGAAAATAAAACGACGCTAAATTAGAATGTTAGCCAGATTTGTTGTTTTATTGGTATCTGCCTGGCCTGCTGTTGAGTACAGTTGTTTTTATACAAAACTTTCTGAAAGGTGTCTTGTACTAATAACCTTAGTTTAAAAATTTTAATAATTACGAAAATTTCATACGAAATCCATTGAAACTTTAGTTTGAATGGTGGGTTCGTACTATTGACCAGCCAGTATATAAAATTATGATAATAATTGATAACTATGGCCTGGAAATTCTCTTTGATGTCTCAACGACTGGGTAGGGATATTGCCTGTGGAAATCAGAGAGCTAATGGAGTGACGATGAAAATAAATGACATAATAATTATTTGAAAATAGCTCTTTTTACTGGTATAAAAATATTTGTCAGAGAACTGTGTGACACCCAGATCCTCCTTCGTAATGATAATTTTGTACGTTAATCGAATAGGAGGTTATTCAGTTTCCACATTTGACCAATGATGACGTCATGGCTATCTCAGACGGAGATTCAGAACAACAGGAGCCGGAACTGAACCCAAATTCAAACCCCGGTATGCGGTACACCGAATGCAGTTCTATCTAATCAGAGAGCTGCGCCGAAACTTTCTCCGGAGCCTATTGGAATACCTACAGCAGAAAACTTTGGACTTGACAGTGATAGTTAAAAGATATTCTTGATATAGAACCATAGTTGGTTCTATCTGATGTTATCAATAGTCAGATAAAATCATTTTTATCCAAATATTACATACATAAAAAAAAAAGATTTGGCTATTAGATTACAACATTGGACCACGATGGGTCAACAATGGAACAGCTTAAGTAGCTAAATGAAAGTTTTTTAACTTCTGAAATTTCCAAGTTGATAAATCTAATATTGAAAAACGCAATGAAGCAATAGGAAACAAACAAGTTAAAACGTCTTCGACTATTAGTTATTTAGGAGAAGCCATCACGCTGTTATAATCCACAAGAGAGAGAAATACTTCATTGTTCAAACTATTGACAAAAGCCATAAATAAATTAGGAATTATTAGGAAGATATTTCCAAAGAAGAAGATCTCGCGAAACACAACACAAGATACAACACCAAATTCTACAAGAAATTTAAAGGGTCAGGGTTGGCTAGCAGGCCAATGGGACCCACAAGGACAAAAGACCCTGCGATGACCTCAACACATATTCGGCGAGACTACTTCTCGATAGTCCTGGAATCAACAGCAACGAACGAGCTAAAAACGTCGTTAATTATAGTTAATATCGTTATTAACGTCGTTAAAACTTGCTGACAGGCTGTCCTTATTCTATAAGGAATGGTATATGATCGCTAATGACCCTACGGTTCTTTCATACATCAAATGTTTCAAAATTCCTTTTTTCACGAACACCATCCCTAACAGTACCTCCTAGCAACCGTGTATAAAAATGTAACCTTTATAACAAAGGGTACTTTTATGTAATTTTATGGATTCTATTAGTAATTTTACTAGCTGGCGCTATTTCAAAATCTGAAGCTCGATCTGACTAATATTTATCGAATGTTTTTTGCAATACTTAAGCCAAATGAAAAGATGCGTTTTATTTAAAACTTAAAATCGTTAAAAATAAAACATCAATGAACACACAATAAAGAGTCATTTCTAGATGAAAGACTCAATAACTTTGCTAAAAATTATTTATTTTATTTTAGAATACACTAAATACATGTGAAACATACATTTATTATAAAACGATAATGGTTACAGTAGTAGGCATAAAACTGTCGCGCGACGCTTACAATCAAGATTAAGTTTTAGTAATAAAATTATATAATTAATAACATTATGTGCACAATATATTTATAACACACATACTTTTTATTAAACACAAATGAGGATAAAATTATCCACTATCCATCCAGGTTCCAGTTTGATGAATTTATCATTAAATTTAAGATCTTACCTTTCGGCTTAAATACTGCTCTTTTTGTAAATATACTTAAAATACTACTTTTGTGTTCACTAAAGTATGAAACCAGTAGTAAAATTATTGAGAACATGTGGACAAATACTCACTGTAATTTATTATACATATACCATATTTGTAGTGTTGGAAACTACTAATATGAAACATGTTATCAAAACTTACAAGAAACCACAAAGTTTCTTACGAATCTGGGTTTCTTTTTTAAAAAAAATGATAAAAGTAATAATTTTAATCTATCTAAAACTTTAGATTTTAATATAGTAGACACAGGTCAACAGAAAGTTTTATGTCTTCGCTTCATATAAAATGTGCTCTTCGGAGAACTTTGAAAAAGATCAAGAATCTAGGCGTACGCATCAAGATATTGAATAGCAACTTGCATTAATCTGCTTTATACGCTTAAAGACAAATTATACTCAAGTTTGGTTCTTCAAACATTGATTTATGTGGATAATAAATATCTGTCAAAGATACGTCTCATAGCACAGAGACCCAGATGCGAACGCAGTAGGAATATACTTTTACGATATCATGATCTAACCTTTACTATTAAATGCATTTGCATTTTCTCTATAAGTAACTTAGATTTTAAAATCGTTACGTAAAATTATTTCTGATAATAAATACCAAGGGTATAATTATTTATTGTTCCACACTGGGCTATCTAGCCATGGTATCCACTGTTTAAAAATCTTTTAATGTCAGAAATGTTGATGTTTAAAGGGGCTGGATGATTGACCTTATCAAACGATCAACAATCAGGGTGCTCAATATTTTACATTAAATATTGGTCAACTATACAGTTGATCAATCATAGTATAAACATATCCTAATCAGATCCTAAATCTTTAAACAATTTCTAAAAAAAAAAAAAAAAAACAAAAAAAAAAAAAAATGTTACGCTTACTGCACAAAGAGTACAAACATTATCAAAAATAAAAGTGTGTAATATCAGTGTGTTTCCATCTGATATATTAAAACTCCTAGATTAAAACTGTTGGTCATTCCATTTTTTAAATAAAAACCAGAGATTTCGCCTGGAAAAACATTGCATATCTTTACTAAACCACTTCGCTTGGGGAAAATGGAGACTCCATAATATTTCTTACTTAAAAAAAAAAAAAAACATACTCATAAATTGGACGGTTTACAAATTTTATCACGTTGTACCTATATAAAATACCTTGAACCAAACTGGAATTTATACTTCCATATCTCCTCCATCATTGGGCATGCTACCACATCTGCTGCGCAAAGGTTAAATGTTTCAGTGGATCATAATATGAAAACTACTGCAGGCTGAAGCTTAAGTTCCCATACTTTTGCTAGCTTTTATAATCGGCCTATCAATGCCCGAAATGATTTATTTAGCTATTATGAATGATTAAATAAAAACAAATTGTTGTTTGATAACCCATAGTCATTGTATGGTTTTTTGTTATATTATTAACAAAATATTTACATATATAGGTATATAAAAACAAAAAAAAACAACTTAACCAATACATCTTCTCATATTTTACGAATCTTAGCTCTAAAAGTCTACCAAGTCTATAACCTTGAGTACGAAGCCATGAAGTATAATTAATGATTAAACGAACTTACCTGTAAGTGAAGTTCTATCATAATTATACGAAGGCTTCGTACGAAGAGGTTATAACCCTCCCACCCTCACGTTATGCGTTTACCCTTAATCGTAAAATATGAGGTGGTGTATTAGCTGAACTCTAAACTAAATGAGGTACCTAATAGCTGTACGGCGCAGGGACGATATTATATCAACCTACCCTATTTAAAAAAAAAATATATTTAAATCTCAATAAAGTGAACGGTAACCACTACGAATGCGTATACTACCAAGTCTATAACCTCTTCGTACGAAGCCTTCGTATAATTATGATAGAACTTCACTTACAGGTAAGTTCGTTTAATCATTAATTATAACACGTATCGTGAAATATTACCGGGCGGAGATAAAAACGCGATTCAAACACGCGGCTCGCCCTACGCTCGACAAACGAGCGATGATGGAGTTTACAGCTTCCGAGCGGCGGAAATTATTCCGACTCCGGCGAACTATTGCGATAAATCGCGACAGTCGCGGCGCTACGCATCGCGCACACTCGTTACTTTACATTGTTTTCACGTATCAGGGTCATTCTCTAGCGATCAACCTAAATGCTCGTGATCATTTGATTTTATGAAACTCTGAAATACCTATTTTAAACCAGTCTTTGGCCGCGTGGACTTAATGGTGTTGAGTTATTATGAATTCCTAGCAGTTTCCCGAGATAAAAAATATCCCATGTACGGGTAACTCTTTAGGTCTATACGAACAACAACGTCGATCCTTCACTATATGATTGAAGGGCAAACCAACATTTTCATATTTCTAATTTAACAAGTAAAAATGATTGGATACAATTTGAGCAAACCAAATATTTAGTTAAAAAATTATTTACCAACATTGAAAGTTGGGTTATGCCTTCAGCACACATACGCTTTTCGAACGAATGTTAATAATTTTGCGAATGTGTCGGCGTGCTAAAGGTGTGTCGAAAGAGCAGTTTCATAAGTTCTTGTCTTCTGTAAAGATGGTAAAAACACGGATGGTGGATGGAAATGGGGAAAAGAGCTGGTTCTTGTCTATAACTTATAAACAAATACACTATACAGGAAATAATTAATAAGTACGAAGAGGAAACAGTATTAATCAAACCTTCACAATCATAGCGTCAAGTAGATACAACCGAACACATTGAACGGTTAATTTTGTCGACGTATACGCTAAAGACAAGTAATAGATTTATTATCAGAAATGAGGTCATAGTTGAAGCCTTGTAGAGCGATGATAAATGGAACCGGAGAGAATTCGCCAAAACCGGCACAAAACGAATGGCGGAATAAAACCTATTATTACCAATATCCTAGTATTTATTGAGTCTGACCAGTACAGAAATGGCTGTTACAATATTACATATTAGATTATTAAGTATGTCAACTTTAATGATACAAGATTTATCGTTTCATAACATTTTGTACTCGTGCAATATTTTATTTTGTAATACTATGTTTAAGTTACAATCGTTCTCAATATATCATTTGTTAGTCCATATTTCAAAGTCAATGGGATCTTTGAAATTAGAGAACCAAAGTTACTGATAGTTCATGAAGCTGAAATGGCAATGGTCTTTTCACACAGTTTATCTTAGCCAAAATTGTATAAGAAAGTCTGTTTGGGTTTTACTCTTATCGTGCGCAGAAGAAAATGAATTTGATTAATTTTAAAATTTTTAGCAAAATTGAGATATTAAAGTTTGTTTCAGATTGCTGATTTCACTTTCTTCCTTTGGAATTACATTAGTTGCACCTGTGTCAAGTCCTCGTAACGATCAGGCATTCCGACCGTCGCGAGTCGTGTGTAAAATGTAACGTAGTAATCAAACATGCTAATAACTTTCCCGCGTCGTTTACCGTTCCAATAATTTAATCAACCGTCACAGCTACAGCATCCGCGGTTCGCGCGCCGATAAATCATTGAAATGTTGCTACTTGAAGAGATTCATCTGACCGGTACCACGGTAGAGCGGCAAGGAACGCTTTCTTAACAAGATTTTGGTCTCCTTTTCTTGTTAAACTGTAACAATAAAACTTATTAGGATATTTTATTACACCTACTAGTACAGTGTGATTATGTAATGTAAGTGTATTTTTTAGGGTTGACCTTTAATCACATAGCAACGAAGCAAAGTATCGACAAAAATTTCTTTACATGCATATTTTAAGACTTACGCCCGATTTCTTTATCTATACATATAATAAAACAGAAACGAAACCAATTCTGTACATAAAATAGATTCAAAAAAAGGGTTTTTGCTTCTAATTGTGTTCAAGATACAGATATCAAAACAGAAGCTAAATTTTTTGGAGTTTACTCCTTAAGAATCGATTTTAGCAGCCCGGTATGAGAAAAATCCGGGCAGTGAAATCAATTTATCAATGACCTCGTTACGTTTTTCTGTTACGTTTTTCACAACGTTGAAATTTCTACCCTAACGTTCAGTAAATAAGGTTGGTTTTCGTGCGAAAGTCGGCCGGGGCGCGCTCGGACCCGAGTCGCGCGCATAGAGAAGGATATAGCGTCGCGCGTAAACTCCAGTCGTGCGTCGGAGGCCGGAGCTGACACACACTTTTTTTTGTCTGTTTGTCTGTTTGTTTGTCCTTCTTTCACGTAAAAAGTACCGCACATCTGTGCGGTAGTTTTTACGTGAAGTTTTTAGTAGAAATCTTTCTACAAAATTTTATACCGTGGTAGCTTATTACTCGGGTCAACATCTAGGCTACTTTTTATCCCGGAAAATCAAGGAGTTTCCGAGGGGCTTTAAAAACTTTAATTCACGCGGACAAAGTCGCGGGCATCAGCTAGTTAAATCTATCCGTAAACAGCTGTCGATGCAATCAACAAAATGCATATTTTGTGACACTAAACTAGAATAACTATGGTCAGATTTTAGATGGATTGAATATAGCAACCGGCCGTTAGAGATTGACATAGAAAACCAAAATTATCCGCAGGACTTAAAAAATAAAAGTCCGCATGTGGACGAAATTGAGCGTAAAAGCAAACTAAAGTATTACATTTTTTAACATAAAAGGCATGATCAATTTTAGCCGATTAATTAAGATATTCAGCCATGGATAAAAACCTTAGTTTTTATCGATTTCTCCTATCTATCAGTAACATAACGTTTCTTGGGCTATCACGTACGAGTGGGTTAACTGGTAACGTCGCAACCCGTAATTCATACTCGTCCTCCGTTATTTATGTTTCCCTGCGAGGTTGGGGCGCGGGTGCCACATGAGTAAACAACCGAACAGAGGCAAAGTTTCATACAATTGTGCTGGGATAGATAGGTAGCGTATTAACTCTCGGATCATCGCGTGCGTGCTGCGAGTAGACGAAACCGGTGTACGCCGACTCGACCAGTGGACAAACTCAAGGTAAGTGTTAGTGCGTTGTTTTTTTTCGTTCCTCGTTGTTAATTTAAAGATTTATGAGAAAATTATTTTTACTATCCTTACTAATATTATAAATGCGGATCGGATGTAATTGATGTAATCGAGGATCTGGAAAGTGATGCAGCTTCGTATCCCGCAAAAACAAATGGAAATTCTCGCTGAATTTTTATAAAACTAAATTTTCAACTAGCTTGCTTGCTGCAGTGACTTCGCCCAAGTAGACGAAGTCGAAACAAAAGCTTTAATAATATTAAGTTTTACTTTTAAAAATACTAATAAAAAAATTATTTTACTTTTGCTATTTTATCATTTTGTGACAACTCTACAAAATAGGTAATTATAATTTTGCAAGGTCTTAGAAGCTCTGCCTCTGTTCGGCTATCTACTCGTGCGTTGCGGCGGCGTGCGCTGCGCGAGGATACGCGATTTCTAATATTGATGTTAATCTCGTGACGTGACGTGGGAACTAACGTGTGGGGGGCTTCGGGCGTCGCGTAGTTATTATTTTATGATTTCTTCTAACCGACGCCATTTGCATTATTTATTTTGAGAAAATTTTTGCGGCTTACATCACGTAGTTAGAGGCGTGGCGATGCCCATGCGACATCCGGTGTACATAAGTTAAGCTACATTAATTTCTGTTTACAAAACCCACGAATTAAGTATTTAACATTTTCAGAATCCAAGTGTCACTCCAGTTCTTGTCTCCCTTGACGCAATCTTCATTATAAACACATCATTCCAAATTGAATCTTAAGGAACGTAAATGAGTTTCAACCCTGTTTTAATAAAGCCGTCAGAAACGGGAGATTAATAAATATTTCATTGAAAGAATTTCAAATTACCGTACATATACCACAAAATAATATAATATAGTAGGTAGTAGGTACCTTTGTTGTGTGTACCTTGTTAACCTTGTTACGTTACATTGCTGATAAGTAAGTAAGTAAAGTAAGCAAGATATTTAAATTGAAAACTATATTTTTCCAGTAGTTTGTATTGTGTGATACAATACAAACTACTTGAAAACATTTTTGCTCTGACCTGGTAGAAAGCTTCGGTCGTGGGCGGAATCACCCTACTGACAAAGACGTGCGGTCAAACGTTTTAAAATTCTGGTACGATGCTGCGTAGCAACCAATAAGGGGAATGGATAGGCAAAAATAAATAAAGCACGAAACATCTATGTTCTAATGCAATTATTTTTTTAGAACATAATACCTGTGATAATACTATTTATGTTAAAGTAACTAAGCTTAAACCATACTTATAGTAGATTCAACAACAGCATACCTACAACTAATAATACACCAACGGGTGGGATTTAAACCTACAACCATTCCTGGCTCTAACCACTCCTAAACCGTTGAGTTATGGAGCCGCTTGAGGCTCTATTGTGTTTCAAATCCGTACTCAACTAGACGAGTGCTTTCTAGTCGCTTGTGTCTCAAATCACATTCAAATGTCATTTTGTGAAACAATGAGCGAAGTTGTGAACGATGAGCCACGATGAGCCACACTCATCTCAATTATTAGCAGGATCTCATCGGAGGCAGTCTCGCAGTTACTCAGCGTAGGGCCTTTATCTACGATCGCGGGTATTGTGCGTCGTACAGTAAATAATTTCATAATTAAATCCTCGGCTCACTCCACAATGGGCGAGACGTAAGCCGGTGAACGTTGCTGGCGCGAGACATGAATTTATAGCGGCAATACGTTTTTTTGTATTTATTATTTTCTGTCAGCGGCCATCTGTTTAGTTTTGGCCGGTTGTGAATCTATATATACTAGTGGTTCGCCCCGAACTGAGACCTCGCGGTAACGGTATCCCATGATTATTCATTCAATCGATACATGATAACCAAAACTGACATTATTATTATGCCCGTTTTCACCAAACATACCTAAATCATCCCCTAAGTAGGAGTCTCTTAACGTAGGTAGCTCCTAAATACAATCCTAAGTCCTAACATCCGTCCCAATATCCTTTTAGGTGTCCCGTACAGGATCGTGATAAATAAGTTGACAGAAAACATCAATCACCTAACTTATAGGTAGCCCGTAAAGGTTAGGGAACGTTAGTGAAAACATTGAATTATTTATCAAACATTGAATTTAACTCGTAGTTCCATGGGAATAGTTACTGACTGCGCCATCTATTAGCATTATTGTGAAGCTATGTTGATGCTATATGAATTACTGACGCCCATTAAAAATTAAATAATCTCGTTTCTTTATAATATTCATATAATTTTAGTATTTGTTGTTCAAGTACAGGATATAAGTGACCTAAAAACATAAAATCAGTTTGAAAATCCATAGCGGATTTTTCTAGAGAGCGTCTTCAAGCGAGCGTATAAAATCGCCACTTTGAAAGCCCCCCATTTCGTCAATTTTAAGGGAAAAATTAAAAAAAAATTATTTTTGTACTCAGTTCAAAATTATCTTTAAAATGATACGTAACAATTTTATGTAACGCGATATTTTTTTTTTTACTTCGCATTCGCTTCTATGAGAGCCCCCCTGAAATAAAGATTTTTATAACTTTTTAAGCCATTTTCGGCTGGAGGCCATCGGTTTACATATTATATCTAAATTTGAAGTAATTACGTTCAGTAATTCAAAAGTTATAAGGCTCTGACAGACGGACGGACGGACGGACGGACGGACGGACAAGTGCAAATCGCCCTAGTTAACTCAAAGACCTTCGCTTCGCTCGGTCGATAAAAGAAAGTGGTGTTAGTTACACTATTTATAACCTTTTTATAACTCAAGAACGGATGAACCGATTTGGCTGAAAATTGGTGGAGAGGTAGCTTAGAACCAGGAGACGGACATAGGATACTTTTTATCCCGTTCGACCGCATTTCCGTCAAGTCACTATAAAACGTGGTATAACAAAAACGCATCTGACATGGAATAACAAAACGCAAATGACAGTGGAATAACAAAACGTAAATGACAGCTAAACGAAATTTTGTCTTTGGTTAAGTATGGTAAAAAATTTGACAATTATAAAAAGTGTTATAATAAAGCATTACTGATATTATAATTGCCAAAGTGTGTTTGTTTATTGGTTTGTCCTTCAATTACGTCGCAACAGAACAGCGGATTGATGCGATTTTTCGCATGGGTATAGTAATGGATTTAGTAGTGGTTCTTCAGACCGGGAGAGCTACTTTTTTATCTCGGATAATGAAAGAGTTCCCGCGGGATTTTTAAAAACTAAATCCATGCGGACGAAGTCGCGGGCATCAGCTAGTATAAAATAAAATGTTGCACGTGACAAAAATTGTTTGCTAAACAATTTGCAACTCAAACTCTGTATTTTCTAAATTGTAACTTTCTGTCTATTTTTTTAACTGGTAAAATATCCATTTTTATTTTTTCATATTTTTTAAAAATTTGTACCTATAATTTAAAAAAATCAAAGAAATACAAAAAGATACAAAAGAAACATACGGTATTTCATTTATTTGAAACATAAATCATCAACGATACGAAACTGTAAACATTATACATATTTTAAGTGACAAGTCAAAATAGCTCTTAAATTACAAAATACGCCCTATTTCATAACTTAAGCTCTACAATTACTAGGGGCTAAGCTGAGCTATGATCTCGGAGATTTAATCTAATCTCTACGTCATTTTAGCAGACCCTTTTCGCAATTGTATGCAAATGTAAGCTTACCACATAATATTTAAATTATAGTCATGTACTTCGATAGTCGTTTATTCTGCTTCGCGGTGAAGAAGAGGTACTGAATGGGAACATCTATAGGTAATTTATATTTGTGTCCTTTATGAAATATAACTATTAGTCATATAGTCAGTGAACATAATAATACTATTATCACAGTGGGTGATCTCTTGATTTGATTGGTCGATAATGCTAGCGCGCGGTGAAAGATTTAAAACCAAATACATATTATACCGACTACAGTTTCCCATCCAAAGATACCAAAGTACCGGAGCAAACTAATGATGATAGGAATTCCCAAATCACCCCCGCCGGGAATCGAACCCAAGATCACAGCCTTCTCCAGTACGCCAGTGGGATCGTCTAGTCAATCTGGTTTCTAAGATTTGTATCTTTTCTTGAAACTTTTAGCTCCCCAGTTCCCACGCAAATCAAGATTTGAAATAGATGTAATCTGACATCATCTCAAAATCATTCAATTGTAAAAGAAAACCTTTGCATAATTTTCTCAAAGGTGTGTGAAGTCTGTCAATTTGCATAGGGCCGGCGTGGTGGACTATGGCCCAAAACCGTTCTGTTAGAAGACCTGCGCTCAGTAGTGGGCCGTTGATGAGTTGCCGATGATGATGATGATGGTGACATCATCTCAACATAGTTTAGTATCGTGTTCTCACCTCGTGCGCCTGTGCTTTAAGCCGCATAGCGATGGCGCTAAGCGATGGCGCCTTTTGTCCACCGCCGCTTATTATCAAGTGGTGGTTTTCACAGCAATTAAGCTCAGCAACGCCTGCGGCTGAGCTATGGCCTGGATCTTAGCACAGCGGAGAACTAGCCCAGCCCTATAATGTAGATCATCATTGTATAGTTTGGGTTACATAATTTACTGTTGCTTTAAATTAATATCTTGCCGTGTGGTGACGGCAGATCAGAATACAGTTGTCACCACCCCTCCTCTTCCCGCGGCTGTCGTACGAGGCGACTAAGGGAGTATAGCGGAGAACGGGCAGCAGCGTCCTCTGTGCTACTACTACCATCTACTGCGATCACCAACCCGTCTGCCCCGCGTGGTGATTATGGGCAAACCCTCCCCTTGGGAGAGGCCTTTGGTCCAGCAGTGGACTGTTATAGGCTATTGATGATGATGATGATGATTTTAATATTTTTACCTGTAAATAATTACAAATGCGAAAGTGTGTTATAAAACACACTAGAAACCATTGCAATTCTACCAATAATATTTGTTGGTTTTTCCTTCAATCACGCAGCAATGGTAAAACGGGAAGGCATGATATTTTGCTATTTTGCTTGGGTAAAGTTGCGAACTTGGAAAGTGATATAGGCTACCTTTATCCCGGAAAATCAAAGAGTTCTTGCGGGATATTTAAAAACCTAACTCCACCCAGCCAAAGTCCCCCTTAAAAAACGACAGCATTTGTTATTACAACACAAGCTAATTATCGCAAATTAATTTTAAAACGGAAGCCCTTTCATTCATGAATATGACTTGAAAAATGGCGAGACAACTTTTACTTCCTAACCTTCGTGGGGGTGGAGTTTCCAAAAATCGTTAAACTCGTTTTTCTTAGCTTTCAAAAATACCGAATTTCATGGAGAACTTCAACTTGACAAATTAGCATACAGACGTTCATTCGAAATTGAAACCCCCTTGGTGGTGAAATTTCCGAAAGTTCTTTCTCAGTATGCCTACGTCATAAAGTGTAATAATACTTTTTCGAAGTAACTTTAGGCAGTTTTTGAAAAAGTATTTTTATATTGTGTAAAATGTTCTTTAGGTCGTTGTAAAATACAGTGCAATTTAAAAAATTGTATTCGATTTCAGCTTCCAAAAAACGTTCAACAATTCATAATTATATCCAGCTCTCGAATGTCTACGCAGCAACGACCGTCCAATTTACGTCCGCCCGCTCTTTCAGACTGAGCCCAAGCGAGTGTGATCACACTAGAGTCTTTTTGTTTTGAAACTTCTTATGGAGGATAAGAAGTCTATCCTATTTTTAGTCCTATTTTTGTCGTCTTTCATAGATTCGAATAAAAGATGGAGACAAAGTCACAAGAGGGAAAACATTTTTGAACTTAGCTATTGTAACTTATTTATTTAGAATAATATTAAGTCAGTTCAGTTCTTCAAGGCGCAAAAATAATTTAGATACTTTTTTAAATTAACAATACATGTCCATGATCAGTATAGTAATAATATTACTTATTTATTTATTAGTAATACGTCTTTGTGACTCAGTTTTTATTTTTATTTTCTTTATGAATATTTTTTGTTAAAATATACTGACTATACGTTAAACATCATACATTGAAAAAACCAAGGCCTACTTATCAAATAAAACCGTTAAGGAATTACATGGAAATATATACCTAAATAAAAAAAGATAAAAAATTCAAAATAATATGTAATAATAATTCAAAATTAAAACGTGATTAAAACAGTTCTTCTACAGCAACATTTTGTCGAGCGACATTTTGTTAGACCTTGTCCAACGGTTCTTTTAAACGAAGCATCTTAAAATACGCCTCATAAACTTCCAACTTCTTATTTGGTATTTAATTAACTGTCATCCTTTTCTGCCCATCTTATTAGCATGAAATATGGTGACCGTCTTGTGTTCAAAGTGGATCACTTCGTCTCACTTCATTATGAAAGTCGTAAAGTGGAATAAGTTACGAAGCGTTTCAGATTCTTGAAGTCTGTCAAGATTTTAATGCCGTCTGTCTCGTGTTAATTTTGAAGAAATATGTAAAATTTTATAGACTACGCTATACAATCAGTACTGTAGATTACTATTCCAAAACTTTTTAATAATGGTTTTTTTATTTCCTATTCCATTTATATTTTAAATTCTACTGTCGGACTGCTAGTCATCGCAACTCGAAAGTTTCTGCACCTAAATTGGTTAATATATAAGCTCTTTTTTGTTTAAAAGAATATCAGCCAAGTTGAAGCTGACTCATATTCTCCTCTCCCCTCCAAATAAGCGGAAAGATTTTATTAGGAGTGGGTACAACAATAGTGCAGCGGGTGCGATTCGGACCTGCAACCTTTCAGTTTTCAGTTTTACCCGCACCTTTCAGTTTTCAGTTTTACCGCACCTTTAACCGTTGGGCTATTGAGGCTATAATCTAATCTTTGTTTCCTCGTTCCTAAACCACACCACCAATATTTATAATGCCCTTTCGACTTCCATTATTTCCAACTAATTTTTACACAGGTTAACCCTTAGCTTTAAATGAGAAGTGAATAGCTATGTTAGAGACAAGCGATTGCCTACTTAGCCTACGTATTCCCTTATATAGGTGTGATTGCAATAAATTCTAGATTTTACATTTAAGTGGACAGAATTATGAGCATTGATCATTTTTGTACAAAAGATGAAACTGATGGTTTGCCAGATTACAGATAACGTAACCCCTTTCACGCGCAGCATCATTACAATGATACGTTGGCTGCTAGTTAGCGGCGTTTGTTAGCCTTTTAATTAGAGGGATTTCGCGAGGGCGCTGCTGCTGATGTTTTAAAAATCATCTCATCAAAGAGAGTCTGCACTGTTATCATCTAACAGAAAGAGATTTTGATCATTAATCACTGAAATAACTACACTTTTGCTGATTATCTATTTTTGGAACGTAAGTTCCTTATCGCGCGGTACGGAAGGGGGCTAGACGGAAAAAATTAAGGAACCGACACTCGACACATTTTTGAAACAGACACTTTTTTGTTGAATGTGAATTTTGCATTGTGTTCGGTATTTTCGCGATACAACATTGGGTCGACACTGGGTACAACAATGTAATCGAGAGGAACTACGTTCCATCCGGGTGTCCCTTGACACCTCTCAAGTTTTTTAATTTACTTATAGGATCACATTTTACTGAAGTTCATGTTGCAGGAAATTTTGAATAAGAAGAGAAGATAAAGTTAAGTTATCTTGAATAAGATTTTAAATGAAAAATATCGCTATATGGTTAAACATTTTTATTTCAATCGTGATAGTTTTATTTTCAGGAACGCTGCTAAAAAGGAAGACTAGACTAGTAATATTTCCTTACCAGCCCCTGCATATAACAGCGCTGTGTCCGCCATTATAGCATGGTTTATGGCAGCGATCGCGACGCGCCGTGTTTTTACGAGTCGACGTCGAATTAGCGCCTCTACGGTACGGGCTCTATGGCTACTGTGTGTGTACTAATGGGCCATGGCCCGTGAGGCATCGCTTTATTTATTTTAAACTGAGATCATAATAACGAGTTGATGTTACGGTTATGTTATGAAAATAATAAAATTTTAACTTTATATTTATTCTTTATTTTTTTCTATTTCTATATGAAGGATCTATTTCTTTTAAACGGTTTTTATCATAATTATAATTACTATAAAGTTACTATTTCAAACATAATAAATGTGCAATAATATCCTTATTTCTATGAAATAGCTTTCAAATGTAAATGCATCGCTCCTCATATACCGGGAACCGGTAACATTGAAAGTCCCCTCATGTGGATTCGAAAATTGTGTATTCGATTTTTTTCATTCATGTTTTTTAATTTTTTCAAAAATTCTCCCTTTTTTCTCCCCCCTATCACATACTTCAGGAAGGTATACAAGAAAAACATTTTCTAGGTTTTTAACAATAATAATTTTTACTGAACAAAATAAAGTCAATCTGTGGTTTCGTTCTCGCTCGATTGGAAATTAACCAACTAAGAACAAACTTTCGCATTTATAATATTGGAATGATGATGATTTATTTGCTATTTATATCATCTATACTTATAATAAAACTGTAACTGGAAGATTTCTGTACATTTAATATATTTTGAAAATTTTAACTGGGGGATGCTTTACTATCGATACTGAACCCAAAACAGATTTTTATTTAATTTTTGTCTGTCTGTCTGTCTGTCTGTCTGTCTGTCTGTCTGTCTGTCTGTCTGTTCGCGCATCACGCGAAAACTACTGAACGGATTTAAATAAAATTTGGTATAGCTTTAGCTGATACTTCGGGTCAACATATAGGATAGTTTTTATCCCGATAAAACATAAGGTTACTCCAGGATAGGGGATGAAATTTATTGTTGATTTTACTCCATAACTCAGTCAAATATGAACCGATTTTAATAATTCTTTCTTTATTTAAAAGTGTATAATATCAGGCATAGTTTGTCTAATTTTGATGAAGATCTGATAAATATTATAGGAGATAGAGGACATAATGCTTCACGGGTAGCAGCAAAAGTCACTCACGTAAAGGACAAAGATCGAATAGAGGCATTCCATATTTATATGAGGGTTTTAGCCATAGACATAGAATTTATCATTAACCTCCAGGCCCTAGATGATTATACCATTGTGTTTGTTTTGTAGCCTACCCGTGCGAAGCCGGGGCGGGTCCACTAGTACTAAAATATTCTTTGATATTAGGGTTCTTGTACCTATTACCCGAATAGAGAACATCATAAGTAAGTTACCCTTTTATGCATGCAGGGGACAGGGCAGGGCTGTTTTTACGGCAGCCATGGCTCCACGGCGGAATACATTTCAACGACCATTAAATTTTACGACATAAACTTTTCAGCCACCGCTATAAAATCATTTCGCATATAATATACGGACGCGACAGAGCTGTGGGCTGTGTACGCGTGTTAATTCCACTTCTGATGTCGTATGTTCTATTCTGTCCATTGTTTTGCTTTGTTTGTTGTATGATTTATTGGGTGTAGCCATTGTCGACAGTATGTTTGATATTGTACGAAATTTTAATTAATTTCGTTTTGTACTACATCAATGTTAAAGGGGTATTTTAACGGCTTTTTGATGTTTTTTGTTTATGTATTATGATTTGATATTACTGTGTTGAAGTATTTATTTATTATCTTTATCATTTTGGGCAAGATCTTGACGATATCACCATAGAAATTAAACTTCGCTGTATTAAAAATATCACACACAATCACAACACAATCGTTCCAGCGATTCATGAGACAGTAGGTGGTAATTAAACTGTATAACTATACTATTGAATTGTAAACTTGTTTTGAAAAGAGCAACTGCCGAGTTTCTTGCTGGTTCTTCTTGGCAGGAACGGCATTCCGAACCAGTGGTAGACTCATCGACGATTCAAAAGCACTTGTAAAAAAGTTTATTTGAATAAAAAACATTTCTATTCTATTCTATTCAATCTTGCCCTTACAAAACCTTAACAAAATCTGTATGGTAATCATAAACAACCACAATTTGAGAGACACATTTTGTCCGACATTGTAATTTTTATCCAATAAATACCAAGTACCATCGTCACAAATATCAACCAATATAACTAGACTGACAATCGTATATGATGAAATAAGAAAATCGTTAAATTAAGTTAGTGGTATACAAGTAACCTTACTAGCTGACTTACGCCCTGGAGTCTAGACCTTTTCACTTTAAAAAAATTTACTATATTAAGATATGCGGACAACAGTAACTACATACATCATCATGATATCATACACTATAAATTCCCTCCTTCTTTTACTCTGTATTGCATTTAGAAGTAATTTTAGTCATAGTATGCTTCTACAATTTACATTATTACAAAAATTTGAGTTGACAAAGAACAATGCAGCTAAATGTCAAAACCATTTAACTCAAATATAACATTTCTGTATTTAATGGATTTTGGAAACCTCATACATTGGGAAGCCATCGTAGTCCAATCCGCTCAACCGAAAGTGATTTTTGGATGGAAATGTTAAAGTATAATTTTCCATGTCACATTTAACAGTTGCACATTTTAATCTAGACTTGAGGGTAGTTTTTGTGGAGTGCAATTAGAAGCCCGCGACAAAGCGGGGAAGAGATTTCAAAGGATTTAATGTTCTGTTACGCTGGTTTTTGTTACGTCTTCGCGACTCGCCGACCGAAATGCTTTAGTAATTTGTCTTTCATTTATGTTTTTGCTTGAAGTGGTGGAAAATTAGAGAATTTACCACAGTTTAAACAATCCATATACAAAAAGAAAACTAACTTTTCTGTTCTTTTGTTTCAGGTAAAACTAGGAGGTTTCGACGAGACTAATGTTGTATTACAACTATGGTGAACAAATACATAAGTATTATAATAATTAATCTAATTTTCCTTGGCTATCTTAAAAAGTAAACAAAGAAAGGCAGAAATCATAAGCGATGCGCTAAGCACAGAATTTTGAAAGTTTTTAGCGTATTGACGATGAAAACCAACATTAAGTACATCGTAAGCGCCCAGCTAAGTTCGCTGGTAACGCGTTTCAACGAATCATTTTCTGTGATTTGTTTACCTTTTAAAATAAATAAGGGTAAATAGACAGGTTTAAAAAAGAATAAATCTGTTTAAAACCCTTAGGTAAAGCTAGTTAGGAGTTGGTCCGACAATAATACAACGGGTGGGGATCAAGCGTTCGCGTTGGGCTATTAAGGCTTGGTTTGGTAGCGCACTCATATTGATAAACTTCGCAAGAAGAGGTGGCAAGTAGCAATCAGTCGGAGAGTAGCAGCATCTCTCTCTTACAAATTGGCGCGGATTAGGAGAAACCAATTACCAACGCGGGCTGCAGATTACAAATCACTGCATGTACGGACAGAAACTAACATAAATCGACCGATATAAATCTTAACTGTATTAATAACAGCATGTTAATCGGTAGCGGTTGAGCATGATTTAATATTCAAGTTGTGACTGTTGATCTAATAAGAAAGTTCAAAACTATTGAAAATAGGTTTGATCGTTTTGATTTTGCAACGAAGTTTGTACATGAATCAATTTAAATATTGATGATCGATTCATCGATTCTATGATGATGTTTGATAAATTAATGATCTTTTAATAAGGTTATGAAGATCATCAACTTCTGATATTAATTAATTCATTCCTCGTTTTTCAAATATACCCTTTAAAACAAAAAAAAAAGAATTTTCCAATTCGGTTCAGGCGTCTTCGAGTAATCGGTGAACATACATAAAAAAAAGATTCCGACGAATTGATAACCTCCTCCTTTTTTTGAAATCGGTTAAAAACGAAATCAATGCAATAGTGAGAGTTGTGAAGAGTGGTGTTGATAGTACAGACCCCGTATCCCTCGAGGGACGGAGGGCGGACGTTATTGATGACGTGTGTTATGCGGAGTGTTGCCACTACACAAGTAGGTACACACACTACACAAGTATACACACTACACACGCCACGCTCTCATCGCCACTCGACACCGACGTGTCATTTGACCAAATGTTGCATTTTGAGAGGCGTGCTCTAGTGCTCCTGACAGCGGAATAAATATACTTCAAGATCTTAAGCATACGTAGTATCTACTTAGTGATTAAGGGCCAGTTTCATCAACGTAAAATAAGTCCTATCCGAGCGTTCTTACAGTAGGTATTTTCAATACAAAAACTGTCTGCCCAATTTATTCCCCGGATGAACGTCACTCGACGTTGCATTGGTGAAATCGGCACTCGGCCGGTTTCTGAAGTGTTTGAAATATTCTCAACATTGAAAATATAATATAGCAAGTTATAAGAGCAATATAAATGAAAAAGTAGCATAAGAATGTGTTAAACTTCAGGCGGCTAGGACCAGGTTTTTTGCCACCAAAAAAAAGCCATTTTGAAGGGTTCTCAAACTTTTTTACCAAAGTTTGATCCTCAGCTTAAAGGACTCAAGGACAAGGACACGGTTAGTGCAAAAGACAAGCAATGTGGGCATTGCTTGTCTTTTACACTAACCGTCCGTAGTATGCAAGCTGTTAGGCCCGCTTGCAGAGACGCCGGATTAGGCTTAACCCAGGGTTAAATTTGTAATTTCGACAGAAGCTTTATACGAAATCTGTCAAAACAGCAGCTAACTCTGGGTTAAAAGGATAGCTCGGCGCTTCTGCAAGCGCGCCTTACTGTGCTAAGTTTCAGTTCAGTCCGATACGCGAACGCATGAAAGACAAAAATACAACAATTTAATTGTATGAATATATAAAATTGAAAATTTTATGTTCATTGAAAAACTAACTTAAGTAATTCGATTTATGTGAGTAAATAAACAAGCTATTTTTAGCGCCAACGCAATTGGAAATTAAAACATCACATAAACTACCCACTGCGGGATAAAAAGATGAAGCGACACATATTAATTAAGCCTTTACAAAGAACAAAAGCATCATTTGTCAGTGTCCGCGTCGTGTGTTAAGGCGCTGTAGTCAGTCACGATCTTCATATCACAAGCCGAATGAAGATCGTCCAATTTAAAATCTATGGGTCATAATATTATGAAAAAAAAAGTAGTTATAATTGATCGTATTTCTGGCCTGATGGCTGTTTCCTAAACACGATGACGCAAACTTTTCTCGATAGAAAAAAATTGCAAAGTTGACTCTGCAAATACATAAACTCCCATCGTTCTCTGTTATGCATACATTTATTTTGGTAAAATTATTTACAATTGTTTTTCATATTTTAATACAACAAATGGCTGTTTTAGATTTTATTTATTGCAACTGTTATAATTTTAATATTATCCATTACAATTTGTCACTTGGCCCTTCTATTCGCAGAAGCGACTTCTTTGTCTCTCCTACTCAATTAGACAGTGATCGCCGAGGCGTGCTGCTAGGTGGACCTGCGTCGCGCTGCGCTCGCTCGGCTATCAAATATTATCGTAAATTGTAATAATTGAAAATTGTTTATGTTTATACTGAAAACTATTATTTTGTATATTTTAGACTTTAGAGAAGTCAAATAGAGTGTACCTAATTATAAGTTTGTATATATTAATATTGTAAATAATTTATCCATCAAAAAAGTTGTAAATAAGTAGGGACTGAGTAGTAGAGTAGACTAATTTTGAAAATGGGTCCGAAAAAAAGCAAAATCTAAGAATGTACAGTATAAAAAAATCGGCCAAGTGCGAGTCAGGCTTCGCTCTTTTAGGGTTCCGTTAAAAAAATTTAATTAAAATATTTCCATGTACCCATGGAAACATTTTAATTTAATTTAATTTTTATTATTTGTTGTTATAGCGGCAATAGAAATACATAATAATTATGTGAAAATTTCATTTGTCTATCTATTACGGTTTACGAGATACAGCCCGCTGACAGACGGACGGACGGACGGACAGCGTGGGCTTAGTAATAGGGTCCCGTTGGTAACCTTTGGGTACGGAACCCTAAAAATAACAAAAGCAGATGATGGAAGTTGTAAAGTAAGTGGTACCTATTTCAATATTTTGTAAAGGATGATTTGTGTAACATGTAATGTAGTGGATCATGAAATATCAATTTCATCATCAAGTAAGGTATCTAATAATGGTGGGATGCATCATGCAAAGTAAGTACATCATATAGGTACATCGTACAGTTTGGCTAATCAAATTGAGGTCAAATTGACGACCTCCCTGGCTCAGTGGTGAGCGCTGTTGTCTTATAACTGGGAGGTCTCGGGTTCGATTCCCGGCGGGGTCAATTTGGGAATTTATAATTTCTGAATTGTCTCTGGTCTGGTCTGGTGGGAGGCTTTGGCCGTGGCTAGTTATCACCCTACCGTCAAAGACGTGCCGCCAAGCGATTTAGCGTTCCGGCACGATGGCGTGTAGAAACCAATTAGGGGTATGGGTTGAATGTTCACTGCCATATCCCTTCCAAGTTAGCCCGCTACCATCTTAGACTGCATCGTCACTTACCATCAGGTGAGATCGCAGTCAAGGACTAGCTTGTCATCGAATAAAAAAAAAAAAAAAAAGGTAGGTAGGTGGTAGTTAGGTACTTTATGGGTATGGGTAGGAGTAGGGGTCGGGGTAGAGGTAGGGGTAGAGGTAGGGGTAGAGGTAGGGGTAGAGGTAGGGGTAGGGGTAGGGGTAGGGGTAGGGGTCGGGGTAGGGGTAGGGGTCGGGGTAGGGGTAGGGGTAGGGGTAGGGGTAGGGGTAGGGGTCGGGGTAGAGGTCGGGGTCGGGGTAGGGGTAGGGGTAGCGGTAGGGGTCGGGGTAGGGGTAGGGGTCAGGGTAGGAGTCGGGGTAGCGGTAGGGGTAGGGGTTGGGGTAGGGGTAGGGGTCGGGGTAGAGGTAGGGGTAGAGGTAGGGGTCGGGGTCGCGGTCGGGGTAGGGGTAGGGGTAGGGTCGAGGTAGGGTAGGGGTAGGGTAGGGGTAGGGGTCGGGGTAGAGGTCGGGGTAGAAGTAGGGGTAGGGGTATGGGTATGGGTAGGAGTAGGGGTCGAGGTAGAGGTAGGGGTAGAGGTAGGGGTAGGGGTAGGGGTAGGGGTCGGGGTAGAGGTAGGGGTAGAGGTAGGGGTACGGGTTGGGGTAGGGGTAGGGGTAGGGGTAGGGGTAGGGGTCGGGGTAGAGGTCGGGGTAGGGGTAGGGGTAGGGGTAGGGGTCGGGGTAGAGGTCGGGGTCGGGGTAGGGGTAGGGGTAGGGGTCGGGGTAGGGGTAGGGGTCAGGGTAGGGGTCGGGGTAGCGGTAGGGGTAGGGGTTGGGGTAGGGGTAGGGGTCGGGGTAGGGGTCGGGGTAGAGGTAGGGGTAGGGGTAGGGGTCGGGGTAGAGGTAGGGGTAGGGGTAGGGGTCGGGGTAGAGGTAGGGGTAGAGGTAGGGGTAGGGGTTGGGGTAGGGGTAGGGGTAGGGTCGGGGTAGGGTAGGGGTATGAGTAGGGGTAGGGGTCGGGGTAGAGGTCGGGGTAGAAGTAGGGGTAGGGGTATGGGTATGGGTAGGAGTAGGGGTCGAGGTAGAGGTAGGGGTAGAGGTAGGGGTAGGGGTAGGGGTAGGGGTAGGGGTAGGGGTCGGGGTAGAGGTAGGGGTAGAGGTAGGGGTACGGGTTGGGGTAGGGGTAGGGGTAGGGGTAGGGGTAGGGGTAGGGGTAGGGCTCGGGGTAGAGGTCGGGGTAGGGGTAGGGGTAGGGGTAGGGGTCGGGGTAGAGGTCGGGGTCGGGGTAGGGGTAGGGGTAGGTTTCGGGGTAGGGGTAGGGGTCAGGGTAGGGGTCGGGGTAGCGGTAGGAGTAGGGGTTGGGGTAGGGGTAGGGGTCGGGGTAGGGGTCGGGGTAGAGGTAGGGGTAGGGGTAGGGGTCGGGGTAGAGGTAGGGGTAGGGGTAGGGGTCGGGGTAGAGGTAGGGGTAGAGGTAGGGGTAGGGGTTGGGGTAGGGGTAGGGGTAGGGTCGGGGTAGGGTAGGGGTATGAGTAGGGGTAGGGCTCGGGGTAGAGGTCGGGGTAGAAGTAGGGGTAGGGGTATGGGTATGGGTAGGAGTAGGGGTCGAGGTAGAGGTAGGGGTAGAGGTAGGGGTCGGGGCAGGGGTAGGGGTAGGGGTAGGGGTCGGGGTAGAGGTAGGGGTAGAGGTAGGGGTGGGGGTCGAGGTAGGGGTCGGGGTAGGGGTAGGGGTAGGGGTAGGGGTCGGGGTAGAGGTAGGGGTAGAGGTAGGGGTCGGGGTAGAGGTAGGGGTCGGGGTCGGGGTCGGGGTAGGGGTAGGGGTAGGGTAGGGGTAGAGGTAGGGGTAGGGGTAGGGGTAGGGGTCGGGGTAGAAGTAGGGGTAGGGGTATGGGTATGGGTAGGAGTAGGGGTCGAGGTAGAGGTAGGGGTAGAGGTAGGGGTAGGGGTCGGGGTAGGGGTAGGGGTCGGGGTAGAGGTAGGGGTAGAGGTAGGGGTAGGGGTTGGGGTAGGGGTAGGGGTAGGGGTCGGGGTAAGGGTCGGGGTAGGGGTAGTGGTAGTAGTAGTATTATTATATGTATACTTAGTGACATATTTAGTTCCTATCACAATCTGTCCTTTTCTGCATATTACTTTTACAAAATAATGTCGATGTTTCACATCTGCCAGGCGTCCCACGACGGCTCACAATTTTTTTGTACCTAAAAGTGCCTAAAATTACAAGTGTAGATCACGATTCGCATGCGAAAGGATCCTTTCGCATCCTTGGTTCCGTAAGGATGCGCACGGATCCTTCCAGATCCTAACGCGTGCGAAAGCGTCTTTGGCAACTAGGGCAATGCATGAAGTGCCAAAAAGCATCGATATATCGAATCGATGAAATTAGTTTCTATCTCAAGTATGTGTGCAAACACAGGTGCACTTTTCCGCCATGTTGGAATTCTTTGATAATGGACGGATTACGTTCAAAATCGATATTTAGGCTTCCCTAGGGTCAAAAAGAAGAAATGGATGCCAAAATTAAAAAAAGTCACCGCCATATTGAAATTCTTTGTTATTCGACCGATTTCATTCAAAATCGATATTCAGGCTTCTCTGGGGTCACGAAAGAGGAAATGGATGCGCAAATTTAAAAAAGTCACCGCCATATTGAAATTCGTTTTTTATTGGACCGATTACGTTTCAAATCGATATTTAGGCTTCCCTGGGGTCAAGAAAGAGGAAATGGGTGCCAAAATTTAAAAATGTCCCCGCCATATTGAAATTCTTTGTTATTCGACCGATTTCGTTCTAAATCGATATTTAGGCTTCTCTGGGGTCAAGAAAGAGGAAATAGATGCTAAAATATAAAAAAGTCCCCGCCATATTGGAATTATATGTTATTGGACCGATTACGTTCAAAATTGATATTAAGGCTTCTCTGGGATCAAGAAAGAGAAAAAGGATGCGAAAATTTTACAAAGTCACCGCCATATTGAAATTCTTTGTTATTCGACCGATTTCGTTCAAAATCGAAATTTGGGCTTTCCTGGCGTCGAGAAAGAGGAAATGAATGCCAAAATTTTAAAAAGTCACCGCCATATTGAAATTCTTTGTTACTGAACCGATTTCGTTCCAAATCGATATTTAGGCTTCCCTGGGGTCAAGAAAGAGGAATTGAATGCGAAAATTTTAAAAAGTCACCGCCATATTGAAATTCTTTGTCATTCGAACAATTTTGTTCAAAATCGATGTTTAGGCTTCCCTGGGGTCAAGAAAGAGGAAATGGGTGCCAGAATTTTAAAGAGGGAATGGGTGCCAGACTTTTAAAAAGTCCCCGCCATATTGAAATTCTTTGTTATTTCCATTCCCTCTTTCTTGACCTCAGGCAAGCCTAAATATATATTTTGAACGAAATCGGTCCAGTAACAAAGAATTTCAATATGGCGGTGTTTTTATAAATTTTGCCACCGATTTCCTCTTTCTTGACCCCAGGGAAGGACAAATTTCGATTTGGAACGAAATCGGTCTAGTAACAAAGAATTTCAATATGGCGGTGACTTTTGAAAATTTTGGCACCCATTTCCTCTTTCTGGACCCCAGGGAAGCCTAAATATATATTTTGAACGAAATCGGTCCAGTAAACAAGAATTTCAATATGGCGGTGACTTTTTAAAATTTTGGTACCCATTTACTCTTTCTTGACCCCAGGGAAGCCTAAATATCGATTTTGAACGAAATCGGTCCAGTAACAAAGAATTTTAATATGGCGGTGACTTTTTAAAATTTTCGCATCTATTTCCTCTCTCTTGACCCCAGGGAAGCCCAAATTTCGATTTCGAACGAAATCGGTCGAATAACAAAGAATTTCAATATGGCGGTGACTTTTTAAAATTTTGGCATCCATTCCCTCTTTCTTGACCCGAGAGAAGCCTAAATATCGAATTTGAACGAAATCGGTCCAATAACAAAGAATTTCAAAATGGCGGTGACTTTTTAAAATTTTGGCACCCATTTCCTCTTTCTTGACCCCAGAGAAGCCTAAATATCGAATTTAAACGAAATCGGTCCAATAACAAAGAATTTCAATATGGCGGTGTTTTTTTAAATTTTGCCACCGATTTCCTCTTTCTTGACCCCAGGGAAGAACAAATATCGATTTGGAACGAAATCGGTCTAGTAACAAAGAATTTCAATATGGCGGTGACTTTTGAAAATTTTGGCACCCATTTCCTCTTTCTGGACCCCAGGGAAGCCTAAATATATATTTTGAACGAAATCGGTCCAGTAAACAAGAATTTCAATATGGCGGTGACTTTTTAAAATTTTGGCACCCATTTACTCTTTCTTGACCCCAGGGAAGCCTAAATATCGATTTTGAACGAAATCGGTCCAGTAAACAAGAATTTCATTATGGCGGTGACTTTTTTAAATTTTGGCACCCATTTACTCTTTCTTGACCCCAGGGAAGCCTAAATATCGATTTTGAATCTATTTCCTCTCTCTTGACCCCAGGGAAGCCCAAATTTCGATTTCGAACGAAATCGGTCGAATAACAAAGAATTTCAATATGGCGGGGACTTTTTAAAATTCTGGCACCCATTCCCTCTTTAAAATTCTGGCACCCATTCCCTCTTTCTTGACTCCAGGGAAGCCTAAATATATATTTTGAACGAAATCGGTCCAGTAATAAAGAATTTCAATATGGCGGTAACTTTTTTAAATTTTGGCACCCATTTCCTCTTTCTTGACCCCAGGGAAGCCTAAATATCGATTTGGAACGTAATCGGTCCAATAACAGCGAATTTCAATATGGCGGTGACTTTTTAAAATTTTGGCACCCATTTCCTCTTTCTTGACCCTAGGGAATCCTAAATATCGATTTTGAACGAAATCTGTCCAGTAACAAAGAATTTCAATATGGCGGTAACTTTTTTAAATTTTGGCACCCATTTCCTCTCTCTTGACCCGAGAGAAGCCTAAATATCGAATTTGAACGAAATCGGTCCAATAACAGCGAATTTCAATATGGCGGTGACTTTTTAAAATTTTGGCACCCATTTCCTCTTTCTTGACCCTAGGGAATCCTAAATATCGATTTTGAACGAAATCTGTCCAGTAACAAAGAATTTCAATATGGCGGTAACTTTTTTAAATTTTGGCACCCATTTCCTCTTTCTTCCCAGGGAAGCCTAAATATCGATTTGGAACGTAATCGGTCCACTTTTTAAAATTTTGGCATCCATTCCCTCTTTCTTGACCCGAGAGAAGCCTAAATATCGAATTTGATCGAAATCGGTCCAATAACAAAGAATTTCAATATGGCGGTGACTTAAAATTTTGGCACCCATTTCCTCTTTCTTGACCCCAGAGAAGCCTAAATATCGAATTTGAACGAAATCGGTCCAATAACAAAGAATTTCAATATGGCGGTGACTTTTAAAATTTTGGCATCCATTTCCTCTTTCTTGACCCCAGGCAAGCCCAAATATCGATTTACAATGAAATCGGTCGAATAACAAAGAATTTCAATATGGCGGTGACTTTTTAAAATTTTAGCACCCATTTCCTCTTTCTTGACCCCAGGGAAGCCTAAATATCGATTTTGAACGTAATCGGCCCAATAACATAGAATTTCAATATGGCGGGGACTTTTTAAAATTATGGCAGGCATTCATTTTCTCTTTCTCGACCCCAGGGAAGCCCAAATATCGATTTTGAACGATCTCGGTAGACGAACCAAAAAAAAAAAAATTAAAAAAAGCATGTTATTGTATTTGGTTAGGAATTGAACCTGTATAATTTTTTTTTGATTATCTATGAACATGAACTGGAACCATGCTAACTGAGCCAAATAAAGTATAATAGGATTGACGAAAATAAGTTACAGTACCTATTAAGTTTAGATAAATAACCAGTTTTGTCAGTCGGGAGTTGTTTCCCGCCAGAGTTGCTTCGCGCCATTTCTGCGCTTCGCACGGGGCGCCCCGCGGTGGGCGGGACTACGACTCCGCTCCTTCCCCTGCTTTTCACCCCCTCAAATACCTAAACTTTGTCTGCGTCCTCGCCTTAAAAAACCAAGTTCACAAAGTGAGCGAGTCAACAGACACAAGCGCGCGGCAAAAAGTCGACTGTCTCCAGCGGAACAGTAACGGGTGTCCCGCGGTTTTTTACTGATGGGTGTATGCCTTTAGTTGGGATGCATCATTTATCACAGCAGTTCAACCATAACTGCAGCAGATATAGAGACACCCTATTCGTTATTATAAACTGAAACATCTTCCATCATTATTGTGATTGCGTAGAGATTCAAAGACGATTAATTGAAATGATATGTATAAAAGAAACTAAATTGCAATGCGTGCTTTCTCACCAATCTCTCAATCATAATTTTATTTTTCACCTCACTAACCAATAAGAGTGCCTTTGCTGCCCAAAACCAATTCGCAAAAGTCGTCTTTCACTCAGTGAGAAAAAGTGTTTTGAATTTAGAACGCTTTGGAGTGTCATTTCTTTAATCCATTGTCTTAATGGTCCAAGATCCCAGTGCCGCCAGACCTAAGTTATTTTCTCAGCAATTATTTGTGTACGATAGAGTACTGTTCGAATGTCCTTTCAGTATATGCGTACCAGCTAGATTGTGCCGACGGCCAATTTCCAGATACCAGGTGCTAAAGGTGGGTAAAAACTAGAATAACTTATCTTAAATTCTCAGGGCTGATTTTCATATATGTTTTAAAGAATATTGTAAAAATTAATAAATTAATACTGCCAGACGCTTACCGCCGGCGGTTACTTTAGCCAGACGCTTTGAAGCTCCCAAAAAAATATATAATTTAAGTTAACTTATATTCTCAGTTCTGATTTTTATACATGATACTCAGGGAACTATTGCGATATTATCTGTAAGCTGCCAGACCTATTGGAAGGGTCAAACATCCCCCCAGACACACATTATGCGTCCCCATATGTATGAGCGCTAGAACATGATTCACTTGTTTAAGTGTGTGAGAGATAATATCATCATACTATAATATTATAAATGCGAAAGTGTGTTTGTTGGTTTGTCCTTCAATCACTCTGCAACAGAGCTATGGATCGACGTGATTTTTTGCCTGGGTATAGCTTAGGATCTAGAGAGAGAGAACTATTGCAATATCTTCTGCAATCTATACCCAGACAAAAAATCACGTCGATCCGTAGCTCTGTTGCAGAGTGATTGAAGGACAAACCAACAAACACACTTTCGCATTTATAATATTATAGTATGATGATATTATCTCTCACACACTTAAACAAGTGAATCATGTTCTAGCGCTCATACATATGGGGACGCATAATGTGTGTCTGGGGGGATGTTTGACCCTTCCAATAGGTCTGGCAGCTTACAGATAATATCGCAATAGTTCCCTGAGTATCATGTATAAAAATCAGAACTGAGAATATAAGTTAACTTAAATTATATATTTTTTTGGGAGCTTCAAAGCGTCTGGCTAAAGTAACCGCCGGCGGTAAGCGTCTGGCAGTATTAATTTATTAATTTTTACAATATTCTTTAAAACATATATGAAAATCAGCCCTGAGAATTTAAGATAAGTTATTCTAGTTTTTACCTACCTTTAGCACCTGGTATCTGGAAATTGGCCGTCGGCACAATCTAGCTGGTACGCATATACTGAAAGGACATTCGAACAGTACTCTATCGTACACAAATAATTGCTGAGAAAATAACTTAGGTCTGGCGGCACTGGGATCTTGCTCTATAAGAAAAGTTCAGTGTATAAAATGTTGTATCCATTTTATTTCATCAAAAATTTCTATTTAATAATTAAACTATTGAGTTTTTATGCTCTTCCGGTCTTTGTAATAATATACATCGATGAATAATAACTGTATCATCTAAAATCTAGAATAACAACCAATTTTAATGCGATGATTGATAGATCGGTTTAGGGATTTGTGAGCAACTGTGCGAGTATTGGTAACATTATCAAATTTTTAAGCTATTGCATAGCTTTTATCGCGGGTATCGCTTTGAACTAGGACAAACAGTTTGAGCGCGGCGACCGAATAAAGAAATTCCGTAACGAAAATAAACCTAACACCGTCGTTCAGTAAGCGTTCAACATTTTAGAGGTTTACAAGTAGCTCTGTTTGGCGCAGTGGGCGAACGGCCGCTTTCTTTACCGTATGGTGTATGATGTCGCAGGTTCGAATCTCACTCGCGAAGTAGTGACAGTGCGCTTTTCTTGTTTGTTTTTTTTTAACTATTTTTTAGCATAATTTTTATTATGCAAAAAAATATTATATTATAATATTATATTATATTGCCTAAATATTATAATTACATAAGTTGATAAAAAATGGTATACAATAGCTTTAACGCGGCAGTCCCCGAGTGCCACTTAATTTTTTAATAATTCATTTGATGAATCATGAAATACATTTTTAAATAAATATCAAAAATCCCGGCATTTCAGTGGTACAAATTCAACATTTCTTACTTTTACGGTGGGATTTCCAAAAGTCTTCTTTCATATAAACCTTGTCTTGACAATGAATTCTAAATCATCGTATTTGCGCGTATCATCGAAATTTCGTCTGATTTTGATTTACAGAAATTAAAGTTTATTTCATAAAGGCCTACCAAGAGACGTAATAGAATAGAATAGAATAGAAATGTTTTTTATTCAAATAAACTTTTTTACAAGTGCTTTTGAATCGTCGATGAGTCTACCACTGGTTCGGAATGCCGTTCCTGCCGAGAAGAACCAGCAAGAAACTCGGCAGTTGCTCTTTTCAAAATAAGTTTACATTCAATAGAATAGTTAAACAGTTCAATTACCACCTGCTGTCTCATGAATCGCTGGAAAGAATTATGTCCACGCTTTTTTATCAACTAAATAGTCTTCAATTGCATAATATGCTTTTTTCATGAGATTAGTTTTAACTGATTTCTTAAACTTGTGTAAAGGCAAGTCTAAGATCGACTGTGGAAATATTTCTATATAATAGAGCTAATTGCTAAGCATGGACTGCTTCAATCGGCCATCGTTGTGGAGAGGTGAGGGGCAGACGGCACCTCGTCCTCAGCCGCTATGATTGCATTAGCTTAGTTTAAGAAACATGTGCCCCGCGATCTAATTACACTCTTTTGATAAAACTTTCCCAACGACTCGTCCTATGGGTTCGTGCTTCATTTTATAAATTGTCCTCTCCCCTGTCCTCTTACCCCTGCTTCATCTCATCCCCTGATTTTATCTCGTTAAGCATTATTCTTTATTTTTTATTTTTGAGACACACTTGTGAAGAATTACTTACCTTTTCTTTTAAAATTCCCTTCTCGTTTACCTGTTACAGTTTTCTACGTGTTAATTTTTATTAAATATCAACTTCAACGCTTTCCCTTCAAACGTAGAAGAACAATTTCAGAAATTACTGCAATATAAGATATTGTTTTATAATTTATTTTATTTTAGTGTACTTAATACTTTACGTCTTAAAAAAGCCTTTAAGTATTACGTTACGTAGACGTTAAGTTTCCGCTTTATGACGCAAATAAGCCTATTTCAAAATCAAAATCAATTTATTGGTTGAAATAGGTAAATTTTACAAACAGGTGTTAGTTTTGTTTTTAGTAACACTATTTCATGCCGTAAGGCGTACAAATTAACTTAAAAACTTAAAACTAAAAATTATTAGTATCAATCGTTGAAATTACTGTGGACGTATGTATTTGCGTCATAAAACGGAACTCCTGTTTAAATTATTATATGTATAATCGCTAGCTTAAGCGACGTTTATGATTGAATAAGACCATGTCTCATTATTCATATTCCCAGGAGCTAATGAAATCGACCGTTAACGCCATGTTGCAAAGATTACGTTCGCAATATGGCAGCTGTATACAGGCTTAAGAGACCACTACTCAATTTATTCCGTTTAAAATAGCAACTGAAGTGTATCCACATAATCCTACACATCATGGAATTTATCCGCGCGGCGCAATCGACTGAAAACTCAGCTTAGCAGCCCTACCAAATGATAGAGAGCTTATCTCTTAGAGAGTTACAAGCTTATCTAACATTAAAATTTACCTTATCGCTGATGTCTTAAGGTTGTTTATAGAGTGGAGATTTGAATAGTCTCGCTCACCTTACATCAGTTAGTCGCATTTGTCTAAAACGATATCCATTCGGTGTGGTGCTTGATGGCCTACGCTCAGGGTTGACAGAATTTTCAAACCAACAAAATAAAAATATAGAATCAAGAGAAGGTTATTTCGATAATATTATAGTGATATCTACCCAGGTAACACGATATGAGTAAATTATTATTATTATTATTTTCCAATTTTTTTGGTAATTTATTATGTAATTTGCTCAGTTCTCACCTTAGGTAAGTACTTATTTTTATTCAGTTTTCAGTCCGCGTCTTAACCTCCGCGTTAGAAGCTTTATATTTTATTACTAGCTTTTGCTCGCAACCTCGTCCCTGTCGAGTTAGGTTTATAAAAATCCCGCGCGATCCCTCTGTTTTTTTTTTTTCAGATTAAAAGTAGCCATAATCTCCAAGTCGTCCACTACGCCTATTCGAAAGTTAAATTCGATCCGTTGCTCCATTGCTGCGTAATTGAAGAACAAACAAACGAACACACATGCATTTATAATATAAGTAAGGATTATTTATCAGTGTCATTCCGTGGCTCGCCGTCGTCACAGTAGCAGGTAGCAGCACAGTGGCAGGGCTGTAGTGCTGCTGTCGACAAAGCTTACACGTTTAATTGCCCTGCGTACGTGCGGCAGACACCTGTGATTACCCGATGCAATATAAATATCTGTTTACCAATGAAAACGTAACAGCAATTATCGCAGCTGTTTGAATTCCTTGTCTCGGAAGAACTGACATAATTATTTATGCTGGGTGGGGAATGACTATTTGGTATTATGACTATGAAAGTAATTAATACTTTTACAGTACAAGGTTGAGTGAAATTCAAAAGACCCCCTTAAAAGAATTTACCATTGTCTACTGTCACAAGCACACACACTGTGTGTGTGTGCGTGTGTTAAAGTCTTTTTACTTCTGATCGGCTTCTGAGTATATCCTTGCTAATATTATAAATGAAAAGTGTGTTTTTTGCTGATTTGTTTCTCAATCACGCCGCAGCCTAGCTATGCATAGGACATGTATGGGAATAAATTATAATTGAAGACCTATAGCCGAGACAGCATCTCACACCCCGAGATTTATTAAAACCTAAATCGTTTCGGATGGCACAAGCTATTATTTAATCAAGACAAGATATTTTTTCCTTTCTAAATTGGTGCATTTTCCCTCCTAGATATCATCAGCCTCATATCACTTTATTCAGCCAATCCAGAATTTAGGTTAAGCCATTGTTTCACTTTGTAAGAGTAGACCTAAACTGCCTTGGATGCATTCCAAAGCGCAGAGAGTGTGTGCTAGTGTGTCTACACGGCTAGACGTCTGCGGCACTCAATTAGACGATTCCTAGGTACGGCCGCGCGGTGGGAGGACTTCCGGGAGGGAATTGACGATAATTGTACCAATTGACGTGCCTCGGGACCACCTCGGGACAGATGGACGCGTCGCCGGTAAATAGGAAGCGTTTACTCCGATACTTCCCGTCTTTAGCCGCGCTAACCTCGTTCCTGGGTGGGCGGCCGATCAATTAACTTTACAAGTAAGCCACTTCATTTGGGTCAGATGTTTGTGTAATAGTTTTACTGGTTTTTTCCTGGAGCAACACCTAAATTGTGAAAATTTTAAAGAATGCTGAATGCATTCATTAATGTTAAAAATTACCTTTCTATTAAATGATTAATTAATGAGGGGTCTATAACCAGAAAGCAGTGAGGAAAAATAATAATGATGACGCGAGACTTTATTAAATCATTCGCTCTTTCTCAATAGATGTTGCATATAATTCCAAATAGTGCGGCGAAAACTATTACGTTCCTAATGGGCTTGGTGCTTTTATACGTAAGTACAATCCTTTGATCTGCAGTTCGCTTATTTATTATAAAATACTAGCTGATGCCTGCCACTTCGTCCGCGTGGATTTAGTTTTTTAAAATCCCTCGGGAACTCTTTAATTATTCGGGATAAAAAGTAGCCTAAGTCACTCTCCAAGTCCTCAACTATACCCATGCAGAAATCACGTCGATCCATGGCTCTGTTGCGGCCTGATTGAAGGACAAACCAACAAACACACTTTTGCATTTATAATATTAGTATGATGATTAGTATGTTTTTTGAAAAATAGCAGTTGTTTAACCTTCGTAATTTCCATGCCAGTATGCAATTACACATTAATTTAGGTAGGTAGGTACATATTATATACATATTATTATAATATACAATTCTTTAGTATCCTTCCTCCCCCAGCGGGATATGTGGTGCATCGAAACTGAAGCGAAATCGATAGTTATTTACGCCAGTATTCTCTATTAATTCGCCTAAAGGTGCAATATCTAAATTACCTGCCAACGTCCGACGCCACAATATACCTCCGTGGAGATCAGATAGAGGGGACGCCGATAATATAGCTCGATATTGGTGGCATGGCGTAGCCTCGCGACGCGGCGTCACATCCATCAGCTGTGCGAGTAGACACCACCACTGCACGCGCCAGATAACATCTTTCACATAGTAAGGCCCGCTCAGAGAAACGCCGGGTTATCCTTTTAACCCAGAGTTAGCTGCTGCTTGGACAGATTTCGTATGAAGCTTCCGTCAAAATTACATTCCTGGGTTAAACTTAACCCGGCGTCTCTGCAAGCGGGCTTAAGTAGCAGAGAGTAAACGCAGTGTAAACACAGAGGAGCTTGCAAGTTATTCGTGAAAGAAAGTAGGTTTAATAAGAACCTGTTAAAAAAATACCGAATTCGTTAGAGTTGATTTAGTGCATAGCAATTTATGCGTTGACACTCAACTGAAAATTCAAGTTAGTAGTAGTAGTTAGTTAGTATGTACTTCCACGTGCAGTTTTGTTCTCTATTTGCCTGGGATAAAAATAAAAATTATCTTATGTGTGACTCTCTAAATCTTTAACTAGGTAGTATATAATTATGTATTTATGCAATATAATTATGTATTTATGCAAATGTCGATATCAGCGATCTTTTTATCGTAACTGAAGGAGTGCAACAAAGAAACATACTTCAAATATTCTTACCTTCTTAAGTATACCTACTATGCTAGTCAAAGCTATGGTGGAAGCTGTATCACACGTCTTGATAAGCTTCAGTTGAACAGCGCTCGTCGCCACCTGGCGGCGCGGGAGAGCAATTAAACTGAGATGAACTGATACTGTAATACACGCAGCCTTTGTCCCGTTTCATAACCTGCTAATTAAGCCGATATATACCTGCACTAACTGCGGCTCACACGGAAGTCGAAATAACCCTTTAACATCTTGACTTGTCGCAGTAATGCAGTTTGCGATGCTAAAAAGGTTATTTTAATTTACCAAGCGAACCGATGCGATGTCTCCGAGTCTACTAAACTCCCGAATTAACGTACATTATTAAAACATTAGCACTGTGAGGTCTATAAGTACACTGTCCTTAATCCTACATACCTAATTATTTAAAGCCAGCTTGCAGAGACGCCGGTTTAGGCTTAACCCAGGAATGTAATTTTGACAGAAGCTATAAACGAAATCTGTCAAAGCAGCAGCTAACTCTGGGTTAAAAGGATAGCCCGGCGTTTCTGTAAGCGGGCCTAAATGTTGTGATTAAGCACCGTTAGTCATCGTAACACTTAACAATTAAACAGACATTTGAGTGACAGTACAATTATGTAATTGATCATAGGTAGATATGTCCTCACGAACCACCAAACATTCAAAACAAGAAATCGTTACAATACCACAAAAATGCTAGAAACTGTTCGTCGTCCAAATACAGGCGTCATTAACCTTTTCAACCTCTCGCAACAAGCACCGGAAGAAGTGTATTACACAAGTTATTTTGAGTTACAACTAACCGTAAAATACGAGTACTATTAGACCGTGCTTAAATTGGTATGACTTTAATTATGATTATGATTGATTGACCCGTAAACTCGAATAAACTCTTTAAACACGCTTTGCTTTCATTAGGAACTATGAAGTTGAATTTATATAAAACTTTGTAGAAACTATGTAAAACTTTATAATAATATAATACTGGAGTGAGACATTTATTATTATTATCGAGATTTGGAACTGAATAATTTATTAAAAAAATATTTTTAAAAACCCAACTTCAAACACCCGCACCAGTACAAAGTATATAATTTATTGTTGATTTTTTAGGGTTCCGTACCCAAAGGGTACCAACGGGACCCTATTACTAAGCCTACGCTGTCCGTCCGTCCGTCCGTCCGTCCGTCCGTCCGTCCGTCCGTCCGTCTGTCAGCGGGCTGTATCTCGTAAACCGTAATAGATAGACAGATGAAATTTTCACATATTATGTATTTCTATTGCCGCTATAACAACAAATAATAAAAATTAAATTAAATTAAAAAAATTAAATTAAAATGGGTAGGTGGGTAGATGGAAATCTTTTAATTTAATTTTTTTAACGGAACCCTAAAAGAGCGAGGCCCGACTCGCACTTGGTCGATTTTTTAAAAACCGCTTGACCGATTTCGATAAAATTTAAATGAGACCACCTGGAAAGTATACCCTTTCCAAAAAAAAAGAATTTTCCAAATCGGTTCAGGAGTCTTCGTGTAATCGGTGAACATACATAAAAAAAAGTTTCCGACGAATTGAGAACCTTCTCCTTTTTGAAGTCGGTTAAAAATTAAAAAAAATACAAAAATGGAGACATTTAAAATTTTGTTGGTATTTTCAAAACTAGCTAGCTTTTGCTCACAACTTCACCCACGTGAAGTCGTGATTTCTGCAAGTTTCCATGGGATTTTTACGGAATATTAAAAGTCTCATTTTATCACTCTTTAAGTTGCAAAAAGTTACGACGATGCGTTGCTGCGTTGCTGTTGAAGACACAAACAAAACTCTTTCGCATTTATAATAATTACTAACGATTAGCATGGGTCTCTATTGAAGTAGGTGCCTGTAACAGTAGTTCAAGCGACTGTTTCCACGTTTCAGCGTTAGAGTCGTCAATTATATCAATTACACGCGCCTTGCCGCGCTGTACGCGTCCCTCGTAACTGTCTACCCTCAGTATCACACCTCGCCTCCTGAACTGGTCGATATCACGCTCCACCACTTTAATGATAGTACATTATACCCGGTACATTCTCTATTCCGCTACAGGTGTTTTTGCATGGGTATAGTTGAGGCATTGAAGAGTTACGTAGGTTACTTTTTGACGTGAGAACGTCTTATAATTCGATAACACCGGCTGCACGCACGAGTGTCACGTTCGGCCTGAGCCTGAGCGTGCAAGCGAGAGCGCGGAACAAGCGATAGAGAGAAACGATCGGCCCAAGCGTTGGCTTGTGACCGCACCGCCACCCGCCAGTCATCTTCAATGTTTCTTTATGACGTTATCACGTAAAACTATCGTCCGTATACAGAGTTCACAGACAACCAATTTTTTTTTATCTCGAAAAAACAGAGGTTTTCTCATGGGTTTTTAAAAACCTAACTCCACGCGAACGAACTCGCAGGCAAAAGCTAGTTCAATAGTAAAACTTTGGGAGAAAACTTGCACGGCTCAGAGTTCTCAGAGAGTATGTGAAGTCTGACATTCCACACCAGGCCAGCCTGAAGCCTTCCCATTCATGAGGAAACCTGCCACCAGTAGTGGGCCAGATGAATAAATGATGAACCCAAATTATACATAATTGGTTCATTCAATCTTCCTTCGAATAGTTCTGATAATTGGATGGAAACTGCTGAATGCCCGGAAACTATTAGAGATATTCTAGAAAATTCCTACCTTAACACACATCTGCAAGTCTTGATTGATTTTATCAAAAGTCTGAATCTCTACTATTATAGTGACACATCTCAACCAGACTCAGACTATCCTCAATTAGTTCAAGTACAGATATTGCCTCACGCATTCTTGACCTGTATCTTCCTTCACACTTCCGAACATGTGGTCACGTCTGCACCACACGTACACTCCTACAATTACTGAAACAGGAAAACTTATGCAATCTGATTTATATTTTTTTATTAAAATACACTACCTACATAAGGATTCTGAATTCTAAAGTATAAAAAGAGCTATATACATAAGAGTAATAAGAAGTTTGCCTAATTGTGCCGATCCAAAATTTAGTATGCATCCGCCCAAACTGCAGTTGGCATTATACGCTCTGCAGTGCTTTTACACTCTAGGTACAGTCTAAACAATAAAAAACCATATTTTTTATAGATAGGTCTATAATTACTTGAAAAATATTCGACTCCACGATCATTTGATGATCTACAGACTATTCACTGCCGATAGCATTTTCAAATACTTAAGCAAAGGCTCAAAACAAACATTGAATTAAGTCCGGATCCATGTCATGAGTTTTACCGTATACATTACTTTGTCATCATCATCTCAATTTTCAACCCTTCGCCAGCCCACTATACGTACTTGGTGCAGGTCTCCTGAACGAGACAGGTTTAGGCCGTACTCCACCACGCTGCTCGTTTTTGGCTCATAACCTTTGAGAATATCATAGATAACTCTTTAACTAAATGCAGTTTTCCTTGCGATGTTTTTTTTTTCACCATGAGAGCAAGTTAAAACTTCCAGAAGTCAGATATCTAAGCCTGAGAGAGAGAGAGAGAGAGAGAGAGCTTGGAATCTAACCTTGCAACCCGCGAAAAGTAATGGCACCACTTACCTCACATTCAAAAGATATCTTAAAGATAACCATATTAAAAGTATTATTCCAAGTCAAGTCAGCCTGAATTGAGCTCGGTGTGCAGTGAGCTCAGAGTAACTATTAGTAGGTAGTTCCTCTGAGCTGGGCACCTATTCGACCGAGCGAAGCGAAGGTCTTTGAGTTAACTAGAGCGATTTGCACTTGTCCGTCCGTCCGTCCGTCCGTCCGTCCGTCTGTCAGAGCCTTATAACTTTTGAATTACTGAACGTAATTACTTCAAATTTAGATATAATATGTAAACCGATGGCCTCCAGCCGAAAATGGCTTAAAAAGTTATAAAAATCTTTATTTCAGGGGGGCTCTCATAGAAGCGAATGCGAAGTAAAAAAAAAAATATCGCGTTACATAAAATTGTTACGTATCATTTTAAAGATAATTTTGAACTGAGTACAAAAATTTTTTTTTTTTAATTTTTCCCTTAAAATTGACGAAATGGGGGGCTTTCAAAGTGGCGATTTTATACGCTCGCTTGAAGACGCTCCCTAAGAAAATCCGCTATGGATTTTCAAACTGATTTTATGTTTTTAGGTCACTTATATCCTGTACTTGAACAACAAATACTAAAATTATATGAATATTATAAAGAAACGAGATTATTTAATTTTTAATGTACATCAGTAATTCATATAGCATCAACATAGCTTCACAATAATGCTAATAGATGGCGCAGTCAGTAACGATTCCCATGGAACTACGAGTTACGACTAACGACCTATCCCAAAAACAGTTTTGCGTCGACCATTATTATTTAGTTACTTATTATAATACAATAATTGTATTGTAATTTTTTTTGTACCATAATATTATTCAATTAAAATTATTTTTTAGTTAAATTTTAGTTAAATATTGTATATTTTCTATTCGCGTCGATAGATGACGATTTGTACAGATGCCCGTAACCCGGTTTCACTCGTTAGTACCTACATAATAATTCAATGTTTTCACTAACGTTCCCTAACCTTTACGGGCTACCTATAATTTAGGTGATTGATGTTTTTTGTCAACTTATTTATCACGATCCTGTACGGGACACCTAAAAGGATATTGGGACGGATGTTAGGACTTAGGATTGTATTTAGGAGCTACCTACGTTAAGAGACTCCTACTTAGGGGATGATTTAGGTATGTTTGGTGAAAACGGGCATAATAATAATGTCAGTTTTGGTTATCATGTATCGATTGAATGAATAATCATGGGATACCGTTACCGCGAGGTCTCAGTTCGGGGCGAACCACTAGTTAATATGTATGTAACAGTTGTTCAGCGAAAAAAACTTGAGAAATTATAAAATTAGTATGTCAGAAATTTGTATGAGATTATAATAAGAATTAATTGCCCTTATAATTATGAAGTGTAAGTACCCATTAATTATGTACCTATTACGTCATAGTTTTCTATACAGATATGTATTTCAAGCCTCCTTACTGGTTCATAAGGCCCAAATTAGACAGTGCATCGTTCGTCGTTGCGAAAATTTTTGCGAAAATGAACCGTCTTAATTCGCACTAAGGGTGAATTTTTTGCTTTCATTTTCGAAGGTCATCGGTGAGCCATCCGTCTAAATTCGCCCTTAGGGCAAAGGGCCTTAAAAATCTCGAAAAATGAACTGTCTAATTTGGGCATAACATTGTTTTATGTCGTTTCCTGCGCTGCAAGTCGTCGCTAACACGAGGTCGTGGCCCCGCGTATTGGCTTCGTTAATCAACTCAGTTCGCTCAAACAAAGTAAAAGTGCCCCGCACAAGCAACGGAGCTGCGCGCCGCAAGTTGGAACTTTATGTATAGTGTATACTAATCTACGAAATTGGGTAGTTTGAAACATAACGAGCACGTCATCTTATTACCTAACAGTACTTCATGAGTTCACGACCGTGTTTTGACTCGTACTCATTTCTATACAATATCCATGACGGAACAGAAATGGTTTCTTTTTTAACATCATCCCAAAAAATCAATAAAAAGGTCGATAATGATTTTTAATGTTATTTTGTAACAAACTCAATTGGACAAAATAGTATTTAATTTTTTATTTTTGTTTATTAGATTGCTATCAGATTATGACAATAAAAAAAAACAAAAATAATACAGCCATGATTAAGAACTAGCCACTCTCCAATACAAAATATGTCTACAAAAGCAGCAAATAGTCGGACGTGTCTTAAAACTGTATAAATTTCTACATTATACATTGATTTTATAATACTTTGTTATGTTGCAGCGCCACTGCTGATATTCTTGCCGGCTCTGCTGAGAAGCAGAATCTGCATTCCGCACCGGTCATAGTTTTGACGTGTCATAATATAAAAGCTACACGTTGGTCTACATGAACAAAACGGGTTTGAATTTTTTTGAATTTTATTAAGTTTAACAGTTGCAGACCAAAAATTGTTTATATTTTGAACTATGAAATACTATTTTTTCTTTAAAATTACGATCGATGCGGTCGAAAGTCAACGGGTATCCAGTCTAATGAGTAATTGGAAAGCTACGAGAGTATAGACGCTCGTGCTTATGAACAAACAAAAACACATTGCAAAATAACAAAAGTAATAAAGTTATTTTTTTTTATTGTAATAAGTAATTAAAAGTTATTTCGTAGAGAATTCACTACGAAACAGATCTGTTTTCTGTTTGAGAAAGATCACGTAATGTAATGTAAGTTGTTAAACAGAAAGCCTAATGCAAGCTATCTAGACTGTGTACTCAGTTATTGACTCAGCGGAGTGCAGTCTCTGCGGGTCGCCAGCTCAGAGTCGCGGCGGAGCGGAGTATCGACTCGCTGTTTACACAATCCAATCGCAGCAGCGAGCTGATTTCCAAATTCATGAGCTGAAATGTGCAATCACCGATATTGGCCGAGCGTGCAGCTTCCGACACCAGCAGATGCTCCAAGCACTGATGGTAAAAATGTAGGACGATTAAATACATTGAAGCAGACTGAAATTGAAACAACGAACGTATTCAATTCTGGTTTCCTCTACTTACATCTACTTATTACACAGTAACATCTGTGTTGACCTAGTGGTTAATTTGGTGCCTGTTTAGTACAGACTTACGAATCAGCGGTGCGGGGGCGTCCGTCGGCCGGACGCATTGACATTGGTGGCTGGGGACGAACGCAAAAAGCGTTACACATAATTATGAATTTATGACATAACATAACACACGCTAATTTGTCTGTGATATTACGCGTCTCGTAAGTGTGAAATTAACCAGTGAAAATGGAAATAATATACAGTCCGTATTATACAAGGTGTTTAATTTTACCAGTGTCTCTTTCGGTGTGTCCGGGGCTTAAGTCCACCACCTGTAAACTTTTTGGAGTTTGTGCGTTTTCAACCATGACATAACAATATCCTTATCCACTTGCTTTAACGATGAAGAAAAATGTCGTGAGGAAACCTATAAGCCTGAGAGTTCTACATAATGTTCAAATTAAGTTCTTTGATAATGTTCTCAAAGGCGTGTTGAAGTGTGTCAACCTGCACTTGGCCAGCGCGGTGGGCTGTCCTAAACCCTTCCCATTCTGAGAGGAGACCAGCCCTGAAGATGGAATATTGATGAAGTAAAATGAATGATCCACTTACTTATTTAGTAGAGCCCTTCATTAAATCCAGACAAGAAGATTTTCAAGTTTGAAAAGAATTTCATGAGTTCGTGAATTAGCGTGTTCATACGAAAATATTACATCTCTTGAACTATTATTAATTGATACAGTTCCAAAGCTAAACTACTGAACATGACAAACATACCAAGCTAGATAATAATTAATGAGAAAATGTGAAAATGTGTTTGTGGTTCCTACGTGATCGAATAATGATTCGGCGTGATCGCCGCAACGGATTATGGCATATCAAAAATACGGAGGCATTACACGTGGTGTAAACAAAATTCGTTTTGAATATCATTCGACTGGCTGCGAGAACCCTCGTTCGAGGGGAGGGGGGGGGGGGGGGGTGTAGAATATTAGTGCGGCGTGACGCGCGTGCCACATGTGAATGTGAGATGAGGAGGATGGCCAAGCGGGACAAATTGTGATTTACCAGCGTTGAAAACATATTATAAACACCAGCGGCTTCCTGCGACTCGTTTAATAACTTCGGTCCATCTAGTGGGGGTCTGCCAACACTGCGCTTACCGGGGATCGTCACTTCAGCACCTTGGGACACCAACGACCATCAGCTCTTTGAATTATGTATCCCACCCATTTTCAGTTTCGCGACTCGCCGAGCTATGTTGGTGACTTTATTTCTCCTACGGATCTCCTCATTTCGGATTTGATCTCACAGGGAAAAGCTCTTTCCATTGATCGCTGACCCTAAGCGGTTGGTCTATATGAATTAAATAACGTAGAATAATGGTTCTCATAGACCCATAGTTAGCAACCATATCTCGGATCCGTAAGTCATCATAATTGGAAATATCATGTATCCACTTGCGGCAGCTTCCTCTGTTTTAATACTATATTTTTAAAGGAATTATAAATGGATAAAATCTTGTATTTTCTTTTGGATACCACTGCTCATGTTTCTCATTCATTCTTCATTTTGGAATTTTCTTCCATCCGGTAATGCACTTTTGATATTTCTCGATGGCGCAATCATTCGCACATCTGTTCCGCCTTCCCGTAATTACTCTCCTAAAAACACAAAAATCTCAATGACGTAATTGCTTTTTAATTCTCCGGATAACGATTCTGCACGTGATTTCATTTGCAGTCACATCCTCTCGAAAGTAAAATGCGAAGTTAATTTTTATTTCTACCAAGTTTTCTAAATGTGTGGTGGCTGCATGAGATTGTCTTGACATTTCTATTAAAACTGAGTAAGTAGTTTTAGAGTTTATTCTGGCGATTACGTGTCGGGTCAAATTGTTTGAAGATATCAGTGCTTTAAAGAAATTCTCTAATACTCTTTTAGTTTAAGCACTTTAAGTTTCTAGAGCATTAAATATAAACATTACTAGAACAACTATTTAAAAAGAAGAAAATTATTATTTTTAGCCATATTAACAGAAATATGGCTAAGAAAACAATATTGATTTTAAAATAACCGTGACTATTACTTCATATTATAATATCTCATTCATTTTAACCCATCGCCGGCACATACCTAATTGGCCACAGGTCTCCTCTCAGAATGAGAAGGGTCTAGCAGGCCATAGGCACGTTAGCCCATGCTAGCCAAGAGCGGTGTGACGGACTTCAAACGCCTACAATATGCGTGCATGTTTCATGCATGGTTCTCTCCATAGACGAATGATATGTATTTACTACAAGGTTCATTTGTCAAAGGTTCACTCACAACGATTTCCTTCATCGTTAAATCAAAAGATATTTCATTACTTGAAACGCGCATAAGTCCATGAAAAGTAACAGGTCTGGGGTTCGAACACTGGACACCTCGAAGAAAAAAGAACGAAGTCTTGTAAATTGTACCTAATATATACTATTAAAAATTATTTCAATCTTTTTCGACCTTATTTAACTGACTATTTTGTAGAGGAGCGTCAGCGACACCTTTGGAATAGGAAAAATATTTTGTAAATAGGTACGAGACCGTACTTAGGATCACAATTTACGATATCGGAAGATGCAGGCAAATATTCAAAGTGTCCGAGCGGGCGCGGGCAGGCGGCGGCGCGGCGGGTGCACGCTCCGGGACGTGGGCGGAATGCGAGGCGGCGCGAGACGCGGTATTTACCCAAGTGACCCCCATAAAAAGAAACGCTCCTTTCAGGATTGCGCTCGCTGTGACGCTTGAATTTTAAACGCGCCCAACAAACGCCACTATTTTACTGATTTCGGGAGACGCCGCGCGCCGCGGGAATGCTGATGAGGCGCGCGGCCGATTGGTTCCCGCTACGAGCCTCCTCGCGTTGAGGCTGTCCGCTGTACAGAATCTATACAAATAAATAAGAATTGCTCGTCGGCGATGTTGCAATTGGATATTTGACTGTAGTCAATATGTTGATATTCATTATTTATAATCGAAAATGTAACATGTAAGAATAACATTAATTTGTAAAAACAGAAAATAAGTCGGTCCCAAAACAAATAAGTTATAGAGCTTTAAAGTTTCCTCTTAGACAGAGAGGACGTTACTCAAGTGTGACGTCACAATTCACCAGCTCCATAAACGCTCCATGGAAAATATCATTTTAGGAAGACAGATACAGTCACAGTAAAACAGCTTATAATTACGAGACTAGTAAAGATATTTAAAAAAGCGTTATTCTAACTACACACATCAAAAGTGTCTAGGGATCAACATATATTTTTGCAATAACTTTTCTCCTGATTGATATTAATTAAAATTTTCTTTAAGGATTCATCAAATAAAGTGTTTTCGTTTGTCACAGTAACGATAAACCAAGTCACCTTTGCATTAATAAAGAAATTTGCCATTTTCCTAATAAAGGGATTTTTGACATTTGAACCACTAACATTAAAGTTCGAAAAAAAGACTGAAATAACAGTTTTCTTTAAAATTTTATTGGGTAACTTAAACAATTAATAATCCGTGTTTCTACCGCGAACACTAACAACACAAGAACATCGGTTTGGCATACTCAAAATGAGTTCATTCAAATCACGCTGTGGAATGGCCGCCCATGTTCGTTGCAACAACAAAAAAAGGTCTTCTTGCCACTGGATACCCTCCATATTCGGCAGAGCTCTTCTCTATAGCATATCCCATGCATGCTCAATCGGGTTCAAGTCTGGCGACTGAGCAGGCCAGGGCAGGACATTGATGTTAGCTGCGGCGAGAGTCTGTCTTACAACTCTTGCGGTGTGCGGTCGTGCATTATCATGCATTAACTGAAATAAGGGACCGATTTGCACTTGTAGAGGAACGATGACGTCTGATACAATCGTCTCAGCATAAATTTGAGCGTTGAGGTTGCCTCTGATCCAAATCAACTCAGTTCTTCCGCCGATCCAAATACCCGCCCATACCATGATGGTTCCACCACTATAAGGATGGACTTCCTGGCAGGATTTTAATCGCTGATTATGAAATTATGAAATGCACCAAAAAGGATCCATATAAATTTATAAAATCATAAATTTATTACAAAGCCACATCTCAATCTCAAGAAATCCGCATAAAAATGCTTGATCCCTAGACACTTTTGATGTGTGTATATAAAAAATATCAGTCAAATACATAATTACTGCTTGATCATTATTATGCATAATTAAACGACAACACAACTTAAGGCTACTCCTCAGAACGGATGAACAGATTTTGACGGGATTCTGAAAAATAGGTGATGGATTTTACATCTATTATATCAGACCAACATAAAAACAGATCCTGAAAGTTTAAAATTGTATCTACTATTTTCAAAATTTTAAGGCCTGTTTTTTTTGCGAAAAATTGTTTTATCTATGTTATAACTAATTACCTCATAGACTGCAAATTGTACAAACGTTGGAATAGTAGGCTCTATATTAGACTCATTCACTGGAATTTCAACATAATAATCATAGTTTAAATGATGAAATATTAAATTCTAAGGCTGTTCGTGAATTGATTGCAGTAAATTATCGTCATTACGGCACCCCCGAAATTAAATTGGCCATGTTTGAATGATTCGATTGTTGTGAGAATTTATGCAACTGCGAGCAAAATCAATGGTCGACTGGCGCCCTCTAACAACCAAATAATTTGTGCATGCAGGTTGGAAGACAAAAGGAAAATGTTTTTTTTAAATAACCGTGTATTCATTAGGGGTAGGTAAAGTGAAAAGACAACATTCTCCGCAGTGAAAACTATCAACGTAGGTATATTACTGTCAAAGCTTCCCCTACCTTCGGTATTCCCTTCTCTTTAAAATTGAAGGTACCATTTGATTAGTTTATTAGGTATTTTTAGATTTTATGGGCTGTAAATTACATTATCCCTACTATTCGTCCAATTTATCGATTTTTTCACGATTACAAGATTCGCATGGGTTTAGACTTTAGAGATCGATAACTGCGCCGTAACTTCATTTGCGGTGGAATTCCGAGTAGGTTAGTAAAAATCCCTTCTGGAATCCATTGTTTTTCTGAGACAATAATGACAAAAACAAAAATCATGTTGATCGTAGGTATCAAGCCCCGATAGGTGATTGAAGGACAAACCAACAACCATTTTTTGAAAAACAACAATTGATTTTTTGCATGGGCATAGTTTAAGCCCAGGAGAGTGACATTTAAAGCTTATTTTTATTCCGGAATAACAAAGGGTTCCCGCGGGATTTTTGACACTTAACCGACATCCCTACTCTAGGGATGGAAATTAAGGCTTTCGTCAGAGATCCCCAAACTATCGCTGCAACTACCTAAACACTGTGTGAGGCTGGTCGATGTGTCGTTGTGTCGATGTGTCGATGTGTCGATGTGTCGTTGTGTCGATGTGTCGATGTGTCGATGACGAGCGGCAATGACGCCTCGTTACTGCGAATAACGAAATGCACGCTAATTATGTTTTACTGGCCATTGTGCGTGACACAGAGAGATGTTTGAACAGATACTTGATAAAAGCTGGAAACTGACTTCCTAAATTTTTCGAATTTCAGGTATTCTAAAAGTATACCTACCATTGTGAGCAAATTTTTACTAATATTACATACTAGCTGACACGGCGAACTTCGTACCGCCAACTTATCTATTATAATTTTTTTTTGTTATTTTTTTTTAAAAACCTTCCGTGGACCTTAAGGAGCATACAAAAAAATAAATTAACCGAATTGGTCCATCCATTCTTGAGTTATGCGCTTACCAATATTCATTTTTATTTATATAGATAGAAGATAGATTATAAATGCGAAAGTGTGTTTGATAATTGATACATAGTAAAAATACATAAATTAAAAAAAATATTAAACAAATTTTGTATTTAAGACCTTTTAGATTAGATAAGAATAGCGAAGATAATTTTTATTCAAAAAAACTTTTACAAAATGCTTTTGAATCGTGAAGTAAATGTTCGGAATAGCGTTCCAACCGAGAAGAACCAGCAAGAAACTCGGCGGTTGCTCTTTTTAAAATATGATGTGTTACACAAGCTATTATTATTACTATCTCATGAATTGCTGGAGCGAGTTATATCCACGCTTCTTTATCATTCATATAATCTTCAATTGTATAATAGATATGTATTTCATGAGAATAGTTATAGTTATACTCGTAATTATCTATGTCGTATATAAGTTGACTAGCAAAAACCGAAATAAAATAAATGCTTAATTACGGAGTGTCATCAAAGTAGGAACAAATAAAGCTATTTTTAATAGGCTTAGGTTGTCAGCAAGGTTTAGAGAGGTTACTCAGTATGGTAAGCAGATACCAATTTTCCAGACCAAAATTTTCCACCAGTTCTCGCATAACTGGGGCTGCCTTGCCAGTCTTGCCACATCTCTTGTCTGTATTCAAATATGGTAATGCCACCTGGCCGCGTCTGTCTGTCGCGAGATGTCAATGCGTTCGTTCTAGTTCAATTCAGCTTCGTGTTTCCTTTGTGAGAGTAATTTAGATGACAAAGATGGAAGTTGAAATAGAGATTTTTCAGCAAATTGCACATGTTTCAAGTATTATTTACGCACTTTAAACTTTGATAAAAAGATCCCTTTTCCTCTCCAAGTGAATCCAAATAACTTAATAAATAAATCCAAAATAATAAATCCAAATAATAATAATTATTATTTACAAGAACAGTTATAATGATAGAGGGAAATAAATAGCTTAATCGAGATTATTAACAAGAATATTATCGTTGCTGAACTTGACTAATATTCCCCGCTCTCCCTCAAATAAGTCATTCTCATTAAGCCTGTGCTAGCAGGGTACGACAGCAGAGTGCAACGGGTGGGGATTGGACCTTTCAGTTTTTAATCCACATCTTTAACTGAAACTTGAAGAGATCCGTAAGAGAACCAAGGTCGCCGACATAGCCCAAACCATCAGCAAGCTGAAATGGCAGTGGGCAGGCCATGCTTGTCGCAGAAGCGATGACCGTTGGGGCCCAAAAGTCCTAGAGTAGAGACCGTAGTGTGAGGCGCCCTCCAGCACGTTGGACTGACGATATAAAGCGGGTGGCGGGAAGTGGCTGGATGAGGAAGGTTGAGGACCGGGTGTGGTGGCATTCTCTGGGAAAGGCAGTATGTTCAGCAGTGGACGTCCGCACGCTGAGATGATGATGATGATGATGACGATCTTTAACTGGGCTATTTTACTTCTTTTGAGCTATCTAGGTTACTTTGGTGACTGACTATAGTCTCAGGTAGACCTAAGCTAACCTAAAAGGCAGTTTTATAGGCCCATAGTCCAGGCGTGATATCGGAACGCTAAATCTTCGCTCGGCACTAAATAGACGGTAAAGTCTTTGCGTTGAGTGAGATACCACACTTTATAGTCATAATAATGTCTATACAAATAACTTTGATGTTAAACAGCTGTTCACGTGTCACAGCTCTATTGTTTCACTGAAGTTATTGCTCACGGCCCACCAGAGCGGTGAGTTAAAGTTACTCTACAATGAATAGCTTATTTAGGCTATAACTTTGGGTATAATATTTGTATTTCATATTATTTTAAGTTATCTTGTGTGACTTTTTTATTCAGACCGAGTCCCAGATTCTTTGTGATAGAAGTCCGAAATGCACACCATACTTTTTGACACAGTAAATACCCAAGTTGATACTTCCCAATTACAGGTAAAATTTCTCCTTTTCTTAATTTATGCTATTATTTAATCAAGAAACAAAACAAAAACTATCAAGATTGACGTTTAGTTTATTTTATTTAACTAGCTGATGCCCGCTACTTCGTCCGCATGGATTTATTTTTTAAAATCCCCTGAGAACTCTTTGATTTTCCGGGATAAAAATAGCCTATGTCACTCTCCAGGTCTTCAACTGTCTATGAAAAAAAATCACATCGATCCGTAGCTTTGTTGCGGCGTTATTGAAGGACAAACCAACAAACGACAAACAATTTAATATTCCGCTTATCGCTGCACTTAGTCACTCACTGTCACTCAAAACATGCTTATACATGGAACTAGAAATTCCGACTTAGTCTTCCCATTTCTATGTGTTAATATATGAATCCTCATCAAAAATTGACTTGTCTACAGGGTTTAGTAAACATGACAAACAGGCACATCAACGCAAATAGCACCTATTCGTATTCATGGTCGACTTAAGCATGGCGTTACAGCAAAATGAAAATACTGAAATAGTCAGTAGTCTCTGTATTGTAATGAGTCACGCAGCAATTTGCGCGGACAGCGTCAGTGTTTTGCGCTAACTTTATTGCTGCCCGTTAGGCCGCGGACACACGTACTCGTTAATGCACCGCATATTATATTAACGGGACTAACAGCTAGACTAGCGGGTACACAATGTTCCAAAGCGGTCTCCATTAACACAATACTAGCAGAATTATATTCAACCTACAGGCTCGCTAGTTTGATACCGCATCGACCTATTGGGGATTTTTGTGCCGTGTCTCTTGTATGTGCGCTTTCTTATAAGAATAAATCATTACGCACGGTCAGACTGGATATAGTTTTCGACGTGATAACGTATAGATCGATGAACACCGGCTGCACGCACGATAAAGTGCCACATTCCCCTGAGCCTGAGGGTGCAAGTGAGACCGCGGAACAAGCGATAGAGAGGCACGATCGGCCCAAGCGTTGTGCCGCCCGCCAGTCATCGTCAATGTTTCTTTATGACGTTATCACGTAAAACTATCGTCCGTATACCGACTTTACAGACAACCAATTTTTTTTATTCAACAAGATAGTCCTTAACTACGATCTCATTTGATGGTAACTGCAGTCTAAGATGATAGCGGGCAAACTTGGAATGGGTAAGGGGTCGGTGTAACACCTGGGCTCGCTTCGTCGCGTCGCAGAGTGAATTAACCGCCGGTTAATTCACTCTGCGGTGTGCGGCTAGCCGGTTATTAACCGCTCTAAACGCATTAACCGCGCGCACGTGCGAGGCTGAGACGGTAGCGTGTGGCTCACTGCCTCAGAGTAATAGTTACTCTGAGGTGCCCAGACACTCTACTGTTGGTTGATATGGAAGATGAATAGAATAGAATAGAAATGTTTTTTATTCAAATAAACTTTTACAAGTACTTTTAAATCGTCAATGAGTCTACCACTGGTTCGGAATGCCGTTCCGATGGTAAACTTGACTTATCATAAGAGCAACAGGGTAGCCTACATGAAATAAATTTTTGTTTTTATTTTATCAATTTATTGTAACGATAGAAATTATTGTTGCCTACATCTATATTTAAATTTTTTAGGCTATATTTTTAAAAGAAAATCTTTTTTGGTCTCCGCATATTATAGGTAAACATTAGCGTGCGCTTTTGAGTATTAAACCAACACGTGCGCTCATGAATTAATAACAAGCTTCTGGCCCACACCAGAGAGCAAAAATACTGTATGAAATTAAAGTACGAATTAGCTTGTTAAATGTTATATTTTTTCTCTACAATTTCGAGTAGTACACAAAATGTACATCATATTATTGATTCAGATTGTAAGAGTCAAAATAAAAATTTCTGAATAATCAACCTCTTCGATTTCTGCTTGTTCTATTCTGAATACATTATTTATAAATCATTTACTATCGGTTCTACACGCTATCGTGCTGGAGCGCTAAATCCTGTGGCTAAATCGCTTGGTGTTATGTCTTTGACGGTAGAGTGGTAAATAGCTACGACCAAAGTCTCCCGCCAGACAGAACCTTTTGACAAGTTTGTAGAGCAAGTAGACAAGATGTTGCTTAGTCAAATCTCAATTTATTACATCACCAGTGAGTCAAACATACTTATATATTTATAAATCTTACATATTTTTTAATTTACTTATAAATCTTACATATATTTTTGTCTCTATAACTAGCACGGTCAGTTAAAATACAATGTCAAAGAACTCAAACCAACGTTTATTAAACTGGCATAATATGGACACACGCTTTCGGCTCGTCTCCTCGCGATTCGTTCCGGTGGCAGCTTAGCGTTTATTCGGTGTAAGTATTGTCGTTGCGAGAAACCCAAGTCGACAGGCTCGACAAGAGTAATGGATCGCTGGCTTGATTATGTTTCGCCGCCGAAAAGCTAAGCGTACATCACAACCGCAAATACCGCAATAGAATCATTTTTAATATGTTTTCCTGACCGAATTACAGCCACTGCCGCTAATCTCAACTAGTACTAACTAACATCGTGGGAGATATTACAGTGCATCAGCTTGTGTGCAGACACAGCACTGTCACATCAGAGACTGCTGTGTCTTAGTACTTTTCGAGCACGAGCTGCGTCTTATTATAGTACTTTTCGAGTACTTGGTCGCATCACTTAAGATTGTTCTTGAATTTTTTTTGCACGAAAAACTAAATTACTTCTTTTTGCTCGACTTGAGACTCAAACCCTGGACCTCATTATCCGCAATCGAATAAGCAGTCATACTATTTTCATACTTATGTACTTTCGGTGAAAATACAATATTGTATTACTACTGAGTTGGTCTAATGATGGAGAAGGAAGGTAACTTCCTTCCGTCCGTTCTTATAGCTATAGGAACTCCTAAAACACCTGATAAACCCATCGTATTTGAATTCATTTGATTAGTTTCCATGGGTGATCTTAAACATTAAAACTTGTTTTAATTTTGTTTAGCTTTAAATTTATTCAACGCGTGCGAAACTTCCAGCGCATATTATAATGTGCAATCAGCATTTAAAAGCGTTTTACTGCTCAGGTTTAAACTTCGTGACCTTTATTTCGATTCAATTAAAGATAACGTTACTTCTATAAATATCATTTTATCCAATTCTGAACTATTTGGTATTTGATTCTGGGAGGGCGCGTTTTTCGATTCACATTGTGTTATGATGGTAAATAACAGTAAATAGCTTGCAAGTTAGTTTTATTATAATTTGAAATACCTTGAGCTGCCAAGCAAATCCTATGTGTAATTAACATAAGTAAGTACGTAACTGTGTATTAATTTAAAAACACTGAAGCAGATGTATGCTGCAATAAATCACAAATTACGAGTTCCTTTGAATTGAAATTGAATTAATTAGCGCAAGTTATGGAGTGTGACATCGTTAACTCGCAACCATAAATATTGTACTTACGAGAGATTATTACAGCTCGAGATCGTATCGCGGTGACAAAAAGAGAATGGTGAGACGTTTAAAGCGTTTTATTAAAGAACATAAAAATAACTGTCCAGTTGGCCTACATTTTTATGACGATGACTTTAATATTATTACAAAATATTACGAATATCTATCTTCTATATATATTATAAAAACAAAGTGGTGTTAGTTACACTATTTGTAACGCATGAACGGATGAACCGATTTGGCTGCAAATTGGTGGAGAGGCAGCTTCGAACCAGGAGACGGACATAGGATACTTTTTATCCCGTTCAACTGCGTTTCCGTCAAGTCACTATAAAACGTGGTATAACAAAAACGCATCTGACATGGAATAACAAAACGCAAATGACAGTGGAATAACAAAACGTAAATGACAGCTAAACGTAATTTTGTCTTTGGTTAAGTATGGTAAAAAATTTGACAATTATAAAAAGTCTTATAATAAAGCATTATTGATATTATAAATGCGAAAGTGTGTTTGTTTGTTGGTTTGTCCTTCAATCACGTCGCAACAGAACAGCGGATTGATGCGATTTTTTGCATGGGTATAGTAATGGATGTAGTAGTGGTTCCTCAGACCGGGAGAGCTACTTTTCTCGGATATCTCGGATAATGAAAGTTCCCGCGGGATTTTTAAAAACTTAATCCATGCGGACGAAGTCGCGGGCATCAGCTAGTAATTATTAGAAGACACCAGCTCAACTCAGTTTTCGTTACGAACATGATGACTGCTATAAATAAGCTACGCCTTAACAAAGTTTATGACTCAGATACAAAAAGCAAAGTCATCAGTTTATTCTGTCATATAAAGCTATCACATATTTCATCTAAACTGGTCCGTTCCGCGTATGGAGATAATATTAGTGACTCGAGTGTATATTTTAGTGTTAGACGTAAAGTAAATAGTGCATAAATTATAGGGACTACACTAGCGGCACGCTATGATGGCCGGTTTGACACATTACAATAGTGATGTGGAATGTCAATTTATTCTCGAACAAAAAACAATTAAGTTTTGTTTTTGTACCTGATTAAATAGGTTTAATAAAACAAAAATGTATATGTTTATTTAATTTATTTGAACGAACTGAATATTTGAATGAAAATGAATATACATACTTTATATGCACACAAGAAACATATGAATACAAAAGATACCAAAAAAGGTGCCACAAAAGGCCATAATTAATCAGATTCGTCCATACTACTATTTTCACTGTCGTCACTGTTATCATCACCTACATTAATAATTATATGTTCGTTTTCTATAATATTATCTATTTTCACATCTCTTTCATAATCTTCCCTTATTAATTTAACAGTTCTATTCACAACCTTTTCCCAGTCTCCTTTAGTCACATGTTCACAAGCTTCTTCTAATAATTTTAGCATTTTTTTTGTGGTAAATGGGGGTTCTGTATTGTGTCTTGCAGCATATCCCTTAATTTGAGCCCACACCAACTCAATCGCATTATACTCACAATGGTAAGGCGGTAACCGTATAACTCTGTGCCCATGTTCTAATGCTATTTCGTCAATGACGTATCGGATCTTGGTTGGTTTGTTTTCTTTTAAAAGACGTACTAATTCCGCTTTTAACATATTCATGTTTGCATCTACGCCATTTTTACGAAGCCATGCGACGATATCAGCTTTCTTTTGGGATTGGGCAGGTGGCTTGTCAATTTGCATCGAGTGGTATGGGGCGTTGTCCATAATTATAATAGATGGTTCAGGGAGGCTACACAACATTGAGGTAAACCATTCAGTAAACTTTTTTCCATTCATGTCTTCATGATAGTCTCCAGTGGTTTTTGACGCAAAAGCCATGAGAGAACCTTCGACAAACCCGTTGATGGTTCCGGCGTGACAAATTATAAGTCGCGATCCTTTTCCTACAGGAACTTTGGAAGTAGATGCTGCTGTGTCATCGTTCCAAGAACGGCCTACAGTATGGTTAGCATTAAGCCATGTTTCATCCAAGAACACAACATTTTGCCAATTTTTGATTTCTTTCACTTGCCGTAAAAAAGTATACCTTGCCATCGCTATATCAAATCTTTCCATCAATATTTTGCGTTTGTTACATTTTTTGTATCGAAATCCAATGGTCTTCAAAATCTTCGTTAAAGAACTTTCCCCACCGAAGAATAATCCAGCTTCCTTCAGTGAATGCACCAACTTTTTTCTTGTTGGATACTCCTTCTGTAAATAGTAGCCGTAAACATGTCTTCGGATAGCATCGGCATCAAAGCTATCGATGCCTACGACTGGTTTTGCTCGTTTTCTCTTTTTTGGTGTGTGAAGTTTATTTTCTTCTGTGCCAGTCTCGCCATATTTTTTTTTAGTTATCCGTCTAACAGTTCGTTGTCCAATATTAAGCGCATCAGCTACGCGTTCAACCACTGACGTTATAGGTAAAATTAGCCCTCCATTTTGAGCTTCACGATCGAAATAGTTACGAAGGCGTATTACGAACTCACGTGTCTGACTATTTAGAACAGTTCTCTGCGTACGTTCGGTCATATCGACGAAATCCACAACAAAGGGCTTGAACAGAGTCCAAATTAACGAGCAAGGGTCAACAGTAATGCAGTATCAATATTTGAAATCCAAAGCCAGGTCAAAACTATATCACAATCGCATTGCACTGACAGTTTATACTTTTCGAAGCAACGTCAATTCGAAACTGCTTTGTTTTGCATTGAGCATTGACGCGAGTTTGCCGGAGGTAGTAGTTGTGCTAGCCAGCGATCCTATGTGACGATCGTATTAGATTCCATTTTTAAAAATTTTCAATTTAGAAAACCAAATGCCGAGTTGTGGTATATATCATATAAAAATAAAAATTTTACCTTTTGTATGAAACAGCTGATATTTTTTTGCGATTTCAGAGGTTTGTCCACATAGTGAAAATTGTTCATATTCACAAGTACATTCACCCCTTAAATGGTGCAAACTGATTTTTCTACACTTGTATACATTTTAGAAATCAATTTAATAAATAAATTTTGAGTCCTAAACCTAAAACTACATTCGATAAAATTTATGAATCTCTGCACATCACTATCGTCAATAAAGTAATACAATTATTTCCTTCAAAGTCGTTATCAATTAATACGGAACTTCATGAGCGGACAAACGTCAAACCGGCCATCATAGCGTGCCGCTAGTATAATGTACTAAGTCTTAGTCCCGCATGATAAAGGGTTGCATACATCACGAGCATTCGAAATGCTTCGGATCACTGGCGATATACATTTGTCACGGGCGATCGCCTTTTTTTGACTTGGAGATTTATATCGCTGAAGCAGCAGACGGCTGAAAAATGACTCGAATAAATAACTCTCAGCAGCGACTTACAGTAGCTTTGTTTCATGAGACGAGCTGAGTAATAAAATCTCTGATACCACTTTGTCTTTACATACTTTGTGTTACAGAATCTAAGCGATATATCTTTTTGAATAAGATGAGAAAATTCAAGAATTTTTTAATTTGGATATTGTATTTGATATTACAGGGAGAAGCTAAAATAATGAGTTACTTAAATGAGTAGTTGTTCTGAACCCGTAGCCAGTGCAATTCGAAAAACTGATAAAGGTTGGGGTTCCAAGTTGCTCTATTGGTGACCCCGCACCGGAAAACGCAGCACTGAAAGACCTCCACTAAGTGGACGGAGGGTTGCAGCATAAGATTGTGTTCTGTGATGATACGATGATGTGATGATATGTTCAATGTTGTACCATAAATAAATGAATAAACTTATTATTTCGTGTACAAATAAAACTGGTTTTTGCCATTAGTGAGCCGCAAAATTCTTTGTAATGTCGATGTTAAATCAACAACTCTTGACTAGGTACTTGTTCATATTTTTCCATACAAAATGCGAATATAGCATCGATTTGTCAACAGAAAGGTCGCTAGTTTGTGTACGTAACATTTTCGTGAGCCCACGATTTATGAGCGAGTGTGGACGATCGTTTAGAAGAGGATTGGTTTGGATTATTTTTTGCGATTGATGTTAGTCTTTATTTATTGGGGTACCGATTTATTGAAAGCATAAATATTGTACGCCGATAAAAGCTTATATTTGAACGGGCCGATAGACGGTGAAATATGCCAAAAATATTGCTGTATTAAGTACTTATACCAAAATAGGTAACACAAGGTCTTTGTTTCTAAAATGTTTATCTTTGATTAACATAATTATTAGTCTCATTAAGACCTGCTAGAGTGAATATTTCTCGCAGGAAAATTAAATTCATTACATTTTCTTTTTCTCTCAAACAAACCAAAATCGGTTTTAGTGGATTTCTTACACTGTTAACCTATCGCCACTCGACCCATTACTGGACTCTTCGCAGAATGTGAAGGATTTAGGATATAGTACGCCGTGCTGAACAATTGCGATTTAGACCACACTTCTGTGAACATCATGGAGAACTCTCTGGTATGCATGTTTCCTTACTATGTTTTTACCCTCTTAAAACGAGTGTTATTTCACTTAAATCGTACCTACAATACAATTCCGAAGAGATGCGTACCTGAATTTGAAACCGAACCCTCGAAAGGGATTCCGAAGTCTTAACCACTAGCTGTCATCGCTACCTATAGGTACCTATTCTAATCATCATCATTATTAGCAACCCATCAACGGCTTACTACTGAGCGCAGGTCTCCTCTCAGAGAAGGGTCATAGGCCATAGTCCACCGCGCTGGCCCATTGCGAATTGGCGGACTTCACAAACCTTTAAGAATATTATAAGAACTCTCAGATAGTGCAGGTTTCCTCACGATGTTTTCCTTCACCGTTGAAGCAAGTGATATTTAATTGCTTAAACGCACTTGACTCCGAAGAGTCAGAGGTGCGTTCCCGGGATTGAATCTGCGACCCCCGAATAGGAGGCCACAGTCCTAACCACTAGGCTATCACTGCTTGCTTGCTTGCCTATTCTAATATTCTTGTTCTATTATGAGATACGACAAGTACGACAACAATGTAAGGTATACCTGCCGTCTGTTAATTCAAAAAAAACTCCAATGTATAAGAGCTTGTTTAAAAATTGTAGAGAATTGACTGTAGTAAGATAATAATAAACCATCTGATTCGTTTATTTTCCCACGTGTTGTTAAGTGCGCACATAAAACTTACGAGCTATACTTAGCCACCCTGGATGTGTCTCCACTCTCGAGTCAGACAAGCGCTCGATCTGCCTCGGCAAAGCGCGGCGAGCAGCGAGCTGCGAGATGGCTAAGATAACGGGCGATCGGTTTACTTTTATTGCGTGTGAGCATAAATCAGTGGCGCGGGACACGCGCGGGGATCGACACCACGCTGGCTGCGACAGTGCTGCGACATGACGTACCAGGCGAGTTGCAACTCATTACTGGTATAGGCTGAGGCTATTTTAACAGACGTGTCATCCTTACTGGTGTTATAAATGTGAAACTGCCTCTTTGGTCGTGTTTAACATGTTCCACTGCGGTTGACGAGGCCCCACGTTCGATTCCCAGGTCAGACTGATAAAAAATGAGTTGGGTTCTTCTGCCAAGAAAATCTCAGTACTAGTCCGGAGTTAGGAAGTTGCCGGTGAGTCACCCCCGTGCCTTGGAGAGCACGTAAAGCCGTCGTCGGTCCTGCGCCTGATCTCTCTCCGATCGTGTCGGGTTTCCGTCTCATCGGACTATGAGAGTGAGGGAATAGAGCGTGCACCTGTGTTTGCGCACACACTTGTGCACTATAATATCTCCCGCGGAGATGGCTGATCTCTGAGGAGGTTGGCCGCCGTGACAGGATTTGGTCAGGAGAACATTATAAATGCGAAAATGTGTTGGTATGCCCTTCAATCACGCTGAAACGGAGCTTTGGATCGACATTATTTTTGTATGGGTTTAGTTAGAGGACTTGCAGAGTGCTATATTATGTAACATAAGTTTTAGGCTTTAAGTTTTGTCACGAAAAAACAAAGGGGGGGTTCCAAACCAACAAAGCTATTCGCCAAAACTTCGTTAACGAGGTGTTCGTTTTTTATCTCTCTGGACCCCGAATTATACATGATAAAAAGTATCCTACGTCACTCTAGGTCTTTCAGTATCCACGCAAAGAATCAAGTATAGATAAACCAACAAATCAACAATTAGACATACCTTATAATTTTACTTTGATTTATTATTATTTATTAGTTATTATTATTATTATTTAATATTTAATTTTACTTTGATTTATGTTATTATTATTTAATATTTATTTATATTTGATTTATGTTATTATTATTTAATATTTAAGTTATTGTTATTTAATATGTAAACCGATGGCCTCCAGCCGAAAATGGCTTAAAAAGTTATAAAAATCTTTATTTCAGGGGGGCTCTCATAGAAGCGAATGCGAAGTAAAAAAAAAAATATCGCGTTACATAAAATTGTTACGTATCATTTTAAAGATAATTTTGAACTGAGTATAAAAATATTTTTTTTTTAATTTTTCCCTTAAAATTGACGAAATGGGGGGCTTTTAAAGTGGCGATTTTATACGCTCGCTTGAAGACGCTCTCTAGGAAAATCCGCTATGGATTTTCAAACTGATTTTATTTTTTTAGGTCACTTATATCCTGTACTTGAACAACAAATACTAAAATTATATGAATATTATAAAGAAACGAGATTATTTAATTTTTAATGGGCATCAGTAATTCATATAGCATCAACATAGCTTCACAATAATGCTAATAGATGGCGCAGTCAGTAACTATTCCCATGGAACTACGAGTTACGACTACGACCTATCCCAAAAACAGTTTTGCGTCGACCATTATTATTTAGTTACTTATTATAATACAATAATTGTATTGTAATTTTTTTTGTACCATATTATTCAATTAAAATTATTTTTTAGTTAAATTTTAGTTAAATATTGTATATTTTCTATTCGCGTCGATAGATGACGATTTGTACAGATGCCCGTAACCCGGTTTCACTCGTTAGTACCTACATAATAATTCAATGTTTTCACTAACGTTCCCTAACCTTTACGGGCTACCTATAAGTTAGGTGATTGATGTTTTCTGTCAACTTATTTATCACGATCCTGTACGGGACACCTAAAAGGATATTGGGACGGATGTTAGGACTTAGGATTGTATTTAGGAGCTACCTACGTTAAGAGACTCCTACTTAGGGGATGATTTAGGTATGTTTGGTGAAAACGGGCATAATAATAATGTCAGTTTTGGTTATCATGTATCGATTGAATGAATAATCATGGGATACCGTTACCGCGAGGTCTCAGTTCGGGGCGAACCACTAGTAATATAAAGAGCCATATGGTTGGCATGAATATTTTCCCCATACTTCGGGGAATCATGCGTCGATTTCTCAAGCGCCGAGTGTAATTCTGAGTCGATTTCGAGTTGACCGACCTTTAATAAAGTAATTTTGAACCCTTTGTCAGGAAATGACCATTCAGTATCTGGATTAACTGTACTAGACTCGGCGTCTGCTTGATTTTCTTTGGTGTTTACTTATGACGCAAAAAAAAAACAAATCTCACATTGTTCTCACCAATGTCAACTGGTTCTAGTTAACTTATTTAAGTGAGGGTATTGAATGCCTCTCTTTCAATTAATATAACTTCTTACCGTCGTAGTGTCGACATGAACATTGCACAGTTGTTTAAGTTACGAGCAAGACTTTAAAACCGAGGAAAATGGCCATTATTTCTTCCAAATATTTAATAATATGGTCTTCTATAATATCTAATAATATGCTACTTGCTCTGCTTGTTCATCTACCATTGCTTTTAATTTTAAGTGTTTCGTAACAATTAGTGTTTTCAGACAAAGCGAAGAAAAGGTGGGTAGTTAGTTCCCTTACGCTTCGCTTGGCTCGTCGTGGCAGGGACACTACCGTCTCTCCAGATAAATAATATTATATTTTTGTTTACAAGTAGGTACTCGAATATAGTTAACGGCTGGGCAAGCTACTAAAGCCCCGTTGAGCGAATTTTACGAGCATAGTTGAGTGAATTCGTGAATTTTATTACATTTTTCGAATGTATAATATGATATGTAGAAATAATAATGATAAATGTCTCCTAACCTAAATAAATCCGAGACACTTGGGGGGTAGGTACTAATTTAATTTAATCGTGATTGATGACAAGTTGTAACAATAGTGTTACCATAATAATCGTTATAGTTGTGTTTTAATTTTTATTAATTTTCATAATAAAAACACTTAACGTAATATTTAATTCAGAATATTTACGTTTTCTCTGATACCTCGTAATCGATGAAGAATCGCAGTAAACCTCGATACGAAAAGTGTACCGTTTTTATGTACATGCCAAAACAATAATATAGTAGGCTATGTAGCGGTGCGTAAGCGCAAACAAGAGATCGTTTGAAAACAGAAAAGAACTCGTACCTTTTTCCTTCGATGATGATGACGATGATTTCAGCCGATGAACAATACTGCAATCACACTATCCTACAATAACATTCGATCTTCTGCACTTCTGGTTAAACTATTAAGTGCGGCGCGCTGAGCGCGTGCGGTCGTTATCTCGCGCGAAAAAGTAATGAGCAAACTTAAGACGGTGCTGTCAAGGTGATTTATTTTTAAAATAGGGTATATATCTGTGAAATTCGCGGAGTTATCTCGAGTGAATAACGTGACTACCTTTGTAATTAATTATATTGAGGATGAAGCAAAGAAATATAAATGATACATTCCATCACACAGCCCTCAGGAAGCCCACCAAACGCCACTCACGCTTGGCCGCGCGCCAACGAACACTCGCGGTCGCCACTCGCGACTTGCCGCCTGAACCATTGTTTTTATATTATTATGACTAGGGCAATTAATTCATTTGATCTACTAAATAGGTGTGCACAATACTGGAAAAGAAATAAAGTTAAATAAACTAGGATGTTCACTCCGGTTTTGCCTAAAATTACAACTTACAAATAAAAAGACCCACTGTGTTTGTCCCTAGCTGGTTGCTTATCGTAAAAACGTGAAAGCAGCAAGCTATGTTGAACACGCGTATTGATTAATACTACGGCGAGTATTATACCTACCACCCTTGGTATCATCCGTCGATCTCATTGGGTGTCTTCCAACGCTGCGTTTACTGTTTAGAGTCCTAACGTCTGTGGGTTCTTCGAGCTATGTACCCTATTACACTCATTGCATATTATAAGCTTTGCGACTCGATGAGTTATGTCTGTCATCGGTAGCTCTATTTTTCTCACGGTTGTCCTCATTTGTATAGATTTCGTATTAAGTTCTACTCGCTTTACTGAACTTTGTTAGAAACTCGCCAATAGGTTGATTTAATTTTACAATATTTAATATCTATTTTTCTTTTACAGGTACGTTGCTTCCATCTGCTCCGCCCACGCTTCATCGTGTTATATTCCGGTTTGTGGTAGCTACTATTTGAAACAGCTTCGTTAGTTCGTTAGAGATTTCCCAACTGTCGACGTCGCGTCGTTAGAGACGTTTAAATCACAAGAGTTTTTGATATTATACAACTTTTGGTTTACGACGCGTCGCGGCGCGGCGGCCGAATACGGAAAGCTGTTACGGGGCGGAAATGGAATGTCTTCGCGTTGGCGAATTTACGATTCCCACTCTCGGCCCATGGCGTGCTGGTACACTTATGAACAGATGACTTAACAACTGTGTCACAGCTCTTTTGGTTTATTTATTGATAGACTGGCTACGTTGTACGTATTTAAAGACAGCACTGCTTGTGAAACGAGATACTACAACTTTATAGTTGTTTTAATTTATGATTGAAGACCTTAAAAGTCCTTAGACCTTAGTTCTCAGAGTTCACAGTTCATTGGGTGAAATTGCTTACCGCTGTACGGATTGCGAGGCAATGCATACTTTCCCTGAGATCTGACTGTGAACCAACCCTGAACTTAACTCATCATCAGCGCGTCCAGGTCACGAATCAGACTACGTGAACGCTGCGCAATTGTCTAAAAAGATGATGATGCTGAGTAGTAAAAGATGATGATTCTGAATAGTAAAAGATGATGAAGGCAATCACCTCTGATCGGCTGATACCCTCCCACTATTGACTAAAATGCATCGTCGCCGCAATAATACCACCAATTGAGTCAGTCACCACAATTGAGTCTGTAGCAATGATTAATTGTAGTTTTCCCTCATTGACCAGTTATATTTATGTCTGCGATCGCCGCCGCCACTATCACTACCAATCGCCATAAACATATAAAGCCCAAATTAGACGGTATAGAGCATCGTTGCGAAAAGTTTTACGAAAATAAACCGTCTTAATTCGCCCTAAGGGCGAATTTAGCTTTCAAGATTTTTGCTTTCATTTTCGAGGCTTCATCGAGAACATCGAAAATGAACCGTCTTTTTCCCTCAGGGCCTTAGGGTGCATTTTCGCAAAAAATGTTCGCAAAAATGAACGATAAACGGGGCACCGTCTAATTTCGGCCTAAACGATGACTCACACACTACGTATACCATCCTATTTACCATAGTTCTATAAACAGACACTAACTGACACATACCTATATTAAATTACCATCGTCGTAACTGGTGTTACTCGCTTGATTTACGGTCAGTAGACATAACAAGTGAAAGATTAACAGCAGATTCACAACTCAAAGTTCATCAAATAGGACAACTCTGACTATTGACAAGTTCTAAGTTTACAACACAGTACTTATGTAAACTTTTGTGATTTAAGGCAGCATCTCAGTACGAATAGATGTTAGATAGAATCGCGATACAAAAAACAGTCGTCTTATTGAAATGGAGTAAACTAACGGTCTAGAAATGTGTTGAAAAGATTTGAAATATTGATACTATTATATCATGGTTGACATCAGTTCTGTACCGTTTAGCGAGGCAACTGTATACAAATGTCTGCGGTGGGCTGCCGGTGCCGGTGCCCACAATACAACCAGATACGATCTTAATAGCTTCTGTAAAGCGACTTTCAAAGCTCCAGAATTGAAATACGGTGTAGTAATTGATCGGAGACAAGAAGTGTGGTTATGAAAGTTTATCTGTAACTGCTATAGGGTTTCGCTAATCCTTTTAAGTCTTTTACAGCTATTGAAATGACATTATTTTAGTTTGTGTTCATAGTCCATCGATACTGCTTCTAATATAGTCACTATGAAGCAGGTTTTGTATCATTTGTTTGTTAAACCAAAGTCATGAATAATAAAACTAATTAATAGTCCATTTAGCCGATGTCGACAAAACGAAACAAGAGAAATTGCAATTATTGTTGTTGCATTAATCGAGAGCAAGCTCCGTGGAAGTCAATAAACTATTGGACTCGCCGCTGCCTGTGTTAGCGCGCCCTCAAGTAATCTGAATAATAACAGACTCTCACTTCAAATAGCGTGGTTTGTAAGCCTGATCACACTTTTAATAGGTGTAGTCCCAAAAGCGCAATAGTTAAAGCGCCGACCGTTACACTATTGTACTGCACACTCCAGCAAAAGCTTTGTGCTTACTTGGAGGGAAAGGCGAATATAGCTTGACTCATAATCTTTTGACGTGATGACGTCTTATAAATCGATAACACCGGCTGCACGCACAAAAACGTGTCACGTTCCGCCTAGCCTGAGCGTGCAAGCGAGAGCGCGGAACAAGCGATAGAGAGGCACGAACGGCCCAAGCGTTGGCAGAGCGCCCGCTGGGCCCGCCAGTCATCGCGTGCGCGCTGTGGTTAGCGGTCATCAACGTTTCTTTATGACGTTATCACGTAAAACTATAGTCCGTAAACTTTACAGACAACCAATTTTTTTAAAAATAATTTATAGTGCTGCACTCTTCATACGTGTTGCACTCGCCAAACTGAAAATATTCCCTGCACTCAAAATGAAGTCATTTGTAGGCGGTGCATACAGTACTTCTTTGTCGACGCGAATCTAATAGGCTTTAAGTACCTATGACGTCATTTAAAATCGCAGACTTACCTATATTATGTAAGACAATTTATAACAAAAACCTCGACAGTACTAATACGATGAGGTACCAAAAATATCTCCAAAGTAGATTTAGTGCATTGTCACGATTTCGTTGCCATGGAAAACTGCGTCGCGTTGGCGTTTGCGGCGGTATCAGGACGTGCGGAAAATTCGGTTCATAAATGTGCGATCACCTTCCGAATGTAATATCGCAGTGAAATACTCCAAACAACAGGGATTATAATGTAAATGTATGCAAATGGCCGGAGGGCGCGATGCGCTAAGCGACGCGACGGACAATATTTCCCGCGACGACGCGAACGCAGAGAAAGCCAGAAAAATGGCGGACGCGGCGCGGGAGATAACGGCAGCTTATGTCGCGACAACGTGGGGCTTTATGCAAATTGTGGAAACATGACTTGTGTCCTAAACTGTGCGACTCGCTGCGGGCGACACACATGTGATAGCGCACAGGCATGATAGCGTCGCGACTCGCGGACTGCTCGGAAGCCGGAACGGAGCATCCGAATTGGCTTTAAATAAATAGTGACTAAAATCCTTTTCTTTCCTCCCTTTTGCCTCCGACATGGGGGCTGAAGACAGTTCTAGAGTTACTTAGATCAGCTACTTGCATTGCATTTTATTTGCTGCCTTTATTCCATAGAAATACATTTGTCGTTAAGTTGAGCTAATAACGGTTTAACTTAGCTATTTAATAATAATATTGAATTAATTATCTCTCTTTGTGCATCGTCATCCTCATTACTGAGGGTCACGATCTTTGCCACGGATCACCTTCTCGCACGTACGATGTTTTTTCGTAATGGCTCTAATCTTGGCATTGTGTAGACTAGAGCAACGTGGAAAGATGTAAAATAAATTAATACAATATGATAACTATATATATTCGTTTAGTATAGTAGTAGTAGTATAGTGATAGCCTAGTGGTTAGGACTGTGATTTCCTATTCGGGGGGCCGCAGGTTCGATCCTGGGTACGCACCTCTGTCTTTTCGGAGTCAAGTGCGTTTAAGCAATTAAATATCACTTGCTTCAACGGTGAAGGAAACATCGTGAGGAAACATGCACACCTGAGAGTTCTTCATAGTTTTTTAAGGTGTGTGAAGTCCGCCAATTCATATTGGGTCAGCGTGGTGGACTATGCCTATGCCTATACCTCGCTCAGTAGTGAGCCGTTGATGGGTTGCTAATGACGAAATGATGATATATTGATTTAACTCTGTTGTAAACGTTGCCGTCGTACATAATTTACCACTTTTATTAGACCATTCTGAAAGAAGAGCTTAGTAAGTTTAATCTAGGACCATTCCGTTCCATACGTTTGAATGTCCTAGCTCCATGGATAATATTTATTAGCTAGATAGAATAATAATGACGATGCACGAATGTCGCAGTCAGTGACAGCAGAGCAATCGGACCATAGTCGCAATCAAAGCTCGTCAGTGGTCTGTCGTGTCGGCCGCCGGCGTCGGACGCGGCTCGCGACGCGGATTAGGAGCCCATCCAATTTGTCAGCGAGCGGCGCTGTCACCGGCCTGACGGTGCTCGAATGCCGCACTAACGACTTCCTTAAACAGCTACTTACTTATTACGAGATATGATGTCACTTTATTTAATTTAACTGTCTCTGTTACCGCTTAGGCCCGCTTGCAGAGACGCCTAGTTAGGTTAAACCCAGGAATAAATTTGTAATTTTGACAGAAGCTTTATACGAAATCTGTCAAAGCAGCAGCTAACTCTGAGTTAAATGGACAACCCAGCGTTTCTGCAAGCGGGCCTTAGTATAATTAGCAGCTTAGGTAAATGCTTGACTAACTTATGACTTGGCCGTCTTCCTATTTCACGGCGGATTTAAATGAAATACTTGCTTTGGTAAGTTCCAGTCTCCAGAAGCTGTCCCTGTGAGCTGTTAAGCTGTTAAGTTACAAATAGGCTAACCATTAACAACTCATTTTCACAACCAAAGTAATATTATAATTGCGAAAATATAGTTTGTCTATTTAACTAATTCAATTTCACCCCTATATCTGCACCCATTTCGACATTTGTCATGGAAATAGATTACATCGTGAAATACTTTAGTCCTTCAAAATTAAAGAGAACTTAGGTGGGTACACTCAATTTAAAAAAAAACCTAAATCGCAGAATAATATATAAATAACCTAATAATAACAGAATAATAGGTACAGAAGTAGAGTTCTTGGTTTCATTGAGTCGCTGGGATTTTTTTTTCCTGATACTGAGTACCAAAGTGGTGCTCAATTCGATTACCTACAATCTAGCCTAACTAAGTTGGCTAATGAGTAATTTTAATTTAACCTAAACTTATAAATTATTATCTTATGTATTAAGAGATTGTCCAATGACACATCTTAGTTTTTCTTGATAATAGTTTTTAGACACTTTGTTCATGTGTTCTTTCAGGCAGCACTAACACTACACTATCACTATTTCACTATTCACTATTTAATTTAACTGTACACCAACTCAAAAGGCTTTTTTTCGTTTTAATCGTCTCACTAACTCCGTTACGGCAAGCAGCTGGATTGCTTCAACGTTAACATGATGGTGAAGCCGTTTATCGTGGGCTTCGGCAAATTTTGGTATAATTTTGTCGACGAATTCAATTTTCAGGTCCCGATGAATGTCGTCATTTCTGATGTACCAAGGAGCTTTCACAATATTCCTCAGTACTTTGTTTTGGAACCTTTGTATAATTTGAATATTAGTCTTTTTGGTACAGCCCCAAAGCTGTATTCCATAGGTCCAAACCGGCATCAGGACTTGTTTATATAAAATTAACTTGTTGTGTGTTGATAGTGAGGAATGTCTTCTCGCTGGGAATTGCGCGCCGCTCGTCGACGTTTGGGTGTTGGCTATTAGATAGATACCTATCTTACCAGTTACTACCTACTTAATTAGGTATATCTATTGCTAACTGCAAACCGCAGCCGGATCACGTGTCCCCCGGGCTTTACATATTTGACATTCCCTCCCACCTTCTCTCCGTCTCCCCTGTTAGCTAGTGAATCATCTGAAACCTAACACTTATACCTTACAAAATAATCAAAGTGACTCATATATAACATATTATATCGATCGAAGAAGCAGTGATAGCCTAGTGGTTAGGACTGTGGTCTCCTATTCGGGGGGTCGCAGGTTCGATCCCGGGTACTCACCTCTGACTTTTCGGAGTCAAGTGCGTTTAAGCAATTAACTATCACTTGCTTCAACGGTGAAGGAAAACATCGTGAGGAAACCTGCACATCTGAGAATTCTTCATAATGTTCTCGAAGGTGTGTGAAGTCCACCAATTCGCATTGGGCCAGCGTGGTGGACTATGGCCTGTAACCCTTCTCTGAGAGGAGACCTGCGCTCAGTAGTGAGCCGTTGATGGGTTGCTGATGATGATATCGATCGAACTTCACTTGGAGGTTCGTTTGATCCGATAGTCGCAGATATAAAGCAGACTATTTCTCTTACTATCTACATACAAATTTCGTAACGTTTTAAATTGTGTAGACTTGGTACATCTATCTCATGTACTTAGGTACATAAGGGTACGTATCGCATATAATCTGTTAGTACATACTCAGCTAGTAGTGTGTGTGTAATCTGCTAGTAATAGTAATAAGTGTTCCCGACATAAGTGAACTTTTGAAATAGTTTTGGGAAATAAACGTCTTGGCTACTTACTTGAAGGAGATTAGAGAATAGAGATATATAAAGTTATAAACGACACATAGGCTATGCAGCAAGGCTCGGGGAGTGCGCGAAAAAGATAACAAGCACAAGTGGTGTGACTGCGACCTAATCAGTTCATTGTCGATCAATTATTCACACTGAGAACAAGTGACGCTAGTTCACTTATTTGGTTCGATATTTATATACTTACCTGTTCAGTCGGCACTGTAAAATATTTGCGATGCAGTGTCCCAATTCAAGCTATCTCCGTGCCAAATTTCAACCGTGAAAGGGTAACTAACAGACAGACAAAAAGCGCTAACCTTCTCAATAGTCTTAGCACTAAATAATCTTGAGTGTTGGATGGAATTCACGTATTTAGTATAAACCTGCCAATCCGAGGCAAACAAGTGTAAGTATAATAATATTAAGTAGTTTGGAAGTAAATAATATATACAGTTAATATTACAGCGCGGCGCGATGCCAGCATAGATTCACTCTCGTGGAGTAATGAAATTTGGAGTGATCAAATGTTAAAATCATTAGCGAGTAGGTTTAGAGTCGCGTTCAAGAATTAAATTATAAACTAACTTGGAAGCTACATAAAGGATCTGCTTAAGGACTCAAGATAGAGTAAAAGTGAGACACAAATATGTCCTGGCATAAATCTGTCTTGTTTTAATTTTTGATTCAATAATTCAATTGATTCAATGTTGCAACCCCGCACCGAGAAGCGCAGTGTTGGCAGATCCCCCACCAGGTGGACCGATGACATCAAACGAGTCGCAGGGAGCCGCTGGATCCAGGCGGCGCAAGACCGAGGCCTGTGGAAGTCCATGCAAGAAACCTTTGTCCAGCAGTGGACGTCTATCGGTTGATAAAGAAGAAGAAGAATGTTGCAAAACATCTAGTAGTCGCATTATAGAGTAAACACGTGGTAAAGATATCGATATAATATACGGGTAGATAGGGTAGTAAGTTTTATCGATCCGGCTAAGACTAAAAAGTGGCAATCATCATCATCAATATCCCACTGACGGCTCATACTGAGTCTCCTCTCAAAATGAGAAGGTTAGGGTTTAATTTGCTTGCATATAACTCCAAAAAATTAGAGGCAAATGCTTGAGATTCAAACTCTAGACCGAAAGGCAGAGCAAATGTCTTAAGCACTAGAATATCTTTGCTCTCTAAATAAAAATGTTCCCTGTTATACTACAGTAAACAGTAGCAACCACAGAAATAGTATTTTTAGCCAACTTTCTCAACAAAGGCCTAAACTATTTCGAGCTAGTTAGGTAAACAATGAAAGTCTAGACTAAACACCAGGCGCGCTACAAGTTCGGGCGACATCTGCGCTAACTGATTTTGCCACGGACCGCTTGTTTGGTAGGTGACGAGGGTCGAAGATTGTGTTAAGATTGATACTTGATATTATGTACAACAAGTTAACTTTAGGGGTTTTCAAAAAAAAATTGGTTAAAGTGGTTCTTTCTTTTTATAAAGAAAAGAGAATATGAAAATAACTTTTAATATCTTACACCCCTCCAACTTAGTGTAAAGCTAGCGTTAGGAGTAGGCATGATACATAAAGATACCAAATAATGAGTAATACGGTATGTTTATGGTACGAAAAAAGTGCAACAGCCTTCAACCATTTCGCTATTGAAGCTTCAAATTAATAATGTAAAAGCAAAAAAGCAGAAGAACTACTACTATACTCAGAGTACACATACGCAATCCAATTAGAACTTATGAGTATACATAGGAGAATCAGCATAGCTCAATGATATAATATAACAGATAGGTGTTGGAGTTTCGAGGTGCTCGAATGTTTCCTTCGCACCGGGAGCAGCGTTTTAAGATCCTCGACTAGGTGGACGGACGATCTCAGTGGAGTCCCAGGCACCAGTTTTAACTTAGATTTCAGCACTGTACATCAATAACTTGAAAGTTCGAAGACAATACTTAACTTGATATTAGTTTTGATTGACCTATGAGGTACCTATTAGGTGTTCACAAAAGGTTCACAACTAGTAGGAACAGTAATATATTTTAGAAGACATTATTTAAAATAAAAAAAAACATTTGATATCCCAAATAAAGAAAGTCCACACACTTACATATAGTATCACACATTATTGCATTGTCACGCATGTTTATAAAAATTCCGATTCGCGTACTTATCGCTTTATTCCGCCGAGCCTCGGGCCAATCTCTGGTCCGCCCACACGTAACATTGATCTTTATTATGTCCAATTATAGAACACCCAGACTCGCCTGTCTCCAGATGCCCTGCCATTGACCTATCGCTACTACCCGTTACTTATACAGTTGACAGATTTGTGAAACGTGAAACCAACCACTACTGATATGGAACCCTGTAATTAATTGTCCGAAATAAGCAGCAAACGTACGCCAGAAATGGGTTCAATGGGTGGGATTTAAACCTCTGACCTTTGAGATTTCACCACGGAACCATAGTTGAACTATTCAATTAAGTATTACGATAACTTAGTAACTAAGTTCATTTATTGTCTCAAGCCATAATTATTTCCTCGATTGCCTTTTGCGGCTCTCAGCTTGTGGGAACAAAGTAAATGTTGAAACAGCCGCGTGTGTCACCCGGTTGACCCTCGCCGTCTGTTGTGTGATGTCATAAGCAGAGCATACGGAAAACGAGGAATTTCCAACCAGAATTTATTTCATTTGTAGTTCAGTTGCTTTTGGGGGGCAAATGCCGTTGTTCCCCATTTCTAGGTTGACAAACTTCTTAAAATTAGGCTTCTTTTTATTCGATAAGTTAGCCCTCGAATGCCATCTCACTCAGTGACGATTCATTCTAAAAGTCGGTCGAGTTAACTTGGTCTAAAGAGGATTGTTTTAGTTAAAATCATACCCCTAATCGATTTCTACGTATCGGAACGGTAAATCACTTGGTGGCACGTCTATGCTTGTAGTGTGGCAAACAAGCTGCGGCTGAAATATCCCACACGATTAAACTAGAAACAGCTTTGAAATAAGAAAATCCCAAAATGTTTCTGATAATTTCTGGAGTTGCGAATTCCGACTTAAATACCATGTATAAGACCACAGTGCTTACCAAGTGTTTGTTAGTTCACGTTTATTAGTTCGCAAATAAAGGGTTTTCTCCAAATCATCTTGTTTTGCAAAGGCATACCTAGGTATTTCTATCTCGAATACAATATTAGAAATCCTCAAGAGCTAACGCGAAAATAGTATTTATTGCTACTAGGTATGTGATGACGTGTATGTATGTATGTATAATATATACAAATTATATTATCCGGTGTAGAGCAAACACGGTGGTCTCTTTAGATGGATACAATATTGCTAATAACATCCGACACGAGTCAACATCATCTGTATTAATTCATCTCCCGTCCCCACTTCCCAAATTATGAGCATATTGACATCAGATACATAACATATTATAATATCATCACGCCCGTCTGAACGCGCTTTCTGTGAACATTAATTTACTTTGAGCGTGTCTCTTTGAATATTGCTACTCTATGCAATATTCAGTCGATGTCATGTCAATTACTGATAGACTAAGTACTGCTGGACAGAGGCCTTTTGGAAGGATCGATCATCGCTTCTATCCAGTAGCTGCCACGGACTCGGTTGAGATGTTGAGATTGTCGGTCCATTCAGTGAGAGTCTTTTATCGTTTTTCATATCGCCATTTCGCACTTTGGGATCTCAACATCCGTGAGATCTTCGTGCCTCATCCATTGCGACTTCAATTTCATAACTAGTTGAGTTCTTTGTTCTTTTGTTCTCCTACGGATCTTCCAATTTCATCCCGTTGGTATACTCCGAGCATTTTTCTATCTTATGTGACCTTGGGAAGAAGGCAGCTTGATGTGGCACAAGTAGCCTTACCTCCTAGTGAGGTGCGCGTAGTTTTGCCGGGACGAGCCCATAATGAGCGTCGCGCAAGGGAGGCACCGGTATGTGTTCGAAAGAGATCTCGGAGCCTTCCAATATGCGCTGACGGTGGCCATCGAGGGGGCTTTAGTAGGTAAAAATCCTACATAGCCCGATATTCTCCCTCAGGATATCGGGTATCTTAAGATTTCCCCCCGTTAACAAAAAAAAAAAAAGGTATACTCCGAGCATAGCTCTCCCTATCGCCCGCTGAGTGACCCTGAGCCTTCTCAACATATTAATGTTCAACAACAACAACAACAATATGATCGCTAATTAATTATAATTAATTAGCGATCATATTGTTTTGGATCTGGATAAGTAAAGACTGAACACTGGTAACACTATTCAAATGACGAAAAATAATATCCTCATCGTTGCATTTAATTCATCTCTGTTGTTCCGTACCCTGTCGGATAAAATAAACTTTACTTTGCAAACAACATTCATTACTTTAATCCGTTTCAACCAGATGCATGGTGCACTTTACAGCAGACACTATGCGTCGTCTTCCTACACAACACATGCAGGATTAGCAAGCGATGAGCTCTACTACTTCGCAACACTACATGGTGTCTCCAAGGCATGGAGTACTCTCCAAATCAAAGATTTATTATATTTATTACCGTAAGCTCCAAATACACTATTGCAAGCTATATTCAATGTTTGTATGTTCGTCACCTATGCGTTCCGAAACCATTGATCAAATTGTAATGAAACTTTGGTAGGGAGTTCTGGAAACGCCCGCGAGAGTTCCTGGCCTAAAAAGTCTATAATAAAATATTTTTTTTTTACTTTACGTGGCATTGCAACGCATGCCGGGTACAGCTAGTATTATCAAACTTTAAGCTTACTAACACTCATTTAAGAAACATAGGTGTTTCGACAAATGAATACACAAACGAATGTAACCTTTTTTTTGTGAGCATTGATCTGTTTTCGTTTTTTTCTCAAGAGAACTCACGTTTCTAAGCAATAAATTGATCGAATGTAACAATAAATTAATATTATGAGAGTGCAAATAAAATGTTGTGAAGGTAGTGTGTGCGCACACTCACCTGTGCCTCACGCGTCGTGCGCCGTCAGCGATTGCGGAGTTCATCTCAAGTCGGCTCAACTTTAGCCTCCTTAATTCGGGGGTAATGAAATCTCGCCGAGATCGTGACTGCGAGTGTGAGTGTTAAGCTAACCGCACATTTGGTGCGTTCTTTGCACGTTTGAAAACGTCGCACTTTTATACTTCTTGGAGTTAGGTTTTAAAAATTCCCAAGTTTTTTCGAGATAAAATGCTTAACTTTGTCCGTTGTGCTTAACGTTGCTCCGTTTTCTGCTGGGTGATTGAAGAAAATCACATTTACTAACTTGTAATTGCATTAAAATTATTTATAGAATTGAAATAGTTTTTGTTGATGTTGCAGTATTGTTTGTGTGTTATATTAATGGTAATAGTACCCTTTTTCCACGCGGACAAAGCTGCAGGCAATCCTATTATCCTATCCTATTAATATTATAAATGCGAAAGTTTGTGAGGATGTTTGGATGGATGGATGGATGGATGGATGTTTGTTACTCTTTAACGCAACAACGAATGAACCGATTTTGCTGAAATTTGGCACAGACATAGATTATAGTCTGGAATAGCACATAGGCTACTTTTTATCCCGGAAAAGCAAACAGTTCCTGCGGGATAGCATCGCTATTTTTTACGCATTTGTCCTTCAAAATAAGAGCAATGGAGTTTTAGATTAACGTGATTTTTTTGCACAGGTAAAGTTAAGAGCCTGAAAAATGACAAAGGCTACTTTTTATCCCGGGAAAACAAACGGTTCCTGCGGGATATTAGTATACTACTTTTCACACATTTATCTTTCAATTATGCGCCAACGGAGTTACAGATTGACGTGGTTTTTTGGATAGGCATAGTCGATGACTTGAAAAGTGACCAAAGGCTACTTTTTATCCTGGGAAAGCAAACAGTACCCGCGGGATATTAGTGTTCTACTTTTCACATATTTATCCTTAAATTAGGCGCCAACGGAGTTACAGATTGACGTGGTTTATTGGATAGGCATAGTTGAGGACTTGAAAAGTGACAAAGGCTACTTTTAATCCCAGGAAAACAAACAGTTCCCGCGGGATAATCGTATGCTACTTTTCACATATTAATCCTTCAATTATGCGCCAAAGAAGTTACAGATTGATGTGGTTTTTTTGATAGGCATAGTTGAGGACCTGAAAAGTGAAAAGGCTACTTTTTATCCCGGGAAAACAAACAGTTTCCGCGGGATATTCGTATGTTACTTTTCACATACTTATCCTTCAATTATGCGCCAACGGAGTTTGAGATTGAAGTTTTAGATTATTTTTTAGCACAGGTAAAGTTAAGGGCCTGAAAAGTGACAAAGGCTACTTTTTATCCCTGGAAAACAAACGGTTCCTGCGGGATATTAGTATGCTTCTTTTCACATATTTATCCTTCAATTATGCGCCAATATGCATGCATGCATGCATGTATGTATGTATGTATGTATGTATGTATGTATGTATGTATGTATGTATGTATGTATGTATGTATGTATGTATGTATGTATGCATGCATGCATGTATGTATATTTGTATGTGTGTATGCATGTATTTATGTATGTTTGTATCCTCCTCCTACTTACAATAAATACATTAACTATACCCTATCCTACTTATTATTACTCATATTATCCCACTAATATTATTAATGTGAAAGTTTGTGAGGATGGATGTATACGGATGTATGTTTGTATAGATGTCGCATACGGATGGATGGATGTATGTTCTCTGAGATAGGGGTTGAACTATTTTGACTGTTATACTCCATAACTTCGTTAAATTTGAACTAATTTTTATTATTACTTTAACCGACTTCAAAAAAGGAGGACGATCTCAATTCAACGGAATCTTTTTTTATGTATGTTCACCGATTACTCGAAGACGCCTGAACCGATTTGGAAAATTCTTTTTTTGTTTCAAAGGGTATACTTCCCAGGTGGACCCATTTAAATTTTATAGAAATCAGTCGAGCGTTTTTTTTAAAAATCTACAATAAATTATATACTTTGTAGTGGCGCGGGCGTTTAAATGTATGCTCCCGGGACAAAAAGTAGCCTGTGTTATTTTCCAGGTCCTCAACTTTACCTGTGTAAAAAAAATCGGCCAAGTGCGAGTCGGTCCTAACTCTTTTAGGGTTCCGTTAAAAAAAAATTAAATTAAAATATTTCCATGTACTCATGGAAATAATATAATTTATTTTTTTTAATTTAATTTAATTTTTATTATTTGTTGTTATAGCGGCAATAGAAATACAAAATATGTGAAAATTTCAACTGTGTATCTATTACGGTTTACGAGATACAGGCCGCTGACAGATGGACGGACGGACAGCGGAGGCTTAGTAATAGGGTCCCGTTGGCACCCTTTGGGTACGGAACCCTAAAAACCACGTTGACTATATGCACTTACACTTTATATGGTGAAATATTATAACTGCGAAAGTGCGTTGGTTTGTCCTTCAATCACGCCCCAACAGAGCTACGGATCGATGTGATTTTTTGCAGGGGTACCTATAGTTGAGGACCTGGAGAGTGACAGGCTACTTTTTATCCCGCAAAGTCAGAGTTCCCAAGGCATTTTAAAGGCTAAGTTCACGCAGACGAAGTCGCGGGCATCAGCTAGTAGAAAATAAAAGCTACTCACTGCATTTTCAACCGACGAAAAGAAGGAGGAGGTTCTCAAGTCGTCGAGTGTAGTTTTTTAATTACTAAAGTAGTAAGGAAATAACAAACCCAATCGCAAATTCAATGTGTAGGGCGCAGTGTTTGCCGGCGCTTACAATAATGTGCGACCAGCACCAGTGTGGGCGTGCTTTGATAACTTACTGCCAGTAATCCCTCTATCGCTGCCCTCGGGACGACGCCGCGGGGATGGAGATAACACCTTACATCACTTACCCCCACGACATACACATAATCATTTTATTATGCTGAATATTGAGTCTCTCCTTTGACTTCGGCATATTCTCGGGGAGTCTGGGGTTCGATCCTAGGAAGCACCTCTCACTTTTCGGAGTTATAGAATAATATTATGTGTTAAAGCAATTAAATATCACCTACTTGAAGTATGGTAGGTATGCGACTCTTCTTGGGTTTCTTAATTTTTACCTGAAAGAGTAAGATTTTTTTGAATACACTGAAAAAAATCAACATCTGCGATGACGGTAAAGCATTTTTTAAATTTTTGGAATATATTTTTTTTAACATTGTTTCGGCTTTTCAAATTAACGCATACCGAGCTTATTATAAACTTATTGTGATTAACTATCAATTCGAATCATAGACGAATGATATTTACTATTCGAATACAAACTTTTCGAATCCGCATGAGGGTAGTTTCAATGTTACCGGCTCCCGGTATACAAGTGGAGCATTACTTGATACGCTTACTATAGCTCTTTGTGAATGCTTTGCGGCGTCACCTTTAGCTAGACTCGCGTTAAGGCATGATATTTATATACGGAGAACGTGACGCGGTCCAAAGATCTTTAATATGCTTTTGTAAGAAGTAATTCATATCGTGTGTCCTGATTGGAGCAAATTCACGCAAAAATCTTTGTCATTCCTCTGTCCCGTTCATGGCACAACCTGGTTCTTTTATTCATGACAAGATTGTCCTAAGCTGCGATAACATCTGACGGTAAGTGACGTTACAGTTCGGTGGCGGGCTTGAACCGTCCACTTACGGCTTTCAATCACTGCCTCGTTGCGCTATTAAGGCTTTAGTATATTGAGTTCGGGAAACCATTTCACGTCGACGAGGTCGCGGCAACAGTATATTAAGCTAGTAGTGGCGATAGTGTGGACTTGAATATGAAACGTGACTATCACAAGACATGTGGTCACAAATGTGGTCTGGCAGTGTCCCGCGCGGCCTGATTAGCGGGTCACGAGTCACGACACCCACCGACCACGAAAACTGCATTTCAACACATTTTATGCAGGGCTGAATATGTTACGAGGACTGTAAGGAACTTAAGTATTTCTGACAATGAATTTTCTCTAATCTTTGTTATTTAAACTTTAAAGTACGAGTAAGTAGTTTGTTACATGTAAAATATAGCAACGGTTACGGTACACTGTACAGTACAAATATATTAATATTTATTAGGGTAGCTGCTAGGTGGTGCCCACGAGTTAGGTTTAAGATTTACGGTTTTGAAAATCCTGCGGGAACTGATTGATTTCCCGGGGTAATACCTAAGTATATCTCTTAAGTATATAATATCTAAGTATATCTATTTAAATATTCGCTGTGGAAGCTTATTCTATGCTTAATGTCAGCAAGTTCGGTTTAACAGTTAGGCTGAGACAATAATACTGGTCTACTACTACTACTAATTCTGGTGTACTGGTGATAAAATAAGGTCGTAGTACTATAGGGTCGTTCAATCCACTATCTGCCTGTGAGAAAGTTAAAATCGTTCCAAAATTTAGCCCAGACAAAAATATAGAGGGACAAGAGAGAGTCCTAGGTAATGATTGCGAACAGCTCAAAAGTAGTAATTATGATGTTGAAGTAAAGCAAGACACGATTAAATTACAAAGGTATACTATTACAGCTCGTGCTCTCGCGCGCATTATCCTGTAATGGCGGGCGATCGCACATTACGGCTGTAACATTGCGTTAGCGCGCATTGTGCATAATGCCGCGTGCACATCAGCGCGTGCCCCGTTCCCGTTCCGGGACTACACGGTTTTTTTAAGAATATTAGCTAGAGTTTTAGTCAAAATCAGCTGATATTAACTAAAACTTTCCTCTCCTATCTAAATAACTGGAGAGCTTGTGTAATAAGTGGGTACGACAACAGTGCCACGGGTGGGGATCGAACCTTCGACTTTTCAGCTTTTTAACCCGCACCTTTAATCTTTACGTTTTTGAGGCTTCAAATATTCATGATTCCAGTTGAATAAAAATACCAACTAAGACCAGTAATAATTCTGTAATTTTTTTCATTCACACAATATATTTTAGCAAACAGCGAATGCGTTTTGATCGTTGTTAGGCAGCGAATGCATTTACCGCAATTGCACGGCTGTTTTCGCTAAACAAAGCTAACAATTGACAGCTGGCAGCCGCTGTCGACTCGATAAAGTCTCATTCAACGACCGTCCACCAGTGATAGGAGCTTTATAGCTTGAAGGAGATTTGTAGGACGAGCAAATCCTCTATGAATGCTGCTGCTAACGGCCGGAGGGAAACCGGAATAGAGTTCATGTATTCCGAGCCTGATCGACGGCAATCCGGTCACGGCACTTAGTGTAAATGAGTCTCGCTTATATTTAATTTGGCGGCGGCTTGCGCGGGCGGGGAGGGGACCACACTTGACGAATTAATGTATCCAGCAATGTACAGCGTCGCAGGGTGTAATTTATATGAGGCACGACCGCCATCCGTCAAAGCCCGCGGTGCGCGCGGCCGCCTAATAGCTGGTTTCCTCCGCATAACTCAGGCTGCCCGCGCTCCGCGGGTCGCGTTTGTCGGTCAGTGTTTACACGCAACTCAGCTATCTTCTGTACGGTATAATTGAAACTGGAACGGTCATGCTTCTTCTCTCTTATCGATGATAGGTTGCAGTGTTCTCATAGGTATTATGCTATGAGAAGGCTGGATCAATCTTAATGTGTGAATGTTGCGTTATAACTTGATTTCTTAGAAAATACAGCTTTATTCATGTAACACTTACTTTAAACAAAAAAAAGAGACGTGTCAAGGGACACCCGGATTTAGTAGTAGTATTTTAGTGAAGGAATTGTAATAAACTAGTGGTGTCATCTAGTATTAAATTGATTAACTACGATGAATTATTTTTAGTTTATTTCTATTGCACTGATACAACACCAAAGAGTTACTCTGGTGGAGTTACTGTTTTTTCACAGATGGCGTTATCCAATTTATACAATAAAAATTTAGGGAAAAATTCCACATTTAGAAATTATTTAAAATAAAATTGAAAATAGAAAATTCAGTCTGTCGAGCTGGGATTCGAACCATCGACGTTGAATTTATAGGCGACTGCCCTAACAACTAGGCCATGCAGACGCCGTGTTCTAAGGCGAAAATACCGAACACAATGAAAAATTCACATTCAACAAAAAGTGTCGGTTTCAAAAATGTGTCGAGGTCGAGTGTCGGTTCCTTAATTTTTTCCGTCTAGCCCCCTTCCGTACCGCGCGATAAGGAACTACGTTCGAATAAAAATAGTGCGAGAGTTAGATTTAATTAGATGCCCAAATTCCTGAACGAAGTACTCCCTGCAGCTCAGTATTTCCAATACATTAACACATTAAGCCCTGTTCCGCCTATTATGTGCTAAGCTATAAAACTGAAACGATGCTATTATTGAGTATCAATCACACTCATATCCCTGCCTACGCATATTTCCAGCTGAAATGCCAAAAGGGTCGAAAAAATAAGAACATCGAAAATAAGAAATTCTTTCTTTTACTGACAGACGTATTCTGCGAAGATTTATTGTCGAATTAAGTTATATGTATTTTATTCGTATCATAATCTACTGTAATATTTCTCTATACTAATAAAATAATTTTTCTAGAATATAAATACTACGTTCAGCCTTCAAGGTAACCCAGTTCTGTCCGCTGAGCTACACAAACATTTCTATGGAGACATTATTCATTTCACGCGCTAGGAAATGAGATTTCCTTTCTTTCCCGAGCGAACTTTCTTTATCATAAATATCCCTGACGTCGCACATAATGGAAAATCTAAGTAACTTGAAGGTTATTCTGTTAATCATTAATCCAATTGATATGACTGAATTTTCTTTTATAAATTCTTTTAAAATTCAAAGCGGATCTTAATCTAATTACTTACTAAACTGAATGATTTACTGTCACTTTTTCATGGATAAAGGTTGAAGAAAGATGCGATCGAGTTGTAAGCACCAAAGTTAAAATACTTTGCGATTCACCGATTGAGTATTCTCTTGAATGAGAAGGGTGTAGGGCTTAGGCTACAGTCCACCACTGGCCAAGTGTAAATTGGCAGACTGTAAGGCGTTCCGGTGATGGTTTCCTTTGTCGTTAAAGCAAGTGACATATTTTAAGTAATTGCTTAAAATGCACATAACCTCGAAGAGATGGGTGCCCGAGATCGATTCTCTGAAAAGGAGACTGAGTTCTTAATCACTACCCTATGAAATTTTTATACCCATTTAAATAATAATAGGTGTTTCGTATTTTCGATTATATCTAAACCACGTAAAACATTGATTCAACAAGAAGTAGTAGTTTGCAAGATACCGCTGCACGTCACAACATTCCAGCGCTCTTGTGACAGCGGCCAGAGCTAGTGGCTGCGACCGGCGGCGGCGGGTCGGGACGTGCGTGGGCGCCTTTATCTATTAAGCGGCGATCACACGCGCGCATACAAATTGACGCATTAAAGACACGCGGGCCCGATTACAATCTTAATAGCTTTCTCAAATGAAGCTGTATCACAATTTATCTATCGGGGGAATGTTTTGATTGTACGTACACGGGACTAAACGGCGTAGCCGTTCAAATATTACATTAATATGTATAAGGAAAGACAAATAACTATTCATGTTACCTACTTCAATATGTAATAAAAGAGAAATAAGCCTCGGAGAAGAATTTTAAAGACTCTTTAGAAACTTTTATGTGAAAACTGTTAAAATATTGGGTTAGAAGTTCTATGAATTTGCCTTAAACTAGTCGTTTTTCCTGTGACTACCTATCAAAAACCATATTCGCATACCTAAAACCTTCCTAAACGTTTCCTACCAAGGTCATACTTGGTCTCATACCAAGGTTTCATACCAAGGTCATGTGTGCTGCCTTGACCGAAATATATAATATTTTTGCTTCAGCGTCCATCTGCAACTCGGCCATTTTGCCGCGAGTCGCGATTCGCGAAGCAGTCCTCCAATTCCTCAGCTTTGCCTAGTAGCTACTTTACTTAGCTGTTAATTAACAGGGAAAATTTTTTATTCGTACTTTTACCTTTACGCATTTATTATTATGAATATTCGGCCAAGAATTTCAATTTACAGCTAACTAGTGGTTCGCCCCGAACTGAGACCTCGCGGTAACGGTTTCCCATAATTGACGATCAAAATTGACATTATTATTATGCCCGTTTTCACCAACCATACCTAAATCATCCCATTTGTAGAAGTCTCTTTACATAGGTAGCCCCTAAATACAATTCTAACATCCCAATGTCATTTTCACCTTTAGTTGTCCCGTAGAGGTTCGTAATAACAAAGTTGACAGAAAGTGTCAACTAACTTAACATAGGTAGCCCGTAAAGGTTAGGGAACTGTTATAGTGAAATCCTCAAGGCCTCAATCAAACTTAGGTATAGTTTTTTGGAACATTCAAATTAAATTACTTGTACACAGCGTCAACTATTGACACGATCAGAAATAAAACAAACTGCAACGTGAAGTTTTATTGATGTTTGCTAAATGACTAAATAATAATCTTAATTGAATAATAGGTATGTTACATAAAGCTGCATTTGCTATATGAGATGAGAGCGCCATCTATTGACATCATTGTGAAGTTCTGTTGTTGCTGCTCATTAAAAGTTAAATAATTTAGTTTCCTTATTACATTTATCTAATTTTAGTATTTGTTGTTCAAGTACATGATATTACGCTAAAATTGTAAAACTTTCAAGCCCCAGCTTTCAATGGTTATTCCGTTCTGAGGTCAAATATAATCTCCACTTTGAAAGCCCCCCATTTCGTCAATTTTAGGAAAAAAATTTAAAAAAAAATACTTTTGTACTCTGTTCCAAATTATCTTTAAAATGAGGTACTGTAAACCTATGAAACGCAAAATTTTTTTTTTCTTCGCATTCGCTTCTATGAGAGCTCCCCTGAAATAAAGATTTTTATAACTTTTTAAGCCATTTTCGGCTGGAGGCCATCGGTTTACATATTATATCTAAAATTGAAGTAATTTCGTTCAGTAATTCAGAAGTTATAAGGCTCTGACAGACGGACGGACGGACGGACGGACGGACGGACGGACGGACAAGTGCAAATTCACTCAAGTAGACTCAAAGACCTTCGCTTCGCTCGGTCGATTATTATTATAGCTGGTTTGATCTCGCTCGAAATAATCATAATATATATAAATTACGTGTCACGTTGTTGTTTGTCCGCGATGGACTCCTAAACTACTGAACCGATTTAGATCAAACTTCGTAACTATCTGTAATTTGGTCCAACTTGAAATTTAGGATAGTTTTTTTATTAAGATAATTCATTCGTTTTATTTATATAGGTAAGTTATTTATATAGGCGGTACGAAGTTCGCCGGCTCAGCTAGTAATAATTATAAAGACTCTTTTTACATCATTGTTAGATGAAAAACCGTGTCAGCATAGAGGTCTATGGTAGAGGGCAGACTGGCTACTTTTAGCGGCAGCGACCGGCGTTTTTATGATTTCGAATCCGAAAGCTAACGTGGGCACACAACAAACGCCAGTCGCAGCGATCGACTTGCGTTTTTATGATTTCGAATCCGAAAGCTAACGTGGGCACACAACAAACGCCAGTCGCAGCGATCGACTTGCGTTTTTATGATTTCGAATCCGAAAGCTAACGTGGGCACACAACAAACGCCAGCCGCAGCGATCGACTTGCGTTTTTATGATTTCGAATCCGAAAGCTAACGTGGGCACACAACAAACGCCAGTCGCAGCGATCGACTTGCGTTTTTATGATTTCGAATCCGAAAGCTAACGTGGGCACACAACAAACGCCAGCCGCAGCGATCGACTTGCGTTTTTATGATTTCGAATCCGAAAGCTAACGTGGGCACACAACAAACGCCAGCCGCAGCGATCGACTTGCGTTTTTATGATTTCGAATCCGAAAGCTAACGTGGGCACACAACAAACGCCAGTCGCAGCGATCGACTTGCGTTTTTATGATTTCGAATCCGAAAGCTAACGTGGGCACACAACAAACGCCAGTCGCAGCGATCGACTTGCGTTTTTATGATTTCGAATCCGAAAGCTAACGTGGGCACACAACAAACGCCAGTCGCAGCGATCGACTTGCGTTTTTTACGTTTAATGCATCGGCGTTCTGCGATTTTTAAGCGCTGACCTTCGTTACTTTTATCATCGTATCGAACGCATTTGAGTCGCGAAAACGCAATGAAGTCGCAAAAACGCCGATCGCTGCCGCTAAAAGTAGCCAGTGTGCCTTTCTCAACATTTCCGTGAAAATGAGCACCAAATACGCTATAAGCGTGTTAACTAACAATGTAATATGGTTACCGCGGTGCGGGGGCCGTAATGGGGTTTAGATCACAAACAAAAGGAGTAAGTTTCTTGTGTATTGAAACTAATTTAATTTGCACTAAGAGCGCGGGGAGTGGGAGGAGGGGGGGGGGACATCAAACGATCGCGTCGGGTTTGGTCAACTAATTGAAAAAGTTTTTGTCGTCGCGCCTCCTAGTGGATACGCCTTTATGTCGGGGCCACAAACTTGTTAAGCGAGCGGTAGCTAATGTCTGATGACGCTGGTAGTAATCCAGTCGTAGTCGACTCTCGCGATCTACCTTCCCGCTTCTGATTTAAATCGCACGACGACAAAATTGATCGCGCCTAGGTATTGTCAACGAGCCAACGACGCAAGAAAATGGCTTTTATCAAGCTTTTCTCGATCAGTTCGTATACGAAATGAAATGAAATTTATTTATTTGCAAGAAACATTGTATAGTTCTTGCAATTCACGAGGGCGACTGACTTATGGTTGTGTGTGTGTCGTATCTGTATAAGTGTGAGCGAGCGCAATGCTCGCGCCTGCCCGCTCCCACCTAGGCTTTCGTGAATTGCAAAAACTGTACATAAATAGTTGTTAAGAAGTTGTGTGACCGAGCATGTAGTCATTTCTTCTTCTTCTTCTTCTTTATCAACCTATAGACGTCCACTGCTGGACAAAGGTCTCCTGCATGGACTTCCACAGGCTTCGGTCTTGCGCCGCTTGAATCCAGCGGCTCCCTGCGACTCGTTTGATGTCGTCGGTCCACCTGGTGGGGGGTCTGCCAACACTGCGCTTCCCGGTGCGGGGTCGCCACTCCAACACCTTGGGACCCCAACGACCATCAGTTCTTCGAACTATGTGCCCCGCCCATTTCCACTTCAGTTTCGCGACACGCTGAGCTATGTCGGTGACTTTGGTTCTCCTACGAATCTCCTCATTTCTGATTTGATCTCGCAGAGATATACCGAGCATTGCTCTCTCCATCGCTCGCTGGGTGACCCTGAGCCTTCTTATGAGGCCCATAGTTAGCGACCATGTCTCGGATCCGTAAGTCATCACTGGCAACACGCACTGTTCGAAGACTTGAGTCTTCAGGCACTGAGGGATTTTGGACGAGAAGACATCTCGGAGCTTCCCGAACGCTGCCCAGCCGAGTTGGATTCGGCGGTTAATCTCTTTCTCGAAATTGGACCTACCTAGCTGGACTGTATGTCCCAGGTATATATACTCGTCTACAATTTCGAGCGCAGAGTTCTCAACGATTACTGGGTGGAGCGGAGCATGAGCATTGGACATGATTTTCGTCTTGCTCATGTTCATTTTCAGGCCCACCTGTTGAGAAACCCTGCTGAGATCATTGAGCATTGTATTGAGATCTCTCAGAGTCTCTGCCATGACTACTATGTCATCGGCAAATCGCAGGTGAGTGATGTACTCGCCGTTTATGTTGATGCCAAGTCCGTTCCAATCCAGAAGCTTAAAGACGTCCTCCAACGCAGCGGTAAATAGCTTCGGGGATATTACATCTCCCTGTCGCACTGCGACAGGGAGATGTAGTCATTGAGGATAGAATAAATTGGAGCGTTTTGCTTGAATTTTGTCGTCTTTAGCCGGTCAAATAAAAATAAAAAAATAAAATGAAATAAATAAAAATGGAGTAGGTAAAAAGTACTACAGCGGTATGATACTCGTCCTAAAACAAAATAGGAGCGAATATCTATTCATTCTCTATCATTTTACTCTATGTTACTAATTATGTCAAATTATCCTTTATTTAAAATAATTGACAAGTGAGTTCGCTTTCGAAGTGAGTTTTAGTGAGTCTTTCTACGATCTTTGTCACTTGAGTTTTTGGCTAGGGCTAGACTAGATGGCGCTGCAGCTGATCAAAGTGTATTGGGGCAATTCTCCTAAATGTTGGCTAAGGCATGTCCCAGGCTGGAGAACGTAGGTTAAAACTAACTCAGGCTTATGTAACTTTTTTTGTAGATACTAGATAGTGTCCTCTATATGGTCCATTAAGAAAAAGAAGATAAAAGAGGTGAGATCCAGCTTTAAAAAAAATCTAAACCTCCATTTTCTAACCTCCATGACTGTCCCACTGCTTATGTTGTATGTAACAAACTTATTTATTTAAAAACATAGTCGATTAAAAATTCTCAAAAAAATATATTTCAATAATGAATAATTAATCTTTAAAATAACAACAGTAGCGTGAGGTTACGTCTTAGAATTAGTTTTTTATTAGTATTTAAAGTATGTCCCACGACACACTATCGTAACTACCCACATATCCATACAATCCGCATCGTCGTCGCGTCTAACGTACAAAATCAGTTGCCTTGAGCAATTCATGTCGAATGGAGGTGTGTACGTCGTCGGGTCACTGAAATATTTGGCATTCTCCAACGGAAATTTCATTTTGGCAACTTTAATCGCTCATTCATAGGACTCTCACCATACCATAAGTAGTTATCACATTTATATGTTTGTATTTTTTATATATTTCAAATATGTTTTACTTTCTAACGAAGCACATTAAAAAAATTACTATGTTTACTTATCAAGTAAAAATTTAATTACTAACCAATTCTAATTACCATGATCCTAATTACCATTATTACCAGGGCCATTTTACGTACTATGGTAATTGGGCATTAGCTAGGTAATTAGAGTAATGCTTGAATGTATGGGATCTTCTAAATTTTAACGACCTCCCTGGCCCTCTGGTGAGTACTTTGGTCTTAAAAACTGGATCTTCATGGGTTTGACTCCCGGCTGGAGCAATTTTGGATGTTGTAAAATTGTCTCCAGCCTGGTCTGGCCGAGGCTAGTGACCATCCAATACTCTACCAGCAAAGATGTGCCGTGCCATGTGATTTAGCGTTCTGGTACGTATCAGCGTAGAAACCGGTAAGTTGTTTAAGTTTAATACCAGGTAAGCTCGAAACCATCTTAGACTGCATTCACCACTTACCCCAGATTATCGCAGTCAAGGACCAACTTGTAGTAACATATAAAAAGTTATAAGTAATCTGTGTTGAATGATTATGGCTGTATTTTGATACCGTTTGGGTGTTGGTGATGACAACATCGTTATATTTACCAACAATAAAATTAACTAAACCGAAAAAGATGGGCAAAAAAGGCTCGAATGGTATGCGAAGGTAAAAAATGATCCTATATTATACCGAAAAAGATGGAGAATAAATCTTAATTCTTTTTATAGCTCAATTGCAATCAAACTCGCAGCATCGCAGCGTTGTATGGCGATTGAAGGCCTTTGGACCAGGTAAACCCCAGAACGTGGATCGCAACCCCTTCACCTTAACCAACCGCCGATATCGTGCAACAATCGCTTAGCTTCCACACTCCAGCATTCCGTGGTCTCCACTGCCAGAGGGACAAAAAGGTAGCTGTCCAGAATAGGGGCATCTTTACTCCTTTTTTTAATGCAACGGACTCTGCAGCGTCTACCTGTGTTTTCTGGCTGAGATGACATGGTGCGAATGTACTCATGCACGTCGCGTCCCTCAGCATGCATTTGCTATTTTGCCATGGGACGAGTGTCAAGCCATCAGGATGCTTGCCATCCATGTGACCCAAACCGGGTAGCTCGAGTACACACTACGCAGGGTACGTTGACCGAGACGAGGGCTGTGCGGACGATATCGTTCAGAGAGTGGTCACGAGAGAATCTGGCCACACAACGACTGCAACTCAATGCGTGGTGGCCGTTGGCTTCCACCATGTAACCGCAGATGCATCGACGGAATTCGCAAACAGGCATGCAACCATGTTGGGACTTCCCAACATGGTTGTAGATATGTAATCTTCGGCACAGCAAAATAGTTTTGCAAGAGCGTAAGCGTAACATGAGCCGAAAGATCTTTCCAATGTTCTTGAATGGCGGAGTGGCCCCCTTGCCTCAATGGCTTCCGGGATAGCAGAAGAAAAGATAGGAGACCCCAAGAGGACAAAATTGTCAGCGTTAAACTCCTTGAGCCCAGGAACTAGGTCTTCAAAGTGAGGGAACAGAAGACGGGACTCTGGATTACAGGGGAAGAACTCTCACTTAGGCATGTTCACCTTCAACCCCAGCTCCTTCAAGCAATTTATTAAAAGCAGTAGGTCACGTTCCACAACTTCAGGTTTGCCTCCTATAGTACCATCATCGAGTTACCAGATATAAAGGGGGGATTTGAGGTCGTGAAGAACTTTCTGAATGCTGAGGCTGAAGATGAGAGATCTAAACGGATCTCCCTGTTGGACATCAATCTGCGAAAGGATAGAGGTTTGGTTATAGAAGACATTGGAGGGGGAATGTTAAAATTGCTGAAGAAAAGGATACACAGTAGGAATCATAGCTTTGCTTCGCTCAGTAGAATGTCCTTTTCCAGTGTATTGAAAGCGTTATGTATGTCAAGCTCCATGATAACACAGTCCTTGTTGCTTGGGTCTATAGCGAACAAATGCGTTGCGTGGATAGCCTAGCTTAGTTGTACCGGGGGGTGAAAAAAAAGAGTGTTATTGGGTTAAATAAAAAGATAAGCCCACGGTAACAAAAATATTTATTTCGACCAAAGGTAACGGTACAGATTTTATTACCGCGGCTAGCTCAGTAGGTGGGTACACAAATTTGTAGGGCCGTGGAGTTACCAAGATCCTGCCTTGACCTAGGTGGTGGTGTATATAGGTACTCCCCTGGTTAGGTGGCCTAGGTGTTGGGGACCGCTGAGTCGCTGGGGAGTGACGGCTGTCCCGCAGACCCGCAGACGAGGTGACGCCCGTGCTAGCGCGCACAGGAACGTCGACCGTCGCGATCTGGTGACTAGCCGGGATTGGTAGTAGCGAGCGGTGCAGGAAGTAGCTCTAAGCGGAGCGGTGAAGGTTAAAGCGGAGGACGTTATTCCAAACGGAGAACCTGGAATTGATATACCGACTGATGTTAGTGTCTGGTAATATCATTCCGTCCTGAATCCAACCTTGGCACTTAAGTAAAACTCAGGGACGTACTAATAAGCATGATAGTATTGCCATTGTGGTTAGAAATCAGAACGGAGTTACAAAAATAGGTAAATAATGAAAAGCTGAAGGCCAAAATGTAATCAGAAAACAATTTAATGCAATTTTAATGATTGATAAACTTGAAAAATATAAATATTAAAGTGAAGGTTGTCAAAAAACTAAAGTCTAGAGAAATTTCAAGAATTACAAAGTACATAGCAAATAATATGAAATGAAAGTAATCAATGATAATAATAAGGCTGAAATATAGCTATTATTATTAGCACGTTAAGTAATTAGCTATAAACACAAAGAAATGTTAAGTTAGGTATAATTATATGACGTTAAAACATAGGTATGCTGTGGAATGCGAAATGAACAATGATTAGCGTTGTACTAGGCTACAATCTACGACTAAAACAATTTAAAATGCCATTCAAAACTTACCCTACAACGGGATAATCCGCATCCATTGCACGGCTTAAATAATTTTGAAGAGACTCATCGCAGAACAAACTAGAGCGATTGCTCTGCGAAAAGAAATGAGACGCGCCCGTCACTAGTGCGAGATCGGGCGCGACTGACAGCTGGTTTAACTACATCAAAATGGATGCCTGTGCGCCGGAACGCTCGGATTCGCGCTTGAAACATTATTTGTTACGCATTAAAAAAAAATAGGTAGGTACCTACTTAAATGATATTAAAATATGGCGGGTAATCATAATACTTACACACTATACTTAAATAATATAAATGTTTATTTATCTAGACAAATACTTAGATATTTATAAATAAATACGTATTTTAAATTAAATATAATTAAAATATGTAACGCTACGTTACATAGTGTCAAGACCTAACAGGTGCGGTCGCAGGTAAGTTACTATTTCCTCCAAAGGCCCTAGACCCTTTAGAAGATTACCGTATAGATCTCATCAACGACACTGGCAATTCTGTATCAAATTTTATATAATAATAATTATTATTAATTATGTTTGGCATGTTATTTGAAGAATATTTTGTGTACATAGAGCTATCTTATGTTAAACTCATAATATAATTAGACGCTTTTTGTAGGTAAGCCTAGGTAGGTCTGATAGGAAAATAACCAAATTTATTGATCTCGTCAGCAAGGCAGACTTTTGTTATGAATCTTTGTACGATTATGATTGGCATGCCGTTTTTATGAGATTTACTTAGACGCTTCTTCTAGGTAACTAATTAACTATAATAATTAATCAATAAATAATCGGAATTGAATCAAGAAAATTTATGAGTGATATTTTTATCTATTTTGTAAATCGTGATTACTAATAAGTACCTAACTACTATTAATAAGTACCTAAGTAGATTTTTTTTATATTTAAAGAAATACTAAGATATTTCTTTCAGTTTTACTACTATATTTTTCCACATTTACAGAGTAAATAGATTTTATTAACAAAAACACTTATGTTTTATTTTACTTTCTCATTCACAAAATTTTAACAAATTACCATATAGCATATTCTAATCACCATATTCCGGAACTCATTACCATGTCACAATTTATCCTTACCATGGACACCATAATTACCAAATACGCTATTTCTCCAAGAAAACTAGGTTCTGGTGGAGGCCTTCCTCATCACTGTGATAAATGAAGGCACCTCTCTGTCAAGGCATACTTAAAAAACCAATAACTCAAAAAAATTTTTTTTATTTTTCGTCGGACGTTTTAGCCAACAATTAGGAGAACTGCCCATTGATAATATTTCACGGCATTTTGTATTAAAAATGTTTTAAATGCTAAAAAAACAATACAAAGTGCCTCGAAATATTATCAATATACTTCTGTCTTTGACCAGCTGCAGCGCCATCTAGTCAAGCCCTAGCCAAAACTTCAAGTGACAACGATCGTAGAAAGAGAAACGATACAACGAAGCGTAACTTGGCTACAGGGGGCGCCAGTTGCGACAGTCGTGGCCCGCAACGACTGTTTCCCACCGACCACTACACTACACACGCTTTAGCGCTTTCTCTTCCGCTTAATTGAATTACTTCGTTTAGGGGATGATATTTGTAGCTTTAAAAGCATTTTATTGGCGTGAAACTTTCACAATTACCACTACCGGCGGATGCAGCGGCGCTCTAATGAAAATGACAAAAAGCTTTATAGCAATTAATAAACGCGTGAATATACGTAAAAACGCATACGCATGCAAAAAATGGTTTAAATTTTTTGCATGCGTATGAGTTTTTACGCAAAATAATCAAATAACTGTAAGTACTTCTATATACTTCGTCCTACTTCCTACTATCCTACTAATATAATAAATACGAACGTTTGTGAGGATGGATGTTTCTTATTCTTTCACGAAAAAACTACTGGATGGATTTTGATGAAACTTCACAATGTAATAGCTTATAATATAAATCAGATATCCCAGAAAATTAAGGAATACTCGAGGGAATCAAAAACCCTTAATCTGCGTGGACGAAGTCGTGGGCCTCAGATAGTATCTAGATAAACTTATGCTTATGTTAGTGATGACTTATGGATCCGAAACAATATTATGGTCCATCAAGTTGGGCCTCTTAAGAAGGCTCACCAGCGGCGCAGCAGTGGTCAGATCAGATCAGAGATAAGTTAATTTCCGCAGAAGCACCAGAGTTACCGCCACTGCTCATATAAAGTCCTCGAATATATCCATAACCACGTCGATCCGTTGCTACGTGGTTGAAGAACTAACACATTCTTTTGCTTTTGTAGTATTATAGTAGAGATAGGGTACCAGTCAGTACCATCCCAGAAAAATAACACTTGAAGTTTGATTTTTAACGTGCTTTTTTTGCATTTTACTCTAACAGCGCCCAAGCTACCAATCCTAAAATGGTCAAAATTCGAAAGCATGATTCTCGTCTATTCCATCATACATATGCCGATTTCATCAACGCCGAATAACATTTAATTGAAGGATAAATGTTATAGTAAATTTCAATACAAACACTGTCAGATTTCTCGAGAAACGTTGTTCGGCATTCGTTGGTGAAACCGGCACTGAGTTAAACAATCATCACGATCTAAAGTCTTTGGTACCCAGTAAGGTAACGTTCAACAGCTTTTTTCCGGGAGTGCGACAGAGCCGAGAATTCATTCCAGTCGGTGCGAAATAAAGGACTGTAGGCGCTAAGTTAAGTAAAGTGAATAAAGCTGACGGCCCACCGGCCGGCCATTCGCGTCAGCGCGGGAAGTCTCTCAACGCCCTATAATAGCCACTTAGTTAAGACGTCCCGCTCTGCGCAGCCTCCGAAGAGCCTTTAGGATAAATAGATTATGCTTTTCCAGAAACTTAAACCGTAAGAAAGTATTTCAAGTTATATTCTAATTTTATTTCATGGTTAGCATTTTTAAATGATGACGCTTTCGACTTTCGTCAAAAAAGTATGTCAAAAAATTAATGTTTTTTGTCTTTTAATTATTGAAATGACGACGCTGGCAAGAAAGGACATGTTAGACGGATTTGAACGGTTTCTGCGGTGTTACCTGACCACCTGAAGACATTTATAATGTGCCTAATGGACCGAGAATCGAACTTAGGACCTTCCACACAGGCCACAGCGCCAGGGAGGTCGTCACAAATTCCATTTATGCAATTTTGTCTATGTCCTTTTCTTTCCATTTCATTAATTTCTTTCTCCCAGTCCCTCTTTTTAACCGACTTCAAAAAAAAGGAGGTTATCAATTCGACGCGTATATGTGAATATTATTAGAACTGCAAAATATACACATAATCCATTATGACTTCCAAACAAATATACAAAGTTTTATAGGTGTATGTATGTTTGTCCACGCATTTCTCCGAAACTGTTAATCGGATTGCGATTTTTTTTATTTGCTTACATTTACTTCAACTTAGGGTTTCATCAAAATCGGTTCAGTAGTTTTCAAGATATGGACACTTTTCCCTGTGCAGTTATTCTTTATTTCGGTGTATTGAAGTTGGTTTAATTTTTCCTAAGTTATAGCTTGTTTATTTAAGTACCGATGCTTGGAAAACAGGCTCTGGCATGAAATTTTAAATGAAAATGACTGTTTACTTCAGGCTAAGCGGCGCATGAACGTTGTCAGCGAACTCCGCAAGTCTTTAAGATTGTGGAGTGTAATTTCCTAAACAGTTCGTTTGCGAAAATTACGAATGAAAGCAGAATTTGAGAGAATTACAATGCGAGGGAAATTGGGGCAGAAGGCGAACTTGATATTTTAAACTGCATTTATCTGCTTTTTACAGGTTTACCGAAAGGTAATGCAAATGTTAATCGTTAAAATACTCATTAAAATAATTTCGGATCATAATTCGGAGCGAGCGAGTTAAGATCGATTTTTCAACCCCCTATTTTACTACCTTAGAGATTGGATTTTCAAAAATCCTTTTTTAGCGAATGCCTACGTTATAATAGCTATCTGCATGCCAAATTTCAGCCCGATCCCTCCAATGGTTTGAGCTGTGCGTTGATAGATCAGTCATTCAGTCAGTCACCTTTTCTTTTATATTTTCAAGATGCAATATCTTCAAAATATAAAAGAAAAAGGTGAATTTAAAAAAAGTGATAGCCTCGTGGTTAGTTCTGCGGTCTTCTATTGGGGCGTCACAGGTTCGACCTCGGGCCTTTTTTAAGTTATGTGCGTCTAAGAAATTAAATATCACAAGCTTCAACGGTGAAGGAAAACATTATGAGGAAAACTGCACACTTGATAGTTCTTCGTAATGTGAGTGAAGTCTGCCAATTTGCATTGAGCCAGCGTGGTGGACTATAGCGTATACTTAACCCTTCTCTGAGGCCTGTGCTCAGTGGTTCGCTGTTGATGGGTTGCTGATGATGATGATGATGATGATGATCACACAATATTGAATTGTTTTGAGTACAATACTCTAATAAATAGAAACTTGTATTGTTTTAGTACTTTGCCTTTGCACATAATGAACTTAAAGTTCTGCAAATCTTGTAGGAAAATCATTTGTAGTAGGTCTACAAAGATCACGCGAATCTGTCCAAAAACCTCGGCGAAATCGGGGGACATAAATGTAGAAGAAAAAAGAAAAGATACCAGCCTCCTCTTTTTTTGGAATTCGGTTAAAAATGGAAAAGTAGCCGCTGCATTCACTGCGTCCTAATCCTCAAATGGCTCGTATAAGTCAGTCCGGCGTCCGGCGCGGACAAAAGTCCTTCTCATTTTTCACCCTCCCCCTCCCCCCAACCTTCCCGCAACCCCCTCGATCGTCTAATGAGCAAATTGTTGTCCGCCAGGAATTTAATATACTTTGCCGCGGACCGCACTGCGCTAAGAAAATTTGCTTCCTTGTTTATTTTTGTAGGAAAATCGTTGATGCGGGCCCCGGTGCCGAGGCCGCTGTTTAATAAGCCCCGGGGCTCGCTGGTTCCTGGGATAAAACATTTTTGGTTTCGTTGGTGCTCTGATACAGGACTGGCTTTCGCCCGGGGCTTCCTTCGCATTCGGTACTTTGAAAAACTGTGCGGAAAACGGAACTGTTTTCCGGGATAAAAGTTAGCTTTTCTCACTCTCCAAGTCGTTTAGCTATATCTATAAGACCCATGCAAGCAATTACGTAAGCAATGATAGCCTAGTGGTTACGACAGTGGTCTCCTGTTCGGGAGGTCGGAGGTTCGAGCCCGGTACGCACCTCTGACTTTTCGAAGTTAAGTGCGTTTAAGAAATTAAATATCACATGCTTTAACGGTGAAAGAAAACATCGTGAGGAAACCTGCACACCTGAGAGTTCTTCATAATGTTCTCGAAGGTGTGTGAAGTCCGCCAATTCGCATTGGGCCAGCGTGGTGGACTATGGCCTATAACCCTTCTCTGACCTCGCTCAGTAGTGAGCCGATGATGGGTTGATAATGATGATAATGATGATGATGATGATGATATAACAATTGCGTATGTCTCGATACGTTACGCCATTGCTGTGAGATCGGCTGGCTGGAAACAAATAAACACACATTCGCATTTATAATACTGGCAAGGAAGTAGGGATAATCTATACTTATAAAAAGACTTGTCCTGACTGACTGATCTATCAACGCACAGCCTAAACCACTGAAGCTAGAAACGTGAAATTTTGACAGTAGGTTCCTTCTATGACGTAGGGGAGCACTAAGAAAGGATTTTTTGAAATTCCACCCCCAAGGGGGTTAAATGGGGGGTTAAAGTTTGTATGAAAGTCCGTCATTTTTAAAGTTATTCCCATGAAACTCGGTATTTAGGCTTTAAATTAAAAATAAAGAGTTACGTGTTTCACAGTTTTTGAAAATTCTACCCCTTTGGGGGTTAAATAGGGGTTGAATATTTGTATGATAGTCTTTCATTTTTCAAGTTATTTTTCAAGTTATGTTTATAAAACTTGGTGTTTTGTTTCTTGATTAAAAATAAAGAAGTACATATTTTACAGTTTTTGAAACTTCTACCCCCGAAGGGGTAAAATAGGGGTTGATAATTTGTATGAAAGTCCGCCATTTTTCAATTTATGTTTATGAAACTTGGTATTTTGGCTGATGATTAAAAATAAAGAAGTACGTATTTTACATTTTTTGACAATTCTACCCTTTAAGGGGTAAAATAAGGGTTGATAGTTTGTATGGAAGTTCGCCATTTTTCAAGTTATGTTTATGAAACTTGGAATTTGGGCTCTTGATGAAAACTAAAGAAGTACGTATTTTACATTTTTTGAAAATTCTACCCCCGAAGGGGTAAAATAGGGGTTGAATGTTTGTAGGACAGTCCTTCATTTTCCAAGTTATTTATCAAGTAATGTTTATGAAACTTGGTATTATTGCTCTTGATTAAAAAATTGGTTGCCTGTAAAGTCGGTATACGGGCGAAAGTTTTACGTGACAACCGAAATAGAAGCGCAAGACATGAACCGGTGTGTATGCCTATCTCTCTCACTCTCTCTCTCGCTCTGTCTCTCTCGCTCTTAGGCGGGCTAACTGTGCTCGAGTGGAAGGGACGCGTGCCTTTCACTTTTTATGTCTGTCTCTCTCGCTCTTAGGCGGGCTAACCATGCCTCTCACTCGCTCTCATTGTGAGCGCATAACGTGAGCGGAGCGTAACGCAGTTTCTTGAAGTGTCACCCGGCAAACCAATTTATAAGACGTTGTCACGTCAAAATAAAGAAGAACTTTTTTTACCTTTTTGATAATTCTACCCCCTAAGGGGTAAAATTGGGGTTGATAGTTTGTATGAAAGTCCGTCATTTTTTAAAGTTTTATCTATGAAATTTTGTAATTAGGCTTTATATTAAAAACAAAGAAGTAGTCACACGTCACAGTTTGTGGAAAATCTACCCCCAAAGGGGTTAAATAGTGGTGAATATTTGTATGATAGGCCTTCATATTTCAAGTTATTTTTCAAGTAATGTTTATGAAAGTTGGAATTTTTGATTAAATATAAAGAAGTACATATTTGATATTTTTTTTTAATTCTACCTTCAAAGGGGTTAAATAGGGGATGGAAAGTGTCTGTCTTTTTCAAGTTATATCCACGAAACTTGGTATTTTGGCTCTTGATTAAAAACAAAAAAGTACGCATTTCACAGTTTTTGAAAATTCTACCCCTAAAAGTTTTAAATACAGGTTGAATGTTTTTTCGACCGAGCGAAGCGAAGGTCTCTGAGTTAACTAGAGCGATTTGCACTTGTCCGTCCGTCCGTCCGTCCGTCCGTCCGTCTGTCAGAGCCTTATAACTTTTGAATTACTGAACGTAATTACTTCAAATTTAGATATAATATGTAAACCGATGGCCTCCAGCCGAAAATGGCTTAAAAAGTTATAAAAATCTTTATTTCAGGGGGGCTCTCATAGAAGCGAATGCGAAGTAAAAAAAAAAATATCGCGTTACATAAAATTGTTACGTATCATTTTAAAGATAATTTTGAACTGAGTACAAAAATATTTTTTTTTTAATTTTTCCCTTAAAATTGACGAAATGGGGGGCTTTCAAAGTGGCGATTTTATACGCTCGCTTGAAGACGCTCTCTAGAAAAATCCGCTATGGATTTTCAAACTGATTTTATGTTTTTAGGTCACTTATATCCTGTACTTGAACAACAAATACTAAAATTATATGAATATTATAAAGAAACGAGATTATTTAATTTTTAATGTACATCAGTAATTCATATAGCATCAACATAGCTTCACAATAATGCTAATAGATGGCGCAGTCAGTAACTATTCCCATGGAACTACGAGTTACGACTACGACCATTATTATTTAGTTACTTATTTTAATACAATAATTGTATTGTAATTTTTTTTGTACCATATTATTCAATTAAAATTATTTTTTAGTTAAATTTTAGTTAAATATTGTATATTTTCTATTCGCGTCGATAGATGACGATTTGTACAGATGCCCGTAACCCGGTTTCACTCCTTAGTACCTACATAATAAATAAATAATTCAATGTTTAATAAATAATTCAATGTTTTCACTAACGTTCCCTAACCTTTACTATAAGTTAGGTGATTGATGTTTTCTGTCAACTTATTTATCACGATCCTGTACGGGACACCTAAAAGGATATTGGGACGGATGTTAGGACTTAGGATTGTATTTAGGAGCTACCTACGTTAAGAGACTCCTACTTAGGGGATGATTTAGGTATGTTTGGTGAAAACGAGCATAATAATAATGTCAGTTTTGGTTATCATGTATCGATTGAATGAATAATCATGGGATACCGTTACCGCGAGGTCTCAGTTCGGGGCGAACCACTAGTTTTATCCCGATAAAACCAGCCGTTCCCACGGGATTTTCAAAGAACCTAATTTCAAAAACCCACGCGGACGAAGTCGCGAGGGCAACAGCTAGTCTAAATATAAAAATATATAAACGGAAAAGATAACTGATTCACTGATCTTTCAACGCATAGCTTAAACCACTGGATCAAGCTGAAAGGCAAACATATTGCTTTGATGACGTAGCTGGCATCCGCTAAGAAAGGACTTGAAAATTCAACCTCTAATGTGCCGCTTAACGTAAGCGACGCCGCGGGCAATAACCAGTAATATGATAAACTTTCTATACCACGTTTATTAAATTTACGTCTATTGTCATAAAATACGAAACACAAGTTTAAGTGTTCCAAATCATAGATCTTATCGCATCTAGTTAAGATATTTGCCGATAGTTCCGATACAATCACACAACGACACAATGTTCCCGCAGAGCTTGCGTGTTCTCGTATCGCGAGATCTGGTAACACAGCGAGAATTGGCAACACTCAATAGAGCTTGTTTCCTACACCGATCCATGCGGCGATCGCCGGGGGCCGGAGACCAGTCGCGATCGGGATCGCAATGATTATAAATATATATGTGTCTAATCTTTAACGAGATGCCATCGACTGCATCTGCGTAGATTCAGGTTTTAAAAACTGTTTTTCACACAAAGTTTTCTTTTCGGCCGCGCCTACACCTATAACAGTTCTCAAGGAATAATATTCCTCTCAAATCTCTAGGTTGAGGCTTTGCTTAGCCTGTCAGTCAGTCAGTCAGTCAGTAGTCAGTACAAAACCTTTAATAGCGCTGCAACCGTGCTACACTGCGACGTGATTGTTACATGGATACAGTTGAGGACCTGAAGTGACCACTTTTGACATCCGGAAATTTCCACGTGGATGGAGTCGCGAGCAAAAGCTAGTCAGTTTTAATCTAAATACATAAAAGGAAAAGGTGAGTGACTGACTGAGTGTTCTATCAACGCACAGCTCAAATCATAATTGGATGAATCGGGCTGTGGCAAAGAAAGGGTTTTTGAAAACTCAACCCCTACGGTAAACAGGGGTTTGAAAAATCGCACTTAAAGTAAGCAAAGCTTCGAGCAAAAGCTAGTTTAATATAAATCATTACACTGTTTTATGGGTAAATATGTGTGTAAAATAATCTTTACAAAAAACTATGAAAGTCCTGATACGATGTGCGATACCGATTGGTGAATCACAATCGCGCCAGAGATCCCTGTGGCGCTGCGACTTTCCAACAAGTCAATAACTTACTCAAGTGTTCAGTCTAATGTAACTTCTATGAATAATAATACTAGTGGTTCGCCCCGAACTGAGACCTCGCGGTAACGGTATCCCATGATTATTCATTCAATCGATACATGATAACCAAAACTGACATTATTATTATGCCCGTTTTCACCAAACATACCTAAATCATCCCCTAAGTAGGAGTCTCTTAACGTAGGTAGCTCCTAAATACAATCCTAAGTCCTAACATCCGTCCCAATATCCTTTTAGGTGTCCCGTACAGGATCGTGATAAATAAGTTGACAGAAAACATCAATCACCTAACTTATAGTAAAGGTTAGGGAACGTTAGTGAAAACATTGAATTATTTATTAAACATTGAATTATTTATTTATTATGTAGGTACTAAGGAGTGAAACCGGGTTACGGGCATCTGTACAAATCGTCATCTATCGACGCGAATAGAAAATATACAATATTTAACTAAAATTTAACTAAAAAATAATTTTAATTGAATAATATGGTACAAAAAAAATTACAATACAATTATTGTATTAAAATAAGTAACTAAATAATAATGGTCGTAGTCGTAACTCGTAGTTCCATGGGAATAGTTACTGACTGCGCCATCTATTAGCATTATTGTGAAGCTATGTTGATGCTATATGAATTACTGATGTACATTAAAAATTAAATAATCTCGTTTCTTTATAATATTCATATAATTTTAGTATTTGTTGTTCAAGTACAGGATATAAGTGACCTAAAAACATAAAATCAGTTTGAAAATCCATAGCGGATTTTTCTAGAGAGCGTCTTCAAGCGAGCGTATAAAATCGCCACTTTGAAAGCCCCCCATTTCGTCAATTTTAAGGGAAAAATTAAAAAAAAAATATTTTTGTACTCAGTTCAAAATTATCTTTAAAATGATACGTAACAATTTTATGTAACGCGATATTTTTTTTTTTACTTCGCATTCGCTTCTATGAGAGCCCCCCTGAAATAAAGATTTTTATAACTTTTTAAGCCATTTTCGGCTGGAGGCCATCGGTTTACATATTATATCTAAATTTGAAGTAATTACGTTCAGTAATTCAAAAGTTATAAGGCTCTGACAGACGGACGGACGGACGGACGGACGGACGGACAAGTGCAAATCGCTCTAGTTAACTCAGAGACCTTCGCTTCGCTCGGTCGATTACTATTCAACACAACAGTAATTATTCTAGTTAATTTGAACAAGTGATTTCAAACTTTATTATTGAATTTTTAAACTATTAAATAATTTAAAAATCGTTTGGGCTTAAGGTTTAATCGAACGTAACCGGCAATTATACCGATTAGGTTCGATTAGGTTAGAAACTGACATTTATAACATACTAACCTTTGCCTGTGTTAAGCTATTGCATAGCTTTTATCGCGGGCTTTGAACTAGGACAAACAGTTTGAGCGCGGCGACCGAATCAAGAAATTCCGTAACGAAAATAAACCTAACACCGTCGTTCAGTAAGCGTTCAACATTTTAGAGGTTCACAAGTAGCTTTGTTCGGCGCAGTGGGCGAGCGGCCGCTTTCTTTACCGTATGGTGTATGATGTCGCAGGTTCGAATCTCACTCGCGAAGTAGTGACAGTGAGCTTTTCTTGTTTGTTCGGTTTTTTTTTTTTTTGCATAATTTCTATTATGAAAAAAAAAATTGCATAAATATTATAATTGCATAAGTTGATAAAAATGCTATGCAATAGCTTTACCGCGGCAGTCCCCGAGTGCCACTTAATGTTTTAAAACTTCCAGTAGGGGAAGCCTTTGTTTTCTAGGGATAAAAATCTCACGAGGTCCACAACAGCTATACTGATGCAAACAATCTTGTCGATCGTTAGCTCCGTTGTTGCCTGGCTGAAGATCAAACTGACAAACAAAAAAACTCCTGAATTTTTAATATTAGTAGGGACTAGTATATAAATAGAATGTAGCTTTGTCATTTCGGGAACATTTTCGCATTATAGTCTAAGGATACTTTAAAGGCAAGACGGTTGCTTCAAAGATAGATAGAGGTTTCAGTCACCAGCGTCCCAAACGTTTGTCTTCATAAAACCACATAAAACTGCAACCCACAGCTACTCAACTTGCCGGTACAGTAGACAATTATTATTCATTTTTTTTAAACTGCTACACGCCAAACTCATCTCTCTACCTCTGCAACAAAGGTGAATATTGCATTTTTAGCTTTGGCTTTATGTTCGCAGTTTATGGCATTTCTCGGGAGGACAATAGTCTTCGCTCCGCGGCGCCGCAGCCCACAACAATAAGTTTAAAGATAGTGCTGTTAGAGTACAAAAGATACAGTTGTTGCCGAGAAAATATCGTTACAAGATAATTTTGTTCTGTATTAAGTTGCATTGATAAAGTAGCAACTTACGAAAATAACGAATAAGTAATACTGAAGCTATTTTTTGTAGCTGTATTACTAGTTTCATTTCAGTAACTGAAGTTTGCTTTGGAACTCTTGACGCTTCTCTGTCTCTGGACTATCGAAATTCTACTTCTGAACCTTTGATATAATCATAATATTGCCAAAGGCTCAGAACTAATGATCTGAACGGTTATCTACTGTCTACCACTAGTAGTGTTCTTTACTTTTCAGGATACTTAAGTTTTGATTTAATTACTTACAATAGCAGTCGTCATAGGTATTCGTAGCAAATCTGTACCCTTATACAAATTACTTAAATTGATGTTTCTGACTATGCCTTAAATAAATGCTTTTAAATATAATATCTAGGTACTTACTTTAACGGTAAAGAACAACGTGAAGAAACTTCTATGCCTGAGGATTTCATAACGTTCTCAAAGGAGTATATAAAGTATGCTAACCCGCACTTGGTCAGCGTTATGGACTATGCTTAAACCCTTCTCATTAAGGTTTAACTTGATGATGGTGACGATTTTACCGTCGTTTGAACCAATGTACTTCTAGTGCTGAACATATAGGTCCATTTCTTCCAACGATCGCCACACAACGATCTTGTGCTACTGTTGTCTAGCCACTATCAGTTTCCTATTAACTACCTTAATTACTGTGTATTTATAAGATTAAACCCCGGGGAATATGAATAATGTTTATATGCAACAAGAACACTATTGGAGGAAACATCAAAGAACTAATACGGGGTCGACGCGGAAGTTCATTTCGGATGTCGTACCAATAAATATCTGCTCTTTATTGCTGCCGCTCTCGTGCTCCACCCGGACTCGATATTTTGTCGTTTTGGTTAGGAAAAACAATTCTCAGTGAATTTTTTGGATGGATTTTATTCTCAAAGTCGTTTTGCATGCCATTAATTTAGGGGAATAAATTCTTAAAACTAGGTTACCCACAATCACTTCAAAGTTTGCGTGTATTATGAAGTTTTCTCATTAGGTATTCCAGATTTAACTTTCAACAGCTCAACAGTCGTGTGCAATAAAAGTATATTCATTCATTCATATCTTCATGCGCCGCTCTCTCTAAACCCTGTCGCAACAATATGAAGGAATCGAGCGCTGTTTAATATCGGGATTATTGCGCCATTTCTCATTTTTATCGTCTCCACTAACTCCCCACCCGACCTCGCTCGCCGCAGATGACTCCGGCCTCTCAAGTATCGCTCGAGGAAACAGAGAATAGAGATAACTCACGATATTAGCTGTGGCCATGCGGCTACGAGGGAAGGACATTGGTCTCTTGTGCCCCTCGCCTTGAGATTACTCTTTCGAAAATTAGATTCATTGATGGATTGTGTTCTTATATCTATAACTAGCTTTTACCTGCGACATTGCGGTAAAAAGGGCCCTTTGTGACCTCCTGGTTCTCATGTCCATGCTAAATATTACGTCGAACCATAGAGTCCGTTGCGGGGAGTTTGAAAAATAAACAAATAAACCATTAAACAAATACAATTTAGAATGTATATATTTATATTATGAGTAGGTTTTTTCGTCTATGTCCACTGCCCACTTAATATTATTTAACTAGTTCAAGTGCCACCTCCTTGAAAGTTTAATAAATAATCATTTAACTAATAAATTATCACTACATAATATTATAAAACAAGGTCCCCCGCCGCGTCTGTCTGTCTGTTTGTTCGCGATAAACTCAAAAACTACTGAACGCATTTTCATGCGGTTTTCACCAATAGATAGGGTGATTCATGGGGAAGGTTTTAGTATATAATTTGTTAAGATTTTGTGTAAATTAGTTGAAATATCACGATAATTGTTGACAATGTCGGAAAAATTCAAACCGCTTGGGGGTTTTCATCGAAAACTCTGCCGTAATCCCTTTGAGATATAACAAAACAATTTATGGTGGTGTTATGGTGATGGGATAGTCTTTACAGAAAATTCCGCGATGGCTGAAATCTATCTTTTAAGGATAGCTCACTATACCCATTTTAAGTTCTAAAAAAATGGTTACATACTATGCGGTGATTGGAAATCAAATACAGTATTAATCCTTATCAACTTAAATACGTTAGATACCATAAGCATTTCATGCACATTATGATAATCCTTTACACTATACAATTTAAATGAATATCTTAGGAGTTATCGCAAATTAAAAACGAACGCGCGCCAATATATTAAATAGGTACGTGGATTTCAACCCGATGATGGCGATGACGGGACTCGCTCATGCGACTGACCACCCCTGCGCGCGCCGCGTTGTTGCTATATTATTATAAGCCGATACTTCTTTTATAAGCCTACGTACTGTTCAATATGCTGTTCAATATAACTTATGGAACATTTCAAGGAGTTTGCAAAGCATAGGCGTAATATGCTCGACTACCGGGTTATTACGTTCCCTCAAATATGGTTGAGCAAAGCAATGGCTGGGTCATGCGTCATGCTCGTGAACGGGTGCCACCGGCGGGAATGGGGCTACTTTATGTCTGCCCATCTTAAGATAGAAGTTAGTCTGTATGTATTTTTGGAACTTTCCCCATTGTGGAAACACTGCATATATAGCATAGTATTTACTGTATTGTAAATCTGTTTTGAAAAGAGCAACCGCCGAGTTTCTTGCTGGTTCTTCTCGGCAGGAAAGGCATTCCGAACCAGTGGTAGATTCATTGACTATTCAAAAGCACTTGTAAAAGTTTATTTGAATAAAAAATATTTCTATTCTATTCTATTCTATTCTACCCGTGCGAAGCCGGGGCGGGTCGCTAGTACGTATATTTAACCTAAAAGTTGAAATACATACCTACTTACCTTCCGTTGGTCTTGTTAAGAACTCTAATCTCGTAAAACCAATTTAAAGACGTTTTATGTTCGAATATCGTTTTAATAAAAATTTCAATACTTTCAAAGTATTGCTAAGTTGTCACGTTGATTTTATATCGTTTGGAAATAAACATTGCAACAGTAATGCTGAAATCGTATCAGCAGAATTTTTGCTGCAATCTAAATAGTTCGGATAACTCGACGACCGACTGGAGCGGTGCCAGCGCGGCCGCGACCAAGAACAAATGTTGCTTCAGCTGCAGCCACGCGACTACAGATCTTATGTAAACTTGTATAGAGTTTATTATACATGTTCTCGTAAAAAGCTTGAACGCTAAAGAAGCTATTAACATTAGTATCACAAACTTGTGTCTTGTTTACCTTTGTTAAAAGTTCAGTGTCCATTGCGGAAAATGAAGAGGGTGGAAATAAAAAGAACTGAAGCTGCGCGGAATTCAATGTAGCCATAAATTATCATCTATTTGTTTGTAGCGTTTAGTAGTAAATGTTAATAATAACATCGTATTGTGGTTTTAATAATGTGGACGTATGGACGCACGCACGCACGCACGCATCTTTCCCTAACCTATGTGGAACCTTTCCCTAATTTTTTATAACTTATAAGTTATAAAAAATTTGGGAAAAATTCCACATGTAGAAATTATTTAAAATAAAATTGAAAATAGAAAATTCAGTCTGTCGAACTGGCATTCGAGCCATCGACTTTGAACTAAGAGACTGCCGGAGCCACTAGGCTACGGAGACCCAATTTTACCGCGAAAATACCGAAGATAATGCAAAATTCACATTCAACAAAAAAGTGTCGAGTGTCGGTTCCTTAATTTTTTCCGTCTAGCCCTCTTCCGCACCGCGCGATAAGGAACTACGTTCCAATAGATCTTTGGTTTTTTTTTACCATAATAACTAACTACAAGTTTACTTGTAACTTGTTTCATTAATGAAATAACCTATACAATACTCACCAATGTCACACGATACACACTCATGACATTATTAATGACGTCCCGGGTCCGAGCCGCCGATACATGTATGATGTACATCGGTACACACTCAGCGCTGGAATGTGTTAGTGTAATAATGTGTGAGTGTAATAACGCTCCTCACTGTCATATTCACGAGAGATTTATCTCAAGCAGTGACATTCAACAGGCACAATTAAAGTTAATTAGAAAAATCGAACATTAGCCTCGCAGATGTTAGTTTCCACCACGCACTGGCCACTAATGAATCACAGGCCGTGGGCTCTTCACTTCGATGCTCATATTAACAGCAATATATCAAGAACGTAATATAATTTCAGGTTTAGCATAAAATTATATCTATACTTATAATAAAACTGTAACTGGACGATTTCGTGTCTGTTTGTTTGTCCTTCTTTCACGTAAAAACTACCGCACAGATTTCTACAAAATTTTATACCGTGATAGCTTCTTACTCGGGTCAACATCTAGGCTACTTTTTATCCCGGGAAACCAAGGAGTTCCCGAGGGACTTTAAAAACTAAATCCACGCGGACAAAGTCGCGAGCATCAGCTAGTATTAGATAAAAAAAAACAAAATTCAAAATTATTTATTTCACGTAGGCCAACCTGTGGCTCTTATGAAGTTATGACACGTCATGACTCTACCACCGGTTCGAAAAGCAGATTCTGCTGAGAAGAGCCGGCAAGAAACTCAGCAGTTGCTCTTTTCAAAATAATCATTTTACAATATTATGTAGTAGCTATTACATTGTAATAAGTTTTTTATAAATACTATGTTGTGGGCAGCCGGATGCCAAGCCGATTTAACCCATGCAACTTTGTTAGAATAGAATAGAATATAATATTTCCACAATGAGGTGAAATTCCAAAAAAGCGTAGGTACTACAATTCAATTCATGTTAAGACGGGCAGACAAAAAGCAGCCTCATTCCCGCCGGTGGCACCCGTTCATAAAATTGCAATACAACTTGTACCCATGGATTTAGGATTGGTAGCTAGTCGCTACTAGACACCGCTCTTCCTATTGACAATAGCTCCATAGCAGCAACGTAATATCATAGTTTGTATGATTACGTCAAACACTGGTTGCTACGAGACTATGTGGGTACGCCAGCTCAGGCGTACTATGAATTGGCGCAGTTTACTGAAAATCGACGGTATCTATGTTGGTGCGATACGACTGCCAATCCTATATCTATGCGTGCCTCCCATCTTCCTAGACTGTAAAGTGTAACTACAGGAGTTTACCTATGTTTACAGTAGGTGCACCGAACCAAAATATCATTATAAACATTTTTGACACTAAAAAGTTACAATAGAATAAATAAAAGTAGGTTTAGTTTTACATTATCATGTTTATAACACTTTTAATGAATTTCATTTTGATCGAAAATAACTTTTTACCGTGAATAAAAATTAGTTCGATCGGAAAATATTGAGATTTTATGATACCTGTCTACGTGAGTGAAGTCGCAGGTAACAGTTTAAAAAAATGGCGATAGAAGTGAAAACTAGATTTGCTAATAATTAAAAAAATATATAAAATAAAAAAATTTAATAAAAAATATATAAAATTATAAAAATAAAGTAAAATAAAATAAATAAATAAATTATACAAAAAAGCACAATTACGTTTCGTGAGTGAGATTCAAACCTGCGACATCATACATTAAACGGTAAGGAAGGCGGCTGCTGGCCGACCGCGCTGTACAACGTTGCTTGAGAATCTTTAAAATGTTGAACGGTTACTGAAATCTCCAGGTGACGATGGTGACGGTGACAATTTTGCGAAATCCATGTTTTTTGCTCACCCAAAAAAGCGCTCAACGTGCCTAAAGAAGTTTTCACTTCAAAAATACAAGAATGGCTGCTGAGTTTCTTATAGAACTACTTCCATGAAGCAGAACAGACGGCGGTAGAGCCATTACGATGCCAAAGAGCTTCCATCTAATGAGCCGCTCAAACAAAGCGTTTTTGAATTTGAATTTCAGAATGCAGATGAGGGACTATAATTAAATACTAATTAAGAAATTATGGAAATATAAGAGCGTCCTATTTTTGGTTTGGGGCTTTATGAAACGTCGCTGTGGCTACACAGATCGCGGGTACGGTTAGGGTCAGCGCAGACGAACGGCACACTAAACTCGCAGGCCCGACCACACTTACCATTAAGTAGCATTATCATTAATATTTTTGGACATTTTACAGGGTATTCATAGAATGTGAGGCCGTGGCGACTTACCTACTAGTCGCCCGAGTGAGATGAAGTCACCGAATGGTCTCCTTAGGTAGATTTGCACTTTTTTGTCTGTTTGAGTGTCTTAGAGCCTTTTCGTAACTCCTGAATTAATAAACATAATTAAACCAAATTCACAAAATATAATATTATGTAAAACTATATGGCCCTATTACCAAATAACATTATAAAAAGTTATAAAATAATTTATTGAACAAATTATAGAAACAGGTTAATAAATTAAATAATTATAAATCACGTTGGGGTCACCGTTTATATGTGGTTCTTCTTGCCCCATATTTCAGATTGTTGAATAAATGAAACACCAATTTTAGCATTTAGGTACACTTGAAGCTGTATTGCACAGTATTTACAAAACTGAAGGAGTTAGGTATAATTAGGTATACAAGAATTTAGATATACAATCGGCCGGCTTGGATAATAGACTTTGAGTAATAAACCAACACAGGAGAAGAATTGACGCGCGTACCCCTCTGTAAGTTGGGTATGAGCAGTGCTCATACTCGTTATATAAAACTGTTTGACTCCAGTCACGCGCCTGTCAACTACGTATGGTTAGCGGGGAATGAGCTCCGCTATAAATGCCGAATATGAGAGTATTTTCTTCTAAAAAAATATTTAAAACATCCAGTTTACTAAAGGATAACATTTATTTACTTCTGATGTATTATTTTATCCAAATAATGCAATACTTATGCAGAAAACTTAAGAAAACTTTCGATCTGAAAATGTTGCTACTTAAACGTACATGAAATAATTTGGGGAAAATATTGAAAATTAATCTTCCTACTTACTATTCGTTTAGAGACCTTTTTCATGAACTGCATTATAAATTGATCCCATAGAATTAAAATCACGATAGAATAGGAAGGGGTGAACGACTAATTTATAAGCTTTAAGTAAAATATGACTAGATATATTAATACGAACTTTGATCGTCTGTGGGATTATCAAATAATGATAAAAAATTCTTTCTATAAAACCGACTTTAAACGCCACTACAAAGTATAAAACAATTTTAATTTGTACATGTATGTTGAAGTCGGCCGGGCCTAAATATAAATGATGAAACTAATGCGCGACGCTAGCCCAACTTTGCCCGTTCGGCGTATGAAGTCGGTTTTTTAAAGATATTTTTTTTACATTATTATTTTAAGCTTTTTTGTGTATATCTCTGATTGCGAGCAATTTGCTCTTAATCATTGAGTTCCTTCCTCCATCACCGAAGATATGAATCATCTTCTCTTCACCTTTTAAATAGGCCCAACCTTATTATGCGTTCTTTCAAAAAAAATTGAAATCGGTTCAGATTTGACGTAGTTATGGAGTAACATCTAACATTATATCAACATAAATTTATATGGGAACCACCTCTGAAGTATGCCCTACTAAACAAAAAAAAATTATTAAATTCCATTCATTATTTGGCGGAATAATTGGATAACAAATATACAAAAAATTCAAATTGAGAACCTCCTCCTTTTTTGAAGTCGGTTAAAATTATTGCATTATTATAACGATCGCAATGGTGTCTGATTGGCTGGTACTCTCCCACTATTGTTTAAAATGCATTGATGCAGCTAGAGCTCCATAAACTCAGCGAATTCATAAAATTAGTTTTTTTTACTCAATTATTTCAAAAGTTATAGGTATATATTTCCATATAACCAGTGTGATATGATTTTCTAAATATATAAAATGAAAAGGTGACTGACTCACTGATTTATCAACGCACATCTACTATGACGTAGGCATCCGCTAAGAAAGGATTTTTACAAATATAATACAAAAAATAATGAAAACGAGACTAAAAAATTGTTTAATAATAATGATAAGTTCTACGTAAGTCTTTCTTACTCGAAAATTAGGACTTTAATTTTATGAAGTCGGCCACACCGCAATAAAATTAGGGCTGGACAGCAAGATTTCATATGTCGATATTGGTGGGGGGATTGTATAAATTATTTATACCGAGATATTTTTATCGTCTTACTAATGGTTCATTGACGAAAAAAAATATTTAAATTCTATACATATTTGGTTCATTAAAACTTGGCAATTGAATTAAAGTACCCATACTTTTTATTCATCCCGCTAGGTTTACCGGAAAGCTAAATAGCTTGGCGGTGTTTTATGATAGATGGGGTGGCCACTATAGCCATGGCGGCAGCCTAGCATTACAAACAAATATACACTTCGTTCAGATGAAGTAGATGAAAAAAATAAGCCTTCCAAGTAAAGTATGTAGGTACAAGTTTTAACTTTAAATACATTTTTTTTTTAGGGTTTAGTTTTTACTTTTTATGTTTCCTCCATACTGGACTGAGAGAATATTATTCAACGCTGGAAAACGATCTTGTAAATCGAAAAAGTGAACTTTAAACCAGAGCCAATAACGTTTTAAAAAATCATAACAGCTCATAATAAGCTATCAGGAGCAGTTTTTTTTCAAAAAGCTTATTTTTTAAAGTAACACATCAGATGATACTAGTTATATAATTCTAAAGTAGAATTACTTTAGTTTTATACATTAGTTTTATATCAATTTCGACTAATAGTTTTTTCAATTTTAAGAAGCAATGTTGCTGTAACTTGGTATTTGAAACATATGAAACCACGAAATAACTCTAAACTCTGAAATGCTAATTATGCTGTATTTATTTTTAAGGAAACATGATGTAGTCCTAACAGTTTGTACTTAATATACTTTTTAGAAATAGATACATCGTAAATTTCGCTTTAAACATAAATAAAACAAATGATGTTTCATTAAAAATGCTGTATGTTTATTTAAACAAGATTACTTAAAAAATCAATGTGTTCAATATTAATACCCACTACGTATTCAAATAATAATTAAATGTCTCTCAACTTAATAAACAATATTATTAAAAACCTATGACAAAGTACAGCACTCCCTGGTGGCTTATAACCTTAAATCATAACTGAACAGCTGCTCTAAGGTGATATACTGTGGTACCTACAGCATGCTTTCAGCATGAGATTGAGAGTATAGTGACGGAGTAAATACCTTGGTATCTACAAAATCTGTTAATAATCAGATAATCCTAAGTCCTTACAGTAGGTTCGCCTAAGTGCACTGCACTGCTAAAAAGTATTGATAACTTTTTTGAAGTATCTGTATAATATTGAAAAATAGATGGTGTGGTGTGGTGTGGAATAACAAAAAATATATAATATAAACATGCAGAGAAGGTCAACATAGTATCTTAGAAAAATAATGTCATAGGAAAACGAAAATCCGACAATCCGACGCAGTATCTTTTTCTTCCAAATATATAAAAAAGTCATTTTGTTATTTTTCGAAATAAGCTAGATCGCTTTCCAGCGTCAATATAGTCCAAAGTTTCTAGCTGTATCTTTACGCAAGTACTAAAAGCCTACAAAGAGTCAATCTAATAGCAAAGGCATATTATGACTAAAATAACGGCAAGAGTCTCGTTTCCTAGCGCTTCTATATACCTACCATGTTAAAGATCTCGAACAAAAAAATTTACTCTCGAATAAAGTAACTCTGTTGTAAATAATTATTAGAAAAACTTATCGAAAGTCGATAATCGATAGTGTCAAATCCCTAAAATGTTTACACAAATGATGCGATTGTTTCATGTAATGATAGAGCGTCCCTGTGTGTGAATGTGATAGTGTGCATATACTTTAAGGTAGTGTTTGCTAATTATATTGTGTGCGTGCATAGCGACGTGATGGAAAAATGCAACTGTAGTAAGCAAGTTTTCATGTGTGCTACCTCGCCCCCCACCGTAATTGACAGACTTTTTTGCGAATAAATTAGGGGTCAAGTCCTCTCCATTGCTGGTTTATTACTCAAAGATAATAGACGAAATAGGAATCAACCGCGCTGAATTGAAATTTGAATTGAAATTCTTTTCGAATGTTTCAAAATCAAATCATTCGCTGACAGCTGGCTAGTTCACAAACCTACTAAGTGCCGATTTCACCAACGTCGAGTGACGTTTTACCCAGGAATAAATTGGGCGTTTTTTTTTGTATTGAAAATACTGTCAAAATATCAAATTTAGGCTTGGATAAGTCAAATTTTAAATTTGGTTAAATCGGCCCTAAAAGATGTTGTATACGCCACAGGTGGAGTAAAATTTTTCGGTTCGTGGGGTGAAAAACAGAAATATTGCTATGTTTGAAATAGTGCTAAAATTGTAGAAATACACTGATTTGACACGGGAAAATTATAAATTTACTAGAATTTTCGCCTGAAATTGTAAACATTCTTGCCTGTCAACAATTTTCGTTAATTAATAATGTTCCTAGTTTCATTTGATTGTTTAATTTGAATTATTCGGTGGCACGTAACTTGGCAGTCGGCGCAGAGCGCGGTTTCCCCGCTGGGCGCGCGGCCGCACCGGCCGGATGATACGTCACGCCTCGCTCGCTCTCCGCGCCGCGCGCCGCGTCTGCGGTATTGTTTTACAGCTACTTCACTAAATTGCTGCTTTATTATACTAAACCCCTCTTGATGCAGTTCCTGTGTTTTTTGTATCTTCCGCCACACTTTGTTCTGTGAAATTGTATCTTCACCATGATAGATAACAGTCGAACAACGCGAGATTTTCGGGTCTACTTGTATGCGAATTTGCACTTCATCGTTCAGCCCATTTCTTAGTGCTTTAAGCGGACTACAAAACTATATGAAAAATCTTAAAAATACATTTTGAGAGCTATGAAAATTACTGTTGTTATAAAATACAATAAAATCAATTAATAGTTGCAATAAAAAGATTTGTTGAATATATTAGGTATATCATTGCATGCGTGTGTATCGACAGCGATGATCTAGCCTAGTAGAATAAGCGTCAGTCACACAAGAAGAGTTTCTCGAATGCGAGCATCATGAAATCGTTCACGATTATCCTATGGACTAAAACTAATGCATTGAATGAGTATTTGTAAGTAAATGTACCTAATGGCGAAGCTTGTAATTGCATTATTCTAAATTAAGTTCTCATGTAAGTGACTGAAGTCTTTATGAGAATAAATGTCTTTAAACCTAAACCTATGGCATAACTTTCCATATAATTCGCGCATGCGATTGTACATTACATTACATGACATTATTATACTTACATTATGTCAAAAACTCGTTGCTCGAATACAATCGTCGAAAACACTCGCATTCGAGAAACTCTCCTTGTGTAACGGAGCCTTTAGCCCCTTTTTCGAGAAGGTGGCACGCAAATGGTATACTTCAGAGTTATGCACGGTCTGATCGAGCAATTAATCATCAATTTTAAACGATTAAACGGTTTAACAATTAATCTTTCACGCTCTGAATAGACCCCGTACTCAGTAGTGGCCGGCTACAGACTGTGATGATGATGATGTTATTAATGATATTGATAAACGATTCCATTAATTTAAGTTCTCAATCCAAAGCTAGTGGAGTAGTTTCAAATATAGTATGTGGTAATATAAGCCAAAATATAACAGTTTTTTGTAGACATTTCTATAATAGAGCAATTATTACAGCATTTTGACGTTTTGTGAGTCGGTAAGGGCCCATCAAAAGGTCCGGAGACCTCATTGGGTGCATTTCTCGTAAATCTCCCGCACCGTGATTACGGCGTCGATAATTCCGTATGCCCAGGGATACATCGTAAATTATACCGACGTTTGACGTTTAGTGTTCACTGCAACAGACCCGTCTTAATTATGTTATCGTTTTTTGTTTCAGGTAAGATGTGTTTTGAGGTATCAGTTAAAAACTGATTTGTGGCACTGGCAGTGGCAAGTATAAAGATTAGAAAGACATTCTGACAAACAAATAAATAATTATTCATTTAAGTTATTTATTTTAAGAGCGCTTAATTTAGGTAGCTGTGTTTTGAGGTTTTTCTTGTTTTTTGTGATATACTTACCTAAGCTTCTCCAGAAATAACAATAGGTACTAATTCTTTATAGTTACTTACATAATTCGATTATAGCATACCTATCAATTTATAATTATTATCTGCTTTGAAAAAATAGTTGAATATATTCTTTGAAGACAAAACTATTTTTGTGTTGAGATTATCATAATTGTACATTGGAACATAGGCACATTAATATTATATGTATACATATATTATCAGCTTGCTACTAGCCAGCAACTTTTTTCTGGGATAATCTGCTTTTCAAACCGGCGGTGGTAGAGTCTTAACCTGTCATAGGAGCTATAAGTTGGCTTGCATAAAATAAATAATTTTGAATTTTAAAAAATTGTCTAGGTATGCCACTCTCCAAGTTACGAATTATAGCCAAGCAATCACGTATCCTCCGTACTTCATGTTTGAAGCACAAACCCAACAAACACCCTTTTGCATTTATAATATTGGTAAGGATAAGATCTCGCAGAAGTCATAATTTCTGCTAAGTATTTATCTTTATCTTTATTTAAATTTAACGCAGCTCGGCGTTTTCCTAAGATATATCTGTGGTCCGTGCCGGTTCGGCCGCGGGTTGGCGGTGCTCGAGGCTCGAGCTAAGACGGAGTGTCGCGACGCGGTTCGGCCCCTTACTTAATATTCCCACTTTGTTTGTTGTTCGTGATCTTGGAGCCGTAAATAAGGGTGAAAGCACACGCGCGATTATCCGCTCGGGGCGTGCGATTTGTCTCAACAGTTGAGGGAAGTTTGCGGAAATGCAAACGTTCTATTCTAAGTAATTCTGACGAGGGTCGGCGCGACGTCTCGGCTCACCGGGACGCTGATAACCGAGATAAAATATTACGTGTCCGTTTTGTTGAAGCACCGCTAGCCCAGCGATCAGAGCACGCGGACGCGTATACCGAGGGTCGCGGGATCGAATCCTAGCTGTTGATAAGTGGCGGCAGCAGTTGTATCCCAAATATCTGTGGAGTTGTGGATGCCTTCAATTCTACCAAATGACGGAATAGCAGTTTCCTGCGAGCGATAAAATACACTGGCCTCGGCAGGGCTAAATAACAATCCAGCAATGGTAATAATAAAAAAGTTGAAGAACCAACTCTTCAACGTCATCACTATCCACACAATTGCTATCAAGCAAGAAGCAAGCTGAATAAAGATTCAAGGTCCTTTTAATACCTCACACTCGTGGCGTAGGCGTTAAGAGCATGTTTAATATCGGCCCGTAATGAGAGCCAGCCCTCAGGAAGGGCGCGGTCGTGATGGATGTCACGTTCCGCTCAACACTCGTGACAAAATTGTGCGTAATCGCCTCCCAGCCGTCTGTCAGCCATCTCTCCGCCCGCACTCGAGTGGCAGGAAGATATTAAGATTTCACCCCTACCACGTTTTTAGGCCATCGTTAAAAAGTTGAGTCATAGCCTAAGTGCCTACCTATGTCATACGAATCACGCTCTAATAAAAAGAAAAGGTAGAACATTGAAAATATGCTACTGCTTGGTTTGGTTATAACGACTTGAAATATGGTTCCACGGCATACTTTGTAATAGAATCCTTTTCAATTTGAGCCTTCACCACCTCTTCTCTACACCCGCTAATTTTCATCCTTACCCCATAAGTATTATAATAGAGTCCCAAAATATTTACAAAGAGTTCTGAATTTCACGTTTTATGCCGCTTTCATTGTAACCCGATAACGTTTATAATCACTTCTAAAATTACGCCCTTAAGGTTTAAAATCAAATTGAAACTTGGCAAAGACAAAGGAAAGACACCGCGGGGTAATTTAAAAAAGTGTGGCAAAGTCGTACCTGCGGTTATTGCTTTTCATTGGAGTTGCTTGTTGCTGTTCTTATTTCATTTAATAGCGCCTGCCGAGAAGAGTTTTGCTCGCAGAATGAATCGTAAAATCTTACAGCGGAGTTTTTATTATGAATATGCTCGTACTCGCAAAAATTGTACTGCGATATATGTGTACATACGTGATACGGGTGTGTTGATCTAGTTCGTAAGTCAGACTGAACTTTAAATATTTATAAAGAGATTCATGTTACAATTCATACAAAGACGCCAGTAGCATTTCTAAAGAGGACGAAGGATTACCCTGTCAATTACTAGCTAGCTTAACAACATACTCAAGGAGACTGTCTGTGGACGATAGGTTCGCGAGTATTTACATGGATATTACCCTATTTAAGCGTAGGTCTACCAGTTTGGTTCGACAGAGGATAGGCTTGTTACCTCACTCTTATTTCACTTATAAAAATCATACTATTGTTGTCATGAGTTACAAAAAAAACTCAAAAAGTAAGTCGTACGGTGCCAATGGATACAGGCGACACAAGTCCGAGCTGTAAAAGTCCATGCAAGAGACCTTTGTCCAGCAGTAATAATGATAAAGTAAGTAAGTAAGTAAGTTTCGTGACATATAGGGGTTTTACCGGACAGGCGCACCGGGTGTCATGGGTAGCTTTGGAATGATCATTATGACAATTTAACTCAAATACACCGAATGATATTTTCCGTCTGCTGTAATCTGTATTATAACATTTAGTAGCAAAAAATGTCACAGAAATAATATTCTAAACCAAGTGATTTTGTGTGCGGGTGAGTTGTACACGCGGCAGCCGCAGTCAGAGGGAGTTTAGGGAAAGTAATGGTAATGGGTATTTTATTTGCAGCCCTACGTCCATATTCGCGGAGAGGAGAGCCATAAATCTGGCGGCTCATTATGCCGATTGTCGAGCCCAGGACGCTTGTTTATGGCTCTGAAGTCCGACTCGCTGAGGCATATTTTAATAAAGACTCAGGGTATTTTTATTTAGAACAAAAATTATGGACATATCACAAAGGAAACAAGCTAATAAGCTAGCTAATAATGCAGACCATGCTGAATGTTATGGTATCTATGTCAAATGTGTTACAGAGAAGAGACCGAGTATCCCCAAGTGCGGTGCTGGTCGACCCCTGTATACTGACGACCTTAAGAAGCAGCAAAAGACTAGAAATGGAAGGCGTAGCACCATATTGTGTCATGTATGGTATCTATCACAGCGTTAGAAAGGCATACGTCCAGCAACTGGCGGAGAAAGAGATATTTTTCTTGTGATTTGTCAATTATGTACACTAAAACTTACACAAAAGACACTTCATAAATACAGAGACTGTTAATACAATTCTTTTCAAAAAATCGAGAAGATATAAAGTTAAATTGACATTGGAATAGAATAACTACTGCTGTCCAAACAATACCCTAGCTTCGAATTTTGTGCACGCAATCTTAATCGAACAATATTATTATAAAGACCTAAATTATTTACTTAGACCTATTTGCAGCGTATATCTTGATAAATACGAGGAAGCAGTTGCCGTGACATGATCCATAACAACATGCCCTTGCGTGCTTCTAAAAAGAGTAACCGGTGAGGTCCTTGCTGGTTCTTCTCGGTCAGAAAGGCGTTCCGATCCAGTGGTAGATGCACTTGACGATTTTAAGGCACTTCGTGAAAGTTAATTTGAGTAAAAGACTTTTCTATGTCCCATGCGAAAATTCACGAGGATCCGCTGCTCCGTAGCTGCACGGACACATTTTCGCATTTAGATATAAAATTAATAGGGATAAGTACTCTTTCAGTACATTATAATTTGAAACATCCTTGCAAAAACAAACTTTGCGGCGGATAGGTAAATAATATTATCTAAACTTCCATGTCTGCTCATCGGAATAATCAAAGCCGCAACTTTGTCGGGCGCTCTCTGACATAATATTATTGGAAGTTCACGCTCGCTGCACGAGGGCCGGCGCCGGGTGCAGGGGGAGGGCTGCGTACCGGTACGAGCGAGGTACGCGCCGGGTACGCGCCAGTACGCTCCGACCATCTCGCGTATTGTTTTATGCAAATCGGCGCGCCCTCCGACTTCCTCGTTTGTCCAAACAGATTGTGTTCAGCGAAATTCAATTGGAGGCCAAGAAATTAATTAAAATGGCAGAAGGGATCGAGTCATGTAGAATTGATTACACTGAATTTTCTGTAAATGCGTTTACTCAACTATATTATGTAGTCAGGTACGTTTAGGTATGTGCTTTGTGTTTTTCATCCCATCGATAGTAAGTGAATGTTTGTTCAAGTTCTTATTTAAATCAAGTTCGATTCAATGGCTCACGATTTAATCCAGGCAATTCTAATAACTTAATTCTTTGATTTTATGGAATAAATAAGTAGCTTTATGTCCGTTTCCGAAATGCAAACTTTCATCGAAATCCGCTCATTGAGTTGCTCGTAAAATATAACAGAGAGCCAGACAAAAAAATTGTTTGGTGTTCTTTGTTTCTTTTTCTTAAAAAAAATTGATTCGGCACCGCAAGTGATTCAAATAAGAAACAATCAATCAAAGGAAAGGAAGTATTTCATCTCCAATCAAAGCATAATCGAAATTCGGTCGTTTGTGAATTGGAGCGCGTTTTATTTGCCTCGTCGTGTTGGCAGCGAGCCGCGGCTGATTTCCGCGGGACTCCTTTTTAGGGTTTCGTATAATATATCAATATTTTCGTATAATTTAATGTGAAAAGATCCACGGATTGATGTGATTTTTTCATGGGTATACTTAACTTGACTTGGGATTTGGAAAGTAGCACAGGCTATCCAGGATATACAGAAATATCACGCAGGATTTTTAAAACTAAACCCATATGGACGAAGTCGCAGGCATCAGCTAGTAACCTAGACAGGAATCTGTTACTTATATGGTCAAATACACCTCAGAGCCGAAGAGCTCTTTCAACTCTTAGAGGGAACCGAGAAACGGTTCCCTCCCGGATTAATGTGCGATAGAATGTTATTCTGCGTCGCCGAACGCGTCGTCTTCCGGTTGAAATTTGGAATAGAGATGGATTCTTATTCCCTGGAATACCCTTTAAATATCCAGGATAAAATTTAACCTATGAACACATTCCCACGGGAATCAAAAACCTTAATTTACGCAGACGAAGTCGCGGGCATCATCTTGTGAAAACATAAAAAACCACAGTTCAATAGAGTTTCTACAAAAGTTCTGGTTTTGAAGGTGCGTATCATTACCTTAAGTGGCGAGTGCAGGGCGGGCGGGAGCAGAGGGATAGTCGCCAGTTGCGGGTAGTTGTACAAGTTGTGAATTAATTTGATAGTAGTGTTTGCGCTGCCGAGTGGCTGTTTAGTGCGTACACAAACCAGAGTGGTTAACGATCCGGGCGGGACAATAGCGGGACACTAGAGTGAGATACGAGATAATGACTTCCTTAATCCTACTAACCTCACGCCGGAAGCTCGCTCCGCTGACGAGGCTCGAGCCAAGTGAACAAGTCGCGGCTGAAGGGCGAAGGCTGCACCGCGCCGGAAGCTCGCTCCGCTAACGACGCTCGAGCCAAGTGAACAAGTCGCGGCTGAAGGGCGAAGGCTGCACCGCGCCGGAAGCTCGCTCCGCTGACGAGGCTCGAGCCAAGTGAACAAGTCGCGGCTGAAGGGCGAAGGCTGCACCGCGCCGGAAGCTCGCTCCGCTGACGAGGCTCGAGCCAAGTGAACAAGTCGCGGCTGAAGGGCGAAGGCTGCACCGCGCCGGAAGCTCGCTCCGCTGACGAGGCTCGAGCCAAGTGAACAAGTCGCGGCTGAAGGGCGAAGGCTGCACCGCGCCGGAAGCTCGCTCCGCTGACGAGGCTCGAGCCAAGTGAACAAGTCGCGGCTGAAGGGCGAAGGCTGCACCGCGCCGGAAGCTCACTCCGCTGACGAGGCTCGAGCCAAGTGAACAAGTCGCGGCTGAAGGGCGAAGGCTGCACCGCGCCGGAAGCTCGCTCCGCTGACGAGGCTCGAGCCAAGTGAACAAGTCGCGGCTGAAGGGCGAAGGCTGCACCGCGCCGGAAGCTCGCTCCGCTGACGAGGCTCGAGCCAAGTGAACAAGTCGCGGCTGAAGGGCGAAGGCTGCACTACGCCGGAAGCTCGCTCCGCTGACGACGCTCGAGCCAAGTGAACAAGTCGCGGCTGAAGGGCGAAGGCTGCACCGCACCGGAAGCTCGCTCCGCTAACGACGCTCGAGCCAAGTGAACAAGTCGCGGCTGAAGGGCGAAGGCTGCACCGCGCCGGAAGCTCGCTCCGCTAACGACGCTCGAGCCAAGTGAACAAGTCGCGGCTGAAGGGCGAAGGCTGCACCGCGCCGGAAGCTCGCTCCGCTAACGACGCTCGAGCCAAGTGAACAAGTCGCGGCTGAAGGGCGAAGGCTGCACTACGCCGGAAGCTCGCTCCGCTGACGACGCTCGAGCCAAGTGAACAAGTCGCGGCTGAAGGGCGAAGGCTGCACCGCACCGGAAGCTCGCTCCGCTAACGACGCTCGAGCCAAGTGAACAAGTCGCGGCTGAAGAGCGAAGGCTGCACCGCGCCGGAAGCTCGCTCCGCTAACGACGCTCGAGCCAAGTGAACAAGTCGCGGCTGAAGGGCGAAGGCTGCACCGCGCCGGAAGCTCGCTCCGCTAACGACGCTCGAGCCAAGTGAACAAGTCGCGGCTGAAGGGCGAAGGCTGCACCGCGCCGGAAGCTCGCTCCGCTAACGACGCTCGAGCCAAGTGAACAAGTCGCGGCTGAAGGGCGAAGGCTGCACCGCACCGGAAGCTCGCCCCGCTAACGACGCTCGAGCCAAGTGAACAAGTCGCGGCTGAAGGGCGAAGGCTGCACCGCGCCGGAAGCTCGCTCCGATAACGACGCTCGAGCCAAGTGAACAAGTCGCGGCTGAAGGGCGAAGGCTGCACCGCGCCGGAAGCTCGCCCCGCTAACGACGCTCGAGCCAAGTGAACAAGTCGCGGCTGAAGGGCGAAGGCTGCACCGCGCCGGAAGCTCGCTCCGCTAACGACGCTCGAGCCAAGTGAACAAGTTGCGGCCCCGCGCGGAATATTAACGAGCCGGCTCCTTATTGTTCTAGTTTTTAATGTTTTCAGCGCCGTTCTAATAGCGAAGTTTATGAAGTGTTGTGTGAGCTGAATCATTAAGGAACTACAGCTTTAAATAACTTAAAGAAGCCGATGCTTGCGATCTGCCTGGATTTAGTTTTTACAAGTAAGGATCCGTAGAAAATCTTTGAATTTCTCGGAGAAAAGTAGGCTATGTCACTCTCCAGGTCTTTTAACCATACCCATGCGAAACTAAAAACATCCAGTCGATTCATTGCTCCGTTTCTTGATTGAAGAACAGACCAATAAACACCACACGCGCATTTATAAGTTTAGTAACGATACAAATTACAATGTAAAACGAACGCATCTTTCTCTAGATTTTCTTAGTAAAACACTAACAAATATTAACTAAATTTTATTTTATTAACCCTGCCTTTTTACAATATCTACGTTTATATACCCACTAGTAAATAAACTTAAATAAATTTTCCATAAAAACAACATGTGACAATAAAATATGTGTGAGATAAAAATACAACGAATGAATAATGCAATGAATAAATCAAACGAATGAATGAAAATGAATGTCCTTACTCCTAGCGTTGCAAATTAAAATAAAAGTCGTTGTGAAGTAACGGACGAACAAACACGTTATTTAATAGCTTCAAATAATCAACAAAATCTAGTCCATGAAAATGGTATATCTTCAAAAACTGCTTTGTTGATTATGTAAAGATTGTAACGGGTTCAAAATACTCATTCAATGTTGACTTCCTCATTTCATTCATAACGTTCATCCTACTTCGACAAAACATTAGTTCTACAGTAGTTCTCGGAAGCTGTAAAATCTCAGTTACAGCAGTAAGTGAGTGCGCGACAGATGTGCCAGGTGTCGATACATGGTGTCAGGCGGTGTCAGGCGGTGTCGCGGATGCGTCAGTCGTCGCGCGCGACAGGACACAGGCGTCAGGCCCGGTCGTAAAGCTGTCGCGACGCTGCGACACCCGCCGCTGACACAGGACCTGTCAATAGCCCATTGAGAACCGCTCGTCCGAAACAACCGCCGCCGCCCGCCGCCGACCTCACCGTGTGTTACATTACAGCTCTATTAAGGGCTATTCGCCGCACAGACACATTATTACTGGCCTGTGATTCACGGCACTATGTTGATATTATGTAAGCAGTGATAGCCTAGTGCTTAGGACTGTGGGCTCCAATTCGCGGGGTCGCAGGTTCGATCCTGGGCACGCACCTCAGACTTTTCGGAGTTATGTGCGTTTAAGCAATTAAATAGAATAGAATAGAATAGAATAGAATAGAATAGAATAGAAATATTTTTTTATTAAAATAAACTTTTAAGTGCTTTCGAATAGTCGATGAATCTACCACTGGTTCGGAATGCCCTTCCTGCCGAGAAGAACCAGCAAGAAACTCGGCGGTTGCTCTTTTCAAAACAAATTTACAATACAGTAAATACTATGCTATATAATATGCAGTGTTTCCACAATGAGGGAAGTTCCAAAAATGCATACCGACTAACTTAAACAACAACTTAAATATCACAACATGCGTCAACGGTGAAGAAAAACGTCGCGAGAAAACCTGCACACCTCGAAGATGTGTGGAGTCTGCCAATTCGCATTGGGCCAGCGTGGTGAACTATGGCCTATAACCCTTCTCTGAGAGGAGACCTGCGCTCAGTAATGAGCCGTTGGTGTGATGATGTTGGTCATAATCTATGGTTAGATTTAACTATACCATCACTTCGGCTGCGTAGAGTTAGATTATAATGTAAATTCAGTTTGTTTTTCCGGAATAAAAAGTAGCCTACTATGTATCTCTTCAGTTCATTTATATTTAATGCAAAAATCAAGTCAATTCGTAATTCTGTTGTGACGTGATTGAAGAGCAAACCAATATAATACTAGTAGGTACCTCAGAATTGTAATTTCAGTCTGTAACTTGAAAAAAAATTGTCCCATTTAATCCAAAGATGATCTTTACAATTGCGTGAAAACGGGGAACACGCAGCTCTGAATAAAATTTTGCTCATTATTATCTGTTTTTCCAAAATTCCTCAGTGCCTGAAGACTAAAGTCTTCGAACAGTGCGTGTTGCCAGTGATGACTTGTACTGTCCCCACGGCCCACCACGTCCTCGTCACAGGATCCGAGACATGGTCGCTAACTGTGGGCCTCCTAAGAAGGCTCAGGGTCACTCAACGAGCGATGGAGAGAGCTATGCTTGGGGTATCCCTGCGAGATCAAATCAGAAATAAAGAGATCCGCAGGACCAAAGTCACCGACAAAGCTCAGCGAGTCGCGAAACTGAAGTGGAAATGGGCGGAGCACATAGTTCGAAGAGCTGATGGTCGTTGGGGTCCCAAGGTGTTGGAGTGGCGACCCCGCACCGGTAAGCGCAGTGTTGGCAGACCCCCCACTAGGTGGACCGACGACATCAAACGAGTCGCAGGGAGCTGCTGGATTCAGGCGGCGCAAGACCGAAGCCTGTGGAGGTCCATACAGGAGACCTATATCCAGCAGTGGACATCTAAAGGTTGATAATGATGATGATGATTATCTGTTTGCAATAGTTTTCACGGTCTGACATCTAATCCTACTAATATTATAAATGCGAAAGTTTGTGACGATGTATGGATGGATGTTTGGATGGATGGATGGATGTTTGCTACTCTTTAACGCGACAATGAATGAACCGATTTTGCTGAAATTTAGCACAGACATAGATTATAGTCTGGAATAGCACGCTACTTTTTATCCTGGAAAAGCAAACAGTTCCTGCGGGATAGCATCGCTATTTTTTACGCATTTGTGCTTCAAAATAAGCGCAAAGGAGTTTTAGATTGACGTGGTTTTGGCACACGTAAAGTTTCGGGCCTGAAAAGTGGCAAAGGCTACTTTTATCCTGGGAAAACAAACAGTTCCTACGGGTTATTGGTATGCTATTTTTCACATATTTATCCTTTAATTATAGATTTTTTTTGAATGTATGGTCCCGGGACAAAAAGTAGCCTTTGTCATTTTCCAGGTCTTCAAAATTACCTGTGTAAAAAACCACATCGACTATATGCACTTGCACTTTATATGTGAATTATTTATTATAAATGCGAAAGTGTGTTGGTTTGTCCTTCAATCACGCTCCAACAGAGCTACGGATCAACGTGATTTTTGCATGGGTACCTATGGTTGAGGACCTGGAGAGTGGCAGGCTACTTTTTATTCCGCAAAATCAAAGAGTTCCCGAGGGATTTTAAAAACTAAATTCACGCAGACGAAGTCGCAGGCATCAGCTAATTATTTCATATGTTTAAAAGTCAAAGCATTGCTTCAATAATATACGGAAAGATCTGGCGACCCTCCGTAATACTGTCCCAAGTAAAACCCTTATCATTAAGTGATTAATGAACTAGAGTTATGTTAGTTTAGTTAACCCTCAACGATGAGGAATACAACACAGAAATATTAATAATTGATCGGAACGAAAGTCCGAAAATATCTTTTAATTATCATTTTGAACCATTAGTACGTAGTACTATTATATATTCTGTGCCATTAGGTAACCTCATGCCGTATAGGTTACGAAGACAATTTCGTTGATGCTATTTAATTATTACCGAAGCGTTATTTCCGGGCTTCGTTACTAACAACACGGATTACTCGTTTAATACCTATTTGGGACAGTTAGCTCCCCCTACTTAATAGTCTACAACTATTACCCTCGCAATCGCTACAATAATATTCCCTAATCCCGCCCCCCGCTCGCCGCTCGCCCGCCGTCTTTAGAACAAAGCGGCTGGCGCAAAGTTTGCAGTAAATCTCCTAAATTAAGTTGGAATCTTCCCGCCATATCATCCGCAAATGCAAATGTATGCAGACAACCAGCAAACACCTTCGAGTGGCTCGTTTAACGCCACGCAGCTCACGCGCGCGACTTCAGCCCTTAACCGCTCGCGATAAGGTTTTCGGCTGTTTATTTATCCAGCATCTCTGACAGGTGGGTAGCGTTCCCCGCACGTTCCCCGCACGTTCCCCGCACGTTCCCCGCACGTTCCCCGCGAGCTCTCGGGAATCGAGAATCACACGAATATGTAACGTTATATTATTCGCGAGGGCGTTTTTTCGCTTTCGTTTGTGAATAAGTAACAAGACGCCGAGGAAATACAAATAAAATTACTTAGGACTGTTTGAATTGCAGATGAACGATTTCTCTTCAATGTACTTTGAAGTTTGAACGTTTAATTTAGGTAAACTGAAATGTAAAGTAATTAAAGTGACGAGTAATTTACTTTAAACTTAGTTACGCCCGATCTATCTGGTTTTAATCATGAAGATGTGAAAATGTATCTTCTAGGGAAATGTCAAACCAAGGTAATCCACCAATCTTGAATGGATTATAATATTACTAGCTGATGCCTGCGACTTCGTCCGCATGGATTTAGTTTTTAAAAATCCCGCGGGAACTCTTTCATTATCCGAGATAAAAAGTAGCTCTCCCGGTCTGAGGACCCACTGCTACATCCATTACTATACCAAAGACAAAATTACGTTTAGCTGTCATTTACGTTTTGTTATTACACTGTCATTTGCGTTTTGTTATTCCATGTCAGATGCGTTTTTCTTATACCACGTTTTATAGTGACTTGACGGAAACGCGGTCTAACGGGATAAAAAGTATCCTATGTCCGTCTCCTGGTTCTAAGCTACCTCTCCACCAATTTTCAGCCAAATCGGTTCATCCGTTCTTGAGTTATAAATAGTGTAACTAACACCACTTTCTTTTATATATATAGATTATGTAAAAGTAACAAAGATTTTGTTCTGTGTGGATCATTGCAGCAGATCTATGACTAGCAGATTTTTCTGGTTTAATACCTCTACCTTTTTGAGATAAAGATCGAAAAACTAAACATTCGCATGCATCCAGTTCCCTAAACGACTGACCGTACCTTACCGCAATAAGAATAAACTGAAACGGCCGGCAGTAAAACCTCAGCCAAACAAAATCACTTTCTGGTTCAGATAATATTGTGAGGCTATTCCATGCCATATCTGTATATCATATTCAGAATTCATATAGGGCAAAAATTAATTTATTTAGTCAGAATTTATTATTTACTTCAGATCAAAATACTTAGCTACAATTTACAGTGTATTCTCAAAGGTCTGATTTTTTACGTTGATCAGAGTCCGTAACGAGATTGGTGACTGAAAAGAGTCTAATATCGGTTTTCACTAACGTTCCCTAACTTTTACGGGCTACCTAAGCTAATTTAGGTGACGGTTTTTGTCAACTTTCTTCGTGAATGTCGTTTTCTGTCACGATAACCTTTAGGGACCAGCTAAAGTTGGAAATGACATTGGGTAAGGGATTGTATTCAGGGGCTACTTACTTAAAAATACTCCTATTTATGGTATGATTTAGGTATGGTTGGTAAAAACGCGCATAAAACCCGTAGCTTCTTAGCCCTGAAGGACATGGACATCCATCGCATTATTATTAACTCAAGTAAACCCCTACCATTATGTTGTTAATGGGAAAGGATCATAACCCTCGGCAATGATAATATGGATACGAAGCGAAAAAAGACTTTTTGAGAGAGAATACATACTTCTCTTTGTTGTTTTTTGAAGCTTCTGAAAACAGTCGAGGTACCCGCAGTTAGGGTTAGAGGGGTTCAAGTAAGTAGAACATTCGCATGCAGCGCCGCTCCCGCGTCGATGTAGCCTCGACCGACTGTAATATCTGAGAAATCGCTCCAAATCCGAATAAACATTGCTAAAGTTAAGATATTATGACGCTGCGGCTATTTCGCGTTCGACCCGCTCCCGGAAAGATTTAGGATGCATAACATGAGAGACTACTCATGCAACCAATTTCAACTTGCGTTCCAATCCCTTTATTAGTACCTACCTTATCATAATTCTAGTTAATAAAGCGGGTTCATCGCGTCGTTTAAAACCGCTTGCTTATGTTAAACATTATTTATTGAACGGATTTTATTTGAGTTTTCACCGATCGCATCAAACAGTTTATTATTAGACTTGACTGCGATCAAGTCACGTGACGGCAAGGTAATTTGGAAGGGCTAGTGCATTCGATTTCTACTCAGCATTGCACTGGAATTGTAATGCCGAAGTCTCCCTAGATCAGAACAGACATAATTTAGACAATATAAAAATTCCTATTCTTAGACAGCGCTCATACTGCGCAAGGAAAGTTGTCAGAAAGTCCCTTTTTGTTCCCATCCTCAAATACTTATGAGTTGCGACGACTGATTGTCAAGGTGAGTCAGGCCGCCTCAAACAAAGATGCCGCTTAAAAACTTTTCCTTCGCAAGTTGGGAATGAAGTTGGTCCTTTGTGTAGCCCGCTTTCCTCTCTTCATGTTATGTGATTCATTCGCGTTCATTGAAACACAGCATTTCTCTGTAATCCCATTGATGAAGACAGCGGAGTTATTTATTAGGTTAATAGTTGTAAAGATCCATCAAGTTCTAGCTTTTATCTGAAGGGAATTTACTACGCGAGATACTAAATTGATAGAGTCTGCGATACCGACGATGTTACTTCTATATTGAACTACTTTATTCACGATTATATAACACTAAAATAGAAAGTCTTTTGTTTGTAAGGGATACCTAGTTGTACCTTCTGTTCAATTTAATTGTAGTAAATGTTATGGTGGTTTTCGTCTCATCAAAGCAACTTAATTATAAGCAACTGTTGAGTGTTAGAAGTTTCACATTTAAGTATCTTATTGTTATTAATATTTTTTCTTTTTCGGTGTATCATAATAGCTATTTATGCAACTGCATCGTAATGAGGGTCATTTTAATTCGAGTGCTGTTTTTTGATACGAGGCTTGCCGAGTATCAAAATAGGATAGTACGAGAATTAAAATGACTAATTACGTTCAGTTGCATACAAGATTTTATCTACGACAAGGAAAATAAAATCATTAACAAAATACGCCGTAGGCTCAGGCACGGGTCGTCTTCGCTGGCCGTGGCCAGCGGAGGGTACGGGCTTCGAGGCAGGGCCTCATTACCCGGGCGGGGCGCGGGGAAGAGCACTTCCCCGGTGATGGATTTTCAGCCGTCTTGGCAATTAGGTCCATGGCGGCTGAGGCTCCTGGTCCGTGGGGAGCAGGGGCCTTGCGGAGGGGCTTCAAGGGCTCCGCTCGCTGGCGGGCAGGATTGCCGCCGCGAGCGGGGCGGTGTCCGATATGTGGGCCCACGCTACGGGCGATAGTGTCGCCACCGTGCGATGGGCCGACATCAGTTCAGGAGGTTCCGCTCGCTGGCGGGCAGGATTGCCGCCGCGAGCGGAGCAGTGTCAGGTCCAGTGGGTGGTCCCGCGCTACGGGCGATAGAGTCGCTGCCGTGTGCGGGACCGGTGTCGGTCCGGGGGCCCCGCGTCGCAGGCGGGCAAGTCGCCGCCGCGAGCGGAGCGGTGTCGGGTCCAGAGGGTGGGCCCGCGCTACGGGCGATAGAGTCGCTGCCGTGTGCGGGACCGGTGTCGGTCCGGGGGCCCCGCGTCGCAGGCGGGCAAGTCGCCGCCGCGAGCGGAGCGGTGTCGGGTCCAGAGGGTGGGCCCGCGCTACGGGCGATAGAGTCGCTGCCGTGCGCGGGACCGGTGTCGGTTCGGGGGCCCCGCGTCGCAGGCGACCAAGTCGCCGCCGCGAGCGGAGCGGTGTCGGGTCCAGAGGGTGGGCCCGCGCTACGGGCGATAGAGTCGCTGCCGTGCGCGGGACCGGTGTCGGTCCGGGGGCCCCGCGTCGCAGGCGGGCAAGTCGCCGCCGCGAGCGGAGCGGTGTCGGGTCCAGAGGGTGGGCCCGCGCTACGGGCGATAGAGTCGCTGCCGTGCGCGGGACCGGTGTCGGTTCGGGGGCCCCGCGTCGCAGGCGACCAAGTCGCCGCCGCGAGCGGAGCGGTGTCGGGTCCAGAGGGTGGGCCCGCGCTACGGGCGATAGAGTCGCTGCCGTGCGCGGGACCGGTGTCGGTCCGGGGGCCCCGCGTCGCAGGCGGGCAAGTCGCCGCCGCGAGCGGAGCGGTGTCGGGTCCAGAGGGTGGGCCCGCGCTACGGGCGATAGAGTCGCAGCCGTGCGCGGGACCGGTGTCGGTCCGGGGGCCCCGCGTCGCAGGCGGGTAAGTCGCCGCCGCGAGCGGAGCGGTGTCGTGTTCGGTGTGGGGCCCCGCGCTACTGACGAAAGGGTCGTCATCGAGCGCGGGGCCAGTGTATCGCCAGGGGCCCCGCGTCGCTGGCGGGCAGATAGCCGCCGCGAGCGGGGCGGTGTCAAGTCCGGTGGAGTGCTCCGCGCTACGGGCGATGGTGTCGCCACCGTGCGCGGAGCTGAGGTCAAGTCCGGTGGATCTCGCGTCGTCGTCGCTGTGGTCGCCTGCGTGCCTCCTCGGTGGTGGCGATCGCAGGAGCTCACGAGGTAGAGGACGCCCGGTCGGTGGTCGGCTGGCTAGCGGTGCGATGCCGTGGAGGTGCTCGTACGGTCCGTCGTCGGCGCTGGCGAACATGCGCCGCGCCAGTGTACGGACGTACTCCTCCACGGTGGGCGTCTTGAGGTCGCGATGGATCACATCGTTCCTCACGTACCTCGGAGCTCCAACGATCAGACGGAGGCACTTGTTCTGTTGGACCTGTAGGCGGCGCTTCTGGTATGCTGAGCAGAACGCATACCAGGCTGGGGCCGCGTACGTCAGTCTAGAGCGGACATAGGCTCCATAGATAAGGAGCTTGGTCTTCGGCGATAAGCTTGAGGTGAAGACTTGGTGAAGCATCGACAGTGCCGCCTTAGCCTGACTCACCACGTGATTGACCATGGGAATCAGGTTCAGGCTGAGGTCGATGCGGCACCCCAAGTAGCACACCGAAGTTTGCCACTCTATGTCCTGCCCTCGGAGTCGGAGCTGACGTATAGGCTTCCGGATGCCGAACAGGATCGCGGCCGTCTTCCCCACGTTGACGGCCATCCTCCACTTGTCCAGCCATTCCGGAAGCAGGTCCAACAGGTGCTGCATCTTGTTGCAGGCGACGATCTGGTGGTGCGACGACGCGAGATACGCGCTGTCGTCGGCGTAGAGCGACAACAGCACGTCTTCCTCCCCCTCGCGCAGGTGTCCGGCGAGGGTAGGGATGTCGTCGGTGTACAGCGCGTACAGGCACGGAGAGAGGCAGCTGCCTTGGGGCACTCCGGCACGGATGGGGCGCGGCTGGGAGTCCGCGCCCTCCACGGAGACGTGGAAGGACCGCCCGTCCAGGAAGGAAGCCACCAGCCGCACGATCGCTGGTGGTAGATCGGTTGAGAGGAGCTTCGCCAGGAGTCCGGTGTGCCATACACGGTCAAAGGCCTTCTCGATATCGAGAAAGACCCCGACGGTGCAGTGGCCCTTGTTCTTCTCACTGGCGATGTGGTGGAGTCCTCTCGCCAGCTGGAGCGTCGTGGAGTGGTTGCTGCGAAAGCCGAACTGCTCATCCCGTAAGCGGATGTACGGGGTGAGCCTTCGCAGCAACAGACGCTCGAACAGCTTGGCGATGTGCGGCAGTAAGGTGATGGGGCGGTAGCTTCCTGGGAGGCGGCGGTCCTTGCCCGGTTTGGGGATGGTGATGACCTTCCCCCTCTTCCAGGTCTCCGGGAAGTGTGCCGTGCGGAGTATGCCATTGAAGAGCCTCGCTAGCGCTACGAGGGCTCTTCTTGGCAGCTGCTGAAGTGCGGCGATCGGAATTCCGTCGTAGCCTGCCGCCTTCCGTTTGGGGAGACGGATGACGGCTTTCCTCAGCTCAGACGGGGAGATGAACTCGTCCCCCCGGAGCGGAGGAGTCTGGGCCGACAGGAATTCCCGCACTTGATGGTCGAGCTCGGTGTGGTGCCTGTACGCGTTGTCGTTGGCCGGTGGGTTGGGGGTGAATTGCACCTCCATATACTCCGCCATGATCTCAGCTCGGTCACTGGCGGAATATCTTCGCCTACCCTGGCTGTCTAGCAAAGGGTAGACGGGTGAGTCTGATCCGGTGAGGGTCTTGCACAGGTGGTACAGCGTTGTTTCGGACTCGGCTGCCGCGTCGATGGTCTTCTCCCAGTCATCATCTTCGCGGGCGCCGAGTGCTAGCCTCACTTCCTGTGCAAGGCGGTTGAGGTCACGCTTGACCGTCGGACAGCGAGTGCGCGCCCATAGCTTTCGCAGGGCGCGCTTCCTTCTCAGCATGTCGCGGAGCGAGCTCGACGGCAGTGATCGGCTGCGGCGCGACGTCGTCGGAGCTGTCCTCACTGCTCGAGGACGTGGGGTCCGAAAGGCGGCGTGGCGGCGCCGTCTGCATCGGCGTTGGGCGTCTTTCGGTAGTAAAGGGCGTGATGGATTGGTCGAAGACATCCCGTCGTACGATTGCACGCGGGATACCCTTTCTGCCACTTCCCGCGCGTTGCGGGCGAGGCGGTCGAGGCGGTTCGTCGGCCATTATTGCATTGAGTCGCAATAATCGCGATGGAGCGGTGGATGCAACAACACTGCGTCCCTTGCAGGGAGACCAAGCGCAATCGTGTGCTACCCAGCCAAGCGAGACCCCTAAGGGAGACCCAGCTTAGGCGCCCGCGTACACGCTCAGTCGACCCCGCTCGGTATGAGGTTTGACGGTTAGTGTTGGCAATCCGACGGCTTTTTATTATTAAAAAGCGCGGGATTTTAGGCCGCGCAGTTTTCGCGGGCGGGGCGCAGGGGCGCCGACGCGGGTCGAACCCGGCCGCTTCCTCAAGCCGCACGAGTGCGGCGAGTACCACTGGCACCGGGGAACGCGACGGGCGGCGGAAGACGCGAGCCGCGAGCACTGCGGGATGTATCGCAATTCAATCGCTCGACGAGGGCTCGACGAGACGGTCTCGGAGCACACTCGGAGCGAACAAGCAAACTCAACTCAGCACCAACTAGCGAATTGCAATATGTGTATGTGCAATAATGCCGTAGGCTCAATAAAGTAACAAAAAATAACTCCGTAAGCCGCCACCACCCGCCTGTGGCGCCTCTGTCAACAAAAAGTAACTCCGTAAGCCGCCACCAGCCGCCTGTGGCGCCTCTGTCGTATGAACGGTACAAAAGTGCCAGAACTCAGAGCCTTAGCTTTAGGTATCCTATTTTAAGAAGATAACCATTTCGATTCAGCTCCCATACAACGAGCTGCATCGAAATGAGAAGCAAAACCGAAAGAGGGTTCATTTCGATTCAGCTGTCAAATTCGAAATTGCATCTTTTCGATGTTGGAGTAGATAAAGGATATTTTGATGCATTCATTAATTTATTCAAAGAAAAGTTAGCCCTTAATTTCTCGTCTGGTAGTATATGTAAAGGATGAAAGCAGATTTGATCTGTAACTGCGTCGTATTTAAAAGCTGTAGAGCTGGAACTATGTTAAGAACTGTATAAATGCGTTAGTTAGTTAGTTTCGCATCCAGACAGCAGTCGGCTGAAAAACGTTCGGAATAGCAATGTCAGGCTACGCGCTACAGGGTACAGGCACCGGCCATCTACCACCAGGCATTAGGCAATAGGCATGTATTGCGCGGGTCGCGGGGGCGGGCGGGTAATGAGGCGGCTTGTATTCAGCGCGGGCCCTCCCGCCCTCCGGCCTGCGCCCTTTTATTGTCCCTGCGACGAGATCAGATGTGTTGCTGGCTATGGCCTTTAATCTAGATTTATTAACGCAAGAGACGCCACGACTCTTGGATTAATAAATAAATAAAAAACATTTATTCAGCCAACGAAGTTACACAATACAAATATAAAAATAATAATCATGTAATTAAACAAAAATAGGCCCCCTAAAAGATTTCCAAAGAACCGAGGAAAAGAATCACAATCATCGGTTCTCTGGAAAACCAGGCGCCCATCAATATCCCCCTAGTAGAACCTGCTGAAAAAGAAAAAAGAAGAAAATATCTTTATTCACTATAATGGTGACACAGACAAAACTAGTTACAAAGGTATAATTTCGTCTGTGACACCACCCAGAAAGGGTGTACAGCTCAGCACTATGCATGCCGCTGCTGAACGGGGCGCTGCCTCAGCTTCATGCTAGAGTCAAGGCTGACCATAGTGCTGGTTTTCAGGCATAAGTTCATTTCATAATGACGTTTTACTTATTTTAGGCCTAAACCCATAAAACGATTTTGACAAAGGCATAGTGATATCTAGCACTCTTGCATGACCCATTAGGAAGAACAAAGGATACTTTTTATCCTGCATTATTAGATACGGCTAACCTGAGTAGGTTCGGGAAACATGCTCGGAGGAAAACTAGCCTCATGAGGCTAAGAATTAAGAAATATTTCTTCGGCGTAGTTTGCAACAATTTGTGTGAACACTGAACAAGTTGTGAAAGATTGTGTGCCGCCCTCCAGTCGTTTACAGTCACGGAAATGGACATGCAAATTGATTTGCAGCGAAAAAAAGATTTATAACTGCCTAGTGTGATATCGACGGACAATTTTCTATAGGATTCTTTGCAATGGAAAACTTGGTATACTATTTTCAATTCGTAAGTTGCGATCAAAGATTTTGTACCATATTACTAGTGGTTCGCCCCGAACTGAGACCTCGCGGTAACGGTATCCCATGATTATTCATTCAATCGATACATGATAACCAAAACTGACATTATTATTATGCCCGTTTTCACCAAACATACCTAAATCATCCCCTAAGTAGGAGTCTCTTAACGTAGGTAGCTCCTAAATACAATCCTAAGTCCTAACATCCGTCCCAATATCCTTTTAGGTGTCCCGTACAGGATCGTGATAAATAAGTTGACAGAAAACATCAATCACCTAACTTATAGGTAGCCCGTAAAGGTTAGGGAACGTTAGTGAAAACATTGAATTATTATGTAGGTACTAACGAGTGAAACCGGGTTACGGGCATCTGTACAAATCGTCATCTATCGACGCGAATAGAAAATATACAATATTTAACTAAAATTTAACTAAAAAATAATTTTAATTGAATAATATGGTACAAAAAAAATTACAATACAATTATTGTATTATAATAAGTAACTAAATAATAATGGTCGACGCAAAACTGTTTTTGGGATAGGTCGTTAGTCGTAACTCGTAGTTCCATGGGAATAGTTACTGACTGCGCCATCTATTAGCATTATTGTGAAGCTATGTTGATGCGATATGAATTACTGATGTACATTAAAAATTAAATAATCTCGTTTCTTTATAATATTCATATAATTTTAGTATTTGTTGTTCAAGTACAGGATATAAGTGACCTAAAAACATAAAATCAGTTTGAAAATCCATAGCGGATTTTCCTAGAGAGCGTCTTCAAGCGAGCGTATAAAATCGCCACTTTGAAAGCCCCCCATTTCGTCAATTTTAAGGGAAAAATTAAAAAAAAAATATTTTTGTACTCAGTTCAAAATTATCTTTAAAATGATACGTAACAATTTTATGTAACGCGATATTTTTTTTTTACTTCGCATTCGCTTCTATGAGAGCCCCCCTGAAATAAAGATTTTTATAACTTTTTAAGCCATTTTCGGCTGGAGGCCATTGGTTTACATATTATATCTAAATTTGAAGTAATTACGTTCAGTAATTCAAAAGTTATAAGGCTCTGACAGACGGACGGACGGACGGACGGACAAGTGCAAATCGCTCTAGTTAACTCAGAGACCTCGCTTCGCTCGGTCAATAAATAAATGACATATCGATATGATATACTCGTATCTGTGATTCTCATATGTAACCTATAGAGTTGCGCGATAGTTACGATATTCTACAAATGTTAATAATCTCCGAGTAAGGATTGTGAAATTATAACGGCGTACAGCTTCCAAGATGTCGTCGAGATAACGACATAACGACGTCGCCAGTCGCCACAATAGACATAGCATTCCATAACAGGCCGCGAGCGATCGTCGATCCAACAAAAAGCGACACGAGATCGACACACGTCAAGGGATCGGCCAATCGGTCGCTTTTTATTTTTATACGACAGGGAATGTGAACAATAACCGTGAGATAATACCGACAGCGCCTCTTTCTTATTTTATTACCAACTGATAGTTAGAAGCAGCTTTTTGTAAGTTACAGAAATACGCTCCAATTTTCAGTCCTCGATGTTTCCAAATTGAATGGAGTCTAAAATATGATGTCAACAAGCACAATTAGATCCCTATATGTTACGTTGAACATTCCCTCAAATATGGTTGAGCGAAGCAACGGCTGGGTCATGCGTCATGCTCGTGAATGGGTGCCACCGGCGGGAATGGGGCTACTTTATGTCTGCCCATCTTAAGTTAGAAGTTAGTCGGTATGCATTTTTGGAACTTCCCTCATTGTGGAAACACTGCATATATAGCATAGTATTTACTGTATTGTAAAGGAGAATGGGCACCTTTGTATGAGTTGCGTCCCCAGACTGTATCAAGTTGTGATATATGTCATTTTAAAGGTCATGATAATAGCTTCATTTTATTATATGACACCAAGTATGAGACACGTGCAGGAAAAGAACTAGAAATCATTTAATTTTTTTAAGCCCGTGAAAGTCTAAGACAGTGTTTTTTAGATTATACGGTTTTTTCATTCCTTATGTTGACCAAGCGGCATATATTCAGCTAGCTGATGCCCGTGATTTCGTGCACGTGGATTCAGTTTTTAAAATCTCGCGGGAATTCTTTGATTTTCCGGGATAAAAAGTAGCCTATGTCACTCTCCAGGTCCTCAACTATACCCATGCAAAAAATCACCTCGAAACGTAGCTCTGTTGCGGCGTGATTGAAGAACAAACACACTTTCGCATTTATAATATTAGTATGATGATGTCCCTGTGATCAATAGGGTGAAAACCGGGAGCAATCACCGGATGGTAAGAGGCACGTTGAATTTTAATGTAAAGCTGGAAAGGGAAGTCAGCTCTCCGACCTTCTCGTGCTCATATCCAAAACCCCGAAACCTTCCAACTCGAACTGCAGAACCGATTCGATTGCCTAGCAGACTGCGTTTCTGGGGCCCATCTAATAAACAACAGGGTTATGGAAACTGTCCATAATCTGGATCTAAATTCTTTAAGACCCATCGGAGGAAAACAACCGAAAAGTTCTCTGAGCATATTCTCAAGCTCATGGAGGAGAGACAAGAGATAAGGCTGCAGTCATCGGCAGACGCGGCTGCTTACCAGAGGATTAAAAGGCAGATCTCTACGGTAAAAACTCGTGACCTTCGTGTCTTTAATACCAAGTGTATTAAAGATACCATCGAGCGAAACAGAGGCTAAGTGTTCGCGAGAGATCAGTTTATCGGACAGTCTTCTCGTCTCTTCTTGACCTGAGATCTTGGGAGAGGTTGAGAGGTTCTATGAACAGATATATACTATGAAACAAAACTCTGTTGAAGATTTGGCCAAAGATCCCAGAGCCAAACTGACCCGACACAATACCGAAAATATCCCGGACGTCAGCGTATATGAGATTAGTATGGAACTCCTGAAAACGGGTAGAAAACCAGTACAAGATTTTAAGCGATTGTTCAATTCCGTTATTCACGAGAGCATAACGGTTCTTCAAAAAAGTGATAAAACCTTGTTGAAGAATTATAGACCCATCTCGTTGCTGAGTCAGGTTTATAAGTTGTTCTTGAGAGTCATTACGAATCGCCTTGCTCGTAGGTTTGAAGACTTCCAGCCTCCCGAACAAGCCGGATTACCAAAAGGCTTTGGCATAATAGATCACATTCATACGCTGCGGTAGGTTATTTAACTATATAAAAGACGGAAGAGCATAACCAACCACTTTGCTTAGCGTTTGTGGACTAATAGTCCACAAACGCCAAGCAAAGTGGTTACCACTGAATCGAAGGCTTTCTCATAGTCTATGAGAAAGCCTTCGATTCAGTGGAAACTTGGGCTGTATTGAGGTCACTGCAGAGATGCCGGATTGATTGCCGGTATATCCAAGTGTTGAAGTGCTTGTATGAAAACGCAACTGTGTCATTACGTATACAGGACCAGACTACGAGGCCAATCCACTCACAGCGTGGAGCGCGACAGAGAAAAGTGATCTCCCCGAAGCTCTTTACCGCTGCGTTGGAGGACGTCTTTAAGATTCTGGATTGAAACGGACTTGACATCAACATAAACGGCGATTACATCACTTACCTGCGATTTGCCGATGACATAGTAGTCATAACAGAGACTCTGAGAGACCTCAATACAATGCTCAATGATCTTAGCAGGGTTTTAAAACAGGTGGGCCTGAAAATGAACATGATCAAGACGAAAATCATGTCCAATGCTCATGCTCCACTCCACCCAGTATTCGTTGAGAATTCTGCAATCGAAATTGTGGACGAGTGTATATACCTGGGACACAGTCCAGCTAGGTAGGTCCAATTCCAAAAAAGAGATCAACTGCCGAATCCAATTCGGCTGGGCAGCGTTGGGGAAGCTCCGAGATATCTTCTAGTTCAAAATCCCTGAGTGCCCTAATACTAAAGTCTTCGCACAGTACGTGTTGCCAGTGATGACTTACGGATCAGAGACATGGTCGCTAACTGTGGCCTTCATAAGAAGGCTCAGGGTCACTCAGCGGGTGATGGAGAGAGCTATGATCGGAGTATCCTCGCTAGATCAAATCAGAAATGAGGAGATCCATAGGAGAACCAAAGTCACCGACATATCACAGCGAGTCGCGAAACTGTAGTGGAAATGGATGGAGCACATAGTTCGAAGAGTGATGGTCGTTGGGGGTCCCAAGGGGCTGGAGTGGCGACCCCGCACCGGGAAGTGCAGTGTGGGCAGAATCACATCAATTAGTCGTAGAGAGCCGCTGGATTCAGGCGGTGCTAGACAGAGGAGGCCTGTGAAAGTCCATGCAAGAGACCTTTGTCCAGCAGTGGACGTCTATCGGTTGATAAAGAAGAAGATAATAAAAAATTAAAAAGTAACATAGTTCTTTCCCTGCACGAGTCTCACAGTTGGTGTCATACAATAAAATGAAGCTATTATCATGACCTTTCAAATGACATATATCACAACTTGATACACCACTGGGGACGAAACCGCCCATTCTCCTTTGTTTTGAAAAGAGCAACCGCCGAGTTTCTTGCTGGTTCTTCTCGGCAGAAAGGGCATTCCGAACCAGTGGTAGATTCATCGACTATTCAAAAGCACTTGTAAAAGTTTATTTGAATAAAAAATATTTCTATTCTATTCTATTCTATAATATTTTCCTCTACATTCTTAAAGCATTCCGTTCTAACAAATATTTGTTAAGAGTACCTACTCTTTTCATTTCAATGTGATTTAGAAAATGCCTATAAAAATGCCTAAAAATGGTGGACTATATCCAAAAGCTAGATGCTTGATGTTTTCAGCGCGCAAACCATCGTTTAGTATACGTTATTATATATATAATATATATAATATTTTAAAACAAAGTACAAAAAAGCCGGCCAAGTGCGAGTCGGACTCGCGCACCGAGGGTTCCATACTCCAAAAGTAAAAGTAAAACGATAATATTATATTAATTTGCTTATTTATCGTTAACTTTGTTTGTAGAGGTTTATTGTTAATATAAAAAAAACTATGCTAGTTAGAGCGTTGGTTTTATTTTTCCTGTAAAATATACATAAACCTCTATTGATCATAATTATTTCAGATTTTTCGATTGGTAAACTTCGGAGATAAGGGGGGGGAACGGTATTTTTTTCGACATTTTGGCCGATTAATCAGAAACTATTATATCTAGAAATAAATAAAAAACTGTTTTAGAATGCACAAGTAAAGGCCTTTCATATTATGATACCCCACTCGGTATAATTATCTTACTTTGAAATTTCAAACCCCTGATTTTCCCCCTTTTTTAATTAAACTAAAATAATTTTCGCGTTCATTTTATTTTTCCTGTAAAATATACATAAACCTCTATTGACAATAATTATTTCAGATTTTTCGATTGGTAAACTTCGGAGATAAGGGGGGGGAACGGTATTTTTTTAGACATTTTGGCCGATTACTCAAAAACTATTATATATAGAAATAAATAAAAAACTGTTTTAGAATGCACAAGTTAAGGCCTTTCATATGATACCCCACTCGGTATAATTATCTTACTTTGAAATTTCAAACCCCTGATTTTCCCCCTTTTTTAATTAAACTAAAATAATTTTCGCGTTCATTTTATTTTTCCTGTAAAATATACATAAACCTCTATTGACAATAATTATTTCAGATTTTTCAATTGGTAAACTTCGGAGATAAGGGGGGGGAACGGTATTTTTTTCGACATTTTGGCCGATTACTCAAAAACTATTATATATAGAAATTAATAAAAAACTGTTTTAGAATGCACAAGTTAAGGCCTTTCATATGATACCCCACTCGGTATAGTTATCTTACTTTGAAATTTCAAACCCCCGATTTTCCCCCTTTTTTAATCAAACTAAAATAATTTTCGCGTTGCTTTTATTTTTCCTGTAAAATATACATAAACTTCTATTGACCATAATTATTTCAGATTTTTCGATTGGTAAACTTCGGAGATAAGGGGGGGGGAACGGTATTTTTTTCGACATTTTGGCCGATTAATCAAAAACTATTATATATAGAAATAAATAAAAAACTGTTTTAGAATGCACAAGTAAAGGCCTTTCATATGATACCCCACTCAATATAGTTATTTTACTTTGAAATTTCAACCCCCCGATTTTCCCCCTTTTTTTTATTAAAACTAAAAATAATTTTCGATTTTTCTTTATTCCAATGATTTGGGCCACTATTATACACAACTACGCCAAATTTCATGTCGATAGCTTTAATAGTTACTGAAATAATCGACTGTGACAGACGGACGGACAGACGGACGGAGAAAGTCTCACCATAAGGGTTCCATTTTTACCATTTTGGTATGGAACCCTAAAAACGAAAAATACGGATTACATCATGGACTATTGTTGTGTGACAATTGACAAGTGTATACGGACAGACGTGCGAGAAGTCGTGTGCGGTATAATTTAATAATTGATAATGTAGTGTAGCGTGGTAAACTCTTAAGCCCACCATTCACTACACGAGCCTCGAGCCGCACGCCGCGCCGCCGTACAAATCCGTCATCGCCCACACACTACACGAGCCCTGAGTCTTCGGCGAGCCTTGGACGTGCCACCATGCCTCTCTTGCACCTTCAATTTTCTTTCTCTTTCGCCGGAAGGAAGCTCAAAGAGTTAATCTTTTTAGGGTTCCGTACCCAAAGGGTACCAACGGAACCCTATTACTAAGCCTACGCTGTCCGTCCGTCCGTCCGTCCGTCCGTCCGTCCGTCTGTCAGCGGGCTGTATCTCGTAAACCGTAATAGATAGACAGATGAAATTTTCACATATTATGTATTTCTATTGCCGCTATAACAACAAATAATAAAAATTATATTAAATTAAAAAAATTAAATTAAAATATATCCATGGGTACATGGAAATATTTTTATTTAATTTTTTTTAACGGAACCCTAAAAGAGCGAGGCCCGACTCGCACTTGGCCGATTTTTTTATTACAAATTCATTGTCGGCTTGTGGAAATAGTTCCTTACATTTTTGTTTAAGGCATTCGTACGCCACTTGCTTGAGTTGTTTGTTATGATAACCCTTCCTCTTTATCTCCCACAAGCAATTTTTTTCTTTGAATAGTGAGATAAATATTGTTCCCAAAACTCTCAAGTGAAGCAACAGGCAAGCAACAATGAAGTAAACAACACGACATACGCAACCGCGCGCATTCCTTTCGCGGTGACGAATGACAAGTTCGCCGGCAAATCGGTGCGCGCACAAACATTCGTAGATTTGTCTGGCTCACCGAGGGCGCGGCGCGCGGCTCGCGTCGTCAGACGTCAGACGGCGAGCACCGGACAAATCCGCGAGCCGCGAGCCGAACCGCGAACCGTTACATTCACACGCAGATTTGTCCGCGTACTTGTCGCCAGCGACAAATCTGACGGTTTGGTGCGCCTGTGAATGGGGGCCTTTAATAATTATTATGTACCTACTTACGTGTTCGGTCGGCACGCGGGCCGCGTCATCATGTCCTCAGCGAGCCGTGCGTCTGTCGACGCGTCAGCTGCGTGACAGGTTACAGGTAGCTGGTGCTAGGTACTCGTAGCCACTTGATGCTGGAGACGGACACAGCCGGAACCCTCAAATGAATCTTCATAGGCGTTTACGAGAAAATTGTCCAATCCATGTCCAATCACGCGTACTTATATAAATGCGAAAGTAACGCTGTCTATCTGTCTACCTGTTACGTTTCCTCGCCTAAACCACTGAACTGATTTCGACCATATCTCATAACCATAGAAATCGGAATAACAAGGCAGTAATATTAGACGGTATTAAGATTTCTATGCAAATACCTTGGAGATTCTTAAAACTTTGATCTGCATGAATTTACGAGTAAGTTTTCAGCTTGTCCTTACTAATATCTAAAGTCCCAAAATATAATCAGATAAAAGAAAGAAAAGCTCAAAGAATCGTGGAAGTATGTACCTACCTAGGTTTTAAATTTTATCAATAATTTATAATAATTAATTGAGTACACAAACTTTAACATGATTAGTAACAGCCACGGCGAACAAGGAAAATCCAGCCGTCTTCTGGTTCTTTTTATTTATAATTGCTTAACATAGGTACTCGTAGTAATGACGTGACTAATAACAACTAATGTTTGGTATTCCCGTATTGAGATGGGTTTTTTCCACTAATTAAGCAATATTGTAACTTGGAACATAATTCATTTAGGCCGACTTGCACCAAACTTCTTAATCATGTTTAGTTAAATTTTGTAATGCTGTCACTTTCTGACAATACTATTTCAGAGTGGACATGAGAAGGACAGGTATAGAAAATTTAACTAAACATGATTAAGCAGTTTGGTGCAAGTCGGCCTTATTAATGTCTAACTTCTTCATAGGGAACTAAACTGTACAAACAACATTTATTATAGATAGTATCTTGACCAATTCTTATTTTTAGTTTGCACTTAGCAATGTGAACTCTATAGGCGTGGAACCTACCACGAATGATTTTTTGGCTCGCTATCGCTGATCTAACATGGTGGAAGGGGGCAATATTTCACACCTCTAATGTTTCTATTTCACCTCTAAAGTCATTACGTTATCAAGTACAAGTTTGAGATAAATACTTATGACGAGTAGTCACGTCACAAACTATAATGATACAACTACAAAAATAATAATAATATATTATGTATAACATGTGGAGTTTTCACACTACGTCGGTACTATTATGTGACGCTGCCGTATCGGCATTCAGCACGATGCAAAAAACCAACATAGATCATACTATCAATCTCTTTTTTATTTTAATATTTTTTGCAGCTGTTCCGATCAAATCATGATCAGTCATTTCTTATTAAGATACACCGCTCGTCTTTTGTGGAGAAAAATTAATAATGCTTAAATCTGAATAATCAGACTTTTATTTGAGCATCTTGATCCCACTCCCACTTTAATATTGGAAATTGTATATTAAAATGAAATGGCAACAAGTGGGATACATAGTTCAAAGAAATTATATTCGTCGGGGTCAAAAGGTGCTCGAATGGCGATCTCGCACTGGAAAAGCGAACAAATAAGACCTCTGTCTGTTTCGAACGAACTCTGTATCTATAGTCCTCTTATTGGCTAACCGATCGTAGAGATAGGGAACAGTTGAGAGATAGCAGGTATAGAGTTCCTGTTAGATTCTTCTTTTACTATAAGTAGCTCAAGGAACGTTATACCAGAACACCAATAATAAAGGTTGACGTAGCTTATCTATTATTAGATTACATACTATTGAGCCCGTGCTATAAATAATCATATTATAATATTAAACGATCAAATACCGAGGCCCGGGACCACCCGCGACGCGCGATCGCTCGATAGGGCTATCAAAGTATCGGTCATCAAAAATGAGATAGGACGTGAATGGGAGGGGAAAGTGACGGTGGAGGGGGGGGGGGGGACTTGAATGGACCTACTGACCGTTTAGTTCACTAGCCAGATATCTGAGACTTCTTCCGTGTTGAACATTATAGACATCTAGTCTAAATTTTTTTTTATATTGTGGTTTATAGATAGATAGATAGATAGAAAATATTTATTGCTACACACTAAAGTAATGTTTACAAATTGAAAGTGAAACATGAAAAGAAAGCACGCAAAGGTGGCCTTATCGCTTTAAGCGATCACCTCCAGACAACCTTAATTTTAGGAATCTTAGTGAGGGATACGGGAAAGTGCAATAAAATTTATATACATGACATAAAAAGTACATACTAGATATACACATAGGTACGAGTATATCATACCTAAACAATAATAAATGTTATACATGTGGACTAACATATTATGTATTTTCTGAGATAAAAAGTAGCTTATCGTCATCTCCTAGTGCATCTAGGACATCTAAGACATGTTGCATACCTGTCTTTGCACCAAGTTTCGTCTAGAGCGGCTCCGTCAGCCTTGAACAGATGTAACAGGTGACAGTCTGATAGACAGTTAACCTCACTTTCTCATGTATAATACTCGTATAAAACCTATAATACACCTGACGGCCGAGCTGCCAGCACAGATGCTTGTCATTCCATTCCAAACGTGCTGCGAGGCTGTGGGCGGGACATTCCTCGGATTCTCGCCATTTCAGATCACAATCATCATTATGATGTCCATTACTCCTCAATTTTTATGATTCTTTAACCATTATATCTACTTGATACTTGTAAAATATGAATACTTTAGTGAAAAATTTATGTAGTGGGATCTATTTCCTTTACCAAAACAATTCTAATTTATAGTCAAGCCAAGTTTGTGTTGCAATTTTTTAGTTATAATGTAGGATTTCTCTTTTTCTTGCACTCAAGTTTTAGTATAACTAGCATTTTGATTTGTTGATGGTTTTGATGATTTTTCTTTTTCTCTATGTAAGTATGTACCTACTTATTTAACTAATTTGAATCACGTTTTTGTTACAGGTAAAACACATGTCAAAACTCGTTAACATGTCTGAGTAAGTAGATCACTTGTATTTAGGTAAGGCCGAGTGCAAGAGCAGCGTGAAGACTAGCCTTTACTTTCGTATTACCATGTAACACGTTCCCGTGCGACGCGGCAGTTTCTCTTCCAAAGGCAAAACCAGCTTATAACTAATCGCATTCACTTCTTATATTATCGTTAAACCCAGTTTGATTTAGCTCTGCGGAGCGGTGGGTTGAACTTTTTTCAAAAGACTAAGTTTTGATTAAAATAGTAGTTTTATCTACAAATTTAGTCGCGCGGAGTAAGGTTTTAAAAATTCTTCGAACACTGTATGTTTTTCTTAGATAGTAGCCTGTCGCTCTCCAGGTCCTCCACTATACGTAGTCAAAACAATCATATTATCAATCCGTAGCACTGCCGTGATTTAAGGACAAACCAACAAATAAACGTACTTACACATTTATTGACCGAGCGAAGCGAGGTCTCTGAGTTTACTAGAGCGATTTGCACTTGTCCGTCCGTCCGTCCGTCCGTCCGTCCGTCCGTCCGTCCGTCTGTCAGAGCCTTATAACTTTTGAATTACTGAACGTAATTATTTCAAATTTAGATATAATATGTAAACCGATGGCCTCCAGCCGAAAATGGCTTAAAAAGTTATAAAAATCTTTATTTCAGGGGGGCTCTCATAGAAGCGAATGCGAAGAAATTTTTTTTATTTGCGATTCATAGGTTTTCTGTGTATCATTTTAAAGACAATTTGGAACAGAGTACAACCGTATTTTTTTTTTAATTTTTTTCCTAAAATTGACGAAATGGGGGGCTTCCAAAGTGGCGATTTAATACGCTCGCTTGAAGACGCTCTCTGGGAAAATTTTCAAGTTCTACTTATTTTCTTACTTCACTTGTATCCTATACTTGAACAACAAATACTAAAATTATATGAATATTATAAAGAAATGAGATTATTTAATTTTTAATGAGCATCAGTAAATTTCACATAGCTTCACAATAATGCTAATAGATGGCGCACTCCATACACACATAACTATTCCATGGAACTAGGACTACTAGGAGTTACGACTACGATCTATCCCAAAAACAGTTTTGCGTCGACTACTATTATTTAGGTACATAATATCATATTATTCAATTAAAATTATTCTTTAGTTAAATATCAAACTTTAATAATTTGAGATTTCGGGTTCATTCAATTATGTGATTATAAAGGATTTAAATAAAAACTTGATGGGTTCGGCACGATTTCGTGTCGTCCGACTGCTGTTACCAAGTTAAGTTACGTTAAGCTAAGTTGGGCCCAATTTATTAAGCAATTAATTTGGGCCAAATTAATTGCTGCATTTTGTATATTTTCTATTCGCGTCGATAGATGACGATTTGTACAGATGCCCCTAACCCGTTTTCACTCGTTAGTATACCTACATAATAATTCAATGTTTTCACTGACGTTCCCTTACCTTTACGGGCTACCTATGATAAGTTAGGTGATGATTACTGTCAACTTCTTTATCACGATCCATGTACGGGACACCTAAAAGGACATTGGGACGGATGTTAGGACTTAGGATTGTGTTTTGGAGCTACCTACGTAAAGAGACTCCTACATAGGGGATGATTTAGGTATGTTTGGTGAAAACGGGCATAATAATAATAATGTCAGTTTTGGTCGTCGTGTATCGATTGAATGAATAATCATGGGATACCGTTACCGCGAGGTCTCAGTTCGGGGCGAACCACTAGTAGTATTTAAGTCTGTCACTAAAGAACCACTTCAAACCTACATTAGAACATACTGTTCGAAACAGACATGTTTTGCTACTTGTCGACACTATTTTACAGGAATATCGACACAGTTTGTTATCAAAAACTATCAAAGAGTCGTATTGAACAAACTTTACCCCAATCTCCATATTATCGAGATATCGAGCACCGCACGGACCACTTACTAGAGCACTTGCCTCCCTCCAGCGTCTCTCCTCTCCTCACAGCGTCTCGCTGTGTCACAGTTTACGCTACTGGTGTTGACGATGAGCAGTGAAACTTGGAACCGTAACTTCTGCTACTGATGCTTAATGATGAGCGACGTTTAATGGAGTTCATTTTCCGGAAATTTTCAGGCTCTTTAGTATAGATTAAGTTGACAAAGCTAATGAGTTTAATGAATCGATTACATATTTTACCAAAGATCAATATATTCTAGATAGAAGAGTGCAAAATACAAATGACGTACAGCTGTTTTTGGAGAGAGTAATAAATACTAAGTACCTAAATAATATGTGTAAAGTGGGGTCATGAATGAAAACCAGCGCCCTAAGATGTAGGTTTATCTTGGCTATACCATCAAGCTGAGGCAACGCCTTATTCAGGATGGTTGTTGGTTTGGCCTGGTTTTCCAGGCAACCGATGACTTAAATTTCTTTCAATTCTTTGGAAATCTTTTACTCGTCAATCTGTACAGTCTTATTATCGACCGAGCGAAGCGAAGGTCTTTGAGTTAACTAGGGCGATTTGCACTTGTCCGTCCGTCCGTCCGTCCGTCCGTCCGTCTGTCAGAGCCTTATAACTTTTGAATTACTGAACGTAATTACTTCAAATTTAGATATAATATGTAAACCGATGGCCTCCAGCCGAAAATGGCTTAAAAAGTTATAAAAATCTTTATTTCAGGGGGGCTCTCATAGAAGCGAATGCGAAGTAAAAAAAAAAAATCGCGTTACATAAAATTGTTACGTATCATTTTAAAGATAATTTTGAACTGAGTACAAAAATATTTTTTTTTTAATTTTTCCCTTAAAATTGACGAAATGGGGGGCTTTCAAAGTGGCGATTTTATACGCTCGCTTGAAGACGCTCTCTAGAAAAATCCGCTATGGATTTTCAAACTGATTTTATGTTTTTAGGTCACTTATATCCTGTACTTGAACAACAAATACTAAAATTATATGAATATTATAAAGAAACGAGATTATTTAATTTTTAATGGGCGTCAGTAATTCATATAGCATCAACATAGCTTCACAATAATGCTAATAGATGGCGCAGTCAGTAACTATTCCCATGGAACTACGAGTTAAATTCAATGTTTGATAAATAATTCAATGTTTTCACTAACGTTCCCTAACCTTTACGGGCTACCTATAAGTTAGGTGATTGATGTTTTCTGTCAACTTATTTATCACGATCCTGTACGGGACACCTAAAAGGATATTGGGACGGATGTTAGGACTTAGGATTGTATTTAGGAGCTACCTACGTTAAGAGACTCCTACTTAGGGGATGATTTAGGTATGTTTGGTGAAAACGGGCATAATAATAATGTCAGTTTTGGTTATCATGTATCGATTGAATGAATAATCATGGGATACCGTTACCGCGAGGTCTCAGTTCGGGGCGAACCACTAGTTTATTTAATCTATATATATAAAAGAAAGTGGTGTTAGTTACACTATTTACTAGTAGGGCGCGTGGGTGCGCGGCCCGCAAGCGGACCGCGGTTTTTCTACTCGTCACGTAGACTTTCAGGTCCTGATCATTTTCTATCAAAAAACCACTCTTGCATCTTTTATACTCCCTGAGATAGATACCTATGAAATTCTTATAGCTGCCATCTTGAATCCGCCATTTTGAATTTTTTTTCAGCTCACAACCAATTGGATGAGGTTTCGAGTATTTTTTGTTTGAGCACCTCCCACCTATCTTCAATACTCTGGCCGTGCTCCTCACCCACCTTCCAAATCCTCATTCATCATATATCATCATTTTTCAAAATGGGAATTCTTCTATTAAAATAAATTTTGAAAAGGAACCGTATCAAAGTCTTGCATAGTTCCCAACTTCTAGTCTTTTCAATATTCGCCATATATTTTGTATGAAAAAAAAAATCCCGCCATCTTGATTTTTTTTTATATTCATCAAATAGACCTTTGGGTCCTGATCATCTTTTGCCAAGAAACCACTCTTTTATCTTTTATACTCTCCGAGATGGACACCTATGAAATTTGTATAGCTGCCATCTTGAATCCGCCATCTTGATTTTTTTCAGGCCACTGCCAATTGGATGTGGTTTCGAGTATTTTTTCTTTTAGCAGCCCCCGCCTATCTTTAATAACCTGGCTGTGCTCCTCACCCACCTTCTGAACCCTGAATCATCATAGTATCTCGTAAATTGTCAGAATGAGTATTCTTTTATAAAAACTGAAAAGAAATCGTATCAAAGTCTTGCATAGTTTCCATTTTCCTCTTCAATATTCGCCATATATTTTGTATGGAAAAAAATCCGCCATCTTTAATTTTTTCTGTTCATCAAGTAGACCATCTTTTTCCAAGAAACCACTCTTCCATCTTGTATACTCTCTGAGATAGACACCGACGAAGATTGTATGGCCGCCATCTTGAATCCGCCATTTTGGAATTTTTTTTCAGCTCGCTGGCAATTGGATGAGGTTTCGAGTGACTTTTGTTCGAACACCCTCCACCTATCTTTGATACCCTAGCCGTGCCCTTTACCCCGTCTTCCAAACCCTCAATCATCAGCTCTCTGCATATTTTTTTCTCCAAATCATTTGTTATAATGAGAATTCTTCTATAAAAAAATATTTTGAAAAGGACACTTCAAACTCTTCAATATTCGCCATATATTTTGTATGGAGAAAAAACATTCCGCCATCTTGGATTTTTTTTCTATTCATCAAATAGACCTTTAGGTCCTGATCATATTTTGCCCAGAAACTACTCTTCCATCTTTTATACTCCCCGAGATAGACACCGAAGAAATTTGTATGGCGGCCATCTTTTTTCCGCCATTTTGAATTTTTTTTCAGCTCACTGCGAATTGGATGAGATTTCGAGTGACATTTATTCGAGCACCCCCCACCTATCTTCGATACCCTGGCCGTGCTCTTCACCCGTCTCCGAAATCCTCAATCATCAGCTCTCTCCATATTTTTCCTCCGAATGAATTTTTGTCCTCTATACGAAACAGTCAGTGAAAAAAAAATTTTTCATACAAAATTTTTCAGGAGAGGTGATCAATGAGTCAGTGAATCAGCACGAGCAGCTATATATATATTAACTAGTAGGGCGCGTGGGTGCGCGGCCCGCAAGCGGACCGCGGTTTTTCTACTCATCAAGTAGATCTTCGGGTCCTGATCATTTTCTATCAAATAACCACTCTTCCATCTTTTATACTCCCCGAAATAGACACCGACGAAATTTGTATGGCGGCCATCTTTTTTCCGCCATTTTGAATTTTTTTTCAGCTCACTGCGAATTGGATGGGGTTTCGAGTGACATTTGTTCGAGCACACCCCACCTATCTTCAATACCCTGGCCGTGCTCCTCACCCACCTTCCAAATCCTCGATCAGCATATCTCATCATTTGTCAGAATGAGAATTCTTCTATAAAAACAAATTTTGAAAAGGAACCGTATCAAAGTGTTGCATAGTTCTCAGCTTCTAGTCCCTTCAATATTCGCCATATATTTTGTATGAAGAAAAAAAAATCCGCCATCTTGGATTTTTTTCTATTCATCAAATAGACCTTTGGGTCCTGATCATCTTTTGCCAAGAAACCATTCTTCCATGTTTTATACTCCCCGAGATAGACACCGACGAAATTTGTATGGCGGCCATCTTTTTTCCGCCATTTTGAATTTTTTTTCAGCTCACTGCGAATTGGATGAGGTTTCGAATGACATTTGTTCGAGCACCCCCCACCTATCTTCGATACCCTGGCCGTGCTCTTCACCCGTCTCCGAAATCCTCAATCATCAGCTCTCTCCATATTTTTCCTCCGAATGAATTTTTTTCCTCTATACGAAACCATCAGTGAAAAAAAATTTTTTCATACAAAATTTTACAGGAGAGGTGATCAATGAGTGAGTGAATGAATCAGTGAATCAGTCAGTGAATCAGCCCCAGCAGCTATATATATATTAATAACTCAAGAACGGATGAATCGATTTGGCTGAAAATTGGTGGAGAGGTAGCTTAGAACCAGGAGACGGACATAGGATACTTTTTATCCCGTTCGACCGCGTTTCCGTCAAGTCACTATAAAACGTGGTATAACAAAAACGCATCTGACATGGAATAACAAAACGCAAATGACAGTGGAATAACAAAACGTAAATGACAGCTAAACGTAATTTTGTCTTTGGTTAAGTATGGTAAAAAATTTGACAATTATAAAAAGTGTTATAATAAAGCATTACTGATATTATAAATGCGAAAGTGTGTAATGTTTGTTGGTTTGTCCTTCAATCACGTCGCAACAGAACAGCGGATTGATGCGATTTTTTGCATGGGTATAGTAATGGATGTAGTAGTGGTTCCTCAGACCGGGAGAGCTACTTTTTATCTCGGATAATGTATGAGTTCCCGCGGGATTTTTAAAAACTAAATCCATGCGGACGAAGTCGCGGGCATCAGCTAGTTTATTTTACTTTCACTCGTCAGTAAATTACCTTCAAAAGAAAATACACATACTCAATATTATATTAGGCATTATCTCAAATGACTTAAACAAATTGTTTTTTTGTCAATAAGAACAATTCAATGAGCCAATTCCGAGAAATAAGTTTCTCAATCAGAAAGCTTTCAACCTCGCGCACACAAAGAGTCCCCCCCCCCCCCCCCCCCTCCCCCGCGCAGTGCTCGAGCGCTCACATCAGCTCCACGAGTGAGAAACAACATTAATATGGCGAATGGAAATAATAAATCAGTCCGCGAATATCATCGATACCGCCCCGACAAGTCCTTACTCCGCGGAGTTCTATATTCCGCCGCTCCATTATTTATTTTGTCGATTACGAACGTCGTCGGTCGTGTCCGTCTTCAATCAATCAATAAATCTTTATTTGCATATAGAGCAAGATCCCAGTGCCGCCAGACCTAAGTTATTTTCTCAGCAATTATTTGTGTACGATAGAGTACTGTTCGAATGTCCTTTCAGTATATGCGTACCAGCTAGATTGTGCCGACGGCCAATTTCCAGATACCAGGTGCTAAAGGTAGGTAAAAACTAGAATAACTTATCTTACATTCTCAGGGCTGATTTTCATATATGTTTTAAAGAATATTGTAAAAATTAATAAATTAATACTGCCAGACGCTTACCGCCGGCGGTTACTTTAGCCAGACGCTTTGAAGCTCCCAAAAAAATATATAATTTAAGTTAACTTATATTCTCAGTTCTGATTTTTATACATGATACTCAGGGAACTATTGCGATATTATCTGTAAGCTGCCAGACCTATTGGAAGGGTCAAACATCCCCCCAGACACACATTATGCGTCCCCATATGTATGAGCGCTAGAACATGATTCACTTGTTTAAGTGTGTGAGAGATAATATCATCATACTATAATATTATAAATGCAAAAGTGTGTTTGTTAGTTTGTCCTTCAATCACTCTGCAACAGAGCTATGTATCGACGTGATTTTTTGCCTTCGGAGCTTCAAAGCGTCTGGCTAAAGTAACCGCCGGCGGTAAGCGTCTGGCAGTATTAATTTATTAATTTTTACAATATTCTTTAAAACATATATGAAAATCAGCCCTGAGAATTTAAGATAAGTTATTCTAGTTTTTACCTACATTTAGCACCTGGTATCTGGAAATTGGCCGTCGGCACAATCTAGCTGGTACGCATATACTGAAAGGACATTCGAACAGTACTCTATCGTACACAAATGATTGCCGAGAAAATAACTTAGGTCTGGCGGCACTGGGATCTTGGACCAATATAATTATGCGGGTACAGACAAGATGTTATACATAATTATTAATAGGTACATTTCACCACATATGGCGATAGTAAGTAGTTTCAGTAAACTTATGGCTTTTATGATTAGGAAGCAGGTTTTGCTGAATATAGCCGGCTAAGGCAAAAAGTTAATGAATGCATCCACTGGTTCTGATTTCTGTACCTACTGAAATTTTTTCTTTTAAGACTATTAAAGCAATTATTATTAGTAGGTTCAGATATAGTTAATTAGAAGGTTCAGTTAATTTAAATTAAAAAAAAAAGTTTCTATTTGATCGCTTGAAATTAACGGCTACCTGAATCAAAACAAGTCATTCTTCGGTAATAATTTGTTTGAACAAATAAATGAAGATTTATCTATTAGTTCTCTTGAACGAGCGAGGCAAGGCTACTTTACAAATACTCGTAATATCTATTGCCAAAGCCGAAACTGCTGTAAAAAAAATTAAAAAGATTTCTTTTTGGAGGGCGCTTTATAATGTAGGTTTACAATTTGTTATTTAGTGAACGCGTGAACAAACTCATAGTTAGTCATACCTACAGATATAGATAGTTCACTTTAAAGAAGAGAAATTATTAAGTACTTGTATGTTTTGTTCGCGGACTACACTGGCCTCGGGAGAGCGACTCGCTCGTATGTTTTTATTCCTCCCCGGAGACTCGCGAGTCGCGATGTGATACTCCAGCCGCGAGATATTATATCAAGATTTAAATGTGCAAGGCTCGGTTATCATTTACAACGCCAAGCTGCACTCCAGGGCTCTTTACTCACAAATAAACAGCATGCTTTAATCAAATTCTGTGATTGTACACGTTTCGTATTTAAACGTATGAAAACATCATTTTCATAGTGGCGGAAATGGTTCAAGAATCTCGGCCCGGCAAGGACACTAATTCCTGTTTTACCTGACTGCGACAGGAGGATATGTTTTTCAGGTGTACATAATATTATTATAACATTAACTTCGAAAAATTGTGAGCGTCAGCACCCTTACGTGGTTGAAATCTACAGCCAATCGACTCGCACAAGACGTTTTAGTTCTGAAACGAACCGCCAAGGTGTGGAACGCACTTCCGGCGTCTGTGTTTTCGGCCACGAATAATTATTTGAGTACCTTCAAGGCAAGAGTGAATAGTCATTTTCTTTTTCAAGCGCACTGCAACCTAGACGTCATCAGTGCTTTCCAGCATTGATTGTCTTCAAGCGCAAACCTATCTCGGAAAAAAAATTAGGTAGGTACATGTTAAACATAAAAGTCGAAATCTCGATCTCTTAGCCGAGTTATATGTGGATCTGGAAACCTACCGCAATATTATCCCAAGAAAACTCCTTCCGAAAGATGCAGATATCTAATTACTATGAGTCATTCATGGGATGCCTTCATATCCGTTTGGCGGAAAATGACTCCGCCACGGGTTCTTTGATTGAAAGAAACCCGACAGGTATGCGTTTGATTTACTTTGATCCAACTGCGTTTTGTTTATTTTGTGTGACACAAATACTGTATAGTCGCGTTCTTAAATAACGATTGATTACACTCGTAGGAGGACACAAAATGGAGTAGATTAAAGCTGAGCCTACAAGGCTTGCGATGCCCCAGTTTCTGAATGCTTATGATTGATGTCAGAGATTAACACCTCGATAGTAGCGGGTGGCGTGGGGACGGGGAGGCCCATGGGGCCCGTGGGGCCCGTGAGGGGCCACCGTGGGGCCACCTCTGGGGGACATCGCCACCGGCGATCTCATCGCTCACGCCTCGTGCTGTCATCCGTCAGTGCTTGGTTTCCGACAAGTGCCGAATACACTCTTCCAGTTTTATTTCGGAACTCTTTGTCTGTAACAATTTCGTGTTCTCTGCTCCACTAAGTTAATTCAAGTCATAAAAATGTTGAAAATTACATAATTAATACTCTTAAACTATACTAAATGGGGACAGAATATTGTCCAAAATCAACTGTGAATTTAGTAGGTACAGTTTGTATCCGGGTAATAAAATCGTAATCATAATTATTTTACGAGTAGGTGTCCTAGCTAGCGACATAAGCCTGACCGTAACCCTGAGTCAGTAGTCTATAAGCTTAAATTAGTGTTAAGTTTTTAAACTGCGTCGCGCCGAAACCCGACATTGAATTGCCATCACCGGCTCAAGGAAGGAGCCCGGTCAAGGGATCTGTTCCCGGACCACACCAGGCCCAGCCTTAAAAAGAAGTAAAAGAAGCGGCGCTAGACGTCAGCGAGCGGCAGTGAAGCGTAGATTTATGAGTCGGTATATTGTATCGGCATCACTCGGCAGTATTTATGAGCAAGCCTCGAAGTGGAATTTTCGCGCGTCGTCTCACCCCACGTGTTCGAACATGTCCACTGGCACAGATAGACGGTACGACACTCACCAGCACATTACTTGCTCTACTGGCGCTGGACCACCAGCCTACTCACTTTATCTCCTTACAAATCTAGCTTTGACGCAATCATGTTTTAAGTTAAAAGTAACAGCTCTTAGCCTACTACCATAATATGACCACAGTAGAATTTTTACATAATTCTACTGTGATATGACGTTTACGACAACTTGACAAGCCACAAGAACAGGCGGAAGACAGACGCATACGAGACGCGGGGAGTCGTCGTCGTTCCTTTTGGGTCTAATGCAGGCATATGCGGGAAACGTAGTAGTGTAGTGTAAAGCCTTATTTACATCTAATTTGTTGCAGTGTACCTACCACGTACCTACTGTGCAACCATTCCAGATATTCTAGGATACGAGAGTCCAGCTACATATTGGGTGTAATGGCGCAACGAAGCCGAAAGGTCGACGTTCAACCCCCACCTGTTTCATTGTTAGTTAATCGCTCCTACTCCTGACACAAGCTTTACGCCAAGTCGGAGGGGAAAGGAGCATATTAGTCATGTAATACATGGTTATATATGATGACTTATGGATCCGAGACATGGTCGCTAACTGTGGGCCTCATAAGAAGGCTCAGGGTCACTCAGCGAGTGATGGAGAGAGCTATGCTTGGAGTATCCCTGCGAGATCAAATCAGAAATGAGGAGATCCGTAGGAGAACCAAAGTCACCGACATAGGTCAGCGAGTCGCGAAACTGAAGTGGAATTGGGCGGGGCACATAGTTTGAAGAGCTGATGGTCGTTGGGGTCCCAAGGTGTTGGAGTGGCGACCCCGCACCGGTAAGCGCAGTGTTGGCAGACCCCCCACTAGGTGGACCGACGACATCAAACGAGTCGCAGGGAGCCGCTGGATTCAGGCGGCGCAAGACCGAAGCCAGTGGAGGTCCATGCAGGAGACCTATGTCCAACAGTGGACATCTAAAGGTTGATAATGATGATGATGATGATGACATGGTTATAAACAAAATATGCTCTATGCAAATAGAAATATTTTTAAACAGCTATAATAAAGTTTGACTCTTTGTTGTTAAAACGCACTAACCATCACGTCAACGGAACGGCAAAACAACGACTGGTAAAAATATTGACAATTCCGATCATTAAATAAAATGATACGGTTGTTTAAAATATGAACATCATACCAATAAACAAAATTGGAACAAGATTTTCTTTATTTAGAAGACAGTTTTATAACCGTAAACCAGAATTTATTTTACCGGTATAGAAAATTTATGGATATTAGCAGTGACATGAAATGACTTCCCCAACATTCCATAATTACTGCATGACAGCTCTGTAGAGCACAACCAGACTGTGCGTGCTAGGGGTGTAGAAACACTTTGCTCCAACTTGTAAGTCGAATCTCTAGACTTAAATCCTTAGTTGAATTTGATTTTCTCAATCCTTTTAAGAGCTTTATTACTGTTTCCTTTCATATATTATCTATAGAAGAAAGCAATGCTAAGCAGTCACCGCCGCTACCGGCCACACAAAATTTAATATCCTTGAAACTTTAGTAATATCAGCTAGCCATTATACCTTGTAAATATTTCTATTGCAATATTTTATGAACTTGTAAGTGAAATTCGAAATTTAATTACCAGCGATTGACAAATAAGTACATCTTCCGTTTATTTCGCCGCTCGTCGTATGAAAACATTTACTTTGAGATAATTATGCATTTTAATTTTGGTAGTCGAAAATCCGCCTAGGATCACCGATAAAAGTTCCCTCATGGCACATCTCTAGCGTGTAGGTACCTGCGGCACGTTAACCTAATCGCTGACTTATTGCGGCCCGCGCTTGATTTAACGTCATAATCGCCACATCCGACATCCGCCTCTGTCACTACCTCTCCCCCTCCCCCTCCTCCTCCCCTCCCCCTCCCCCTCCCCCGCGCTCCGCTCGCTGTACCCACTCGCCCGACCTTCCCCACCACGTGCGAGATCTTATCGCCTATCGGTAAAAGTTCCGATTAATATTTAATTATATATTTGAATGCGACGAAGGGGAATTATGCTTCATTACACTAAAATAACGTGTATTTATTGCTTGTTATTCAATTAGTTGTTTCTTTATTTCGCGATCGAGAGATACGAGGGCATTACGAGGGATTATTTACACGTAATTTTATGCTAACATGCGAACCGTTAAGTGAAATATTTATTAAAGACTCAGCTATGAATTATTATAAGCACTACTGGAACTGAACATGGAATCAAGAGTTGAAAAGTATGGTAGCTGTTCGAGAGATAAGCACGCTGCTTCTCTTTCTTTCTTTCTTCTGGCTGGGCTGGTTTCCACACGTAAACCGTGATGTTCTGTTGTGTGTGATGCACCACTCTTTCCGGTTTTGTCACTCTAGCCATCCCAGCCCCCAGGTCACTCCAGAAGCCTAGCAGACCGCCCAGGTTGCCGGGATTGTTCTAACTCGAATATTAAAATATGCTATGCAATGCTACTGATGGTGACTGTGATCCGTTAATTATGTCAGATATCCGCCTGCAGGTACTCGATTCCAAATGTATCCAATGTATCCAATGATCCTGGCAAGTGGCACTCGTACGGAAGTAGAACGCGATGCGATATCGAATTACTCGTCGTAATCTGAGCGATAAGCGCAGCGATCAGCGCGGGGAGGTCCGTCCGTGTGGTCCAGCCCCTCTAGCCAAGTTACACTTCGTTGTATCTATTCTCTTTCTACGATCGTTGACGCTTGAAGTTTTGACTAGGGCTAGACTAGATGGCGCTACAGCTGATCAAAGACAGAAGAGTCTTGTCGCGGCATTTTGTATTACAAAAATATAAATATAATAATAAATGATGTTGGGCCACTATTATACACAACTATTCCAAATTTCATGTAGTTACTAAAATAATCGATTGTGACAGACGGGCGGACGGACGGACGAAGAAAATCTCACCATAAGGATTCCATTTTTACCATTTTGCTACGGAACCCTAAAAACGGGTCGTTCCTACTGCAGGATGCGAAGGACGGCGGCGGCGAGTACTGCCTGCTGCTGACGCGGCAGCGCAGTGCGCGTCGCTGCAGCACAGCGGTCCTCATTAGGGAGTCAGCGGCCGCCGCAAGCGACGCGGGCGCAAACTTCGGAAATCACTTTTATTTCCATAATTAACTTTATTCCTCCGCCTCGCCGTAACGAGCTGCAGCAGCTCCTCGCCGCTTACCGCCCGTAATGCCCCGATGCGAAACACAAACAAAGCTAATTTCCTCCCGGAGGTATCATTATACTTCGCGCAGTCGATGCAGTTGTTCGGAAACGTTCCACTCGTGAATAGGAAATACGTTTAGCAAATATGTACCTACTTAGTACATGAGGAACGGAATTCATCTTGCAAAAACGAAAACTGAAACATAGTTTGATCTCTCATTCATTTTTAGTCTACACAAGACACAAATTGTCGAACGCGTTCTTTCGACTGAAAAAAACAAGGACAGTCATGAGGACTGTCCATGGAAGTGAAAACACGTCATAATCATAGCTATTTTGACGACCTCCCTGGCTCAGTGGTGAGCGCTGTTGTCTTATAATTGTCGTATAACTGGGAGGTCTCGGGTTCGATTCCCGGCAGGGTCAATTTGGGAATTTTTAATTTCTGAATTTTCTCTGGTCTGGTCTGGTGGGAGGCTTTGGCCGTGGCTAGTTACCACCCTACCGTGAAAGACGTGCCGCCAAGCGATTTAGCGTTCCGGCACGATGACATGTAGAAACCAATAAGGAGTATGGGTTGAATGTTCACTGCCATACCCCTTCCAAGTTAGTCCGCTACCATCTTAGACTGCATCGTCACTTACCATCAGGTGAGATCGCAGTCAAGGACTAGCTTGTCATCGAATAAAAAAAAAAATTAGATACACCGAATCCATAAGATTTCCCCATTGAACTAGGAGTTACGACTAGATTTCCCTCTACCAAAAATTTAAAACTAATTAACGCGACTAAAGAAGTTTTTACAAGTTATATTCGACATTAAGGTTTAATCTGAATAAACAAACTGTAAGGTGAAACTAAGTTCAAGTTGAAGGTGTAGCATAGTAACATAGTAACGTCCTGAACGGATCCTGTAATGTGATGTAATGACATTGTAATTATTGGTACGACTATTAAAGTCCAATAATTATTATAATACAAAAGTACCAATAATTATAATGTCATTAAACCTCGAAATAAGTCTAAAATCTTTAGTCGTACCAATGTTATATGATATCAATATAATTACCAACCACAATGAGAATCCTAACCATATTATGGTCAGCGCATTAACTGACGGCAGGTCTCCCGCTGCGAGAGGTATTCATGCTCCAGCTAATGATCATAAAGTCTCGATTGTCGAGTGTCGGCAGGCGTTTATGTCGACCTGCGAGCGCACCGGGGCCGGTCAAGGATATCCACACTGTAGTTCTGGAAGACTTTACTGACACGTTTTATTAAGAGAAGCCACTCTGGTTTTAATAAGAGAGCTTAATTGAACGGATTCGATTGGAATATTAACCAATCAAATCAATGAAGTTTTGTAGGGGTACAAATTTATACTAGTTTCAAAGTCACATGAACTCAAAAATTGATGTGACGCTAAGGCTTTACGTGCGGCTGCTGTTAAGTTGTTTGTCAGTCTTTAGGGTTCCGTGCCAAAATGGTAAAAATGGAAATTATGGTGCGACTTTCTCCGTCCGTCCGTCCGTCTGTCACAGCCGATTATTTTAGTTACTATTAAAGCTATCGACATGAAATTTGGAATAGTTGTACATAATAGTAGCCCAACATCATTGGAATAAAAAAGAATCGAAAATAAATTTTTTAGTTTAATTAAAAAATTGGCCAAGTGCGAGTCGGGTAATATTTTAATTTAATTTAATTTTTATTATTTGTTGTTATAGCGGCAATAGAAATACATAATATGTGAAAATTTCATCTGTCTATCTATTACGGTTTACGAGATACAGCCCGCTGACAGACGGACGGACGGACGGACGGACGGACGGATGGACAGCGTAGGCTTAGTAATAGGGTCCCGTTGGTACCCTTTGGGTACGGAACCCTAAAAAGGGGGAAAATCGGGGGTTTGAAATTTCTAAGTAAGATAAATATACCGAGTGGGGTATCATAATATTATGAAAGAGCTTTACCTGTACATTTTTAAAAAGATTTTATTTATTTTTATACAAAATAGTTTTTCATTAATCATGCAAAATGTCGAAAAAAATACCCTTCTCCCTCCCTTATCTCCGAAGTTTACCAATCGAAAAATCAGAAATAATTAGGTATGTTCAATAGAGGTTTATGTATATTTTACAGGAAAAATAAAACCAACGCTCTAACTAGCATAGTTTTTTCGATATTAACAATAAACCTCTACAAACAAAGTTAGTTTGCGGTTCATTAATTTAACGATAAAAAAAATATCAATAAGCAAATAAATAAAATATTATCGTTTTATTTGAATACTTTTACTTCTGGAGTTCGGGGCCCTCAGTGCGCGAGTCCGACTCGCACTTGGCTGGTTTTTTTTACAATCTCACCACTAATGGTAGGTGTACTCATAGACTTATTTTAATGCTTTTGGTTAATGCTGATACTTTGGCAAGGATTTTGTTGTATTTTGTGACATCTTACATTTATTCAGTGATTTTTAAATAAATAAAAGAAAAAAAACAACAACACAGCAAAGTTTTTTAATCAAAATATCAGATTTGGTATAATTCTTCAATTCTTCAGATGTGGCCATTAGCATGGCAATCGTCGCGCGCTGACAGGCGTCACTCGCACCTGGCCCTTAGCACCGGTACCGCCTTCATTTGCAGCCAGCTTATGGTAAATTCAACCTACAGGCTCTTACAATAAGTGATTCTGTGGGTGTGTGATAATTGTTTGCAATACCAACTTAGCAAGGAACTGAATCAAGGTAAATCCAATCGTATGTCAATAGCAATAAGAGACACGGAGGTGTATGGTGTTGGTTGTGCGGTAACGTGATGAGCGTGTCGAACACACTCGTGGCTGAGGGCTGAGACGGCGTCAAGACGCGCGCTACATTCAGATGAGAGCCCGGCGCTGCTCCTATTAACTCGAGCCCCTCTGAGATGTCTCGGGTTAATCTGCGTTTATAGCTGTGTGGCACATTACTTGGGTATTTTAGTGCAATTACTCTCGGTAAAGGAAAATATCATGAAGTAATGAAAAAATGTCTGCTGTGGGATTGTGTATTGTGATTTGTGACATATTATGTGATAATAGCCGTGTGGTCCCGGTAAAGTAGAAAGTGACCACCACGTGAGAGGCGACTATTTTGGGATTCCAGATGCGTAACACCTCAAATCTTAAGGTGATCCAAAGCACCTTTAAGGCAACCGACCATAATTTAGATCTACTTAGCTTTGGTGACTAACTCACTGCACCCCTACTAACACCGGTCGTCCCGGCTATCCTGTCCACTGAACTCTGGTAGCACAGGAGGAGGGAGCGGGTTTACTCCTGCGCAACTGCTTGGTCACAAAAAAACCTCTCGTGCAGATAGATCTTGGATATATCGTGGGATCTTGGATACGGCATTGTATCGTTTGGTCACAGCCCCGGCAGTTACTTACTTCCAGCCGAAAGCCAATCTTTTTCTAGTGAGTTTCCCACGCTGTCATATTAAAAGCAGTTTGGGTATTTTTGGAGCGAATACACAATGTAAAATCCAAGTGTGCAGTTATCTCTCGCTACGCATCGTCCTCAGTGGAAAGGTAGACTTACACGCCGTGGGAGACCTCGTCAAAAGGTGTCGACACGTCAGGCGCGTAGCTCTCATTTGCATCGACACGACAATGAGACACGTATCGATACGTATAACACGAGGGGCGGTAACAGCATCCATGTTAAGATGATTAGAGCCCCCTAGTGGGAGTTGTCGAGTTTAAATGCGTGACACTATACTTTATGGAAATTTTATAAGAATAAGGTCATGGAAAATGACAGGTTTAGGGTTGTTAACCACGCAGTGGAGTAATAGGAAATTTCACCGAAAAAATTGGTTGTCTGTAAAGTCGGTTTACGGCAGCTAGCACTATTGACTTACTACTTGAGTACAGGTACAGATATGCCGGCCCTGAAGCCTGGCCGCCCTCTCCCAGAGGCGCCCTAAGTACAGAATACCTATATAATAGTACTACGTAAGCCTAAGTGCGTGTCGTGTCCGCCGCATGAGGACATCAGTGCGCGCACTCCGCACTCCGCTCAATCACTCAGCGTCGCGCGGGATGCGAGAAGTATGACACTTGAAACGCGGTGTGCATCGCCCCCATATTCTGATACATGAAAATACAATATTTAATCATCATGAATTCTTAAAATACCATACTGTGAGAGAAACAAAGAATTTCCTTACCCGCCATGTAGTGTAATGTCACAATAATATTGCATTGTCATATTCTGATTTACATGCATACCTGCAAAATATCAGCTCAATTGGAAACCGGGAAGTGGTTCTAATTCATCTTGCAAGATTTGACCTAAGTATACATACAGACATTGCAAGTAAAATAAAAGCTTGTAAAAATTCAGTAGAGAAATAGAGTTATAGCAAACCCGCGCTGCTGCGGCGACAGTTGCTACTCGTTCGAGTGGACACGAACATGTTTATCGTCAACACAGGATATCGACGCGCAGCCGAGGAGCAGTGCCACAGCTACAGACCCGTCGTCGCCAAAGAAAATACATTAGGTAGTAATTGCCATATCGATTCAACGAGCGAAGAACTCTCCGGCGTAGCGCTGTGGACTTGATGGCCAGAGTTTCCAAATATGTCGATTCCTGGATTCTATTCTATGGAGTTTATTTAAGAAATATCCACATAATATATGCCGTTTACCAACTAGTGTAAGATAATATCACAATAGCCTAACGGATGGATTTTGAAAGGCGATAGATCTTTTAGGTTTCAATCAGCCCAAGAGTTCGCCTCGAGCGACCTGAGAGATCGTTTTTAAGCAACAGAGACTTTTTAACTTACCAACTTCGTGTTTTAACAGATATTTTTAAATCTCTCAGTATTCGACGAAATAACGAGGCATGTCCGGGCTGAGGTCTTAATAATGATAATATCTTTCCTACCTACTTCAAGGTTCCTTTTAAATCATTAATTATTATATCACAGGCTAAGAAAACTCTACTGTTTTACTTGAAACATTAAAAAGTGATAAACCACAGTAAAGACTTTTATTATAAAACGTGTAAAAGCATTAGATGCCTCAAGTCGCGCGTCGCGATAGCGCGTGTCATATATTTATTGGCCACTTAAGAGGAGATCGTGTCTCATGTATCATACGCTTTTACTGACATCACGGCTTTCACTAACACTCGCTCGCGAGGACACGACACATCGGTTCCCACCCGTTTAAGAGAGAAAAAAAATTATTTAAAATTATCATTGCTTTGGCGAACTTTTAATTTTTTTTTAATTTTTTCAGTAACAATTTCCGCAATATTTTATGGTATATCTTTACTTAATAACTGTACTCTCCTGGAAAAAGTCCAGTCTGATTAGCTGGTGTTAAGAGCAGTAACTTTTCGAATTTCGTCGTGTAGAATTTTCCGTCCCATCTGGCTATGAGAGTAAAGAAACAGAGAGTGCACCTGTGTTTGCGCACACACTTGTGCTTTAAGAGGATTGTCTAGTTGAAAATTTTCATACAAAAAGCGATAACGTTTTGCTACCCGTAAATGTTGTCCAATGTTCATAATTTTTTGAAATGTTGCAGATACAATGAAAAACTATGCCCGTACGTTTTAATTTTAAAGAAATATTGCTTATGTTAAAAGTTATTAGTGACTAAATATCCATATTTTTGACTAAAAAACTACCTCGACTAATTTTATTTTTTTAAATTTAACTAAACTGAAATACTAAAAAAATGAAACGTACGAGCCTAGATTAAGGTGTACTGAATCTAATGAGACCAAAATTGTCTAATTTTGTAAACGTTTAGGGGGGTAAAAACGTTATGACCCGAAACAATATTTCAAGAATAAAATTTAGGCAAATAACTCCTGGACTTGCAACTCTCTCTATCGCACGATGCGGGTCGGGCAGCGAAGCGTTGTGAAACAGATAGCATTTTGGAAAATACCTACTCGCGTCGCGTTTCGTCACTAGACACTCCTCTTAATATGGATGGCTAATCTCTCTAGAGATAGGCTGCCGTGGCCGAAATTCAGATAAATAAAATTTTTTTATGTTTCTTTCTCTGAAAAATGTAGATACCGTCAGTCATCATTAAAGAATTAATGTCCTCCCGACCGAATTTCGGTTCGAAGTTCGTCAAAGCAATGATAATCCAAAATTTTCGCCGTAGTCCCGTCGTGACGTCATGATGGTGACTACCACGCTCCATGCAATATCGACAATTCCAACTAAAACAGTAATTGTGGTAGGTACACGACATTTGGGTGGCGTGGAATGAGGAGTGGTGAGTGGTGGAGATATTATGGCGTGGATTGATTGATGGTCTAGGCAGGGCATAGTGATCTATATAATATATTTTACTCATACTAGGGTCACATTTATCAAGAAAATATGTCCGAGTCACAAGTCCCCACACGTGACTTTTGTGTAGACCGCGCCTTAGCTCACGGGAGCAAGATGTGGATATTCGACTCTCTTGTAACATAGTCATTTATGTGTTTATTACACTTTACACCATCCCGATACACTCGCGATCATCATATCAGATATCGACCGTATTACATTTCCGACCCTTCTAACGTTTCTCGTAGTAGGTATTTAAAATTGAATTATTTACTAGATGATGCCCGCAACTTCATCCGCGTAGATTAAGGTTTTTGATTCCCGCGGGAACCCTTTAATTACCGGGATAAAATGTAGAGCCTATGTGTTATTGCAGGGTATATCCATTTTAATTCCAAATTTCAACTAAATCCTTCCAGTAGTTTTTGCGTGAAAGAGTAACAAACACACACACATACATTCACACAAACATACTTACACATATAAATATTAGTGTGATGATTATAGTAGGTACTTTATATGATTATATAGTCATATGATCGCTATGTTTCGGATTAATTTATAAGTAAAATTAAATGAACAGTTATTTGACAGTAGATTGTAACAACGGGCTTCTTATCACTTTCCCAATTTTAGATTGATAAGAATATCCAGGATGTAGACATCGGATAAAACATTAAAGTCTAGGGCGAGTAGAGGGCCAGCCGGCTCAGTCAAAGTTGACTTTACTTCAAAAAGTCTCGCTTTTCCGCAACAATAAATTCATGGAACGAGAGCAACTGCGAACAAAGCAACCAAAGGAAGCAACAATGAAATTTTTATATCTCAATTCGGCACATGATTTATGGGGACGATATGATAAATTAGATTTGCGCGACAGCAGCGAGGCGCGAGGTGCGGGGCGCGGGGCGCGGGGCGCGGGGCGCGGGGCGCGGGGCGCGGGGGCGGCGCCCTCGGAGAGGTCCGCGCCTTAATTCAAGTCGTCTTCACTCGGACCTTGCCATTTTCCTTCTCCGTGAACTACAGCGAGCGATGATCGGGCACGGGGCAACGGACGCAGCCCCCTCTCGCGGGAATATTTAGCATATTTTAAGACTTTCGCAATAAACGCCCCTCGCGATCTTCAAATACTGTGCTATGAATGAATTTTGAATGGAGCTTAATGCTTAGGGGTATTCAATTTGATGTTGATGTAGTAATCACAGACATCAATGAGTTCTATTCAATAAGATAGAGTTCAATACTTAACCCCTCCTTTTACTCAATTGGACATATAAGCATATAAGCATATTAAATATAGGTACCACTATATTTAATATGCTATTATTCGAAATATTATGCTAAACGTTCTAAACAATACGTTCTGTATAACATAAGATGTTGTGGACTGCAGTTAGTTATTCTTTAGTCTTTTATTTGTACAATTGTGTTTTCAATCATGTCGTATTTTTTTTCCGATGTTAAAAACTCAGAACGATATCATCCACCTAAGTCCACGTGGCATGGCATTTTATCCGAACTAAAGTTAGGGCTTGTTACTGGACACGCGGCGCGTGCTGCGTCGCGTCGTGCGGTTAACTCAAACATACCTACACTAGCGGCACGCTATGATGGCCGGTTTGACGTTTGTCCGCTCATGAAGTTCCGTATTAATTGATAACGACTTTGAAGGAAATAATTGTATTACTTTATTGACGATAGTGATGTGCAGAGATTCATAAATTTTATCGAATGTAGTTTTAGGTTTAGGACTCAAAATTTATTTATTAAATTGATTTCTAAAATGTATACAAGTGTAGAAAAATCAGTTTGCACCATTTAAGGGGTGAATGTACTTGTGAATATGAACAATTTTCACTATGTGGACAAACCTCTGAAATCGCAAAAAAATATCAGCTGTTTCATACAAAAGGTAAAATTTTTATTTTTATATGATATATACCACAACTCGGCATTTGGTTTTCTAAATTGAAAATTTTTAAAAATGGAATCTAATACGATCGTCACATAGGATCGCTGGCTAGCACAACTACTACCTCCGGCAAACTCGCGTCAATGCTCAATGCAAAACAAAGCAGTTTCGAATTGACGTTGCTTCGAAAAGTATAAACTGTCAGTGCAATGCGATTGTGATATAGTTTTGACCTGGCTTTGGATTTCAAATATTGATACTGCATTACTGTTGACCCTTGCTCGTTAATTTGGACTCTGTTCAAGCCCTTTGTTGTGGATTTCGTCGATATGACCGAACGTACGCAGAGAACTGTTCTAAATAGTCAGACACGTGAGTTCGTAATACGCCTTCGTAACTATTTCGATCGTGAAGCTCAAAATGGAGGGCCAATTTTACCTATAACGTCAGTGGTTGAACGCGTAGCTGATGCGCTTAATATTGGACAACGAACTGTTAGACGGATAACTAAAAAAAAATATGGCGAGACTGGCACAGAAGAAAATAAACTTCACACACCAAAAAAGAGAAAACGAGCAAAACCAGTCGTAGGCATCGATAGCTTTGATGCCGATGCTATCCGAAGACATGTTTACGGCTACTATTTACAGAAGGAGTATCCAACAAGAAAAAAGTTGGTGCATTCACTGAAGGAAGCTGGATTATTCTTCGGTGGGGAAAGTTCTTTAACGAAGATTTTGAAGACCATTGGATTTCGATACAAAAAATGTAACAAACGCAAAATATTGATGGAAAGATTTGATATAGCGATGGCAAGGTATACTTTTTTACGGCAAGTGAAAGAAATCAAAAATTGGCAAAATGTTGTGTTCTTGGATGAAACATGGCTTAATGCTAACCATACTGTAGGCCGTTCTTGGAACGATGACACAGCAGCATCTACTTCCAAAGTTCCTGTAGGAAAAGGATCGCGACTTATAATTTGTCACGCCGGAACCATCAACGGGTTTGTCGAAGGTTCTCTCATGGCTTTTGCGTCAAAAACCACTGGAGACTATCATGAAGACATGAATGGAGAAAAGTTTACTGAATGGTTTACCTCAATGTTGTGTAGCCTCCCTGAACCATCTATTATAATTATGGACAACGCCCCATACCACTCGATGCAAATTGACAAGCCACCTGCCCAATCCCAAAAGAAAGCTGATATCGTCGCATGGCTTCGTAAAAATGGCGTAGATGCAAACATGAATATGTTAAAAGCGGAATTAGTACGTCTTTTAAAAGAAAACAAACCAACCAAGATCCGATACGTCATTGACGAAATAGCATTAGAACATGGGCACAGAGTTATACGGTTACCGCCTTACCATTGTGAGTATAATGCGATTGAGTTGGTGTGGGCTCAAATTAAGGGATATGCTGCAAGACACAATACAGAACCCCCATTTACCACAAAAAAATGCTAAAATTATTAGAAGAAGCTTGTGAACATGTGACTAAAGGAGACTGGGAAAAGGTTGTGAATAGAACTGTTAAATTAATAAGGGAAGATTATGAAAGAGATGTGAAAATAGATAATATTATAGAAAACGAACATATAATTATTAATGTAGGTGATGATAGCAGTGACGACAGTGAAAATAGTAGTATGGACGAATCTAATTAATTATGGCCTTTTGTGGCACCTTTTTTGGTATCTTTTGTATTCATATGTTTCTTGTGTGCATATAAAGTATGTATATTCATTTTAATTCAAATATTCAGTTCGTTCAAATAAATTAAATAAACATATACATTTTTGTTTTATTAAACCTATTTAATCAGGTACAAAAACAAAACTTAATTGTTTTTTGTTCGAGAATAAATTGACATTCCACATCACTATTGTAATGTGTCAAACCGGCCATCATAGCGTGCCGCTAGTGTATGGCCAACACCGACATATATTGTACCTATGTACCGTAGGTACAATATATGTCGGTGATGGCCAAGTATTTATTTTTTATTTATTTATTGACTCAACAAAAAAGTGAACACAATTTGCAGCATAAATTATACCAGAGATTATAGAAACTAGCCCTTACGCAGTTATCAGGAATATCCGGTAACAGATGAACTTAAAATATACAGGCGACAGATCGTTAAACTCGTAAACAGAGTCAACTTTTATTGAAGCAGAACCTCGCATGCCGGCAATTTGCGTCGTCACAAAACACACGCCGTGTCCAAATAGCTGTCTTTGATCAATCAATCACGCAGCGACGCAGCGACATATATCGCACGTACAGAGGTGATAACTCGTGATAACTCCAGTAGCGCCACGTCCTGACATCTAACAGTCGACCGGACAACTAGTTCACGGTTTCTGAAACTAATCACGACTGTTTCAAGGGTTTCTTTGAAATTAAATTAAGTAGACACACAACAAAGTTCCTTTTTGAACGGTTTTACGGAAGGAGGCTAGACGAAAAAGTGTAAGAATTTTCTGTCATGACTTTTATTGCAAGGCGAAAAAAATTAAGAATTTTTCACTACGACCCTTGTTGCTTTCATTTAGTAGACCCTAACCATCATAGCTTTGGTGGCATAGCGGCGAAACGAAGGAGTGGGACTATTAGTTCGGGGGTTCGAATCATGACTTCAGATTATGTTTGTATTCTTTTTTTTAATTTTGGAACGAAGTTTTATAGAGGAGAAATTCCGAACAAAATATTGTGGATAGCGTGAACTTGCTTTAACGTTTATCTGTTTCATTTTTACGAGATGGTTCTAAAATGGCGAGAGATTGCGTTGAGTTTGATCTTCGTTCCAACCGAGTGTTCCACGACTGACGCATTTTTATAGAGATTTCCAATTCATGCTAGTTCTTGCAAATATACTGACATTTTCAACAGGAGCCAGTCCATAACCCAAGCTGAAATGGAATTTCATGCAAACAGTACTGAGGACAAGGTTACAATTTGATAAAAATGTTATCCTGCGTATGTCACACATCGTCACTCGTCGTTCACTGCAGTGTCAGTCACAGGCCGGATATTAATGGCCAGCTCAGCGGGCGCCGCTCTCCGCACAATGGGTCTGCGAGTCCACTCTCTGCAGGCCGAGGGCCGGCGACTAATGCAAGTCACTGCTGGGCGGACCCCTCGCCCCGAGCCCCGCGAACTAATTGAACTTCCTTGTCGCAGCCCAGCGCACTCTCCGCTCACATTACATGTTCAAGTTTTTCTGCGACATGCCTCGCCACGAGTGAGGTGCACAAACGTTTGCACATTCCCTTTTCATACCACAATAACCCTACTAATAGTATTATAAATGTGATAGTTTGTGAGGATTTATGGATGGAGGAATGTTTGTTTTCTCTTTCACGCCACAACGAATGAGGGGATAGGTCATACACAGGATTAACACATAGACTACAATTTATCACGGAAAATTAAAGAGTTAACGCGGGAATTAAAAACCTTAATCCACGCAGACGAAGTCCCGGAAATCATCGAGTGTTACTATGTTTGTAGTGCCTAGTAACTACAAAATGAAAATAATCATAATGGAATAACGGAAACCATGTTATTGTGTTAAAGGTCAACGAATATACAACACTACTCGTTCATGTGACATAAGTTCGACGTCTGATCCTATTAATACCTATACAAAAATTCTTTAAAGAAAAACCGACTTCAAACGTCACTGAAAAGTATAAAATAATTTCAGTTTGTACACGTATGTTGAAGTCGTATTATTATATTATTAGATTTAAGATTATATTTTCCGTACAAATGAGTTCAATTTTGACATTACCAATTGCAGTAGGTATGAGTATACCTACCTAATGTAACTTTGCAAGTTAAAGTCAAGTGTAGCCTAAATTAGATATTTTCTATTCTAATATAACGCCTAACGGATCTACACTCATTTTATGTTTACCTGAAAAGATAAACCACAGGCTCGGAACATCAACCGTAGATCAAGGCTACGAGGTAAAGGCGCGTTGAACCGCCACCTATACAAACTCAAAACTCGAATACTATTTTATCAATTGCTGCCACCATACTGTGCAAGAAATTACGATTTAGCCTGAACAGTGTGTGCCTAGCCTTATTTATAACTAATCTAGCCTATAAGTACATACATGTCTTGTAATACATAGCTACTAATAAATCAGTCTAACACCGACTCTCGCGTTGTTCATTCATTTACTCTTCTTCTTCTTTATCAACCTATAGACGTCCACTGCTGGACAAAGGTCTCCTGCATGGACTTCCACAGGCTTCGGTCTTGCGCTGCTTGAATCCAGCGACTCCCTGCGACTCGTTTGATGTCGTCGGTCCACCTGGTGGGGGGTCTGCCAACACTGCGTTTTTCGGTGCGGGGTCGCCACTCCAACACCTTGGGACCCCAATGACCATCAGCTCTTCGAACTATGTGCTTCGCCCATTTCCTTCATTTACTCACCTAGCCTTTACTTAACCTTAGATGGCAACCTTAGGAGCTTTAACAATGTTGATCAGTGTATCACGCGAGTGCAGCAGCTATCTGTTGCGTGTGCCGATGTGGTGTCCTCACTACGGCGTGTCTGCGGCGCCTCGTCTGTCGCTCGGTCACGAGTCCCGACTCAGGCAGTTGCTGCTAGTTATTGTGGCCTCGCGGCTCGCACTCGTTACTCCAGAAATGAGTCGTTATATGCATCGAGACGCGCTACTCGTTACCTGGGAGCTGGTACTCGTTATGACGCTCGCGGCCGCGCACATTTCATTCACTTGTCTAGATGTTAGCCGCCGGGGTACTTGTTTATGTGTTTTTAATCGGGTCGGTTTTCGTATTAGAAATGAGGAGCACTTGTGCCGACTCTTAAATAACTTATTTAGTAGTAAAGAGGAAAAACAAGAAAGTCACACTCATCTTTATGTATTTCCGGTAGAGTTAATTGAAGTTGAAACATCTGTTTCTGGTCTCTATCACAATAATAACCTCTCTGAATATCTTTGTGAAGACACTCCGGGAGCTCGCACAAACGACTCTGTCAAACGACCACGTGGCCCCCTCTTCGCGTAAATTACCCAATTAGTATGATGATTCGCCGCGGGAAATATTAGCTCCGAGTCTGAACGACTCGATTATCTTGTACTTCGGAAAACGAAGAACATCAAAAGAATGTCTTCAACGCTATATACAGAAAATATTATCAAGGGCTTATTTACTTTTTGAAAGCCTTAAACCTTATAAGAACCGAGCATGTATGGTTCCGTCAATATTACTGAGTGTTACATCGGTAACAACCAGTAATGCAGCGAGCGATATCCACAAAATACAGCGGTAGACAGCGGACTCTGCAAAATTGTCACGTCCCCTTAGAGCGTGCAATTAGAGTGTTACAAGGCGATCCGCGCCGAGATGTCCCGCGGCAGTGCACCCCCTACAACCCCCAGCAGCCAGCAGCCCCAGCAGCCAGCAGCGTTCAGGGCGCGGTAATTCGTCACTCCGCAGCGTGCGCACCCCTCCGAACCCCTCGGACCTCCTTGATTAAAAACTAACTAAGCGAAAACGCATTTGGGCACACGATAACTTATAAGATGAAAAAAGTTATTATCGAGCTCACTGACTCGTTGCGTGGTTTGGATATTTAAGGAGTTTTAGATTGGGATTGTTCCTAAAACGAGGAAGGTTTAACTTTGTGAAGTCGTCGAAGTGAATCTATTGGTAAACCACCAAAACGTGAAGAAAATAACTTTCGCAAAATACTTAATAATTTTCTTTTTCGTTATTGTCACGCCAACAGAGACCGTAACAAAAAAATACACAGCGGACGTCTCCGTCCCGTCGCGGTGACACGCCGCGCCACGCGCGTCACTTCACCGGCCCGATATCCTGCTGTCACGCCGAGCGCGCGCCGCCGCGCGCCGGTCGAATTGACTATTTTTATTTATTTATCTACTCCAGCATCGAAAAGTTTCAATTTCGAGTTTGACAGCTGAATCGAAATGAACCCTCTTTCGGTTTTGCTTCTCATTTCGATGCAGCTCGTTGTATGGGAGCTGAATCGAAATGGTTATCTTCTTAAAATAGGATACCTAAAGCTAAGGCTCTGAGTTCTGGCACTTTTGTACCGTTCATATGACAGAGGCGCCACAGGCGGCTGGTGGCGGCTTACGGAGTTACTTTTTGTTGACAGAGGCGCCACAGGCAGCTGGTGGCGGCTTACGGAGTTACTTTTTGTTACTTTATTGAGCCTACTACGGCGTATTTTGTTAATGATTTTACTTCATTGTCGTAGATAAAATCTTGTATGCAACTGAACGTAATTAGTCATTTTAATTCTCGTACTATCCTATTTTGATACTCGGCAAGCCTCGTATCAAAAAACAGCACTCGAATTAAAATGACCCTCATTACGATGCAGTTGCATAAATAGCTATTTTGCATCACCTCAAAACCTACCGTCCGTACTGACATAAAATGCTCCAACAAATAGAACACTCACCACTCAGGTTGGCCCGTCATATGGATAGCCTCACAGAAGTTCAGGCCTGAAACTGCTAGTTTAAATAATCGACTCGATCGAACCACCACCGTGTTGGATCGTTAAATTCGTGACAACTAAAAGTTTATTTATTAAATAAACGCCGTCGTCGTAAATTAGAGTTATCCGAGAATTCATACTAAAATACAGTTAGATGTCGAACACATTTTACACTTTGAGCCCCCAAAATATGTCAACTTGCAACTAAATTAAATTACACATGAAATTGCGATGTTTGTCGCCGTAATGAGACGGCGCGGCGCGATCCCTCGCCGAGCCTGTAATGGCCCGCATCTACCGCCGCCGTCTGCTGAAACATCAATACGGGCCCGGTAAGAAATTACGATCATTTGTGTTTACACTTGGTGTTGAGATGAGCGATTTCAGATGAATGCTTTGTGTACCTGTTCCTAAAGCGCAAATCTCAAAAACTGCTGAATTTATTTATGTTTTTATTTCATTCATCTCATCTCAAAGAAGGTTCTACCCATATTATCCTGAAGACATACCGTATTAAACTGGAGATTAGTGTGCGACGACGTCCGGCTTCTTCTTCTTCTTGAGGTGCCATCTCCTACCGGAGGTCGGCTATCATATAGGCTATTCGGACCTTGCACACAACGGCGCGGAATAAGGATCGAGTACTCAGTCCGAACCATGTCCGGAGATTCTTGAGCCAAGAGGTCCGTCTTCTTCCAGGGGGTCTCCTACCTTGTATCTGTATCTTGACGTCAGGCTGGCGACGCTTAAAATATGCTCGACGGCCAGTTGCCGTCAATAACCAGGTAAAGGTAACGTAACCATCCAGCTGCCCACAAGAAAGTATAAAAAACTTATTACAATGTAATCATCATCATTAGCAACCCATCAACGGCTCACTACCGAGCGCAGGTCTCCTCTCAGAGAAGGGTTATAAGGCCATAGTCCACTACGCTGGCCCAATGCGAATTGGCGGACTTCACACACCTTCAAGAACATTATGTAGAACTCTCAGGTGTGCAGGTTTCCTCACGATGTTTTCCTTCACCGTTGAAGGAAGTGATATTTAATTGCTTAAACGCACTTGACTCCGAAAAGTCAGAGGTGCGTACCCAGGATCGAACCTGCGACCCCCCCAACAGGAGACCACAGTCCTAACCACTAGGCTATCACTGCTTCATTGTACATTATTACAATGTAATAGCTTCATAATAATAACGTAAAATATTTATTTTGTAAAGAGCAACTGCTCAGTTTCTTGCCGGCTCTTCTCAGCAGAATCCGCTTTCCGAACTGGTGGTAGAGTCATGACTTGTCATAAGAGCCACAGGTTGGCCTACGTGAAATAAATAATTTTGTAATTTGAATTAACCCATCAGCCAATATGCGTATTGGGTTAGGCTTTGTCAGGCGTTCGCAACTCCTGGCTGTGTCTTAGCGATGTAGTGCGTGAGATCTCTGCCAGATCTGCCGTTTAACTAAAGAGTTGCTTCGCGAATATAACTGTAGCAGCATAAAACAAGCAAATGGCACCCGTTCGTCACATAGTCAACCTCTCACATCCTGTCATCCGTCCCGCACCTCGTCTAGCTCAGGATTCGTGTTAGTTAACGGTATTAAACTAGTATACGGTTGCTCTTTCCATAATAATCCATTGCTATTGCCAACTGCTGTTTCAGATTCTAGAAGAAACACTTTTTGAAACTACGAGTACATTCATTAATTAATGTAATGAGATTTAAAGATAGAAAATCTGTAAATAATCTAAAATAGGGCATTAGCATCACACTACCGCTGACAGATGATTCATTCCCGCTGGCCGTGTGTGGGGACCGTGGACTGTGGCCTGTAGACGCCGGCGCGGCTCGTCGAGTAAACCTCACAGGCGAGTGGCTCCCATTCAATTGACGCTGGCGGCTCCACACGGCCAGTTACAGCGGTGTCGTGAGATATTCAGATACATTCGGAGCGCACGTGAGTGAAATATGGTGAGAGTTTAGTTTGAATAGAAGTCCCGTCCCGTCCCCGCCGCACGCCGCCCGGTGCGTTCAGCAACCTGCCAGAGAGAGAGGTGTGGTTGCTAGAAGTTGCGAAGAAGTAAGTAGTTTCTCGTGGCTTCGTCTCCTTATTCTTGTTTTCCTTTCCCGCGTGAAATGGTTTAAAAGTTTCTCCGTTAGGCAAAAAGGGGTGAAAGAGGAATTACCTAAACAGACTAATGCAAAAAAACCTAAGAATTTCAAGCGAATGGCGTTGACTATGCGATTCACTTGATTTACGCAAAAAGTGAACTAATGGAAAGGCAAATTAATACAATCGTTTTCAAACATAAAACGACAAAAATAAGTGGAGCATTCCCTGTTGAACAGATCTAGACCAGTCTTAGAAACTAAAGCGAAACAGCGAAGTGAGGCAATTGCCGGAAGGATCCCACTTTGAGAGACGTACTCCTCTCAGAGACTGCGACGTCGTTTGAGAAAACAAAGCGGAAGTAGTGCACTGTGTGTGAGAGTGCTCCAGCGCGGCTCCGCGCACACGCGACACTTGTCGCGACACTCGCCGACACTCGCCGACACTCCATATCGTTCAAATTAAGTTGCATCGCTGTGAGTGGCATGCCTCAGAGCACGTAACCAACTCTAAGGAGCACGCAGAGGCACTCCTCCGCGGACATTCCTCTGTTTCTACAATAAGGTTTGTCTGTTTACTGCCTATCGCTAGCTAGTACAGCATATAGTACAGCAGTAGGGCAGTAGACACTGATCTAGTCCCTAACTAGTAATCCAGTAAGTAATAAGTTTATATTTTTATCCGTCTGTATTAATTTCAAGTAAATGTGTAATAAAGAGCCGTAGTAACCTGCTATTAGTACACTCTTAATACCTGTATTTGACTTAATAACACAAAATATGTTGTCAGGAATTAAGTCGTGAATCGGGCCGGGCGGCGCGGGCGTGGCGTCTTCCCCGTAATTACGGGCTCGCGGTGTGGAGCGAGCCTCGCCAGCCAGGGCTGCCCCGCGCTGAACTACCCTCGCACCTCCCCTTTTTCAGCCGACAGACGTCCACCGCTGGGCAAAGGTCTCTTGCGTGGACAGGCATTGGTCTTGCGTCACTTATGTATTCACCGGCTCCCTGCGACTACCGATAGGCACCGGTAGGTACCGATTGGCGGCATAAGGTCCTTAACTTTAAGCCGCAAATCGGTTTCTACTCAAACATCCTTACTCATATTGTTTAAAAAAGAGTGTTTGTCGGTTTGTCTCCACTGGCTGCTTTAATCTTATTAAAAAAAATGTGATATCACACACATTTCATATCTGCATTTCTGTCAAACCTTAGTAATCAGACACTCAGGCACTGAAAAGGATAAAAGTAGACACCTTTTTCATCAAACAGTTTTCGCTTTATTTGTAACACTCACGACAGCAACCCTACACTTCATCATAGTTCAACTTATCCCGGATATCAAAAAGGACGAAACATAAAATTACGGAACAACTTATTCTCTAATTCAGGCGTTTATCGTAATTATGTTACACTTCTGACGATATCGGAATTATGTTGATGGAGTCCGGGGGAGGGGTTTTGGAATAATTAATAAAAGCTTTTTAAAATTCCCATACTCATAAAAACCGGTATAGTCCGAGCAGGTCTTGCGCACAAGGGGTTCCATACAGTATTTTTTTCTAGTATTTAAACTACCTACAAGGAAGAATGCTATAACAATATCAAGGCGACAGAAACAAGACAGAAGCGCTACAATATGGTAGCGCCTTACCAATATAGTTCGGTGCCCTTTGATTACGAACCTCTTATTTACATATTTGTTGTTTCGGTCAGATTGGATTGGAATTTGGAGTCATTACTACAATATGACCAATTTTTGAAAAAATGCTTATTTATTCGAGGGTTTGGTTTAGATTGGGTATGTTTCTTTTTTTAGGTTTTTAGTTATTTGTCGCAACATAGGACGTAGTAGTAGAGATAGGTTGTATGAGAAAGAAAATGTAGAACCGCTGTATTAAGTTTAAACTACCGTAATTAATTTTAACAACAAAATAAGTGCCATGTCTTGGTATCTGCAGCTGGTATAATCCGACGAACCACGATTAACTGAAATTTCGATAAATAAAGCCTGCTTCTATCCAATTATGTTTATTCAATCAAACTTAACTAATTAATGTTACCTATATACTTTTTCGAACAAAAACTGGATGTATCATAGAGCTTGGGTTGAATGGTCTAAGCATTGAACAGTATGTGTAGTGTATACGCATTATTATGTAAAGGCGCTTACAGACGACACGCGTAAAAACGCGCGGCGGCTGGGCGCGGATTATCCGGATTATCCGCAGGCAGCTCACAGTCACATTAAACATTACTACAACCGCTCGCTGACGCACCGGTGTATTGAATACGAACTTTTCCGTAAAATTCGTACTAATCCCAACAAATCCGTACTAAAATATTTCAAATGCGTGTGTTTTTGTTTGTTGGTTAGTCCTGCAATCACACTGCGACAGAGTTACGGATCACAGTGCTGGGTATAGTTGAATACCTGGGGAATGAAGAAGGCTATTTTATCCCCGGAAAAACAAAGGGGTTCCGTGGGATTTTTAAAAATTTAGCTCCATTCAGACTACCACCCGCAGGCTAGTATTTAATAAGATTTTCAAGAATATAGGAGCTTTATACTCGCAAGTAGATGCAGACGATGGGATGCAGGGAGTCTGCGCATCTTTCAGCACGAATTGCGATACAAATAATATCCCGCGGCGTTCCTTTGATGCCAGCCCTCGCGGCAATTCATTTCATGTTCAATTACGTGTGCAAACAGTCACGTGGCGCGTCGGTCGCTGCTGCGAGCATGTAGCGATCGCGACTGAAGATAAGATTGTAACGAACAACTGGATCACCGACCTGTTGTGTGAATGGTTATTAATAACTAGCTACCTCTGGGTACACAGTACACACAGGTGGACTAAGCGTTGATGATAATTTATGGAGATTTACTAAGCCTAAGCCAAAATATACAAGATTTAGTTAGTGTTGTAATCAACAAACATGTAAGTCAAACAAACAAAAGTATGATTAGACAAGCTTATTTATGTCCAACTGTAGAGGTACATAACCGACTGTGATCCGACATGATAAGGGGAGTGTTACCCAATTTTCAGAACAAATAATAGCTGAGAGGCATCGTCCCGCGTCCCGAGAGCCGTCTCGTCCCGCCGTCCCGCCGTCCCGTCCCGCCGTCCCGCCGCTGGTAATTGCAAATAAATATCCCGCCCTTTGATCATATCGCGCATTGTTTGCCGCACGCGGGACGCTATCGACACAATTTATTGCTAATTTTTTGTACGCAGATTTTTATGTAATGAGGCGGTTACTCAATTTCATTCTGCCGGGAAACAGCAAAGATTCCAGGAGGTGTCTTTTGCAAACGTTTTGCAAAACGAATATCGACGGTGTGGAGTTCAAATAAAGCAATTCAGCTGTAAAAAACGTTTGGATTGTTGAAACGAGAAACGAAACGAACGGAATCACAACAGTAACGATTACCATCATCATCATCTTATCACTAGCCCGCTACTGGGCGCAGGTCCCCTGTCGAAAGAAGAATTTTCGTCATTGGAATATGACGCGCTGGCCAAGCGCGGATTGGCATACTTCTAACACCTGTGTGTCACATCGTAGAGAACTCTTAAGCACGCAGGCTTCCGCACGATGTTTTCCTTTGCCGTAAAAGCAAATTACATAATTTATTGATTAAAACCATCAGGGATTTAATCCCGCGTACCTACTCCTGAAAAGGAGGCTTGAGCCTTAGCCACTAGACTATCATCGCGATCACATACTCAGAGCTCAGAAGAAGTCAAATAGATTTAGCTCCAAAACAACCGTCACAATTGTTTACATTTTCAGTTTAACGAACATCGCGGAGGCAAGTTCGCTAAAACTAACGATTTAGCGTTTCAGATCACGTAAGGAACTCGGATAGAGTGACCACAAAGTTCATCGTTTATTTAGGCGATACGAGCCGAGTGGTCCTTCTCCTCGCTCGTCAGTGCGCGTGCCGGCTCCGCAGCGCGGCGCCGCAACGCGCTTCTTTAATTACATTTCGCAAATTCCGCGCGCGTTCTCACGACCCTTGCTGCGAGCCTCTTTGCAAGTTTCTTATGCACTAGTTTTGCACATTACTTATTTCGCGTGGAAGGTTTTTAAAAATCCCATATAAAATGTTTTGTTTCTTCGGTTTTTTGGTGGATCTTACTCTTCTACCTGCCTTTGCCTGTTTAAAACGCGTTCTACTGAAGATTCTCCCAGACATAGAGATAGTCAAAAAATCCTAAAACGTTTGTTTCGGATCAGTTCTCGTTCAAACGATTTCTTAAAATGCTCGATTAAAAACATTTGTTAAAAAATTATGCTATTAATTTCAAAAAATATTCTCCGGCCGCAGAGAACACTTAACACTTTTTTCAAAGCGCAATTGAATTAAAAATGATTGTTTAGAGAATGAATATTTTATGATGATTATGTCTTTGTCGGAAAGCTGATACTGATAATCTTCACTTCAGCTGACAGTGAAGCTGTAGAGAGAGGTGGGTGGTTCCCCAAATCAGCACTGTATTATGGGGCCATTACCGTTCGTTCTGAATGTTGACAATCGAGTTACAGTACGGGCTCCAGGCCCGGGGGCCCAAGACCCGCCTGAGCCCCGGGGGGCGAGCGTCCGTCAATCGCGCGTGAATTAAGTTAGCCCCGCTTAAGCGTTATACTTCAGAAAGTAATCTTGTTTTCGCGGAGAGTCCCCGAAGTGCGTAATGAAAATATTATTATATTTAGTGAAATCGCTAGACCCCGAGTTTATATGAAAAAGCCTGTAGATATAATAACACAATATAATATTAATATTATGATAGATGCAGTATGAGGAGTGGTGATGAAACATCGCAACGCGATTGCTTTTTGCGCTAAAAACTAAATCTACCGTAGATATAACTCATCTCTAAATGAATGACATGTGAAATGAGCCGTGCTATGAGTATGACGTTATATCTATGTTTTGACAGTTACATAACCTGACGAAGCCTTGCACTTGCATGGTTTTGTTTGAACAGTGCCTACACTAGCGGCACGCTATGATGGCCGGTTTGACACATTACAATAGTGATGTGGAATGTCAATTTATTCTCGAACAAAAAACAATTAAGTTTTGTTTTTGTACCTGATTAAATAGGTTTAATAAAACAAAAATGTATATGTTTATTTAATTTATTTGAACGAACTGAATATTTGAATGAAAATGAATATACATACTTTATATGCACACAAGAAACATACGAATACAAAAGATACCAAAAAAGGTGCCACAAAAGGCCATAATTAATCAGATTCGTCCATACTACTATTTTCACTGTCGTCACTGCTATCATCACCTACATTAATAATTATATGTTCGTTTTCTATAATATTATCTATTTTCACATCTCTTTCATAATCTTCCCTTATTAATTTAACAGTTCTATTCACAACCTTTTCCCAGTCTCCTTTAGTCACATGTTCACAAGCTTCTTCTAATAATTTTAGCATTTTTTTTTGTGGTAAATGGGGGTTCTGTATTGTGTCTTGCAGCATATCCCTTAATTTGAGCCCACACCAACTCAATCGCATTATACTCACAATGGTAAGGCGGTAACCGTATAACTCTGTGCCCATGTTCTAATGCTATTTCGTCAATGACGTATCGGATCTTGGTTGGTTTGTTTTCTTTTAAAAGACGTACTAATTCCGCTTTTAACATATTCATGTTTGCATCTACGCCATTTTTACGAAGCCATGCGACGATATCAGCTTTCTTTTGGGATTGGGCAGGTGGCTTGTCAATTTGCATCGAGTGGTATGGGGCGTTGTCCATAATTATAATAGATGGTTCAGGGAGGCTACACAACATTGAGGTAAACCATTCAGTAAACTTTTCTCCATTCATGTCTTCATGATAGTCTCCAGTGGTTTTTGACGCAAAAGCCATGAGAGAACCTTCGACAAACCCGTTGATGGTTCCGGCGTGACAAATTATAAGTCGCGATCCTTTTCCTACAGGAACTTTGGAAGTAGATGCTGCTGTGTCATCGTTCCAAGAACGGCCTACAGTATGGTTAGCATTAAGCCATGTTTCATCCAAGAACACAACATTTTGCCAATTTTTGATTTCTTTCACTTGCCGTAAAAAAGTATACCTTGCCATCGCTATATCAAATCTTTCCATCAATATTTTGCGTTTGTTACATTTTTTGTATCGAAATCCAATGGTCTTCAAAATCTTCGTTAAAGAACTTTCCCCACCGAAGAATAATCCAGCTTCCTTCAGTGAATGCACCAACTTTTTTCTTGTTGGATACTCCTTCTGTAAATAGTAGCCGTAAACATGTCTTCGGATAGCATCGGCATCAAAGCTATCGATGCCTACGACTGGTTTTGCTCGTTTTCTCTTTTTTGGTGTGTGAAGTTTATTTTCTTCTGTGCCAGTCTCGCCATATTTTTTTTTAGTTATCCGTCTAACAGTTCGTTGTCCAATATTAAGCGCATCAGCTACGCGTTCAACCACTGACGTTATAGGTAAAATTGGCCCTCCATTTTGAGCTTCACGATCGAAATAGTTACGAAGGCGTATTACGAACTCACGTGTCTGACTATTTAGAACAGTTCTCTGCGTACGTTCGGTCATATCGACGAAATCCACAACAAAGGGCTTGAACAGAGTCCAAATTAACGAGCAAGGGTCAACAGTAATGCAGTATCAATATTTGAAATCCAAAGCCAGGTCAAAACTATATCACAATCGCATTGCACTGACAGTTTATACTTTTCGAAGCAACGTCAATTCGAAACTGCTTTGTTTTGCATTGAGCATTGACGCGAGTTTGCCGGAGGTAGTAGTTGTGCTAGCCAGCGATCCTATGTGACGATCGTATTAGATTCCATTTTTAAAAATTTTCAATTTAGAAAACCAAATGCCGAGTTGTGGTATATATCATATAAAAATAAAAATTTTACCTTTTGTATGAAACAGCTGATATTTTTTTGCGATTTCAGAGGTTTGTCCACATAGTGAAAATTGTTCATATTCACAAGTACATTCACCCCTTAAATGGTGCAAACTGATTTTTCTACACTTGTATACATTTTAGAAATCAATTTAATAAATAAATTTTGAGTCCTAAACCTAAAACTACATTCGATAAAATTTATGAATCTCTGCACATCACTATCGTCAATAAAGTAATACAATTATTTCCTTCAAAGTCGTTATCAATTAATACGGAACTTCATGAGCGGACAAACGTCAAACCGGCCATCATAGCGTGCCGCTAGTTTAGTGTAATTCGCCGATATAGCTCTATGACGTGTTCAGTATGAAAATGGTGGTGAGTTGAACGAATCAGACGTAATGAAGTCGACTGGCGACATCGTGCAGTGCGCGCGGAAGACGTGCCACGCGGCCAGAGCGTGACAGCGTGACAGCGAGCCGTGTCAAAGGCCGTGTCTGAGCAAATGTGATGCGACGTGCTGCGGCAGGCGACGACGCCGTTCCATTGCTGAGGTTAAAATTAGAAAATCGTTTAATTGCTAAGTAGTTACTGCGCTGTTTATTGTATTCGACGGCACTCGCAGCTTTTCATAGGTTTGAGTACCTATAACTAAATAACACAGTAATTATTATATTATCACGTTCAACACATCACCCGCCTAGTGCTGAGTAGGTACAGGTTTCCTCTCGAATGGAATGAGAGGGGCTCAGTCATAGTCTACCACTGTAGCCAAGTCTTGATTGCTAGACTTCACACAATTTTGTGAAAATAATGGAAAACTCTCAGTCATGCAGGCTTCCTTAAGATTTTTTCATTCACCCTTAGAACAAGTGACACTTAATTACTTAAAACCTTGCTGTTTTTGCTGAAAAGCCACCTTATGAACAAAAATCCGGATGATTTTTGTTCATAAGGTGAGCAAAATAAAATCAGTTTTAATTTTTTTTTGTCATTTATTAGTTTGGAGGAGAATCAAAGCCTCGCTCTATTTCCGGGTCGCAATTCCATAAACCTATAGTTGCCTGTTGCCTTCAAAAGTTCTCGGAAGTGGGACCGGGCTGCGGAGCGGGGGGAGGGGGGAGGAGGCATGGCAGCGGCTCGCAAATGGCGAAAGTAGGGAATAAACATAGCTGTCTCTATCTCCTTTAGAGAGCCATGAAGTAGAAGTCTGGCAACGTCGCAGGTAGGCCGTAGGTCTATCTATGGCTCTGTCAGTCGACATTGACAAGTTTGTGTTTGGTGTTTGGTTTTGCTTCGCGTCGTGTTATTTTGTATTTAAATCATAATTAATTAACAAAAGATACAATCATTTTGGTGTTTAATGTACGGTTTCACTCAAGGTGGATAGAAACCTTTTAGAAATACATCAGTTATGACGAGATAAATCCGTTTTCGTGGTTAACTTTATATCGACTGCAAAGTATAAACAAAGCTGCTAAGGTAAGAAAGTTAAGTTTATTACTGACTGACTACTGTCAATATGTTTTAATGTAACTAATGAAGATATTTTCGATTAAAGATGTGTAGTAACTTACAATTAAGTGCCAGACTCATAATTTAAATAAGTATCTAGATTTGAAAACATAACCTACAAAAGAAATACTCATATTATTTCATTTTGTTTGTTTATAAAAGTTATTTTAACCGTTTTAGATGCCAAGGAAATGCTGTGTGCCAGAATGCAAATCAAATTACGCCAGTGTTATCCTCATTGAAGGAGCTAAAAGTACATTTTCTTTCCCGAAAGATGCTCATCTCTCTCAAGCGTGGTTACGTGCGATTCCTCGAAAAGACTGGGTACCTACAAAACACTCAGTTGTATGCAGCAACCATTTTACAACCCATGAAATCCAGACTGAGGAAATTGTCATTGGAAGTGACGGACAAGTGTTTAAACAGCAATTGAAATACCCACGTTTAGTCGAGGGTGCAATACCCCATATATTCAATAATCTCCCATCATACATGTCGAAGAGCACTCCACCTCCAAGAAGCAACCCCGAAAAAAGGAGACAACGAGCTGAACTATTTCATGAGGAGCAGGTGTCTAAATTTTTAGAGAGTGACATAATTACATCATTCGAAGACTTAGTGCATATTAAATTCCAAGAAAAGTTAGGAGACTCTAAATGGTTATATCGAGTGATCTATAATATAATAAAACTGTAACAGGTCCAATTCTGTACATTGAAGATATTTTGAAAATTTTTGTTTGACGGCACTCTATAATCGATACTGAAGCCAAAACAATTTTTTTTTAATTTTTTGTCTGTCTGTCTGTCTGTCTGTCTGTCTGTCTGTCTGTCTGTCTGTCTGTATCTTGGCCGCGCATCACGCCGAAACTACTGGACGGATTTAAATGAAACTTGGCATGATTTAAGTTCATACTACGAGGTATAATATAGGATACTTTTTATCCCGAAATTCAGCACGGTTCCCTTGGGAGAGGGGATGAAAGTCAAAATGTGTATTTAGCTGTAATTCATAAAGGCGTATTCCGATTTTATTCATTCTTTTTTTGTTAGAAAGCAGGTACTTTAGAGATTGTCCTGTAATTATTTCAAGGTCGTCAATTTAGTAGTTCAGAAATTATAGACATCACAATCTTCAGTATAAGGTCCAAATTACTTGAACCCCGGAATCTACAGGATACTTTGAATGTGCGGCTCATCTTAAGCTGGCAATCGTACTTGATCGTATATAGCCATCGTGGATAGCCCTATTTTGTCAAAGTCAAACTACTCCAAAGGCGTCAGATTTGCCCGATCATTATACCTACATACTATATAGTAGGTATGGATGTAATACATCGTATGGACGTAATGTTACAGTGTTTTCATATGCAATTTAATATTCTAATCATACTAATATTATAAATGCGAAAGTGTGTTTGTTTGTTGGTTTGTCCTTCAATCACGCCACACCAGAGCTACGGATCGACGTAATTTTTTTGCATGGGTACTGTAGTTGAGGACATAGGCTACTTTTTATCCCGGAAAATCAAAGTGTTCACGAGTGATTTTAAAAACTAAATCCACGCGGACGAAGTCGCGGGCATCAGCTATAACTTAATAAAACTGTAACAGGTCCAATTCTGTACATTGAAGATATTTTGAAAATTTTTGTTTGAGGGCACTCTATAATCGATACTGAAGCCAAAACAATTTTTTTTTAATTTTTTGTCTGTCTGTCTGTGTGTCTGTATGTCTGTCTGTCTGTCTGTATGTCTGTCTGTCTGTCTGTCTGTCTGTACCTTGGCCGCGCATCACGCCGAAACTACTGGACAGATTTAAATGAAACTTGGCATGATTTAAGTTCATACTACGAGTTATAATATAGGATACTTTTTATCCCGAAATTTAGCGCGGTTCTCTTGGGAGAGGGGATGAAAGTCAAAATGTGTATTTAGCTGTAATTCATTAAAGCGTATTCCGATTTCATTCATTCTTTTTTTGTTAGAAAGCGGGTACTTTAGAGATTGTCCTGTAATTATTTCAAGGTCGTCAATTTATTAGTTCAGAAATTATAGACATCATAATCTTCAGTATAAGGTCCAAATAACTTGAACCCCGGAATCTTCAGGATACTTTGAATGTAGGGCTCATCTTAAGCTGGCAATCGTACTTTATCGTATTTAGCCATCGTGGATAGCCCTATTTTGTCAAAGCCAAACTACTCGCGTCAGATTTTGCCAAACGATCATTATACCTACATACTACATAGTAGGTATGGATGTAATAGGTACATCGTATGGACGTAATATTACAGTGTTATCCTATGCAATTTAATATTCTAATCATACTAATATTATAAATACGAAAGTGTGTTTGTTTGTTGGTTTGTCCTTCAATCACGCCACAACAGTCACGGATCGACGTGATTTTTTGCATGGGTACTATAGTTGAGGACCTGTAGGCTACTTTTTATCCCGGAAAATCAAAGTATTCACGAGGGATTTTAAAAACTAAATCCACGCGGACGAAGTCGCGGGCATCAGCTAGTACCTAATAAGAGGATTTATTTCTATTTGTTAAATCTTGATATTGAAAGTAATAATGGTGACAGTGACAGCAGTGTGAAAGTAGTTAATAGTGTGTTGGTGGATGAAAATCTAAGCATTCAGGTATATGTGAAAGGACATTTAATGCGTCATGAAGATTTAAGCTGGATATTACCTAGTGAACTTAAGCTAAGCAGATGGTCACAGCTTGAAAATATACTATCTCGTTATTATAACAATAGTTGTGAACCAACAAAGTCATTTGACTATTGTCTTGATAGGTCTATTAATTATTTGAACGAAGCAGTTAATATTGAAAATGATAATTTTGCTGCAGAGCTTGTTCTAGACCAAATGAAATTGTTAAAAAATAAGCAACGTAGATATAGTGTTGCTACACTTATATTTTCATTTGTGATATTTAGTATTTCCTCCTGTGCCTATAATACTTTGAGGCAATACCTAATCTTGCCAACTGCAAGACATTTGCAGCAAATAACTTCGATGACTGGCCTGTCTCCGAATTCACCAGAAAATAACTATTGTTATTTAAAATCAATATGCTCTACGTGGGTAGAAAGGGAGAAAGTTGTAAATTTATTGATTGATGAAATTTATATAAAATGTGGCCTAGAGTATAAGTCCAAAACTATTCTAGGTTACGCAGAAAATAATCCAAAAAATCTTGCCAAAACCGTACAGACTTTTATGATTAGCTCTGCATTTGGTAACAAAAAAGAGGTTGTTAAGTTGTTACCAGTACATAATATATCTGGGAAATTCTTGTATGAAAATTTATTGCTCATTGTAAATTACATACAATCATTTGGACTGAAAGTACTTTCAATAATTTCTGATAACAATCGTGTAAACCAAAATTGTTTTAAGTTATTAACAGATGAATCAAATTGTAGCTTCAGTAATCCTAAATATACAGATGAAAAAATATTTGTCTTGTATGATCCAGTTCATATCTTTAAAACCATTCGTAATAATTGGATAAATTTAAATAATTGTACTTTTACATATCCTGACTTACATGAAGATAATATTATAAAAAAAAGCATCCTTTCATCATTTGCGAGAATTATAGAGGACTGAAAAAAATAAGTTGTGTAAAAAAGCTTTTAAATTAAACAATAAATCTATCAATCCTAATACATTTGAACGGCAAAATGTCATGTTAGTAAACAATATTTTTCATGATACCACTATCGCTGCTGTAAAATCTGAGGGTTATGTGGAAACATCAGATTTTCTACAAATTATTAGGGACTGGTGGGATATATTGAATGTGAAAAACACAGTCAAAGGTCAAGTACTAGTGGTTCGCCCCGAACTGAGACCTCGCGGTAACGGTATCCCATGATTATTCATTCAATCGATACATGATAACCAAAACTGACATTATTATTATGCCCGTTTTCACCAAACATACCTAAATCATCCCCTAAGTAGGAGTCTCTTAACGTAGGTAGCTCCTAAATACAATCCTAAGTCCTAACATCCGTCCCAATATCCTTTTAGGTGTCCCGTACAGGATCGTGATAAATAAGTTGACAGAAAACATCAATCACCTAACTTATAGGTAGCCCGTAAAGGTTAGGGAACGTTAGTGAAAACATTGAATTATTTATCAAACATTGAATTTAACTCGTAGTTCCATGGGAATAGTTACTGACTGCGCCATCTATTAGCATTATTGTGAAGCTATGTTGATGCTATATGAATTACTGACGCCCATTAAAAATTAAATAATCTCGTTTCTTTATAATATTCATATAATTTTAGTATTTGTTGTTCAAGTACAGGATATAAGTGACCTAAAAACATAAAATCAGTTTGAAAATCCATAGCGGATTTTTCTAGAGAGCGTCTTCAAGCGAGCGTATAAAATCGCCACTTTGAAAGCCCCCCATTTCGTCAATTTTAAGGGAAAAATTAAAAAAAAAATATTTTTGTACTCAGTTCAAAATTATCTTTAAAATGATACGTAACAATTTTATGTAACGCGATTTTTTTTTTTACTTCGCATTCGCTTCTATGAGAGCCCCCCTGAAATAAAGATTTTTATAACTTTTTAAGCCATTTTCGGCTGGAGGCCATCGGTTTACATATTATATCTAAATTTGAAGTAATTACGTTCAGTAATTCAAAAGTTATAAGGCTCTGACAGACGGACGGACGGACGGACGGACGGACGGACAAGTGCAAATCGCCCTAGTTAACTCAAAGACCTTCGCTTCGCTCGGTCGATTAAGAAAACATAACTCTACGCCAATATTTCATAGGGATGATGATAAATTGAAGTTTTTGAAGTCAGTCTGTATTTGGCTAAGAAAATGGAAATCTTTAGAAACTTGTGTAGGTTTGACAAGAGATACTTATGAAGCTATGTTGCATACCACATCTGTCATAATTGATATTTCAAGGTATTGTTTTGAAAATTTTAATTTTGTGGTGTACATACTTCTTGGGAAGTTTCAAACTGACAATATAGAAAAAAGATTTAGTAGGTACAGGTCACTTTCTGGATGTAATTATAATGTAGCTTACAGACAAATTGTTGAGTCTGAAAAAAAAATAAGACTTCAACACTTACTAAAGCAGCGAGATCTGGTCTTTCTCAAATCTTGTACATCAGCTGAATGTTTTCAAGATGAAGTTAATATTGAGAAATTTATGTTTATAATAAACTGCAGTAATTATTTGGAAGCATGTGAAATCGATATTTCGTCTCAAATTTATGTATGTGGTTATGTTTCACATAGTTTACTAAATCGGTTTTCCTGTGAACATTGTAGAAATGTTTATATTGATGAAAATACGGCGGTAAATGATGAATATTTTAATTTGTTGCAAAGAGGGGGTTTATGTGCACCAACTGACCAAATCATGTTTATTTATTATCACATGACAGCAATTTTGGAATATATTATTAATGATGTTGATTTAGAAGTATCCTTCCTGGAATTTGTGCAACACAAAAGTTTACTTCATAATTTAACACTGTACAGCCTTCAAGCTGATACTTTTTATGTAGACTTTACAGCAGTGTGTAGTGTATGTGGAAAACAGAATAAAGAATATTATAGCATTGCTGCAAATATCTTGGCAAACATTATGCTAAATAATTATACTAAGCATAAGAATGATGTTGACAAGACAATTAATTATAAACGACGTAAATTAAACACTTTGGTTTAGTATTAAGATAGAATAGTTACTGCACATACCTATTATTATTTTTATTTAACCAATTTAAAAAAAGGAGGTTATCAATTCGACCTGTATGTATATAATATTGTTTGAAATGTACAATATTCATATAAGTTTATCTCTGTAGGTTTCAAAACAGATGTCAAATTTCATAAGTGTTTTATGTATGTCTACGTATTTCTCAGAAATTTGAAATCAAATTGCAACAAGTAATTCTCTTTTAATTGGGTTAAGAATCTTTTAACTTAGCGATCAGTGCAAGTTTCATCAAAATCAGTTCAGTAGTTTAGTAAGATATGGACTATAACTTTTGTACTTGCTTGTAAATGTGCTTGCTTTGATTATTTTTATAAGAAACTAGCTTATGATTAATTTAGTTTTAAAGTCCCTCGGGAACTCTTTGATTTTCCGGAATAAAAAGTAGCCTGTGTCACTCTCCAGGTCCTCAACTATGCCCATGCAAAAAATCACGTCGATCCGTAGCTCTGTTGTGGCGTGATTGAAGGACAAACAAACATACGAACAAACCAACAAACACACTTTCGCATTTATAATATTAGTATGAAGTATAATGTATGTGTTTTACCTACAAGTTATTGCGTTGACTATAGGTTGACTACTTTTGTACTTGCTTGTAAATGTAATTTCTTTGACTATTTTTATAAAAAAAATTATATTGTGTATTACCTAAAAGAGGAATTAGATAGAGATTTTATTAAGTCATTTGTTGACTAAATAGGTTGACTATTTTTATACTTGCTTTTAAAGTTGTCTACTTTTTTATAAACATATGTTTTACTCTATAAAGACTCTATGACATTGTTTTAACTAAATTTTTGCTATTATCGGCTATTTCATAGTGATTGTATGATGTACCTAGTCTAAATTATGTTGAAGTTGATAATACTCTTAAATATTGTTTTTTCTTTTAAGTAATAATGCATAGACGCTGCCGAGTTTCTTGCTGGTTCTTCTCGCTAGGGTTAGAGCAGCATTCCGAACCAGTGGTAGATTCTTCTTAAAAAGGCAATGAAATAAAAACAAGCTAAATAATAAGAAACCATTAAATAAAGAGAATATTCGCTTTGTGAAGAAGTTTTATTTTATATTTTGATATACCTACCTACCTACTTTATCATTACCTATCTAAATATCTTCCTTAATTGTTTTAAGAATCTTTTAACTTAGGGAACAGTGCAAATTTCATCAAGATCGGGTCAGTAGTTTCAAAGATATGTACCATAATGTCGTTTACATTGTAACTTTGTTACATCATTACCTTTTCAATTCACTTTTCGATGTTTCTAAAAACACAAAATTATGTAATTATTTAATATGTTAGTTCTCATTCATGTGGACGCCTTAAAAATAAAGCAGCTAATTAGTATAAGTAAATAATTATCAACACCGAAGACCGAAGTCTATACTGATCTATACATTCGTACTGATTTTTCATTTTACCCATGGGCCTGCCAGTGGCAGTAAATTGCGACGTTGCCACATTCACTTCATGGCTCCCTACAGGAGATAGAGACGGCTATGACCCGTCTTGAGATAAATACAATAAGCATCCCACTGCTTCATGGTAAGGTATATTAGTGAGTATTTCACTGTCATTTTTGGCAGGCATCAATTTGGAGCTTGTATCACATGGGGTGTTCACTGGCTTGCAGTCAGACATACCAAATCTTTGTAACATTTTTTCAATGTATAAGGACTGATCTAATTGTAATTTTTGTTTATCTCTTTGAATCCTTAAACCAATGCAATGTTTAGCCTCACCTATATCCTTCATGCTAAACATTATAGTTAATTTATTTCTTATAAAATGTAGAGTTTCTTCACAATTGTAAAAACATAGCAGGTCATCTACATACACTGCTAAGTAAAATATATCATTATCGGTTTTAACCAAATAATAAATGCAAGGATCCACTTTGCTTCTTAAGAGTCCAATATCAATTAACACATTATTCAATTTTTTGTTCCATTGCCTGCTGGCTTGCTTGAGTCCATAAATTGATTTAATTAAACGACATACTTTGTTACCCTCTTGTTCATACAAAGGTGGCTGACACATATAAATTTCCTCTTCTACATCACCTTGCAAAAAAGCTGTAACAGCATCCATTTGATGAATTTTTAGCTCATATTTAACAGCCATGCTCATTAAATATCGGAGAGAGGAGTAACGAATAACTGGAGCAAATACTTCTTGATAATCTATGTTTTTCCTCTGTTTATAGCCTTTTATAACAAGCCTTGCTTTATATCTTGTTATTTCCCCATTTTCATTAGTTTTAGTTTTAAAAATCCACTTACACGGTATGGCTTTCTTTCCCTCCGGAAGGTCTGCAAGACACCATGTATTATTCTTTATTAAAGATTCATATTCAAGATCCATGGCATTCTTCCATTGTGCAGCTTGGTTGCTCTGCAATGCTTCTTCAGTATTTTGTGGGTCACTATCTAAAACACTCATAGCCATTTCATTATTAAAACACATAAGTGATAAGGGGCTGTCATCATTCTGCTTTTGCTTGCGAGTCCGGACTGTTACATGTCTCATGGGTGTGATGGGTGATATGCTACTATCAGACGTACAGTCAGTAAAGTCAGGGTTGTACTCGTCATCTTTGGAGTCATCATAGCTAGTGGATAAGTCGAGTTCTGATGCTTCTGGGGCAGTTGAAGTGGATGGTAAGTTTAGCGACTCCGGTGTGAGTATGACACCAACCTTATTATCCTTTTCAATAGGTTTTACACTCTCTGATAAGGTATCTGCCGAGTTTTCTACAAACACAACATCTCTACTCATTATCACACGCTTAGCTTTAGGATTATATAACCTGTAACCTTTAGTTGTATTGCTGTAGCCGACAAAGATCATTTCACTGGATTTTGAATCCCATTTCAGCCTGCGCTCCTTCGGTATATGTACCATTGCCTTGCAACCAAATACCCGTAAGTGGCTAAGATCTGGCTTAAATCCTGTCCATTTTTCGTAAGGAGTTATGCCTGCAAGTGCACGAGACGGAGAGCGATTTGTTAAGTATGCTGCAGTTAATATTGCTTCTGCCCAGTACTCCTTCTGTAAACATGCATTAAACATCATACATTTAGCCCGTTCTATAAGTGTTCTATTCATTCGTTCTGCTCGTCCGTTTTGCTCTGGTGTATACGGATTACTAGTTTGATGAGTAATACCAGAGCCCTTCAGAAATTTTTCAAATGAACGATTGACATATTCCCTGCCATTATCTGACCTGAATATCTTAATAGATTTATTTAATTCATTTTCAACACTACTTTTAAATTCCTGAAACTTTTCTAAGGCTTCACTTTTGTTGGCTATAGTGTAAACAAAAACTTTTCCTGAATAGTCATCGATAAAAGTTATAAAGTACCTGGCTCCTCCTAGCGACAGTGTCTCCATCGGACCGCAAATGTCAGAATGGATAAGTTCTAGCAAATCATTTGCTCGGGAACCTACATGCTTGAAAGGTTGCCTGGTTTGCTTGCCTTGAAGGCACGGTGTGCATAATATATCTTCTTTCTGTTTTGTCAAGTTAATACCAAGTGCACAGTCTTGTAATTTGTACAGGTCATTAAAATTCAAATGAGCCAATCTTTGGTGCCAAAGAAAATTAGAATTATCTGTGACAGCTTTAAAACTTCTAGTTTCACTTGTGTTGAGTTTATAGGTCCCATTAAAACAATTGGCTGTTGCAACAATTACTTCTTTGTTGTTCAAAATCCGGCAGCCATTATTAGAAAATTCAATTTTACAACCATTTTCAATTATTTTGCTCACTGATAATAGATTGGTAGCTAACTCAGGTACATAAAACACATTATTTACCTTAATCTTGTTTGATGAGCCATCTGCTCCCGGGATGGTTATAGTGGTACTTCCGCACAATTCGACTTTGAGCACCTTGTCATCTGCTATACGTACATGAGATTGACTCGGCAAACATACATCTGATAGCCATTCCTTATGTTTGGTCATGTGTACCGATGCTCCGGAGTCGATGTACCAACTATGTTCATCATTGACTGAAACGGCTGAAAATGCAGCAACAAAACCACTGTTATTACTCTTATTTTCAGATTTTCTGTCCTTATTTCTACAAAATTTACTGATGTGACCAAATCTGTTACAGTTGAAGCAACGGCAGCTCTGTTGAGTGTATTAAGTAGGACTCTCAAGCGTGCAGGTACCCTTACGACCTTTTCCTAGCAAGTAATATTTAATTACTTTAAAAAGTTCAATTCCGCATTATATTCATCAATTTATAGTATAATAATAAATTAATCCACTAGCTACTTATTAACTTTAGTTTACAAGGTGCTTTCGTTGTAGAAATTATTTTTTTTCTCCAAATATGTTTTGGCCGCCGATTAGAGAACATGAGACCAACTAAGCTTATGTCGCTACGGTCCACTACATCTGCAGCGGGGCTCGGCCGTGACAGAGAGCTGCGCCCTCCGGCGACCCGCGTCACTGTCACGCGGGTGACGGACGCCATTGGGCCGCTCATTAGAATATGATAAAGTCCGCGGGTGGTAATCATCATAAATCGAGTTATACGTCTGCAGCCAGTCAACTACATGAGCGGCGGCGTGCACTTCGCGTGCGGTCGCGCCGTGTCGTGTGCGGTGCGCATAAGTCTCCGGCCGCGATGACCGCCGATGACAGCGACTGGTGTCCACCCCCTCGCTCCCCGCCGCTCCCCGCCGCTCCCCGCCGCCGCCCGCCGCGTCTAGACGCACAGTTTACGAGCCCCCTTATGCTGACAAGCGTCCTGCGAGCCCCTGCTCTCGTAAACACGTCGCTCGCCCGCGATATAATGACGTAAGACATCTGAAAGAATAGAGAAACACTTTTTCAATCGCCAAATCTATAATATAATAAAACTGTAACAGGTCCAATTCTGTACATTGAAGATATTTTGAAAATTTTTGTTTGAGGGCACTCTATAATCGATACTGAAGCCAAAACAATTTTTTTGAAGTGAAAACTTCTTTAGCGGCGTTGAGCACTTTTCTGTAATGGGTATAAAATCATAAACTCGCGTCAGGACACGTGACCCTGATCGAAAAAGCGTAAGACGGATGGAGAGTAGACAACTATTACCTTTGATTATTTCAGACGCTTCGTCATCGCTTGGTTGGTCTAGTGGCAAAGGGACCTGAGTGAGTTTCACTCAGTCCCTTCGCTGGTTCAGGGTTCGAATCCTACCTTCGGCTTACGTTTTTGTTTGTTTTTTTTATTTTTGTAAGAACTGTAAAAGTGTAACTTGAATTATTTTAATTATATTTATCAATTTAAAGAAAGAAAATTTCCGTAACCGGAGGTGGGTATGAACCCGTACTTATTTGGTAAGTAGGCGGCGCGGCGCCTGTATAATAGAGCCACGGCAGGTATGATAAGGATGTCGAAATTAATTACTGTATATGTACTGCCGAAGCTAGTACAATTGTCGTATATAAATACGGCAATTGAACTGACTGCGCCATCTATGATGATGACCACAAACTTCCATGATTAATATTTTACGACGTAAGACAGCTGTTTGTTACTACTACTCTTGAAGTTCTTTATATTTCACTTAGATGTCGTAAGTGTGCTATATTTATTATTTTATTATTATTTATTATTATTTATTATTATTATTATTTATTATTATAATTTATTATAATTTATTTATTATTATAATTATTTTTATATTTATATCTTTTTTAAATTTTATATTTATTTTTAATTATTAGCAAATCTAGTTTTCACTTCTATCGGCAGTCAATATGACTGCCAATTTTTTTTTTTTAATTTCTTGTCTGTCTGTCTGTCTGTCTGTCTGTCTGTCTGTCTGTCTGTCTGTCTGTATGTCTGTATCTTGGCCGCGCATCACGCCGAAACTACTGGACAGATTTAAATGAAACTTGGCACGATTTAAGTTAGTACTACGAGGTATAATATAGGATACTTTTTATCCCGAAATTCAGCACGGTTCCCTTGGGAGAGGGGATGAAAGTCAAAATGTGTATTTCGCTGTAATTCATTAAGGCGTATTCCGATTTAATCCATTCTTTTTTTGTTAGAAAGCAGGTTCTTTAGAGATTGTCCTGTAATTATTTCAAGGTCGTCAATTTCGTAGTTCAGAAATTATAGACATCACAATCTTCTATATAGGTCCAAATAACTTGAACCCCGGAATCTACAGGATACTTTGAATGAACGGCTCATCTTAAGTTGGCAAATGTAATTTATCGTATATAGCCATCGTGGATACTATTTTGTCAAACTACTCCAAAGGCGTCAGATTTTGCCAAACGATCATTATACCTACATACTACGTAGTAGGTATGGATGTAATACATCGTATGGACGTAATATTACAGTGTTTTCCTATGTAATTTAATATTCTAATCATATTTACTAATATTATAAATGCGAAAGTGTGTTTGTTTGTTGGTTTGTCCTTCAATCACGCCGCAACAGAGCCACGGATCTACGTGATTTTTTGCATGTGTATAATTGAGGACCTGGAGAGTGGCATAGGCTACTTTTATCCCGGAAAATCAAAGTGTTCCCGAGGGATTTTAAAAACTAAATCCACGCGGACGAAGTCGCGGGCATCAGCTAGTACCATATAAATATAATTGAACCGTTGCTCTTGTCTAATCTTTTCCTCAGTTCGGTAAAGCCCGGTCCTCCGGTCCGGTCCGGTGAAGCGAAGTCATCGACCGATGACTTGGGCGGGTATTTTATTATTTTTTCAAAATTTTTTTATTATTCCTAATTAACAAGAGTTCCCCGCTAACGTCGACAGTATCTTCTTATATAAGGCTACATTACAAGAGGTGGATGCTCGTGATGATGTGCTGCAAAGGTGAATAATTAGCGACTAAGTACAACAGCGGGGTGGGCGCGATGTACACGCGGCTATAGATGTGGGCAGTCAGCGGTTGCTGCGCAGGCCGCCGCGCCGGCAGCGGAGACTGGAGGGTGCTCGAAACGAGACTGCCGCGTCCCCTTGACCCGCGCGAAGCGTCTCCGGTGACGTCCGGCCTCAGCCTCGAGAGCCCACTCACCTTACGACTACGAGGACATCGTCGATAGATACTAGATAGGTGTACTATACGAATATCCATCCCCCTGGTACACAGAGGCTCGAACAGCACTGAAATGACTTCCGCCTTGTCAGTCCTATTCGCATCAGTATCTACGAGTAGTCTAGTGTATCTCAGTAATTAGGCTACTTCTCTCATCCATTGGTACCTTAGACATTTATATATTCGGCAACACTCTCAATATATTACGGAAAGGACTTGCTGCAAATCACAAGTTTGCAAACAAACTTCGCCCGTTGGGTTGTTGGTTGTTTTTTCATTGTTTGTCATTATTTAAGGTATTGCTTGTGATCCGTGTATGCTTTGCTCGGAACAGCTCGTACTGATGCCGCTCGTTGTTGCAGGCCCGGCCGGCCCGCCCGGCAAGCGCGGCAAGAAGGGCAAGAAGGGGGACTCCGGGGAGCCCGGACCGCCGGTACGTACCGCACTATCACTACACTCACATTCTACATTATTTCATTCATATCTTAGACCAACTCGCTCAGGGTCACTCAGCGGGCAATGGATAGCGCTTTGCTCGGAGTATCCCTGCGAGATCTGCGGGGTGCAGTTCTTTGTGGAGGTTGAAAAATGATAAATACATAGAGATGTTAATGGACTGTATATTCTGATATAATGATGTAATGATATGATGATATGATCTGATGCTATTGATATATAAATGAGTACGACCCGCGCGGATGACCGAATTGTACTGTCTTTACCGCCCTCACTCGCGAGCCTGAAGCCGTTGCGTAAACTGCTGAGTACGCGGTGTTCGGTGGCACGCAGTGACCCGAACAAGATCAAATCAGAAATGAGGAGATCCGTAGGAGAACCAAAGTCACCGACATACTGAAGTGGAAATTTGCGGGGCACATAGTTCGAAGAGCTGATGATCGTTGGGGATCCAAGGTGCTGGAGTGGCGACCCCGCACCGGGCAGCGCAGTGTTGGCAGAGCCCAACTAGGTGGACCGACGACATCAAACGAGTCGCAGTGAGCCGCTGGATTCAGGCGGCGCAAGACTGAAGCCTGTGGAAGTCCATGCAGGAGGTCTTTGTCCAGCAGTGGACGTCTATCGGTTCATAAAGAAGAAGAAGACCAACTCGTGGCTCTTATGACGAGTCAACGCTCTACGACCTGCTCGAAAAGCAGAGTCCTATATCTAAATGAAACACTTCGTACTCACCTATACGTCCCTCTCACTGCGATACTGACTGGGCGATGTGGAGAGCTACGGTAGGAGTATCCGAGCTGGATCGAATCAGGGAGTAGATCCGTAGAAAAAAGAGCTCATGAAATAGAAAAATACAGAGACATAAAACTGAAGTGGCGATGGACGAGGCAATTTTTTTTTAATATTACGATTTGCGAGCAAACATACGACCTGCTCGATGACTGGACTTGTCTGCTGAGCTCGGTCGAATCCTCTAAGCCTATGAGCATCCGCAGGATCAGAGGAACCCCTGATGCGTTTACGGTTTTTAGGAATTCGTTGGTGCCCCTTGAGTAATCCCATATTAAACTTTTGTGAGAAATCTGCCGACAAATGCTGCTTCTACAGTTTTAGAGCGAAAAACCAATACCTTCCCACTATGAGGACGGACGACTTTAAGCGAGTTTCTGGAAGCCGTTGGATACAAGATCTCGTTTTATGGCGTTTTCGAGAGCCTGTCTGCTGACACCTGCACAGAACGTCTATCGGTTGACACGGCTGACGGCTCGCACGACAGAACTCTTCTCGCCAACTACTGGGCGCACTGGGCCAAGCGCGTCGAGTGCTGACCGGGCCGGTGATGACGAAGGATCATTATAGAATAGGGAGTTGAGGTAGTTGCAGAACTAACAATGGTTGCTTCGTCTCTTTCGCTCGGTGCAGTCTCGGTTCATTTTGTTTTAGTTGTTAACTACTTTATTTAGTTTTTATTTTATTTTTGTTATTTATTTGCAGGGGTTGATGGGAGCTCCGGGGAAAAATGGATTCCCGGTATATAGATTTTTTTATTTACATTTTAGTTCTATTAATTTTTTAAATATATTTAGAGATGTGACACACCTACTTTTCTGTCACTTTTCTTGGGACTTTTATACTTCTACTTGCACCTTTCGAGTAGGTTAGTATTAACAAATATTCCTGAACAGCTGTGGTCAGCCTCTCTGAAACTCTCTCACAGTGGTTGATGAGCACAGGTGCCTAAATCAGCTGCCAGATAATAAAAACGTAGTACAATTTACGTAAAAAGCGTTGTGTATGTATATAGAGGCAGCCAGCGTAGGGCAGTTCACAGATCACGATTACCGTTTCAGGGCAGACAGGGCGAGAAGGGCGAGCGAGGCTTCATGGTAAGCGCCGGCCGCGGCCGAACCCCGTAGCGCCTCACCGTCCCCCGCCCCCCGCCCCCCGCCCTGAGCCCCCGCCCTCGCCCCGTAGCGCGACCACACCCGCTGCGCGCACGCTCTGTACATGGGCCCATGAAAGCATTAATATTATTAATAGAGCGCTTTGATGCTAATTCTGCGTGGTAGGATGAAGTCAGCAGTGTGTCAAATACAGCAATTTTTAGGGTTCCGTAGTAAATAAAGAAACCCTTATAGTTTCGCCATGTCCATCCGTCTGTCCGTCTGTCCGTCCGCGGTTTAGCTCAGAGACTATTGGTACTAGAAATCTGTAATTTGACAAGGGTTTAAATATCAATCACGCCGACAAAGTCGTGAAAGAAACTTGTGAAAAATATTTTTTTTAGGGTACCTCCCCTACATGTAAAGTGGGGATGATTTTTTTTTTCTCGTCTATCCCATAGTGTGGGGTGTCGTTGAATAGGTCTTTCAAAAATATTGTGGGTGTGGGAACACCATTTTTCAATTTAGGGATCCGTTTGTGAAATATGATATTTTAAATTGCTAAATTTTATTAGAGTCAAGTGTCCCCCCCCCCCCTCTGCCAGTTAAATGGTTATATATAGGATACAAAAAAAATTCACAGCAGTAGTATATATAATGAATTTTAAAGGAAAACTATCACGGCTAAGTAGGGTTCATTAGTTAAGGAGTTATATCTGTTTTTTCTAAGTTAGGTATTACACGTAGTGTAAGTTGCATATTTTGTAGCATATTTTAGTATTTAAACCATGGAACTCAAAATTTATTCAATATTCATAAATAAAACAAAAGCACTATCCTAGGTCAGCAATAATATTTGAGACTTTCAACTACGGAACCCTACACTGCGCGTGGTCCGACACGCACTTGGCCGGTTTTTGTAAATAAAGATATAAATAAAAAATTAAGGCGGACGGTTAGTTTTATCGGCAGATTAAGTGTTTAATTTAAATGGGAGTCTCTATCACAAACGCAACAGCTCAGCATGTTCAGTGTTGAGGCGCCTTATACAGAGCGTGGCCGCGGCGCGCGGCGCGCTCGGCCGGGCGCTAGTTAGTTGTAACTCGTGTGCTACACTAAAACCTTAGCCCCGTAACTCTAAAGCCATCTTATAACATAAGCTAGTCCTCAAATGCATCCCTTCGTACTAAACTTATAATTGCAAGTAGCGTTGATCTGTCGTCAGGACCCGTATTCTCTATGACTGAAATCGACCCTGAATTAGTGCTCAGATTCGACTGTCATATTGAATCGAAGGTTGTGGGATGCGCGCGCGCAGACCTCACCCTCTATCCGTTTCTTCTTGTGTAACTCCGCCGTAGTTAGTTGTGAGATTACTAATAGATCATTTTTTAACTTCTTTCTCCTTCTTTTTCTTTCCTTTTAATTTTAGTAACAATTAACAACTAATATCTGATGTGGTGATTCTAAATTTTTTTATCTCAGAATTAAAAAATAATAAAAATATTGAAGACGTTTCGCTTTCATGTTTCAGGGTCCTATCGGTCTGGACGGTCCCAAGGGCGATCCGGTGAGCATTTTCTTTATCTATTTATAACAAAACAGTAAAAAATATAAACTGTATTTAATCATAATGGGATTTTCATCTTTGTAAATTAAAAGAACAAAAGGAATAAGCTTAAAGCTGTTAATGCTATGTTCCAGGGCCGACCTGGAGACAAAGGGCAGAAGGGAGAGCACGGCAGCCCCGGCTTTGACGTGTTCGCCGCAGTCAAGGTACGCGCCGCTCCGTCACAGAGAACCAGGATATCAGACTTCATCTTCCATAGATTCAGAACTACCTCGGCTCGATGCTCTGTCACGCTGAACCAATCACTTGTATAACTTTGGAACAGGGACATACCTGATGTCCCTCACACTCTGAGAAATCATCATATTCCGACCATACGACTATAATTTAGTACTCAAAAATCTGTTTAGTAACAATTGTTACAATCATCCTATTTTATACAGCGGAGTGAAGACCTCCTCTTTCATAGAACAGACGATGTAAGCATAGGTAGAGTCAAACCTGCGCTCGTTCATTGCGGGCGGGTAGCACATATTATCTAGCGACTTGTTCAACGATAAGTTGCAGGACTTCTCACGATGTTTCCACCTCCATCGAGGCAGGCGAGTGTAACCTGTGTGACGCTAGAGGCTGTTGCAGGGCGTGAAGCGGTCGGTGGACAGCTATAGGATGTCGCCCTACACCACGGCGGAGATCATTGCCGTCAAGGTACCGCCGCCAGGCCGCCTCGGCCGCGCTGCCTCGCACTATAGGCTTTTATTATTTTGCGCTTTTACATTTATGTGGAGTACATTATTGTTACTTTTGTGTGATTTACTCTTGAGAGTAGTTTAGTGGGTGTTTCATTTTTATCTAAATGTGTAGAAGACTTTTCGGCGACACTTGAACACGATCATTTCTTTTCCTGATGGAGATTCGAGGTGGCTCGGAGCCGCCCGTGAGGGCGGTGAAAGGATTTGAAGAGAGGCCGTGTGTGCGACCGAACTCTACGATAGGTTTGCTTTGTTTTTAGCTTATTACTGTTCCACTAAAAGCCAGGAAAGTCATCTTAATCCCTGGCGCAATGGTGTGCTGTGCTCATAAAAGTGGTAGAAACCTAAGTTCTACCACTAGGAGGAGCCTGTACTACCAGATGCGAAATCAACGTGAAGTAAAGGAATAGAAGAAGAAAATGAAGCGATCCTATTGGGACTCGGTCACACATGGTTCGCTCTCTGTTGTGTTCGTGGGGCGCGTGTTGAAGTGTCGCCGGGTCGCGGGTCGCGGGTCGCACGTCGCGGGTCGCGGGTCGCACGTCGCGGGTCGCGGGTCGCACGTCGCGGGTCGCGGTCGCGGGTCGGTGCGCGCATGCTGTACTGTGTCGTGTCCGTAGGGCCTGCAGGCGGCCGGACACAACATCTCCGCGCACTCCGTCATCCAGCTCAAGGTGAGTGGCGTCGCGCGTCGCTCGTCGCGCGAGCCCGGCTTCCCGCTGAACTTCTGAACTCTTCCATTTTTAGTAGATTCTCATCAGGAAAAGCATGCTGTTTTTATGTCACATTGATAGATAAAATCACCTATTTTATGGTGCGCAGCATGCCTTATTAATTATTATTAAAGTATGTGATAAGCATTATAGTATACTAGTACTTATATATATAACAAAATATTCAAATGTAATTACCAAATACAAATACTTCATTGAATTACAGAATTATAGTTATTAATATTAGTATCTATGTAAAAGTCTTTAAGTACTTAATCATGCTTTAAAAAAATACAAAAGTATACAAAGTAATCATAAAAGACAATTAAAGTACATAAAAATGATTATTATTTTTGAGATATATTTTTTCAATTTTTTTATTAAAATGTTACAAAAATCTTATAGCTAAACTAATCTATCATATTGGTACCGCTAATAAATGTTAATTTGAATTGCAATGCTTATAGGGTGAGCCCGGAGAGCCGGGGCCGCCCGGGCCGCCGGGCGCGCCCGGCACCGAGGGCACGGCGGGCGCGGAGGGCCGAGGAGGCCCCCCCGGGGCCCCCGGGACCGCGGGACCCGTGGGACCACCCGGACCCGTCGGTCCGCCGGGCCCCGTGGGGCCATCCGGACCAATCGGACACAAAGTAAGACTCTACAAGACTACGACTACATCATTGTCCTTAAAACTTGATCTATGTTATTTTTATAATGAAGTACCTACCAGTAGTGACTATTCGAATATGGGTAGTCTTTGAATTGACAATGTTGAAAGGTTTTTAAATTATTTTTTCGACCGAGCGAAGCGAAGGTCTTTGAGTCTACTTGAGTGAATTTGCACTTGTCCGTCCGTCCGTCCGTCCGTCTGTCAGAGCCTTATAACTTCTGAATTACTGAACGTAATTACTTCAATTTTAGATATTATATGTAAACCGATGGCCTCCAGCCGAAAATGGCTTAAAAAGTAATAAAAATCTTTATTTCAGGGGGGCTCTCATAGAAGTGAATGCGGAGAAAAAAAAAATTTTTGCATTTCATAGGGTTACAGTACCTCATTTTAAAGATAATTTGGAACAGAGTACAAAAGTATTTTTTTTTTAAATTTTTTTCCTAAAATTGACGAAACGGGGGGCTTTCAAAGTGGAGATTATATTTGACCTCACAACGTAATAACCATTGAGAGCTGTTCCTTGAAAGTTTTATAATTTTAGCGTAATATCATGTACTTGAACAACAAATACTAAAATTAGATAAATGTAATAAGGAAACTAAATTATTTAACTTTTAATGAGCAGCAACAACAGAACTTCACAATGATGTCAATAGATGGCGCTCTCATCTCATATAGCAAATGCAGCTATATGTAACATATTATTCAATTAAAATTCTTATTTAGTCATTTAGCAAACATCAATAAAACTTCACGTTGCAGTTTGTTTTTACATGTTTTCTGATCGTGTCGATAGTTGACGCTGTGTACAAGTAATTTAATTTGAATGTTCCAAAAAACTATACCTAAGTTTGATTGAGGCCTTGAGGATTTTACTATAACAGTTCCCTAACCTTTACGGGCTACCTATGTTAAGTTAGTTGACACTTTCTGTCAACTTTGTTTTTACGAACCTCTACGGGACAACTTAGGTGAAAATGACATTGGGATGTTAGGATTGTATTTAGGGGCTACCTACGTAAAGAGACTTCTACAAAGGGGATGATTTAGGTATGGTTGGTGAAAACGGGCATAATAATAATGTCAATTTTGATCGTCATGTATCTATTGAATGAATAAGTAATAATGGGAAACCGTTACCGCGAGGTCTCAGTTCGGGGCGAACCACTAGTAATAAAAGATTACGTTTAGACTCTATATCAATTTACAGATTCGAGTTCAACCAAATAGACACCATTATTTTACATTCAATTCCAAATCTGTAAATAAATAATTGTGAGAGTTGATTTTAACTGAAAATGAATCATTAAGTAGCTGTTTATTAGAGAATTTAAATGTGAAATTCCCTTCTAGACGTACTTGGTTTGATGAGTTGGTTTAATTTTATAAGCCGGTGTATGTGGTTTGGTTGCAGGGCGACAAGGGCGACAAGGGCGAGCGCGGGTTCACGACCACGCTGAAGGGCGACGCCTTCCCCACCGGCATCATCGAGGGACCCCCCGGCCCGCCTGGACCCCCCGGTAACGCGCCACGGGCATCATGGGTGCCAGTTAGCTTAGCAGTCGGCAGTCGGCAGCCGGAAATGATACACTCCGCCCAGTAACTAGCTAGCTAGCGGGTAGCAGCTACCCTTAACACACTAAAAATGTTGACACCTTTTTAATAAATGTTGTAAAGAGCTTTATGATTCTGCTAACGGTGTGGCTTGTAGTTTTTGTTTGTATTTTTGTCGGTTGATACATTTTTAACTTTATCGATTAACATAATTTTACTACAAGAGTAGATTTGCCAAAGTTCTATCAAAGAAGGTAGATGTGGTTTAACCCGACGATAAGCAGAGTCGACGCACCAGGCCTCGGCGAGTGTATTCGCTAGGAGTGCCTGCGAGTTGCAGCGTGTTGTGTGTTGTGTGTTGTGTGTTGTGTGTTGTCCTTGTGTGACGGCGGGTGTGTGTGTTGAAGGCACGGAGGGCGCGCGCGGGGAGCGCGGCGCGGCGGGCGCGCCCGGCCCGCCCGGCGAGCGGGGAGCGCGCGGCAAGCGTGGCAAGCGGGTAACGGACACGAGCCCTGGCTGAGGGGCCTCCACCGCCCGCGGGGTTGCGACTCTCTACTCTGTTGTGACGCCTCCATCCCGCCGACCAGTGGATGGAAAAGCGAGTAGCGTCTACAGACAAGTAGACTGCTGTAGAATTGGCCTTCAACTTAAACGGTCTTTTCAGTCTTGTAAGCGACCATCGTAAATGAAATATCGCAGTAACAATAAATTACTGCGAGAGTTTTTCTCATCCGTTACTTAAGCACTTTAATACCATCCACCAAGTAGTTGAGTCGCAATTCTGATGGCACCAGTCATAAGTAATAAATCTTTGTATGTTAGGTCTTTCTGAAGGTTTGACGTCGCGCTACTCGAATTACTTTTCATGATCGTATGTTGTATGTCATCGAAATATCGTTAGCTTATAATCAAACTATGTTAGACTTTAAACTGTCGACTTATTTTAGACTAGGCAATTTATTGCGATATCACGAACCGATACCGGTAGCTGAAAAGGTGAATAGGTTTTTTTGGAGAGCAACCTAATATTGACAGAAACAACCTTATGAAGGAAAGGAGACTCTACAAAAATTCCGATGAAACCAAGTACAAGGAGATCGATAAGACAATTCAGCGCGAAGTCCGTTATGCCCACGATGCTTGGTATCACGGGAAGTGCGAGTTTGTGGAGGATCTTTATTCTAAACATGACGCATTTAATCTACATAGGGAAATAAAATCTTTTATTGGCTATAAAAAGACTACACACCAACTCATAGATGAACGCAATGTCCCAATTCTGGATATAACAAAGAAAAAACACCTGTAGGAACAATACATCTCGTCAATGTTCGCTGATGATTCACGAAGTTAACCTGTGATTTGAGTGATGGGTATTCTATCCTGAAAGACGAAGTTACAAAGGCTCTAAGAAAAGCTAAAGCTGGAAAATCAGCTCATCCAGGTGATGTTCAGATAGAGATACTTAAACTTATTGAGGAAAAAAATATTGATGTCCTCGTAAATTTTATGAACGCCATTTATGACTGGCCACTTACCCAAGGACTGGTTAACATCATCTTTCATTGCGCTCCCTAAGAAAGCCAATGCGAAAAAGTGCGAAGAATTTCGAACAATTAGCCTTAATAGTCAAATACTAAAACTATTTCTAAATATCATCTGCTAAAGATATTCAGAGAATTATCACCCGTGTAAATGAGTGCAGCGAAAGAGCTGGTCTTAGGATGAACATTTCAAAGAAGAAGCAAATGGTCATATCTAAGAATAGCATTGACGATTTTGACATTACAGTAGCAGGCCAAAGACTAGAAAGAGTGCGTAAATACAAATATTTAGGTACGCGGTTAAATGAGAACTGGAATAGCGACCAGGAAATTAAAACCAGAATTGAAGTGGCTCGAAGCACCTTTAGTAAAATGAAAAAAGTGCTGTGCAACCGCAGTCTTAAGATTTCCTTGCGCACTCGTTTACTACGCTGTTACATCTGGCCCGTACTTCTATACGGATGTGAGGCGTGGACGAGTATAGAAGATCTCAGGAAACGTATAGAAGCTTTCGAAATGTGGGCATTTAGACGCATGTTGGCCATTAGCTGGACTCAACAAGGTCATGAATGTGGAAGTTCTGTGGCGCGTCAATCAAAAACGCGAACTTATGCAAACCATTAAGATGAGGAAAGTCGTATATTTGGGGCACGTGCTCAGGCACGAACTCCTACAACTCATCATGATGGGAAAAGTTGCCGGAAGAAGAGGCGTCGGTCGCAGAAAAAAGTCCTGGCTGCGCAACATCCGAGAGTGGACAGGAATCGCGAGTGTGGCAGAACTATTTCGCCTCGCGAAGAACAAAGTTGAATTTACAAAGCTGAGTGTCAACCTTCGCTAGTCGGAGAGGCACGCGAAGAAGAATAACCTAATATTACCGGAAAAACTATTTTAGTGAGTAGGAAATATCCTTTAGCCATTAATAACTGCAGAGCCAAAATGTATTTAATCCATCGATCCATGGCTGAATGTATATTGATAATTATTAATACATCGGAGCTTGTAGTGTCTATTATGCGATCTATAGTTTCTCGTTTACAATCTGACAGTTAAAAACTAATGATTTCTACAATTTTTTACTTACAAATACGATTTTGAGAGAGCTGTAATATTTCTTGCATAATATAGTAATAATTTAATTATTTATTATTGACAAAAAATATTTAAGCAGCGCGTCGTCATGCCTGTAAGCTATCCAATCTGCGGTATATCATTTCCTACCTACTACGCACAGTGTCTTCTGGAAATGTTCATCTTCTCAATGAAAGCATTTTGAGTTTGTCTTGTGACTTGAAAGGTGATTCTCGACTACATCGCCCTCTTCCATCTCGGAGCCATCTGTTGTACAGTTCTGTCTGTCTGTAACTGAGTTGTTGAGTGTGAACGCATGTGCATGTGGTGTAGCATTGGCATGTGACGCATGCGGCACTGGCCGGCTAGCGGCGCCGAGGGGACTGTCGCGGGCGTGTTGTGGTACAAGTGACGACTGGCGCGGCGCGCGAGGGCTGTGGCGGCGCGCTTTACGCCCGGTGGTGCGGCCACGACGATCTGTGCCGTGTAGCTCGAACCAGGTAACTCGTTTTGAACCTATTTGACTAAAACAGAAACAATTTTGTAAATACAGTAACTGTTCAAAAAATTATTCAAACGAAATTTGTACCTGGAAAATGAAATCCATATTAAGAAGAGATGTCTCAAAATTTTTTTTCATGCTCACTTCTCTAAAATTCAAGATTTTTAATATTAATGTTTATACTTAAATTGGTTTATTCGATCAGTAAAGTCATGGCACACTGTCGCAGGCGCGGCGGGCGCGGACGGCGCGGCCGGCCCGCGCGGCCCGCCCGGCCTCGACGGCCGGCCCGGCGACCCCGGGGTGCCCGGCCCGCCCGGGAAACCGGTGAGTTGCTCAATCCGCTAGCTTATGCCCGTGTGGAGTTAGATTTTTAAAATCTTGAGGGAAACCATTGTTTTTCCGGGACAAATAGTAGCCCATGTGACTTTCCAGGTCCTCAACTATACCAAAAACACGTCAATCCGTTGACGCATCAACGAATTGACGTGTTTTTTGGTATAGTTGAGGACAGGAAGGACAAAACAAAAAATAAACACATTCGCATTTACAATATATTTCTAATAAAATAAAAATATTAGATACGACCAATTGCCCTCCAAATAAGCATTAAGTTTGTTGAGGAGTGGGTACGGCTATAGTTCAGCGGGTGGGTTTTAAAACGTCGCGTTTTACAGTACGTACCTTACGTTGAGGTGATTTTTATTACTTGCAACGCCCAAGTTTTTAGATATCACATAACTAGCTTCTGCCCGTGACTTCGTCCGCGTGGAATAGTTTTAACTTCACCTTCACCACCTTAAAAACACCTTCGCAAATAATGCATTATATTTTAGAACAAATTTGGTTAGCATAAAAAAGGTAGCATAAAAGACATATTATGCTGTCTCAGACTTTTTTTTAGAACTTTTAAAGGGGAACAGTTCTGTAATACATGGTTTTTGCGAAACTTTAACCGTTTACGTAGCGCACGCAACGGAAGCTCTCAAAAGGAAAAAACACCCGATTTTGAAACATTCTTCATTGGTGCTCCGCTCCTATTGGTCTTAGCGTGATGATATATAGCCTATAGCCTTCCTCAATAAATGGGCTATCTAACACAGAAATAATTTTTCAAATCGGACCAGTAGTTCCTGAGATTAGCGCGTTCAAGCAAGCGTTCTCGACCACAGGTCAGGAGAGGCCGTGTTAGCTGAGGGTAGAATTTTATTATATAATAACTACCGAGATCGCCGTTCGTCAATTCCATAAAAGCCAACGAGTATCGACGCCAGGCGCCATTCAGTTTCGAGTTCTCCGTTCCGTCCGTTCTCGTCTCCCTATACCTACTTGTGATGCATTAATTATTCAATCATTGAGTAACGGATATTTGCTTAGTTACTAAATGAAGAATTCCTTACTTTGTGTCTTTTTAAGTAAAAATAATAAGGGTTCACCAATAATATTATAAAAAAGTAATATATCGATATAATTATAGATATTATTATGCTGACCGCTAGCTACTGCATGCATTTCAGGGAGAGATGGGTCCGAAGGGAGAGAAAGGCGACTACGGTGACATGGGGTCTCCGGGCATGCTGGGCGCGCCGGGGCTGCCGGGCCCCCCGGGCTACCCAGGCCTCAAGGGCGACAAGGGCGACAAGGGCGACTCGGTGAGTGTCCACACTACGGTGGCATGGGGTCTACGGGCATGCTGGGCGCGCCGGGGCTGCCGGGCCCCCCGGGCTACCCAGGCCTCAAGGGTGACAAGGGCGACAAGGGCGACTCGGTGAGTGTCCACACTACGGTGGCATGGGGTCTACGGGCATGCTGGGCGCGCCGGGGCTGCCGGGCCCCCCGGGCTACCCAGGCTTCAAGGGTGACAAGGGCGACAAGGGCGACTCGGTGAGTGTCCACACTACGGTGGCATGGGGTCTACGGGCATGCTGGGCGCGCCGGGGCTGCCGGGCCCCCCGGGCTACCCAGGCCTCAAGGGTGACAAGGGCGACAAGGGCGACTCGGTGAGTGTCCACACTACGGTGGCATGGGGTCTACGGGCATGCTGGGCGCGCCGGGGCTGCCGGGCCCCCCGGGCTACCCAGGCCTCAAGGGTGACAAGGGCGACAAGGGCGACTCGGTGAGTGTCCACACTACGGTGGCATGGGGTCTACGGGCATGCTGGGCGCGCCGGGGCTGCCGGGCCCCCCGGGCTACCCAGGCCTCAAGGGTGACAAGGGCGACAAGGGCGACTCGGTGAGTGTCCACACTACGGTGGCATGGGGTCTACGGGCATGCTGGGCGCGCCGGGGCTGCCGGGCCCCCCGGGCTACCCAGGCCTCAAGGGTGACAAGGGCGACAAGGGCGACTCGGTGAGTGTCCACACTACGGTGGCATGGGGTCTACGGGCATGCTGGGCGCGCCGGGGCTGCCGGGCCCCCCGGGCTACCCAGGCCTCAAGGGTGACAAGGGCGACAAGGGTGACTCGGTGAGTGTCCACACTACGGTGGCATGGGGTCTCCGGGCATGCTGGGCGCACCGGGGCTGCCGGGCCCCCCGGACTACCCCGGCCTCAAGGGCGACAAGGGCGACAAGGGCGACTCGGTGAGTGTCCACACTACGGAGGCATGAGGTCTACGGGCATGCTGGGCGCGCCGGGGCTGCCGGGCCCCCCGGGCTACCCAGGCCTCAAGGGTGACAAGGGCGACAAGGGTGACTCGGTGAGTGTCCACACTATGGTGACATGGGGTCTCCGGGCATGCTGGGCGCGCCGGGGCTGCAGGGTCCCCCAGGCTACCCTGGCCTCAAGGGCCACAAGGGCGACAAGGGCGACTCGGTGAGTGTCCACATATAGGTACATTAATGCTTGAAAACTGTTAAGTGTTTGCATTTAAATATGTCTTGACTACCGTAAATAGATAAATGAAATTTTGATCAATTATATTAAAACTGACAGCTCAGTAACAATGTACTGTTGGTTTGTTTCCCGATGCGGCGGCGGTTTGTGTGCGGTATGTGCGGTATGTGCGGCGCGTGCGGCTCGTGCGGACTGCGCGGCGCACTCAGCAGAAGTACCGGAAGCTGAGACGCAGGCAGGTAACTATCCACTCCTACACTGCACATACACACACGCACATGCGGCAACACACAACACTGTACACTATACACAAGTTTAATCAATAAATTTTCGAGATCCGCTGTTATTGCTGAAGCCGGTTGGAGCCTGGCGTGGAACTGTTAATCTTTATGCCCACTGTTGAACTTGCAGGGAGACGGCACCGGCTACGAGCTCTACGGACACGAAATGGTGAGTTCACTTCGTTGTTTTTACTTCACTCAACACTAGGCACTTGTCCACTCCACAACGTCCAATAAAGACGATATTTTCCCGTCAACTAGATGGATGCTAGACGTGTATAATTATTATTATGAATACATCTCTATAGGGGGATATGTCATTCAACTCCTCTGTTACCGCATTATCACCGGCCTTCGATAGCTCAGTAACAAATACGACAACTGATTAAAAGCGGTTCTACGACAATTATGCTACCATTAAAGGTCAAAAAATGTCACCAACCTGTGTCCTGGGAACTGCGCCCTTCACGTGTCGTTTTCTCAAATGCCGGCGGCCGCCTGCGGTATCTCCGATGCTGCTTTTTTTCTTGTTGCGTTTTCCTTTTGTCCTGTTTACAACTCCGATAAAAAATGTTCACAATCTACAAATAAAAACACGATGATTATTTCCGCCGGAAGTCCAATATAAAAACGTTCCGAAAAATCAGACCGAATCAAGATGTCAAGTGAGTCTTATGATTCACTTGACACACCGGTAAGTGTGGCCAGCTCAAGTGTGGACAGAGCAAAAAATTAAATGACATTGCGCCATGCAACTAGGAAGTACAATTCCCCCGTCGTCCGATCCGGTGCGACGCGTTGCGGCAGTCACACAGTTGGCTTGTTTTTGCACAATAATGATAGCATAACCTTTTGCTATAATACCACAGTGAGCTCGAAACGCCTCGGTCTTGTGCCGCTTGAACTCTGGAGCTCCTTGTGACTGGTTTGGTGCTGTCTGTACACTTAGCGGAGGGTATGTTACACTGTATCATTCGGTGTGAGCTCCCGATTCCCAAAAATTTGGGACACCTCTACGTCTTTCGATTATTTAAACATGCTCCGCCCATTGCCCCTCCAGCTTCACGGCTCGTTGAGCTATGTCAGATAAGCTAGTTCTCTAAAATTAGTCTGAAACTCCGTATTTCTTCCATTTGATTACGTAGAGAAACGCTGAGCATAATTCACTCCATCACCGGAGTATCTCGAAACTTTCTTAAGATTTTGGACTAAAAGATATCCCGAAGATTCCTAAATGCTGCCTTGCCGAGTTGGATTCGATGGTTAACGTATAGTTCTCGAAATGAGACCTATCTAGCTTGAATTGGGTTATAACACAGAAGAGACGTCTTTGCTCCTGTATTTGGTGTAATGTGTCTCTCGCTGTACAGATGATGGGCGCCCCGGGCGCGCCAGGCCCTGCTGGCCCCCCGGGCGTGGCGGGCCCGCCCGGCATCAAGGGCGACAAGGGCGAGCCGGGCCTGCGCGGGAAAGCTGTACGTATACATACCCGCATGCTCTTCACACTCAGATGATGGGCGCCCCGGGCGCGCCGGGCCCCGCCGGCCCCCCGGGCGTGGCGGGCCCGCCCGGCATCAAGGGCGACAAGGGCGAGCCGGGCCTGCGCGGGAAAGCTGTACGTATACATACCCGCATGCTCTTCACACTCAGATGATGGGCGCCCCGGGCGCGCCGGGCCCCGCCGGCCCCCCGGGCGTGGCGGGCCCGCCCGGCATCAAGGGCGACAAGGGCGAGCCGGGCCTGCGCGGGAAAGCTGTACGTATACATACCCGCATGCTCTTCACACTCAGATGACGGGCGCCCCGGGCGCGCCGGGCCCCGCCGGCCCCCCGGGCGTGGCGGGCCCGCCCGGCATCAAGGGCGACAAGGGCGAGCCGGGCCTGCGCGGGAAAGCTGTACGTATACATACCCGCATGCTCTTCACACTCAGATGATGGGCGCCCCGGGCGCGCCGGGCCCCGCCGGCCCCCCGGGCGTGGCGGGCCCGCCCGGCATCAAGGGCGACAAGGGCGAGCCGGGCCTGCGCGGGAAAGCTGTACGTATACATACCCGCATGCTCTTCACACTCAGATGATGGGCGCCCCGGGCGCGCCGGGCCCCGCCGGCCCCCCGGGCGTGGCGGGCCCGCCCGGCATCAAGGGCGACAAGGGCGAGCCGGGCCTGCGCGGGAAAGCTGTACGTATACATACCCGCATGCTCTTCACACTCAGATGATGGGCGCCCCGGGCGCGCCGGGCCCCGCCGGCCCCCCGGGCGTGGCGGGCCCGCCCGGCATCAAGGGCGACAAGGGCGAGCCGGGCCTGCGCGGGAAAGCTGGACGTATACATACCCGCATGCTCTTCACACTCAGATGATGGGCGCCCCGGGCGCGCCGGGCCCCGCCGGCCCCCCGGGCGTGGCTGGCCCGCCCGGCATCAAGGGCGACAAGGGCGAGCCGGGCCTGCGCGGGAAAGCTGTACGTATACATACCCGCATGCTCTTCACACTCAGATGATGGGCACCCCGGGCGCGCCGGGCCCCGCCGGCCCCCCGGGTGTGGGCCCGCCCGGCATCAAGGGCGACAAGGGCGAGCCGGGCCTGCGCGGGAAAGCTGTACGTATACATACCCGCATGCTCTTCACACTCAGATGATGGGCACCCCGGGCGCGCCGGGCCCCGCCGGCCCCCCGGGCGTGGCGGGCCCGCCCGGCATCAAGGGCGACAAGGGCGAGCCGGGCCTGCGCGGGAAAGCTGTACGTATACATACCCGCATGCTCTTCACACTCAGATGATGGGCACCCCGGGCGCGCCGGGCCCCGCCGGCCCCCCGGGCGTGGCGGGCCCGCCCGGCATCAAGGGCGACAAGGGCGAGCCGGGCATGCGCGGGAAAGCTGTACGTATACATACCCGCATGCTCTTCACACTCAGATGATGGGCACCCCGGGCGCGCCGGGCCCCGCCGGCCCCCCGGGCGTGGCGGACCCGTCTGGCATCATGGGTGACAAGGGCAAACCGGGCCTGCGCGGGAAAGCTGTACGTATACATACCCACATGCTCCCCACACTCGGATGAACCTTGTCCTTGAGCACGATGCTCGTTGGCATCATTTGATGAGCACATTCTTTCGTGACCCACGTGAACCACATTTGTAAAGTGAATGCTCCCGGTGAGTTTTACTGTCAATTTCTATAAAATACACACATCAAAAGTGTCTAGGGATCAACATATATTTTTGCAATAACTTTTCTCCTGATTGATATTAATTAAAATTTTCTTTAAGGATTCATCAAATAAAGTGTTTTCGTTTGTCACAGTAACGATAAACCAAGTCACCTTTGCATTAATAAAGAAATTTGCCATTTTCCTAATAAAGGGATTTTTGACATTTGAACCACTAACATTAAAGTTCGAAAAAAAGACTGAAATAACAGTTTTCTTTAAAATTTTATTGGATAACTTAAACAATTAATAATCCGTGTTTCTACCGCGAACACTAACAACACAAGAACATCGGTTTGGCATACTCAAAATGAGTTCATCCAAATCACGCTGTGGAATGGCCGCCCATGTTCGTTGCAACAACAAAAAAAGGTCTTCTTGCCACTGGATACCCTCCATATTCGGCAGAGCTCTTCTCTGTAGCATATCCCATGCATGCTCAATCAGGTTCAAGTCTGGCGACTGAGCAGGCCAGGGCAGGACATTGATGTTAGCTGCGGCGAGAGTCTGTCTTACAACTCTTGCGGTGTGCGGTCGTGCATTATCATGCATTAACTGAAATAAGGGACCGATTTGCACTTATAGAGGAACGATGACGTCTGATACAATCGTCGCAGCATAAATTTGAGCGTTGAGGTTGCCTCTGATCCAAATCAACTCAGTTCTTCCGCCGATCCAAATACCCGCCCATACCATGATGGTTCCACCACTATAAGGATGGACTTCCTGGCAGGATTTTAATCGCTGTTGGCGTCCAGGGGTTCTCCAGTGTCGTATACGTCTTGTATCCGGTCTCATACCAAAACGAGACTCATCAGAAAAGCACACGAAACGCCATTGTTCTTCTGCCCAATTTCTGTGTTCAAGAGCCCATTGATATCGAATCCTACGATTGTGCATTGCTATAGGTGGTACCCGTAGCGGTCTTCGGGAATGAAGGTTCACTTCATGCAAGCGGTTTCTGACTGTTTGGTCGCTAATTAAGTTCCCTGAAGAGTGATGAAGCCTCACGGCTAACATCATAGCGGTTATTGTTGGAGCTCTTCGAGTTAAGATTTGAATGTATCGGTCTTGTCTCCGTGTGGTGCAGCGATACCGTCCTCCATGGCGCTCAGCCACGGTACCAGTGCTTCGGTAACGTGTCCAAAGTCGACTGATAACACTCTGACTTGTATTCAGAGCTAAAGCCACAGTACGTTGCCGGGAACCAGCTTCTATCATTCCCACGGCTCTGAGCATTTCTTCCCTGCTTAAATGACGTCGCCGCTCCATAATAACGTTGGTTTTAATCAGTAGTAGGGAAACAGTAGCACTAATAATGTCTTCAATGCGTTGTATGTTTTTATAGGGAAAATATTGACAGCTGATTTTCATCTTTTACTCGAATTTGATTGACAGTTCCTGATTCGAATTATGAAATGCACCAAAAAGGATCCATATAAATTTATAAAATCATAAATTTATTACAAAGCCACATCTCAATCTCAAGAAATCCGCATAAAAATGCTTGATCCCTAGACACTTTTGATGTGTGTAACTATTGCAGCAACATCAATGACAACAAATGAGGAAACCCATAAACCTTCTACTAATAGTAGTATAACAGTAGTTAAAAGTCTCGCACATTTCGCACATTTTCTTGCAGATTTATAGACTTCACATAATAGTACCAGACTATATAGTCAGACTATATAATCCTATTGTACTCGTAAGTTGGCAACAATTAATTGGGTACAATTTATTAACTGCTATTGTAAAACATTTTTCATCAACTCATAATACTGAATCATTGGCATGTTACATTAAAGGATCCGTGTGTCCGTGAGCCATATGAGGTTTTTTATTTTGTGTAATCACATTTCAGGGAGAAAGAGGAGAAAAAGGAGACCCGGGACCAATGGGCTTGCCGGTAGGTTGTGTCAATCTTTCGTTTTAATTTAATTTCAAGAACAAGAGACATTTTGGCTAAATTTTATTTGATTTTATCGACGCAGATGGCGTCTTCGCCATAATTTAATAAAGGATAATGTATTAAAGGATTTAAATAGTTTATTTAATCATCGTCTATAAATCTATATCAACCCATCAATGACTCACTACTGAGCGCAGGTCTCGTCTCAGAGAAGGGTTATAGGCCATAGTCCATCACGCTGGCCCGATGTGAATTGGCAGACTTCACACACCTTCGAGAACATTATACAGAACTCTCAGGTGTGCAGGTTTCCTCACGATGTTTGCCCTTACCGTTAAAGCATGTGATATTTAATTTCTTAAACGCATATAACTTCGACAAGTCAGGTACCCGGGATCGAACCTGCGACCTCCCGAGTAGGAGACCACAGTCCTAACCACTATAGGCTATCACTGTTTTTATATTTACCAAAAAAGTAATTTTTTAAGCAGTGATAGCCTAGTGGTTAGGACTTTGGTCTCCTATCAGATGGGGTTCGATCCCGGGTACGCACCTCTAACTTTTCGGAGTCAAGTGCGTTTAAGCAATTAAATATCACTTGCTTCAACGGTGAAGGAAAACATCGCGAGGAAACCTGCGCTCAGTAGTGAGCCGTTAATGGGTTGCTGATGATGATGAATTTTTTTATTTACCAAAATAGTTTATTAATCACCAAAAGGTAATGGACAAGTTTCATAGCGGTGATAATATAATACAGAATCCATTTAAAATTAAAATATTAGGTAGGTATATTTTGATCATAATTATACAAAAAAAAAATTATTTACAAAAAGTGTTATAATAACATTTCAGGGGCCAGTAGGGCTGCCTGGTGAACCGGGCCGTGCGGGTGACTCCGGGCCCAGGGTGAGTGACGCGACACGCGCGACACATGCGACCCACGCGACACATGCGACCCACGCGACACACGCGACCCGCGCAACACGCGCGACACTCGCTACACACACCCCGCGTGCTACACACTACACTTCACCGGGAATCGTCCGATTACAGTGTAGACTGCTACTATGTGAAAGCGGTGCACAATGCACATCCTTGATGCGCAGAGTCCGGGCCAGCTCCGATAGCGTCCTGAGGGCATTTGCTGACAGGATCGATTGTCAGTACTTGAACCACTGTAGTATGGTTCACGTGCTGACAAATCCGTGCCGTCTGAGGTTAAATTTTAGGTTTTAGTCCTACTAACATATGGGTTTTAAGTGTTTTCCTTTTTTTATCATTATTACTAACACACTGTGATTCCAACTGTTCGAAATAAAATATTTTTACTTATTATTTTATTTATTTATTTATTTTTTGCGTACAATAAATTACTGGATTTTGTGATTTTGCCAAACTAATTAAAAAGACTCTGTACTCGTAGATGAGTAAGTACAAGTGAGCACATCTCGCTAACTTTGATAACAAAACAAAACAATACCGCCAGAGTAAAATGTTTAAAACAACGATACTCGGAATCCGTCAATGTTAAAACTCGTACTTACTAACTTTATTGAATTCATCACGCGACTCATATCAACTTTGAGTATTAAACCATAATACTCAAAGCATATCAATGATGCAGGGTTTTTAACCGACTTAAAAGAAAGGAGGAGGTTCTCAATTCGATGCGTATTTATATATATATAGTATACTCCATAACTACGTTTTGACGTAGTCATGGAGTAACATCGACAAAAAAATCTGAACCGATTACAATATTTTTTTTTATTTGAAAAATCATACCGCCAGGGTGGTCCCATTTAAATTTGGTGAAGATCTGATGAATATCTTCGGTGATGCAGGACGGAACTCCTTAATGAATAAGAGTAAATCGCTCGCGATCAGAGAATGTGAAGATTGATCCTATGAAGCTACCAGTTAAAATATTAAAATAATATAAAAATTCTTTTTAAAAAACCGACTTCAAACGCCATTCTTCTTCTTCTTTATCAACCGATATACGTCCACAGCTGGACAAAGGTCTCTTGCATGGACTTCCACAGGCCTCAGTCTTGCGCCGCCTGAATCCAGCGGCTCCCTGCGACTCGCTTGATGTCGTCGGTCCACCTGGTGGGGGGTCTGCCAACACTGCGCTTCCCGGTGCGGGGTCGCCACTCCAGCACCTTGGGACCCCAACGACCATCAGCTCTTCGAACTATGTGCCCCGCCCATTTCCACTTCAGTATCGCGACTCGCTGAGCTATGTCGGTAACTCTGGTTCTCCTACGGATCTCCTCATTTCTGATTCGATCCCGCAGGGATACTCCGAACGAAACGCCATTACAAAGTATAAAATAATTTTAGTTTGTACAGGTATGTTGAAGTCGGGCGGGCCTCAATAGAACTATGAAACCGCAACGCTAGCCCGACTTCAACATACCTGTACAAACTAAAATTATTTTATACTTACTTTGTAATGGCGTTTGAAGTCGGTTTTTTAAAAATAATTTTTGTATATTATTATAGTGTTTAATATTAAATAGTGTATGCACATCGCTGCGCCGGACATCCTGCTTTATTTGAACGGACGATGACACCCATGGATACACAATGGATCCCTATACCCCTGGAAACATTTATTTCTTTGGGCACTTTTGAAATCGAGCCGCTACTTTGCGAATTTCCATTCAGTCGACTCAAACACTACACTTTGAAGTCTGTTACTATACCAGTCGTCGATTCCAGACGAACACATGACATAGTTACATAATATATAAGTGGAGGTACTGATCCCTGCCGAGCTAACCGCCTAACCTACCCCACTAACCGGTCGCAGGGAGCGGTAGACTAGTGCATGTGTCCGTCCGCGCGGCGCGCCTGCACGCGGTGTGTGGTACTAACCCGGGGGGTGTGGCGCAGGAGAACCGCTGGCCGCCGGACTTCGCCTTCACGTAGTGAGCGCTCGCCGAGCGCCGAGCGCGAACGCGAGCCGCAGCCGAGCGTCGGGCGTCGCTCCGCCCAGCGCCCAGCGCCCAGGTCGCAATGATCTCTTGTAAAGTGTAAAATTTGTACGTAACTAGGCTAGATTATTTCGCTCGTAAGACGTTACCAAATTAGGCTAAGTGTTAAAAATCTGTATAAAATGATATTTTCGTTATCTAAGCGATTAATTGTAAGTGAAACGATCTCGATGCGGCGACCTCGGCCGGTTCGCCGCGGACTGTCGCCGTGTCCGCTCTGCGCACGAGACGCCGTCGTGTCGCGGTTAGCGGTGAGCCGCCTGCTGTAAAATATATCTCTTGTCTCCTGTTTCACAACTCTCGCCTTGTATCATATTTTATCTTTCGACTTCGACTTTTTTACTCAGGTATTCCATTTATACCATCCTTCGATTCATATACTATTTAGATAAAAAGATGTAAAATGTTATCGACCACAGAGTGACTATTTTTAAATCAGTATAAATATTTGTATATTTACAAAGATACACGCAAGAGACCCGTCCGGGTCGCTCACGTCGTTGTGCTGCGAATGTGTCATTGTATGTTATGTTAATATCGTTAGGGTAAGCGTACTATAAATGTCGTGGTTTTCTATCGTCGTCACCTCTACTCGTGTAACCTATCGTAAGGATGCGGCCGGGCGGGAGCGCGCGAGCGGCGCGCGCGGCTCGCGAACGCGCGGCTCGCGAACGCGCGGCTCGCGAACGCGCGGCTCGCGAACGCGCGGCTCGCGAACGCGCGGCTCGCGAACGCGCGGCTCGCGAACGCGCGGCTCGCGAACGCGCGGCTCGCGAACGCGCGGCTCGCGAACGCGCGGCTCGCGAACGCTCGGCTCGCTCTCGCTCGCGGCTCGCGAAGTGTCCCAGTGCTCCGTCCGCACTATTAGCTACTTAAATGTTGATTCGTGCGTATTCGCTTCGACCTTCTCCGTGTATCGTCCCTCGTTCTATTTTATTGTACTTTTGCTGATGTATAATTAATGTCGTCTTATAACTGTCTATCTCGAATGTACAAATGTATCTGTTATCGCTAGGCTAAGCCGGTTGGCGAGTGACGTCGTTCGTCGCCGTCCCTTCCCAACGTCGTAACCTAATACGAAATATTTAATTATAAAAATTAAGCTAAGTGTATGTATTATACAAATAAAATTAAGGATTTAGTTTTTTTATGAATCTAAAGTTGTCATTTGTACCATATTCACGAGAGCATAAAACTATTGTTGTTCACAAATTATTTTCAAGGAAAAATAAACATTGCATGCCGTGCACTTCTCGTCTTTTCGTTCTTGAATCTCTCCCTTCCGGACTCTATGGCCGCCCGCTCGTTCACCGCGACAGTTCGACCGTCGCGTTGTATCGGTCCAGCTCGTGAACGAGCGGGCCCACGCCCGTCTCACCGCGCTCGTCGCTCCGAGGAGTCGCGAGCGAGCGCGCGCTCGTCGCTCACGGCTGTCCTCGGGCGTGGGCGCTGCGGCGACGCCTGCGACTGTGGCGACTGCTCATGACTGTTGCATGCGGTCTGCATCCTTGCATTAGGCGGACAGCAGGCAAGTGAACGTTTCCGATATTACTTGTCTATTGTACACGTGAGTGGAGTGTGAATGCTTGGCGCATGACTTGCTCCGTGCTGTGAGCGAGGCGCGAGGCGCGAGGCTGACTGTGGTGCTCTGTTGCAGGGCCCGCCCGGACTCGACGGCATGAAGGTGAGTCACGACCTACTTCCTTGGAGTTTTTTTGGAAATTCAGTATTCACTGACTGGAATTTACACATCTGGCGTCCAGTCGTTACCCTGGGAAACCCCCAGGCAGGCAGGCAGGACAGGTTTTTGAATATAATAAAATAATAATATGAAAATAAGTATTAAAGTGTGCGCTACGAGTGTGGTCTCCTTGCTCTTCTGTGTGTGTGTGTGTGCAGGGCGCGCAGGGCGAGCCGGGCGGCAAGGGCGAGCGCGGCGACCCCGGCCTGCCCGTACGTTGCACTCCAACATTCATTTTATACTTTAATGATTCAGTATTGGTCACCACGTTAAGTACACAGGTGCGCGTTCCCCTGCGGACGCGTATACGTCAGAAGCTTGAAGCACTACCCGCTGCTCTCGGGGGATGCGTCAGTCCAGTGGAGACCGGCGAGCTGCACGGGCGTGCGCGGGCCCCGCAGAGTTCCCACCGTTCACTGCGCGAGCCTCGAGCCGCACGCCGCCGCGCCGCCGTACAAATCCGTCATCGCCCGCACACTACACGAGCCCTGAGTCGTAGACCAGTCACTTGTGTACTTCGGCGAGCCTTGGACGTATCACCATGCCATCGGTGTTATCGAAACGCATTAAATTCGCTTCGCTTTGTCGCTAGTCGGTGCAATGCATAAGCATAAATAAATAAGCAGTTATAAAACTGACAGGGAAAAGAAGCGCGAGTGGAAAAAGGAATGGCTAAAACAACGAGCACAATATACACATTTAAAATTATTACAATGTATTCAGTCCAGCGAACCACCCGATTTTGTGAATTATTATCTCATCCTGGTGGTCGTAGTACCACAGAGTAATCTCTGGAAAATCTTCCGATCCAACCCCACTTCTTCTTGCATCTTCAATTTTCTTTCTCTGTCGACAGAAGGAAGCTCTCAGAGTAAATTTTTTTATTACAAGTTTCTTGACGGCTTGTGGAAATAGTTCCTTACATTTTTGTATAAGGCAATCGTACGCCGCTTGCCTGAGTTGGTTATTATGGTAACCCTTACTCTTTATCGCCCACAAGCAATTTTTTCTTTGAAGAGTGCTATAAATTGTTCCCTAAACTCTCTGTGGTCGTCGAACGCCATAGTGAGGCTCTCAAGTTAAGCAACAGGTAAGCAACAATGAAGTAAACAACACCGCATATGCAACCGCGCGCATTCATTTCGCGGTGACGAATGACAAGTTCGCCGACAAATCGGTGCGAGCGCACACATTCGTAGATATGTCTGGCTCGCCGAGGGCGCGGCGCGCGGACAAATCCGCGAGCCGCGAGCCGAACCGCGAACCGTTACATTCACACGCAGATTTGTTCGCGGATTTGTCGCCAGCGATAAATCTGGCGGATTGGTGCGCCTGTGAACGGGGGCCTAGCACACGCACAGACTAAACAGCTCCGCAGTTAGGTCGAAACGCGCCCCTGTGTACTTAATAAAACCGAAGTCATAAAACTGTGTAATGTTCGCGTAAAATACCTTTTGTAACAGAATGATTGCGATCCAGCTGTCACTAATCTCTTCCGCCATTTCAGGGCACCGACGGCATCCCCGGCCAGGAGGTGAGTGTTGCGCGGCCACTCGATACACTGCCCGCCGGTTAATATATCACGCACGCATGAGACCAACAAAGACGAAAGCGGCAGGCCTCGGCTCCGCAAGTTGATAACTCCTGCTGCTCATACTTGTGCGGCATTCGTCGCTCCGTGCGCCGACACCTGTCCGCAGCGCGGCGTGCCATGTTACCGGCGGGCGGCGTCACGCGGAGGCGCCAGTCGCCACTGATGTACTTAACGTTTGCTTTGCTCGGTAGGGGCCGAAGGGCGACAAGGGCTACAAGGGCGACGCCGTAAGTGCCACCTCACTCGCTCGCTAACGTTCCGCGCGACACATCCCGCATGCCACTAACACCGGCTCCCGCAGCACCGCCACCCGCCACCCGCCACCCGCCACCCGCCACCCGCTTACCTAACTACTCACCTGTTATTGTGTATGGATCTTTATTATTTGTTATTTATGATAGATTTAAGTAATATATCGTCGATACAACTCGAACACTACTACATATTACTCGCAAATACGTCGTAAGGTTAATTTTCTTTGTAAACGTAGAATGCGTAGGTACTGGCTTCACATAACGAGTGCCCGTATTCACAAACATTACTCTCTTTTTGATCGACGCATCTTGTCGTCCGACACTCGCATACCTACCCATTGTTTTCGGGCGCACTGCGATGAATCACAGTAGGTAATGTTTGTGAGTATGTACGGGTAAAAGTTGCTTCTAGCCCGATACTATTTATCTCTAAATATACAGAAACAATCTACGACGCGAACACGCACACTGGCGACCGAAACCGCTCTCACTGCTTCGCCTCGACCTCAAACAAGCGCTGGCGAAGCTCGTGGGCCTTCGCAAAGGCGTCAGGCTAGTTGAGACCGAAGCTGGGAGTTAAGGTCAATATTTATCGCACTCTCGCTCTGCTCAGACCGTATAGACAGAGTTGAAACGAGACCGATTTCACGTATTCGTTGCTCGTTTTTCTCTGCGCGAGTCCGAGCCGAGTCAGATCTGATATAGCGTGTCATATTGAATGAACTTTGTGAGTAATGTTGTTGAGGAGCTGACCTTAATTTCCGCTGCGAGTGTCGGTAGTCGACAGTGCGCGTAGGTCGCGCGTGCAGTGCGCGTGCAGTGCTCGTGCAGTGCTCGTGCAGTGCGCGTGCAGTGCGCGTGCAGCGCAGTGAGCGGTGTGTGTGTGCAGGGCCCGGCCGGCAAGCGCGGGCGCAAGGGCGACAAGGGCGACCGCGGCGAGCAGGGCGTGCCCGGCCTCGACGCGCCGTGCCCGCTGGGGCCCGACGGCCTGCCGCTGCCGGGCTGCGGCTGGCGACCCAGCAAGGTACCGCCGCCGCGCCGCCGCCGCCTGCGTGTGCCATACCGCGCCTGAGCCTGTGCGCACGGCGTACTTCCTATGCGACGACAACCACATAGTGTCGTGTCTGCGCTAGTGTTACGACACAAACGCAACAAACTGCTTTTTGGAATGAGACTGTCACTAGCTTCGACCACGAGAACATACGACGTGCGCACGGGCTCTATAATACTCATGCTTGGTTAACGGTTTCAATTAAAATGCATGCTGGGAAATAATAAATTAATATGACACGTGACACAGGCCGCACGCCGCAGACGCGACCCGGTCGCGGGTGTGGGCTAACAGTTGCAGCTTCGCTGTCGCTAACCGGCGCGCGAGCGCGCTCGCTCGGCGCAGCGAACAGCTCGCGCGCGCGCTGCGAGTGTCGCGAGCGGCGCCGAGCGACTGCTGCGCGCCGAGTTGTGGGGCGGTGTCTGTCTCTCGTTGCTGTCGGCTGAAAGTGTGACGGTCGGCAAACTGTATCGAGGACTGTATTCACCGGAAGTATTCGCTTTGCAATTTGGTTTACGAGTATTCGTTGCGCTATGGTTCATTACGTAAAAAACGTCCTTCAAACAACATCTGCAACCATATTAAAAGTTCTGCCAGTACTCGTTTTCCCGGCGCATTTCATTCAATACTGTCGGAAATGTCAGATTTAAACGTTGCGTGACGCGAGCAACTGCCGCGTTAATGAGTAAGATCTGCTTACCTAATTATTGAGAAAATAATTGCCAGAAAATGTTATCGGTGTAACGATATAAACTATATCATAAATGTAACTGAATAAATTAACTTCACCCATTTGCCGATCGCAAAACAAATTGCAAAGCGCTCGAGGAGGTACGTCCTCCAGCCTCCCGCCGGCGGCGGTGCGCTGCGCTGCGAGGTGACTGGCGAGGTAGATAGAGGTAGCGGTAGTGGTCGGTGTGGCAGGAGGCGGCGCGAGGCGCGGCGCGCGGCGACGACGAGGAGGCCGAGGCGGAGGCGGAGGACGGCGAGGCGGAGGGCGAGGCGGAGGCGGGCGACTACGACGCGCGCGACGACGAGCTGGACGCGCCGCGCGACTACGACGACTACACCGACAACGCGCACCTTGAGCCGCACCGCGACTGACGCCGCGCGACCGCAGACCGTGCAGGTGCGCCCCCACCCGGCCCCCGGCCCCGGGCCCTGGGCCCCCGGCCCCCGGTCCCCGGCCCCCGGCCCCCGGCCCCAGGCCCCGTTCACGTTCGCAGCCGGCACTCTACCTGCGGCTCGCTCGCGGTACGTTGCACGCTCGCCTCTAGGTGTAACGGCATGGTAGAGATTGAAACTTCACTAACCGGGCGTTGGGTAACAAACTAACCGACAATAACAACCTAGTAACATTAATGATTAAGTACATTTTAAGTGTAACAGTATGAAGTAAGAAACATTTTAAAGTACGACTATAACCATCCTCACTCATCAGCCGTTAGTTCTTTAAATGCTTTTTTTTAAATAATAATAATAATCGTTTATTTTTCCAAAATAACATAAGATTTTATAACAGATTTGAACGATGATCCCCCAGAAGTATAAACTGTGTTTTATAATATACCTTAGATGCAAGAAAATTCGTTCAAAACGAGGCGTACCAAAGAGTCCTTTTTTAATTTTAAGTCATATTCTGCGCTAATTCTCACATATACAAAACGCCAACAGTCAAACATAGTCACTAGCCGGTAGAGCCTTGAAGACATTTCCTAATGCAGGACACATTCACGTAGCTGCGTTATAGTATACAAGAGATAGCGATGATGATGAAGGAGCAGTGCTCACCGCGACGCGCGCTGTGTGCAGGAGGCGATGCTGGCGTGGCTGCGGCACCGCCTCGAGCTCGACGCTGACAACGCGCTGCCGCAGCGCTGACCCGCCGCCGACCCGCCGCCGACCCGCCGCCGACCCGCCGCCGACCCGCCGCCGACCCGCCGCCGACCCGCCGCCGACCCGTCGCCGACCCGCCGCCGACCCGCCGCCGACCCGCCGCTGACCTGCCGCCGATCCGCCGCTGACCCGCCAGAGAGCGGGCCTTGAAGACTGACGCCAGTTTCAACACCCTGTCGGCTCTAGACACTCAGTCTCCGCTGGTTCCCGCCAATCTTTATGAATGGTCTAGTCTAAATGATATTAGACATAAAAAACTCCGCCAGAGTTTCACCATGCAGGAGGACGTCTCATTTTTTTCGGTCAATGCACGTGGCTTAGAGCATTCAAAAAGATTGGCAAGGACTATCAGGGACTAAAACCATCGAGTTCGGATGGAGCCCTTAACTCTTATTGCGATCCGGCACGACATTGAGGTCGCCGCCACGCTCGCGGCCTGCGCCCGTGCTCGGTCTGAGCTCACACCGAACTGTCCCCGAGGCGTCACGGCTGACGGCACTCGGTGCGTGTCGCGCGTCGTCGTTGTTAATGTTTCAATTGAACGAGCTCAATGTCAGCGAGGCAGGCTACTAACATCTCACTGTAGTAACTATCGACGATACGGGCCCACCACTTATCGTCTACTTCACAACATGTCACTTTCCATTTGGTCCATCACACCGTCTCTATCGTAGTCATTTGACGCTTGTTGTGACGCGTCCCTATGACAGTGTTCGCACTGAATCGCGATGCGGCTGGGCGCTAAGCCCTTTGCCTCGGCCCCGACACGTTGCTGCCTCGGCACATCGCTACCCCGACACGTTGCTGCCCCGGCATGTCGCTGCCCCCAATACGTCACTGCCCCGGCACGTCATAGCCCCGGCATGTCGCTGGCCCGGCACGTCGTTGGCCCGGCACGTCGCTGCCCCGGCATGTCACTGCCCCAATACGTCGCTGCCCCAGTACGTCGCTATCCCGGCACGTCGCAGCCGTAGCATGCCGCTACTCCGGAACCTCGCTACCCCGGCACGTCACTACACCGGTAAGTCGCTGCCCCGGCACATGGCTATCCTGGCACATGGCTACCCCAGCACGTCGCTGCCCCGGCATGTCGCTGCCCCGAATACGTCGCTGCCCCAGTACGTCGCTGCCCCAGTTTGTCGCTATCCCGGCACGTCGCTCCCCCGGCACGTCGCCGCCCCGGCGCGGTGTGCGCAGCTCCTTCGAGTTTGGTTACCTTTGAGCGACATACTGTGTTGGGACTTGCCGCGCTTCAGGGGTTCTGTTCTTGAGAATCCCTTGATCATATAAATAATTATTATCCAAAAGCTAGCCGAATAACTTAGCTTCGAATATATATTAGTATAATATGTAAATTAGTATAGTGTGTAGTTTTATTGTAAATACCTAGGTAGGTAGACAATTTTGAATTAGTACCATCGGTGACACCGTGACGGCGCATGCACCCTCGTTTAATCTAGCGGCACGCTATGATGGCCGGTTTGACGTTTGTCCGCTCATGAAGTTCCGTATTAATTGATAACGACTTTGAAGGAAATAATTGTATTACTTTATTGACGATAGTGATGTGCAGAGATTCATAAATTTTATCGAATGTAGTTTTAGGTTTAGGACTCAAAATTTATTTATTAAATTGATTTCTAAAATGTATACAAGTGTAGAAAAATCAGTTTGCACCATTTAAGGGGTGAATGTACTTGTGAATATGAACAATTTTCACTATGTGGACAAACCTCTGAAATCGCAAAAAAATATCAGCTGTTTCATACAAAAGGTAAAATTTTTATTTTTATATGATATATACCACAACTCGGCATTTGGTTTTCTAAATTGAAAATTTTTAAAAATGGAATCTAATACGATCGTCACATAGGATCGCTGGCTAGCACAACTACTACCTCCGGCAAACTCGCGTCAATGCTCAATGCAAAACAAAGCAGTTTCGAATTGACGTTGCTTCGAAAAGTATAAACTGTCAGTGCAATGCGATTGTGATATAGTTTTGACCTGGCTTTGGATTTCAAATATTGATACTGCATTACTGTTGACCCTTGCTCGTTAATTTGGACTCTGTTCAAGCCCTTTGTTGTGGATTTCGTCGATATGACCGAACGTACGCAGAGAACTGTTCTAAATAGTCAGACACGTGAGTTCGTAATACGCCTTCGTAACTATTTCGATCGTGAAGCTCAAAATGGAGGGCCAATTTTACCTATAACGTCAGTGGTTGAACGCGTAGCTGATGCGCTTAATATTGGACAACGAACTGTTAGACGGATAACTAAAAAAAAATATGGCGAGACTGGCACAGAAGAAAATAAACTTCACACACCAAAAAAGAGAAAACGAGCAAAACCAGTCGTAGGCATCGATAGCTTTGATGCCGATGCTATCCGAAGACATGTTTACGGCTACTATTTACAGAAGGAGTATCCAACAAGAAAAAAGTTGGTGCATTCACTGAAGGAAGCTGGATTATTCTTCGGTGGGGAAAGTTCTTTAACGAAGATTTTGAAGACCATTGGATTTCGATACAAAAAATGTAACAAACGCAAAATATTGATGGAAAGATTTGATATAGCGATGGCAAGGTATACTTTTTTACGGCAAGTGAAAGAAATCAAAAATTGGCAAAATGTTGTGTTCTTGGATGAAACATGGCTTAATGCTAACCATACTGTAGGCCGTTCTTGGAACGATGACACAGCAGCATCTACTTCCAAAGTTCCTGTAGGAAAAGGATCGCGACTTATAATTTGTCACGCCGGAACCATCAACGGGTTTGTCGAAGGTTCTCTCATGGCTTTTGCGTCAAAAACCACTGGAGACTATCATGAAGACATGAATGGAGAAAAGTTTACTGAATGGTTTACCTCAATGTTGTGTAGCCTCCCTGAACCATCTATTATAATTATGGACAACGCCCCATACCACTCGATGCAAATTGACAAGCCACCTGCCCAATCCCAAAAGAAAGCTGATATCGTCGCATGGCTTCGTAAAAATGGCGTAGATGCAAACATGAATATGTTAAAAGCGGAATTAGTACGTCTTTTAAAAGAAAACAAACCAACCAAGATCCGATACGTCATTGACGAAATAGCATTAGAACATGGGCACAGAGTTATACGGTTACCGCCTTACCATTGTGAGTATAATGCGATTGAGTTGGTGTGGGCTCAAATTAAGGGATATGCTGCAAGACACAATACAGAACCCCCATTTACCACAAAAAAAATGCTAAAATTATTAGAAGAAGCTTGTGAACATGTGACTAAAGGAGACTGGGAAAAGGTTGTGAATAGAACTGTTAAATTAATAAGGGAAGATTATGAAAGAGATGTGAAAATAGATAATATTATAGAAAACGAACATATAATTATTAATGTAGGTGATGATAGCAGTGACGACAGTGAAAATAGTAGTATGGACGAATCTGATTAATTATGGCCTTTTGTGGCACCTTTTTTGGTATCTTTTGTATTCATATGTTTCTTGTGTGCATATAAAGTATGTATATTCATTTTCATTCAAATATTCAGTTCGTTCAAATAAATTAAATAAACATATACATTTTTGTTTTATTAAACCTATTTAATCAGGTACAAAAACAAAACTTACACTAGCGGCACGCTATGATGGCCGGTTTGACACATTACAATAGTGATGTGGAATGTCAATTTATTCTCGAACAAAAAACAATTAAGTTTTGATTTTGTACCTGATTAAATAGGTTTAATAAAACAAAAATGTATATGTTTATTTAATTTATTTGAACGAACTGAATATTTGAATGAAAATGAATATACATACTTTATATGCACACAAGAAACATATGAATACAAAAGATACCAAAAAAGGTGCCACAAAAGGCCATAATTAATCAGATTCGTCCATACTACTATTTTCACTGTCGTCACTGCTATCATCACCTACATTAATAATTATATGTTCGTTTTCTATAATATTATCTATTTTCACATCTCTTTCATAATCTTCCCTTATTAATTTAACAGTTCTATTCACAACCTTTTCCCAGTCTCCTTTAGTCACATGTTCACAAGCTTCTTCTAATAATTTTAGCATTTTTTTTGTGGTAAATGGGGGTTCTGTATTGTGTCTTGCAGCATATCCCTTAATTTGAGCCCACACCAACTCAATCGCATTATACTCACAATGGTAAGGCGGTAACCGTATAACTCTGTGCCCATGTTCTAATGCTATTTCGTCAATGACGTATCGGATCTTGGTTGGTTTGTTTTCTTTTAAAAGACGTACTAATTCCGCTTTTAACATATTCATGTTTGCATCTACGCCATTTTTAACGTATTTCACGCCATAACCAAATGCCGAGTTGTGGTATATATCATATAAAAATAAAAATTTTACCTTTTGTATGAAACAGCTGATATTTTTTTGCGATTTCAGAGGTTTGTCCACATAGTGAAAATTGTTCATATTCACAAGTACATTCACCCCTTAAATGGTGCAAACTGATTTTTCTACACTTGTATACATTTTAGAAATCAATTTAATAAATAAATTTTGAGTCCTAAACCTAAAACTACATTCGATAAAATTTATGAATCTCTGCACATCACTATCGTCAATAAAGTAATACAATTATTTCCTTCAAAGTCGTTATCAATTAATACGGAACTTCATGAGCGGACAAACGTCAAACCGGCCTTCATAGCGTGCCGCTAGTTTAATTGTTTTTTGTTCGAGAATAAATTGACATTCCACATCACTATTGTAATGTGTCAAACCGGCCATCATAGCGTGCCGCTAGTGTAGTGCAGAAGTGTAACTTCGTAGTGGCGCCTACCTCCGGGCACCTTTGGCCGTGCTCAAGGAGAAAACGGCTTACCAAAGTCGCTAGCTTGTTTCCTGTTTCCCCGCGTTGAACTGCGAGATGTGACGACGGGGCCAGTCGCCTGCTTTGTGCTGGAATGTGGCCTTTTGAAAGATAATATTATAGACTGTAGAACAAAAGAGTAAAACGATCTGTCAAATGAAAACTGAAAGCTTATCTTCACAATTTGTTGTTAGTATCAATTGCGTTTATTTCTGGTTTAGCTACCTATTTTGGTTTATTCTAGAATTATAGCTTTTTTTAATTTGCTGCCATTTTTCATTCTCATTAGTGAGACTATAAATTGTCGCAAATAGGTACCTAAAACAGAAATAAATAGCATAAACTACAAGTTAGATAAGAATCGAAGAAAAAAAAACCGTTGTGTTCAGCACACCTAACATGCACGCGCGAGAAAATTTTGTCTGCCCCTTTTCTCGTATTATATCTCTATCACAGCTCGCCTTGTGTGAAAGTGTCGCAGTGTTTAGCCCGCCTCGTGTGAACTGATGTGAAGTGTCAAAAGTGACTTTTACTGATTTCATTGTTCATTCTTTACTCTAGCAGTCATGACTCGTTAACTTGTAAAACAACCTCTGTTAACCTAACACACAAAATGTGAACTAACAATAAGTTTACTAATCGCAACAAAAGTTTTTCATTGCCAAAATTACAAATAACTAAGTAAGAACATCAAGTCCGATTATGGACTTATATATCTATCGAAACTAACATGGTTGCACACCATGATTTGTTTCGTTACGCTAAAAGTAGTGACAAAATTAGTTTATCTATTTTTCTCTACAAACTCTAACATGGCGAGTGGCGACGTCATTTTCTCAAACTTTGAAGTTTAAAAGAGTAAACGAGAAATCAGTCTACATCGACAATATCTCTCTCGCTTCGCGAGATATCACTTCGACGTGCTTGCTAGGCATGCTGATGGAACTTTAATGAAATGTGTCCATTGAAGTATTAAATAGTCAATGCCTGTGTCGGTTCAGTGTATTTATTAGTATGTGTTGTGGGGCTCAGAGACCGAAGTAAAATGCGATACTTTATGTTGTAGTTTTAGTAGCGAATTCGACCTTTGGAAATAACACCAATATTAGGTATTAGGTATAACAAATATTGCTACCTAAACGACCCATTTAAAATACGGGAAATTGCAAATATTTTTCCAAACTGGTAATATAATTATTATTTATTGATGTGATGTTAGTGCGAGTTGCGACGCCGACAGGAAATCTTCGCTCGGAGCAATCCGCGCGGTGACCTTGCGAGCTCCCGAGACGCGATAACCGACGTACCTACCCAGTACCTACCTAAAGTCAACCATCGATTACTTTTTATAAAGTTAATAATTAAATATTAATATAGTTAATATAATTCTATGGAAGAAAGGTTTGGAATCAATATATTTGATAGAGGATAGATAGCATCCACATTTCCGGTGGACGGCGACACACGCGCGCCTGCTGCGACCACTATCATTGCAATACGCTGAACGTCGGCGGCTATGGTAAAGTTAAGGTGGTTCAAGTTTACCTCCAAACAATTGCTATTTTAAGTTAAATAAGTGTAGAGTACCTCATTCAACTTTGTACTAAATTACCCCCAATCAATGGAATTTTACAATGGAAGTACGAATATTGACTAATGCGACCCACTTAGGTCACAGAATATATAATAGTACCTACTACGTACTTAGGTTGTGTTTTTATGGACATACCTAAACTATTAGGTAACTTTAACTGACTGACTTGCATCTGAAACTAAATCACACGGTACTAGGTATTTAAGTATATTTTACTATGCTCTATGCTGATCATTAGTCCCTACTGAATATAAGGACAAACATTGCAAATATATTTAAATTGAATACCTACCTAATAAAATATTCTAACGAATTTTGTGAGTCAGGAGAAGTGTCCGTGCACCGCACAGGCGCCCGGAGATAGGTGTCGTCTATAGTCACTTGTGTCACAACTTTCTGTAAAAATCTTTATAATAAAAATCTTTATAATAAAATTTACTAGCTGATCCAGCGAACTTCGTACCGTCAGCAAAAATATTTAGGGGTGGGTCACCCTTATCATTTAGGAGTATGAAAAATAGATGTTGGCCGATTCTCAGACCTGCCCGATACGCACACAAAATTTCATAAAAATCGGTCCAGCCGTTTCGGAAAAGTTTGGTAACAAACATCGCGACATGAGAATTTTTATGTACCTAATTATTAGAATTAGATAATAAAATTCTTTATAATTTTCACGATTATAAATGTAAATAAATGCCAGAGGTAATACATATTATTATTTTAAAGTATTTATTTTATTTGAAATAAGAAATGGCTTAGAAAAAACATGGACCTTTTATAACTCCGCGAGAAGAAAATACTTAGCTAAACTACAATTAAAACTAACAGCGATGCGAATCTAGCGACGCCCGCGTGGTATGCAGAAATGAAACGTCACAGTTGTAAAAATTGTTAATACTAGTTTAATGTATATTAGATAATGAGATGTGGTGATACTTGATAGTTGATACACGATATTGTAAGGGCGACCTCACTCTCGATCTTTGTACATATTGGTTAGCTTCATGTTATAGTATTTAAACTGAACCGCAAAGAAAAAAGGGTCAGTTTAAAATCTTCAAAATGAAAACCTACGCATTTTCATTTATTTTACATTTATTAAAAATAAAAAGCTTGAATTTATGTTTTTTTGAATTTTTATTTAAGCACATTCAATTTCTTTAATAAGCTAGGTCAGGTACTTTTGAAGATTTTGAAGATTTTCTAACCGACCCTTTTTCTTTACGGTCCAGTTTAAGTATAAGTGTTCATTTTTACTTTAAGATAAACTCAAATATAATAAGTATGACTTAAATTTTTTAAAATGTGTTTTATTAAAATTTTAATTAAGTATTCCATCGCTGTGATCTAAATCGAAACCAGATTTCGGCGAGTAAATTAAATTTACAAATCAAGTTACAAACTTTAAGGGTCTATTTTTCATCGCCAAAGTTGACTAACCCAGCCACTAAACATTACCTAAGAAAATTAAATGTTTTGGCAGATTTCTAGAACAGAACCTGTCAAAACGTCCATTTTATTCGTCAGATAAAGTTTACTTGGCGACGGAATAGGCCTTTTAATGTGACACCTTCCCTCTCAGACGACGACGCCCTGGTTCTGGATTGATGAGGTCAATTTTGATGGGATTTTTTTCTTGAAAGAACATTAGCCGAGCCGACCTTGACTGCTTGACTCCTCTCCCTCCAAACAAGAGACTGCTCGTGCCAGCAGTGGTACAACGCAACAGGGGAACGGGCGGGGATCGAAGCTGCGACCTTTCCGTTCTTAGTCCGCTTCTATAACCATAAAATAATAATTACCGTTTCCGATAAAAAACCGTTGAGCTCATTAGGCTTTAAGGATTTAATTAAAAATTTAAAGAATCTTTGGGGCGTTTCATATTACCTACTGGCTACTTACCTATCTGTTCTACGGTTGAGACCGGGAGCTAGCTGCAGGCTAACGCTGTCGATCATACAGATCATACAGTGCAAGATCAAGAGAAAGAATATGTTGCTACTACAGCTGCATTTCATCATCGACTAACGCTAGGGATGTTCCGTCTTAAAAATACAGTTGTCTATACCACAATACAGTTGTCTATACCATAATACAGTTGTCTATACCACAATACAACGACGAACACCTCCCGGAGGCTGGGTCAGACTTGACTGCACAAGCGGCGAGGAGGTACCACATTCCCACAAAGTGCCGACGACACGAGCGCAGTCACCGCCCACCGGTAGCCACTGGAGGCCTTCATGCGATGCTCAATGACCTCTGCAGTTTTTCAAAAGGTGGACCAAAATTTAAAATAAGTAGGTATCACCAGTAACTAAGGGCCTCATAAGTAGGCTCAGGACCGCTCAGCGGGCGATGGAGAGAGCTATGCTCGGAGTGTCCCTGCGGGATCGAATCAGAAATGAGGAGATCCGTAGGAGAACCAGAGTCACCGACATAGTTAAGCGAGTCGCGATACTGAAGTGGAAATGGGCGGGGTACATAGTTCGAAGAGTTGATGGTCGTTGGGGTCCCAAGGTGCTGGAGTGGCGACCCCGCACCGGGAAGCGCACTGTTGGCAGACCCCCCACCAGGTGGACCGACGACATCAAACGAGTCGCAGGGAGCCGCTGGATTCAGGCGGCGCAAGACCGAGGCCTGTGGAAGTCCATGCAAGAGACCTTTGTCCAGCAGTGGACGTCTATCGGTTGATAAAGAAGAAGAAGAAGAAGAAGAAGGTATCACCAAAATCATCTCTAATTCTTAGGTATATATCCCGCTCCGTCCAGTAATCGTTGACAGCATCATCATCACGAGCGACCCAGCTGAGTGTAGGTCTCCTCACACAACTCGTCGCACACAATTTATTGTAACCATCGTGCTATGTTTTACCGTATCACAATTATTACCTATGTGGGCGACTCTGTTGTAACTGTGTGGGTAATGCGTAGGTACATAAATACCTTAGTGGAATAACAAGTAACAACATCAACTTGTGGTCAGGCGGTTTTTCCTCATTCGTTAGTTCGTATCGTAGTCTCTCCGCAGGTCGCCTTACGCGATGCTCGTCAGCCACAGACGGCTGCAACATGTACAAACGTTAATTAATAAAATAAGTTTCTGAATTGTAGGTACGCAAAACCTCGCTCGTATAGAAACTCGGTCACGACATATTCGTTTGTGTGAATGTTAATGAAGTGAAAGTGTTGTGCTGCGACCCGTCTCGCGACTACGGCGGCGCTCGGCGCGTGACGTGCAGCGTGCAGCGTGCAGCGTGCAGCGTGCAGCGTGCAGCGTGCAGCGCGAGCCCGCGTGTCGCTACGGCTACAGACGGCGGCATGGGCGGGCGCGCCGCGGCGTGGTGCGCGCTGCTGCTGTGCTGCGGCGCGGCGAGCGGCGCGACGAGCGGCGCGGCGAGCGGCGCGGGGCCCCGCTGCGCGCGCGACCAGCCCTGCGTAGAGCTGGGCTCCTCGCGCGACGAATACTTCTTCCAGATCAGAGGTGAGTGCGACCGGCGACCGGCGACTGGCGACCGGCGACCGGCGACTCGAACTCATAATATAGCTGTTGTGAGGACAGAGCATCATGCTCCTTATTTCTGCTCAAAGTTGCAGCGAAGCCACAAGGCGGCGCTACTATCTGCTGTTAGTGTATCCCTGATATCCACTCACTAATAGGGGATGATTAACGATAGTCTATTTAGATCAAATCTAAACCGATTTTGACAATACAATGTGAACTATATTTAGCGAACTTCTATTTAACGAAACCCTTTAACGCAGAAATTACTTAAGGTTATTATTTGGTATACATTACCCACACATACAGTGCAACACTACTATTAATATAATTATTATTAGTGCCGTTTATATTAACTTCGAGTGAGGTTTATCCGAGAAATTAATTGGGCATGCTGACAGTTTTTGTATTTAAAATCTGCCAAAATAACAAATTTTTTGCTCGAATAAGACTTATATTAACTCTCAACTACTCTCAATAGCGAACATATTCACCTTAATGGGACCCAAATAAAAACTGATTTCACTAAATTTCAAACACTGGGGCACCATGTGCCTTACGATTGTAAAGCGCATGGACAGACACATAAATATTTAGTTCGTACAATGAGATTCAGAAAATTTGGTATTGTCCTATACAAAATGCCAAAAGTCCATATTACACAAACAATCTCATCAAAAACGTTTTTTTCGTGACTAAAGATCTCAATACAATTCAGGTCACTGAAAAATTGTGTGCTGTTATAATGTAGCTTAAGAATTTCAACAAAATAAGATACAGTCTTATTAATTAATTACCTATTTATTATCAACGTTGAGGTGAAATGAAATGAAATGAATACACTTTATTGCACCACATTAAAAAGAAAAACCGGCCAAGTGCGTGTCGGGCTACGCGCAGTGTAGGGTTCCGTAGTTGCAAGTCACAAATATTATTGCTGACCTAGGATAGTGCTTTTATTTTATTTATGAATATTGTAAATATTTTGAGTTCCATGGTTTAAATATTATAATATAGGGGCAAGTGCGGAACATGTGGATTGTGGACACTTTCCAAAATTTGGAATATTTTTTTTTAAAATTTGAATTGGATAAGTTTTATTTATTTTTAACATATCACATGTCTTAAGAGATAATCAGCCTTTCTTAAACTAAAATTCTAGTCTCAATATCACTTATTACTTACGAAAAAAATCATTTTTTAAAAACACCATATTTGTCCACAGGTTCAACACAAATGATTGTACCTATGTACAGTAAAATTGTACCTGTTGACAGTGTTGTACCTAGGGACGGTTCAAATTAATTGGACAGTAAAAAGAAAAAGAAAATCATAGTTCATAGTTCATAGTTCTTTATTGCATTTCACATGTAACAGGTAGGTACATATACACATGAGACCCTGTGAGGGTATGGCAAACAAAAAATATTACATTTAAAGATACATACACAGGAAATAAAATAAAATAAAATAATACAATGTCAGTTAAAAGCTGGTTAAAAGTAGTTAAGTTCAAATTTCAATTAAAATATTAATAAATCCCAAAAAGTCATGTTAATTACAATCATAAAAAGTTTATTACAGTCTATGTCTTTATATAATATTAATTATTATTTTATTAAATTAAAGAAAAAGTTAAAAGAAATAATAATTTACAATGTCAGTAAAAAGGTAGTTGAGTACAAAAATTTCTAATCAATATTTGTAAATCCTAAATGTCTTTTAAGTATAAAAAGTTCATTACATATTACATACAAACTATTTTTTATACAATATCAATTATTATTCTTCTGACAAGTATTCATTTACAGTGTAATAACATTTTTGTATGAGAAAATCTTTTAATTTGCGGTAAAAAATTGTATCTTTGTCAATTTTCTTAAGACCGTCCGGTAGTTTATTAAATATATGTACTGCTCTTGAGTGTGGACTTTTGGTGAACATAACCATATTACCCTTTGGTATCGCCAATCGGGTTTTATCCTTATTCCGAGTATTGTAGTTATGATTTCGTATGATTTCATTAAAAATACCCGGGTTTTTGCGTACAAAAGTCACGATTTCATAGATATAGATACATGGCAAAGTTAAGAGTTTTTCCTTGATAAAATATGGTTTACAACTTTCACGTCTTGTTATATTTACCAGAATGCGGAGACATTTCTTTTGGAGGACGAACAGTTGGTTGAAGTTTGTACTGTCTCCCCATACTACTATGCCATATCGAAACCAGGCGTATGCGTACGCGTAGTATGTTGATAGGGCTGTCTCAAAATTCGTTTTTCTTTTTATAACACTCAAGGCATAAATAAATTTGGAAATCTTATTTTTTAGGAATCAATTTAGTACTTCTAAAAACAACTTCAAACAAACGTAAAAATAGTCTATTATACTATTTATATGCATTGTGATATGCTTCATATAAGTTTTCAGTAAAGTAAGTTCAGCAAAGCATGCCACGTTAGGAAAACCTTCACCCTCATCATCAGTCTCAAAGTTTTCTCTGTGTGACTCCGGAACATAACAAATATGATAGCTATGATTGTAAAAACAACATTTTTGAGCATTTGGTTTTTGTCTTTGGATTAAGTTTTACACTTCAAACATCCAACAAACGATAAATTCTCTTGCTGAATTATTTTGATTTTTTTTCGCCGGATTTATCAATGTTTTCATTCGAAAGTACGTTGCAAGGACCAGGTTCAGAAAGATTAATATTAGCTGACAGAGGAGTTGGATGACTTTTGGAGCAACTGGCGTCACCTTTGGAGAAACCAGAAATAGCTTTCGTAGCAATTGTTTTTTGAGCAGCTTTTGCGGTGTTTTTTTGTCCATTTTCTGGCCTATTTTCTTCTTTTCAGCTTTTTCTAATGCCCTTTTCACCTAGAATTTCATTTTTTCTGGCGTGTCAAGTCAAAATTTTGGTTCTCCCGGGCTTTTCACCACGTTGGCACCCTTTCGAGGGCAAGCGTTTTCAAATGGGTGGACGGTTTCGGGCGCTATTTGTGGATCTATAATCTTCCTTGGAGTTCGAAATACAGGTTGTTCTGGTATCAGATGATAATCCTTTTGGACTAGCGAAATTGGTTCTGTAATGATCTGAATAATAGAATCTTCAAATACACTACACTACACTATACTCACAGCAGCTGTAAAAGAAGTGGCAACTTTTTGCTTTTACAGCTCTACTACGAAGCACTGAAATGTATGTCCACCGATTTCTCCGGGATTACTGGACCGATTCGCGTGATTTTTTTTAATCGACAGAGGACGTTTGCGAAATGGTCCCATAAAAATGTTCACCTTCAACTCCTCAAGCCTGATGCTGCAGGGATATTACTCACCTAAAATAAAGAGATTTAGGAAATGTCGATTACGAATTATTATTGTAGGTAACAAGTATGGACTACATCATGGAGCTCCAGGTCCTAGCTCCTCAATCCTGATGCTGCAGGGTACTGCCTACCTAAAACTATGGGGATTTAGGAAATTTCGATTACGAATTGATATTGTAGGCAACAAGTATGGACTACATCATGGAACTCCAGGTCCTAGCTCCTCAATCATAGGATACTACACTTAAAAGCATAAAATAAAAATTCTTTTCAAAAAACCGACTTCTAACGCCACTACAAAGTATAAAAATAATTTTAGTTTGTCCACGTTTGTTGAAGTCGGGCGGGCCTAAATACAAACTATGAAACCGACTCGCGATTCTCGCTCAACTTCTACAAACGAGTCTCTCATATTGTGTAGCGTCGCGCATCGGTTTCATAGTTTTTATTTAGGCCCGCCCGACTTCAAAAAACGTGGACAAACTAAAATTATTTTTATACTTTGTAGTGGCGTTAGAAGTCGGTTTTTTGAAAAGAATTTTGTAACTAAACACTGTCCACAGGTACACTCGTATGTTTGTCCACAGGTACAGATTCAGACTTATAAAATAAAACTGATCTAACTTTGAGGATAAAACATACTTACAGACAGGGGAAAAACCACAAATTAAGCAATAAACAACACCCATCCTACTGCAAACACGATCAAACCGATATCGTAAGTATTTTCACGGTAAAACTCATTTAAATTAAGCAAAATAACTTACTTTTTGGCGCCAAAAGCTTTTACATCTGGTGTATTATCAACTACACAGAAAACAAAGATGTTGACACTTCAAAACTGTCAACCATAGGCAAAGCTTTACGGTCGCGCTCGAATTAGAATTTAAGGGTTGCTAGTTTCGACGGAATCGATTGTGTCCACAAGTACAAGTGTCCATAGATACAGCACTTGCCCATACTACAAAATATGCAACTTATACTACGAGTAATATCTAACATAGAAAAAAACAGATATAACTCCTTAACTAATGAACCCTAGTTAGCCGTGATGTTTCCTTTAAAATTTATTATATATACTACTGCTGTGAATTTTTTTATGTATCCTTTATACAACCATTTCGCTGGCAGAGGGGGGGGACACTTGACACTAATAAAATTTAGCAATTTAAAATATCATATTATTTCACAAACGGATCCCTGAATTGAAAAATGGTGTTCCCACACCCAAAATATTTTTGAAAGACCTATTCAACAACACCCCACACTACGGGATAGACGAGAAAAAAATATTCACCCCCACTTTACATGTAGGAGGAGGTACTCTAAAAAAATATTTTTCACAATTTTATTTCACCACTTTGCTGGCATGATTAATATTTATACCCTTTTAAAATTACAGATTTCTAGTACCAATAGTCTCTGAGCTAAACCGCGGACGGACAGACAGACGGACGGACATGGCGAAACTATAACTCCTTGTTTACTACGGAACCCTAAAAGGAAATAAAACTAAAAATAAACTTTAAAAAAATTTTTTGTCTGTAAAGTCGGTTTACGGACGATAGTTTTCTTTGAGTATTAAACAAAATAGTTTTACGTGATAAAGTCATAAAGAAACATTGACGATGACTGGCGGGCGGCACAAGCCAACGCTTGGGCCGATCGTGCCTCTCTATCGCTTGTTCCGCGCTCTCGCTTGCAGGCGAAACGTGACACTTTTTCGTGCGTGCAGTGCGTTCATCGATTCATAAGACGTTATCAAAATAACACATGGTAGTACAAATTGGCCGCCTTATCGCTAAAAAGCGATCTCTACCAGACAACCACGTTGCAAAGGATAATATAATGATCAAAGAGAAAGTAAGTTTATGAGGAAAAAAAATCGGACAAGTGCGAGTCGGAACTCGCTCTTTTAGGGTTCCGTACATATGACCAAATCATTTTTTTAAACTAGAAACATATTTAGATATTATCTTAGTTCTTAGAAAGTATTAAATTAGCATATGGGAAAAAAATGCTCGTTTGTTTTGGTCACAACTTACAAACCGCATTATAAATCGGTGTTTTCAGTATTTGTTGTTTAAATACACTACATAGTACATAATATACCAAAATTTCAAATTCCTAACTAGTTTAGTTTTTGAGATAGACCCCCTAACAAAATTGGTCTAAAACCGACAACTTTGTCAGCCCCCCATTTCTTCATTTTTGTAGCTAAAAAATAAAAAAATATATATTTGAACTCCACTTAATGAGTTCTAGATAATGACATCCCACATGCTAGGGTAAAAAAAATAAAATTTTATTTCGACTCCTTTTCCATGTATTTTAGTCTTTGAGTAATAAACCAGATTTTAGTATTTGTATTTTGCCCCCTTTATTTTTTAAATTAATTTTATTTTTATTATTTGTTTTTACAGCGGCAATAGAAATACATAATATGTGAAAATTTCAACTGTCTATCTATTACGGTTTACGAGATACAGCCCGCTGACAGACGGACGGACGGACGGACGGACAGCGGAGGCTTAGTAATAGGGTCCCATTGGCACCCTTTGGGTACAGAACCCTAACAACATTCAAACCCCTTAATACACAAATAATGAATATACACACATACTTAAACATACTTAACATATGCATACATACCATACATAAATACCCGCATAATATATGCATACATAGCGTTTAATATATTAGGTATACACAAGACTAGGAGAAAATACAATAAAATTATAGCCAAGGTGCCAATAAAGTAGGAATGGGTTAGAATTCAAGGAGGAAAGAAGTGCGCTTTGACTAGCCTTTTCAAATATTGCATGTGACTGCGCACGCCTAATAGGAAGCGGTAGAGAGTTCCGAAGCCGAGAAGCTTCGATAGAAAAGGATTTAGAATGGAAGGAAGTATTCTGTGAAGGTATTTTTAGGACAAGGTTGTTATCAGAGTGAAGCGAGCGACAGTGTCCCCTAGAAACTCAAACCGCTCTTTAAATTGAAAAAAGGAGATGAGACAACACGCCACATTGCGGTACACTTGTGGCATTGATCGAACACCAGTTGGAGAAAGAATCATCAACACGTGTCCGTTGCCGGCGGCCAAACAAGTGACTATGAAACCAGTCAATCACTGCAGGAGATATGTTAGGAGAAGCAAGCATAGCCAGCAATAATATGTCAAAATAAACATTATTGAAGGCATTACTAAAGTCAGTAAGGTCAACATTGTTACACATTGGTTATACATACCACAACGAATATCTTCAGTAATCTTGACTAAGGCAGAAGTCATGCTATGACCACTATTTTTTTAAAGAAGACTTTGAACAGAGTTCAAAAACATATTTTTTTTAAATTTTCCCTTAAAATTCACTAAATAGAAGGCTTTCAAAGTGGAAATTGAATTCGAGACTATGCCAAAAATGGCTATAATATATTAAAAGCTGAAACTTGTGTATAATTTCAGTTATATCCTGTACTTGAAACACAAATACTAGAATTAGAAAAATATTATAAAGAAACGAAATCATTTCATTTTTAATGGACATCAGTATTTTTAACATAACTTCACAATAATGTTGAATCTTTTTTTTATGTATGTGCACCGATTACTCGAAGACGCCTGAACCGATTTGGGAAATTCTTTTTTGTTTAAAAGAGTATACTCCCCAGGTGGTCCCATAAATTTTTATAGAAATCGGTCGAGCGGTTTTTAAAATATCAACAATAAATTATATACTTTGTATAGTGTGTGTGTAATGTAGTAAAGAGGGAGTTTGAAGTCGGTTGTTCAAAAAGAATTTTTTTATATTCAATTATCGATTGTAAATTGTGAATATCAACATTTTGACTTCAGTCAAATACCCAATTGGGGTTAATTATATATTGACCGTGTGAGCGGCGTGCGCTGTGCAGGGGTCAAGTGACTAGCCGTCTGATTGACTGTCGCTTCGCTGATTACTTGTTAGCTATCGCGGCTCGAACTGCTGCAGTGCGAGGTGTTTGCTTTAATAATATTCACTGACGTCACCGATTAATTAATACAAGAGTAAGGCCCGCTTGCAGTAACGAGTGTAAATCGTTGGTTGGTTGGACCGAAAATTACTGAATTTTATTTTATTTTATTTTACAGGAAAACTTACAGCTAATATAAAAAAGTAAATAGATAAGAACAGAAGAAAATTATAGCTAATTATAAGTTTTCACAGATAGAATAATTTACATAATTTAGGAAAATAAAAAACTCAACTGGGAAGAAAAAAGAATGGGGAGAAAAAAGACAATAACAATATGCGGTGAAAAACAAGAAGAGTTAAAAAAAAGTAATCTAAAAAAAAATTTGAAAAAAGTAATCTGGTCAACGAATTATTCAACCAAAGTGTGAGTTGAAGAACTCGTTGGCCAGCGTTCTACGAATAGTGGTGGCGGTGATGCAAAAAAGATCCAAATTTTTATTATTTTTACAAATGTTATTAAAAGATAAAGCAGATCTAAGCATAAACGAGTTTTTGCGGAACTTGGTATGCGTGTGTGGCGTTTGAAAGATTGAGAAGATTCAAGGATGAGAATTAATGGGGATTTTAAATGATAACTTTCCAAGAAGCGGCGCACAGTCAACTGTGTTATTTGTGATATTAATGAGATAGGCAATATCACTTATATTTCTTCGAATGGTTAGTGGCAGGAGGTGTAACTGAGCACAAGTAACTTCATAGGTCATATTAGACTTAAGTTTAAATTTGTATTTGAGGAATCGAATGAATTTTTTCTGGATTCTTTCAATACGTTGAATATATACCTCATATTGGGGGTTCCAAATTTGAGATGCATATTCAAGGTTGCTTCTCACTAGGGCACAGTAAAGAACTTTAATTGCTTTAAGTTTGGAGAAGTCCTTGGACGAACGGATTAGGAATCCCAATATTTTTGAAGCCTTGCTTACAATTTGGTCCACATGTTTATCATATAGGAGTTTAGTGTCAACTGTGATACTTAGATCCCGTATAGTGGATACACGATCCAGCTCTTGACCCTTTAATTTGTATGAGGATCTATGTAAATTGTGCTTGTGTGTGAAGGATATGACAAAACATTTACAAACGTTAAGGTCCAATCTATTCACTTTACAATATTGATCAAGTCTTAGTAGATCTTCCTGAAGAAGGCTCTGATCCGTGTAGTTATTTACTACTCTTAAAATTTTCATATCGTCAGCAAAAAGCAAAATGTTAGAATTATGGAAACAAGTGTCAATATCTTGAATAAAAATAATAAAGAGCAGAGGTCTTAGTGGGGAGCCCTGCGGCACGCCCGAAGGAATAGTACGCCAGGATGAGGTAAAGCCATTGAGCACAACAGCTTGCGATCTATTTTTCACATAAGAGGAGAACCAGCGAAACAGATCTCCTCTTATGCCTGCCTTGGCTAATTTGAGTAATAATATATTATGGTCAATTCGATCAAAGGCCTTGCTGTAGTCAGTGTACACTGCATCTACCTGGTCCCGATTATCCATTTTATCTATAATATAATAAAACTGTAACAGGTCCAATTCTGTACATTGAAGATATTTTGAAAATTTTTGTTTGAGGGCACTCTATAATCGATACTGAAGCCAAAACAATTTTTTTTAAATTTTTTGTCTGTCTGTCTGTCTGTCTGTCTGTCTGTCTGTCTGTCTGTATCTTGGCCGCGCATCACGCCGAAACTACTGGACGGATTTAAATGAAACTTGGCACGATTTAAGTTAATACTACGAGGTATAATATAGGATACTTTTTATCCCGAAATTCAGCACGGTTCCCTTGGGAGAGGGGATGAAAGTCAAAATGAGTATTTCGCTGTAATTCATTAAGGCGTATTCCGATTTAATCCATTCTTTTTTTGTTAGAAAGCAGGTTCTTTAGAGATTGTCCTGTAATTATTTCAAGGTCGTCAATTTCGTAGTTCAGAAATTATAGACATCACAATCTTCAGTATATGTCCAAATAACTTGAACCCCGGAATCTACAGGATACTTTGAATGAACGGCTCATCTTAAGCTGGCATACGTAATTTATCGTATATAGCCATCGTGGATACTATTTTGTCAAAGTCAAACTACTCCAAAGGCGTCAGATTTTGCCAAACGATCATTATACCTACATACTACATAGTAGGTATGGATGTAATACATCGTATGGACGTAATATTACAGTGTTTTCCTATGTAATTTAATATTCTAATCATACTTACTAATATTATAAATGCGAAAGTGTGTTTGTTTGTTGGTTTGTCCTTCAATCACGCCGCAACAGAGCCACGGATCTACGTGATTTTTTGTATGGGTATAATTGAGGACCTGGAGAGTGACATAGGCTACTTTTATCCCGGAAAATCAAAGTGTTCCCGAGGGATTTTAAAAACTAAATCCACGCGGACGAAGTCGCGGGCATCAGCTAGTCAGATATAAAATCAGTAAAAAGAGCTAGATTTGATACTGTGGATCTTCCTTCGACAAAATCATGTTGAAAGGGACTAAAGTGACACTTCAAAACCGAGTACAGTTGCTCGTAAACTACACGTTCCAGTATTTTTGCCAATACACAGAGTTTGGAGATTGGACGATAATTGTTAATTAGATGCTTAGGACCCTTCTTATGGATAGGTGTTATAAATGCCGATTTCCAGATTTTAGGTACAATGCCATCCTTTAGTGATTTTTTTATATAATAAGGTTACGGGGTAAGTTAGGGCTTTTGCGTAATTGACGAGGAAGATTGGTGGCAAAGAGTCAGGACCCGCAGACTTATTTAGATCCAGTGACTTTAGCAATTTATGTACTAGCTCTTCACTCACCTGGATACTATGAATATCAGTTGCAGTGGTGAATAAATCATAGGATGGGGAGGAAGAGGGACTAGATGTGGGGTCTAGTGAATTTTGATGATTACTCAAGAAGGTAGAAAAAAACAAAAGGTTAAATAACAAAAGGTAGCCCACGGTAACAAAAGTATTTATTTCGACCAAAGGTAACGGTACAGATCTTTATTACCGCGGCTAGCTCAGTAGGTGGGTACACAAATTTGTAGGGCCATGGAGTTACCAAGATCCTGCCTTGACCTAGGTGGTGGTGTATATAGGTACTCCCCTGGTTAGGTGGCCTAGGTGTTGGGGACCGCTGAGTCGCTGGGGAGTGACGGCTGTCCCGCAGACCCGCAGACGAGGTGACGCCCGTGCTAGTGCGCACAGGAACGTCGACCGTCGCGATCTGGTGACTAGCCGGGATGGTAGTAGCGAGCGGTGCAGGAAGTAGCTCTAAGCGGAGCGGTGAAGGTTGAAGCGGAGAATGGAGAACGTTACTCCAAACGGAGAATCCTTAATCGGAGCGGAGAACCCTACAACGGGATAATCCGCATCCATTGCACGGCTTAAATAATTTTGAAGAGACTCATCGCAGAGTAAACTAGAGCGATTGCTCTGCGAAAAAAAATGAGACGCGCCCGTCACTAGTGCGAGATCGTGCGCGACTGACAGCTGGTTTAACTACATCAAAATGGATGCCTGTGCCCCGGTATGGTTGGATACGCGCGCGCGCGCGCGACGCATTAACAAAATAGGTACCTACGTAAATGACATAATTAAAATATGGCGGGTTAACATAATACCTACATACTATACTTAAATAATATAAATGTTTTTTATCATAAGGACAAATACTTAGATATTTATAAATAAATACGTATTTTAAAATAAATATAATTAAAATATGTAACGCTTCGTTACAGGATGAACGTGACAACGCTTTAAGATACGACAGAGCGATAGATCACAGCGAGATATGCCAACAAAAGGTCACACGTTCAGGACGTGTATCTCGCCCTACTGTCCGTTTTTCACCAGTATAAGTAGTCGACGAGTGAAATGGACCTCGCAGTTCAGCGCTGTTTCCAGCAATACTACCAACTAACCGACGAAATCATGGGATCATCCAACAGCCACCAAAAGAAGAAGAAAAACAGGTCAACATGGTGCAAAACAACAGCGAGGACGGAGGCCTAAGACAGTTACAGGCCGTCCTAAATGAATTCAAAGGGCTGCAGCTGCTGATCGGCGCAGTACTCTTCATACTACTGGCGGGTATAGCCGTCTGGATTATAATGAAACTGTGCCGCAACATGGAGCAGCGCATGTTAAAAGGGCTCCAAGGGTCAATCAATGTGTAGAGTGCAACTATAAGTGCTAGTTTCAGTTAATGGACACGTATCCCTATTTTCCCTAAAGGGGGGAATATCTATGGCACGTACGAGACGTGACCATAGAGCACCTCATAGCAGATTTTAATTCCGCGATAATTAACTTGCAATTTAGTTTCAACATGGCTTATAATAATATTAATCAGCAAATTTCGCACGTACATATTATCTGAGCACCATCTTCTCCCACCTTTTATTTATAATTTTAATTAGTATATAAGACCTTTGTAAATACGTAATATATGCCACTACCATTAGACTTTGCAGTCTGTGTTTCTTTATTCCTTCACCGACGTCTCTCTGCAAGAACACGCCGTTACATTGCAACCATTGCAGTAACGCAACAGTTCACATATACCATCACCTGAATCACTGGTTTGATCGGAATAAGTCATGGACGCTGGTATATGGTTATTTTTTCTTTTATTAGGCAAGTGAGACCAGAAAAATTTAGAGTTCGAAATTATCGAATCTTCAGTTTTATTTAAGTAGTTTTTGTACAACAACTTTTCGACTTGTAAAGCCTTATCACGTAATCGCTCGAACTCAAATTTATGAGCGAGATTCCCATATACTTTAAATTTCCTGTGATATTTAAACTTTTCTTGAATTATTTTTATTAATTCAGGAGTGTACCAGACAGGATACAACTTCCTATTTTTTATTGAGAGCTTGGAGATATAGTTTTCACGTAGAACGTATAAAACTTTATAAAAGAGTTCAACAGCATGGTCAATATCGGAATTAGATAACAAATCTTGCCAGTTCAAAGCAGCTAGTTCCTCGTTGATTTTATTAAAGTTGTCACGACGGTAGTTGAAAATTACTCTATTGCTAGGAGCACAGAATATATAATAGTACTCTAGGAGTGAGATGTTTATCGATGGGAAAGTTAAGCAATATATTAAGAGATGGGTGATACGGGTCTTCAGGTAAAAGAGGGTCTAGGCAAGCAGACACAGTAATGTCATAGCCGTTGTATAAAAAATCTTATCCTACTATCCTTCCCACTAATGTTATTAAATGCGAAAGTTTATGACGATGAATGTATGGATGTATGGATGGATGTTTCTTAACCTTTTACGCCACAACGAATGAACGGATTTGGCTGAAATTTGGAATGGAGATAGCTCGTACCCAAGATTAACACATAGGCTACATTTTATCCAGAAAAATAAAAAGTGCCCGCGGGAATCAAAAAACCTTAATCCACGCGGATAAAGTCGCGGGCATCATCTAGTAATAAAATAAAATAAAATCGAAACGAGCTCACTTAACAGGTAACGTGTCGCTGACGATCACGTACAGCGAGACGCGCTACTTCCACCTGACGTGCTCCGAGCGGCTGGCGCTCGACGACGCCGCGCTGCCGGCGCTGCCGCGCGCCGCGCCGCTCGCCCTCGCGCGCCTCAACGCGTGCGCGCCGCCCGCGCGCGGCTACGCGCACGCGCTGGGCGCGCTCAACCTCAGCCTGACCGGCGCGCTGGAGCTGCGCGCGCTGCCCGCCGCGCCGCCGCTGCGCGCGCAGCACCTCGCCGCGCTGCGCCTCACGGGGCTGGCGCTAGAGCCGCGCGGCGCCGGCCCGCTGCCGCTCGACGCCGCGCTGCTGGCCGCCGCGCCCGCGCTGCGCGACCTGCGCCTGCGCCGCGTGGCGCTGCCCACCGCGCCGCCGCTCGCGCTGCCGCCCGCGCTGCGCTCGCTCACCCTGGAGCGCGCGGCCGGCCCGGTGCTGGACGCGATGGCGCTGGCGCGGCTGCCGCAGCTCGAGCGCCTGATCGTGGTCGACGCCGCGCTCGCCGAGCTCGACCTGAGCGCGACGCCGCTGCGCGAGGTGACGCTGGCGGCGCCGCTGCGCGCGCTCACGCTGGGGGCGCGCGTCGCCGCCCTCACGCTGCGGCACGCGCTGGACGCGGAGCTGCGCGGCGACTGCGCGGCGCTGCGGCGCGTCACGCTGCTGAACGTGACGCGCCCGCTGCCGCCGCGCTGGCTGGCGCGCTGCGGCGGCGTGCGGGAGGTGCTCGCGTTCTCGTCGCGTGGCGCGCTGGGCGGCGACGAGCTGCGCGGCGCGCGCGCGCTGCGCGTGCTGGAGGCGCGCCGGTGCGGCCTGCGCGAGCTGCCGCCGCTCTGGCTGGCCGACGCCGTCGCGCTGCGCTCGCTCAACCTCTCCGACAACGAGCTGGAGCGGCTGCCGAGGTGAGCCCGCGGCGGGCCGAGAGCTCCTCCCGCCGAACGCGAGCCCCTACCTACTGATCGATGTCTGCCGACAGCCTGGCGGCGTCGCCGGCGCTGGAGGAGCTGTGGGCGAGCTCCAACCGGCTGGACGCGACGGCGCTGGCGCCGCTGGCCGCGCTGCCCGCGCTGCGCGTGCTCGTGCTGGACCTCAACCCGGCGCTGCGCGACCTGTGCGGCCCGGCCGGCGCCTACGTGGCCAACGGTAAGGACGCTCGCTGCCGGCCTCTGCCGCTGTACGTGTAAGGTCGCACGTGCACAGTCGAGTGACGCTCTGGTGTGTGCCGCAGTGCTGTCGCCGCTGGCGGGCGCGCGCGCGCTGCGCGAGCTGCGGCTGCGGCGCGTGGGCGTGGCGGCCGTGTGCCGCGACTGGCGCCTCGACCTGCCGCGGCTGGCGCGCCTCGACCTGCGCGACAACAACATCACCAGCCTCACGGTGAGCCTGCGCCGCCCCCGCCCCGCCCCGCCCCGCCCCGCACCCGCACTGACCCGTGACCGCCCTCTGCCCGCAGCGCGCGGATCTGACGTGGCGCCGCGCCGCGCCCAGCGTCGTGGACCTGCGCGGCAACGACGTGCACGTGGACTTCACGCGCGAGGACTACCGCGCCGCGCTGCGCGAGCGCGCCGACCCGCGCGCGCCGGTGAGTGGCCGCGACCCCAACGACGTGCACGTGGACTTCACGCGCGAGGACTACCGCGCCGCGCTGCGCGAGCGCGCCGACCCGCGCGCGCCGGTGAGTGGCCGCGACCCCAACGACGTGCACGTGGACTTCACGCGCGAGGACTACCGCGCCGAACCGCGCGCGCCGGTGAGTGGCCGCGACCCCAACGACGTGCACGTGGACTTCACGCGCGAGGACTACCGCGCCGCGCTGCGCGAGCGCGCCGACCCGCGCGCGCCGGTGAGTGGCCGCGCCGACCCCAACGACGTGCACGTGGACTTCACGCGCGAGGACTACCGCGCCGCGCTGCGCGAGCGCACCGACCCGCGCGCGCCGGTGAGTGGCCGCGACCCCAACGACGTGCACGTGGACTTCACGCGCGAGGACTACCGCGCCGCGCTGCGCGAGCGCACCGACCCGCGCGCGCCGGTGAGTGGCCGCGACCCCAACGACGTGCACGTGGACTTCACGCGCGAGGACTACCGCGCCGCGCTGCGCGAGCGCACCGACCCGCGCGCGCCGGTGAGTGGCCCCGACCCCAACGACGTGCACGTGGACTTCACGCGCGAGGACTACCGCGCCGCGCTGCGCGAGCGCACCGACCCGCGCGCGCCGGTGAGTGACCGCGACCCCAACGACGTGCACGTGGACTTCACGCGCGAGGACTACCGCGCCGCGCTGCGCGAGCGCGCCGACCCGCGCGCGCCGGTGAGTGGCCGCGACCCCAACGACGTGCACGTGGACTTCACGCGCGAGGACTACCGCGCCGCGCTGCGCGAGCGCGCCGACCCGCGCGCGCCGGTGAGTGGCCGCGACCCCAACGACGTGCACGTGGACTTCACGCGCGAGGACTACCGCGCCGCGCTGCGCGAGCGCGCCGACCCGCGCGCGCCGGTGAGTGGCCGCGACCCCAACGACGTGCACGTGGACTTCACGCGCGAGGACTACCGCGCCGCGCTGCGCGAGCGCGCCGACCCGCGCGCGCCGGTGAGTGGCCGCGACCCCAACGACGTGCACGTGGACTTCACGCGCGAGGACTACCGCGCCGCGCTGCGCGAGCGCGCCGACCCGCGCGCGCCGGTGAGTGGCCGCGACCCCAACGACGTGCACGTGGACTTCACGCGCGAGGACTACCGCGCCGCGCTGCGCGAGCGCACCGACCCGCGCGCGCCGGTGAGTGGCCGCGACCCCAACGCTCCCGGGGACAGCCTTCACGAGATTAGAATGCCTCTCGAAAATAATGCCGAGGCGCCGGAAGATGTTGTAATTTGTGTTGTTGTCTGTCGTAACAGAACTCGAGAAACCGGTGGAAAATCGGTTTCACTCCTTCACAGCCAATATTCAATTTGTTATTTATTTACTTATCTTCTTCTATACTTATAACTAGCTGCGCCCCACGGTTTCACCCGCGGAAGTTTCGATTCCGTAGGAATATCTGTATGAAAAGTCATTCATCAAAGATGAAAAATTTCATTACTTTGCTCCAATTTCAGCAACAACGACTGGATCTCTGTAAACTTTGAAGAATTCTGGGCTTCGCTCATGTGCCCTGATGTGGCTGATGTACCCTATTTTTGCACGAAATAACCGTGCGCAGTGAGGACTTGATCGACGTAATTATCCCTTAATATTATAATTGCGAAACGGTGTTTGTTGGTTTCAATCACGCAGCAACAGAGCAACGGATTGACATGATTTTTTGCATAGAGATATTTTATGGGCTGGAGAGCAACATATAAGCTACTTTTGATCCTGAAAAAAATGCACAGTTCCTATGAGAAGATACGCTTACGTTTGTCCTTCAACCACGCAGCAACAGAGCAACAGATTGTCATGTAAACAACACTATTAGATTATAGTGCATATTTAAGTATTTGGAGTGCGCTTTGTATTTTGATTGTTATTTTTCGAGTTATAAAGAATGACCACACTTACTCTTGAACAAACTGGATATTTATCTACATTAGAAGATGTGGCTTACAAAAGGCACAGAGTAATATGAAAAATTTGCGAAACAAAGACTGACAGAAGGTTACGTGAAGGCGAGATTGAAGGCTATAGAAGATTATTGGAACACATTTATACAAGCACATCATAACCTTACGAGATGTACACCGAAGGCACAGAGGGTATTTCTACCATACTTTTCTTTTTCGGGCGTCATGTCTACGACAATTTCGTACTATAGAATTTTGTATCTGTGAGTTCTAGAATTAGGTATCTATGTTGTTTGCCCTAATATCTAGTTCACCTTATATCTATGTCCATAATTGCATTTAACAGTCAGTCGCTAATAAACAAGTGACGAAGACACCCGCATTTCATTGAATAGTTCCGTCATGATATATAAAAATGTAATTTTCAATTTGGGGATCGACTTTCGTTGAAGTAGTTTCAAATTCAGCTAATCAATTTCCTCGTCCTTAAACGGATACTTAAACATTTTGAGAATTTTGCGTACTCTACTACTCATTCTTTAAAAAAAAGTGTATGTCAGCTCCAGCCTCCGACGCACGAGTTGGAGTTTACGCGCGACGCTATATCCTTCTCTATGCGCGCGACTCGGGTCCGAGCGCGCCCCGACCGACTTTCGCTTCGGGGACCCGATCGCTACGCGCTCGTCTACCCGAAGCGAAAGCTCTTTCGCACGAAAACCAACCTTATTTACTCAACGTTAGGGTAGAAATTTCAACGTTGTGAAAAACGTAACGAGGTCATTGATAAATTGATTTTACTGCCCGGATTTTGCTCATACCGGGCTGCTAAAATCGATTCTTAAGGAGTAAACTCCAAAAAACAAGTTGTTATGTTAAGTTTGATTATACGGGTCTGCCCGCGAAATTCAAATTTAATTTGGTTTTTTCGCAATTTGTAAACTAATACGACAAAGTAGGCTTATGGCATTCTAATTGCGACGATGGCAGTATCATCTTCACAGGTTTATATAAAAATCTTCACTTGAAAGTGTTAAGAAATTTAAGAAAGTAGATGATGATGTGATGATAGATATTACATTATCGCAATTAGAATGCCATACCTACTTTGTCGTATTAGTTTGCAAATTGCGAAAAATCAAATTACATTTGAATTTTGCGGGCAGACCCGTATATTTCCATCTTAAATCGCGTAAATAATAAGCTAGAAATCTATCTCTCTGTTATTGTTTCTGTGTATCTGTCTGATATGCTCTCGTCAGTCTTATCACAAAAATCGCTTGAAAAGATGGGCCCTTAAAGCGAATCAGGCTGGCAGACAGACACAATTTCTCATTTATAATACATAATTATTCGTATGCATCCAATTTTACCTTTAGGGCTGTCTGATCACGACACCGCACAAATGCTTACTGTACCAGTTAATAATAAAGACAGCTCAATAAAACATTATTTTATTATATAAAAGGGATTACAGTAAGGAGAACATTGAAAAATTCCATAAATACTTGCAAAGTATATCCTTCTCAGAGGCATATAGCGACGATAATTTTAACGCGAATTTCGATCATTTCTACAGCATGCTTACATTACTGTGTTATTTATGCTTCCCTGTGCTGCGAATAAAAATATTAAATGAATCATCTGGGCCAAAATGGATAACCAAAGGACTAAAGATTAGCTGCAAAACAAAAAGGATATTACAGAATACATATTACAAAAAGAAATCTAAGAATACTAGGTACAGTTACTTATCTTATTCACAAATGTTAAGACGATGTTTTAGATTGGCTGAAAAAAACACCAACCATAAACATATAAAAAATGCTAAAAATAAGTGTAAAGCATCATGGGACATCATTGCGGAGTGTGCCAATAAAAATATAACTAAAAATCACATTAAAGAGTTATCTATAAATGGGCAGAGTATAACAAATCCACATGACATGGCCCAAAATTTTAATACTTACTATATAAGTCTTACGAATACGGAAAATCCAAAATATAACAATACCAACAAAAAAAGTATACTCAGCACCATATTTCTAAAGCCTTATGTGGTGAAAGAAGTTGAACAAATTATAGCGTCACTGAAAAATACTAATGCTGTGGGACCAGATGAAATAACAACAAAAATACTGAAATATTGCAAAAAAAGAACTAGCACCAATAATTACACACCTTATAAATCAATCATTCTATCAAGGGACATTTCCAAATTTGTTAAAACAATCTATTATAAAACCACTGTACAAGAAAGGCGATAGAGACCAAATATGCAACTATCGTCCCATAGCACTGGTACCAGTTATGTCGAAAATATTTGAAAAACGCATAACAGAATCTGCAAATGAATTAGAAATCTTTAAAACAGAACAATATGGCTTTCAATCTAAAAGTCAACAACTCAAGCGTGCTTTAACTTAGTTGACCAAATAACTAAAGATATTGACGCAAAAAAACTTACAGTTGCCATTTTTATCGACATGACTAAGGCTTTCGATTTCGTCTCACACAAAATCCTTTTAAACAAACTTGATAATTTTGGAATCAGAGGGCCAGCGTTAAAATGGATAGAATCATTCTTAACTGACAGGAAACAATGTGTTGAAATTGAAAAAATAAATGAAAATAATGACCTAGTAAATATTAAATCGACTTATGAAACTAATAACTATGGAGTACCACAAGGCACAGTACTAGGGCCTTTACTCTTTCTGTTTTATATTAACGATCTACCTGATATTACAAATCATAATATGACACTTTTCGCCGATGACATCTCTATCAATTTGACATGCAATAATAATGACATTAGTACTTTTGAATCTGACATTAATAATACTATAAAACTAATAATAGAGTGGTTAGAAAGCAATAATTTACATATCAATATAAATAAAACGAACTTTATTCAATTTATAAATTATAATAAAAGACGTGCTAATCTTAATATTAACTATAAAGGGGAAAAGATCAATGAAGTAGAAGAATGTAAATTTCTAGGTATACAAATAGACGAACATTGCTCTTGGAAAAGCCATGTCAGCAACATATGCAATAGGTTAAACAGATTCGTGTATGTACTACGCAGATTAAGCCTTACAACCAGTACTCAAACAGCTCTTACAGCATACCATGGATATGTATCTTCTGTACTCCGCTATGGACTTGTTATTTAAGGAAATTCAACAAGCGTTAATAAAGTATTCATTGTACAAAAAAAATGTCTAAGAGCAATTCTAAGCATGGCACCCTATGATTCATGTAAGCCGGCCTTTCTAAAACTTAAAATATTACCGCTTCCATGCATGTACATCTTAGAAATTTCAAAATTTGTCAAATTAAATAAACATATTTTCCAGGCCATGTGCGAAACAACTCGAACTCGATCTTTAAGATTTCCGAATAAACTGGTGCTTACAAGAGCGCCACGGACAGCACTATATAACAGGAGTTGTTACGCCATGGCAGTTAAAATCTTTAATAAATTACCATATGACATACAATCACTTCCAATGAGACAGTTTGCCCAAGAGCTGAAGAAATGGCTGCAGGGAAAAACTTTTACTCTTTAGAAGAATATTTCTAGCATGACTATAAAAAATATTTTTAATTTTATTTTTGGTTTCTGACAATTTAGTATCTTGACATTTTAGTATTTATAAGTTATGTATACCTATAATTATTATTATTAAGTAGTTCAAATGTATATTTCTATTGTATTGGAATGTGTAGAATTTCTATTGTATATCAACATAACAAAGTGTTTGTACGCCGCTACGGCTAATGTGTTGAACTTTTTTTTAGCAATTAACATCCTATGTAAACACACATTGAGCAAATAAAGAATTTCTATTTTCTATTTCTATCAATTGGATTTGGCTATTTGGAATGGAGATAGTTCACCCAGGATTAACACAAAGGCTACATTTTGTCTGGAATTAAAAAACCTCAATCCACGCGGACGTAGGCCTGGGCATCATCTAATGATAATTAATATCATACTCAATATTTATTTAAGTTTTCATTTTAATTTAAAACTATTATAAAAATAATTCAAAAGTAACACATTCCAAAATATGTTCCGTATAATATTTTTCAAATAGTTTAAGCAAGATGGACGTTATCCTGAATACGACCCCTCTCATTTAATAAACACCTCATACTTCCGTAAATCTTTAATACAAAGTAAGAGTATTTTTTAATATTATGGCACTTTTGTTTTAAAAGTATGATCATACTTACATGGATTAATTGATGCAAAGCTGATGTATTTCACAATCTGGCGCTTTTGTGTATAAAACTATCGACGAAAAGAAAGACTTTTTGGCAATATGGCACTTTAGCACAAAAGAAACGTGTGTGACAAAATGGCGGTTTTGATCAAATTTTACCCGCGAAACTCAAAAATACAAAAAAGGCGCTAGTATCGTTTCCGTATCTTAAAATGCGAAATCAGCGGGTGTCTCTTTTAAATATAAAAATTTAACCTTTTAACGTTGCATTTTTGAAATAAAAACGATTTTCATTTTTTCCTATTTGTGGCACTTTTGTTTTAAAGCAGCGAAATTTTGTAAATTCTACCTCAAAGGGGATAAAGGGGGTTGAATTTTTGTATAAAATTCCATAATTTTTTACGCTTTTGAGAGAGAATACAATGGAACCCAATAATATTCATCAAAAACTTTTATAGACAATTTATAAAAAATACGACTATCATAAACACATTCTCTACTACAAAATGTCGAGAACAGTTTTTATACGTTTCATTCAATATTAGTATATTTCAATATAACTTTCAGGTGGAAGTAGGTGGGACTGCGGAATTCCTTTTTGTCTCTCCACTAAATCCTAAGATATATTATTGTTTTTACTATATAGTATTGTATTATGTAGTTTTGTTTCTAAGATATCACTTTTGCTTTTTTTAAATTCTTTTTGTCTTCTTTGTGAATGCTTTTTGCTATCTGTCCAAGTTGTATTTACTTTTAAGTAATGAATACACTTAGCTAGTACTAAGTTAAACTTAAGTATTTTTATTAGTGTATTGGTGTGATTGTTAGTAATCCTAATAATATAAAATAAAAAATAAAAAAATATAAGTAAATATAAGTAAAAAAAAATATAATTTTCAGTTGTAGACTTTCTTTCGTTCTGCCAGGTGATGACGCTGAAGCTGGATAATGTAGTGCAGTGCGACTGCCACGACTACTGGTTCGCGCGCGCCTGGCGCGAGCGCTCCGCCAACGGCAGCGTCGCGCTGCAGAGCCTGCGCTGCCGGGCCGCCGCGACCGACGCGACCGAGGCGACCGCCGCGACCGATGCGACCGGCGCCGCGCGCGACCTGCTCGACGTGCCGCTGGACGAGCTGCTGTGCGACATGGAGGAGGTGAGGCGCGGCGCGGGCGGCGCTCGACCGCCGCTCGCGCCGCGTGCTGACGCGTGCGTGTCGCAGGGCTGCCCGGCCGGCTGCCGCTGCCGCGCGTCGCCGGACGGCGCGGAGCTGCGCTGCGAGCGCGCCGGGCTGCGCGCCGTGCCGCGGCTGCCGGCGGAGGCGCCGGGCGTGCGCGCGCTGCTGCTGGCCGGCAACAACATCTCGCGCGTGCGCGCGGCCGACGTGCCGCCCTCGCTGCGGCTGCTGGACCTGCGCGGCAGCGGCGTGCGCGCGGTGGACGCGGGCGCGGCGGCGGCGCTGTGGGACGCGCGCGCGCGCGAGCTGCTGCTGGCCGGCAACCCGCTCGACTGCTCGTGCGCCGCGCTGCCGCTGCTGCGCGCGCTGGCCGCGGCGCCGCGCCGCGTGCGGGACCTGCCGGCGGCGCGCTGCGCGGACGGGCGCGCGCTGGCGGAGGCGGCGGCGCGCGCGGCGGCCGACTGCGCGGCGCTGCGGCTGTGGCCCGTGCTGCTGGGCGCGCTGGCGCTGGCCGCGCTGTCGGCGCTGGCGGCCGCGTGCCTGGTGCGCCCCGCCGCGCGCCGCCACCTCAAGGTGAGCGTGCGGGACGCGCGGCCCGCTCGGTACTCTCCACTTCTCCGACCACAGCCGCAGGCGACACATACCTAACTTCAAACCTCGAACGGCGTCGTTCCTTCCACGACAAACGGTTACACTCAAACGCTAGGCGAAGGTCGACCCAACTAAGATGAAATCTGAAGAATGAAGAATGTTAAGAACAAAACATCAAACAAACAATATAGGTCGTATTTGAATACCAAGAAAGTTTCTTCTTCTTCTTTGTCAACTTATAGACGTCCACTACTGGACGAAGGTCTCCTGCATGGACTTCCACAGATCTTGCGACTCTTTTGATGTCGTCGGTCCACCTAGTGGGAGTCTGCCAACACTGCGCCTCCCGATGCGGGGTCGCCACTCCAACACCTTGGGTCCCCAACGACCATCAGCTCTTCGAATTATGTGCCCCGCCCATTTCCACTCCAGTTTCGCGTCTCGCTGAGCTATGTCGGTGACTCTGATTCTCCGGGTCGGTGGTTTGGTTCTCATTTGAACTCGCAAAGATACTTCGAGGGTAATTCTCTCCATCGCTCGCTGAGTGACCCTGAGCCTTCTTATGAGGCCCATAGTTAGCGACTATGTCTCGGATCCGTAAGTCATCACTGGCAACACGCACTGTTCGAAGACTAGTCTTCAGGGACTGAGGGATTTTGGGCGAGAAGAGATCTCGGAGCTTCCCGAACGCTGCTCAGCCGAGTTAGACTCGGCGGTTTATCTCATTTTCGAAATTTAACCTACCTAGCTGGACTGTTTGTCCTAGGTATATAATATTACTCGTCCACAACTCGAGTGCAGAGTTCTCAACGATTACAGGGTGAAGAGGTGCAGAATGCGACATGATTTTCGTTTTGCTCATGTTAATTTACAGGCCCACTTGTTGAGAAACCCTGCTAAGATAGTTGAGCATTGTATTGAGGTCTCTTAGAGTCTGCCATAACTACTATGTTATTGGCAAATTGCAGGAGAGTGATCTACTCAATTCGGCATCTCTGCAGCGACCTTAACACAGCCCAAGTTTCCACCGAATCAAAGGCTTTCTCATAGTCCACAAACGCTAAGCAAAGTGGCCGTTATACTCTTCCGTCTTTGAAATGAATATGAAATCAAAACATCTATGAAAACGCCACAATGTCAGTACGTATACAGGACCAGACTACGAGGCCAATCCACTTGCAGCGTGGAGTGCGACAGGGAGACGTTATCTCCCCGAAGCTCTTTACCGCTGCGTTGGAGGACGTCTTTAAGCTTCTGGATTGGAACGGGCTTGGCATCAACATAAACGGCGAGTACATCACTCACCTGCGATTTGCCGATGACATAGTAGTCATGGCAGAGACTCTGAGAGACCTCAATACAATGCTCAACGATCTCAGCAGGGTTTCTTAACAGGTGGGCCTGAAAATGAACATGAGCAAGACGAAAATCATGTCCAATGCTCATGCACCGCTCCACCCAGTAATTTTTGAGAACTCTGCACTCGAAATTGTCGACGAGTATATTTACCTGGGACACACAGTCCAGCTAGGTAGGTCCAATTTCGAGAAAGAGATCAACCGCCGAATCCAACTCGGCTGGGCAGCGTTCGGGAAGCTTCGAGATGTCTTTTCGTTCAAAATTCCTCAGTGCCTGATGACTAAAGTCTTCGAACAGTGCGTGTTGCCAGTGATGACTTACGGATCCGAGACATGGTCGCTAACTAAGGGCCTCATAAGTAGGCTCAGGACCGCTCAGCGTGCGATGGAAAGAGCTATGCTCGGAGTATCCCTGCGGGATCGAATCAGAAATGAGGAGATCCGTAGGAGAACCAGAGTCACCGACATAGCTCAGCGAGTCGCGATACTGAAGTGGAAATGGGCGGGGCACATAGTTCGAAGGGCTGATGGTCGTTGGGGTCCCAACGTGCTGGAGTGGCGACCCCGCACCGGGAAGCGCAGTGTTGGCAGACCCCCCCACCAGGTGGACCGACGACATCAAGCGAGTCGCAGGGAGCCGCTGGATTCAGGCGGCGCAAGACTGAGACCTGTGGAAGTCCATGCAAGAGACCTTTGTCCAGCAGTGGACGTCTATCGGTTGATAAAGAAGAAGAAGAAGAAGATCTACTCGCTGTTTATGTTGAAGCGAAGTTGTTCCAATCCAGAAACTTAAAGACGTCCTCCAACGCAGCGGTACTGACATACCGTAGTCTGGTCCTGTATACATACTGACATAGTGGCGGTTTTGTACTAGCACTTCAACACTTGGATATACCGATAGTCGATCTGGCATATCTGCAGCGACTTCAATACAGCCCAAGTTTCCACCAAATGCTTTCTTTCGCTTTCTCATAGTCCAAAACTCCAGAATCTCTAAGTAAAGTGGTCGGTTATAGAAAAGACGGATGTGATCTATAGTCACATAGATTCGTGATGAATGATGATTCTCGAGAACAACTTATAAACATGACTCTGCAGCGAGATTGGTCTATAATTCTTCAATAAGGTGTTAGGTATCTCCATTTTCGTGTAGTAGTAAGTAAGATGCATTTGTACGAACAGTCATTAAATACACTTAGACGAGTCCGCACGCGTGTTATTATTCAATCCCCTCGCCCCCTGCCTCACCACATGGCGACCCTGCCATGTCCGGCGGTGGCACGGTTCAGATTAAGTGCCGCGTCGGGACATACATATAAAATAAAAATGTGCTAAATCTATATATAAAAAAAAAATGATATGATATGTGCAACGCACAATGTGTGGCGTGTATTTATTTAAAATCTATAAACGATCATCATAGAAAGAATAAGACAATGGGTAAACAGTGCTCAAAAGAAGTAATTATAGCACAGTCTGCTGGTGCTGGCTCCAACCAGGCAGAGCAAAAGGATTACACAAATACAATATTATTGAGCGTTATATTACTGATAGTGGCCATCGGCGTTTTGTTTGTCGTTATCAAAATTTATAAAGCTTTCCACACCGGGTGGATAAGGAAAGAGATGAGGAGAGAGCTGCTTCGTCGAATTCAGTCAAGGTTATCAGGCAGAGGCAACCGGCCGGTGGATCTGGAAATGGTCGGCCCAGAACTACATCAAGGTGAGAAGTGATTAGTGAAGTGAAGTAACTATATGTGACTCAATAATATGTAAGCTTTATAAAACTATAACCTGTGTAACTTTAATTATGTAACTGTGTAACCTTATGCTAATATATATAACTATGATTATTATAACATTACTGCATTTATAGAGATGATAGAGGTTTAATAGTCAAAGAGGTATATGGATAGGTTAGTAAAGATCTATGATTGTCTTTTAAATGATTGTGAATACATTAGAAAGCTAGGTCCCAAAAGGCGACAAGAAAAGTTAGGTCAAGAGAGATACGAGAGTGTAACAGAGTTATATAATGATTATAAATTGTTTTTAAGCACATTACGTTCTAGTGCATCGTTATCAGAAATAGAGTTGATTTGTGAGAAAATTGAGACAATTTATAAGAAAATTACTAAATATATGGAAATAGGTAACGTAGAAAATTTAAACAAAATGGATAGTTTTGATTTAAAAATCGCGAGTACTTTAATTCCCTTAATGGATGGGAAACAAGAAAACATCGAACATATTATAGATGGGATAGAAATGTACAACAGCTATTTGAAAGGTGAGGACAACAAAAAATTACTGATTTCATTTGTTCTCAAAACTAGATTGTCCAAAACAGCTAAACTAAAATTAAATTCGGAATATACTACAGTGGAAGGTTTATTATCAGATATCAGAAAATATTTACTAACAAAAAAATCGGCAAATTCCTTGCTGTCACAAATTAACAACATATCCCAAAATAACATGTCAATTGGTAAATACGGAGAAAAGTTAGAAGAACTTTTTATAGGCCTCACCATAGCGCAAGCCGACGAAAATCAAAAGGCTCGCGAAATATTAAGACCAATAAATGAGCAGTTAGCAATAAAAAGATTCGCAGACGGTCTTCGCAACCGACGGCTAAGCACAATAATATCAGCTAGGAACTACAGCGCACTGAAGGATGCCGTGCGCGCAGCTGAGGACGAGGAGTTGGCGAGCTCCGGGTCTGCGTCACAAGGTATGGTATACTCATATTCAAGTAATAGATATCAATCGTATCGTTATCCTAGATACGGTCGGGGTCGTCGGAATTTTCACCGCTCCGGTGCCCCTTCACGAGGCACGTATCAGCCCATACATCAGGTCAGGAGAGGCTACTACCAGCCCAATACAAATCGATATAATTATCCAGCTAATACGATACCTACAAGGCAGTTTAATCAGTCTCGTTACCCGAGAAACAGCTCACGGTCTTACAGAGGTTCAAATAACAGTCATCGCCAGGGCAATACCTATGTCACAACATCAGAGCAAAGGGAAGAAGATTTAAATTTGGCAGAGTTTTTTCGAGGCTAACTATACATCAGTGTGCGAAGGTTTAGACTTCATCTATCTGTCTATCGGCAATCGGAAATGTAAATTTTTGTTAGATTCTGGCGCCTCATTATCAATTATTAATAGTAAAATTATTGAAAACAACATAACAAAATATAGCAGTAATACGGTCATAAAAGGCTATACCTTTTATGTGGAGAAATTCAATCGAAATGTTTCGCGTATATTCCATTGCAGTCAGCAAACGGTTTTATATTTCGTCACAAGTTATACTTATTTGATCACGTTCCATGCGGAGCGGACGGTATTATCGGTTTAGACTTTCTGAGAACTTATAACGCAAACATAGATTTACTTACGAATCAAGTTACATTACAATTAAATCATCATAAAACATGTACTTTGAGAATAATAAGCGGACATACTAATAAAAATATGAAATCAGAGGAGTATTTAACGATTCCATCACGTAGTGAATCAATTCATTATTTGAGCATTGGTAAAAATTTATATAAAGATCTGGTCATATATCCGAAACAATTACATGAAAATATATTTTTAGCAGGTTGTATCGTGAAACCAAAAAGGGGTAAAATACCAGTAAAAATATTGAATACGGGCGAAAAATCTATGAAAATTCTTAAATCTAATATTATTCACGCGGGAGATGTTGATTATCTAGAAAACTATGATGTATGTTCATTTAGCGAATCTCAAAAGGATGTTAATCGTGTAAAGAAATTATTAACAGAATTAAAATTAAATCATTTGAATTCAAGCGATAAAAAGTCACTTCAAATAATATGTAGCAAGTACTCAGACATATTTTTCTTAGAAGGCGATAAGTTAGGTACGGCGAACGTTATAGAGCAGTCGATCATGGTGAAACGTGATACGAAACCCGTGTATACAAAACCTTATCGCTTACCTCAGGCGTCCAAGCAAGAAATTAATAAACAAGTTCAGCGTATGCTCGATGATGACATCATAGAACCCTCTAATAGCGAATGGAATAGCCCAATTCTATTAGTGCCCAAAAAGTCAGAAGATGGTAAAAAATGGCGTTAAGTGATAGATTATAGAAGAGTTAATGATTCGATTCAGGACGATAAGTTCCCTTTACCCAACATAACAGACATTTTAGATTCATTGTCGGGATGTATGTATTTCACTCATTTGGATTTATATCAAGGATTTTATCAAGTTAGTTTAAGCCCCGAGAGCAGGGACATTACTAGCTTCAGCACGAGTACAGGTCAATATAGAATGAAACGTTTAGCCATGGGTTTAAAAATTAGTCCCAGTGCATTCTCCAGGGTTATGTCAATAGCAATGTCAGGATTGACCTACGAAAAATGTTTTGTTTACTGTGATGATCTAATAGTGTTCGGTAGAAATAGAGAAATTCACAATAAAAATCTAATGGATGTGTTCGAGCGTTTCAGGAAATTGAATCTTAAACTTAACCCACAAAAGTGTGAATTTATGAAAACACAATTATTATATTTAGGTCACGTGGTATCAGCTGACGGTGTTCTACCCGATCCAGAAAAAATTAAGGTGTTACAACACTACCCAGTACCTACAAATTCAGACGAGGTTAGACGATTTGTAGCGTTTTGCAATTATTATAGAAAATTCATTCCACATTTTTCCGAAATTACTTTACCGTTAAACAAATTAGTTAGAAAAAATGCAGTATTTTCATGGACTCAGGAATGTCAAAATAGTTTCGAGATATTGAAAAACAAATTAATTACACCCCCTATTTTACAATACCCAGATTTTTCAGATGATAACACTTTCGTTCTTCAAACTGACGCGTCAGGCACAGCTATCGGATCAGTTTTGTGTAATAAAGATTTAAAACCTGTAGCCTACGCTAGTAGACCTCTTAATAAGGCGGAATTAAAATATCCCATTATTCAAAAAGAACTTTTGGCAATAGTTTGGAGTATAAAACATTTTAGACCATATCTGTACGGAAAGCAATTTATCGTTAAAACCGATCATAAACCCTTAATTTACCTGTTTGGTATGAAAGATCCTTCAACAAGACTTTTGAAGTTTAGATTACAGTTGGAAGAATACGACTTTAAAATCGAATATATAAAAGGCAGTGATAATGTGGCAGATACCTTAAGTAGGGTGACCATAAGCATGGAAGAGTTGAAATCATTAAATAATAAAGTTAGTTTAGTAATGACAAGAGGACAGAAAGCAAGGCTAGAAAAAGAAAAATTATGTAGCAATGATGACACGAGGGATCCTTGTATACCTGTCGAATCGAGGTCTGGCCAACCAAGAGTCGCAGAGATACTAAGGAAACCTAGTGATTACGTAGAGCTGAAGTTTATTTTAGGGAGTAAATTGACTAAGAAAAAGTTAACGTATGAGAAAGAATGTTTAGCATATGATGAGTCAAGTAATTCTATTTACATAAACCTCAATTATATGTCGCATTTTACGCGAGTCGAATTTGCGAATTTATTGAGCGAATTTTGTAATAAACTACATATTGAAAGAATATGTATAATTAAAGATGAAAAAAATGTAGATTTTATAAAGCAATTAATAAATGAAATAAAAGGTAGAGAAAAGTGGTCGGGACCACAGATAAGTATATTAAAAGGTGTAAAACGAGTCTACAGTGATGAAGAAAAAGTATGCATACTACATGATTATCACTTACTACCAACAAGTAGACATGCGGGTGTACAACGCATGGTCAACAATATAAAAGGTAAGTACTTCTGGCCAGGACTAGAGCAAGATGTACGAAAATACGTAAGCAAGTGTAGCAAGTGCCAAACCAGTAAGTATTCTAGGAATATAATAGAGCCAATGGTCGTAACGACGACAGCAACTAAAGCGTTCGAAAAAGTATATCTAGATATCATAGGTCCTTTAGATAGAGATATAGACAATAATGTTTACATTTTAAGTTTACAATGCGAGTTGAGTAAATACGTCGAGGCATATCCTTTGCAACGTAAAGATACGGTAAGCGTGGCAAGATCCTTTGTAAATAATTTCATATTACGATACGGCCTGCCCCGGATTGTTGCCACAGACCGCGGGTCTGAGTTCCAGTCAGAAACGATGAAAGAGGTGTGCAAGTTACTTAAAATTGAAAAGATAAACTCTACGGCTTATCACCATGAGTCGATAGGCGCTTTAGAGAACACTCACAAACACCTCGCGGCATACTTACGAACCTTATGTGACGGACATCCGGAAACTTGGAGTCAGTGGCTCCAATTCTGGTGTTTTTCGTTTAATACTACTGTCCATACACAGACTAAGTATACGCCATACGAACTCGTATTCGGCAATAGTTGTAATTTACCTAGTAATTTAAGAGGTAATGTAGTAGAACCCTTATATAATCCAGATAATTATGCACTTGAACTTAAATATAGATTACAGTTAGCATCTAAGGAAGCACATAAGAATTTAGTTCTAAGCAAGTTGAAAAGGAAAGATATGTGGGATAAAAAGTGTAACCCGATTCAATATCGGAAAGGTGATCTAATTTTAATCAAAAATGAAACTGGGAAAAAACTAGACAAGTTGTATGATGGACCCTATACAGTGATAAGTGAAAGTGAACCTAACGTTACAGTGCAAAAAGGTAACAAAGTTGAGACTGTCCATAAAAATAGGACAAAACCATATGTAACCTAGTATTAAATGTTTAGCTAAGTTGTTTTACTTATGATAGGTACCTATCCGATATCATAGCCGGCAACCAACTAGCCTAAGTACTAGCATTGTATTGTAATGCTACCTAGAATTGTTAAGATAGTGTTATATTTCATTACGGACTTAAGTATATGCACGAATGTTTTAGGTGATAAGAAAATAAAACAAGTTTGTAGTTTCTACAATTTATTTAGGTTAAGAAAAAAAAATGTAATCTTCATTTTTTTTAAATAATTACCCCGATGGTGTAGTAGTAAGTAAGATGCATTTGTACGAACAGTCATTAAATACACTTAGACGAGTCCGCACGCGTGTTATTATTCAATCCCCTCGCCCCCTGCCTCACCACATTCGATGAACATTTATATATTATGATTCTGTTCATCAAACTCAAAAGCGTGCTGACCCACGATACCGTGCCATGCTTCCGGCGTTATACCCTCGTAAATGACGGAATTCAACAATCGCTAAAAGATGTTAAGTACCGGCTTTCCATCCGCTTTCTGTAGTTTCGCAGTGATTCCGTCATCATCAGGCGCCTTATTGTTCTCGAGCTGTTCTAGAGCCATACTAATCTCATCGGCTGACGCCTGGGATATCTTCGTTATCGTGTCGGGTCAGATAAGCTCTGGGATTTTTGGCCAAATCTTCAACAGGTTTTTTTGTTGTGGTATTTAACTGGCCATAGAACTTCTCGGCCTCTCCCAAGACCTTAGGTCGAGAAGGAACGAGACGACCGTCATCAGAAAGAAAAGAAACTGAAATCATTACGGAATGAGCTCAGTCATTCGTTCGTTCCGCACGTTCCCCGCAGCGGTTCCTGTTCGAGCGCGGGCTGTGCCTGCGCTGGGTGCTGGGCGCGAGCGAGGCGGGCGCGGACGCCGCGTGCGAGTACGACGCCTTCGTGTCGTTCTCGCACCTCGACCAGCGCTACGCCGACGAGCTGGCGCGGCGGCTGGAGCGCGGCGCCGGCGCGCGCCGCCTGTGCCTGCACGAGCGCGACTGGCTGCCGGGCGAGTGGATCCCGGCGCAGATCGCGCGCTCCGTGCTGCGCTCGCGCCGCACGCTGGTGCTGCTGTCGGACCACTTCCTGGCGTCCACGTGGGCGCGCGCCGAGCTGCGCGAGGCCTACGCCGCCGCGCTCGACGACCGCCGCCCGCGCCTGCTGCCGCTGCTGCTGCCCGGCCTGAGCGCCGAGCGCGCGGCGCAGGCCGACCCCGCGCTGCGCGGCTACCTGCGCCGCGTCACCTACCTGTGCTGGGACGACCCGCACTTCTGGCGCAAGATCGAGCTGGCGCTGCCGCCCGCGCGCCGCGCCGCCCCCTCTCCCTCCCTCGCGCCCGCGCCGCGCGCCCCGCCGCCGCCGCCGCCCCCGCCCTGACGCGCCGCGCACATCCGCCGTGCTGCCGACGATGCCGCGTCCGCTCGTGACGTGTCACTTGCGAGATTCAGTGATGTCACTTATTGTTGTGTGGCTCCCATTCCGAGCCATGTTTTGTGTCCAATGTTTTGTGTCGATATTGATACCCTAGTGTAAATATTTTGTGTAAAATGTTTTGTAAATATCTGTATGATTCAATAAGTACCTGTGTGAGAGCAATTTCGAATTGCCAAATGAATTAAACTATATATTTTGTAAACAAGAGTTTTTGCTTTCTCCTAAAATATATCATGAAAGCGAGCCTTGATAGAAGTTTAAAGCATTCACGACACTTGGCTAACTGAAAAGTGAAATTTATGAACGATGCCGATGAAATAAGTACCACTCTCTGATGTTGATGTTATTGTCTCTTGGCAATGAGCGAGATATACCTAACGCGAGAGAACAATACCTAATTCGACTGAAGCGAGTTGTCTGAGTTACATTGGGGTGATTTTGCACTTTTCGGTCTGTCGTAGGTCTAGTGCATGTTTGACTGCGGATGATAATTCCGGGTTCGAATCCCGGGTCGGGTAACAATAAAAGATCCAAACAAGGATTCATTTCTCGTACAAAAGTCGTACAAAAGTCGTAGTAAAAGTCGATTCCATAGAAATATTTAGAAACACAAGCGATGTAAAAATAATACTTCTTTTGATATACGAACCCTCGTAACTCCTAAAACACGAAATTTAAAAATTTGGAAATAATCCGAGAATTAGCTAATTTTATCATATAACAAATAAATCTAATTCAGACAATCGAGATGTGCGTATTTTAACAGATGCAAGCGACCAACATAATGTGTTGTTAAATACCAAAAATCACGAACAAATTGTATGGAGCCCGAAAGTATAATTAAGTTTGTAAACTTCAAGAACACCTCTAAAAGTTAGGTTATGTTAGGTTATGTTAGGTTATGTTAGGTTATGTTAGGTTATGTTAGGTTATGTTAGGTTATGTTAGGTTATGTTAGGTTATGTTAGGTTATGTTAGGTTATGTTAGGTTATGTTAGGTTATGTTAGGTTACGTTAGGTTATGTTAGGTTACGTTAGGTTACGTTAGGTTATGTTAGGTTACGTTAGGTTATGTTAGGTTAGGTTTTTTTTTTTTTTTTTTTTTTTTTTTTTTTTTTTTTTTTTTTTTTTTTTTTTTTTTTATACTTCCTACCTCCAACATAGTTGAAGCCTGTGCTAGCTACGTCCTTTCATTCCAGTTCTCGCAGTTTTGCTTCTCGCACTTTCATGCTTCATACTATTCTTTCTATCATTCGTCATCTTTCGTGTCCTTATGGGTGGGTTCCCCATCTAACTATGCTCTCTGCAGGGTATAGGGCGGGTACTTTTCTTTATTTAATAATTACAAGACAAGTATTTTATTTAACAATTTGAGTCTTATGGCTATTTCCTTATATTTACTTTTTTATTTTACAATTTGGATCTTAGGTCTATTTTCTTATACATATTTATTTACTAATTACATTTGTTCGTATGATTACACTTATATACATTAATATATACTGCTATCATACTTTACTTATACTGTCTTATTTCTGTTATTTACTGTTTCTACTATTTTCTTACAGAATTTAAAGAATATATCCCTGTCTCTAGATTTTATTATCATTGGTAAGTTTTGCATCGTTAGTTCCATTTCTAGTGTTTGCTCCAAATCGAATCTATGTTTTGCAAATACGGGACAATCCAAGATCAGGTGCTGAATTGTTTCATCAGCCTCCGGGTCACAGAGGCAAGATGGGCTCTCCTTGCACCTGAAACGACTCAGGTACGAGGAGAACCCTCCATGCCCCGTGAGCACCTGCGTTATTTGTCCGTCTATTTTAATTTTCCTAACTATAGAGTGCGCCGTTACCGCCTCGGGGAAAAACATTTTTGTTACGGACGCCGTGCCCCCCGACCGATACCTTCTGTCCCATTCATCGATCGTACTCTTGCGAATACTACGCTTAACGAATGAGACAGGGCACCGATCGTAGTCCGGCTTCTTCTTTAACTTTAGGGCAGCTTCTTTTGCGAGCTCGTCGGCTCTCTCATTCCCTGCCAGTCCTATATGAGCTTTTATCCAGAATAATGATATTGTCTTTTTCTGGAGATGGCAACGTCTCAGGTTGTCTCTGGCTTTGACTGACAGGGGATGAGAGGAGCCGGAATTGGTCACTGTCTCAAGCGCCGCTCTAGAGTCGCTGTAAATCCCAAAGGTGTTTTCCTTGAGTGAAAGTGCCAACTCCGTTGCCTTACACAGGGCTAGTAATTCGGCCTGGTAGACGGTGCAGTGTGACGATAGAGCAAGTTTGAGGGCCTTGGTCTCCGCAGCCCCACTCCAAACGGACAGTGCCGCTCCAACCCTGCCCTCAATCTTGCTCCCGTCTGTGAATATGCGCACAGCATAATCACTGTGGCTAGAATATTGTTCCTCGTCCACCAGGTTTTTGAATTTCAGTCCCAGTTGTTCCGCAGGATGTGGGGCTTGTATCTTGGGTGTCATCTTCTCAATCTCTCTATCGGCTAACTCACGTCTGGGTATTCCCTTCTTAGCCTCGTATAACGAGGCTGCCTCACGGACTCGGAGGTCTAGAGGGAGTGTCCCCGTGAGCAAGAGAGCCGAGTTGAGTGACACCGTCCGATACGCCTTACACATTTTTTGGGCATAGCCTCTTTGTACGGTGCCTAGCTGTTTTCGGACTCCCAATTTTTCTGCCGCCGGGGCCCATGCAGTCGCGGCGTACAGAACCACCGGCTCCACCGCTGCAGTATATATTGTTCGGATAATGTCGGGACTGAGACCCCAGCTTACCCGGGCTGCTCTAATTAATTGTTTGTAAATGCCTATGGCCTTTTTACACACATTTGAGACGTGGGGATTGAATGTTAGTTTGTCATCGATGGTAAGCCCGAGGATCTTGATTTCCTGGGACATCCCGACGCTGACCCCTCCCATACTCAGGCGTGGTGTGTCGAATTTAAGTTTTTTAGTTATCAGCATACCACAGGTTTTGTGTGGTGCAAACTTTAATTTGTTCTCGACACCCCACGCCCGAACACATTCGAGGGCATCATTCGCCCGTCCCTCGATCTCCCGGGCCTCTCCACCGTCGAAAAGTAATACAACGTCATCTGCAAAAGCCTGACAGTAGACCCCCTTTTGTTCCATCATCCTAAGGAGTGGATCCAGCAACAGGTTCCACAGGATAGGGCCTCCTATAGAGCCTTGTATGCATCCTTTCTCGGTGCTCCATCTGTGTGCGGCTCCCGCATATCTTATTTCTACCATCCTGTCGCTGAGGTAATTGCCGATGACCCGCCTCAAGTTCACTGGACATTTTTCCTCAGCTAGCCTGGTCTTTATCGCTGGCCACCAAGCACTATCGAAGGCGCCCTCGATGTCTAAGGAGACCAGTGTTACTAGTCTCCTTTCGTCCAGTTTTTCGCGGATGCGTGTTATTAGTGCAACCAGGGCGTCCTCCGTACCCCTCTGTGGCATAAATCCATACTGGCGAGTACTGATCCGAGGTAGTACGTAGAACTTGAGGCGGCCCACCAGCATTTTTTCATATATTTTGCCTAATACTGGCAAAAGCCCAATTGGTCGGTACGACTTTGGCGTGGTGTAATTATCCCTTCCTGGCTTCCTCAATACAACTACTGTTGCCTCCTTCCAGGCCTTCGGGAAGCAGCCGTATTCCATGCACTTATTCAGGAGAGCCAGGAAAAACTTTGGGTCCACACTGATGGCGTGTGAGCATATATCCGCCGTGAAACCATCGGCTCCGGGGGCTTTTTTGGGGTTGAAAGATTTGACAGCGTCCTCCAACTCCTCAATTGTAAACGGAGGGTCACGATCATCTTGACCATTTTCGTTTACTATTTCTGCTAGGGTTCTAGTTTGCAGATGTTGTACGCTGTCCCCGTCTTTCAAGTCCCTCGGGTAGAAGGTCTCGGCCAGTAATCGGGCAGAGCCCTCAGCATCCAGTGTCGTATCCCCCTCTATCAGTGGTACATCTTCTTCCCTGTGTTTGACCCTACTGATCACCCTGTATATGCCCTCCCACACTCCTTCCCTGTCCTGTTTCCCGCAGAAATCTCTCCAGCTTTGTTCAGCTGCCTCTTTAGTTGCTAATTCGTATCTTTCTTTTTCTTTCAGGTACTGTTCTACCACCATCTTCCTGCGAATCGGCGCTGCATTTCGGATCCTGCGTCTTCGGGTCGTCACCTGCTTTTTCATCTCAGCTAATTTCTCGGACCACCACGGCACGGTAAGTGTTTCTGTGTGTTTTTTGTTTGGTATTGTGTGCGTGCATGTATCTGTTATGGCTTTAGTGTATGTGTCTATTGTGTTGTCAATTTCTTCTCTACTTTCTATAGTGGCGATGTTTTGTGTATTGAGTTTGGTGTCCCGCATAATTTGGGTCAGTTTCTCATGAAAGAGACCCCAATTTGCTTTTCTTGTGTTATATTTCCGTGTTGTCCTTTGTATTTTTGTGTTCTGTAATTTTTGTAATGTTATACCAAACATTATGCCGTTGTGGTCCGAGTTTGTGAGGCCTTCTACTACGTGCCAGCCGTCCACGAATTCGAGCATGTCCTCAGTGCACGCCGTCACATCGACATGGCTGCAGAATCTCTTCCCGCCCCTGACAGTGTCGAAGGTTGGTACCTCTCCCATGTTTAAAATATGCATATTAATTTCGGCAAGAGCTCCGCACATTTCTTCGCCTCTGATATCTTCGTTTGGGCTGCCCCACCAGTTACTTTTGGCATTTGCGTCTCCCCCTATGATCAGCCTTTTGGGTCCCGTTTTGTATACAACCTTTTTCAGGTGTTCCAGGTAAGGCCCTATGGGCTGGTCGGGCTCGAAGTAGTAGGAGACTAGGGCGATCGTCCATGCTCTGGTTTGGATTCCCACCACGACAATGTTATCCGTGGTGAGTTGTGGGTACTGTACTACATTTATGTCACTATCAAAGACGGCAATAGCCGCTTTAACAGTCCCGTTTCCTGTTCCCGAGCTCTGGAAGATTCGGACGCCCCGGTAACTCCTAACACTCCGTGTCCCTCCCACATAAGGTTCCTGAAGCAATGCTATGGCTACCTTACGTTTTTCAGCTTCAATCAGGAGTTCTGTTGTAGCTAGTTTGCTGCGCTGCAAATTTGCTTGCACTATTGTGTACTGGTGGGTTTTCCGTGGGACGCCTTTAGCAGTAAGTTACTGAAGCCCTAGCCAGTGCATCCCACCTTCTTCTGACTGGGCACTCACCGCTAAAGGCGTTATGGCTCGACTGCAATATGTCTGCTCTTTTGCAGTTTTTGCACACTGGCTCGGTCCCCGTCAGTCTGTCCGGGCACTCGGCTCTAAGGTGCGGACCTCCGCAGTGGCTGCACAAGTCCGCCGGTTCCTTACAGAAACGCTTGCTATGGCCGTACCCCAGACATCGGGTGCACTGCACCAGCGGCGATTGGTCCTCCACGGTAACCCTTTGGAGGTCTATTCTGAGCTTTCCTTCGTCTATTGCCCTTCTCCATATCATTGGCGAAACACTTAATATAATATGGCAGTTGTGAGGATTTCTCGCTCTTCGTCTGTATTTAACTACTAGGGAGTCGTCCTCGTTGCCGAGGCCGCCAAAGATCTCCCTGTTCTGGTTTCTGAGGGCTCTGATGACTTCCGTGTCATCGTGAACCTTAAGCACGTCCCTCAGGACCAGTAGAGGGTTCCTGTTCTTAACTTCCTCGACGACGAGGCCCTCCCCGGCTGCTTCAAGTCTATCCTTTATTTTCTTTCTTTCCTGTTCTGTCTTACAGCCCACAACTATTTTCCTATCCTTAGCCTTCCTTACTCTTTCTACCTCAACCCAACCTTCCTTCGCATTTACTGCTCTTCTAACTCTCTCTAGAACCTCCTCGCCCGTTTCTACCTCGTTTTTAGACGAGACAACCACAGAGAGTATCGTGCCTTGAGTCTGGTGTTTTGACTCTGATGCTGCCACGTTTGCGTAAGATCTCTGCTCCATGGTTTTTTGGCATCTCGTTAGGTGTTCTTGGAGGTCTGTTTGTTTCTTTGAGTTCTCCGTTAAAAGTCGAGAGTGCTCTTCAATCTTTTCACTCAAGCCAGGGTTCAGGGTCACCGTGGACGTAGCGTCAATTTTCCTGCCATTTTCGATGATTAATCTGGTCTGTTCTTTTAAAAATTTAATTATCTGTTTCTGTTCCTCAGAATTTCCCTTCTGTATAGTCCTGTCTTGTACACTCTGTGTAACTTCAAGAGCAGGTAATTTTCCGGTCTGTTTTAAACTTTTTATTTCCGCTTCCGCCTCTTTTATTAACTGGAACATTCTGTCCGTTGCTTCCAGAACGTTTGCCTTTATGTCGGCCCTGATATTTCTGGAGTTGTTTATATTTGTCCTGGCCTTTATTAAGTTAGCTTTGCCCTCGGCAAGACGGTTTGACAGCACCTGTCTAGGTAATATTTGGGTGTCAGTCTTACTAGAAGCTGGGGTTAGGTCTTGCGGCTCCAGTCCCACCGCTTCCAGTTGCTCTATGCTACGTCTGATATTTGACGAAAGTGTTTGTGTCTTAGGTGGGGATTTCTGGGGCAAAAGGGTACCAGTTTTCGGCGGAGATTTTTTCTCCATTTCTTCGTCGGTATTTTTTGAGGGAGTTCTAGCCATCATTGTTGGAGGAGTGCGTCAAAGATTCATAAAAAAATATAATATACGAAGATGTGTATCTCTGTCAGTTTGCGGTCTATACACAATGTAAAGATGTGTACAGTCAATTTTAAGCAAAACAATAGAAATAAATAAAGAATTCGGTCAACGATATACTATAGGGGTGTAAAGTGCCCCGAGTCAAGATTATGGTTGTCAAAACCGCTCGAAAATAGTAAAAACTATCTTAAAATGCTATTTTCGGGTGTAAAAGGCCCGAAGTCAAAAATTTACCTAAAGATACTTAAAACTAACTAAGTTGTTGTCGCGACTCTATCGTGACTCTACCTCTGTCCAAATCTATGTTGTAGGTCTTATTCTGGTATCAGGAGGCCTTCAGGAGCTACGCGTCACGATGAATTTTGAGGTAATAGGTCAAAAAATTTTTTAGACTCTATGTAGAGTCGGTCTCTATCTTCCGCTGGACAGATCTCCTCGAGCCCGTTCCAATGAACCCAAACACGGGCACCCTAGCTCAAAGGATTCCCGAGAAAACCCGGTTCAAAATTTCGGCTACCGACCAAGATGGCGGCCGCTATCCAGTTTCCAGTGTTTTTCTCAGGAACCGCTTGTCCGAATACCACCGTGTTTGGGCTTTTCTGAATGGGCTCGCCGAGACCTATCAGATAAAGCGGGTTTCAGGCCGAAAACTTTCTAGGTCCTGAAAGCTCCCAGAAACCCAAGAGTCGGGTAGGGGGGGCCCGGGTGATGCCCAAAACGAAAATCCGGTCGCTCTACGACCCACGGTTCGGGAGCTATCCGGTGCTGAAAAAAGGTTTGACAGTTCGAGAACTGTCAAAGTCAAACTTTAAACCGGTATAACTTCCCCCCCAGGGGCCGCAGAACCCCCGAATTTGGGCTTATTTAACTTGGCTCCTCCCGCTCTGTCGCGTGCGATGGATTTCAGGCGCCTGAAATTTTTCAGCGCCAATCGGCCCGAAACCCAGCGGACCTGATAGAGGTTGTCTCCTCGAACACCACTGTGAAGTCCGCAACCCTCTGCGACCACCGGGTCCGGAGATATGGCGGCCTAAAGTTTTCCAAAATGGCCGCCCAGCTGTCAAATGCCTGTGTTCATCGGCTATATCTCCGCAACCGCTTGTCCCAGAGAAGTGCGGTTTCGAGCGCGATGTGTGGCTCGACTTCCCCTATCGGCCCACAATGGTTCCAGAGCTGAAAAATTTCAGGTCCTGAAAACGCCTGAGTCTTGTACAAAATAATGTATTCCGCCGCACTAAAAGCAATGGTGAAAACCGCAGTTTCCTACGATAACTCCAGGCAGAGTTATTCCCCTTTAAAAAGTTTTAAAATGGCTGCCAATATGGCCGCCACTTTAAACGAAACCTCTAACTTTGTCAATTTTTGTTCAAAACTGCCCGAGTTTGGGCTTGTTAGATAGGTCTTTAAGAGACCTATTTAAATCTTTTACTAGTACAACGAAAAAGGCAACCCCCGATTTTTAGGGGTTGAAAAACCACAATTTTTACACTAAATTTAACTTTAAAAATATTTACAAAAAATATAGGGGATTTTGGAAACTTGTCAGGGCTAAGCTAATCTTAGAGATATTTTTTAGGTTGTGTTGCAGAGTTACTGCACCCTTATATTAAGTACCACGTGGCACGTGGTACATAACCCCCAAATTTCAAAAAATTATATTTCAGAAACTACTAGGCCGAAAAATCTAAAATTTAGAATAGTTGTGAAGTTAGTTAAGGTGTATAAAATAAGCAAAAAATAATGGGGGGTTATCGATTTAAATTTAGTGAAAAAGAATTTTGAAAATTTGCAAAAATTTAGAAGTGCAATAACTCTACAACCACTTATCTAATTTTTACGAACGACGTGTCGCCGTGCAGCTCCTGTTGGGCCCCGTCGATTGAAGTCGCTAACAGCGTCCTCTGGTGTCCGGAACACGAAACACGTGGCCACGTGGTTTCGTGTTTTTCTCAGTTTCCTCCGCATCCACAAGCGAGAAAAATCCAGCTGAGGTGTCTTCTTGTAGGTCTTGGTGAGGCGCTTTGAGTGACGTAATAAAACCAATAGGTTGTCGATCTAAATAAGGCAGCGTTCGCCTTCAAAGTTCGAAAATTTTCGAACTTTAAGGTTTTTCGACCGCTGCACCTCCAACTTTCCACCGATTTTCGCGCACTTTTCACCGTTTTTTAGACCTCACTGAGACGCAACTTTTGACACTTCACTCTTGAAGATTGGTTAAGAAAAACCCACTTTTTTGATTTTTTGAAGATTTAAAACTGTGCGGAGCGACACTCAAACACTTGTTACGCGTGCGCTACCGACTGCGGGTGACGGCGGAGAGTGTTAGGTTAGGTTAGGTTAGGTTAGGTTAGGTTAGGTTAGGTTAGGTTAGGTTAGGTTAGGTTAGGTTAGGTTAGGTTAGGTTAGGTTAGGTTGGAGTGCCAGCCAGGTAACCTCCCCGTGTGCCTGAGTGCTGCGGTTCTTTCCGGATACGTCTGGGGGGAAGAGCAGCATTTGGGCCGGTGCACTCTGGTAACTTGGTTAACAATTTCTCTATATGGGATATTGTTAGCCATGGCTAATGACCTGGCAGGAGGGGGTTTCTCAGCGTGTCCCTCTAAATTCAGTAGAGGGCACAGTTGATGGAACTGGGGCGTGATGCCTCGGGGTGATGGGGCGGGAACGCCGGTGTGAGGAAGAAAACCTCGGTAAAAAATAACCGAAGAGGGCGGGAACGCCCACTTGTGGCCTGGATCCCTATGGCCCTGAGAGGAAGAAAACCTCTGGAAAAAATTACCGAAGAGAGCGGGAACGCTCCCTAATCCTAAGGTTTGGCGCCCGCTGATGGGATGCGTGGCTGTTAGGAGTTCAGTCGTTAGGGCGCCCCACACAAAAAAAAAACACAAATGGAAAAAGCGTCGTATAGTAAAATTACCCGGGAGGGTCCCGCTGGCGTTGCCGGCGGAGAATCCCTTGGTGCGCCGGACAGCCGGCGCATCGGCCCCGACGTATACGGGGGGGCCAACCGTCGCTTTGTGGGGGTAGGAAATGGAATGGGGGTAACAGAAGGAAATGTGCAGGGGGGATCTTTGGAGACTGTGAGAGTTGAGAAAAGGAAATCGAAGAAAGAGGTCGTGAGGAAAGAGGTTGGAAACAGAGGTGGAATGTCTGGTATGGATACGGATGATGATGGCAATGTGTCGTTAGCCAGTTGTCCCGCTAGCGAAGACACCGAAAAAAGAGGCGTGGACACATCAGAATCAGACAGCTCAGTGCGTACGTCGGCAAGATTGAGGGGCCGCCCCAGACAGCAGCCGCAAGGGGCCCCCATCAATAGCACGATAAAGCGGCGGCGCCTTGTAGGGGCGGACACGAGCGGAACAGAAGAGGCAGAGGACGGTCCAAATCCAAGTCCTAGTTCGGCCGCAACTATTCGGAAAGAGGAGGGAAAAAACAAGTTCCTTAAGCCAAGGACCTTGAACAATGATGGAGAGGAGGAAATCCTTGAGATGGCCCAGGCTGCCGGTTTGGCGCGGGCCTCTATAGGTATATGCCCGGATATTGACAACGCGGCCCTGGTTAAACAGGTCGCTGATGACGTGGAGATGATTTTGAAGGTGGCAGCTAAATCCGGACGCTTAAAGGGTACGTTTGTTCGTGCCCTGAAGGACGCAGGAGCTTCCATTAAAGCTTCGGTGGAGGCCCTGAACAACAAGTTTTCAGAGGAATGGGCTGCAAAGCTGCAGGCGGAAAACGCCTTCCTCCGCTACGAGGTGGACGTACTCCGTAAGGAGATGGCTGAACTGCGGGAGGAAATGAGGCGGATGAACAGGAGCTCGGCTCCGACTCCATCCACGTCAGCTGCACCCCCGAGTGCCTCTCTACCAAGGGAGATGCCGGTAATTGTATCAGCTCCAAGCAGGCCAGAACCGAGTTCAGCTGATGACCTAGCGCGGTCTATAATGATCCAGGTAGGCAAAATGATAGACGCGCGGATGGCATCCCTGGAGCAAAGGCTTCCACCTGAAGAGAGGCTTCGGCCTCCACTGGCAGCGGACAGGCGAAATAAGGCTAAGACCTCCACTCTAGAACAAGGGTCAAAGGAGAAGGAGGGCCCATCTACCTCCTCTTCTTCCCCACCCTCTGAGGAGAGGGTGGATAAGAAGAAAAAGAAGAACAAGAAGAAGAACAAAAAGAAGGCGAGGAAGGAGAGCCAGAAGCCTGGTCCGCAACAACAACAGCAGCAGCAGTCACAGCCGCTGCCAGGATGGACGAAGGTGGGTCCCAAAGTGCGATCAGACGGGAAAAATCGCGCCCGCAAGCTCCGCACTCCTCAGTCATCAGCGGTGATTCTGACGCTGCAGCCGGCAGCTCAAGAAAAAGGCATGACGTACGAAAAGGTGATCGCCGTCGCGAAGACCAAGATCGATGGTGCGAACATCTTCGACCGGGGAGTTCGATTCAGAAAGGCAGCCAATGGGGGCCGTCTGTTTGAATTCCCCGGGGCTGGAGCCTCCAGTTCTGAGAAGGCGGACTCTTTGGCCACAAAGCTCCGGGAGGTCTTAGGTGACGAAGTCGTTCGGGTCTCCAGACCTATAAAGTCTGTCAGCCTTCGCGTGTCTGGCCTGGACGACTCCGTCACTAGCGCGGAGGTAATCACGGCGATCGCAAAGGCAGGAGAATGTCCCGCCGAGCAGGTGAGGGCCGGAGAGGTGGGGAGCCGGAATGACGGGCTGGGTACAGTGCTGGTGCGCTGTCCTGTCGCGGCCGCAAAGAAGGTTGCAGCGGGAGGGCGACTTGTGGTGGGATGGGTATCCGCCCAGGTTAAATTACTGAACGCCCGCCCTTTAATGTGTTACAGGTGTCTTGCACCCGGACACGTTGGGGCTCAGTGCACGGAGGGAGTAGACCGTAGCGGGTTATGCTACCGCTGTGGCCAACCAGGTCATAAGGCCCGCGGATGCACCGCTGCACTGCACTGCGTCGTATGTGCAGCGGCTGGTCGGTCGTCGGAGCACCGCTTGGGTAGCAAAGCCTGCGTGCCCCCACCCAAGGGAAGGATGAGAGGAGGGAATGGAGACAAGTCTCCTCCCTCACCCCAGCAAGTAGAAGCGCCGCGTGAAACGAAACCCAAAAAAGGGAAAATAAATGGTAAGGCTGACGATGGCCCTCGGGTCTCCTCGCAGCCTGGCCGCCCGCCAACCAGCTCAAGTGGGTCCCGGGACGAAGAGGGCGCAAGAATGGCCGTTGATTAAAATGGCTACTCGGTTTTTGCAGGCGAACATCAACCACTGTGCCAGAGCTCAGGATCTTTTAGTTCAGAGCTTGGCAGAACGTTTGATCCATATAGCGGTGATAGCTGAGCCCTACTTCGTCCCTCCAAGGGATGATTGGGTAGGAGACTTGGATGGTTTGGTGGCCCTTGCCTCCCAAACTGCGATTGGCTCCCCAGCCTTCGAGCAAATTGTAAGAGGGCACGGGTTTGTTTCGGCCGTCGTGGGGGATATAGTGGTCGTGGGTGTGTACTTCTCACCAAATCGCAGCCTGGCGGATTTTGAACAATACCTTGACCGTTTAGGAGCACATATCCGGCGTAGTCATCTTGGTAGGGTGCTCGTGGCTGGTGATCTGAACGCCAAGTCTATGGCGTGGGGATCACCGGTGACGGACGTGCGTGGTGAGGTACTGGAAGAGTGGGCGGTTGTGTCGGGACTTGCGTTGATTAACCGGGGGTCGACTCTTACATGCGTACGTCAACATGGTGGCTCCATCGTGGACGTAACATTCGCAGGTGCTGCCCTGGCACGTCGTGTAGAAGGTTGGGTAGTGCTGGAAAACGAAGAGACCTTATCGGACCACCGATATATTAGGTTCGATATATCAGCATATCCAACAGCTGCGAGTGGCTCAAGTCGGCGAAGGGGAGGTGCCCAGCCTCGGTGGTCATTGAAGCGACTAGACAAGGAGCTGCTACTCGAGGCTGCGACAGTTCAGGCATGGGTAGCAGCCTCTCGAAGTCAACTGGAAATGGATGAGGAGGCTGCAAAACTTGGTGAAGCCATGATGAATATCTGTGACGCGGCCATGCCTAGAATCAGAGCTCAACCAAAGAGGACAGCGGTGTACTGGTGGTCCACAGAAATAGCGCAGTTGCGCAGAAATTGCATGGACGCGAGACGGCCGTATACAAGATGCCGACGACGACGGCCCCGGGATGTAACCGAAGAAGAGCGTCTGTATGCCCTTTATAGAGAGGCCAAAGCAGCGCTGAAGGCAGCCATCCAGTCAGCTAAGGACTTGGCGAAGGAGGCCATGCTGGACAGTCTGAACGGTGATCCTTGGGGCAGGCCGTACAAGATGGTAATGCAGAAGCTCCGGCCTTGTGCTCCACCCCTGACGGAGAGTCTGCAACCCCAGCTGGTCAGTTCGATCGTGGAAGCGCTGTTCCCAAATGTGCGTGATCGAGAATCACTGCCCATGGCGTCAATTGCAGAGAGGAATATGCCCAACCCAGATGCGCCGGAAGTTACTGAGGGAGAGCTGAGGGCGGCAGTAATTCGGCTTCGGTCCAAAAACACTGCCCCAGGACTTGACGGCATCCCCGGGCGAGCATGGGTGCTGGCTCTCGGCCCGCTAGAACCCCAAGTTAGGAGGCTATTTACCGCATGTTTGGAAAAGGGTCAGTTCCCACGATCATGGAAGACAGGAAAACTGGTCCTACTGCGGAAGAAAGGACGGCCAGCTGACTCACCGTCAGGTTACCGACCTATAGTCTTGCTTGACGAGGTAGGCAAGTTATTCGAACGAGTGGTTTCGGCTCGAGTCGTTCGCCACCTGGAAGAGACGGGCCCGGATCTCAGCGAGTACCAGTTCGGCTTCCGTCGAGGCAGGTCCACCGTGGATGCGATCTCCCGGGTGAGGGCCTTGACGGAGGATGCAAT